>HG992149.1:10442731-13416620 GCA_905220505.1 Laothoe populi | reverse complement strand
TAAATAGTGAGAGAGTGAGAGAGTGAGAGAGTGAGAGAGTGAGAGAGTGAGAGAGTGAGAGAGTGAGAGAGTGAGAGAGTGAGAGAGTGAGAGAGTGAGAGAGTGAGAGAGTGAGAGAGTGAGAGAGAGTGAGAGAGTGAGAGAGTGAGAGAGTGAGAGAGTGAGAGAGTGAGAGAGTGAGAGAGTGAGAGAGTGAGAGAGTGAGAGAGTGAGAGAGTGAGAGAGTGAGAGAGTGAGAGAGTGAGAGAGTGAGAGAGTGAGAGTGAGAGAGTGAGAGAGTGAGAGAGTGAGAGAGTGAGAGAGTGAGAGAGTGTGAGAGTGAGAGAGTGAGAGAGTGAGAGAGTCAGAGAGTGAGAGAGTGAGAGAGTCAGAGAGTGAGAGAGTGAGAGAGTGAGAGTGAGAGAGTGAGAGAGTGAGAGAGTGAGAGAGTGAGAGAGTGAGAGAGTGAGAGAGTGAGAGAGTGAGAGAGTGAGAGAGTGAGAGAGTGAGAGAGTGAGAGAGTGAGAGAGTGAGAGAGTGAGAGAGTGAGAGAGTGAGAGAGTGAGAGAGTGAGAGAGTGAGAGAGTGAGAGAGTGAGAGTGAGAGAGTGAGAGAGTGAGAGAGTGAGAGAGTGAGAGAGTGAGAGAGTGAGAGAGTGAGAGAGTGAGAGAGTGAGAGAGTGAGAGAGTGAGAGAGTGAGAGAGTGAGAGAGTGAGAGAGTGAGAGAGTGAGAGAGTGAGAGAGTGAGAGAGTGAGAGAGTGAGAGAGTGAGAGAGTGAGAGAGTGAGAGAGTGAGAGAGTGAGAGAGTGAGAGAGTGAGAGAGTGAGAGAGTGAGAGAGTGAGAGAGTGAGAGAGTGAGAGAGTGAGAGAGTGAGAGAGTGAGAGAGTGAGAGAGTGAGAGAGTGAGAGAGTGAGAGAGTGAGAGAGTGAGAGAGTGAGAGAGTGAGAGAGTGAGAGAGTGAGAGAGTGAGAGAGTGAGAGAGTGAGAGAGTGAGAGAGAGTGAGAGAGTGAGAGAGTGAGAGAGTGAGAGAGTGAGAGAGTGAGAGAGTGAGAGAGTGAGAGAGTGAGAGAGTGAGAGAGTGAGAGAGTGAGAGAGTGAGAGAGTGAGAGAGTGAGAGAGTGAGAGAGTGAGAGAGTGAGAGAGTGAGAGAGTGAGAGAGTGAGAGAGTGAGAGAGTGAGAGAGTGAGAGAGTGAGAGAGTGAGAGAGTGAGAGAGTGAGAGAGTGAGAGAGTGAGAGAGTGAGAGAGTGAGAGAGTGAGAGAGTGAGAGAGTGAGAGAGTGAGAGAGTGAGAGAGTGAGAGAGTGAGAGAGTGAGAGAGTGAGAGAGTGAGAGAGTGAGAGAGTGAGAGAGTGAGAGAGTGAGAGAGTGAGAGAGTGAGAGAGTGAGAGAGTGAGAGAGTGAGAGAGTGAGAGAGTGAGAGAGTGAGAGAGTGAGAGAGTGAGA
Source organism: Laothoe populi (assembly GCA_905220505.1). Lineage (NCBI taxonomy): Eukaryota > Metazoa > Arthropoda > Insecta > Lepidoptera > Sphingidae > Laothoe > Laothoe populi. The sequence goes on along the minus strand of HG992149.1, from coordinate 13,415,194 downwards.
GAGTGAGAGAGTGAGAGAGTGAGAGAGTGAGAGAGTGAGAGAGTGAATGAGTCAGTCAGTCAGTCAGTCAGTCAGTCCGTCAGTCCGTCAGTCCGTCAGTCCGTCAGTCCGTCAGTCCGTCAGTCCGTCAGTCCGTCAGTCCGTCAGTCCGTCAGTCCGTCAGTCCGTCAGTCCGTCAGTCCGTCAGTCCGTCAGTCCGTCAGTCCGTCAGTCCGTCAGTCCGTCAGTCCGTCAGTCCGTCAGTCCGTCAGTCCGTCAGTCCGTCAGTCCGTCAGTCCGTCAGTCCGTCAGTCCGTCAGTCCGTCAGTCCGTCAGTCCGTCAGTCCGTCAGTCCGTCAGTCCGTCAGTCCGTCAGTCCGTCAGTCCGTCAGTCCGTCAGTCCGTCAGTCCGTCAGTCCGTCAGTCCGTCAGTCCGTCAGTCCGTCAGTCCGTCAGTCCGTCAGTCCGTCAGTCCGTCAGTCCGTCAGTCCGTCAGTCCGTCAGTCCGTCAGTCCGTCAGTCCGTCAGTCCGTCAGTCCGTCAGTCCGTCAGTCCGTCAGTCCGTCAGTCCGTCAGTCCGTCAGTCCGTCAGTCCGTCAGTCCGTCAGTCCGTCAGTCCGTCAGTCCGTCAGTCCGTCAGTCCGTCAGTCCGTCAGTCCGTCAGTCCGTCAGTCCGTCAGTCCGTCAGTCCGTCAGTCCGTCAGTCCGTCAGTCCGTCAGTCCGTCAGTCCGTCAGTCCGTCAGTCCGTCAGTCCGTCAGTCCGTCAGTCCGTCAGTCCGTCAGTCCGTCAGTCCGTCAGTCCGTCAGTCCGTCAGTCCGTCAGTCCGTCAGTCCGTCAATCCATCCATCCGTCCGTCCGTCCGTTTGTTTGTTTGTATGTTACCTTTTCACGACTAAACGGCTGACCGGATTGTAATGAAATTTTGCAAGGACATAGATTATATCCTGTAGAAGGACAAAGGCTATCTTTTTTCTCAAAACACAACTTTGAAAGGGGTCAAATAAGAGTTCAATATTTGTATGGGAAATCTATCATTCTTCAAGTTAGGGATCTGAAAATTCATATTAAGGCTTTTGGTAGGAAATAGAGAAATACGTGTTTCAACGTTTTTGAAAAATCATCCCTGAAAGGGGCAAAGTGAGGTTAAACTTATGAGGTATTCTTTAGATGCAATATCAGCTGCACAACAACTGAGAGGCTGGACAATCGCTACAGGTGCCTCAGTGCTGAGGCCAACTACTTGGATTGTATACTTCTGCTCCTGAAAATAACCTCCACGCGGGCGGAGCCGCGAGCAACAGCTAGTAGTTCATAAAAGTCATAATTATCGATTAATGAAGTTTCAATATATTTTAAAATGTTTACATAACCATAACAATAGAGAATTGACCGAGCGTATCTATCCACCTATTAAAATACTGGCAGAAAAATGTGAGAGAGTTAAAACGAACGTGCGGCCAGTTGTTGTATTTTCCAGAGATTTGATTGGTCTCCGTCACAGACTTGCAGGAGCGAAAAGGAATAGGTATTGTCCGAATAGTCGCTTCGTCTCTTTCTACAAAGTGGTCAAATTTGTGAGGATATTTCTCAGTCTATTTATTCTCTATGTCTATGTGCATAACTCTGACGTCTGGCTGTGTTCAGTGCAAAGAGTATTATACTATATACGGAAATTCAGTGTTTTAGTTATTTTTTACAATTATTAGTGTTTTCACAGTGTTACAAAATAGCTGTTTATTACATTAATAATGGCAAATTGTAATGAAATTTCATAAACTGTAAATTATCTCATCTTCTGTTTAGTTTCAGGTAGAAGAACCAACGTTTAGAAAAGTTTGGAAACCCACTCATTCACCAGCAAACTTCACGAATCCTTCATCAACGCTGCATCAGCACTGTATAAAAATCTCACCACAATTAACTACTTCACTTATAACCTGAAAAGATGATCACATTCTCTACACATCTGGCTTGAACTCATACATTACTATAGTAACCACGGTACCTACTTGAACTATAAAATAGTGGACACGCGTCCCATCTTTATGAGTTTCGTGTAATGGCGAGTGGCGTAACCTCTACACGTTTTCATATTTTTACGTATAGGCAGCTGTAAATATATGTTTATTTACAGATAGTAACGATCCTCCGCAACTTCACATGCGTATTTAGCGGTGTACTAAGCACATGTTGGGTGTATTTATTTGTATTATTATTTATATACAAATAAACTTTCTTAATGATGGTTAAATCCGCGTTAGTAATAGTAAGTTAGTCTATGATGTAGTTTGAATATACTCAGTAAACTCAGTATGCATACAACTTTAATTCATACTATCGAGAGAAAATGTTATATACACACGAATTACACATACACTCACGCCTGTAATCCCCGAAGGGGTAGACAGAGGTGTAACTAGTACACCCACTTTTCGCGGAATTTCGGTCCCATAATGTGTTAGGGGGCGAGCCTATCGCCATACCGGGCACATTTTCCAGACTCCGGGCTAATACTGAGGAAGTTCTAGATAGAAAAACCCAATATCACTTTACCCGACCTGGGGATCGAACCCGAGACCTCAGCACAGCAGTCGTAACGCATGCGCAATTACAACTGCGCCACCGAGGCAGTCACACACGAATTATAAGTAAAATTATTGTTCTGAGAGAGCGGGACTTCCTGTCACCGGCATATTACATGCCCACTAGGAGATTCCAACCTTAATTCATAGTTTAAGACATTTGTGGAACGAAATAAACTTTTTCATATTCAATATATGAAAAAGATAATAATGTGTTAATTTTTTTTTTTGTAAAAACCGCTAACTGGATTTGTAGTCAATTTAAATGAACCGAGTTGAAAATGTTACGCGAATTCCTCTAATATAAAAATCAAGAGGCCAGTCCCATTTGTCTGGCGAAATGTGTTGTAAGGAAATCAAATTGAAACCTCTCAATAATTATAGCACTCGCATTGAAGTTGTTTTCCAAGATTTTGTTAAACTTATGACTAGCCATGAAGTTAGCTTCACAAATCCTAACTATAGTTAAGTAAATTGAATTACGGAAAGGAACAATTTACCCTCAAAATAATATTAACAAATTATAAATTTACCATTACGCTGATTAACATTGTTGATGAATTGTAAACTTTGAAAGACTTTTAAAAGAGCGACCCGAGAGTTTCTTGCCCGTTCTTATCTACGGGACACTACTTTCCGAACTGGGTGGTAGAGTCAATGAAATTGAGAATCATTTAATAAATATAATTTAAAAAGTTTTTTTGTTATTTCCCAAAAATACATTATGGTGCTGTAGTTTTACCAGAGATACCCACTTTACCAAAGTTACCCACTTTAATTAAAGTTACCCAATTAAACTAAGCACTGCTGATTGCTAAAACGACTGATGAATACTTTATTAGAAATGTCTCATTCAAGAATGCTTAATTAACCACACATTGAGATTGTGTGCTGCAAAAATGATATAAAAGTAATATAAAAAAATCAGATAAAAGAAAAGAAGAAGACATAAGCTCTATATAAAAAATCAGAACTTTGCGACTTTTATGCCTAGAACATTTAAAAATAAAGTTTAGTTATCCATCTAATATTTGAATTGAAGTTTCATTAGCTCAGTTTAATTTGGATTGAATCATTAATAAAACACTGATACCTGATGTCATAATCTTCTTATAAAATTAAATGAGATAACGAAGTAAAATAAAATTTTAAAAAAGTGATTTTGTTTTTTTTTATAATAGTGGTGGCCGGTGGTAAACAAGTATGTGGGTTATCTGGTAATACGTAGTCTTCATTGTATATCTACTAGAATCATGGGTACTTTGCTTACCTTACAGGGGAGGAAAGCAGGCTGGGACATGGAGAGGGATTTGTCCTTCAGAAAACGTATTCACAGTACGAAACACAACTGTTGCATTGTACTAGTGGTAGTAATCCGGTCAAGATGTCCCATTCATGCTGTACACAAAACTGTTCGCGTAACTCTACCGCCTTAATGGTATGGTGCTACCAACTAAATATAAATGTTTTAACTCAGATCTTAGAGTAGGTAACCAAACAAAGTCTCAGATAGATCACTGTATAATCAAGTGCTGAAATTAAATAGCTATAATATAAATAGTCCAGCAATATTTTATACCAATCTCTGTGGCACATCGAGTTGGCTCCTGCAGCTGTAGAACCAAAGGCCGCACCTTCGATTACCACACCTAGAGAAATGTTTGAGTGGTCCGCAAATATTATTGTCGGGTCTGGATGATGTGGGATCGACGTTCTTGATATCCATGATACAGGACTCGTTTATATCACGTGAGGTCAGGATATATATATCATTGCTGGCTATAAAATAAATTGTATACTACCTTTAACATTATTTTAAACTCCTCTCCGCGAGATGGCGTAAAATGTAATTTATAGCGCAAAATTTTTGCATGAACCGTTTTTAATTATTTATTTTTAATTATGGTATATATTACTACACGTATTCAAGAATACATTTAAATATTTTAACTTTATAGTTCGATAACATAATGAGCAATAGATGTCACTGGCATCGTGGAAACAGGTATTCAAATGCGCAGTTAGTATTGATTATTCGGATGAAGCTGATTTAGTGACGAGCATGGGTCGTGTTGTCGGGAAATTTTCTTGCGATTACATGGTGCTGGATCTGAGGTAAGTATATAAACTGGAGCACAGAAACCCATGTCGTGTTTATTATTGAAATAGTTACCCACCAATTGTTACTTGATTGTGTTCAGACGATAAAGCGTATTTCATTTAAACATATTTGTTTGTATACTTTATCCTATGTATTCTAGACACATTAAGCTACTGTTCAAGTGTTAAAAGTAATTTTACGTGATCTTTTGTAATATGGTGTGGTAAATACTTATATTAGTGATTCTTTTCCATCTGAATAAATATCCTGCGTTAAAAATATTAACATTAATTACGCTTAACTTATTCAAATTTTAACTGAATCATCATTTCGTTCTAAGGGATGCATTTCTCTTCAACATGATAACGATTTTAATACATAATATAATATGTAGGTACTTATATTTCGTATATCATTAGTTTGCGTTAGCTAGTCATTTCGAACTCCGATTTTCTCTTAATTACTTTGTTTCGTCTTATATTATTTAGGGCTGATTTCCCAATCCTGAGGTAACTTTTATCGGACGAATAATGCTTCAACAAATTCTCCGCAAAACCACAATCTTTTATCGGCCCGATAGAAATTATCTGATGATTACAACTCCAGTCCTTAGGACGTGTTGTTTTAACCGTAGTCAATTTAAATAATTGTCAAACTATTGTCAAATATGAGATCATTGCGTTTTTTCAATATTCGATTATCTATTTTTATAACAAATAATGACGGTAGTTAAGTGCAACACCGCTAGAAGTATATGACATATTTAAAATGACTTAATAAGTCATAACTTGACTACGACTGAAATAATCCGGCGTTAGTAACAATAATTACTGTAACTGACAGTGACTCATTCATTACTTAGTAGTTCCAGGCAGCTGGATGACGTGGCTAGCTCAAAGCAGGCATTTCTGGAGATAGATCCAAACCAAGGGCGCAACACTGATGACGTGTTAGTATGATATTCAATCATTTTTTATCTAATCTAGTTTTTTTTTTTTTTAACGGTAGGCAGCGGCTCTGCTGTGCTCTGGCATTGCTATGGGCGGCGGTGACTACTTGCCATCGGGTGGCCCGTCTGCTCGTCTGCCTATCCAGGCACTAAAAAAAAAGTCCAAGATACAATTAAAAGAAATCAAATACCTTACTAAATTGTTTATATGTTTGTGTAACTTATTTTTTGCAAAAAATATATAAAGATTCAACATCAATATATATTTTTTAAATCATTCAGTCTTTGACGCGATCAGGGTATGTTAGTGTCTGTGCTTGCAGCGGTGTTATGTGCGTGTCACTTCCCTGTGTCATGGTTGAGGAGGTCGATGGCTAGGACAGGCGTCATACCTAGGTACTAATGAACGGGTGCTGCTTGTATGGACTTGTGTACCTGGATTGCTCATTGAATGTTATATTGAAACAATTAAATAACATGTTGTATTATAGCCTCGTTCTGCTCTGCTTGTACAGAAACAGTGAGAAAGCGCTTGAATATTCGCGCGCGTTCATTTTTCCGATAACTCCCTAAGATATTTATTTAAATTATGGTCTAATAGCCAATCATAATGTGCATGAATTGCTTAAGGTAACTAACGTATTTAATTTAATAAGGATTAATAGTGTATCCGTCTAAATGGCTTTCCAATTACCACATTGTACGTGACCATTTTTTTTAAAGATATAATGCGTATAGTAAGCTGTCCTTAAAAGACAGATTTATGCAATTGTTTTTTTTTTGTAGATCTATAGAAGAGGTATAACCCATCATGCATTGTTTTATTATATCTCAAAGAGATAGCAGCGTTTTCGGTAAAAGCTCCCAGGCGGGTTGACTTTTTCTGACACTTCCAACAATTATCGTTATATTTCAACCAATTTACACAAAACCTTGACAAATTATATACCTAAACCTTCCCCATGAATCATCCTATCTATTGGTAAAGACCGCATGAAAATCCGTTCAGTACATTAAGAGTTTATCGCGCACAGATAGACAGACGCGGCAGAGAACTGTTTAAAGTATGTAAGGATGTAAAAGTGCCCTAGTGGCGTAATTTTCTAAATAAATGATTTGATTTGAAAGATTTTTTATATACTTATTTTCAGTGAGGCGACTCCGGCCGAACTCAAAAAGTATATGAACACGGACAGAGTGCCCGTTAAAGTGATGCCGTGTCGTTGCCGCAGTAGGTGCGCTTTGAAACGCCTGCGAAAGAAACATGGTAACTATGTGGACTGTACGATCTACTACATGTAATATGTCGGTCACCACATTATCATTATATTCAGCCATATTTATCAAATTTATGCTTAAAATGTTTATCAGCTTAAGTTTTTGATCATTAGTCATGTTGAGAAATATTTTGTATTACTATACTAGATAGTCTATATCTCTAGTCTCTTCGGAATATTTGTAGTGTTAATTAAACAGAATTATATTTAAAATATTTGTTTTATTGTTTCATTTCTGCCACTAACTCCCTTGAACGGGTATACAATATAATATGAAGTTTATTATGGTAAGGCTACGCTGTTGCTTTTTCTACAGTAGGTATAGACTGGTGAAAGTAATACCACTCTATCAGAAAACAATCTTGAAGAGGATTTAATGTGGCTCAACTGCCACCGCACTTATATTAAGTTAGTTTCCTGTGTTTCATTTTGTGCATTATTCGACATGCAACCGAATATAATAGGCAAAAGAAAGCAATCAAAATTGCTTGAAAAATGAGGGTACAATTTATCAATAATGGTATGTGCAAAAATGGGTGCAAATTGGGAACATCTCACTATCTCCCTCGCACATTGGCACAGTGATAACTATTCTGATCGGTGACGTCATGAGTATCATGCATCCTTTTACTGTCATTTGACAATTACGATTTTAATAACGTTTAAAACTTATTTTTATTCGGATTCATAAAATTCTTTTGATAATGGGATTTAGCTAATGTAACTTGTTGATTAAAATATTTAAAAAAAAATTACTGTTAGGAAACACGTGTTCTAAATATAAAAATACTAGAATATACAACTTGAACATAGTACATATCGATTTTCATGCCACCTAGAACTAACTTCACGATGTCATCGCATCGTAAAAATTCACTCTCATCATTTTTCTCCATCGCGCCATAAGAAGTATAACTTCAAAAACGTGAACTACCCTATTCTGCCGCTATTGATGAGCGGTGGTAGACACTTACTACCGGTAGCTCAACCATGAGTTTATGCCAAAAAGTTACGATAGGTAAACGAAGTCGCTAGTGGCGCTATATATTTTGTCATATAAATAATTTACGTTGTCGCTAGCGAACAATCGTGAGAACAACTTATAGTTGACCTGCAGGTAATCCACAGACTTACCGGCTGTTGTTATAATCATAAATAATACCCAGCAGTCACACACATAGCCCCGAACCCACACTAAGATACGAGTCTTGTGTTGTGGGTATCAGGGACTACGAGAGACGCACGGTCTCACAACACCCACACCCCGGACACAAAATATCTGTCTGTCACACAAACATTTGTCCCGGTGTGGGAATCGAACCCACGGCCTCTCGTTTCACAGCCGTCTACTCGCCAACTGCGCCACGGAGGCTGTTATAAAAAAGTAATATCTCTAATAAAAGCCCTATATTAAACATTGTCCCAGTGCTGGGCACAAGCCTCCTCTACGAATAAGAGGGGCTAGGCCTTAGGAGGGGTATTTTAACTCTAATAAATTTTTAATATAGTTTCTTGAGTAATATGTAAACAAAATTAATAACTAAGGAACATCACTGATCTTGAATAGTAGGTTACGGGCGCCGGTTAGATACAGCGTGCTATTTTTAGTTTTAACATGTAATTTAAATTTTTATTCAGAAAAAAAGTAGCTTCTCTTTTTTACACTTCCTTTGCCATAGGACACAATATGTGAAAAGACTTAGTAGATCTGAAGACAATTTATAATTGAATCAGATGCTTTAAGACATTTTTGAGAACACTTGAAAATACGAGAAATGTTTTCTCAATAAAACGTTTGAAACGATAGTATATTATTATAGAGCGATTAAGCCAGCAGACTCAGGTATTTCTTTGAACTCTGAAGTATTTTTACGAAAAGCGCAGTATATTGACTTCGGAAGCTTTAAAGTGAAGTAAATAGAAATCATCATCATCATCGGCCTGTAGCAGTCCACTGCTGGACATAGGCCTCCCCTAAAGCGCAACGTAAATAGAAATACGGGTTAATGAATTAGCAATATAGTGGGGAATCAAATTTTTCCACATACGCAACTGTACTCCTACAAATTAGTACAATTTTGTTCCCCATACTAGTAGTAATACGTTTGGTAATAAAAGATAATTAAACACCAATTTTATTTTTCATTCATATATTTTAACACAAACTTATTGAAATTCATACAATAACTACATTTTACTTAAGGAAGTACGTTGGTCTAATAGATCCGACTTATGAACAAAATTAGTAACAAAATATTTAAATTTTTAAGTCTCCTGATGGAACATAATATTTTTATATATTTCTTTCACAGTGGCACACGCAAATGTGTCGCGTTCCGGGATCAGCCAGTGTACATCCGGTTTTTGTCGGGAGTCTAGAGTCGGGGTATGATGTTTGGCCGTTTTGCGGCCTTCTGAGTAATCTGACACTAGACCCTCGACCCCTTTTTCACCTTCTTGCCCATGGCGTAGCGTAAAGAAGCAGGCCGGCATGATTGTGTTGAGTAGCGGGGGACTGATGTCTCGCTACTTGATACTTTAACTGGACGGCACTGCACTTACCATCAGGTGCAATGTGATCACTTTGCCGTGCCAGGATAAAAAAAAACAACATTCTGAATATTAAAAAACAAATTCGCAATCTCATTTGTGACGTGCAGATTTTTGTCCCACACATATACAATTCGCACAAAAACCGATATATATTTGTAATAGATGAATATTTTATTACTTTTGCAAATTGTGCAGAGCACAAACATTTACCATGTATGGTTCGCTTTATTAGTAAGAGTATTACAATAGAACCTATTGATATTATATTGACTGTTGTCGGGCTATTTGCTTTAAGCAACATTTTTGCGATATTTACTTATATACATATTCAGAATTAGCAATTTTTCTGCATCTTTAGAGCGTAGTTTAAATTTTTTGGCGCTCAAATCAACTGGTAAAACAGAGCTAATTTTTTTAGGGCAAAGCATTTGTTCTTCTTTATTTTAGAAAATAATATTTTAAATGCATCAAAATATGCAATAAAGATGCAGTACGTACTTACACAAGTAACATATTAATTATACTAAAATCTACGCAATAGTTTTTTGTAGGTATTTTTTTCCGAAAAACTAAAACCTCTGTCTTGAAATTTTTAAATATGTCGCTTATATGAAATAGCCCGCCAACCATCAACATTCTTTGATTTTTTACAGTATTATTAGCTATTTCTTCATACATTAATAAGAATATGTCCAAAAATCCAAGTGTATTAAAACATATTTATTAAGTACACAATAAGAATCAAACTTACATGGGCAAATAAGATCATATTTTCATTATTTTAAAAAACATACAATTGCATATTTAATAAAACGTAAGTAAAATCAAAAAAGTATATCCAAAATCTGTATTCATAGATTTAACATCTAAAACATATATTTATTCTACAAACCGTAAGCTATATTTGAAATAATGATACATTAACATAGTCACATCAACATATAAGTAATATAACCTAACATAAAAACAAACCTAACATCCAGATCTAAAGTGGTTATAAATCTGAACCATATTATATTTTTTTTACAAAGTTTATAGTTAATAAGGTGATATATTTATCCCGGAAGGAAGGCACGGGTCCAGGAAAGTCGATAAGGCCCGTGAGCCTAAAAAAATTGCCTGTGTTAATTCACAAAACAATTAATCTTATATATCAATTTGTTTCATCTTACCCATATTCTATTCCTGAATCTGCAACAACTAATTCATACAAAATTAATATAAATTTAAACAACTTCTTTGGGAGTATAGAGCTAGCTACATTTTTATTGCAACAGACAGACTTCATAAATATATTTTTTACATAATCAGAGCTTATAATGATTAGTAGTAATGATCTGTAGACAATGACTATGGTGCATAAAAATTTACGAATGCAGCTAATTACGACTAAGTGTTTTTAATTTTATATACTTATACTATATCAGACATTTCACAGTAAATACAATATCACGAGCCCGGTTGCAATCTGAATGCCAGCGTGCGATCATTTAAAATTGGAGCAGAATTTGTAAACGGTGAGTTACTAATATGTGCTTTAAAAAAAAAATTCACAGAATATGCTATGTTTCATTGTAAAGATTTTTATTCAAGTTTGGTCTTTACAAGGATGTTGTGTACATAATTCAGGCATATTCTGATATAAGACTTCTTCATTGGCTCTTTTGTATTCGAATTTTACAATGGGCATGAAGATGTATGTCACTATACAGCATGTGACAAGAACCACTCAACCACAGTATAGCCAGATCACCTTAACAAATCTTGAGTATTCCCTTTGAAACACAAAATAAATAAAATTTGCTCCTTTATATAATCGCACGTTACCGTTATAGAGTACCGTCATACTATGACGAAAATTTAAATTGATATCTTGATTTATTTTATTTATTTTATTTAAAAATAGGTAAAAGTTTTTTAATTCATAAAAAGTACACCGACTTCAATATAAAACAAATTATGCGTCACTATAAAATTTGAGGATTTCCCTTGATTTTTCTGAGATCCCAACATCAGATCCTGATTTGGTGCCAATGGGACCACCTGGGAAGTATACCCTTTTAAACAAAAAAAGAATTTCTCGAATCGGTCCAGGCGTCTTCGAGTAATCGGGTAACATACATAAAAAAAAAGATTCCGACGAATTGTTAACCTCCTCCTTTTTTGAAGTCGGTTAACAAATGAAAGTGCAAATCCACATCTGATACAATTGAAGCCGTCAGCGCAAAAGTGGCCTAAGCTTGAGACAATAAGTATGAAAATAATGGGGTTTGTATATTCATGAATTTTAAATCAATGTACATAAATGCAATTTTTGCAATGCCATCTTGTTGTCATCATATTGGCAATTGGCTATTTGACTCATTTTCGATAATGATTTAAAACTATTCTTTATTACATAATAAGCACACTACATTGATATTTCAGGAAAATATACAGTATTTTTAATAAAAATCAATGTTAAAGTTTAAATCTCCAAAACCGCGGCAAAAGCGCTATTTCTGTAATGGCGCTGGTTTGACGTCACATGCAAGTAAACAAGCTAATAACTAGGGATGTTGATATTTTTAAAAATATCGGATTTTCGATATATCGATATTTTTAAATATATCAATATCGGAGTTTGATATATCGAAACAAAATATAGATATTTCGATATATCGATATTTTTTATTAAAAATCTTGACTCTTCTAAGGGTCTGGCATACATCCTTTCTTCGTTAAACAGTGTGCCAATGAACTTATTAGATTCAAAGATCTTGGAATTATATTTGAAAACCTTAACCTTAAAACGTGATATTTTTTTGTTTTTTTTAAGTTATAATTTTTCGCAATGAAATTAATATTATTTTCAACTTTTTAGTTCGGCTAGCTAATTAAGCGTGTTATTTTTAAATATAATTTATTTTATGCTTTTAGTCTCGAAGCAGCATCAAACGTACCTACTTATAATAAAATATTCGATTACAATTTAAGACTACATAAAAAATATAATCTAAAATTATACCTAATATTTTTTAATATCTTGGTGAACCTGGTGATCATAGGTCCTTGATACGTGTGTAAATATTTAAGTAAATCTGATGTCTTGAAGGTGGTGAACATAACGTTGAAGGATTCCGTTACATATCTACTTAGTCTACTTGGATACAATTGTAGCTAGTATAAAGCGTGTAAAGACAATCGTAATCGTAATGAGCTACAAAATAATTTACCAATTAAAAAAAATTACTTTTATATTCAGAGTACCTCTTACCAGTCGGTGATCACTACCGGTGTTAAACCTACTGATCACAGACAAATCTCTGAATATTTGGCGCTTATTAGTCATAATGTAGTCGCTCTCATTCCTGGTGACATTATTGGGGCTTTGCCAAGTCCACTTCCTCTGGAAAAATGAATTCATCAAAAAGAGGCCCCGGGTCTCGAAAAAGTTGACTAGCATTTGCCCCCTGTGATTCCTGCACCCATAGCCGAATGATCCTACCCTCGATTCGCCGTGTCCTTGTACTATTGTACATTGGCATTGAAGGCACGCATTACAATCCCGGGCTACGGTAGGGTACCACAAAAACAATTTTTGGCGACGTACAACGGACGCTCTCTGCGGTTGGACGAGCACATCGCTGTGTTGGAAGAAGAGCTAAGTCACATTAACTGGCATATCGTAAGGCTATCCGATATCCGAAGACAGGGGGAGGAGAAGATGGCCCTAGATTCTGGTCACTTACTCTACTTCCGAGAAGGACACCAACCATCCCAAGGTGTTATTCGTGTCGGTGTCGGATTTATTATCCATAAGTCACTAAAAAGCAACACTGTGGAAGTTGGCAGCGTATCAGCTCGAGTGGCGTACCTTATCTTAAAAATATACTCTGAAGGTTATACAAGTGTACGCCCCAAAGTACGAAGACATAGGGAAAGCTATGTCTCGTACCTAGGATTCCTACAGCGGTGAAATGGGTGACTTCAATGCCAAACTGAAGACTCCTAATAAATTGTTAATATTAATTTCTTACTACAGAGAAAAACATATTACGCAAAATTTTAAGAAAAAAAAACGATTATTTTTCTTATAAAAAATCGATTTTTCTAAAATCGATTATTATTCAAGTGAGAAAAATCGATTTTTTTCACTCAATGTCACATCCCTACTATGTTTACTTGCGTGTGACGTCACCAGAGTTGCAACCAATCACAGAGCGTTCACATCACAGATAATTTTTTAAATAAATGTTGTATTTTATTTCGTTTAATTTGCAAAAAATATACATTATTTTGTTTAAAATGAAGTGAAATATGGTTTTTTAAGCTATTGTCTAACAGGATGACCACAATTTGCAGTGTATTTTCAATGTTGTCAAATAGCCAATTGGTGAAACTAGAGATAGGCCGGTTTTGCATTAAATTTTCGCACATTTTAAATTATTTGTAGTACATAGGTCAGGTTATGAAAAATTTAGTGTTAGGCCACTTTTGCACTGACAGCCCCAATTCTTTTTTTTATTTTGTTATTGCCTGAATAGGCACACGAGCACACGGGTCACCTTATGGTAAGTAGTCACCGCCGCCCATAGACTTCTGCAATGCCAAGGCACAGCAAAGCCGCCGCCTAAAAGCCTCGTTTAAAGAAGGACATGTAATAGCGCAATTCTATCATAGTATAACGGAACGCTACGCCATTCGCAACCGTGCGCCGCCATCGGCGACATACAAGACGCGCAAATAATTGGCCACACCGAAGTTAGTCACAAAAAGCTTTATGGCTATTGTTTTCAGAGACTAGAGGGAGGAGTAGAGAGGCGTTTAAAGTAACTAACTTCAGTCTGCTCGGTATTTTGCGAATGTTGGAATAGTTTATAATACTACATTCCAATGTAAATATTATTACAACCCTTTTCGTTGATAAGTATTATACCAGTCGCGTATCAAATGGTATGCCGGCGTGCCAAAAATGCTGGCACACTCGCCGTTCTCACATGCTATTTTCAACTTTAATTCTATGAAAATAAAATTGATTTTGACTTCTATTTACTCCGTACTACGTTACTTTTTTAATATCCTTTTGATACGCGAGTGGTAGTATATACACAAAGTACAGTGTTCTTTCCGTAACAATACTAAATATATAAACGAGAACTTACTGTGTAGTAGTGAAATTATCGTATTTATTTGATTTCGTAACAGGTGGTTTTGGCACTGAGATGAGAAAAAAATTGGTAGACTTTAACTGCCAGTGGAGAAGAAAAATAATGAAATAATACACTATCCAACAAAAATAGGACCCACTTGTATATATTGTGACGTCTTAGCTTACTAAATGTGCTATATTCAAAAGATTTTGTAATCATAACACTTAGCTAAACAATGTAGAATAAACGTTATGTATACAAATTATTTTTGCTGATCGTACTTTTCAATTCCATTTATTTTAATAATAGCTTTTAAAGTCAAATATAGAAACTTTTTTACTGCCTGTAACTTGTTCTGAAGTTAAATATGCTTGTGAGCGAAAAAATTACTTATTGTTGAGTTTCACCACACATATTATTAGATAAAATATTATATTTATGTATAAATCAATCAGTTATGTACCAAATAATTTATTCATAAAACGGAATAAATAGAAATTGATTATATCGTTCATATTCAGATATTAAATATGGCTTGGAAATTGAATTTCATATAGACTAAACTCCCTTATTCATAAAAGGATATTGTGGTTTAACTACGAAGTAAAAAGAGGTAGTCCCTTAATACTGGTATAAAAGCTCTATGATATAAAAGCATAATAGTTCAAATGCTTCTTCTAGCGTTTGTGAACAAGCATGCTACCAAGCAGCATGCTTGTTTGGTGTTAAAATTGCATAGCGTTCAGGTAACTAAGTCTTCGTTGTCATGTGCATCTGACATAATTAGAGGGCAGTATGGTTTTGTGCTACTAAATAGTGTATGTATTCCAGTGCTTACAGAAAATATCAACTACAATAAGGTATTGTAAAAGGAAGCCCGAAATTAACAACTTTTTTATTTTTCATATTTAAACTTGGTCACAGTTTTAATGAAATAATGAAACGTTAATACTTCATTTACTGTTTGATGAAAATCATTGTCATCAATTTCACCCTACCATCACAATAACCGAAATAAAAGTCAACATTTTATGAAAACTTACTGACCAACTTCAAATAGATTTTCTGGAATTCGTTGAAGAATTTTCATTTCCTCGTAGTCAGATTTAACAAAAATATGGAATCCTTAAGGTAAAGCCTATCGATTACAAAAATAATCGTAAAAATCCGCCCACTTTTGGCGGAAATATCATATAATATACACTAATAAAAATTAAAAGTAATTAATCTCCTTTTTTTGAAGTCATTCAATAAGTCTTTGTGACTTGTTTATATAACCATATATTTAATTGAAAATAACTAAGAAGCAATTATTGACGACTGACAAAAACCAAAAATAACCAAATAAAAAACAAAAATAAGTGGCTTAAAATCTAGAACATAGTATTTATTTGTTTACTTATTAAAGTAACAAAATAAATTGGACTAACTAAAAGATCTTATTTATAACAAATCATATAGGAAATTGAAAAACCTTAAGTTGTTCAAGTAACAATTTATAACAGCACTACCCCGGCCTGCAGTTTATTTCAACAATTCTAACAAAAAAACATCTTTACAAAATTCAGATAATTATAAATTTGGCCTGGCAACACCATTTAATGCTTATGCAGTAAGGTTGTCAGCAAATACTGAAATAATATTGCACAACGTCCCGCTTAAGGCATGGCTTTGCCCACCCCTGATTCAAGTTTTACAATACGATAAACATTTATCAAATATACTTAAACTACTATATCGTTTATAAAAACATTGTTTTATGACACTTCTAATACTTTTAAGTACTTGGTAGAGTAGTTTTGTATTTCATCGCGGGTGGCAAGATACGCAAAAATCTTTCTATCTTTTTATTGCCAGGGTCCCGTGGATTAAGTGTAATATGAATAGCAACTATATCATTTTTAATCAAAAATGCCTGGGAATGATGTGTATGACACTCTTGATGCCATGTGTCAGAAATAAAGACACTAAGATCAAACACCTGCATGAAGCACCTGATGGTAAGTGCAGTGCCGTCCAGTTACGAGTATCAAGCAGCGAGAGAGGCATAAGATAAGACAATCCCATTTCTTTGATTTATTGCCACACGCGATAAAATATAAACGAAACTACTTATTTGTTATTAAGTTGGCAACTACACTGGAAGAGTTTGGTCTATCATTAGTAAGATATACGATATACACTAAACTTATACATAGTAGATATTTTTTACATCATTATTCCATTACAAATAATCTCTATTGAGATTATATACAAAAATTTAATGCGATTCTTACAATACCATCACAATTAGTCTCATAGTAGACATACAAATAAAACATTTCATTATTAATTTAACTTGCAATTAAAATCATTTTTTTATAAGTACATTACAGAATTCTATATGGAATTACAAATAACAAACTAAGTGATATTGTATTAAGCAGAAAAAGCATTTAAAATTCTAACCTATTGATTATCTTATTTCAAACATTTAGTTTGTGAGTGGGGCCAGATCGTCTTTAGCCACGTGGTGTAAATAACCTTTTTTATCAAAAAATAATATGAAGCTCTTCTAATCTGAAATGACACACACAATGCTATTATTCGATCTTTGTAATATTTCTTTATCCGAAAACCGATTCAGTAATAAGCTATAGTAAAATTTTAAATAAATTGTATTATGTATAATCAACAGCACAAGTATAATTATATTTAAGTTTAGAAAATAACGTTTTTTAACAACATATCAAATATAAAAAAACGATCTATATGTTCCCAATAAAGTAAATTAAATTGAGAGTGGCAGCAGTGTTACTTTAGATTTAAATTTATATGTTGATATAATTCCTTGTTGTATTGTAAAATTAAATTCCTTCAATTTTTTTGTTTATACCTGGCAACACCAAAGATTACGAACACCACGCGAGCAAAAACGAAATATATACTACTTTATTTTATCATCATATCATAACAAGTAATCAAAGTAAGTGGTAGTAATAACTTTTTAATAATAAACGTACACTATGTCTCCTTTTTTTGCAATAAAACAAAACGTAAAAAAATATGATAAAAAAAAGAAACAAATCTATTTAATTATCAAAGGAATACATAATAAACAGCCTCAATATTAAAATATGTACTAATAAAACGATATATATTAACAGTCACCGTTGTGTGCCTATATATTTTACTATTGTTTTCAATGCATGCGAAGACATGCATATAATAAAATTAATACGTTCATATAGATTACAGACAAAAAGACACATAAAGTCCATAGAGAATAATCATATTATCGATATTTGTTTTCTTTTTTTTACAATAGGGTGTTTGACTGGTGTAACCAAAAAAATTAAAACTGCACTAGGAGAAAGGATAGTGGGCAAACATATTTATTAAATACATTTTTTTATTTTAAATGTATTATAAACATTTTATTTTCGTCATTAAAATTTAGAATTTTTAATCTGTATCTCTCGGTGCCAAAAACGTAGCAATACCGGCCGCCATTACTCGTGACGACATCGCACATAAACATTGCATCCTACGACAAATAAAATTGTAAGGAAGAACATATTTTTCGATGTGTAAACGTGTTAATTTCGTCTTCAAGTCTTCTATAAGAATGGAAGAAAGCATTACAAAGGCTGTTAGTCGAAATCTGCCACTTCTTTCTTAAAACTTTTTATTTTGGCACACGGATGAATAATTTATCGGGATTTAGTGTCGAGTTTTTACACAAAGGTATTGAACAATATTTATATGCTGGCTTATTCATTTTTGCGGAAAAACTAACAGATAAATGCAAATATTTTGTTATGTTGTTAGGTGTCACATCAGTCACGAATGTTTGTATATGTGCGATGACGTCACATAGAGATAATGTCACGTGACAACGCGTTTTAGCCCGAAATTATATGTACAAAAATAAAATCACGGATTTTATAGAAATTGAGTATATTTCAATAATAAAAATATTACGGGGGCTATAAGTGAAGAGTCCTGTATCGATGACCATCAATTTTCAAAAATTGTCAAATACCCTATTAACAAACATTGAACAGTTATTATTTTATTGAACAAATCGACACCAACAATTTATACTACACTAACTCGATTTTTAGGTAAATTCGTTTGATATCTATATGTAATAAACAAATCGTTAAGAAATATACGAAAATAATGAACTTATAAATGTATATTTCTTCTCGATTTTGTTATTACATTTAAATAACCACATTATAAGCAACTTAAACATAAACAAACGAATTTATCTAAAATTCGAGTTAGCGTAGTATAAATTGTTGGTGTCGAAATATTACTTTTATTTGTTTTTATTTTACAATATATAGACGTCAATATCGAAGTATCTCTCTGGATATTTTTGCATTGATTGATCCAAGTGTTCCTGTTTTTAATTATACTTTAACTTAATCGTTGCCAGAATCCATACTAAAAAACTAACTCAGTTACACATAGAGGCTCAGTAACATTTTGATTTGATGTTTTATCCCTGCAATTTTTGACGTATTCGACAAAAAACCAACAGTGATAACACATTTCTAATAATAATCCTAATTCAGAAAATTGATAACGTGTTTCTTTTGTTTATAACGATTAAAAATAATGTACATTGCCAAATAATTGTGGAAAATGAATATCTATACATTCGTGTGAATCAACAACTATATTTTTAATGTCACTACGGGCACATTGTCACTATATAAATTATCGACATTCAGCGAAGTACGCGGAGAATGGGACCAAAGATGTAAATAGACACCGTAAGTACCCGTCGAAAACTAAGCTTG
The DNA here is from genome assembly GCA_905220505.1 of Laothoe populi. Lineage (NCBI taxonomy): Eukaryota > Metazoa > Arthropoda > Insecta > Lepidoptera > Sphingidae > Laothoe > Laothoe populi. The sequence continues at coordinate 13,395,826 of HG992149.1, read as the reverse complement.
TAAATTTTAATTGTACACTGGCATAGGTGCCCATTTTGTTGTACACCTCACTAAATAAAAATATGTTTAAAATTCTCTTTATTTTAGTTAATATTATAAGGAAGTTATTCTGTTGTGTCAGAAGAAATTTTAATTGTTAAAATGTAAATTTTACTTCAATATAACAGCTTTAAATTCTATTCTGAACTTACTAAATAGAGACACTGTTAAATTTACTTAGAATAATAAAAAAAGGAATATTTGAAATAAGGATAACTAAATTGAGTAACTTAGATAGTGACAAACCTAACTATGTTTAGTATTTTCACATAAGACTATTTCAAAATACAATACAGGAACAGCCGGTCTACTCTGTAACACAATTCCGATCGATCGGTATTGGATTTGAGAGATTTCGTACTCTTTACCGCCATATTATTTCAATATTGTGCAACCATTAATATGCAGTAATAAAATTATCATATGAACTGTTATGCAATATTAAAATAATATAAGCAGTAGGGTCGCACTCAGAATACGAAATCTCACAAATCCAATACCGATTGATCGGAATTGTGTTACAGAGTAGACCGGCTGGACAGGAACCAACTTTATTTTAGTGATTTCGTCTTGATTAGAGAATTTTGTGACCACAGAATCGGTACTATTGTAGGGACATTAATAAATTATCATATAGTGCGCCTTACCTAAGATGTCGCCAGGAAAGCCAGAGAAAGGATATTCGACGTCTATTTGGATCTTAAATCCATGTGTTGTGCGCATTAATATTCGGGTCTCAATATGTGCTAATATTTTGGTTACCCTTGTGACGATTTAGTTAATTCAAAGCGGATCAATGTGGTCGTGGCATTATACTGTAAATTATGTTTGAGAAGATCCGTAAGTACCTGGGGGTGGTCTGTATTCTTCTGGTAGGGCCATCACTTGTTTCTTCGTGAACGCGTATTTTCGTACACCTATGTTCTTGTAAGTGTTCTGGCGGCGGCAACCCTCGCTACGAATACAATCAAGATATTATATCACTATTAAATTTACAAATCGAATACTGTTTTATCTTCACATTATAACACATTTTATAATTCAGGAAACACATGGTCTGCCTTTCATATATTTATGCTGCCATTTTGAATTTATGATAATAAAGTCAACTAACAAACGATGAATTAGGATTATTCAACGATAAACTAGAATTATAATAATACTCGTTCATTAATTAAATATTTTCTTTACTAATTATCTCCGAATGTGATATACAGGACCAGCTGAATTTTCCATGCTCGTAACAAAAATCTCAAATATAAACCACCAAAATATCTACCGCTTTGGCAGACATTTTGAGCTAAAATCGAAACGCTCTTGATAAAACAACATATTTTACTAACCTCCTCATAATATTGAGAGCTTTCTTCATCTCATGCTCGGCGAGATGGTATTCCGAAGCGAGTATGGAGCACTGCTCTAGAGTCACAGAAACACCAGTTCTGTCTTTAGCACTCTTGCACGATGTGAATCTTATACCTGCGAGATGAAGTAAATATGTATAGGTATCGCCTCCGTGGCGTAGTTGGCGAGTAGCCAGCTGTCAAACGAGAGGCCGTGGGTTCGATTCCCACACAGGGACAAATGTTTGTATGACAGACAGATACTTTGTGTCGGGGGTCTGGGTGTTGTGAGACCGTGCGTCTCTCGTAGTCCTTGATACCCACAACACGACTCGTATCGTAGTGTGGGGTCGGGGCTATGTGTGTGACTTTTGGGTGGTATTTATTTATTATAGGTACATAACTTTATCGTTCTGCAGACTGACGCAGGTATGGTTATTAAATATTACCGTAGGGAAATAAAATTTATATAATAATGCACCTAGTTAAAGAATTTTTAAAGTCAGTAAAATTATTATTATTTTATATTATTTTTTGTTAGACTAATAAATAAATTCCATTTATACAAAAATCATTAACAGAATAAATATTATCGGGATAATATATTATATGATACACTAGAATACATAATACTGAAAAATAATAATAATAACACACAAAAAAATAATAAATAAAAATACAACTGGCAATTTTATCGCGCTCGGCGATTTTTCAAGACAACCATGTAAAATAAGAAATATCATATTACCTAAAATAATAATACAATATTATTATTCCTTAAAAATCCAAACATCATATATGCACATACCATTCATAAGCCTGGTGGCAAGTGCAGCCAAGTGTAATACTTCCACGTTCCTCGGCGTCTTCTTGTGGACAGATATGCGTAAGTTCTCCATCACTTCTTCCAACGGTTTTGTTCGTGACGAAGCTGTATACAAAAATTGTAATATAGTTTTATTAACCACTTTGAATGGGACTAGGAATAAATATTATCATAGAATAATTCATTGGTGTCTATAAGGATATAAAAAAGTAGGGTGTAAAATACAAGCCAAAATCATTTTTATTTCCATAACATTAAAGTTAAAAATAGTATGTAAGAACGGCGAAACTGGCCAGTATTTGAACGCACCGCCGCCGCACCGCCGGCAAGCTTATGAGCCATGACTGGATATTACTGGATTTTTATCAGTGCGCAAATGTGTTTAGTTTATCGGGTATAATATATTTTATCTATGTCTACAATATCCGCCCTGAAAGTAAATAAAACATGGACACAATAATAAGCCAAAGTATGAGCTAAGTGAAGGAGCGTGCGGCACTGCGTTGAGTTTGGTTCATTAAACCGAGCATCAGCTGATTTTTTACAATCCTTACATTAGGTTATTACAAAATTATAATTTTGATGATATTTTAATAAATAATCGGTGTAATAAAAACAGATAGATTCATTTCGCTAAATCTAGTGGTATTGTATTCATAATCACTAGTTTGAAGCACTTACAGCGCACCAGTACACGTAAAACACGACGATAGGGTGGACACATAAATAATCTTTACATCGGATATTTTAACAATCAATAACTTAGGGATTTTAGTTTTTTTTTGGAATATTGATATTTCTGTAGCGCTTAAAAATTAACTTCAAAATTACAGTATGCAGTTATGTAGCATTAGAATGAAAATTTAAAATCGGTAATTACTATTGCCAAATTCAAATGATGATATATTTTTTTAACTAGCGTCTCTTTGTTATTTTTATCAGGTGTTGTATTTATCTTCTTAACATAGTATAAAACAAAGTCGCTGTCGCTGTTCGTCCCTATGTATGCTTAAATCTTCAAAACTACGCAACGGATTTTGAAGCGCTTTTTTAATAGATAGAGTGATTCAAGAGGAAGGTTTATATGTATGATACATGCATAATATTGTAGAGAAACACTGATGAATTTACAGGTTTCTGGATTGTACACATTTTCTTACAAAAATAACCTCCAGGCGCGCGGAGCCGCGAGCAACATCTAGTTATATATATAATACTGTCCCTGTGTATGTCACTGAGGTCCTCCTAAACGACTGGACCGATTTGAATGTTTTTTTTGTATGCGTTTGGGTGGCGCCCTAGATGGTTTAGATTCACAAATCAGCCCGGCAGATGGCGCTGCAGTCGGTTTGACGCTGCTTTTACGGACAGGACGACGTCTGCACGGTCCACTAGTAAGATATATAATCTCACCTCTAGCTGCGGCCATGTGGTCCGGCAGAAACGTCTTGTTATGTTTCAGGTAGTATTTGTTCAGCCTGTCCAGATTATCACTGTTGGAGTGGTACTGAGGGGTTGTCTCCCCGAGTGCCTCCGCCAGGGTTGCCTTCTCGTTGATGCCTACATTGAAGAACACCGCTGTGATGGTGAACGATAGATGCTGTCAACAAATACAAGGGTGACGTCATTGATAGACTCGGAGCAACGGCCAGTTGCATAATTAGAAGCCTCGGGTTCGATTTTCGAAATATTCGTATCAGATTTAGAAGCAGTGAGACGTAAAGGCTTTCATATTTCCAAGACGGTGTTTACTCTGACACTAGACTCTCGACCGCTTCTTTACCTTCTTGCCCATGGCGTAGTGTGAAGAAGCAGGCCGGCATGATTGTATTGAGTTGCAGGGGATAGATTGTTTCTCGTTAATTGATATTCTAACTGGACGGCACTGCGCTTACCATCAGGTGCAGTGTGGTCACATTGCCATAGCAGAATAAAAAATAAACACAAAATAATTGTATCTAGAATTTGTGTTTTTATATAACACAAAAAGTGCAAACATCATTATAAAAAGTGGATTAAAATGTATAATTGTGTATATATTAAATAAAATTACCTCTTTGGAAGTGAACCTGGTTAGCAAAGAGTCCGATACTGGTATATGCACCTTCAAAGCACCACGCGAACCGCTTACGTGCGGTAAAGCCATATTACTGGATTAAAAAAAAACAATATATTAAAACAAAAAATATACATATTAACAAAATATAACTACTCAGAAACAATAGAATAAAACAAATTATTCGATAAATCGGTTCCTGGTACGAGCTTACAAATAAAACAGGTAGGTGTTACGTTTTTGCTGTGCCCTGGCACTGCAAAAGTCTATGGGCGGCGATAACTACTTACTAGCAGGTGGCCCGTCTGCTCGTATGTCTATGCAGGCAGTAAAAAATTGCAAAATTAAACAATACTGCTCTAATAGGTGGTGGTAGGCCGCCTGGTCGACTCTGTAGAGACACATTACAATGTGGTCATTTTGTCTACGTAGCAAGATAGCGTGGTGTAAGTGTAACTGTAAGCCCGCATCCACCCCCTTGGTTCAGTAGCACTAAGTAACACGCTATGTAACATTATTTATTATATGTGAAATAATTAATTGGTGTTATATGAACAATAATATCAGTGAACTATTTTACCATCTTTTATTTCATTAATTACCCAAAACGAGAGCCGTACAACTCCAAACACTGTAAAACCCTCACCTGTGCCCCACTTTAGTGAGAGTGAACACGACGGTCTGAAGGTCCTCGATGGCCACCACCATGTCGCCCCACATCGCCTTCTCGGTGGAGTACAGGCTGAGTAGACCCTCGAACCCACACAAAGGACCCAGTCCGGACGACAACACCTTTACTACGACCTCGCCCGGCATCGAACTCAGCCAACACACTAGCCCCGTCGTTGTGGCTGTTAGCTGGAATACAAAGTTCCAATAACATTCTAAACTTATATAGAATACTTATGAGCGTAGGCAGAATAGTGTAGTTTCCTGTGTTTAATTTTGTACATTAATCTCTACGCAATTGAATATACTACGCAAAAGAAACTCTTTTGCGAAAACAGAATCCAAATTGCTTGAAAAATGAGGTCAAAATATTTATTTTAAATATTGGTATGAGCAAATACTCACAGGCATAAGCGAAAACGATGGCGTATTGGGAACATATCGCTATCTCCCTCGCACATCGGTACAGGACATGCGATTCATCGTACCGTGACGTCACGGTATCAGATATGCATGTACTGTTATTTGACAACTACCTCTTCCAGTAGATTTGAGTGGTGTCTAATTTACTTATTTTTGTTCGGATTCATAAAATTCTTTCGATAATAGGTTTTAGGCAATGTAACTTGTTGATTAAATTAATAAAAAAAAACTAGTCAACTACCCTATTGTTGGGTTGAATAATTACTATTAGAGTTTTTACTGTTAGTTATTTAAAATTATTTTATTAGTTATTTAATAAATAATAGTTAAATACACCTAACAGTCACATAGTTCTGACCCCACACTAGGTAAAACCTATATTGTGTCAATTTGTGTAGTAATGTAATGAGATTGCATGTGTGTTTTAATTGGGGTTTCTGAAGGTGTGCATTATTCCTGTGATATGCTGTAGACTAATATTATAATAAAAATAAAGTAAAACTAACCGCCTGCGAAAAGCAAGTGTCCCGTCTGGTCTGCAAAGCCGCATGTTCCTTCGCCCACTGCGGAGACTCGCACCTGAGCCTCAGCGCCGCGTGAGACAGCCGCAACCACCGAGTCAAAGCGTCCGAACTAGTACGCAACGAGTCCATGTACAAACGGACAGTGTCTAACTCATCGTCTGTGCATATGCCTGGAAGTAACATGATAACTGTAGGTTATTTAGGGATACTGTTAGGGTATTTTTATGGAACTAAATGGTAGAGCGGTAGAAAATTTGCTTAAGAGGTTAAAAAAACTATACGAATGTGTGATTTCCCAGCACAAAAACAAATTTATAGCCGTATTAGGAATTCGAATCCGGGATATCAATACATTCTCGGGTTAAGTATACTGCCAATGAGGTTAGTGTCCTTATATTGATATCTTCAAGTAGGTACACCATGTTGTACTTATTTATGGATCTAGTAATATATAACTCCATCTACTTGTTCTTCCCATCGTGACCGTTTACGTGTCCATCACTAGGGATAGAGTGTGTGTGCGTACGAGTGTGTGTGTGAGTGTCTGTGCGTTTGTGTGAGTATGTGTATGTATGTCTGTGTGCATGTGTGTGGCGGTGTGCGTGTGTTGGGTGTATGTGTGTGTGCGCGTGTTTGTGTATGTGTGTGCTGCGGTGGGCGTGTGTGCGTGTGTGCGTGTGTGTGTCTGAATGACATTGACGTCGACTCCCTTCATGTTCACCAAGTTCTGTTCATATGTGGTCTATCTATATGAACACTTGTCTACATCCACCCACCATTGTTCTTGCCCATGATGTCCGCCATAGCGTCGATCACAGGAGTCAGAGTGTCCTCGACGTTCGTGCTGACTCCCTTCAGGTACGTCAGATTGTGGTCGCGTGTGGGTTGGTCCAACTGAGTGAACACTTGGGCGTCGAGTTCTTTGGGAGCTTCGGTGGTCTGAAAATTTTAGGTCCTTTGTAAATAATAACTATTAGGTTAAATCTCTGTTATAAACAACTTATCGAATAAAAATGTAAACAAATTCGCTAAACTGTTAAACGCTGACATTAAATTCTCATTTTTCTCGACTCGCTGATCTGCCATTAACAATAGAGTTAATAATATTTTACACAAATCTGACCGCATAACTGTCCGGAAATATTATTTAAGCTATTCCAAATACGGACTAATAATATTTGCTCATATAGATCCTACATATATTCTTTCAAAAAGAAATTTAATTTGTTTGTAATTAAACGTGGAACTGAAAATAATTTAACCCATCTAAAGCTAGAATAATATGGTAGTGATCATATTATTCAAGAATAACTCAGCAAAAGTTAAGATGTAACTACGTAAAGCATATTATGTAGCCCCACACAGCTAACTCGTGCACTATTGCAGATTGACATCACAATAGAAAATTGCATTAGCGTTCAGAATTATTGTGCTAAGTCACGAGGACTTGCTTACTAAGGAAATTGAGGACAAATAGTTTTTAATTGCCATTACTACATTGTAACATAAGTAATCGCATTTGAACTTATTTTAGAAGTTAGATTTAAGGCACGCTGAGCGCAATTAGAATATCTACTCGCATAGCAATTTTCACGTAAAATAAGTATTAAAAGTCGCTTAGCAAATAAAAATAACAGAGTTTTTTTTGGGTTTTCATGGTAACATGGACAAGAAAGATTTTATCCAATAGATTAAATTGGATTGTGTATCTAACATTTAAAAATAATACCTAATATTAATGTAGGTACACAATACAGAAATAATGGTGTGAAATATTTAATTATAATAAGATATTCGCGTACGCAAAAAAGAAACAAAAACAACTTACCTTCTTCTTATCATTGGTACCCAAATTATCGACTAAACATCGATACGACACCTGCTCAAGCGACGCGGAACATCGAAAATCATATCTCAAGCTCCCGTGACGAGTCTTACTCGAATCGAACGACAGACTCTGCTCGTTCAGTTTCGCCGATCGGAACGAACGGAACGAATGATTCAAACTGCTTCGTTCTTCTCTTTCGCACTTGAAGTAGTCGTTGTGGAAGTTCAGTTGGGTGCCTTCGGTTAAAGCCTCGGCGTTTATCGAACAATCGTCGATGTTGGGAACGCTCGAGGAGAAAGTTGGGAGGTCGCCTGTGGGGGAGGTTTCTTTCGAACTAGACCCTGATGAGGCGTCGAATGTATCGCAATCAGAACTCAATGTGTCGAACAGGCTCAATTGTTCGGTAAGGCGGACTATTGATGACAAAGTCTGAAAAAAAGTATTTAAAAATACAGTCTCAAGTCTTCACATCTATGTTTTTTGACGTACCTATCCTAAATGTTATTTATATCTAATTTTTAGAGCCAAAAAACTAACCTGATTTTCAGGGTCGTCGTTCGAACTATTATTCGGCCAGCCGATATATGAGAGAGTTTCTTCAATAGCGTAAGGATCCCACAAAGCGAGCATGCTCTTGACTTTGTTCTTTACGGCTGCAATGTAACATGTGTTTTTTTTATTGATCCGGGGGAATACATTCGAAACATTCGACAATTTAATTGCCTTGAATTTTATTTCATTTAATTGAAAAATATATCATGTTAAGTACGAGTAAATGAGCTGGGGTAGATTTATACAGTGTATTATTAAGCGCGACTAAAATTTTAATATCTTATGCTTGATTAATTTAATATGACACATTTTTCTTGCGTATTGCATTGATATGCTAAAAAAATCTACTTTATTGATTTTTAAAAGACTAGATGTTGCCCGCGGTTCCGTCCGCGTCTACGATCTATCCCTCGATACTCAACAGAATCTTGCCGGCCTGCTTCTTCACACTACGCCATAGGCAAGAAGGTGTAGAAGCGGTAGAGGGTCCAGTATCAGAAGGCCGCAAAGCGGCCAAACATCATACCCCAATTCTATACCCTCGACAAAAACCGGATATACACTGGCTCATCCCGGAACGCGACACACTTGCGTGTGCCACTATGACGGGCTATCCGGGCGGATATGAATATCCTACCACCAGCAAAGGTCAACTACGGTTATACGGCCTAAGTGATATATTCTATACCTTCTGACATCACATTACTTGATGTCTACTTACCATCAACAAACGCCGATATCCCTTTAGGCTGCTTCGCCTGCAGCATCATCAGTATCCGGTCCATGTCATCGTTCAGCTCGTCTCGGAACCGCCTCATGGCAAGAACATTGTCATATTCCGCATGAATCTTGTTCGATATAGAACTTATCTCCGCTTTGGTGCTGTTTATATCCTTCACGTGCTGTACCAGTCTGGATTGGAATTATAAAGTGTTAAGACCATCAAGTTTGAAATACCATTTCACAAATTTTAGGTACATATCGACGGTTGGCGGACTATTTGATTAAACCGCCATTTTAGAAATTTTACAGCAGAGAGATTTAAAGTATGTTTGATTTACAAAAAAATGCACTATTAAAAAACGATTTCGAAGATTTTAGTAGAATTAATATATTACTTGTGTAAGCACGTAGTGCATCTGACAGAGATCTATGTGTACTACGTACTCGATGCGGCGACCAGAACAAACATTATGTTCCACCGAGTTGGCGTGTATACTCCACACAGACGTTAGTTTGCTTCATGCCACCTAAGCAAGCGCACCACATTGCATCTTTCAGTGTCGAGTTAATTTTAGTTATTTGTAGCGACATTCCCGAACAAATCTGCCTTAAATTGATTTACAGTGAAACTGTTAATATTATATAAGGTAAATAACATAATTTCATAACGTTTAGAACATAATATCAATTAATATTAATTAATTTCAATTTTGAATACGGGAAGTCTATATTTCAAAACAAAATTCATTATATAGTTTGTTAGTAAAATGAATAGATGGCATTTTCACAACAAATTCATTATATAGTTTGTCCCGTTTTGGCGCACGGAAAGTCCCGTTTGTGAGACAGTGACGGGAGTTATAACTTCCAAATAGTTCTTAGTAAAATGATAGATGGCATTAGTGGGTGGACAAGGTTTTCGGGACATCTTTTTTCTTCCGACAGTTCGTGTCTATAGAATATAATGGCATCTGATGACTTATTTTCATGCATTTATGAGCATTATTTTCTCCAATAAACGTGCCCTGTTTTAAGTTGATTCGAGTGCCATAAAAGTGTACAAAAAAATTGAATCTAGGATCAAAAGATGCAGAAAAATTTGCTAATTCCGAATATGTATACAACTCAATGTCGCAAAAAATGCGCTTAAATCAAAAAGAAGAGAAGAAGAAATCAAATAGCCGCCAACTGTCGTTGTATACAAATAAACAATAACAAAAAATACTCCTAAATATTCAGAAGCTAAAGACCAAATCTATATTATGGTTTATCTTAAGATGGAAGTATAATATCTGGTTAAATGGTGGAATGAGCCCCATCAATTCTACGAGGTGGGGTTTTTACAACTAGGGGGTAAAAATATTTTTATAAGGTCGATAATACACAGTTGATGCTCCTGGTGTTGCATGAGTTTATAAGATACGGTAACAGTTTATCATCAAGTGGGCTGCATACTTATCGCACTGGCATATAATAAAGTAACAGTGCTATTTTTCAGATATTATAATTGGCTAACAGATTTCTTAAGCTAATATCTCTCAAATCCATTCTTCTAAGGTAATTTTTCTACAATGATTGTTTGTATGATCGACGCTTTACAATCAGGATACCTTGCCCGATTGTATCTTTGCTGTAAAATGTCTTGAACTTTCGAACTCTTGTCTTGTACTGCAGTTTACTGAGGGTATGGTTCGATGCAATCGTTCCATGGAAATCAAATTCAAGCCTTTTCGTGGAAAACACAACTCCAATATGACGACAAACATATTAAAGTTGTGTGTTTCACGAAAAGACGATTCACCCTTACTGTAACAACCTAGTAATAATAACATTAGATCTTAACTACACACCTGCCTAATAAGGGATGGTAGATTTCACGTACCTTCAAATTTCATATTATTTTACTTTATTTTGAAAAGTTGTAAAAACATTCAATGAGCATACGTAACTTTGAAAAACCAAAAGCGGGCGTCCCTGGATTGAACCAGCTTCAGTTAGCTTTGTCTACCAAATTAATGAATTTAATCGACTAGAATGGTAATATCACCTCACAGAAAATCAACATAAAATAAAAGGTTGTTGTAATTCATATAAGTTGGCTAAGTTATTGGAACTGTATTAGTTTTATATTTATGAAGATATAATAAAAGATTTTTATTATTATTATTATATAGTCAATGTTACTATCACATGTTTGGTAATCTAGTATTGACGTTATTTATTTCCGACGACTATTTACCATTAGACGACATGAATTACAAAATAAAAACTAAAGTTTTTTTTATCCTGGCACTGCAAAGTGCACACACTGCACTTGATGGTAAGCGCAGTGCCGTCCAGTTAGAGTATCGAGTATCGAAAGACGATCTATCCTCCGCTACTCAACACAATCATACCAGCCCGCTTCTTCACACTACGCCATGGGCAAGAAGGTGAAAAAGCGGTCGAGGGTAGACCGTGTCAGAGTACTAAAAAAGGCCACAAAACGGCCAAACGTCGTACCCCAACTCTAGACTCCCGACAAAATCCGGATGTACCGGATGTGGTCGCTATCCGAGCGGATATGTATATCCTACCACCAGCAAGTTGGTTTAAAAACAAATATCCAGAAATTTTACAAAAACAACTCACCTAATTAATCCACCTGTCCTTTCTGACTTGTGCGTGTGCGCAGCAAATGCGCCTACAGTGATGACGTCATGGAAGCCCGTCTTGTTCAGTGTGTCGTTGTGAACCCACATACGCTGTAGGTGCAAATTGATCGGAGCAAACTCCAAGCTTGGATCATCTGGGTAATAAATTTATAACAATTATAAGTACATATAATTTATAAATCATATTATATATGAACTTATTAATAATCATGAGATAACAGGCGAGGTCGCAGTGATGTGACAGGTTTAATATATCGCGAATATATTGTATGCCAATATGGCGAGTCATAGCTGTATAATTATATAACACCATGATTCCTATGTACCACAATAAAAAATATTTTAATTGATTTTCATATTAATAAATACAGAATAACTGAGAAGCTCTTTCCTTTTTGAAATCTGTATAAATAGCGAGATATATATCCTTAGACATATATAGACGATATATCCTTTAAACAAAAAAAGAATTTCTCGAATCGATCCACGCGTCTACGAGTAATCGGGGAACATACATAAAAAAAGATTCCGACGAATTGTTAACCTCCTCCTTTTTTTGAAGTCGGTTAAAAACATTGAAAACCAATATCACCTTTCCTGCTGCTCGCTTTGAAGCAGTTGTTTTCTAAGAGCTGCATGCACCGCTTGGAATGGCTGTAGTGTTTGAGGAGAGACACGTGCGTGTTGACTAGCTCCAGCTGCCTTCCGGGCCACTTGCCACAGATCTCTCCTACTGACAACAACTCTTCGAGGAGCTCCCGCTCACGCTGCATGTATATGTCCCTAAACAAACACAATCTCCTCAAAGGTGTTTTTGTTGGTACGCCATATCCTACTATATCTTTATATATATAATTCTACTGTACGTGTGTATGTCACTGAACTCCTTAGAAACGGCTGGACCGATTTGAATGTTTTTTTTTGTATGTGTTTGGGTGGCGCCCTGGATGGTTTATATTCACAAATCAGCCCGGCAGATGGCGCTGCAGTCGGTGTGGCGCTGCTTTTACGGGCAGAACGACGTCTGCACGGTACACTAGTCTCTATATATTATTCTTGAAAGGTGTTTTTTATCAGTACGTCATATCTTCTATTTGCCGCTATTAAAAAAATAGACAAAAGTTTTAAAATTATAGGTTGAATAATAGTTGAAAAAAGATGAATATTTAACACTGACATCTGTTGACAGTATAATGAACTAATTTGTTGTATTGCTAATTTAAGATTACGCGCATACACGACTTTAGAAAGCGCCATCTATTGTCGCATAAGACTAATATCAGATCTCTAGTATTGAGACGGGTTAGTCCTGACGTGATATGTCTTATTCAAGTTGGCATATATGACACAATCGAACGCTGTTAGGAGGGATGCATCATTACAGCTATATGCATATTATCAGACATACACATTTAAAAATTATCAAAATCATTTAAAAAAATGGTGAACTGCTTAATAAGAAGATAATTTGTCGACAAATTTAAAAATATTTTACAATGAGGATTTTTGTATGTCCTATGTTTTATTGCTTAACCTACGTAAACCGTGAAAGTAAATATAAAGGCGACTGAGTTTCGAAATAACTTATTATTTACACATACGAAATCATAATTAGGATTTACTATACATATAAACTTTACGGAAAAAATATCTACATGATTTAAATAAAACGCATTTTACGGATTATATCGCTGTTTATTTTAACCCGATGTTTCGAATGCTTTACAGCCTTCATGGTTACGGGGCAAACTGATATAATCCGTAAAGTTCGTTTTATTTCAATGTATAATATTCGCGTAAATATAAGAAACCAATATATCTACATGATGTTTAAAACTGTTTCAAAATCCGATGCTTGGTTTAGAAGGTGTTAGCAGACATAGGTAGAAACTATTGTCTTTTATATATATAGATAGAAGATAATATAGGTATCACTCACAACAACTGCATCGGCAGCACGTAACATATTTTGGGCTCGGCCATCACCTCGTGCACGGTGATGTCGCCGCCGAGTCCAGAGTGGAACCGGTACGTCACTTGGTAGCTGTTCACGAAGTTCTGTCTGACGAGACTGCTGTACGAGGGGAACTTGAGTTTCACGCCTAGCCTCGGGGGGAGGGACTGCGACCGACGGTGGCAGAGAACCTTCAATAAATAACACAATATACATATGAGATACAAAATACAAAAAAAAACATAAATTAAAAAAAATAGACACTCGCAAAGACAGACAGACAAACATTTTTGACCAGTCACTGTTGTTATTGGAAGAATTAATTCTTTAAAAATGATCATTACTAGGATATGATCAGTAATTAAAACAGTGTTTATTTGATTAAAAATATTTTAATAAATACACCAAATAGTCACACACATAGTTCTGACCCCACACTAAATCAAAGCTGTATCAAAAACTACGAGGGACTACGGTCCCACAACACCCAGACCTGAAACAAATATCTGTCTTTCATACAAACATTTGTGCGGGAATCGAACCCAAAGCCTCTCGTTTCACAGCCGGCTACTCACCCGCTGCGCCACGGAGGCTGTCAAAGAATATAAGACCTGACACAATATTGTTCTGACAAACGTTACGAACAAACTTGTTCATGGACACTTGAACAAGAGTTTGTATAAATCTACAAAAGAATTTCCGTCGCACAATGTGTTGTTGAAAGTTTACTGTTTTCTTATACTCACGCTACTCATAGTCCCGACAGTCAAAAGTCACTACTATAGGGTGTTTAAAAACATACGTGTTTGCGTCAAGACAAAAATGTGCAATAAAAATCGGTCCATAAGCAATTTGTACCATTTTCTGTGGCATCAGTACAATCGCCTTTGACCAAAAGATATTAAAATAAATGTACCTTCTGTTGTAGATCGAGGCTTGTATTATTGTGGATAGGGCTGCTGCCGATGTACGATGGTTCCAGGCTCCAGCCGTTGATGGTGACAAAGCCCACGGTCTTGTTGTCACGGGTGACTAGGGCTACCCTGAGCCGTTGCGCTTCCTGTTACAATAACGTGGAAATCTTTTCGGACAATATCTAATTATATATTATTCTTCTGTACGTGTGTTTGTCACCTAACTATTCCTAAACACGGCTGGACCGATTTGGATGAAATTTTATGTGTATATTTCAATGGGTTCCCGGATGATTTGAAACACAATTGGACCCGGTAGGTGGCGCTGCTGTCGGTGTTGCACTGCTTTTCCGGGTAGGACAATAATATATATATTTATCAATATAAATTAAAAAATCAGCTGGTATTTCAAGTTTTGAGCGGTTTTAAAGACCCTATTATATACAAAAAGAATCATTACATTCCTGGTAGACCGGCTAACACGCATAAACTCTTCAGTTTTCTTTAAGAATTTTCCGGACCTCTTCGCTATATTAATATCTAAAAAATATTTGTATGTAGCAACGTTACTCATACCTGTATAGTAGTCAGCTTAAGAGACGTGAACCCCATAGGCACGGCGGTGTCTGAGACCGGCTCTCGTACGTCGTACAGTACGATGCGAACCACGGTGTCGCCTGCCAGCCCGTCACTGGCACGGAACATTATCGTGCGCGAGAAGCACGGGTTACTGCAAGTCTAGACATATACACACATAACATCTATTAGACATTATCATTGTAGTCACCGATGTGGTGACATTTTGATAAAAACATTGTATCAAATCAGACTGTTAAGTTTCACAGACTGCTAAGTCCTAACAGTCGTTGAACGCTCTGAAATAAATAAACTTTTTTTATCCTGGCACGGCAAAGTGACCACACTGCACCTGATGGTAAGCGGAGTGCTGTCCAATTAGAGTATCAAGTAGCGAGAGACGACCTATCCCCCGCTACTGAACATGGGCAAGAGAACGAGGGTCTAGTGTCAGAGTATTCAGAAGGCCGCAAAACGGCCAAACATGGTACCCCAACTCTATATCCCGGACAAAAACCGGATGTACACAGGCAGATCCCGGAACGCGACACTCGCGTGTGCCACTATGGCGGGTTTTACACCCTGTGTACGTAGGTCGCTATCCGAGCGGATATGAATATATTACCACCAGCTCTCAAACTCGTTATATGTTCCTCTTAAATTATTCAAAGATGTAGACATTTTATCACACTCATACTTTTAATATGTACCTAATAGAGGAAATCGAAAATAGTAATGTAACATGATTAGCAGAAGGAGGTTAATTTACAGGAAAGGTGACAGGCGCGTGACCGGATATAAGAGTCAAAAAACAATATGCTTACACGTGTCGGTACAAGCATATTATAACACTTTTTTTTGTTGGAATTGCAAAATGTAATATGTTGGTATCTCAACACACAATACCGCGGAGTATGACGTCAAACGATAGTAATAGGAGGAAATTGAATCCCATATTAGGCTATAAATAAATAGGTATTGTCCCTGCATTCACTTCGGTCCTATTAAATAGAACAGTTTGGCCCTCTAAATATATATAAAAATAATAATAAAATAAAAAATGTTTATTGCCTTATTATCTACTTACATAGTATAAATTATATGAACTAAAAATTTTATTTAAAAATAAAACGGCATATAAGGCAAAAGGATGTGGCTCAGCTTCAGCTGACCGGAACCGTAGCTCCGAGCAGCGCTGGTTTTCAGCCACTCCTGACTCCCTGTGGTGTTATGTGGGAGATATTTATATAGAGGTGGCAAACGTAGAGACACAAAACCCCTCAAAGTAAGGGAACATAAAATTTAATACAATAATTAAAATAAACATTATGGTCAAAGATAATAGATAAGCTATACGACAGCCGTGCTTCTAGACAAGTTTAAGGGCGTCGACACACTCCGACAGAACTCACACGGTCTGAAAAATAACTTCATAAGAAGAATTGCATACGTTTATAGCAGACCGAAGATATGTGGTATATATGAATACAACTTCAAAAGAGAAAATCGTTAACGTTTCTTGCGACATAATATGTCTCTGTCTTATGGAAACTAACATACTAATACTGATTCACATAAAAAATAAGTTCCAAAACTAAAACCTGACTATTAGAAAATCACGCTCTAAAATAATGAAATAAGAATGTAATAAATATTTTATTGTATTTCATAAATAATCGTAGTGGTTCAGACGATAACCGTGGTCGTATGCCACCTACCGTAACAATACAATACATTCTGCAGAGTAACATACGACCACGTTTGTAGTTTAGAAGTTATGAGGGAACAGATGAACATACATACATACTCACATACCGGCCAAAAACATAACCCTCCATTTTGCTTCGCCGTAGTAGTAGCGCGCTTAATTTATCTAATTATAAATAATAATACTAGCCCTGTATTAAACATTGTCCCACTGCTAGGCACATGCCTCCTCTACTAATGAGAGGGGTTAGCCCTTAGTCCACCACAACTAGCCTAACGCGGGTTGGTAGAATTCACATACCTTCGAAATTCGTCTAACAATTTTCAGATATGCAGGTTTCCTTACGATGTTTTCCTTCGCCGTTAAAGCAAGCGATAATTAATTAGATAATTATATTATTTCTAAACACCCACCTCGACAACTTCAGTGGTGCCGTATCGGATGCACTGCGACTTGGGATTCTTGACGTAGAGCACTGCCATGGGCGAGGGTGGTCGGCCGTGCGCGTCGCACAGCAAGTTGTCGCACGAAAGTGCGAGCTCACACAGAGGTACCTCATTCATATCTGCACACACAATGTTCACAGGTGAAAACTTGAATGGAATTTTTATATCCTGGCACGGCATAGTGATCACACTGCACCTGATGGTAAGCGCAGTGCTGTCCAATTAGAGTATCGAGTAGCGAGAGACGATCTATCCCCCGCTACCCAACACTATCATGCCGGCCTGCTTCTTCACACTACGCCATAGGCAAGAACATGAAGAAGCATTCGAGGGTCTAGTGTCAGAGTATTCAGAAGGCCGCAAACATCGTACCCCAACTCTATATCCCCGACAAAAACCGGATGTACACTGGCTGATCCCGGAACGCGACACATTTGCGTGTGCCACTACGTTTACGGTTTACGGTGGTCGCTATCCGGGTGGATATGAATATTCTACCACCAGCCTTTTCATGAAAGTTGTAGGTAGCACGATTCAGAAATAAAATATTTTGATTGGCTAGCTATAGTTGTTAGGATGTGTGCTAGTCAGATATACGAGCGCGGCGGGCGAGTGCGTAGTTGAGAACTTGGTTACTCACTCCGCCTCTCGTTTTAGTGACGTGAATATTTGAGATAAATACGTCATTTTTCCGGAATAGTTAACCTAATAAGTAAAGGTAAATAATAACATAATATCTAAAAAGAAAACCTTTGATGCTGTTTTCCTGATCAATTTATGAAAAGTAAATATCGATAGTTCTGAAACCTTTCAAATGTTTCATACTTAGAATTGTATTAATAACAAAAAGTCGAACATGTTTCATGACTCAGTGAAATGTGAAAAAAAGTTAATGGATCTTTAACAATAATATTATACTTTTTTTTAATTAGTAAACCTCTTTCCGGAGTCGGTTGTGCCGGGGCCGGTGCCGGTGTCGTGACGATATAATTGCACAGTTTCCAATAATTTCACCACCAATTAATACGTTCATCTAAGAACTCATTAACTCATAATATATAATCATCTGCATCCCCAAAGAATTACAAAGATGTGATACTAGTGCACCCACTACAGTTCGCCTAGTTTATTTCCGTCCCAAATTGTTATAAGAGAGCAAGCCTGTCTCCGTACCGGACACAAATTCTAATCCCAGGCAACTCACACGCGTTTTAATAATTAGTTTAATAAAAAATTTGGATTACGACCTAGGAATTTAAACCAACATACAAAAAATGCACTAATTAGATCGAACCGAACACTTCACCGGTTTTATAGGCCAAAGGCCAAAAGGTCCACAATCACTAGTCCGTATATTCAAATCCCTATAGGATTTGATGAAAATTATGTCCTATTTTTTATATAATGTATTGCCAGCTTGGTTAGTTTTCATTAGGCTGATGAGAATGTTATATCAAGGCGCAACAGTTTGTTAACAAGTTACCCCTTCTATAGGTTTATATTAGTTGTAGACATCTTGTTCGATTGAGTGAGATTTAATTCCAAAAGAAGTAAAACAAAGGGCTTCGTAATGTATTCAACGTTTATTAGTACGGCGTTCGGTCTTACTTTTGCAAAGCGCTTTTCATCTTTAGACAGAGTAAGAGGGATAATTCGAGATAAAAACACACAATGAATGACGTGACTATAGTAAGACAATTCAGTACATATAAATGTTATTACCATCAAATTGAACAACAACTTAAACATGTAATACTTATATGGAACGCTATTCATCTAACTTGTAAACCAAAACGGTCCTAAGCGCAAATAACAATCTGCAAACCGCTGTAAGTCACCTCTAAATATGTAAATTACTAAACATATAGACAACTGAAAATTTTATACTGCATAAAAGATATGCAGCATATCCGCTCGAATGGGTCGCGGTTTAGTCTCATCACAAAATCATATATTAGACTTTCAAATATTGTAAAAACCTACATTTAGAAACTGCGTGAGGCTCTTTTTGACGCGATAAGTGATTAACTCTAAAATTCCTCACATCATCTCCTCGCCAGCGCCATTTAACCTGTAATGATTGATGTATGATGTACCTAAGTTCTCGTGGCGTTATTTAAACTTTTAAATTTAATTTATTTAAACGTTTGGTGATTTTTCTCTATGTTTTGTAATAAGCACTTTTATTGCGAACATTATCCTTAAATATATTTTTTACAAATTCAAAGACAGTGATAGACAGATATGTACCTGGAAAATGGTTTAGATATGAATGTTTGAATTGTATGCTTTTTGGAGTGGTGGTGATTGTTTAAACTTTTGCGAAATCGAAATATACAAATAAAATTTATACATTAAGCAGACTTTTAAAAAACCTTAAAATTAATGTTTGGCCAGTTTGCGAAGACTTAATTCTGTACCTTAAATGTTATAACATCTACCGCCAAAACAGAAATGTTACGCGTACAGCCAATACTTTAAAAACAATATAAGATAGGATGTTTAAAGTTATTGCAATGAACTAATCATTCACATCGTTGAATTTAATACTTTATTGCATTATGGACAACCTATTGGTGCTAAAAATATATTTTGATAAAATAATTACTACCTTATTTATGCCTTTGAAGTACAGAACCTCAAAAATCCTATAAAACGCATTATTGTTAATAATATAAATGGTATATGAAAATATGTGTAAATAATTATAAGCCCACGCAAAACTCTAGTCTCCTTTTGTTAAGAATATCTTATAGATTTTGCTAAATTATATTTCTCGAAAAATATAACCCACATATTTAAACGGTAGGTAGCGCTTTTCAAACAACGAATTGCAAATTCTTGGCAAAGTAACATTTGCATCTACGACATTACATTTTACGAGATCACACACATAGTCCTGCCTCCATACTGGGCTAATCTGTACGGTAGGTACCAAGAACTATAAGAGACTAGGTCCCACAATACTCAAACATGAAATACTATTTGTTACAGTCCTTGTGTCAGTCCGGAAAGCGAACCAAAGGCTTTTCATTTCACAGCCGGCTACTCGCCCGTTAAGCTACGGAAGCTGTCACCGTGATATTCATTGTTTTTCTAGTAATTGTCGAGAGTGTAAGTATATTTTATTCATTATTCGCAGATCATACATCTATTCATGTGAATAAAATCGATGTGTCTGTGATTATGACGAATAGGTACAGTCGGTCTGTAGGTCTATCCGGTCAGAATTGTTTAAGACTGGAGACTAACCAGTCTATATATACTAGTGCATCTCTTGTTAGGCAAGATAGACAGCTCGATAGAATAGAACCCGAATATAACTGAGGGAAACACCAGATAAACTAAGTTAATTTTAAAATAACAAACATAATAAAAACAACTAGGAAATGCAAAGCTATCGGTATTATCATCCTTCTACTAGAGGTAGTAAAGGCAAGATAACTCCATCCGCATCTCTATCAGCCTTTGACAGCCTCCGTGGCGTAGCGGGCGAGTACCCGGCTGGGAAACGAGAAGCCGTGGGTTCGATTCCCGCACCGAAACAAATATTTGTGTGACGAGACAGATATTTGTTTCGGGTCTGGGTGTTGTGGGACCGTAGTCCCTCGTAGTTGTTGATGCCCACGATATAAGTTTTACCTAGTGTGGGGTCAGAACTGTCTGTGTGACTGGTGGGTGTATTAATTATTATCCAAAATTTTTAATCACAAAATATAACTTGATCTCGGAATTCTAATTGAAATACTTTTCGATGTAAAATAGTCACTACGCAGGTTTGCTTTTAAACATAGCACATTTTATGCCAAAATAGAAAGAGTTTAACAAATATTAATCACTCTTATAAGCATTTAAATTACCTACATACTGAACACAAACTTCATAAATTCAAAAAATAGTAGAACACGATTAATTATTAATCATACACAATATTTTTTTACCTGTTGCTGCTTCGATAGACATGAAAATTATATCAGGCGCGCTTAACTTGAAGTCATTTTTAAATAACCGACACGAAGAAGACGTCGAAATATTAACATTCGATCAGAACAACTTAAATTAAATGTTCATTAACAATAAAGTAACTCAGCCTCTCCACGAGTTTAATTTACATGGGCATTACTTTTAAATAAATTGTTTTAGCACACTAGCGGACTCGGCATCCTGCCCGGAAAAGCAGCGCCACATTAAATATAATATTTAAAAAAAAAAACTTTGGCGTTTTTCCCACAAATCGCAGCAAATCAAATCTGGTGACAAACCGACAGCAGCGCCTCCTACTAATTGTGTTTTCAAACCATCCAGTAATCCATTTAAATATACACACAAAATTTCATCCAAATCGGTCCAGCCGTTTAGGAGGTAGGTGACAAACACACTTACAGTTGTTAATGTTAATGTTTAGAAAATCATAGTCATATTAAATAATGTTAGTGGAGATCGGAAAAACTAAGAAAGTATATTATTATTAATTGAAATTATATTCGAAACTTCTCTAATTATTTCAGATAATAGCAGTATAAGCACATCCGAGATAAACACCAAAGCTCACTCGAAAGAAAATAACAAAGTCGTTATGCAGTTACAGCTTATTAGTTATTTAAAATACTAGAACCAATGCTTTCAAAAAAACCTTTTTAAAGCCATATTTTTATACAGCCTTTATAAAAATATAAAAAAATTCTTTTGAATAAAAAAAGAACTAATTACCCTATTACAATTTTAAAACAGGTCCCTACATATTTGCTATACTATCTTCGGATTTTATATTTAAAAGTAATATTTTTGATAAATTTTATAATGATATTTTAAAACACACCAAATACATTTTCATTTCACACAAAATTCAAAATAGAATAAAAACTTATTGTCAATTTAAAAGACGACAATATTAATAAACTAAAATCAAATTACGAATTATTAAAAAACAGTACAAGCACTCACCGACGACGACGCCTTTCTGCAGCCTGTGTGTGTCTATGCCGACGGTGGGTCTGATCCTATTGAGGCGGTCCTTCAGCGCCGCGAGTTGTGAGTGGATGCTCTCGTAAGACGACAACTGTATCGCCTTCAGCCACAACGTCCGCTCCGTTTCGTGGAATGTTGCCATTCTATAGCACACGCCGTTATCCCACACTGTATATTGTACATGCACTTCATTATCAGTCGTATAAAATTACGATGCAAGCGGCTTTGGACGGTACATGATGCAGTTGCATTAATACCCTTAAAAAATATTCAGTATCTATTCAATAAAATGTTTTTTTTTATTAATGACCCTAGTACTACATACTATATGTGAGTATATTATTAGACATTGGCATCTCATTAGGCTTATTATAAAACGTAGAATCGTTAAACCGAGTTTATATGAATTGCTATGGCAACCCATAGTAACTTGTTGACTAAGTTCCAGTTTAAAATTAGTCTAATTAATTAGTCTAGTCGTTTTATAGTAAGACTCCTAGTTATCTACATATATAGATATTTCTATAATAGCTCTCTAATTTCAATTACAATATTTTTGAGTACCGTTATATACCTACTCTAGTCGCCTAAAAATGGAAATTGAAGATAGTAAAACACCTGTTTGTGATCAATGTTGCCATAACAGTAGTTCAACCATGAGTTTTTGTAAAAGTCGCTAGCGATGTAACCACCAGAAGCGCTGTATATATTGTCATAAAAATATTTTACCTTATCGCTAGCAAATAAATGTGAGAATATGTAACGTGAGAAATTGAAATAGTTCGTTGTGCAGGCAATACTTTAGTTACATTATAAAATCTATTTAACACGGGAGCTACAGATTTTTTTTATCCTGGCCCCGCAAACTGACCACACTGCACCTGATGGTAAGCGCAGTGCTGTCCAATTAGAGTATCAAGCAGCAAGAGACAATCTATCCCCCGCTACTGAACACAATCATGCCGGCCTGCTTCTTCACAGTACGCCATCGGCAAGAAGGTGAAGAAGTGGTCAAGGGTTTAGTGTCAGAGTACTCAGAAGACCGCAAAATGGTCAAACATCGTACCCCAACTCTAAACCTCCGACTAAACCGGATATACACTGGCTGATCCCGGAACGCGACACACTTGCGTGTGCCACTATGGCGAGTTTTACACCCTATTATGCTTTCGGCCTCGCATATCTATTATCTCAGATTATGGGAAGGATCGCGAACCATGTGGATACACAGACAAAAGTAATTTTAGAAAATATCACGGACTTGGGTAACTTTTAGTTCAGTTTTTCCAGTCCGAATCTGGTTTGCAAGAGGTCCCAGAACGAAACTGAAATTTTAAAATTCAAGTTAAAACAAAACTAGTGTCCGACCGAAATCGAAACCGAAAACGAATCTTCGGTACCTGTTACAGTTTCGGCCGAAACCGAAACCGAACCTTTTCAGACATGTTAAAATGTCATGTTTTTTTAGTGAAATTTGGCTTATTTCATATACTTATACATTATATAGACAGTGAACACGTGTTAAATTAAATAAAAAACAATAATTGAAATATGTGAAAAAAAAAAATTATATACTTGTTTGATATTGTCATTATTTTTACCCGACTACGGCGAAGGAATAAGGAGGGTCATGTTTTTGACCGGTATGTGAGTATGTATGTTAATCTGTTCCCGCATAACTTCTAAACTACTTCTCATAATTTTAAAATGAGATGTCGTTGGAAGCGTCTTGTAAGTTCGCTGGTTATAGACTATGTGACGCCACATTAAATTTAAATGGCGCCCTCTAGGGGGCAAAAAGTCGTGAACAAAAATATTTTTTTCGCCTCACCCCATCATCTGAGGTGTTAATGAACATGGATTTTAAAATGAATGTTAGCTTTGGTGCATCATATTTTTGTCAAACCATAATCATCGTACCGTTACCGAGATATATCCGTCAAATTCATAAAAACTATTTTTTTACCCGACTACGGCTTCGCAAAGTGTTTGTTGATCTGTATGTACGTATGTAATTGTGCATGTATGTATGCATTTATGTTTATTTGTTCCCTCATAACTTCTAAACTACTTATAATAATTTAACAAAAAACCCTAAACAGATAAAAAATGTGATGTGGCTCTGCAAAACCCCAGAATACTTTAAATAAAAAATAAGTTCAAAAACTAAAACCCGACTATTGAAAAAACACGCTCTAAAAAGTATGAAACAAGATATAATAAATATTTATTATCTCATACATAAAATAAAATATTTTTTTGAACGTGTTTTTTCAGTAGTCGGGTTTTATTGTTTTACTTTACAGATTTCATGCTATATTTATGAACCGCGTAGGGATCAGTGAAATTGAGTCGTCGGAACGATTCGTCTTCTACTAAAGTATACAGTATGTCCACAATTATGAGGTCAATTATTGCTTTGTCACACACGATACACGAACTCTCCCCATTTATATATAAATATTGATATTCCTTGATCAAAGACTCTCCTCAAGGCAACGAGCGACGCGTGATAATTCACGAATGCAGTTTCGGTTCTGCCGAAGGTTCGGCAGGTTTTCTGCCGTAACCGAAACTGGTACCGAAACTAGATTTTTTTGCCGAAACTTGCCGAAACCGAAACCGAAACCGAACCTTCGGTCAGTCACTAAACAAAACATTCTTACAAAAATGATTAGTTAAATCAAATCTTGATAAAGTAGTTATCGCTGTTATTTTTTCAAAATTACAAAATATGTGCTTGGGAATAGTAAGGCACCCAGAACTTCCGAATAAGTTCCAGCCAACATAAATGCATATACTATATAATGATCAGAGCCTAACCAACTCGTATAAGTACATTAATACACGCAATTTACCATGTTTACTACGGCCACTATGCTGACAATACATAAAAATAATGTACATTCTGTCGTGATATCTGATACCTTTGTACGTAGAAGGGAAAAACAATAAACAAACTATTACGCGGCCCATGACTATACCTGCGAGATTTTAAGAGATACAAGAAAATAGTATGTATGCAGACCCATACAGCGCATCTAGTTCATTGTACTGCAAACTTCATACGTATTACTCGAAAGGGGGGCGCGGCCGGTATCGACAAAACTCGCATTAGACACTTTTTAACCGACTTCAAAAAAAGGAGGAGGTTCTCAATTCGACTGTATGTTGCTTTTTTTTTTTTTATGTTTGTTACCTCTTTTCTCTGTACTGTGTGAACCGATTTCGACCATTTCTTTGATTGAAAGCTGGTGCTTGTCATTTGGTCCCATAAAAATATGGTGAAGATCTGATGAATATCTTCGGAGCTGGAGAGGGTAACTCCTTAAAATTAAGTAGTATTCCAGTGGTTCTTTTTGCATTACGTTCATTATAAAAGTTAAGTTTCAGTGAGAGAGGGTAAAAGGGGTGGGGGTGAGGGAGGGGGGTGATAAAATTAAAATACACGTAAATTCTAATATCTTCAGCAGCTTTTAACCGATTTTATATAAAAAGCAAAAAATAAATTATTACTTTTTAAATAAAAATTAAACCGCCTTCAAAAAACCCAGACACAACTAAAAAGCAAAAAATAATTGGTTACATTTAAATCAATTAGTTATATGCAATTTAAATCAATTATTTGGAGTCGGTGCCAGCCAAAACATGGAAAAAACAGAATAATCAGGCATACAAAAAAATATAAAATAGATCCAGACTTGGTTTTTATAAATCTAAAAGTAAAGAAAACAACACCGGCACCGACTCCAAAAATAATTGATTTAAATGTAACCAATTATTTTTTGCTTTTTAGTTGTGTCTGGGTTTTTTTGAAGGCGGTTTAATTTTTATTTTGATAATCGTCGTTCAATTAGTGAAAATACGAAAATCGGCAACATCATCATTCAGCAACGTCTCTGATGAAGCAACGAAAAAATATTGTAGTAGGGATGATATGACACGGTATTTTTTAATAATTAATTTACGTTAACTAAAACTTATTATCGAAAGTGTTTGATAAACAGCTAATAAATAAGTAATTTCGGGGCAATTCAAATCTGGTGGAAGGAGAGTAATAACAAACGTGCGAGAGGTATGCAGCGGCTTGCTGTGCCCTGGCATTGCAGAAGTCTATGGGCGGCGGTGACTACTTACCATCAGATGGCCCGTCTGCTCGTATGCTATCGAGGCACTAAAGAAAAAAAAGGCAACGATTTTTGTTCGTATTAATATTCAAAATAATGATTGCGACCACATTTTGTATCAATTTTGATTCTTTTTTTTTTACAAAAGATTCCGGCGAATTGAGAATCTCCTTCTTTTTTTAAGTCAGTTAAGGGTTTTTACACGCTTTATATTAGCTTCGCCTGTATCTATGAATGTTTGTATATAACGGAATATTTCGACGTAATTTTCAACAGCTTCCAGATGTCCGATTTATTTGGAATATTGTACACGTGTCAAGGAGTGATATCAATACAATATTTTCATAACTTTAGACATAAGTCTAAAGGATCAGAAACCAGGAGCACCAGGATAATAAAAAATATGAACATTTTAGATCATTTTTTTATCATGTGGTTCATTTGAAATCGAGTCTTTTAAGTCGAGTTAAGTAGTCTTTTTAAGTACTTTTGATGCCGTTTTGAGACTAAAAACAAGAAAATAAATTATAGTCTATACTTATTATTAAATTAAAGCGTCTTTTTACTTTTTTTAAACTATAATTTTTTCGTATTATTTTCGTTTACTAATCAAATAATGTGCAACATTAAACACAGAAATCTAGCACATTATCAAAACCTTACGAACAAACATACCCAACGATAAAATAGTTTAGTATAAATCTTAGTGCATCCACGTGGTAACAGGATCGATTTGTTTTCGCGACGTTGTGCTGCGTTCATGCTTTCGACATCACTTTTATAACATAAGGCGTATTGTATTAAGTTTCTTCCAGTATTTTTTCCCACGCAAACGTCAGCGGGATGTATGTATCACCTATTTAGAATAAGGTAGATAGTAAAAAAAATATTGCTAAAAAACTTAAAATTCTGCCAGAGGTAATAAGAAAAAGGACGAAACAAAAAACAGACAATCATCATTAATAAGCCTACTATCTTGAAATAGATAAATAAACCAAACATATATTATTGACTTACATAGTTCTGACCCCACACAAGGTCAACCCTGTATCGTGGGTATCAAGAACAACGGGGGACTACGGTCCCACAACACCTAGACCCGAAACAAACATCTGTCACACAAACCTTTGTCTCGTCGCGGGAATCGAACCCACGGCCTCACGCTTCACAACCGGCTATTCGACCGCTGCGCTGCGGAGGCTGTCTTGTGAAATTGCATGCACTATCTTTACAGGCTGTGAGCCACCACTTAAAAAGAAAAGCCATCTATTTAATCTCATAATGATCCATTTTTTGGGGTTTGATCTTTTTACGACGCGACGCGACGTCACTCGAAATTGCATTCAATATGTTTCGCGTGGCCATTAAAACGAAACACACTGTATTAGGTACTAAATTATAAAACTGTATATAAAAAAAACCGCGAGACAGGCTATTTTCCTTGTGGATGGCATCGGTACACCCTAGGCTGTGTATATTTACTATACCTTTTTCTATGTAACCTTTTTAAATAAATTGAATAGCTATTTGAACCAGTTGTATTTAATATTAAACATTTTCTGAAAAGTTGCCGCATGCCTATCGAAAAATGCGTAATATTTCTGATCCTCGAATATGATTTAGGGACCCGGAATAGGAACTAATAATTACCAAATAAATAATAAATCTTTATACATATAACTAGCTGTTGCTCGCGGCTCGGCGCGGCGTGGAGTTTATATTCGGGAGCAGAAGTATACAATCCAAGGAGTTGTCTTCTGCACTGAGGCACCTGTAGCGATTGTCCTGAATCTTGAGATTGCATCTAAGGAATACCCCATAAGTTTAATCTCACTTTGCCCCTTTTAGGGATGATTTTTAAAAAACGTTGAAACACGTATTTCTTACCAAAAGCCTAAATAGGAATTTACAGATCCCTAAGTCGAGGAATTATGAATTTCCCATACAAATTTTGAACTCCTATTTGACCCCTTTCAAGGTTGTTTTTTAAGAAAAAAGATAGCCTATGTCCTTCTCCAGGATATAATCTATTCCCTTACCAAATTTCATTACAATCCGTTCAGCCGTTTAGTCGTGAAGAGATAACAAACAAACAAACGAACAGAGTTACTTTCGCATTTATAGTATTAGTATGGATTCTCCTGTACGTGTGTATGTCACTGAACTCCTCCTAAACGGCTGGACCGATTTGAATGATTTTTTGTATGCTTCTGAGTGGCGCCCTGGATGGTTTAGATTCACAATTGGACCCTGTAGGTGGCACTGCTGTCGGTGTGGCGCTACTTTTCCGGGCAGGACGACGTCTGCACGGTCCGCTAGTATATTATATTTGTGATTGTAACGTTAACATAAAACGAAAAAGGAGAAGACAGTTTTGAATGTCAGAAGATGATAATAATTATTTGATTTGAGTTTATAAAAGTATGTAAAAATCTGTGGTCGGCAGGTACATATTATATAATAAGTCTTAGGTCCAGATGCGAGTGATCACGAGCAGTGGGGCGTGTTAAAGAAACGCCTACTGCTGCTAAGGCTTAAAAGGCGCGCCCAATTACAAGTCCGTGTCGCATATCTCAGATACATTTTCCTAGAAGACTGCCTTGGTGGCGCAGTTGTAAGTACGCATGCGTTACGACTCCTGTACTGAGGTCTCGGGTTCGATTCCCGTGTCGGGTAAACTGATATTGGGTTTTTCTATCTAGAAATTCTCAGTATTTTTTTTGTGCCTCGATAGGCAAACGAGCAGACGGGCCACCTGATAGTAAGTAGTCACCGCCGCCAATAGACTTCTGCAATGCCAGGGCATAGCAAAACCGCTGCCTACCGTTGAAGGACCACAGTCTTAGCCCGGAGTCTTGAACCTGTGCCAGGTATGGCGATAGGCTCGCCACCTATCACATTATGGGACCGAAATTCGGTTATGTATTTTCCTAGAAGTGTTTGTTACACGCTAACCGCCTCGCTTCCAGCAAAGCGTCTGAATAAAGAAAATAAATTGATATAAACGCAATAAAATTGTATCAATAGGGAAAATATTATCGTCACATCGATACTGTAAACATAATGAAACAAAATGTCACAAGTTGTTTCTTTAAGAAGCATAAAAGTTGGAAAGTAAATACAAAAGGAAAACAACTTCAAATTAATCTCCCTACAAGGTGTCAGTGTGCTTCAGCGAATAAGTCGCTAAGTAAATGCGTACGCAAAGTAAGTAAATGTTATAAGAAAAATCACTACGTCACAAGGTTTGAGAAAAACGATATTTATCCGGATAATTTAAATATATAATTGTTATTATTATAAATAAACAGCGATAGCCTAGTTGGTTGCGATACGGACTGCCAAGACGAAAGTCGTATGTTCGAAACCCAAGTGGCATACTCATTAGTAGAGGAGGCCTGTGCCCAGCAGTGGGACAATGTTTAATACAGGGCTAATATTATTATTTATATAAATACGGATACCTAGATAACACTAGGTATCCGTATTTACTAATTAGATAATTTAAGCATTAGCTACGATAACATCGAATTAATACACTACACTAAGATAGTATTGGGGGGGGGGGGGGGGTCTTTCGATCTCACAGCACCCAGCCACGACCAATATCTTATTTCACTCTGAAAGTCTTATCGCACTAGCAGCACCTCTGCCTACTCCTTAAGGGAATACAAAGATAAGCTTATAAATTACAAACTTCCTACATTACCTTACTTCCAATAATCCTGCCCAACCTTTATATGTATAGTCTATCGATCTATTGATTGAGTCTTTGTTCCATATTCAGTATTTAATGAGAGTATTTCCGAGAACTTCCGATCTCTGCCGCATCGGTAAGTCTGACTGTTGGCAAATTTCATTTCGATTTACCAAGAAATACCTCTCTGTATTTACCTAGACCGAGCTTTGCGCTATTAGTGATTCTGTGAAGAAGGATGTTGTATTGATTCTACATTATGAAAACTAGTTAATATAAATATGTGATTGTTTAATTATTTATTGTTTGCCCAATCAATAGTCCACCAAAACGGTCACCAGGTTAGGCACCACGCTTAGACTGCTCATAAAAGTTGCAACACCACAGAGAATTTAGTTAACACAAATTACATACTACAAGAACGGTAGTACTAACTAACAATGAATGAATCTATGAACGGCGGTGACTACTTACCATCAGGTGGCCCGTCTGCTCGTCTGCCTATCGAGGCACTAAAATAAAAAAAACACGAGCATTTTGCTAGTCAGCTACAGAAATCAGATGCTTCATAATGCCCTATAATCGCTGCAATGAATTTCACACTGGTGCTTTTCAACACAATTAGACTAAGCGGAGGCACCTACTGTCTATGTGCCACCTTGCTTATCCAGTGCTGGGAAAAAAATACCGAAGATGATGTGATCATACCGTTCAGACTCGAACGACGCTATGACTTCAATCAACTGGCTAGGGCTTAATGGACTGTCTAACTAAAATTACAGCCTGCATCAATCCCCACAACACTGAATTGTATGTGCAGTAAGATTATGATTCGGGTGACGATATCTCGCTATCTTTTGTGGTGGAGTTTTCATGCACTCATGCAATGGATCGTCGAAAGCAGTTTGATCAGTCCGTCGCATGACCTTCGGCGCCATCTTGTGCCTTCTACTCTACATTCACAACAAGACTCTCTATAGAGTTGCTATCTCGCCTTGATACCTGTCCAAAGAATTTCTGGATACGAGGTTGTACGAGAATTAGATGAACTCAATTAAAACTTACCGATCTGAAAAGGCCAATGTCCGTTTTCATCTTGCGATAGCACCTTAACTTGATGCTGGCCGAGCACGATGACGCCCATAGGCTCGTACCAAGGTTCCGGGCCTTTGAGGTAGAACAGCAGGTTACCACGTAGACGAAACCATCGAACTGATGCACCTGATAAAAAAAGGCAACCCGTAGCAAAAATCTATATTTTTTAAAATAAAACACTAACATTATCCGCTTTATATATATAGTAAGCACGAGCCATTTCTACTGATGAGAGGAATTGGGCTTTTTCATCCGGCCTTGGATAGCTAGACTTCATAAACCTACAAAGTTTTTATGTAGAGTTCGATAATTGTAAACATACACTTTTGTAATGATTGGTAGAGCATATATATAAGTGACAGCCATGCAGTACGCAGTTGGTCAATAGCATGAATAGATAGGTTCGATCAAGTTAGCACTACCATCTCACAGAAAACGGAAGCAACTAACGCTTTACTGTTGCGTGTTGTATGATATGCGAGACTTCCGGAGACGAAATCCCCCTCTCATTCTCAATCCCTATTCTTTATTGGTATGGTGGGTGTAATAGTGATCACCTACCATCAGGTGACCCAGTTGTTCGTTTGTCAGCCGGATCAAACTAGTTAACTGTCACCTCAGTAGTTTCAATACCCGCTTAGTAAATTTTCCAAACATATAAACGTTGTCTATGTAATCATATCAGTAGTTATATATACTTTTTATTAATAATTGTATTGTTCTTTATAAACTATTAATGAATAAACTCTTGAGCTTATTTTATTTTCTTAGTATTCAAAAACGCTTTAGTCCAACGCTTAATGCAATGCACTCCAGTCCTCTAATACTCTAAAATAGATTAGTCTGTTTTCTTGAATATAAGACGTACTGAGTAATTATAGTTTGATAATATCTAGAGCTCAGCGTTGAGAAATGCAAGCTATAATCAATACACGTGAAAAAAACGATAGGCAGCGGCTCTGCTGTGCTCTGGCATTGCAGAAGTCTATGGGCGGCGGTACTTACCATCCAGGGGGCTAGTCTGCTCGTCTGCCTATCAAGGCACTAAAAAAATCGTCTAAGCAATTCACAAATTTATTTGAGATGTGGTAATTACTTTAAAAAGTACTGCTATGATGGTCAATTTTATCAATTAATATCAAAATACAACTTGCAAAATATATTTACCATACTTTTTACATAGCTTATTTTTTATATGGAGCCGCCATCCTTACAACCATTCGTTTATTTTTAAATTCAGCGTTATATCGGTTAACTTTCATGTTGTAATTAATAAAACATTATATAATAACTATGATTAGTGAAACTATCATTTCATGGATGTCCATTAAACGCTATCCGACATAAATATGAGTAATCGTTTAATATCAAACTATATTAACAACCCATTAATTACAAAAGGTAATAATGTAGTTAACGCTTGCCCTTTATTAAACACACTTCTACGTGAGATTGAAATGCAATGGTATTTATATATTTAATGTCACTACGTAATGTATCATTGAATATGTACTTTATGTGTCGAGGAAATTTCCACCTTACAGAAATACATCACATTTGTAAATGCAGTCTATAGTCTATACACTGGATATTACGATTCCTGAATCTTTCGAATACGGTCGGAATATAATTTGCGGTCATGAAACCAAACGCAAAACCTTAGAAACCTAGCACTCGAGCAAGTCTCATCATCATCATCATCATCTACCTGCCCTTATCCCACACTAAGTGGGGTCGGCACAATTGGTTTTAACTCTCCACGCAGCCCTATCATGCGTCAAATCTGCATTCACTCCTTTCACGCGCATGTCCTCATTCACGCAATCCATCCACCTCTTTTTGGGTCTCCCACGACTCTTTCGTCCATCCACATTCATATTGACATACAATGGCAATATGATGGTAACACGTGCTCTTTGACTGCTAATCCTACTCTAAATCCAATAGATAGTCTATTCGTTGATACACTTATCTTCAATGGTTTTTCTCAAATGAACTCAATATCTAACATTAATGGCCGAATGCTTGATTTAATTATTACTAATAACCAACATTTTTTTAAAATATCTAATTGTCACTCTCCTTTAGTAAATATAGACGCGCATCACCCTGCAATAAATATATCTATGGAAATTCCTATTACTAAACCTCCTAAAGTTCATAAGTCACTATCTTTAAATTTTTACAAAGCTAAGTATGACAGTATTAAGAAGGACCTGGAGGATATTGTTTGGAGTAACCACTTTAAATCAAATTATACTGTTGATGAAACTGTAGATACCTTTTACAATATAATAGATTCCATTATAATGAAAAATACACCATTGAGTAAATTAAGGCATAATAAATACCCATTCTGGTTCAGTAGGTCCCTGATCCGGACTATTAAATAAAAAGCAAAGTTTCACCGTAAATTTAAAAAATACGCTAATCCAAGAGATAATTTGACATTTCAAATATTGCGAGATCGATGCGATGAACTGTTGTCGAAATGTATATCCGACATGAAAAGTGAAGCAAAGGCAAATATTAAACAAAACCCAAAATATTTTTGGACATTTATGAAATCTTTAAGGTCAAACAGCAGCGAAATTCCTGACGAGATGTTTTTGGGCGACCAGAATGTGCAGGGTGGCCAGGAAATTTCGAATTTATTTTCTAAGCACTTCTACTCGATATACAATAATGATTCCAGATCAGCTTCACTACCTGATGAAACACCTAACCATCTCGCATCACTTGGATCGCTCAATTTCTCCGATTCAGACGTATGTGACACGCTCCACCAACTTGATATTAATAAGGGACCAGGTCCAGACTCTATTCCTCCAAATCTTTCTTAAAACATGCTTCTTACAGTTGGCAAAGCCTTTAGCCATTATTTTTAACAAATCTATATCGTGTGGTTGCTTCCCTGCAAAATGGAAGCTGGCACACATAACTCCTATCCATAAAAAAGGAGACCAATGCGACATCGCAAACTATAGGCCCATCTCAATTTTATGCTCGATCGGAAAATTGTTTGAGTCAATGGTTCAGAAAAGATTAGCTTTCCATTTAAAGCCACTATTTAACTGTCACCAACACGGGTTCTTGCCAGGTAGATCCACAAACACCAACCTCCTTGAATATGTCACCGATTTATCACAGGCGCTAGGGAATGGCCATGAGGTACATGCCATATATACAGACTTCTCCAAGGCTTTCGATGTGGTTGACCATAACTTGCTCGTACAAAAGCTTGGCCATGCTGGAATTTGTGGCTCCCTTTTAAGATGGTGTGATTCATATCTGCGTAATCGATCACAACTAGTGATAATACTGGGCTACAAATCACTCGAAAGATCAGTGCCTTCCGGCGTGCCTCAGGGTTCTCATCTGGGGCCGATGTTCTTTTTGGTCTTTATTAATGACTTGTGCTCAAACATAACCTCAAAGTATCAAATGTTTGCAGATGATTTGAAATTATATAGGGTAATACGATCTGTTGATGATATTTCGCATTTACAAAGTGACATTGACGCCATTAGCGACTGGTGTGCTATGAATAAGATGGTGCTTAATGCCGCTAAATGCTGTCATATGAAGTTCACTAGAAAAATAATTTCATTACCAGCCGTTTATAGCATAAATGGCGTTGTACTTGGAGAGGTCTCAAGTATGCGTGATCTCGGAGTCACGGTTGACACTAAACTGAATTTCCGCGAACATATTGACTATATCATCAAAAAGGGAGCACGCCTCAGTGGTTTTGTGACAAGGCAAACACGTTTTTTCAAAGATTCTGAAATATCTATTATTTTATTTAATTGCTACGTCCGAAGCCTATTAGAATACTGTAGTCCTGTTTGGAATCCCTCCTATGCAGTACATATCAACCGACTTGAAAGGCTTCAAAAGCAATTTTTATATCATATTTCCTATTCTAACAACCTCTGTCATAATCTGCAGTCTTACCAATCCAGATTAACACACTATAAAATAACCCCGCTTGGATACAGACGGACTATAGCCGACTTAGTTTTTATAAAGAAAATATTAGATGGCAATATCGATAGCTCAAATCTGCTCCATAAAATTAATTTTACTGTTCCGCGATCTTGCACCCGTCTCCAATATAGAACAACGTTCAGTCTTCCTTTTTATCGTACCAACCACAGTCGGAATTCACCAATTTACAGAATGTGCTGCACATACAATAAAATTTGTCACAATATAGATATTTTCAGTACATCTATATCCTCATTGAAAAGACTGTTAGAAACTAATCCAAATACATTACATAATAATTAAGTTATATGTTTGTTATGTAGTTTATGTTTTCTGTTTATCCAGTTTATATTAATTTTTGTTTAGGTTCTTACTGTTTAATTTTTATTGTCTGTTAATTTATTATTCTGTATTTTTATTATTTTTAATTAAGCCGATTTATAATTTACACGCATGCTGTGTTCACTCCAAGAAGGTGGTACACTGTTGTATGATATTTTTATTTTATGTCTTAACATTGTAATAACTGTGTACAACTAGTTCAGTGAACCAAATAAAAAAAAAAAAAACTAGTATTGTTACATGCCTTTCATCCCTCCTCATCACGTGCCCAAACCAAGCCAAGCGAGCTCGAGCAAGTCTGATGGTAAATAATCGTGAAACTTCACAACACTCACAACTTCAGTGGCCTCGAATCGAAGGTGGCTTGTAGACCTTCAAAGAATATTGACAACCACCATAGAAAACACAACAAACTGCACCTTCACGTTGGTTTTCTGTCAGTGATATTACCTTATTATTATTAGCCATGGTCCCACTTCAGGGCAAAGACCTCCCTACCATCTTTCCACTCGTCTCGATTTTCAGCTACAACATGCTAATTCCTCAAGTGGGAGTCAAGCTCATCCCGCCATTGCCTTCTGGGCCGTCCTCGTCGCCGCTTTCTCAATGGAACCCATTGTGTAATCTTTGACCACATGTCATTATGCATTAAGCAGATATTACCTTAAATGACGCATAAAATCAACCCTTGCACCTTTTAAAGTGCTTTAGCGTAGCCAGGGATTTTACATTAAGCGACAACGGGGAAAAACCCAAAATAACTTTTGTAATTGTCTAACAGTATTGACAGAGCGTTTATCACGTGTAGCTTTTTCCTAGTTTTTTTTTTATTTTAATCTTATACATAAGGTTAAGTTTATAAATATGTCTACTCTTCACGTCTCCAATCCCCTATCTACTCATAGTATTTACATTAGATTCAAAATTGATTGATGAATGACGTTCTTTTAGATTAGACAATGTCTGTCATTCATGCTGGAATAACAAAATAAGGCACAAACTCTTTTATCCTGTCACGGTAAAGTGACCACACTGCACCTGATGGTAAGTACAGTTCTGACCTTATAGTGTATCAAGTAGCGAGAGACAACAATTCTTTGCTACTCGGCATAATCATGCTGGCCTGCTGAGTAGCCTCTTCACACTACGCTCGCTCTAACACATAAGATTTGACTAAGTAAAAATCTAAAAGACAAGAGGTAAGAGGTACCGACAAAGAAACTATGATTCCCTTAGATGCGATGGTGATCATTTTCTATAAGGTGAACCGGTTCGTTTGCAACCTATGACAAAACAGAAATGTGACACGTAAAAAGAGATAATCTGTATATATAAAAGAAGAAACTGACTGACTGATCGATCAACGCACAGCCTAAACGGCTGGGGTTAGAGACTTGAAATTTTGACAGTAGGTACCTTTTATCACGTAGGCATCCACTAAGGAAGGGTTTTTGGAAATACCAAGGGGGTAAAATAGGGGATGAAAGTTTGTATGAAAATCCGTCATTTTTGTAGTTAAATTCATGAAAATTTGTATTTGGCATTTAAGTTAAAAATAAAAAATATATGTTTCAGGATTTCAGAAATTCCGCATCTAAG
Source organism: Laothoe populi (assembly GCA_905220505.1). Taxonomy (NCBI): domain Eukaryota; kingdom Metazoa; phylum Arthropoda; class Insecta; order Lepidoptera; family Sphingidae; genus Laothoe; species Laothoe populi. The sequence goes on along the minus strand of HG992149.1, from coordinate 13,358,773 downwards.
GGGGTAAAATAGGGAATGAAAGTTTATATGAAAATCCGTAATTTTTAAGTTAAACGCATGAATATTGGTATTCTGTATTGTATACTTTTTCTCCCAAACATGAACTCCACGCGAGCGGAGCCGCGAGCAACAGCTAGTAAACATATAAATAAAAAACACCCTACATTCACGCACATAGTCTTAACCCCACACTAGAATACGAGTCTTGTGTCGTGGGTCTTTTATCTTGGTCTTGGTGCGGGGACCGAACTTGCGGCCCCTCGTTTCACAACCAGCTACTCAACCACTTCATCACGGAGCTGGAGGCTGCCCAGTACATATATCTGTATGTTTATCTGGGTAGACATACACGTCTACCCAAATAATAAAATGGGGTTTTAATTTTTCGTATTCTCGACAAAATAGTCAGTCACCCTTTGCACACATAACTGTTAAACACCACAACAAGATAAAATAAATTTATAAATACAATACAGACAATATTCCTTCAAAGGTTACAAAAAAGTACAATAACACAATGTTCAAGGCAGACCCACACTTACTTTTCATCCTTTTATGTGAGAATGAAAACAACATCTTAGCCAGACATCTACGTAAGGAAATTTAATAATATAGTCTCTTATTTTTTGAAGCAATTTAACACATAGAAGAAATGTGTTGTAATAAATAAAAACCCCAGATATGATATGTAGCCAGTCCTCAGAACAAAGTATTTGATATTGGATAATCTTCAAAAAACAGCACACGCAAGACTACAGTCTAGAGTTAAAAACGTACTATAATACATCTCGAAATAACTTAAGTTTCCATTCCATTTCCGCCGGAACCACCACAATATCACACAAACATAAGGCAAAATAAGGATAATTCGCGAAGGCATAAGGTTAATGCAAAACAATCGAAGTATACTCAGTAACGTTGACGACCAAGTTATCAGTCATTCATTCGCAAATGTCACGACTCACGAGTAATCAATCTGGTCCATAATATGTTGACGCAATTTACGATCTATGGGTGGATGAGATTAACAAATTTTATATACTTAAAACCGAACATCCACCGCGAACTAAACTACATATGTGAAAACGAATCTCAGTGAACTAAGCTAAGCTAACCTGGAAAATATGTTGCCCATCCACCGAAAAGTAAGCTAATAGTCAACCGGCACAAGGTGTGTCGAGTTAATGGGACGTGATGGAAGAATAAGAGAAAAGAGTCGAGAGGATTACAGTCGTCATAGCTTATTGGATAAGCAAGCACATTCAATATTGAAAAACAAGTGATGAATTTAACACTGTGTTTAACGAAGTAGACGATGAAATTTTAAGATGTACAATAGTGTGTCCAGAGAACAATTTCATGAGTTATTAACAATGATTGCCAAGGATATCACTACGATTGGTACTAATTATCGAAAAGCTATATCACACACTAAACAAACACCACTAGCGAAAGACGCCAGAGGGGTAAGGTAAGGGGATGAGAGGCGCTTAGCTTAGTTCGCGTAGTTTCGGATCGGCCTACAGAACTAGGTTAATTTGACTTAGTTTGGCTATTTTAAGACTTAGTTTGAGGTGGACGCACATTTATAAAAAACTGGCTCAGCTATGCGAGCTAAGTTAAACTGAATTAGTTTAGTTCGCGGACATTCGTCTTAATAATGGAGCAAGGTCCTAAAACGTAGAACAGGTCATCAAACCCATCAATGTATACAAAAAATATAGAGTTTAGGAACTTACCGGCTTCACTCAAAATTTTCAAAAGTAATTATATATTGTTGATTATACAAACGCCATTAAAAAGTAAATTTAAATTAGATAATTGCATGTAATTTTAATTAGTTACTATCTATGTTTCCAATAATGGATAACATAGTTAATAAAGTACTGAGCAGTAAATTAAGCACGTAGGAGACTATTCACAGTCAATAATATTTTGTACGAAACTAGATGACAAACTGTCGCTACATTACCGTGTCGTTACAAAAATAAATAACTTTATTAAAACTGAAATAAATCAATGGCCAATTTACTTGTTCGTTTCATTTTACTCCAAGCAAATTGTTAAAACTGAAAATGATTTTACTAACGTGGTATAAAGGTACGGTTGGTGTCTCCTCGAAATGAGCGAATTGACGTGAGTCATGTCTTTGTAGAACTGTCCTATCCATCAACTCTGCATGAGCTAGGAGATATAATCCTACGGTTCATAGATGTAGTAGTTATATGATTGTTTTAATATCTCTATAAACAATTATAAAAGTTCTTATATATAGATAAATAAAATAATCATATAACTACTACATCTATGAACAAATAATAAAAATTCTTATATATAGATAAATAAAATAATCATTTAACTACTACATCTAGATTCTCACATATCACACACTTGCATATGTACATTTATTTACTCGCATCATGTGCTCATTGTCGTTATAAAACACATGTACATTATCCTACGAATCATACAGTTACAATCTAACCGACCTCGGCGAATGAACAGATTCACACCGTAGAAGATTTGCGGTGCATACCCTGCGAGCTGCTGCCGAACATCTTAAGGATCGTGAATAGCTGTGGACTGCAAGTTGGGGAAAGATAATTTTACGCAGACCGATTCCTTCGTCATGCTGATTTTGAGGAGAAATACGGGTAGATTATGAATCCATTGACTCCTTTAGCTCATCTACATTTTATTGGGTATTTACCAATGACGAAATGAAATGAAAGGCATGTGACAAGACTGTTTGTCAATATGAATGTGGATGGACGAAAGAGTCGTGGGAGACCAAAAAAGAGGTGGATGGATTGCGTGAATGAGGACATGCGCATGAAAGGAGTGAATGCAGATTTTACGCATGATAGGTCTGCGTGGAGAGTTCAAACCGTTTGTGCCGACCCCACTTAGTGTGGGATAAGGGCAGGTAGATGATGATTCGGTTGCATTAAGAATTAAATGTACGAAATTAAACACAGGAAACTATCCTATTCGCTAAGATTGAATGGTCACAGTCGCATGATGTGAACTGGTAGCAATATTTGTTACAAATCCTAGACTCATATAATAAATGTGATACCTTACATACCAATAGGCTATTGGAAAGGTGATTCATATATAAATATAACAGGTGCTATAAAAATATTTTTCTTTATTTATTACTTATAGCTGTTGGTCGCGGCTCCGCCCGCGTGGAGGTCATGTTTGGAAGAAAAAGTATACAATACAAAATACCAATATTAATGCGTTTAACTTAAAAATGACGGATTTTCATACAAACTTTCATTCCCTATTTTACCCTCTTAGGGGCGGAATTTCCAAAAATCCTGAAACATATTTTTTTTATTTTTAACTAAAATGCCAAATACAAATTTTCATGAATTTAATTTCAAAAATGACGGAGTTCCATACAAACTTTCATCCCCTATTTTACCCCCTTAGGGGTGGTATTTCCAAAAACCCTTCCTTAGTGGATGCCTACGTGATAAAAGGTACCTACTGTCAAAATTTCAAGTCTCTAACGCCAGCCGCTTAGGCTGTGCGTTGATCGATCAGTCAGTCAGTCAGTCAGTCAGTTTCTTCTTTTATATATACAGATTATTATAATTAACGTTCTGATATTTATTTTATGTGTTTAAAGGTTAGAAAGGGCCCTGATCCAACTTACAAAGCGGGTGTCTGTAGCATATTTGTACAGCGTAATTACAAATGAAATTATTTGTAAGAATAATACGCTGTTTAGCCATACGTTAAACTACTTATATGTTCCTGATTTTTTTACTTAATGTTATTTATGATGATGGGCTCTGTTTATACAATTTTTATTGTGATTTTTCTATCTAGTATTTGTAAACCCAGAATCTCTTCAGATTCTCAGAATAAAGTACGTTGACAAAAAATAGGGACCCCACACTACTGACTTTTCGTAAAGACAGACACAAGAGATAACACCGAGAGCTGCTGACATTGAACTAGAATGCCAACCAAAGGCCATGATCATTCCGCCGCGCCGCACGGTGTAGCAAAATCGAAGATCCCTATTTCAAAGAAATTTTAAGTATCAGGTATTGACGATACCATAGTAACATGAAATAATATTTGGATTTTGACCCGTTTTTTAATCTGAAAATTAGGAATAGTCAGTCGACTTTGAAGATATAAAATATAATACCCAATACATAGCTTTGTATTTCAAAAAACTACACGTGATATTTCAAAATTATTTTGTACCTCGATTTCGCCCCACCGTGCGCCGTTTCATGTATGCAAAACAAAATATTCAAATAAAATCATGTATACATACGAAAATATACAATGAAAGCAAAACTGACGAAATATGTTATTGTGATATGCAGCTCGTGACGTCCGTGCTACGCACACTGATTAGCACACACATGTTTTGAATATCTTGTGCAGTCTATACGTGGATTCATAACACATAAATTGCTAGTACATAGACAAATACATCATATATTTAACTCCGAATATTGATACTAATATTTTACATGCAAAGTAACTTGCTAGTTTCTTACATTTTCAGGAATAAACTGCTGAACCGTGCCGTTTTTATTGCAAAAAAAACTCTAGGTATAATAGTTTAAATGGAAATAATCCATAATTTCACAAGAGGTAAAGAAAGTAAAAAATAATATTTAATCTTTTAATCATAATAAAATTAAATTACGTCCTTCAGTGTTTTCGCAAAATTATCTCTTAAGAGGGTATGTTGGTACATTTAAGATAGATGACATCCAACACTGTTTGACCGATCGCCATGAAAACTAGGATTCATGGGTATTCAAACGAAGACAATATTTTCGTTCCATTTATTTTGCCATAACTCGCTATTAGATAACGTGGCAGCACAGCATTTAACATAATCACCCATGCGAAGCTGCGGTATTCTATATGCGAAGGTTTCTGAGTATGTGTATTACTTTTTCAGGCTGTAATGGCTCAATGGATTGAAATTCGTAATGGCATTTATGCGAGACTGCAGTCAAAGCTAGTATTATTATATTTTAATGTGTATCAGCCTCGCTCCCTCTCTGTTGCGAAAGACTTGCCGTAATGTTAATGGGCAATTTGCACCGTGATCTCACCATCTTGAAGCGGTTTAGTGGATTGCAATGATTGTGAGGCATCGTGCACCACCAATGCGACGTATCATTGGCTAGACGATATTTTATCTTGGATGTTGAACGGACCAGCTTACGCTTTAACTAATAAATATTTACGTGAAATATGTGAAGCGCATTCCATAGCATATGTGAAAATGTGTAACTTTGTATAACTCTATGAAAAATATAAATAGGTACTAGACTATACAATACATTATAATTTGAGACAGGAAATATTCTTTTATATATCAAGTAGGCAGTTGTCCTCTGAAAGAACTTTATTGTGCATTAGGATCTATATATGAATAGATTTAGAATAATCTAGAATTAATGTTGTATATGGTACGTTGTCTCGCTATATGAAGTTATGTTTAACGCCAAAGTTAGCAATACAGAACAATAGTTATGCTTCTGTAAAGTTCTGATTCTACCCATATGGCTGTATGAACGATAAATATTCCTCTTACTATACTTGTATGTTTAAACCATTGACTAATTTATGCTGTACGTGTCCCTCGAATTGGGAAAGTTTTTTTTTTATAGCAAAATCCGGCAAACTGGCAATTAGGTCAGCTGGCGTTGCCGCTTTTGAGGGAAAGGTATGAAGATTGGGTACGAAGGTAAGAAAATAGAGTTTCTAGAGTGTTCTCAAATAATTTAGAAAGTATCTTAAAAGCAGATGATATCGGATTTTAATGAAAATCGTTATTAAACTACAACCTCTATTCATGTGTGTCTCGTCCTAAAATAAGTCTTGTGGCAATCTAAAAAAAGTCTAGCTACATTTTTAACTATGCTATATTCCTATCTCCTAATTCCTAAAAAAAATAAGAATTTTATCAAAAACACTGCAGTGTTTTTGATAAAATTCTTATTTTTAAAAAGTTGCACTGCAGTGCACTGCAGTGCAACTTTTTATAAACTGAAATAACTTACTAAAGCCATTTCAACCTCCAAATGTAATATAATGCATAGGAAAGAGATGTTCTGTGTGCTTGCGCTATGTGTTAATAGCCCCATTAACCTCGTTCCTGATAAAGACTATATACGTATACAGCTTCACTATGCGTGTAGTACGCTACACGCATAGTGAAGCTGTAAAAGGGGGTCGAAATAGGTAAAACAACTGAAATGAGTTTATTTGTATCTATAATTAAATACAATAATATACTTGTGTGTGTGTGTAATATACTTTTCGAAATTGTAATTTTATGTAATTTGTAAACATTATGGTACTACTAAATATATAGATACATATACACTCACGCCTGTAATTCCCGAAGGGGTAGGCAGAGGTGTAAATAGTACACCCACATTTCGCCGAATTCCGGTCCCATAATGTGATAAGGGGCGAGCCTATCGCCATACCGGACATACGATTCCAGACTCTGAGCTAATACTGAGAATACCTAGATAGAAAAACCTATTATCACTTTACCCGACCCGGGGATCAAACCCGAGACCTCATCACAGCAGTCTTAACGCATGCGCAATTACAACTGCACCACCGAGGTAGTCATTAAATATATATCTTTTCTTTTATTGGTTCAGTGGCAATGAAACTCTGGTAAGATTCTGAAGTCCATTCCCAGACCAGGTGTTAGTGTAGCGAATTTCACATTCAAGTATACATATTATAATGTTGCCTGTGATTGGTATTTATTCTTGGTATGACAATAGAAATATGGATGACTCCTATCACATCATAAGACAAATATATGAGATATATGATAAAAAAATAAAACCTTAGTAAACAATGATAGAGTGATTCATGAGGAAGGTTTAGGTATATGTATAATCTGTCATGGTTTCATGTAAATTGGTTAAAATATAATGATAATTGTTGGAAGTGTCGGCAAAGTTAAGTCGCCTGGGAGCTTTCATCGAAAACTCTGTAAGATATAATAAAACAATTATACTATTATAGAATCTATAAAACTATTATAGATCTTCAAACACGCCCAAGATGGCATATATCTATCTTTTAAGGAGAGCTTACTACACCTATTCTAACTTTTAATAATATGGTCACATACAATGCATGTGACCATAGTAATTGGAAAGCTATTTAGAAGGACACAGTATTAATTCTTATCAACTTAAATATGTTAGTTACCTTAAGCATTTCATGCACATTATTATAATCTTTCACACCATATAATTAAAATGAATTCCTTATCTTATGATTATCACAAAAAATTAAGACACGCGAAAATAATTTCTCACTGTTTCTGTATAAGCCGAGCAGAACACCTGAGAGGTAGGGTGATTAGTACAGGTGCATTGGGGCAGGATACAACTCCTTAGATTGAATACTTTTTCCCCCAAAAATAAACCCCATGAGTGGAGCCACGGGCAACAGCTAGTCTATATATATAAAACAAAGTCGTGTTAGTTACACTATTTATAACTCAAGAACGGCTGGACCAATTTTTATGATTTTGATGTTTTTGGAATTGTCTTCGTCCGGAATAGGATAATAAGTATTAAAAAATCGAAAAAATCCCAAAAAAAATTATTCATTTTCTCATACACCTTGTATGGAATCGACTGATTTAGGTGATTTTTTTTGTTGGTCTCAAGAAGTCACCTCACGCATAAGAGCACCCGTTAGTATGGCCCGGCTGTGTGCTTCAAAAACACAGGAACGAAGAGAGGCAGTACGTCAAACGGCTCAGTTGGCAATGACAAATCATCGAGCTTATCGAACAAATCAACAACAATCTTCAACATGCAAGAAGAAAAGCAACAAGTGCTGACTTGAATCGAGTAGCGTTGAAATACGATTGCACAGTTGACTACAGCTCACATGACACATTCTTTCGTTCGAATTGGCCAAATGATGCTGGTTGTGTGAGACCATTGCGATGCATTGAAGTTCGGCGATTATTATCGGCGTCAAACGATCACTACAGCGATGAAATATCCTAATCTTCAAGATCTGCAACAACTACTACAACTGAATTTAATTTATCTTATAACTTAACAGAACATTTATTGATTATGGCGGTACGAAGTTCGCCGGGACAGCCAGTTATATATAAAAATATTATTATTGATGATTAAATGCTATAGATTTGGTCTTGAACTGGCCACATATGTACACTGCACAGTAATATACTCCAACACCAACAATGTAACATAATAGATAACTACAAAACTTGGTAACAATCTGAATTCTATACTTGTAGCAGAATATATAGTATCAAGATTAGTATCAATGAAGATTAAATATTAGAATTAATCATTGATATTACTTTAGGCAACATCCAGTTATCAAAAATGGCAGTAATGTCTTAAAATGTATAATTATTTTATGATATATGTAAAACTGTGTTTACCCACATTTTTTCTTCCTTGCACAGTAGGAATAGGAGGCCCATGTCCAGCAGTGGGACAATGTTTATTATTATTATAAAGTAGTAACAATTTCTACACTTCATCATCACTATTTTACTGTATAAATAAATTTACTCTTATAAGGTTATCCAATAGGATTAAATGTTTCAATCCAACTAAAAGAAATGTCAGTTCACTTTAAGTATTTTATAATATAGATCTGTAGAGATTCTTTAATATTTTACATTCATGTATGTTAGCCTGTTTATCATAGTTTCTTTTAGAATAGCAGAGAGTGCTATGGACTGTTGAGATGGAGGTTTGAAAACCACCCAAGGCATGCGAAAAACAAGCCTTTGTGAAATTATTTGGGTATTTATTGTTCATTATTCCTTTGACAATGAAGGAAAACAGCATGAGCAAAACCCGTAACATTTAATTCTTAAAATAAAACGAATATATTGTTAATTTTAAGAAATATTTTACTAAACATGTCCAATGTCTACTGTATGTAACTACTGTCTGGTGACAACTGCCTACCAATATTAATCAAATAAGCTTGTCCTCTAGTTTCTTATGCACAAATCATTGGAATGTAGAATGTGGGATACATCCGATTATATAGATAATGTTATAAATTTAAAAGAATATTTACCTACCCTCAATACTAGAACATATCAGGATAGTGTAACATCTTAATCCATGTGTTCTGCATTTTGTTCCAAATTACCTATTAACGAACATTATAAATTACATACTTTGGTTTGATTCTAGTTTAAAATAAACAAACAAAACCACTAACCTTCAGATCTTCGAAAAAATCCATCTTGTTTCTCACGCACCACAAGAACCCCCTCGCGATCGAAATTCTGCGACGTCTGTGACGCCAGGGTTACTAATTCCTGTTTATTGTACCTCATGTTCACTTATTCAGATAGTACAATATAAAAATATCATCACCTTTTCAATTTAATATACCATATAAACAAAGATACGATACTTCAGAATTTAATCATTTATCATTCAAATCATTTTGTCCTTACGCAGCCCGAGTAAAAGATGCAGAAGATCTTTTTTAAATATCACAATAAATTTTACTTCTACACGTTTTAACATATTTTTAAATAATTAACAAAATTATACAAAACATTTTTACATCGCGATTTCTCAAACGCGATTTCTGTCACTGGCAATTTTGACAGCTGACGTTTGTCATATCTTTTTTTTTATTTCATTCTCTCTATAAAAGAGAAGGAAAAAGTTTTCCACCGTGCAGCCTTGTCTGTCGTTATTTTTTCGAATTGAAAATCTTCTACTTATCTGGTTTTTATAAGGCCAAAGCCATTTCTGTAGTTTTTATCGATGTAAAAGCCGAAGCCATGTCTGAAATAATCACAATTCAAAAGGCCCAATCCATGTCTGAAATAATCACAATTCAAAAGGCCCAATCCATGTCTGAAATAATCACAATCCAAACATCCAAAGCCATGTCTGAAATAGTCACCATTTAAAAAGCCAAAGCCATGTCTGAAATAATAAGGAAATAATTCAATAATAATCACAAATCAAACATCACATTCCCGCCATTTTTCTTTTTCGTTTGTCATTTCTAAAAATATTTATGTTTATTTTTCTTTTCGTAAAAAGAAAAATAAATCTAATATATAAAATTCTCGTGTCACAGTTTTCGTTGCCATACTCCTCCGAAACGGCTTGACCGATTTTGATGAAATTTTTTGTGCTTATCCGGTATCTATGAGAATCGGCCAACATCTATTTTTCATCCCCCTAAATGTTAGGGGTAGTCCACCCCTAAATTTTTTTTTATTTTTTAGACAAAATTTTTAATTTCTATTTTTTTATTATACAACATACAAAAATACATACAATCCTCAATTTGCACCCTTCTACGATCAACCCTTATTTTTTAATAGCCATTTTAGTAATTTAATTATTTTCCCTCTCCTATTATACCTACAGATGTGCCAATTCAATTCAAACGTATTCAGTTTCCGATTAGATTGGCATTTGCAATGACTATCAACAAATCCCAAGGTCAAACGATGTCTGTTTGTGGATTAGATTTGAGAACACCATGTTTTTCACACGGACAATTATACGTGGCATGCTCTCGAGTGGGTAAACCATCCAGTTTGTTTGTGTTAGCTAAAGATGGACTAACAAAAAATATTGTTCACGCTATAGCATTAAGAGATTGATATTGTTTAATAGTGTTACTGTCGTAATTGTTTAATTAATGATATATAATTTTAAGGAATAAATTATAATAACTTAAAAATAATGTTTGCCTTTTGTTATTTTTATATTCCCTCATCGTTCACAGCGCTCCATGCTTATTTCACGCATATACCACATTCTTACATATATACAATATACACATTCTAACATACATACATACTTACAATAAGTAAGCTATTTTTTGTCTACACTAGAAATTACTAGGAAATTATTTATATGGCAAAACAACGTTTGCCGGGTCAGCTAGTATATATATATTTCGATTAAGTATATTCCTCCTTCCTTCGGACCCGGTGTATTTAAAAAAACGTGTATACCTTATGACAGCTAAGATAGTTAAATGGCGTCTTGAAATAGTGCTGTCTGTGTGCTATTTAACATATTTATCGATATTTGGTTATTAAAAGTCGATACTAGCTCGGTCTCAGTACAATAAAGAATTCACAATTATCCAATTATTTTGCTAATAGGAAGGTAAAAAAAACAAACATATGAAAATCATTATTTTATTATCTGTAAATACTCACTCCGAAATAAAATTACTGTTATTTAAATAATTTCGGTATCATATTTTGTCACTAATATTTTTGCCGAAATATTTAAAAAATTATTCCTCAAAATGAAGAGATTAAACATCAATATTTTGTCGAAATGGAAATGTTTTCAATTACAAGCGTATCCAACCATTTTTTCCTATTCAATGCATTCTTAGGTAACCTTAAAAAAATTATTCATTTAGTCAATCTAAGTCACGTAGTTATATCTATCGTTATATGCAATTCATAACAGGACATCACCATCTCATATGCATAAATCAAAGAATATAACATTTTGCATGAAATATATTAAAATACTTGTTACTAAAAGTAAATTAATGACAAATTCACAATACATGACTAATTTAATTGAAATAAACATAAAATTTGTGTTAGTTTATCTAAACACTTCAAGTCCTTGCTTAGGTTTCTTTCGTCATTGATTTTAACGAACGAAGTTGTGCCTACTTGTAGTGACTAAATATCGATAAAGATAATAGCACACAAACAAGATTGTGCGAAGTCGCCATTTATTGTCCTGAGCTTTACATACACATATATACACATATTCATTTTTTTTTCACTTTATTTCTTGTGATCTTTAAACATTTTTATAAGGATTAAAACTCAAGAATATTTATATAAACATACATTTACATTTCAACATAAACGTAAATAAACTTTGACTCAGGCAATAGACAACTTATTTTGTGAAATTCGTAATTCGTGAATAGCAAATTTTAGCAGATGTCACGTGACCAAATCCATAGACAAAACGCCTTTTTTACTTCCACGCCCGGTGCCGGCGGCTCGTGCCCCGTGTGGAGAAATTGATTTTTACGTTATTTGATGTTATAAACGTAAAAATGGATACGAGAAAATTAACGGAAATTTTACGTGCGACCATTGATCCTAATCAGCGACAGCAAGCTGAGGAGCAGCTATCTCAGGTATCTACATAATTTCTATCAATCATCCACATGCTCGGTATATTATAACCCGTCTGATTTGTATTACTGTGTTGAAAGTACGAAGCTTATGTTGAATGTACATGATTTGACTGTGTGAGGAGCTTTATAATTTGTCCATATGTCACCTGCCGCGCTGGTGTGATCTTCTAGGGCCATGTTTCGCATATGTATAATAATTTGTTTTTATTTTTATTACGAGGCTGGCCATTGCTCTGGATATTTCTATTTCCGTCGTCGTTTAAACATGCGGCAGACGCTGCTATCACTTCGATGCTTAGATTTTATAACCAAAGTATTTGGTCGCAAAAATATATATCTACGATTACCTATAAATAGAATATTTCCAAAAATATACCATTGTTTCCATTATTTTAGCCAGAACACGTGTTGTATTGAGTTAGTAATGTCAATTTAGAAAGGTTATTTTTTTGTTGTTATCTACCCGCTCTTTTTTTTCTATGTTGTTGATGGGTCCAAAATATTGCCAATTTGTTTTATTTGAATTGTTGTATTCAAAGTTTCCTATATATCTTTACCACGTCCGTGGGAAATATTGATGCAATATGAGTAATCTAGTTTTTATACTCCAAATAGTTCAGCACTTTTTGTTGTTACCAATTGTAATCGCATTTTTATGAAAACAATATTGTCATGTAATTTAAGATAGTAAGCTGAGTAAGTAGTGAATTTGCACAATTGTTGATCATAGAAATGTTTATTAAAAATGTTTTTAAAAAAAAAAAATTATAATAAATAAAAAAAATACCAGTAACTAATTTGAATTTCTAGTAGAAATATTACAATTATTAAGTTTTTATATCAGAGTGGTTTTAGTATATTTTATGTTGAGTAATAATATTAATTTATATGTTTTCTTTAGCAAGTGGATATAACCATTTATTTTTTCACACACAATTAACAAAGGCTGTCATATTTGATATATGCAAAAAAACTTGTCTGGCTCAATTAAGTTATTTAACTTGTCTTCTATACAACCAATCCCATCCTATTTTCTCTGAAAACAATGACATTGACTCACTTTTGTCTTCCGTTAGGTCAGCCTGTTTGGCATATGTAAACATAAAACATACATAAAACAGACACAAAACTAATATCACATACACAACATAATAATGAAATAAGTTTTCTCAGTCATTATATATATAGAAGTTTAAGACACTTAATTACAGCATTAATAATATAAAGGCTGTATTACACATGTCCAGTGTCATTAGGAACATTTATAGTTGATTGGTATTGATTGGTCTTGTCCTTCAAGTGAATTATGTATTAGAAAAGATGAAGATGAAAGTTATGGTGAAAGTCTATTGAGGCTGTATTTTTATAAACCATAATAATTAAATACAATTCCAAGATATTAACTAAAAATACTTTCTGACCCAAATGCTATAAAAAAACACAAATATTATATAAATATGGTTTAATTACGAAACTATTGGTCTCATTACTGTGTCCTCAAATAATGTATATAAATTGTAAACATGCAGATATAAATTTTCAATGCAAATTAATAATTATAAATATATTAAGTACACTGAACACTAGTCTTCACACATAGTCTTGACCTCACAGAGCAATACCTGTATAGTGGGTATCAAGAAATATGAGGGACTACAGTCCCACAACACCCAGACCTATAACAAATATCTGTCTGTCACTCAAATATTTGTCTTGATGCAGGAATCGAACCCACAGCCTCTCATTTCACAATCTGCAAATCTCCCACTGCATCACAAAGGCTGTGCAACTTGTCTTTGAAACTACTATGAATTATGTTCATGTATAACATATAATAAAAGACAAGTGCAATGTAGCTACATTATTGTTTCTAACAAAAAAATGAATCTATACTATTATATAAAGCTGAAGAGTTTGTTTGTTTGTTTATTTGAACGGGCTAATCTCAGGAACTACTGGTTCGAATTGAAAAAATCTTTTAGTGTTGGATAGCCCATTTATCGAGGAGAGCTATAGGCTATATAACATCACGCTATAACCAATAGGAGCGGAGCAGCAATGAAAAATGTTGCAAAAACGGGGAAAATTGATTCCTTTTGAGAGCTTCCGTTGCGTACGCTGCGTGAACGGTTAAAGTTACATAACAATCATGTACGACGAAATTGTTCCTCTTAAAAAGTTCTAAAAAAAAGTCCGCGATGTCATATGTCTATCTACTTCGGTTGGCTCACTATAACCTTTTTAATAGTTATCGAATTTGTTCTGAAACAATGCATTATTTGGAAAGGGGTTTTTATAAACATGGTATTAATCCTTATCCAAATAAATATTTTATTCATCACAAGTATTTAATTTTGAACCAAGTTGCCCTTTCCGTCATTTGATTTCAATGAATATCTTAGGAGATATAACAGTTTTAAAATATCTCCGCAGCAAAATTAATATTGTTGTTTGTATGTCTGTTTCTTACCTTTTCATGACTAAACGGGTGAACGAATCCTAATGAAATTCAGTAGAGGGATAGAATATATCCTAGGGAAGGACATAGGGTATCTTTTGTCTCAAAAAATTATCTTGAAAGGGGGTGAAATAGAGGTTAAAAGTTTTATGGGCAATCCGTAATACTTCAACTTAGGGATCTGAAAATTCATATTTAGGCTTTTGGTAAAAAATAAAGAAATACGTGTTTCAACGTGTTTACCAAATCATCCCTTAAAGGGCGAAGTGAGGAGTTAACTTATGAGATATTCTTGAAATGTAACCTCAAGCTTCAGGCACAACACTTTTTTTTTGTCGCGGGGAAAGCATTTTATTACTGCCGTCCGCTTTGGGGGGAAGCGGAATGAGAATAAAACGGTTATGCTGGACTAGCCGGTCTTACGACCCAGCACCCTCTCGCCCGGATGATGGCTATCCGGGCTGCAGCTGGGCCGAGTCCCTACTACTTATGTACACCCAACCGGACACTACCAGCTAAAACCCCGCGGTGGCCTTCTTCGACACTTACGGAGTGATCCCGGGGTATTATAAAGAGTTTAAGTTAGGAGTTGTGCCTGTCTAGCCATCTAGACAGTCACAACACTTGAGATTCAGGACGATCGCTATAGGTGTCTCAGTGCAGAAGACAACTCCTTGCATTGATACTTCTGCTCCCGAAAATAACCTCCACGGGGGCGGAGCCGCGAGCAACAGCTAGTTATCTAATAAAAACCATTGAAAACAGCCCCATGAGCGCCTGCAACAGTCTCTCAGGCCTCATTTTTGTATGGGGTGGATAATGTTAAAATCTACATACAAAGTAATAATATAATAACCTGATTGTCATTTTCTTATCTGTATATTGATTTAAACTCAGGAATCATTGATAGTTAGCTTATTCACTTACATAGTGCAATAATTTATAGCTTTAGCATAACATCATTCATTAATGATAGAGAGATATATTATTTATTGAAAAATTAATATCATTTTTCAATTCATATATTTATCTATACTAGATTGAGTTAATGCAATACGTAATATTATCCTTTGAAATGTTATAATGTTAGACTATTTCAAAATAAGGCTATTTGTTTTTATTAAATGTAACTATTTGTGTAAGATAGCGAATCAAAGAGGTTTTTCACAACTGCCAAGCAAAGAAATTTTAAGGGTTCATGTAGGTATTGTGTACAAGGATTAGATTTGTATACCATAATAACTTTCTGCCTAAACTGGTTTACAATGGAACACTAGGTATGGTACCCAGGTTTATGGTGTTTTTAGAGTAGTCATGTTTTTAGTATTATTTGATTATTTAAAAACTAAAGTCATATTTTGTTATTCTACTGATATTATCCTATGCACTGTGATGGTGTAAGATATTACAGGTTGTTTGTTTGCATGCAACAAGTCACAATAATTGTCACAGCTGGCTATAAATATATATTGCATGGTAAGGGATTCTCATTATCACATGATTAAGCAACTTTGTATTGAAAATTTTAATTATAAGTGGTGTGATAAAAACCACACCTAGGTAAACATCTTGATTTGTCTGGTACAGATTCTGTCATTACACTACTCAAGGCAAGTAAACTATAAGTAAACAAATATTTAATGTCAACTTCATGATTAATTTTGCATATTGGTATCAGCTGAGCAGTAAAACATAATACAAATAAAATATAGCATGAAATGCACGTAAGCACAATTTTTTATTTAGTATCATTAATATGATATTAAGTATATTTTATAGCTCTCCTGCATTTCAATAGTATAGTTTTTAGTGTTTTATTCTACATAGGTCACATCATATATTATTAATTTCAAATTATGGTAAACTAACTAAGAACACTTTACAGATTCACAAGATTATTGGCTTCGCGCCGTCTCTCTTACAAGTGGTCATGCTGAATGAAGTTGCCATACCAGTCCGTCAAGCTGGCGTCGTATACTTGAAGAACCTGGTCACATCAGGATGGCTAGAAAAAGAGCCAGAAGAGGGCGAACCTGTACCCTTCAGCATTCATGAACAGGACCGTGCCATGATCAGGGATATCATTGTTGATGCCGTTGTACAAGCCCCTGACATAATCAGGGTCCAACTATGCGTCTGTCTAAAGACAATCATCAAACACGACTTTCCCGAGCGCTGGACGCAGGTTGTCGACAAAATACACATTTACCTACAAAACCCTGAAGCTAACAGCTGGATGGGGGCTCTTTTATGTCTATATCAATTAATCAAGAATTATGAATATCATCTGGCTGAGAAGAGAGTGCCGCTGATCGAGGCTATGAACTTGTTGCTGCCTATGATGTACAATCTCATTGTGAATCTGCAAGCGGACCCGTCTGTTGAATCGGTGCTCATCCAGAAGCAAATACTGAAGTGCTTCTATGGATTAATCAAAGTAAGTGGTTGTATCCTGTGTCTATATTGATATCGCGCGTTGAACTATTCACAATAGTCTATTGGGCAGGTGTCCGATTTACTAAACATAACAGGTAGTAAACAAAAATACACACTTTTTTGTTGGTTGGCTATAGAGTTCAGTATACTGGCTATAGAGTTAGTCTTATACATTATGATAAGCTTAATCTAGTCGTAGTGTATTATGACTACTTTACTTAGAACAATGAAATGCATATATGCATCTCATTTAAAATAGTGACTTTACTATTGATTATCTATCAGCAATACTGGAATAGATTAGTTGTGCACTTATTTGCTTATGCTAATGTTATAAATGTCTTATATTTCTAAAGTCATTCTTCTAAGAGTTACACTACAAGCAACGTCATTTTTATGATTCACTATTACAAGGTCTACATTATAAGTGGGCTCACAGTGACAAGGTTCTATTTTAGAATGAGTGCCATATTATTTGCGTTCATTGCAAGGCACACTGTTATACCATTAGAATAGAACTTTGTAATAGTGAATGACAGCTAATTTCACTCTTGTCACCAGTATATACTGCCCCTGGATCTAATAAGCCGCGAAACCTTCACCAAATGGATGGAAGTCCTCCGTGCGGTAATGGAACAGCCGGTACCAGAGCATACTTTGCAAGTGGATGAGGAAGAACGACTGGAGCTGCCGTGGTGGAAGTCAAAGAAATGGGCTGTACACACCCTCTACCGGCTCTTCGAAAGGTATTGTGTGTTAGTACTGGGTATATATGGTGCAAGTCAATGGTGATATTTGTAATGGTGTATAAGGAAGCTAAAATAAATAAATCCAATAATCACATTACAAAATATAGATATTTATTCTTGTGTTACATAAATAGGTAGGACCTGTTGGAATACACTCGACGATCGTATGCATTATAAATAAATAAAATAAAAATCTTTATTCATCATCTATACTTATAATAAATCTGTAGAGAGGTCAATTCTGTACATGAAATATATTTCCAAAATAACTATCAGCGGGTGATTAGTGATCGATACTGACGCCAAAAATGCAATCAGTAAAATTTTTGTCTGTCTATCTGTCTGTCTGTATGTTCGTTATAGAAACAAAAACCACTCGACGGATTGCAACAAAACTTGGTATAATTGTTCTTCATACTCCTGGGCAGGTTATAGTATACTTTTCATCACGCTACGATCAATAGGAGCAGAGCAGTGAAGGGAAATGTTGGGAAAACAGGAGAACTTACTCCATTTTTTAAGCTTGCGTCGCGTGTTCAGCCTTAATAGTTAAAGCTACACAGAAATCATGTATGACGGAAATGTTCTCCTTAAAATTATATAAAAAATATTCCACGACAGCAAATGTCTATATTTTATGGTTGACTCACAATAACACGTGTAACTCTCGATAGCTGAGCAGTTCAGAGATTTCTGATTATATTTGTCTACTCTTACGTTTATAACACTCTCAATTATCCCTAATTAATAAATGTTAACATTATTACCTATTTAATTTAATAAAAAAAAAATATATAGAAATAGGTACAGAAACACCAAAGTTATACATGAAATACGCTAATAAGCCATCGCGCGTGAATACTGAATGATGCTATAAGGATTATTTTTGTGTAACCGTCGCGTCGGGTCGCCGCGGGAGGCTACTAGGCAGATGCTAGAGGGATGTAATAGCGTAATATGCCTCCATGGATAGTTTGCTTTTTCTCTCAAAACCAACTTCCACGCGGGCGGAGCTGCGGGCAAAAGCTAGTGTAGGCATATAAAAGGCATTTATGACAGGTCAAAATACAAATGGAAATTCTCCATACGGATTGTCAGGTTATACTAAAATACAAGTGATGAAGGGATAAGGTTCTATGAAGGATTATCTGTCAGAACATTAAAAACATTTATCGAATGTGGGCCTTTAGATTTACAACTTGCACACTATGGTATATCGTAATAGATTTGGTCATTATTCAGCTTTAAGGTCTAGACGCTTCAAGAATCGTTCACAGTATTTATTTTGATAATATACTATCATTTCTTATCTATATAAATAAAAATCGACGCATGTTTCTCCTCTATGGACTCCTAAACTATTCATCCGATTATGATGATACTTTGGTGAGTTGTTCTGCATACGTCCACGACGGTTTCTGGCCCGAACAATTTAAAAGAACTCGCTAGATGGCGCTGCAGAATACAAGTTTTATACCATTCAACCGATTGAAATTACAGATTTTATAATTTTAATATAAAAAAACCCACAAACGGTTACCAATAAACCTTTAATAATTATAATTAAAATCATCTTACACGGGGCACAAGGTGTTCTCTACCTAAACATTTCAAAATAATGGTAATCAATGAAACTAACAAGTGTAATAAGCATACATGTACATACACTCACGCCTGTAATCCCTGAAGGGGTGGCGTCCCATAGGTGTAACCAGTACACCCATTTTTCGCCGAATTTCGGTCCCATAATGCGATATGGGGCGGGCCTATCGCCATACCGGGCACAGATTCCAGACTCCGGGCTAATACTGAGGAATTTCTAGATAGAAAAACCTAATATCACTTTCGTGACGTAGTCGTGATGACCCGGGGATCGAAACGGAGACCTCGGCATAGCAGTAGTAACGCACGCGATTACAACTGCGCCACCGAGGCAGTCAACTCAAAGTGTAATAAACTGCGATAAAATAGTTTTAATTTAATATGAAATTAATTATTTAATGATTTTTGTTCATATATCAAACATTTACTAACATATCAATAAGAAGTTTGAGTGATATAATTTAGATAAACCAGAGTTGGCTTCCTCCTTAATTTTGTCTCTGGAACATAGTCACATTCCTCTATGAAAAATCATTATTCGTAATCTATATCCTTTCGTACAGATATGGCAGTCCTGTAAACGCCCGCGAGGAATACGTGCAGTTTGCTGAATGGTATCTGACAACATTCACTGGAGGCATACTGGAGGTGCTTCTACGCGTGTTGGATCAGTATCGGAACAAAGTGTATATATCTCCGAGAGTTCTGCAGCAAACCATCAGCTATATCGACCAGTGGTAAGTACTTAGCAAGTAGACACAACCATAGACTTACCAAGGGTCATAAGTAGGAGCACTAAACAAATTTTCTCGTCTAAACTTCAATTTAAAACATGGTTTTATAATTCCAAAGTAATACAATATGTAAATTCAAAATCTGTTTTGAAACTTGTTTGACGCTGACTTAAGCGAATACATCATATCTCAATTTTAACTCTACAAAAATTTATACCATACTTATACTAAAATTTGTTTAATCGGAAGTTTTAGATGCCCATGATCCAGCGTCTTTGATTCAGGATTGTCGAATATGTAAACTATTTTTTTAGGATGTCACAACACTTAACAACCTCATTAGTACAGGCAGGGCTGGGCAAAATACATGCTTTGCTTTAATTAAAATACAAATTACAAAATACTATCGCGGATGTATTTAAAATACGAAATACATAATATTTTTAAGTGGTGTATTTGAAATACAAAATACAGTATTTTAAAGAATTGTATTTAAAATACAAATTAAAAAACAAAATTATCAACATATATACTATATACTAAGTAAGTGTTGTAATTACTTGTACTTGTAGTTTACTGGAAAATAAAGCTATTTAAATTTCGGAAGAGATATTTTCACTTTATGTTATGTTACAAATAGGACTATCTATATCTATACATACCTATTTTCTTGTAGGACATTGTTTTATTTGGACGTAGAACATACTAACCTATTATGTAATATGTTTCTCCTACAGTTAGCAATGAGAAAAATGGTCTTGTGGTATTAACAACTTTTGAGCGTAATACCGGGATAACGTACCACGCAATTTGTAGGATAATATGACTGTTAAACTATATAAATATCAACTACACTACTAAAAAAAATCAGCTGAATAGTTATCAATTTTGATGACCTCATTATCGATACATATGTTGGCCGGGGGGTCAGAGTCCCTGATCAAACCATACATTTTGTGGGTCAATTTTCGAATCATTCAGATAATTATCTGTAGATTTAACAAAAAAAAAAAACGCCCAGTTCGTGATAAATTTTTGGAGAATCATCAAATCGACATATTTTATCCCTGCTACTCCTGTTAGCTACCACAATTGAGAATTTTTGTAAGAGAAAAAGTTGGGCGTCTCATCAAAATGAAGCTACTCACGGAAAATTAACTTGATTGATAGTAATCAATAGCAAACCAGGGATCGTAGACTATATGTAAATAGATATAGGCCGCGCCAATCAAAGATGGATTTATAATTAACTTGCTGTGGACTGCGGCTCCGCCCGCGTGGGAGATATTTTTGAATGAAAAGATATAAAATCCATGGAGTCATCTTAAGCTCTTACGTCTTTCTATATTTGGCTATTCCATAGGAACCGTGCATTTATCCGGGATTTAAAAAAGCCTATGTCATTTTCTAATCCCTAAACCACCACTATGCAAAAAAATCATGTCGATCCCTTCCTCTGCGAAAAACAAAAAAACTATCCCGCGGGAATAGTACATTTTCCGGGATAAAAGTAGCCTATATCATTCATTCTTAGACCCTCAACTAACACTATGCAAAAAATCAAGTCAATCTCTAACTCTGTGTAAAACAAAATAGAAACTATCTCACGGGAACCGTACATTTTTCCGTGATTAAAAGGAGCATTTGTGTTATTCCAGGCAATAATCTATATCTGTGAAAATTTTCAACCGGATCCGTTCAGATGTTCTGACGTGATTGAGTTAGAAACATCCATCCAAACGTTCGCATTTACAATATCAGTAAGATTGATAAACTCCCGATAAAAGGGCTCACAACTTTTAAACGGCTGTACTGATTTTCATGTAACTTACAGTTTTGTAATGAAGACGTCATATCTTTTTATTTGATACTCCACTTGGGTATATTTCAAATTATTTGATTGTTCATCCCCACTTCCGCCCCCCATATCCCCTTGCGTCGGAGGTTCAAAATAGATAAAAACAATCTTTGAAGCGGGTTATGTATTGTGTCAAAATATTTATTTATTAAAATATTTTCGATTTCATTCATTCGTTTCCAGTTATTCGATTCCATTCATTCGATTCCATTCATTCATTTCCTTTCATTCGATTCCATTATTTCTATTTTATTCATTCGTTTCCGTTCATGCATTTCCATTCATTAGTTTCTATTATTCGATACCATTCATTCTAATCCGTTTTATTCCATTCGATTTTAGTCGATTCCATTCGAAAACCAAAATCTATCCTCTCATAAAATGGGTTGATACAATCTGACGGCCACCTCTAGCACCCCGCGCTCATTAGTCAAATCAAATGGCGCGCGCTTCCCCGACTGCCTGTTACACAGATCCGTCCCTTTTCACGAAATCACTCACAGAAATCTATAGTAAAGATGTTACCCACCAAAAAGTGAAAATATGATTGTAGGTAATAACTTTCATATAACCAGTGAGTAAAAATAACGATCAAAACACAAATACAAGCACAAAATAATCTCATTACCTAATTAATATAATATACGTAATATATGTATTTATTGGAAATAGTATTTTAATTTTGCACGCTATCCTTAAGTTCGTTTTATTTATTTGCAAAAAGATGTTTTTTTAAGAGATTCATGGCTATGGATATAAGTTCTATGACACAAGTCAATCAGTCATAGACAAAGCTATGGAGCGGTGTTTTATGCAGAACGCACCCATTAACAAGATCGCTATTTATTTTGGTTAAATGTATTTTGAAGCCCTATGTATTTGAAATACTAAATACAAAATACCCCAGCGTCAGGTATTTGAAATACCAATTACAAATTACATTTTTAAGAAGTAATTGAAAAACGAATAAAAAATACGTATTTGTATTTTAATTACGTATTTCAATTACAAGTAATTCAAATACTGCCCAACCCTGAATATAGGATAGAAATAGTACTTTCAAAGAGAATCCATAAAAAATACTGTTTTTCAAAGTTTTAATTAAGAGTTGTTCGTGGTTAAGCCAGTCATAAAAATAAATGTATTTTCTTATGTCCTTGGCATTTTATTATAAAGAGTATTATAAGTAGTTTATGGTACAATTTTTGTAATATCATGAGTTACTACAAGCTTTAGCCTGCAGCTTCGCATGAGTCATTACGTTTAACCTCGTAAGAGACTGTGTCCTATATACTTAATGTTCAACAACTTCTTCCAATAAAATATTTTCCCCGGCGCGAGATAAGAACAATAAAGTAGCTTATGTGGTCCAGGATAAAACCTAACTTTTATTTCACTCAAATGCATTGAGTCATTATAATTTAAAAAAGTAAAAGTCTAATCACAATTTGACTGTATAGGTAAAATATTGAATAAATAAAACAAAATCGATATCTTGTTCTAAATATCGATATTGCTATATTTACTAGTTGTGATTATCGATATTGAATTATCGATATTTTTACCTGTAATATCAATGTTTTACCAATATCGATAAATATCGCTCATTCCTAATATGTTCCCACTATACAACCATTTTTACTCGTACCAATATTTAAAATAAATATTGTGACCTAAATTTTCAGGCAATTTTGATTCTATTTTCGGAAAAGGGTTTCTTTTGCGTATTATATTCGGTTGCATATCGAATAATGTGCAAAATTAAACACAGGAAACCCTATTGAGGAGTCTGTACATTCATCTTAGCTACATAGTAAGTGATACCGGGTGATGAACACAAAAAAATGAATGTCCGTTACATAATTTTTTTTGTGTTCATCACCACATCACATGCTATCCGCCATAATAATATGCTCAAAACAAACATTTAGTACATCAACGTCTGTATGTTAAGGTCATACATGAAGACGCGTTTGTTTATCCCAACTTTAAATTATTAAAATGTTCAATAATTTCAAATTTAAATATCCTAGTTCCGAAATTTACTTAAATCAAATACAATTTCTATGTTTTTAGTTGTTATGTCGGCACATACATTATCAATTTCGGACGGTCAACCCGATGCATATGATTGACCACTGACATCATTCAATTGTTGTTTGGACGTTTAAAATTTTAAACATACTACATAATGTATGATACCAGTAACATTTATAAATATATTTCTGCTCTCCTTGATCGTCAACAAAGACTTAAATAAATCGGCTGTTTCGAGGAATTATTTTGTAAGATAATAAAAATGAAATTGGTTATTGTCAGTTTTTAAATATAAACTAACACAATTAAATTGTGACACGTCAGTTAAAAAAAGGTATTTAAATTTTAGCATCATCAATCCACTGGCATACATGATAGTATTTTATATACATCTACATTATTAATCCAATATTCTTATTATTCAAAAATATATAGAATAGGCAAATTACTCACGTTTAGTAAGTACCTGGGCGACCGAACTTCGCTCGGCGTTTTTTCGGAGAATATACTTATTTAGATGAATTTAAAAAGCAAAACCTTGTCTAAATACAAAATTTGATTCAAACCGTTAAAGCCGTCTCGGAGTTATGATATATACCTACATATAAATATTTAATTATATGTATATCGATTTAGGTAATGTCATGTCGTATTTTTGAGGTACTATGCTGACGTCCAATAGCAACAAAGCAAGTGCCTCAAACATTTACGAGATGGCGCATGTGTAAACTCGTGTTTTTATAAAAAGACGTTTTTGTGTAAAATTGAGTTTTACAGAAAATATAATTATATAGGTCATATACAACATGTAACATGATTAATGCACACTCTGAAATTTTAGTTTGTTCAGAATAAGCGATTGAACCGATATCAACAATTTTATAGACGATTTTTTTTTCTAAAAATAATTAACACTCAGGTAAATAATAGTCACCCTTTAATTTTAATGTAACGTTCAAGACAAACGAAACTGAGACATAAACCGATGTGATAAAGTCTTTTCTAAATGAAATAATAAACGAACACTTTAAAAAATCAAATAATTAAAATTACGAACTTTATGTCGAAAATTAGTACGACTAATTTCATAATATAAATATTCATCACAGTCTAATTTCAATACATGAATTATGATTGTAATATTTTTAAATTGGGGTGTTATTCCCGTTACACGTAGTGTATAATATAAAATTTCATCCATATCGTCAGAGCTGTTTCGGAGATATGCAAAAATTCTCCGATATGCAGGTTAATATTATCACGTTTTTTTCGTTGTTAAATAACTTCATAACAATGAATATACACGTAACTTCAAACAGTCAAGAGCTGTATGCCCTGTGTGGTGTGATCCAAACTAACGAAATTCTAATCTAGTATAATTTGTCTGCTACAAGTTCCAACTTGGTAGTAAAATGGAATATGTGTACATACATATACAAAACGCCAAATAAAATCCATTTATTGGTTCGTGGAAAAGCCCTGTGCATTCACATTCTATACTTCGCATTGAAAATGTCAATAACATGCAGAGAACTCTAGCTATACCCTACCTACTGCCGATTCTATTATTACTCTCGATCAATACACGTTTCTTCCCTGGTGCCTGGCAACCGAGTAAAGTATAAGTAAAGAAAATTTTCCAATACTTTATCGCAGAGGTTAAAGGAACGTTCATACTGGCGAGAGGACTTGACCGTGCTATAAGAAACGCTTTCCATTATGTCACTAGTTTGAAGATTTATAAAAAAAAATGATTGAAATTTTATTTTATTATTTCATCCTTTTTAATTGTTTTTTTTTAAGAATATTATTGAAATTGCATAAGTTTTAGCTTAAGCGACTTCTCGGACCAATATAGGCATCTCGTGCTCTTATTTAAGGTCGGCGATGCATAATAATATTTTTTCCGACCAACAATATAGAACATGGTCGTCTTACTAAATTCGCACCAATTGTGCCCCTCCACGTGACTATTCCTGTCAATTCCAATATATTAAGCACGTGCTTATTAGAAACAATGTAAACGAATTGTGTCTCGCAACTCTCCTCAGTTTGAACAGACCTATAATATTAAGGTAGGCGAGGTTTGTGGTTTGTTTACGCAGCGTCTATGTTCTCGGTAAACTGGGAGTGGTGAGCGTGGGAAGGACTCCACGTGAAATCTGAGAATATAACTTTATTATTCAATAAAGGAATATTTTATGTAGAAAACGATACTTCAGTTATAATGTTAGACAGATTTCAGTTGTATTTCATGATACCATTACCACGCACTTGACCCGCAGCATACCCCTCTATCTTCTTTTTTTTCTTTTAATAAAAGTATGCAACTCCATAAGGTGTATAAAATCTCTGAAAGTATATCAGAGGGAGCAGAGGGGGGTGTTCCCCCCCATAAAAAAAAAAAAAAAATGTATACGAATATACAAACCTGGCATACATGCTTGTCTTGCAGCATGCACTTCTAACGCAGGGCGCATGCGAAATAGCGCACTTAAAAATACAGTTTTTTTATCCTGGCACGTGACCACACTGCACCTGATATAAATCCAAAAAGTGTTTATAGTAGCGAGAGACGATCTATCCCCCGCTACTCAACACAATCATGCCGGCCTGCTTCTTCACAGTACGCCATGGGCAAGAAGGTAAAAAAGCGGTCGAGGGTCTAGTGTCAGAGTACTCAGAAGGCCGTAAAACGACCAAACATCGTACCCAACTCTAGACTACTCTAGACTACTCTAGACCCCCGACAAAAACCGGATGTACATTGGCTGATCCCGAAACGCGACACACTTGCGTGTGCTACTATGGCGGGTTTTACACCCTGTGTATAGTGGTCGCTATCCAAGATGTAAAATGTCATTATACACTACAATTTCAAGTTTAGCATACGCTCAATTAGAAATTTTTGTCATGCATTTCACAATCTGCTTTTCCTTGTGAAGCATCCTTTACATATCAACACTCAAAGTTAATCATAAACATACCTTCATAACGAGTAATCTTACGTGACTATTATTATACAGACAGCAAAGACTCCAGATATTATATCTTCCTGACCATTGGAACATATACTTAAAGAGCGCGCGTGGATCTGAACAATATGAATAATCACGTCCTTGAAAACTTTTATACGAATAAGGTCGATAAATTTTTCATCTTCAATTTATTTCCTATAATATTGGACAATATAATTATTTCTCTGTTTGAATACCTTTTATGACTAAAGCTTAATCCAAGGCGTCTTAAAAACGGTCACAAAACCATTTTACAGAAAAGGTCATAGACTACAAGGATTCCAGTATCATAAAGTAACAAAATTATTACGGTACTCAATATCTTAGGCAATCAACATTTGTAATTTCGATATCTAATAATTATTTTACATATTGTAATTTTCTTCTTATGGCACCAGTACGAATAACATCCAAAATTACTGATTAGCTGTGTCCTCCGCTCGTGCGGTTTCATAATATTCAACTTGCACTCCCTAGAGCATGACTATAGTGTCATATAGCCCAAGTGGCGAACCTTTAGAATAGATCAAAAGCTCACAGCGCATGCCGCTCATTCACGCTCATCTAAAAGATATGCGACACAGCAGGCATGGATCTAGCCTTCAAAAAAGGTTGTGGTTACAGCCAACCAAAATCGGCCAAGTGGTTGTCGACGTATGAACTTGCTCATGATCGAAATAGTGCATTTCTACAAAGGAGATGTTTATAAAATATATGACACTAACCAAGATTTAATACATTGTATAGTTTCACGTGGGCAAAACTGAGGGGCTATCACTATTAATAAACCTGTAAAATGCTAGGTAGTTTGTTCGCTCACGATTCATTGTTTATTTTATTAAGATATTGGATATAATATTATTAGCCTATAGATCTCAAAAGACCGTGAAAGTGGAACGTCAAAAGTCTGTTATGGTTGTGGGCATGCCTATCGTGCCCACAACATTACCTATGCATGTTGAAGATGTAACTGCATAAACTACTATATTACTATTGGCTTATTGTGACATACATAAAACATCAAGCTTGTTTATTTAATTAGGCCGCTAATGCCCTAATACTAAACACAACTCAAGCATTTATAATCGTACTAGCTGTTGCTCGCGGCTCTGCCCGCGTGGAGGCTATTTTCAAGAGCAGAAGTATACAATCCCAGGAGTTGTCCTCTGCACTGAGGCACCTGTAGCAATTGTTCAGCCTCTCAGTTGTTGTGCCTGAATCTTGAGATTGTATCTAAAGAATACCTCATAAGTTTAACCTAACTTTGTCCCTTTCATGGATGATTTTTCAAAAACGTTGAAACACGTATTTCTCTATTTCCTACCAAAAGCCTTAATACGAATTTTCAGATCCCCAACTTGAGGAAAGATAGATTTCCTATACAAATATTGAACTCTTATTGGCCCCTTTCAAAGTGTGATTTGAGAAAAAAGATAGCCTATGTCCTTCTACAGGATATAATCTATCTCCTTGCCAAATTTCATCACAATCCGGTCAGCCGTTTAGTCGTGAAAAGGTAACAAACAAACGGATGGATTGACTCACTCTCTCACTCTTTCACTCTCTTACTATTTAACTTCGTGTAAAAATGTGAAATACGTATTTCTTTATTTCCTACCAAAAGGCTAAATATGAATTTACAGACCCCTAAGTCGAGGAATTATGGATTTCCCATACAAATTTTGACCTCATATTTGACCCCTTTCAAGGTTGTTTTTTGAGAAAAAATATAGCCTATGTCCTCAAGGATATAATCTATTCCCTTACCAAATTTTATTACAATCCGTTCAGCCGTTTAGTCGTGAAGAGGTAACAAACAAACAAACAAATAAACAGAGTTACATTCGCATTTATAGTATTAGTATGGAAGTATGGATAAGGGGGTCTTATATTTAATCCGTGTTTCAAAGTTTTTGAAAAATCATCCCAGAAAGGGGCAAAGTGAGGTTAAACATATGAGGTATTCTTTAGATGCAATCTCAAGATTCAGGCACAACAACTGAGAGGCTGGACAATCGCTACAGGTGCCTCAGTGCAGAGGACAACACCTTGGATTGTATACTTCTGCTCCCGAATATAACCTCCACGCAGGCGGAGCCGCGAGCAACAGCTAGTATGTCATAATTGTATGGCGTGTTACAAAATAAGTAGAGGGCGGCAAGTTGATTAGCGTTTGAGTATTTGGGCGTAAGGATCATTATATCTATCCGATCCTGTATTATTGGTTCCCTTTCGTGCTGTAGCTTCAGTCCGACCAAGATCGTATGTTATATAACAGTCCATACACGTTGCCTGCCTATGCCTAGGCACTAAAAAAAAAACACGTGCATCCATTTTGCAGCGTCAGCCACGCGCACTCCTGGAAGCTGCTGAAGCCGCACATGTTCGCGATCATCCAGGACGTGCTGTTTCCGCTCATGTCCTACTCCGAAGCAGACGAGGAGCTATGGAACACCGATCCGCACGAATACATACGAATCAAATTCGGTAAGTTTTAAACAATATAAAATAATTGTAAATTTTTTTG
Organism: Laothoe populi; assembly: GCA_905220505.1. NCBI lineage: Eukaryota > Metazoa > Arthropoda > Insecta > Lepidoptera > Sphingidae > Laothoe > Laothoe populi. The sequence continues at coordinate 13,329,151 of HG992149.1, read as the reverse complement.
AAGGGATAACTTCTTAAGGGAGGGTAACCCGTAACGTTACGCGTTCATACTTTCGCCACTTTGTCTGGCTTCTTAATTAATTTCTATTTCAGTTGTTCCACAAACTCTGTGCTATATTTTTTTGAAGTGAAACTTCTTTAGAATCGTTGTGATTTGATTTGAGTGGAATCGAGTGGGTAAAAAATATATTTTATAATCAATAAAAGATTTCATTAATAAATAACCTTTCGTCACATTATCATATTAATATACATAAAGTTTAAGTATTATTTCAATATTAAATAGTTCAACTTAGATTACTTTAAGTTATCACTTCTGTCGAGCGTCCCGAGACGCACATGTTTTTTTTTAGTGCCTGGATAGGCAGACGAGCTGACGGGCCACTTGATGGTAAGTTGTCACCGCCGCCTATAGACTTCTGCAATGCCAGGGCACAGCAGTGCCGCTGCCTACCGCTGTTAATTATATAATCAATAGGTATCGTAATCATTAGTTAGTGTTTTCTCTTACTCGTATTACAAAATCAAGATAACTAACCCATTATTGGTGTTTGTTAAATATAAGGTCTATCAGTAGTAAGGTTAACGGACAAGGGGGTATATTTTTTACCAGTGGTACAACTAAAATCTGCCCTTTTGAAAACATTTAATTATATGAATTTCATGTGTATTTTGAATTTGGTATTTTGAGTTTCTATTTGCGATTCCGTTTCGCAATAGTTTTTATGGAATATTGTTATTGAATAAATATTTACTACACTTCAATTTGCTACGAAATCTATTAAGCGTTTATTACATTATGCGCGAACAAATTGATAGACAGATAGGCAGCCTTGCGCCTACCAACAGTAGGGCAGAATGGATACCTGCTCAACCCTGAGATAAAACAAAAAAAAATGAAAATGTAATAAGTAACAAAATGATTTATAAATTTATTAAAACTGAAAATAACCATATAAAAATTTTTAAAACGAAATTTTAACCGGATTTGCCGGTACTGTCACATGTTATAGTGGAAATAAGGAAGGGAAGATCATTTGATAAAATGTATTTAAAAAATCGTCTACCATACTTACGGAGTGTTCTTACTTTTGCCTCACGCCTATGCTCGGTACGTGGTATATGTATAGATTACTCACTTCAGAGGTAAGCAGAGATCAATAGCATTCATATGTTGCAAAGGCTTTTTTCCATGGGATTGTTGACGTATCTAATTACATATAACAAACATACATACGCATTCACGCCTATAATCCTCTAAGGGCATAGGTAGGTAGGTATATAATTTCTAATTAATATTCCATTGTCATGGTTTTTCTAGCATTATTGATAATAATACAATGATCCTATGTGCATTAGCTTGTGAAATTAAGTACCTAGATTATTATTTAGGTTATTTTGACATAAGTCCTAAGCTACCCCAAAATTCCTTGAAGGAAAAAACAATCAATAATATTATTTCAAATATACTATCGTTAGTCCGTCGGGAGTTTTAGTCGGTCACTGCTTCACGGCAAGAATAACCTTCAGAAATCAGAGTACGACACGTGCCCATGATTTCGGCACGAGAAGTAACAAGCACTCGCGACTTACTGATTGCTTAAACGTTGTTTAAGTAGAAATATGCTATAAAAAATATATATTTGCGTGCATAATATTGTGTTACGTATTATCGAAACAGTTCTCATACAGTTATACAATACTATCTCACGGGTGTAAAGTCCAGGAGGGCCGGGTCAGCATAATATGCAAATCTAGATCGTTGTCTTAGGGCTAGCGCACACCACTACTTGTGAGTAATAATTATTATTAACTAGCGAACCGGCCCGGCTTCGCACAGTTGAAAAGTACATTTAAAATATTGCGACTGCTTAAATATATTTAGTAGACAAATTTTAAAATACAATTTTCATGAAGATGCTGTGTCTTATGGCTTAGCCAACGTAAGCCATAAAAGTAAATTTTTTGGCGACTTAGTTCCGAAATATTTAAATACACATACGAAATTTTAATTAAGATGTATTGTGTGTATAAACCTTCCAAAGAAATATCTACTTAATGGTGTAAACGGTTTCAAAATCCGTTGCGTGGCTTAGAGGGAGTTAGCGGATAAACAGACGCGAAGGGCGACTTCATTTTATACTACGTATAGATGTCATAATATATAGAAAAGTCGCGGATTTATTATAATCGAAATTTATTTATTTAAACTTGTTTTATATCTGCGGTTGCTATAGCAACCCAGTTTTTAACAGTTTTATAATATGGAGAGATCGTCTTAATGAGGCCATATGTAAATCAATAAATTAGTATAAATAATAAGCATATATTGGAATAGAAAACGTATAGATTCACACCAGTCGCTTCTATTTCAGACATATTCGAAGACTTTGTGTCTCCTGTGACCGCTGCTCAAACATTACTCATATCTGCGTGTAAGAAGCGCAAAGGCATGCTGGAGCGCACAATGCAGCTCTGCATGCAAGTGCTCACGAGTCAGAACGGAGAGTACGGGCCGAAGCAACGCGATGGAGCACTACACATGGTCGGCACTCTCAACGACATACTTATAAAGAAAAAGTTCTACAAAGAGGAAATCGACTCACTCCTCAGTCAATACGTGTTCCCGGAGTTCCACAGTCCATTAGGCTACATGAGGGCCAGGGCTTGCTGGGTACTCCATTGCTTCGCGAACATTCGCTTCAAGAGCGAGCCGCTGTTGCTTGAAGCTGTGAGGTTGACCATCAACGCGCTGCTCACCGACGCTGAGCTCCCAGTGAAAGTAGAAGCCGCTATAGCATTGCAGATGCTGCTTTCGTCGCAAGAAAAGGTGCACAAATATCTAGAGCCGCAGGTGAAGGAAGTGACCACGGAGCTGTTGAAGGTGATCCGCGAAACAGAGAATGACAACATCGCGAATGTCCTACAAAAAATTGTTCCATTGTATACGGAACAGTTGATGCCGATGGCGTTCGAAATCACAGACCATCTAGCCACTACCTTCAGTAAAGTCATTGAAACGGACTCTGGAACTGATGAGAAGGCTATCACAGCGATGGGCCTGCTCACCACCATGGAGACGGTGCTCAATGTGATGGAGGACAACCCTGAGATAATGGCGCAGCTCGAGAAGACAGTGTTGCGGGTCGTCGGACACATATTGCACCACAATATCATCGGTAAATATATATTCATTTGTATTCACAGACTAATAAACCTACTAGACGTAACATTAAACAGTCAGTACTGTAAGTGCATAAGAAATACCAAACGTTACATACATCATTAAACGATAGATTGAGTAAACTGTAATTACGTAAATAGTAAAAATTATAATTACAGTTGTGTTTAATCTGTTAATATGTTGTCTCTGAGCTTATTAGTCTGTGCCATTGTTATCTCAATCACCACTTTTGTTTCTGGATATTTTTTTTCAATCCATACACATTCCCGTCCTGTTTTCTTTAACTTATTAAGTTGTAGAAACACGTAATGTGAAACAAATAATTGGCAATAGGCTATGCACCGTTATTTCCAGAGTATTATGAAGAGGCGATGACGTTGTTATGCAACCTGACTGATAAGAGCATTTCCGAGGATATGTGGAAGGTTCTAGAGTTGCTGTACCAGGTGTTTGAGAAGGAGGGCTTTGACTATTTCATGGATATGATGCCAGTGCTCCACAACTACGTGACAGTGGACACGCACGCCTTCCTCTCCAACGAGAATCATATATTAGCCATGTTTAATATGGCCAAAGCGGTGAGTTTATTTTTATGGATGTTATAGGGATGAAAGTATAAAATTATCGTTTTAATCAATGTACATCTAGAACTCTTGAATCTTATTACGCTTGGAATAAGGTTAATTATTCTATAACAACTGGCAAAATATCTGGCACTCATGTACATTTTACACCTGGAAAGCAAGACCAATTGCCTTATATAATGTAGATTTCTGCCACAGTTTATACATCCAGTGCATTAATTCATTCTTTTGTCACAGTTGTACAGTGTTTTGTCTTATTATTTAGAGTTACAAATATATATTATTTAGTATGTAACGTTAATTTGTTAGACCAAGGTATAAAGTTGATACATTGCAATTTGCTCTGTATTTCTCTTCATGAGAAGTTCAAACATAGTGAGGCGAAAATTTATTTAGGAACCATGTATCTTTGTTACTGTCATATATATATATTGGATTTGTTGTTAGATATTTTAAGCTATGGCGAGTTTTTTAAATTGATTTATTATTTCATTCGTCTAATGCATGCGAATAACTAGATTGAAATGTTTGTCAAGGGTTCAGTATTTTAAACTTCCAATATAAATAAAAGGAAATCCTGACTTATTCACTAATGCTTCATCACCCAACCAAAATCATTAGGATATGACTTGAATTTTTGTACATACGCTTTGCATTACAATAGATTTCTCGATATTCAGCTCCTAAGAGGATAAAAGAGCGACAGAGTCTGTATGAGAAAAAATATTTATCTGCTATATACAATTAATGCTTTTCAAAACTATAAATGAAACATATGTTTTTCATGAATTCCATGTAAACAAAATTATAAAAATAAAATGTATACTTTAAGCCAATCTCTTATACTATTTTTTTTTTACATTATAGTTATTTATTTTAAAGACTTATTGTTTTTATAACAATTATATTTATATTTTACAAGAATGTATTGTTACGTCACTATTTACTTCCTCAAAATAATCGATTGTACAGTAATCTTATATTCGGAGACCCATTTTAGACCCTGTATGTATATTAAAATGTCGGATAATTATCTTAATTTTAAATGCGAAATTTGTTTTTACATAATGTTTGCTCAGCGATTGACTCGAAAATGTTACTATGCCATCAAAATCAGCCAGCAAATATTGATAAATTACCATTATAAAAACTATTAATTACAACAATCCATTAGGTTTTCAAAAGCCTCTAATTTGTATACATAAATTGTTGTATTTGTTTCTAAATTTTGGGCCACTGTTAGTGATGTGAGTGATGAGTTTAACCCAATATGTAGTATGACTATGTAGTATTAAGTTAATGTTACTATGTGAAGCAACAAACCCTACTGCAGCCTTTAATATAGCTGTGCTTAGCAAGAAGAAATTCAATATTTTCTTTATTAATAAAATGAATACACCCAACAGTCAAACGCTTAGTTCTGACCGCACACTAGGTAAAAACTTTATCGTGGGTATCAACAACTACGAGGGACTACAGTCCCACCCAAACCCGAAACAAATATCTATCTATGACACAAATATTTGTACTGGTACGGGAGTCGAACCCACGGCTTCTCGTTTTACAGCCGGCTACTCGCCCGCTGCGCCACGGAAGCTGTATTCTAAACATTTTGAAAGCGAACATAAATGTGTCTTCTTTAGTCTAATGTAGGAAGTTTGTTTTTTTTTATTTCGAATTTTTGTTCTTTGTGTAATCAGTTCCAATGTATAGAGCGTGGGGTGTGCTTTTATATTATACTATATGGTTATTTAAGAGATCGTATTTATTAAGTAGCTGAGCGTGTTAAAAAAATACAATTATAGAACCATTATAATTACATTCTTCTCTATGTATAATGCTGAGTGTATGTGTATGCAACAACTACTCAAATCATATAAACTACAAAAATATCGTTGGTCCCATCAGGTCTTGAACTCGGACGCGGAAGACGAGTCGGAGATATACGCGGCGAAACTCCTCGAAGTGATGGTGTTGCAGTGCTCGGGCAAAATAGACAACTGTCTACCCTCGTTCGTCGAGCTGGTGCTGAACAGGCTCACCAGGAAGGTCAAGACTTCGGAGCTAAGGACTATGTTGCTTCAGGTCCGTGGCAACAAGCTTTTTGCATTTCGCAAATTACTTTGTTGGTTCATTATGTGTCTTAAATATATTAATTTAATTTTTTTTTCTTTTATAATATTCAAACTGTATGGTCCGTGCGTCACTTATACGGGGTCTAGTTGAAAACCAGCGCTAAGCATACTGCCTAGTCTAATGCTGAACTAGAACCCATTCAGTATTTTTATGAGACACACTCTACCCGCTACCCTTTTTTTTATATTTTGCTTTTGTAGCCTCAATTATTTAAATTTTTATTATCAGTATTTCTGTCTGGGTTGTGTCTCTTTATGAGCTGAAAAAATGTTTTTCTTTCTTTTTATAACAGGATGCATGGACACCACCACTGTATTAAGGGCTTTGCTAGTGAATTGCATTTGACTATTGAAAATAATAATTGTTTAAATGCAGCAGTAAAATGCTTTAAACAATTCATACAGTCCTCATACTTAAGATACGAGTCAGTAGGATATGTAAAGGATTTCTATAAGGAACGCAAATAACAAGACCGAGTCTGCGACACAACTAACATTTTATTTATCTACCCGCGCTATAACCATAATAATAGATAGTACAATACTCCACATCTCCCCCCTTAGTCTAAAGTTAATCTATTATTATTAACTTTTTACAATATATTGACAAGGCGTACATAAATCAACAAAAACAGATAACTATATTATAATCATCAACATGATAATATAATATGTCTTAAATAGAACCAAGTAATATAAATGTAAATAATTAAACGTAAACAAACTAAATAACTTATAATATACGTAGATGCGCACTAGTGTAATATGTTGACGCTTAGAGTAGGCAACCAAATTCTCTAAGTGTTGACGTTAATACAAACAAAAAGGAGTGGCTACACTCATACGATAATATTTACCTATATAATACATACATAATACATACCTATAGCACATGGTACATACACCTACTAGTTAAGTACTATTTGCTATACTTTCCCTCAAATCTGCAAGCACGCTTTGGGCGTGGTTTTATTAGTGAGACAGTATCACTCTTTATCGGGCTTGGACGCAAGCCTGGGCTAGGTGGGTCATTGTGGCTCGGTGTCAATGGTGGTTGAATTATTTCGCTTTGAAGTGAACTTGGCGGAATATTGGATTCGTCAACGGAAGTATCATTGTTTATCAATGAACTTCGCATACTACCACGGCTTTGTGGATTTTTAATTGGCAATATTTGATCAATATGACGTTTCCATACTTTTCCATCAGAAAGACGTACTTGGTAAGTAAGTGGCGCCTCTCGCGCTGTTACGCTCGCCGCTGCCCATTTGTCATGGTGCGGTCTATAATCTCGCGCCAGAACGCTATCTCCTACTGTCACATGCCTCTCCGCTCTGGGTCTACAACTGCCGACACTATCAGCTGACGCCTCGACGGCGTCCGCAGTTACCGTACTCGGTCGTAACACATCTAGTCGGCTACGGAGGCGTCTACCTAACATGGCTACTGCCGGCGCTACCCCTGTAGTGGCGTGATCACAGTTACGGTATTGAAATAAAAATCGCGAAAGTGCTGTATCGATATCCATCCTGTCATACGATGCCTTTTTCATTGCGCGTTTAATAGACTTAACGGCATTTTCAGCAGCTCCATTGCCTGCTGGCCTGTAAGGGCTAGTTATAGTATGAACTATAAGATTTTTGCGCATGTAATCAGCAAATTCAAAAGACCCGAAAGGTGGCCCCCCGTCGCTGACTACTTGCGATGGCAAACCGAAGCGTGCGAAAAGTTCTCGCAATTTTAAAATAGTCGCATTGGCGTTGGTACCATCCATTTTCTGTACTTCAATCCATTTACTATGGGCATCGACAGTCACTAAATAATGTTTATTATGCAATTCCGCAAAATCAATATGAATTCTTTGCCAAGGACGCGACGGATATACCCACGGATGTAATAGGGACCTAGCGGGGGCATCACGTTGTTGAACACACGCATTACATTCCCGTGTTATTTTCTCAATCTCGGAATCAAGCTGAGGCCAATATACAAAATTTCTAGCTACATTCTTCATTTTAACCACCCCTAAATGTCCCACGTGAAGTTCATTGAGTATTTGTTTCCTCAAAGCTACTGGAATAATTACTCGAGAATCATATAAAATACAACCTCTTTCTACGGTAAGTTTATCTTTACGATGGAAGTATGGTTTTAAATGGTCGGAATCTATTTTAGAGGGCCATTCGTTTAAAATATACCCAAAAACTGTTTTTAACACATTATCTTTGCGCGTTTCCAAAGCTACCTCCTTAATACTTATTGGAAATGATTCCTCCACGTAATTTAAATATGACACCGAATCCAGCCCTGTTACGTCATCACGCACGTGCCGCTGCGACAGCGGTAACGGTAATCGAGAGAGTGCATCCGCATTACTATTATCTTTTGACTTCACAAATTCAATCTCAAAATCGTACGCAGCCAACCTAGTCGCGTATCGTTGTAACCGGCTTGCGGCCGTTTGTGGTAAGCCAAACTTTGGTCCAAATATAAACGTTAAGGGCTTATGATCTGTTTTAATTATGAAATGGCGACCATACAAATATTGATGATGTTTCCTAACGCCGTTAATTATCGCTAAAGCTTCTTTATCAAGCTGACTGTATGATCGTTCTGCCGCATTCAAAGTACGCGATGCAAAACAAATAGGTCGTTCACTGCCATCAGTGTACCTGTGTGACAGAACACTGCCGATGCCGCAGGAGCTACTGTCTACCGCTAAAACCAGAGGAAGGTCGGGATCATAATGCACCAGCACATCACTACTCAACACAGCTCTTTTAACACTTTTAAAAGCTTGATCACATTCGCCTGACCAGTCCCATGCCAAATTTTTACGTAACAATTTATGAAGCGGATAAAGGATTGAACTTAAGTTAGAAATAAATTTAGAATAATAATTAATTAATCCTAGGAATGAGCGTAATTGTGTAACATCAGTAGGTGCAGGAGCGTCCACTATGGCTTTAATTTTGTCTGGGTCTGGATGCAAGCCGTGCTTATCGATTATAAATCCTACATAATTAATGCTGTCTTGCATGAAGGAACACTTTTCTAATTTTATTCTTAAACCAACCTCGTGTAATCGACCTAATAACGTTCGTAAATTATTCAAATGTTCCGCAGTATTTTTACCGGTGACTGCGATATCATCGATGAACACGGCTACCCCTTTTAAACCGTTTAATGTCTCTTCCATAAATTTTTGGAATTTTTCTGGGATGCAAGTTAATCCAAACGGTGTACGCTCATAAACGAATGTCCCAACATGAGTAGTGATGGCGGTGCAGGCCTGAGACGACTCATCCAGGAACAGTTGCTGGTAAGCATTCGTGAGATCAATTTTTGAATATTTCTCACCACCACTTAAAGCCGCAAACAGTTCCTCGATTCGAGGAAGTGGGTACGGTTCACGAATTAATAGCGGGTTGACGGTCACTTTATAGTCTCCACAAATGCGAATACCACCGGACTTCTTAATTACGGGCACTATCGGTGTTCCGTAATCAGAATAATCCACTTTTCGTATAGTACCCTCTGCCTCTAATCGCTGTAATTCTAGTTCTACAGGTTTACGTAAGGCCAGGGGCAAAGGTCGTGCCTTAATAAATATCGGTGTGCTATCGCGTAACTTAAGTGACATTTTCTTAGAGCAGGTGCCGAGGCCGTTAGCAAACACCATCGGGAATTCAAAACGTAGCTCTTCTACTAGATTTGTTTCGTCTAACTTACACAGAAAATCATTAATTTGGATATTATTTATTTTTAATTTTCGTAACCACGACCTCCCTAAAAGAGGGGGTCCTCCATTTTTTATGATAAATAATTTAAGCTCCTTCGCCGAGTGTTTACCAACGACCACATCTACTAAAACATAGCCAATTGGTTCAATTATTGTTCCCGTATATGATCGCAAACATATATTATTTGATAACATGGGCAATTTAGGAAAACATTTTTGGTAATCATACAAATTAATAGTAGATAACTTACTTCCCGTGTCCAATTCAAACGTAACTTGACACCCACTAACCTGCGCTAACACTTGAAACGGTCGATCATTGTTACCGCAAACATTAAGATTATACAAACCGCACTCATATTCGTCCTCACTATCAATATAATTATGCCCACTACGAGTGTCCTTACGCCATTTTCGCACTTCATGGTTTTCCTGTAAAGGGCGTTGTTTACACATCACTTTAATATGGCCCTTTTGGCCGCACATATCACATGAATAGTTTTTAAAACGGCACGTGTCTGACCGATGAGCTCGTCCGCAACGCCAACAAGCGCGCGCGGGAGGCGCGGCCGGTGAGGCAGGCCTCGCGGCGCGCGGGCTCGCTGCTGCCACGCGGTGGACGGGCTCGACGCGGCCGCCGCTGGCCGCCGCCCGCACCGCGCCCGCGTGCGGGTCGGTTGCGGTCAGCGCGTAACTCGAGCCGCTCGCCTGCGCGTGTCGATCCGCCGCCTCTAACGCCAACGCCAACTCCACCGATTTCTTGTACGTCAATTTCGGTTCAGCAAAAAGTCGAGACCTCATCTCCTCGCTTGCCAATCCAGACACAAATTGATCTCTTAAATTTTCCTCCAGAGATTTTTTAAATTCACACGTACTAGCTAAATGCTTCAACGCCTGCAAATATTCGGATAAATTTTCTCCAATATTCTGACGCCTCTGACGAAAAACGTGACGTTCGGCAATTTCCGAACGCTTTGGCTCGAGATGGTCGCCGACTATCTCCACTAAATCCTTGAAGGTCTTGGATTCTGGGTTATCCGGCGCACACAAATCGCACATCAAGTCATAAGTGGCTTCACCTACTAACACCACTAACGTAGCTACTTCGTGTTCACTTTTAATTTGGTTTACAGCCATGTACTGTTCGACACGTCTAACGTACGCCGCCCATTTTTTGCTTGCGAGGTCGAATTGTTCTATTTTTCCGATAGGCATTTTTAAAATAATACTCGTACGGACACAGTTAACACTTATATTGTTAAATAGTACACTTTTGTGGTTTTCCTCGTCGCCAGTAGGATATGTAAAGGATTTCTATAAGGAACGCAAATAACAAGACCGAGTCTGCGACACAACTAACATTTTATTTATCTACCCGCGCTATAACCATAATAATAGATAGTACAATACTCCACAGAGTCCGGCTGGGTATCAGGGACTACGAGAGACCTCTGTCCACTCCCAGATCCAAAACAAATATTTATTTATTTAAAGGATTACTGTCGGAGCTTACAATGAACATTAGAAGATACATGTTTTATGATGAATATAAATAATTGCATCTCTGTAACTGGTGCATAGCATGTGCTAAATACGATACATATGAAACCACTATGATTTTCGATAGGAAGGTTCAACAATTGTCATCAATTAACAACCACAGCTATGGCCAATGTACTTAGTATACTTCTTGACATCCGGCACACACCCGCCGCGCCTCATATCTTTGTGGATAAATGAAATAGTTATTTCCATATAAGAATCTCTCCTGTGGCTTTTTAGGCGTTTCACATATTATTTGCACACTACCACAGAAGCAGTCTGTTTTTTAAATCGGTTTATGTGATAATGGTATTACACCAAGTAATATGTATGTGTAAGTGATCATTTTATGAAAGACAACATCAGCTTAGTATGTTTTAGCATACCTTGATTATAAATATTATACAGAAATTTCTCATGATTATGTGAAAATTACACATTGTAATAACACAAATTTTCCGAAACACAACTTAGTTCGTCCCGTAAACATGAAGGCTGTAAAGTTTTCGAAATGTATAGACAATAAAGTGAATCTGTGTTATACTGTGACCTCTGTTAAAAATACTATTGGCAACTCCATCGCATCTCCCATAGAAACTTATAAATTAATTTCAGTGCCTTATAAAAATATACAAATGATCAGGTCCTGATAGCCATCCTGTATTGCAACCCACTTCTGCTGTTCACGATCTTGGACAAGCTGCAAGAGTCTGTCCCCAACGCATCCATCACACAGCACTTCATCAAGCAATGGATACATGACACTAACTGTTTTATGGGGTATGTTTACAATATAAATAGCATTAGTAAAGTATTCTATTACTTTTTTTACTTCTTTTCTAATACTAAGCCAAATCTGATGTTGCCAGTGTGAACTCTATGAAAACTATACTTACAGAATACTGTTATTACATATACATTAAGTTTCATTGGTTAAACTTTTGTTAGACTTTGAGAGAGTGGTAATGGAGTTGTAATTTTTTTGACTTAAATTAAAACTAACAAGAATAATATAGACCAATTTTTTTATATTCTGCCACTTCAAAATGGCCACACTGCACCTGATGGTAAGCGCAGTACCGTCCAGATAGAGTATCAAGTAGCGAGAGACAGTCTATCCCCTACTCAATACAATCATACCAGCCTGCTAACAATAGGGAATATTATATAAATATTATATACAGACTACCGGGCCCGGCAGACGTCGTCCTGCCCGTAAAAGCAGCGGTACACCTACTGCAGCGCTATCTGCCGGGCTGATTTGTGAATCTAAACCATCCAGGGCGCCACCCAAACGCACACAAAAAAAATCATTTAAATCAGTCCAGCCGTTTAGGAGGAGTTCAGTGACATACACACGTACAGTAGAATTATATATATAAAGGTAAGAATTCATTACCTAATATCCGCGCAGGTTGCACGACAGGAAACTCTGCGTGCTCGGCATCTGCACACTTCTGGAGATGGGTCCTCAAAGGCCGAACCTCGAGGAGTTCATACCGAAGCTGCTGCCGTCGTGTCTGATGCTGTTTGACGGACTGAAGAGGGCTTACGAGGCACGCGCCGAGGCGGACGATGACACCTCCTCCGAGGAGGATGAGGAGGAGGAAGACGAAGGTGACGGTGACTGGCTTGTCGTATCTGGGTGTCATCTATGGACTAACCACTCGAGTCTCAAAAGATATGAAAAAAGTAAAGTAGTACGCAGTAAATAGAAGCCAAAATCAATTTTATTTACATAACATTAAAATTGAAAATAGCATTTAAGAACGGCGAGTGTTGCCAGTATGGTTGGCGCGCCGGCATACCATTTGAGACTCGACTAGCTAGGGATATGGTTTTTTTTAGGCCTCGATAGACAGACGGGCCACCTGATGGTAAGTAGTCACCGCCGCCCATAGATTTCTGCAATGTCAGGGCACCGCAGAGCCGCTGCCTACCGTTCGCAAATATAGACACATACATATCACGCCTTTATCCCATTGGTGTAGAGACTAGATATCGACTTACTCATATATACATTCATCTCTTGATGTACATGGGTTTAGACTACTCTAACTTCTAACCTGTCCTTTATTAAGAATGCCGCCAATACGTTATCTGCCAACTTTACGTCAACTTACCTTGTGTGTCTATATTACCAGTCTCTATCATCAGTGTGTCCAAACCACCTCAACATTACCTTTCTCAATTCTCGTCACTACAGTCTTCTTGGTTTTGGCAAATAATTGTTAAAACAATACAAGTTGATATCCCAGATCAAAATAATAGTACTGACAGTGAATTGTCCATGTAGAATGCTGTCTATTCTGTTGTCACTCGGCTAAAGTAAAAAGAAAATATCCAGACTTCACTTTAGTCAAGTTCCATGATAATGAAATAATTATTAATTAAATAACAGTCACCCACTGTATAAAGTAAAAACTAAAGAAATTGAAGCATAGCTGCATTATCAAGGCGTTTTTTAAATGCACCAATAAACTAAATCCATAATCAAATAAAATTAACTATATGTCAATAGAAATTACGTTGACCACAGTATAATTTCAATGTATGTATGACGGTTTTAACTGTATATTTCAAAAGGGTAGTTTCCGGTGTTTACTTTGGTACATTATTCGATATGCAACCGGTTAATAACCGTTTTTTAATACGCAAAAGAAATTTGTGCAAACCGAATCAAAATTTCTTTAACGTTGAAGGAAAACATCGTGAGGAAACCTGCATATCTGAGAATTTTTCGAAGGTATGAGAAGTCTGCCAACCCGCATTAGGCCAGCGTGGCGGACTAAGGTCCCTAATCCCTCTCATTAGTAGTGGAGGCCCGTGCCCAGCAGTGGGACAATGTTTAATACAGGGCTAGTATTATTTTTATTATAGAATCAAAATTGCTTAAAAAATTAGGTCTACAATATTTATTTTAAATATTGCTACGAGCAAAAATGGGTGCGTAGTGGGAACATATCACTATCTCCCTCGCACAACCGCACAGTGATGGCCATTCTGATAGGTGACGTCACGGGACATATTATGCATCCTCCTACTGTCATTTGACAATTAACCCTTCCCGAGTATTTGAATTGCGTCTAATTTACTTATTTTTGCTCGAATTTAGAAAATTCCTGCAATAATAGATTTTAGGTAATGTGTCAACTACCCTATTGGAGTGTCTGACTGTACGTTTTTTCTTGTCACATGCTGTATAAAACTAACGACATACTGTCGGTGCGTAGAAGTACTTTCCAGCGATGAGGACGACATCGAGGACATGAACAGCGAATACTTAGAGAACCTGGCGCGTATGGCTGTGAAATCGAGCGCCGCGCAGGGAGTCGACATGACGGCCAAGATCGACGACTACACGGACAGTGATGACGTTAGTTCATTAGCAAGTATTATTTTTGGTTATTAACAAACTTTGTTGAGCGCGCATTGCCGACGTTTTGTTGTGCGACTGTCGCTTAATAAGCTCATCACATCAATTTATTTGGCATATACACAAAAAGCCTCATCATTTATTATTGTACTTTAAGGCATGCAAATATTTCTTAAACTGGCTGAAATATAGTACATTCGTTTGTTGTAGAGTTTCAAAGTTCGTACAATAGCCGATAATGCGCGACTGACTATTAGATTTGTACTAGATAACCAGTATATGGGGATGAATATTTCGTAACTGTGTATATAGTTTTGATTATATTTTTTAAATCTGTCCGACATCCAAGAATTGGTTACCTGAGGGTAATCTCCACCCCCCTTGAATCTACACGATCAGACGAGTTATGGGGAGGTGCAATTCTTAAGGGATTTGGATTAGAAAAATGACAAAAAGAGGATGGTACTGTCCATGTTGAGTCCACTCATGCCATAGACAAAACTATCTACAGCGTTACTCCTCTGACACTTTGTTTTTTTTTGTTTAAATACTGAGCTTGGCATCCCTAACTATGTTACTAATCCAAATATATGGTGGTGGTGTTGTACATTTAATAACTTACTCAAAGTTTGTGCTTTTTCAAAATTAATCACGCATTTCGGCAGCTTAAGTCCCTGCTCCTTTAAATGACTAGGTATTGTCATCAAGCAAAACAGTTTAAAGATAGTTAATACAGGTAAAGCGACAGACGCGCGTTGCCAGTCAATATTGAATCTGACTGCACACAAAATTGAGTGGTGCAGGGATTTATGCAGTAGGTAATTTCACATTACCTAGAGACCTAAAACTAAGCTTCTGCGCTGATGGTGTTACAAAATCATGCGAATTAACTCATTATCAATAGAGTCAGAATGTATTGTAGGGAACGATTATCACAATGTTATCTCATTCGCATACATCATTATAGCCATGTTCTGTAGTCTATAAATATTAAAGGACCTCAAGATCAGTGTATTTACTACAAATTTTGTAAGTGTAGCGGTGGGACACATACACGACTAGAAAGGACTACACCGAAGACAGTTTGGACTATCAAGCCACTTGGAGAATAACACATAAAAGTCACAATAGTTCGGTAACGATTGACATTGTATATCTGCTGTTCTGACTCTTGTGCTTTTGTAGTAGTTAGTGATTCGAGATTTGTTTTCATTTTATATTTTATTTTTATGGATGGATGTGTACAACTGTAGTGATAGGACCGACGTACAGCGATAGGACGGCACGGATGTAAGCTTGATTATTTTTAATATATTTAACGTTTTTATTTCATTGATTTCATCGAAGGAGACATGGCATGCTGAATCATGGAATGCAAATATTTACATGCTGTTAAAAAAACAATAATGAAACTTGCTTTATAAATCCATTGCCTTGCCGTTCCATTGCCGACACCATGCACTTTTTACCCAAATTATTGTAATTTTATATGAACAGCCAGCGACAACTAACGTGTACGGTCTCGACATGGGTCGGTCCCGTCACGGCTGTATGTGTATAGATCATAGACCTTAATCCATTGTATTATAGTCCTTAATGTGCTCCTCCATTTTAACTGTTGTTATCATCAACGGGTGGGTTGAGTAAGCTCGAGCTTAGGCCTTACCCGGGGTGAGTAGATGGTAATGTGTATTGGTTCTCAAGGACGACGAAGATTACGAGCCAGAGGATCCAGCTATTGAATGCTACACAACACCGCTCGATGAGAAAGACTGCCCCATCGATGAGTACATAAAGTTTAAGAGCACCTTGTCCGGTATGTATAATTTTTATTTATTCTAT
The DNA here is from genome assembly GCA_905220505.1 of Laothoe populi. Lineage (NCBI taxonomy): Eukaryota > Metazoa > Arthropoda > Insecta > Lepidoptera > Sphingidae > Laothoe > Laothoe populi. The sequence goes on along the minus strand of HG992149.1, from coordinate 13,312,747 downwards.
CTTATGTTTTTACATCACATAAATAGCCAGTTACCGTCTTAGGATAATCCGGAGGCCCAGATTCCCCCTTCCTTCCCTAATCCCTATTCCTGTCCTTTAAGGCCGACAGCGCATGGGCGGTGGAGATCACTTAACATCAGGTGACCCACAGGCTCGTTGGTCGGACTATGATATAAAAAAAACCAAGGTTGGTTCATTGAATGGTAGCTTATATGTATCATTCAAAAGTTTTGAGTGACTGACAGTTCGGCTACAGTCCCAATAATGAATTTTTGGTGTCTGCGGCTCGCAACATGCTGTATATGATTCCCGCACTCGAACGCGAACGCCTATGCAGCAGCACAGACAGGGCGCGTAAACATTGAAGCTACGAGCATGCGGCATAACATACCTGCTGCGTGCCGCGTGCGTAGGCCCAGTGAAAACATAATAAGCCAACTGATGTACGGCATCCGCATCCGCATATACATATATTTGTTTTATGAGCTTGGCGTGATGTGCCGCATGCTTGTAAAGATTTTTATGAAACACACCAGTTGCGCACTGGCCACCTATACGATGTACTTGAAACGCGGTGTGTTGCGCTGTAACTAAAGTTTTAAATTGATAAACTTGTGTTTTCTATACATTTACAAATTTACTGTGAATCAATTACTAATTCTTGATTTGTAAAATACGAATATCGATTTTACGAATCCATGCAACTTTAAACTTTCGGTTCTCAATTTAATTCATACCTTTTTATTTATTTTATTTTTATGTACATATAGTTAGTTAGCATATTATAACCTCACAGTGATTTTGTTTTTATGGTCCTTTTTATATGTCGATGTTTGTCTCATATTCCGGTTAATATTATATAGAAGAGAAAAATGGTAATCCCTTCATTAAATAGCAATTCTGAATTTTAATATTTATATATTCCGCTGCGCGAATGGTTTATGAGACGAGATGTACGAAACGTGCGGTGGCGGATTGACACTATTTAGAACGAGACAGCAATATTTTGAATAAGCATTCAATTTTACTCAGACTATCTTTCTAGAGTTACGAGACTATCCCTTACAATAGCACTGTAATTCCTGTTTAGCCAGGATCGACAAAAGATCGCTTGACAAATTTGAATTATATACAGGTTGTTGCAAAAGGGGGGTACTGTTAAAAGCACCATGTAATGAGTTGATGATTAGTAACATATCGATTAACATATTAACAAGTTGAAAATCCCGTAAACCTCATTATGTCTAAGTGATTGTAATTTGAGTTTTTATAAAATCATTTGTTTTATGATCCCTGAAGCCAATGATAAATGGTAACCTATTATTTTTGCAGTGCTTAAGTATATTTGATGCGTGGATAATCGAGTGACACTTCATAGAGAGTTTTAAAAATAAATTTTAAGGTTGTACAACAATGTTTTTTAATTCATAAAAAGTACACCGACTTCAATGAAAACAAATGATGTGTCACTATAAAATTTGAAGGTTAACCTTGATTTTTCTGAGATCCACCACGGGACCACCTGGGAAGTATACCCTTTTAAACAAAAAAAGAATTTCTCGAATCGGTCCAGGCGTCTTCGAGTAAAAAAAAGATTCCGACGAATTGTTAACCTCCTCCTTTTTTTAAATCGGTTAAAAAGGCCAAGAAAAAATCAAATTCCTATTTTCGTTTTTAACCTTACTGATAAATTTCTAATCACTGACTATATACATGATGCTTTTATTAGTACCCCCCTTTTGCAACACTCTGTATACTAAGTAATAAAGCAACTTTCAATCAGTCAGTCTAGGTCGTATTATTGTATCTATACTAAGTTATAAGATCTAAAAACTACTCTCACGATTAACTACATCAATTCTAGTGACGTCATTTCCATGTTTTTAACAATATTTCAACATTTAATTTATACTTTACCTTTTAGTAAACGGACGGCAGAATGAATGAAATAGAAGTTAAAAAGGAGATAGGAATATTTATAGGGTTTATGTAAAGCATATCTATGTAGGCCCGTGTTCTTCGTTTTGTTTTTTTTAGTGCCTCGGTAGGCAGACGGGCCACCTAATGGTAAGTAGTCACCGGCGCCCATAGACTCCTGCAATAACAGGGCACAGCAAAGCCGCTGCCTACGGTTTCCTTTAATCCCAATAAAACAACATCACAATTCAGATGTCTGCCCGTAAAACCAATTCAATTGTCATTCTCGCATCCCTTCCTAGCTCATTCACTCATACACTCTTTCATTCACTCCGCATACAGATACTCATAACATGTTTAATAAAATAAAATCCTTCATCTATATTTGTGTTGGGTGGTTTCAGCGTTATCTACGACAGAGCCGGTGCTGTACCACGCGTTGACGAGCGTGCTCAATGAGGAGCAGCAGAAGCAGCTGAGTGCAGTGTTCGTGCTCGCAGACCAGCGCAAGGCCCAGCAAGACAGCAAACGCATTGAACAGAGCGGAGGTATATATTCTTCAAATATACCGATTAACTTTATTAATCACTCTTGTCTAGTAAGGATATTAAAAAAAAGTAGGGAGTAAAATACAAGCCGAAATCATTTTTATTATTTTATTTCCATAACATTAAAGTTAAAAATAGCATGTAAGAACGGCGAAACTGGCCAGTATTTGAACGCACCTCCGCACCGCCGCAAGCCTATGTGTCATCACTGGTTATTTAAATAATAATACCAGCTCTAATACACTGTCCCACTGCTACGAACCGGTCAGCTCTAATAAGATGGGGTAGGCCTCTGTCTACCCCTCTATCCTAGTGTCAGCTGGAAAACTGCGCACACCTTGATTGATAGTTTTTCATACATGCCGGTTTCTTCATAATGTTTAAGCAAGCGGCAATTAACAATAAATACACATGTAACTTGGGAAGTCACACGTGTATGATATTTCTGCTGGTTTCGAGTCCATGACGTTTGTCTCGGTAATTCGCACTGGTTCCAACTGTGCCTTAAATAATAATACACTTGTTTTTTTTTATACAAAGGCTCAAGGCTCCCTCTTCAAGAAGCATGCAAAGGAGAGTAAAGATTATTTCCATTCCGATAGGTGCAGTGTCGTTTATAATATCACACACTAATACTAATATAGCACGAACACCAGTTCTGCGTCATCCATATGTAATATTACACATAGTGTACATTGTTTTATTGTGTAAACTGGCCCATAATGGACTACTAGAGTACTAATACTACTAGTTTATTGTCCCACAAGATATAATTTACTATGATTTGTAAAAATGACTATATTATTATGATATTTAATCATACCGCCTCGGTGGCGCAGTTGTAATTGCGCATGCGTTACGACTGCTGTGCTGAGGTCTCGGGTTCGATCCCCGGGTCGGGTAAAGTGATATTGGATTTTTCTATCTAGAAATGCCTCAGTATTGGGCTAATGCCCGGAGTCTGGAAAATATTCCCGGTATGGCGATAGGCTCGCCCCCTATCACATTATGGGACCGAAATTCGGCGAAAAGTGGGTGTACTAGTTACACCTCTGCCTACCCCTTCGGGGATTACAGGCGTGAGTGTATGTATGTGTGTGTGTATTTAATCTTAGTATATCAACCATAAGTACCATAAACATATAAGATAACAGTGAACAATAACTTAAATAATTATTTTTCATTTCAGGTTATTCATTCACGGTGCCTGCTCAAGTCCCGACCAAATTCAAATTCGGATCATAAATTATTACTCTTGAAATTGTTTCAAAATCTATCATTGCATACAGACAGAACATCCGTTCTTAGTTCCTCATCGGGATATTATCTGATAATAAAATGGTTATATGTATATATAACACCTGGCTACATTGTTTTATATCTATTTCTTAAAATGTTTAATTTTTTTATTTTATACATGAATTAAAATGTGTTGACTGATTGATAATTATTTATTAATTTCGGTTTTGAAATAGTCTTGGCTCATTTTGTTGTATTTTAAAGATAGACAGCGTTTTGTTGATGAAACCTATATACTAATATAATAGACTAGATATAAGCTTAATGTACGAAATAATATTTTATATGTTGGGACCGCAAATCAAATTTCTTTATGATCGAAATAATAGTTAAAAATGTAACTCAGCTTAGACACATGAGTGCCTAAACAATAAACACTGACCATTTTTAGTAGTAGTTACAGGAATAATAATATTAAGTATGATAACACCAATACAAGAAGAGATAATTAAAAGTATTTCGAACTAAGAACGAGATGTTATTAAATATCTAATGACTTTCTACTTTAAGTCATGAGTGTCGAAAACGACGATCGTAATAATAACAATAAAAATTTAATTCTTGCCGAATGTGTAAAATTAAATATTACAATCATTTAGGCTACCAGCAAAGCCGGCAAAACTATGAAATACATCTAAAACATTTAGAATATTGAAGCTGCACGCTTTACGAAAATCGATTTTTTTATCGATATCGATTAATAAAGACAATCGATAGGAACATTGCGCTAAAAAGAACTTACTTACCAATGTGGTGCAAAATATTGAAAAATATATTTATAAAAGTTTATAGTTGACGATTTCATAAATTAACACGTTGACTGCGGCGCACACACACCGTGTGTTTTTGATTTTGCTACGCGCATGCGGCCGTCACACGCTAGGTGTTTTTATTGCGCGACGCCTGTGCGGACGGCACACGCTAGGTGCGTTGTAAATAAATATATACAAAGATTGTGCCTTCACCCACGTATTTTTATTTAATATTTTATTAATTGTCTTAGATAGCCATGGTTTGATTTATATTTATAGGAATGATTATCCTAAATGTTAAAGCTAACTAGAGCGAGTTATTTCGATAAATCTTACGAATATAAGTATATACTCAAATTTCATACATAACATTTCTTTCAAACACGTAAAAGATCTACCTTTTTATTACATCTAAACAGGGACACACATTTTAACAAAATACAATAACAGCTTTGGTAGCTGTTGCTCTAAATAAATAATGGTAATAATATCTAGTTTTATTTTAAGTTTTAAATTAAAAAGATGCGCAATTACTGTATTGCAAGTAATTCAACAGTACCATAAATACGAGGGGAAAGTGGCTTATAAATTTGCACGGCCAGACATAGTTTTTAGCTTAGCGATATATACAACACGCCCGGCGCGTGGCGCCGCACTGGCGTTCGGGATTGTTACGCGAGTGCGGGAAACGCACCTAGCGTGTGCCAGCCGCATAGGCGTATCGTCGCAATATTTGGCGCCGCAGTCAACGTGTTAACACATAGAAAGAGCTTGAAATGTAGAGGATCTGCCAAAACTCATTAAATTATTCTCACTGTATACATAGCCAACTTCGTAATCGCCTCTTTAGGCTTTGCGTACCACCCTTAACTAAAATTACTAATCATCTATATTCATCATGGCCCAATCCTATTCTGTTATATAAGTAGGAAATTCTTAATCGGATATTTAATCAAATTCAGATGCCAAATCGATTTTCTTGAATGTGGTAGCCGCCTAACGTTCTGTCACCCAATGGTGCTGTGTTATTAAGGCAGCAACTTTTAAGAATGCCACAAATCATTATTGAAGAGCGTAACTTGAAGTCGACATTTTGAAACCTTTATATATTAATACTTGTCTTGAATTCAATGAAACTTCCTTCCTGGGGTCGATGTTAAAAGAATATCGCATGAGGTACTAAGGTTAATGGGGATTCTAAAGACAGGGTCCAACGAGAATTGCACGAACCCTCCAACTGATCTGACTTTCAAAGCGGATTCATAGATCTGCGATATAAATATGAAGGTTATAACATTACTAATTATATTGATGTTTTTTATCTGTCGATTCAATGTATATATCATAGGTAATCACCGTGTACATGTTAGATGTTGTGTGTTAAAAAAAACAAAACCACTGGATGAGATAAAGGGAATGAGAATCACGAGAATATATCTGAATCGAAGCCGTCGATACAGGTGGCCATCCGAAAAAAAACATGTTATAAATGTTCTAATTAGGTGTTTAATGTATTTAAACAATTTAAGAACCGTTACGTGTCGTCTCGAGGTGATATACCATAGTTCTAAGTTCCTGCAATCAATGTTCTTTGTAGATCATTACTTTCTAAAGGCCTACGATGGATTTACGATCAAAACTATCTTGTATTATGATGCACGCTGTTATTGCACTCATCTGACATAATGATTTTAAATCTTTAACGTGATTATGTTGCGTCGTTTATACCACGCTTTTAACACATTCATTTGAAATATTGAATGCTTTTTATGAATAATAAAGTCGGTTATGGCTAGTTTCAATAGTGTTTTACGATACCAACACGTTTTTAATGTAATTTGTGTCGTTAGCGAAACAGGCACCTAGTTTTAATATTGATGTTATTTTGTTGATAGATTTTTTCTCGACATGAAAATGTATTGAAGTTTTATATTTATAGGACACATTGCTGTTGCATGCTGATTTTAATTAGTTACATTTATAAGAAAATATTTAATAACTAATACGAGTAAGACGCGCCAGTCGGCATGTGGCGGTAGATGTCGCTCTACGATAGTAAGTGTCGATAATGTTCGATTGTGATTAAAGGAGATTGTTCTGCGTCACACCAGAAGACTTTGGAATAAAGGGCCAAGCTCATAATATATTTTTGTTACGATATAGGTGAAGTTAGGCACTCTCCGCCGACGTTTGGCAAGCTGGGCAGATCAGTGTTGTGGATATCGATAAATGAGTAGAGATGTTCACCAGAAGATATATCCATTGTCGATGACAAAACAATTCTATTGAAATGAGAACGTATTGTAAACCGTTTTATTAGTTTTGTTTTAATAAACGCATACATTGGCTATTGTAGCATCATGAAGGAAAGTAACGTTAGCACTGGGTTGACCGCATTATTTGTATTATTACTATTCTGTATCGCAACTTAGATGTACCTATACACAATTAAAAATAATCTGTATTTTTACATTTGTCTTTTATTTATAGGTTTCTATGTTCCCTTTATAGAAAATTCTGAGTTAAATATGATTTATAAAAACTACTCGTATTAGTGCATGTGTTCTCAGTAATAGTAATATTAGTGGTAATAATAAATTGCGGCAAGTTCTAAGAAATTATTGAGGAATCGGACTCAATCGCTATATGGAAAAAATTATGTAAATATATCTGAATCCTGAAACTTTAAATCACAATAGAATTGTTATATGTTCTCAAATAATATGGAAACAAAATAAAACGGCAGATATACCGGTTTTGCTTTTGTGGCACAGTGAACGAGTGAGCCGGATGTGAAACCAGAGGTCGCGGGTTCCATCCTCTTCCCAAGATAAATATTTGTTTCGGGTTTGGGTGTTGTGGAACTACAGACCCTCGTAGTTAATAATAGCTTAGTCTAGTGTGGAGTTAGTTATGTGTGTGTCTTTTGAGTTTATACACTAATCATATTTTAATGCAACTTTCTTTTAATACTAGGTACTGGTACTATTCACATGTGTCGTATACTAAAAATACTTATGACATCCTAAAAATGTGTTATGTTACATTTTAATCGTTCTTCTAATATTACTTATGTATCGCTTTAATTTAACTAGATGTTTCGATAGCTTTACAGCCTTGGATGTGTCGTCACGAATGCGACAAACCACAATCCTTACCAAAGAACAATGATTACTATCTAGGATGGGTCGCGAGGCTATTGGAATTAAAAAACATATTAATTTCAATAGTAATGATAGTTGGAACCAAGCACCAGCCTGAGATCCAATTATAGATTGTAGCATCCGCTCAATTGAAATTCGCGCCAGGATTACCAACTCCTAAAAAAAATAGCCTTAAATAACCCAAAATGAAAAATTCCCGAGAAAGCCCCAAAAAACCCTGAACTATGTAGTGTACACCCATAATAGGGTTTTGTTAAAATTAGTTTTCTGTTTTAAATTACAACTTGGTTTTAATTTGATGTGTGGTGTGGCATTATAGCATTATACTTTCTCTAAGAACTTATATAATACCGTCAACTTTTGCTTTTTTTTGTTATTTTTGGTTAGTCAAACAGTTATACATGAAAAAACTTTAAAAATAGCTCTAATTTTTTTGGGTACTGAAAAGCCACAACTACGTCAATCACAAAAATCAGTTTATTAAGAGTAAGTAAGTAGTAGAGTAATTTCGTTATCTGCGATTCAGTCTCCTAAAGATGGTTACTTTCGAAACAGTGAAAATCATGAAAATCAAAGGCCGATCCTAGGCATAGAAATTCTAGGTATTAAGGGTGGCTATGGCTATATTGGACACAGTTGAGAAACGTAGTATCGCCGGCTCTTCGCTCTATAGTCTACTTGTACAAAAGAACCATCCTTTTGAAGAAGCGACTATACGAATAAAGCTAGCTGATGGTTCCGCGCAAACACGCCGTGTTCTCATGACCAAAGTTGATGTTGAAATAAAACAAAATAGGTCAGTTTTAACAGAATTTATCATATTCCCGATGCCTTGTGCTTCTCCTGCAGTGTTGGAACCCAAGAAAGATGGAAGGGTAAGGTTTTGTGTTGACTATCAGTGTCTCAATGCTATCACTAAGACCGATTGTTATCCGATTTCTCTTGTCGACGAACTTCTTCAGATGATCAGGCATGACTGTTTTATGTCTACTATCGACCTTAAATGATAATAATAATCTTTATTTACTTCAGATAAAACATCCATACAACAAAATATATTACAAAAAATAACTGATCACAATTTTTTGTCTAAGCAGGAAACTTTAAGGCAGGCCCCAATTTATTTAATATATCTGAATGACGCCCTATGAGTCGTCATCCAGTGCCACACTAAAGTGCTATCAAGCTTATGTCCCACAATAGACACAAGACTGTTGGGGCTGCCGAACAGTCGCCGCATTAGAGATGCTATTCGCTGCCGCAGTATGCAAAAATGAGGCAACCCCACCATTACCCGGAACGCCTATATTGGATACGCAAGGCATTGATCGAGCTTTGTGTGTAATTGACCCACAGGGCGCACGTGTACAGTGACTCACAATAAGCCCTGAAAAGTGTTATCTTGACATTACTAGTACACCGCGCAAATCTGCGGGCCAACATGTTGCACCTAACCGCTAACGCACTGCGCTCCCTCTCTAGGTCCATGTCATCGGACAGCCTGTAAGTCACCTAGTGGCCTATGTACCTACTTAAAGCAAGTTACTTGGGTAAGCGAGGTGCCTCCCAAAGTGACTGGAGGTACTATGTCGTAGGTTTTATTACTTGCTTTAAACACTACTAAAAGCCCGCTTTTGGCTGAGTTGTACTTAAGACCAAGGGCCACCGCATACCTCTCACAAATCTGTAGCAGCCTTCTTAGGGCACTAACAGATGGGCTCAGCAACACCATATCATCCGCGTAACTCATATTATTTATACAATGCCCATCTATGGAGCATCCGATCTGCTGGTGGTAGGACATTCGTATCCGCCCGGATAGCGACCACCGTACACACGGCGAAAAACCCGCCATAGTGGCACACGCAAGTGTGTCGCGTTCCGGGATCAGCCAGTGTATTTCCGGTTATCGTCGGGGTGCTAGAGTTGGGGTACGATGTTTGGCCGTGCCTGTATTAGCCGGTTCACAGTCGGTTGGAGGCGTGTTGATCCGTCGGCCAGGGAGACCTGTAGAAAAGGTTGTACCGCTGGCCGCCCGCGGTACAGTACAGGGGCCCAATCGTGGCTAACCACCACGAGAGGCTGCCCCACCATGCCGCGCATAATCTTGGGTGGGTCCGTCGTGCCGGATGTGGGGTCCCGGCGGCCTATCCCGGGAGGGTACGGGGGCCTTTCCGTCCGGCGGATCAGCTCACCTCCTCTTGGCTCCTTTAGTGGACCGGCGCTTGTTGCGGCCTTCTGATTACTCTGACACTAGACCCTCGACCGCTTCTTCACATCCTCCCCCCATAACTCCATGACAGTGCCTATAAAGAGAACAGGACCTACAGCGGTGCGTAACCCCACCACCGCTTTCACAATGGAGTTCGCTAACATTCGCGGACTCCATTCGAACCTTAATGCCGTCCACCACCATCTTGAGACGGCCCGGCCTGCTCTTCTCTTCCTGACGGAGACGCAGATTTGTAGTCCGACCGATACCACATACTTGCTTTACCCCGGCTACTCACTTGAAGAAAACTTCAGGCCGAGGGCCAGGGTATGCCTGTATGTTCGGTCGGACGTCTGCTGTCGCCGTCTGCGCTGCATGGAGGACCCCTCCTTCTCCACCCTGTGGGTACACGTCGACCTCGGCTCTCAGAGTCGGGTTTACGTGTGCCTTTACAGGTCACACGACGGGGACGTTGAGACAACTCGGCTATTTGATTACATTAGCCAGGCGACAGACGACGCGCAGGAGCAGTTCCCAACAGCGGAATTGGTAGTTCTGGGGGACTTCAACGCACACCATGAGTTGTGGTTGGGCTCCTCCAGAACTGACCATGCTGGCAGAACTGCTCATGCATTCGCCTTGACTCATGGCTTGACACAGCTGGTGAACCAGCCTACCAGGATCCCAGACGTGGCGAGTCATGCGCCCTCTCTGCTGGACCTTCTGTTGACGAGTCACCCGACCGGGTATACGGTGTCGGTTGGTGCTCCTCTGGGGACCTCCGATCACTGTCTGGTTGGGACGTCAGTACCTCGCGCTTTGCCTCCACGTCCCGTGAAGGTCAAGCGCAGGGTCTGGCACTACTCGTAGGCAGATTGGGATGGTATGCGGGATTATTTCGCATCCATCCCTTGGCAGCAGCGCTGCTTTGTGGGAAAGGATACTTCTGCGAGTGCCGACGCCGTTGCCTGCGAGATCAGACTAGGAATGGAATATTACATTCCTTCCTCTGAGATCGCGGGCAACGGCCGAGGACGCTCCTGGTTCAATCGTGCATGCGCCGATGCTGTTGGTAAAAAACAGACGGCGTATCGCGCTTGGATCAGGGGTCGCGCTAAGAAGGATCCCAATCTCAAGTCCCTCAAAGCAGCCTACAACCGTGCTGCCAAGGCTTGCAAGAGGGAGTATGTTAGAGCGGAAGCCCAGCGCGTCTCCAAGATTGGATGTGCTTTGGCCGATCACCCGACAAGCAGTCGTGCTTATTGGAGCTTGGCTAAGGCGGTCCAATCTAATTTCTGTCGCCCTTTGCTGCCACCGCTGAGATATCGTAATGGAACACTGGCCCATAGCTCGCAAGAGAAGGCCGATTTACTGGCAAACCTCTTCGCGGCTAATTCGAGACTCGAGGACTGCAATGCTCCTTTACCACCTACGCTGCCCGGTTGCGGTCACACAATGCCTGATATCCGTATCAGGCATTGTGATGTGCGGCGTGAGCTGCAGTCTCTCGACGTAGGAAGGGCAGTGGTCCGGTTGGTATCCCAGCGCTTGTTCTCAAAAAGTGTGCAGCGGAGTTGTCTCCTGTACTGACGCGCCTATACCGATCGTCCTACCTCTCAGGTGTTGTGCCTGAATCGTGGAGGGAGGCCAATGTGCAGCCGATCCCCAAAAAGGGTGATCGGTCAGACCCTAACAATTACCGCCCAATCGCCATCACCTCAGTGATCTGTAAAGTCATGGAGCGACTAATTAACAGTCAATTAGTTCGTTACCTGGAGGATCACTCGTTGATCAGTGACAGACAATATGGTTTCCGCCATAACCGATCAACGGGTGATCTTCTAGCGTTTGTATTGCATCACTGGGGCGAGGCGATTGACAGGCATGGCGAGGCTCTGGCTGTGAGTCTCGACATAGCCAAGGCGTTTGATAGGGTCTGGCACCGTGGCCTTCTCTCCAAGCTCCCGGCATACGGTCTGCCCGACAACCTGTGCAAGTGGATTTCCGGCTTTCTGCATGAGCGTAGAATGCGTGTCCTCGTTGATGGACACACTTCGCAGTTCATGTCAGTAAATGCCGGAGTACCACAAGGTTCTGTGATTTCGCCCACCTTGTTTCTTCTGCATATCAATGATATGTTGTCGTTTGGCAACATTCATTGCTATGCAGACGACAGCACGGTTCATGGGCGTTATTGCAGCAAGCCTCCTGGTTGCTGGGTGGATACTGAGAGGAGACGCGAGGATCTTGTCATGGAGCTCAACCAGGCCTTGGATCTCATATCATCATGGGGTACCAGGAATCGGGTTGAGTTTAATGCCAAGAAAACCCAGGTGTGCGCGTTCTCGTGCAAGAAGTCTCCGTTTTCTCCAATCCCCGTTCTTCAGGGTGTTCCACTCGCAATGCGGAATGACCTTAGTGTCCTAGGTATGGATCATAAATGATTAGTTTCTAATTCCTCTTTAATTGTCCAATTAATAGGAGATCACTATTTGTGTCAGGTGACATTGCAATTAGTATGGCAGATCGCCATAAATACGATTGGATGATCTGTCGTTTTTTTTTTATTTTGTGTAGATAACATAGGAAAATAACCACCGAGTCTGCAGTTGCGAAACATTCTGAAGAAGGCTCCAATCATTATCTTCGATTTGACAGACCACAGATCCTTGCCAAAGAACACCGATTCCTACCTTGGATGATACGCGAGGCTATTGAAATTAAAAAAAAAACAATAGAGAAGATGGTTGGAAGCTAGCACCAGCCTGGGATCCAATTATACATTTAATGAAATTGGAACCGAATGCCAGAATGAAACCGTCATTGACACGCTTCACAAATGGGAAAGAAAATATAACAGCGAAAATCCAAAAACTATTAATGAATAAGTATTCTCTTTGTCGTTGGTAAATAAAGCTTTTAATTTAAAGAAAGATCAATGAAACTAAACAAAAAAATAACAGATGTGCAAGCAACATTTACAAAACAAGTGAGTTACATTTTAACGTAGGTAGTACATACTGGTACGGAAAGATGTCGTACAGACACATTTTACCGATCAAGTACTTACTGTAAAATAAAAAAGACATTGGTTTTCGTAGAATCAAAAAGCATGTATATTCTACTGAATAATAATAATATTGATATCTACAAGTAAGTGTTCCACATATATTTTAAATAATATATATATGGAAGTAAAACCTTAAAGTTTTAATAAAAGTTATTATAAACTAAAAAACCATTGATAAATAAATGAATAATCAAAAACTTTATAATCATTTTAAAAATGTTTCCAAAATTAGGGCTCAAATAAAAAAAATGGTACAACTTTGAATTTTTGATATATTGTAGTTTTAAGTTATATAAGATATAAGCAAATTTTAAAAAATCGTCGGTAGTAGAAAAATAAGTGAATTTTAATAGATACATATTTATACATACTGCCTCGGTGGCGTAGTTGTAATTGCGCATGCGTTACGATTGCTGTGCTGAGGTCTCGGGTTCGATCCCCGGGTCGGGTAAAGTGATATTGGATTTTTCTACATAGATATACTCAGTATTAACCCGGAGTCTGGAATGGTGCCCTGTGTGGCGATAGGCTCGCCCCTATCACATTATGGGACCGAAATTCGGCGAAAAGTGGGTGTACTGGTTACACCTCTGCCTACCCTCTGCCGAATTTATTACGGTCCCATAATGTGATAGTATACTGTTACTTAGCAGCGATAGCCTAGTTGGTTGCGGTACGGACTGTCAAGACGAAAGTCGTAGGTTCGAAACCCAAGTGGCATACACCTCTGACTTTTCTAAAGTTATGTGTGTATTAAAATGTTAATTATCGCCTGCTTTAACGGTGAAGGAAAACATCGTGAGGAAACCTGCATATCTGAGAATTTTTCGAAGGTATGAGAAGTCTGCCAACCCGCATTAGGCCAGCGTGGTGGACTAAGGCCTAACCCCTCTCATTAGTAGAGGAGGCCCGTGCCCAGTAGTGGGACAATGTTTAATACAGGGCTAGTATTATTTATATACTGTTACTTTGATGTGCGAATTTTAATTTATTTTTTTAAATTGCTTTGCATTTTTTTTATTCAAGATACAGTTTTTTGCCATATTATTTAGATTCCTCGTAAAATTTCATAAAGTATTTTTCTACGTTTTTTGTCCTGTGTAAAGCGTAAAATTGGTTATGCTAGACTAGCCCGTCTTCAGACCCAGCACCCTCTCGCCCCTGCCACTGGGCGGAGTCCTGGATGTACATCCCACCGGACACTATCAGCTATTACTCCGTTGTGTCCCTCTTCGGCGCTAATGGAGCGGTCCCGGGATATCCTAAGGAGACTAGAATTACCATACCACTTTGTACGCACGCGACCGGTGCCACGGTGGCAGCAATTAGTCGCCTCGTGCGACAGGCAGAGGTTACCGTGGTGGAATTCGAACGCCCCCATTCCACAGGGCGGGAGGCGCCGCGCCGGTCAGTCGTTCACTTTCAAAAACGATAATTCGAGAGTCCATGCACTATTTAACTGCGTGTATAAAGTATTTTGTGATGAAATCAGTCAGCAGTTGCTTAATTTTGTATGTCAAAAACTCCACATAAGTACATTAATAATCTATAACAAATACATATATATAAATTATTCATGTGAATATCTCGTAAAAGCCTATTTATATGCTCTTCATAATAGATTAAGTAGTAATAACCTCTCCAGACCGATCCGGCTTAGCCGGCTATCGCACCAAAACAGGCGATAATCGCACGCATTATTACGATAATGACATGCATTAAAGGCGTATTATATAAAATTTATTTACTAAAAATAAATTTTATTATCCTTCTATTAACCTTTATTATAAATAAATAAATAAATAACGCCCAACAGTCACACACATAGCCCCGACCCCACACTAAGATACGAGTCTTGTGTTGTGGGTATCAGGGACTACGAGAGACTTTCGGTCTCACAACACCCAGACCCGGACACAAATATCTGTCTGTCACACAAACATTTGTCCCGGTGTGGGAATCGAACCCACGGCCTCTCGTTTCACAGCCGACTTCTCGCCAAATGCGCCACAGAGGCTGTCAAACGTAAATTATCTTTATAATATTGCGATTAAGTTAGAAATATTAATTACAATATTTTAAACTATACCTCCCTGCTTTCATAAATTATGAATACGGTATAAATATATATTTTACTGATCCCCCACTTTTGTCCCTTTCCATGAAATTACACCCAGAAGCTGTAGGAAAGCGATAGGAAAGATGTTAAGCATAAAAAATAAGCTTAATATTTCATATATAATAATTGTTTTTTTTTTACCTATAAATAGATAAGGACAGTGCTATCTATACTTCATATCGATGTTTCCACGCTCTACTGTTGTTTACACAGTTGTCACTACATAGTAATTATATTAAACTGATGTGTGTAATGTATTCATATGAACATTACACACCAAGATATATTTGTAACTGTGTGCATAAATTTGAGAGTGTTAAATGAAGTTGAATGACGTGATTACGTTTTGCATTTATGTTGCATGTTTATTTGTAGGTGTACAAACCCTCCATTGATATATAGAAGGGGATAAGCACATACTTGCCTATATAATTTCTAATTTTAGAAATATATTGCAAATATGAACTTCACTAATAGAAACATTGCTCTCTCGTTCCAACTCGTTGCAATTTACTTATGTCAAAAAGAGTACAGTATAGTAATACCCCGACTTACGCTACCCCGTTTTACGCGAGTTCGGAGATACGCGGTTTTTCTTTTTGATGGCCGCACGCATCAGCATCCACTCCGCCCTGTTAGTGTTCCATTTTCCAGTGAGATTTTTTTTCAATTTTGAGTGAATTGTGAGAGTTTAAGTATTGTCCGTTGTGGTACAAAAGACAATTAGATTGAAGCAAATATGACGAAGTGTGGCATCAGAGGATGCAGTTCAGGAAAGCAATTCGGAGCAGGAATCTGCAGTTCGAATCATTTCTCTATTACGTAATTTTGAACTTGGAAGTAATTTTTTCGAATGTTGTATCCATACCCATTAGAAGTAAATTTCTCGATTTTTGTATTCTCAGCAATACTCGAAATAAACTTCGAACGAGCAAAATGTCAATATGACACGAACAGCGCAGTAGGTATTCCGTTTAATCACATCCCATGACAAGTATTTACTCGCGGCTTCGCCCGCGTAATATATTTATACTGAAGAGTGGAGGGGATTTAAAAAAAATCAAAGAACACAATGTCCGTTCTCGAGGTAAAAGGTATCTTATACTATACTAGCTGTTGCTCGCGGCTCCACCCGCGTGGATGTCATGTTTGAGACAAAAAGTATACACTACAAACTCAGAATACAGAACAAACCAGAAACCGCCAGCGCGCTTAAAACTGAAGCAACAAAAACCACTCTAAAACAGAGTGGTTTGAAGTTTTTGCGATTAGTCGCTCCTTTGCAGTAAGCGTGTCGTGACGTATTGTACAAGTGTCAATTTTAGTTTAAAAATGCCGTCTTGTGTTGTCCCTACATGTAAAAATGCTGCTGGGATTACAAAAAAACAGGATGGGATCACATTTCATCTGTAAGTAGCGCATGCAAAAGTATATTTATTTAATTATTGAATTTCTTTTACTTATTGTGATCGTCTTAGAACATGACGGGTTCCTTTTTTTGAGTGTTGCCATTTTATTTTTATCGAAAATTTTACCCACTTATTTTTTTAATACTTTTATAGAATACTTAGCTGGTGGTAGGATATTCGTATCCGCCCGGATAGCAACCACCGTACACAGGGCGAAAAACCCGCCATAGTGGCACACGCAAGTGTGTCGCGTTCCGGGATCAGCCAGTGTACATCCGGTTTTTGTCGGGGGTCTGGAGTTGGGGTACAATGGCCATTTTGCGGCCTTCTTAGTACTCTGACACTAGACCCTCGACCCCTTCTTCACCTTCTTGCTCATGGCGTAGTGTGAAGAAGCAGGCCGGCATGAGTGTGTTGAGTAGTGGGGGATAGATCGTCTCTCGCTACTCAGTACTCTATTTGGACCGCACTGTGCTTACCATCAGGTACAGTGCGGTCACTTTGCCGTGCCAGGATAAAAAAAAAAAAAAAAAAACTCACAATTTTTGTGTATATAGTTCTTTGTAATTTTAGTTTCCCTGCTGATGAAAAGAGAAAATCGGACTGGATGAAAATCATACAAAGAGCTCGGCTAGATGAGTTTTGGAAACTATCAATCCGGAGTGATGATAATGATTTGCTCAATTCATTTTGAAGAGCAATATTTTTATGACACAAAAGGTGAAGAAAGACAAAAAAGAAGAAAAAAGACTGAGGAAAGCAGCTATTCCAACTAGGGTAGATATAGTCATAATAATTATTTTATTTATATTGTATCCCTCCTGTTCAGTATGTTTGTCATGTATTTTGAAGTAAGGTTTTGGTCAACAAAGGCAAAGGTGTATCAAGTACGCCCACTTTTCGCCGAGCTACGGCACTGCACTTACCATCAGGTGCAGTGTGGTCACATTGCCGAGCCACGATAAAAAAAAAGAGCTTATCCGTCCCACAGCGTGATAGGAGGCAAGCCTAAAACGGGCACAAACTCCAGACTCGGGCTAATGAAACTTCGGTGATTTAAATATATGAATAATCTAATAGTAACGTTATATTTCAGCATTTGGCCTTGGCATCAGAGTTTTCCGAGTTGCACATAGGAACATCTAAACCTTCGACATCGGACAATGTGCGTACCCACCTATAATAAATGTTTCAACTGTATACATTATTTTTTGTACTGTAGGAAGTAAAATTAGGCAATTAATCTATATAGGTAGTTACAAGTAAACTAAGGCTAAAAGACAGAAATTTAACGCATTTGATAAAACTTTTTGTTTTTCTATTTTATGATAAACTTAAGATTTTTCATTTCAGGTTACACAACCACAATCACCTGCGCGATCAAACTCAGAGATTGGTGAAGTCAATATTTCTGATTTAGAATCTGTGTTTGATACGCCGAGAAAGGTCAAACTAAAATCTCAATTACCACGAAAACAAATATTTTGTGAGCGTCATGTTCGACGTTTGAAAACATTATAGCAAAAACACAATCGACTTACCAAGAAGTACGAATCTCTAAAGAGTATATTAAATAAAATAAAAAACAATCGCTACATTTGATTTGAAATTAATAAAATCTTAACTTTTTAAAGCCGTGTTTTATTTAAAGTTGTTGGTATAACTCACGTTGGACACCTCTCTAGTTATCATATTCTATAGCAAGTGCATAAAATGTCTGAACACTAGTCGCGTAGTTGTGTACAGCGTTAGTTTACTTACCCTACTTACAAATATCAGTTAATATTTTTTAATAAATATATTTTCTTTAGTGTTATAAGATTACCCCAAAAAGTGGGAAACCGCTCCGAGCTAGCAACATTGCGCGGGTGGAAGGAGGGGCAGGCGCGGGGCGTACGTATTGGTTTTGGACACAGCGCGGGGTATGTAATTATTATTGAGCGCGGTTTCTGGTTTGTTCTGTATTCTGAGACTACAAAATACCAATTTTCATGCATTTAACTTCAAAAATGAAGGATTTTTATACAAACTATCATCCCCTATTTTACCCCCTTAGGGGTGGTATTTCCAAAAACCCTTCCTTAGTGGATGCCTACGTGATAAAAGGTACCTACTGTCAAAATTTCAAGTCTCTAACCCCAGCCGTTTAGGCTGTGCGTTGATCGATCAGTCAGTCAGTCAATCAGTCAGTCAGCCAGTTTCTTCTTTTATATATACAGATGTCATCATAACCTGTTCAGTGATTTAGCCACGAAAAAGTAACATATAGAAAACTAGATACCTACCTCAGAATACAGAAAAAACCAGAAACCGCGCTCAATAAGAATTACATACCCCGCGCTGTGTCCAAAAACAATACGTAACGTCCCGCGCCTGCCCCACCTCCAACCCGCGTAATGTTGCTAGCTCGGAGCTGTTTCCCACTTTTTGGGGTAAACTTATAACACTAAAGAAAGTATATTAATAAAAAAACATTAACTAATATTTGTAAGTAGGGTAGTAAACTAACGTTGTACACAACTACTTCAAAATACAAGACGAACATTCTGAACCGGAGGGATACAATATAAATAAAGTAATTATTATGACTACATCTACCCTAGTTGGAATAGCTGCTTTCCTAAGTCTTTTCAAACCATTTTTTTGTGTCATAAAAATATTGCTCTTTAAAATGAATTGAGCAAATTACGCTCCGGCTTGATGGTTTCCAAAACTCATCTAGCAGAGTTCTTTGTATGATTTTCATCCAGACCGAATTTCTCTTTTCATCATTAGGGAAACTAAAATTACAAGAACGATATACAATAGAAATATATATAAAAAATAGTGAATATTCTATAAAAGTATTAAAACAAAAAATAAGTGGGTAAAATTTGCGATCAAAATAAAATGGCAACACTCAAAAAATGGACGCGTCATGTTCTAAGACGATCACAATAAGTAAAAGAAATTCAATAATTCAATAAATATACCTTTGAATGCGCTACTTACAGATGAAATGTGATCCCATCCTGTTTTTTTGTAATCCCAGCAGCATTTTTACATGTACGGACAACACAAGACGGCATTTTTGAATTAAAATTGAAACTTGTACAATACGTCACGACGCGCTTACTGCAAAGGAGTGACTAATCGCAAAATCGTCAAACCACTCTGTTTAAGAGTGGTTTTTGTTGCTTCAGTTTTAAGCGCGCTGGCGGTTTCTGGTTTTTTCTGTATTCTGAGATACCTACAGAGATAAATTTTAAAAACGCTGACACACATATATGTATATTTATTTCTAACCACAAACACGTGTATGAAATATTGTGCTTATTACTTTGAAAATGACGGGCTTGCACATTTTAGTTTTTCTATAGTTATTAATTCGAATTATTTTTCGTATTCGAAGTTAATTCGAGTGCGTGAGAATTGCCACCTGATTGTCGAAGAAATCACGCAGGATTGTCATTTTTCAGGTTAGTTGTATAGTTTTCTATTTTCGTGTTTATTTTTTGCATGTATATGGTTTGGAGTCCAAATAACGAATTTTCGATTGTGGTTTCTGCTAATATTTGTAACAAAAACTACTTCAATTAATTATAATAAAAGAAATAAACATTTGTAATGTTTACATGAAAACTTAGTGCTGCACTCGTAGCCGTGCAAATTTTTTATCGATACGATGAAATAATTTTTAGTCATTTAATTTTAAGTACTGTAATACATATCACTACATCGGGATATGGGAAACTATTTATATATGGGGATTTTTTATACATTGTAAAATAATGTTTATGTATTAATTTTGTATGTTATAATTTCAGATTTGCAATGAATGATAATCTTAAAAGATTATGGAATGACAGCATAGGGGCTGAATATAAACAACCCGTAATATACAACCCGTGTCAGTTACAAAAATATGCTCTAAGCATTTAAAAAAAAACTGTAAATAGAACTTCGAAAGTGGTGCGTCTAAAAGAAATGAACAAAAAAAACATCCGGAACATGTATTGAAAATAATTTTTTTAACTAGGTTCATATTATGTCGACATGAATAAATTATTTTAATAAAACAAATTGTTTATTTATTTATTTAGAAGATATACATTTTGTTATAGAACAACACGCCAAACATGTGCCAAAAGGTAATTTTCAGACATTATTTATTAGTATATCTTTTGTAGCTTTATGATCTATCAGAATAATGGTAACAGATTGTCCTTAATTTTAATGGAGTCAAATACATTATTATGGGCAATGTTTGCAAAAAACTATTTTATCGATAAAATGATATGAATACTATCGATGAAATGAGGAGTTTGCTGTGGGGGGGACTCGACGCCATTTTAGGAAAACATTTGGGTTCCGGTCACGTTATTTTGTGGGATATCCTCTATTTATTCCTTTATCTCTTTAAAATTTTCCTTTTGGAAGCCCTCCACCGCAATTGGCAGACTTTTTTGTTCAAGATTCGAGCGTAATGCCGTTTCCTTTTGGTTATCTACTCTAAGTTTTTGTATCATTAAAACTACAATATATCAAAAATGGAAACTTGTAGCATAAAAATTGAGTTCAGACCCGTTTTCACTGGACTACATAAAATATTTTTTTATTTCTTAAACGATATGTGAAAACATAAATCTGAATACTTATGTAGTTTATTAATAAATTTCATTTTTAATAATATGAACGCTACAATTATGTATTCTCTATATTGCTATTGTTAGGGTAATTATAGGTAAAGATGTAAAGGTGTACAGATGTCGCTCGGCTCTTCGAAGAGTGCGTCTGTGGTAGTAGTATACCTACGCCCTAAAATGTATTATTCTCCATGCGACGGGACACCGAGATGGGAGGCGGGCGCGGGCGCGGGCGCCACGGGACCATACGACGTTTATGCCTGTCACGACCGTGTGAACATTATTTTCTGATGAAGAAAGTACGATACGAAATGCTGAAACAACTGTGTACCGGAATTTGGTAAGTACGCGATTTTTTTATATGTTTGGCTTCTTTTGTTTATTGTGACCGACCATTTTGTTTGCGAGTTTGCGCAGCAGTTACGGTGATTGACAAAAATACTTGTATATGATTATTTTACATTTATGTTTTCAGTTTAATAATACACAAAATATTAATAAATCGTAAATGTTCATAATGCCATTGCGAATTGTGTGTAGTAAAATTTTAAATATATTATATTGCGCTTCAGAGTTTATCTTGCGTGTATAAGGGTAGCGATAGGGCGCAGGTTCGAATTGCGCAACGTAAAAGTATATTCACATTCAGAAAAATGTTAGGGCGTGGTCTTATACATACATACTATATTATCTATATATATTTTCCGCTAAAGTTGTAGAGAGATTAAAATATGTTAATTTACTTATAATGCTTTCGTGTCAATTATTTTAAAAATAATTCGTCAATAAGTCCGACATAAATTATTTAATATTTATAATCAATTTCTTATTATGGCTTAACTACGAGGGGGTGCAAAAACGTGAGGTCCATCAAACACCTGTCCGCTAAAGTCATAGCTACAGGTGGTACGCAAGAGCCGCACCCATTGATGATTTAATTGGATGTTGCATCGCTTCTAAGCTGCTATATCGATCGACTGCAACCAAAACATGCGCACTTCCTCACCAATTACGATACATGTCCATGATCTTTACCTACTAATTTATTATTGCTACAACTCTTGACCAAACAACCGCGAATAAAATTTTGTTTATTATTTGATGTAATTCTAGACATAATGTACTTAATGCTTTAAATTTGCTACTATATTATATGCAATAATACTAGATACCAATATATAACTTTTACCATACGTTGACAATCCGCCTTTACCTTTATACATTAATCAGTAGGTAGGTATTTATTCTGAGGTATTTAACCATTCAATATTTTTACATTCTTCCTTTAATTATACGACTTTTATATGGTACTAGCGGGCCCGGCAGACGACAGGACGACAGGCCCGGAAAAGCAGCGCCACATTAAATTTATTATATTTTTAAGATCTTCTTCTCTGGCATTTCTCCCACAAATCACAGCAAATCAAATTTAGTGATATACCGACAGGAGCGCCACCTACCGGGTCTAGTTGTGTTTTTAAACCTTCCCTGAACTTCCACAAATATTTCGAGATCAAAATTAGCCGAATCGGCCAGCCTTTCTCGAGTTTTAGCGAGACAAACGAACAGCAATTGATTTTTATATATAAGAAGATAAGTGAATAGGTATTGAGTTGCTATTTTGAGTGCTCAGGTTGAGTGATTTATAACTATGACAGTAGACCTTTTTTATCCTGGCACGGCAAAGTGACCACACTGCACTTGATGGTAAGCGCAGTGCCGTCCAATTAGAGTATGGAGTAGCGAGAGACGATCTATCCTCCGCTACTCAACACAATCATGCCGGCCTACTCCTTCACACTACGCCATGGGCAAGAAGGTGAAAAAGCGGTCGAGGATATAGTGTCAAAGTACTCAGAAGGCCGCAAAACGGCCAAACATCGCACCCCAACTCTAGACCCCTGACAAAAAACCGAATGTACACTGGCTGATCCCGGAACGCGAACACTTGCGTGTGCCACTATAGCGGGTTTTACACCCTGTGTACCCTACTGTCATAGTTATAATTCTTTTAGTTATGTACCTATTATTATAAGACGGTCGTAATTCATTTAAACTAGTAGGTATAGGGGTAAAAAAGGTATCAATCATGGAACAATAGTCAGTAATTTCAAGAATAGGAAATCCGATCCAAGACAGGCTCCCAAAGGCTGTGTCTAAAAAGTAACAATAGATGCTCGCGTCAAAGAGGGCGCCGCGTCTAGGTGTTTCTATTGTGCACTATATTAAACTATGCGAGATCATCCCACGCTTGCGGATTAACTCACGGCGTCTATGGCGCCTTAGGTAAGGCGTTCAGACAATTTTACTGACACTCGCAGCAACATCTAAAGTCTCCTTCATCATTTGCTGTTATTGGTTGCGTTTAATTTTCAATAATAGATGTATTTCTTACCCCGTCATCAAAATCTTAAGTATTTTTTAAAAGTATGGCCAGACGTTTTTTTTTATTCGATACTAGCTGTTGCCCGCGGAACCGCCCGCGTGGAAGTAATTTTTGAAAGAAAAGGTATAAAATTCATAGAGGTATCTTAAACTATATCATAATTCTATATTTTGCTATCCCATAGAAACCGTGCATTTTTAAGGGATAAAAAGCAGCCTATGTGCTATTCCCGACTATAATCTATCTCTGTGCTAAATTTCAACCATATCCGTTCAGCCGTAATTGAGTAACAAACATCCATCCAAACATTCGCATTTATAATATTATAGTAAGAAGATAGTACCTATATTATGTATAGTAGTACATCGAGGGTAATGGCATATATATACATAATTGATATTCGTTGAGAAAAGAAGAATAAAGAGAAGAATGGAAACGACCGCATAACAGTAAAAGTGGTAATATTTTCATTTAATCAACCCAAACCTTACATCAACCATTCTATATAAACACTTCAAAATATAACTACTATAAATCAAATAATATAATGTTATCTAAACAAAAACAGCTAGAGACAGCGCATAAATCAATAGATTTATATCTATATTCATATGAATATTTAGCTGTTGATCGGGGCGTCGCGTCGCGTCACCTCCATAGCAACCGTTCATCCCCCTCCCGTGGGTCGTAAGAAGTGATTTTTATAGGTATTTAGCTCGACAAAACAATTTGACAGTTGAATATTATTACCCTTAGTGGTCAAGTACTTCCAAAGATAATAATTATAATAATAATACTAGCCCTGTATTAGTATTCAGCCATTGTCCCACTGCTAGGCATGGGCCTCCTCTGCTAATGAGAGGGGTTAGGCATTAGTCCACCACGCTGGCCCAATGCGGGTTGGTAGACTTCACATACCTTCGAAACTCGTATGAGAATTCTCAGGTACGCAGGTTTCCTCACGATGTTTTCCTTCACCGGTAAAGCAAGCGATGATTAACATTTAATACACACATAACTTTAGAAAAGTCAGAGGTGTATGCCATTTGGGTTTTGAACATACGACTTTCGTCTTCACAGTCCGTACCGCAACCATCTAGGCTATCACTGCTATTTATTTATTTAGGAAAAACAAACAGTTATACATTGTGATAATATTAAAGGAATTATATATCTAAATACAAATGTATAACCTACGACCATCTTCACAGAATACAAAATAGTTACATTCAAACGTGAATTCAAATTCATATAAAATAAAATAACTAAAATAAACAAACTACTAACTTAACTATACTAAAAACAATAACAATTAAGAAATAGAGTATTAGGTGGACTAAGTATGTTCTACGTTATCTATCCTTAACATAGTTTGAAGCAAGTTTATGCGAAATGAGTTGGGTGATGAAGCAAACAAATCTAATTCGGAAAATAAATCATTGTAAGTTTTGGTCAGGCGACGAAGAGGTGCACGCTACCAACCTCTGCGTCGCATTTGTGCGACAGCTGGGAATACCAAAAAGAGGTTTGGCGCGCACCTCACGTCTTATTACTGTCCTTGGGACAATGTAATATAGTTTTTTAGTCAAATCAACACAATCAAATCCGCCATTACACAATTTGAAAAGAAACATAATTTCAAGGTAAGTTCGTCTTGATTTTAAGCTCAACAATTTATAGAGGCGAAGGAGGTAAGAAGCAGACGCATGGAAACACCGGTAATGCGTTGTTCTCAAGAATTTACGTTGGACACTCTCTAAACTGTTTATATACTTCTCATACAAAGGATTCCACATTTGGGCAGCATATTCCATTTGACATCTGACAAGTGTCTTTTACAAGTGAATGTAAGTGGGTGGTAGCACATCTAAAATCCCTAGAGGACCTCATCACGAAGCCATACATACGATAGGCGTTTTTGTCAATTGGCTATAATAATTATAATAATAATTGTCGTCGGATAAAATCGTTGATAATTTATTTGTTATCAATTTGAAATGTAATCAATTAGCGTTTCATACTCCAGTTCTTACACCCCATACAATTGGCACATCTAAATATTTCTTTGAATTAGAGAGGGCAGCCGAAGGACAAAACCTAATACGTGAGTCCTTTAGTATTAACAAGTATTGTTAGTGCATTTATCATAAGTAACTTTTCCATAAGAGCTTTTGAAATAACATGAAATAAAATTATACAAGAATATATTTCCATGTTTATAAATAAATTATATTTTTATTTTTACGAGCGTATACTTTTTACCCGACTGCCAAGGAAGGTTATTTAGCAATGACTTCGAGAACTTAACATTTCGTACTTTTTAAACAGCTTGATTGACTGAACATATAAATGTAAAATACTTTATTACTGAAAAAAATGTAGGCGGAGGTGTAGTTCTTTATAAATTAATACTAATAATAGTATATCTATACTCATGGGCGTATATAAGGGGGGGGTTCAGGGGGTCCGGACACCCCCCTTAGCATAGACATAATAAAAAATCGCGGACTATTGATAGCGGATAATATAGACGGTTAGCAGGCTATTTGATTTAAGTGTCAATTTTTGCAGCATTCAGCTATATGCATATTTGGAATTAACAGATTTTTCTACGACTTTTGAGCCTAGTTTAATTTTTTTCGTGTACTTTTTAGCGCTTAAATCAACTGGTAAAACAAGACCGCTTTTTTTTCAAGGCACATCTATTTAAAAAAATACGACCGAGTCTTAAGTAAGTAGTGACTACTTAGTAGTGATGAGTGTGATAGTATATGATGTACCATAAGTACCTGGAGGGCAATTCTCCTTTCATTCAAAATAATTTCGTACTCGAATCTACAGTTCGAATCATTTCTCTATTACATAATTTCGAACTACGAAGTTATTTTTTCGTTTTCGTTATGCAACATGCATCCATATCCATTTGAATTCGAGTCTTTACTATGAGATACTACTAAAAAATTTGAATTTCGAACTAAAAATCTATAAGTATTTTAATATCCATAGTGTCTCGGGCCTCATCAAATGTGCATCCACTATCCAGTTCTTGGACATGTTTTTGGACTCTTCCAAGTATTTTATCTTTCTAAGACTTTTAGTTAAATCATAATAAAAACACGAGATTGAGTCTTTTTATGGGTAAACATTAGCATATAGCATCATATACTCAGTAAGTTAGGACCAAAATAAAACAATATCTTTGGTTGTCTAGAGGCCTTCATACGTCCAACATTACCGCACCACCTGCAAGAGCATAGACTCTATGCCGCTTAGCTATAAACGTCGTAAAATATTAATGTTAAGGAAACAATCTTGCCACTTTATCTGGAGAATTCACCTGATACAGTTCATATGAAATTTGTCAAGACGCCATTAGGTTTCAGTGGTTTAAGGCAAACTCAGTCAAGAATGGCGTAAGCCTGGATGACATTTTCTACCTACTACAATATCATCAAGCGTTACTTAGCATCTTGCGGCGTACCCTGCGACTGCTGGGAAGAACTTTCGTGTTACTAGACCGAATGGCGTGGCTCAGTACGAAAATCATGTGCACATTTTGAGGAAACATGTATGAATCCAATGCCTTGACGCCCAGCGTGAGCTGCAATAAATAAGACCTAAAACTATGTACACTTAGGGTTGGCCCTAAATGTACACGACGCGCGTCGCCATGCACTGTACTTGAAAAATAGGTCGTGACGCGACGTTTCGACTCTGCGCCAGTTTGAGTTGACTCTTACAGCTACTCTTCTAGACAACTGTTCTGTACGTCCTGTGACAGGGCTTTTAAAACAAAATTAGGGCTAGCTAGTCACATATGCTCACATTGGCGAAAAAAACTTATTTCAAAAGTGCAAGGTTCGCCGTCGAAGGATACTTCTTGGAGGACATCATCATCATCATAAAGTTAGGACACAATATTGAATGGTTCGAATTCGAGATGTACGTCTCGGACGGTCTGTACCAGTCGAAGCAGTTCGAGCGATAACCTTCGAGAAATATTCGAATGGTAATTTTCAGAATAGCTCAAATATTTTGATTTTGAATTCTATTTTTAAAATAATTTATTTATGAACATTTGACATTGTACACTGACAATCAAAACCTTCGAGAAACACCGGACTCGACATTTCCAGAATAGCTTAACTTTACATTCACTCGAAAAAAGTTCGAATTTGAATTATATTTCGTATACGAAGTTGATTCGAGTGCGTGAGAATTTTCTCCCTGAGTTCTAACATCTCATCTTGGTAATAAGCAACATTAAAATAGTTATTTACCAAAAATAAATTGACTTCACTTGACATTTGATATTTTGACAGTTGTTATGTAAACAATAAAACAAAAATGAATGAAATCTGCGGCAGATTTTCATCCATCCAAAGTCCAAATCCAAATAGCAAGTAGCAATTTTTTATTAACTAGCGTTTTCTAGCGTTAAATAACTATGATTTGAGCGGTTAGATTTTTAGCTTTTACCCGTGGACCCCCCCCCATGTAAAAGCTATAGCTACGTCACTGTCTATACTAATATATAAAACTATTTTGCGTGAAATATTCATTCTATGACTCACTGGTCACAATTCTACAATTTAAATTTTCTTTCGTCTGTCTGTATGTATGTCCGGTTTTAACTCAAAAACTGCTTGACCAATCATCCTGAAAATAATTTCGAATACAGTTACATCATTCGATCGCGCTTATGATAGGCTTTATCCTGGAAAAATGTATGGTTCCCGGGGGTAGTTTTTTTATTTTTCACAGAGAAAGAGATCGACAGGATTTTTTACATAGTGGTAAATGGTAATTTAGGGATCAAAAACGGTTCCCGCGGGATAGTTTTTTGTTCTTCACAGAGCATTTAATCGATATGTTTTTTTATTGGTAGTTTAGGGGTCAGATATATATATATAGGATACTTATTATCCCGGAAAAACGTATGGTTCCCCGGGATATTTTTTTTGGTTTTTGCAGAGTAAGGGATCGCCATGATTTTTTGTATAGTTGTAGTTTAGGGATCTGAGATTGACATATGCTATTTTTCAAGCCGGAAAAATGCACGGTTCCTATATGATAGCAAAATATAGAAACATATAAAAGCTTAAGTTGACTCCATGGATTTTATACCTTTCCCTTCAAAAATATATACCACGCAGGCGGTGCCGCGGGCAACAGATACTAAACAATACAAAACTTCTTGATCACAACACAATACCTTGTCTAAATACAAACCACCTATACAAAACTTTCAGTCCTTCGTGTTGCGACGGCCATTTATTTTGTGTATCTATGTAATACATATATCCATCATAGTTTGTATAGTGTTTCGTCTGTGTGAGCTTATGTGGGACGAACTTAGGTACAATGTTAGAGCAGATACGCATTTAGAATCAAGATTCACAAAGTAAAATACACAGAGATTAGTGGTCAGATGTATAGATTATAATTTACAATATATAAATAAATAATTATTTGTTTCAGACCATTTGAAAACCCTTGAAATATATCTTCTTACCTTTGAAATAAATTAAACCTACTTACTCTTGAAATAAATCTTTTATCAGGCTTCACTTAGAAGCAATTGGTTAGAATGCATATTATTAGTAATAAGCATTTTAAATTGTCACTATTATTCAAATATTTACTGTCGCATTTCGTATGGTAAGCAAAATATCCGGAGGCCCATATTCCCCCTTCCCTTCCCTAATCCCTTTTCCTGTTCTTTAAGGCCGACAGCGCATACCTCATACTTTCGGTATTGTGGATGTTCATGGGCGGTGGAGATCACTTAACATCAGGTGACCCACTGGCTCGTTTGTCGGACTATGATATAAAAAAAAAATATATACACATTTCATCAAGTATTTTGATGTAAACAAAATATGTTAATTTCATATTGTTGTAAATTATTTACTCAAGATTATAAGTACAGTACCTTTTTTCTAATGAAATCTTGTGATCAGTCCTGACGACTATAAGCAGATGAGATGTAGTAGTATAGAGGTTGGGCTTTGCTCCCAGCAGAGTATACTCTTCATTTTGTATAGTTGACCTTATAGCAGACTATCACAATATATTTTATATTACAATATATGTCGCCGCTTTTTTAGACGCGCGGCGTATGCTTTCAGGGATCGTTAGCTGGCCCGCCAATTTATTCATGTGCTGTGGCTGTTTTAGATGTGATTTTTAGTTGCCACCATGACGATTTATTTCCTCTTTGACCAATGGCATATGAAGAAACTCATGGATTTCACTCTTTGCACTGCGCTTACATTGGAGTCACTGGCAGGACCCCACAACTGGATGCCATATAACCATATTGGTTAAAGTATTGTCTTGTAAATAAGTAAATTTTGTTATCCATAGCTAGCTTAGTTTTTCTGGCTAGTAGTCCGTAAAGACCTTTGTAATTCGTGTTGATTTCATCTCTTTTTGTTTGGATGTGTTCCTCCAGGTGAGTCTGCGGCCTAGGTGCATTGGTTGGAGCCATTTAAGATAACTGGTGCACAGTCTCCCTTACGAAGGGCAAATGTACGATACCACCGATTTAGAAACACTTGCCATAATTCTCCATTTGGCTAACCATTTTCTACGACAGTTA
Source organism: Laothoe populi (assembly GCA_905220505.1). NCBI lineage: Eukaryota > Metazoa > Arthropoda > Insecta > Lepidoptera > Sphingidae > Laothoe > Laothoe populi. The sequence continues at coordinate 13,282,642 of HG992149.1, read as the reverse complement.
GGCCGCTTTGTAAAAACCCACAGTATAAAGCATCTAAATACCGCCCTGGAGGGAAGATCGGTGCGCCCTAAACACAAGGATACTCACACACGCGGGCCAAATATGATTACGTCGCTATCTCAAAGTAATTAAACTGTGTACCGGCCGTTATTGATGACAGAAATTGCAGCTCTATTAAAATATGACCCGCCGCATTATATGCAGCTACCTTACGACTTAGAGTTTGTTTCACAGAAGCATTATACTTTGAAACAGGAAATTCGATGAAATATGAAAACATTTTCGAGTGACTTATCAGTACCACCCTTGGTGCATACTATCAGAGTATTGGTGGTCATAACAAAAAAAATGAAATTGTTCTAATAACTGTAAAACTGTCCTCTATAAAGCCAATAATAACTCTAAAATGGCAAAAATATTATCTATTATTGTAAGTTAAAAAAAAACTATTATTTGTATTGGAGTGAAAGTTCAGTTCAAAAAGATCATATTTGTTAATTATTATTAGAAGTTATCATATTGGGGGTTATTGTCACTCGCGTCCGTGGGCTTTACTCTAGTTCCCCTACACGTGACCCCTGGGTAGTGCTAAATGAGTGACACATCTTACTGGTGGTAGGCTTCGGCCGTGGCTAGTGACCACCCACCGGACAAAGCCGTGCCGCCAAACGGCTTGCCGTGTTCCGGCGCGATGTTCGGTGATGCCATTTAGGGGGGTCGGAATAGTTGCTGAATGCAGTTGGGCTAATCTGACGCAAGTTGATAACGCCGCATTGGAAGACTAGTCGTGGAGGGTAGCGGGATCCGATGCACGGTGCACCGCTGGCCGACCGCAGGTAGTTGGGGGCCCAAGTAGTGTGCTAGCCACACACGAAAGGCTGCCCCGCCAACTGACGAAAAATCCCGGGATGCGCCATCGTGCCGGTCGGCGACCGGATGAGAGGGCCCGATGGACATCCCGGGGGGGCTCGGGCGTCCCCGCAGTCTCCAGACTAGTCCCCCTTCTGTGTGGTATTTCATCTTGTGTCTGAAAGTTAGATGCATAAAGTCTCGCTCCACTGCCGTCTTTCTACCTTCATTCGCTCTTCCAAAAAACATTAATGAAAAGTAAAACGAATAAGAGAACGTTTCCACAGCGGCAGCACTCCCTCTCACTAAAAGTGCACCTTACCAACATCCGAGGATTGCACTCAAATCTCGTCGCGGTCCATCACCACCTGGAGACTGAAAGACCCGCTCTCTTATTCCTCTCAGAGACGCAGATAAGATGTCCGTCTGACGTGGCGTACCTTTCATACCCAGGGTTTACTCTGGAGCACAATTTTAAGCCACATGCGGGTGTGTGCTTGTACGCCCGTGATGACATCTGTTGTCGGCGTCTCCGTTATCTTGAAGATCCCAGATTCTCTGTTATTTGGGTACTGGTGGATACAGGAATTGAGAAAATTCTTTATTCCTGTGTATACCGGTCGCACAGCGGAGATCAGGAGACGACTAGGCTCACAGAATACCTTAGTGAGGCGGCGGATGCGGCACAAAGGCGGTACCCTTGTGCCCAATTAGTACTACTGGGGGACTTTAATGCCCACCACCAAGAGTGGCTTTTCCCATACCAGTGTACCGACCATGCTGGGAGAGAAATGCGGAAGCTAGCGCTGACGCAAAATCTCACCCAGTTGGTCCAGGTGGCAACAAGGGTCCCGGATGTTGACACGCACACAGCCAATTGCTTGGACCTTCTGTTGACAACTGATCCAGACCGCTACTCAGTGTCGGTTTCATCACCCTTGGGTAGCTCTGACCATTGTCTGGTGAAATCTGTATCTGCCTACTCACCGCCCGATCCCAGCCCTAGAGGCACCCGGCGGGTGTGGCGATACAAGTCAGCAGATTGGGATGAGATGCGAGCTTTCTTTGCATCTTATCCTTGGCGGCCCATTTGCTTCTCTTCTGAAGACCCTTCAGCTTGCGCGGATGCTGTGACGTATGTGCTGCGTCAAGGTATGGAATACTACATTCCATTCTCCGACGTAGCAATGTCAGGCGGAACTCGCCCATGGTTCGGGGCTGAGTGCGGACGCGCTGAAGCGCGGAAGCATGCGGCATACCTGGCATGGGTTGATGCTCGAAACCGCAAAGCAAAGGACTTGCGCTTAAAGAAGAGAGCATTTAACAAGGCTGCCAAATCATGCAAGAAGGCTCTACGGCAAGCTAGATTTGACCACATAAGCCAAATCGGGAAGAAACTAGCTTCGTACCCAGCGGGTAGTAAAGCGTTTTGGTCCCTGGCAAAATCAGTTGAATCGAACTTCCGTCGCCCCTCACTTCCTCCACTGCTGAGACCCGACGGGTCTTTGGCTCACTCTGCTGAAGAGAAAGCAAACTTGTTTGCTTCTCTTTTTGCCGAATCTTCGCGTTTAGATACTGCTGGCGAAGTACCTCCTAGTCTACCAGTTTGCGAGACACATTTGTCAGAATTTCGCATTCGTCAGACTGAGGTAAGAAGAACGCTGCGTAATCTGGACGTGAATAAAGCCAATGGCCCAGATGGGATTCCAGCAATTGTACTGAAAACTTGTGCGCCTGAGCTCTCTCCTATTTTGACTCGCCTGTTTCGTCTCTCTCTGGTCACTGGACAAGTGCCTCAAGCCTGGAAGCAAGCTAACGTGCAACCTGTGCCCAAAAAAGGTAGTCGTGCTGAGCCTGCCAACTATAGGCCCATCTCGGTTACGTCCATACTTTGCAAAAGTATGGAACGTGTACTGAATGGCAGGCTCATGGCATACCTAGAAGCGAATGACCTCCTAAGTGACCGACAATACGGATTTCGCCGAAACCGGTCAACTGGAGACCTTCTAGCGTATGCCACTCACATCTGGAGCGAGGCCGTCGAGAAGCATGGGGAAGCGCTTGCCGTTTCACTTGATATCTCGAAGGCCTTCGACAGAGTGTGGCATGATAGCCTCTTAAGCAAGCTTCCATCATATGGCTTGCCCACTGGGTTATGTGCTTGGATATCGGACTTCTTGAGGGAACGATTGATTCGAGTGGTCATTGATGGCTGCTCCTCCGATCTATTGGCTATCAATGCCGGGGTACCTCAGGGGTCCGTACTTTCTGCGACTCTATTCCTGCTGCACATCAATGATCTGCTTAAGCCCGGTACTTTTGGGTACGCTGATGACAGCACAGTGGTAGAAAGTTACATATCTAATGCACGAACCAGTGGAGTGCAAGTCCAGGCCCTCAGGGAGGCCTTGGTAGAACGCTTGAACTTGTCCTTAAAGGCAGTCTCCGATTGGGGCGATGCCAACCTGGTCAAGTTTAATGCCACTAAGACCCAGGCTTGTCTATTCTCTGCTAAACGGAGTCCCTTCGAACTGACTCCTACTTTCAGAGATGTGTCCGTACCGATAACTGACCACCTAGAGATTCTTGGTGTAACTTTGTCTCCAACTCTCAGTTTTGGCTCCTACATTGAGCATAAAGCTCAATTGGCTGCCAAAAAGCTGGCTATCCTTGCGAAGGTGAGACGGTACTTCACGCCGGGACAGCTCCTTGATCTGTATCAAGCGCAAGTCCGGTCGTGCATGGAGTACTGCTCTCATCTTTGGGATGGATCAGCCAAGTACCAGCTTGAGGCATTGGAGGCAATCGAGAGACGCGCCAAGAGACTCATAGGCAACGATTCCATAGTCGAGGCAAGGCTGCAAAGCCTTGAACACAGACGTAAAGTTGCTAGTTTATCGGTATTTTACCGGATACATTTCGGCGAGTGTGCCTTGGAATTACATAATTTAATTCCCCCAACCCCTTTCCATCATCGGACGACAAGAGACTCGGCGAAGCGTCATCGATACATGGTTGATATTCCACCAGTGCGCACGAAGCGTTTTGCTAGTACATTTATCATGCGCACCGCTAGAGAGTGGAACTCTTTGCCGGAGTCTATATTTCCCGAAAATTATAACTTGGGTATCTTCAAGTCAAGAGTGAATAGGTATCTTCTAGGCAAGCGTGCTCCACCGTACACCACATCATCACTTTCCATCAGGCGAGATAGTGGTCAAACGCAAGCATATTTCGATTAGAAAAAAAAAAAAAAGATTAAAAGGAACAAAAATATTGTTTTTTTTTATTCATTATGTGGCCACACCCACGAATAGCAATAACGCCTTCCTGAATCGCGTTAAGTTTGCGCGGCGTGTAACATATTATGTCGACGTTCCGAATATGCACGGTTGGGAAGACCGTGGCCGGACTAACACCCGCCTGACTGGAGATCTCCCCCTTCGCTAGTGGAACACTACCACCCATTCCTCTACAATTATAATAATAATACTAGCCCTGTATCAGTATTCAGCCATTGTCCCACTGCTGGGCAGGGGCCTCGTCTACTAATGAGAGAGGTTAGGCCTTAGTCCACTAATCCGCTGGCCTAATGCGGGTTGGTAGACTTCACATACCTTCAAATCCTTATGAGAATTCGCTGGTATGCAGGTTTCCTCACGATGTTTTCCTTAACCGTTATAATCCATAATTAACGATGAATACATACGTAACTTTAGAAAAATCAGATGTGTCTCCCATTTAGGTTTGGAAAATACGACTTTCGTCTTGACAGTCTGTGCCGCAACCAACTAGGTTTTCGCTGTTATTTTACTTATTTTAATACTATGAGTAGGCCCACCTCGAAAATGTGAGTAAAAATTATTTTTGTTCAATATACATATGTTATTTTTATAAGCTTCAAATTCTACCCTCAGGCCTAAACAAAGAAACAAATTTTTACGCTCCGCCCGCGTAAAAAAACAAAATCAAGAATTATGATAGGTTAATTTAATTGTTAAAACTAACTGAGTATTATACCTATACTAATATTATAAAGTGAAAGTAACTCTGCCTGTCAGTCTGTCTGTTGCGTTTACATGGCTAAATCACTGAACCGATTTTGACAAAATTTGGTATGACGATACATATGACCCCGAGGACGGACATAGGGTACTTTATTTTTAAATCAAACCCTAACAGGATGAAATAGAATCTAAAAGTTAGTATCGGAATTCAGAAACCGCTGAACTAACTTTGATGATATTCAGTATGGAGATATTTTAAACCCTAAGAAGGGATATGACATACTCCGACTTTTAATCAACCTTTTAGGGGTGCAGTGGGAGATGAAAATAAGCTATTTTGTTTTAAGGCCTCTTGATTTCAAAATTTACATCAAGGTCGCTACCAAGTACGAAGAATGAATCTGGTGCTAAAACTGAAAAAGTGGCTGCTATTTTGTTTTCTTTTCGCCAATTTATAACCATTAAAATATTTTTTGCCGTATATTTGGACTGGAACGAGAGAACGAATCAGCAAAAAAGCCTGCCCTACAAAATAGTTAGATCGATATACATTTGACTTCATAGCTCATAAGGTATGAGTAAAGAACTCCTCAGAGCATAGCAGCAAACATAAAAGAAAGAGTTTGAGTGAAAGTCTGAGAGAGAGTGAGTGTGTGAAAATGTTAGTGTGAGATAGAGGATTAGTTTTAGGAACAAGTAATGCCTATACTAGTGTACCCCATTACAAAAACTAATCGTGGTGCGTTTTCTGTAATCCGTAAATTTTTCATTTTTTACCCCATAGTCCGTCACCACTTCTTAATCGAATTTATATTAAATCATACTTATACACTCACGCCTGTAATCCCTAAGGGGTAGGCAGAGGTGTAACCAGTACACCCACTTTTCGCCGAATTTATTACGGTCCCATAATGTGATAGGGGTGAGCCTATCGCCATACCGGGTACAATTCCAGACTCCGGGCTGATACTGATGAACCCAATATCACTTTATCCGACCCGGGGATCGAACCCGACCACTCAGCACAGCAGTCGTAACGCAAGCGCAACTACAACTGCGCCACTGAGGCATATTGAAACCCCAATGGAAAAACATTATGCAATACAAAAAAATATATTATCGGTCCACATTTGACGGATCTGTCGTCTAATATAAACTCGTGGGCAATGCAACAACCTTTTATTAAAGTTCACCGAATTTTGTATTGTAAGTGCGCTCAGCTGTTTCTATGACATTCACAAAATTAGATCATTTTTAAACGGTCATCGCCTTATATTACGAGAGCTGACCAGCGACTCTCTTCGCTGTGTGTACGGTAGTCGTTATTCCACACTATACACAGTCAGGTCATAAGTATTGTCACACAGTAAAAACTTTTATTTTAGAATGCTGGCCACAAAAAAGTTTATTGAATTCGAATTTCAAATTGTTCATGAAAATAAAAATGTATACTTTTTAGAATTTTACTCATTTTTAAATATGGAGTGGACGCTTAAAGAAGACCGTGTTGCAGTAATTGCGTTGCATCGTTGCGGTTACGCGCCAATTCAAATTTTTGACATACTGAAAAATTTGAATATAACCAAAAGATTCGTTTATCGTACCATCAAACGATACAATGAAGACTCTAGTGTAGATGACAGGTCAAGAAGTGGTCGCCCTCGGTCTGTTAGGGACTCCAGCAGTGATAAAAGCTGTGAAGGCGCGAATTCAAAGAAATCCCAAACGTAAGCAGAAACTGTTGGCCCTTCAGATGGGGTTAAGCAGAACCACGGTGAAAAGGGTGTTAAATGAAGACTTAGGGCTTCGGGCATATCGAAGAAAAACAGGACATCGTTTGAATGCTCGTCTAATGGACCTGAGACTGAAGAGATGCCGCGCTTTGTTGAAGCGGTACGCGGGAAAAAAATATCGGGAAATTCTTTTTTCAGATGAAAAAATTTTTACCGTAGAAGAGAGCTACAACAAACAAAATGATAAGGTGTACGCACACAGTAGTGAAGAAGCGAGCAACCGTATTCCGCGTGTCCAACGAGGTCAATTTTCATCCTCGCTCATGGTATGGTTGGGAGTTTCTTATTGGGGCTTAACAGAGGTACATTTTTGTGAGAAAGGTGTAAAAGCGAATGCAGTTGTGTATCAAAATACAGTCCTGACGAACCTTGTGGAACCTGTTTCTCATACCATGTTCAATAACAGGCACTGGGTATTCCAACAAGATTCGGCGCCAGCTCATAGAGCGAAGAGCACACAAGACTGGCTGGCGGCGCGTGAAATCGACTTCATCCGGCACGAAGACTGGCCCTCCTCCAGTCCAGATTTGAATCCGTTAGATTACAAGATATGGCAACACTTGAAGGAAAAGGCGTGCTCAAAGCCTCATCCCAATTTGGAGTCACTCAAGACATCCTTGATTAAGGCAGCCGCCGATATTGACATGGACCTCGTTCGTGCTACGATAGACAACTGGCCGCGCAGATTGAAGGTCTGTATTCAAAATCACGGAGGTCATTTTGAATAAACTTTAGTGTCATAAGAATCTAAGTTTTGTTAAGTTCATTTTGGTATATAAATGGTTACATAATGAATAAACTTGTTTCAATTATTTTATATTAAGCATGTGACAGAATTTATGACCTGACTAGGTAGAATCACAGCGCGATTTATATGAAAAAGCAAAATGAACATTAATTACATCTTTCAGAATATTAATAAGTCATGAGATTTCACTCGCATTAGCAATGATTAATTGTTAAAAAATATATTTATATATAGCGTTTTTCTCAGAAGCAGACATCAATTGAAAAATATTAATAAATAATTTATCATTTGTACCCCAGTATTCATCATTTTGACACCACTCCACCCTAAAGTGGTCTGGTTGAGATTGCAATTAGCGATAAGACGATTGTAATACGTAATATGTTACTTTATTTCTCTCTAATGTTATCAGTAAAAATGCATTCGCAAAGCACTTAGCGACAGTAGGTACCAAAATAATGCCTAAAACACATGCGGAATATACGTATAACATTTTTCAATATTCAACTTTTAATAGGCACACATAATGTTTAAACAACTAACATTAACTGAGGTGAAGGAAGAACATGGCTGCCATCAAGATCAATAACTAACTTTCTTCCAAGTCAATCGAATCAAACTAGTACAAAAGGATGTTCAAAAAATAATAGCATATGTGACTTAAAATTTACTAAGTCACACAAGACAGTATCAAACCAAAAAGAGCAAGAACTGCAATATCTTATATTCGCATATGCATAGGTATAGACTAGAATGAAGTGCCAGCATACAACTAAATATGAATTACATATTATGTAACAAGACATACAAAAAAAGGTCAATAACAAAAAAATATCCATTTAAACCTTTATTTCCATAAAAACACATTTAATAACAGAGTTAATTAGCTTTATACATATAAAAAGTAGAATAGATTGGAGAACACCCATAAATAATATACAGAACCCTATACCCTTAATCTGTTATCCTAGATGGCTAGATCTAAAGCTATTGAAGTCTACAAATTTATATGAGTGATTGTGGATTAGGCAACAGCACATTATAGTTCTATCCACATTTTCTCAAAAATATTCAATACAGCAACTAAGTTGCCAACATTTAGCTTACAAATACTACGAAAATAATTTACAGCTCTGAGTTTATATCAGTTTGAAAGTAATAATAAATCTTGTGTATAAACATTGTTATCACATCATGTGGAACAAGCTAAAACAATTTTTTACATATAGTGCTTTTTAAGCACTAGCTTAAGCTCATAGCTTTGCTTGCGTGATTGGGTTTGTCTTACCTGTTGCATGATTAAATTTATCTGTACCCTAAATCAGGAGGGGCAAAAATACAATCTACCTTCAATTATCCACAATATGTATAAACAACTATTACATGTCAATTTGTTTATCTATCTAAATCTACAACTAGATTGTTCATAATCTTGTTGCATATCAGCAACAATCGACCAGTAGCCTATCTCTTGCATCCCTTTTCCATCACAAAAATTACCTATAAAAACTGTGTCATTTTCACAGATTTCAAGTTAATCAATTACTAGTTACAACATATAATTAAAAACTTTATTTATTAGTATACAAGTATAAAAAGCGGCTAATACCCAGGGAAAGGTACTACCGAGAGGTATATTTCACGGGTCCGACCCCAACAACGAGAGAGCACGCCTCTGACCTTTCGAAGTTATGTGTGTATTTATTTATAAGCTCTCGCTTTGATAAAAAAGCGTTGAGTAAACCTGCAAATTCTCCATAAGAATTTGCAATGTATATAAAATCTCCCATCTTTAGTATTGCTTCATTTTAGTAGAGGAGTCTGTGCCCTACATAACTGGGACTATATACATACAGATCTAAATGTATTATTATTATAAAAGTACAGATATATTATTACAGGTAGATAAACCTCAATACAAAAACATTTGTAAATGCAACAGGGACTATAATATTATTATGGAACTTATATCTAGAACTGACACTGGCTTGTGTCTTTAACTGTAAATATTTTTAACAACTTTTTTTTCACACAGCCCCATCGCCACTTTTTCTTATTATACTATATAATACTTATTCAAGTTTAGATATCAATAAAATAATCCAAAATATACCTTTACCCTACATATACATAGCACTATGTTAATACATTATATGTAGTTTGTTTGTTAGTTAGACATTTCAACAAAACTTTTGTGCTCAAGATGTTTTAGAACTAAATTCAACAATTGTATAATATTAAGCATTGTACAAAATTAATAAAAACTAAAAGATTATGCAATAATTTAAAATACAAGCTTTTAAGGCAATGTTACTAGTACCAGAATATTTTGTATTATTGATTTTATTAAACTATTGGGGAACTGTTGGTTTATGGTAGAAGTTAAAAACAATCCTATTGTCAGATTGTCAGATGTCACCTCACATATAAAGCTATCATAGTTTGACATAATTAGGCAATTTGTAGGCATGGCATTCAACTCGTATTATTATTAGCTCATTCATGGGATCAGTTTAAGATTACTATAGTTTGTTCATTAATTTGGGTTGCTAGTAAATTAAAAAATATATTTAAATAACAGGAAAAAATATACATATGTTGTCCAAAGATACAAAATATTTGTATTATAAGCCACTTACAAGATCAAGATCAAGATTTTTCACAGTTAAGCTTAATTTTTTATCATTGTTGTTGTCAATGAGTAATCATTACATTAAATATCTCCTTAGATTAAAATAAAATATTCAGCACTATTGTCTTTCATCTCATACAAAAATTTACAGTTTTTTTAATTTGCAAAAATTAAGTTGGCCCTACTTTACCGACTTTGGTTGTATATGACTCATATGTTGGAGTACTATAGTGTTTTAAATGCTTCCATTACATTGTCATCTAAAGTTTTAAAAAGGCCAGCACACAATGAAGAATGATTACTACAATAAATAAATACTAAACCCGGTCCAAAAAAGTTAGCCATAACCATAATTAATGTAAGGGCGTATACACACGACGTTTTTGAAATGACTTAATGATGCGCGTATAACGCAACTAAGATATGCTGTAAACACAATGCAGAGAGTACCTTAGTACCTTTGCATACTACATGATATTGAGATTCATACTCGATTAATTAGCTTGTCTGAATCGACATTACATAATAAGTTATTCCCAATATAATAATCATTGTAATATATATAAGTATTTATATATACCATTTAGTAATTATAGACATTTTTTTTTTTTTTTGCAATACAAAAATGCCAACACTTTCATTATTTTAACATTTTATAATGTAATTTCCTTATATTAATTAGTTAAACTGTTCCCTTCAATGTTCACTATTTATTTTGTAAGTTAAGCTACTATTGTAATATCGGTACTATGTAACATCAAAAATGTATTCCCGTATAAAGATTTCCTCGATACGGCTTGCCTAGTGAGGAAATCGAAGGACATTATCATTTTTTGTACATTTTGATGTCAGCAAAATACATTGTCAAGCGTTTTTTTTTTTATTATTGTTCTTGTATAACTTGTGAATTGTGTATTTTGTGGTAATAAATTTATTTTCATTTTTTTTTTCATTTCATTACATTATTAATGTCGATTCAGACACGCCGTAATCACTTGTTTATATACAACAAACAAATACAACTATATTGTCGGTGCATACAATTTAAGATGCGATATTTACTCGACTTATACTGTTGTAATCACACATTTGATCTGTATTTTAATTTGCTTTGGTATTGATACAATTGAGAAATAAAAAACAAACTGCAAGTGGACTGCTGTATGTTTTTTAACCGACTTAAAAAAAAGAAAGAGGGTCTCAATACGACGTGTATTTTTTTATGTTTGTTACCTCAGAACTCCGTTATTTATTGACCGATTTGAAAAATTCTTCTTTTATTACAGAGAATATGCTTCCAGATTGGTCCCATAGAATTTTTATAAAAATCGATTGAGTAGTTTGGTTTTAAAACCAAAATAACTTGAAAAAATATGTTGTCCGAATATACGAAACTGCGAATTTTGCTTTTCTGTGCCTTTTGGTACTCTATCCAACGTTAGGTACGTTTTTTATATTTGTACCACCAAAAAGCAAAAAATAAATTATTACTTTTTTAATAAAACTGGCTTCAAAAAAACCCAAACACAACTAAAAAGCAAAAAATAATTGGTTACATTTACATCAATTAATTACATACAATTTAAATCAATTATTTGGAGTCGGTGCCAGCCAAAACATGGAAAAACAGAATAACCAGGCATACAAAAAAATATAAATTAGATCCATACTTGGTTTTTATGAATCTAAAAGTAAAGAAAACAACACCGGCACTGACTCCAAAAATAATTCATTTATATGTAAGTAAGTAAATGTAACCAATTATTGCATGCTTTTTAGTTGTGTTTGGGCTTTTTTTGAAGGCAGTTTTATTTTTATTTTTTCGATTTTTCATTTGGGCCAACATCTGTACCATATTCATATCGTCAGATGTGCAATAGGCATCAAATAAATTTATTGATAAATTAAAACTATACTAAATTATAATTACCAAAAAAGAAACAGCATTGTCCATATCAGTATATATTACTGATCTTATTCTATGTGGTTAAAATTTAAAAGAATTGAGAAGATAGTTTTCTTTCTTTAGTTCATAAATAAAGAAGTGCCAGGGTAATAATATTCATCACTATATTCTGTTTTTAACTTGTTATTGGTATTTTAAATTTAACTGAAAATATTCCTATTACAAAACTCTCTTAAGATAGCCAATAATATATATGCAATAACAAAAACAAAATAATTAATAAGAGATTTCTAAAAAAACTGCTTATACTTATTTTGGCATCAAGAAACTTACTAGCTACTAGTACTAGTAGTTATAATATGAGACATTTCTTATTGTTGTAAGTATATGAAACCAAACTGCATGCAAGAATAGCAATGCAGTAAGACACATTGCTCATTGTGAATTCTCCTTTCATCAGTGAATCCACCAAAAGCAATATTTGAGTAATTAAATATTATATAGCAATACCCCTGAAGTAGTCATAGCGGTTGCGCCGCTGGTCCTGCAGCTGACCAATCTTGGATGTGGTATCACTCTCCCGGCACATGCCGCAGAAAGTGCTAGTTACTACATGGAAAGGACTACGATAGTACATATTTGGATCTTTAGGCCTCTTATTCTTTTTGTGGCATCGCACATGCAGGATTACTTCAAGAAGCATAAGAATTACGCAGAAGAGTCCAGGAAAGACCATCAATGTAGGAATGAGAAGCATTCGGTGGCTGATGGGATTTGTGCCTTCGATTATGCTCGTCTGAAGCGATTCGTACCGTCTCGCCCTGGTTATGTATGGAGGTATGTAACGCAAATACCTCCTTGGCTGCTCCGACACGTTCTGATTCCGATTCTCATCATTGTTCAGTGGAAGCGACTGATTGTCAACCGTCGGCTCTCCCGTTTCTTCGTTCACGTAAAATGTTACAACTTCCCCTGTCTCGTCGTCGCAGCAAAACCCGCGAATAGTGCCCATGGCAAGGAATGAGTCTGGAAGTAATTTATTTAATATGTATGTATCAACTGTCAATACTTAGAATGAATTACAAGATAAAACGATTTCTTACAGTATTTTATAATAGAAATGTTTTTACCACATTCAATTGATCAAAACAGAATTTTACATTCGCAATCACAAGTAGTAATTTTATTATTTTTATTGATTTTTATTTTTTTAACTTAGGCAAACTACATTATATCAAACCAGAGTTTGGCAGGTGATGGCTAGAAATGTAGCCTCAGCGTTCATGCGCAAAGATAACAGAAACGATCGATTGGGCAAGGGAGATAGAGATATTCAACTTCATAGGACAGTCAGAGATGGGGAATGTGTTATGTTTAGTAACTTACACAACACAAAATGATGGCCGCCATTTTTTTGCAACTGGTAATTTAGTTTCAGAGCTTAGTGGAATATTCTATGATCATTTAAGTTCAAAAAATCTGTTTATGGTAACTTGATGGCTGATGGGCAGTGTCACGTTTATTTTTCGTATTTTGAAATAAAAGTAGCCTTTTATTCATTAAAATTCTGTGAAAACCTGGATTAAGGATTAGTTTCAAAGTATCAATAACAAATCGTAGCTGTCCAAAAGGTAATTTTTGTCTTATTTGATTGATTTATTTGCTTGGCAATTGGTGAGCTGCCGCTTGTTAGAATAACGTATAATTTACTTTTCGTCCGCTTTTATTATTTTTATGAAAGCTATGTTCCGTAAATAACAAAAGTGTTTAATTCCAATGTTACGAGGATACGTGTGAATTGTGTGTTTTGCGACTAAATTGTCTTGAGTCGGTTTTGTTGTAAGTGTGCATGTATTTGTAGTTATAATACTTGGACTGATTGTATAGTTATTATGGTGCTATATATTTTTGCATAGTATATAGTTGGGCTTTTTAATAGTAAAAATATACATATTTTCTCGCCATATGTGATTGAGGTTATAAACAAGGAAGCACTGCAAATTTATTGAATTATGTATTTCAACCATAAATTTGTGACAGATCAATGATTTCTGTGTACAGTCTTGAAGCAATGTGCAATTGTGATAAAAAAATTATTTTATATATTGTAAGAATATCTGGAATCTTCAGCCACCAAGTATTATTTGACAAGTTATGCCCTGATTGTGAGTCTCTTTGCATCCTTATCATGTATATGAATTATGGGCAATGTTCTGATGAATTAAGATTGGATGTTTACATTTTAGACAAGTCACTACTTGTAACTACTACTAACTAACTACTCTTTAAAGGCAACATTTTCAAAAAGATTCCTTTACAGTACAGCGACATGGAGCTGATGGTATTTTCAGACCAATATGATTTAGAAACAAGCCTATTTATGTATGTAGGCCAGCAACGGACCAACAATTTCTCTGATATTGTAGGTGTTGATAAGCAGTGGTGATAATCACAAAGTGTCCCACACTCATTAGAAAATTCATTAAATATCAAAGCTTTTGTAGACACAAAATTATGTTGAAAAGTGATAATAGTATGGCTTATAACATTCCATTGATGATTCTGCCAATGTTGTGACTCACAAATGTTTTATACTTCAGATTCAAATAGTGTACTTTCAAATATAGAACATAGGTTCATTCTGTATGTGAGAGTAGTGTACCTGTTGAACCATTGGCATGCTATCACATATATCTTATTTCGGGTCTATGGAGTCCCGGTCTGTTGGAATCCTTGCATAAAGTGACATATCTCCACCCATTAGCTGCTCAAATGATGGTGCTCCCTTGATGCTAGTATACAATACTTTTAGACCAAACAGGGCTTGTTCTTGGGTGCATTTGTATTATATATACAGGGACAACTATTAACTGGTGTCAAATTATGCAAGGATTACTTGCTCCCTTAGGATCCCATCACATTGCCCAGTTGCCACTATCGGTTCACATCCATGCATAACACTCTGGCGGCTTTCACTCTGACCGTCTGGTGAAGGCATGCCAGAGGTCGGGTATCTGTTTCGCGTCAATGTTCACTTCAACTAGTCAGTAAAGTTAAGCTAGTGTTGAAGAACAGGACCTTTCCCAGGGAGCATAGGTATATGGGGTTGATACTCGCCAACAGCTCTCCATTAGCTGCCATGTATTGAATTATTATGAAACACAGTCGACTCTTGATAATTCAAACCTTCGATGATTCAAACCTCTCTTTAATTGGTAGTAATTGTTGAGTCCCTAACTACCTAAGTCGAACAAAAAAAACAATCCATAATTATATAAAACACACATTAATTCAATTTTTTTTCATGTAAACACTCGACATATCGAAATATGGACATGTTGAAACCTGTATACACACAAACAATCATGTAGGCCTATCCGATATGCAGTTTAGCCATTAGTACCTATGTATCTAATTGTGTTCTTGTGATTTTGTAAGGTTTGTTTTGTTGTAAGGGTTTTAAGGCCCACAAATATTACAGACTTCTTTAAAAAAAAATCTCACTGATTTACAAAAAAAATTTAGTGACTAGTATGTTTCAATAAATACTACTTTCAGTAATTCAAACTTTTTTGTTTTCTTCTTGGTATTACAAACCTCTCAATATTTCGAACTCTTCATAATTCGTAATCGAAAGGTCCCTTCATCTTTGGATTATGGAGAGTCGCCTGTATGAAGATAAATAGTGTTTATAATATTAATTTTATAATTGTGCAATAGAATGAAGTATTTTGTAGATGTTCTGTTGAGCATAATCATTATGAAATGGGATAATATGTATGTCCGGGTAAGTATTTACCATCTTTTCAATTAAGGTTTGTTTCATGTATGTTCAGAGTACTTTTTGCTAGTTCATAGGTATATGCAAGTAGGCTCTTTTTGTAGTATTTTAATTTTTGACAGGAAACATTCTTTGTTTCATTTTTGTATACAGGACATTTTTAATTATTAAGGATTTAAGGTGGTGTTTATTATTAGACACACTGCCTATTACTAAATGAGTGAGTGCTGAAACCAAAGAAAATAAACTAAAGTGGCGTGATAGAAGAAACCGTGCGAGCATCAGTTGAGTGATGATTTTATCATTACAACATTGTTGTAATTTTAATTAATAATGTACCAACCAAATAAATAAATGAAACAAAATGTGAAGAATAAAAGAAGAAGAAACAAATCAAATATCAAAGCTCATTGTAGTTAAATTGACTGTAGTAGGGAGTCCGTGTTCCTTCCGACTTCCTATATCAGTCAATGAAACTGCATAGAGGCTAACTCTGCTCAAGATCTATACAGAATGAAGATAAATGAATTAACATTTCAACATTCAATATATCATTTTATTATTTCACTTATATGTGTTTAACTTAGATATTTGTAACTAGCATAGTATTATCTAAAGTAAATACACTCTATTGATATTAATTGTTTGTAAACCTTTTTAAAATAAATAAAAGTAGAACGAAAAACAGTATAAGTTTGAACCTATGGTTTCTTATAATCTGATTTTATCCTGTAGATTATTTTCCTTTTTGTTTAAAAGGAACAGTACAGTACTCTACTACTACTACTACTACTCTACTACAGTACTCTCTCAAAATCCCTCTACATAAAAGTCAGTCATAAAAAAAATATCATAAAAACAATTTTTTTCATATTTGAGTTAAATATGTAATATAGGAAGTTAAAATCTGCATTGACTATAACAATGTTTTATGATTAAAACACAAAACAAAAGTTGCTTTTGAACCAAAGTTGGCAATCTTTCACTATCAACCTGTCTTATTTTCAGAACATTCACAATATTTATTGTTTGACGAGACTACTATCAAACATGGGAAACGAGTAAGTAATATTTAAAGGTAATATCGTCATGATTTATTACTTACCATAAACATCATAATATATATACCTACCTCATTTCACTCTTTATAACAACTTTCACTAGGTATAGTTAACTCCCAATATCATGAACATTATTTGTTTTTGATTGATATGATCTAAATCTGTACATTGGTATACTCTTTATAAGACAGCACTTATTGTATACACTAAAATATCCCAAATACTTGAACGTTGTATGTTGCCGAATTTGAATGCATAAACAGTTACAACAATTTGTTTTTTATCATTATCTCGGGAGTACAAGTCCCTTAGTCTCTTGTTTTTATATTATTATTGTTAACCTCATGACTACTTATAGACTTAAAATTTATCTTCATTACCAATCTGAAATACTGAACTAACTACTATTTTAGTAGTTGTGAGATTAAAAGTAAAGGTTTGTTTAGTACTACTTTATAAAGGTATCAGGAAAAGTCTGTAAGGGGCAAATATTTTTATAAAGAGTTTACATTGTAATTTAAGAAAGAAAGTTTTATAAGTATTATTTTACCTCAAAATTTTTGTTTGTGTGCTGTCATAGTTTTATATTAATGTCAAATACCTAATAAATATACCTAAATATGACAGTCAAAATAAAGCAAATTTCAAACAATGAGCAATTCAGAAATAACTATCAATATATCAATAGAATTTAAAACTAATAATTTGGAGACACGGTGATTTTATTATTCTAATATCAATAAATATGTGTTTGTAATAGTTGACAATATTCTGATCGCGTGGTCACATGTTACAGAATAAGACAATTTGTTGTGAAGGAAAAAGAAGTAGACGAGGCGCTGATAAATGAAATATTCGTAAGTACAGCCCTTTATTTGTTTCCAGGTCTCTAATTGATGAAAAGTCGACAAATGGTGGAAAACACGAAGATGACTCTAGGAAGAAGAAAAAAAGCAAGAAACACAAGAAACGTAAAAGAGTAGCCGATGAAGATGACGATAAAGCACATAAAAAAAGAAAGAAGTCAAAAAAGGATAAGCACAAGAGCCCAAAACCCGAGAGTGAAACCTCACTATCAGATGTAGAAGACTTAATCAAGAAATCCAAACAATGTAAACAATCTCGCAATCGGCCGTCAATAGAATCATCGGTGTTAGAAACTGCAATTTTACATCATAAAACGAAAAACGGAGATGCAAAATCTCTCAACCAAAACCAAGAGAGAATTTCAAATAAAACGGAAACACTAGAAATTATATCGTCAAATTCTGAGACTGAAAACTACCAAGATGACTGCGCAAGTCCTGAACTCACAATGATAGAAGACGACCTAAACTTGGAGGAACTCATGAAGCAAAAGGAACTTCTTCAGGCTCGCTTAGTAGCTTATTTCTCTGACAGAAGCGAAGATGAGGGCGCCCACGCCAAAGATAAAACAGATGACATTATATGTATAAATGATGATGCTAAATCACCCGTTCATAAGAAATCCAAGAAGGACCGAGAGCATGAGCATCATCATCGAAGTAGTAAACACAAAACGAGCAAAGACAGATCTGCCGAGAGGGACAAACATAAATCTAAAAGACATGAAGAGGATCTTCGAGATATTATTAATAGAGAGTCTAGAAGGGAGATAGAGAAGAGACACGAAGAAAGAGAACACCGTGAAAAGAAGGAGAGAGAGCGGCGGAAACTTGAAGAAAGAGAACGAGAACGAGATAGAGAGAAAAAGAAGGAACGTGAGCGGGAACGAGAACGAGAGCGAGAGAGGGATCGAGAAAAAGTGAAAGATCGTGACAAGGAAAAAGAGCGTGATAGGGATCGTAGGTCGCCTGAAGTAAGGCGAAGAGAGAGAGAACCGTCGAAGAACCGTAAGAGGTCCCGCGAACGACCACCGAGCCGAAGAGATCATAGATATTCCGATAGAGAGCGTCAAACACGGGACCGCAGTCGAGACCGGCACTACGAGCGCTCCCGGGGGGACGCCAGGGATAAGAGGAAGGTATGAGAAAAATAACAAGCAAACACTTTTGATACTGAATCAATAACATGAAGATGTACCCTAATCGAACAATTGATAAGTGGTTGTAAATTGATTAGAGCACCAAACTAATAATAAGCATTGTTCAAATTCAGTACGTTGATATTCATTTTGTTCCGCAGAGTTCACAGAATGAAGTGGCGCAAGTCGTGGCGAGCTCAAGTGACGAAGAGCTAAACATAGACATCAATACTGACGATGATGAGGAAACAGAGGAGCAAATTATCGAGAGGAGACGCAAGCAGAGGGAACAGCTCATGAAGGTAACACAACACACATAATTTGAACCAGATCCAAGAAAATTATGTATTTTGAATCCCACCAGTGTTGCAGCCAAGTTAGAAAAAAAGGCGTTATGCCGGCGATGTGCAATGTTTCTGCAGTTCAAAACCTATTCAACATACGCTCTTGAAATTTTGTGTGTCAAATAAGGCAAATTTCACGAACGCTCTTATTATAGTTCTAAGTTTATTAAAGTAGGAAAAGTACATTTTTCATAACGCACTAATTAACTCGCTGATCAAACATCTAGACCACTTTTAAGTAACTTAGAAACTAGAAATTTAACATCAAGATCATTATCTTCAGGCCTCTATGAAAAAATTCAAGCATTAATAAAGGTCAAACCGGATACTGGGTTTTCAGTGATAGGTATAATATAAATAAAATGAATTTTCGCTGCGAAAAAAAATATGTGTATTGAATATTTGCTATTTTTGCAGAGGCTAGGTGGTAACAATCAAACAAACAACACAGATTCCACAGAACAGCAGACCATGGCGATCACCACTCCAACTAAATTAGAAAGCTCCACAAAGAGCGACATATCTGTCAATAAATCAGAGCTTGAAGAAAAAGAAAGAAAACTTAAGACTGAGACTAACAGTGATCAGCTCATCAAGAACATAGAGGATGACACCAAGAGTACAATTAAACTAGAGAAGTCCAACAAGAGTGGTGAATGGGACATGTTTGCTGATCAGGACAACTTTGATAGTGTTGATGTAAGTATTATGTAAACAAGTTCATTGTCATAGTACAGACTCAATTATATTATGCTATTTAAAAAAATACAAAAACTAACAATATGTTCATTTCATGCAGACTCCAACAGCTGGAAAGCCAAGAAGTAAAAATGTGTTAGAGAATCCATCTCTTACCGACAACTGGGATGACGCCGAAGGTTATTACAGGTAACAAGACACATTCAAATTGATAGAATTCTATTAAATAAGAATAAGTCTATTAAGAATCTTTATACTTTTCTTTCACTCTTCAGTGAAGAGTATAAATAAAGAATGAAGAGCTTCTCGAATCATCTTGTTTATTACAGAGTGCGTATAGGTGAGACGTTGGACAACCGGTACAGTGTATACGGATACACTGGGCATGGAGTGTTCTCGAACGTGGTCCGAGCACGCGACCAAGCGCGGGATAACGCTGACGTCGCCGTCAAGATCATACGCAACAACGAGATCATGTATGTATACATGCTTCCCTATTCCTTTTCGGCTTTAAAAAAGGACGAGGCTCTCAATTCGTTGGAATCTTTTTTGTTATATATTTTCCCCGATTACTCAAAGACGCCTGGACCGATTTGAGTTTTTTTTTTGTTTAAAAGGGTATACTTCCCAGGTGGTCCCATTAGCACCAAGTCAGGATCTAATGCTGGGATCTCAGAAAAATCGAGGGCAACCTTTAAATTTTATAGGGACGCATATTTGATTTTTAATTGAAGTCTGTGTTCTTTTTATGAATTAAAAAACTTTTTTATTATTCACGTTAAACTTATATACTTTAATAAGATGTCTTGAAAAGACAGTACTTCAAAGTCGCCTGCAGGGATACAAAAGTGACGTGGCTGAAATAAACAATAATGCATAAAACATATTTGTCCAGGCACAAGACTGGTCTCCGCGAGCTGGAAATCCTGAAACGGTTGAACGATGCTGACACTGAAGACAAATTCCATTGTCTCCGTCTGTTTCGACACTTCTTCCACAAACGGCACTTGTGCATGGTGCTGGAGCCGCTGTCGATGAACTTGCGCGAGGTGCTCAAGAAGTACGGCAAGAATAGCGGTATCCACATTAAGGCGGTCAGGAGCTATACGCAGCAGATATTGTTGGCGCTCAAGCTGTTGAAGAAAACCGGGATACTGCATGCTGGTAAGTTATAAACGCGTGTGAAGTGCAGTTCAAAGGCTTTCTTGGTTCCATGCAATACCTTAGCATGTAGTAGGATAAAAAAATTATTTAATATTTTGCAGATATTAAACCTGATAACATTCTCGTTAATGAGAGCAAGTTAATGCTAAAACTTTGTGACTTTGGCTCAGCGTCTCACGTGTCTGACAATGAGATCACCCCATACCTCGTCTCCCGATTTTACCGAGCTCCGGAGATCATCCTTGGTGTCAGCTACGACCATGGTATCGACATGTGGTCTACAGCTTGCACCATATATGAACTGTCAACCGGCAAGATCATGTTTAGTGGCAAGTCAAATAATGAAATGTTGAAATACTTTATGGATCTAAAAGGAAAGATACCGAATAAGATCATCAAAAAGGGGCACTTCAAAGACCAACACTTTGATTCAAACTGCAATTTCATGTATCATGAGTTGGACAAAATCACTGAGCGGGTGAGTTCTGTTTATTTTTTTATTAATTTAAAGTACATCAGCATTGTATGTATATAAGTGAGCAGCTAATGAAGATCTAATAGATTATATATACACATTACAAAACATTTTAAAGTAAAAATTTACAAATGGCATCAATGCAACAAGTGTAAATGTTTGTAATAGACATAATATACTATTTAACTTGTTCTGTTGAGCACCATTCATTTAGTGTTAGAGTAAGAAAGACCTGACACTATATAATTATGATATCCAAAAAAAAATTGCAAAAAGTTCGGTCTCTGATATATATGAATACTTGCCTGGCCTGGGTTGTGTGTCTTTTTTAAAACAGAGGCTGGCAAACGAGAGGTGCTACACCTGATGTTAAGTGAGCGCCCACGAAAACATTAATTTTAAAGTAAAGTAATGGTGAAGTGTTAGGGCCCCTGATAATCTCTCTGAATAACAAATGCTTCCACTTCATGGTGTAAACAAAACTGTCTTCAGCCTGACTACGGCTAAGGGGTGTTAGATTAAATCGTTTCAGACAATACTAGAGTGAAATGTATGTATGTAAACCATATTATACAAAATATAATTCGTGAATATAACGTAACGCTAATCGTTTACATCCAAAGATCGTCTTTTCAAATCATCGAATAATATTATGTTCAATAAAGTTTTATTTATTAATTATGATTATTGCGAGAAGCCGGCTAGGAAACGAGAGGACGTGGGTTCGATTCCCGCACCGAGACAAATGTTTGTGTGACAGATATTTGTTTCCGGGAGTTCTGGGACCGTAGTCCCTCGTAGTTCCTGATACCCATGATACCAGGTTAACCCAGTGGGGGGTCAGGACTGTATGTGTAACTGTTGGGTTTATTTATCGTTATTTAATATGTTATGCCTGCTGTACACATTAGACCAAGGTGCTGGGCCAGCATATTGAACCAACTAGAGGCCTACTTGGCATATGTTGGTAGTTGGCGACCAACACTGGCCGGCCAACTAAATAGTGTCGGTTTTTCAAGGACACATCAAAGGATCTTGGCACGTTTCGCCAACAGTGTTCACACATTGAGTTTTATTCAGTTCGTTGTGGCTCGTCAGTAAAGACAGTAGTGTAGCACGTGAGTCTCAGTCTCAAAATATAATATACCGGGCTTATGAAAATGAATAAAACACATACAATAAAAAGCTCGAGTGATGTAAAAAAATCATGTATGATGATATATGTAATTGATTTATGGTAAAATTAAGACAGTAGTGTACATTTCTGTAATCGTCTCCTATGGCTAAAAATCTCAACGTCAATGCAGGTCGTATTTTTGTTGGTACAGCTTCCTTCCAGGTAGTATCTTGTTTAGAAAGCATTGTAGAATTTTTTGTACTAGGTGCTCAAAATCAGTACACGACATACGAACGATACAATAAATAGGGTAGTTTCCTGTATTTAATTTTGTACATTATTCTATATGGAACCGATTATAATACACAATAGAAACTTGAGAAAACAGAAT
The DNA here is from genome assembly GCA_905220505.1 of Laothoe populi. Taxonomy (NCBI): domain Eukaryota; kingdom Metazoa; phylum Arthropoda; class Insecta; order Lepidoptera; family Sphingidae; genus Laothoe; species Laothoe populi. The sequence goes on along the minus strand of HG992149.1, from coordinate 13,259,670 downwards.
CAATAATGCTTGATAAATGAGGTCACAATATTTATTTTCAAATATTGGTAATATGAGCAAATACTCACAGGCATGCGCGAAAACGGTGGCGTATTGGGAACATATTGATACCTCCCTCGCACAACGGCACAGTAATGGGGATTCTGAGAATCGTGACGTCACAGTACATATGCATTATTTTACTGTAATTTGACAATTACCCTTCCAGCAGATTTGAATGGCGTCTAATTTACTTATTTTTGTTCGAATTCAAAAAATTCTTTTGGTAATAGGTCTTAGGTAATTTAAATATTTGATTAAATTGATAAAAAAAAACAACTACCCTATTGCCGCAGCTGCAAGAGTTTCCACAACCATCTTTATGAAAGCACCGATGTAGAATGATCAATACGCAAATATGTAAATAGCGACGACTGGGATCCGATATTTTGACACAAGATTGACACCTTGGTCCAGTGTGTACAGCGGTCTACACAAGTTGAACTCCTTAGTCTGTCAGCTCGTAATAATCTTAAAAATTACTAGCACAGAGGCTCAGAGTGGCGACCAACAGAATGGTTTGTTACTAATGGAAATATAACATATATTTTTTGTAAGATTTATAACTGAATATCGAACAAAATATATTGACAGCCTCAAAAGGGTGTGTAGTATTTTGGTATTCAGATAACTACGAAAGTCACTCGAGGTTGTATTTCAATTAAACAAATTCAGTTTTGCTGCCACTTCATCCATTTGCCACTGACCCAAATGCGACTGTTTTGGAAAATCAGACCATATGTGCCCATAATTATGAAAGTGGTCTAGGCCATATATTTATTGATTCGAGATATTTATTATGCGACATTTTAATTTAGAGTTTTACATTTTATGAAAGTTCACCGATTTTTGCATTACGAGCGTGTTCAGCTAATTTTGTTCGTATGATGTTAACCAACACTTGTAACTATTAGGTGCTAACCGCTTTCTGTTGCGATAGTTGATCAGCAACTTTTTATGCTTAAAGTGTACACTTATGAAATCTTGTCCGAGTTAAGAAACTTTTGTCGTTGACTGTACTTTTTTGTAGAACCAACTTTACTTTGGCCTTATTGTCCTTCCTTTTTTTACACATTTTGTAAAATGAAATTAATATATTTTCAATGAAAAACGATCAAATACAATAATTCTTCCTTTAAACTGTTTGTACGCGTTAGAAATTCCATAATAATCATTCGTGTTCATAATATATGTATACCTATTTTAAATAGTCACACATACATATATTATTAATATATAGTATTAAATTGTATAAGAACTAAAACAATTTCTTGCCCTGCAGCATTATTTATACACAAACAATACATTAGGGTAGACGAGACCATTTGCTAATAATTATTTTCAATAAGTTGCGTTACCCTGTATATATAATTGTAAGAGTTTCATAAATTCCTCATAAATGTATAAGTTAGACTCTTCTCAGATATGATAATAGTGACAATTGGCAAATTACAAAAAAATACAACGAGTTGGATGTCACGGCTCGGCTCCTTCGCGCCATTATAGTGCGGCACTCACACCACACCCACTGGAAATTTAAAGTGGAAGGAATTAAAAATTCTCTATTGAAAGTATTAAATACTACTTTGGTTTATAACCAATTGAGAGCGGTTTCATTTCTCGAGACAGATATTAAGAATAGGAAACCACAATGTAAATATTCACAAAACTATGAGTCTGAACATATATTAACATTTTACAGGAGAAGGTAGTGACAATATCAAGCATTAAGGCAACCCGTGACCTGCAGTCTGAATTGGCACCCGCTCACCACCGCCTGCCCGCGCCTGAGGCGAAGAAGATGACGCAACTGAAGGACCTGCTCGAGCGCATGCTCATGCTGGATCCGGCTAAACGTGCTTCTGTCAACCACTGCCTCGCACACGCCTTCATACAGGACAAGATCTAGCGCGGCGCCGCCTGCTTTAACCGGACAAGGCGCTACTAGTAGACATCAGGCACGCCTCCGTCAAACACTGCCTCGTGTATGCATCTCTTCATATACAACGAAGATCAGCCCCGAAAGGGCGTGCTTTGATCGCATAAGATTGCTACTAGTAAACACCAAGCGCGCCTCCGTCATAATAAGTCATATTCTAACAGTCTCCACATGGTCAGTGGCTTTGTAATGCCACAGATAACCAGACGCATATGTTGTTCCACCAAAAACATTGATTCAGTAACTTATGGCAATATTTACACTAGATTAATTGTTGTAAATTTAAAGTACTCTGATATATGATTTGATGATCAATAAAATATATTTTCTCATTATAATATTAAAGTGTACTTAATATGCATTGATTAAATTAATTACCATTTGCCCAGCAGTGTTGCAATATTCCCGTTCTCTCTCAATATTCACTATGCCAAAATCAATTAAATTTGTAAGCGATGAGATATATAGGGGAAAATAATATTAGATATTTGTGAATATTTTGTAAGTTGTGTTATTTAGCACGCATCGATGAAAGTGCAAGAACCAAGCGTCGTTGTTATTCTATAATAAATTTTAGGCAAATTTTCACAGTGTAAGTATCAAGATTAAATGAAATAGTATGCTGACTGTACCGTATGTTGTAGATATGATTCGTGTAGTGCAACAATGATATTGTATTCAAAGTGTATGGGACGTAACAGTCACGAGAAAGTTGAAAAGCAAATTTTATTAAAATAAATTAGGGGTAGGTTCTTCGTCACACCAGGCTATATCACTAGTGTGACGACGAGTATTTTTTTCTTGACACTGCTCATATTCATTCATATTTCAACAACAGTTAGGTATCATAGTTTTTTTTGGTAATTTCTTTAATGACTAGTATCACGGTAATTCTTGAAACCTTTAGATTATGTTAGGTTGAACTTGAATAATAAACAATAGAGCCTGTCACAGTATCGACTCGCAAGCGAATACTAAATATAGTCACAAGGTACAATATGCCATAGGTACAATATGCCATAGGTACAATATGCCATAGGTACAATATGCCATAGGTACAATATGCCATAGGTACAATATGCCATAGGTACAATATGCCATAGGTACAATATGCCATAGGTACAATATGCCATAGGTACAATATGCCATAGGTACAATATGCCATAGGTACACTATGCCATAGGTACAATATGCCATAGGTACAATATGCCATAGGTACAATATGTCATAGGTACAATATGCTGTGTTAGGTTCAATTGTTAATATTTCGTGAACCGAGTCAAATGAGTCATATAGAACTCGACAAAGTAGGTAGTTGGGCGAAAATGAAAAAATATATGCCAATATAGGAAATTAAAATCTGCATCGACTAATGCAATGATTTATAATTAAAGACGGCTGTAAACCCTTCTTAAACAAAGTCGTCAATCTTTTACTGTCAACCAATCAGAAGCGTCTATCAAATCAACAATCGTATATCTCATGAAGTCTATGACAATCAAAAATGGCAAACTTGGCAGGAGTACAGTAGCAAAGGCGGCCATCTTACATTAGTTGGATTCAAACTCGGCAATCTAGAAAATTTGATAAGATTTTGCATCGTTAAGCTTAATTTTTTATCATTGACTAATTTAAATATCATCTCAGATTACAAAAAAAAAAAAATTTGCAACATTGTCTTAAACCACTTAAACAAAAGTTATCAGTTTTTTGACTTTGGTTCTATACAACTCAAATGTATAGTTCGCGACAGGTCGACATGGCAATTTTCTAGTGATGTGGCAAAATGTAGCAGGTAGCTTATATCGATATTTATTTTATTGCACTGCAAGAAAATAAGACTAAAATTAATTAAATAAGGTTTATTATAAGTAAAATATTTTATAATAATATTTTATTCACCACAATCAATATCAATTATGGGCGATTTTAATTGTTTATTGGGTCCTGCTAATTTCGATTCGCATTGTATTCTGGGCAATGTTCTAAAAAGCCGGTTTAAAACGCAGCCATATCCAATGTCTGATTGACAGGGTAATTATAATAATTGTCTTTTCGTTTAATGTCACAATTTTCTAATACTTTTCAGATTAGTTCTCGTGCTTAAGAATTAATTATTGTTTTTTTGTTTTAACACGTGACGAGGAAGCGACCGAAGTCATTTTCATACACATCGACAAAGAACAATGTGAGCGAGATCGATATCGATAAACGCGGTCGATGCGAACTCGACTAAGACGGCGCGGGCGATTTGTGGGTATGCAGGGTGACCCCTCTCCCGCGCCTCACCTCATACCCAGATAGCCATGTCGACCTGTCGCGAACTATATATAAACATGAAATTATAAACTACACAGATTTGTTTGTTCAAACACTAAAGTGAGAATTTGTAATCAACGATTTTGTTTTGTTAGTTTTATTTTAAACAACATCAATATAAAGGTTTACTTACTAAAGCAGTGTGACGATGAAATTATGAATCGTCACACTAGTGTCACAAACTGGTATGATGAAGAATCGGCCTGAATTAGAAGATTTTATGTCCTAAAGTACTTTATTGGGCTGCACTATATGTCACACAAACTTAATGTCTGCAGAATTCTACACGTGCGTAAACATTTACACCCATTTATTGTGATCTACTTTTCTGAAAAGTTTCATTTTTTTTCTCCTTACTTAAAAATGCCCATTTTTTTAGAACCATATGGGTACTCATATACACATAATAAATTTGCATTGGTACAAATCAAACAAATACGTTAATATTATTTAATATTAAATTACTACATAAAGGGTCATGACATATTTTTGACATTATCTGAGATGCATTTGTACTGACACATTACTGATTTTGGATGGTTTTAGACAGTAACTATTAAATCTACTATCTTATTTATCTGTCGGCAAAGTTTGTGTTGCATATTAGGCAATTTATTATCAAATTAAGACATCGCATGCAATCTGCTGACTGTATTCTGAGTATGTTAATGATTCTGTGACTTGATTGTTGATTTCTTTACATCAATATGGATTATTAATAAATTATTTAGGTATGAATTGTTTTTTCATGTTAGTTAATTTTAACCTGCAAGGCAGCGAAAGTCATGTGTTTTCCTTGTAGTAATAATACTCCCATTTAGGCAAACTCAAAGCAGAATTATTTTATTATAATTGAACATAGAATGTATATTTTCAATGTGGTGAGCATATGTGTTACGTTAAGTATGTTCTTGCGATAATGAATGTGCCTTAATAAAATATGCAAACCGAAATATGACACATAGGTGTAAAGTAAGCTATGTTGTAAAATATGAATGTTGAATATGACTTCGGTGCAGCACGTTACGAGGAAATATCCTCGATAACATTCAACAAGTACTAATTATGAATCTTGGAAAAATCCACTAAAAGCTTTGATGCTCATATAACGAACTGGTTTCGAAACAAGGACTCGCTAATAAACATCTAAGGATAGTCATAGTATCCTAAGCCTTTATTCTATAATACATAGTTAGTCTTGGATTCTTAACTCTTATATGACATTCGACGACATATCGTCGCATACATCAAATCATATTTACGGTTTTTAGTCGAAACAAAGATTCTGAGAGAAAGATTCCACACGGATTCAAATGAATAATATTTCAAGACATTACAAGCCTGTAGTAGGAATCAAACTCGTAACTACTGTTAGTAATTGCCTATGGGCCTTTCAATCATCTACTCTCAAATACGAGTTGTATATTCCTGCTTGGCATCTTTTCAGTATTTAAAAAATCGACTGCAATTTGGAAGATGTGTTATATTCTCTGAATGACATCACATAAATAAATCTGATGGAAATTCCTGATTAATATTCGTTTCTATTGCTCAACGTCATTGTTCGATAGTGTTCAAAGGCGCTCTAAATATAACAAAAAATACCCTTTAAAAAGATTGCTATAAAGTAGCCACTTTAATATTGTATAAATAAAATTTTCATAGCAAATGCTGATTACTTTGTGACATTTGGTATGTTAAAAACGGCAGGCGTTTTAAGAATGCGATATAGTATAAGTAATTCGAAGTTATGAGATCTGTGTTATTAAATGTTATTCGAGATATAGTGCTCAATTGTTGCTCAGCTATTCTAAATAAGTTTAGGTATCTTTTTAGATATTTTTGTGATGATAGAGAATTAAATATAATTTATATCCGACAAAGTGGTACACTCCACATGTAATGGAATGAATAAGATTGGTAAACCGTAGGTGAACTATTGGCACCTACCTCTGGGATATCCCATATAGGCCATATAGGCGTAATGCACGTGTAACGGAGTACTTTGGCACGTCGGTGCAATTTTATTTGCCAACGACATAATGGTCGACATAGTCGAGTACAATAGGAACTGTGTTACTGAAGTCATCGTTTAGGTTAAACTTACTTTTATTTTGGAATTTATGATACAAGGAAATGCTTTTGCAGTAATTGAAGCTTTCAATTTGTTTCTCTTATTTCATCGACAGTTCACAACCAATATTTATATAGGATCCGCAACGTAAATCATAATGAGTATCAAATATAAAAAAATACAAAATCAATAAAGTTTTTTCCGAACACCGGTGTCCTTGTGATACGTGAGCGGTTAAAGGAAAAGTTGGCACGCAGTTCCTAGTTTTCACTATATATGAGTAAAGGGGGGACAGGGACGTGAGTACCTAGTAGGTATGTGAAAATCTTGTGAAGGGGGTGCCCCGTACGACCGCCACGTGATGAATATTATTGGTGACTAGCTCACATACGTTAATATAATCTTCCAACCTACCATACACGACCCAACTCGCCAAACTTGCATCGTACTTAGAAGAAAGGTAGAGGAACGCATAGAAAAAGAAACAAATTATCATTTTTGAGTATTTAATTATTTATCTGCATTATTATAAATTAATATCTTGCTTAATGCATCTTCCTCAACACAATTCTGCCGTACCTGTTCAAGGAAATATTAATATTAAGCCGCTTTCTAAATTCAGGTTGTTCAAAACTGCTGAGTAATGTTCGTTGTCATCCACATTTAACTACTGGGAAGACCCTATACTGGAATTCCTAATTATTCTTAAATAGCTTTTCCCACAGATTCGAATGCTTGATTACGTCTGCCGGAATCATAAGATATTCTTTTCTTTCCGTTTATCACTAGATACCTTATTATGAGTATTAAAAAAACAATATTAGCCTAATCAGTCCAACAGTCCTAAGTGAGACGGTTACCTACGAACAGTATTTTTATCTTAGTATATAGATTGTGAACTCTTTCTCCAGAACTCACCAAAGTGGAGGAAATGGTGAATCATCTTCATAGACCAGGAGTCGAAGATTGTCAAGAGGCGAATAGTAGTCAAGACCGTCTTTCAAAGGTAACCTTTAAATTACTACTTATTTGCTTTTGTGATTTGGCAGGCCATAACTGCTGCATTGCATCTGGTGGTACTTAAATCTCCTATTTACTTATTACAAATGAAGATCGATTGACGAATGCTATTTTTCAATTGCCAGATAGAGGTACTTATAGGAACTCATTCTAACAGCGTATGATACTCTTACAATAAATTAATTAAGTACTGGAAACTCGTGCTCTAATATTACGGGTACATCCTTTATAGCAGAACTTTTTATGTCATATTTTGCATAAACTGATAGCATAAATAATAATATAAATAAATAAATAATAATTTATTTCACAGAAAATCGTTTAGCATATACACTCATTTATCAGAATCATCTTTAGGCATACATTTCATATCCATAATAATTAAAAAGTAGAACCATCATATCCCAGAAAAATTCAAGTGAGCATGCAACATACAGCATGCAACGAAAAATGCAACATGCAAAGAAACACGCAGCATGCAAGCGAGCATGAAACATGCAGCAGGCATGGTTTCTGTCACGGCTCTGGCGCTGCGGGGCTCCGGCGGTCCCACGCGAGCTTATCGTCGCAGATGGTGTTACGTTCACCACCTGTTCCTCACCTCGCGGTCCGCCTCGTCCCTCCGCGCCTACACGGGCTTGAATTACACTCTAGGGGTAGGCCAGACAAGACTACTTGGAGTAGGTTTTGCAGCGATTCGTTTCTGTCACTAACTTTTGTAGCAGAACATATTGACTTTTTAAAACATTATTTTGGCATGCGGCATAAATCCTGCCATCTTCATAGTATGCCAAGTGAAATTCTGCCATATTAAAAGTATGCCATTGAAAATTCGGACATAAAAACAATTGGCCAAAAATAATTATATTAAATATTTTTTATGGCTCATAAATATTCTTTTAAAGATTATGCCAAGTGTGTTATGCCAAATCAATTTCGGAGCATCGAGATTCTGCTAGATAGAGGGTCCACTAATATTATCTATATCTTTTGCTTGTGGAACGAAAGAAACAAGTTTGAAAATGTACAAAGAATATAGAAATGTATAGCATAGCTATTACATTTTATATATTTAATATAGAAATACTATTGAGATGAATATTGTATGCTTATGTTATTTTATTTCTAAGTTTTCGAGCTTCTTGGCTTCGTTTCGTGTTACAGCTTGAGTAAGCACTCGCAGACCTTTCGTATTTATAGGTATTAGGTATGTATACACCGATATTGAATTTTTGTTATACTAATACGTAATATTTACACCTAATTCATTAAAATTCTATAAAGAAATGGACGACACATCGGAAATGTTTTACACAAAAACATTACACAAAAGAATATATATACGTATATATTTAACTACCTTTGGTAATAAAAAGTATTATATCCAACTCAAAATATTAATGTAATAAAGTCGATCCAAATAATGTTCGGGGTTATCGGCCTCGTCGATTGAGAAGTTTAGGACTGAGTAGATGCCTTGGTCCATAGCAGTACTTATAAATTTCCTCAACTGATTTTAAAGAAAATTCGTTAGCTTCTTTGATATTTAATGTAGGACTTACGTATTATGTATATATAGTATGCCTTCTTGTTATGTAGATAAAGCAAGCAAAATACTGTATAATTATTATATGACTCTCGAAAACTTTTACATAGGTAGTTATAGGGTATAGTTATCTTTACTTAGTTTTTAGTTAAGTAGTTATTATTAATTTACTTAAGAGCTGTGAATAATATTACTTATATACAATACTATAAGTGGCATAGTAATAGGGTTGTTGACAGTAAGTGAAATCCTGATATAATTTAGTTTTTTATAATAGATTCTAGTCTAAAAATATCGAAAATTAAACCAATTTGTTAATTTATATGTAATTATTTAATATTTTCAAGAAACAAAATTGTAAAAATAAAGCATTTTGTCACGTGACATGAAAGACTCATCAGTCATGTGTGACGTCACCATACGGTACATCTATTGAACGCTTGAAACGTCTATTAGTTTTGCGAATGGTCATGTCACACGAGAGGCCATGACAGTTGGTAGCATTTTGGTTGGTTGTAAAATAAAGTTAGTTTATAAAAATGCAAATTAAATCTTGAAAACTTATGTTTTATGTTTATTAATGATGATATTTTAATAATATAGACCATGAAGAATCAAATAAAACGGTTTCCCAAAAACAGTCGACTAGCCTATTACTGTAAATACAATATGTAGTTAAGAGAAAGAAGACAGAGGACATGCAAATGCTCATTGATGTCCAATTGACATGTTGAGGGAGGGCGTTTTACTTCAGCGACTTTTTGGTGTCAATACACGACTTCATTGATGCTAATTATGGATCAAGATCTACGTGGAACGACGAAAAACAACGCTGAAACCTCCAACCATACATATGAACGAGATACTATAACGATCTTAAACTGATATAAAAAAAATATGAGATCTTTGATGTATAACTTATATCCTGGTTCAATGTAATAAAAGAAAGAAGACCCGCAGAACTCAGAAGACTTACAAATGCTCATTAATGTCCAATTGACATATGAAAGGAGATCGTTTTACTTTCGCGACTCCTTTTCTGTGTCAATACGACTTCCTTGACGCTAATTACGACTGAAGATCTACGGAGAGACCATATACATAAAAAACCAATGGCGAAAAAACCTAATAAAGAACCTGGTGTAACTAAAGAAAAAACGTGTATACCTAATGACAGTTGAGGACGTTAAATAAGGCCATCAGCGCAAAAGTGGCCTAAGCTTGGACAATGAGTATGAAAATAATGGGGTTTGTATATTCATGAATTTTAAATCAATGTACATAAATGTAATTTTTGCAATGCAATCTATTGGCAATTGGTGAAACTAGAGATAGGCCGGTTTTGCATTAAATTTTCGCCCATTTTAAATCATTTGTAGTACATAGGTCAGATTATGAAAAATGGAGGGTTAGGCCACTTTTGCACTGACAGCCTCAAATGGCGTCTAAAAAATAAATTAAAGATATAATTTTTTTTCATGAAATACATATCACAATACATTTCACAAAAAATTACAAATTTAATTCAAATGAACATAAAATTTGTGCTAGTTTATAAGAAATATAAATAGTACGAACCGGTGCAATGTTAAGTTTGGACTATTCCTACTCCTTTTGGCGCCGCAACCAATAATATTACAATTAGGCATGTTTTCACAAACACACAAAACACAGTTCACGTATTTTTTTTGTTATAAATTAATATTATCACCAAAATATTATTACAATAAAAAGTGTTGACAGTTGCTATGTAAACAATCGAACAAAAATGGATGATAACTTGCCGCAACGAAGTATTTTCAAAGAAGGATACCGTAAATGTTGTCAGTTCGTTATAAAGTAAAATATAGCTATCCTTTTTTACGCAAATAAATTTATATTGGCTTGATAGAGATGGCACTATGTTTTATGTATACAATATCGAATTATTATATGTTTGTATAACCTAGTGATTCTATAGCTAAACACTTCAAGTCCTTGTATACGTTTCTTTCGTCATTGTAAAAAACAAACCTGTCTACATGATGTGGCAATTTTTTTTCCTAATGGAAGCTCTACGTAAACAGTTTATGATTAGTAACTTAATTGGAAGAAAATTATTAAATAATCGGATTTAGTAATTATTATAACATGACTTCAAAATCATATGATAATGTAAAAACCAACTATCCGTTTGTATGCATTAAACACACTTGATACTGTAAAAATTGTTCGCCCGCATTTATCATAGAACAAAAGATTCCACACAAATTTCAATAACTTGGTTACCCTTTCGCTTTGTGTAATATTGTTATGTACACCATCTTCTGTACTTACGGTCTTGCTGTCTTAGTCTGTACTGCTACAAATGTTTTATTCATATAAATAAATAAATAAAAAGCTTTATTGATCACGTAGGCATATAAAAGGCACTTATGACATGTCAAAACACAGATGGAAATTCACAATACGGAAAAATAATTAATTATGTCTAACGTCATGGGAACTTAGAAATCACCATCAAGGGCTGGTAGGCAAGGAAGGTTACAACGAGGACGGGACTGGAAAGGGAGAAAAGAGGGAGACCACAAAAAGGAAGGAAGGTAATCGCGGTCTTCGGTAAAGGAAGTGACTGGAGCAGATGATCACGGGAAACGGGAAAATGGCCCTGAATAAAAAAAAGAAAGAAGATAATACAAGAATTATAAAGCTTATTGAGGTAAAATTGACACGAGTATTGAGTCGTTTTAGTATTCGACTCTATGCTTGGGTCAATGTAACTTCATTGGAGCTATCTACGCTCAAGAACTGCAGAAGACAACGACGAAGAATTTATGAAATTAATTTCATGTTATGTAACCGGTCAGTATGTCCGTTCAAAATGTATTATATTTTTCAATGTTTTACAGCGTGAGTAATATTGTTGATACATTACATATTACTTTTAAGAACGATAAATATTTATCAATTGGAAGAAGTCGAAGGCTGAAGAATACTATTAGTGTATTGAGGTAAAATTGACACGAGTTTGGAGTCTGTATTCTACTTGAGACTCCTGACTTGTGGCAATGTAACTTCTTTATGCCAAACTCTTTCAAGACAAGGCGAAAATAAATCTATACAGAAAGGCCATAGTGCAGAATCAAAACTTTACAGGAGTGGATCCGAAAGTTTCATTCTGGTATATTTTTAACACATCAAAGCTTTTAAAATTTAAATCCACCAATTTAATTAAGTTTAAAAGAAGCATTAAAGTAATAAATTGCTAAAACTGATTCGTTCTGCCTTTTTTATTATAATAATACAAGCCCTGTATTAAACATTGTCCCACTGCTGGGCACGGGCCTCCTCTACTAATGAGAGGGGTTATGCCGTAGTCCACCACGCTGGCCTAATGCGGGTTGGCAGACTTCTCATACCTTCGAAAAATTCTCAGATATGCAGGTTTCCACACGATGTTTTCCTTCACCGTTAAAGCAAGCGATAATTAACATTTGAATACACACATAACTTTAGAAAAGTTAGAGGTGTATGCCACTTGGGTTTCGAACCTACGACTTTCGTCTTGACAGTCCGTACCGCAACCAACTAGGCTATCGCTGTTTTTTTGTTATGATAAATTGATATTTTATTATGTAGTTATAAGATATACATGGGTGTGTGTACTTGTAATATATTATGTACCTAGTATTTTTGTACAGTAAAAGCTCTTTATTCTGGTAATCTGTATAGGATTATAGGAGATACGTTCCAAGATACCAAAAAAAACAATTTATAATAGTGTTTTTAACAATAATCATTAATTTTTATTGTCAGATTTAGGCAAGATTTTAAAGAAATTGTATATATTTTCTTAATTTTCCGCTTTTGAAAGGACTTTCAATTCACATTGAGATTCAGTTGTGTGAAACTTGTAGATCCGCGAATGTGAAATATTTTTTCGCGAATACAGGCAATTGGTCGCTTTTTTTAAACCGGCAGATTGTGAAAAAAATACGGGAACCGTGAATATGGAGCTTTGACTGTATTGTAAAATTATTTGCCGTGTTTGACTTTGTAATGAATCAAGAGCATTTGTACAAGTCTTTGAAAGATCAAATCATGTCGCTATAAATTTAATCAAATGAGTTTTGTGAATCAGAACAAAATTATATTAGACGATAATCAAAGGAAAGGGGTAAAGGGAAAGGGGAAGGGGTCAAGTGACAGTAAAAGGATGCATGATACATTGGTTGTATATAATTGTATATACTATATCTATGGTTGTATATCGAATAATGTATAAAACTGATAAAACTAAACACAGGAAACTAGGCTATTCGCTGACAAATGGTTTTTGTTTCTTAATCGTAATGGATTACATAATTACTTACTGAGCTTAGCTTATTGCGCTTTTTACTTACTTCTACTTTATGATTGCTAGTTTCAAATTTTCATTTCGTTTATTATAGTTCGAGCGGCGATAACGGATTCCTGCATAGAGACAGCTGTCTCTGTCTATGTTTCGTTGCCAATAGGCTATTTGACTAATTTTCGAATATTATTTAAAACTATTCTTTATTACATAATAAGCACACTATATTGATATTTCCGGGAAATCTACTGTATTTTTAATAAAAATCAATGTTAAAGTTTAAATCTCCAAAACTGCGGCAAAAACGCTAATTCTGTAATGACGCTGATCATATGACACGTGTGACGTCACATGCAAGTAAACAAGCTAATAATGATAAGCAAAGCTAAGTTTTATGATAATAGTTTTATCAACAATTATCATAAAACTGCTTCAAAAATAGATCAACAATAGAATTTATCACCCATAAAACATAAAACGCGAAATAAAATCACTCGAAGAAACTATGTTTACTTGCGTGTGACGTCACCAGAGTTGCAATCAATCACAGAGTGTTCACAACAAATATAAAATAAAAAAAAAATGTTGTATTTTATTTCGTTCAATCTGCAAAAAATATACATTATTTTGTTTAAAATTAAGTGAAATATGGTTTTTTAAGCTATTGTCTAACAGGATGACCACATTTTGCAGTGTATTTTCAATGTTGTCAAATAGCCTATTACGTAAGTGAAGTCGGAGAAAAAATATTAAAAAATAACTTGCACGCAATGCCATTCTTCCATAACGAATTAATATTTTGGAGTGTATGCATATTTATATGTATGCGGCACCTACTTTGAAACGGTTAGAATCGATACTTATTGGCAGATAAAATAAATTAAACAAAATAACAAATAAAAGATACAATTTTGATAGAAATTTAACAGTAATATTTATTACAGGGCCGTTACGGAGCACGTCAGAATAACGTCTGGATAGGTGCCACATTCACCGTGAAAATGATTGACCATTTAATTCAACTCACTAGACCCTGTTGATTGCCGGCAGGCCACAGACATGCCGATGTCTAAAAGTGAATACAATTATAGTCGATCGATCTAATACTGAAAATATTGCCTTTAAGATGCAGACGTACACTATCCGATCCGCACGAACTGCAGTTATTAATCGAATAATTGTATCAAATAATATCGACGGTTGGAGGATTATTTGAATTAAGCGGCATTTTTTGCGATATTAAGTTATATACATACTAGCTGTTGCTCGCGGCTCCGCCCGCGTGGAGGTTATTTTCGGGAGCAGAAGTATACAATCCAAGGAGTTGTCCTCTGCCCTGAGGCACCTGTAGCGATTGTCCAGCCTCTCAGTTGTTGTGCCTGAATCTTGAGATTGCATCTAAAGAATACCTCATAAGTTTAATTTCACTTTGCCCCTTTCAGGGATGATTTTTCAAAAACGTTGAAACACGTATTTCTCTATTTCCTACCAAAAGCCTTAATATGAATTTTCAGATACCTAACTTGAGGGATGAGAGATTTCCCATACAAATATTGAATTCTTATTTGACCCCTTTCAAAGTTGTGTTTTGAGAAAATATAGCCTATGTCCTTCTACAGGATATAATCTATCTCCTTGCCAAATTTCATCACAATCCGGTCAGCCGTTTAACCGTTAAACAAACAATCGGACGGACGGACTGACGGACTGACAGACTGACTGACGGATTGACTCACTCTCTCACTCTCTCACTCTCTCACTCTCTCACTCTCTCACTCTCTCACTCTCTCACTCTCTCTCACTCTGTCACTCTGTCACTCTGTCACTCTCTCACTCAGTCACTCTCTCACTTTTTAATTTCGTGTAATAATTTGAAACACGTATTTCTTTATTTCCTACCAAAAGCCTAAATATGAATTTACAGACCCCTAAGTCGAGGAATTATGGATTTCCCATACAAATTTTGACCTCCTATTTGACCCCTTTCAAGGTTGTTTTTTGAGAAAAAATATAGCCTATGTCCTTCTCCAAGATATAATCTATTCCCTTACCAAATTTCATTACAATCCGTTCAGCCGTTTAGTCGTGAAGAGGTAACAAACAAACAAACAAACAGAGTTACTTTCGCATTTATAGTATTAGTATGGATTCGGAATCAGCAAATATTGAACATGGCAATTTTTTTTTCAGTGCACATTTATTTTAGGCAAAATAATACTTATATGCATTCATGAAAATACTTATTTATAATTATATAATTGTAAATACTTATTAAAAATACTTACGCGTGTATTTCGTGTTCCCAAGACCCAACCAACTACCTACAAAAAACTGTATCTAAAATCAGTATCATGAAATTTCAATTTTGTTTAATTATTTGTGAACAAATAGATATATTCTAACGAGACAACGGTTTTTTTAATGCACACAAAATTATTTCCATATAAGTAGGTAGATATTTCGTCATCAGATTTCTGGTCAATTCCAAGGAACTTAGCGTTTTCTTTTTGATTTTAACCTCCTACATACAATACAATAGCAACAATTCCAGAAAATTAAAAAAGCCTGAATAAAATGGTTATACAATATTAGGTATGTCGAGCGGTTCACATGACATCATCACAAGTAACACAATAGGTTAGTTGACTGTTTTTGGGAAACCGTTTTATATTATTCTCCATGGTCTATATTATTAAAATATTGTCATTAATAAACATAAAACATAAGTTTTCAAGATTTAATTTGCATTTTTATAAACCAACTTCATTTTTGCCACCAAAACGCTACTATCATGGCCTCTCGTGTGACGTGACCATCCGCACAAGTTATAGACGTTTGGCTCAGCGTTTAGTAGATGTTTAGAACGGTGACTTCATGCATGACTGATTTGTGTTTCATGTCACGGAGTATACAATACAGATAGAAGTTTTCAGCAAATTGACTGCGGTGCGTGTAGGTTGTGCGCTGCGTCCAGCGGATAGATGTGTCCACCTTTAAACCGTTTCCGGGCTAGTCGCTAATGCAATAATCAGTGACGTAGCTATAGCTTTTACATTGGGGGTCCGCGGTTAAAAGCTAAAAATCTAACCGCTCAAATCATAGTTATTTAGAAATTACTTAAACATAGAATGGGAAAACGCTAGTTAATAAAAAATGCTACTTGCTATTTGGATTTGAACTTTGGATGGATGAAAATCTGGCGCAGATTTTCATTCATTTTTATTGTTTACATAACAACTGTCAAAATATCAAATGTCAAGTCAGGTCAATTTATTTTTGGTAAATAACTATTTTAATGTTGCTTATTACCAAGATGAGATGTTAGAACTCAGGGAGAAAATTCTCACGCACTCGAATCAACTTCGTATACGAAAAATAATTCAAATTCGAACTTTTTTCGAGTGAATGTAAAGTTAA
Source organism: Laothoe populi (assembly GCA_905220505.1). NCBI lineage: Eukaryota > Metazoa > Arthropoda > Insecta > Lepidoptera > Sphingidae > Laothoe > Laothoe populi. Next base: position 13,242,983 of record HG992149.1, on the reverse strand, counting down.
GCTATTATGGAAATGTCGAGTCCGGTGTTTCTCGAAGGTCTTGATGGTACGAATATAGGGGGCAATTCTCACGCACTCGAATCAACTTCGTATACGAAAAATAATTCAAATTCGAACTTTTTTCGAGTGAATGTAAAGTTAAGCTATTATGGAAATGTCGAGTCCGGTGTTTCTCGAAGGTCTTGATGGTACGAATATAGAGGGCAATTCTCACGCACTCGAATCAACTCATCAACGAAATTTTTGTTTGTTTCTCGAAGGTTTTGATTGTCAGTGTACAATGTCAAATTTTCATAAATAAATTATTCGAAATAAATAATTATTCGAATATAGAATTCGAAATCAAAATATTTGAGCTATTCTGAAAATTACCATTCGAACATTTCTCGAAGATTATCACTCGAACTGCTTCGACTGGTACAGACCGTCCGAGACATACATCTCGAATTCGAACCATTCAATATTGTGTCCTAACTTGATGATGATGTCCTCCAAGAAGTATCCTTCGACGGCGAACCTTGCACTTTTGGAATAAGTTTTTTTCGCCAATGTGAGCATATGTGACTAGCTAGCCCTAATTTTGTTTTAAAAGCACAGGACGTACAGAACAGTTGTCTAGAAGAGTAGCTGTAAGAGTCAACTCAAACTGGCGCAGAGTCGAAACGTTGCGTCACGACCTATTTTTCAACTACAGTGCATGGCGACGCGCGTCGTGTACACGTAGGGCCAACCCTAAGTGTACACAGTTTTAGGTCTTATTTATTGCAGCTCACGCTGGGCGTCAAGGCATTGGATTCATACATGTTTCCTCAAAATGTGCACATGATTTTCGTACTGAGCCACGCCATTCGGTCTAGTGACACGAAAGTTCTTCCCAGCAGTCGCAGGGTACGCCGCAAGATGCTCAGTAACGCTTGATGATATTGTAGTAGGTACAAAATGACATCCAGGCTTACGCCATTCTTGACCGAGTTTGCCTTAAACCACTGAAACCTAATGGCGTCTAAACCATATGGCGTCTTGACAAATTTCATATGAACTGTATCAGGTGAATTCTCCAGATAAAGTGGCAAGATTGTTTCCTTAACATAAATATTTTACGACGTTTATAGCTAAGCGGCATAGAGTCTATGTTCTTGGAGGTGGTGCGGTAATGTTGGACGTATGAAGGCCTCTAGACACCCAAAGATATTGTTTTATTTTGGTCCTAACTTACTGCGTATATGATGCCATATGCTAATGTGTTTACCCATAAAAAGACTCAATCTCGTGTTTTTATTATGATTTAACTAACAGTCTTAGAAAGATAAAATACTTGGAAGAGTCCAAAAACATGTCCAAGAACTGGATAGTGGATGCACATTTGATGAGGCCCGAGACACTATGGATATTAAAATACTTATAGATTTTTAGTTCGAAATTCAAATTTTTTAGTAGTATCTCATAGTAAAGACTCGAATTCAAATGGATATGGATGCATGTTGCATAACGAAAACGAAAAAATAACTTCGTAGTTCGAAATTATGTAATAGAGAAATGATTCGAACTGTAGATTCGAGAACGAAATTATTTTGAATGAAAGGGGAATTGCCCTCCAGGTACTTATGGTACATCATATACCATCACACTCATCACTACTAAGTAGTCACTACTTAAGACTCAGTCGTATTTTTTTAAATAGATGTGCCCTGAAATTAAAGCAGTCTTGTTTTACCAGTTGATTTAAGCGCTAAAAAGTAAACGAAAAAAATTTAACTAGGCTCAAAAGTCGTAGAAAAATCTGTTAATTCCAAATATGCATATAGCTGAATGCTGCAAAAATTGACACTTAAATCAAATAGCCTGCTAACCGTCTATATTATCCGATATCAGTAGTCCGCGATTTTTTATTATGTCGTATGCTAAGGGACCCCCTGAACCCCCCCCCCCCCCCCCCTTATATACGCCCATGGCAATAATAATTAATATAATTTACTGTACACCGTTGAGACTACTATAATAATATTGTCTGTAACGATTAAATAGGATGCGTATAAAAATAGTTGGCTATTTATTTTGTCACTATATCTCACAATATCTCGTAATTTAAACACTTACTTTGCCCAATTTTTAGCCCCTATTTTACCCCCTTTAAGATTAGTTTTTGAGACTAAAAGAATTTTTAATTTGTTTTGAATATATTATTATTTATTTTAATTGTTGACAGACTTTGGCATCACATCTAATAATAGCCAATGATCCATAGAAATGGGCCCAAAAAACTGAGCCCTGTGGAACACCGCACACCATTACTGGCTGATACCACCCGTAAGTTCCTGGACAAAGACGAGTGCACCAAGTGCCTTATATAGGGCGGCACCGGGTGGTACAGTGCCTCGTGAATGCAAGCCTAGGGCAGGGAGTTATTTAGTAGTATATATAGTTATCTATTAATTAGTGCAAATGCTTTTCATTGGATATGTCGAGTGATACTGCTATAACTATTTTGGTAGGGACAATACAGTTATAGTGGCCAGCCACTACTTCTTCCGCGTGTGCCTTGACCCACAGAATCGTGTGGATGGCCGAACAGCCTTTTCTGAAACCATATTTAGTTGATCTAATTTTGCTAACTCTCTCTCTCTCTGAGAATTGGCTGCGCAGCCTAGGCCCCAATTGCTTAAGGGCTAGCAGCTAAGCCTTCTAAAGAATATCATCGAGACCTGGGCGATGTTCTTACTTCTCAACTGAAGTACTATCACCCACAACTCAGCGGGTAATACCTCTGGAATATCCCTCGCCGATCCGCGAGTCGGCGCCATAATTGGAGGAAAAGTTTCTACGGTGGCCTGGAACAAGGCCGCGATGACGTTAGCACGACGAAGGTATGGCCGAAGACCTTGTGACTGCGGGAGCGCCGCCGTGCGAAGCTTGTTCGTTGCCAGTCGATAAGAGCGTCCCCACGGATCACTGTCAAGGGACTGAGCAACTTTGCTATCTTGCTATGTATGTTATGTATACATAAGCTGATATGATTTCTGTTAAATTTCTTTCTTTTTTAATGTACTGTAATGAGTTGTTATAAAAGCTATGTAATTGCCTACATGATTAATAAACGATTTCATTTCAAAATATATCGGTAAGTTTGTTAGAATCATGAGATTACCCGGAATGAGAGCCAGTTACCCGGCTGCGGGACCTTGGAGAATGGTCACTATGATTACAATGTATATTATAAACTAAGTATGATTAAATTATCTTTATTCTCAATCAACATCTTAATAAAAACAACAATCATACGGCCGCGGCGATCAATTAATATATTTTTTTAAACAAATAATCACATCTCTTCTCAGACTGTCAAATCACTTCTAACTATTGATAATATACAGTGAATAAAAACAACAACTTCAACTAGTGTTCACCCACATTTCAACCACTACCAATTTCAATGTAGTCTTCAGTAATGTATTGAAATATCTCAATATCAGAGTTTGTTACATGTTAATGGGTTGAAAAATTACACTTCAATTTGAAATCGATATATTAATGCAGGCGGAGCTGGAGGCAAAAGGTAGTATTTAGGTACTGTATAATATATTATATATACTAAATCTATGGTATAATATTATGACTCATATAGTCCATACTTAATACTATAAATGCGAAAGTAACTCTGTTTGATTGTTTGTTACCTTTTCACGACTAAAAGGCTGACCAGATTGTGATGAAAGGACATTGCTCAGCGCCCATACAAAGTTCGCCTAAGAACCAACAGCCTTACAAAGAATATTTTCCGGTTCCAAAGAACACCTATAAAACCTTAAAAGTTTATTAAAACAACGGACACTTCTTAGAGTTTATTTATTACCAAAAATCTTTTCTATTTTGAGGTTATATTTTTTTTGTCAATTTTTTTTGTTGTCAATATGCCTTCAATGCACTTTAATACAATGTTATTATACTAACATTCGAGCTAATTTGGTTTTATTTAACATTTAGGTTCTAATTAACGATTAATTACCTAATAATAAGCAAACATAATAGGTATATAATAATTATCATAGACAATGATTTCTCGAAGTAAGAAGCTAATATATTTTTAATGTTTTACCTGCCTTACCTGACCAAAGTATGTTGTTATATGGAGATACCTACCTAAATTATAACAGTTATTTAAAAATAGTACCATATATTATTTTTAATACTTACATACTGTTAAAAGAATAATCCATAAAAAGTACACCGACTTAAAAAAAACAAATTATGCGTTACTATAAAATCTGAGGGTTGCCCTTGTTTTTTCTGAGTTTCCATAATCAGATCCTGACGTGGTGCCAATGGGACCACCTGGGAAGTATAGCCTTTTAAAGAAAAAAAGAATTTCTCGAATCGGTCTAGGCATCTTCGAGTAATCGGGTAACATACATAATAAAAGACGAATTGTTAACCTCCTCCTTTTTTGAAGTCGGTTAAAAACACAACAAAAACGACCCACTGAACAACAAGCAAATTACTTAAAAACAAAAAATATTACCACAGAACACTATTTACTTATTACTCTGACGAACATGACCAGTGAAAATATCGCGAAATCAATAAAATGCTTATTTATTTTATTAATATGAAGTGTCCGTTAAATTCTAGTATTTGGAATAAAGGACAAAAAATAAGCTAAGAATTATGGTATAAGTCAAATCTCTGTTGATTCTTAGGCGAATTTGGACAATCTCCTTTGCAAGGAGATAGATTATATCCTGGAGGAGGACATAGGCTATCTATTTTTATAATTTGTATAGGAAATCCATAATTCCTCGACTTAGGGATCTGGAAATTCATATTTAGGCTTTTGGTAAGAAAGAAATACGTGTTTCAACGTTTTTGAAAAACCATCCCCAAAAGGGGCAAAGTGAGGGCTAACTTATGAGGTATTCTTTAGATGCAATCCCAAGATTCAGACACAACACCTTTTTTTTTTTTGTCGCGGTTAAAGCGTTTTATTACTACCGCCCGCTCCGGGGGGAAGCGGAATAAGAATAAAACGGTTATGCTGGACTAGCCGGTCTTACGACCCAGCATTCCCCTCGCCCGGATGATGGCTATCCGGGCAGCCGCTGGGCCGAGTCCCTACCCCCTATGTACACCCCACCCGACACTACCAGCTAAAACCCCGCGGTGGCCTTCTTCGGCGCTTACGGAGCGATCCCGGGGTATTCTAAGGAGTGCTAGAATTGCTGCCGGAACCGCCCCTGCGCGGTGCTGCGTAGCAGCCCATCTCCATGGGAGGGCTTAGGAGCCCCCGCGCACCGAACAACGACAGCGAACGAGGCCTTACCACACGCGCTGCCGGGGCCTGCTCGGGGTCGCACGATGCTCCGAAACTGGGAGTGCATCGATTCGGGCTGACAGCCCCCCGCTGCGAGCCCGCGACCCCCGATGGCCCCAATTAGTCGCCTCGTACGACAGGCAGGTTACCGTGGTGGAATTCAAACGCCCCCGTTCCACAGGGCGGGAGACGCCGGTCAGTCGTCCACCCGGCGCCTCCTACGTCTTCTCTGGCGGCGGGAGGGATCATTTCGTTCCCGATCCCTCTCGGCACTCTCCTTCTGCGAGATGACGCTCTCGCAGAAGTGGGCCACCGCGCTCTTCGTCCCAGGCTGGGCACTCCTCCAACGTGTGTTGGGCCGTGTCCTCACGGCAGTTGCCACAGTGGTGGCACACGGCAGACACCTCCTTCCCGATCCGACACAGGAACGAACCGAAACATCCGTGGTCCGTCAGTACCTGCGTCAGCCGGAAAGTTGGCGCACCGTGGCGCCTGTCTAGCCATCTCTTTAGGACAGGACGCACTGCCGCGACGGTCCTCAAGCCCGTACTTGGGCTTTCCAGCCTGGTATGCCACTCCTAAGATTCAGACACAACACTTGACAGTCAGGACAATCGCTACAGGTGCGTCAGTGCAGAAGACAAGTCCTTAGATTGTATACTTCTGCTCCCGAAAATAACCTCCACTCGGGCGGAGCCGCGAGCAACAGCTAGTACCTACATATATCAAATAATGTCACCTGGGCACGATTCAAATTGACAGATGTTGAACAGCAGGTACTATTGATTGTAGACTTTATTCGCAAGTACACACGAATATAAATGGAAACTACATTAACAGCTGGGGACTCACTTCTAAAACACGTCGTCATAAAAGGGCTTATGTGCTGGTAAGTATTCGTAAGTCAAGAGGATTAGGTTCAGTTTAGATTCCGAATACAGTTACGCTATTTTATCACAGAGGAGCGAAAATGTAGTGTGGGCGGTTATCGATCGGCGCGCGGATATGCGCGTCCTTTACGGACTCCAGTAAACATAACACGCTCACTGTGCCTGAGCCTCCTCGGGATGCACGTCATGGTGATAGCGCTGCTGGTCGCTGCGGCAGCGGCCTACTCCGTCGGTAGACCACCAGGTAAGTGCACAAAAATATTGCACACTTGTCATGACCGTGGATTTTATCATACAAGATAACACTCTTCCTGCAATGTTTATAACTAGGCGAATTTAATGTAAAGCAATATTTTCATTACCTTGCTCAGCGTATTTCTGCAGTTATTTTTTACATTAAATCATCTGTAGTTAAAATATTTTTAATGAGACAAAGCATGCTTCATTTAACTGTAAACAACTGCCACCTGTTACACCGTGACATGAAGCTTTTACCTTAGATATGTATACAATGTTCGAGGTCTTTTAAAAGTAGGTAAGTAAGTATGTTATAATAAACTATAAAGTAATATCCCCACAGGAGTAGTAATAAAAAGGTCTCACGAAACAATGTTTGTAAAACCCTGTTACTATCAACGGTTTTTATTAAATGTTTAAGTTAATGTATTGTCGACGAACATTGCAATTAACTGGGCAAACGATTATAACATTTCAATATACATCTTATCATTTCAGTACAATGAAATTAATTACAAATATATTATGGTTATTATATATGTTTTTCTACTATTTCCTTAAATAGTTCTTTCGTAGCTCCACCTGCATAAGGGTCATGTTTAGATGGGAAATTTTATGTTATCTATTTTTATGTTGAAAATTTATATAATCATAATAAATGTAAATAAAAATGTTGAATTACATAATAATTTAATTGGTTATTAATAACATTGGTTCTGCTTACTATAAACTGACGAAAATTATATATTGTTTAAATAATTATAATAGGTTTATAAGAATAATCTATACTTATGTTAAAGCTCTTAGAGTTTTAAAAAGGGACCACTACACTATATTTCTGTTACATTCTCGTCACAGGTTAGGGTTTAGATAACCAATCCTTTTATTATTATTTTTTACCAGTCAGCGTAACACCCCGGCTATGCTTTCAGTGACCTTTAGAAAATGTTGTATCGTACTTTTGACATTTAGATACATTATAAAATCTGTTATAAAGGCTCATGTTGAACATTTTAACAGTTTTAGACTCATTATATGTAAATTATGTAAGGTGCCTAACCTTATACTCTTAATTATAATTTTGAAATTATGCTGTTATCATCAGGTGATCTTTGCAACATCGTTCTTGAGGCAGAGGTGTTTATCGCAACATTTTTTTTTACGAAACTATTCAATGAAGTTCTGAAAGAATTTGTAAAGCCTTCAATTGATAATAAAAATAAGGATTAATTATTTACTGCTCATTTTAAATTTACAAATAAAAATTTAAATTGTCTAAGAATCTATTTATCGATTCTATTCTATTCAATTATTCTAATTCTATTAAAAAAAAACTTTGTGATGGAACTAACATATGAAACATATTTTACATTAGTTATACAAAATTATTTAAACAAATTTAAAATAAATCACATCCTATACAATGTCTTGTAACGTATGTATCAGGAACCGCGAGAGACTTTCGGTCTCCCAACACCCCGACTCAAGTATATATGTATTTGTGGTCACCTATACATTTGTCTCGAACCTGGGGCCTCTCGTTTTACAGCCCGCTATTCGACCAATCTTTTAAAAAAACTAGTAAAGTAGAGTAGTAGTAGTAGAGTGAACAAAGGGATTGAAAAGAGCTAAAATCAATGGAGATAAGAACCTTAAGTAGTCCGTCTCGAACAAGGTCGGATACAACTAGTACAAGGAAACATCTAACATCGATATCGCGGACTTCGCTATAAGATCGTGCATCCGATCTTTGAAGAGGCAGGGCACTTTGAATCACAACTACGGAAGGCAGAACACTTGAATAAAATGCTTCATTATTCCTAATATTATTAATAATATGTATAAAATTTTCAACTTATGTCTTAGTAAAAAATTATTTGTGTCGGGGTTACTTTTGTTTAACTTTTATTTCAAGGCTCTTGAGCTTTAAATACACAATATTTATGTTTAATATCAACAAGTACATACTCGGTAGTGTGACGTATTTAATACCATGGGAGCCATAGCCCGAAGAGATGGGTCATAAAGGGCGGCGTTAGCTTTGAGGGCATTTTTTAATTGGCGTCTATCCTTTGTTTGATTGATTTTTGATATGACTTGTCCTACCTAATTCACAACAAAAATTAAGACTAATTTAATAATAAGTGAATTCTATATGCATTTCTTGCACAATTTTATACATGGCAAAATATGTAAATTACATTTCAGAATTTAATACAGTTGCTTTTTTGAGAGGAATTATGTTTTTGGTGAGCTTTACACACCTTCGAAATGTTTGTTTAGAACTCTCATGCATGCACGTTTCCTCACGATGCTATTTTACAGTTTAAACAAACATGTGAGAAATTTATTTAATATAATACTTTATTGATTTGTTATTATTAGTAAATAATAAACAAATACGCTATAGTCACACACATAGTCCTCATCCTACAATAAGTCAAACCTATGTTGTGAGTATAAAGATCTACGAGGGACTATGGTCCCACAACACTCAGACCTAAAACAAATAATATCTCTCTGTCAAATAGATATTTGTTTCGATGCGAGAATCGAACCCATGGCCTCTATTTTCACAGTCGGCTACTCGCCCGCTGCACTATTTTTAAATTATAACTTATTGGAATAAAACGAAATTTACGGATTATATAACTTATTATTTTATATTAATTAAATACATATATGACTGGCCGTCTCTTCGTCGTATACGGATTGGTGCCTTTGCACAAAAATGAGCAATCAAATATAGCAAATATCAATGCAAAACTGATAGTTTGCGAATTAAAATAATTGAAAAGTATAACTGTTAAATATTTAAGCATCAATTTATATACTGTTTATAGGACCGTCGGTGGAGCCAGGGCTAATGCAAATGATGACTCAAAATAGTGATCGCTCGTCCTCGTTACCAGCCAATGAATATCTCCTGAAATACCTCGTGCCCAGGTTTTCGCTGCCTCGTTTCTTGGGTTACGAAGAAAGCCCACGCCTACCGGCCCAATTGTCACACAATCCTGAACATGACTGGCTAAATAAGGTACTATATCTGTCCTTCTACATTACAACATAAGTGATCTCTATTTGTAAAACTGACTATTCATAATATTATTATAATTCAGGAAATCAAACGCATTAACCGTATGGAGCAAATAGACGATTATAGCTATTACGGACGAAGATACCCCCGTTTTGGTGGACAAACACCTTATGTGCAACGCATATTTCAAGACTCAGTAAGAGAACGAGCCGAGGATGAATATACCCCAGATAATTTGAAAGCTAATTCAGAACTTCTACTGCAACCTAATTTGGGCAGTCTAGAGTCCGACACCGTGGAATATCCCATGACAGAACAAGAAATGAAGAAACGCCTGGAGACGGTCCCTAATGATGCTGACAACCAGAAAAAAGAGTTTGCCCTAACACCTTTAGACGAGGGATATTTCGAGGCCGAGGATCTACCTAGAAACACTAGTACGTATTTCACGATATTCTGCATTCCCTAATGGCCCAACTGCATTTGGATATTTCTAAAAAATCCTTTAACAAATCTCTAAATTATCTCTGTTAATGCAATATTCATATCCAATATATATTGATGCTATTCATTATTCCTTGGGCTATAATGTACATACAACTGCGCATCGACAGTTTAGAATGACTTAGAACAAGAACTTAGCTATAATAATTGATTATAAGATATAATATACCATAAAGACTATTTTTGTTAAAGAAAAAAGTGGCAGAAATAAAAGTCGTCATATTTTAATTTAGTATAATAAAATAATGACTAAATAAACAGAGTTACATAACAAAGTTCTAATCTATTTTGTTCATTTCATATTTAATTTGTGAAGATGATCATTTGTTTGTTGAAATTATATATTTTATTGTACTTTTTATAGGCGTTTCGATGGCGTTGAATGGGGCCCATGAAGGTGGAGGAGGAAACCCAATGGAACTAATACAGCCTCCTCGGCAGATCCGTCAAAACCCAAATCTGAGTAAAACCAAGACCCTAGTGGCTGACAATCTAGAAAAATTTAAAACTACCATGTAAGTGTTTTAATCTGTAGCGTTTATTTTTGTTGTAAATCTAAAATATATTCCACGTACGTATTATAAAATATAATTTCGTTTTAATATTTTAATTGGGGAAAATTGGATTTATTTTCTGTTTGAAAGGAGGTTCTGTTATTAAATATAAAACAATCAAAAACTAACTAAATTTAGGCGAAATAATTCATAGTGAATTTGTAAATCACACACATCACACATTTTTTGTATTTATAACATTACGACAAGAAAATGATAATATCATACTTATTGCGTGAAGAATTAAATTGTGCTCTTATAAAAAACGCTTTCCCACTGAGGAGTGCAATTAGATATATCTTCATCTAAATTAATGTAGGTCTTTCAATCTACAGTACTTCTGTACTGTTTTTTGTATATTAAATTTAATTAATTCACTAGCTTAAAATACAGACAAATACAGTACAGTGATTTAAGTTTTGCGCTTCGACAACCCAAAGGTTTTTATTACTTAGTAAGTACGCCACCGACGTCTGGAAATTTAGACCTGGTTGTTATGGGAAAATAACTTCATATAATTTTGTAGCAGACCATCATCATCACGCATTTGTATTTCCGTAATAGACAAATATTTCCAAAATACATAACTTTAATTACAGTAAAGTATAAATGCCTATAACGTAAATAATAATTCCGAGATTGAGTTAAATTAATTAATTGTCAACCAACAAAGCTTTGATAGAATATATTTTAATCAGATGCCATCGTTACACTCTACAAAAACCTCATTTATTGACTCCATCTATGAATATTTTCAATTATATGTTATAATATTATTATGATATTTGATTTAAACTATATTACCTGGGTAATGTCTTGTGTAAATATTGTTATGTTAGTTTATACGTTTACGATATAATTTGTTCTTCAGCAACTCATGATAGTGCGAACAATTTGCTGTATCACTGCAGTCAAGCCGAAAATCCCAGTACGGTAATAGCATTGTGAAACAAACAAACAAACGTTGAATCAAACTACGCTGAACAGTCCTAAGCACTTCAAAACCATCTAATCGCTGATGCGTAACATGCGAGCTAGTAATAAGTATCATAATTTTCCTTCATTAGAGTTTTATTGAGACGTTAGAGTAACACAATTTACCCACTTCATTGGCGGAGGAAAACTTTTAAAAGCGAACCGTCTGAGATTCATTAATGTAATTCGACCTTCCAACATATCGAATAGATATCAATATCTAAAGTACGGTTCTATTTTTATTTTCCATCGCTAATGATCAGCTTCGGTCTACCAGGCCTTTAGAAATAGCTTACGTAGCTGGGTGCTATGACAATAGAATAAATGTCTACACATACTCATTATAAAGTACATATTTATAAATAATGAAAATGAAATATGTGCATTGTGTAATTTCACAAAGAAATCATAGGCGGAATTAGATATGGCCTCTCCTATCCTTTTCCTTTTAGATGCCTGTTGCCAAGGATTTTATAAATATTCAATAGATTTTTAATAAATTTGGGATCTTGTGGTTCTTAAATCATCAAGGAATTGAAATATAACATCGCAATATGCGACATGTTTTAAATAAAATTATTCAAACTGGCTAATTTATAATTACCGACTACTGTTGACGTCTCAAAGTACTGAGTTGATTTTTATGGCGTTGTTAATTGCGCCTAGTTTATTTCTATAATATCTTATTTTATAAATTAATATCATAATTTGAATTTAAATATACATACAAAATTCGATAACGTTAAGCAATCGAGGGTAATAATTACAGGACAAATAAGGACTACCGTTTACCTGTCTCCTTACTGCCTACCAACCTGCGGTGGTTAAGACTTAATCAACCCGTTGATGATGAGAGGTGATATAATGCATAATAATATGTCAAACCACTTAGAAATATCCTTTACCACCGGTCCAAATAAAATCCTTTAGCTGCGCATGGGATAGGTAACATTAAAAAGCCATACCTACCAGACTTTAAAGCGTCACATAATTTTCTGTACTAAAAATAATACTACACACGTTGTTTAAAGAATGGTAGATATCAAAGAGGTGCACAATTTCTTTCAAAATGAGCCAAAAAGTATTTATCGGAAATCAGAATATACTCTAGAAATATACTTTAAATACATTTAAATAGTCCATGGAATCAATATTGCACGAAAGCATGAGCCATGAGGTTACAAGAAAAATATTTTCGCATTGCTAGATATCAGGAGTTATGACACAAATAAATACACTGTATTATTTGAAAACAAAAAGTCTAATCAAAAAGTAGTAAGGCATACTTACGTAAGAGACAAATAAACATAATATAGAAAGGGCAATCCGAATTTATTGGAATTGCTTTTACATAATAAACTTTAAATACTGCCTGAACTACTTCGGTACTAATGTCGCGAATAATTATAATCGACGTATCAAAAAAAATCATTATTTTGCGCTTATCCAAGATGCTCTAAGACAGGGCTCGCTACTACACCAGTGATTGGTTAGTTTTCAACTCAAGTGTAGGAAAGGTAGGTTGTAGGTGTTGACTACCTACAAGTCAATCATAGGGGATAGAACATTTATCGTCCTAATAGGGCAAAAGACCAGCCAACGCACCGTCTACCTCGAACCAGTTGGCGAGGTAGCTGCTATCTGTTTGCTGTGGCTCCACGGCAAAGCAACAGATCGCAAGGCCATAGACTGGACGACTCAGACATTGGAACTTTGTGAAACCTTTTTGTGGATGGGCAGCAGATGGTTTATCAACGCCTGTTCCATGGTGTAACTTCGTTCCTTACTTCTTAAAATAAGCGCGCAATTCCCACCAGCTGTGAAAAACTAATTCCAAGTATTAATAATATCAGATAATAAAATAATGATATATAGTAATTTATGTATACAATGTGTAGTGTCAGGCTGAAATCCAGAGATAGCTTAGTTCAGTGCTCTAGTAGTATCCAATATCTAGTAGTTTTCAATATTATTATTTTTTTGGTTTTGTACGTGTTTCGAAGGTTTTATCAAATTGAACTAGTACCGATAATTATTTAGGAATTTATTTTATATCCGAACTAGCTGTTGTTCGCGGCTCCGTCCGCGTGGAGGTCATGTTTGTGAAAAAGAGTATACAATACAATAGGTATACCAATTTTCATGCGCTTAACTTCAAAAATGACGGATTTTCTTCTTCTTCTTGCTTTAATGGCCTCTGCGGAGGAACAACTCCACAATTTTGCCAATGTCACGTAATAAAAAGTTAAATAAGTAAATAAAATTTATGTGATGATGATGATGATGAAGGATGAAGTCCAAAAATAAAAATATACAAACTTATAATATTATAATTTGACTTATAATTTGTTGTCAGTAATTTAAAAGACATTTTGAAAGACATACGGAACGATAATAATTTTAAAATATAACAGTACAAAAATGAAAAGGGAACTCCGGTACATTTATCGAGAGCCACAAATAATCCTTCAAAGAGCCGCATGTGGCTCGCGAGCCGTATGTTAGCCCCCCCTTTATTAGAATTTACTGTTTGAGTGTTGTGGAACCATAGTTCTTGATACTCACGATACAGGAAAAAAAGGTATTAATGCCTTTAAATATTGCGCGATTAAGACCCGTTATCAAATGTTATAATAGGTATGTGTAGTTATTAATGTTGTACTTTTTTATTTCTTGGTTATATTTATTATCCATGTTAAAAAATGATTCTACCATCAATAATTACAAAAATTTCGGAAAACGCAAAATTATTTAGAATTATACTTTTAAATAATTTCGATTAGAAATATAAAAATATCTATTTTTATGCACAAGCCACAAAGAGAATTGATTCACGAAGATGTTTAATATAAGGTGTAGGTATAACTTTGTTGTCTAGACGTAACGTATGTAGGACTTCCCAGCACTGAAATCTCGATTTCAGAAGAATAATTAACATAAGTATTAAAATAAGTTACCTACGCAAAATTCACGGTTACTTAAATGTTAAATAGTTCTATGTACAGGACATAAAATATCTACCTATTTTCTAAAGTGATTAAATGTCAATCGGTAACTCGAGGTCATTAGTGTTATCTGTCTCTTACGTAGTATATTATAATGTTTATCTCATTTATATAGATATACAAATAAATTACTAACTAGATCCTTTTCTTTCATAACCATCACAACTCGTTTATATATAATGAGTTACTACGCTTCTAAACAATATCTATTTACTGACAGAAAATCAAAGTGAATATAATTTATTAGAAGTACATACTTTCCATTATAATATGAACCGTCATTTAAGTGGTATGTTATGCGTACATGTGCCACTTATAAAAAATGTAAGTGTTTACCACAAGCATAGTATTAGGATTTATTACAAGTAGTAAAAGTAGATTTACATTATTTTAGCGAAGTAGATGTAATGTAACACCACAGATGATCACGTAGATTGTACTTAGTGCAGACGCTTGGTCAACATACCGTTTGTTCTAGAACATTATGTTTCCTTTTATGCTAATAGTCAGATATCGCTCTATCATGAACCTTGCCTGTTGCTAGAACGTAAGCGAAGTCTATTAATCCATTCGTTTCATAAGTATAAACATACAATGTATTGTGAACAGTGCTAACGAGAAAGCAGAAGCCACAGACAACATCAATATGCGGGAAACGACGACAGCTGATCCCGCAGAGTCCATCTACGGTGTTGCACTCGTAGCAGCTATATGTGCAGCATTTACTATGGCTATCTTCGTATTCGCGTTTGGATGGTATACGTAAGTATTTCTGGATATCTATCTATACATATAATATATTTGTAACTGATCGCTGTCTGTACATGGAAGATATATGAGAAAAACTTTGGTTGGGGGTCTTTATTAACGCAATCGAACTAAAATCAATGATTTTTTGAATTTTTGTCTGTTTGTCGGTGCCTTTGTTCACGCTAATCTCAGACAAACGGCGGAACCGATTTGGTTGTAGTTTTCACTATTGTATTGTGGTAAGCTTTACTTAAGATTTAGGGTATTTATTATTCGAATCGGTTCATAACTAAAAAAGTTATATCAATTTAAAGAATCACGCCCGAACATTTGTTCGAAAAAAAAATGCTATAATTAGTGTAAGATAAGATTGTCTGGTAGCTCAGTTGTATCTGCATACGCAGTATGACTTCTGTGCGTGAAGTCACGGGTCCGATACCACGGTCGCTGTATACTCAGTATCAGCCCGGCGTCTGGAATAGTACCCGGTGTGGCGATAGATTCGCCCCCATCACTTTATAGAACGGTAATAAACTCGCCGAAATGTGGGTGCACTGATTACACCTCTACCCGCCGCTTCGGAGGTTACAGATGTGAGTGCTTACGTATGTATGCATACTATCTTAATATCATAAAACCATCGGGTGCAGTGTGGTCACTTAGAGGTGCAAGGATAACTAAAAATCTACATCGACATGTCAAGATTCTCCACGAGTTAATAAAATCATCTAATACATTTAGATCTGCCTGACTAATATTAGACTGCCTCGGTGGCGCAGTTGTAATTGGGCATGCGATACGACTGCTGTGCTGAGGTCTCGGGTTCGATAAAAGTGATATTGGGTTTTTCTATTTAGAAATACTGAGTATCAGACCGGAGTCTGGAATTTTGCCCGGTATGGCGATTGGCTCGCCCCCTATCACATTATGGGACCGTAATAACTTCGGCGAAAAGTGGGTGTACTGGATACACCTTTGCCTACCCCTTCGCGGATTACAGGCGTGAGTGTATATGTATGTACATTTAGATCTCGATTGCAGGCCAAAATTAGATTTTAGGCTTTAGCTGTAAAATTAGCACTCGCTTGATGTGAATTGTTGTTTTTAATAGAGGACGCCACGCGTGCCCAGCAGTGGGTCGATGAATATGTACATAGTGTACGTATACATGACTACATTATTTTTATTCTTATTATGGTGCTTGCGTAATATTCGATGTTTTTTTAATAAAATTTCGCTGTATACGAGTACAACTAAAACGATTTTTTTATCCTGGCACGTCAAAGTGACCACATTGCATCCGATAGTAAGCGCAGTACTGTCCAAGTAGCGAGGACAAACATCCCTGACAAAGTGACACAATCATTTCAGTCAGTCAAAAGCTTCTTCACAGTACGCTTAATAAACCCGGGAATACAGGAAGTAGGGAACACGTGCGCTGGCAAACTTTTCCACGACTTGATGGTGCGGCTAAGATACAAATTCGCGAACCTCTTGGTTCAGGCCAGGGTAATAGACACCACGCTGTTGTAGCTCCGCAAGCCGGTACGTGTAGTTCTGGCGTGTATAGAGGAGGATGGGATAAGACCAAACAATTCTTCGAAGCATTCGCCATGTTACAGACGGTAGAACATGCTAAGCGAAGAAATGTCCCTGGGCAGCTATAGCAGCTCTAAGCTGTTGGTCACGTCTGCATCATTCATAATGCGGATGGCCCGTCGCTGCAATCCATATCAACCATCGAGCAAGCAATTATCGGAACCATGACAGAGGTGGAAGCAGTTGTCCATTCCCGGCTGTACCTGCGCTTTATATTAGCAGCACGCTAATATACGCTGACCGGGCGTTAGAAATCACCGCCGCAAAATTAAATCCGACATCTACACCTAAGGTCCTAACATCATTCTGCTTTGTCATTGGAACACCCTGAAACTGGAGAAAAGGGGGATTTGTGGCATGAAAACGCGCACACCTATGTTTTCTTGGGATTGAATTTAATCCTATTCCTGATATCATGCGAAAATATGAGATCTAGGGTCTGGTTGAGCTCAAATACAAGATCCTCGCGTCTCCGCATAGTGTCCGCCCGGCATCCGGCTACTAGGCAGATGCTAGAGGGATGTAATAGCGTAATATGCCTCCATGGATTGTATGCCTTTTCTCTCAAAAACAACTTCCACGCGGGCGGAGCCGCGGGCAAAAGCTAGTTTCAAATAAATCTCAATTTCAATAATAAATTTATTTCTTTCCAGGATATCCAACAGCATATTAGGATGCAACTTTTTGTATCCGTAAAACATGTTATAATAATAAATGCCCAACAGCCACAAATATAGCCTTGATCCTAAAGTAATATATTGTTATCTCATGTCATGAGTGGCAAAACTACGGGACACTTTACTCTCAAATATCCAGACCCGAAACAAACATTTATGGATCACACAACATTTGTCTTAACGGGGACTAAACCCTCGACCTATCGTTTCCTAGCTGGCTTGTAATATACGACACGAAGGAGGATGTCGAAATTGTCGAATAATATCGGTACAAAGTATATACCAAATATTTATTTATCATTCATCATTTATTATATGTCATATATTATATATAATGACTATTAGCCGTAATCACTTCGGAGCACTATTCGATGTAAGTGTGTCTATATTTTCAAATTGATTGATCTATTAAGTATGTATTATTCATATGAAGGTTGTCGAAAAAGGCAAAGGCAGCGGCTGACGTGGATTACCCGGCCTATGGCGTGACGGGACCTTCCGTCGACACATCGGGAGACAGAAAACTGGCTCAATCGGCTCATATGTATCATTACCAACACCAGAAACAACAGATCATTGCAATGGAAAGGTAACATTTGCTTCATCATTTAAATAAGTCAGTTTATCAATTGATTTTTTTTTTCAATTGATTTTTAGTCTGCAACTACATCTATGCATCAATAAACAATATAGAGTAATATAATTTCTCATTTATAATAGAGTTTGAGATAAATTTGTTGTTAGGGGTTTTGTAAATATCTGTGGGTAGATTGTAGAGGGTAGGACTTATTTATTAAACATGTCGAGGGTATTTCATAAATATATATGATAATTACCAACTGAGTGAAGTGAAGAGTTTCAATAAAAGACGGCTCTCGAGCGCTCCAGACTACAGTCCGTTTTGGGACTGTCTACAGCGTTATGCTGTCCGTACGCTCTTGTGACTAATTGGTATTTGGTACATCCTGATATGGAATTGTTAAAGATGGGTACTGAGGTGCGTAACTATGATCATTAAATTGATCAATACAGTGGCGGTCATCGTTTATGTGCCGTTTAAAGTATCCACTTTACATAGCACTTTGAATTGCTTCTAATAGTAGTTAATTATATGCCACATTTACTCAGGAACGGGCTCGAGCAAAGGAATGGTTCAGTGTCAGACCCTGACTCCGAGGAAGAAAACGAGGAGGGTGATTATACTGTTTACGAGTGTCCCGGCTTTGCGACGGTAATTCAAATTATATAATTTATGTATGCCTTACAAGTAATATCAGAATTATTGTTAAGCCAGTCGATGTTCAGGAATAAAGGCTTTTGTTGCGTAAATGATAGAGTTCCTTAACATTTTCTGAGAAGTCTGCTGAACAATCGCCAGATAAAATATATATGACTCCAGGCTAAACAGAATTTCTATAGGTATTCTTGAATAATGTATAAAAAAATTAAAGAAGTAGATGGAACCTATTTTCGCGCATATCGTCTTTGTATGTCATCGTATTTCCTGTTATAGTATACTTAGAATATATACAGCCTCTAGAAAGCCACTGCTGGGTATAGGCCTCTTCTTTTTCTGTGACATGTTATGCCACATGCCACAGAAAAAGAATATAATCAGCAAAATAAAATAAGAATCGGATATTAAGTCTAACTTATTTTCCATATTTGCAGACGGGTGACATGGAAGTGAAGAATCCGCTATTCGCTGAGGACCCAACACCAGCGACCCCTGGCAAACGTGACGCGACGAAAGCCGAGCCTAAGGAATAACTGCCCTGATCCCGATACCCCAACACCGACTAGATGAACCCACCTTACGGACATAATACTACTGTACCTTTGTTTAAGACTTAAATGTGTCCTGCAGCCTACTACAGTCATTCATCATTCAGAAATATATAAGTGTTGGATACACCCTGCATGGAATCGAGTTCTGGTTACAAGGCCTTATAAAGTACCATCATTTCATAAATATCTCATTAAAATATAAATTATTTGATAAAGAAGTATAATTATCATAATTAATTCATATTATTTATTATCTCTGTATTCTTAACACAAAAAATATAATTAAGCTGACTGGGTATTTTAATAAAAGTTTGCATGTCATACATGTAGAATATTTAAGGGAGATAAATTATTTAAGATGGATCTAATCTAAAAATGTTTTAAAATATTAAATATATTATATAAATACTTATTATATTGATGTATGTACTTAATAGACACACGATATATTTAAATATATAAATCCAAGATGTAAGATTATTAATTATAAAACTATCAGATTTCTATAAGCCAATATATCAATAATATATAAATCGTAATTGCGAACACTATCAAATGTTAAAAAGAAAGCACAAAGATAAATAAATCACATTCCAAAATAATATTTTGTAAATTATGTTACAATTAACATATCCGTTGTAATTCTAATTATATTTATTTAAAACTTACTGTTAAAAGTAGCAGCACTTACAAATTATGTATTAATAAATTATGTGGCATTTTATGTTAACGCAATCTTTTATTGAATGATATAATTTATTGACGATGCCTTTGACCTCTCCGTAATCCTTAACATAATTTTATTGAACAATGATGCAAGTAAACAAAATAATAAAGGAAACTGAATCTTGCCGCTGCTTTAGAAATTACCACGGGTCTGAAAGGAACTCTGGTTTTATCCGTTTTAGGTTATTTATAAATAAAAATAAATTACCTTCTTAAAATATTTATTGGAAAAAAAACAATTCCTAGCCTAAAAAGCGCGCGAGCGTTTTCATCATCATCATCGGCCTGTAGCAGTTCACTGCTGGACATAGGCCTCCCCTAAAACGCGCCATTTAACCCTGTCTTCAGCTTGTCTCATCCAGTTTCAGCTTTGTGAATTGTTAATTATTTCAAAAACTATGCATCCAAATTGTATGATATAAACGTTTAATATTATCTACATAAAATTACATGATAACATAATTTATTCTTGTAAGGTTCACATTCTGTACTTGGGGAATGCATATAAAGAACACCTCATAATTTTAACCCATTACTTTGCCCTTAGCGATTATTTAGCAAAAAACTGCAGCACGTATTTCTTACCAAAAACCGAAAGATGAATTTTCAGATCCCTAACAGGGGTTGCCCATACAAACCTTCAAGCCTTATTTCACCTCCTTTAAGATTATATTTTGAGACAAAAGATAAATCAAAATCCTTCCCCAATATATAATCTATCTCCTTGCCAATTTTCATCAAGATCCTTTCAGCCGTTTAGTCGTGTAAAGGTAATAAAGAAACAAACAGAGTTACTTTCGCATTTATAATATGTATTTATTTATTTAACACACTTTATACATTTAAGTATAGGCGGACTTAATGCCGGAGGTATTCTCTGCCAGTCAACCTGAGATCGTGCAGAGATACAAGAAGGTAGGTGTTAAAATTGAATTCTACGTTAGAAGAATATATTAATGAATATCTACACATATAGGTACTATAACATAATAAAACTTACACATATAAATATAATAAGTCTATATAAATATTATATAAATAATAATAATAAATATATACATAAAACTAAATAATTATTCCTGCTGTGATGATTCTGCCAATATGTTTAAAAGCAATTGTCGGACCTTCATCTTAAACGTACAACGATTTACAGTCAGTCTAATTTCGAGCGTGAGCGCGTTCCATAGAAGAACACATTGCACAGAAAAAGAAGAATGAACGAAGTCGGAACTGTGAGAAGGACAAAGTAGAAGTTGATTATTTGAAGAACATAAGTTTCTATCGTGGGTGGAATGGAGATATTGAAAGTGAGGAGATAAATAGGAAGGCGTAATATTAGTATGGATTCTATGACTCATATATCAGTATAGAGAGATTGACAAAAAACTAGATAGCTGTGTTTGAATGGTTTTGTATAATATTTGCACAACTCAGTTTGATTGCTCTACAATAGAGTCAAGAGATATTAGTATTGTCCCGCTACTGCGCAAGCGTCATTAGTTTTATCGGTACCCTAGGGCTCTATTAGTACTACAACGACTTAAAAAATATATTAACATGGCAACCGTATGTTTGTGGTCGCAAATCTCGAGAATAATTCGATGGATTGGATGCCAGCCATCTCTTTACTTAACCATCCTATACGGAAATAACTCAGTAAATAAATTCTATAACATGGTGATAAAAATGGCGAACATAAATATTTTTTGTTATTTATCTTAAAAATAATATTAGCCAAGGTTTGTAGACTTGAGGTGAGCGACCGAGACAAGCGACACGAAGTACCACTGCACTAAGTAATTTCACACAACGCGGTCGCGCGACTTTACTGCACTCCCAATTGTTTTCATAAGATTGCCTATTTTATTTTTATAGAATAGGCCGCAAAGAAATTAGTAGGTCACCTGGCGGTAAGCAAACACCGCCGCTAATAAACATCTAGAATAATAGATGAATACGTCACATGTCGTCCCCGGCCTTTTCAAATCTGTTACCTCGGTGTTGCGATCTCTCGGTGATAAGTAAAACGTACCATTATTAGTGTCTGTTATGTATCAAAATAAAATAATTCAGTAGTACTATATCTAATAGAGAGATCTAGTGTTACTAATCAGTAACACTAGATCATCAGCAGATCAAATATTTAACTGAAAACATAAATTACAGACTCCAAAACTGTAAATTAAACATATATTTTGTAGATTAAATATGTTTTTAAAGCAGAAGACGGCTAAAAATAGGATGATAAGGGATCTCCATGATCAGTCACAATATAAGGAGAATCAAATATGAGTATTAAAGGATTAGAATGGTGATTGGGAAGGCGAGAGAAATTTGGACATCTGAAGATCTTACTCACTGAACAACACAATAATACCAAGCCTGTATTGAACATTGTCCTACTGCTGGGCACGGGCCTCCTCTACTGATAAAAAGGGTAAGGGGTCAACCACTCTGGCCTAATGCAAGTTGGTAAACTTCAATTATCTTTGAAAATTTAATGAAAATTTTCAAATATGCTAGTTTCCTCACGATGTTTTTCTTTACCGTTAAACCAAGCAATAATATCAACAAACACACACACGTAACTTTAGCAATGACAGAGGTGTATGTCATTTTTGGGTTTCGAACCCACGATATTTGTCTGACGAGACGAATATCGTGGGTGGAGCGATAGTCTAGCTGAATGTGGTACGGACTGACGAGTCCGTACCACATTCAGCTAGGCTATCGCTGCTTTTTATGTTAGTTTTCTGTAAAACAATGGTACCGCCCTAGTGGACCCAGCCCATTCATTCTGTTAACCAAATTATCTAGAGTACAGCGTAACACAGTGTTTACTATTTCTTAAACGATAAACGCCAGGCAGAACATTATGAGCAGTTCACGGCAATCGTCATTAGAAATGGAAATTGACGTTTACGAGGGACTACGGTCCCACAACACCCAGACCCAAAACAAATATCTGTCTGTCACAATGGTCTCGGTGCAGAAATCGACCCCACGGCCTCTCGTTTCACAGCCGGATACTCGCACGCTGCTCCACCGAGGCTGTCAAAATTGGTGGTTTTATAATTTAAACAACATTAAATAATGAGGTATGTTTTAATAGATACGAACACGAATAAGAAAATGCAGACAAACTAGAGAGAACAATAAAATTCAATTCTATCTGAACCTCACTACAAAATTCGTACATGTGTTAAACATTACTTTAAGAACTTTCCACAGACTAATGCAAACCACTGGGTATGCGTACTAAGATAATACTATTTAGCAGATAAGGTCTTTGTATTTGAATTACTTTATGTAAAACTTATATTTTACAATAGTAAATATGTAAATCTATAACAGTACATATTACAGCAATCAGATAATTATAAGCTAATTAGCCGATCTTCCCGTTCCTGTCTGTCACTCTTTATTTGAGCTACGCTTTTCTATTATTATTTGGAAATCAATTTGTCGTCGGCAATTTATTTATTTTTGCATCAATAGTTAAATGTAAATACGCATGGTTGAAGACGTTTCAAAATCAGGCCCACATACCCCCATCATATTTAATGAGAATTAAAACAATAAAAATACATTTTTGAAATAACAATTATTCTCAATTTAAGTATGTAATTAGTATTTTTAATAATTTAGTGTAATAGTATTATAATATTTTGATAAGTCCGTATAATAGATACCTACATAACAAACGCGAATTATATTAATATTATAGTTACTTTTTAATATTATTATATTATATAGGCACATTCTCTTCTCCGGTTATATTTTCTGTAAGTAGTTGAATATCACTGAAAGCCATTATGATTGTTATTACATTGTAATTATAATTACTTATTTCTATTGATCTATATTGAGTAGTGCCATTTTTATTAGTATTATAATTTGTTGTACGAACAATATGGTAATTAGTTTGGATCATAGTCATAGAGAATGGATTGAGCGTCTCTATCCAACTATTAGGTAAATACGGCCTAGGAGGGTTACTCTTGACACTCGATTTAAATTTAAAATTGGGATTGGGTTCGAAAACTGTACAATTGGCACTCTTAAACGTAACACCAGCGCGCGATTTAACTGAATACGGCAGAATTTGTAGTAAATAAATGAAATAGAGTATCTGCGATCCCTAGTTCGTAAATATTCTATTTCCTTTAGTTGAGTGAGTTACGAGTTTCAATATCTTCTAGATTGGAATTGAAACAGTATCGAGTTTGAGATTGGAATTGATTTCAAGAGTAGGCCTACAGGGCTGTCATCATTAACTTATGTATCCAGTATCATGTATAGCACATTGCCTTGTATAATTGGATACAAAAATAAACATTTAAATGTCAAATTAACTTGAGTAAAAAAGATTTGACAGATCGAACGCTAAAAAATAAAATATTTCTTTTCTTTTTATTCAAAGTACGTCAAAATGATGGAAAATTAATAATTATATCTATTACAGACTATTTCTCAATATTTTTGTTGGTTTGTATTATATAATGAATTCCATTTTGTATAATTACAGAGAGATAGCGGTATAAAATAAGTAGTTGCTTCTGGTAGCCCTGATACGGGCAGAAAAATGTGAGAGAGATAAAGAGAACATGCGGCCAACAGGTGTCTTTTTCAAGAAATGTGATTGGTCTACGTTACTGACTTGCAGGAGCGAAAAGAAATAGGTATTGGCCGCACAGTCGCTTTGTTCCTTTCTACAAAGTGGTCAATTTTGGAAAGATATTGCTCAGTTTATTCTCTATGTCTATGGTTTGAATCATAATTGATTACAACATTAAACTTTACAACAATGATGTTTACCAACACAGTTATACGATATACCTATCCATTAAAGTAACTGTTAATCTAATAAATTCAATACACACATCAACATTCAGTATTAAATATTATTAATTATTAACAATTACAATTAAAAGTATTTTGAAAGCTATAAAAATACATCAAGTAGAATTTGTACTTGATGTTTTAACCCCACATATGAATGGGGTTATGTATGAGACTAAAAATTTTCTCCTTAGTTTGAGCTCTACTTTCGCTTTTTTTGTTCAAGGTTTGAGTGGGCACATTGTTTCTAGCTGAGACTAACCTGGATAGCAATACACAAATAACTAAATTGTACTTATTCATATTAACATAACCTCCATTTTATTCCAATTAAAATAATTTTATGTTATGGTTATTCTAGATAGATGTTCCGAAGACACTTGCCGCCGTAACTAACGCTGTAGTTACGACGCGGAGTAGAAACTGCGTAGGCCTAGTTACTACGCAGCCCGTGCACGAAACCGTGCTACGTAAACGAAAATACCGTGCTACGAAATTTAGTAATCAACAATTAATAATAATCAGACACAAATCATAAATTATATTGTACGCGCATGAATGCGCTGAGAGTGCTACGTTGCCCTGTACGACCGTCTGGATTACTGTTTTTCCTGAGTTCACGTTCTCGTGTTCGGAAATATTGAAAGTGTCTAGTCCCGTGAATAAATGCCAGGAAATAAAGAGAAATCAGGAACGGATTCGTATATAAACTAATTAAAGTAATGCCACCTCACGAATCGTCATAACGAATAATATATTTTACTAATGTTAATAATCCGAGCAACCAGTATCATATATGAAAACAGGGACAGGGCAGTGCATCTTGTCGATACTGATGATAAGAACGTTAAAGCAGAAGGAAAGAAAACCTTAGTAGTTACGTTCACTCCGACATGTATCAGTATTTAATTTCTTTCAGTCCTCAGATAAAATGTCTAATAATAATAACTTACTGGTTTATCTCCCCAATAATAGGTTATTTATATTTCAATTGTCCTTTACCTCTTGAATAATTACGTGGAATAATCATATACCTACTATATAAATACGAATTAGAGCGAATTGGACTGTGGCTATTTTCGGCCACACAAAAATGTCATTCAATCATCGAGACTAAAAGTAAAATAGTATAACATTGTGCCAAGTACCTACACGTTATGTTTAGGTACAATTGTCATCAAATAAAATGAACCCATAAAATACCTCGTATCTATTATTATATACCATATAAACGTAATACTCACTCATTCTAAAATATACTATAATAGAACTATAATTAGCATACAAAAATAAACTATATTTTGAAATAGAAGTCCTGTCGGATAAATGTCGTTATTGGAATAAAAAAGTTACTATATAGACATATTTATATTATATTATAAAATTAGAGGAAGGGTCTTAGTCGCGCAATATTTAATTGCATAAATAAGCATAAATACCATTAAATGCCATCGCCATGGTATTTATGTTATTAAATATTGCGCAATTAAGTCCCGTTTTCTAATGTCTAATATCATTTACATGTACCTATATAATTTTCTGCTCTACATAATCTTTACTATCTGTCTAACTGACGCTTTTAGTCTCTTTAGCTGAGGATTGAAACATTGGCCCTAAATCTAGATAACTACTCTAGAATAATATCTAATTATTCTATTTATAAACCACACGTGGCAACTTGTAATTGACTTAGGTACGTCTATCTATCACTTGAGCTAATTTATAAAATTAGCCATAAGCTCCACAAACAAAATAAACACTTCGTTATTCCCTAAATGGATTATGAGTAATCTGGTGTTTTAAGCATGCCCTACTTTCCGTACCACAACTTTCATTACTTTTGTTAGCAGGCATTAATTCGCCAATAATGGTGCTGAATACTGGAAACTGACCACTGGGACTCCGAGACTAACGTACCTACAATAATCGTACTATTTGCCCAATTAGAATAACTCTAGTCCATGCAACCGACAATCTAAATAACAGAACATTCTAAAGATAATGTAGAATAAGCTGTTGCTACAGCTTTGTTATTCAAAAATATATTTTAAAAATAAATAACAATGCTCTCTGTCAACTAAAACTTTTAATAATAGATAACCACTAACTATTCAACTGTTATAAAGTGAAAATTATGTAAGCACAGTCTTTTATTTGAGAATAAATGCACTTTTTAAAAATATTGAACTGTGGATCATTACAAAAAAAAAGAGTATGCGTATATTTAATTAAGATAAAACTATTATGATAAGCTAATTATATAAATGTGCGTTAACAGAATCGTTTCGTAAGTCACATAATATTTTAAATATAATGTTAACAGAGGGGTTTCTGGACTACAATAACTAAATGGTTTTTAGTACATAAGTAAGTCGATAAAGTTATACTTTATAATTTGGCAGTTATTTTATGAACGACGAAGATTAATCGGCAAAAACCTTTTGTACACTTACATATCTTACAAATAAATCCTTGATTATTATGTTATATCTCTTAATAAATTACCACCGCTAGTAATGACAATAAATTAAACAAAAGCAAGCAGTAATTTCTCACTAGGTACTAGTGCTTAATGATATTTAGAATATTCACAATATTTAGGTCAGATGGAAAAACATGAGTCATATTACGCACCCTGAAAAACTATAGCATACAGGTGTATGCTATAGTTTTTTAGTTTTTAGTTTTTAAGTAGGTACTTACAAATATATTTAATTCTTATAAAAATCAATAACACCGTCAGTGTGTGAATTTCACGGAGACATGCGCATTCTGAGTTCCTAACTCAGTATCAATCCTCCTAGGTTATGAAATGCATAGCAATAATAAAAAACATGTAAGCACAAACACGCACGTATACTTTTGGATTCGGGGTACGCGTTTATTCACGAAACGCACAAAGTAAAACAGGAGAAACATATAAAGAATACGTGAAAAACAATAGATATAGATTGTAGGTACAATATAAACACACGCGACTTCAACATGGTATATTACATGGTATATAACAAATTATTAAAATAATTTTACTATTGTGCTACTTGCCAATTGTTTAGTTTGGGGCCTATTAATCGTAGTCAAGTAATTCTAGTTCTAGTCAAGAATTATCGTTAAAATCTTTTTCCATTGTAGGTTACTTTGTTTTTTTGTTTTAACAAAACTCAGACTTGATTGGTCTTTATTTTGAATAGTCGTAATAGTTAAGTGACTATAGCAGTAACTAAACGTTGACGTTATATTTAATAATGACAAAATAATAACAATAGTATATTGACTGCGTTCGAAACAGAATTACCGTATTGAATTGAAGTTCCCGACAATAAATCCTTATCATGATTTTTAGAAATGACGCTCTGCGCAACGACCCAACTCTTGAACTACATTCTGAAAGATCCGCGTCAAAAATACGCTTCAAATCATGCACGTTTTCCCAGTAAGTATATTGTTTTAAAGAATCCAATCCAATAAAGTAATAGAACATTTAAACAATACATTGAATATTTCAGTCATAAATGATTATTATAAAATAACGATCTAGAATATGTATTTTTCAACAGCCAACTACAATTGAAATAATTATGTATTTGTTGAACAAATTATCTTTATTTGTTGCACTTGCTGGTTTCATAATAAAAATTTTTTTTTTTTACAGATATTCTAAAGTCTCAACAAAGATTAGACAAAGATTATTTATTAACTATTTTTAAATTCGTACTACAATATTCTTGTTGTGGTGACAGATAGTTTTTATTATGTTGAAGTTTATTTTTATTAAATAATGAAATCTAAGTTTACTTAGCTAACGTATGTTTATACAGATCATCTTTTATTAATACAATGGAACTGACAAATGTTGATGCGAATTTATACCTACATAAATAAAAGTAGGTACCTAGCTACTTAATCGCACACTGATGCCCGACTGCACATTGCACAACGTAACACCCAAGGTCTTGCCTAACTTTCTGGATGTACTTTTGCAAAAAATGTGTTGGACCAACCATAAGCTTAAATGCTTAGGACTATAGTTTATATTTTAGGATTGAATTAGTTTATAAATTTTTTAAAGCTTTTTGTAAGTCAAAGCTTCGGTAGACAGGCATTAAAATTGCTTACTTTTACTAAAATAATAGAAGACAGAGAAGTACACCGCAGTGCGGTCCAATTAGAGTATCGAGTAGTGCGAGACGATCTATCCCCTGCTACTCAACACAATCATGCCGGCCTGCTTCTTCACACTACGCCATGGGCAAGACGATGAAGAAGCGGTCGAGGGTCTATTGTCCGAGTACTCAGAAGGCCGCAAAATGGCCAAACATTGTAGTCCAACTCTAGACCCCCGAGAAAAAAACATATACTATAGTATACGTATACTTTTTACACTTTACTGTAACGTAAGCAATCGTAATCGTACTGTCTACAGTATTTGGTTCAACTTGCTTGTTTTATCTGTTTCTGCATAGCTCACACATAATATCTAGAAGTATCGTAGCACATACACATGTATCGTATGGTAACATAGCAATAGGAAAAACGTACAGGCAGAATGAACCAAACAATTCGGAGAATGCGCATCTTCGTGAAATGAACAACTATAATTACAACACTAAAATACATTTATAGAAGTATTTTCCAATAGAACTCATAAACAGTGTAATTAAATATTAATACATATTTCACCAAAGGCTTTTAGATTTCATCAACAATGGTTTTAATCCATGTGTGTTTCCATTCTTTTTATCCTGAAACGCACATTACATTTATTTGCGGTTATTTGAAAATTACTCCACAGACAATATTTATATGATTTTATAATATCTAAGACCTCGTTAAATAAATCGACATTCGGCGTCGGTAACATCTAACACACACAAAATATCTACTTCAAACCAGTTTGTAAAAGATATGTTTAACATTATTGCAGTATCAAGCGTGTTTTATAGCTATATAGTTATGTACGAAACACGTTATTGTCCAAAAAATGTAATTTATGTGTACCAGACGAAGGCTAAGGGTGAACGTAGGTTAGGGTTGCCAACCGTCCTGTTTTCCCAGGACGTGTTCTGGGGTGTCCTGGGTAGTTTTAAGCAGCGTCCTGGGTTTTTAAAGGGCCCTGATAAGGCCCTGTATTTTAAAATTCGCACACCACTTTTGCAATCCTTACTTTAGGGGCGGCGTCTCGGCTCGCATGTGTTCACGCTATTTTAAAACAAAGATGCGTCCTGTTTTTACACTGAATTGTCCTGGTTTTACTAACTTCAAATCCTAGTAACCGGTAACCGGTTGGTAACCCTAACGTAGGTAAACTAAAACGCGAAATATGAGCCGCTTGCTCCATAGTCATCGATTTTTATGTAATAAAATCTATGAATGCAACACGTTTTGTACATTCACCCCAGAGATTCTATTTCAACTCGTTTTTTCTTACCGGTCATATAGTACATTAACCAGATACAATATTATAATACAATTTTACTAAAAGCATAAGAAAAAATTATTAATAAGACGTTGAAACGACGAATTACAATAGTAGAACCTGTTACACAATTATAATTATAAGTTAACAGAAATGCTATTCTATTATTTATGATAATATGACATTATAAACCTAATGCCATGTCATATTTTGTATAATTAACCCAAGTATAATACTTACCGTAGTACTACATAAAAAAATCGTAATTTCTGTGAAATTACTGTATAAATAGTAAACAACCGAGAGTATACATACGATAACATAATAAATGGTGTTCTAATTTCATCTTTTTTGAATATCTAATTTAATGCTTAGATTTAACAATCTTTATTATTTGTAATTTTCTCCATGCTGTTTATGTATAATATAGTATAGTAAATGGTAGTTGTGCATGGATCAGCGGATAAAGCACATTTAGTCGTCATTATCCATTCCAATAAGTTCAGCTTGCAAACGGCCTTTGGTGCGGCAACATGCTGTCAAGCACAATATTCTTAAAGCGAGTCGAAACTGAGGACTGAACGTAATTAGGATAACAATTTTCCAAAACGAATTCAATATGCCGAGCCATACAACGCCAAAATGCAACATTGGTACTTTCAACTCTTGATCTGTAAAGTATTCGTAGAGCTTGACGCCAACATAGGGAGCCCAGCTGAGCCAGAAAGCCGTAACGAGAATGAAGCTCATCCAATGACTCGGGTTAGCGAGGTTTTCGGCTAAGGCAGTTGCATACTCTTTGTCATGAATTGGCGCACCGCTATTAAGTTTTCGTTTCATAGAAAATATGTAAAAATAGTTGTAAACTATAGAAATAACGCTGGGCCCGAGAACAAGTATACCCAAGGTAGCTGTATAAGCGTATGTTGTACCCCAGTCAAGCATGCAAATGAACGTCTCTTTGTCAAAATTTGCTTCCTTCTTGTAACCGAGCAGGGGCGGGCAGCATAACATTGCAGCTGATATCCAAGTAAATACCATCCAGCATTGACTCCTTGTACGAGTTTGAACCTGATTGTCGCAATTATAGATATTATACATTTTTGTAAATATGAACAATTTCAAATATTTTACTTCATTTCATGTTTAAGAAAAATTACTCATAAAAGAATGTCAAATATAAATGCAAGTCGTTTTATTTCAAACACTAATAAAGAGGAAATAAACATAAATTAGTGATAGAAGTAACAACAAACATTCAAATGTAGACAAACTCAATCAAAACAATTATAGACTAGTTGAGAAGTCTCTACTCTAGATTTTTAAATGACAAATTCTCTTACGATAAAATGTAGTAAAATAAAAAATATGAGAAAAAGGATAACTACCGTTGCACTAACCGTCTCATAGCGCAGAGGCTTGCGGACGGCAAGATAGCGGTCGACGGATATCCACATGAATGTGTATACTGAGACGGACCACAAGGTGACTTCCACGTAACCGGCTAGCCGGCACATCAAGTCGCCAAACATCCATCGGCCTGTAATGGCCGGATATACGGACAGTGGTACTACAAGTAGTCCACACAACAAGTCCGCCACCGCTAAGGATAACAGGTAGTAGTTAATCACTTCGTTTGATAGACCTATAAACAAAATCAGCTTTAAAATATCTAAAAAGAGCAAACAAAATTTATCAATAAAGTGGCAATAACTTAGTGAGGAGAGAGACTATTGAGGCAAATGATGGTGGTTCCCCAACCCACAGGTTGCAACTCTAACTTTTCAAGTGACAGTTATTGTTCGCCTTGACAAATCATAAGAAATAGTTCTAATAGCGCGATAAATTTTTAAGCTCCTGGGAGCAATTAAAGTTAAAAAAAACCTTATTTAGTAACATCGTATATATATACATTTTAAGTAGAACGATACAATAAGTTTATTATAATCTATTTAATAATTTCGACATAAAACATACCTTTGAAATTGAGGAAGGCTGCTATAATGAGCAGATTAGAAACAACAATAGCCACTCCCATGACAGCAATGATGGCAGCCTGCGTCAGTGACTCAAAAGTTGCGAGGGGGCTGTCTGCCACGCTCACCTCTCCGGCTCCACCCAACCCAGACCGAGCGCTCATCATCTTCGCTGGCATAACTACATGAAAATAAATTAAAACCAATAAATACCATCAAATTTATGAAATCTTTTTTTCTATTAATAGTCATAAATGTATTAAATTGCATGGAATTTTATTATTAATTTTACTCTTCAACTTTATTCGGTCTTGTGTCAAACTATCTGCGTTTCCTATGACCATTCGTTCATAACTACTATGGTGGTACTCTTTTCTTTTTTTCTGCTTTAACGTGGCGACCTTTCAAGTACTTTACTACCAATAGTTCTTACATCTTACATGGCATTATGCTATAGGTACGTGAACAGATAATTCAGAAAACACTTCATTATACATTGGATTTTTTCGGCTATGCAACAATTTTGCCAGACATCTTGCCCTTGGTCAAATTTCTGGTGCCCAGGGTCATTACCAACCGCAGCCACCGCTGACGCCGTTCCTGCGTATGTACATTGTTTTATATGCAAAACAAAATCTGAGGTACACAATGCTTCGTTATCTATTTGTCCGGATACGTCCAGCGTTAGAATCCATGAAATGTGTAATGAAACGAATGAAATCTAATAGTGCTAGTACCCCATACTATGATGAATATAGCAATAATAACTTCACACATAGTTTGGAAATTAAAGGAGATACATACGTATTTTCATGAAATATACAATATATTTCAACTGAGAATGATGACGCAACCGCGTGCAGCTTGCCAGATCCTCACTTTCATTAACTTGTGCTCTATCAGTTACATATCAACAGCACAATATTGCAATTTTATAGGCGGCACGTTTTTAGATTATCCTCCGACTCATATAGAGGGAACGTTAGCTTTTTCTTCAACAGCAAACACGGTGACGACAGTTTTCACTTAACTGTACTTGACTCTTAAAGGTCATCTAAAGTTAAACAAAGGTACCTACATAAAAGTACAACGGCGAAAAGCAAATAATACAAACAGAAATAATACAAATACTATGGACTAAGAAATATTACTGCTCTAAAAAAATACTTTTGATTCGCGAACCTCTTGGTTCGGGCCAGGGTAGTAGACAGCACGAAGCTGTTGCACCGCAAGCCAGTACGCGTGGTTCTGGTGTAGAAGGGAGAGTATAGGATAAGATCAAACAATTCTTCAGAGCATTTGCCATAATACAGACGGTAGAATACGCTAAGCGCGGAAATATCCCTTCGCAGCTGCGACGGATCCAGGCTGTTGGTC
Source organism: Laothoe populi (assembly GCA_905220505.1). Lineage (NCBI taxonomy): Eukaryota > Metazoa > Arthropoda > Insecta > Lepidoptera > Sphingidae > Laothoe > Laothoe populi. The sequence continues at coordinate 13,209,325 of HG992149.1, read as the reverse complement.
ACGTCTGCATCATTCACAATGCGGATGGCCCGCCGCTGCAACCCATCCAAGGCATCGAGTAGGTACTAAGCGGAACCGTCCCAGAGGTGAGAGCAGTATTCCATTCCCGGCCGTACCTGTGCTTTATAAGCGGTAGAGCTGACCGGGCGTGAAAAACCGCCGCACCCTGTTCAGAATTCTAAGCCTGCGTCAAGTGCGGATATAACGCTCTCGAAGTGACTCCTTGGATTAAGATCACAACGGATATTAAAAGTAGTTAGGTAGCTTAATATATTTTGTGTAAACATACTAAGGTCATTCCGCATTGCGAGTGGAACACCTTGAAGAATGGGGTGGAGGAAAACGGGGATTTTTTCCAATCGGGGACAAAGAAAAAAGTACAAAATTAAATATGGTAGTACAGTTAGCAGCCCTAACTTAACTGTATGTTTTACTTTTGGCGAACAAAACACAGAAATAACTTCGGGTTAATAAACGGAGAGCAAAATATAAACTTAGCACGGCCTAAAACTAGTATTGTAGTAACAGTTATTTAAATGTTTTACTTTACCGTTAATTTATGTAGTTTTAATATTTTCAACATTACATAGAAACTATTTCGGTAATTGTTGCATAAATGAGGAAGCATTACGTCGAAATACTAAAATGACCTCTAACCCGTGTGTCTAACAGCTTGTAATGCATCTTAAGCTCTATTTTGACAGATGAGCACCCATGAGTTAATATTACAGTATAAAACAGAGGGGGCAAACCTGCGGCTCGCGAGCCACATGCGGCTCTTTGAAGGATTATTTGTGGCTCTCGATAAATGTACCCGAGTTCCCTTTTCATTTTTGTGCTATAATATTTAAAAAAATAATTATCGTTCCGTATGTGTTTCAAAATGTCTTTTAAGTTACTGACAACAAATATGAAAGATAAAAAATAAAATTATACCTTTTGTTGTGTACCTTTTAAATACGTATTTAATTACGGCTCGCGAAATATTTCAAATTTGGAAAAATGGCTAGACTATAAAGGAGCTTAGCCACCCCTGGTATAGAATATTACTGTCATATTAACACATGGGTGCGAAGAAACGGAACGTAGCGTAGAGCGGGAGGCGTGTATTGTTCGGAAGGGAGGCTCACCCCCCTTTGCAAGAGTCAAGGGCGGCTCACAGGAGCTCCGGTGGCGGCCGGCTGCTCCAAGGTCATATACCTACCCTGCCCCTCTTCAACCGCACAATCAATACTCAATTTTAAAACGCAAAACGTACATTGTTTTTAAAAACGTATAAAAGTAAAGTATCAAGACAAAGTATCAAGCAAGCTTAACTGATAACAGTTAAGCTTGCTTATGGATCAGCATAGGTATTGTATAATGAGAATTCGCGAGGTTAAGGTTTAGTATAGCTCACTTGTTTCATTACTTGCATTAGGTATATCAAGAAAGTAACGAAAGAAATATTCTATATATTCTATAACTGTTTTCACTAACATTGTCGATGAATTATGTTATTTTGAACTTAAGTGAAAAAAATTATTTTTACAAACTCCGTCTTAATCAAAACAAGTAAATAGGTACCTATATTACCGAATTTTTAAATGCTAATAAACTGAGCCATTGTCATATCGTAAAGCGACTACAGACGGCGCGGCGCGGTGTGCCGCGTTAAGCCGATTCGACGTAATCGGCAATAACATCAGACCGACATCTTCAATAATCTCGTCGACATCTACAAAGGCGCATGGTTGGAAGTAATGAGAATTTATCTCATAAATATCAAGATAGGCATGCCGATGACGATGTCAATACCGATGGTAATATCGAGATCGGTGATGCTAAATTAAAAGTCTAATATATTTTACGTGTGTTTAATGTATTTATGTTCGATGGTAATGATGCTGACGATTTCCAAAACATGTAGCGATGCTGCCAATATTGATTTGATACCTACTAACTGAAGGATACCCTCGAAGACGTAGTTAAAGATGCACCTAACGTACCCGCGGCCATGAGCCTGTTTTCGTCCCATAATAGTTTAATAAGGGGAAAGTTTAACGCCCTACCAAACACAAAACCAATAAAATATAGAATAAGTGCCTTTATGGTCAACTGGCAGCGAGTAAATGGTTGTATTTTCACTTTATATTGTAGGTACGTATTCTTTGTACTTACTGGATATAAATGAAAAAGCCGTTAAATAGCACGAACTCTGGGTTTGTTACCATTGGCTTACATATTATTGACAATTAGAAAAAACCCATGTTAAGTCTAATTTTATTAAATTTTCCATTCATGTAAGAAGTTAGTTAGTTAGTTTCCCTGTAAGGTCCGCCCTGTTGCCGTCTCTGTATGCTTTAAAATCAAATTGTTCCTGAGCCCCAAAAAATCAAAACTCGTCATCGTGGGGAGAACGATTTGTTGGTCCTGTTACATTACTTATGATTGAGTCCAACAGTAGCAGAAGGTGGGTTAGCTTTAGGGCTTAAGGCTCCCACATAAAAATAACAATACCTATTGCAAATACAATTATTCTTCCAAGCTACATACTTATAGTTAAGCATTTAATATCTAATTTGCTTTTAAAAATGTTTTATGACAGCAATGACTTATTGATGACTCCACATTAATATAATAAATTATATTTGAAGAGTTTGTCTACTGCGTGTCTCATAAATATGCTTGTACGGGTTACAATGCATGTCACACTTTTACATTCATTGAAACAATAAAAGAAATATGATGGATGTAAGTAATTAAAAAATTCTTCCTCGATGGAACCTCGAGCAAACGCACTAGCGTAATAGATATGTATAATTTTTTTTTATAGGTATGATAAATTTTCTATTTATTTAATACCTACATTAACACTTCAATGGTACAGGTAACTACATCGGATTTTTTGCCACTGCTACGGACCACATTACAATATTTCTCATAATAAGTATAACAACAATAAAAAATAAAATAATACTATTAAAAATATAATGTAAGTTTATTAAAAAATCATAAATATCAACCTTAAAAGTTTCAATGTAAGACTCAAATGTTTTAAACTTTACAATTAATTAGGCACATAATACCGGTAGTATACTGTTAGATAATGTGTGCCCTACTTAGGAGAGTGGGTACCATGCCCAATACCAATCTAGTTATCAACAGAAAATGACAAACCAACACATTACTTACCAGTGACGTTAGTTCATTAACAACATAATACAAAAATATTTTTGGTAAATTTCACTGTCTTCATATAACTATAGTATATTTTAAAACGTTAAAATATATGACTCACTTTATTTACGAAGCATGTTAGGACCGTTTCTGTGAAGTTTATGCGAATCGAAATTGTTTCGAAAATGGCGCATAAGCTATCCGCGACATGCGGCCGCGATGGTGTTAGCTTCACTAGGATCTTGTGCCAATCACAACCGCTGACTACTGTACAATGTACTAGCTCGTTGAATGCAGAGAGCGGCGCGCGCACCACCCTGTGTGCCGGGAGACGCCCCCACACAACCTCCACCATCGATTCATCGTCTGGCAAGTTTTCATGGTCTACAATTGGGTCACAAACAAGTTAACCGCAATGGAGAGTGTCTTTAGAATGCAGAATAACCAAAAACTGAAAGCGCACACAACGCGTCATATTTTTTACATTTCAGTGTGTTTACAACCTTTTGATTATAAATAATCTTAATCGACAGCACGTCCTCACACCACTACAACACATAGCTAGTAACTAATTGTAACGGTAACTTTAACGGTAGGCAGCGGCTTTGCTTGCCCTTGCAGAAGTCTATTGGCGGCGGTGATTACTTAGGTACTATAAGGTGGCCTGTCTGCTAGTCTGCCTGTCCAGACAGTAAAAAAACTTATTGTAGAGTCAGTGTCATTGTATGGTGGATAGACCGTTGAGTGTAATTTGAACAAAATGTTCATTTGATGATGAGATTCGACCTGGGAGGACGATAATATGTTATACATATTTACATAATATGGGCTACCCGATTCCCAAAAAATTTCAATTTAATATCTAATAACTTAACCGGTTACACTTCTATGTTAGTTTAAAATAAAACACAAGAGTATCATTTAAGTGTTTTTATTGAACACAAGACCTTAGTGCCCTAAATAAACTTAAAAATAGACATGGTAAAAGCTTTACAATGTTAATTGTTCTCGAACGAACTTGTAGGATCAGTATGTGGTGGGCTGCTGACCCACATAAGAAGCAAATCGCAAATATATAATGTAAAGCAGAGTCGTGAACATCTGTCTGCGATTAAATGTGGGTATAATACATAAAACTTAACTCTAATAGACAGATTGTCAAGACTATAAAAACTTAACGTCGCACGAAAGTTTTAAAATACAAATAGTCGATTTAAAACTCATTGCATAAAAGTAACAATGACTTTGTTTCATAGTTTAATAACTATTAATATCAGTCAAATACATAGCCTCACTACATCTACAATACTTAAAACGAATAACTTAACTACGTTACAAAAATAAATTTATATATCTACGTATATAGCTTTGGTAATTTTTCAAATGCGCGTATTTCGAGTTCCTGTGTGAAACGAGTAAAAAAATACAATACGATCCATTACTCAGTTATAGATATGTAATGGGACAATTCTGTTGCCACGAAGTATGGCTTATTTATTCGTGTAGAATTTGTGGTTACAAACTACAATGACTGGACACTGGCATACACTGTCGATTGCTATGGTCGATTGACACAACGGACATTGGAAACTGATTATAACCTAAAACTGAACTAAATTAAATAAGACATCATTTATTTCGGTTTTAATTTGTTCGCTTACAACAGAATTGACATTACTATCTTATATACATTATGTGCGACTAAATGATATAACTAAAATTATTATATATGTTTTAATACCTCTTTGTAATAGTAAGATTCCTACTTAGACATCATGCTCAACATAATGATTTCACCGTGCATATTATAACAAAATATCGAAAAAATACCAGCAAGACATTTTTTTTTGATATTAACAGGTTTTCATGTATATTTTATAAAATACAATTTTGCGAAGTGCTGCGTTTTATTTTGAATGTGGCGTTACACTCAACCTCTAAGTTTCATATTAATATCCATAGTCTTGAAGTAATTACTTCTTTTGGTAATGTAATGCATATCTGAGAGTTTTTCGAAGGTATGAGAAGTCTGCCAACCCGCATTAGGCCAGCGTGGTGGACTAAGGCCTAAACCCTCTCATTAGTAGAGGAGGCCCGTGCCCAGCAGTGGGACATGTTTAATACAGGGCTAGTATTATTATTATTATTATAATCATATAGTTCAATATTTTACAATAAGGATTTCTTATTGATTTTGGTTATAAATATAATAATAGTATGAAATGCAAGTATAGGAAATAATGGGATTGGAATTGCTTAATAGGCATATAAGGTTCTAAAAGCTGTAGGCAGGTCTGCAGAATACCACGCTTGATCCGAGGGGCGGGGGGATGGCTTAGGTTTGCGTCATGTAGTCAATATCTTTTAGAGAAATCTCGTGCTTTTTCGAGCTATATTCAAATATGGCGCGTAAAAACAGTAAAAAAATGGTTCACGTAGTATAGGTACGTTCCCTTAGCGCATTGCTATAAAATGCCGAGACGGTTCTCCCTCCTCGCATGTAGACTTATAAAAATGTAGACAAGTATCAGGGTGAATTAACCAAGTCGGTAAAAAATGTACTGTGACTTCTTAAAATATGGTTCACACACATTCATCATTGTTGGGATTAATCCAAAAAAAAATTGTCACCCATTAAAAAAATCAGCCGCCACTCTGCATCTTGCATACAACTTCGGCAGCTTTGTGTATGGAGGCGCATAGTGGTCGAATCGTCTAAGTAATTGACGCGAGGTAAAAACTTTATACACTTAATTTTACATATAACTTTGCATTATACACACAAACACGCATTTATAATACACACAGAGTACGAATACTTCAGTTTTTATAATCTAAACACAATAATAAAATTATTAATGTGAAAATAAATCATATATAAAGATTTTTTTATTACTAAAGAAAATTAAAAGAAATATACAACATAATTATTTGTGATGTCAGACTCTCCTCATACAAACAAGTATTCAAACAGTAAGGTTAGTTTACGTGTTACTGTCGCATTCAAAGTCTATAGTAGACCAACCAGACGTATCAAATGGTATGCCGGCGCGCTAAATATGCTGGCACACTCGCCGTTCTTACATGCTATTTTCAACTTTAATGTTATGGAAATAAAATTGAGTTTGGCTTCTATTTACTCTGTACTACCTTACTTTTTTACTATCCTTTTGATACGCGAGTGGTTAACTCATCGCTTAGTAAAGATTTAAGAATGGCAACACACACACACACAGCAATCCTTCATTAGCGTCAAAAAAGGTATTTTACTGTAATACTCGTATTTAATAGGCGACACAATTTTTTTACCGACACACAATATGACCTGTAATTTATAGGTAAAGTAATATCAAACGTTGTCTCTGAGAGTGACCGTTCCTTAAAACTTTTAATGAAGTTTAACTAATTGTTACACAACCCTAATTTAATGAAGCTCTAAGTGCAGTGTTATCCATGAAATTTTGAATAGCAAAAAGTAACTACGAGAATATTTTATTCCAACCTCACTAATCTTAAGACTCAGCATAAGTGAGAATAAAAATAGTTTTCAAATGAAACTTATACTTTATTTACGACTGTACTTCGTTTTTGAAAACAAAAACTATATACACACGAGACGGATATAATGGACACTGTTAGTTGATGCACTTTGATGAACTTTTTTTTAGTCTTGGAATAGTAATAGTTACAAGGCCGTCTCGAGATATTAGTGTATCGAGAATCTGAGCCCCGACTGGGCCCCTAGGACTCGCCGGCGAGTCCTACGTCGACGTGCGTTGACAATAAAATTGTAATAGGGTAGTTTCCTGTGTTTAATTTAGTACATTATTCTCTACACAATCGAATATAATACGCAAAAGAAACTCTTTTGCGAAAACAGAATCCAAATTGTTTGAAAAATGAGGTCACAATATTTATTTTAAATATTGGTATGAGCAAATACTCACAGGCATAAGCGAAAACGATGGCGTATTGGGAACATATCGCTATCTCCCTCGCACAACGGTACAGTACAGGCGATTCATAGTACCGTGACGTCACGGTATCAGATATGCATCTTTGTACTGTTATTTGACAACTACCCCTTCCAGTAGATTTGAGTGGTGTCTAATTTACTTATTTTTGTTCGGATTCATAAAATTCTTTCGATAATAGGTTTTAGGTAATGTAACTTGTTGATTAAATTAATTAAAAAAATCGAGTCAACTACCCTATTGAGGATAGATACAGTGCTGTCTAGATAGCGACCGTGATGCGAACATTTGGATCTCCCAAAACATGTTTAAGGCGACGACGGAGGGAGATACCACGCTCTACTGAGGCTATGCACTAGTAAAAGTAATGCAAAGTCAATTTTCAAGCCAAAGTAATAATAAATATTTGCCTTATTGAACCTTGAACATCAAAACAAAATACAGCACAATTATTATGGCCAAATCAAACCGTTATGTTTTGTACTCCTTATAAACCACCTACATCACAAACCGGCCGGCCAAACACATAATGACAATGTATCTATACAATAATTGTACTTATGTATCTCTTTCCTTACTATTTAATATCACGTCTGATTACCGTTACAAACTAAGCACTATTATACACAATATGTTATAGCACCAGGCTAAACACACACATTTTAATGACTATATATTTCCAATCAAGTCATCCGCAGTCCAAACATTCCGTACACACTCATAAAACGAACATTATAACTATTAGAGAGCTAAGTGTTGTGATTCTAAATATATTATGCGCGTTTTACCACGTCTCTAAAGCACCACGTCTGTAAAGGTACAAAACTTATACTTCGTGAATATAGTGTGGCATTTGGCAAAGAGCTACGCTAGAGTTTCTTGCCCGTTCTTCTCTAGCGAACTACATTCCGAACTGGCGGTAAAGTAAAAAATTTACTGAATCTAAATAATGTATAAGATTTCATGGATTCAATAAACATTTCATTTTGATTTTAACGGTATTTTTCATCTATTTAAAATAAATATTAAATGGCTATTGTGTTATAGCAACACTATTAGATACAGATACTAATGTTTAATTGATAATAGTGATTAGTTTAAGATACGGCAAGATTACGCGCGCACATTATTTATGTTTCCATAAATATCGATATATCGACAGTATAACATCTCCAACATATTATCAGACTGCAGGTTTGAAATAATTAACATCTTGTAAATTATTTTTTTAGAATAGTTATATACGAAATAAACATAATAATTAATTTAATAAGTGCAAAATGTTGTTTATAGATGAGCAGAGGCTTTACCGCGATAAAACATTAATAAATATATAGTTCGCGACAGGCCGATATGGCAATCGGGGTATGAGGTGAGGCGCGGGGGAGGGGTCACCCCACATACCCGCACATCGCCCGCGCCGTCTTAGTCGTAGCGCTGCACGAGCACGAGTTCGTATCGACCGCGTTTATCGATATCGATCTCGATCACATTTTTCTTTGTCGTTGTGTATTAAAATGACTTCGGTCTCTACCTCAGCACGTTAAAACAAAAAACCAATAATTAGTTCTTAAGCACGAGAACTAATCTGAAAAGTATTAGAAAATTGTGACATTAAACGAAAAGACAATTATTATAATTACCCTGTCAATCAGACATTGGATATGGCTGCGTTTTACACCGGCTTTTTAGAACTTTGCCTAGAATACAATACAATCGAAATTAGCAGGACCCAATAAACAATAAAAATCGCTCATAATTGATATTGATTGTGATGAATAAAATATTATTATAAAATATGTTACTTATAATAAACCTTACTTAATTAATTGTAGTCTTATTTTCTTGCAGTGCAATAAAATAAATATCGATATAAACTACCTGCTACATTTTGCCACATCACTAGAAAATTGCCATGTCGAGCTGTCGCGTACTATACATACATTATAGAAATGCATCCAAACCGACCTATAAAATCATGTAAAGCCCTAAGCAAAACAACAGCTAAGCAATATCTTACTAAAACGTGTATTATAAAATAGCTTTTCGTTGCTCAAGTCGCTTAATTTTAAATACCTAAAATGAACACAAGCAATATTTTTATCATCAATATAAATATTCTTTTGTGAATCGCTTATAGTTAAACTAGAAATAGGTATAAAGCTAATTAAATACAATATGTCATGATAGAGTGCAATATGCACAAGCACGGGTATTGCTTAACAAATATCTATATACTATATCGTTATAATTAATGGCGTAGTACTCGATTTGTTCAGTAAATTACAATCAGATCTATATGTTTAGGTACAGTCTTAATCAGATTATTTAGCTGGTTGACCCACTACTTAATTTAGTCTATAAAACTCAATTATTTTGTTTATATTGATGTCATACAACTGTTTCTTAATGGCACCTTTAATACGCAAAAGAAAACCATTTGCAAAAACCGAATCAAATTGCTTGAAAATTGAGGTATATCATTATATTGATTTTTAATATTGGTAAGAGAAAATTGGTGCATAGTGGGAACATATCACTATCTCCCTCGGACGGCACAGTAATGGCCATTCTGAGAACCGTGACGTCACGGGACATATCATGCATCCTATGGATCAAACGGATAATTGAAGATATAAAAAAATATCTGGATTGATAATAATACAATTCGTATGAAAAATTGTAAGTTTCAATCGTATATTTAACAAATTCGGCTTACCTTTAACAGCTTTTATTCATACAATTTTCGGGCTGATTGTGCATCAGTCGTCATGTTCGAACATTTTCTTCACCAATTTAGATTTGAAGACACTACTTTATTTACTTCAAAGTAAATTAACTGGTATGGTTTTATGAGCGTAACTATGAGTGGTAAAACATAACGCCAATAATATTAATTTATGTCATAAATAATACCTAAAGTAATATATAACATTTCGAAGGTACACGGGCTATTTGGTTTAAGTGACACTTTTTTCGCAATAAAAAATTGGCAATTTTTTCTGCATCTTTTGAATCTGTTTAAGTTTTTGGTGCAATATTTTGGTGCTCTAATCAACTGGTAAAACAGGTCAATTTTTTTTCAGAGCACATTTATTTTAGTAAAAAATGCTCATAATTGCGTGAATATAAGTCATAAAGATGCAGTACATGCTTACACAAGTAACATGTAAATTTTACTAAAATCTACGCATTTTTTTTTTTCGAAAACCAAAAAAAAATATAAAGCTCTCTCCTGTAACTTTTCAAAAATGTCTCTTAATTTAAATAGCCGGCCTACCGTCGATTTTATCAATTCGTTAACAGCAATACGACGACGTACGTAGGAAACCTACCATTTACACTGTGGGCCAATCTACTAAACAATCCGATCCGACAGTAGTATCTACATACAGTGAAGCACTGGCGGCCATTATTCAAATGACATCAGATTGGCGGGAAGTGGCTTCACTATTTTGTTCGTAACTTCCTCGATTTTTGTGACCCATAGTTTCGCCGCCGACTCCGAACCCGCTCTGAAATCAATTTATAAGTCAACCTCGCTTTATTACCACTACTAATAAATGTTCATAAACTCGCATAACATATCTAAGACAATATTATGTACTTCCAAGACATAGGATGATCGGCGTATTCAAGAGCAATACAATTATTCCATAAATGATAACACAATTAATAGTTACTGGGTACATAATATATAATTTATAAAAATATTCGCAGTCATGCATTCCAGGGTCAATAAAAAACACATTTACAGCTGAGTTAAAATAAAGCCATATATATATACACGCCTGTTAAGCGGAGGTTGTAACCAATACACGCACTTTTCGCCGAGCTTATTACATCCCATGGTGTGATGAAGAGCAAGCCTATCGCCATAACAGGCTCAATTCCAGACTCCAAGCTGATACTGAGTATTTCTAAATATAAAAACCCAATACACCAAAATAAAGCCCAAATATGTTATAGCTTAATAGGACGCACAGCACTTAGCGCAGCTTTAACTGGTGGTAGGATATTCATATCCGCCCGAATAGCGACCACCGTACACAGGGCGAAAAATACGCCATAGTGGCACACGCAAGTGTGTCGCGTTCCGGGATCAGCCAGTGTACATCCGGTTTTTGTGGGGGGTCTGGAGTTGGGGTACAATGGCCATTTTACGGCCTTCTTAGTACTCTGACACTAGACCCTCGACCCCTTCTTCACCTTCTTGCCCATGGCGTAGTGTGAAGAAGCAGGCCGAGTGTGTTGAGTAGCGGGGATAGATCGTCTCTCGCTACTCGATACTCTAATTGGACGGCACTGCGCTTACCATCAGGTGCCGTGCCAGGATAAAAAAAGAAAAAAAAGTGTGTGTGCAATTCACATACGGTAGAAGTGAAACTTCAGAAAAGTTACCTACGAGTAAGCTTTGTAATACGCAGGCACATACACGCGTATTCACACACATACTTAGTACTTACTACTAAAATATTTCAAAACCATTAAACTACGTCAATAACAGTAACCGATTCGATGCCACTCTCTCGTAGGCTCTCTTTCTCTCTTAGGCTTAGTCCTATAGATCTATACGTTTGTCTCTTTTTACTGTAGCTTTTTCGTTTCATCGAGTTTCATATCAAAATATGTTACTTGAACTTGTAGATGGTGCTGGCGTGGTGGTTGATGAGCTGGAAAGCGTCCGCAGAGTCGGCGTCCGTCCACTGCGCGATCCATCCGTCCAGCAACAACACCTTACACTGCTCCGCGCGGAAGTCGCTGCGGCTACTCCTGCCATGTTATACTCATACATATATAGCTATACACAGTTTATACTATCTTTATATATATAATTACACTGTACGTGTGTATGTCACTGAACTACTCCTAAACGGCTGGACCGATTTGAATGAATTTTTTTGTATGCGTTTGCGTGGCGCCCTGAATGGTTTAGATTCACAATTGGACCCGGTATGTGGCGCCGCTGTCGCTGTGGTGCTGCTTTTCCAGGCAGGACGACGTCTGCCGGGCCCGCTATACAATATACGACGGTTGGCGGGCTATATGATTTAAGCGACATTTTCAACGATATTGAATTTTTCTGCATCTTTTGATCCTTGTTTCAAAATATTGCTGAAATCAAATAGCTGTTCAACCGTCTGTATTGTGGTGTCGTAAGTACGATTATCCTTACGTAGGTAAAAAGTGTCCACGAATATGCCTACATACATACATTGTATATGAAGTGTGTAAATAAATAAATATTAAGATCGATGTTATCGTTGTTTTAAATATTGGCATGAGCAAAAGTGAGCATGTAAGGAGTAACATCTCACTATCTCCCTCGCACGATTGCAGTGTCATACCCATTGCGGACGGTGACGTCATGAATCACAACTATTTTGTTATTTGATAATTACATTCCAACAGATTTGAATTTATTCTAATTTAGTTTTAAACGGATTAAAAATGAATATTTGGTAGATTAATTGAATAAGTTTTAGTTAACGTAGCTTGTTGATTGAAGTAATAAAAAAGAACGTATTTGATATATCGAGAACTTATATTCGCAAATAGAGGTAAAGTAGGCGCTAGTAGTCACAGCATCACCGATACTAATCTTTATATCTATAATTCTACTGTACGTGTGTATGTCACTGAACTCCTAAACGGCTGGACCGCATTGAATTTTTTTTTCCATAAATGATTTACCATGTGCAGTTTATCATTAAAATTACAATCTAGTCTATGGACTAATAAGTAATTTAAATTTAACCTAAACTTCTGATGAGACTATGCTTAAGAATATGTCCATCAACACTTTTCCTATTGTCTCTATTAAGGGGAATTGAGGGATTGAACTCCTCCTAAACGACTGGACCGATTAGAATGATTTTTTGTAGGTTTGGGTGGCCCTGGATGGTTTAGATTCACAAATCAGCCCGGCAGATGGCGCTGCAGTCGGTGTGGCGTTGCTTTTACGGGCAGGACGACGTCTCCACGGTCCGTAACGTCACCAATTAAAAAACTTACCCTTTAAAAGATTTAGCTGCATAGAACAGTAGCATGTTGCCAGATATTAGGAGCCAATATCTTTGCCACGATGATAGCGATACTTTCCTCCCCTCTTTTAGTATAGTTTTTCTTCTGACAAATCCCTGAAAATCACATTGTATTTCCAAGGCTTTTGCTGCATCACTGTAAGAAAAAGATATAAAACCATATATGTAAGTTAAGTAAGTGCTGTTATAAATTATATAGGTTAGATTATAAATATAATTGCCTAACCATCTACAGTAACGTGAAGATAGCTACTATTGGGAGGGATCGAAAATAGGCCGATAGAACCGAAGAAACCATCCAAATCGAGTCTGGTAATGAATCATTGTCGATTCGGACAAAAAAACGAATGTAGTATGATTTGGGTGAAATAATAAGTTTCTTAAAATAATTTCAAATGCAAGTACTAATATATTTTACGTGTGTTTAATGTATTTATGTTCGATGGTAATGATGCTGACGATTTCCAAAACATGTAGCGATGCTGCCAATATTGATTTGATACCTACTAACTGAAGGATACCCTCGAAGACGTAGTCAAAGATGCACCTAACGTACCCGCGGCCATGAGCCTGTTTTCGTCCCATAATAGTTTAATAAGGGGAAAGTTTAACGCCCTACCAAACACAAAACCAATAAAATATAGAATAAGTGCCTTTATGGTCAACTGGCAGCGAGTAAATGGTTGTATTTTCACTTTATATTGTAGGTACGTATTCTTTGTACTTACTGGATATAAATGAAAAAGCCGTTAAATAGCACGAACTCTGGGTTTGTTACCATTGGCTTACATATTATTGACAATTAGAAAAAACCCATGTTAAGTCTAATTTTATTAAATTTTCCATTCATGTAAGAAGTTAGTTAGTTAGTTTCCCTGTAAGGTCCGCCCTGTTGCCGTCTCTGTATGCTTTAAAATCAAATTGTTCCTGAGCCCCAAAAAATCAAAACTCGTCATCGTGGGGAGAACGATTTGTTGGTCCTGTTACATTACTTATGATTGAGTCCAACAGTAGCAGAAGGTGGGTTAGCTTTAGGGCTTAAGGCTCCCACATAAAAATAACAATACCTATTGCAAATACAATTATTCTTCCAAGCTACATTACTTATAGTTAAGCATTTAATATCTAATTTGCTTTTAAAAATGTTTTATGACAGCAATGACTTATTGATGACTCCACATTAATATAATAAATTATATTTGAAGAGTTTGTCTACTGCATGTCTCATAAATATGCTTGTACGGGTTACAATGCATGTCACACTTTTACATTCATTGAAACAATAAAAGAAATATGATGGATGTAAGTAATTAAAAAATTCTTCCTCGATGGAACCTCGAGCAAACGCACTAGCGTAATAGATATGTATAAATTTTTTTTATAGGTATGATAAATTTTCTATTTATTTAATACCTACATTAACACTTCAATGGTACAGGTAACTACATCGGATTTTTTGCCACTGCTACGGACCACATTACAATATTTCTCATAATAAGTATAACAACAATAAAAAATTAAAATAATACTATTAAAAATATAATGTAAGTTTATTAAAAAATCATAAATATCAACCTTAAAAGTTTCAATGTAAGACTCAAATGTTTTAAACTTTACAATTAATTAGGCACATAATACCGGTAGTATACTGTTAGATAATGTGTGCCCTACTTAGGAGAGTGGGTACCATGCCCAATACCAATCTAGTTATCAACAGAAAATGACAAACCAACACATTACTTACCAGTGACGTTAGTTCATTAACAACATAATACAAAAATATTTTTGGTAAATTTCACTGTCTTCATATAACTATAGTATATTTTAAAACGTTAAAATATATGACTCACTTTATTTACGAAGCATGTTAGGACCGTTTCTGTGAAGTTTATGCGAATCGAAAATGGCGCATAAGCTATCCGCGACATGCGGCCGCGATGGTGTTAGCTTCACTAGGATCTTGTGCCAATCACAACCGCTGACTACTGTACAATGTACTAGCTCGTTGAATGCAGAGAGCGGCGCGCGCACCACCCTGTGTGCCGGGAGACGCCCCCACACAACCTCCACCATCGATTCATCGTCTGGCAAGTTTTCATGGTCTACAATTGGGTCACAAACAAGTTAACCGCAATGGAGAGTGTCTTTAGAATGCAGAATAACCAAAAACTGAAAGCGCACACAACGCGTCATATTTTTTACATTTCAGTGTGTTTACAACCTTTTGATTATAAATAATCTTAATCGACAGCACGTCCTCACACCACTACAACACATAGCTAGTAACTAATTGTAACGGTAACTTTAACGGTAGGCAGCGGCTTTGCTTGCCCTTGCAGAAGTCTATTGGCGGCGGTGATTACTTAGGTACTATAAGGTGGCCTGTCTGCTAGTCTGCCTGTCCAGACAGTAAAAAAACTTATTGTAGAGTCAGTGTCATTGTATGGTGGATAGACCGTTGAGTGTAATTTGAACAAAATGTTCATTTGATGATGAGATTCGACCTGGGAGGACGATAATATGTTATACATATTTACATAATATGGGCTGCCCGATTCCCAAAAAATTTCAATTTAATATCTAATAACTTAACCGGTTACACTTCTATGTTAGTTTAAAATAAAACACAAGAGTATCATTTAAGTGTTTTTATTGAACACAAGACCTTAGTGCCCTAAATAAACTTAAAAATAGACATGGTAAAAGCTTTACAATGTTAATTGTTCTCGAACGAACTTGTAGGATCAGTATGTGGTGGGCTGCTGACCCACATAAGAAGCAAATCGCAAATATATAATGTAAAGCAGAGTCGTAACATCTGTCTGCGATTAAATGTGGGTATAATACATAAAACTTAACTCTAATAGACAGATTGTCAAGACTATAAAAACTTAACGTCGCACGAAAGTTTTAAAATACAAATAGTCGATTTAAAACACATTGCATAAAAGTAACAATGACTTTGTTTCATAGTTTAATAACTATTAATATCAGTCAAATACATAGCCTCACTACATCTACAATACTTAAAACGAATAACTTAACTACGTTACAAAAATAAATTTATATATCTACGTATATAGCTTTGGTAATTTTTCAAATGCGCGTATTTCGAGTTCCTGTGTGAAACGAGTAAAAAAATACGATACAATCCATTACTCAGTTATAGATGTGTAATGGGACAATTCTGTTGCCACGAAGTATGGCTTATTTATTCGTGTAGAATTTGTGGTTACAAACTACAATGACTGGACACTGGCATACACTGTCGATTGCTATGGTCGATTGACACAACGGACATTGGAAAGATTGATTATAAACTAAAAGTGAACTAAATTAAATAAGACATCATTTATTTCTGTTTTAATTTGTTCGCTTACAACAGAATTGACATTACTATCTTATATACATTATGTGCGACTAAATGATATAACTAAAATTATGATATATGTTTTAATACCTCTTTGTAATAGTAAGATTCCTACTTAGATATCATGCTCAACATAATGATTTCACCGTGCATATTATAACAAAATATCGAAAAAATACCAGCAAGACATTTTTTTTTGATATTAACAGGTTTTCATGTATATTTTGCTAAATACAATTTTGCGAAGTGCTGCGTTTTATTTTGAATGTGGCGTTACACTCAACCTCTAAGTTTCATATTAATATCCATAGTCTTGAAGTAATTACTTCTTTTGGTAATGTAATGCATATCTGAGAGTTTTTCGAAGGTATGAGAAGTCTGCCAACCCGCATTAGGCCAGCGTGGTGGACTAAGGCCTAAACCCTCTCATTAGTAGAGGAGGCCCGTGCCCAGCAGTGGGACATGTTTAATACAGGGCTAGTATTATTATTATTATTATAATCATATAGTTCAATATTTTACAATAAGGATTTCTTATTGATTTTGGTTATAAATATAATAATAGTATGAAATGCAAGAATAGGAAATAATGGGATTGGAATTGCTTAATAGGCATATAAGGTTCTAAAAGCTGTAGGCAGGTCTGCAGAATACCACGCTTGGTCCGAGGGGCGGGGGGATGGCTTAGGTTTGCGTCATGTAGTCAATATCTTTTAGAGAAATCTCGTGCTTTTTCGAGCTATATTCAAATATGGCGCGTAAAAACAGTAAAAAAATGGTTCACGTAGTATAGGTACGTTCCCTTAGCGCATTGCTATAAAATGCCGAGACGGTTCTCCCTCCTCGCATGTAGACTTATAAAAATGTAGACAAGTATCAGGGTGAATTAACCAAGTCGGTAAAAAATGTACTGTGACTTCTTAAAATATGGTGTACTACACATTCATCATTGTTGGGATTACATCAAAAAAAAATTGTCACCCATTAAAAAAATCAGCCGCCGCTCTGCATCTTGCATACAACTTCGGCAGCTTTGTGTATGGAGGCGCATAGTGGTCGAATCGTCTAAGTAATTGACGCGAGGTAAAAACTTTATACACTTAATTTTACATATAACTTTGCATTATACACACAAACACGCATTTATAATACACACAGAGTACGAATACTTCAGTTTTTATAATCTAAACACAATAATAAAATTATTAATGTGAAAATAAATCATATATAAAGATTTTTTTATTACTAAAGAAAATTAAAAGAAATATACAACATAATTATTTGTGATGTCAGACTCTCCTCATACAAACAAGTATTCAAACAGTAAGGTTAGTTTACGTGTTACTGTCGCATTCAAAGTCTATAGTAGACCAACCAGACGTATCAAATGGTATGCCGGCGCGCTAAATATGCTGGCACACTCGCCGTTCTTACATGCTATTTTCAACTTTAATGTTATGGAAATAAAATTGAGTTTGGCTTCTATTTACTCTGTACTACCTTACTTTTTTACTATCCTTTTGATACGCGAGTGGTTAACTCATCGCTTAGTAAAGATTTAAGAATGGCAACACACACACACAGCAATCCTTCATTAGCGTCAAAAAAGATATTTTACTGTAATACTCGTATTTAATAGGCGACACAATTTTTTTACCGACACACAATATGACCTGTAATTTATAGGTAAAGTAATATCAAACGTTGTCTCTGAGAGTGACCGTTCCTTAAAACTTTTAATGAAGTTTAACTAATTGTTACGCAACCCTAATTTAATGAAGCTCTAAGTGCAGTGTTATCCATGAAATTTTGAATAGCAAAAAGTAACTACGAGAATATTTTATTTCAACCTCACTAATCTTAAGACTCAGCATAAGTGAGAATAAAAATAGTTTTCAAATGAAACTTATACTTTATTTACGACTGTACTTCGTTTTTGAAAACAAAAACTATATACACACGAGACGGATATAATGGACACTGTTAGTTGATGCACTTTGATGAACTTTTTTTTAGTCTTGGAATAGTAATAGTTACAAGGCCGTCTCGAGATATTAGTGTAACGAGAATCTGAGCCCCGACTGGGCCCCTAGGACTCGCCGGCGACTCCTATGTCGACAATAAAATTGTAATTGAGGATAGATACAGTGCTGTCTAGATAGCGACCGTGATGGGAACATTTAGATCTCCCAAAACATGTTTAAGGCGACGACGGAGGGAGATACCACGCTCTACTGAGGCTATGCACTAGTAAAAGTAATGCAAAGTCAATTTTCAAGCCAAAGTAATAATAAATATTTGCCTTATTGAACCTTGAACATCAAAACAAAATACAGCACAATTATTATGGCCAAATCAAACCGTTATGTTTTGTACTCCTTATAAACCACCTACATCACAAACCGGCCGGCCAAACACATAATGACAATGTATCTATACAATAATTGTACTTATGTATCTCTTTCCTTACTATTTAATATCACGTCTGATTACCGTTACAAACTAAGCACTATTATACACAATATGTTATAGCACCAGGCTAAACACACACATTTTAATGACTATATATTTCCAATCAAGTCATCCGCAGTCCGAACATTCCGTACACACTCATAAAACGAACATTATAACTATTAGAGAGCTAAGTGTTGTGATTCTAAATATATTATGCGCGTTTTACCACGTCTCTAAAGCACCACGTCTGTAAAGGTACAAAACTTATACTTCGTGAATATAGTGTGGCATTTGGCAAAGAGCTACGCTAGAGTTTCTCGCCCGTTCTTCTCTAGCGAACTGCATTCCGAACTGGCGGTAAAGTAAAAAATTTACTGAATCTAAATAATGTATAACATTTCATGGATTCAATAAACATTTCATTTTGATTTTAACGGTATTTTTCATCTATTTAAAATAAATATTAAATGGCTATTGTTTTATAGCAACACTATTAGATACAGATACTAATGTTTAATTGATAATAGTGATTAGTTTAAGATACGGCAAGATTACGCGCGCACATTATTTATGTTTCCATAAATATCGATATATCGACAGTATAACATCTCCAACATATTATCAGACTGCAGGTTTGAAATAATTAACATCTTGTAAATTATTTTTTTAGAATAGTTATATACGAAATAAACATAATAATTAATTTAATAAGTGCAAAATGTTGTTTATAGATGAGCAGAGGCTTTACCGCGATAAAACATTAATAAATATATAGTTCGCGACAGGCCGATATGGCAATCGGGGTATGAGGTGAGGCGCGGGGGAGGGGTCACCCCACATACCCGCACATCGCCCGCGCCGTCTTAGTCGTAGCGCTGCACGAGCACGAGTTCGTATCGACCGCGTTTATCGATATCGATCTCGATCACATTTTTCTTTGTCGTTGTGTATTAAAATGACTTCGGTCTCTACCTCAGCACGTTAAAACAAAAAACCAATAATTAGTTCTTAAGCACGAGAACTAATCTGAAAAGTATTAGAAAATTGTGACATTAAACGAAAAGACAATTATTATAATTACCCTGTCAATCAGACATTGGATATGGCTGCGTTTTACACCGGCTTTTTAGAACTTTGCCTAGAATACAATACAATCGAAATTAGCAGGACCCAATAAACAATAAAAATCGCTCATAATTGATATTGATTGTGATGAATAAAATATTATTATAAAATATGTTACTTATAATAAACCTTACTTAATTAATTGTAGTCTTATTTTCTTGCAGTGCAATAAAATAAATATCGATATAAACTACCTGCTACATTTTGCCACATCACTAGAAAATTGCCATGTCGAGCTGTCGCGTACTATACATACATTATAGAAATGCATCCAAACCGACCTATAAAATCATGTAAAGCCCTAAGCAAAACAACAGCTAAGCAATATCTTACTAAAACGTGTATTATAAAATAGCTTTTCGTTGCTCAAGTCGCTTAATTTTAAATACCTAAAATGAACACAAGCAATATTTTTATCATCAATATAAATATTCTTTTGTGAATCGCTTATAGTTAAACTAGAAATAGGTATAAAGCTAATTAAATACAATATGTCATGATAGAGTGCAATATGCACAAGCACGGGTATTGCTTAACAAATATCTATATACTATATCGTTATAATTAATGGCGTAGTACTCGATTTGTTCAGTAAATTACAATCAGATCTATATGTTTAGGTACAGTCTTAATCAGATTATTTAGCTGGTTGACCCACTACTTAATTTAGTCTATAAAACTCAATTATTTTGTTTATATTGATGTCATACAACTGTTTCTTAATGGCACCTTTAATACGCAAAAGAAAACCATTTGCAAAAACCGAATCAAATTGCTTGAAAATTGAGGTATATCATTATATTGATTTTTAATATTGGTAAGAGAAAATTGGTGCATAGTGGGAACATATCACTATCTCCCTCGGACGGCACAGTAATGGCCATTCTGAGAACCGTGACGTCACGGGACATATCATGCATCCTATGGATCAAACGGATAATTGAAGATATAAAAAAATATCTGGATTGATAATAATACAATTCGTATGAAAAATTGTAAGTTTCAATCGTATATTTAACAAATTCGGCTTACCTTTAACAGCTTTTATTCATACAATTTTCGGGCTGATTGTGCATCAGTCGTCATGTTCGAACATTTTCTTCACCAATTTAGATTTGAAGACACTACTTTATTTACTTCAAAGTAAATTAACTGGTATGGTTTTATGAGCGTAACTATGAGTGGTAAAACATAACGCCAATAATATTAATTTATGTCATAAATAATACCTAAAGTAATATATAACATTTCGAAGGTACACGGGCTATTTGGTTTAAGCGACACTTTTTTCGCAATGAAAAATTTGCATTTTTTGCAATTTTTTGGTGCTCTAATCAACTGGTAAAACAGGTCAATTTTTTTTCAGAGCACATTTATTTTAGTAAAAAATGCTCATAATTGCGTGAATATAAGTCATAAAGATGCAGTACATGCTTACACAAGTAACATGTAAATTTTACTAAAATCTACGCATTTTTTTTTTCGAAAACCAAAAAAAAATATAAAGCTCTCTCCTGTAACTTTTCAAAAATGTCTCTTAAATCAAATAGCCGGCCTACCGTCGATTTTATCAACTCGTTAACAGCAATACGACGACGTATGTAGGAAACCTACCATTTACACTGTGGGCCAATCTACTAAACAATCCGATCCGACAGTAGTATCTACATACAGTGAAGCACTGGCGGCCATTATTCAAATGACATCAGATTGGCGGGAAGTGGCTTCACTATTTTGTTCGTAACTTCCTCGATTTTTGTGACCCATAGTTTCGCCGCCGACTCCGAACCCGCTCTGAAATCAATTTATAAGTCAACCTCGCTTTATTACCACTACTAATAAATGTTCATAAACTCGCATAACATATCTAAGACAATATTATGTACTTCCAAGACATAGGATGATCGGCGTATTCAAGAGCAATACAATTATTCCATAAATGATAACACAATTAATAGTTACTGGGTACATAATATATAATTTATAAAAATATTCGCAGTCATGCATTCCAGGGTCAATAAAAAACACATTTACAGCTGAGTTAAAATAAAGCCATATATATATACACGCCTGTTAAGCGGAGGTTGTAACCAATACACGCACTTTTCGCCGAGCTTATTACATCCCATGGTGTGATGAAGAGCAAGCCTATCGCCATAACAGGCTCAATTCCAGACTCCAAGCTGATACTGAGTATTTCTAAATATAAAAACCCAATACACCAAAATAAAGCCCAAATATGTTATAGCTTAATAGGACGCACAGCACTTAGCGCAGCTTTAACTGGTGGTAGGATATTCATATCCGCCCGAATAGCGACCACCGTACACAGGGCGAAAAACCCGCCATAGTGGCACACGCAAGTGTGTCGCGTTCCGGGATCAGCCAGTGTACATCCGGTTTTTGGGGGGGGTCTGGAGTTGGGGTACAATGGCCATTTTACGGCCTTCTTAGTACTCTGACACTAGACCCTCGACCCCTTCTTCACCTTCTTGCCCATGGCGTAGTGTGAAGAAGCAGGCCGAGTGTGTTGAGTAGCGGGGATAGATCGTCTCTCGCTACTCGATACTCTAATTGGACGGCACTGCGCTTACCATCAGGTGCCGTGCCATGATAAAAAAAGAAAAAAAAGAGTGTGTGCAATTCACACACGGTAGAAGTGAAACTTCAGAAAAGTTACCTACGAGTAAGCTTTGTAATACGCAGGGACATACACGCGTATTCACACACATACTTAGTACCAACTACTAAAATATTTCAAAACCATTAAACTACGTCAATAACAGTAACCGATTCGATTCCACTCGATCCTAATCGATCCCACTCGATGCCACTCTCTCGTAGGCTCTCTTTCTCTCTTAGGCTTAGTCCTATAGATCTATACGTTTGTCTCTTTTACTGTAGCTTTTTCGTTTCATTCAGTTTCAAATCAAAATATGTTACTTGAACTTGTAGATGGTGCTGGCGTGGTGGTTGATGAGCTGGAAAGCGTCCGCAGAGTCAGCGTCCGTCCACTGCGCGATCCATCCGTCCAGCAACAACACCTTACACTGCTCCGCGCGGAAGTCGCTGCGGCTACTCCTGCCATGTTATACTCATACATATAAATGAATAAATAACACCCAACAGTCACACACATAGCCCCGACTCCAGAATAAGATACCAGTCTTGTGTTGTAGGTATCAGGGACTACGAGAGACGCACGGTCTCACAACACCCAGACCCTGGACACAAATATCTGTCTGTCACACAAACATTTGTCCCGGTGTGGGAATTGAACCCACGGCCTCTCGTTTCACAGCCGGCTACTCGCCAACTACGCCACGGAGGCTGTCACTGTAACTGTACTGTACTGTAGCTTTATAAAGATTATACTATACAATATACACAGTCAGGTCATAAGTATTGTCACACAGTAAAAACTTTTATTTTAGAATGCTGGCCACAAAAAAGTTTATTGAATTCGAATTTCAAATTGTTCATGAAAATAAAAATGTATACTTTTTAGAATTTTACTCATTTTTAAATATGGAGTGGACGCTTAAAGAAGACTGTGTTGCAGTAATTGCATTGCATCGTTGCGGTTACGCGCCAATTAAAATTTTTGACATACTGAAAAATTTGAATATAACCAAAAGATTCGTTTATCGTACCATCAAACGATACAATGAAGACTCTAGTGTAGATGACAGGTCAAGAAGTGGTCGCCCTCGGTCTGTTAGGACTCCAGCAGTGATAAAAGCTGTGAAGGCGCGAATTCAAAGAAATCCCAAACGTAAGCAGAAACTGTTGGCCGTTCAGATGGGGTTAAGCAGAACCATGGTGAAAAGGGTGTTAAATGAAGACTTAGGGCTTCGGGCATATCGAAGAAAAACAGAACATCGTCTGAATGCTCGTCTAATAGACCTGAGACTGAAGAGATGCCGCGCTTTGTTGAAGCGGTACGCGGGAAAAAAATATCGGAAAATTCTTTTTTCAGATGAAAAGATTTTTACCGTAGAAGAGAGCTACAACAAACAAAATGATAAGGTGTACGCACACAGTAGTGAAGAAGCGAGCAACCGTATTCCCCGTGTCCAACGAGGTCATTTTCCATCCTCGCTCATGGTATGGTTGGGAGTTTCTTATTGGGGCTTAACAGAGGTACATTTTTGTGAGAAAGGTGTAAAAACGAATGCAGTTGTGTATCAAAATACAGTCCTGACGAACCTTGTGGAACCTGTTTCTCATACCATGTTCAATAACAGGCACTGAGTATTCCAACAAGATTCGGCGCCAGCTCATAGAGCGAAGAGCACACAAGACTGGCTGGCGGCGCGTGAAATCGACTTCATCCGGCACGAAGACTGGCCCTCCTCCAGTCCAGATTTGAATCCGTTAGATTACAAGATATGGCAACACTTGGAGGAAAAGGCGTGCTCAAAGCCTCATCCCAATTTGGAGTCACTCAAGACATCCTTGATTAAGGCAGCCGCCGATATTGACATGGACCTCGTTCGTGCTGCGATAGACAACTGGCCGCGCAGATTGAAGGCCTGTATTCAAAATCACGGAGGTCATTTTGAATAAACTTTAGTGTCATAAGAATCTATGTTTTGTTAAGTTCATTTTGGTATATAAATGGTTACATAATGAATAAACTTGTTTCAATTATTTTATATTAAACATGTGACAGAATTTATGACCTGACTAGGTACATATCGAGGGGCTATATGATTAAGGCGACATTTTTAACGATATTGAATTTTTCTGCATCTTTAGATCCTTGTTTCAAAATATTGCTGAAATCAAATAGCTGTTCAACCGTCTGTATTGTGGTGTCGTAAGTACGATTATCTTTACGTAGGTATAAAGTGTCCACGAATATGCCTACATACATTGTATATGAAGTGTGTAAATAAATAAATAAATATTAAGATCGATGTAATCGTTGTTTTAAATATTGGCATGAGCAAAAGTGAGCACGTAAGGAGTAACATCTCACTATCTCCCTCGCACGATTACAGTGTCATACCCATGGCGGGTGGTGACGTCATGAATCACAACTGTTTTGTTATTTGATAATTACATTCCAACAGATTTGAATTTATTCTAATTTAGTTTTAAACGGATTAAAAATGAATATTTGGTAGATTAATTGAATAAGTTTTAGATAACGTAGCTTGTTGATTGAAGTAATAAAAATAAACGTATTTGATATATCGAGAACTTATATTCGCAAATAGAGACAAAGTAGCCGCTAATAGTCACTACATCACCGATACTAATTAATTCATTCTTAATCTAATTCTAAATGGATCAATCTGGTAGATTTTCTTCCGAGCCCATTCTATTAAAAATAACGCCAACAGTTATAAAACTTACCCTTTAAAAGATTTAGCTGCATAGAACAGTAGCATGTTGCCAGATATTAGGAGCCAATATCTTTGCCACGATGATAGCGATACTTTCCTCCCCTCTTTTAGTATAGTTTTTCTTCTGACAAATCCCTGAAAATCACATTGTATTTCCAAGGCTTTTGCTGCATCACTGTAAGAAAAAGATATAAAACCATATATGTAAGTTAGGTAAGTGCTATTATAAATTATATAGGTTAGGTTATAAATATACTTGCCTAACCATCTACAGTAACGTGAAGATAGCTACTATTGGGAGGGATCGAAAATAGGCCGATAAAGAACCGAAGAAACCATCCAAATCGAGTCTGGTAATGAACCATTGTCGATTCGGACAAAAAAACGAATGTAGTATGATTTGGGTGAAATAATAAGTTTCTTAAAATAATTTCAAATGCAAGTACATACCTGTGCGGTAATGACTTGGACATTTTCGATCCAGCCACAGTGCCCGGGGACTCGAGCAGCGTGTCGTCGAGTAAGTTCACCGAACCAGCCTGCGTTTTCTCGTCCATTTTCTCATCTGTATGACTTTTGCCAAATATACTGGGAAACAATACAAAATATTACATTACGCACATTTCAATTTTATACAAACACAGGTAAGTGTACAAAATAATACAGCCGTGTGATTTCACATCGCAAATGCTGTTTTTCTTATAATAAACACTTTTATACAAATACATTTTACTGGGACACAAAAATAACGGGTAACTTAGAAAAACCAACGATCTTCCAAAATTGTAAAAATATCTCTCGGCTGTCCAGATCCGGAACTAATGTGAAATCTGACACGATCCTGCAACGGCTTTGTGATGCTGACAGGCCAGCGAATTTCCCCAAAATTCTCAAAGCACATCGCGTTGCCAAATTAGATTTGCTTGGAACTTTAATTGACAGAAGATGTTGGTGCTACATCATATTTTTAGATGAAGCCTTTTTATTTCATGATATGAGACGAAAAGTATATAGACGTCCAGAAGAATGGTATGAAAAGGCGTTTTTTTACACGATAATGTACGGCCACGTGGTGCTCATTTGGGTCAACGTGTATTCAAGATGTCGGTATTTGTTGCACGGAGTGACTAGCTCGCAACCTAGACTGAAATCAAATTGACCATATTTGGAACGAGCACGGGAGACGCTATAATCTACTTATACAACTACATGTTGCTAGTGCAACTGTATGTGCAAGTTATTTTTCTAAGAAAAGGTATACAATCAATCAATATTATGCATGTATCATACATATAAACCTTCCTCTTGAATCACTCTATCTATTAAAAAAAGCACTTCAAAATCCGTCGCGTAGTTTTGAAAATTTTAGCATACATAGGGACGGACAGACAGCGACAGCGACTTTGTTTTATACTATGTAGTGATATAATTTAATTCTATCTACGTTAAACGCGATAACGAATGCGCAAACGGACGAATATGCAGACATAGACCAAAATCTCTTAAGAAGTTGGTTAACAGCATGTCACAGTATAGAAAAGTTTGGGCGTTTATTTTAATGTGTTTCAGAAATCAGTCACATGTATTTGAAGAATCTATAACAGTCCAAGTTTTAAAGATATTCTAGTTATTTTACATAGTTTTGATATATAGCAATAAACTCCTATCTAGCTAACTTAATAATTATAAGTCAAATCACACATCTTATATCCGAACTCCAAACCTTATGTTATTTTAATGATATTAAATTATAGCGAAGGTCGGGGAAAAAGTTTCTTAGTATTTATTTACACATTAGACATTTATTTTAAAAGTTTTATTATCTGTATATATAAAAGAAGAAACTGGCTGACTGATCGATCAACGCACAGTCCAAACGGCTGAGGTTAGAGACTTGAAATTTTGACAGTAGGTACCTTTTATGACGTAGGCATCCACTAAGGAAGGGTTTTTGGAAATACCACCCTTAACCCCTTAAGGGGGTCAAATAGTGGATGATAGTTTGTATGGAAATCCATCATTTTTGAAGTTAAAGGCATGAAAATTAGTATTTCGCCTTTTAGTTAAGAATAAAAAATATATATTACAGGATTTTTGAAATTCCACCCCTAAGGGGGGTGAAATAGGGGAAGAAAGTTTGTATGAAAATCTGTCATTTTTGAAGTTAAACGCATGAAAATTAGTATTTCGCCTTTTAGTTAAAAATAAAAAATATATATTACAGGATTTTTGGAAATTCCACCCCTAAGGGGGTTAAAATAGGGGATGAAATTTTATATGAACTCTTTGATTGGGAGTTTAACAATAATCCTATTAATATTATAAATGCGAATGTTTGGATGGATGTTTGTTACTCAGTCAGGCTACAACGGCTCGACACATCTGGTCGATATTTACCTGTGTGCCAAATGGCACACAGGTAGATTATAGTCTGGAATAGCACATAGGCTACGTTAACCGCGGAAAAATGTACGGTTCCCATGGGATAGTTTTGTTTTTGTTTTAGGAAGAGCAAGGGATCCACTTGATTTTTTGCATAGTGTTAGTTGTTAGCGGGAAAAAGCTAGTATCTTATAAGTAGTGATATGATCCTGTAGGTTTAAAAATGTTGAGACTATTGAAAAGAAATCGCGACACATAGTTAATGAGTCCTCTCTCGATGTTAACTATCATAAGAATTTCTGGAGAGTCCAAAAGAAGTGAAAATTTGAGGGTGCAAGGTTTGGGGTAAATGGTAGTTTTATTAACACTTCTTAGCCAATCTGTCTCAATATTCGCTAAATGGCTAAACATGTGTGTGATCTGGAGTTAGATGCTGCACCCTTTCTGTTGTACGTCGGTCTTTTTTCTCAATCTTTTGCCTTAGCCTCAACGTCTGTGGACAGTAGATATCTGGATCTATAGGTTTAGTTTGATAAAAACTCACAATCAACGATGCCCTACCGATTACCATACCACAATCACCTGTTTACATGAGTTCTGTTGCATTTTTGTCCTATTTGTAATAGAACTTTAAAGCGTATCGAATTTCTTCGTTAGTCACTCATTTTAAAGGGATAAAAAGTTGTTTGACGACGACGATGGCGCAAAACAGTTTTTTTTTTCAAATACAGTCTTTTTAAAGGTACCATGAACAGCTACGTACAAACAGTTCAACCAAAGATATTGGATTATAACTTTGTATATACAAAAAAACGATCTCTCCGACCTGTTATTATAATCAAAGTAGTAAGGTAATTATTTACAATGGTTCGATAATCAAATCAATAGGGTAGTTGACAGTTAGTGAAAACCTGATAGAATTTAATAACATTTAATAAATAATACATTTTAGTCTAAAAATATCGAAAATTAAACTTATTTGTTAATTTATATGTGAATATTTAATATTTTCAAGATACAAATGTATAAAAATAAAGCATTTTATCATGTGACATGAAACACAAATATTTCATGCATGACGTCGCCGTTCGAAACATCTATTAAACGCTGAGCCAAACGTCTATTAGTTTTGCGGATGGTCACGTCACACGAGAGGCCATGTCAGTTGGTAGCATTTTGGTGGGTAAAATAAAGTTGGGTTATAACTTTATAAAAATGCAAATTAAATCTTGAAAACTTATGTTTTATGTTTATTATTGATAATATCTTAATAATATAGACCATGAAGAATCAAATAAAACGGTTTCCCAAAAACAGTCAACTAGCCTATTATAACATTACTACCTGTATTATGTATAAATATATAAGACATATATACCTTCCGTGGACATACATACCTAATTAAAAGAAAATAGCGCTATTGTTCCGTGATCATGTGTAAGAAGCTATTTAAATGATGCCAAACGGTGCAGCATTTCCACTTGTAAGTGATTATGAAGAATAAAATAATTTAGGATATTGGCCAGTTAAATTAGCTACAATGAACTTGCGAACAAATAGTACTTTCACTTCTTCCCTTCTATCCGCAAACCGGGATGTATATTTTCCATCATAAGAAAAAAAACATAGCAGTCAAACACAAAATGTTATAAATAATCTATGGTTAAACAAGCAAAAAAATTAAAAAGTAAATAAATGCACACTCACACTAATTCCGAATTTATTATATTGCAAATATTAATTATACAACATTCTTCAATGGAAAAGAAAATTAAAAACAATGTATAATTTCAAACCTAACCTCCATAGAACAGCTAAGGTCGTAAAAAATATCCAATATACATGTTTTAGAAAAACTTGGTCAAATTAAAGGTATAATATTAATAATATGTACAAAACTCAAGTTTAAAAGTAGTGTGTTTTTTTCTTATGACGGCATAAACACGCGAAAGCTTTGTCATGCAGGCTTATGATTAGCAGAATTGAACATTTTTAATATACATATCAATATTATATTATTATTGGTTTTAGAAAAACATACAAACTCGCAATTATGATATCATTATGTGTGTAGCTTAATATATTTATGACGGATTACTGACACTAGATGCCTATTACTGTATCATTAGATGTGGCTTTTCTTTAATAATAGGCTAGTTTGACAGTAAATGAAAAACTAATATAATTTTATTTTAAATAAAATAAATAATAGCTTTAACACAAAGATATACCAGTTATACAGCTCTCTGTTTAAGTAGTAAGAATGTAATGTATTCATTAGTGTCATGATAGAAAAACAGCAGCCATACTACCATAATATGTAGGTATACAATTGTAAGAAAGTAAAAGTTACTTATATACTATAGTAGAAAGTATGTTTATATTTTATTTGCATTTTTATCATACTTTTGGATATTATTACCTTTTAATGAGATTTTTATCATTAAAAGATGTTAAAAGGTATTAATCACACTCGAGTGGCTCGATCGTAATTTGAATATAATCTATGGACAGGATTAAATTGAGATTCTCTAACCACATTCAGCTAAGCTGGAAAAAAATAGCGGGAATGTGATGTAATGTTGTAATTTGATTAATAAGTGAAAAAATTATTTCAGACATGGCTTAGGCCTTTAAATTGTGACTATTCCAGACATGGCTTCGGACTTTAAATTGTGTTTATTTCAGACATGGTTCCGGCCTTTAGAATGAGAAAAATATCAGACATGACTTCCCCCTTTTGAAAGGATGAAGACTGCAGACATGGCTTCGGCCTTTTGTATAAGTTAAAACCAGAGAAGAAGAATACTTTAATTCTAGCCCAGATTTGGAAATAATAACGAACATGGCTGCATGGTGGAGAACCTTTGCCTTCTCTTTTATAGAGTAAATAAATAAAAAAAAAAATCAGCTAACCTGTCAGCGGCTGTGAATTTGATATAGATGTCTACCAGTAATATAACTTATTAGGAAAATTATTACAATACCGGTCCCATGTTTGTTTGGTACTTGGACCATTTTCGACGGTCCTTTAGTCGCATAACCTCTAAAGGGTTATGCGATCATAAACAGATAGGCAATTCTAAAAATGTTGAGAAATGTATGAAAATATTTATTCTTAAAATCCCTTAATCATATCGTTCGCAAAAAAATATACTCTTTTAAATATAGATAGATTTATGGCGTTAAATACATTGTACAGAGGTTAGCTAGTTAGTTAGTTAGTACCTATGAAATAATGTTTCAATCTTATCAATATAATTTTGATTTTATAATACTGATGTTTATTATTTATTTTTGTATTATTATGAGAAATGCAGTCTCGGTGCAAATCGTTTCTATGATTCAGGTAATGTGGCACCTATTATGTCTAAATTCCTTCATATTTTATGTTTTAACAGACATCTAGTGCCAGCAGTCCGCATGGTAGTCATGATTATAATTCTAGGAGTTTGTTGTAGAAATATTAAACTGATTTACATTGTTTAAAAAGAAATCAAAGAAATCACTATATTTAACGTCATTTATGTTGTATAATATAATGTGAATTAAATCAGAGCCATAATAATTTTTTATTTTTATATATCTAAGTATTCATACAGCTTATAATAATTTTAGGGGTACTCTTAAAATCTGTTTATCTTATTGTGTAACTACCATTATTTACATTAAGCAAGAAACGTCTACACCGATGCCCTCCCATCTCTTGCTTTATAATATAAAATATTCTATCTACTAAGTTCAAGTAATATTAGAAGATATTTGACAGTATGCATAAAAACCCACTTGACAACTAACTAGGAATTGAGCGGTGCGCAAACAAAATGCCTTTTTCTAAACATCTAAGTACTATACAAAGACCAACAAATAGCATGCTTTGTTTGTCTGGCAGTCTATTATTATTTGAATAATATTATTTGTATAAATACATCAAATGCAAGCTATTATGTCCATTAACCGAAAGATAACTCACCCCACACCAAAATTGACCTTGTGAAAATTTCTTGGCAAACTCGCACTACGAAACCTTTGTACCGATCGAAAGAGGAAAAATATATTTTAAAGTAAAACTAAAATTTTAGAATTTCCGATTCTATACATACTCAACATTGGATATGATGATTCTATTATTTTAGAATTTTGATTAACTTCTTTTATAATAATTTTCAACCCATCAACTAATTTAAAATGAATTAAGTATTTTCTAAATCAATAACTGCATATAGCGCTGTGAATTGTTATAATGACAACTACCCTTTGATGGTGTGTTATAACGAACTAAATTTATAAAAACATGATATTATAATTATTGCCATTCTCGTGAGTATGGATATGTCGGATGCCTGATTCGAACACAAAAGTAATTAATTAATTTCACAGAAGATAAAAAACCGTTTTAAAAAGCAATTAGTGACAAAAATATCAAAAACAGTGTAAATCCTAACTGTATTATACTAAACATACTTGGATCCTAGTGAACGGCACTTGCGGTGTGTGGGTATGAATTTGCTCTGCTGGGCGGACTGCAGACGGAGAGACCCTGAGCCTAGTTTGTGTGAAGGGGAGATGGGGAACGGCGGCAACACCTCCTTTACAGACTCTTTAGACCCCGTGCAGCTGCCCACCGGCGACGGCGGTTCCAACTTTAAAGATAACCTGCAACAAAACACACCTGTGTATACATCATAGTTCCATCACTAACAATATCATATTATTATTGATATCATGAACAACGCTCTAATCAGCTTACTTATAGTGGTCGTCTTCCAGAAACTTCTGCAACTCTTCTATATATCTGACGCTGTTTAAAAAATTCGCAACGTGGGGTAGCGGTGTGATATCGTATTCGGAAGATTGATATTTTTCGAGAGCTTTTAGTACGACGTTCATTTTAGCAAGGCGATGTGGTGAGCCGGCTGGGTGAGCTATGTCAATGTATACTAGGTCAGTCAAGAATATACCTGAGGAAACAAAAGTACACACTTACATGATAATGAAAGGACATACACATACACTCACGCCTGTAATCCCCAAAGGGGTAGGCAGAGGTGTATAACTAGTACACCCACTTTTCGCCGAATTTCGGCCCCATAATGTGATAGGGGGCGAGCCTATCGCCATATCGGGCACAGATTCCAGACTCCGGGCTAATACTGCGAATTTCTAGATAGAAAAACCCAATATCACTTTACCCGACCCGGGGATCGAACCCGAAACCTCAGCACAGCAGTCGTAACGCATGCGCAATTACACATGCGCCACTAAGGCAGTCATGATAATGATAGGAAATCTATGCTATGGAAACTGGTTATATTACTATGAATAAGTACTATAAATCTAATTGCTGGCAACATTGGAACATAGTAAGTCAGCGATGCCGTCAAATATTTATATGACAAAATATACAGCGCCTCTAGCGGTTACTTGAGAAACTAATGGTACTATAAGAACAAAACATTCCATACATAAAAAAAACAACGCTGCAACACTAGCGACTACGTTGAACTATCGTAACTTTTTGACATAAACTCATGGTTGAGCTACTGAACATCCGGAATTAGTGTATAAATTAAACGTTTATGTTATCTTGTACAATAACATGGTGATAAAAATAGGTATAGGTATAAGGATAGTTAACAAATAAACAATATAGACCGCATGTTACAATTTATCTTTATTTATTTATTTTATATAGGACAATCAATGATAATTACAATAAATATAATGAATAAAATAATAAAAAAACAAATAACATACATGGTAAATGCATTACCTTCAGATGTCACAGCATGCATTGAATACATTAATTGAAAACATAAAAATGTTGCAAATTAAAAAGAGAACTTTACTTTTTGAATAATATATTTTGATGAACGTTGTGTGTCGTACATTTATAAGCATTCAATTGCAATATATACAATGTGGCAGTGCGAAATGATTGTGTTGAGTAGCGGGGGATAGTTTGTCTCTCGCTACTCGATACTCTAATTGGATGGCACTGCGCTTACCATCAGGTGCAGTGTGGTCAGCTGCCGTGCCAAAAAACTAAAAAAACATTATTTAACTGCTAGAATAACATTCCAACTAAATAATACAGCATCATAGACATCAGTCACAATAAGAACTAAATTAACTTGGCACGCATACTTTAATAATTAAAATTTACGTCACATTGCACGCTGCACATACTTGACTGATAACGTGAATGATATATTTACAGTTAGACTGCAAACATAACGTGTATATTACGCATAAATAGAAATGATAATAATGAAAGGAACTTATACATCAGGTCAAGTTAGTGACGCAATGTTCAGTAAAAAACTATTTATATTAACAACAATATGACTTCACTTACCAAGATAAGGTATACAAGGCAAAGATATGGACCTCAAATATTCTCTGAGAGCCGTCCAATTATCCTTTTCTCCAAATAATTCCGCCAGTTTATCAAATTGCTGTTTATCCTTTTTTGGTAAGCAAGCCCAAGTTTTCGTTAGCCTATAAAAATAATTATTGCGCTCTCATTATAATCATAATTTATGTATCAGTTAGATTCATATTACTTCGTCGATATTGACACCCACCTGTATATACTCGCACTGTGCAAAGCAGAAATAACAGCAAAAAGAGAATGCAAATTGTTTAGTTCGTATAGTTTTTTAGCTACTTTAATAAAATGAGCCAATATCTCAGCTCTCGCTTTCGGTGATTGTCCATTTAAAATTTCTTGTACAGTCCAGAAGCTTACCTGAGAAAAAAAAATGTACATGAGAGCGGAGATGTCGCATGAGCGAAGTCATTGACATTGTATCGGCTGCCCTGGCAAATGGTTAAGCACTTGAAGTTTTATTGTTTCTATAAGTGAGCAATCAATACAATTCCCCAAATTTATAAACATAATTTTCGTTTAGTTTATAGCAGATTCCGACAAATTATCAAGTAGGTGACATGATGGTAAGTGAGCACTCACAAAAGCAGAAGTAGCGTGGGTGCGTTGCCGACCCTAAAGGAAAATAATAAGGGGTTCAGAATGGGGGCAGATTTGGGGCTCCGAAAATCTTACCCCAGCTACGAAACTCAACAACGAACCGTTACTTTACGTCAGTTTTCTGCGAGAAAGTGATAATAACTGTCAAGCCGACCCTGCCATGCTGTAGATAAAACTGTCTACAATGTGATTATATACTCCACTAGCGGACCGTGCAGACGTCGTCCAGCCCGGAAAAGTAGCGCCACACCGACAGCAGCGCCACCTACAGGGTCCAATTGTGAATCTAAACCATCCAGGGCGCCACCCAAACGCATACAAAAAAAAACAATCGGTCCAGCCGTTTAGGAGGAGTTCAGTGACATACACACGTACAGTAGAATTATATATATAAAGAAGAAAAGAAATTCAAAGATGTGTCTAAAATGGATATTATTATTATACTTATTCCCTCGAGTCCAGAAGGATATAAAAAAACTAGGGAGTACAATACAAGCTTTTATTTCCATAGCATTAAAGTTAAAAATAGCATAGAAGAACGGCGAGTGTTGCTAGTGTTGACGCGCCGCCGGCGTGATAGAATGACAAGTAGTAGGCCAGTGTGTCAAGACTAATTAATATGCCATTATCCGTAATAAGCATACAATACATTACTTACCCTATTAAATCTTTTTGTGAAGGCGACGACATTAGGTGCCACAGTTAACTTGTTTAACTTAGTCCATCCACACGTAGTCAGCTCCTCAGGTTTTATAGACTTGAAGCTAGGCAAATCAAGTAACGTCAGCTGATTGCCAATATCTTCCGGAGTCAACCTCAAAGCAGAGCAGACTATATCATCCCAAGTACGATTTATTGACGACGCAGCTGGTAGACTACTAGTTTTGTATTGATATATTGGGTCCAGTTGGCGATTGTTTCCACTTTCTCCATGCCTACAAGCAGTTCGACGCTACACATAACATTCAATCCATGATAAGCATGATTTATGGCCAATTTCAATAAGCAATCTCAATCTGCATTTTCAGATCCCACCAGAAAATAAACCAATACAAATATGTCATTTGTAGGCGTGGCACTCAAACTTCATTATTACTGGTTAATTTTTTGGAACGGTCTGTAGTTTCAGATTAAGATCGATTATCGAAATTGGTCGTAAGGAACAATAATGTGCACCGATTGAAATGAATATGCACGACCAATATCCTTGTAATTGATACATCATTTATTTTAGATATTATAATACGAATTCAAAGGCTTTATCAGATTAAAAAAACCGTCTCAAAGATTAATTAAATTCTTCAGGAATTGAACTAATTGGAGTTGAATGGAAGCAACTACTCAACGTCCCTATCAATCTATTCAATACGTGTTCGATTTTGATTAATAAAGAATACGAGGAAGTAAAATATAGTTTAATAAAGAAATTTACACATTTATTTTGATTTTCTTCATTACAAAATGCAATCGCATTGTTTACTATAATCGGCACTTATGTTTTGAAGTACTACTTCGCTAATAACATATTACATTGTTTATAACTTAACTAACATCGAGATGAATAACAGTGGCATAACAGAT
Source organism: Laothoe populi (assembly GCA_905220505.1). Taxonomy (NCBI): domain Eukaryota; kingdom Metazoa; phylum Arthropoda; class Insecta; order Lepidoptera; family Sphingidae; genus Laothoe; species Laothoe populi. The sequence continues at coordinate 13,172,891 of HG992149.1, read as the reverse complement.
ATTCCGGTAGGCACAAGCGCACGCGTGCCACATGGAGAATGCCATGTTTAAAATTACGCGTCGGTGACCCCCGACCACCATTGAACATAGTTCCTAGCTGCACATGAATAATAAAACGCTAGTATGCAACCCCAAATAAATGTAATTAGTGCTAAGTACATGACACCATATCCTGCCGATATTATTCATACCTGGATGTCTTAATATACACAGTCAAGTCATAAGTATTGTCACACAGTAAATTTTTTTATTTTAGAATGCTGGCCACAAAACAGTTTATTGAATTCGAATTTCAAATTGTTCATGAAAATAAAAATGTATACTTTTTAGAATTTTACTCATTTTTAAATATGGAGTGGACGCTTAAAGAAGACCGTGTTGCAGTAATTGCGTTGCATCGTTGCGGTTACGCGCCAATTCAAATTTTTGACATACTGAAAAATTTGAATATAACCAAAAGATTCGTTTATCGTACCATCAAACGATACAATGAAGACTCTAGTGTAGATGACAGGTCAAGAAGTGGTCGCCCTCGGTCTGTTAGGACTCCAGCAGTGATAAAAGCTGTGAAGGCGCGAATTCAAAGAAATCCCAAACGTAAGCAGAAACTGTTGGCCCTTCAGATGGGGTTAAGCAGAACCACGGTGAAAAGGGTGTTAAATGAAGACTTAGGGCTTCGGGCATATCGAAGAAAAACAGGACATCGTTTGAATGCTCGTCTAATGGACCTGAGACTGAAGAGATGCCGCGCTTTGTTGAAGCGGTACGCGGGAAAAAAATATCGGGAAATTCTTTTTTCAGATGAAAAAATTTTTACCATAGAAGAGAGCTACAACAAACAAAATGATAAGGTGTACGCACACAGTAGTGAAGAAGCGAGCAACCGTATTCCGCGTGTCCAACGAGGTCATTTTCCATCCTCGCTCATGGTATGGTTGGGAGTTTCTTATTGGGACTTAACAAAGGTACATTTTTGTGAGAAAGGTGTAAAAACTAATGCATTGTGTATCAAAATACAGTCCTGACGAACCTTGTGGAACCTGTTTCTCATACCATGTTCAATAACAGGCACTGGGTATTCCAACAAGATTCGGCGCCAGCTCATAGAGCGAAGAGCACAGAAGACTGGCTGGCGGCGCGTGAAATCGACTTCATCCGGCACGAAGACTGGCCCTCCTCCAGTCCAGATTTGAATCCGTTAGATTACAAGATATGGCAACACTTGGAGGAAAAGGCGTGCTCAAAGCCTCATCCCAATTTGGAGTCACTCAAGACATCCTTGATTAAGGCAGCCGCCGATATTGACATGGACCTCGTTCGTGCTGCGATAGACAACTGGCCGCGCAGATTGAAGGCCTGTATTCAAAATCACGGAGGTCATTTTGAATAAACTTTAGTGTCATAAGAATCTATGTTTTGTTAAGTTCATTTTGGTATATAAATGGTTACATAATGAATAAACTTGTTTCAATTATTTTATATTAAACATGTGACAGAATTTATGACCTGACTAGGTAGTATCATCGCTATGTTAAGTGTAATTATATTATATTTATTACGAAAAAATCTTCTAACAAATGGTCGTTAATTGACTATGGTTGAAACAATACTGCATTAGGCTTTGACGTTTCTTTGTATAAGATAAAGCGAGAAGTTACGGCTAACTGTCACCACTGTGATGACAGTAACCAGGATTCCGCAACGCACACGCTTTCAGAGTGTGCTGCGTGGGAAGCAGAGCGGCGGATACTGGTCTACCGGATCGGACAAAACCTCTCCTTGCCGTCAGTTCTGACGGCGATGCTTGCAGGAGAGGATGAATGGAAAGCGGTAGCCTCCTTCTGTGAAGTTGTCATGACTCGGAAGGAGGCTGCGGAACGGGATCGGGAGAGACTTGATCCCGCTCGGAGGCGTAGACGCCGCACGGTGGTCCCGTTCGAGAAAAAATCGGACATAGGGAATTAAAAAAATTAAAATCATAATTTTATAAAACTGAATATGCCGATCGATTCGTATATGAAATAGTAACTAAAATGATTTTTGCGTTTTTTAAGATTGGACTTATTGTTTATGAGTAAATCGAATAAAACTGATTTTCTTGTATGGAAAGCCACATAAAAATATGAATAACTCGTCATTTTCGTCCATTTTCGTTCTGAAACTTTTACAGTAGTAACTTGTCATTATTTGCCACATTTTCTTCAAAGATACATGGTGCTACTTTTTTGCACTTTTTGAGATATGATGAAAAGTAGATAAATTTTAAAAAGTCGGGTCTAGATCAATATTAAATGGATTTTATGGGACTTAAATGGGTTTTAAATTTACTAATAATAATTCAACTAAGAATACATACTCTATTTTGGAATTTTCTCACTTTACATATACGGAAATACCAAATAACTCAAAAATCAACAAAAATTAAATAATTCAAGTAATATTGATGACCACTGTAGTCGCAATCATAAAACTCGTGTCCTCACCTACCTATTTAGTGATTAAAAGGTACTACCTGGTAAGAATTATCCGTCTATTTTAGGAGTAAATCGAATAGAACTATTTTTATTGTATAGAAAGCCACATAAAAATAGGAATAACTCGTCATTTTCGTCCATTTTCGTTCTGAAACTTTACAGTAGTAACTTGTCATTATTTGCCACATTTTCTTCAAAGATACATGATGCTACTTTTTTGCACTTTTTGAGATATGATGAAAAGTAGATAAATTTTAAAAAGTCGGGTCTAGATCAATAGTAAATGGATTTTGTAGGACTTAAATGGGTCTTAAATTCACTAATAATAATTCAACTTACGAATGCATACTCTATTTTGGAATTTTCTCACTTTACATGTACGGAAATACCAAATAACTCAAAAATCAAATAATAGGCTATTTGACTAATTTTCGAAAATGATTTATAACTATTATTTATCACATAATAAGCACACTATATTGATATTTCCGGGAAATCTACAGTATTTTTAATAAAAATCAATGTTAAAGTTTAAATCTCCAAAACCGCGGCAAAAACGCTATTTCTGTAATGGCGCTGATCATATGACACGTGTGACGTCACATGCAAGTAAACAAGCTAATAAGATAAGCAAAGCTAAGTTTTATGATAATTGTTTTATCACCAATTATCATAAAACTGCTTCAAAAATAGATCAACAATAGAATTTATCACCCAGACAACATAAAACGCGAACTAAAATCACTCGACGAAACTATGTTTACTTGCGTGTGACGTCACGTAATAATCGTCAAGTAATATTGATGACCACTGTAGTCGCAATCATAAAACTCGTATCCTCACCTTAGTGATTAAAAGGTACTACCTGGTAAGAATTATCCGTCTATTTTAGGAGTAAATCGAATAGAACTATTTTTATTGTTTCCCGGCGTCGGGACGTGACGACCCCATCGCCCGCTGGTGGGATAATCTTGTGACAGAGATTATTCCACCAGTGCAATCAGTCAACCCAACTAGTGGTAGTGCCATGCTGCGCACTTTCGGGTAGCAGCCGAATGGGCCGGCACGCCCGGGGAAGAACCACTCTCTCACAGAAAACCGGCGTCAAGTGGCAGCTATGCTGTCGCGTTTCGTTTGGTCTGTGAGAGTCCCGGAGGCCCACTCCCCATCCCTCCCCCACACCACTAAATAACATGGCAGTGCGAGATTTGGTTGATCTACCCCAGGAGGGTACCACCAGCGTACATCGCGGTGGAGAATCCCTCTCTGGACGTCCACGCCCAGATCGTACACCACCTGTGTGTGGATGCCCAGGCTGCCCTCCGTATTCTGGGGGGGGCAATTTTGCACGTGTACGAGGCAAACGGAGCAGGCAACATAAGGCCACCCCTTCCACGCTTGCTGTGGATTTTTGTAACATAAGGGGGCTGAATTCCAACTTGAACGCCGTCCACTTCCATCTTGAGACGGCGAAGCCGGCCTTGCTATTCCTTACCGAGACGCAGATATCTTCTCCGGCTGACACCTCTTTCCTCTCCTACCCGGGGTACAAACTGGAACATTCCTTTGTACCGCGGGCTGGGGTGTGCGTGTACATTAGAGAGGATATCTGCTCTCGTCGCCTCGGCAGCCTTGAAGGGCGGGACCTATCCAACCTCTGGCTACGCATAGACTGCGACGACCATCCGCGAATCTACGCATGCCTGTATAGGTCCCATAGCGGTAATGCCGAAACTGACCGACTTGTTGAGCACATGCAAATGGCTACAGACTCCGTGCTGCAGCAGATCCCATCCGCAGAGATCGTGATTCTCGGTGACTTTAACGCCCACCACGCCGAATGGCTTAGATCACGCACCACCGATCATGCGGGGAGATCTGTTCACGATTTCGCATTAGCATATGATTTGACACAACTGGTCACCTCGCCAACGCGAATCCCAGATGTGGAGGATCATACACCTTCCCTGTTGGACCTTCTGCTGACCTCTCATCCGGAAGGCTACCTGGTATCCGTCGATCCTCCTCTTGGTTCGTCGGACCACTGTCTTGTCCGGAGTACAGTGCCAGTCACGCACTCAACACGGCCTCGCTTTGCGGGCTGCCGCCGCGTGTGGCACTATAGGTCAGCGGATTGGGACGGAATGCGGTCATTCTTTGCGTCCTACCCATGGGGGCAGATTTGCTTCTCGCCGGATGATCCTGACGTCGTTGCTGACTCTATCACTGATGTGGTACTTCAGGGTATGGAACTCTTTATTCCGTTCTCTGCAGTGCCCATCGGAGGCAAATCCCAGCCTTGGTTTGGTCGCTCCTGCAAGACGGCATTACGCCGAAAGCGGGAATGCTACCAAGCCTGGGCTGACGCGTCGGCGTCTAGCGATGTAAATACCGGCGCATTTAAAAAGGAGTTTAACTTTGCCTCTAGGTCCTTCAAAAGCGCCATTGCTAAGGCGAAGTCGGAGCACATTGGCAGAATTGGCGAGAGACTGGCACGTCTCCCGTCGGGAACACGTGCGTTTTGGTCTCTCGCCAAGGCTGTCTTAGGAAATTTTTGTCAGCCATCTTTTCCACCCCTGCACACGGAGGATGACTCGCTGGCCCATGCCGCGAAGGTGAAAGCCGATCTTCTGGGCTCTCTCTTCGCGTCCAACTCGACTTTGGATGACCGAGGAAATTCACCGCCGACAATCCCGCGGTGCGATGCAACGATGCCGGAGGTTAAGTTCCGGCAAAGTGCAGTTCGCAAAGCACTCCTGTCCTTGGACATTCATAAGTCGAGTGGGCCCGATGGCATCCCTCCGATCGTGTTGCAGACATGTGCTCCGGAGTTGGCACCGGTTTTAACGCGTCTTTTCCGGCACTCCTATACATTAGGCGTAGTCCCGAAATCCTGGAAGGCCGCTTTAGTGCACCCGATCCCTAAAAAAGGCAACCGCTCGGACCCGTCCAATTACAGGCCTATAGCCATCACCTCCTTGTTCTCCAAGATAATGGAGTCCGTTATTAACTGCCAGCTCCTGCGGTACCTGGAGGAGCACCGGCTGATTAGCGACCGCCAGTACGGCTTTCGTCGGGGTCGCTCAGCCGGTGATCTTCTAGTCTACCTAACTCATAGATGGGCAAAAGCAGTTGAGACCAAGGGGGAGGCGCTTGCAGCCAGCCTGGACATAGCGAAGGCCTTTGATCGGGTATGGCACAAGGCGCTTCTTTCGAAGCTACCTTCCTATGGGCTTCCCGAGAAATTATGCAACTGGATCACCAGTTTTTTGGCAGATCGGAGCATCAAGGTCGTCGTCGACGGTGCATGCTCTGATCCTAAATTAGTCAATGCTGGTGTTCCACAAGGCTGTGTACTGTCTCCTACTCTGTTTCTTCTGCATATAAATGACATGCTGCAAATCAGCAACATTCATTGCTATGCAGACGATAGCACTGTAGATGTACTGTACACTGGCCGTGCTAATATTTCTCGGGAATACGTCGACGAGAGCCGGAACAAACTTGTGTCTGAAGTCGAGTCCTTGTTAACCAAAGTCTCGGACTGGGGTCGACTAAACTTAGTCCAATTCAACCCCAAAAAGACACAAGTCTGCGCGTTAACCGCTAAAAAGTCACCATTTGTCGTGACTCCTCATTTAGAGAACACTCCCCTGTCTGCCAAACCCAGTATCGGAATACTTGGCGTCGACATTTCGAGCAACGTCCAGTTCCGCGATCAATTGGAAGGAAAGGCCAAATTGGCCTCAAAGAAGCTTGGTGTGCTCAATAAGGCGAGACGGTACTTCACGTCGGGTCAACGCCTAAATCTCTATAAGGCGCAAATTCGGCCCCACATGGAGTACTGTTCTCATCTCTGGGCGGGAGCCCCCCAGTACCAGCTACTTCCATTTGACCGCATTCAACGTAGGGCAGCTCGGGTTATCGACGATCAAGCTCTTTCCGATCGGCTTGATCCATTGGCTCTGCGTAGAGATGTTGGATCACTCTGCATCTTCTACCGCATTTATCATGGGGAATGTTCCGAGGAATTGTTTGGATTGATCCCGGCCGCTGAATTTCACCATCGGACATCGCGCCAAAACATAAAATTCCATCCGCACCATCTCGATGTCCAGCGTTCCACAACAGCGCGATTTTTACGGCATTTTCTGCCACGCACAACCACTCTGTGGAACCAGCTGTCGCCGGCGGTCTTTCCGAACCGTTACGACCTGGGAACCTTCAAGAAGAGAGCATATTCTTTCCTGAAAGGCCGGCAACGCATTTGCAAGCCCTTTGGTGTTGCAGATGTTCATGGGCGGCGGTGATCACTTTCCATCAGGTGAGCCTCTTGCCCGTTTGCCCCCTTTTTCCATAAAAAAAAAAAAAAAAAAAAAAAAATATTGTATAGAAAGCTACATATTAATATGAATAAGTTGAATTATTATTAGTAAATTTAAAACCCATTTAAGTCCCATAAAATCCATTTAATATTGATCTAGACCCGACTCTTTAAAATTTATCTACTTTTCATCATATCTCAAAAAGTGCAAAAAAGTAGCACCATGTATCTTTGAAGAAAATGTGGCAAATAATGACAAGTTACTACTGTAAAAGTTTCAGAACGAAAATGGACGAAAATGACGAGTTATTCATATTTTTATGTGGCTTTCCATACAAGAAAATCAGTTTTATTCGATTTACTCATAAACAATAAGTCCAATCTTAAAAAACGCAAAAATCATTTTAGTTACTATTTCATATACGAATCGATCGGCATATTCAGTTTTATAAAATTACCACTTTAATTTTTTAAATTCCCTATGTCCTATTTTTTCTCGAACGGGACCACCGTGCGCCGCGGCGATGGCAGAAGTCGCCCCGGTCCTTCTGTTTAGGTTACGTGGGGATTCATTAATGGTCCTCTCTTGACGAGCTATTACAGCATAGCACTGGAGGGGTTCCGGCGTGTTTCTTTTGGAGGTCCCGGAATCCTTCCGTAGTGCAGATGGAGACAACCATGGGGTTTTTAGCCGGTAAAAATCCGGCATATCCCGTCTTCACGACGGGAATCCAAGAGGATTTTCCCCATGAAAAAAAAAAAAAAAAAAAGCTTTGACGTTTCAACCATAGTAAATATAATTATTGTTACAGTTTTATTCAGTGTATTTCAAGATCATCGCATTGTTTTAACAATATCAGTTTGATCCTCTTTTTTATAAATATAAAATAGTCACAATAGTTGGTGTGACTTTAGCTTGAATTATACATGGATGATATACTCCGGGAGGTAGTGTCAAAATTTCATGGGTCATTTCAGCATAAGGTACCTTTATTGAATATGGTAGATTTTACTTAAGAAACAAAGAATACAATTGTCAGCTGACGCGACTCTGTGGCGTTTGGGCGTGGCAGATCGAAAAACTCTTAAGAAAAACTTATTTTTGTAGTCATTTCAGCAAAGCTGAAACTTCGTAGATTATTTATTTATATTATTTCTGTCATGATAAAATGTGTCAGCTGCACGGGATAGGTGGAAAACTTTGTCAGTTTCCCATGTTAAAATGTATGAAAAATAAGGAAAATCGGGTGATTTCAGCAAAGCTGAAAATCATTTGTAAAATAGTTTACGACCTAAATATTGTATTTATAAGTGTCAGCTGGTATTAAAATGTGGCAAAACCTGTTAGCTACCATTTCAAAGCGCAGCGTAGTGTTCAGGCCCGCGCGGTCCAATACATAATGTAACATCGCAGCTAACACATTTTTCCACTTTTTATTGGCAGCTGACAAATCGTTTCGTATTCTTTATGTAATAAACTGGGGATGATATCATTTATATAGTTGCTGATATCACATTACTAACTAACTGTGGTTGAAATTGAATGCAGGAGTAAAACGGCACGAAACATGATATTATAATGTTACAAATAATGGATAACAGTATCTTTTATAATTTGAAAATGTATCTTATATGAAAATATGATTTCAAGCAGCAAAGACTATGTTTTCTAATGGTACACAGCTACCAATGAAGTATTTGTAACATATGATATCAAGCACTCCACGATCTTTTACAATCAAATTAAACGAATTCTTTTCTACTCTTTAGTTTTTTTTCGCAAGATGGCAACACTGAGCGGAGCATTGGCTCAGTTTCTTGACTATTCCCCAAACGAACAGTCATAAACGAAAATAATTTAAGGAAGTGTTGTATTATACGAAAATGACGAAGCCTTATTGTAATTTTTGTTTACAAAGTAAGCCTAAGTTGACGGCACTCTCAGAAATTACTTTTAAAAAGTCTAAAATAGTTTTAGCAATTCGCGAGAAAAACAATTTATTCTTGAAAGATGTCGTATTACCATCAGCAACATTAACTAGCAACCATTTGTATCATCGCTCGTGCTACCAGCGTTTTACAGCATTGCCACAAAAATATAGATCATCTCTAGAATCATCAAATATTTCAACGTCATCCACAGAAAATTCAGAAGCTAATGTTGAAGCATCAACATTAGCCGCGCAAAGGTAATTATAGTTTGCCAATAAATTATAAAATATTTTCAGAAGTATGTTTTGTAGAATATCAAAGTAAAAATTACGCACGTTTATGATATGTTATTCAAATTCATTCAACATTTAATTAAAATATATATTTTTTCTAACAACAATAATAGTAAAGTATTATTGTAGAAAGTTTAAAATAAGGTTTTATCATATAAATGTATAGTAAAGCTATTTTTTGTTTTTATTTTACGGTAATATGAAAGCTATAAAATATCATTTTTAAAGTGTCGATTGAAGCCTCGTTTCATACATTTGCATGAAGCAATACATTATCATTACAACTGTATTTCTTAGAAAAATATATTGTTGTTCGAAAGATTTTCATATATATTTTTTTATTTTTAAATTGCACAAATACATATTTTATTTAAATATTTTCTCGGAATTCTTTTTATACATTTATCGACTATTTTTCATCAGATGGACCATATCAGTGACTTTTATTTTATATAAATTACTTTAACAAGCAGTGATAGCCTAGTTGGTTTCGGTACAGACTGTGAATACAAAAGTCTTATGTTCGAAACCCTCTAAACCTAAACACCTCTGACTTTTCTAAACTTATGTGTGTATTAAAATGTTAATTATCGCTTCCTTTAACGGTGAAGGAAAACATCGTGAGGAAATCTGGCATACCTGAGAATTCTCATACGAGTTTCGAAAGCTGCGAAGATACATTGTTCATTGTACCGTGCGCGCTTGATCGCTACGCTGCGCTTTGAAATGGTAGCTAACAGGTTTTGCCACATTTTAATACCAGCTGACACTTATAAATACAATATTTAGGTCGTAAACTATTTTACAAATGATTTTCAGATTTGCTGAAATCACCCGATTTTCCTTATTTTTCATACATTTTAACATGGGAAACTGACAAAGTTTTCCACCTATTCCGTGCAGCTGACACATTTTTTCATGACATAAATAATATAAATAAATAATCTACGAAGTTTCAGCTTTGCTGAAATGACTACAAAAATAAGATTTTCTTAAGAGTTTTCCGATCTGCCACACCCAAACGCCACAGAGTTGGGTCAGCTGACAATTTTTTTCTTAGTTTATAAAGCAAAAACTATCATCTAAAATTGAAATAAATTGTGCTGAAATGGTCCGGGTAAATTTGACATTACCCCCCGGACCAATATATTTAACTATAAAAAAAGCCAAAAAAATTAATAGTCTTAATTTGAAACATTGTGGCCTTAGTAAAATTAATTTACTTAATGGCCACACTCAGTCACAAAGTCAATCAATTATTATTATGTGCAAAAATATAAATAGATCAAAACAAACATCATTACTTAATAACTTATCGAAATCACTAAGTAGCTGCTTATTATTATGTTTTAGCAATTAATTTAATTGACCTATTTACACAATTTTAATCCACACTAAGAGAACTGTACTGTAGAGAACGAGACCCTTCATAGTTACTAACTACTAGGTCATTAAAATATTATGTATAACATTTTTGCTATACTAAATAAATAATAATGTTTGTCTTTCTTAATAGACACAATATCAAGTATAAATATTATCTTACCCATAGTTATAATAACATGCACAGTCATCCTTTGTGTAGGTCTGTTGACTGTTTAAGGGTATGTTGGAGATCTTTTTATTAGTTTTCTTGAAAGATACATCTTCTAAGGGCCAGTTTTCTTCATCATCATGCTGAATAATAAAAAAGAAATATTGGCATAATTTCTGTATTATTTTATAGAAATAATGAGCATAATAGCTTATGAAAGGAAATAAATATAGTACATTCTGTATATATAAAAAGAGAAACTGGCTGACTGACATATCAACGCACAGCCTAAACAAACAGCTGGGGTTAGAGACTTGAATTTTTTACAGTATGTACCTTTTTGACATAGGCATCCACTAAGAAAGGGTTTTTGGAAATACCACCCCTAAGTGGGTAAAATAGGCATTTCAGTATGTATGAAAATCCGTAATTTTGAAGCTAAACGCATGAAAATTGTTATTTGTATTGTATACGTTTTCTTAAGATATAATATTTCGATTTTTATATTAGATATAACATATACATACTATCACATAGATTTAGAGTTTTTAATGTATTCTCGTTTCTTTTGCGTATTATATTCGGTTACATATCAAATAATGTAAAAAGTTAAACAAAGGAAACTACTCAATTCAAATACTGTGTATGGTGATTTATGCTGTATAAAAATGTGTTTGCACTTGCTATTGTAAGTGTTTTCCAAGAAAAAACAGAAATGTTTGTTTTTTTGTTCGCATTAATTTGTAAAAGCAGTTGTTGTCTTGGATTTGATTATAAATTATCGAAAATTAATGTTGAATTAATTTTATCTTGGAAATGATTAAATAATCTGGTTTTTAAAATCAAATTCGAGTAATATTTATATCCTACTAATATTATAAATGCGAATGTTTGGATGTTTGTTACTCAATCATGCTACAATGGCTGGATGGATCTGGTTGAAATTTGGCACAGAGATAGATTATAATAGCACATAGGATTCTTTTTATCCTGAAATTTGTACGGCTCCCGCAGGTTACTTTTTGGTTTTTACCAAGCAAGGGAACAACAAAAATTTTTGCGTAGTGGTAGTTTCAGGATCAGAGAATGACATGGAAAAATGCACAGATCCTATGGGATAGCAAAATATGGAAAGATGTAATAACTTAAGATAACTCCATGGATTTTTTACCTTTTTTCTTCAATATAACTTCCACACGGGTAAAAGATAATTTAGAAATATAGTGTAATTGATTATTAGAACCAATTATGGTAATTAAGTTTTTTTATTACCATCATTAACATGAATAACAAATATAAGACAATATGTTAGTAGCAGACATTCTTGAACAATTTATGTTCTGTAGCAACAAATCAAAGTCATACATACCTCTAATTTCTTAATATCATGATTAAAATTAATCACACCAATAACTTTAATATTTAACTTTGTCTTACAAAAAAAGGGAAATTGACCATATATTTCAGTCATCAAGGCACATTTATAATCTGTACATTTGATTTTTACAATGACTTTTAAGTCTATTATATGGCCCAATACAGAAATATGAAATATTATTATTTTTTTTACACTTCAGACAATTCTCATACCATATCAGATGCCCTAATGTTAGTGGATAATCACTGCAGTTCTGTCACTGGACAACATAAATGTAAAAGCCTCACCAATCAGCAAGGTATGTTCATAATGAAAGCTGTATTCCAATTATAAGTTGCAGCTTTATGTTGTAGTAGGTACATCATTTTGTCATATGCAATAAGATTCAGTTTAACAGTTTAGTCATTAAACAAGGGAAATATTGATATTTCCCTTGTTTAATGACTAACCTCTTAAAAGACAAAAGCACAACTGGGAGCATTTCTGAATTACAGATGCACACAGGTGATATGCATAATATGACATACAATAATAGTTAAAGCATTCTTAAGAACCAATAGTTCACATAATCTACAGATTTGGACATACTGTTAAATACTGTAAACAAATAAATTAACCTTTAAATAATCTTAACCATGGCTTGTTATGAATGTTATAAATACTATTGATCCATACTTAAAAATGATAACTTCAAATAAATACCTCAACAATTTTTAATACAGCCAAACTGTCAGTCAAGATGTCTCGGGGCATTTTTGGCTTCACAACTCTGCTTACAGTATAGAGGAAACCTAAACAACAGTTAATTTTACATGAGGAATAAATATAAAACATGCAGTATTGTCAAATCCAAGTATATGTATAACTGATACACTGCCGAGTAACGACGCAATGGGGACACATTTAGTTCACAATTTACACATTATAAAATAATAAAGTTTAAATCACTGCATTAAAGATGAGCTTATCCTAACGGGGACAATATTATGTTTCATTATAAACACACAACTATTCGAGAACAATATTTGCATCTCCGAATAACAATTACTATTCAGCTAAGAAAACGTTTACTGTAAGGTTAAATATTAAAGCAAACTTAAATTGGACACTGGTTAGTAGCCGCAGATTTTTATGAACTAATAAAATTCGCTCATTAGTGTCTTATAAAAGATTAAGGGATTGTTTCATTATCAATATTATTATTCATTCATAATCCACATTACATACTCACCATTACATGTATAACTTCGTAATAATTCACTGCGCGAAAATAAAGCGACATAAAGATTGGGAAAAAAACATCTGTATTATTTTTAATTTCTAGCTAAAATTCTAAACACTAGAAGGCAAGGAGTATAGATAACTAGAATCTAGATGACATAGACAAGTGTCATCAGTGATCTATCAGGTCCATAGATATAGTATATACAACCATAGATGAGGCATAGGCGTGCACCCGAAAGGGACAGCTGAACTCTATGGGGCTACCAACTAACATTAGTTTACCCAGTTCTTGAAATCTTATGCTTGCATCTTTCAAATTAAAAGTGAATTCAGAATCGGTCTAAGTACAATAAAGAATTTACAATTATCAATTATATACTTATTAGTCAAATTATTTGACTAATACGAACGTAACAGAAACAAACGTATGAAAATCATTATTTTATTATCTGTAAATACCAAAAATATTATTACTCACTCCGAAATAACATTACCTTAATAAATAAATTAGTTCTTTTCACTTTTTTGCACTACAGTCTAGATGTTTAATTTATAACAATAAAATGTGTTGACAGTTGCTATGTAAACAACAGCGTGCAAAAAATTTACGAAAACCTGCCGCAACGAAGTATTTTCAATGAGGAATACAGTAAATGTTTTCAGTACTGTTTAAGGCAAAATAAAGCTATCCTTTTTTACGCATATATACTCAGCCTGTTGCCGTCCACTGTTGGACGTAGGCCTCCCCAAGTGAACGCCAACCATCCCGGTCTTGGGTAGCCCGCATCCACCCGCTACCCGCCACCTTCTTCAAGTCGTCGGTCCATCGTGCAGCAGGGCGTCCCACACTACGTTTGCCTAAACGCGGTCTCCACTCCAACACATGTCTGCTCCATCGGCCATCTGTCCGTCTGCAGACGTGACCAGCCCACTTCCCCTTTAGCGTGCCAATTTTGCGAGCAATATCTATGACTTTGGTTCTCTGGCGGATGACTTCATTTCGAACTCTATCCACCAGAGAAACCCCAAGCATTGCCCGCTCCATAGCACGCTGAGCGACTTTAAATTTATGGACCAGACCATTTGTGAGTGTCCACATTTCAGCCCCGTAGGTCATTACGGGTAGGACGCACTGGTTAAAAACTCTTGTTTTTAAGCTTTGAGGGATCGACGACTCAGACAGGTTACGTAGTTTACCAAATGCCGCCCAGCCCAAACGAATTCTTCTATCTGCCTCTTTCTCGAAGTTGTGCTTGCCTAGTTGGATTATCTGGCCCAAGTATACGTACTCTTGCACAACCTCGAGAATGGCATCACTCACGGCGACGGGTCTCGAGAGGACGTGACCGTTAAACATGACTTTCGTCTTGTCAAGGTTCATCCAGAGACCTATCCGTTTTGAAGAACAGTTAAGGCTGTTCAGCATGTCTTCCAAATCCTGCAGAGTTTCAGCCATGATGACGGATGATATACATCCGCAAATCGCAAGTGAGAGATGTACTGGCCGTTGATATTGATGCCCCGTCCTTTCTAATCGAGCGTCTTAAATGCGTCTTCCAACGCGTTGATAAACAGTTTCGGAGAGATTACGTCTCCCTGTCTTACCCCACGTCGCAGTTGGATTGGCTTGTGCTTTGTTTTTGTACTTGGACGGTCATCGATGCGGCTTCATACAGGCATCTCATCACTTGGACATATCGGTCGTCAATGAGGCATCTCTGCATAGCCTCCAGAACAGCCCAGGTCTCGATGGTGTCGAAGGCTTTCTCGTAGTCCACAAACGCTAGGCAAAGAGGCTCATTGTACTCCTCAGTCTTCTGAATTATTTGCCTTAGTGTGTATATGTGGTCTACGGTACTAAAGCCCGCATTTTTACGCATATAAAGTTATATTGGCTTGATAAAGATGGCACTATTTTTATGTATACAATATCGAATTATTCTATATTTGTATAACCTAATGATTCTATAGCTAAACACTTCAAGTACTCGTATGCCTTGTATAGGTTTCTTTCGTCATTGATTCGCATGAATAATAGAATTTGAATTTCGCATTCTTCAACTGAAAAAGCAGCGATAGCCTAGTTGGTTGCAGTACGGACTGTCAAGACGAAAGTCGTATGTTCGAAACCCAAATGGCATACACCTCTGACATTTCTAAAGTTACGTGTGTATTTAATGTTAATGATAATTAACATTAAATACACATACATAGCTTGCTTTACGGTGAAGGAAAACATCGTGAGGAAACCTGCATACTTGAGAATTCTCATAAGAGTTTTCGAAGGTATGTGAAGTCTACCAACCCACAATAGGCCAGCGTGGTGGTCTAAGGCCTAACCACTCTCATTAGTAGAGGAGGCCTGTGCCCAGCAATGGGACAATGTTTAATACAGAGCTAGTATTATTATTAAAACAACAAATTTATTTGGAATCTGAATCATGCGGCTCTATTTTAAAACAGAAAAATATCTAGAAAGATAAACTCATATTCAACACTTTATGAAAAGTAAGCGGTATGTGCACGCATATATTATGATCCAAGACGATTTTTCTCTCGATACATGTAATTCATGACAGGACATATTTGGACAACACTATCGCATAAGCAAAAATCAATATTTTCGTGAAATTTATACTAAAATATGAATATTATGTTATGTTTGGCCGATTTTCACGATTCTTCGACACAAGTCTCAATAATATTGCAATTAGGAATTTTCTCAATAAACATAATTCACGTTACATTCAAAGTATCACACAATTACTGTATTCCCAAATATTATAATATTATTTTAAATCCACAATAACGTGATCTTTTAAAGTTGTTATGTAAGGAAGGAGACACAAAAATGAATAAAACCCTGTCGCAACTATATACGTTGTCAGTATGGTGCGAGCATAGGGTCAGTAGGGTATGAGATATAGCCATTGACACGGCAGGCTATCTTCATAATAAAAAATTTCGCCTTACATCGTGATTTGTCTATGGTTCCTACTAATGAAGATGACATTTGCCCTCCTCCCCTCGCCTCTTACTTCTTTCCTATGACACCCATTAAAAATTTGTTTACAATTAACAACTGTCAAAGTAATTCCCACGGCGCCATTACTATTCAAAGTTGATCGAGTGAAATTTTGCGTTGGTTAAATTCTGTAAATTATCCTCTCAGTATAGAAGCTATACTAATAATTTGTGCAACATGTACGACCAGTATTGTGTTGTGAGTTGTGCGAGTAGACGAAAGGACGTTAATTTATATAGATTTCCCAAAAGTGAGACAGGACTCCAGAAGTGGTTACATTTTATAAATTGTGAAAGATTGGGAAGTTTAAATGTGGAGGAAACTTAACAACACGTGTGCCAGAAACACTATGAGAAAAAAATTATAGCGTCAAGTCTTTTGAGAGTTCGTCTTAGGGTTGGTGCCTATCCGACTTTATTTTCTCAAAGTGAAATTAACAGTGGCATTCCTCAAACCATTCACAAGTAAGTGTATTAGAAACCTAAATATAATAGTGCAATTTAATTTCACGATAATGTGTTTTATTACATAGTTTAGCTTCTTTTAATCCTTCTACAAAATCCAACTTATATCTTAATATTATAAATTTCAGAGAATCTGCAAGATCATGATTATTGTAGAAAAAAACATCATACATATTGAAAGATTGGAACTGCAGAGAAACATATTAGGTTTGATAGTGGTAAGTTACTATTTTTCTCTAGTAAATCTTACAAACAACATAATAGATGTTGTTTTGGGGGTGTCCATTTGTTTAACCTGATCAAAAAAGAATAGTTGGTTCTTTTATATTATACTAGTCTTTGTTTAGGGCCCCACCCACATTCAAGATATACCTGAGTCCAAAAGTACAACTATGCAAATTTTCCAAGATGAAACAGCGTGCATCACACAATATTGAACCAGCACATAGCCTACATATGTGCAAAAATCCATCGAAATAAATTTAATTATTTATATATTCTTTAACAATTTATATTTTTAATTATTTTTAACAATCACAATAATTACCAAAATCTTCTTAAACTTTTAGATTAATTAAAACAGTAAAGTATAATGATATGAGACTGTTCAGAGTTACTTATTTTGGTCTACTTAAACATTATATTCGAAATTTAATATATATAAGGTATATTATGTCCTTACATTTCTGTCTCGTAAAGACTGCACAACAAAATGATGTAGTATGAATTAACATTTAAACCGTAACATGTTATATGCATCAATTTTTTTTTTATAAATATTAAGTCAACTATGTACTTAAACCTAAGTTGCAGTTATAAGCACATATTTTAATTCTATTTCAGGAACCATTATTATGCAACCTGAGGTGACAATGATTGAACAGATTGTTGAACAGTTACCTTCAACTTCTCAAACACACAATACTAGAGGTACTTAATTTAATTTACTATACTTGTTCAATACCTCCATGGATTTGATATCCGTGCATGACAAATTTTTGTTTGACATACATATATTAGTTTTGAGCCTGGGTGTTGTGGGACTGTAGTTCCTCATAGTTCTTGATACCCATGTTACAGGTTTTATGCAGTGTGAGGTGACTGTTGGGTTTATTTTATTTTGTTTTATTTTTATAAATTTGTTAACATATTACTTTTTAAATGGCTTAGAAGAGGAACAGTCAAGCCAAAACATTTTACTGTATAATTGTTAAACTATTAATTAATTAACCACATGAATGCATAAGCTTAGCAGTGGATGTCTTCTGGCTAATGAAGATAATGATAAGATTTAGGTTTTATTTTTATTTCTATATCATTCTTTTTATGATTTCAGATGCAGACATTCGCATACCTAATGTGTTGGCAAGAAAAAGGAAGCGAGTGAGTGTTCATAAAAAAATGCTTTCGCCGACTTGCGAAATTGGAAATGCAATTAGCAATACTGGGCTGTGGCCTATAGCTTTAGTTTGTGACCAAGTCATTGTTAATCACAAGATTTATTAAATTTCATTCAGAGAGCTTTAATTGTGAAGAGGGTTCAGGCGAGCAGCTAATAAATTTAAAGACACTTTTTAAATCAATTAAAATGACTCCTAAAGAAGTTAACTCTCCTGAATCCTCTAAGTTTTTAAATGTAAATCGAGACAGTGTTCCTAACACAGCCATTCAAGAACGAATTCATGTCCATTCAGGTGCTTACACAGCTGGGTGGGTGGTAAGAAAATATCTTGCCAAAAATAAGTGCAAGCAATGTTAAAGTGACATGTCCATATTGGAAACAAATGTAGAGGAAAATTCAATTAATAACTATATAAACGTGAAACTATTAATATAAGTAAACTATAAATACGTGAATACAAATGTATTAAAAAAAGAAAGCTAACCTACCCATCGGAACAAGCTGTGAGATTGTTTGGTAGTGTTATCAAGGAAGCAAATGAATACTTGGAAATACAACCTCAGAAAAAATGTATATTTTATTTAATTGTTTTACAATTAAAAATATCTCTTCCTTAACTCCCTTAATTGCGAATTCCATAAGAATGCTGTATTAGAATGCTTTCTTAATATATATTTAAGTAACAATGAATAATTGGTGTAATAAAATTAACAACATTTAAAAGGGCACAGATGTACTTAGATTAAAAAAATTAAAGATTGCCACACACGCAACTTAAAGCATACAATATATATGTAAACAAATAAAAATAAAACAAGTTAGAAATAAAAAAGATGTTTTCATTTTAAGATGCAACATATAAATAAATATAAATATTTGTATTACCTACTTGAAGGGGTTCCGAATAAAATCAAAATGACTTAAAAGGCCACTATTCAGAGCCAAATATTATATTCATTTTTTTTAAATCCAGGTCAAAATCTTGGTAGCTATCAGAGGAAAATTAAAAAAATAAAACTTGTCATGTTCATTAATAATGACGTTTAAACTAGCCAATTTTGATCTATGGAAGATGGCCATCTGAAGCGTAGCTTCTCTAAGTAATCTGTGGCCATTGTTTAGCACACAAATTTATAGAGGTGGCACTATGTTCATGTATAAACAAGAACATAGTGCCACATTTTTCATCAATATCGAATGATTATGTAGCTCAAAGTATACTAAATCTATGTGCTCCTCACTTCAAGCCCTTGTATAGATTTCTTTGGTCTTTGTTGGACCACCATAACTTTTAGGCAAAGAGTATGAAAATACTACTGAAATAGTTTTCCGTCTGAAACACAGGGCTGACATTCCTTTTATAATTCCCAGAAAGAGCAGGATGCACTTATTACGAAAAAGCTAAGAGCAATAGGAATAGACATACTATTTGCTGTCACTATCTGAGTTTCACAACTTTTTGATTTGGCCTTTTTTGTTGGCCAGATAGTCTGAAAGTCAACGAAATATATATCCGAAATATATACGTGATTGTGGAAATATATAATTATAAATTGTGTTTGAAAATACATTTCGCGTCGTATTTAAGTGTTTAGAACGTGTTGAATATGGTACATTGCAGTGTTCTTGGCTGTACAAGCCTAAGTCAGCGAAAATATAATGTTTTAATCGTAAGTAGCAATTTTACGTTACTATTTATCAAGTTTCTGAAAATTAATTGTAAAATATTGATAGTATACCATCTTCTAGGCATTCCTTGCTACAGAAGTTAAATAAATTCATGTAAAACCAATTTAAAATTTCATGTATTACCTAGTCAAATTCGGAAATTGTTTAAATGTCATTTGCCGCTTTTTACATCTTTAGCTGTCCATGCCAATTTTAGGTAAATTTAATATGGCTGCATAATACACATTATGGGGATACCAGCGTTTACGACATTTAATTACCTCTTATTTATGGATAATGTCTCAGCGTTTCCCAAGAGTTTATTAAAAAATTAATACAGTTTAACTAACAAAATAAAAGTGAACATTTGAACTAATTAATATCAGAAAATTACATTATAAAATATTGAAATTGTTAATGTATTGGCACTTTTCTATTGAAAATAAAATCGGGTGCAGGTACACATTATGTTATTTAAATATGTATATGTAATGAATGCATTTTATATAATTATCAGCTTGTATTTTCTTATGCCTCGGTACCACAGTTGTAATTGCGTAAGTGAAACGACTGCTGGTCTGAGGTCTCGGGTTCGATCCCCGGGTCGAGCCAAGTGATATTGGATTTTTCTATCACGGAATGCTCAGTATTAGCCCGGAGTCTGGAATTATGCACAGTATGGCGATAGGCTACCCAGTATCACATCATGGGACGGTAATATGCTCGGCGAAATGTGGATGTACTAGTTACACCTCTACCTACCCCTTAGGAGATTACAGGCGTGAGTTTATATGTATATGTGTTTATTATGCGTAGTAGTACACTTAACATGGAATATTTAATACATCTTCAGTATTGTCATAAGTTAGTGAATCTTTTCGCTTTCTTTGTCGTTTTATCCCTCGCGATGTTGTTATTATATTTAAAATTTATGGATAACTATCGAAAAAAAACATTCAACTGAATAAATAAATATAACAGTATTGGGGTTATTTTTTATATCTTGTGATTATTTGGCAAGACTGTTATAAACATGCACTCTTATAAATTTGCGAAACCTTTGTGCCAATCTGGTGTTGGCAGATGGGGTAGGTAGTCTTTAAACTCTACGACTCGCTAATCTTTTCCTACAAGAATGCAGGTCGCAGGAATGTGTTGGTCGTCTATTATTTGCAGCAGTTCCTTGCGATTCTTCATTCTCTTTTGTTAACCACTACGTAATGGTCATCAAAAGTATTTGTCAAAGCTATGTAAATGTCAGGCCCCACTATGCTGGAAAATCTTACGTAGATAAAAAAAGACAATATTAGAAGAAACCTATATACAAAATTAATTTTATTTAAAGGACAGTAATAATTACTTGTTTTGAATTGTTCATTGTTAATAAAGTTATTATGCCTATTATGTAACTGTGAGTTTTTGTTTCAAGAAGTTATTACTATTCTTATATTATGTATACCCGTACCAACCCGTATTAGGCCAGCGTGGTGGACAAAGGCCTAATCCCTCTCATTAGTAGAAGAGGCCCGTGCCCAGCAGTGGTACAATGATTAGTACAGGGCATGTATTATTTTATATTTTATGTCTATACCTCATAATTTTTTAAATTCATCTTAATTTGAAAGACGCACGCCTAAGATTTCAAGAACTGGGTAAACTAATGTTAGTTGGTAGCCCCATAGAGTTCAGCTGTCCCTTTCGGGTGCACGCCTATGCCTCATCTACGGTTGTATATACTATATCTATGGTCTGAAATTATTCCCTGACTCACATTTTTATTTGGAGTAGACATAATATATCATAAATTATTATGATAAATATACGTAAATAATATGCTATAAAAGAATAATTATATTTTTAATAATGCAACATGTTTGATCGACTGATATCTAATACCATCTTTTAAATTTTTTAAAGTACAGTTGTGTCTCTTTATCTCTATTGTAAACTTTATTGTCTATATTAAATACCTACATTTTACAAGGAAAAAAAACAAGCTTCCGTTGAAAATACGAACGTTTTCAGTCTAATTATTTTGGAAATGGAAAATAGAAACATATTATTATAAAATTATATCCCAGAAATGAAAGGTAAATAAATTCATTCGCATAATACATACTGCTCAATAGATATTTCGGTTTTTGACTGAAATCGTTTAACATTTTTATCACTACTTGTAAGTAAACTGTTATGGCGTTTGTGTCGCGATACACACAACGCATATAAGTATTTCTACATTATAGCGATAAAAATACATAATAATTTCCACACACAAAATATTTTTAAAACATGTAATCATTTCCGAAATTTGTTTTCCGTAAAGGTATAAAGTGGAACTGTGCAATCTCCGTTTTTAGGTTATGTTTCCATCTTTTATTGATATTTTAGGTGGGTTGCAGTGAATAAGACATCAGTTGAGTGATTTTCTCGAAGACAGTATATCTAAAAGTGATGTCTGAATGAATTTCTCACGCTTTCTAGATATTCAATCATGGTGGGAAGTGCCCAGCATCGCTTACTTTTGCTCCTTATTCAGGACTGCATTCGATCTCTTGGATTTTGACATCGAAGTAAGTACAATAGTTTTTCTATCGTCGAACATCAATGAATATCGTAGATTTGCATAAATGCGACGTTGGTTTTCATTTCGTAACTTTCGTTGTAGGAATTGGAAGAAGCTCTGTTAACAGATGGCACAGAGGAATCTGCCAGTTCCCTTCTAACAGAGTTGATTGTACGACTGTTAAATGGTTGTTTGGGCAACAATGACATCTCTGCTTTTAACTATCAGGTAAAAACTGATTTATATTCTTTTAAGTGCAAAAAAAACTTTTCAATAACTTGCTAATCACCAAAAGAAACCACAGCAGATAAGGAATGCAACAATAATTAATAAAATAGTAAAAAAAACACAATATCCAGAATTTAAATAGAACAAAGAAAGGATTGCATTGCATTGTTTACTATGGTATTCCTGTAGTAACTGGTAATTCATAGCTATGTTAAGAATTAATTTTCCCAATTTCAGATGTATTTGAGGCGGTTGTTTAGAAGAAAATGTCAAGAAACAGGGAGATACAATCCATTTAATACAGATATTGATTTTCAGTTTTTACCTCTACGCACTAAGGTTGAGATCTTATATGCTTTGTGTGATTTTCGATTAGATGCTGAAGATGTTTTCGAGTTGTTTAAAAACCTTGAGGCTGAAAGTTTAAGAGTTGAACCGCTTGGGTGAGTAACATGTTATATGAAACATAAATAGGTATTAGGCTTGTGTTATGCCAAAATATTTCAAATTGACAATATGCCAATTTGAGATACCATGTAAAATCTTTATAAAAATCCATAAGGTATCAGGTATTTATTTTCTAATGCAATAAACAACAACCTGATTTCACAGTTCAATAAAATTAATCTTTTCTAGTCTATTTGCAGTTTCAAGGTACACAACTAATAATTTGATTTATTAATAGAACTGTATTAGATTAGTATCATAGATAAATATTTTATCAATGGAACACATTGCTATATAAATGAAAGGAGATGCTATGGGTTTATTTGTTGCATCAAGACATATGATTGTCCGATTGCCATTTATATTTTTTTTGGGTCTGATGTGGGATTGTGATCCCTCATATCTAAACTATTTTATAATAACATAGTAATGAAAGTAGTTAGAGCTCTTGTTCACAGTGCTGGCATATGGTGATTTAGAAGAATTATATGCCTTTTAAATTGATTGTGGACAGGTTTCCTCACAATGTTTTCTTTCACTATTGTATAACTATAAGTCAAAACTGTGTAGACAGCTGGTAATCAAAGTATAAACATGGACTCTGCAGACTGATCCAGACCTTGCTAGTCTTTAAGTTTTAACATTTTGTATAAATGTTGCTTTAAACTTATGTTTCTAAACAAGCATACTTCAATATGATTAGTGTGTAATCTTTACTGCTTAAAAATAACATTTATTTTTATTTTTTTAGTGTATGTAATACAATCAAAGGCTGCTTTTTTCAATTGTTTTATATATTGTATCAATGGTATCATGAAAGATGTTTTGACATTTGATAAGCCTGAAAACAAAATGGAATAATATAAATGATTGCTTGCTACAAATGCTTTTTTTGGAAGTGCCCATTTGCACAACATTTACTATAGATGATTTGATATAGACTTATCTATTGTGTTTTTACTTTGGCATAACATGGGTCATTCTTTTACAGTGATATCTTAAATATAATATTAGCTGTTGGGGCCTGGATAAGTAACAAACATACAACCAAACTTGCAAAATATATAATACACACCTTCGAGAAATAATTTTGAAAAATCTCTTAAATACATAATTTTTTATTTGTTATCAAAAAATACTAAATGAATTTCTATAAACCCAATAAAAAAAATATATAAAGTACATATGAATATGAATTTGCTCTATTTTTCAAATAAACCATGTGTATTCTAAAACATAATGCTGAAGAGAATTGACCCATTTCACTCGTTATTAAATAAAAATTATCTAGGAACTCTGTAGTTTCCTTGGTATATATATATTTACTGAGGAAATGTCCAACGTTTATAATTTGTTTTAACTTGATTCATAATTTGGTATAATTAGTTTGACAAGGTAATATCAGATTTAAAAAAAAAAATACCCTTTCCTGTTTGAACTTCGGTAAACAAAGTATGTATAAACAGTCTTGGATAGAAATTCAATGGCCATGTGAAGTTTCAGCTACTATTTCAACCTCTTAAGGTTATTTTGAAAATTAAGGTGCTTAATATTTCTTAACATTAAATGTTTTTTTTTTAGTTGGGATGACAATGGTTCAGCTTATTGGTACTTTTATGGCACAAGGCTTTATCGAGAAGATAACATAAAGAAACCAAAACGAAAAAAGAAAAAAGGAAAGAAGAGAGATTGGTTTTATGGTGATGACTGGCTTGATGATGATGAACCAGAGAGAGTTTGGCAAGTGGTGTGCTTCACTGAAGAAGACTGGGCCCACCTGACAGAAAAGTTCAGCAAAGCTACGAGTAAAATTGAAAAGGAACTTCACCGATCCCTCTCCCAAAACTTTTTGCCTGAGATACCGAGACTCTTTCGAGAAAAAGAAAAACTCCAACGGAAAAGGTTTTTACTCTTATTAATATTTCAATTTATTTGCGAAGAAGTCTATTGCAAGAAAAAGTAATTATATTTAAGTATATAAAATTATGTTATAAATAACAATTAATGCTGAGAAAGACGTGGCTCATAAATAATAATCCGTATATAAAAATGGATGCTGGTGTATATGAAATTGATAAATTCCAACACTGTATGACCAATCACTCTGAAAACTGTCACATATGGGTATTTTTCAATGGAGACTGTTTTAATGCCTTTCTTGTTGCTGCAGTGCATTAACTATACAGATTTTTAATACAGATAATTTTTTAGGCCCCTTATTCTCTCGCCGCAGTTCTAGTTCTTTGGGAGGCTTCGCCTATCTGCTGTATAAAAATACATGCAACAAAATTTAAAAAATCAATGCTAGCTCACTAGTTCTTCCAAAGCATTGTAGCTTCATTTAATGGTATCCATGCATACAAAGCCATGGGCAACAACAAATACTATATGTTTTAGCATTACCAGCGACATGAAATGATGCGAAATTGCTACATGGCTCTGCTATATAATTCCATGCGACAAAAAAAGGAACAATGAAATGATAAAATATATTATACAGTAATGTTCACATTCTAGTGCAACTTCAGGGCAGTTGCCTAATGCGCCCACCCCAAAAGTCGGCCCTCGTATCTTTAACCTATTGTGACAGGTCTATGTGTGCGTACGCATGTGTATGTGTGTGTATGTTTGTGTGTGTGTGTGTGGTTTTGGTGTGTTATTATATGAATTTGCTCTATTTTTCAAATAAACCATGTGTATTCTAAAACATAATGCTGAAGCGAATTGACCCATTTCACTCGTTATTAAATAAAAATTATCTAGGAACTATGTAGTTTCCTCGGTATATATATATTTACCGAGGAAATGTCCAACGTTTATTATTTGTTTTAACTTGATTCATAATTTGGTATAATTAGTTTGCCAAGGTAATATCAGATTTTCAAAAAAAAATTACCCTTTCCTGTTTGAACTTCGGTAAACAAAGTATGTATAAACAGTCTTGGATAGAACTCAATGGCCATGTGAAAATTTCAAGTGAATCCATCGACTTTTTAAGTTTTGCGACCACAAACATACAGATGATGTATTTTTATACACCTATATAGATTACTCACACAAATTGGTTATAAAAAACAAATACATTGTTTTAATAGTTCTTACAGGTTCAAGCTTTTATAATTATGCAGGAGCATGGCATCGCTTTTAGGAAATTTGATAACATCATCGTTTTATTTATATAGATGATATTTAAAATGCCTTGCGATTGAAAAGTTGTAAACATAGGTTTTACTTTACCTTCTTATTTTTTACAAAAGATGTATATTGAAAGTATAATTGAGAATGAGATTGATCATCTGAAAAACTATTGTTGTTTGAATGCTGCAATATCTAAAAGCGTTGCTACACAACATTGCTTTGCGATTGATTTGCAGAACTGATAATAATATTCTTACTGATTACTGATGCATTAAGCGAAGTTACACATATTATGTTAATGTAATCATAAAGATCCAATGAAAAACTATAACAATCGTACCTTTATGTTCTAACTGCAAAAAAATATTGTATAGCAGCTGCATGACGTAGGCCACAATGCAGTGCTAATTTACAGTGGTCACCTCAAGTAACGTACGTGCGCCAGTGCGGATACAGCATGTCCCGTAAATAGCACGACAGACTAAAAATAAACACGGATTGAAGCATAATTTACCAGGCAAAAAACTACCTGTGTTAAAATGTCACCATTGTCGTTATCAATATATAATACCCACTCACACACTTGACTGAAATTTCACCAGCAAGAGATATTGAATTTATTTATCATTTCATAGAAACACCTCTTGAGATGTCTTTTGTTGCTGTGTCTACAATGATATATTTTCTTATTTTTATGGCGTATCCACCTTATTTATGGCGAAGTTCGCTGCAATGCTAGAACTGCTGTTAGGCGTTATGCTCAGCGTTACTTTGATAGCTCATAGGTATAATGCAGACAATGAAATTTTAAGCTGAATTCATAGAACATAATAGCCTTTAGGACATCCCTGGACATGGTGTAGCCAAAGCCGGCTTGTAATGGTAGATGTTAAAACTGTATTGGACAAAGTCATAGAATAGCTTTCAACTTCACTAAGAATAATTAAAATAATCGTTAGTATTAGGACACTAAAATCCATAGCTCATAATTGAAGAATTGCTTCCATCCCTACGACATATTCCAAAGTTTACAAGCAAAGGCGTAGGTTGGTGTAGGCAGTGCTGGTGGTGTCAAGTTGTAACACTACTGCAGCTATTATCGCTCGTTGATTGTTTCACCTACATATAGTATAAAAAAATAAATAAAACTGATACAATTATTTTTTATAACATAAGTTGAAGTGAAGACTCTGATGTGCATACAAGATGTATATTTAAATACAAAGCATATTTTAAGTGCTGCAAAATTAATCGTTGGCATTTATTACTAACTTCGTAAAACGAATAATTCCATACATTACTCAAATGGGATTGAGACCTCAGCATAGTAGTCGTAATGCATCAGCAATTACAACTGCGCCACCGAGGCAGTCAGTAATGTCAATAATGTGTACCAAAATGTCAAAAAACAGAATGTCGTATAACAGAAAAAAAATGTGTTTTAGAGCTAAAAATCAACATCTAGCTGAGTATTGTGAGAAGTGAGGTCATATATTCCGACTGGTTATTTTTTACCTGTATTTTATTTATTGAAAATATTAGGAATCATATGTAAACTATCAAAATAATTTAATAAATAAATATATAAATACATTTAATTTAATAATTTACACTATATCTGTTCAAGCCATCTTCAGTTTGTGGTACTATTTATATCTGGACATCCTATATAGCATATTTGAGGTTAATTTATCCATGAATATTCTAAGATATCATTAGTATGTGATTAATGTGTTCTTTTACACAATGTACACATAACTTTTGCAATGCGAATCTCCGTAATATGCATGGTTTTTATTTGTAGTTTACTATTTATCTTGAACATATGTGCTATAGGTACATACTACACCCTGCGAGTAGACACAGAGCTAATTGCGAATTATATTATGATTGATATTTGAAATTAATATTATTTTCCTTGAAGGTTGCTTGAACTACCACGACGTACATCAAGTCGAGTGCTACAAAAAATTAAACAAAAAGAAGAAGAAAATAAACAGAGTACACATGACGTCAAAGACGAAGACGAGAGGAAGGAAACATCCGATATCGCGCGAGAGAACCGAGCTAAGCGCAGAAACTTACTGAGGTGGGACTTCTTTGATTACTCACCGCATATATGACATACACCAATAACTTTTCTAAAGTTACGTGTGTATTTGGACTTAAGAACCAGTATAGAGAAGATGGCTCACTGGAGTCACGCTCTTCCCGTCAACGACCATACAACCCACCTGCTGAAAGTATGGATTACTGATTGCAGATGTACAATAAAAAAAAGTGAACTAAAGGCCAAATATTATAACTTAAAAATTATACTTAGTAATATAAAAGTTGTATTTTCTCTTCTGTTTTAGGTCTAAATCAGAATCTTCGGATTCGTCTGAAGACTCTGAAGCAGCAAAAGACGAGATGCCTCAAAAAGTCCTAAAACAACAGAAAGGCCACGAAAAAAAATCGAAAGTCTCTTCAACTACTCATAAAGGCGAACCACCACCAGAACCACCAGTTAAAACAGGAAGAAAAACAAACAATTCGCTAGCTTCTGCAACAGGCCAAATTCTAATACCAGATAATGATGATCCCCCTAATAGCACCAGAAAAAAGTTGAAGACATCTCAGATGTATGTCACAAACTATACAACAATAATTACACTCTGTTGTACACAATTCTAAATAAAATTATCTTATTTTTGTCTTGAGGAAGGATTTGCCTAACACATCAAATAACATTTTTACTTTAATATAACAGGACAAAGATATATTTTAGAATTACTTAATTGAATTGAGACAGTATTAAACGTAATTAAATAATTTAAATAAATTTATAATGAAAAAAAAAACATATATGAATGTAAGAATTAAAGTATCTTACATTCTGTCAAACAAAGATCTGCTAAGACTAATTAAGATAGGTTTATTCGTGCCACTAACAGTTTATGAATACGAAATCACAATTGACATTAAAAAACTTGTGTTATTTATAGTCTATTTAGAGAATTTTGTGATATGAAAGCAACAACACTTAAAATATTATATTTTGTGCATATTTTTATATAAATATTTTAATCTTTCAGATTTAGCCAAACTGATGAAGATATTCAAACTGATATGTATAAAGTCCTCGAACAGTTAACTGCTCATGAAGATGCCTGGCCTTTTATGGATCCAGTAGAAGAGGAATATGCTCCTAATTATTATGCCGTTATAAGACGCCCCATGGATTTAAAGAAAATGGAAGAACGATTAGACAATGGCCACTATACAGATTTCTCAATGTTTAAGGCTGACTTTAAGCTTATTGTTAATAATTGTCGCTTATATAATGGACAAGATAATGGTAATATTTTATAAAAAAGATTTTATCATACCAAATATTGTGTAAAGACTACAATATTTTGTTTTTTTAGAATATACTATAATGGTGGACAATTTACAAACAGCATTTGATCGCTTAACAGAAAAATACATGCATAGACTTTCGTCATCCGATGAAGAAATCGCTGTGGAATATCAATTACCAACACCATCAAGGAAGCATAAACTTAAATGCAGCGAATCTGTAAGTCATCATAAGAGAAAAAAAAGAAAATCTCATTCTGATGATGGTATGTTATTAAATTTATTTATAGTAACTAGTCCGGCCATAAATATTGTTACAACTTAATAACTTACGGGTTTTCTAATTTCGCACGCGTTTATAGAATCTACAATCGTTTTTTTTTATTGGCACTGCAAAGTGACCACACTGAACCTGATGGTAAGTGGAGTGCCGTCCAATTAGAGTATCGTGTAGCGAGAGACAAATATACCCCGCAACTCAACACAATCATGCCGGCCTACTTCTTCACATTACGCCATGGGCAAGAAGGTGAAGAAGCGGTCGAGGGTCTAATGTCAGAGTACTCAGAAGGCCGCAAAACGGCCAAACATTGTACCCCAACTCTAGACCTCCGAAAAATACCGGATGTACACTGGCTGATCCCGGAACGCGACACACTTGCGTGTGCCACTATGGCGGGTTTTACACCCTGTGTACGGTCGCTATCAGGGCGGATATGAATATTAGGATGTTAAAAAAAACACAAACATAGTGGCCTTTCAAATAATTCTTATCAGGCAAGTCAGACATTTTAGAAGCTAGGTATCAGTCGTTTGTTTGTGTCTTGTACTATCCACAAATACACAAATACTTCCTCCGTCTATGACTAGAAAAAATCGTGGCAACCGCGGGCTGTTAGAGCTACAAATACTGTCAAAGCCATAAATCCCATAAAGCAACATTAAATAATTTTTACATGGATTGGATATTCCCGCTAGAACTCGTCAGCTATCTCGCTTATCGTCAGTACACAGGACTTGCCCTAAATCAAGTCCTGAATTTCTGAATAGTCATCATCCTGTACTAGTCATGGGGTGGAGGGTGTATCACTTAGGTGTCATAAAGCCATTTTTCTGAAAAGAGAATGAAGCCAACATGTATCAAGAGACTGTCTTTGGATTATTGCCAAGCCTCTAAAAGATACACATCAAGTATGGCCCGTGGGCTCTCCAGCAAGCCTCTGCACTTGGTCGCTAGGTTCGAACTACCCAAGCCTGACTCAAAAGGCTCTCTTAGGACGTGGCCTATTCTAAACGACACTCTCACAATGAGTCTCTTAAGAAATCTTAAGAGGACCAGTGAATACATTTGCCCAGGAAATAGTATGTAAATCCGTAGCGAGCTCACTTCCCTTTTGATTTACTATAAAGACTTAAAAAATGAGTACATATAAGTTTATTACATTAGTTAGTTCATAACATTAGTTCATGAAAAAAATGTATTTCCGTTTGAAACAAAACTTATGGCTAGACTAGGTATAACCACAAAAAAAAATATTTATTGACAGTATATTAAAAGTATTTTTCACCATTTTGAAATATAATAACATTTTAAAAACATACAAATATAAAACAATTTATAAAGGTTGTACAATAATTGAAAAGCACAGCAGTCTGTGTTACTGCACACGTTTTTATCAATAATATTGGAAAGATTTGAGAACTTGGTGATCAGGACATTCTATTCAGTACCTATTTGAACAAAAATACGTAGAACAGAACTAATTAAATGATATATAATAATAATAATACTAGCCCTGTATTAAACATTGTCCCACTGCTGGGCACGGGCCTCCTCTACTAATGAGAGGGGTTAGGCCTTAGTCCACCACGCTGGCCTAATGCGGGTTGGCAGACTTCTCATACCTTCGAAAAAATCTCAGATATGCAGGTTTCCTCACGATGTTTTCCTTCACCGTTAAAGCAAGCGATAATTAACATTTTAATACACACATAACTTTAGAAAAGTCAGAGGTGTATGCCACTTGGGTTTCGAACCTACGACTTTCGTCTTGACAGTCCGTACCGCAACCAACTAGGCTATCGCTGCTAATTTTAAAAGATATATATTTTAGTATATTATGTAATATTTTTTCTTATAGTTTTTTAAGACTATATTTCTGTTGTGATGTGAAAAAATTCAATAAATATTTTCGATCAACAGGTGAACCGAAGTCAAGTACGTCCGATATTGTACAACAAGAAGAAAAACAAGGCGAAGAAATACCTGAGTTGGAAGCAAAAAAGCCGAAAGAATCTCATAAAAATAAAGATGGTAAAATAAAGAAAAAACGTAAAGGTCACCGTCATGGAAAACATTCCAAAAATCATAAGAAAAATTCATTAAGGTCAGAACGTAGTGATTCTCACAAATCTAAACATGTAAAGAAGCAGAAACATGCTAAAAATAAAGATAGCAAAAAATCCAAACAGAAGAAAAAGAAGAGTAAACACCACGAAGTGGAAACAAATGAAAACTTAAAGAGAACTATATCTCATGAATCTTTAGAAAGCTCCAACAGAAGTCGAAGTGCAAGTCCTTTACCATCTATCCATTCTCCCACACCATCTCCAACAGAACTCGACCAGTCAGAAGCCCAGCAGCAAGCTGTAGACCCTGATTTTCATAAAGATAAATATGATAAAATTAAAGAACGAAGACGGAATGCCGCAAAGGATGCTTGGGATTCTCTGTTTGAGTACAAACAAAAGGTAGACAAGCAGAAACAAAATCTCAACATCCCCGAAAAAGATAAGAATCAAAAATTAAGAGAAACAATTGAAAAACTTAAAGCTAAAAATGAAAAGTATAAAGATAGTGCAATTTTCAACAATCTTTTCGTCCCAAATCATGGTATAATAGATAAGATATCAGAATTGAGTAATACTAATGAAACTTCAAATAAAGATTCTGAAGATGTTGATGATGAAATCCAGAAGAACAAATCTAAAAAAGGACAAAAAAAGAATACAGCAAAGAACGAATCTGCTTCAGAAGCATTAGAGCAAGCTGTTAAAGATATAAGCAAATGGTTAGATGATGCTCCTAAGAGTTCTACTTTAACCTCGCCATCAAATAGTCCTGCGCAGACAATATCTACTGAAGAACAAGACAATAGTCGCCTAGATGATGAGTTTTCACAAGGCGAGAAATCTTCACAAACCCGTAAAGAAATATCACGTAAACGGCTCTTGTCACGTGAACCGAAATTTTTGAAACGACGTGAAATCCAACGTACTATAGAGAGACTGCAACCAGGCAAAAGTAAGGGGAACTTACTTACTAATATAAGTACTAAAGCAGAAAAAATGGAAGAAGTGGTAACTCTTGGACCACTTAATAAAATTCGAGATTCAGTTAAAGCAGATGAGTCTAGTCTAAAATTGAGCCTAGGATCTGTGTTGCCAACAGTTGAATTTACTCTCGGATCTGAACATGCTTTTGGAAACAATGATGAAAATAATTCCGAAGAACAAAAGAAACCTCCAACACCTGTAAGTGAGAAAATTGATAAAGAGATAGATAAACCTGCTGAAAGAACAACAGAAATTGTGCAGGTCCAAACAAATAAGAATGACGCTGAAGTAGAGACAGAACCACCATCCACCACAAAACCATCTCAAGAAAAAGCTACTCCAAATCTCAGTGCGTGGTTTAAGGCATTTGGTGCACCAAAAAATACGCCAATTGTCTCATCCAGTGTCAAGAAGAAAGTCGACGATGCTGATACTGAGGAAAAACCAGCTGATGTACCCGTTAATGAGAATAAACCTGCAGCAAGCCCTAAAAATACAACAAAATATGACTCCCCCACTGATCCCGATACACCCAACCGTGATGGTGGAGATAGTCCTCTTCCTAATGTTTCAGTTACTCCCAGACAGAGAAGGACTAGTACAGGAAGTTCAGTGTCAGAGAGATCCTCTTTCAGCCAAGATTTGGATTCGCCAAGACATCAAATGTCACATACATCACCATTGTTGCACTCTCCTGCATCTCCTAGGACAGAAGATTTTCAAAAAATTACGTATCCTATTATCAACGGCACAGTGCGTGCTGGTTTCTATCATGATACAACATCTATCAAAAGCAGCCCTGAAAAAAGTTGCAGCCCTAGAGAAGCGCCACAGTCTCCGTATTCCCCATACTCTCAACATGTTTATGCATCAAATAATGTTACAGGCTCATCAACACCCAACTATTTTATTGACCACAGCAAAAGCCCATTGTCAACATACAGCCAAAACCCAACTTCCTTTTATGATACCCCTAAACCCCCTGTTGTAAATAAAACTGGTCGTTCTCAGGATGAATATGCAACATTGAGTCCTGAGTCTTATCAGCAAAATCAATATACGAATCAATTTACACATGCTTATTCGCCTTACAAGCAAACACCGCCTTCAACATTTTCCCAAATTCAACATGTTACTCAACAGTCAACAACAACTTCTGTAGCTTCTGCAGCTCCAGCACAAATAACTGCAGATTCCAAAACGACTTTGTTTCCCGTTAAAAAACGTACATACAACGAGCCAGAACAAACTTCAACAAATTCTAAAACTTCAGATGCTAAAGATATGTCAGGAACAACACAAAACAAAAATGAATATCAAAAGATGACACAAACATTACATTCAATGTCTTCATTATCCACCACATCAGTAGATGATATTGCATTAGCACTTAGTGAAAAATCTGAAATGTCAAAGCTCAATAGTTTTAAGGAAAAATTGAGCCCTGATTACACTGATAGGCGTATCATTGATAATAGAGAAAATATTAAGTATGAACATAATGAACCTGCTCATGACAAGAAAGAAACTAGTATTCTTGACTCAAATAAACCAATCAACATTATAAATAAAGACAATATAGATATGGTAAACATGGGCTATTTAAACAGTGATAGTGCACAGTTGAACAATGATAGAAGACATAATGGAGATTCACATGATGATTTTAATGCAAGAGATATTTCTAAATCGAATACGATTTCACCACAAAAAGTATATGATGTTGATGCAATAGCTTTAAATCTCGGCATAAATCCACAGATGTCCAAATCAAAGTCTAATACAAATTCTAGTAATATTCCACCTGCTCATTCACAGCACAGTGATATTAATCTGTCACAAATAATGGCACATGCACATCATAGTCAATATGATCCTATATCCAGTGGCCAAACTGTAAGCAGCTTTTCAATAAATGACATAGAATTAGCAAACAAAAAATTGTTTGCTTGTAATGTTCCTTCCACATCAGCTCCTCTAGACTATGGAAACTGGAAAATGTCAAATCAAATACGAAAACAAGACATTTTACCTTCAGATTACTCCACATCCTACAATGTAAATAGCACAGAGAAGCTAAAATCAGATTTAAGTGCAGCTAATGCCAGTTCAATTAATTTTAATAAAAGTGCACAACATCAACAGTATAATGCTTATAATGTCCCTAGAACGAATACTCAAAGAGCACAGGATATACAACAGAATCTTCCAGCTGAATTGCGTATCCCCAATCCAAGAGGCCTTCTTAAAAATGAACACATTAATGTTTCATCTTCTATTGGAGAAGCCGATTTAATTTCAAAAAATATCGATAATCATGCAAAATCGCAAAAGGCTGAAAAACTGGTTCAAAGTCATTCTTTGGTCAATTCTAACCCATACAAAACGTCTTACAGCAATCATTCATCAATACCTTTGGAAAGTTTACGGAATTTGCCCAGTATACCACAAATGTTGGAAAGATACGCCAATGACGAAAGATATTTATCGACATTCGCAAGCAGCAGCACTGGTTTGTATCACGAAAAGCAGTTCCAAATGGCACAAATGTTCAATAAAACTATGTCACCAGAAGTGCATGCAACTAATAGCCCTGTCCCTATGCAACCTCCAGCACCCATAACTAAAGATGGCAGCACCTACAAGTCTTCCACACATTCAATTCAACCTGACATGAAATCTAAAAATAAAAGAAAGAAGGCATCAGAGACTAAAACTCAAATTGTAGGCAGCCAATCCTACCATACTCCAGGGTGTGGAAGTGATGTGTT
Organism: Laothoe populi; assembly: GCA_905220505.1. Taxonomy (NCBI): domain Eukaryota; kingdom Metazoa; phylum Arthropoda; class Insecta; order Lepidoptera; family Sphingidae; genus Laothoe; species Laothoe populi. The sequence goes on along the minus strand of HG992149.1, from coordinate 13,137,348 downwards.
GTCTTCAGTCAAACCAAGTATGCTTCCTGGGAGTGCCTTCAATTTCGGGACAACTCCCAACATGTCACTAGGTAGTAGTATATATGGTGACAATAGCGGTTTTTCAATAGAAGATTTTCGAAATTCAACAGCTAGCCAACTCATGGCAGCAAATTATATGGTAGCTGCTGTTGCAAGGCAGCAGCAGAACAGTGTCGACAGTAATAGTGAAAAGCTTGTGAAACCCGCTCATCAGAACTCAAGCCATACAACTGGATCATTTCCTTACATTGGACATTCACAAGTACGTGCCGGATACCCTTTCGTGAGTACAGACACACAAGCACCTTTGTATCATCGTTATTTACAACAACGGCAAGAAGAATTACTCAGACAAACAGGAGCCCAAATTATGGGGCTGTACCCGTCAGGGTACCCGGCGAGCTTAGGTGTTAGACAACCTTATGATTCTATTAACCGACCTTCATGGCTCTAAATTGATGGTAGAATAGCTTCACCACATAATATCTATAATAATCATAAATGTGACAGTTATTGTAGGAAAACGTAATTTATATTATTTCTAGATTCAAAGTAGCATTTTTGTAAAAATATATAATATACATGGTTCTTATTTACATCATGACAAGTTTATCTTTCGTAGAACAAATTACGTATTTCTTTGATGTGGATATAAACGTATATTATACGATATACATGTATTTATATTAATATCAGAACCTGTGATTACTGAAATGAGACTGCTTCTCAAAAATCCTAAAGTGATAATATATTCATGTTCCATGGGTTGCCCTATCTATGAATTTCAACATAGTCTGTAAATCTTACGATTTTAAATTCTTGCCTCTGTAATCTTTATAAATAACTATTAATTAATAATACTTTAGATCACTATGTTATTCAGTCATTTTCATTTTGTATTTATTGCCCCGTCAATTACCCCTTACTATTGTTCTACTTATTTACGGATTTTAGAGGCAGTCGATACTCCTGATAGTTCACACTTACCTGAGAATATAAATATTTTAAGTTATAACGCTTTTAAGCTTCTTATTAGCTTTAATTTACGAATAAAAAATGTTAAAGTAATTATGGTTTCTAAGGTCACATAATGAAATTGTTATTTAATAATTTTTATATTTTACGTTATACTTAATTTAGATTGTTGTGTAAATATTTCTCTATTTACAAAAATGTTTTTAGCATTTTACAGTAAGTATATTTTTGTTAGATAAGATTTAACTGTAATTCATGGATAATAGTATTAAAAATCATATAAGAAACATTAAAAATTCTTCTTGTGTAAAAAACGAAAATAAAGATTTTCGAAAACTTTGTCTCTTTTACTACACATATTCTATACGAATCAAAATACAGCGTCCTAGATACTAACTCAATATCTCTGATAAAGCATTCTACTCAATTTGGATTCCATTCCCGGTGTTATTTGTTGCACTTTGAATAGCCAATTTCAGTTCCTTGGATCTCGTATTTACTTACAGCAGCTTACAGCGCTAACATCGCGTCAATCAGACACAAAAACTAAATTACAGCCAGCTACACTTTTCTATAGTAGATTTATTAAAATAGTGGTCAGGAGGTCCCAACATTTGGATGTTAATTTACATTATGGCGTAATATAATGTGAAATGACTACAATTAATGATATACAGTAATGCATAAAAGTTAGTTATTCAATTTGGTCTCTCAGACCATGAGTTCAGCAACATCATTTTTTTCGGATGTTAAATAAATTTGTTTTTATAATGTAAGCAGATATTTAATAAGAAATATTTGTTTTCGATAAATAATGATAAGGCTTCCTTGCTTACATTACCTGTATTAGTATGCACAGTCTGAATGTGTGGAATTATATTGCAAAAACTTGCAGTTATTTGCAAACTAGGGAAAATCCCAAGTTCGATAATCAACGCCAATTCCATTTGTATTGATAACTAATAGTCAAGACTAGTAGACTGAAGAGGCTAGAAACTGCCCAATATTCTAAAAATCGTATCAAGACTGTAAATTTAAGTTGGAAAGCGATCATAAGCTGTAGTCTTCCACGGCTGGCCAATACATATACAGTGTAAACTCTATATAGCGACACTGAAGGGACTGTGCATTTTATGGCGTTATAGAGAGTTGTCGTTAAATGGAGAGAAGAAACATCAGAATTAGAAAAATAAAAAGTTTATTTCTGACTATTGTTAGTAGTTATGTGCATAAAAAAGAATGTTATTTGAACGCTATTGAGTATAGTCTGTTATTTTTGTCTGACGTCTTTTGCTGCACCAGTAATTTTGTTGTATTTTTTTAGTTATTTTATTAATATCTAGCAATACTGAGGCATCTTGGTTATAAAGGAAATATTTTTCCAATAATTTTGCTGCTTCCAGAGCTTCTTTAATGCTCGGCGGAAGCTCAGGCTCATCCGTCTCATCTTCTTCATCACCTTGTTCTTGATCCTCAGTTTTTCTCACTGAATCCAAAATTTCTTCGTCTGTGAGTGAAGCCGTTGTAAGCAGGCGGTCGTCCACTTCAATGTAGGTTTGAAGATTTACCGTATTTCCTGCCATGTTGAATCCACTCAGTTAATGGAAGGTCGTCGTCGCTTTCAAACTCAGATTCTGTTTCCACCTCATCACTTGTAGAATTGGTACAAAGTCCAGCATGTCGAAAAGAGTGCTGTATAGTTGTGGGTGTCACTTCTTCCCAGGCTTTAGATAAAAAATTTACTGCATGCAGCATATTAACAGAAGTTTTACCCTCAGATTCGACTAGCTCCATCAATAATTTCCTTCTGTAGTGACCCTTGAGGCTTTTAATCACACTCTGGTCCATTGGCTGTAAGACACTAGTCGTATTTGGAGGAAGAAATGCCAACTCTATGTTTTGAAGGTTTGATATAAAAGGGTGGGCAGGGCAGTTGTCAACAAGAAGTAAAATTTTTCGTCCCTTTAATTCTGCATCCCACTTTCGCACTTCTTCTTCAAAAAGTTGACTGGTCATCCAAGCTGATTTATTAGCTTTATACGTCACTGGCAATTTTTTGATGTTCTTAAAACAGCGCGGATTTTTCGATTTGCCTATTATTAGTAGCTTTTTTTTCTCTGTGCCATCCATATTAGCAGCCACAAGCACCGTAATACGTTCCTTGGAAAGCTTTCCTCCCACACACTTTTCCCCTTTAAATTTCAGAGTTTTATCTGGAGTCAACTTATAGAAAATTCCTGCTTCATCAGCATTGAAAATGTCACTTGGGGCGTATTTTTCTATGAATTTTGACCACACTCTGTTAATCCAATCATGAGTCACATTTGTATCAACACTTCGTGCTTCCCCACTTATTTTACCATAGTTGATATGATGACGCTGCTTGAATTTTCCGAGCCATCCTTCTGATGCTTTGAAAGAAGTTAAACCAAGTTCAGCAGCAAAATTCTCCGCCTTAGCTTTCACGAGCGGCCCCGAGATAGGCATATTATTCTGGCGCTGTCGATGAAACCATGATAGTACAGCTTTATCCAAATCTTCGTATATAGGTTTCTTTAATTTTTTGGAAGATTTTCCCTCGCCCGCAGCGTGGAGGATTTTTTCTTTATTTTTCCATATTGTGGACACGGTAGAGCGACTAAATCCAAAGCGTTTGCCAACATCACTTATCTTCTCTCCCGTTTCTATTGCGCGTATCAGTAAAACTTTTTCGTCAATACACAGTGATTTTCTTTTAGTAGCCATGTTTACAGTTTGCAAGTTTGTGAGCAACTAAGAATATGATAAGGTATAGATAATCCATGACTCCTAGTTATGAATCATGGTCAATAACAGTCTACACGTGCAAGCAATCCCAATTTGTAAACAAAAGAATGAATTTCTTAGAAAGTTCGGTATGCATGATGCCGACAGTCGAGTTTATTGCGGGCTAGGATAATAAAGCGACAATAGATCGTACACAGCTGCGCAGTTTTTACTAATTTTAGCAACTTAATTGTTGTCGTTATTGAGAGTGGGTGTAATGCTATATAGAGTGAAACATTGTATGAAAAACAAGCTAAGCCAACCAAAGCCAATTGATTTCGACGCTTAAGAGAGTTTGTCGTTAAATAGAGTGACGTTACATGGAGTTTACACTGTATCTGTAACGGGCATGTGTAACTTTTAATGAAAGTAATAGTAAGTCAAACCTAGTATAACTAAAAGATTCACAATTTGTCATAAATTGTGTATTGATTACGTATAACAAATATCAAGAAATATAATCATATAAAAACACCATTTAGCGTAAATCAAAATCAAATATTAATTGAATCCATGAAATGTTATACATCATTTAGATTCAGTCAATTTTTTACTCTACCGCCAGTTCGGAATGCAGTTTCGCTAGAGAAGAACCGGCAAGAAACTCTAGCGTTGCTCTTTTCACACCGGTTAACAATATTTGGTCATACAATTAATATACGATTTCAGTTTAATTACATTAGATTAGAGCAGCTCAATGTATGTTAAGTTGCCTTATTGCAATATTGTGAATAAAAATCATTACAAGACCTAGTGTTGCACATGACCATCGTGAGTGATGAAAATCTCGATTTCACAAAGCAGTTGGTCCTTACTGAAACAGTCGAAGCAGACCAGTCCACACGAGCCGCACCCAGTCACGAGTAATGACGCATGTGTCAGCCATCGGCCTCCTCAACCATGTTACAGGGAAGAGACCGACCTGGCACATGGCGCCACAGCTGGTGATGCTGGTGGTAGGATATTCATATCCGCCCGGATAGCGACCACCGTACACAGGGCGAAAAACCCGCCATAGTGGCACACGCAAGTGTGTCGCGTTCCGGGATCAGCCAGTGTACATCCGGTTTTTGTCGGGGGTCTGGAGTTGGGGTACAATGGCCATTTTACGGCCTTCTTAGTACTCTGACACTAGACCCTCGACCCCTTCTTCACCTTCTGGCGTAGTGTGAAGAAGCAGGCCGGCATGAGTGTGTTGAGTAGCGGGGATAGATCGTCTCTCGCTCCTCAGTACTCTATTTAGACCGCAATGCGCTTACCATCAGGTACAGTGCGGTCACTTTGCCGTGCCAGGATAAAAAAAAAAAAGCAAGCACAGACTATTATTATATAACTATTCAATAAAACAAATGTATATAATGTATGTTTCTTATTTATTATATCAAGTATATTTTAAAAGTTTACAATTCGAGTAGGTGACTCTGTTTACCACGTAAGTTTAATATTTTCAACGTAATATATAATTTACGTTCACAAATACATACGGCTTAAAAATAATTACCTATTTCAACAGAGAGACAATAAAATACATTATTAATATAGATATCAATCTTATTTTTTCTTATGTTTAAAACATTTTCCCTGTCTGTGACGTCTATTTAGGTCCGTCCTTCATTGACCGCTATTCCTATTTATTCATACGCACCATAAGTACCGGTAAGAGATCTTACTGTTCGGCATATAATATAATAAAAAAAATAACGAATACCTGGATTCGTTTGTATATTTATACACCAAATTTAATGGTAAGTATCTTAGTATCTAGCATAAATGTTAAAACTAATACATTTAATTGGAATAATACAGAAGCTCGGTAGATTCTATAACTTTGATCTTTTACATATACAACCACACTTGAGTTGAAGTTTAACTTGTTGATTCCACATGCCCATTGCATTCTGAACCAAATAATAATTTATTTTGTTATGAAATTTGGATCGTAAATAATATTTGGAATGTCCTTGTCTTTGGTTGACTTGGGAAGGGAGCAAAACCGTGTCCGAAAAAAATATTAATTTTATCAGTTGAATTGAAATCGATTGTATGAATGTATAGATGTGATGTGATGTATAGATTTGTATCGACATCATTCAAGGTAGCTTTATGAGACCGGCTACAATAATTACAGAGGTATACCTACTGTCACGAAGTATACTTTATCATGAACACGCTCCATATTGTAAATATTTTTTTTTATCAGGCGCCGCAAAGTGACCACAATGCACCTGATGGTAAGCGCAGTGCCGTCCAGATAGAGTATCAAGTAGCGAGAGACAGTCTATTCCTCGCTAATCGACACAATCATGCCTGCCTGCTGATTAGCTTCTTCACACTACGCCTAAAGGACCCAGGATCATAGGAAGGAGAGAACACGGTAGCTGGCAAACTGTTCCACAGCTTGATGGTGCGGTAAAAATACTAATTTGCGAACCTCTTGGTTCGGGCCGGGGTAGTAGACACCACGAAGCTGTGGCTCCGCAAGTCAGTACGCAGTAGTAGTGTCCAATATGGAGAAATAATTAACATTGTTTACAATGTTCTTCGACGCGCCGCGTAAGGAGCTATCAATATTACATCGACTGGAAAGGCTCTTACCCACAGCAACAGTCAGATGTTCCAACTCATATCCATTTCATTCAGATAAAAAATGTTGAATTTAAATTTTATTATTTATGCAGAAAAACAAACGTGCATGCATCATAAGCACCCATAAAATAAGAAGAATCATAGATGCATGGTATTGGAATTCCTCTTGAATTCTCATTAACTGGTTGTTCATTAATAACGTTTTTCTGTTTGACAGTAGCATTAACCCGGTCAATCCGGCGCATTCACGCTGTGCACAAATCCGTACAGCGCATCTATACAATTCTATTAAAATACAATATCTTTATAAGAGGTCATAGATTTCCGTCTGGAGAATTTCTGAACCATAGATATCAACTTTCATTAAAATGGCAAGACTGCAATATACACACTGATAAAAAACAGTTCAGAAAATAATCATGTTATTACTAATAACACACCAGTTACACACATATTCCTGATCCCGCAATAGAATATTGTGTCGTGGCTATCAGGAACCATAAATGACTTTAGGACACAAAACGCCCAGACCCCTAAGAAATATATGTCGATCACACAATTTGTCTCTGTGTAAATCGAATCTGCGGCTTTCTCTTAATTATCAGCCGGCTTCTTACCAATAGGTAAGACCATGGATAAGAACCTAATACGTTAAAATATTTCTTTGACTTTTAGTTGAAATTCTTAAGCTATAACGCTCGGATCCCAAGCGTATTTCACATTGTGTTCCCCAAGTTGATTGAGCGCTTTCATATCTTCATCAGGTATTTTAAAATTAAGTGAAATATTTTCCTTTATCCTTTCCGGGGTGGTAGACTTGGGGATGACAGCAATATCTTGTTGCAATGCCCATACTAGTAGTATTTGGGCAGGAGTCACATCCAGTTTTTTGGCAACCATCAACACAACTGGATCATTCAACAATGCGCTGTTGGAAGCAGACGTGCCCCCCAATGAGCAATATGCTTGTAGCACTATATCATTTGCTTTACAATATTTGTAAAGACTGTTCTGGTAATAATACGGATGCCACTCCACCTTGAAACAAAAATTTTCACCAAGTTAATTTCGTTATCTTAAAAATGTAGCAGGCCAGCATGATTGAGTAGCGACGGATAGGTTGTTTCTGGCTACTTAATACTCTAACTGAACGACACTGCGCACTGCTGTGTGGCAACTTTGCATGCCAGGATATAAAAAAACTTTTATATTGGTACAAAAGTACAAAGACAACCTGATACCAGGGCCTCGAAGTGGACTTACAATATTCTTCTGCGAGTGTGCCCAAAAACGACAAGTTCGAATGGATACTCAGAACTAAGTAAACTGTTTGTTGGAAAAACATGCATTTCTTGAGCGGCAATTAGAAGCCTCCTTCGTCACACAGTATGACGAATAAATACTGTTTATTTGACAGGAATAAACTATAGTTAAGTTCAGTTTAGTTGGTGACAACAGAATCGACACTAACGTAGGTAAATTGCTATTTCTGTAGTCTGGACTAATAGTAATAAAATAAAACAATTATTTTTTTGCTTGGCGTTGTAGAAGTTTTAAATGGTTTGGGTATAGGTTATATCAAGTTATTTCTAATCTTCCGCCCTGTGGTTTGGGGGCGTTTGGAGAATTCCACCACGGTATCCCCTGCCTATCGTAAGAGGCGACTAATAGGGGTCATCGAGGGTCGCGGGGGGCTGTTGTAGCGCTCATTTCGGTGTGTCGATTTTTGTCTGTACATTGTTATTTATTTTGTATATACTTCGTCGGCACACCGGGCGACCCCGGGATGAACGGCAGCACGGGTGGTTGGCCTCGTTGCTGCCGTGGACGCCAAGGGCGTCCTTCCGAAAGGCGTCCGCCGAAGAGGGCCACCACGGGGTTTTTAGTTGGTATGCCGGTGTAGGGAATTTGTTAGGGACTCGGCCCGGCGCGCGTCCGGATTTCAACATCTCTCCCGGACGGCGAAACGCTGGGTCGTAAGGCCGGCTAGCCCAACATAACCGTCCTTCCTCCCCCCCGGCGGGGCGGTAGTGATAAATCGCTTTTCCCCGCGAAAAAAAAAAAGTTATTTCTAATCTTGGGAATCATACAATAAATATCTAATTCTTATTTAAAACTCTCAGTCGTGTGGTTTCCTTCACCATTACAGCGTGCGATATAACTTCCAAAAGGGCTAGGTATGTATCATGGTAGGGATCGAACTCGCGACATATAGAGGCTATAGCTACTCCGTATAATAATTAAATTTTATAATTACTAAGAAATATAGGTAAAAAGTGTCGATTTTTTTGGCGTGTCGCTGTTTGACTTACAGCAAGATAAAGTTTATTTTATAGATCTCAGCTGTGCCACTTCAAAGAAAAAACCACCATGACTAATTTAACAATCAAAACCTGCGTTGTGTGTGTAGATGGGTTTTGTGTCTGACTGGCTGTGGCTCCTCCAACCGATGTCATTTGTAGCTTCTATAATGTATAGCGTCGCGCAAACTTACGCGATTCAGGATTCATTTTCATTGCATGCGGTAACTGTTCAATATATGCTTGGATTTTTTACGAAAATTGCGAATCCCTACACTAATTATGGACTGGTTTACTTATGTTAAGCTAATTTCTTGATTCCTAATATTTTGCAAACCTAATGTACACACACGACGTTGCGCCGGTTTTATGTAGCTATCTATGTAGGCCGATAAGCATTATGTGCCAGTACCGATAGGAATTATTAGTTTACGGAATAATCAACCCAAGTCCCAAATCCAAAACAGTGATTTTGGCGTACTTGTTGGTTTTTAGAAAATGTAATAAACTAACCTGGTTTACAGCAGGGATGACACCGTGGTTGCATTTCATTAAGTCCTTGAGATGGCGTATGGTAAAATTGGATACACCTAGAGCGTTCATCTTGCCGTCATCATACAATTCTGTGAGCTTGGCCCATGTTGCTTCACGCATTTCAGCGTTACGCTTATCCTCAGCTGGTATTTTTGCGCTTCCAGGGAAATGAATCAGATAGAGGTCTACATAATCAAGCCCCAGTTTATCGAGAGACTTTTGGCAAGCTTGTTCAGTCAGTTCGCCGCCACCATGATCTGAAGGAGCTAAATTAAGTGTTTTCAAATGTTAATGGTAACTTAACAATAGACCCTCGACCGCTTCTTCACCTTCTTGCCCATGGCGTAGTGTGAAGAAGCAGGCCGGCATAATTGTGTTAAGTAGCGGGGGATAGATTGTCTCCCGCTACTCGATACTCTAATTGGACCGCACTGCGCTTCCCATCAGGTGCAGTGTGGTCACTTTGCCGTGCCAGTATAAAAAACACTTTTTCAAATTAAAGATTGAACTGTTTATTACTATTTTTTTATAACTGCGCGCGTAATTGGCTTCACACTAGGTCAATCTGGATAGGCTATTTGACAACATTGAAAATACACTGCAAATTGTGGTCATCCTGTTAGACAATAGCTTAAAAAACCATATTTCACTTAATTTTAAACAAAATAATGTATATTTTTTGCAAATTAAACGAAATAAAGTACAACATTTTTTTTATTTTATATGAGACGTGAACACTCTGATTGATTGCAACTCTGGTGACGTCACACGCAAGTAAACATAGTTTCTTCGAGTGATTTTAGTTCGCGTTTTATGTTTTCTGGGTGATAAATACTATTGTTGATCTATTTTTGAAGCAGTTTTATGATAATTGTTGATAAAACAATTATCATAAAACTTAGCTTTGCTTATCATTATTAGCTTGTTTACTTGCATGTGACGTCACACGTGTCATATGATCAGCGCCATTACAGAAATAGCGTTTTTGCCGCGGTTTTGGAGATTTAAACTTTAACATTGATTTTTATTAAAAATACAGTAGGTTTCCCGGAAATATCAATATAGTGTGCTTATTATGTAATAAATAATAGTTTTAAATCATTTTCGAAAATTAGTCAAATAGCCTATTGTCGGTATGAAGCTGGTGATATCTGAGCAGAAAGAAATATTTGTGGTAAACACACAACGTTCAAATTGGTGCGGGAATTGAACCTGCCAAACTGCCACTTGTTTCATAACCTGTTTAATGCACTAGTTACTAGTGAGTAGTAATTAAGTAATCTTACAATAATTAAACTAAAATTATCTAATAGGTAGTTAAGTGGCAGCAATTGTGTGCAGGATGTTTCTGTGTGAAATATTGAACACAATTTGCTCATCGTCAGATTCTATAGAGCGAGAGTAGTCAGGTAATGCGACACTATGTAATGTAACATACGGCCGGTGCCATATAAAAATCGTTATGTTCTCTTTTAATTTATGCCATGCAGCCATGTACCATAAGCTTAATAAACCAATCACAATAAAACAAGGTGAAGTATTGTAGTGCCCAAAACATTATTTATAAAAGTACGATCATACGGCTGAACTCGTGTTCACTTTGGCCTTCATCTTGCGACTTTCACAAGTAATAAATCGTCTGAATAAAAATTGAAATCAATTGAATGAACGAGGCCAATAAAATGAAGGGACAATGACATTGAATTTTATGTCGATTGAACAATTTCCTTGAACACGCCTGATCGTACTTTCGTTTATTTATTAAAACTGTAACGTTACTTACAGAGTTTTGTTGTGATGAATATGTCCTCGCGCTCGAGATGATATTTGGGCAACAAAACGCTAAAAGCGTCCTTTAAATGCACCTCATTGCCATAAACGGATGCCGTATCTAAAAAATATGAATAAGTGTTATAAAAATTACGATTCGATGCTGACAGTAGCCCTAAACTTAATTGACGTTGATTGATGAATTATCTATGTATCAATATTATGAGGGTATATTGACACTTTGCTGAGATTAGGTATTGGAATTATATTTTGCGACTACAGGGCCACCTACAAAATATTAATAGCGCCATCTATTATTATGTTGGTGTTTATATGCGGTACAGATCACTTACTATCTGGTGACACACTTGCTCGTTTGTTTTTGTAACTATAAAAAAAGTTACCTACTTTCCGAACCCAATTTTTTTTTCTATTCCTGACACGGCAAAATGGCCACACTGCACCTGATGATAGGTGCAGTGCCGTCCAGTTACAGTATCAAGTAGTGAGAGACAATTTATACCTCGCTACTCAACATAATCATGCCGGCCTGTTGTGTAGCTTCTTCCAGGATCATAGGAAAAAGGGAACACGTTAGCTGGCTAAATGTTCCACAGCTTGATGTCAAAAATACGAAACCTAACAATATCATTTCTTTAAGGTAGGCTAGTTGGGCTTTCGTGATTCTACAAGTACTGTAGGTACTAATTACTTGTTTAACAGCTTTTGATATAAAAAATCTTACCCCATCTGATACGTTTTACAATACTATGGAATGGATAATGAGTAATACAGGTACACAAATAAATTCTAATCTGTATTCATAATAAGGAATTTATTGTGACTCACCGAACATTCGGTATCCAGCTTCCAATGCAGAATCGACCGATTTCAAAACAGGCTCGCTATTTCGTATGCGATATGTGCCGACTGAAAAATATAATACTGAGTAATAACACTTCGGACATCATATAGAACATAGTTTATTATGCCAGACTTGGTTATTTGGCATTTTAGATAACAGTGTAAAATTATAATATTATTTATTTATTGTTATGAGCTGGCAGGATCCGATAGACTAATGAAACCGATTTTAGTCAAAAATAGATACCTTAATCGTTTTACTAAACAGAAACACACATAAAAAATAAATAACACAATGTACTTAACAATTTGTGACAACAACAAAGGCGTGTGGCGCCGGATTCGTCTTAAATTTTTTGTTAAAAAAAGTAGTATATGACGACTGTATTTATGATGCACTCTTAAAACACCGCAGCAGTGGCGTAGCTAGGCGTGGGCAAAATGAGGCCTCGCAAAACCCCTTTAAATGCGATGCCTCTAGACTTTACCACACATTTGTGATACATGTGATAATTTTACGCTCGAAAAACAACGTCACTCATTTATAATTTTGCAATATCATGAGTAGCATAGGGCATGTTTGGTAGGATAGATCTTTGGAGCTAAAGAAGAGGCCTCGCTGATGCATGCGACTTCGCCCACGTCTATATTAGCTCACGCTACGCCTCTGCATCGCAGATGTGTTACGACGTAATCAACATTTTAATCGCTATGCGTGCTATGTCTGAAGGCTTGTTTCAAGTTCCAATGATCGGCACACCAACCGCGTACTAACCACGGGCGAGCTCACGACAGATCTCCATATTGTTTGTTTACCTAACTTCTTACAAAATGTCGTAATAATATTACATAGCTTTGCCTATATCGCCTCAACCCCCTTAGCAACCGCATATGTAATTTTTAATTTAGTAAGCCAAAAGTTTATGTTCAATGATCAATTGTTAAAAAGCAAAATATATAATATAAATCCTCGCGTCCTCTCACAGTATCCGCCCGGTGACCAGGAAGCTTACCGCAGTAACGCCCATGGACCATGCCATCATCTGCATAGCAATGAGTGTTGACAAGCGACAACATATCATTAATATGTAGAAGAAAAAAGGTGGGCCAAATCACAGTCATATTTACAGTCAGATTTGGCGTTTACAGGCAGCAGTCCATCCGCGAGGACACGCATTCTACGCTTATGGAAGTCGGAAATCCACATATACAGTTTATCGGGCAGACCTTATGACGAGAGCTCGGAGAGAAGGCCACAATGCCAGACCCAATCAATCCATTGGCTATATTGAGACTCACAGCTCGAGCCTCGACATGCCTGTCAATCGCCTCCCCCCAGTAATGTAATACAAACGCTAGAAGATTACCCGTTGACCGCAAGATAATGACGAATAGTTGTCGGATGATTGGCCAAAGCACATATGATTATTTGGAGACATGTTGGGCATCCGCTTTAACATACACCCTCCTGCAGGCCTGGACAGCACGGTTGTAGGCAGCTTTGTGGGAATTATAATCGGGATCCTTGAATTTCAATCAGGAATTTCCGCTACCCCTGCCCGTGATCTCAGAGAGGAATGTAATATTCCACGCGCCTAAACTTCAGCAGGAATGATGAGGTTAGAAGCTTTCGTGAGCTGATGGACCCCCTCGGCATCAACGCCACCGACAAGGTCAATTCTCCGTACTGCCGGTCATCCCAGAGTCGCAGTATATACAGAAGTGTGTTGTACAACGATGAGGACTCTATAACAACCCCCTCACTGCGTTTATGCGAGCACAGATGGCTCCTATTAGGCACAGTGGTAAATCCAATCCAAATGCCTTCAATCCACAGAGCACATGCCATCCTACAATTAAACGCATCTACAACGAAGTTTAAGTTTAATTAACTATTCGATAGGTGGCCCCAGGTATAACACATTTCAGTTACTTTAATAACTGCATCTAACATATTAACTCGATGGCCTTCAGCGGATGGCGTGGGCACGGCGATATTCAAAATTATGCTATGCGACTGAGAAACGAACCATAGGTCGCCTACTTATACGGTTATGCCATTCTATCAATATGGTTTCCGCACACGATGCTACCTCAATTAGGCTATATTCGGTCATTCTTTCTTGAGTCATCCAGTACCTATGAATCTGATGTTGTTTTTGTTTATAACGAAGGCATCAAACTATTAACAATATACGAATATATTTGTACGGATGTACAAAGCGTCGTGAAAACGGATACTGAATTGAACTTGCAAATAACTGGTTTACGTTATTTGTCGGGTGACCTCACTCTAGAGTGAGGCGCAATGAAAATCACAATATAAAGCAGCGCCTTGTCATATTTGGTTTAGCATTCAGCTGCTGCAGCTTGCAGCCAGCAAAGAAGGATGTATAAACCCCCTCAGAACCTGTCTTTGACATGTTTATATTTTAGAAATCCATTGAAGTTTCGTCTTGTACCTAAAATTATTGTGGAAACACACATACTGTTTGCCTAAGTAAAATAAGTATTTTATGCAGTTTCTATACAGTCGCGACGTCTCGGATATATACTCGATCCTGAATCAGGGTTTTGAACTAGATCTGCCTCTAAATATAATGTATAGACAACAATAAGGCACCGGGTTTTGATGTTATCGATAAAAAGGTCCTCAAAAAATTACCATGTAAAGCAGTAGGTAGGACGCTTTAAAACCCAGACACAAGACTGGGTATCTTAGTGTGGGATCAGGGCTATGTGTGTGACCATTGGGTGTTAATTAATTCATTAATAACCTCTCCAACTTATACAATGCAATTTTGCACTTCCCGGGCCTATGGAAAATCTCACAAGTCATAATGATACATAAACCTGGAAAACCAGCCCACAATGTTGTTTTATATAGACCAATTAGCCTACTTCCAATATTGTGCAAGTTGTTTGAAAAGTGTTAATTACAAATAACTTTCTTAAAAACAATTATACCTGATCATCAATTTAGATTCAGACAGGGGGTGAAAGTGCACCCCCTGTAAAGATGGAAAATGTAGTTTAGTAAGTTTTTAATAAATATACTATAATAAACAGATGCAGATGCACCACTCGTGAAAGTAATCCTAGCCGCACTCATGAAGGTATGCTATGTACATTGCAGTTAACTTGCAGCTGTTTTGGTGTTTTTAATTTGGCAGAATGTTACAAGGAATGATGGTCATGTTTTAAGGAAAGCATGACAGTTTATTGGTTACTAGATACACCTAAATGCACATCATACTATACCTACTTGACTTCATAAACTAAGATGCAATATTAGTTCTATAATAATCAGTTTAAATTTTTCAAAACTATATTATAAAAACTTTTAGTGTACAATGCATCTCATCACTATAATGTGCCACTCATGTGATGACACACCAGGTTCTACAGTTTTCAACTTGAAAGATTTGCAATTCCAATTTCTAAGTCTATGTTGGTTGCAAATATCTGTCCCACATCATGTTATATGTATAGGGATACAATCCCATAGAAAAGGCTGAAATAATTGTCTCAAAGCATTAAAGACAGGTATGACAATTTTACTACTGAAGATGCTCAAGACCAGGCAAAGTAGCATCAACTTTCTGAGTAAGAGAATCGATTCTGACATTCAGCCAATACAACACCAGGCAGAAAGAAAAAGCAACAACATATACTTACACCCAATAGAAGGCATCTGAACGCCATTATTAAGTGTGAAATAAGATGGCAAAGCAGGATTAGCAGCTGCCATCTGGTAATTTGTCACTGCTGATGGAACGGTGACCTGTTTACAAAAATACTATTAATTTATTAATGTTAGCCATATTGTTAATGAGTTAATTTTATATCTCGAGTCCAAATCTAGGCAGAAATTTTAGTTAAAACTGCTTTTGAAAAATTTACATAAGATTTCCGCGCCAACCCTTTGATAATAAAAACTAGCCATGACTTATTTGACTTTGTTTTTATATAGATTTCCATACAAAATACCACTAAGGCACAACCCAATCCGAACTAAAAATTATAATATAGTGATGACGAAAACTTGTCTTAAATAATTTAAGCAACTTTAAGCAATGTACATAAATACATTTTATAGAAAAATATCAATCGGCGATGATATCAAATAAGTTTTTATTATTAAAATGTTATGTACTATACCTACAATAAATATCAAACAATTCAGATAACGAAGCTCGAAAACTGCAAGTATTTTTAGGGAAGTTGAATATCGATTGGTATTTTTTTTATTCGTCCATATAACAGGCTATAGTCAATCGACCATACTGCCTAGTCTTACGTTTCAAGGTGAATATCGATTGTTTTTCAACTTGTCACTATTTTTTTTATTTTTTTTTGTATCTCTAGATACTGGTCTTTTAAGACAATCTATCATATTAGTGACGAAGTGTATTATATTCTCTTTGATTATGAGTACACACTCTTTAAGTATTGATGCAAATAATTTAATTTTCGATCTTTGTAACCATTATTTATAATAGAAATAAGAATGAACATTAAAATATCTAAAAATGTTACATTCGGCCATGGCAGATAATATGTCGCTGTGGGTGAGAGTCGGCATTATTCAAAATCGGTAAAGCTAAGGCTGAGTTGCTTACAATATCCTAAATCCTTTGATCAACATTTGGGCAACGGATGCTCAATTGCTGGTCAACGTTTTTGGCCATCGTCAGTTACTACGTTACTAAAGAGCATTTTTATTACTACTGAATCATATGTAGTGTTTCAAAGGGTATTAAACTACATACGGAAATAGTGCTTACCAAGGAATTTACGTTACATTACGTACGTTATGATGTATGCATCTAAATGATATCTCCCACTTCAAACAACATTATAGCAATATTCTTTGTATTTTTGTAATTATGCAATGACCTATTTAATTTTATATGTCAAGCCACAGGCTCCGTTTTTCTGTCATGACTTTTTATTTTTATAATCGTAGGTACGCCTTCACTGTCAATTTTTAGATTTCAATATATTACACAACCAACCAACCCAGTCGTTTGGACCAAGAAGTCTCAATCAGCCGAGTGCTGTGCCATCTATCGCCTTTATTTCATAACTACCAATGCTATAAATTAATTATGAAATACCCTTAGAGCTGCAGTGGTTCTCAAAGTTGAGTGAACAGCGACCCACCTTCCAAAAAAGTTCCAAACTCGAGACTCACCTCTTGGTTGTCATGAATAAATTAGTCCACCACACTGGCCTAATGTTGCACCTATAATCTTGTAAATAAATCTCCTATAATGATTGTTATTCTAAGAACAAGTAGCATATTCTTTGTTCTATGAGCAAGAAATCTAGTAGACTAGGATAGTAAGTTAATCAGCAAATGTTTTGATATTTTAAAATCAAAACAAACAAGCAAGAATTTAAAACTCAATAATAAATAAATACACCGAACACTCACACAAATAATCCTGACTGCACACTAGATTGAACTTGTATTATGGGTATCAACACCTATGAGAGACTACAGTCCCACAATACCAAAACGGGAGACAAATATCTAGTCAAGTATAAGTGCATTGCATCAAATTGAAGTATACTATTTTAAAAGTTGTTTTTATGATTAACCATCTCAATTGATGAAGGTTATTTTCCATGCCCCTTTTAAGATAATGTTGAATAAAGTTTAATTTATATGGATTTAATAAATTATAGATTCTAAGAACTTTAATTCATATCACATACAACCTCTCCATAAACAATCTGTATATATTCATTCATAAGATTACCTCATTGAATTATATGACTCATATTGGATATTTGCTTATATGATGTTATAAATAACAATAAATAATTATTAACCCATTGTCTACAGCACCATAATATTGGACTACTTAACCCTACATCTCACTATGCATATACAAATATTATGTACAATGTTTTCACATTCATGACATGGATATGACAAATCCTACATGTACATGTTTTACACAAAAATAACAGGCTGTCCATGGAAAATTGTTCATACAAATGATTATACTCAGTTATTAATAGTATACAATATTTCAACAAAATATACACTAATTTAAAGTTGCTTTCAGGAAGGTAATGAAATATAATAATTATAATTCTTATGAGTTTATTTTGAAATAAGCTTTTAATTTGCATTTGTTACAAAAGGAGTCAATCTATTACAAGCAGTGTTAAATAGTTACATGATTGTTTATTTTTATTAAATTAGTTTGGTTTCGCTTTTTGAGCTTCAACTTCGCTTTGTTCTTTTCTGTGTTGAACCATTTCTCTGAGGTTGTTTGTACTTTCTTTCAAGTTTTTTTCTAAATAACTTTTACTATTTTTCAAATCGGTTGTGCGTGCGTCCAACTGTGTTTCACGCGTTTTGAGATTTTTTATAATATCTTCTAAATCTGTGAGAAGAAACATTCTCGCTACGCTTTCATACGTTTTGGTTCCAGGTGGTAAAGTACTTATCTCACGCTGAGACAGTTCAGCAACCTCCAGGTGGCGTTTATATACGGATATTTGCGAGTCTATACTTTGAATCTTCTTACTAGTCTCCACCATTTTCTCTTGCAATTCCCCAAATGCTCTTTTCAACTCTAAATCCACTGGTACTCCTTTGGCCATATTATATTATGTTAAGTGACAATAAATAATGAGAATCTCGAACTACGTACTAAAAATTACTGAAAAATATTTTTTTATTGAGGTTATGACTACAGATAAGGCAATCTTTAGTTTAAAAAACCATAGACTATTTTTTCTTTTTCCATTAAAATAGGAAGACAA
This sequence comes from Laothoe populi, assembly GCA_905220505.1. Taxonomy (NCBI): domain Eukaryota; kingdom Metazoa; phylum Arthropoda; class Insecta; order Lepidoptera; family Sphingidae; genus Laothoe; species Laothoe populi. The sequence continues at coordinate 13,118,707 of HG992149.1, read as the reverse complement.
AGGGTTAAAGCCCATAAAGCCTCGTCCGTATATATTCTATAGATTTTATAACATAGTTTTATAATATAGCCATAGACAAATAAGAGACGGCAAAGGTTCTTCACCATGCAGCCTTGTCTGTCTTTATTTCTTTCAAGTTTCTTTCCAAACCTTAGACGGTTTTTATTCCTTTGGTCTTTTTCAGCAAAGAAAGCAGGTTAACAAAATATTCAGTCAACTTGATCAAGTTTCTTTTTGTTCTAGTGCTGTTTTTTTTCGTGTACTTTTTGGATATTAATAATAATAAAATACGAAAGTAAAGGAAAATAACATATGATGTGTAACGCAGTAGTAACACGGCAGTGTCCAAAGCACACAAAACTAGCATTCTAGCCACATAGGAAATAAATGTTATGATATTTTTTATTGCTCAATGCCAACTTGCTGCGCCACATATCACATTCGAGTGTCTTTGAAACTAATGTTGTAGTGATGTGATACATGTATGCATGTCGATAACATCGATATTATTTATTTTTACTTTAACTGACTAAAACCTTCTATAATTATAGTATGGTGTGTGGGGAGGTATGCTTGCAAGCGGGGGGTTACCGTAACGCCCATATCGGTGTACTGTCAATTTTACCTATATGTGCGCAAGAAAGTCTGTAAATCATATAATGGTCGAGATTTTGCCAAATTATTGAATTATTAATATCACAAATTAATCTTCTTTTGAATGAGATGTGCAATTTACTTTACGATATGTCTCGTTAGCACAAAGTTTTTATTAATTCTATCTTATATTTTACTATATTCCATGAACAAAAGTTATTGTTACTTAATTATCCGTATGACATAGTGTTGTCCAAAATCCTGTCATTAATTGCATGTATTGTTGGAAATGATCGCATGACACAATCTGCCGTAACGTGTTAAAAAAAACTTTTGAGTTACCTGGACAATGGCTATTATATGCCCGGTTTAACATTAGTCTATGTTTAATACTAAACGCTCGTGATTTATGAGACTAAATCTACCAATTCCTTTGCATGTTGCATAAGATTGCCAAGAAAAACAAAATAGCTGTATATAATTGACATTTGAAAATCATTATATTCCTATACAGTTATACGGAATTACTTATTTCTCCATTCTTATCTAATTTCTCCATTCTAATATAATTTCTCCATTCTAATCTAATTTCTCCATTCAAATAGTAGCGACTATTATTGACCACATGTTGGTATGTAGTTATTAACAGCATTACGCCATTTCGGTGGTTATTGTTCCCGGTTAACTAAATTATAGGATTACCATTTTTGTAGATACACCTGGTCCTTATAGTTCTTTATCATTTACGTGATTTGTGTAACTCAATTAGCTTTTAAAGTGAATAGTGACTTCCAAATTGTAGCAAATAATGTGACACTATTATCAGAGTATGTGGCCTGAGATTAGCGGGTGGACAGGAAATTCTTATAATAATTCATACGTGAATTGTGTTTGTGAAAAGATGCCTAATTGTAATATTATTGGTTGCAGCGTCAAAAGAAATAGGAATTGTCCAAACTTTACATTGCACTGGTTCGTACTATATTTCTTATAAACTAGCACAAATTTTATTTTCATTTGAATTAAATTAGTCATTTATTGTGTAATTTACCATTAATTAAATTTGTAACAAGTATTTAAATATATTTTATGAAAAATGTTATATCTTTGATTTTTGCATAAGAGAGTGATGTTCTGTTATGAATTGCTTATAACTATAGATATAACAACGTGGCTGTCTAAATAATCATTTGTTAAAGACATTGAAATAAAACGAAATTTACGGATTCTTTCGTTTTATTTCAATTATTTTTTGTAAACATCAAAAACCATTTGTTTAAGGTTACCTAAGAATGCATTGGACAGGAAAAAATTGTTAGGTATAATTGGAATTGAAAGAATTTCTCTTTCCACAACAAAAACATTTTTGTTTGTTCTCTTCTTTTTGCGGGATCATGTTATAAATATTTCGGCAAAAATATTAGTGACATAATATTTTACCGATATTATTTAAATGAGATATTTTTTTTCGGATTGAGTAATTTTTGCTATTTACAGGTAGTAAAATAATGATTTTCATACTTTTGTTTCTTTTACATTCTTATCAGTCAAGTAATTGGATTATTGTAAATACTTTATTGTTCTTAGACCGAGCTAGTATCGACATTCTATAACCAAATATCGATAAATATGTCGACCGACACACAGACAGCACTATTTCAAGACGCCGCGCCGTTTACTATCCTCAACAGTCATTAATATCTAATTTTTTCACGTACACGTTTTTTCCCTAGTTACACCAGGTATTTTATTTGGTTTTTTCGTAATTGCCTTGAATAGACAGATCACACGTTGCAATATCGTATCCACTGAACTTTATTACTATATATTATATAATATTTTGATACTGATTTGATTCCTGACGTTCTATTTCGCAGCTCTATTTCGACGTTACACTGTCAGAGACCATAGACAAGGAAGGTTGTGTAATGTTTTTTTAAACAGTAATTGGAGGATTTTTTATCTCTTTCCTTCTCTATTGACTCTTTCTTGAGTGTCTCAGTGTCTTGAATGTGACATGGCGTCCATCAAGATATACCACGGCCTTTTGTAAAGACCGTTTTAATGACAGTGGTCTCATTTTGAATTTTATTACTGAGGCCGTAATAAATCGTATATTTGCATTGATGGTAATGCATGCAAGGAAACCTCAGCGAATAAGTGATGGGTATGATATGTCCTTATATGCTTGGTCTTTGCAATCTGTAGATGGCGGTCGCCGATTGAGTTTTGCTACAGTTTATGTGAATTTAATAATAGTTTTTATTTGCTTGCAGGTACTTTGAGAAGCATCAGGCCCATCCATATCAGGTAAGCACGAATTACAGGTATAAGTGAAGCATGACTGGAACTATTATGATTTTAACATTGCACACTGCCTCGTATTATGTACTCTACACAATAATTATTGGTCTCGATCACTCTTTTCCTGTTGTTATCTGCTTTATACTCTATAATAATGGATTTATATATAGATAAAGTTGGAAATATTTTTGTTCCAATCTTTGGCTCCTAATTTAATTACGCATAGGGAATCCTAGAAGCCTGAAAATGTTACATTATTGTTTGTGTGTGCACTATGTATACCTCTATAACAGATATAGATTCATGTGATTTCATAAATTGTGTATAGTTTAAAACTGGAACTGACTAACCTTATATTGGCAGTTGTTTTGTTTGTATACTGAAATATTGCTATCTTAGTTTTTTTTACACAACATGTATTGCTTAACATTGAGCTAAATTGTGTGAAAAACAAACCATGGTTCTATTTCAGTATGTTATTCTATAATTGTATTCAGTGTGTTGTTTTATGTGAACAGAAATATAATTCCAAGAGTGATAGAAGAGGTCCAAATGACTATGTCTCCTCTGACAACCGGTACACTCTGCTCCGTTCTCCCAATGGCAATGTCTCAGCTCATGGTCATAGCACACACTCGAGCCAGTCAAGCCATGCCCACCACCACTACAGTCATGTGGTTGATGACAGAGGATATACAACATCCAGAAATTCCTACATGCCAAAAGGTCCCGAAAAGGAGAGAGATAGAGACTTCAAAACCTCTAGAAATAAGTACACAGGTATGTACAATAATTTCAATTACAATATACTGATACAAGTTATTTCAATTGCAATATTTTCCTGTTACATTAACTTTTCCCTTTTATATGTTTCATGTATCATTAGGTTTTATTACCAGTATACAAAGCGAATGTAAATAAATTTTATTATTATTATTATAGGCAATGTAGTATTAGTAGTAGGCCTATGTTAATTTTGCAGTAATTAATAAATCAATTTCAAATCAAAAAAATAAATGCAAGTAACCTTTCATTAAAAATACTCATGTTTGAATAGAAATAGGTATGTGATATCTAAGAAACTATTATTCATTCAATAAAAATAGCCAACGTGGTTAAGAGTGTTTGAATCTATACATAAAGTTTTTCAGGATTAATGTTTAAATGTTAATGATGTTTACTATAAACAAGATATAATTGGAAAACCAAATATTACTTTGGATGTGTAATTAGCCAACTCCGATTAGTTGCTGTACTTTCAATCAAATATCTTGAGCTGCATTAGCGACTGTGCATGAATACTGTATCAATGTATAGCATAGGCGAATTATAATATATTTATTGTGTTAGTATATATTGTTAACATAAATTCACAGAAATATTTAAAACAATTTCAGACAGTGTCAGATCACCCAAGGAACGTAGCAAAGATAGTGAAAGGGAAAGAAGTAACCATGAACGAAATGAATCTGAGAAAAAGAGTAGGACTAGTGGCATGAACATTAGTGTTAGTAGGAGTAATAAATATGACAAAAGAAGTGCGCCGTCAGCTAGCGTGCTTCCCGGAAGTGAATGGTCAGAACATATTAGTTCGTCTGGAAAGAAGTATTATTATAACTGTATCAGTGAAGTGTCACAGTGGGAGAAACCCCGGGAATGGGATACAAGAAGAACTTCATCCAAAGATTCTACATATTCAACCAGAAGTAGTAAGTCACTATTTTTATTTAATCTCTCAGATCTATTGCCTTGTATGTTTACTGGGTTTGATGATTTCCACAGTGAATTAATTGTACTTCTATTTATCAAAACCAGATATGAATTATAATTAAACTATAAATTATTTTTCATGTCACAAATATTGATATTATTGCTAAAATTTATATATAATATGGGTTACAAATACCTGAAACATAATAAAATAAAACATTCATTGTTTACATTCAGTGCTGTAAATGTGAAACACATAACACATGCTAAAGACATTTGTGTAAACACTCTCAGCTGACATAATAGAACAAAATTCTAAAAATATATATGCAATGATTATAGAAGCATAATAATACTAGCCCTGTATTAAACATTGTCCCACTACTGGGCACGGGCCTCCTCTACTAATGAGAGGGGTTAGGCCTTAGTCCACCACGCTGGCCTAATGCGGGTTGGCAGACTTCTCATACCTTCGAAAAATTCTCAGATATGCAGGTTTCCTCACGATGTTTTCCTTCACCGTTAAAGCAGGCGATAATTAACATTTTAATACACACATAACTTTAGAAAAGTCAGAGGTGTAGAAGCATACTATTACAAAAAGGAAATTTAATAACTTGAATTAAAATTTTGTTACTTATGGTGAAATTTCAACCAGTGACCAATCTGTAGTTTAATAAATTAGAATCACATAAAAACAATTACAGAAGTGCAAAGTTGATATGAAATATTATAAATACACAACACTAATAATAGTCATAAAAACAAGTCTACCACTGTCAGACTAATGAGCCTCATTTGGCTGCTATATTATTATAATATATCCCACAAACATTGAAACAAATGTATACTTGACTTTTCATAGTTATTTTTAATTTGCACTGAAAGAAGAATCTGTAGCATTGTGAGAACTCTAAATAATAAATATTCTATCAAAAAATTAATAATTGTCTACACAAATTACACTGTAAAATAAATTTAACATATTAAAATATTGTAATAGCAAAACATAAGATTTTCAATAGATATTACAAAATCTTTATATATATAATTCTAATGTACGTGTGTATGTCACTGAACTCCTCCTAAAACAAAAGCATTTACACCTAGTAGTGTATCTTTTTATTCATGAAAAGTTATGAATGTTACTGTCTCTAGATATTTCTCAAAGGAGTATTTTTGTTGGTACACCATAACTTATACCATAATTCTTCATCAAATTTAATGATTCTATTTTAAAGCTTATGTATGCCGCTACTAATGAAAAATTTACAAATTACTTATAATTATAGGATTTGCCAATAAAAAGAAGTAAAAATAACAGTATCATTTCTTGACAGTATAATTAGATTTTGATAATCAGATTGCTTTCAATAATAATAATGATTTATTGAGTTATTTTGAATATAAATTATTTGACTACCTTTTGCTCACGGTTCCACTCGCGTATTTTTGTTGGACAGAAGGGGAAAGTTTTTTTATCTGTTCTCTGATTTCGGTCCAAATATTCAAAAGGAATATCTGATTAGTTACAAATTTTTGAACCAAAAAATCACCGTCTCTACTTCTATTCTAGCACTAGACCCATTCTTCGTAACTATTGGGTGACCCAGATATAAGTCAACAGCCATAAACAATATAGGTTATATTCATCCTGACTGACCGATTCATCAACACAGAACCTAAACAGCTGAGATTATTAACTTGACATTTTGACATTTGATGCTGTTTATGTCGTAAGCATCCAATTAGGAAGGATTTTTATAAATTTCACCCCTAAGGATGTAAAGTAAAGGATGAATTATATGGAAGTCCATAATCTTCAAAGTAAGAGCTTTGAAATTATGTTTCCACCTTTTTTCAAAATTTAACCTTTAATGGTTGAAAACTTTCTGTCTGTTACCTTCCGCTACCACGGCTAACTACTGAACTAAATTTGATGAAATCTAGTTTGAGGATACTTACTTGAGGCTGTCCTTTCTAATTTATTATTTCTAATTCAATGCCTGTGCATTGAATTAGAAATAATAAATTTATAATATAATTTCGGATACTTGTTTAATTACACTCTTAATGGGCTCACCCCCATTACAATAGGGGATGAAAGTAAGTCATGAACAGATTTTGCTAAAATTCAGTATGAAGATATTATAATAAGATTTCTCTCATCCCTATTCCTGAAGAATGCACTCCAATCTCAATGCGGAATGACCTTTATATCTTAGGTATGAATATCCGCTGTGATCTTAATCTAAGGAATCATATCCAGGGCGTACGTAATATCCGTCAGTTGGATTCGAAATCTTGAACAGGGTGCGGTGGTTTTTCACGCCCGGTCATCTCCTCCATGTATATAAAGGTGCGGCCGGGGATAGAATACGGCTCGCGCCTCTGAGACGATTCCGCTAAATAGGTAGATTAAATACCTACTCGATTAGTTGGATTGGGGCATCCGTATTGTGATGCTGCTGCGAAGGGATATTTCCTCGCTTAGCGTGTTCTACCGTCTGTTTCATGGGGAATAATCCGAATAATTGTTTAATCTGATCCCATCCTCTCCTTTCAACACCACAACCACGCAAACTGGCTTGCGGAGCCACAGCTTGTTGTGTCTATTGCCCCGGCTTAAACCAAGAGGTCCGCAAATTGGTATCTCTGCCGCACTGGGTCCTTTAGGCGTAGTGTGAAGAAGCTATTATTGTGTGAAAATAAGCCATATTCTTTTAAGGTAGCTGGATTCCAAAATCGATGTCTGGGGTGGTCCGTAGACACGAAGAATTCATTCGGGGCTAAATCTGAAAAGTTGCAGCCATTTTGTTTTCTCCGCACAATTTGTAACCGTTAAAATATTTCCTGTCGAATATTTGAACAGAAACGAAAGAAAAGATCAACAAAAAATATCTACTTTGTTAAACCACCAACTTGTAATCTGTTCGCGGTTTGTTTATTTCGGTCCTGGTTGACTTTTTATACTTGCTAATATTAATTAGTTCCATCCAAGTTCCACCTACATAAATGCTCTCCAATGCTTCACAAAAGGATCTACCCGTTTGTAGTACCGTTTAATTAATGTATGTGTTTTCTTATGTTTATGCGATTAACTTTCATGTCCAGAATTTCGAGTTTCGAGTTAATTGACTTTTGTGGAACTCTATGTCGTGAATCAGTGGATTCGATAGCACGTAAAGATATTTTATTTTTATAAAAGAATGATTTAGCCATTGATTAATTTAAGCTAGCTAGCATTAGATTAGAGAGTCCCCACGATCGTGATAATGTAATACAGATCTTATTTTAGTCCCACTTTTGCATTGAAATTGCACAGGATCATGTTCAACGCGCGATGTTCGTCATATGTTTTATTAAGAAGATTGAAATTTTTCTCATTTAAGTATACAGATATCATTAACCTGTATTTTATTGTCAAAAGTGTATTGTTAGTTAGCCGGATCTTTAAAATTACATTTCTTAGCCACCAGGAACTCACACTGTCAAGGCCACTAGTTTTTTCGATGTAGAAGAATACGTTGTTCTCAGTTCCTATGGCTTGGTCACCTTCCCTTCTTATCTCGAAAAGGCCCGTGATGTCTCGTATGTACCTGAGGGTACTTCATCAGAATACGCGTATTATAGCCAAAGATATTCAAAGAAACGGTGGCTATTTACATAGCTTTTGAGTTCGTTCGACGGTAGCGCAGTATCGCCCGGAAATTTTCCTCAGCTCTAGAGCTAGAGCGGTTCCTGTCAACACGTGCCGGTGACGTCAGTTTAGTTCCCGAAGTTGTAGATGGTGGTTTTCGTATAATACACACAGTCTTCGCTCGTAATGAAATGTCTTTTCTGATACTTGCACATACACTATGAATTTAAAAGGCTTTTAGAAACAGGTTTCGATGAGGTGTTTCTTGATCAAAGTTTAGAAACCTTGAAAAAAAAGAGCCTGTTCTTTCCCCTAGAATCCGGCTGTGCTCCAACGATTCTTTAGATATTGTCGGTGTTAAGGGGCGGCAGTTACCATTTACCAACAAGTGACTTTACTGCTTTCTTTCACTTCCGTTTTTCCTGCCTGATATACCCTAGGAATCTTAAGGAAAGAATATTATTCTTTTCCCAGAGTTCAGCCATCCTCCCAAGATATAAGAACATTGGAGGTGTTCGTGTGTGGCAGTGATCACTTGCTATCAGATAATACAGCTGCTGGTTTGCCTCTACTTCAATGAAAAAAGTACTGAAAAATCAATAAGTTTATCTGCGTTTGTTGCATATCCCTAATAGCAGGCATCTCAGGATAGGCTCCATGGCGCAGCGGGCGAGTAGCTGGCTGTGAAACGAGAGGCCGTGGGTTCGATTCCCGCACCGAGGCAAATATTTGTGCGACAGATAGATATTTGTTTCGGATTTGGGTGTTGTGGGACCATAGTCCCTCGTAGTTCTTGATACCCACGATACAGGTTTTACCTAGTGCGGGGTCAGAACTATGTGTGTCTGTTGGGTGTATTAATTTATTTATTAAGATAAAATAAAAAAGAAATATACTATCCCAAAAGTAATATTTAATTTATTTAAGTAATTTGTTGTCTTGAATTTCGTAGTAGTCCATAGAAACCGAAAATTTTGGCTTGCCCAACTTACGGCCCAATAAGAGATATACTGTGTCATTTCGACATTGCGTTACTAAATGAAACCACCTGTTCGTTGTGATCTCTGCTAACATCGTGCAAAAAAATATTCATGAATAATGAATAGTTTCGCCAAAAATCCCGATTTTCAATTTATGGTTTCTTGATCACGCTCTTTTAGGGCACTTAATTTTTTTTGAATGAGCTACATCTCAGCTGACGATATTATCACAGAACCTAGGTAGGTTAAGAATGCCAGTACATAAATGAACTATCAATACGTTCACTGAAATTGTTACAGCAGTTCATTGAGACCTGGAATTTGAAATAAGATGCGCATATTACTACAATAACGTTCCCTACCCCCAACCAATACGTGATAATAAAACAACATCAAACATAATAAATATCAAATAATATCGTCATGAAAATGTATGAAAAGGAATTACGTATTTAGTATGTGGTGTTGCCTTAAAAGAAAAGTTTTATTTCGTCATTTATAAACTTTATTTTCGTTGATAAATTAGTTTTCTTGTATTTATTTCTTGACATTTATTTTAAGTCCTACAGCAACACATCGGATCGTCGTAATATTATCTAAAATAAGACTACGTAGACATTACCAAAGGCCAAATGTTTTCTGTACCATCTATTTGCTAGGTAGGTACTACTAGTATAGTAGGAGTGGCCGAAGGATGTGTAAAAATAAAAATACTTTTTTAATATTTATTTTGTCTGAAAATTTTACTTTTTTATTTTGACCAAGGTTAGAGGTATCTTATTGTTAACGGTTTCAAAATGACTTTTTCGCAGTTAAATTTAGGTCTTCGCTAACAAAATACATCAATCAAAATTTTAACTTTTAATCGCGGCTTCGCCTGTATCAAAATTTTTTTCAAATTTTCTCAATTATTTAGGGCATGAGTCACTATTATAATTTGTGAAGTTAATCTCTATCTAATGATATGGCTGTTATTTTTCCGTATAAAAAATACAATATTTATTTTCACTAATCTCCATACCAGATTTCATCATCATCGGAGCAACCCCAACAAAATAGCAAACATATTATTTTTTTTACCCATGAATTAATAATTATGAATGGCATTTGATATTATTTTTAATTTTTTTCTGACTGAATTTTTTCAAATGAAATTAATATATACCAATGAATAAGTTTTGATTCCAGAAGTCAATATTATAATAAGATTATTAATCCAATTAACAATAGTATTTTGATAATAGAACTCAAAATTCAACGGTATTCTTTATGACACTACATACTCTACTCGAACTTGAATCTCGAGCCCCACCAAATGTGTATTTACTATCTAGGTCTTGGACAAGCTGCATTCATTAACCATCCGCTAACTTTATTAAGTTGTTGGATAGTGTAGACTGACATCCTACACTGCGGTAAATGCATAAGTGCGACTTCCACTCCAGCATGTGCATGTACCAATCATCTTCCACTTTAGTGAGCATACTCCTAGTTTATTGATGTATGACTTGATTTCTAAATTCTTAATCACTTAAAATAACGCTAGAGCTTCATCGAAGTGTTCACATTATCGATCATTATGGGTAAAGCCACAGACAGGGACGAATGCATTGTTGTTTAGTAACGAAAAATCGACGACATTACGTAGCTTTTTATATTCAGTTAAGCACAAACGAATAATTTCCTGACTCTATCTCTAAATCAGTGCTTCTCCATTTGAATTGTCTGGTCAAGGTTGAAGCCAGGCGTATTCCTGCACAACTTCGTACTTGAAATTGTCTGCGACTACTGGCCTCTGGAACACGTGGCCTTTATACATGAATTTCATCTTGTCAAGTTTCATCACCCACTGCATAACACGTTTTCTAAAACCTGCGGAGATTCTGCCATAATTAAAATAGTATAGGCAAATTGAAAATTGTAAATGACAGGTTGTTGATATTGATGCTTCGTCTTTCAAATGAATCGTCTTATTGATGACGGTTCCGAGGGATTTGTGGTTAATTGTTATTCATGTAAATTTTATGTGTTCACTCCGTTTTGCTATGAAACAGTTTTGGGTACAACACTGATTTATATACATATAAGTCGTATAGAACCAAAGTAGGTAGTTGAAAAATTACAAATTGTCAATTAAATTATTTTATCCTGGCACGGCAAAGGGACCACACTCCACCTAATGCTAAGTGCAGGTCTGTCCAGTCAGAGTATCAAGTAGCGAGAGACAATCTTTCCCTCGCTACTCAACACAATCATGCTGGCCTGCTGTGTAGTTTCTTCACACTACGCCTAAAGGACCCAGGATCATAGGAAGGAGGAAACACGGTACTTGGCCAACTGTCCCACAGCTTGATGGTGCGGCATAAATACGAATTTGCGAAAATCTAAGTTTGGGCCGGGGTAATAGACACCACGAAGCTGTGGCTCCGCAAGTCAGTAGGTGTGGTTCGGGTGTTGGAAGGGAGAAGATAGGATAAGATTGAACAATTCTTCAGAGCATTCCCCATGATACAGACGGTATAATACGCTAAGCGAGGAAATATCCATACGGAGCTGTAACGGCTTAATATAACCATTCAAATGTGGTGAAAAGGGAGCCTTTAAAATAGCAAATAAGGATGCACGATGTAATTCGTGGCCTCGTAGCTCGGAATGGCCATAATGGCGTAGTCGTACGAATGCGATAGTGAGATGTTCCCACTATGCACACACTTGCTCATACCAATATTTAATGTAATAATGGCGGCCTCTAAAATTAAATACTGTAAACTACACTTTTAGTACTCGTACAGTACAGTCTCTCAACGTCCGGAAGGCTAGTGGACCTGATGATATCCCAGCGCTTGTACTTAAAAAGTGTTCAGCGGAGTTGTCTCCTGTACTGACGCGGCTATACCGATCGTCCTACCTCTCAAGTGTTGTGCCTGAATCTTGGAGGGAGGCCAATGTGCAGCCGATCCCCAAAAAGGGTGATCCATCAGTCGCCTAACAATTATCGCCCAATCGCCATCACCTCAGTGATGTGTAAAGTCATGGAGCGACTGATAAACAGCCAATTAGTTCGCTACCTAGAGGATCACTCGTTGATCAATGACAGACAATATGGGTTCCGCCATAACCGATCAACGGGTGATCTTCTAGCGTTTGTATTACATCACTGGGGTGAGGCGATTGACTAGCATGGCGAGGCTCTGGCTGAGTCTCAAAATAGCGAAGGCGTTTGGTAGGGTGGCCTTCTCTCCAAGCTACCGGAATACGGTATGCCCGACAACCTGTGCAAGTGGATTTTCGGCTTTCTGCATGAGCATAGAATACGTGTCCTCATTTATGGACACGCTTCGCAGCTCATGTCAGTAAATGCCGGAGTACCACAAGGCTCTATGATTTCGCCCACCTTGTTTCTTCTGCATATCGCTTGGCAACATTCATTGCTATGCAGACGACAGCACGGTTCATGGGCGTTATAGCAGCAAGCCAGGAGGCTTGCTGCTATAACGCCCACGCTTGCGACCAGGAGGTCGCAGGGCAGATACTGAGAGGTGACGCGAGGATCTTGTCCTTGAGCTCAACCAGACCTTGAATCTCATCACATCGTGGGGTACCAGGAATCGGGTTGACTTAATGCCAAGAAAACCCAGGTGAGCGCGTTCTCGTGCAAGAAGTCTCCGTTATCTCCCATCACCGTTTATTAGGGTGTTCTACTCGCAGTGCGGAATGAGCTTAGCATCCTGTGTATGGATATCCGCTGTGATCTTAATCCAAGGACTCACATCGAGGGCGTAATATCCGCTACTTCACTCAGGGTCAGAATCCTGAACAGGGTGCGGCGGTTTTTCACGTCCGGTTAGCTTTACCGCTTATATAAAGCACAGGTGCGGCCGGGAATGGAATACTGCGCTCACCTCTAGGATGGGTCCGCTAAGTACCTACTCGATGCCTTGGATAGGTTGCAGCGGCGGGCCATCCGCATTGTGAATGATGCAGACGTGCACAACAGCCTGGAGCCGCTACAGCTGCGAAGGGATATTTCCGCGCTTAGCATGTTCTACCGTTTGTATCATGTCGAATGCTCTGAAGAATTGTTTGATCTTATCCCATCCTCTCCCTTCCACACCAGAACCACGCGTACCGGCTTGCAGAGCCACAGCTTCGTGATGTTTACTACCACAGCCCGAACCAAGAGCTGCGCAATTTCGTATTTTTGCCGCACCATCAAGCTGTGGAACAGTTTGCCAGGTGCCGTGTTCCCTCCTTCCTATGATCCTGGATCCTTTAGGCGTAATATGAAGAAGCTAAACAGCAGGCCGGCATCATTGTGTTGAGTAGCGGGGGAAAGACGACAGTTTCCCCCGCTACTCAACGAGAGACATCTCGCTACTTGGTACTCTATCTGGATGGCACTGCGCTCACCATCAGGTGCAGTGTGGTCACTTTGCCGCGCCAGAATAAAAAAAAGTACATTTTCGTCACGTTAATGACATTATGCACATTATTATGTCATTAATATCCCTATATCTATATATACTTACTAATATTATAAATTCGAAAGTGAATCAGTTTGTTTATTAGTTTGTTTGTAACCTTTTCATGACTAAACGACTGACGGATTGTAATTAAAGAACAATGGCAGGTCTCCATACTAAAAAATGTCTGAGGTCAAATTGCAGCGTCCCGTAATGAAAAATATGTCAAAAAATTCGGCGTTAGTTCCAGAGTCTATAAGTGAAACTATTTTTATTTGGGAAAGCCGCAAAAAAAGTTATTGGGATTTGAATTTTTTAGGTTATGAACTTCGTAGATATATTACAATTAATAGGTATCGTAATAGCCTATAACTATAATAAACATAAACGGATAGATATTAAAGAAAAAGATAAAGAGTTATTATAGTACTAGAATAACAGCATTTACAGAAAAAGTGGGAAAAACTTTTAAAACTCATGATTTTAAACCGCGGTGTAACTCTCAATATTGTTTGCGTGATATGTGACGGGACTTTATTTTCCCTCTTATTAGGGTCTCTGTTCCAATACCTCCTCTAAGATTATATTAATTTTGACTCATGGCTTCGCCTCATGGCATGGCTTATTCACCTCGATTCTGTAAACGCACATGCTCGCCGTAATATGATCATGCTTGTCTTATTTGGTAAGTCCAATTTATTTATGACTTGGCAGCATGGTTTAGGACCTTAGCCGTTTCCTTATAGAGCGAATAAAAACATTGTAAGTCCAAAGTAGTGCTGACGTGAGCTAACACGTTTCGATAAGACTTTCTTCAATATCGATACAAAATAGTAACGATTCTTAGATTAAGTAATCAATTACAAATTCGACATAAGTAGGTTCACTTTTGAGATATCAGTATTTGACTACAAGTTTCATTAAAGATAGAAGAACAATTCATTTTAATAAATATGATCAAAACAAAGTCAACCAATCCATATCGATAATTCATTTAATTAAATCGATACAGATAAATTACATTAATACTACTTGTACCCTACATCCCTATTTGTATGGATGACATTTCGAAGGTAATTCGTATAGTAGATCATTTGATATACTTTTTAATGAAAATAAATAACTCCCACTTTTACGAAAATGAGTAATTATTTGAAAAATCTCAGAAAAATAATTTAATTTCTCTGCTACAAATGAAATTTATGGACGCCAAAAAAAACCAGACAAAATTCTGCCATTGTTCTTTGGCAAGGAGATACATTATATCCTGGAGAAGGACATTAGGCTACCTTTTGTTTTATAAAACAGTCTTGAAGATGTGAAATAGCGGTTAAAAGTTTGTATAGGCAATCCATAATTAGAGATCTGAAAAATTCATATTTAGGCTGTTGGTAAGAAATAAAGAAATATGTGGTTCAACTTCTTCGCAAAATCCACCCTAAAGGAGGCAAAGTTAGGGGTTAAAATTATGAGGTTTTCTTTAGATGCACTCCCAATATACAGCCTATCACAAAAATAAATTATGCCATCGCCAAGGTAATTTTATGTGGAAAATATTTGCCGTTTACATCATACCACTGTAAAAATTCATATTTATGAAAATCATCATTGACCAACGCGTGATCCTGCAGGTAGTGAATCAATTGGCTATTTATTATTCGCTCCATGATTTTACATGTCACGGAGGTTATGGCGATTGGGCAATAATTGTATATTGTACCTGTCACTCTTTTTGCGGTTTTTTTTAATATCATAGTGCGTCAAGCGAGCCAGTGGGTCACCTGATGTTAAGTGATCTCCACCGCCGATGAACATCCACAATATCGAAAGTATCACGTATGCGCTGTCGGCCTTAAAGGTCAGGAATAGGGATTAGGGGAGGGAAGGGGGAATCTGGGCCTCCGGATATCTCACTTACCACATGAAACACGACAGTGAACTGTCACTTTACGTTGGTTTTCTGTGAGACAGTGGTACTATCCCGGTCGAGCCGGCCCATTCATGCTGTCGACAAATATGTCTACAGCGTGGTTCTACCACTTTGGATGCACGTTTGCCTCTCCAAGTTTCAGGGACAACTCCTGAGATGTAGATCGTTACAGGTGCGTCAGTGCTAGAGACAACTTTTTGGATTGTATACTTTTGCTCCTAAAAATAACCTCCGCGCGGGCGGAGCCGCGGTCAACAGCTTGTAATGTTATATTCCTTTTTTGTTAAGCAGTATTCTCGTTTGTGTGCGATTTAGACATGGATATAGTTTTAGACACAATTTTCAATACATCAACTATACATGTTAATATGTCCTGTCACTGGAATAAATTTCAATTCTTACTACTCGATAAAGGAGTACTTAGTAAGGTGAGTACGCAGAATTAAACAATTGAGGCAATATTTCAGTATCTTATTTTTCTTAACTACATAAAGCTTCCACAAATATTTAAAACGTGTCTTTACTCGTCGCCTTGATTTGACTATGTTGAAAACAAGCGATTATTATTGCAATGAATAATGCAAGCTTTCAACATTCGTGAAATATATTGCTTTAAATTTTTCAATGGTTATTTAGACTATGAAGGTATAATCGTAAAACATTTCATGCAACGTTACGAAACTTGCTAGAATTATTCGTGTATGGTTTTATTTTTTTTCCTTCTAGAGACTACACTTAGAGTGTATGGCTGTATGTCGTTATATGTAAATCGAAATCGAATTTCGACCCTACTTTTCACATCCTAAGAATAAATAATAATTGTGTACATTAGTTGTCTATATTGGTCTATGTTGGTCTGCCAACCCGCATTAGGCCAGCGTGGTGGACTAAGGCCTAACCCCTCTCATTAGTAGAGGAGGCCCGTGCCCAGCAGTGGGACAATGTTTAATACAGGGCTAGTATTATAGTTGTCTATAAGTTTAATAAACTGTACATAGGTTAATTATTTATTGGTATAAGACTCGAATGTTCTATACATTAAATTTGTTTATGTACTCTATTCCGTATGCTTTGTATTGTACTTATGCATTTTTTCTAATAATTTAATACACTTTATAATCAGAATAACTTTAAATAGGATTGACATCAACCATTTATCATGGTCATTCATAGGAATACATTGATATGAAACCTCCCATGAAATACAGTTATGATGTTTGGGACTGAAGGTTTATTCTATCGTACGGAAGACAGAAGGACACGTGGTTGATTCGTCCGGTCTAAAAAGTGTTTCGAATGTACAAAGTAACACTACTTTGTTAACCACTCGCGTATCAAAATTTATTAAAATAAATAAGTAATACAGAATAAATAGAAGCCAAAATCAATTTTATTTCCATGAAATTAAAGTTGAAAATAGCATGTAAGAACGGCGACTTCCGGCGTGCCGGAATACCATTTGATACTTGACTGGTTGGTGTTGTGTCCAATCAAATGTATTGTTGGCATCGGCTGCAGGATGATTTAAACAGATTTAAATTATACATATTTAAGTGCTATATCGACAGAGTCCGGGGCGCAGCCGGCGAGTAGGCGGCTATGAAACGAGAGGACGTGGGTTCGATTCCTGCACTGAGATAAATGTTTGTGTGACAGACAGGTATTTGTTTCGGTTATGGGTGTTGTTGGTCCGTAGTCCCTCGTAGCTCTTGATACTCACAATACAGGTTTTACCTAGTGTGGGGTCGCAACTATGTGTGTGTGACTGTGGTTGGGTGTATTTATTTATGTATGTTCATTCTCCGAAAACCTGATTTCATTAATTTCCATTACATCTTAAAGAATTTAAATGAAGTTAAACTATTACATGGGGATTATCTTCGATACTAACGCTAATTGGTTTTAGACGACCACATCACTTAATCAATAAATAAAATATCCAGGTTTTGTAATTACACAAAAAATGACATCAACCTGTATATTCATAAAAATCTATTAAAATTCTTAATAGATGTATTTTTAGGCCACTTCTTGAATATACACCGTTTGAAACCTAGCATACAGTACAAACATAAGTAACGTCTAAAGCGTATCGAATAGCGGTTTCTACGCTATTTGCAATTCAGAATAAAATATTACCTTCCTAGCTATGTTAAACGACCCAAAAAATTCCATATTTTGCCTATGTACGAGAGAAGGAGGATAGCTGACCTGAGGGGTTACTCTTGACACTCGATTCCTATTTAAAATTGGGATTGGGTTCGAAAACGGTACAATTGGCACTCTCGAACGTAACACCAGCGCACGGTTCTACTGAATATGGCGGAATTTATAGTAACTAAATGAAATAGAGTATTTACGATCGCTAGTTCGTAAATATTCTATTTAATTTATTTAAGTGAGTTACGTATTCCAATATCTTCTATATTGAAATTGAAACTGTATCGAGTTCGAGATTGGAATTGATTTCAAGAGTAGGCCTACTGGTGTTTTTGACAAACATACCGAAATGTCTGATTGATTGTCCCGGACTTCTCGCTTTGGACTACGCACTCTTTATACATCACATCGGAAACTTATATATTTTAAATGTCTATAAAGCAAGAACAAAATGATGACTTTTGTTAGTAGTTCGCTTTCTTATTACGACCGAGTAGATTTTTTTAAATTCTTGCGCGGCAATGAGATCACACTGCACCTGAACGTAAGCGCAGTGCCGTCCAGATAGAGTATCAAGTAGCGAGATTAGATATTTCAATAGAAAGTAGATATTTCAATGAAGTTGCATCACTTGTATTATTATTAAAATTACTAAGGGTTTCATTATTTTTGTTAGCACCAATAGTGTTGGTCTTTGATAAGCAAATTTTAACCTATGTTTTATATAATAATCATTTTTATTCTGTTTGTTCATAAAAAAATAGAGAATATGATGCCGGTGAAAATGGAATCATAGATAATTATCAAATAGTGTTTTATCAGGTTGATAAGTTATGTTGTAATCATATTGCACTAAATATAATGATTTTATTCTCAGATAACACAAGATTCATTTCAATAGTAATAACATATCTACTGGTAGATATAATTCACGGAACTCTTGGGATTAGTGTTATTTTTTGCTGATACTCAGTCGCCGATGTCAATATGAAGCATCGAATATCGATGTAATTTTGTTATTTAAATGATGCTTACCAAGTCTGTATTGTTTAGATCGTGATAAAAGATCGAGTTCTCGATCCGAGAGGCGAGAATCCGATAAGTCTAGTAGAAGAACCAATAACGCTTCAGAAAGATACTGGAGTAACAGCGGCCGCGACGACGATGTGCACGATAGGCCTCGACCAAAACATCCGGGCCCTACGCATGACGGAAAAGGTAAAAATACATGTAATTTCTTAACATTATCAGTTTTAATGATTTGGCCTTAGTCCACCACGCTGGCCTAATGCGGTAGACTTCACATACCTTCGAAATTATTATGAGAATTCTCAGGTATGCAGGTTTCCTCACGATGTTTTCCTTCACCGTTTTAGCAAGCGATAATTAACAATTAATACACACGTAACTTTAGAAAAGTCAGATGTGAATGCCATTTAGGTTTGGAACATACGACTTTCGTCTTGACAGTCCGTACCACAACCAACTAGGCTATCGCTGCTGTTACCGTTCAATGTTTAAGCAAAATTATTTTAAAATTATGTCGATGCGACTAATCATTTAATTGTGTTTAGATGGCCAGTCATTACAAGATATGGACATTTCTCCAGACAGGAGTACACCTCTCTCGGAGAATTCTTATGGGGGCAGGGAAACAAATTCAACGGTCCGAAATAATACAGAAAGCAACGCGGTTCCGCCCGTCGTTGTGTTGGACAATTCAAATCAACCGGTAAGTTTACTACACGTTCGCTTTCGAAATTATCAAAAAGTTCCAGCAGTTCTCGCGTTTTATCACGAAGTATCCTGAACAGCGCCTGGTTGTTAGTAATTACCTCTAAGATTTCGTTCTCATATCCTTTGCGGGATATTATTTTCCACGCGATGCTGCAACATAATTTTTATCCTGGCACGGCAAAGTGACCACACTGCACCTGATGGTAAGCGCAGTGCCGTCCAATTAGAGTTTCGAATAGCGAGAAATAATCTATCCCCCGCTACTCAACACAATCATGCCGGTCCACTCCTTCACACTACGCCATGGGCAAGAATGTGAAGAAGCGGTCGAAAGTCTTGTGTCAGAGTACTCAGAAGACTGCAAAACCGGATGTACACTGGCTGATCCTGGAACGCGACGCACTTGCGTGTGCCACTATGGCGGGTTTTGCACCCTGCGTACGGGCGTATACGAATATTCTACCACCAGTAATATTCATGTCATGTTCTTTGATGAAGAACGTGTTTCCAAAACTATAAACAAGTAAAATGTTATTGCAGAGTGGTTCGCTATTGGCGGCGGCGCTACCGCGTATCGTGGCTGCTCCCCCACCGATGACGGGTGTGGTGGTGAACAACGTGGGTGCGTGTGCGAGCAGTGGTGGCGCGGGTGGTAGTGCGGGTTCGAATACGGCTGTCAGTGCGGGTGCGACGGTGACGCCACCGGCGGGCGGCGGTGACTCGTGCGGCCCGGGGAGCGGCGCCGGCACGCCGCACCGGGACGCCGGACCCCCCACGCCCACTCACTCTGAGAATACAGACCCCCACGCGCCGCCCCTGCATCTTGACCAAGCGTTACCACGGAAAAGTATGTGTTTACAATTTATTTATTTAAACAACATTAGAATTAATCACTCGTGTCTAGTAAGGATATTAAAAAAGAAGTAGGGAGTAAAATACAAGCCGAAATCATTTTTATTTCCATTATATTAAAGTTAAAAATAGCATGTAAGAACGGCGAAACTGGTCAGTATTTGAACGCACCGCCGGCAAGCCTATATGTCATGACTGGTTAAGTAATCTAGGACTAGATAGTAATCCAAAACATGCATCCTTACAAGTTATATTATTAATGTGCGAACTAAGATAATAAGTATTAATAACAAAAATAAAGAAAAACTGCCGGGATATGTAAGCAAAAACAAAAATTTTGAAACAAAATATTTAAAATAAGACCCTTACTGAAATTAAACATAAGCTTTCTTATACATCTAGAGGAAGATTCAGATCTGGTATTCATAAAAATATTAAAATTAATTGAAACATTTTTACATTCACAACATACTACATTTATAAGTATCATAGTTAAATACAGTTTTTTTTGATAATTAGGCTTTTGTAGCTGATGATTTTGACAACTTGAACCTTAATAAATAATTTAATAATCTTTTCCTCTTACAAAATGAAAAAGAAAAATGGAAGCACAGAAGAGAACTCAGTTGTAATTGCGCATGCGTTACTTCTGCTGTGCTGAGGTCTCGGGTTCGATCCCCGGGTCGGGTAAAGTGATATTGGGTTTTTCTATCTAGAAATTCTTCAGTATTAGCCCGGAGTCTGAAATCTGTGCCCGGTATGGCGATAGGCTCGCCCCCTATCACATTATAGGACCGAAATTCGGCGAAAAGGGGGTGTACTAGTTACACCTCTGCCTACCCCTTCGGGGATTACAGGCGTGAGTGTATGTGAGAAGAGAACTCTTCCGTATCACACAAACCAGATGAATTTAAAGACATGGACATTGAACCGGCTGTTTTTTCCGGCTACTCGGCCGTTGCGCACGGAGGCTGGCATATATAACATGACTGGTTGACTGGCAGAGAATGCCTCCGGCATTAAGTCCGCCTATACTTAAATGTATAAAGTGTGTTAAATAAATAAATATAATTTTAGTTATTTACTTCTTTATGTATTCCTATGCTAGTTAAAAGGATCTCTCTGGGCTTGCCATATCTCTCTGATGAAGGTGATAATATAAATTCAATATAATGTGGGCTCATCTCATACCTTTTTATGATATGTATATGTCTTCTGTTACCAGCAATATATTTAAATACCATTTATTGTACTAAATATCTCTACGGGAAACAAAAGTAGTTAAAACTATAAAGCAGATACAACTAACATAAATACATACATACATCGAATATTTTCATAATATAATATTTAGTTCTAATAGTCACTTTCTAAGTAATTAAATACATTCCTACGGCACAATAATCACCATCCCTGGACACCTAGAAAATGATTCCCATATTGATTTCATTTAAAAAGTAGCTTTCGCTATTTTGTATCTAGAAATAAAATGTTTTAAAACGATTTTTAAAGATTTTTTTAGTATTTTTTTTATCTTCAGTCTAGAAATAAATGCTATATACGTAATCAACACAACATTTTTATATCTATTTGCATGTACAGTGTCATTTCGACATTGCGTTACTAAATGAAACCACATGTTCGTTGTGACCTCTGCTAACACCGTGCAAAATATATAATTCATGAAAAATAAATAGTTTCGCCAAAAATCCCGATTTTAGATTTGTGGTTTTTTGATCGATACGTAACAACACTAAAATTACGTTAAGAAGGTCAGCTCACAAATAAACTCACATTATTTTCACTGACATTGTTGCAGCAGTTCATTGAGACGTGGAACAAGAAACCCAACCAATACGTGATAATAAAAAAATCGTCTTGTAAATGTATGAAAAGGAATTACGTATTTTGTATTTGCTGTTGCTTTTCAAGAAAAGTATTTATTTCGTCATTTATAAACGTTGCTTTCGTTAATATATTAATTTTCCTACCTAAATAGTTACCTAATTCATTTCAAAATTTACTAGATTTAAATCGATTGGTTTTGTATTTTTTTAGATTCTACATGATATTTCGACATTTATTTTAATTCCAATATCAATATTTCGGATCGTCATAATATTGTCTAAAATAAGACATTACCGAACGCCATTATGCTTTCTGTACCATGTATTCGCTAGATACGCGCGGTGTGGCACGACAGACTACCGTTGCGCTCTGAGTGTGCATCTCTTGGTTGTGTGCGTGAGCATAATTTCTATTATCAATGACTGCGCGATGTTGTCGCACCCAAAGAATTGTAGTATAGTAGTAGATGTGGCGAAAGGGTGTGTAAAAATAAAAATACTATTTTAATATTTATTTTGTTAGAAAATTTTACTTTTTTATCTTAGAACTATGGTGAGAGTAACTTATTGTAAAGTGTTTCTTTCAAAATGACTTTTTCGCAGTTACATTTAAGTCTTCAGTTACAAAATGACACTGTATATTGATTTCATTTCATAAGTTACGTCCATTTTCCTATGTAAATAAATTAATTATTGCATTTTCATAGTCAGCATTTCCTATTCCCTAAACAATGATAAATTTAAAATCAATAAGGATAAATGTATTCTTAAGTCAGTTATTAAGTTCCGCAACCACCATATTCGCATTCATAATCGCCCCTAAAGATATGTAAAATTGTATATTATGCATTTAATTCAAAAGTATTCATTTTATTTTGAATCGCATCGTAAAAGTCCGCCAGTTTGCTGAAAATTCTATTATTTGAGCGGGCTCGCGAACATATTGGAATAAGTATTATTTATGCGGATACATATTAAATTTTTGTTTATTCGAAGCCCGATTGCTCCGTCTAGACTTGACCGTCATTTACATGCTTCGAGAACCTTCTGGATGTCTGAGATTGATACTGGACTTAAAACATGTAGATTGTTGTTTCACGATTTTTCTGAATACATTCTCACCATTCGGGCGGACATACCGAACCGAAACTTCTTTGTATGTAAAAGGGTCATGGTTAGCGTTTGGGCACGGTCTTTATTCGAAAACGGTAAACGAGACATCGAGTAGTGACAAAGCGAACTGCAAGTGAGTTTGCTAAATGTATCGAGTGCATACAATGTTGAATAAAGTGTCTCAGTTTTGTGTAAATTAGTTTGGTCTACCCCGTAATACCACTTCATATCAATATAAATACTGCGAAGTTGTTATAGTTCATTTTAATTAATTTATATTAACCCTTTGTATTAGAATAGACCCAATTAATTTTCAATTACTGCATAGTACTATTTTTAAATTCGCTGTCAAACTTTAAACTGCATCTGCTCAAAAGTATGAAAACGTCAGTTGGACCTTTTCTGCTTAACGCTTATCACTAAATAACAGCCAGTTATTTAGTGATATGTGTAACAGACCGTGGGGTTTGTGTCGAATGATACTCTGAGTCTCAATTCACAATCTCTATTTACTGGCAGAGGTTTCGTTTATTACAATGCAAATGAATGTTCGTTACTGTCATGCTGCGACTTTTATATGGTTTGTAGGAATTCTAAAATAGTTCGGATACATATAATTTTAATCAATATTATTAGACTATTTCCTTAAAATATAAAATATTTAGTATACTGTAATACTCCATAATACAAAATTATTTTTGATAAGATACTTGTTATAATTATGTAATTATTAAATGAATCAGTCAGAAGGAGGAGACAAGAGGGTTTGACCTGTTATGTATTTGCATCATCACTAGCGCCGGGTGTCAACTGTCAGTCGCTAACATATTATATTAATACGTGGTATAATATTCAGTGGAGTGCCTCGGGAGCTACTCGTCGGTGGTGGGCGGCACGCTGCACCACGCGCCGCCGATGATGACGCCCTCGCTCGTCAACTACGTGCGCTCGGACCTGACCGCGCACGTCACCGGCTGGCCAGCAGACATACTAGAGAAACAGGTCAGATACACACAACACTTAACTAATACCCTACTATATTGTGGCAGTATGTGAAATTAATAATTTTAGACTTTCGCGATTTCTATGTTTATATATATAATTCTACTGTACGTGTGTATGTCACTGAACTCCTCCTAAACGGCTGGACCGATTTGAATGAATTTTTTTGTATGCGTTTGGGTGGTGCCCTGGATGGTTTAGATTCACAAATCAGCCCGGCAGATGGCGCTGCAGTAGGTGTGGCGCTGCTTTTACGGGCAGGACGACGTCTGCCGGGCCCACTAGTACATATTATAAAATTAGAGAACGGGTCTTAATAGCGCAATAATTATTGGCTATCGGGAATTAAATACCAATTTAATTCCCGACGTTTCAATCGAGTTGCATCGGCCGTGGTCACGGGCTGATATTTATGCCAATAATTATTCCGCGATTAAGACCAGTTCTCTTATTTTATAATAAGTGTGTGAAACGATGCACCATATCAATAGGGTAGTTTCCTGTGTTTAATTTTGTACATAATTCGATATGCAACCGAATATAATACGCAAAAGAAACACTTTTGCGAAAACAGAATCCAAATTGCTTGAAAAATGACATCACAATATTTATTTTAATTATTGGTATGAGCAAATACTCAAAGACATGAGCCAAAATGGTTGCGTATTGGGAACATATCGCTATCTCCCTCCGACGTCACGGGACATATCATGCATCCTATTGTTGTCATTTGTCAATTTTCCCTTACAGCAGATTTGAATGGTCTAATTTACTAATTTTTGTTCGGATTCATAAAATTCTTTCGTTTAGGTTTTAGGTAATGTAACTTGTTGATTAAATTTAAAAAATCGTGTCAACTACCATATTGTAAACACCTAACAGGCCAACAAGTTCACTGAAGAGGCGTATCAACTAGGATGTCTGCAGTGCACTCGAGTATCCGCCGAGTTGAAGTGTACCCGTTCGGTCGTTCGTCACACTGAGATACAAGCCACATTACAAGAACAAAAGTGCGTACGCTACTAAAATATTCATTGATTTATCCAAGTAATTGTTCCAAGTTATACAAACATTAATATATTAATAGCTGCGATAGCCTAGTTGGTTGCGGTACGGACTGCCAAGACGAAAGTCGTATGTTCGAAACCCAAGTGGCAACACCTCTAGCTTTTCTAAAGTTATGTGTGTATTAAATGTTAATTATCGCTTGCTTTAACGGTGAAGGAAAACATCGTGAGGAAACCTGCATACTTGAGAATTCTTATAAGAATTTTGAAGGTATGTGAAGTTTACGAACCCGCATCAAGCCAGCGTGGTGGACTAAGGCCTAACCCCTCTCATTAGTAGGCCCGTGCCCAGCAGTGGGACAATGTTTAATACAGGGCTAGTATTATTATACAAACGTTAATGTGTTTTTTTCTGTTTTGTCGAATAGGATTATGTACCTGCGGCAGCAAATCTCAAGACTGGAGGAGCTGAAATCGCAGAACTCTTTCATGTCGGACGACTAGGTGTTGTGGTGGGGGGTGACGACTGCCCCCAGTACCGACTCTGTATCGCCACACCCTTGCGCTGCATTTCCCACCCTCGGGGTACTCTCATACGTCAATGCTAAACATTGTTCATTCCGTTCTTTCTATGTAATTTAGATCAAATGATTACTTTTGTGTTGTGTGATTTGATGTTAATGAGCAGTCATCGTCGTGACATTCGCAAGGTGGTCAATTTCTCATTTATAAATTATGCAGCGGTTTTGTTTATGACTTAATTTATTACAAAACGTTAGGGGATGGTTATGAAGCCCCTATATAATCTTTGATAAACTAACTAATGGGTAACCCACAAGCGCGATAAATTACACTGAGCATAGAGTACCGCGTAAGAATCAAAACGGTCTACATAGCTGTAGTTAAGAAATGGCTAGACAACACCTTGTCGTGAAATAAACATGGTTTCAAAAGAGATTAGGGTAGAGTAACTATATGCATTTCCAATCAATAATTCATTAATCATATAATTTTCATGCACGAAAGGTTTTAAAAAGAAGATAATTTTCTGAATTCTAAAGTTTTATATCTCTAAAAAAAATTAACGCGTATAGATAGTGTCCTGTTTTATTTTAAAAAATCTTTAGGTAGTACAACAACGTTGCATAAAACTGCATGTTGTCTTTTATATCGACTATATTCAAAACCGCGTTCAATTCAAGTCCGGTTTATGTAGTAATGCTAGTCACATAAACACTAAGGAAACATATTTTCTTTGGCTTAAGATATTCCATTTTTATTTTTGTTTTTCTATAAATCCGCGGAAAATGAAAATGGCTAGTATGCACTTCGATTGATTGTAGCGTATTTAATATAAAAATGCTACCCCGTTGTTATTTTGCTGTGATTGAAAGCAAACTAAAAAAAATCGTGTCTTTTGCGATATCCATTGGTTTCTTTATCAAAAGCCCTAATGTAAAATTTGACCTTAATAGAAACACGTAAGACATGCGTTATTCGTGTAAATGGTGGACGTATGCGGAAAGGCGACACCCGCCACCTCTCCCAAATTGGACTAGCTTTTATTTTAATTGTATTAAATTTTAAGTTAGTAGGTACGGAATTTGCTAAAGTGCATTGAAGCACGGATTTCATGAAATTATCGTTTAGGTAGGTTAAGTAGATACGAGTGTGACAAACAGCGCAGCGCGCGTCTCACACGTTGGGACCCGATTCAGTTCATTTTCTTTCGCCATTGACATAGTGTGTTAAATAGTGACCGTAGTGATTGGGCAACGATTGCTTTCTATTTGTACATCAAATAACAGATAACGAATGAATTTAAGTCGTTTTTTAATCGTATGCTCTGTTGCGTCAATTTTAATATGATAATTTTTATTTGTCAGTATAAGGGTACAGTGTTTGTAATGCGTTTATTGTAAAGATTTAAATTATTGAAATAATACGTTGCTAGCGAATGATTTCTTTACTTTCATACAAGTCATGCCATAAATATTGTGGATGTTGGCTTGTAACCACTACCCAGCGTTAGCTATCATTTACATATTCTCTTTGCTCACTTGGCTGTGTCTGTATTCTGTACGCGCTTATTGTCGAAAATTCACACGACGCATGCGCCGTGCTTCTGCGATATCATCGGTAGACTTCTGTCTATCTGGCAATAGTAAATGTTGGTAAAAAATAAACCGATAGCACATTTTTGTTGCTGCCTTGCTATATTGCATTATACGTAATAATCCTACTGGGTGTTTAAGGCCCCAACCACATTACTACAAGTGATTGTTATTATAATACAATATCTACGAAAATAGAATAATGCACACAAATCTTTAAATTGGTTCCTTTTTGTATAAAATTATAATGAAAAAGGCGACTCGTCGCATCATATAAGTAAGCGCTTTGATTTTATGGTAATGATAATTCGTGCCTATTAGCGCACTATTAAATAAATGACTAAGCGGAAAATTTACTATATTATTTTGTTCAAGGCCAGAAGACATTGCAGCCTCGTGTTGCAATAAGGTTGTCACTGTTGCCACTCCGAATGTTTTTAAAATGATGTGACATACCAGAGCTACAAACCTAAAACCATAATTATACGTATACGTGTAAATCCACAGCATGCACGTATTTAATCGAAGTAATTACGTTGTCTAGTTGCGACCATGGGCGTACCCACCATTAACTTAGGGGTGGGGCTAAAATAAGAAAACATGATAAGTAGAAGGAATTTAAAAATGCTTTTTATTAACTGACGTATTCCTTGTTACAATAAGAACCTGCTTACACAAAATGACTTCACCGAACCTTCTTCATCGACTGTTACTCGCGGTATTATTTAAATAATTAATTTTGTTAATTGTATACAATTTTTTTGCTTCAAGTCACCGTGGATTTGGAGCAAATTCCCGACTCTCCCATCGTGGGTACGTCCATGTTTGTGACTTTTACGCCGAGGTGTGACTTCGCAGTGTAATTAATTGAACACACAGATGTCGAATGTCATTGTACTACAATAAAAAAAATATAATATTACCATTTTTTATTATTTAGGTTCATGTCATACTAAGACGTATTAGCTGTCGCCGGTCGTTCATTTTTAATTTATTTATAAGATTAAATTAAAAAGAATTGGAAATGGAATATCAGCGAGGTTATGCCACATTTTAGTTCTGCATCAACATGGCCGGTCGCGCAAGTTTTATAGAAGTGATTGTCTTTTATTATTGTTATTTTATAGAATTTCATTCTCTTTAAAATTTAATCGTTGTGGAAACACTTTTGTAGTTTTGTGTAATGGGGTATTTATCACCGCAGGTATTCTTTTGACCAATAAATATTTAATGTAAACTTTGTAAAGATTCAAATATTTTGTATTAATAGTAACTGAAATTCATCTAGTATAATTAGTTCATTTATATGGATAGAATCGTATGGGCTTTAATAATATTTCACCAGAATATATACTTACACGCCTTGTGATTTTATGAGTACCTGACACTCGGTCACGGTCAACAGTATATTATTTTGTTCACATACAGAGTAACACTAGACAATCGTTAGTTAGGTAAAAAATCCGGTCTAGGTCTTTTTATTTTTCTAATATAGGGCTAATAAATTTAATTGAAATGCTATGTGTTACGTCAAACTGTGTAATATACATGAAAATAACAGAAGTACTGTGATATTCATTCACTTTCACACGTAATAGTAAATAATGTTCTTGAAGGCCTGTGTGGAGTCATACCTGTAATTAATATTATTTAAGTTTGCGCTGTTTATAAATCGCTAATTTATATTATTTAGGGTCCGTAAGCAGGTCGTTTATCGTTTACCGACACGACACGCGACGTGTCTGTTTGTATGTCTGTCTCTCACCGCCCGTCGCTATCTACGAACACGATATTCCACTTAGAATATTGGGCAACTCTTGTCGCCTCCACACAGGTCTTGTCTATTTTATTTCCATTATACCCATAACTTCGTGAATTTTGTTTATATCATTGTTCGAAATACGATGTTTTAAACAGTTTAAATAAATCAGTTTCAGATAATATTATTTGTATTAATTACTAGCTGTGCTCCGCTGCTCCGCCTGCGTTTAAGTACTTGGTTGGTTTGGCAGAGAATCCTTTGGCGAGAAGGTCGCATGAAGAGTAAAAATATTAGTGTCACTCTTTTGTGTAACATGCATTGATGCGCTTTGATTTTACGTTGATGTCAAATAAACACTAAAATAACTCTGATTTCCAAAATTTCAAACTTTATTTAAGTATTACTATGGATATACAAAACAGTTATACAAATCTCAATTAGTCAAAATACATTACACAAATACATTATATAAAAAGAAAACAATAAATACACACAACGTCACTTCAAAATAATGCGACAATAATGAACCAGCATGGTTGGTACCTATCTGAGAGGGTCACAGTTCTTAAAATGTGTTCGAGTTTAATCTGGTGGGCTTTCTATTTTTATTTATGTAGACAAAATATTAAAGTATTTATTATCAACACAAATTAAATATCTAGTTTGGGAATTTTATGAAGATGCACGAATTTTGAACTATGAATTAAATCTTCGTTCCCATGGTTGCAGTAAAAACGCAACCCAACAGTCACACACATAGCACTGACCCCAACTAAGATACAGAGTTTTGTGTCGTGGGTATCAGGGACTAAGAGAGACTTTCGGTCTCACAAAACCCCGAGCCGACACAAATATCTGCCTGTCACACAAATATTTGTCGGTGCTGGTGTGGGAATCGAACCCACGGTCTCATTCACAGCCGGCTACTCGCCCACTGCGCCATGGAGGCTGTCTACACATTGCTTGATCTTTAAACAGCCATATTTTTTTAAAGCCATTAAAACCATATTTTTCAACATCAGGCATAGATAAGTTTTCGTTTTCATAATATCAGTTAAATACTGTACATAGTATAGGATTCAAGAATATTCATATAAGCCAGTAAAGGAATGCTTTAAATTCATATGTTGAAAAAAAATATATGAATATTGCTAATACCGCGACGGGAATTTGGCATTTTAGTTGTAATGGCATATTTTATGGAATTAACAAATTTGACCATTTACTGTCTATTTTGAAAAATGTTGGGACTTTCATCTTCATCTTACTTCAAGTAAGGCAAACTTCAAAAAAAAATCTTTGAACGTCGTGCGTTGTCAAAATTTTGGAACCAAACACAGCTCACAGTGCGTTCAGCGCATGCCAGAAACGCACTTGATTTAGCACGTACATAATATTATGCCATATAGATCCCAAGCAGGATGTGCAAGTCCACGAGACATAATAAATAAATCATTGTAAATATAAATTGTTCGAATGACAATATTTCTCTACTCGACCGGCCTAAGATACAAGTACCTACCTACGAGATAGAACCTAGTACGGTTTAATCGGATATCTGGGTGAGTAAAGCTGTGCCACGTATTATCCAGAAATCGGAGGGCATGTTAGCTGGTAAAAGAACTGGTAAGACAAAGTTAGTGCTATGTCCAGTAGTGGAAAGCGTTCCGGCTCTTTCTGACGTTTTGTACAATGGTGCTTGATAGCGAGGGTCGGGCTTCGGTAACTCCAATACGGGGTGGAACCACACCACAGGCAATGGGGGGTTCATTTGTCCTACAAATAATACAGTTTAACAGTCGCTTAGTAAAAAATCAAGATGAAAACACCGAAATGGATATCTTGGAATACAGATGACATCTAAAATAATTCCAAGAAGGCATTTTAGATATATAAAAAATAATATAAAAAAACTGTTATAAACATCTATCACTTATTTATTCTAGTTATAGTCATACAGAAGCAGTAGGTACTATTTTAAATAATAGTAAAAAATAGGTAGATAGTTATCAATATTTTGAAATCTTTGACTGTTGGGTGTTATTATTATTATTTATTATTGGCGTAAAATACAAAACAGGTCACACGTTAACGCGTTATATTCGCGAATTCGACAATAACTGTACAGACTTGTGATAATGTGAACATTCGTCGAATCCCGAAATGTAGGGGTAGTATTAAGTCCCACTTAGGCATACCTATCACTTTTCCACATTATGTAAATTATAAGGTGGGTAATCAATATACCTGGTAAAGCGTCAACGAGACAGTTCTGCGCCATGTCCCACCGGCCCGCGTCTATGAATAACCCGTGGATGTTAACGCCATCTTCTGGAGCCACCAGATCGCCATACACACTTGGCGCGTCTTCCTGTATACATATTATTAATACATTGTTTTGCGAAAATGATTTAAATTAACAATAACCATTAGATTAACGAGTGGTCTTTCACTCACTTTAGTCTTCCTCTTGTTCTGTATATAGACATCTTCTTGAGATAGAAACATCTGCATAGGTCGGAAGTCGAACATGAGCGCGTCTATAGGGACTCTGTAGCGTCTTGCAAAGGCTTGAAGCGAGCCCGTCAGGAGACCTTGTGGGAAGAATAGACCTGATACCCAACTGCTTGGTTGTTTGCCGTCCATTAACCATTTCTAAACACAATAAAACACTATAGTAAATAACTTATATTTTATTTTTAGCGAACAAGTAATCTAAAATAAATACCTGTACCATACATACCTAATCACGTGAAAATAAATCAGAGATTACAATACCATGAGATGCGTCCAATTTCGGCTTAGTTCAATACAGTTACTTTCAAATTATTTTATATCTTTTTTTATCCTGGCACGGCAAAGTGACCACACTGCACCTGATGGTAACCGCAGTGTGGTCCAATTAGAGTATCGAGTAGCGAGAAGACAATCTATCCCTCACTAGTCGACTCAATCATGCCGGCCTGCTGTTCAGCTTCTTCACACTACGCCATGGGGAAAGCAGGTGAAGAAGCGGTCGAGGGTCAAGTGTGTACTCAGAAGGCCGCATCACGGCCAAACATCGTACCCAACTCTTGACCCCCGACAAAAACCGGATGCACACTGGCTGACCTCGGAACGCGACACACTTGCGTGTGCCATTATGGCAGGTTTTACACCCTATGTACGGTGGTCGCTATCCAGGCGGATATGAATATCCTACAACCAGCAACTTGCTACCCCTGTGGAGTTTTACTAACTAATTTTAATGAATACGTATTTAAATTACAAAACATCACCTCCATGAATTCGATTCTAAGGGTGAGATCATGAATCCAACTGCCAAGTGATTTCAGGGAATTATAGCCCTTTTTGTGCCACATCGCTGGTACTTTGTTATTCAAAAACGAGTTGAATACTTCTTCGAATGCCTCTGACATGACAACTACCCCCTGTAAGAGCAGCATACAGGAAGGTAAGGGCCCAATGTAGGGGTTAAATCAATAGAAGATAATTATGCCAAAATTTTCAACCGACTTTATACGAAGAGTAAATATTTATATATAGGTACTCGAGGGAAACAAAAATACAAACAATTTAATAAACATTTCCTATATTACGTTATTTCAAAAGCCTAATTTATTGCCATCTGCCTCGGGCAGAAGGCTTACCTGATGGAAAGTGATCACCGCCGCCCATGAACATCTGCAACACCAGAGGGCTTGCAAATGCGTTGCCGGCCTTTCATGAAAGAATATGCTCTCTTCTTGAAGGTAATATTAAGATTAGGTATTATTCATTTACTCACCTTAATAGCTTTTTGTAGTTCGTTAAGCGAGGAATGTATAAGCGCTAGCAATGTGTTGAATCTGTCAGTTTCATGTAACAGCACGGTGGTAAGCGAGTGCAGCTGCCCCATGTCGTCTGGCACCATGAGGTCAGGGTTCACCAGCGACCTGTCAATATTAGTCGCAACAGTCGCGCGAGTCTGGTCGCATACCCTCCACACAATCTGATCGGGTGTATCTCCCCCGCCGCCGCCACTGGCACGCGGTTGAACGTCCACAATCGTTTTCAAAAGGGTACTTGTTTCTTTATTCTGATCAAAATGGTAAAACAATAGGGTAGTTTTCTGTGTTTAATATTGTACATTATTCGATATGCTTATATAATACGCAAAAGAAACTCTTTTGCAAAAACAGAATCAAAATTGCTTGAAAAATTCACAATATTTATTTTAAATATTGGTACTTATGAGCAAATACTCAAAGGCATGGGCAAAAATGGTGGCGTATTTGGAACATATCGCTATCTCCCTCGCACAACAGCACAGTAAAGGCGATTCTGAGAACCGTGACGTCACTGGATATATAATGCATCATTTTACTGTCATTTGACAATTACCCCTTCCAGCAGATTTGAATGGCGTCTAATTTACTTATTTTTGTTCGGATTCATAAAATTCCTTCGATAAGGTTTTAGGTAATGTAAATTGTAGATTAAATGAATAAAAAAATCGAGTCAAATACCCTATTCACTAAAATATTGTAGTTAGTTGTACTGAAACGCCTTGGAATTATGTGAGTTAGCTTTGTTATTAAAGGATAGATGAAAACGTGTGTGCCGTTACGTTACCTCAAACGCGATATTGGCATTATCATGCATTCCAAACACTTCTGGATCTTCAATAACTGGCAATATTTCTATATAATCCCGGAACTCTTCCAGTTTATCCGCTCTAGGACAATAATATTTGCCCGATAGTGAGTATGTATAACCATCTTCTAAAGTCGGCGGGGAAAAGAATAATTTTAGGATTGTTGCCAAACAACGTTGATCCCACATGTCAGTAACACGACCTCCGTATGTAATTTGACCTAAAATAATGAAGTAAAGGTTATATAGTTACTGGAAATGAATAGGAAAGTATAGTGTAGAGTAAAGATACCAAAATTGGTCTATATCTACGACGACCTATGAGGGGTCCATGTGAGCGAAAAAAGGACGTAAACGTAGGTGTCTGTGGGACGTAAACGGTGGTCCACACCTCCGACCTAAACCTCACTAAATTTATGCTAAATATAAAAAAATACTATCAAAGCAGGTTCATACCTCCCACTAGACATCGTTTATTTTTCTCATTGTTTTATGTAATACATAGGTACTTAATGGAAATGTAACTAGGCCCGTCTTTTTAGTTACAACAGTTCTCTTGGGGCACATTAAATATCTATGTAGATATTGTAATGTTACAATAAAATTAGAATCATGTGTTCTTTCTAGACCATTTGTTATTACTGATACAATTTTTATTGGGATAAAGTTTAAATACATTTAGTCATATTTCTTGTATATATAGCGATAGGGTCAGCAGACTTATCACGTATTTTTTGGAACTCGATATAATTTTTATAATTTACGCAACGTACAGCGTTAATCGACTCCCAGGTCAATAGGGTCAATTCGTTCAAAAACTCGTGCACTTAATGCGTTTACACGACGTTTTCATTACGAGTATACGTTTTGCACTCTCCTTAGGTAAGCGCGTTTAACTAGTTACCTATATTACTGCATGGCTTCACAATAACAACTTAGATATCAGAAACATCTTTCAAAATCAATTTCAGTGTAAACATACTAGTGATGTATTCGAGCGCATCCCACGGCATGTGTCCATCCTCGCAGAACATTTGCAGATTGAGCATGGCGCACTCACGATCACTGTTGTTGAACTCGTATGTAATGTTCCATCCGAGAGGACCAAACTTTTTGCGTTCCTGTATTATTGCATGAAACATGCATATCCCAAAGAGCATAGTTCGCCAGTCTTGACCGAGGACTGTAACAATATGTCATTGTGTTTCAAGTATACTGAATCGTATTCGGTAGGTACGTAACGTTAGAAACAATTCAGCTTACCCTACTATCATTTAGAATGACATATATCTAAACAATAATGACAGCTCCTTAAATTATAAGATGGTGTTTATTTTTTTTTATTTTTTTTCTCAATACTTAACATTAATTTTAGGTAAGAACCCATTGAACTCAATGGCCGACGACTTATCTGAAATTTTATGCAAACATGCCAAACAATTTAACAGATGAAAACGATCTTTAACGCCATCTTAAATGTTTTCCTATCAGTATTGTGGTTACTAATAAGAAAAGTACCATGATTTTCAAAGAAATCTTCTTCCATCTC
The DNA here is from genome assembly GCA_905220505.1 of Laothoe populi. Classification (NCBI taxonomy): domain Eukaryota; kingdom Metazoa; phylum Arthropoda; class Insecta; order Lepidoptera; family Sphingidae; genus Laothoe; species Laothoe populi. The sequence goes on along the minus strand of HG992149.1, from coordinate 13,083,308 downwards.
GACCAAAGCTCTCTTGACGTTTGCTTTCAACCCTTTCGGTGGTTCGTTGGTGACTTTTACAGAGTTTTGTAGTACGGACACTGGGAATTTCGCTGTCGGCATTGAACTTAAATATAGACGGAAGTCTGGATGCGGAGTGCCTGTTTCACTTCCTAAGTGAGCTACAATTTGTTCCAGACTCAACATCCATGATGCAGCTAAGTGACAATTCTGAAATAACAATTTATCACAGATATAAGCTAAAATAGACTAATCTTAAAACGGTAGCTTAACTGTGTAGGGAGTTTTGTCTATACCTTGAATGAGCGTATTAGTACAACTAAGTGAAATGTAATAACTAAGATGAAAAAAAAAAACACTCAAGGGCCTATTTCAAAATGTCGAATACTTTTCGATGCGGTAGAGTCTGTAGCCACTTCACAATTTTCTATTCACTAAATCAACTACCAGGGCGTTTAAGAGCTATCATACTTAGTGCTTATCAACTTTTTTTATCCTGGCACGGCTAAGTGACCGCACTGAACCTGATGGAATACCTGTAAAAAAATCCAATCTCCTAAGGGTTTTGCATTGTTTATCATCTTCTCTGCTACCGGCCCTTGGCCCTGCCCCAGAGATATAGAATGTACTCGATCGCGCATACCCATCTCTGTGGCAAACTTCTGGAATGCACCGAATGGATCTGACCCGGTACTCAGCACGAACACCAGGGGAATTATCGAAGTTGTATCAGCATATCTAGATATATAAATTAGCAATATTGAACTTTTCATTTACAAAATGAACTATGAATAAGGATTGGAATTACAGTTTCAGAAGCAGTTGGCATTAAAGTATAACACATTGTCAGATATATAGGTATTTTATCGAACGGTTTCATAAAGTGTTTAATATGGCCTTTATAAATCTTATCGGTTGCTTACATAGACATACGAATGGACAGAATGGACTGTAATAACTGCACAAAATTGACCACTTTGTAGAAGGAGACAAAGCGACTTTGCGGCTAATACTTGTGTCTTTCCACTCCTGCAAGATTGTGTCGTGAACCAATCAATATTCTTCAAAAAGACAACTGCTGTGCGCGCGTTCCCTTTATGGATAGAGACGCTCAGTTCATTATCTATGTCTGTGGTTAGCTAGCTCCTAATTAGTCAGATTGTGATATAGATTTGTGGATTTACACATTACATTTTATAATTTAGCTGTAATTATGTTTAAGGAGCGACCTCTACTATACAATTAGAAAATTAAAATAATAATTTTTATTTTCACTTAGTTAAAATATCACATAGTAAAATATAATATGAAAGTACGCACAATGTATTGAGCTGAACCGTTGGACTTTCTATGAAGACTGAACCCAGGCTGATGCTCACGTACTGAGCGATTGCAAATACCAGTTTTTCCTCCTTCAGAGCTTTTATCATAATAAGTTTTTCAAATGAAGTCAACTTTTCATTCCAATTTATTTTTGGAGGGTTATCGTCTTTCAAGTTTACGTGAATGTCCTGATGACAAAATATAAAGGTGATTATTAAGTACCAATTATGACACAACATTAAAATGTGACATTTAACAAATTGAAATAGAAAATAAGTGTTGTTTAAGCTGGGTAGGTGCTATGTCGCTATCAATTGTCCTAACTACACACTAATTACACTACAAATTGCTATCAACATAATATTCATAAACACAATTTTATTGCTGTATGTATACTTGCCACGGTAAAAGACCCTATAGATATAGTAATCCTTTTGAGACAATCGTCTAATATTCCGGCAAAACTGGGATCCATCTCCTGAAGGTGGTTAACAGTGAGCCACATTTGGTCTGTTAACGATTCAACTAGTGGCTTTTTACCTGGAATCTGTGTTAAATCACAATAAAAAATCTGCAATGCATCTCATGCGTAGCTCATCTTTTGTTATTAATACAGCGCTCAGATAGCATCAACTGAAGCTTTTCGATAAGGTAGAGGTCCAAAACACTGTTCTATCGTAGTCTCCAAAGCTAAATGTTATTTTTATACTTATATGTGGCCGGCTACCTGTTAGTCGATTACCTAATGTTAAGTGATCTATTCCCCATAAATATCCATCATACTAGATCATGGGCGTGTTGGTGGACTAAAAGGAAAGAAATGGAGACTGAAAAGGTCAGGAGCATTTGATTATTCGGAAATCTCACTCACCGAAAATAAGGCAAGCTTTTACTTCACGTCGTAAATATAGTTCTGCCATTCATCTGTTCATTTATTCTTCACCAGTTTAGGCACTTCGTTTAATCTTAAGTATTTTACTTACGACTTTAGTCCCAGCTGCGCCTCTCAGTATAAAGTTCCATTGATCCGGCGTGATCAGCCCTGCGTTCAAGTAAATGGCCATATTCAGCAAGAAGCTGAATACAAGTTTGTGCCTCTCGAATAATCCTCTGGAAACGTTCCGATATACCGATAAAGTTATTTCTCTATGTAAAATATCTAGTCTGGTCTCCAGTATATCGCATTTTTCACTCTTCTCAATAACAGCATTGAACACCTGCATAGCAGTTATTGAGTCAATAATCGCTCATATTAACATTAGTACAGTACATACATACATATACACTCACGCCTGTAATCCCCGAAGGGGTAGGCAGAGGTGTAACCAGTACACCCACATTTCGCCGAATTTAGGTCCCATAATGTGATAGGGGGCGAGCCTATCGCCATACCGGGCACAGGTTCCAGACTCCGGGCTAATACTGAGAATTTCTAGATAGAAAAACCCAATATAATTTTACCCGACCCGGGGATCGAACCCGAGACCTCAGCACAGCAGTCGTAACGCTTCGTCGTAATGTTATGTTATAGTTATTATTAGTTTCAATATTTAATCAACCACAGATTTTGACTAGAATTTTCCTCTTAACTTTACTTAGTTAGAAAGCCTGTATCTGCCTGACAATGTCGTTAAAAACCTAAGTAATTTTGCACACCTGGTTGAAATATTTTAACGAGAACTGGTACATGGGGTCGATGTCGGCTAACTGTGCCACGGCGAAGTACAGCACTGCACCTCGAGTCGCAACCGTTCGATATTTCTCGCGAGCCGCTGATATGTTTATCTCAGTTGCTTCGGTCTCTTCGAGGCGAGCGTTAATTATTTCAGACGTTTCCTATTTAAAAAACAAACAAATTGTACTGTGTGTTCTATAACATAACAAGATATATCTATATATATCTTCACTCGTTTGATTCCGGCATTTGCTGTTACAGTTTCAATATGACCTATAGTACAGTCACATATGGTTAGCCTCGGAATGAGAGATATTGTCTCTTAGAGGTCGATTAAAATATATGTACTAGTCTTTTGAGACAGCTTTTACAATGCAATAATGGAAGTTAATACAAGTTACAGCTTATTATATCTCATTCCAATGTGACTTGACTACTGCTACGAATATTTTATGTAACATCTGACACCAACAGCCCCGAATCAAGGATTTTTTCAAATCGGGGCAGTAACCTGATAGTGGCGCCCCTCTCTCCAGCGAATGAGATAAATTACTTGAAAAATCTCACAAATTTAAAATATCAACCATATTTTCGTGAATATATTTTAAGAACTATCGACGGTGATCCAACCAGGCTTCCGCATGATAGGCGCTTTGTGGAGCTGGTTTTTTTGAAATGAAATGAAATCGTTTATTGATCAAGTAGGCAATACATGTCTGTCCTGACTTGTCATAAGAGCATATGACAAGTCAGGACATAAATATTATTATTTTTAATTATAGTATAATATTATGATTTCCCTCGGTTTAAAGATCCGGGGCTGGACACCAAAGGCGTTTAAGACAATGTGACAATACCGACAGATATTGTAATGACCCTTCTATATAATTAGAGGTCATTGTGGCATTACATGAATTGATATACTAAGTCAATTATCAAACAGGTGAGGTTCAGGAGTAAGCACTAGTCGCTAGGATAAAGACGTACCTTGCTCTCATTCAGAGTTTCTATAAGCTCTTCATCGTCGAGAATGTTTCCAGACGACGCATAGAGTAGACGTAGGATCTTATCTTCAATCTCTAGTAAAGTCGCTTTGTCCGTGTTAATCCGAACGATGAGCTGAGTGCGAAGAATTTCCAAATCCGGTCGCTCTAATCTTACCACATCTCTAACAGGCGAGGAATAAACATTTAACCATAGTACTGCGTCATTTTAAATAAATACACCCAACAGTCACACTACGCAAAACCTGTATCGTGGGTATCAAGAACTACGAGGGACTACGGTCCCACAACACCCAGACCCGAAACAAATGTCTGTCTGTCATACAAACATTAGTCTCGGTGCGGGAATCGAACCCATGGCCTCTCGTTTCATAGCCCGCTACTTGCCCGCTGCGCCATGGAGGCTGTCATCCCGTCATTTATCCTGATGTTAGGAATAAGTGCAATTAGGATGGACGGACGCGTGGTCAAATGTCGCTGGTTGAACAAAATTAGACACTCATGACAAAGTAACTGTTAAGCCATATTGTAACAGGTAGGTATTATTTACAATATGGGTGGGCTCGAGCAGGGTTAGAATATCCACGTGCAGTAATTGTGATGGAATGATTCCAATGAATTTCATTCAATTCCATTTCCAATGAAGGAATTACAAAAATACTTTTTTTATCCTAGCACGGCAAATTAACCATTCTGCATATATGATGGTAAGCGCAGTGCCGTCCAGGTAGAGTATCAAGTAGTGAGAGACAATCTATCAGGCCAGCCTGCTGTGTAGCTTTTTCATACTACCCCATGGGGCAAGGAGGTGAAGAAGCGGTCGAAGGTCTAGTTTCGGAATACTCAGAAGGCCGCAACACGGCCAAACATCGTAACCCAACTCTAGACCCCGACAAAAAACGGATATACAATGGCCGATCCCGGAACGCAACACGCAACACACTTGCGTTTGCTACTATGGCGGGTTTTACACCCTGTGTACGATGTTCGTTATCCGGGTGGATATGAATATCCCACCACCAGCAAACTTTGGAGCTACGGAGCAATATAACCAAAAGTGATGATAATACTTACGCTAACAGCTGGTCCTCAAGCCCAGACAGAGTCACAGTGAAGTTGACCAGCGTTACTTGTATACATATTTCGGGCAGATAGTGCGGATTCGCGAGTTTGGTGGTGAGGTACAGACGGAAGTTCGAGTCGTACTCAATGTCACTGTCCCCCAAATGTATCAGCAGGCGCCCACCCTACAGACATAGCCGTTATTCTGACTTAAGAGAATAGCACCATCTTGGACTATTTATTTATTATTAGTACACCAAATTTATTAGCAGCGATAGCCTAGTTGGTTGCGGTACGGACTGCCAAGACGAAAGTCGTAGGTTCGAAACCCAAGTGGCATACACCTCTGACTTTTCTAAAGTTATGTGTGTATTAAAATGTTAATTATCGCTTGCTTTAACGGTGAAGGAAAACATCGTGAGGAAACCTGCATACCTGAGAATTTTTCGAAGGTATGAGAAGTCTGCCAACCCGCATTAGGCGAGCGTGGTGGACTAAGGCCTAACCCCTCTCATTAGTAGAGGAGGCCCGTGCCCAGCAGTGGGACAATGTTTAATAAAGGGCTTGTATTATTATTTTATTATAGTACACCAAAATAGATAAACCAATTACGCTAATTCCGTACGGTACGGCTATGCTGTGCCCTGACATTGCAGAAGTCTAAGGGCGGCGCGGCAGTGACTACTTACCATCAGGTGGCCCGTCTGCTCGTTTGCCTATAGAGGCATTAATAAAAAAAAACTCATCCTTATAGCTATAGTAAATTAAATTAATTAAACATACATATATAATTAAAAGCTGCATAAAATATAGTAAATATTAACATCACGCATTCATTTAGCAATAGTGCAAACATTCCCTCAGAATCACCGTCCATTCAGCTGCCAACACGTCAAGGTGTGGTGCATTGTCTAGGAGAGTATTGAGCATAGTGATAGTTCGCGGTATCGGTGATCTAGAACTATGTATCTCTATAAAGGTTACTATGAGGCAAAGTAAACGGTTTTAGGAATTATAGGAATTAAATTTTAGTGTGGACGTAAACTATAACTGCCATACCTATAAACATATTTCTCAAACATATTCCTTATGCTAAGGGTTATGTTTTCTATTACTCGTGGATGCCAAGCATGTTTGTTGTTGACTTTATTGTCTCTGAGATTCTGATATTAGCTAAGACTATGAATTAGAATTACATATGAGTAAATTTTCTAAAAAGTTCCTATATTCACTACTAGCTGTTGCTCGCGACTTCGCCCGCGTGGAAATTATGTTTTTGGGAGAAAAAGTATACAATACAAAATACAAATTTTTATGTGTTTAACTTAAAAAACGACGGATTTCATATAAACTTTCATCCCCTATTTTACCCCCTTAGGGGTGGAGGTTCCAAAAACCCTTCCTTAGTGGATGCTTACGTCATAAAAGGTACCTACTGTCAAAATTTCAAGTCTCTAACCCCAGCTGTTTTGGCTGTGCGTTGATCGATCAGTCAGTCAGTCAGTCAGTTTCCTCGTTTATATATACAGATATAACTATTATTGTACCTGAACGAAAGTTTGTTTGAGTAGAACCGGTGACAGAGTCGCTTCTAGTGTTTCTCCTAAATCCTCAATGAGCATGGGCCAACCAAGCCGTATACAATTTTCCAACATACGTATGTATGAGGGGTCGTTCAACTTTATGATTTGCAAACCGTTATCTCGTTCCATGTTCTTGATCCACCTATTGGCCTGGAATTAATAAAATTATTATTCAATTCTATAAATTATAAAAAGTACACTGACTTCAATAAAAAAGAAATTATGCGTCCCTATAGAATTTGAGGTTTGCCCTCGATTTTTCTAATATGCAATCATCAGATCCTGACATGGTGTCAATGGGACCACCTGGGAAGTATACTTTTTAAACAAGAAAAGAATTTCTCGAATCGGTCCAGGCGTCTTCGAGTAATCGGGGAACATACTTAAAAAAAAAGATTCCGACGAATTGAGAACCTCCTCCTTTTTTGAAGTCGGTTAAAAATACAATGCAGTTTCTTACCTGTTCTTGGGGGTCGATAGTAAGCGGCCACCGTCCCGCCCTTGTCACCAGTATGCCGTTCTCGGTGGAGATGGAGTCACGAGGCAGTCCTTGAGAGTTCCACGTACGCACCGTATATGAATCCGCCATTATTAATATAATGCTGTGTGAAAATAACAGCTTTTTTTATCTTGGCAAAGTGACCACAGCTGATGGTAATCGCAGTCACGTACAATTAGAGTATGAAGTAGCGAGAAACAATCTATCCCCCGCTACAAAACAATCTTGCTAGCCTGCTTCTACACACTACGCAATGGGCAAGAAGGTGAAGAAGCGTTCGAGAGTCTAGTGTCAAAGTACTCAGAAGGCCGCAAAACAGCCATACATCGTATCCACGTACTTCTCGACAAAATTTTTAGGCTTACCGCTCAATAAATACACACAACAGTCACACACACATAGTTCTGATCCCACTCTAGGTGAAACCTGTATCGCGTGTATTAAGATAAACGAGGTACTACGGTTCCACAACACTCTAACATTAAACGTATTCGTATATAAAAGATTTTCTTATTAGTGATATTTAACGTCAGAGGAAGCAAGATGTAACACTGTGTAACTATGACAGATATATGACAAAAAATATTAGATAGGCGTTTACCGAGTTGTTTAAACCTGATAAGCTTAGATCAGCACAAATACTTACTCAAACGTGTCCGAGGAAGGTATTTTCAAAACGGAACATTGTTCGATCCATCGCATTTCAAGCTCCCGTCGGTAGTGCGATGGAAATGCCCCGAAATACGCAATGCAACCGGACGCTACTATTATGTCCCCAGTCGTACAATATAACTGATGAGAGGCAAACTAGATAAAAGCAATAAAGTTGCATATTATTATAACCAACATTGATTCAGATTTTACAATAAAGTCCGAGGGATTTATGTTACCTCCTCTGAACAAAATTCAGCATATCAACCTGATTTATGGCGTGCTACAGATTTCCATCTCGTATTTAAAAAACGGCTATTATATCTATTTATATAAAAATCTATGTGTGTCTGTATGTGTTTCTTTTAGATTAGAGTCGGCTGGACCGATTTCGATCATATTTTCAGTCAATTCTCAGATTAGGCCAGCGGGAGATCCTGTGATTTTTGGTAGCGATCGGATCAACATTTTTTTGGATTTATTAGTGCTACCCGTGTGATTTTTAGTAATTTAGCAGCGATAGCCTAGTTGGTTGCGGTACGGACTGTCAAGACGAAAGTCGTAGGTTCGAAACCCAAGTGGCATACACCTCTGACTTTTCTAAAGTTATGTGTGTATTAAAATGTTAATTATCGCTTGCTTTAACGGTGAAGGAAAACATCGTGAGGAAACCTGCATATCTGAGAGTTTTTCGAAGGTATGAGAAGTCTGCCAACCCGCATTAGGCCAGCGTGGTGGACTAAGGCCTAACCGCTCTCATTAGTAGAGGAGGCCCGTGCCCAGCAGTGGGACAATGTTTAATACAGGGCTAGTATTACCCGTGTGAAGCCGAGGCGGGTTACTACTAATAGTTTTGAGTAAAATTTATTTATTTAACACACTTTATACATTTAAGTATAAGCGGACTTAATGCCGGAGGTATTCTCTGCCAGTCAACCTGAGATCGTGCAGAGATACAAGAAGGTAGGTGTTAAAATAGAATTCTATAATAGTATTAAAATGTATGCGATATCTGAACTACTCAGCAGTATCGATGATTATCAGAACCATACATGTATAGGTAAGTCATAGTAGTGTTGTCGTCGCGACTAATATGTGATTAATTAATCAAACCAGTTTCATAGGTACTGCAATGCCAACACATTGTTTCCCAATTGTTTCGTTACAGTACAGCGGTTTAAGATCTTTATTTTTAAGAATTTACATTCACTTACATGTGACTTATCTAAGTCTACTTCTTAGTATATTTTAGTTTTACTTTACCTTTTTATTTATTTATATTTTTTATATCAGTATATATAGTTTAGTAGTAGTACCTACTGATACTAATAGGGTACTTACTTTGACACTGTCTTCCCATCGAGTTTTTTCATCAGCTAAAGCTTGGGTTAGTTTTCCAGCTCGTGAAAGCCTTGCTGCAGCCAGATCGACATCAGCCTGTAATTTCTGGCGTTCTTCTTCTACAACCTAAATAAACAGTGATAACGGATGTTGGCTATTTTTTTAATTTGCAATATAACAATATATGAGCGATAAGCAACATTAGGTAAAAGGGACCTGAGATCTTAAGTTGATTGTTTTATATTTTCCAATGTGTAAGCAGTATGTAATTTTGTAATAATGTGATGTTCAATTACAACACGCAAAATTTTCTTGTCGAACGTAAATGACGATCAAAACTGCTAAAATTGCAAAAATTACGTAAAATGAGAAACAACAAAAACACACTCCATGTGACATTTTAAAAAAGTTAGATTGACGTGATAAATGAAAATTGATTTATATTACAACATATTTTATAGAAAATTATCGCCGCATTTGTAAGATGAAATAGTTTAAGTAACTCGTGTGGTATTGTCGATTACCCCCTCGAGCAAATGAGCGCACTCACTCCGTTCTCGTGCCTAATTTCTCTCTGGTGGGCAATCGAAAACTTACCGCACTAGTTACACACTATACTATTTCTTCCTATAGCATTAAACACTATTCTGTCAATGATGTTAGCGAAAGTGACGTTCATGTTTAGGCCATAAACATTCGTATATATCATGATATTTAGAATTTACCCTTAATTCATCCATCATTTTCTCTAGTTGTGCTTCGATTGCTTCGACTTCTTTTTGCTTGGCTCGCAGTACTGCCATTACACTTTTTAATATAGCAGCTGCTTCTTTGTGCCTGTTTTTGTATGACTAATTAGGCAATACTTTAACTAGAATAAGCCCAATTGGACCTATCACTGAAACGGTGCGTAGAGGTGCAGCTCATTGGGAGTTATAAACGATATTATTATGGTAATAACTCCATACATATCACCATAATAATATAGTTTCTCTTAACCCCATGGTTAAGATGAAGGAAAGAACGGACTTTTATTATTGGAAGTTTAATATTTGCATGAAAGCATTGGGTTCTTCAGTTGTAAAGATGCACGTGCTCAAGCATATAGACGGTTAACCTTTAGGTTAATTATCCTCCTCAGATTACTATTTCGCCTTCCATTATTATGGAATGAAGTGAATTTTGTATCTCAACATTTTTATATGATTAACTTTGCAAGATAAACCTATATTTGTTGCTGATAGTCTAATGAGATAATAAATCTTTGACTTCACTTTTTGTTGTAATATTTAACAAAAAGTTAACAAGTATCCAATATACAAAATCCAAGATTCTGTGAACGCCATAAATCCAGATTATTTTAAATAATATATTTTTCATTGTTTTCAGATCTTAATTATGCAAATAGAAATATATTTACTTCAATATTTTCGGTTCGACGACTCTGAACACTTTGGCATACATGTCGACAGCTTGCACCCACAGAACCATGGAACGACATACCTGAAGTCATATTTAATAGGCGTTGAATTTCAAAAGTTAAAAAGTAAAAAAATATTTTAATGATAATGTCTATTCTCACCTTCGATACTTTCACGACGGTGTCTGGATTAAAATCCTTATGAGTTAGGTACACTTTGATCTTCTTCAGAATGGCGTCAGGTATGTGATCCTTGTCATAGTCTTCTAATTTGCCGATAAAGTTAACATCAGAGAGCAATTTCTTTGTAGAGTCCCAATCGGGTCTGAAATAAAAACAATCAATATGCATTGACGATTTTAAAAGTAACAAAACATGAATAGCATAAGTCGGAACAAACATTATTTTGAGTTGAAAGAAGATTGCTTATTCAATAACCTTAAGTAAAAAAAAATAAGTGGAATCTATACAAATTCTTTCAAATAATGTACTGAAAAATAATCTACATTATTTGAAATATGACCTTTAATGCAAATCGACTAATATACTAATCACGTGTGTCCTACACTAAAGTAAATTGTGTGACATCCTAAAAAACTGGTTTTGTTACATTTTCAACCTTCCTAGTTCCTAGTACTTTCCTAGAAACTTTATCACTTAAATCGAGTCACGATGTACGGCTCTTTAGAACACTAGTACAAAACTCACTTAACGCCCATTAAGATGCAGACAGGTTCCATTACGAAGCGTACGAGCGCGGGCGGCTTCTGAAAAGCTTTCAATTCATTGATGTCAGCTTTATTGAGAGCTTTGAGGGCGTTCTGAGCGGCTTCCATCGCTGGCATAGCCAGAGCCAGGTCGGCTTTAGCCTCGTCGGCTATTTCCTTCACTTCTTCTGCTTTTATCTAAAATAAATGAAAAATTTCAATATTTTATACTTTGTTGTTTTTTTTATAATTTTTGTGTACATTATTTAGCGAGCTGATTTTGTTTATTTAGCAAGCTGATTTTGTTTATTTAGCAAGCTGATTTTGTTTATTTAGCAAGCTGATTTTGTTTATTTAGCAAGCTGATTTTGTTTATTTAGCAAGCTGATTTTGTTTATTTAGCAAGCTGATTTTGTTTATTTAGCATGCTGATTTTGTTTATTATTTAGCAAGCTGATTTTGTTTATTTAGCATGCTGATTTTGTTTATTATTTAGCAAGCTGATTTTGTTTATTATTTAGCAAGCTGATATTCGTTGTGCAATTAAATTCAAAGAATCATAATAAGACCGAAAGTCTCTCGTAATCCCTGATACCAACACAAGACTCGTATCTTAGTGTGGGGTCGGAGCTATATGTATGACTGTTGGGTGTTATTTATTTTGTTATCGCAATGCGCTGAATACCATATAACCTTGCAACGTAGGTACTATACTGTTAAAGACACATATCTCGGAAAAGAGATGTGCACTACATCTCATCGTGATATAAAATTCTCTAATGAATCACCAAGTAAAACTCTGGTCGGCGGTAACTGCTTGATTTAATACTTTAACGATAATAGCTCACGACTCAATATGGACCTCCACCGTTAGACTGTTGGGTTCGACAGTCGACCAGCACCAGACACCAGTGACATATCGACGGCGAAGTACCCATAGCTCTTAACTATCGAAGGCAAGAATTTACTTGAAAAATCGTTTATTTTCCAAGCAAGTTGAAAATTAGTTAATATTTTTATTTATTTAGAATAATCAATAATGTTGTTGCAACTAAAACCACACATATAAGATTTTACTACATGGAAATCTCGCCTACTGTAAAACAATCTAAAAGTGAATATGAAAAATATCAGTAAGGAGGTAGTAGTACTTCACCGTCGATATTATAAATATTATATCGGTCATCCATTCCGAGTGCTGTGAATACATTGTATACTTAGATTGTAAATAATAACGTTTTAAAATATTAAATTATATTTGCCTTGGCTTCGGCTTCATCTTTCATAACAGCTTGCTTTACTTCATCAGCTGCCTTTTGTTCGATTTTGAGTCTATTGACTAATGCGATACCTTCTTCGGCTTTGCGAGCTAGTATCGGTTCCATTTCACGTACTTTTTGTTCCATTACTCCAACAACGTCATAAGTTTCGTATAATTTCTATGATAAAAAATGTTTTAAAATACATTCGAGTATTTCTCTAAGAAAATATACATTAAATTTAGAGAGTGGACCTGTACTATGTATCGAGTAATTATAAAGAAAACTTGATGTTAGACAGCCTCCAAGTTGCATCAATGAGTAGCTAGCTGTAAACGAGAGGCCGTGGATTCAATCCCCGCACCAAGATAAAATATGTTTGTGTGAGTCACATATATTCGTGTTAGGTCTAGATGATGTGGGACCGTAAACCCTTGTTGTTCTTAATAGCTACGATAATAGCTTTTGTCGGGGTCTAGAGTTGGGGTACGATGTTTGGCCGTTTTGTGGCCTTCTGAATACTCTCGACACTAGACCGCTTTTTCACCTTCTTGCCCATGGCGTAGTGTGAAGAACAAGGATGGCATGATTGTGTTGAGTAGTGGGGGATAGATTGTCTCTGGCTACTCGATACTCTAATTGGATGGCACTGCGCTTATCATCAGGTGCAGTGTGGTCACTTTGCCGTGCCAGGATAAAAAAAATATTAATAAAGATGAAGTTAACCTGTAATCCACAAGAGATCCTATCTCTGCCACGTATTATTTGCTGTTGTTTTTTATCAAGCAGTGCGAGGTACAGTTTCAACAAATCTAAGTAACTACTCGGCGTCGTGTAGAAATAACGTCTCATTTCCTGATATAGCCGATCAGTCATTAAATCTACATCCTGTGAAAATATTGAGGAACAATATTAATTCTTTGAATTCATATAATTAATTACATGGGTATGTTTGTGCTCATTTTTGTCTAATGTTGAAGAAATATGAGACCAACTGCATATGCAGATAATTTTGTATTAGAATTTCGAAAATATGCAAGATTCACGAGATAAGCTCCCAAAAACGTTAACGTCGATAGAAACGTTTTTTTTTTTAAAGAAAAATACATTAGCCGAGTGACAAAGGGTGGTAATTGTCATTATTACTAAAAATGCCCAAATAATTCTAATTATCGAATTCAATGTAAGATTATTACTAAGATTTTTTTAACTAGTTGCAGTTAATATTCCACGGCGATATTTTTTATAATTTTTTCCGTCTTTTGATTTGTTCATAGAATTTTCTTTGTTCATAGAAATCTACGTACACATGCTTACTTATCTCCTAGCGCAGTTCTAAAATTCATTATCATCTTACGTGATATTCTATTCAGCTCACCTGATGCATTATAACGCACAAGGGTGAGATTTTATCGATAATTTCCTGGTTGCCGAGCGGCTGCAGGCTTTGTTGAGCCACCGACAGCAACGCCTCTGGCGGCCATTTAGTGAACCAGTCGATTGTACAGCAGTTGACTAATGATGGGAACATGCGGCAGCGGCGCCTGAATATAATCAACATTAATCAGCTCAGATTTCTCACGGCTGGGCAGAAACCACCCGCTATTTTAAAAGGAGTTTGATAGCTAACTGCAACGGCGTCATGCAGTCAAGCGATGGTGGGTCACCATTACATATGCTGGGATGTAGAGTCACTATGGATCATTAAAGTTGGGGTTCGTGTATCCCATTCCATTCTGATGATTTTGTCTATAAACTTATATCGAAATAACAATTTGTAATGCTAAATTATGCTCTATTTGAAGGTTAGTGCGGCCGTGGTAGAAACGTGATATAAAGATATTTAGCACATAAAACCTGGTTGAAAATTGATGTTTCGGCATGTACTCGAAACATAAGACATGTTTAAGTAAACAGTAATTTCAAAATGTGCGTTACATTAATGTAATTATACAAAGAGTAGCTCGACCGCTTCTTTACCTTCTTGCCCATGGCGTAGTGTGAAGAAGCAGTCCGGCATGAGTGTGTTGAGTAGCGAGGGATAGATTGTCTCTCGCTACTTGATACTCTAATTGCGCTTACCATCAGGTGCTGTGTGGTCACTTTGCCGTGCCAGAAAAAAAAGGAGTATTCAACAAACAAATTGAACATCTTGTATTAAATCATTAGCCATTATTATACTTTTGTCTCTGTTCCCATTGAATCAATATTTTAAAAAACCGGTGGCAATGAGAACGATAGGCATAGTTATATTGTTGTACCTGAAAGCCTCTCCCACAGGGCTCATGCAAATGCACAGATGCAGTTTGCCTCTGACTCGGTTGATGAAAAAATAATAGACAGAGTCGCGGTCTGCAGGATTGACACCAAACTTAGCGGCCTCGGTTCGGCATCCCGTCTGCACCTGCTCGTAAGTGTCGCCTTCAAACAGGTTCGGCACTTCACCTGCATGAGTAAATTATGTTTAACTCTCCAAAGTCAATGAATCAGAAGATAAAAAATATTAATAAAATTACATCCGTATGGCCGTGCGTTTGGAAGTCGTAAGGGAGGTTGGAATTTAGGGAAAATGAGACGGAAAGCACAAATTGAACACCGAAGTGATAATTGATTTTCTGATTTTCAATTAGATTTTCTGTAAACTCTTCTCACATGTAATGCAGCAGAAAAGCAGTGGTTTGTAAACACCTCTAAGTAAGTAGTTTATTTGTTGGATTAATAGTGGAAAACGAAATTTTATCAATAGATAGTATGTAGTAGTGGTTAATACGTGTAATTTATGCTGCTGGGTATTTCTTAAATAACAGATCTGCAACCTGTAGGTAGTCGTAACGCATGCACAATTACAACTGCGCCACTGAGCCATTCAGTAATAAACTATTTTACCAGAATTAAGCATGTTATTAATGTCCTCTAGGAACTCCTCCTTGGTGATTTGCGTGTCAGTGAACAAGAAAACCGTGTCCTCATTATTGACACCGGCTCGAGTGTACATTTTCCGTAGGTCGTCGTGGAACTCCGGAGTATCGTAGTTTCTTTTCAATTCCATTCCCATACATCTAAATGAAATAAACTAAGTCGTAAAAAAATATATTCTACATCTAAACTATTTATTTATTCCTCCACAATTATTTAGGAATATACTTGTGGAGGGTTCATTTAGTAATAATAGTGATTGTAAATTGGCCACTTACAATACCGGCAATGCCTAGCGTAGGGACCAAGATTTTTTTTTATCCTGCCACGGCAAAGTGACCACAATGCCTGATGTTACCTGATGGTAACCGCAGTACCGTCCAATTATTGTATCGAGTAGCGAGAGACAATCTATTCCTCGCTACTCAACACCATCATGCCGGCCTGGTCGAGAAGTGGTCGAGGGTCTGGTGTCAAAATACTCAGAAGGCCGCGAAAGTGTTCAAACATTGTACCTCTACTCTAGACCCCCGACAAAACTGGCTGATACCGGAACACGACACTCTTGCGTGTGCCACTATGGCGGGTTCTACACCCTGTGTACTATGGTCGCTATCTGGCGGAATATCCTACCACCAGCGTAAGTATTTATTATTATAATTACTTGCACTCATTGACGTGTCCAGCGAGAGTGGCAACACTCCGGCGTCCAGAGCCCCCCGGTCCCACCATCAGACAGTGGCCACGTTCAGCGCGGAGCACTCTCGCTACGCGCACCACGTGCTCTACGGCATCTTGGAACAACACTAGATGCATCTCGGCACGTGCCGTCGAATTATACTCCTCCAGATATTCCTGGTGAGCAACGGAATCAAAGCTATTGGACATATTTTTCAAAAAAGGAGGAGGTTAACAATTCGTCGGTTTTTTTTAATGTATGTTCCCCGATTACTCGAAGACGCCAGGACCGATTCGAGAAATTATTTTTTTGTATAATAGGGTATACTTCCCAGGTGGTCCCATTGGCACCAAGTCAGGATCTAATGATGGGATCTCAGAAAAATCAAGGGCACCCCTCAAATTTTATAGTGATGCATAATTTGTTTTTTATTGAAGTTGGTGTACTTTTTATGAATTAAAAAACTTTTTATATTGTTGGAAACTTTATTGGACAAAGATTTAGTTATATGTATCTATAATTAATCATATACTGTTTGTTTCCTGTAATAAGATAAACAAAAATAAAAATGTGCTAATTTAATTTTTGTCAGACTTGTGTTATTTAGAAAAAATAGATTTTGAATGCCTCGATACGCAGACGAGTAGACGGGCCACCTGATGTAAGTAGTCACCGCCACCCATAGACTTCTGCAATGCCAGGGCACAGCAAAACCACTACCTGCTGTTTCTTACTTTATTTAGGTACTTTATTGTGTGATGGGAGACGGTGTAAGAGCTCTTTTTGGAGCCAGTATAATTTCTTTCGATCGGCATCGAATTTGAAAAGGAGTATATTTCGTTTGATAGAGTTATTACTCACGTTTTAGTAATTTTGTTTTGTGTAATTTATTTTTCCTATTAAACTAACCTTTAACACCACTAAAAGTTTCGTCATATCAGATATTTCTTGATAATTCCTGTTTTCTTTGGGAATGGCTGAGTTTAGGAAGTCTCCAAAGAGCAGAAGTGGAGGACGTTCGATGATTGGGTCATCCGGCACATCTAATATCGGTGTATTGAAGTTCTTATCACATACTGTAGCCATTAGATGGTAGAAGTAACTTTTGTCTTCAATATTTATTAATCGATCGTGAAACACGCGAAGGCATTCATGATAAAACAATCTAAAAAGATTTTGCCTTTCAATGATGATGAATGAAATATTTAGATAACAAACATATTATTCGATCAATATGCTATAGTTACCGAAGCATTCCCTGTGGAGCTCGCATGTATGCAGCGTCTGCTTGAAGCACGCCTTGCATTGACTTCGATAAATCTCGCAAGTTGAACACATAATGCGATTTAGCAGGAGTTGGTAGCAATTCCGCGCATATTTTGAGATACACTTCTACAGCTGCATTTACTATTGGCTCACCTAAGATTGCCACTTCAGGAACGAAATCTTCCATATGACCTTTGAGAATTGCCTGAGGAATACAATCTTATCATAAACAATTTGTTTTATAAATAAAGCATGATAATATTTTGGGTCTGGATGTAGTGGGTCCGTATTCTCTCGTAGTTCTGGGTACCCACGATACAAGATTATGTATGTGATGTTTGGTGTATTATTATATTAATTAAAATGTAAAGCGCCATGCGTTTTCTAGAATGTATATAATTTATTTGGTACTACAATGTGGCACGATCTTATATGATAAGAAAAATGTATACCTTGAATATAGTTTTCATAGCATCAGCGTTCGGTGCTGATATGTAGAACATAGCAAAATGTCTCACAAACCGCGCAGTCAATGGATTTCTTCCACCACCAGGTGGCGCACAAGCACACGTCAGAACCACGTCCAATATATCCTTCCAGTATAACTTGTCTCGGTCGTATACCCCGCCGAAGTCTAGGAACTGTCTGTAGTAATGCAAGAAAAGCATTTCAAAATTATTATATTTATTATGTATGTATGCTTCTGTTTATGTATGTCCGTCCTAATTTGTTTTTTATGTTTTTTAGTCATCTTTATGCACCTACCCTTTTTTTGTCGCGGGGAGAGCATTTTGTTACTGCCGACCGCTCCGGGGGGAAGCGGTATGAGAATAAAATGGGTATGCTAGACTAGCTGGTCTTACAACCCAGCACTTCCTCCGGATGATGGCTATCTGAGCAGCTGCTAGATCGAGTCCCTACCCCCTATGTACACCCCACCTGACACTCCCAGCTGAAACCCCGCGGTGGCCTTCTTTGCTTACAGAGCGATCCCGGGGTATAGGCTATTTGACAACATTGAAAATACACTGCAAATTGTGGTCATCCTGTTAGACAATAGCTTAAAAACCATATTTCACTTAATTTTAAACAAAATATAATGTATATTTTTGGCAAATTAAACGAAATAAAGTACAACATTTTTTTTAAATTTTATATGAGATGTGAACACTCTGTGATTGATTGCAACTCTGGTGACGTCACACGCAAGTAAACATAGTTTCTTCGAGTGATTTTATTTCGCGTTTTATGTTTTATGGGTGATAAATTCTATTGTTGATATATTTTTGAAGCAGTTTTATGATAATCGTCGATAAAACAATTATCATAAAACTTAGCTTTGCTTATCATTATTAGCTTGTTTACTTGCATGTGACGTCACACGTGTCATACGATCAGCGCCATTACAGAAATAGCGTTTTTGCCGCAGTTTTGGAGATTTAAACTTTAACATTGATTTTTATTAAAAATACAGTAGATTTCCCGGAAATATCAATATTAATAATAGTGTGCTTATTATGTAATAAATAATAGTTTTAAATCATTTTCGAAAATTAGTCAAATAGCCTATTCTAAGGAGTTATGCACCCTGCTTATCTGTGTACACCTTAAGATTGACTGGAACTACCTAGTCAGGTCATAAATTCTGTCACATGTTTAATATAAAATAATTGAAACAAGTTTATTCATTATGTAACCATTTATATACCAAAATGAACTTAACAAAACATAGATTCTTATGACACTAAAGTTTATTCAAAATGACCTCCGTGATTTTGAATACAGGCCTTCAATCTGCGCGGCAAGTTGTCTATCGCAGCACGAACGAGGTCCATGTCAATATCGGCGGCTGCTTTAATCAAGGATGTCTTGAGTGACTCCAAATTGGGATGAGGCTTTGAGCACGCCTTTTCCTTCAAGTGTTGCCATATCTTGTAATCTAACGGATTCAAATCTGGACTGGATGAGGGCCAGTCTTCGTGCCGGATTAAGTCGACTTCACGCGCCGCCAGCCAGTCTTGTGTGCTCTTCGCTCTATGAGCTGGCGCCGAATCTTGTTGGAATACCCAGTGCCTGTTATTGAACATGGTATGAGAAACAGGTCCCACAAGGTTCGTCAGGACTGTATTTTGATACACAACTGCATTCGTTTTTACACCTTTCTCACAAAAATGTACCTCTGTTAAGCCCCAATAAGAAACTCCCAACCATACCATGAGCGAGGATGGAAAATGACCTCGTTGGACACGCGGAATACGGTTGCTCGCTTCTTCACTACTGTGTGCGTACACCTTATCATTTTGTTTGTTGTAGCTCTCTTCTACGGTAAAATTTTTTTCATCTGAAAAAAGAATTTCCCAATATTTTTTTCCCGCGTACCGCTTCAACAAAGCGCGGCATCTCTTCAGTCTCAGGTCCATTAGACGAGCATTCAAACGATGTCCTGTTTTTCTTCGATATGCCCGAAGCCCTAAGTCTTCATTTAACACCCTTTTCACCGTGGTTCTGCTTAACCCCATCTGAAGGGCCAACAGTTTCTGCTTACGTTTGGGATTTCTTTGAGTTCGCGCCTTCACAGCTTTTATCACTGCTGGAGTCCTAACAGACCGAGGGCGACCACTTCTTGACCTGTCATCTACACTAGAGTCTTCATTGTATCGTTTGATGGTACGATAAACGAATCTTTTGGTTATATTCAAATTTTTCAGTATGTCAAAAATTTGAATTGGCGCGTAACCGCAACGATGCAACGCAATTACTGCAACACGGTCTTCTTTAAGCGTCCACTCCATATTTAAAAATGAGTAAAATTCTAAAAAGTATACATTTTTATTTTCATGAACAATTTGAAATTCGAATTCAATAAACTTTTTTGTGGCCAGCATTCTAAAATAAAAGTTTTTACTGTGTGACAATACTTATGACCTGACTGTGTAGTTAATGTAGTAATAGTACTGCTACTATCTACTAGTTTTTAATTGTACCTTAGCAGTTCTATAGTAGGTTGAGCACCATACACGTCGAGACGGGGCATGTTGACATCATCGATGAATATGATAACTTTTTTGCCGAGTGGAGCTCCTATTGCCTTACGCGGCCGTTTATCTAGCCGCAGCTCTATAACTTCCTGTTGTAAACACATCACTAGTAGAATGGTTTATCAAATACGACAAGTTAAAATAAGATTTTTGATTCGGTTTTTTACCTGTGTGCGGGTGCTACTTGTTTGTGCCGAAAAATTTAAAATTATTGGTATATAGTATCCCGTGGAGGACATCCTATTTAGGGTCTCAACTGCAATACAAGTTTTGCCAACACCTGAAATTAATGATTCATTCAAAATAATTCTACATTTTTTATATCTATAAGTAAGATTAATGTGCTTTCTTTTAATAACTCAACATTTGTGAACAAAAATAATAATGCGAATTTGAATTTTAGAAATTTTATTTTTATCTATTTGCTTTTACGATGAAGAAATACTCTATATCGTGCATATAAAAATCAATTGATTTTCTGTAATCTCTTTTAAGTTTATATGATTTATTAATCTGTTATGAAACTTAACTAAGTCATGGTCTATTATATCTTTACGTACGCCCTCGGCCAGTATTTAAGTAACGAAAATTATTTAAAATAAATCACAATAAGCATTATATGAGAGATCGATGGCTCCCACGGTGGTCGCGGTCCCTGTAAGGGCGAAAACACAACTTGGCGGAGCGACGCGACGCTGAAATCGGCGGCAGGCATCATGAGGAAAGGGAAAAGGGAGGGACCGCCGATATCCGTACGTATCTGTGTTGCAACGGCTCATTTGATATCGACACGTTCTATTTTTCTTCTTACTAGCAGAACAGCAGCGATACGTTGCGTCGTCTTCCATCCATGTCGAAATTCCAGGCACGAATGGTCACTACTCACTTGCGTGTCTCGCGACACCGCTCGCAATGAAAGTGGTCGGTGCGGCGCCGCAACGCTTTTACTTGCGTTGTGATTTTTGCGTTGCGGTGGATGTTCATAGGAGTTTATTAGGAGCAGAACGCCGATTTCGGCATTGTGGCGCCCACACCGCTCTGTTGTGATTTCGCCCTTACACTTGCGGTGGGTACCAGGTGACTGTTGCGAAGCCCTACAGGTGTTGTTGGTATGTGTCATCGATTCCTATAGTTATGTGATTTTTTAACAAGATCATTATTTATAAATAAACTTAATAAGCACTATCAATGAAATCGAATCAATAAACACAATTTAACCTACCGTATTCATGCTACGCGATACCAAGCGAAGACGAATAGGCGGTTGAGTAATGAAACAAAATCTAATTGCAAACAACATATTCTTAATTCAATTCTCAGATATGCGACTCGGAATAATAAACTATTACAATAAGTAATTTTAGTCTAAGTAGAAGCGCAAAAATGGTCGCTTTATTACATTATGAATAGTTGATAAATGGTGATGCGGTATGAATTAAATAGCCAAGTATATATACATACAATATGTAACAAAAACCCTGTTGGGTCTTTCAGGACCGTATATGTATACGTATAGGCATAACAAAAAGAAAGACAACATTTTGCAAAATCAAACTAAGAATATAGTTTTCAAAATAGCCATCCATAAATATGATCGTAGAAAAATAATGCAACTGAACAAAATGTTATTGACATCTACGTTTCTAACTAATGCCGAATCGGTACAAATGGCGCGGCTGGTTCAAAGGGTGCCGACACCGGCGCGTGCGCCGACGACCTACCTAACCCTTGTACACGGTCAAGGTCGCTCCCGCCTCAGTCGGTAGCGCAAATTACTTCGGGACGGACTTATCTATTACATTACGAAATTAGGTAACGGTTGTGTGTGCTTTGCTTAGTGTGCGATGTGTTACTGAAAATATGAATTGAAAAATTTTGAAATTTAAGTTGATATTGTGTCTCGAGAAGTGTGATTGCAATTATGCAGCAGCATAAAGTCTTTACGAAGAACGCCGAGAATCCTTTGGATTTCTATCTCTGGAGCACCATTAATCAGTCTGTATTCCAAAAGACGTGTGATTCCGAGGAGGAAATGCGCTTACGAATAGTCGCAGCATTTGAAAAACTCAAATCTGATACACCAGTTCTGCGAAGCGTACGATCCAACATTGTAAACCGACGCGACGTCACAAATACGTACCTAGAGGCGGGCATGTTGAACACCATCTTCCAGGTGGTCAAGTGGACATTATTATTAATAAGTGTCAGTGATTTGACAAAAAAAAAAAGTCCGGTAAAAATTGAAATCGTTCATCACATTGATAAACAGCTGAGTGATATTACGTGTAATATGAACCTTGTGAACCCGCCGCGTTTGATGATGTGCCGACGTCGCACCTTGCTATCTTGCTCTGACTTCGCATTGACCGTTGCTTGCAGAGGTAACAAATCCAAGTACAAAGTTTACAAACAAATAAATTAATAAAATTTTATTAAAAATATTTTTATCGCGATAATTTACGTATCAGATTGGGTTTGAATTCTTTTTCTCATATCGGAATTAAAATTCCCAACAGGGTTTTTGTTACATATTGTATAAACATATGATTATTACCTGTGTTCCCGGTAAACATGACTGGTTTGCCAGCTCCAAGAAGTTTCTCGAATAAATACCCATAGCGCACCGTATCGATAGTAGGGACTAAAGTCTCAAAAAACGGTCTGGCGCTATCATAAACAAACTCAGGAATTATATCAGCCCACACTTTGAGTTTACGTTGACGAGTATCCATATACATGTCAAAGAAATTGAAACCTTGAGGGAAACTGTAAATGAAATGTTTAGGCTTTTAATGTACTCGGCGTTATTGGCAACGATTGGAACGCTAGTCCCACAAACAAAAAGCCAGCTAATTAGAAGTTTCATGAACCGTCATTTTTATTTGTCATGCGAAATTACAGTAAACGAAGAATAGTAAAATAAAATACGAAACCGGCGTTAGCAAAAGTTATCAATTTTTACATAATTCAAATAAACGACTGTGCTTGGCCTTCCACAATCTAATTTTTAATCTGTTTAATATAATACAAGCTGAAGTTTTAGAACTTACTATTCTGCCTCTTCTAATTCCTCAAATTGCCTTTTAATGACCTCTTCGTATCCCTTTCTGTTGACCTCCAATATATTTCCTCCAATACACCATACGTAACAGAATATGAAACAGTGCGCGATATACGTCTTTATGGCAGCTTTATCCGGGAGCCGATCTCCGGGCTCAGCTAGCAATGCACCCAATAAATAACATAAAGCACATACTTTGCTAATGTCCACCTAGAAAACATATTTATATTATTATTACAGTACACAGGGTGTACAACCAGCCATGGTGGCACACGCAAGTGTGTCGCGTTCCGAGATCAACCAGTGTACATCCGGTTTTTGTCGGGGGTCTAGAGTATGTTTGGCCTTTTTGCGGCCTTCTGAATACTCTGACACTAGACACTCGACCGCTTCACCTTCTTGCCCATGGCGTAGTGTGAAGAAGTAGGCCGGCATGATTGTATTGAGTAGCGGGGGATAGATTGTCTCTCGCTACTCGATACTCTAATTGGACGGCACTGCGCTTACCATCAGGTGTAGTTTGGTCACATTGCCGTGCCAGGAGAAAAAAAAATACGAGGGAAATAGAAAACATGCTATCCTTGAGATTTTTTTTGTATCGAAAGCCTAATGTGAAGGAAAAGCATATGAAGAAAGTGGTGGGCTTGGTAAAAAGCAGCACTGAGCCTAAGCGAGGATGAGCAGACCTGATCTGAACTGTTATGTCCGGACTCCGGAATAACTAATACTTTACGGTGCTTTTTTCTATGTCTCTGTGAACTGTCTCCGCGGCAAAAAAGGCGATTTAATGATAGATATAACTAACTAGCGACTCGTCCCGACTTCGCATAGGTAGCCCAATTCTTTTTAACTTTATTGCATTAACGGCGGAAAACTCAAACGCTACTTAGTTGACCGACTTAGCTGACGGCTACTTATTTCTAACTGGGCAGTAAATTTAAGTGGAATTCTCAAACACAACTTATTAGATTTAGGATCATGATTAGCTGAGTATCCCTTAATTTTAAGACAGACAGACGCGGCGAGGGGACTTTGTTTTATAATATGTATACTGTATAGGTATAAAAATAACTCACCTGTCTGATTCCCACACTGCACTTGGTATTGACGTGCGTCACGCCTACTTCAAGCATTTGAAACAGGGTATAGAGGAACTCTGAATTCTCTGCATTGAACAGATTCTTTTCGACGCCTTCATCGAGCCACGAGCGCACGTATGGCAGATACCCCATGTCGTTGGGATCTATGTACACCATACCACATCGGGATACAGTAGCAGGAGACGCTTGCGCTAGATCTGCCACCTTCAAAACCATTTTTAACGGACTTACGGACAGAAAAACGGAGAATGTTCTCAATTCATCGGAATCTTTTTTTTTTATAGCATAGTCCGTCAAACGAGCAAGTGGGTCACCTGATGTTAAGTGATCTCACCGCCCATGAACATCCACAATACCGAAAGTGTCATGTATGCGCTGTCGGCCTTGAAGGACAGGAATAGGGATTAAGGAAGGGAAGGGGGAATCTGGGCCTCCGGATATCTCACTTACCATACAAAACGCGATAGTGAACTGTCACTTTACGTTGGTTTTCTGTGAGACAGTGGTACTACCCCGGACGAGCCGGCCCATTCATGCTGTAGACAAATATGTTTACAGCGTGGCTCTACCACTTCTATGTTCCCCGATTACTCGAAGATGCCTGGACCGATTCAAGAAATTCTTATTTTGTTTTAAAGGGTATACTTCCCAGGTGGTCCCATTGGCACCAAGTCAGGATCTGATGATGGAATCTCAGAAAAACCGAGGGAAATCCTCAAATTTTATAGGGACTCATATTTTTTTATTGATGTCGGTGTCCTTTTATGAATTAAAAATTAACTAAACATTATACATGTTTATATACACTCTCACGCCTATAATCCCCGAAGGAGTAGGCAAAGGTGTAACTAGTACATCCACTTTTCGCCGAATTTATTACGGTCCAATAATGAGATAGGGGGCCAGTCTATCGCCATACCATGCACAATTCTAGACTCCGTGCTGATACTTTGTATATGTCAATTGAAAACCCGATATACCCGACCCGAGGCTCGAACCCGAGACAGCACAGCAGTCGTACCGCATGCGCAATTACAACTACCGAGGCGTTCATAAAGTAAATGAACATTAATATACTTATCAAAGTGCTTATCATAAAATGTTATTTACCTCAAAAAGCATGTGCACGTAGGGAGTAAGTTTAATCCGTTCAGAGTTGGAGAGACAAAGCATTTTGTTATCGTCGAGCACAGTATTCATGTTCTCAATCCAGACGGCGTCGACAGGGCCATCGCAAATCAACCATTGGTGGTCAGTTTTCTCGCACTTGATTTATTGCCATTATAGAAAAGGAACATTAGATATGTACATAACATAGAAATTGGTTCACTTAAATTTATTTTGAAACGATCGTATTAGGGTATTTCCTATTATTAGAAATACTGAAGGATAACCAGTATATTCGTGGTTCGGTGAAATAAGTGTAATTGTAAACAGTTCAATGGTCGCGTAGTTCAGCTTAGAGGGTAATGCTGGTAGATTAATTATAAAGAGAAGCAATAAGTGAATCCTGACATGCGGTTGTGTTAATATTAAGCACTGAGATGTGTATCAGTGTTATATTAAATCAGTCAATAAAATAGTAAACATTGTATTGTGCCTTTTTAAATATCCATCTTGCATAGTTTTGTTGATGTTGCTAACAATCGTTTGAAATCTGTTTAGATGTTTAAGTTAAAACGTAGTATACCTGCACAGCAGTTCGAAGGCTCAGTGGTAGTATACCATCATGCCATTCAAGCGTTTGCAAGTTCACTTCACCATACAGTTCGCCAATAGTGAGACTCTTCGGGTTCATTATATACTTATGAACGTATTGATACTCCGTGCCCGGGACGCCTTCCTCGCAAAGTCTGGTGTACGTGTCTGCTAGCACCTAATTTATTCGAAATATTATCCAAAATACATACATACATGTAGTATGTATATATGTATTTTGGATAATATATATACATACATACTATATACTCACGATCGTAATACCCAAAGGGGTAGGCAGGGCTGTAACTAGTACACCCACTTTTCGCCGAATTTATTTCCATCTCATAACGTGATAGGGGGCAAGCCCATCGACATACCGGGCACAAATTCCAGACTCCGAGCTAATATTAAGAATTTCTAGATAGAAAAACCCAATATCACCTTACCCGACCCAGGGTTGGAACCCGAGACCTAAGCACAGCACATGTGCAATTACAACTGCGTCACCGAGGCAGTCTATGCAAAAATGTTTTTTAAAATTTGTTAACCTTACTATTTTTGACCTTGGTGCCGATATTTTTGACTTACTTATTATAAAGGTCTGCACAATAATATTATTTTGGTTTTTACTAAGTAGATAGGTATATTGGTTGAGATATTGCTATCGTAGTATCATGTGAATACGTAATGAAAGTAAATGATAAAATATCATAATTATAAATTATTTTATTACTTTAGTAGGTAGCGCATAGTAAAACGATACTTAAAAACCTTAGAGTATTTAAGACTGGAGACGCCATTGAGCGCTTACCCCGTTTGACAAATGTAAGAGCACGGTGCTCATACACGTTCTATAAAACTAGTTGCGCTTCGTGATCCGCCACTAAAAAAGTGACATCAGGTGCGAATTGAGCTCCGTGAAAAAGCCCGCCTGTAGCGGTATTAACATGTAAAAATAGATATGACATATCAAACTTACAAAAATACAACATTATTTTTTACCTGGGCGTATTTTTTTAAAGTAATATTATCCTTAAAAGCAAAAAAACATATAATTTCTAAAAATTATCATCGGGTAATAAATGTTGCCAGGTTAAACTTTTAGCCACAGTAGTGCAAAATTTATTTGCATTTCAATATCTTAAACGCAAGTTGTTTTGTTTATATTCATTTTTAACTAGATATTGCCCGCGGCTCCGCCCGCGTTTAGGTCTTGGAGCATTTTAACCTTCTATATTTTTGTTGCGAATATAAACGCCTGCACGTTTTCTACAGGCAACAATTGTGTGCATCACTAATTGCATCTATGAAGGCATAAGACTTTCTTCTTGGTCTACACCGCGCTCATACGTTGCACTGTATAATTATAAAATATAAAATAAATTCCAAGTTTAAGTTTCCTTTGCTGTTTATTATTTCAATAGGTTATGGGCCCAGAGTGCTCTATGATATATTGTAGTTGTCGCGATAGGAACAGTATTTAAAAAATATAAAAAAGTTCACGCGTGTATATAACCTCACTTTTACACTTAGGTTCATACCGTCACGAAAGTGTTTCTTTTTCAGGGTTTTACAGGTTTACTATTGTAAGATGGCTAATAACAATTCAATGATGTCAATCTCAAAACTCACGGGTCGAGAAAATTGGGCAAGTTGGAGTTTTGCAGTCAAAGCCTACCTACAACACGAGGAACTATATGACTGCATATTGAATGCGCCAAAACTCACCGACGAAAAGGCAATAAAGCAAGATACAAAAGCAAAGGCCAAGCTGATCTTGTTAATTGACCCTATTTTATATGTACACATCCAAGATGCTGAAAATGCAATGCAAGTTTGGGAAAATTTAGCTCGGGCATTTCAAGATAGTGGATTGTGCCGAAAAGTTGGATTATTAAAGGAACTTATTAATACAAACTTAGAAAATAGTTCATCAGTTGAGGACTATGTAAACAAAATTATGACTGCAGCGCACAAGTTGAGAAATATAAAATTTAATGTAGACGATGAGTGGCTAGGTACTCTGATGCTGGCTGGCTTGCCAGATATGTACAAGCCGATGATTATGGGCTTGGAAAGCTCCGGTATGAAGATTAGTGCTGATTTAGTCAAAAATAAATTATTACAAGAAGTAAAATCTATAGAATCAGACACTACGGCCTTTCATACAAAAAATAATCATCCTAAAATTAACCACAACACTAAAAAGAAAGGCCCAAGATGCTTTAATTGCAATAAGTATGGACACCTCGGTAAAAACTGTTGGTTTATTAAGAAAGGTAATATTAAAACAGATAAAAACTCTGGTTTTGTAGCAGCATTTTCAGCAAGCCCAGGGAACGATTCAGTAAATTGGTATGTAGACTCTGGCGCCTCCATGCACATGACAATGCACCGGGATTGGCTTAGCAATGTGACAGCTCCACCTGTACCAAGCATTAGAATAGCTGATAACAAATTATTAAAAGTCGAATGTTGCGGTAATGTTTCAATTAGATTACCTGCACAGCATGGAACTATAGAAACAATACAGGTGAGAGAAGTACTATATGTACCTGATTTAAAATCTAATTTATTATCTGTAGGAAAAATAATAAGAAGTGGCTGCAAAGTTATGTTTAATGAAAATGGCTGTCAAATTTATAACAACAATAAATTAGTAGCAAAAGCAAATCTTATTAATAATACCTATAAGTTAAATGTCTTGAATAATGAAGAAATGCAAACCATGATTGCCAAAACTGATGACGATATATATTTATGGCATCAAAGAATGGGGCATCTGAACTTCACTGATATAAATAAAATACCTAACTGTACTGTGGGTATAAAGTTATCACCAAATATGAAAAAGTGTATTTGTATAACTTGTCTTGAGGGCAAGCAAACCAGGCAACCATTTCCTAAAGATGGCTCCCGTGCAACAAAATTGCTAGAGTTAATCCACAGTGATGTTTGTGGACCGATGAAACATGTTTCTATAGGAGGTGCCAGGTATTTAGTGACATTCATTGATGATTTTTCCCGTAGAGTACATGTATATTTTATTAAACACAAATCTGAAGTTTTTGAAAAATTTATTGAATTTAAGAACAGAGTAGAAAATGAGCTAAGTATGAAAATTAAAACTTTTCGAACAGATAATGGTACAGAATATAAAAATAAAAGATTTGATACATATCTTAAAATGAATGGCATATTGCACCAAACATCTAGTCCATACACTCCAGAACAGAACGGTCTGAGTGAATGGATGAATAGAACTTTAATAGAACGTCCAAAATGCATGATGTTAAATTCTAATTTAAATCACACATATTGGGCTGAAGCAGTAGCTACAGCTGCATATATTATAAATCGCTCTCCCACACAATCTTTATCTGATGCTACACCACATGAAATATGGACTGGAGTAAAACCAAATTTAAGTAACATGAGAATTTTTGGGTGTGACGCAATGGTGCATATTCCTAAAGAAAACAGAACAAAGCTTGATGAGAAGTCACGTAAATTAATTTTTGTAGGTTACAGTGATTCCACTAAGGGTTACCGCTTCATAGACCCTATAACAAAAAAAGCTATTGTAAGTCGAGATGTTGTATTTTTAGAAGCTTCAATACTAAGAAATAAAGTGGATGATGTAGATGATGTACCTGAAAAAGAAAGAAAAATTAGTAAACAAGAAAATAAAAGTTGTACAAAAAATTATATTAATGAAGAAAAAGTAGGAGAAATAAAAGAAAACCAAATAGACTTACCTTATTGTGAAGAACAGCCTGAGTTTGAAATGAATACTGGTAATCACAGTGATACTATCAATGATCCCAATGATTTTATGTCAGATTCAAATGACTCCACAGAAAATGAAGATATCCATGATAAAACATACTCACCAAATGTTACCGTTGACTCTCCACCTGTACACAACATGACTTTAAGACCACGTCGAATAAAGTTTCAATCTCCTATATCATTTAGATGTATGAATGGTGAATCCACAGTTACTTTACTACACAGAGATCCCCGAAGTCCAGAAGAAGCTCTCAGCAGTGATAAGGCTGATGAATGGAAAAATGCCATGTTTGAGGAATATCAGTCGTTATTAAAAAATAACACATGGACATATGTATCTTTACCAGAAGGCAAAGTAGCAATTCCCTGTAAATGGGTTTACAAAACAAAAACTGATGAAAATGGTTCCATAACACGGTATAAAGCCAGGCTTGTTATAAAAGGCTACAAACAAGTTAAAGGCATTGATTACAATGAAGTATACGCACCTGTAGTTCGTTATTGTTCAGTACGATATTTATTTAGCTTAGCAGCAAAATATAATCTTAAAATTCACCAAATGGACGCAATAACAGCTTTTTTACAGGGTGAAATTAATGAAGAAATATACATGACTTCACCACCTGAATATGGAGATAAGAATAAAGTATGTAGATTAAACAAGTCAATATATGGATTAAAACAGGCAAGCAGGCAATGGAATATCAAATTAAATACTGTACTGGTAGAAATTGGAATGACTCGTTCAAAAATGGATCCTTGTGTTTATTATCGCATATCAAATGAAAAGGACATACTTTTCATTGCAGTTTATGTCGATGACCTGCTATATTTTTTCAATAATGTAGAGACCGCTGATATGATTAAGAAAAAATTAAAAGAAAAATTTTCTATGGTAGATTTGGGTACAGCCAAACATTGTATCGGATTTAGAATAACACAAAAGGAAAATGAGATTTCAATAGATCAATCACTATACACAGAAATGATACTCACACGTTTTGAAATGCAGAACTGCAAGCCAGTGTATAGTCCTTGTGACCCAAATGTGAAGTTTAAAAAGCCAAAACATGCACATGAAATTTTAAGAGACATACCATACCAAGAAGCGATTGGCTGTTTGTTGTATTTGTCACAAGGGACTAGACCTGATATAACATATATAGTTAATTCTCTAAGCAGGTACAATAATCAACCTACTTATGAACATTGGACAGCTGTTAAAAGAGTACTAAGGTACCTGAAGGGTACTATTAATATGAAACTTACCTATAAGAAGACCAAAGATGAATATTTGTTTGGCTATTGTGATGCAGACTGGGCTAATGATAGTACAGATCGAAGATCCTGCACAGGATATATTTTTATGTTTCAGGGTGGTGCAATAAGCTGGAACTCAAAGAAACAACCGACTATTGCATTATCCAGCACTGAGGCGGAATATATGGCACTATCCTCCGCAATGCAAGAAGCGCTCTGGCTGAAACAGCTGGAAGAAGAGTTTTGGCCTAATCGCAAAAGTATACCCATCATTCTTTATTGTGATAATCAGAGTGCGATTAGTCTTTCAGGTAACTCCATGTATCACGCTCGCAGCAAGCACATAGATGTACGGTATCACTTTGTCAGAGAGAAAATCGCTGCCAATCATGTCGCTGTCCGATATCGATGCACTAGCGAAATGGTCGCAGACGTCCTAACCAAAGGTCTCCACAAACCGAAGCACGAAGAATTTGTTGCGTCAATGGGCTTGACAATAAAACGTTTGCGTCCAGGAGAGGATGTTGCGAATATAAACGCCTGCACGTTTTCTACAGGCAACAATTGTGTGCATCACTAATTGCATCTATGAAGGCATAAGACTTTCTTCTTGGTCTACACCGCGCTCATACGTTGCACTGTATAATTATAAAATATAAAATAAATTCCAAGTTTAAGTTTCCTTTGCTGTTTATTATTTCAATAATTTTGCTATCCCATAGGAAGCGTGCATTTTTTCGAGATAAAAGTGGTCTTTGTCATTTTCTGATCCCTAAACTGCCACTATGCAAAAAATCATGTCGATCCCTTGCTCTGTGAAAAACTAAACTATCCCATGGGAACTGTACATTTCTCCGGGATAAAAAGTAGCCTATGTACTTTTCCAGACTATAATTTAATTCTGTGCCAAATTTTAAGTAGATTCGTCCAGCCGTTGTAGCGTGATTGGATATCAAACAACCATGCATCCATCCAAACATACGCATTTATAATATTAGTAGGATTACTTTATTTATGCTTTCTTAACTTTTTCTGCGTATCACCGACAAGAGTGACTGTGAGCGCTTACAGAGGGATATTGATTTGGTGGCAGAATGGAGTCAGAAGAACAGGATGTCTTTCAATGTCACCAAATGCAATATAATGTCTTGCTCGCGTGCGATCCTGCCTCTGCACCACAAGTATAATATGGAGGGAATCCCCATACCTCGTGTGACATCTGTTAAAGACCTGGGAGTACGGATCACCAAGGATTTAATGTTTCGGGAGCACATTGTGCAGATATGTTCCAAAGCATATAGGAATTTGGGCTTTATAATACGGGAAACTAGGGATTTCAAGAACCTAGCTGCTGTGAAGGGCTTATATAACACGTTGGTTAGGAGTCAACTAGAGACAAGTGCCATCATCTGGAACCCCCATGAAGCTAAATATAGCCTCATGGTGGAAAAGATACAAAACAAATTTACCCGTTACCTGTATATGAAACAGTATGGAGTTTATCCTTTTTACCCGCTTATGTATCCGGCACTATTTGTCATAGGTATGGTCGGATACTATAAGTTAGAAGTTAGGCGTGACGTAGCACTTGCCAAATATGTATTTGAGGTTTTCCGAGGTAAATTAAATAATCCATCAGTTTTGGCCTCACTGAAACTCCTGGTCCCAAACACAAGGTTGCGAATCAATGTAAGGGCTCTTCGACGTTCCTGTGACTCGCACCAAGACTGCTCGGTACGCTCCAGTGGTCAGAGCCATTAACATAATTAACCAAGTTGGGCGGAACATAGATATTTTTAATTGCACACTGGCGGAATTCATAAGGGCGACTATAATGACTGTAACGAATGTATCGACTATATGATGGTGTATGTCTATTTGTATGTATGTGTTGAATTTATTGTATAGCAATGTAAGTATAATCGCATTGGGTGTGTTACCTGTTAGATTATATTTAATTTAAAAAATAAATAAACTTAATTTATAATGTAAAAATATTAGGAGAGTTGACATATCGATTAAGTTTACAATTTCATAAACTTTATTACACTGGCATTTTGGGTGGTTTATGTGGTAACACTGTCGTTTATGCAAGACTCAAATAGTGTTGTAGATAAACTTATAAAGGGTATCGATAATATTACTTATCCATCTGGACTGTCTTCTAAACACATACTTTTAATGTAAATAGTTCTAACACACTAGGAATGTAACAAAATATACCAAAACCAAAATAAAGCATTTGTCAAAAAAATGTGATCCTAAAAATGTATCCGGTATATTTAAAAAATATTTAGGTATGAATTTTGGCGCCATTCATTTATTACGTAAGATGATGTAGTGGGGGAGTCGATCATGTCTTAATTTTTCTTACAAGGGGAGGGAGTCTTAATAGTTCTTACGTAAGATCACACAAATGCGCAAAGTTAGGATTATACTTTGAAAAAGCGCGGGCCATGCCTATAATTTTAAAAACATGCAACTTAGATTTTTTTATATTTTTTTGAAAACCGGTATGACTTGCCCTTTCACCCGGTTCCGGCTTGACGTCGGCTTTTGGGACACCCTGTAATCATGTTGAGATCTCAAGCCCTTTTTATATGCTCTTCATAATAGATAGCCGTTAGCCGGCTACCACACCAAAACAGACGATAATCGCTCTCAATGACATACAATAATTTCATTCGCTAATCGCATTCGTTACCAGTAACACTGTATTTCTTGGCTCCGCTTATTTAATTTGAAATTTTATGGAATAACAGAACATGTTCTCACAAACTATATACCATTGGAAAGATCGTGTTGTGTACTTTCCGGTGGTATATTTGCTGAATCGGAATACCTCAAAACGAGTCAGTAATCATCAGTAGTCAGTACATTTTAAAATAATTTGCAACGGCCGTCATTGTTGTATTCCATGTGCTGACATACCTGAAAAACGCTTCTCTAAAATTAGTGTTGACCAAAAAAAATGGAAGTGTCACGGAAGTGGAAGTGTCAAAGCAACCAAAAACTGATAACAGTAATACACCTTTACGTCCCATTGACTCATCCGGCAAGTCAAGGAACAATAATGACTCGCTACCTTTTAATGACAATATTACGTATCGAAACAAAGCCACTGTTGATACTAGCGCAATTAGTGGAAGTTCCGGCTTAAACTCGTCCGCGTCAGTTATTACAAAGAAAGACGTTAGGGAAATAATAAGAGAAGAATTCAATGTCATGAAATTGGCTTTAGCACAGGACCTTAACCAAACCCTTAAGCAGATGGTGAGAACCGAATTTCAATCTATAAAACAGGAAATAACTGCTTTGGAGAATAATGTTTGTTTCTGAATGAAAATTACGAAACCACCAATCCGCCATCGCCAAATACCAAGACACACTGGGAGAGCTAAAGAAAGAACGTTCAGTTAACAAATACGTTACAGGATCTGCAAATCAGGCTTCAGGTTGCTGAGCAGCATAACCGTTCTAACAATCTTGAGATAGAGTGTGTCCCCGAGCACAAACAGTAAAACTTGCTATCTATGATTACTCAGCTGTCTAAGGTATCCTGCGACTTGAAAGAATCCGACATTCATCATTGCACTCGTGTGGTAAAAAGTAACAGAGACGACAAGAGACCTCGCTCAATCATTGTTAAATTGGCTACCCCTAGGCTTCGGGATACATTTTTAGCGAAAACAATAAATTTTAATAAGGCAAATCCAAACGACAAGCTCAGTACTGCTCACATAGGCATTGGAGGTAATAGATCGCCGCTTTACATTGTTGAGCACCTATCACCTAAAAACAAATTACACGCAGCGGCTCGCCAGATCACCAAAGATAAAGAGAACAAATTCGCGTAGATTAAGCAAGGTCGTGTTTTCATTAGGAAAACAGAAGAAGACGAGTTTACTTATATAAGAAACCAAGAGACCAGAACCGACCTAATACAATTCTCTACCATATCCCGTTTGTCCAAATCATATAACTCTATTTGTGAAACGATGTATGTATGATGTATTTGTTGATTATGAAATTGCCAAAATTCAAAAAAGCTGTTGTGGCAAAATGGTGCAACCATTTTTTCTTATAGCTACAATTCTATAATATTTTAATACTTAGATATAATATATATATATATATATATATATATTTTATTATTAATTAAATTCTCATTTGGTCATTCTCATTGTTATTTTTGAAAATTTAATTAACGTTTTACTTTTATTGAATACTGGTGTTACTTTTTTTTCTCAACGCATGTCGTGGTATCCTTAAAATGTTGTTCATTAATAGTAAGATTATTGTTACCTCATTATAACTTAGTCCTAAGTAATGTAACAACAGCTGGATATCCATTTTAAATAAATTAAAGGCGTATTATTTAAAATTCATTTTCTAAAAAATAAAGTTTTTATTTTTGCTTATTTGGCTTGTATTTTTCTCAGTACTCATTACCTTTATTATCTTTACAGTATTTCGATTAAATTAAAAATATTAATTTACACTATTTTTAACTATACCTCTCTACTTCCGTCCCTTTTCACGAAATCACACCCAGAGATTGCAAGAAAGCGATAGAAAAGATGATACACATAAAAAATAATCTTAAAACATTTCATAAATTATAATTGTTTTATTTTATCTATCGATAGATAAGGACAACGCTATCTATACCTCGTGTCGACATTGCTACGCTCTACTGTTTTTACACAGTTGTCAATATATGACACTGTAAATACATTACACACCAAGATAAATTTGTAACTGTGTGCATAAATTTGCCAGTGTTGTATGAAATAGTGTAGTGTGCGTGCGTAGCGACGTGATTACATTTTGCATTTGTGTGCACATGTTTATTTGTAGTTGTACGAAGCCCCCCACCGACATTGCTGAATTTTTTGTTCAAGATTCGAGCGTAATGCCGTCTCCTTTTGGTTGCCTACTCTAAGTTAAAAACATACTTACGTTAAGAACAACAGTTTTGCCACCACCCGTAGGGCCTACCAACATGACACCCCAGCGCACTATCATAGTTTCGTGAAGTTGTATTACTTTGCGTATTTGGCACACTTCTACCTGCAGTTTTTTCTCCAGTAGAATTATATCTAATTGGAAAAGAATGATTAGATATTTCGAAATGCCCACAAGTTATATAATAGGCTATTTGACTAATTTTCGAAAATGATTTAAACTATTCTTAATTACATAATAAGCACACTACATTGATATTTCAGGAAAATATACAGTATTTTTAATAAAAATCAATGTAAAAGTTTAAATCTCCAAAACCGCGGCAAAAACGCTATTTCTGTAATGGCGCTGGTGTGACGTCACATGCAAGTAAACAAGCTAATAACTAGGGATGTTGATATTTTTAAAAATATCTGATTTTCGATATATCGATATTTTTAAATATATCAATATCGGAGTTTGATATATCGAAACAAAATATCGATATTTCGATATTTTTTATTAAAAATATTGACTCTTCTAAGGGTCTGGCATACATCCTTTCTTCGTTAAACAGTGTGCCAATGAACTTATTAGATTCAAAGATCTTGGAATCATATTTGAAAACCTTAACCTTAAAACGTGATATTTTTTAAGTTATAATTTTTCGCATTGAAATTAATATTATTTTCAACTTTTTAGTTCGGCTAGC
Source organism: Laothoe populi (assembly GCA_905220505.1). Lineage (NCBI taxonomy): Eukaryota > Metazoa > Arthropoda > Insecta > Lepidoptera > Sphingidae > Laothoe > Laothoe populi. Next base: position 13,046,312 of record HG992149.1, on the reverse strand, counting down.
TAATTAAGCGTGTTATTTTTAAATATAATTTATTTTATGCTTTTGGTCTCGAAACAGCATCAAACGTACCTACTTATAATAAAACTAGCTGTTGCTCGCGGCTCCGCCTGCGTGGAGGTTATATTCGGGAGCAAAAGTATACAATCAAAAGAGTTGTCTTCTGCACTGCGGCACCTGTAGCGATTGTCCAGCCTCTCAGGTGTTGTGCCTGAATCTAGAGATTGCATTTAAAGAATACCCCATAAGTTTAACCTCATTTTGCCCCTTTTACGGATGATTTTTCAAAAACGTTGAAACACGTATTTCTTTATTTCCTACCAAAAGCCTAAATATAAATTTACAGACCCCTAAGTCGAGGAATTATGGATTTCCCATACAAACTTTGAGCTCCTATTTGACCCCTTTCAAGGTTGTTTTTTGAGAAAAAAGATAGCCTATGTCCTTCTCCAGGATATTATCTATTCCCTTGCCAAATTTCATTACAATCCGTTCAGCCGTTTAGTCGTGAAGAGGTAACAAACAAACAAACAGAGTTACTTTCGCATTTATAGTATTAGTATGGATATTCGATTACAAATTAATACATCATAAAAAATATAATCTAAAATGATACCTAATATTTTTTAATATCTTGGTGAACTTGGTGATCATAGGTTCTTGATACGTGAGTAAATATTCAAGTAAATCGGATGTCTTGAAGGTGGTGAACATTACGTTGAAGGATTCCGTTACATATATACTTAGTCTACATGGATACAATTGTAGCTAGTATAAAGCGTGTAAAGACAATCGTAATCGTAATGAGCTACAAAATAATTTACCAATTAAAAAAAAATACTTTTATATTCAGAGTGCCTCTTACCAGTCGGTGATCACTACCGGTGTTAAACCTACTGATCACAGAGACATCTCTGAATATTTGGCGCTTATTAGTCATAATGAAGTCGATCTCATTCCTGGTGACATTATTGGGGCTTCGCCAAGTCCCCGCCAAAGCCAAGGCCCCGGGTCTCGAAAAAGTTGACTAGCATTTGCCCCCTGTGATTCCTGCACCCATAGCCGAATGATCCTACCCTCGATTCGCCGTGTCCTTGTACTATTGTACATTGGCATTGAAGGCACCCATTACAATCCCCGGGCTACGGTAGGGTACCACAAAAAGCTATTTTTGGCGACGTAGAACGGACGCTCTCTGTGGTTGGACGAGCACATCGCTGAGTGGAAGAAGAGCTAAGTCACATTAACTGGCATATCGTAGGGCTATCCGATATCCGAAGACAGGGGGAGGAGAAGATGGTCCTAGATTCTGTTCACTTACTCTACTTCCGAGAAGGACACCAACCATTCCAAGGTGGCGTCGGATTTATTATCCACAAGTCACTAAAAAGCAACGTTGTGGAAGTTGGCAGCGTAGCAGCTCGAGTGGCGTATCTTATCTTAAAAATATACTCTGAAGGTTATACAAGTGTACGCCCCAACGTACGAATACATAGGGAAAGCTATGTCCAAGTACCAAGGCTTCCTACAGCGGTGAAATGGGTGACTTCAATGCCAAACTGAAGACTCCTAATAAATTGTTAATATTAATTTCTTACTACAGAGAAAAACATATTACGCAAAATTTTAAGAAAAATATCGATTATTGTTCTTATAAATAATCGATTTTTCTAAAATCGATTATTATTCAAGTGAGAAAATTCGATTTTTGATTTTTTTCACTCAATGTCACATCCCTACTATGTTTATTTGCGTGTGACGTCACCAGAGTTGCAACCAATCACAGAGCGTTCACATCACAGATAAAATTTTAAATAAATGTTGTATTTTATTTCGTTTAATTTGCAAAAAATATACATTATTTTGTTTATAATTAAGTGAAATATGGTTTTTTAAGCTATTGTCTATCAGGATGACCACAATTTGCAGTGTATTTTCAATGTTGTCAAATAGCCTATTACTATAATCGCACTAAAACTTACTAATAACGTCTTCCATAATACCATAGTCCCTATGTGGGAGGCTTACGCCTGGAAATAAGTCTGATAGAATTCCCGCAAACAGAACGGCATCTGCAGCCAGAAATTTGGGTAAGTTGCTATCGTTGAGAGCGCACAAGAGAGTCATTTCTTCGGGCTGATCTGGACTAGCTCGTTTTAAAGCACCAGCCATCACCTGTAAGAATTGCTTATTACTTTTTATTTTTTTTTGTTTTGCGTTATGGCTTCCACGCAATTTCGCGATGATTCTGCCAATGTCAAGGTTGGAGTTCACTAAGGTCAGGACAAAAGTGAAAAATGTTCGGTTGTAATTTCAACGAAACTAAATAGACATACAGAAGTTACCTCTAAAGAATTGATTAAACGATAATCTATATTACTGTACATTTCAAATTTGTATGAGGTATTTTTAACTTTCCTTTGAATGGTAATAAAACAAGTTAATTCTGTACTTAAGTTGTGATGAATATCGTCGTGTCGTGTATGCAATCAGTTACGGATCCTGCTGCGTGGTATAATCAAAACGCACAGATCTCTATTTATAAGTACTTAATTAGTAAATTTCATTAAAATCGTACTTTTCATACATCACCGAAAAATAGCCAATTTTTCCGTTCTCAACAAATATTAGATTTGTTTAATTTACACTATTGTTATTACACAAATATATATAGTTCGCGACAGGTCGACATAGCAATTTTCTAGTGATGTGGCAAAATGTAGCAGGTAGTTTATATTGATATTTATCTTATTGCAATGCAAGAAAATAAGATTAACATTAATTAAATAAGGTTTATTATAAGTAAAATATTTTATAATAATATTTTATTTATCACATCAATTATGGGCGATTTTAATTGTTTATTGGGTCCTGCTAATTTCGATTCGCATTGTATTCTGGGCAAAGTTCTAAAAAGACGGTGTAAAACGCAGCCATATCCAATGTCTGAATGACAGGGTAATTATAATAATTGTCTTTTCATTTAATGTCACAATTTTCTAATACTTTTCAAATTAGTTCTCGTGCTTAAGAATTAATTATTGTTTTTTTGTTTTAACACGTGACGAGGAAGCGACCGAAGTCATTTTAACACACAACGACAAAGAACAATGTGAGCGAGATCGATATCGATAAACGCGGTCGATGCGAACTCGTGCGTCGTGCATCTCTAAGACTAGGATGGCGCTGGCGATGTGCGGGTATGCGGGGTTCCCCGCGCCTCACCTCATACCCCGATTGCCATGTCGACCTGTCGCGAACTATAAATACTGGCATTAGGCTAGCGTAATACATACGTATACATACGAGAAACACACGCAAAGCAATAAATTACAGTTATAAAATGTTATGTCTCCTAAATGTGTTTTTCCAACTCACCAAAACACTTTTCACTGCTCTCATTCCAAAATCGTAATGATCTTGTTTGGACAACTGTTCGCTGGAAAGCTTGTACATTTGCACCATTTTCTTTGATAAACTTTTCGATGATTCAAATCCTTCAGAATATAGAATAACTTCCGCAATTAGAGCTGTGTACCATCAAATTGGAATATTATTAAAAAAATAGGTACTTATAAAATACTCTCATATTAGGTAGATAATGTTATTCTGTCAATTAAGTTTACTATGAGCAATTTATTTAAAAAATTGTTAAGGTGCATACGCATATGCGTATAGGCATAAAAGCACTTAGGCATATGCCTTACGCTGCACGGTTAAATGCAAAATTAAATGCAAGGTCGTTTTACAATATGCCTACTCTTACCGTAATCAGGCACCATCATGGATATGGGACGGAATAAAGCCTTCAAGTTATCAGGTAATTCAGTTCTACCTGCGTAGCCAGGGTTCATGGTAATGAACGCTGCACAAGTGCGCACCAGTTTAATTTCACGACCTTCAAACATGAATCTGGAACAATATACACAGTCTATCTGCTGGCTATCTGACTCTTGCTTTCACGTATCTTATAAAAACGGCAGACCTCGGGGGAGGAGAGATAGTTATGCCAGACTCAGCGACTTTCCTACCCAGTTGACCCGAGGGACAACTAGATCGAGGCCCTAACCAATTTTCCTATATGTCAGTGTACCTACTAAAAACCACGCAGTATCCTTGTGCAGAGCATGTGGGACGATCCCTGCGCGGTGCCTTTACGGCCCGTCTAAAGGAAGTGTACCTATATCACATTTCGATCCACGAAAGTAGAGCAAATGCCAGTTACAGGAGCGACGCAACGTCACGAGCAAAAATAGGAAATTATAAACTTACCTCGTTTGTTTTGCAACTTTTGCATTTCTGATTGTAATGAGTTGCTGAGCAATAACTGACAGTACTTCAATGTCAATTCGGTTAAATTCATCAAAACAACACCACGCCCCAGAAGTTGCTAGTCCCGAGAAAAATCGCCCCATCATTTTGTAGTCAAGACCTGGTTACAAATGAAGAATAATGTATGGCTATAACTTTATATTAATAAATATTATTCTACCAATGACGCAACGAAGACCCGCTCATAAGAGTGTCGCAATTTGTGCGCATAAGTCTCTGAGAACCTTGCAGACGAGTTCAATGTCAGGAGGGAACCATTTGCATGTTTAAGCGGTGCACGAAAGATGTAAAACTTGAATTTGTAATTGATTTCTAATATTAGTTAAATTATTTATGGGGTTTAAATTATGTGTGATTTTACCTTCAGAGCAGTTGAACACGACACATTGGATAGCAAGTGATTTGGCCAAGTCCTTAGTAGTTTCTGTTTTACCAGTACCCGCAGGACCAGCTGGTGCCCCTCCGAGGTCTAACTGTAGGGCCCCCATCAGGCACAAATAGCATCGATCAGTCAGAGGAGTTATTACTAATACGCCTGTAGAAATACGAAACCTGAGTCTTTCAACCCAACTAGTGAGCATTGTTTACTTGGGATAATTAGAATTCTGTAGATTTTATTACAAATGCTATAAGCATGGCTGGTTCGGCCCAGTCTTATAATCTATTAGACTTCGGTAAGTTGTCTTAGTTTTTCAAGTTGGTCTAGTTTAAGTGCTAATAATTAAAAAGTTTCTCCGACAACACAAACCGAACAAAATGTGGCCATAGGGGAGTTATTTCAAAAAACCAAATTATAGATTTTTTTATTTTATATTACACGTGTACAGAATATCGGCACTTGAATGCCTAAATTATCTGAATTTAATGATTATGCTGACATACGGATGGAAATCGAACATATGGTAATCTAAAAAATACTAGACTGCAATTCGGTTCAAATAAAAATCTTTTGTTTTAATCAGTTGAAAGAATAAAAATGTGTACCTCCCGCGCCCAAGTATTCGTGGCCGTAAATATACAATGCGCTTGACATACGAGCAACGCAATTATCGATATCATCTTCCCAATAATAACGAATCATTTTAAGCCATTCGAAATCATTACTGCAAAAATAACAGTGCTATTAGTGAATTCGATTAAAATACAACGAGACATTTTTATAAGTAACGTATTTACAAATTAAATAAGGACATACAAAGAAAATATTGTTATAATTATGGCAGTTATCTATCATTACGCCAAGACAATAGTATTCTAACACTAAATTACTCACGCTCGTTGGACATGCTTCTCAACCATCTGTGATATGGTGTCTCTTGCATGGACATCTATGGTTATCAGTGCACATAAAACTTTTCGAAATAACGGAGTGAGATCTTTGCGGGTTAACGCAGCTAGGTCATTTAAATCAGCGATGCACTTTTTCTCGTACTCGAGGAGAGTGGTGTCAATGCGTAGTGGTATTTCTAGATCAAACACTTCGTGAACGCCTCTAGCCCACATTATTTGTGATACTGTTAAAACCACCTGGATAAAGTATAAGGATGTATAACATTTTTGGCGTGCTCAAAGGCCTAAGTAACTTACCCAAAATATTCTTACATTCTAAAAAGTGAATGGATGTTCATGGAGAGCGATAATAGCTTGCCATAACTCACTATAAAACTTAATTTGATATTTTTATTGTTTTAAATGAAGGGTGGTAATCCTAAAAAAATACAAGAGGTACCTGATTAGGATGGAGTTCCACCCAATCAGCTCGTGGGCGCGTGATGAAGTCTTTAAGAGCGTACTTCATACACCGCTTTACAGATGCAAACATTGCCTCTTCTACCTTGCCGAGCCAGTCCTCAACGTTGCCTCTAGCTTTTAAGCCCTAAATTTAAAGACCAATAATTAATGTTCAATTCAAAAGTTGTTTGAATTTATAATAGATTATGTTTATTATACGATCAAAATATAATTCATTATTTAGTTATTCGTTGTGCCTAAAACTAACCTTTCCTAAGTTTACTCTTTCGCTTTCTGGTGATATCATGGCTATTATATCGGTGGTTAGGTCTTCTGTCTTGGCAGTTTTAGCGAGTTTGGCTTGTAGCATATCTCTAGTTTGAAATGACATTTCTTTTTCCACTAATGTGCCGTCTTCCGTTATTTCCATTTCGCTATCAGGTAGCTTTACTCCAAATTCTAACTTAGCGATTGCATCGAAACATTTGCGAAGATGTGGTTGCACAGCATGTGGGTTCCGCGTCTAAAAATGACCATCAATAATATATAGATTGATATGTACATTCAAATAGTTTAATATAGATTTCAAATATTGAATATTTATTTTAGAATGGTATTTATAAAAAGTAATTAAAATAAGCCTTTTCCAAATGTTGATATCATCATTAAAAACAAGTAATACAGAAATCATATACCTGAGCTAATATTTCGAGTAATTCGTCATTGGATAAAAAGAAGAATCTTGGAAAGGCAACTCGTTTCGTCTCTAGGTAAGCTTCAAGGCATTTCATGATTTGATCCAACATCTCATTGTTTCGAACAAATTCTTCATACAGTTTTGGTTGTGTTGCAGCTGGCATTGCCAACGGTACCTAAATATTAACGTAAATATTGGTTTTATTGACTTGGATCAAAGATTAACATAAGGGTGTGAGTAAACGACCCATCATATCGTGTCGCGAAGTCCGAACGCACTCGTCTATACCTAAAAAGCTACGTCCGTGTCGACAAAATTTAGATATCACTTAATAAGAATTGCAACTAACTGCAGAATTCTTCTTTGAATAAAATTTAATGAGCTCCTGGTTTATTTTCAAATACCTTTGCTAGCTTACGCATAATATCCTTCCATGACTTATCGACCATAGTAAAAAGTCGAGTCTCGTTAGGTAATTGTCTTTGAATATCCGGAGCAGAAAATATAACTTCCAGATACATCCACGTTTGCTGGCATGCATACCATTCTTCCTACAGACAATAAAAATAATAGTAATTTAAAATAAAATAAGAGCATCTTCTGCATAGAAGGAATGGCCTCCTCAGTAGTAGAGTAAGTGAGAGAAGATCTCTTGTTTGCCACAGCCCATATAATTCCACGAAGTAGCAGTGTGTAAGCAAAATTGCTATCCATTTAAATGACATTAACAATATTGAAATTACTTGGCATTATTGGGTCATCAAATTAACATAATCACATAGGTGTGCCCTAGACGGTTAGCATGCACTTAGGCGTTCTCAAAGTTTGGTGCATACGATCATTACAATATTTCAAATATAATATCTAGTTAGTATGGTCCGACATATAGATCGATAATCTTATAAACTCATTATTTTTATTACGGGCGTGAGTGTACATACATATATTCTTCATGACATATCTAATCTTACAAGCATAGATTATAATCATAGTTTCATTACTATCTACCCGACGATACATTAAAATAATATACCAAAGACAAACTTAAGAAAGACATTCATAACACCATGTAGCAGAAAAGAGTAGTTAATTAAAATTCTGAATATAAAAATACTTACAAGTGTCTTAGCGAATAACTCTAAGTTTCTGGCCCACTCTTCGACCCTGCTCTTAATGGGCCCGCAGCTCCTCGAGCTTAAGATGGTGCTCACGTGTATATTACTTTCATCCAGAGCCGCTTGTATTTCGTCTAGACCTCCGAGAACGTACACATCTCGAGCATCTTTGTGTAATAACACTGGGAACTCTAGAGCGGCCCATATTTCTTCCACCTGTAAATGGAAAGCATATTTGTATTTGGTTCGATTCCAACACCGGGACAAATGTCTGGGTCTGGGTGTAGTGAGACCGAAAGTCTCTCGTAGTCCCTGATACCCACGACACAAGACTCGTTTCCTAGTGTGGTGTTATTTATTTATTTATTATATTCATTTTTACCTTTTTGAGTAAAGCTTCAAGACCTGCTTCGGAACTAGCTTGTCCAGCAACTTCCATCAGTTCCTCTGCAAATTGGAAAGCATGCAAATCTTCAAGTATTTTCAGAGTAATTACCACATCTGGTGTGAAACGAGTATGCAAAATTTCTTCGATTTTCACCCAGTGGCGCGGTTTCAATGCAGGATTACGCAAATATGTCATTACAGGTAACTAAAAGAAAATAAAACGTTACATAAATTAAAAAATAATCTCTGTGTGTGATTTATTTATCAAGATATTTTATTACATGTTAGTATTTATGGATTTTTTCAACATACCTTATCTTTGATGATGTCTATCGTTTCTTTACATTTTGGAACAATTTTGTTTGAAGGCAGACCTTTATCAAGCTGATTAAATATTTTGCCGAAATTAATCGTCGTTGTCTGAATTTCATCAACGTCTAAAGAGTTAAACGGATTTTCATACCTAGTATGGAGTAAAAACAACCGTTAGGCGGTCTGAGGTGACTAGCTATTTTAGATATTTAACATATTATTGACTCAAAAGGAAATACTATAATACAGTCATGATGTTTAATGTACCATGATTTAAACATGTCTTCCCATTCTTTGGATGATGTCCATAATAGTTTTCTTAACTTTACATCATTTACCGCCTCATCCAGCTGTTCCAGCCTTGCTGGTGGTATCTGGAAATTTACATACATACATATACGCTCACACCTGTAATCCCTGAAAGAGTAGGCAGAGGTGTATCCAGTACAGCCACATTTCCCCGATTTTATTACGGTCCCATAATGTGATGGAGGCGTGCCTATCGTCATACCGGGCACAATTCCTGACTCCGGGCTGATACTGAGTATTTGTAAATAAAAACCGACCCCGAGACCTCAGCACAGCAGTCGGAACGCATGCGCAATTACAACTGCGCCACCGAGGCTGTCCATAATAACTAGATTCATAATGAGCGCTGCCTGCGAATGCATACCCTCAATACAAAAAAAAATTGTGAGTGCATTACTGACTTCTGAAGCAAGAAAAGTACCCTACCAACCTAACTAAACCCAAGAACAATATAATAATCATTGAAATAAAACGATTTTTACGGATTATATCGCGGTTTATTTTACTTTTTTAACCCGACGTTTCGAAGGCTTTACAGCCTTCGTGGTCACGGGGCAGACTGATCGTTTTATTTCAATGTATAATATTCGCGTAAATATAAGAAACCATAATATAATACTCATTAGGCCTTCACAGTATGTACATATATTTTGCCGTTATTATAAAATAAATAAATAAACATGAGTGCGCGATGCCGACCGCGAATAATACTGACAATTCTTTAATATGAATTCACCAATAAGCTACCAGACTGAGTAATTTGCACCTTGGCCGATTTGGGTCATATTCCTACAACACTTTAAATGCTTGTACTTGGAAAATTTACGAGTCGATTTAAATTATATTTCTCTCGTATATATATGCCTCATGCCTCTGACTTATTAAAACTCAAATAATTATCCAATTTAATATTGATATATGTTTGAATTTTGTGTAGAATTGTCGCATATAGTCAATGGGATGCCCCACTCCCCCAAAAAATGTGAAAATACACCTAGGATGTTGTTTCGAGATTCAAAGATAGACTGAAAAGTATTTTAAACTAAAAAACAGAATATGAATATTATAGTATGATTTATTATTTATATGAATAATAGGTATCTATTTATTCATATAAATATAATATCATGGCTGTCCGAGTGGGCATTAAGGCCTATACAAGTGTAGTATTAACATATTTTACAGACCTTAAATATTTTCTGCCACTCTCTTATCTGTTTGTCTCTATTTGAACACTCTACAAGTTTATCCATCAGTCCATTTAACGTTTCCATCACTTTTTCCATATCTGATTTCTCGTCATAAAGCCATGGTTGCTAAAAATTACAATATTTTTTCGTTAACAGTATGTTGATACAGTATGAAAATTTCAATTTTATCTGTATTACTTCTTATTCTTACTGTATTATCTCTATTATTTCATAATAATATTTTAGAGCACAACTATTTACCGCGGCTTCATCCCGTAATTTATTCACGTCCATCATGAGTTCCATAATGTCTTTACCGATCTGACTTGCAAACAGTCCAGCCAGTTTACTTCTTGTTTCCAGCCGCGCATCGACATCGGTCCGTAACGTGCCCAAAGCTACACTTAAACCTGGTGAAGCATTTAGTATAATTTTGGTATATAAGTATTATATTTAAAGCTCACACAACATAGACGCACGCACGTACACGCTTATGACAACCTTACATGGATTTCGGGTTAAATCAATGCAAGAGTAAAGAAACATTACTGTATCTCCCTAAGCAATTGCTTAACGATGACTTATGACTCTAACGTCTGTTGGCAAAAAAAAATTAGATTTCTTATTTATGATGACTTTTTTTGAAGTTTATTACAAACCTAGGTATTCGGTCAAATCATCGGGCGGTATCGGTATGTTGTACTCTCCCATGAGATCGTAGAGTTCCCTAAGATATTCTAAGCGTTCCTCCAGATACGCGACGCGTGGTTCAAGTCCATCCATCATGAAATTGAATGCAACTAGTTCCCCGGCTTTCTCCGGCTCTTTGGTGATGTCTTCGGTAATATTGTTAATACCATCTAATATTTCATCGATAGCGGCTCGACCAATACTGCAAATGTTATGTATTAGATATTCTTTTTTTACTTCGACTTCTAAATATTATTTATATTAATTATATTTGCTATAGATTATAAAGGAATTACTTACTCAGGAGTAATATTAAGAACAACATCAAATAACCTCCTAGGTTGCGGTCGAAATAACTCCTGGAATGGACTTAGACACAAAAACAGTATACCCAACGGCTGATAACAAACAACTTCCTCTATAGATTCCATTTGCTTCACGAGCTTTTCGCAAAGTCGTCTAAACTCATTGATATCTCTTTCGTTTTTTATAATATTTAGGTCTATTTCATGAGCTTCTTTAAAACTATCCATGAAGCCTTGTAAACGTCTAAGGAATATCCAAATATTATCGAAACCGTTTTTGATAGCATTCGGAATGAATGTAATATCTTCTATCATTTTTTTATCTTGGTTCAATAGGAAGTATAAATTAGGAGATACACCAGCGGACCATTCGACTTGTTTGCCCATAACCGTTGGTTGTACAAATATTTGTAAAGTTGGCTCGTCTAAGAAATTATGGAAAGTTCGTACATATTCATCCCAATAGCTTGTTATCTTTTCCAGATATGCCGACATAACTTTTTCACTTGGATTCAGAACCACTTCGCCATTAGGTTCTACGTAAGCGTCCACTTGAAACAGGGCCCACTGTGTTGTTATTTTAGTTAATATATAATTTCAATTGAAATATACTTAATGTGTAATAAATAAAGCAATGTTTAAACTTTGTCCATGGATATAAAGGTATTTTACAGAAAGAGAACCATCACTATAAGTATACAGTAATACAGCAACAACATACCTTACAAGTATCGGTATTCCTTGGAATAACTTCCAAGACTTCGTCAACTGCGGTACCTTCTAGTAGTTGGCGATCTGGCGTGAAGCCGACGTGGATGTGAAACATTTCGGCCAACATGTTATTGGAGCGTTTTGTTAATCGATATAACATATAGTTCGTCATATAATCAGTTAATTTTATAAAACTGTAACAATATTTCCACATTAGCATTACTACGTATGAACTAATGGATATAGATAATTACGGAAATGAAAGTCTTACCAAGCCAATCTTTCACAATATTTTCTTTTATTTGCCTTTTCAGTGTAAGACATTCCTCCAGTTGGCTTTCCCCTTATCATTTGGAATGGTGGGATATTTCTGTCGTCATATACAAAACCTTGTTGATAGAGCGCCGTATGGCACGTTTGCGTTATAATATCTAAAGCGACAGCCCGGAAATCATTTAGCTTATCCCTTATGTATTCCACACGTTTCATCTATAATACAAGAATTTTATACTTAATATTTGCCTACTCGACTACGACTCCAAAAATAAATGATTTAAATTGTATGTAATTAATTGATGTAAATGTAACCAATTATTTTTTGCTTTTTAGTTGTGTCTGGGTTTTTTTGAAGGCGGTTTTATTTAAAAAGTAATAGTTTTTAAAACACAAGCCCAATATTCAACTACTTTCGCTAGATCTCCAATTTTCGAGTGTTTCGTTTCTATAATTGTGACCAATATGTTTTCTGTAGTCGCTTATTAGTCAACATTGATGGGTTTTTACAATACTTTACAGCTCAATTATTCATATTTCGTGTATTTAGCTACCATCTCACCACGATAAAGCAAACTGCAGTCTAATTCAGAGTGCGCGTGCTCATAATTTGGTCTAGAAATTATTTCTGGTAATTCTGGTTCACTAAGTAGGTGTTCTTGCGTAATATTAAATCTATGTCTGTAACATGTTTAAGATTTCCTGTGCAACAAAAAGATACCACTTGGCCCGCTGCTCCAAAAATGCAAAATAAAAAGAATTACAATTACAGCACAAGTATTATGTAGTCTAATCAAGGCCTCCTGTTGCCATGTTTGTGAGTAGTATCAGTAGATATGTTACTGACAAATCAGGTAAATTAAAAAGCTAATCACAGTAATCGTGTTTACCTAACAATAAGGTTGAGTAGAGTAAATTTTTAGTCTCTATTATTGTCTAATTTATCTTTGCCATTGGCATAACTTTATGGTATCTTATAATTAGTTTATTTATTAAATTTTCAATTACAAAGTTTGACATATGCGCTATAAATATATTACATCTGTCGTAGGTATCATTTATAGCGGCTAAATAATACGCAAGGCCAAAGTTGCTAATTGCAGAAACACACAAGTGGTTATATGTCCCTACTTGTGTGCGCTAAGAGTAAACTTGCGACTTACCAACACTTCTATAAAGTAGAAGAACGCTGTGTCCATATCTCTTGATAGATCCGCAAAACTTTTCATGTACATCTCACAACACATAGCTTGTAAATTAAGCAATGCTTTCCCTAATATAGGTGTAAGAATAAACAAATTTTTAGCCAATTTAGTGCGCAGTTTACTAAACTTTCTAAACAGTATCGATTTTCTCCAGACGTAAAAAGCTTTCCAATATCTGTACACTTTAAAAAATTTAATCTGAAAATTATTTTTAACTGGTAAATCATTTATTGTTTTAATACCTATACATTACCATAAAAAGAAAATAAATCGCACATCAGTAAGTTTCACGAAAATAATATACTCTTGTTCCCAATCTGGTAATTTAGTAAACACCATTTCGTTAGTATAATGCGTAACTCCACATACGCTTATTGTAAGATAATTTTTTCTGTCGATCTCTTCATACGGTACAACTCTAAATGAAAAAAAATTATTATAATTGATTTTATTTGAGTTTACTAATATTATATTTTAACAATTAACGGGTTGCATAAAACGCTCACTTGAGGTAATATGGTGTAAAATAAACATTCTGTGGATGCACGGCGTACATCATGTATAGAAATCCGCAAGAGGGATTTTTTCTCACGTAGTTTATTACTTCCGTCTGCGAGGCTACGACGGGTTTAACTTTAAGGGGATCACCAATAATCTCTTCTTTGTTTATTTCTGAGCTGCTTCGAGACTCGCGTATTTTTAGTGTTCTCCTTTTCTTTTCCTTAACGGTGTCTAAAAATATTATCAAAAAGAAAGTTAGCGTGTCATAAAATACTCAAACAAGCTTAACAAACAAATTAAAGGTGATATTCCTGTGGACTGTGAATGACGTGCTGAAAGATAAAATAATCCATGACATGACATGACGGAGTTGTGACTCAGGATGAGCAAGGGATTCGAGTTCACACCTTTTCTGTAAAAAAATTTAATGTCTGTTTTGTATGGCACAGAAAATAATATACATGTTTAGTTTCTCTTCAAAATAAAAAATGTTTGAAGAGAAACGCAGTATTACAGCAACAGTATAAGGGGCGGAGAGCTTTCGAAAATCTGTACTCACTTCGGAACGACCATTCTTTAGCTTAAAATTCAGTAATGCTTGCTGGTCGTAGGATATTCATATCCGCCCGGATAGAGAACATCGTTCATAGGGTGTAAAACCCGGCATAGTGGAATACGCAAGTGTGTCACGTTCCGGGATCAGCCAGTGTACATCCAGTTTTTGTCGAGGGCCTAGAGTTGGGGTACGATGTTTGACCGTTTTGCGGCCTTCTGAGTACCAGTTGTCCCATGGCGTAGTGTGAAGAAGCTACACAGCAGGCTGTCACGATTGTGTTGAGTAGCGGGGGATAGATTGTCTCTCCCTACTCGATGCTCTAATTGGACGGCACTGCGCTTACCATCAGGTGTAGTGTGGACAGTTGCCGTGCCAGGATGAAGAAAAATATATTTCAGATATTGTGGGGTCATCACTTACAGTCTGGGGACGCACCGGGCTATAAAAACTACCTACCTAAAGAAAAAAAAGGAATAGCTAACTTCTACTTATTTGCCTTCAAGAAAATGAAGAATTTACTTAGACTTTCTTCTAATTTGATGGGTTCAAGTTGCAACTTGGCAGTTTTTCTTTCTTTAATGTGCCGATTTTCTTGAGCAACTGCAAAACCAGTCTGAGAAAGATATATCCCATAAGTTTTACTAATAGCAAAAGAAACATAAAATAAATTAAATAAATTGAAAATAATACCAATGGTTCCGGTTCCCTCTTGACAAACTCAATTTTTTCTAATAGCTTTTTATGAGGTATATGAAAAGGAATTTCCCGAGGTTTCCTGCAAATAGTTTTTAGTTAAAGCATGTTGAAAATGTTCAAGATGAACTTAACATGAAGTTTGTGAAGAAGCATTCAAGATCAAATAAAACATTGTATGTGTTATACTCCTTTTTTAATGACCTGCGCACGAACAGCCTTATGTTGCCCATTCTTGGCCCTGAAACTCCTTCGCGTGCTTATATTATTCTAACTATACAGTTTCAGTCATGAGACTCAATAATAAATCTCATATTAAATCGCCTCGCTTAGCGACGCATCGTAAGACCAGCGCATGTAGAACTACGTAGCACTTGCGTAGCAATGCGATTCGTACACTGGTCGGCGTAACACGCCCTTACAGAGGTGCACAACGATTATAATTAGTATGGCCCATAGCATAATTACAGGTAAATCGTTTTATTCATGTATTAGTTTTACATGTGTGACTAGTTTAAATGAAAGGCTAATTTAAAGACAATTGCGCTTAAATAGGTTACCGATAGCTATCAATATCCATTGAGGTAATGATAATTGTTTGATTATGCCACTAACACGTTACCTATGTATCAATTTGAATAATAAAGCTGACAGGGATCATGTTATATGGAGCCTTCGCCACTAACCATTAGGCCGGCCATTCACGAACTGCTTGAGCAGTTAACCAGTGATCAACATACACGGACCGCTCTTGCAGTCATAGTCAACAGCCTGAAGTTGGCATTGATAACTGCTGGAGCAGTGAATACCAACTGCAGCAGTCGGTATAAACTGCTCAATAAGTCACAATTTAAATTTCATTTAAATCAGTAGCAACATGGATGTTGAGGAAGAAGTACTACTACGGCTATTTTTGCTCCGACGACGACGGCGGCAGACTAGAAACAGAAAATTGTGGGTTCCTCTAATATTGGAATTACGATATTATTATGGAGAATTTAATCACTTGTTTTTGGAACTAAGACGTGATGAACAATTTTTTTAATTATTTTAGATTCAAGGGAAAAAAATGATTGAATGAATAGCGCGGGCGTAGGTAACTGCGCGAGAGCAGTCGATAGCTCGATCAGTGAGTGTATGCCTGACGACTGCTTGACCGCACGATGAAATTTCACCATACTGCCAACCGCCCAAAGCAGTCGCAACTGCTCGAGCGGTTTCGTGTATGTGTGTACATAGAATACTGTAGTTTGCTATGCGGACGCCGCTTGAAGCATATGATACTAGCTGTTTCAAGCTGCCCGTGTAGTGCCGGCCTTAAACTGTGAAACAGTTTGCAGTCTCACGTGTCTCTTTCGTCCTTTATGTGTATTGTGAAGAAGCTACTCAGCAGGCCGGCATGATTGTGCCCAGTAGCGAGGGATAGGTGTCTCTCACAACATGATAGTCTACCTGGACAGTATTGCGCTTACCATTAGGTGCAGTGTGGTCACTTTGCCGTGCTAGGATACAATTAAGGTGAGGTAGGCTCAGACAGTTCAGTTCAGACTACATTTTTAAACTAATTATTCGATGTTAAAAACTAAAAATATTAACAATAAAAAAATTAGCCATGAAAGATGAACATATTTACAAAACGATTGTGCTTCTCGATACACGATTCATTAAAGTTAGCTCGATAGAAAATATTCGCAAAGATGCATCGAAATTTTAAAAATTCAATTCATACGTCCCCAAATGAATCCGTAGTATACGGTTATAAAGAAATATATTGAAACGAAATTTTTCTATCAAATTTTCAATGAACTGCATTAAACGAGTGTGTGAATATTTTATCACATTTCATTTATAAATACAAAGAAATAAATGTTTTAAAATTACGAAACATGAAATGGCCGTTGTGTCGATGTTGTAATGATTTTTAAACATAATGCGCAAGTGCGAGACTTGTCAGACGGCAATTGGGCCGTGTTGAGAGCAGACGTCTACGCGATTTTTCGCTCGCGCTGTCAAAAATATTTTTTGTGAAAACATGATAAATATGACATAAAGTGTTCTCAAATAGCACTTACTAAAGATAATATATTGAATATAATCAAATATATTTAACTTATCATAATAATTTCAAACAATATATATTTTATTTATCATAATGACTGTCAATTCTTATCAAAAGTCGTGAATTCAGGTTGATTGATTTGAACAAACTATTTGAGAATAAAATTATGGTATGATACTTGATATAACAAAAATATACTAATATTATAATTACGAGAGTGAGTCATCCAGTTTGGAAGTTTGCATGATTAAACCGCTGAACTGTTTTTGATAATAATCGATAAAAATTAAAACTAGTATTATTTAATCTATACCATTATTAAAATGTTGGTGTTCGAGAGAGACGAGAGGAACCAACAGTTTATGTTCTAAACAGATGTAGAAATATAAAATAAATACAACCAACCAACACACACATAGACATGACCCCACACTAGGTCAAACTTGTATCCTGGGTATCAAGAACTACGAGGGACAATGGTCACACAACACCCAAATCCTAAACAAATGTCGGTCTGTCACACAAACATCTGACTCGGTACGGGAATCGGGCCCACGGCCTCTCATTTCACAACTTACTAATCGCCCGCTGCGCCAGGAATGACTAACTTATGTCCAAATTTGATTATTATTTTGTTGGAAATGAAAACCGTCATCAGCGGGCTCATACTATTTCCCACTACCATTGCGACTAATTACCAGATCTCTAGAGCTCGAAGACTATAATCGTAAATAACTGCTTTGGATACAGCACTTTGAATTTCTTTCAATTGTATATCATAAGTTCTGCTATATTTATTTTATATTGATTGCGCAAGACTCAAATACGATAATAACAATCAAATTCAACCTTAGGCGGGCGACTACAAAGTTCATCATTATAATAATTTTATTAATTTAGCAGTTTGACAGACAATACGTTTTAAAGTACTCGTTTGTTTTCGGCGGACGATCGATTATACGTTATTGTGTTCGTGTCGGTAAAAGAGAAATAATATATTACTATTCATGCATGACGTCAGATATGGATGACAATATTAATTGTCAGAAGAATAGATCTTGCAAAATTTATTATTTCTGAAAATGCATCAACTGAAGATATATACTTTTTACCCGGCTCCACCCCTGTCAAATATTATCTATACATTTTCTCACTTGTTTACGGCAATGAGTTACTATTATAATTTCCATAGCCAATTTTTATCCTATGATATCGCTGTTACTTTTTCGTATTAAAATTACCCTATTCAGTTTCACTTATCTCGATACCTGCTGGTGGTAGGATATTCATATCCGCCAGGATAGCGACCACCGTACACAGAGTGGCACACGCAAGTGTGTCGCGTTCCGGGGTCAGCCAGTGTACCTCTGGTTTTTGTCGGGGTCTAGAGTTGGGATATGATGTTTGGCCCTGTTGTTCTGAGTACTCTGACACTAGACCCTCAACCGCTTCTTCACCTCCTTGCCCCATGGCGTAGTATGAAAAACTGAACATCAGGCCGACATGATTGTGTTAAGTAGCGAGGCATAGATTGTCTCTCGCTAGTTGGTACTTTAACTGGACGACACTGCGCTTACCATCAGGTGCAGTGTCGTCACTTTGCCAGGATAAAAAAAATATCAGATTCCATCATCATCATGATGACCATCATCATCGGAGCCACCCTGACAAAATAGTAAATAGACAAACAGATAATTTTATTGTAAATTCTTTATATCGATTTTCATTACTATGACATTTGATATTACTTTTTGTTTTGACAGAATATTTTTTTCTAATAATATTCATTCATACCAACGAAAAAGTTTTTATTCCACAACGAAATATTATATTAACATTATTAATTCAATTAATAATATATTGAGTTCTATTATTTTGATAATAGAACTCAAAATTCAACGGATTTATGACAATTCATACTTGACGGTCTGCATTGTGCAGTGGACGTTTAGTCGGTTGTGAAACAAGAAGTCCAAGTTGGATCCCGAAATCGAATATCGAAAGGATACACTTCCTTTACCGAAGATCAAGAGAAGTGACGGGAGATGATGATCGGGAGAAGGGTAAAGAATGGGAGGGTAAAATCAAAAGGAAACTGGACGGATTTGGCAGAGATGTGTGTAATCCCTAGTCTAGCTTAGCTTAGCTAGCTTAAGCTATTACATCTATATGAATATGTCTAGTAACCTTTGCTGAGCGGATACCGTGAGAAAACGCGAGGATCTTATCATTCAGCTCAACCAGACCCTAGATCTCATGTTTATCTTTCTCAGGAATCGGGTTAAGATCTATAGCAAGAAAACCTAGGTGATCGTGTTCTCGTGCAAAAAACCCTGTTTCCTCACGTCCCCGTTCTTACAGGTGTTCCACTCCCAATGCACAGGATAAAAAAATATTTTCATAAAAATCGGTTCAGTGTTTTCAGTTCAGTCGTGAAAATGTAACAGACAGAAAACTTTCAACCACTACTAATTCACCATTTTAGAGGCTACATTTAAAAAAATACGTGTACGTTTATTTATTTGTTTGAACGCGCTAATCTCAAGAAGTACTGTTTTTAATTGAGTTTTTTTTTTTTAATTTTTAATTTTTTTTAATTTTTTTTTGACTTGATAATGAGTAATGCTAACAATATAATTAAAGTAACTGAATGCCTTACTCCTATAAGAGAAGTTGACATGCTGCACCCACCATTAAATATAACAATTAACACACATACAATCCAAACATATATTCAAAATAATCCTCATCCTAAACACAACTTCCGTAAAGCTGATTATGAATCAATAAATTTAGAACTCCGTGAAATAAATTGGAATGTGGAAATAATAGAATGTTTGACAGTCAATGAAATGGTGGAAAGATTCTATGATATTTTAAGAAAAATTATTATCAAGTATGTACCGTTCATTGCAAAAAAAAGGGGTAAAGAACATCCTATTTGGTTTACACCGTTACTAAAACGCATGTTAAAACGTAAGTTAAAGTATCATAAAAAATTCAAAAGATTTAAAAATCCTTTAGATAAATTAGAGTTTGAGTATTTACGTACGGACTGTAATAGATTAATTAAAGAAAACTATAATAGTTATATCGCATGTATAGAAAGTCAAATAGCTAAGAATCCAAAGTATTTTTGGACACATATCAAAAATTTGCAGAAAACAGTTCCAATTATCCACCTACAATGTACCTTAATGATTTAATAGCTGATAATGTGAATGATGTGTGTGACTTGTTTGCCACGCACTTTTCCTCTGTTTATGAAGTTGACACTAACACTCTACCTATTGATGCATTTCAAAGTGGCGGATGTGACCTTCATATAGACAAACAGGCAATAAAAAGTGTTGTTCGTAGGCTGAACTTAACTAAAGGTATCGGTCCAGATAATATTCCTCCAATATTCATTTACAAAACTATAGATAATATTTTAATACCATTATACACAATATTTAACAAATCATTATCAACTGGTACATTCCCTGATAATTGGAAAGAAGCGAGAATCGTCCCGGTATTTAAAAATGGTAAAAAAGATTTAATTTCAAACTACCGACCTATTTCTATTTTGTCAACTTTCGCTAAAATCTTTGAATCTTTAGTTTATCAACATATATACAACATTGTAAAATATCACCACACCAGCATGGTTTTCTGCTGAAAAAGTCCACCAACACTAATTTATTGGAGTATATAGATGATGTAGCTCTAGCTGTAGATAGTGGATATCAAGTAGATGCAATATATACAGATTTTGCGAAAGCATTTGATAAAGTAAATCACAAAATACTAGTGAAAAAGCTTAATATCATAGGTATTAGTGGTCCATTACTATATTGGTGTGAATCTTATTTAAAAAATAGAACTTCTATCGTCGTAATAGATGGTCGCGCTTCTAAACCGTTTTTAGCATCTTCAGGAGTACCCCAAGGCTCAAATTTAGGTCCACTTTTCTTTAACGTATATATTAATGATATTACTAAATTATTTCAATATTCACAGTATTACTTATTTGCTGATGATTTAAAGTTAATGCGTGTTATAAAATCTAGGAATGACTCAGAGTTATTACAATCAGATATAAATATGCTAATAGAATGGTGTCACACTAATAATATGTATTTAAATCCATTAAAATGCTACCACATAAAATTCACTTTGAAACGTAATGTAATTCGGACTAATTATAGCATAGCAGATACTATATTAAAAGAAGTGCCTTATATCCGTGATTTGGGAGTATATGTTGATTCCAAATTAAAATTTACTTACCATATTGATAAAATTCTTGGCGCAGCTAATAAGTCTCTCGGGTTTGTGCTTCGAAGCAGTAAAGAATTCAGACAGATATCAACTACAATGTTACTTTACAATTGTTACGTTAGAAGTAAGCTTGAGTACTGTTCTGATATCTGGTCACCTAGTTATGCGATACATGATAAAAGAATTGAAAGTGTCCAAAAAAAGCTAATTAAACATTTAGCATATCATAGACGCATGCCCAAACATGTACTAACTTATCAAGATAGGCTAAAGTACCTCAAAATTCAACCTCTTAGTGCTAGAAGAGATATGTTAGACATGGTAAATTTACACAAAATATTAAATCTATATATCTATACTTATAATAAATCTGTAGAGAGGTCAATTCTGTACATGAAATATATTTCCAAAATAACTATCAGCGGGTGATTAGTGATGGATACTGACGCCAAAAATGCAATCAGTAAAATTTTTGTCTGTCTGTCTGTCTGTCTGTCTGTCTGTATGTTCGTTATAGAAACAAAAACTACTCGACGGATTTCAACAAAACTTGGTACAATTGTTCTTCATACTCCTGGGCAGGTTATAGTATACTTTTCATCACGCTACGATCAATAGGAGCAGAGCAGTGAAGGGAAATGTTGGGAAAACAGGAGAACTTACTCCATTTTTTAAGCTTCCGTCGTGTGTGCAGCCTTAATAGTTAAAGCTACACAGAAATCATGTGTGACGGAAATGTTCTCCTTAAAATTATATAAAAAAAATTCCACGACAGCAAATGTCTATATTTTATGGTTGACTCATAATAACACGTGTAACTCCCGATAGCTTAGCAGTTCGGAGATTTCTGATTATATTTGTCTACTCTTCGTTTATAACACTCTCAATCATCCCTAATTAATAAATGTTAACATTATTACCTATTTAATTTAATAAAAAAAGAATTATAGAAATAGGTACAGAAACACCAGGCTATTTTAATTGCAAGAAAAAATAACTCCTTGGATTGTATACTTCTGCTCCCGAAAATAACCTCCACGCGGGTGGAGCCGCGAGCAACAGCTAGTAATAAATACGACTGTTCCAATTTAGTGTTTAAATTTGCTTTGAGTGTTCCTTCACGCCCTCCTCGGAAATCGCGTCCTATACTTCATGTCCGGCGTTGTCGAACCAACGTAGGTAAACATTCTCCCATCCCTCGTCTGTCTGCTCTGTATAACCGACTTTCAAATAAAATTAGCGATCTGGACATTTTTCATGATACTACATCTTCATTTAGAAGAATTATATCAAAAAATATTTATGAATTATAACAATCTGATAAATTTGAAAAAAACATTGAAGAAAATATGTACTTTTTGTTTAATTTAGTTTATTCACAATAATTATATGTTATTATTATTATTTCTAAGGAGCATGTTGTGATTACCTATAATTAAAATTACAATTAGTTTAGTATTGTTTGGCCTATGTGTTATGTACTGATGTGAAATTGTAAATTTTGTTGGTGATCCCTAATAAATAAAATAAAATAAAAATAAAATAAAATAATTGAAAAATTATTTTAGTGTTGGATAACCTATTTATCTGGGAACGCTATAGGCTATAAAACATCACGGTATGACTAATAGGAGCCGAGCAGCAATGAAAAATGTTGCAAAAACGGGAAAATATATTCCTTTTGAGAGCTTGCTTTGCGTATACGGCTAAAGCTACGCAACAATCCAGTATGACGGAATTGTTCCTCTTAAAAAGTTATAAAAAAAGTCCGCGATAGCATATATCTATCTTTTTCGGTTAGCTCACCTTAACCTGCCTCTGCCTTTTTAATGGTAATGAAATTTGTCCTAAAACAATACATTATTTTCGAAGGGGTTTTTATAAACTTGGTATTTATTGTATACTTTTGCTCCCAAAAATAACCTCCACGCGGGCGAAGCCTCGAGCAACAGCGAGTAGTATATAAAAGACGTGATTACTTTCACTCAAATTGTAACTTATTTCACTGAACGTCAAATATGAGTAATAATTGACATTGTTACATACATACATATACACTCACGCCTGTAATCCCCGAAGGGGTAGGCAGAGGTGTAACCAGTACACCCACTTTTCGCCGGATTTCGGTCCCATAATGTGATAGGGGGCGAGCCTATCGCCATACCGGGCACAGGTTCCAGACTCCGGACTAATACTGAGAATTTCTAGATAGAAAAACCCAATATCACTTTACCCGACCCGGGGATCGAACCCGAGACCTCAGCACAGCAGTCGTAACGCATGCGCAATTACAACTGCGCCACCGAGGCAGTCATTGACATTGTTATCATTATAATTTGTAATAATATAGGTACATCCAGACTTGAAACAAACATTACATTACGTAACTTTGTTGCGAGAATCGAGCCCACTGCCTCCCGTTTGAGGCCGAGGCTGTCATATAGGTTTTAATTTTAATAAAATAACATAATAGTTGTGGGTTTTTAAAAAATAAAAATTTATGGTATTTTACGTTCTATTTAATCTGAATTATTTGACATTTGCTCATTTCACTGTTTTAAATAATGAACATCCTTAATATGAGCGCCTATCGCTACTCGTTGGGGGGGAGCCCCCGCGCACGCCGCCGCCACCCGTCGCATCTCACCCCCTCAATAATACCTCAGCCCAGAGCCGACAAAGCCTTAAGTTTTAGTTGTATGCAACGATCTATATGTACTACAGAGAGTGAGAGAGTGAGAGAGTGAGAGAGTGAGAGAGTGAGAGAGCGAGAGAGTGAGAGAGTGAGAGAGTGAGAGAGTGAGAGAGTGAGAGAGTGAGAGAGTGAGAGAGTGAGAGAGTGAGAGAGTGAGAGAGTTAGAGAGTGAGAGAGTGAGAGAGTGAGAGAGTGAGAGAGTGAGAGAGTGAGAGAGTGAGAGAGTGAGAGAGTGAGAGAGTGAGAGAGTGAGAGAGTGAGAGAGTGAGAGAGTGAGAGAGTGAGAGAGTGAGAGAGTGAGAGAGTGAGAGAGTGAGAGAGTGAGAGAGTGAGAGAGTGAGAGAGTGAGAGAGTGAGAGAGTGAGAGAGTGAGAGAGTGAGAGAGTGAGAGAGTGAGAGAGTGAGAGAGTGAGAGAGTGAGAGAGTGAGAGAGTGAGAGAGTGAGAGAGTGAGAGAGTGAGAGAGTGAGAGAGTGAGAGAGTGAGAGAGTGAGAGAGTGAGAGAGTGAGAGAGTGAGAGAGTGAGAGAGTGAGAGAGTGAGAGAGTGAGAGAGTGAGAGAGTGAGAGAGTGAGAGAGTGAGAGAGTGAGAGAGTGAGAGAGTGAGAGAGTGAGAGAGTGAGAGAGTGAGAGAGTGAGAGAGTGAGAGAGTGAGAGAGTGAGAGAGTGAGAGAGTGAGAGAGTGAGAGAGTGAGAGAGTGAGAGAGTGAGAGAGTGAGAGAGTGAGAGAGTGAGAGAGTGAGAGAGTGAGAGAGTGAGAGAGTGAGAGAGTGAGAGAGTGAGAGAGTGAGAGAGTGAGAGAGTGAGAGAGTGAGAGAGTGAGAGAGTGAGAGAGTGAGAGAGTGAGAGAGTGAGAGAGTGAGAGAGTGAGAGAGTGAGAGAGTGAGAGAGTGAGAGAGTGAGAGAGTGAGAGAGTGAGAGAGTGAGAGAGTGAGAGAGTGAGAGAGTGAGAGAGTGAGAGAGTGAGAGAGTGAGAGAGTGAGAGAGTGAGAGAGTGAGAGAGTGAGAGAGTGAGAGAGTGAGAGAGTGTGAGAGTGAGAGTGAGAGTGAGAGTGAGAGTGAGAGTGAGAGTGAGAGTGAGAGTGAGAGTGAGAGTGAGAGTGAGAGTGAGAGTGAGAGTGAGAGTGAGAGTGAGAGTGAGAGTGAGAGTGAGAGTGAGAGTGAGAGTGAGAGTGAGAGTGAGAGTGAGAGTGAGAGTGAGAGTGAGAGTGAGAGTGAGAGTGAGAGTGAGAGTGAGAGTGAGAGTGAGAGTGAGAGTGAGAGTGAGAGTGAGAGTGAGAGTGAGAGTGAGAGTGAGAGTGAGAGTGAGAGTGAGAGTGAGAGTGAGAGTGAGAGTGAGAGTGAGAGTGAGAGTGAGAGTGAGAGTGAGAGTGAGAGTGAGAGTGAGAGTGAGAGTGAGAGTGAGAGTGAGAGTGAGAGTGAGAGTGAGAGTGAGAGTGAGAGTGAGAGTGAGAGTGAGAGTGAGAGTGAGAGTGAGAGTGAGAGTGAGAGTGAGAGTGAGAGTGAGAGTGAGAGTGAGAGTGAGAGTGAGAGTGAGAGTGAGAGTGAGAGTGAGAGTGAGAGTGAGAGTGAGAGTGAGAGTGAGAGTGAGAGTGAGAGTGAGAGTGAGAGTGAGAGTGAGAGTGAGAGTGAGAGTGAGAGTGAGAGTGAGAGTGAGAGTGAGAGTGAGAGTGAGAGTGAGAGTGAGAGTGAGAGTGAGAGTGAGAGTGAGAGTGAGAGTGAGAGTGAGAGTGAGAGTGAGAGTGAGAGTGAGAGTGAGAGTGAGAGTGAGAGTGAAAGTCCATCAGTCCGTCAGTCCGTCCGTCCGTCCGTCCGTTTGTTTGTTTGTTACCTTTTCACGACTAAACGGCTGACCGGATTGTGATGAAATTTGGCAAGGAGATAGATTATATCCTGTAGAAGGACATAGGCATAGACAAGATCTTTTTTCTCAAACACAACTTTGAAAGGGGTCAAATAAGAGTTCAATATTTGTATGGGAAATCTATCATTCCTCGAGTTAGGGATCTGAAAATTCATATTAAGGCTTTTGGTAGGAAATTGAGAAATACGAATATCCCTGAAAGGGGCAGAGTGAGGTTAAACTTATGAGGTATTCTTTAGATGCAATCTCAAGATTCAGGCACAACAACTGAGAGGCTGGACAATCGCTACAGGTGCCTCAGTGCAGAGGACAACTCCTTGGATTGTATACTTCTGCTACCGAAAATAACCTACACGCGGGCGGTGCCGCGAGCAACAGCTAGTAGTATATAAGGTAAATAACATAATTTCATAACGTTAACGTAATATCAATAAATATTAATTAATTTCAATTCTGAATACGGGAAGTCTATATTTCACAACAAAATTCATTATATAGTTTGTCCCGTTTTGGCGTGCGAAAAGTCCCGTTCGAGAAAAAGTGACGGAGTTATCAAATAGTTCTTAGTAAAATGAATAGATGGCATTTTCATAACAAAATTAATTATATAGTTTGTGCCGTTTTGGCGCGCGGAAAGTCCCGTTCGAGAGAAAGAAATGGGAGTTATAACTTCCAAATAGTTCTTAGTAAAATGAATAGATGACATTAGTGGGCGGACAAGGTGTTTGGAACATCTTTTTTCTTCGACAGTTCGTGTCTATAGAATATAAGTCAATGGTTGTAATACGCTTATAGTAATTGCACATTTAAAAGGACGGATGTTACATGATAAACACCAAAATAGGTAACCATCAAAGGATAAACTTTATAATAATACATACCTTAGCCCTGTATGATACATGAACCACTGCTGAACACGCGTGGTCTGCTGTATTTAAGACTACGCTATTCCAAATCGGATGCAGAAAATTATGTTTAAATTAAAGTTAAATTCTAAAATCAAATTTTGGTCAATTGTCCGCAACTGATATAAGAGTTAAAGCTAACTGAAATGCATAGTGTTATTGTGCCATTTGATTTTATTATTCACGGAGAATCTTTTTATACCACGGTGGTGGCAAACAAGCTTACGGCCCGCCTGATGGTAAGCGGTCAACGCTTATTACATTCATTAACAAATGTACTAGTTTTTTGGGAGAAATAGTGATAGGTACCTACAATAAATTAAAAAATACAACTAAATTTATTAAATAGAGCGTACAGGACTATTATGACAGATTGTAGTATTTATACTAAAGCAGGGGATTACCTGGAATAATAAGTGGGCACTTTTCGGACATTTCGTTGAAGAGTTTCAATAGCAGGTAGCGTGGTAGATATATTTCGTCGTTTCATGTGTTCATTCATATTTTAAATGGGTCTCTTCCAATGAATTCTTGATAATAAGGTCGTGTCCTTCTACACACTACTTTAATTCTTGCTGAATATTATAATCTCTTTTACTTGATAAATTCCAATTGTTTGGTTCTATGGCAACGACATTGAAATATTAATTCAAAGAGCAAATTATTCAGCAAAGAGGAGTTTAGTAAGTAGGTACCTACCTATAGTATCCAATAAGAATATATTATTATAATCAAATAAAGTAATAATAATCAACTAGCCGTCCTTAAATTAGTTAGAAATAGCTTCTCAATATATAAATTAAATTAATGATTCGACGATTGGGCGGGCTATTTGATTTATGCTGCCGGTGCCGAACCCACTTCATGATCATGACTCATCCGTGGTTCCAAAGAGCATTATAATTGTGGCACCTACTAGTATTATTTGAGTAATATAGAACCAAAGTCGGCAAAGTAGATCCGACTAATTTTTAGGCAAATTTAAATAAACTGATACCTAACTTTTGCTTAAATCAAAAGACAAATTAGCTGAATATTGTATTTTAATCTGAGGGAATTTTTAATTTCATCAATCAACAACCACGATAAAATATTAAGCTTAACCGTGAAAAATCTTTTTAAATTTTCTAGATTGCCGAGTCCGATCCCAATTCCCAACTAAGGTAAGATGGCCGCCAAGTGTATTATATTCATTGACGTATATTATATGGACAGGATATCTAATACAAAATGACAGCTATTTTCTTGACTTATTTGAAGCGCCCCTCTCGAGTGTATTTGAAACTAAATTTGACATATAATTGATGATTAAACGAACTTACCTGTAAGTGAAGTTCTATCGCAATTATATGAGTACGTTTCATTCGAAGATATAATACACATGTAGTACCTTTCTTGTACTGGCAACTTCGCACTTATTTAAATATTAGTGGGTAGTTAGGATAAATACCCCACCTAAACTCGCGAACCGTTCGGCTCCGCCATCGCGGTCAACCTCATTCTTTAGAGAACACCAAAATTTTCACAATACTTAAGGGTTCTGGGACGGGAGGGAACATATATCTTCGAATGAAACGTACTCATATAATTGCGATAGAACTTCACTTACAGGTAAGTTCGTTTAATCATCAATTATATTTCGTACGTTTCATTCTTCAGATATAATACACATGTAGATGTTCAGAGATGAAAATTTTGAAGTAAAGGTAAAATAATTAATGAGAATCTGAACTAGTTTTCCTTTCAGCATAGTTTAATTTCTTACCAATTACTTACTCAACGTAACTATTACTTTTACATTCTTTCATTTATTAAATATGAGTTATAAATAAAATACATAACTTATGATTATTATTTAACATTTTGCAATTAAAGTTGTATAGAATCAGCCGTAATCAGAAAATATTATTATTAATTGTTATAATTATTAATGATTTGAAAAACATACAGATCTAGCGAACGCAGCATCATCGCTCATAGGGCGATTATAGAATTTAGCGAACGTCTCAGATGATCGGGACCAACCTACTGTCTTCCTGATGACGTCAAGAGAGACGCCCTGCGCGCGCGCCGTGGAGGTGGCGGCGTGCCGCGTGCTATGCGCGCCGAATGCCGACACATCCACGCCGCTTTCGGCCAGCACTTGCTTAATCCATCGACTGATGGTTTGTGTGCAGGCAGATTTATATGGTCGCTTGTACGTTATCAGGAGGCTTTCTACCGTGTTCGGTCTTAAATCATTTGTTGCTGATAAATAATCTTTCAAAGCTGTCGCTGGACAAATATCTATATTGTCTTCAAAGTAAGGCAGGAATAAAATTGGTTGGTCACGTCCGGCGGCTGACGTCTTGACGATATCGGAAATAATAATTTTGACTCCATTTGGACATATATTAATATTTTTAGTTTTAATAGACTTTAGAGTTTGAGCTCTGTGAGCGGTACATAAAGCAAGTAGGATTACCAGTTTCATTGAAATTTTTTGCAAAGATAATGAGTTATTAGGACCCCATTGAGCGATGTGTTGTAAGACTATTTGAGGGTCCCACGTAGATGCATATTTTGGAATATTTGGCCTTAATTTATAGACCCCCTTTAATAGCCTTTTAATCTGCTCGTTAGAACCTGATTCATCCCCGAAAAGTAAACTTAATGCCGAGCGGTGACTGTTAAGAGAGCCGTAAGCCGCACCTTTATTAAAGTATATTGTTAGAAACAATAAAATTGAAGGTATAGACGATTTGTAAGGATCCAAATTGTTATTAAGACAGTATTGTCACCAACATTTATAGGTTACGCTATATTGTTGTAGCGTATTCTTAGAATAAGAAGCTATCATTAAATCCAAGGAGGCCGTGGGAACGCCTTGTTTTATGAATGCATTCCTGAGAGCTTCGCTGCACCCAGGATAACTCCTCTCAATTGTGGATTCCTACAAGAAGACCATATTATATTAGTTTCAGAATTAATAAAGGAAATATCTGAAATAATCATTTTTTGTAACAAAGGGAACCAAGGCTGAGAAGGCCAATATGGAAAAATTAATATGCCTTCGGCTTTATCAATTACAATTTTTTGTAAACATTTTAATAGTACCGAGAATGGTGGAAAGGCGTAAAAGAACATATTTTCCCAGGAAACTGTGAATGCGTCTACCGCTAAGGCATCAGGGTCTGGTCTCCACGATACGTATCGATGACATTTGGCATTGATGCGAGAAGCAAATAAATCGATATCTGGCTCTCCTAACTTTTTAATAATTTTAGAAAATGCTTTATCAGTTAATGTCAGTTCTATATACTTGTTAACTTTCCGCGATTCTTCGTCCGCTTCTATATTGTCCTCTTAATGTATGAAGCGGTTAACCATATATTTCGCTCCTCGCACCACTGCCAAATTTCTCGCGTCAAGTCGTTTAGATGGGGGAATTGGATGCCTCCCATACGATTTACGTAGCATAACGCGGTAGTATTGTCACCGCGTAACAAAATGGAACAATCATGCACGTTACGTGCAAAACATTTGAGACCAAAAAACACAGCCATTAACTCTAAGTAGTTAATATGATAATTTAACTCGGTGGATTTCCATTTACCGTTTATTCTTTCGTTATTACAGAAAGCACCCCAGCCAGACCTGGATGCATCAGTAAAAATTTACATTTGAAACTTATCAGGTCTTAGAGGAGCAGCTGTCGAAAAAATGTTCTTTAACCACCAATGTAGATCGGGTAATATTATAGATGAAGGGGAAAATTTGGCTTCGTATGTTTGATATATTTGTAATGTTAAGTATTTTTGTCTCTCAAGTCGTTTTGTGTAAACCCAACCGTATCTGACCGCCGGACAGGCGGATGTAAGAACTCCGATTAAGCAGGCAAACTCCTTAATAGTACAACGCTTTAAGGAAATAAATTTTCGAACTAAATTTGTTATATGTACCCTTTTATCATTAGGTAACGATAACGACATATCAATCGTATTATAAATAAAGCCGAGAAATTTAGTCTGTTGTGAGGGTAGTAGAGAACTTTTTTCAAAATTTATCACGAATCCTAAACACTGTAACAATTGTACCGTCTCTGTTACATTAAGTAAACACTCCTCGTATGTTCGGCCTATACATAACAAATCATCGAGATATATAACCGATGAAAATCCGCGATATCTGAGGTAGGCCACAACTTCCTTTAATATTTTTGTAAACGTTCTCGGTGCAGATGATAAGCCATAAGGCATAGCATTAAATTCATAAATAAAATTGTGACCATTTTCGTTTTGAAAATAAAATCTTAAATATTTTCTTTGTGATGGATGAATAGGCACTAAAAGGTATGACTCTTTTAGGTCTATTGTAGCCATAAAACCGTTTTGAGGAACTAATTTGCAGGCTGTTCTGTAGTCCTCCATTTTAAAATGATTTTGAATTACAAATTTATTTAATAATTTTAAATTTAGAATGAATCTTTTGCCACCGTTCGATTTTTGAGTTAAAAATATTTTAGATATGAATTGGTCATCTCGTGACTCACACTCAGATATCGCGCCTAGTTCTATTAAGTTGTCAATGGCTTTTGACATATCTCTTTTTTCCTCGGTCGAGGGTACAATATGTTGAGAAACATTTTTTGAAAAGGGTATCATGTATCCGTTTAAGATCCAATTCAGAACTGTTTTATTGTTGGTGATATTCAACCAACATTTGTAATAAAATTGTAGACGACCTGCATGTACATGTACCTGCATGTCTAGCGGCGAGGGTATGCACGGTGTGTCGTTTTGGCGCTGCTGGAGGCGCGGGGCCGCGAAGGGGGCGCGGGCGCCGGCGCCGGCCGTCGGTACGTCGTCGCTGCACGTGGAGGCCCTCCTCGCCCCCCCCTGTTCGCCGAGGGGTACCGAGGAGAGCCTATCCCGTTTCCCGGAAACCGATTTTTTGCCGATGTCCCCGCTGTAGCTGCGGGCACAGACATCGCTCTTGGTGTAAATTTTTTGATCTGTGAACCTTGTCGCTCTATAGCCTTAGAGGCTTTTATAGTTTCTGACAACTTTTCTCCAAAAAGAGTTTCGTCTCTTTCGTGGTCTTTGAGTAACGGCGTAAAAGTTTTATCTAGGCAGGGAGTGATAAGTTTCGTTCTCACTTGAGTTTCTGTATAATGTAGGTCCGTTAAAATCCTACAGCCATCAGAAAGAACCTTAATAGCTTGTATTTTGTCATTTCCAAGAAGAAGAAGGGTCATGGCTTTATTGATAGCGGTTATACCGAGACCTAATTGATCTTGTTTATTTTGGATATTTTTATCCCTATTTATAGTGATTTCTGACACCGCAGCTTTTACTTCGGGATTCAAAGTAGGCGCTTTCAGAAGTTTGCAATTATCCGGTATTAGATAATCTTTTAGCAAAGTATCTTTTAGTGTTTTGGTAAGTCCTTTTTTCAGAATGGGAATCCAACGTTGTGCTAAAGTATGGTGGATATTTTCTCCATAAGCCGGCTGCTCATCCGTGGGGTCGCCCAGCGCCGATAGTAGTTCCGGGTCGAGCTCCGGGGCCGCGTCCTGCAACTGTTCCGCTTGAACCTCAGAATTTGATTCGGTGGATGTCTGAACCTCGGGAAGTGGACATTCCGCTATATTTGCGTCATCTTGCGTGGTTCCGTCGTCTGGAACGATAAATTGTATCGTTTTTAATATGATGAAACGTTATAAACGTTTTAATATACCCTCGTGTTAACCCACAGTTAACCTCCAGGTTTATTTTTACGCATCATGCTATACCTTCGTGATATCCTCAATGTGATACCCTCCAGGATAGCTTAGAGATGCAAATTATACTCGCATATAGCCTTTGTACATTTTCAAGACCACAATTAACAAAAAAAAAAGGTTATTTTGTACAGAACTCGAACACTTAATGAATCATATTTTATAACTTACCCTGATTTTCTTCAGATTCCGATGAAGATGATTACACAATTACACGTTTTCGTTTTTTCTTTGAAAGTTATTTGAGTTTTTTAATTTTTTCTTCGTAAAAGTTAATTTCACTATCAAAGCTACGCTTAGGCATTATTGAATACTATAACTCAAAGGTGACCTTGAAGAATTTCCAATGTATTACGCAGTTTTTTTGCAGAAGTGAGTGCTCGTTGCCGCGCACAAAAAAAGAATGAGGTTGACCGCGATGGCGGAGCCGAACGGTTCGCGAGTTTAGGTGGGGTATTTATCCTAACTACCCACTAATATTTAAATAAGTGCGAAGTTGCCAGTACAAGAAAGGTACTACATGTGTATTATATCTGAAGAATGAAACGTACGAAATATAATAGGGATGTTGATATTTTTTAAAATATCGGATTTCCGATATATCGATATTTTTAAATATATCAATATCGGAGTTTGATATATCGATATTTTTAAATATATCAATATCGGAGTTTGATATATACGAAAAAAATATCGATATTTTTATTAAAAATTTTGACTCGTCTAAGGGTCTGGTCCTGACGCCATACATCCTTTCTTCGTGAATCGGGGCGCCAATGAATTTATTAGATTCAAAGATCTTGGAATCATATTTGACAACACCTTAAAACGTGATATTTTTTAAATTATAATTATTTACCATGAATTTAATATTATTTTCTACTTTTTAGTTCGGCTAGTTATTAAAGCGTGCTATTTTTTAAATATAATTTATAGTCCCAAAACAGCATCAAACCTAGTTATAATAAAATATTCGATTGTAAATTAAGACCCTATAAAAAATATGATCTAAAATGATACCTTATATTTTTTATTATCTTGGTGAACCTTTAGATCATAGGTCCTTGATACGTGTGTAAATATTCAAGTAAATCGGATGTCTTGAAGGTGGTGAACATTGCGTTGAAAGATTCCGTTACATATATACTTAGTCTACTTAGATACAATTGTAGCTAATATAAAGTGTGTAAAGACAATCATAATGGTAATGAGCTACAAAATTATTTAGCTACACAGTTTATAATCCACTATATTTATTATAAAAATTTAAGTGAATACTATACTAAGCAACTAAATTAAATAGGGAAAGAGGAAACACATATTATAGTGTAACTAAAGTACCGTAGATTAAGTTGACGATGATGTAGTAGTTTCAATAATTTACGAGTATAAATATCTATCTCCGATATCTATATTTCAATATCAAAATATCGATATATCGTCCAAAAAATATTAGTAATAAATATCGATATTTCTAAATCATAATATCGATATTTCGATATTTTATCAACATTCCTAACATATATATATATATATATATGGCAGTTTTATTGTTTCGAGTGCGTCTGTCTTGACAGTGGCTTTTACCTGATTATTGCGTTGAAGACCTTAATTTGAAGAATTATTTGTGTGTGGTTTTTGTATGTGTAATAAACCATGAGAGTTTGTGTCTTTTGTATGACCCGTTACCAAACGGGAAGTGGGGTAACATTTCACAAGTTAGTAAACTTGCATCATGTTTTAGCTATGTATATTGTAACTAGTCATTTTAAAGATGAAATAATTATTAATTGAAATAATAATTTGTAAGCAAAAAATAACTCTAATAAGACAAGTTTTTATGTTAATTTGTTTTGTAATAGCAAATTTATATATAAATTATATCTAGGTAGGGTTGCCCAAGTTTAATTTCGACAATACATATCGATATATTCTGTCTAAGGAATAGGAAATATTCATTTCAAATCATAAAATTACATTATAAAATTCCATTATAGGTTTCCAACTGACTCGGTGATACAAAAACTATGGCTGAGAAACATGAATGTTGCAAATTTGTTTCCAAACATAAATAGCTATTTATGTTCTAAACATTTTATGGAAGACTAGCTGTTGCTCGCGGCTCCGCCTGCGTGGAGGTTATATTCGGGAGCAGAAGTATACAATCCAAGGAGTTGTCTTCTGCACTGAGGCACCTGTAGCGATTGTCCAGCCTCTCAGGTGTTGTGCCTGAATCTTGAGATTGCATCTAAAGAATACCCAATAAGTTTAACCTCACTGTGCCCCTTTTAGGGATGACTTTTCAAAAACGTTTAAACACGTGTTTCTTTATTTCCTACCAAAAGCCTAAATATGAATTTACAGATCCCTAAGTCGAGGAATTATGGATTTCCCATACAAATTTTGAACTCCTATTTGACCCCTTTCAATGTTGTTTTTTGAGAAAAAAGATAGCCTATGTCCTTCTCCAGGGTATAATCTATCCCCTTACCAAATTTCATTACAATCCGTTCAGCCGGTTAGTCGTGAAGAAGTAACAAACAAACAAACAGAGTTACTTTCGAATTTATAGTATTAGTATGGATTGTTTTATTAGACACTAGCTGTTGATCGCGGCTCCGCCCGCGTGAAGGTTATTTTCGGGAGCAGAAGTATACAATCTGCCTCGGTGGCGTAGTTGTAATTGCGCATGCGTTACGATTGCTGTGCTGAGGTCTCGGGTTCGATCCCGGGGTCGGGTAAAGTGATATTGGGTTTTTCTACCTAGAAATACTCAGTATATTAACCCGGAGTCTGGAATGGTGCCCGGTGTGGTGATAGGCTCGCCCCCTATCACAATATGGGACCGAAATTCGGCGAAAAGTGGGTGTACTGGTTACACCTCTGCCTACCCCTTAGGGGATTACAGGCGTGAGTGAATATGTATGTATATGTATGTATGTAAGTATACAATCCAAGGAGTTGTCCTCTGCACTGATGCACCTGTAGCGATTGTCCAGCCTCTCAGTTGTTGTGCCTGAATCTTGGATTGCATCTAAAGAATACCTCATAAGTTTAACCTCACTTTGCCCCTTTCAGGGATGATTTTTAAAAAACGTTGGAACACGTGTTTCTCTATTTCCTACCAAAAGCCTTAATATGATTTTTCAGATCCCTAACTTGAGGAATGATAGATTTCCCATACAAATATTGAACTCTTATTTGACCCCTTTTAAAGTTGTGTTTTGAGAAAAAAGATAGCCTATGTCCTTCTCCAGGATATAATCTATTCCCTTACCAAATTTCATTACAATCCGTTCAGCCGTTTAGTCGTGAAGAGGTAACAAACAAACAAACAAACAGAGTTACTTTCGCATTTATAGTATTAGTATGGATGTTTCACGGACCCAGTTAAAAAAAGGGCAGTGTGCCCACAATATTTTCCGGTGGGTTTAATATTATATTAAGCGTTTTAAACATAATATAGTAGATTAAAATATGTTTTGCTAAGGCGATGTTTTTATTATTTTTAAGATTTGTAAACCATCGACTGTTGTGTATCATTGTCGATATATCATCCTTCGTGTCTCAACTCTATTGTTAGTTCCACGGACGCTCACTGCTCGACTGCACTGCTATCAGCGCCAATATGGCGAAAATCAAATAGGCACACTTTCGCGGATCAAATATCCTGTCCATATAATATACGTCAGTGATTATATTCTCTTTGATGGCCGCCTTTGCTACTGTAATGCCAACTGCCAAGTTTCTCGTTGTTGTTGTTGACTTCATGACAAATACAATGACGAAAAAACCTAACGACTTGAAGTGTTTAGCTATAGAATCACTAGGTTATACAAATATATAATAATTCGATATTGTATACATAAACATTGTGCCATCTCTATCAAGCCGATATAAATTTATGCGCGTAAAAAGGATAGCTATATTTTACTTTATAACGTACTTTCAAAATTTACTTTATCCTTCTTTGTAAATACTTCGTAGCGGCAGGTTATCATCCATATTTGTGCACTGTTGTTTACATAGTAACCGTCAACATATTTTATTGTAATAATATTTTTGTAATACTATTAATTTATAACAGTAACATAGTTATATTACTTTAAAAATACGTGAATTGTGTTTCTGAAAACATGCCTAATTGTATCAATATTGGTTGCGGCGTCAAAAGAAGTAGGAATCGTCCAAAATTAACATTGCACCGGTTCGTACTATATTTCTTATAAACTAGTTCATATTTTATGTTCATTTGAATTAAATTAGTCATTTATTGTGAAATTTATCATTAATTTACTTTTTGTAACAAGTATTTTAATATATTTCCTGAAAAATGTTATATCTTTGATTTATGCATATGAAATAGTGATGTCCTATTATGAATTGCTTATATCGATAGATATAACTACTGACTAAATGAATATATTTTTAGGTTAGCTAAGAATGCATTGAATTGGAAATAATGGTTGGATAGAATTGGAATTGAAAACATTTCTGTTTCCACAAGAATATTTATGTTTGTTCTCTTCATTATGAGAAATCATGTTATAAATAATTCGGCACAAATATTAGTGAAAAAATATCTTACGGAAATTATTTATATTATTTATATTGTAACAAACTTGTCTCTTACGGTATTCATGGTAGCTTATATCGTTGGATAACTTCCTATCTCAGTAACAGGAGTCAATTGGTCGCTTTAAAAGGATTCATCTCATCTCCAACTAAAGTAACCTCTGGGGTGCCTCAAGGGTCACATTTGGGCCCCCTTTTATTTATTATTTTCATTAACGATCTCATGGAGCGCTTGTCTTGCGAACATTTGTTGTACGCAGACGACTTGAAAATATTTAATACTATTTCATCATCTAATGACTGCATCCTCTTACAAAAGGATTTGAACACTGTTTCTAACTGGTGCAAGACAAATCATATGTATCTCAACATCAGCAAATGCTTTATCATAACATTTACTAACAAGCGCTCTAAGATTGTTAATGATTACATGATTGACAGTCAGATTCTTGCAAGATCCAGCGTTGCTAGAGATCTGGGCATCCTGTTCGATGATAAACTTTCCTTTCGTGCACATTATCAACATATAACAACGAGAGCTAATCAACTTCTTGGGTTTGTTTTCAGATCCACTAAGGGCTTCAAAAAATCTCGTTCTTTGTTGTATTTGTTCAACACTCTTGCCAGAAGTATTTTAGAATATGGTAGCCCTGTTTGGTCACCCCACTACAAGGTGCATATAGAGGAATTAGAGAGGGTACAGAAAAAGTGTTTACGAATGTTATGCTTCCGTGAACAGTTAGGACGTACCAATCTCAATTATGAAACTAGGCTGTCTAAATTTAATGTGCAGAACCTGGAGATACGTCGTAAATACTTTGACTTCATTTACTTTTACAAAATAATTCATTCAATGATAGACACCCCTGATTTGCTTTCACATGTTACTTTTAATATCAAGTATAGTGCGCGTAGATCCACTCAAATAAATATTTTTGCATTACAGACCTATAAAAATAATATTTCATATTACAATCCACTGGTTAGGATGGCTCGTCAGTATAACGAATTGGTGAAAAGTCATTGGGAATTGGATATATTCACCCATAATCTTGCTTCGTTTATTAAAATACTAAAGGATATCCTCTTTCCCACACCTGACAACCTAGATTCAGCTTAGATATTTTGTTTGGACGTGATCAACATTTGTACTCTGTATATGGTAATTGTAGTTTAATTTCTGTTAAAAAAAATGTCTAACTCATTTTAGTTTTCTGTGTACACATACTTTAGGTTTAAAGAATTTATTTTCTCATAAGAACTTACATTCAGTTCACTTACAATGAGATTTAACAATTAACTTAAACTAACTTATAAATTAAAAAATTACACATCTAGACTGTAGTGCAGTTACATTTTGGATACATATTTTTTAAGTTTATTCTTAAATATTTCTATTTTATTACATTCTTTAATATCATTAGGTAGTTTATTGTACAGCTGAACTCCTTCAAATAAGATCGTTTTCTTTCCGTAATTGGTTCGAACATTAGCAAGTTGAATTTTATATTTATTTCTTAAATTGTAATTATGTTGTTTGGTAGCTAATTGTATATTGGATTGAATAGAATTCGTGTTAATATTTTTAATTAAAATGCAAGTGTAGTATGTATAAAGTTGTGTAAGATTGAATAATTTAGTTTTTTCGTATAACTGTGCGGTTGGAGTACGGTAGTGACAGTTGTGTAATACTTTAATGATTTTATTTTGAGTTCTTTGCAAGGGGTTTAGGTAAGTTGCAGCAGCTGATCCCCATATTTCAATAAGATATTCAAGGTGCGATTTCACAAATGAATTATATATTATACTACGGACTTTACTTGGTATGCAATTAGATATTTTACGTATGACTCCTAATATTGAAGTAAGCTTTGTTCTGACATGGTCAATACTTTTGGAATACAATCTAGATTTAAACTGTATAATTTTAAGTTTATTTTTGTAACAATTGTAATCTGTTTTGTGTATAATAAAATAAAATAAATAAATAAAAATAAGATAATTTTATTTCGGAGTGGAATATTTTTGTTATTTACAGATAATAAAATAATGATTTTCATACGTTTGTTTCTTTTACCTTCCTATTAGTCACATAATTAGATGATTGTAAATTCTTTATTGCACTTAGACCGAGCTAGTATCGACTTTTAATAAACAAATATCGATAAATACATCGACACACAGACATCACTAAGACGCCATTTAACTGCCTCGGTTGTCATTAGGTGTACACGTCTTTTCCCTAGTTACAACAGGTCCTTTATTAGGATTTTTTCGTCTAAGGAGAAAGTATATACTATATCTATGAGAAATAGGCATGTTGACTTGACAGATGCTTCTGATTTGTTAAAAAAGATTTAAATTTATATTCATTTATGTTGAGAAAGTGTTGCCCATAAAAGTGCTGTCAGGAATGGCATGCAAAGAGCATTAAAATATCATTACATGACGTATCGATAGAAAAATCATAAAATTTCTTACTGTATGTTTGTTTTGCTGTGCTTTGAGCATAGATTTAGTAGCTTTGGCCCACATATATATAATGATATTATGTGAGAAGTATATATGTATATATATACAGATATATTTAAATATCTGTGGCTTTGACCTACGACTTTGAGCCCTGATTTGAAAAAACTAATGCCGGCCAAGGCTGCATGGTGGAGAACCTTTGCCTTCTCTTTTATATAAAATAGAGAGAATTAGACAAAAAAAAGTCTATGAACTCTTTGGTCTGAAAAAATATTACAGACATGGCTTTGGCCTTTTAAATTGTGACTATTTCAGACATGGCTTAGGCTTTTTGGACATGGTTTCGGCATTTTGAATTGTGACTATTACAGACATGGCTTCAGCCTTTAGAATAGAAAAATATTGACATGGCTTTCCCCTTTCAAAAGGATAACAACAACAGTCATGGCTTCAGCCTTTTGACTGATATAAACCAGAGAAGAAGAAGATTTTCAATTTTAAACTAGATTTGGAAAAATAACGACAGACAAGGCTGCATGGTGAAAAACCTTTGCCTTCTCTTTTATAGAGAGAACGAAATAAAATAACTCTTTGGTCTAAAAATATGTGTGTGATTGGCGCTGTTGCGTTGAATTTTTAGATTTATTTAAAAAAAACAGTACAAATAACATTGTGCTATGAGTGTTTATATTTAATTAATATGTTTTTCATGTAATCACTTGACGGCGAAAATACTACGAAGGTACTTTCATGATCTAAATAAAGACAACTTTCTCCTTTCGCGTCAGTCGATAAATTCTATTATCCAAATAAAATTGATCGGCAATTTACTTTCATCTCCAAATGTAATACAAAACATAATTCTAATGCTTCTCTTTAGGAAGTAAGTTAGGTTTATTTTAATAGAAATCATTTGATGTTACCTTTAATATTCATAGCGTATTACGCGAAACGTAGTTTATTTATATTTATTAGTATGTTTTATATTATAAACATGTTGTTTTTCTTTATTTTGCAAGTTGTGTTATCGGACAATGATGTAT
The DNA here is from genome assembly GCA_905220505.1 of Laothoe populi. Classification (NCBI taxonomy): domain Eukaryota; kingdom Metazoa; phylum Arthropoda; class Insecta; order Lepidoptera; family Sphingidae; genus Laothoe; species Laothoe populi. Next base: position 13,005,670 of record HG992149.1, on the reverse strand, counting down.
ATTATAAATTATCGTATAATTTATATTGTTGAATTTTAGACACAGGTAAAATGCGTAAAAATAAATGAGAAAATACTCAAAACAAAATTTGTATTGTGACTTATTCTTATTATTATTGAGAGGAGATTTTTACAGACGTATAAAATACTGTATTTTATCCGCTAGGCAGCTGTATAATTTTGAAAAGGAGACAAGAGTATAATGTTTAACCCATATTTCATCAGGTATTTAAATTTCCGTGCCTTCAAATATACACAAAAATTATTAAATTTTATTTTAATATAATATTTATGTAAATACTCAAAATACTTATATAATTTGAAGTATCTATTGTAATGTCTATTTGTTTAGTCTTTCATGTTGTAATTCATAATATTAACTAAACTTTAGACCCTTGAGAGACATCACAGGTTTCTTAAGATCCAATTATAAAACAATACAAACAAACTTAATCCATGATTGATACTCATAGCAGGAAGGAAGATGCTGACATCTTCACCTGAGTGAACACCTAAAAATGCCTTTATGTGCTTTAAAATATTGTAAAAACTCTTCTCTGACTGTGTTTTTGTCACACCCATATGTATCTCTGATCTGTAGTGCACATTGTTTTGTTTTTTTATCTGGCATTGCAAAGTGACAACACTTCACCTGGTGGTAAGCAGAGTGCTGTCCAGCTAGAGTATCGAGTAGTGAGAGACAATCTATCCCCCGCCACTCAACACAATTATGTCGGCCTGCTGGTTTCATTCTACTTTGCAACTAACAAACCAAAGAGGATAACTAGGAGTTGTCATGTCTGCTGGTACACACTTACAAATGTCTAGTTACAAAAAATACTCTTTTTTAAAATAGAAGCAAATAAGTTATCAGATGGTAAGTGATCCCCATTATCCATACAAAAATTTACAAAAGGTGATTTATTGCATCTCCAGAAAAAAAATACAATTTTAATATATACTTTTGTACATCCAGTGTTGGTGATATTTTAGTGTCCTAGGTACAATTTCTTGACATGATCATATAAATATTACTACATATTTGCAGATTCCATGGGTTCCTTAATGTAAAGTCTGCCATTCAGCTTCATTGCAAGCCAATAGTGTAAGTTGCCTGTGAGGAATTGAATGGCTATGTACTATTACGCAAGTAAATTGAATGAGGCGTCATGTAGTGGCTGTAACATTAAAGTGCCACCAGCCCCACTAGAACCAGCTCCGGCCCCTCCTCCACCAGATGACCATGCTCCATTGCCTCCTGATTCTTCTTTGTTACATGGAACTGGCCTTTCTTATTATGATGTAAGTCTACATATCATATTTATTTATATGTTACACCATCGATATGTCATAACACAATACAATAATGTTTATATAGATAGGAAATTTTACAATATGACAAATGCCTATATTGCATTTTATTAAAAAAGGAAAACCTACATCATATAAAGTATTGTTGCAAGCGACAAGGGTAGTTAAAATTGTAGGGACAAACTGTATTTGATACCCATATTGTCAGGTCAAAATATTTATTTTTCTTTCCTTCTTTTTTATTTTCTGCAGCAGCCATATTTACACATTATAGCACTCTCACAGCCACAACAACGTAACAACACCTTATATTTTAAAATCTATATAACTAATTGCTAATTGATCAAAGAACATTTTAAGTCTGAGAAATAGAGTGTGCATTATTTTAGTGCCTTGGTGTTTAGTGTTTCTAGAGCTGTTAAGTAAATTGTAGTACTCATACCTTTAATAATTATATTAATAATATTAAAAGTTTTAATTGTTCATTTATAATTAGGAACCTGAACTTCTTGTGTTATTAGTATTTATACATGATTATTTTTTTAGAATGACGACTACTATACAATGGTGAGAGGGAACAAGTTTATGTCGGACAACTCTTGTAAACATATTGTGATGAATGGTGGAATTAATTTTGTTTCAACACAGAAAGGGGAAGCACCACAGGTATCCCAATATTTGTAAAATTATGGACTACATTCAGTTCCTCTGATATTGCTATTCTATGAAATGTAACTATTTACTATGTTTTTGGATTGTGGTTTGGGTAGTTTTGGGTTATGCAATACACATAATATATTAAAATAAAAATTATTATTAGAAAACTAAAGTGATAACGTCATTATAATCAGTAAAATATAGATGCAGACAAGATTCGCGCACATATGCACTGGTGTCAAATTTCAACATAGTGGATCACAAGCAAATTATTTATGCTCTATAGATTTTGATGTTCATTTAGCCATTCATATTTGGTACGCTTTGAAAGGCCATATCATTTTATTTCATTACACTAGGAATCTTACTTTTTACAGCAGTAAAATGTCAAAGACCTCAGTATTATACATTACTTTCATCTCGATTTATTTTACAGTTTCTGAGGAAAATAACTGTAGTATGTGTGTATACTTGTTGTATAGGCAGACAGTCTAAAAAGCCCTATAAGGATTCTGTTTTTATTTTTTGAGTTTATAATTTTTTACGACTGTATCATCGAATTTTTTCAAACTGTAATTGTGTTGTAATTTTGTATGATAAATAAAGAAAAATATTTGATAAAGTAGTAGCAGCTAGTTTCGATACTAAATATACCTACTATATTTATAGTCTAGAAATAATCGTAAAACGAATTGCATGATAGCTATATGAATCATTTCACTTTATTACCAAAAATGTATTGTTTTATTGGATATCTTACAAACTAAAGAGCTTGAATGGGAGTACTAATAAATAAATTGTAAACTACTATTTATTTTCATGGAACATATTTAGTGTTATTATGAGGCTATAAAAAATGCCATAAAAATTCACTGACAATTAACAGGACACCTGTATATTTTAGTTATCAACAGTGCTTACATCCGGAGGAAAAACAATAGCAGCTCTGCCTTACTGTTCTGCTGAAAAGTCAGATATAGAATACAGAGATGGGCAGATAATCAGTGCCACATTAGATACACTTGTGGACATGCTGCGACCAGGAACTAGTAAATCGTTTACTTTCACATTTCTGTTATGCTCACGACTTTTCGTCAAGCCACATGAACTGCTCAGCAAGCTATGCAAAAGATACTTTAAAACTTATGACAAAATAGTAAGTTAACATATTTTGACGAATAAATATTGTTTTTTGATTTATGGTTTACAACTTTTGGTGTAATATTTGTAGGGTAAAGCTGAAGTAAAGGACTTGATTGAAAAAGAGTTGGGTGACATGATAGCCCTTGTAAGGGTATTAAGTCAATGGACCAGTATGTTTCCTTACGACTTTCGTGATGATAGAGTTATGGCATTGGTGCGAAGTATAACACAGAGGTAATAAAATTAAACTTTAACTAGTCTCGCGTAAATTCGTAACTGTTGGGGTCTTCGCCTAACACAGCTCCCGCGTTAAAAAATTTGCTATAAGCGATAACCCTTAGTATTACTTTAACCATAAACAGCTGTAGTTGGTATTTCGATGCATTATTATGTAATTTGACAGACACAATTACTGCCCTAAGACTTCGGGCCGGACACATCCCATGTAATAAATTCACCTTTTTAATGAACAAGACCGCGTCACCTAATTGCAATATGATTCACGACATATATCACATCCTAATAGAATGTGCCCGTAACAAGCATATTCGAAGCCATTGCAGACTCAATATACTTCAACTGGGGTCTTGTAACAGCATTCTGGCAGAATGTTATACAAATTATTTTTATAAATTATAATATCTGTTTTATAAGTTCATGTACGTGTATATGTATCTTTACCAGGGCGAAATATTCACTAAGTGAAAAAGCCCTTAATAAAAAATAAAATATATATGTAATATATTATTTGGCAAAACGACCTGTACTTGCACGTGGACTTATGGACTTCATGCGTATAGCGGCGTACTTGTGGTCTATAATGTAAGATCCTCAAGCTGGAAATGGCGCGAAAGTAGAAGAAGAAAGAAAGATAATTACGTCTTAACTTATTACCACTAAATATGTGTCATTTTAATTTTATGCTGGCACAGCAAAGTGACCACACAGAACCTGATGGTAAGCGCAGTGCCGTCCAATTATTGTATCGAGTAGCGAGAGACAATCTATTCCCCGCTACTTAACACAATCATGCCGGCCTGCTTCTTCACACTACGCCATGGGCAAGAAGGTTCACCTTAGCGGTCGAGGGTTTAGTGTCAGAATACTCAGAAGGCCGAAAAATGGCCAGATATTGTACCTCAACTCTAGACCCTCGACAAAAACCGGATATACAGTGGCTGATCCCGGAACGCGACACACTTGCGTGTGCCACTATGGCGGGTTTTAAATTAAATAGGCGATAATCCCCGTGTTTGTAAAGTATCTTCAGATGTTAAATATTATTAACATGTTAATTATAGCGAAATATGCGCATGCGAATGTTGCGAGAATTTTATGCAAAGCGACACCATCATTTTTTAGAATATAGAATGCAATATAAACATTTAATTGAAAAATTGTTTTTTAATTGAGTTGCTAATGAACAAACTAATGTATACATTAATTACATAACAGGTGTGCTGCAGAACATATGGCTTCGGTGCGAGTGGAAATGTCTACTACATTAGAAAAACTGCTTGATAAACTTACAGCTTTGGAGCAGTATGAAGAAACATTGGTGGAGATACCCCAAGTGTCGTCTGTTGAACAATTAGCCCAGGTTTAAAGTGTTTTTTGTTATATATGCAATAGTTATTTACCTATCTTGGGTAGTAGCAGCTTTTTGTGAAGCTGATGAGATCCTGTGTCGGGTCACCAGGTTAGGCATGTTTGAGTTTATCTAGTCAAAAAGTTTACCTGATTTGCCCAGGATTGGATTTCTAGTCTATCCAGTTTCAAATTCTTAATCTTGGTCTTCTTAATTAAGTTTCAGTGCCACACCATTTTTTGATTGGATTATTTTCGGAATCGATCTGTATCTGTTTGATAATATTTATTGAAATTAACTGTATATGACTATCGATAGGTAATGAGATGGAAATATGTTACACGAACTATAGATACAATAACTACACCTCTGTCTATCGCTTGATGGGAAAAGCGTTTTAGTTTCTGGTCTAATGCTATCTGAACGGTTGTAATATTTCATTACATGTACGTTTGTGTGTTTCAGGGGGATATATTAACGTTGGGACTCACGCCTGTAGAGTTGGCGAATCAACTAACTATAGTGGAACTACATAGATTATCCTTTGTGGGACCTGAGGAATTTGTTCAAACATTTGCTCCAATACAGGCCACTCAATCAACGTCCGCCTGTGGTAAAGGATCAATTAACTTGCACCATATAGAAACAAAGAGCACAAGGAATTTGGAGGCATATGCTGATTGGTTTAACAGATTAAGTTATCTTGTGGCAACAGATATATTGAAGGTATAAAATAAATTTACCTTTGTTTCATTTCTTTAATTCACATATATTGCGGATGTAATATATGATTATTTTCAACAGGCGGTGAAAAGTAAATACCGAGCCCGTGTGATTGAGCAATGGGTGATGACGGCAAGGGAATGTTTTAATCTCGGCAATTTTAATTCACTAATGGCCATTATTAGCGCTTTGAACATGGCACCTGTGTCGAGACTTAAAAAGACGGTACTTATTTAATTTGCAAAATATTCTTGAATAATATTTACAATAGTTATGTGTTTATATTACTATTTTATCCTATAAACAGGTTGACTGAAGCCACATAATAATATAGCTCCTAGGCACATGCTGGGTGTATATAAATTAGCCCTGCGAGCAAGTAACGGTAACCTGCCTAACGGTAGGCAGCGGCTTTGCTGTGCCCTGGCATTGAAGAAGTCTATGGGCGGCGGTGACTACTTACCATCAGGTGGCCCGTCTGCTCGTCTGCCTATCAAAGCACTAAAAAAAGCCCTGCGAGCATGCGGCCTAACTCAGCCGGCGTGTGCATAGCGCCAGTAAAATCAAATTTTATATTGCATATGAATAAAAAAAAGCACACGGCGTGCGTTGGGCGCAGCATTCCATCGTATATTTTTGTAACACACGCCTAGCGTGTGCCGGTGGTTTATACGCGGACGTAAAAAGTCAGCATGTGTGTTGCGCCGACCACGTAGTACGTACTAATTGGGTCAACTTACGTCAAAATGTATCAACGAACTATTTCTTTTTGAGAAAATTACTTAATGATTGAGTATTTCATAATGTCCTTAAGGTGTGGTTTGGTTCATAAAATAAAAAAATAATAATACTAGCCCTGTGTTAAACATTGCCCCACTGCTGGGCACGGGCCTTCTCTACTAATGAGAGAGAGGGGTTAGGGCTGGCCTACTGCGCGTTGGTATACTTCATCTATCTTTCAAATTCTGATGAGAAACCTCAGGTATGCAGGATTTTGCACAATGATTTTCCTTCACCGTTTAATCAAGCAATAATAACCAATGAATACATAACTTAGGAAAAATCCGGCTTGGTTCATACATATTTTTAATATATCAGGTTTTGGCTGTTTTTGCTGAGTCACAGTCACATCACATTCTGATCAATTTGGTGTCAATAAGTGTTTTTTTGATAATTTATAGGTTGGTACATTTTGCAATAACTGGGTCCAATTATTTTAGTTACAGCTTAGTTGTCGGTTAGCTGGTTAGTGTCACATAATACAAGGTATTTGATTTCACAGTGGAGCCGCACGTCAGCTGTCTGCGGTCAACAGTTACGCCAGTTAGAGCTTTGCGTAGAACCGACTGGAAATCACGCAAGGTCTGTTGTAATATTATCTTTCGTCGTATATATTATGCATAGATAAAATAAATTTAATGACTGCCTGATGGCGCAGTTGTTATTCCGCATGCTTAACTACTGCTGTGCATAGGTCTCGGGTTCGATCACCGGGTCGGATAAAGTGATATTGGGTTTTTCTGTTTAGAAATACTCAGTATTAGCCCGAGGTCTAGAATTGTGCGCGGTATGGCGATAGGCTCGCCCCCTATGACACTCACCTCTGCCTACCCCTTTGGGGATTACAGGCGTGAGTGTATATGTGTGTGTTATTTTTGTATTAAACAAAACCTATAGTTTTATTGCCGATTCTTTTTAACCGACTTCAATAAAAGGAGGAGGTTAACAATTCATCAATTTTTTTTTGTATGTTCCCCGATTACTCGAAGACGCCTAGACCGATTCGAGAAATTCTTTTTTGTTTAAAAGGGTATACTTCCCAGGTGGTCCCATTGGCACCAAGTCAGGATCTGATGATGGGATCTCAGAAAAATCAATGGCACCCCTCATTTTATAGTGACGCATAATTTGTTTTTTTATTGAAGTCGGTGTACTTTTTATGTATTAAAAAACTTTTGTAGAAATATAGTTCTTTAGACTTGATGCCTTGACAGGGACCACATAGAGAAATGGTGTAATATTATAAATGGATAAGTAGTATAAATGAATAAGTAGAATAAATAAATAAGTAGAATAATTGAATAAGTTAATTACAATGTTATTAATTTGTTTATTTAGATACCGGGCAGCACTGGCCGCTGCTCCCACCGAGACGGCAGTGCCACTTCTCTCAGTCACTTGCAGGGATTTGCATTTCGCTAATCAAGGGTCGCCATCTAAGTAAGTATAAAGCGCTGGTTGGCCAACGAGCTAAACAATTTAGCGCTAAATCTAGTATGGTTATTGGCGAGTCTGGTGCCTAACTCTTCGGTATTGAAGCCTTAATTAAATCTGACACATTGCAATGTACATAGATATTACTGTGCGATAAAAGTATTAAGATATGTGTCTTATTTGTATCCGGGGTCTGGGTGTTGTGAGACCGTGCGTCTCTCGTAGTCCCTGATACCCACGACACAAGACTCGTATCTTAGTGTGGGGTCGGGGCTATGTGTGTGACTGTTGGGTGTTATTTATTTTATTTATTTATTTATTTATCTGAATTAAACTTAAACTGTTATTACATACCAAACAAATCGTTTTTTTTTACAACAGTAATACAATAGATGCGTAATTTCCTTTGATTTACTTGGAACACTAATCTAATAAACATTAATTGTTAGCCTCCATCTAAAATAAAAACCATCTGTGAAATAAGAGGCCTTAGGTTCGATTCCCGCACCGAGACAGTGTGACAGACAGATATTTATTTTGGGTGTTGGTGTTTTGGGACCGTAGTCCATCGTAGTTCTTGATACCTACAGGTCAGAACTATGTGTGTGACTGCTGGGTGTATTTATTCTGATTATTGTAACTTTGAATTTAGATGTTTATGACATTTTGTTGCATTGCCAGTTGCAACTTTTTTTGCTGACTGTACTGTCTGTCAGCGCTGCCTAAGGTTTCTGCCCTAGATAGCATTAGCTGAGCCACACCCTTTTGCCGTTTACCTCATTTTTTCTATTATATACTATTAGTTATCATTCAAGACTGTGATTTTGTAATTCTAATTGTATTCATTAACATTGTTTTTGTAATTGTAATGTAATTTTGGCAACAATTACTTTTTATTATTATTACTATGTTTAAGAAATTGAAATAATAAATAAATACCACCCAACAGTCACACACATAGCCCCGACCCACACTAAGGTACGAGTCTTGTGTTGTGTGTATCAGGGACTACGAGAGACTTTCGGTCTCACAACACCCAGACCTCGGGACACAAATATCTGTCTGTCACACAAATATTTATCTGTCTGTCACTCTTTTCACAGCAGGCTACACGCCACCTGCGCCACGGAGGCTGTCAAAATGTTAAACAAATGTTTTGTGGTTTTAAAATGTCAGTGTGCATGGTGTTATATGTTTCCGTTGTTCAGGTTGTCCGGTAACCGCGTGAACTTCGAGAAGTGTTCTCTGTTGGGGCGGCACGTGAGCACGCAGCTGGCGGGGCGGCGGCTCGCGAGCGAGGAGCCCGCCGCGCCCGCGCCGCCCGCGCCCCACCTCTCCGTCTGGCGGTACCTCAACGACCGGCCCACGCTCACTGAGATTGGTACATACACATATAAATACATATACACATACATATACACAAACACATACACATATAAATAGGCAAGGAAACATAGGAAAAGATATAGAACTCTTATCTTTACATATATAATTCTACTGTACGTGTGTATGTCACTGAACTCCCCCTAAACGGCTGGACCGATTTGAATGATTTTTTTTGTATGCGTTTGGGTGGCGCCCTGGATGGTTTAGATTCACAAATCAGCCCGGCAGATGGCGCTGCAGTCGGTGTAGCGCTGTTTTACGGGCAGGACGACGTCTGCCGAGCCCGCTAGTATCTTATAAAGATGTAAGAACCACTGATTGCGAGGGAAGAGTGTTTTTTCTTAATATGTAACCGGGTTTTGTTTAAAGAAACCCTATACACAAAATGAAAAGTAAATAACGGAATAACTCCTGATTGGACACGTTTTTCGTAATTCTACGTTTTACATTTATTACTTACTGTCTAACAAATGTCTAAACTTCTAGTACTAGTACTAATTAAAGCTTTTATGTACATACTTATTTTTTACCCTAGTTCAATACTGTAATGTATTATATAATTTCAATACGTATCCATAGCCTCAGGCGCAATAAAAAATATATTTTATGGAAAATCACTACTGAGTCAGTTTCCAGACGCACTCATAGTTGAACGTGTAATTTATAACGCGCCTTTTATTCAAATATACATTTTATTTGTTTTTATGTACATATACTCTAACGCCTGTAATCTCCCAAGGGGTAAGCAGAGGCGTAACCAGTACACCTACTTTTCGCCGAATTTATTACGGTCCCATAATGTGATAGGGGGCGAATCGCCTTACCTGGTACAATTCCCAATTCCTGGCTGATAAAACGGCTGAAAAACCCAATATCACTTAAACCCGACCCGGGGTTCGATCCCGAGAATTGAGCAGTCGTAAAGGATGTGCAATTACAACTGCGCCACCGAGGCCATTTTTATTATGTGATGTCTAATATACTGTCTCGGTGGCGCAGTTGTAATTGCGCGTGCGTTACGACTGCTGTGCTGAGGTCTCGGGTTTGATCCCCGGGTCGGGTAAAGTGATGAAATCTGTGCCCGGTATGGCGATAGGCTCGCCCCCTAGCACATCAAGGGACCGAAATTCGGCGAATAGTGGGTGTACTGGTTACATCTCTCCCTACCCTTTCGAGGATTGCAGACGTGAGTGTATGTGTGTGTGTGTGTATGTCTGATATAACTTTTCTGCTACTTTCAGCTCTTGAATTGATATCATTCGAACGCGAGCCGCCAGTCGATCAGCTAGAGAAGGAACGTCTAAAGCGTCTACGCGGAGTAAGCTAAGTGATTTTAACATTTTTAACACATTGATGTTACGTCTCTCAAATATTACAATAATATCAACCATCAAGTGTTCCAATTTATCTCGATGTTTATTGTCAAGACAACAGAAAATATAATAGTCGACGTTACTTAGAATAGATGTGACTATGATTGTATGCGGACAGAGTGTAGTGTGTGGCACGAGTGACACGCCTTCGACATGCTGCTGCAATTTTTTTTATACGATGATGGCAAACAAGCTTACGGTCAGCCTGATGGTAAGTGGTTACCGACTATGAACGCTTGCAACACCAGGAGCATCAAATGCGCGTTGCCGACCCTAAAGCTAGCTTGCTAACCGTACGACCTTATTAAGAATGCTCTAAACAACTAAATGTTTGTCAAAATATGTCTAAGGGAATTCATCGATTACGTTAAATGTGACTAGGTCCGGCGTGTTTTTTTTGGAGGTCCCGGAATCCTTCTGTATTGTTGATGGAGACAACCATGGGGTTTTTAGCCGGTAAGAATCCGGCATACCCCGTCGCTAAGAAGGGAATCCAAGAGAATTTTACCCATGAAAAAAAAAAGGTTAAATGTGACTATTAGATAAAAAAAATATTACCGATGCATTCTTTTGAAAGTCAGAATATTCATTAAAAACAGTTAATTCCAAACACATTTGTATTACATTATAAAATGTTGTAGCTTTTGCAGACAGCTTCGAACGCGTGATTATTTTTATCGTTACCGCAAGCACAGTACTGTGCAATAAATAAGTACACCCAATATTTCCTATAAAAATATTATCGTCGCTAGAATTTATACAATATAATTAAAGATTGAAATATAGCGCTCTAACATCAGACTGTTTGATATATTTATGACATACACACGTATATTTTTATTTTGTAGTGCTGCTGACATGCTCTATTAACATAATCATATGGTAAACCAACATCTGCTAAAAAGTCGTACACCCTACTAATATTATAAATGCGAATGTTTGTTACTCAATCACGCCAGAACGGCTGAATGGATCTGGTTGAAATTTGGCACACAGATAGATTATAGTCTGGAATAGCACATAGGCTACTTTTACCCCGCAAAATGCACGGTTCCCGTGGGGTAGATCTGTATTTGGTTCACGGAGTTCACGGAGCAAGGGATCGAAATGATTTTTCCGTAGTGGTAAGAGAATGACATATGCTACTTTTATCCTGGAAAAATATGGTTACGGATACAATTCTCGCGCTGTGAAAGTAGTTTCATATTGTGGGGTGTACTTATGTGTTGTGTAGAGCACAGTCTGCGGTGCCGATAAATGTAATGACGCATGCGAGGCTGCGGGTAAAAGCTAGTGTTACATACAACTAAAACACGCAGCGGCCACCATGCTGGAGTGTCACACTGGGCTACACACTATCTAAACTCGCTAATAACATTTAAGTACCGATTCCATTAGATTTATTAACAAAATACTCACGATTATAACATTATAATTTAAAATCCACTCATACCTCAAACAAACTAACAATGGTTGGTAGTTGTACGATTGTGTACAAACAAATGCCAGTGGCGAAGGTTATTTTTATTATATAAAGCTAACTTTCATTATATATTTAAAAGGACTTTCTCGTTGAGCAACTGTATCATCTCCTAGAGAACAACAAATATGTAGTATTTATTATTGGAACGAAGTTCCTTATCGCGCGTTGTGAAAGAGGGCTAGACGGAAAAAATTCTTACGAAAAGTTGTCACGACACTTTTATATTGGAACGTTTTTAAATGTATTTTAACAGCTGTCATTATGTTTATATGTAATTTTACTTGCTTCAGTTGTTGCTAATATTATTATATATTATTAATATATTATTATTAATAATTTTAATAATATAATTTTAATATTTTATTTGTTAATAATAAAAAAAATATTGTAACTTAAAAAAAAAATTATTACAATTCCTTCACTAATTAATCGAAAGGAACTTCGTTCCATCCGGGTGTCCCTTGACACCTCTCAAGTTTTTTATTATTATATTTGATTCCGAATTTATTTCCTAAAAATTTGCTGAACATCAGACCACTCTCGGCACAATAGGGTGACATAACTTCTACCATTCTTCTCCCAAACTTGTTTAATGGAATGTGCCCCGAGCGTTATCTAAGAAGTGTATTTAAATTCTTTCCATTTAATGTGAAGATGGCTAACCGCGGCTCGCGAGCCACATGCGGCTCTTTGAAGGATTATTTGTGGCTCTCGATAAATGTACCCGAGTTCCCTTTTCATTTATGGACTATTATATTTTTAAAAAATTTTCTTTCCGTGTGGGTTTCAAAATGTCTTAAATTACTGACAACAAATATGAAAGACTAAAAATAATTTACCCTTATCAGACGATCTTACATAGAATATTCTGGCCAGCCATCCTGACATTTTGCTTACGTGTATATTTTAGGTGACGGCGTTAAACTTTTTATTTCGGCTTTTTCACTTTCTACTCGGTTGTTAAACGCTTTCATTTGCCCATTTATCTTCCGTAGTTAAATATTCGACTCTCATGTCTTCTACTGGTTCTTCAATATTATAAATAATATAAAGATAACAGCCAATTAAATGTAAATTATCGCTTGATTTAACGGTGAACGAAAACATCGTGAGGAAACCTGCATACCTGAGAATTCTCATAAGAATTTCGAAGGTATGTGAAGTCTGCCAACCCGCATTTGGCCAGCGTGGTGGACTAAGGCCTAACCCGTCTCATTCGTAGAGGACGCCCGTGCCCAGCAGTGGGACAATGTTTCATACACGGCTAGTATTAACAGCTATTAATACCCACAGATACAGCGAGAAACGATGATGTTGATTAAAGCCTTCGCCACTGGTAGGTACATATTTGAATGTCTGGAATTACTAGTACTAGTTCATACTAGAACATTTAATTTTATTTCTTAGAAGTATTTACTAGAAACTATGTCGTAAACGAATCCTGACAATCGGTTTTATATGACCCCGTCAAATATCGTGCTCGTTACATGAAATATTATAATGCAATATACCTATGGTGTTGTTTGTATATTGTAAAGTTAGAATTTAAATAATTTTCAATATTTTTAGACTTGTCGACAAGGCCATAAAAACCAAGTTCCTGAAACATCAGTATTTGTCTACCTTTAAAAAAAATCACCTGTCATGAATCTCATAACGTTTACATAGATATTTAATATTTACTTTTAAAATGTTTGTACTCGGAAAATTGATCTCAATTGTGGTTGAATTTATATTTTTTTACATTTACTGACACATTAACTGTGTTCGTGTGCAACGTGTATTTGAAAAATGTATGGGAATGTGTCGAGTGTCTATGGTTTTAATTTATGTGTTTAATGTTTTTAATGTGGGCGTGTGTATTCGTATGTAACGTATTTATTGTGAGCGGAACTACAGTATTGACGTGTACGCTTTAACGTGTTAATTGTATTATCAAAAACCAAGCTTTTTTTAGAAAGCGATCGTTTTGATTATATCATATAAATTATTTATTTATTAAAAAACTAACACTTCTCGTTATAAGGTAAGGATCGTGCAGATTTCATCATTAACAAGAATCTCTGTCGACACTGTCGTATTTATTGTATGTGGTTTGAATAAAATGTGTATAGCTAGATTACAACGTATTTAAGCTGAATTCGAAAAAGTATTTAATTATTACATTTAAATAAGGTTCATAAAGCGTAGATCAGCCGTTAAATAGTTTATGGCGGTTACTGTGTGGAACAAAAAACAATATCACGTTATCTATTATGAGTCTATATAACTGTATGACATTATATATGTACTATGCGAAAAGTGATGTGTATAGACTAGACACATGCGGACTTGAAGGTTGTAGTGTAGTTTCCTGTCTGAGACAGAGGTTGGGATAGGTGTATTGATTATTTATTTTTGATCACTGTAAGTGGTAAGGCCATGATGTAGACAGTTATATGTACACCGTAATTATACCGGCTCCATAAGGTTGGAACCGCTGTCTCACAGAAAACCAAAGCCACTTTACAACACCTTGCTATTGTTTTTTACATTGTGTATGAGATTTCCCAAACAATATAATCTTCATTTATATCCCTGAAACTCGGCAACGCGATTTTTCTGATACTGTAGATGTTCATAGACAGCTGACATCACTTACCATCAGGTGACTGACTTGCTCGTTTGTGACCTTCTCGTACAAGAATCTTACCTTAAATCGTTCATTTTATTTATTTGGAATTACCACGATGTATGCATTTAATACACAAACATTTAAGAGTAACTTAAAAAATATATATTTATTGTACCACCGACCAGTTCGTATAATTAGGGATAAGATTATTTCATACTTTCATATTACTTGTGCAGCTTTTTATTATTTAAGTGTTTTAATACTGTACTTAATGTGACGTAACGCGTGTACTTAAATATTTAAGAAAATACTTGATTAATTTATATATTTATCTGATAGTTTAAAATATTGTTTTTCTTACAAGTACCTTTTTGTTGCCATTGTAGTATTAGTGTTTTATGTGAATTGTGATGTCTCTTAAATTATTGCAGCTTTTTCAATGATAAACATACTGCGAGTTCAACTATTAATACGAGGAATCGAATATATGTTATTTAATTCAAGTATTGGGCTCTTGACACTTAATATAATAATTTATTTTCCAGTGACGACTAAATATTAAAACTAAAAGTTTTTAGATAAAAAAAACATGAAAGCTAATGAAACATTAATAATGGTCTGAGAAAATTGAGTTATAAGTTTTTGTAGAGCCCGCAGGACATGTGTTCAATCAGTAACATATACAGATAAATATCTTCCCGTATATTTTGTATTTCACAGTATATAATATGTTCAGGATCTTCAGGAAAATATAATATTATTTGCGGCGTGTGCTCACGGCTATTGATTTATATATGAGTCGTACAGACCTAAAGTCGGCAAAGCAGGACCAACTTTTATATTGGAAATAAAATAAAGTGTGTGTATGCAATTCACACACGGCAGAAGTGAAGCTTACATTACGTGGAATTATGTCGCCCGCCTGCAATCTACGGAAGCCGAACCGTGAGTAATGATATCTGTTTTATGCAATTGAGTATTCGAATGATCAATTAAACGTCGTTAACGCATTGAAACAATCAAGACAGTGTTTACTTAATTAATATTAGAGCTCCCACTCGATGCCACTCGATCCCACTCGAATCCCCTCGAATATATATTCTGTCTTATTCTCGCGTAGGCTTAGTCCTATAGATTTATGTGTTTGTCCTCTTTTTACTGTCGCTTTTCCCTTTCATCGAGTTTCAAATCACAACGAGTCTAAAGAAGTTTCACCTCAAAAAACTAATAACTTTTGTTTCAGTTGAAAGACAATTTTGCTGAATATTTTATTTTGATCTGTGGAGGATTTGCCCAACTATTTTGCCGACTTTGGTTCATACGAATCATATGGAGTGTTGTATTAAAATATGCGGAAAGATATAGATGTATTATCTGACCCGTGTGTGGTAACGCTTTATATTTAAAATAAATGTTGTCATCAATACCATATTTACATGTAACAATAAATTATTTTATCGAAAACTTTTGTTGATGTTGTATCGCTACTAAAAGGAACAACGTCTGACTGTATACGGTTAAATTTTAAATTACGAATGAATTAAAGTAAATAGTTGTTCAAAGTTTGAAGTCAGATGAAAGATTGAAACACTTTTTTTGAGAATTTAATGTTTTTTGGAGATATTTTTTATTAACAACTTTTAACCGACACTGGGTAACAAACTGATTTTCATAACTCTGTTTTTTGCCAATTAAAATTTAATCGTATAAATTCTCATACGTGGAACTTGTGCTTTAATATATATAAACATTCCATATTGTTATATCTTAACATGATACGGACGTATTTACGTACAAACGATCGATCAGAATCCGTATTGGCCTGTGTTATAATAATTACTCACTTATTTTACATTCTAGCGAATAATATTCCGACTTATACTAGGAGCAACAACAGGAAATTTAGATAACGGACATTTAGATTACTCGAACATAATAAAATATCGATGAGCAGCGAAAGTAGAGTACTGTAACGTACGTAGATGTAAAGATTATTGTAGTACTGTTAAGTACGTTTCATTTGTCTAGAAAAGCATTCTCACCAATCAAATAAGTCTGTTTGCTTTTGTTGCTACCTGTATTGCATTTTAGAAAATTGAAAGTAGGTAATAAAACGTTTACTGCGGCGTAACATACCTCCTTTATTTTTAAGTGTACATCGTCTATGCGGCCGGCAAACAAGAGGTGTGTTTAAAATGTGTACAAGAATGCGGCGACATGTCTGATGTGATAATAATCTATTTAAAATATGGTACCCTCATATACTAGTTATGTTTTCGCCAGTGTTTCGCACACATCACACTATATTCTCTATGTCCTTACAAACGTGTAACGAGGCGCGTTACGTTAACTGCATGTTATTCGCATGTAATGGCATTACAGAATACAATAACATGCGAATTGTGCGTTAGGCCTCCAGCTCGTACCAATTTTTACGCGCCGTGCGTGTGCTTCCGTATAAGTGTTCGAATTTGATACGCAACTGCGGTAAACACACCTAGCGTGTTGCAAGCCGCTTGGATAGATTAAATCCATTATTATAGGCACCGCAGTCAAACTGTTAATAAATCCAATATTTTCTATGAGTGTTGTCATATTTTAATAATTTTCCTGTGATACGTGATTTATCATACCTGGATTTTACATTCCTCTTGTCTGTTTGTATTTGTCGAGCAGTTTTAAATTAATCAAAATGTCAACACAATCTTGAATTTTTCGTTTTAAAAGAGTAAATTATTATAATAATGTATGTATTATAGATTCCTAGTTATCGTATCAAAAATTGTTACTATAATACAATAAAATAAAATTATCTACATGTCACAAATTCTAAAGTTTTAAATTGTTTCATAAGATAAAATATCTAAGAAAATAAAGTATCATTATTAAAAGTAACGATATATTTATTTACTGAGTTATTTCTGATTTGACTGAAGGTTGCAATAAACTTACATCTATTTTTTTATTTGGAATGCAGTATGTTGTTTACTTTGACCTATTAGTGAAAGAACTAGATTATAGTCTGGAATAGCATATTGGCAAATTTTTATCCCGGAAAATGTAATGTTCCCGCGGGATAGATTTTTGTTTTTCACAGAGCAAGGAATCGACATGATTTCTTGCATAGTGGTAGTTTAGGGGTTAGTAAATGGCATCCATACTAGCCATATTCCATAATAATACTATAAATGCGAAAGTAATGATGTATGTATGTATTTTGTTTGTTACCTTTCGCGACTCAGCGGACTGACCGTATTGTGATGCAATTTAGCAAGGACATAGATATTATCCTGGAGAAGGTTACAGGCTATCTTTTTTCTCAAAAAATAATATCAAAAGAAAATCCAAAATTTGTAGTAACTTGTTTGTGTTTTTGTATATTTGTACCTTTTAACAACTTAATGAGATTATTGTCTACTAATCTACTATAATACTTACTTTTTATCCCGGAAAATTGTAGGGTTCAAATGAGATAGTTTTTTTGTTTTACACAGATCAAGGGGTCGACATGATTTTTCGCATTGTGTTAGTTGAGGGGTCTGTGAATAACATAGGCTACTTTCATCCCAGAAAATGTAAGGTGCCCATGTGGTAGCATATTATAGAAAGATATAATAGCTTGAGATATCTCCTTGGATTTTATACCTTTTCTTTCAAAAATAAATTCGACGCGGGCGAGGCCGCGGGCATAAGCTAGTATCAAATAAATTAATGTTATCTAAACATAATTTACATACATATACACTCACGCCTGTAATCCCCGAAGGGGTAGGCAGAGGTGTAACCAGTACACCCACTTTTCGCCGAATTTCGGTCCCATAATGTGATAGGGGGCGAGCCTATCGCCACACCGGGCACCATTCCAGACTCCGGGTTAATACTGAGTATTTCTAGGTAGAAAAACCCAATATCACTTTACCCGACCCGGGGATCGAACCCGAGACCTCAGCACAGCAATCGTAACGCATGCGCAATTACAACTGCGCCACCGAGGCAGTCAGTAATTAATTTACGTTTATATAAGATTAGATTGAAGCCGGTCGAACTATTTTTTTTTCTTTTTTATTCTGCCGCGGCTAAGTGACCACACTGCACCTGATGGTAAGCGCAGTGCCGTCCAGATACAGTATCAAGTAGCGAGAGACAGTCTATCCCCCGCTACTCAACACAATCATGCCGGCCTGCTGTTTAGCTTCTTCACATTACGCCTAAAGGACCCAGGATCATAGGAAGGAGGGAACACGGTAGCTGGCAAACTGTTCCACAGCTTGATGGTGTGGCGAAAATACGAATTTGCAAACGTCTTGGTTCAGGCCGTGGTAGTAGAGACACCACGAAGCTGTGGCTCCGCAAGGAAGAGAGAGGATGGGATAAGATCAAACAATTCTTCAGAGTATTCACCATGATAAAGAAGGTAAAAATAAACAGCAGGACAATTTTGTCGTTTATTTAAAAAAATATATGGTTATTAGACAGAGGAATATAAACATACATAGGTATGGCATTTATTTATTTTATTGAAACATCACAAACGAAATCACATTTCACACACAAACTAAAAAGTTATTAAAAGTATTTTAGTTTCATTTTATCAGTTAAAATAATTTAAAACAATTTTAAGAATAGTTATAACGTATTTAATTATTAGAATAGGCGTTTACTGCTACTTATTCAGCTAGGTACCTACTACCTACATACATTTGCACCTACCTAAATATTATATAAGTAATGTTATTATGCTTACATAAGCTAAATTACACACATACATAGATCAACACATTCATCATTTGGAACGAAGAAACTATTTTGTATTTTTTTACATATAATAATTCTCAATAAGTTACCAATCTGATATCGGCTACGATATAACTTTATACAGAGTGACTGAATAGATAATATTAGAATTTGTGTCTGCTTTTAAAGACTAGCAAATAAGAACTATGAAAAATATCGTTGCGCTCTGTGGCAGGTAAGTGGTAGAGCCACGCTGTAGAAAAATTTGTCTACAGCATGAATGGGCCGGCTCGACCGGGGTGGTACCACTGTCTCACAGAAAACCAACGTAAAGAGACAGTTTACTGTCGCGTTTCGTGTGGTAAGTGAGATATCCGGAGGCCCAGATTCCCCCTTCCCTTCCCTAATCCCTATTCCTGTCCCTTAAGGCCGACAGCGCATACATGATACTTTCGGTATTGTGGATGTTCATGGGCGGTGGAGATCACTTAACATCAGGTGACCCACTGGCTCGTTCGTCGGACTATGCAATAAAAAAAAGGACGCAATAGTCTATATTAGTGATTGTTATGCATCGTAGAATAAATCTGTTTTTCAGGCTTAATAAAAAAAAACAATCAGTCGTTTAATGGGAACTTTTAACACTTGCCTTACTCTCGAACAAGACGGGTATGTATCAAATAAACAATATTAAAATTTATATGTGTACGAGGTTGACAAATCCATACTACTTTTGTATAAATTATGAAAGAGAATAGTATGCAGAATATCTTCATTTAATATGTCTGTCGTTTGTAAAGGCCGTCACTCTGTATTTAACATTGTACCTATTATATACTTATAATAATACGAAATTTCATACTTTACAAACATAAATTCCACGCCAAGAAAATTAAAAATGGTTACATCTTGTTTCAATAGTACCAGTTTATAAAAATATTACATTTACCTACCTCGGTGGCTATTTTAACACCTCATGGGCGTACCATCAGGGTTTGTGGGTATTTTAGGCTTACACACTTTTTTTCTACCTTCAGCACCACTCACCATAGTACATGTGAAAGTAAAGTAGCCACATGATGAGGATTTAGTGTAATACGTATGCGAATATTGTTTTCGAATGTTGTCTTCACCGTCCAAGTCACGCGTTACTGATTTGGACACTGACACGTATCTATTACTATCATCCGGCTTGGGTTGGTAAAGGGATCGTAAATTTTTAGGGTTAACATTTCTTGCGTAGCTGGCAGGATATGTGTATTTCACTTTACCATGACCAGGAGTGAGAGATACTGTTTGCGCTTGTGATGGAGAGTCTTTAGATCCGACCACGTATGTTTTATCCTTGGAGGCAACGGATTTTACACTACCCGTAAAACCAACAGGTATGGTATACCCACCGGTCCCGGGAACGCGTTCGCCGGGCTGATATACTTTACTTTCATCCGGATGTTCGGAATTTCTTTGTGTTATTTCTGCGTCGTGGTTATTTAATGATCCAAGCACTATATGTTGGGTATTGCCTCCTGATGTTTGTCGCACCTCCAACCCCTTTCTTCTAGGACTATGTAGAGACTGGTGTGTTTGTTCTGTGTCTCGAGAAAACTCATTATAAGTTGAATATTCCCCTTGTTCCACCTCAGTGGGATCAGCCCCTTCAGGCCCGAATCCATCATCTACGTCATAATCTTCCGGTGTGTTATCATCCTTGTCCGTGGTGTATTCGTAATCTCCACTGTTAGTGCTGTATGTCGATTGAAATGATCGTCTACTTTCCACAGGAGGAACTCGAGTGGGGACTAGGACTGATGATGGTGGCGGTGGTGGTGGTGGCGGCGGTGGTGGTAGTTGCGGTAGTGGTATGTCGGTTTTGTGATGATCGGAGTGAGTATGAATACCATATTCCATTTCGGAATCTCTTGATACGTCATAGGTTCTTTCTGTGCTTATTTTTGTATCAAATGGCACTTCTGTTGATGCTATTACATCGGCTGGGTTTAAAAGAATTGGGCTATCGGTCACGGGCGGACTCTCTGAGTATGCATAGTTTTCTGTTACTGATTCCATTGATCTTTCTGTGCTCTCATTATTCACGTTTATATTTTTATTACTTTCATCATAAACATCGATCTTGTCAAATGGTAATCTATTCGGAAATACTATATCTTTATCCAAACTAGCACCAGCCTGGGCGCCTCCATTATATGTTATACCATATTTAAAAGTACCACGTAGTTGCGATTGCGACGAACCAGTGCGCCCGCTAGACTGAGCAGAAGCTGTTCCTCCGCCTACGAAAGGATTTTTTTGTAATTCATGTGATTTGTCTCCTTCTTTGTATGGCGTGAATCCAATCTGTGCTTGAGATGAGGTACTGCCAGGACCACGAGCTTGAGCGTCAGCCATTCCTCCTTTGACACTTCCTTGTACTTGCGTGTTAGATGAATGCATAGTACCTTGACTTTGAGAACCCGTTAAGACTGATCCAGTTTCGGATCCTAATTGAACGTTAGCTTGTGATTTGTTATTTCTTCCACTACCTTGTGCATTACTTGATGCTCCTTTTTTGTCACCAGTTACTTCACTGTTGGCTGCTTTATTCTCGCCACTTATTTCAGCTTGTGCGGAAAACGAGCCGCCGCCAGTATACGCACCATGGACGTGAGTTTGCGCTCGGCCCTTATCGTTACCACCTTTTGATGATGCAGTAGCTATAGTGCCGTTAGCAGCTTGAGAAACACTAGCTTCTGCTTCTGAATCATCTCCGTCTACGGCACCCCCTATAGAATTAGGGTCGATTACGTTCTGAGGTGTTCCTGAAATATATAAATTACACAGATAATATTTGTTTCTAACATAGATGTTTACTCACAACATTATTTAACTTACCTGCATAGTCGACATTCTGATCTGATTTCTGTAAAAAAAAAAAAACAACATTTTAAGAATCTTAAATAGTATTTTAGTTAATTATATATGGTTAACCCTAGTACGTAGAACCTGTTTAACAAATTAAACTCGCACACACGTCCCATATTGGCACTTGATTCACTTGTACTTGAATGCATGCTTTTTCAGTCGTTTCACAATTACAATTTCTGTCTGATTTGAGAATATTTCAGTAATTTTTTATGAGCGGATTCGTTATATTCGATTTTTGGCTCTTACGTTATCTGTATATATAAAAGAAGAAACTGACTGACTGACTGACTGACTGATCGATCAACGCACAGCCTAAACGGCTGGGGTTAGAGACTTGAAATTTTGACAGTAGGTACCTTTTATCACGTAGGCATCCACTAAGGAAGGGTTTTTGGAAATACCACCCCTAAGGGGGTAAAATAGGGAATGAAAGTTTGTATGAAAATCAGTCATTTTTAAGTTAAACGCATGAATATTGGTATTTTGTATTGTATACTTTTTCTCCGAAACATGACCTCCACGCGGGCGGAGCCGCGAGCAACAGCTAGTATCGAATATCTGTAAAATAATCTTACCCCATTAGTATTGTATCCATAAAGTCCTTCTCCTCCTGCACCTCTTAAACCATTTCCATATTGCGGACCGTAAGCTCCTTGGCCAGTTCCATATTGATTAGGGAGTCCGCTCTGGCTACCTGTTAATTCGGCCTGTGGTCCATGACCATAAGGAATTGTACCTCCAGAACCAATATTTTGATCACCAGTTGGTCCAACGCCATACGGGTGTTGTGCATTTTGTCCGCCTGCGACTCCCGGTCCATATGTACCATATGCCCCAGCTGGTGTGCCGTAACCGTTTTGTCCTGTTGTTCCAGGAATATATTGATTAGGTAAACCACTCTGACCTCCAGGTGACCCTGAGTCATACATTGTATTTGTTCCTTGCGGTCCTGTTGTTTGACTAGTAATTGGACCTGAACCGTAACTTCCACTAGGCCCTTGTAAACCGTTTGTTCCTGAATTGGGTCCTCCGCTGGGACCTTGGAAGCCGTTTGGTCCATTCATGATATTTGGACCATATTGTCCATGAGGTGATTGTAAAGAAGTTTGCCCTCCTGGCCCTTGCATACCATTTATTCCAGGAGATAATGACCCATACGAGCCACCAGGGCCCTGTGGGCTGCCTGGACCTTGTATTCCACCAGGACCTAGTTGACTACCTGGGCTCATTAAGGCTCCTGGCCCTGGTAAACCATCTTGGCCCAGGACAGATCCTGTTCCTTGTATTCCACCTGGCCCTTGAAAACCACCTTGCCCATGCATTCCTCCTGGTCCTTGGAAGCCATTTGTACCCTGTACACTTCCTGGGCCTTGAAAACCACCTTGACCTTGTAAGCTACCTGGTCTTTGAATACCATTTTGACCTTGTGGGCTACCTGGGCCGTGAAGACCACCTTGACCTTGTAAACTACCCGGGCCTTGAAGTCCACCTTGACCTTGTAAACTACCTGGTCCTGGTAATCCCCCTTGACCATAAAATCCTCCGGGCCCCTGTAGGCCATTTGGACCCGGTACACTTCCTTGTCCTTGCAAGCCACCAGGACCCTGTAGACCTCCTTGTAAGCCACCTGGTCTTTGCAATCCTCCTTGTCCATGAATTACTCCTGGTCCCTGTATGCCGCTTGGACCCTGTCCACTTCCTTGCCCTATAAAGGTACCTGGTCGTTGTAATCCATCGTGCCCTTGTAAGGGCCCTTGTCCACCAGGTAAACCTATACCACTTTGTCCTCCTGATGGTCCTAGGCCGTACGGACCTGTTCCTCCTGTAGTCTCAGTACCAGGATGTTCTCCACCGACGCCTGGACTATATTGCCCAACGGTTTGTGATAAGCCTTCAGGTCTTCGATTAGTTCCAGTGTTGTATGGTCCCGTATATGTATTGCCCTGGTTCGGACCATATGTACCATATGGCCCATTTGAGCCGATATTTCCAGATACAAATGGTCTGATTCCTTGTTCAGAAGACGTTCCTGGTCCATACATTCCTGGTGATGTTTTTGAGCCATAAGGTCCTGCCGGACTAAGCAAAGCGTGTGGTACACTTTGTGCAGAGCCCTGAGCTGTGGTTCCGTATGGGGTACCTGTTTGAGTTCCAGTTATAGGTAAACCATTCCCATCTAACTTGTAATATTGAGGATTATTATCAGGGCCGGTTACACAACAATAGTATTTTGTACCGTCAGGGCCTGAAAACACTTTCGTTGAAGGCCAATTCGTACCACCATAAGGTCCATTAGATGCCGTTTGACCAGGCTGATTGGGTTTATACGACGTTGAGGTGCCGCCTTGTTGACCAGGTATAAAAGCTCCAGATGATAAGCCATTTTGAGCAGGATTATATACTCTACTATCACTCACCCCATTAATGGGATTCGGTCCATATTGTCCACTTCCTGTCTCACCCGGTAAACCGTTTTGGCCTGGTCCATAAGCTCCTTTTCCGCCAGGGCCACTCTGTACGCCACTTTGATTTGGCCCAAAAACTTCATTCCCGCCAGGCAGTATATGCTGACCAGGTCCATAATTACCAGATCCAATGCCAGGCATAGTTAGTTGGTTGGGAGGACTATATCCTCCGCCCTGCGTTGGACCATAATTGTTTCCTCCAGGTGAACTAGTTTGGAAGTTTCCATTACCGGCACCATGTGGTACACTATTCTGACTAGATGGAAATGCTCCTGTACCTACTTGATGAGGGGGATAGCCGACATTCCCGCTAGGTAAGCCACCCGGAACAGCAGAGCTTGATGGCAAACCTTGCTGATGTCCCCCATATGTTGCTGATGTACCTGGTTCACTACTTCCATAACCTCCATTTTGGTTTGGCATAAAGCTGCCATCTCCATTCGTCGTACTGCGACTCGGGCCATATCCTCCGCCGTTACTTGGTAGGTTTTGATTAATTCTATATGCTCCGGGTGCTGTAGTGCCCCCACCCATATTAGAATCAAATGGACCATTACTATGTTGATTGGGCCCCAAACCTTCTTGACCGTGTCCAATAGGTCCATATACTGTACCTCCACCATGTGTTCCGCTGTGAGTAGGTCCATAGTTTCCATTAGCACCTGGCCTTCCATCACCATTGATTCCATAAAAATTATTGCCAGGTATATTAGATCCTCCAATAGGTCTGAAAAATATAGTTTTTTTATGGTAAGTGCGACAAATCATGCAACTGGAATCCCAAGCAGGAATTGTCGGTAAATTCAATTTTAACAAAGTTGTGTTAATAGCGACATAATACTAATTAAAACGTAATTATCATAATAATGATAGTTCCTGTAAGTGGTGAATGTCTTTATTCAAGGCTTTTCTGCGTGAAACTATTATATGTAAGTATGTGTGTGTGAATACTGTACTATTACTATTGGTACTATTGGAGACTTACGGTCTTAAGACATTACGAATGTCTCATATAAGAAATTAATAAATTTTACTTCAATATAATAACGTAGGTAAATTGACTGTTATCAAGCTTAACGCTTGTAATTTTTACTTCCTTACTTATTATATTTATGTTTTACTAAAATAACCACGTAAAGGACTTACGATGATATAACTCAAGTAAACGATATTTTTAGCTACTTATTGTAAATTTCATTATATTATGTACGTAGTCAGTGCGCTCTAAGTTCGGAAAAATAAGTCAGAAATCGGAAATATGGACAATTTATTTCATAGCAATATGAAAGAAGATTTAACATTTTATATAATATATATAAAAAAAAATCCTTATTTCCCTTGGTCACGGCATCACGCGTGAACGGCTGGAACGATTTCGCTAATTCTTTTTTTATTTTGTTTGTTATGGTCAGGAGATCGTTCTTATAAAAAAAAAAAGAATTATAAAAATTAAGAAAACTTAACGACTATATAAACTTTCTAATGTAACCCTTAGACGAAAAAACCTAATAACTTTTTTCGTCATTGATGTAACCTCAGCGCGTTTGACATAACTGTCCGTCGATAGATTGTTCTCAAAATATAGAAACATGTAACAAAATCCATGGGGATTTTATACCTTTTCTTTTAAAAACACCACACACATTACCACGCGGGAGGAGCCGCGGGCAAAAGCTAGTAATGAGATAATTTTGTAACGGAAGTTCAGATATAGACTGTATAAACTACCTACTCCCGCACTTAAAATCTTGAAACATACAATAAAATACAAGATAATTGACCAGATTAACATTTTTGTTTTAATTTATGGTCACTTTGTGTTTTAGTTATTCCCTATAACTACTCTTCTCATATTCGACATTTAGGTTTTCTACACAAAAATATTTAGCAGTAAAGAATAACTAAAGATAAAATATCCGTTGAAGAGCTACTCAACAATTGAATACATTGTCCAGTTAATAGGGGGGATAACAACATACTATTAAGTAACTATCTGTATCTAAAAACCTGTCCTTCAACTTATTTTATTGTGAAAACCAATTTTTCAATAAACCAACCAAAACCAATTTTTGTTACATATATCGTATTAGTTCAAAAAAATTTAATTGTCCTTTCCAGTTTACAAACATACACTTAAGGATACTACGCTGTTATTAAGTTAACGAACCAAACTATACGTTTCAATTTAAATTTGTATAAAAAGTTTGAATACTTGGTTAAAATAGTTGTTTCAAAGGCGTCTTGAATATTGATGCGGTTTATGAGTCTGTCAGTGTATTATTATAGGTCGCTACTTGTCCGTCACCGCACATGTTATCAACATAAAACATAAAACACACTACAACTTTTGCTCAATCACATTCTATATCAGATATCTCTCATGTAGAAGTAGAAGTGAGTAACGTGGCCAATCTTCTTCGCAAGCTGGATATTTCAAAGGGAACGGGTCCAGACAATATTTCAGCCAACCTTCTTACTCGTTGTGCGTCATCCATATCATTGCCCGTTTCACTTCTTTTTAAAATGTCTTTGGCATCAGGCATAGTTCCAGATGTTTGGAAATCGGCCTTTATAACACCTGTTCATAAAAAAGGTTCTAAAACCGAAATAACAAATTATAGACCCATATCAAAGCTCTGTGTCATCGCCAAGGTTTTTGAAAGAATTGTTTATAATCAGGTATACTCAGCAATAGCATTGTCACTTAGTCCATACCAACACGGTTTCTTAAAAGGACGTTCAACAGTCACTAACCTTACTTTGTTTAATGATTATGTCACTGCAGCTATGGATCGGGGTAAGCAGGTTGATGTTATTTACACAGATTATAGCAAGGCATTTGACCGGATCGACCATGAGATCTTACTACATAAACTGTATAACATTGGCATAAGAGGAGATCTACTCAGGTGGTTCTCCTCCTACATTAATAATAGATCTCAGGCGGTGGCACTCAATAATTATATGTCCAGCTGGGTTTCCGTGCCCAGCGGTGTACCTCAAGGCTCACTAATGGGCCCGCTGCTATTTGTGATCTGTGTAAATGACATTGCCTCTTGTCTTGTTTCATCTAATTTACTGTGTTTTGCGGATGATATGAAAATATTTTCCACCATAAGTTCATTTGATGACATGACTGCGCTTCAGGAGGACTTAAGCCGTCTGGAGGATTATTGCAGTAATAATAAGCTTGACCTTAATCCTTTGAAGTGCTCTGTCATTACGTTTACCAGGAAAAGAATGGTCTTGGCCACAAATTATATGTTGGGTGGTCAAAACTTACCGAGATGTAGTGACATACGAGACTTGGGTGTCCAACAGGACAGCGGTCTACTCTATGATAAACATGTTGATACTATTGTTAAAAGGGCTTCTAGATCGCTTGGATTCATAATGCGGATTTCTAAATGCTTCACTGAAGCTAAAACCATTAAAATACTCTACTGTACGTACGTTAGGTGTCATTTGGAATATGCCTCGACAATATGGAATCCGCGCTATTACAAGTATACGGATCGTATTGAAAATGTCCAAAAGCGCTTTATTAGGTATCTTTGTTATCATCAAAAAATTCCTTACAGTTCAAAAAACTATTCGAGAATTTGCCAAAAATTCCACTTATTGCCACTTATAAATCGAAGAGGGATAGCGGATATTCTTTTTTTATTAAAAATAATTAATGGAGATATTGATTCACCTGAACTTCTTTCAAAAATTAGTTTTAATGTACCGTGTAAAACACTCCGTTATAATCCATCCTTATTTATTCCACATACATCCACAAACTATAGGCAAAATAGTTTTATTGTGCGAGCGAGCACAAACTTTAATAAGATTTGTAAACAGCACGATTTGGACCCTTTTTTGACCAGTGTTACCTCAGCGAGGAGAAATTTGAGCCTTGATTTCTTTAGTCAGAAACTTTAACATTATTAATATTATATATTATTAAGTGTAGGTATATAGTCTAGTAAATTCAACAACATACTAAAGTTGTTCACTTTTATTTTGTTTTAAACCGTTACTATAAGTGAAGACTTGTAATTGGTTGTTTGTTTTGTATACTGTTATTATTCTAGCTTAGTTAAACCTGTTAGTCTTCCATAAAATAAATAAATAAATAAACAGATTACCGCATTTAGGAGAGACTTGCCCTTTTTTGTTGTTGTCGCGGGGAAAGCTCCTTTTTACTGCCGCGTGCTCCGGGGGGAAGCGGAATAAGAATAATAAAACGGATATGCTGGACTAGCCGGTCTTACGACCCAGCACCCCTCGTGCAGTTGATGGCTATTCGGGCATGACCCTTAAGACTTGCCGTGCCTCACTGGTCGTGTCAAAAATGGGTGTCATTGGCCAGACTTACAGTGGTGGGTTAGTGAAGATTAAGAGTAATTAATATAAACAGTTAATTGATATCCACTGCTCAGTAGAAGCAGGTAGGTAGGTAAGAGCAAATGACTTACTTTTCCAAGCTTCGGTAAAGCTAACTTAATTTACAATAAGCAACTTATAATGTCTTTCTACTGGTTAGGTATTCGTTGTAAATCACTTACGTACAAACATTCTATCTTATCTGTGTGGCCCGTATTTGCCCGACACTGGCACAGTAGGTATTATTTTTTAATAAGGAAATTATTTTAATAATGAATACGTATTTAAGTTCACTTTTAGCGATTATTTATATGGCATTATCGTTATTTTCATTTTAACAAAATTTGAAAACACACTTTCAAACGCCTATTAGGTCCTACCATTACCCAATATTTTAACGTGAGCCTTTATAGTAGGTACCTATATGAACAACTGTTACAACCCACGAGGCTTTTTATTCCTTTATTCTAAACGGCACATAAATTTAATTTCACAAAAAAATTAGCAAATTAATTCATCATTTTTTTTTACAGTTTTGGAACATTTATTAAAATGGACTTTAGCTCTTTGCTGACACGCCACGCTATTTACTTGGGACTTGTATTTGAGATAAAGTCGATGGTACATAATAGCTTCGAAGCTACGCTTTTAATTATCAGCATCACATAGTATAACGGAAGACAGTATTTCCAGGCAGTAATGTAACAATGTTACTGAATCAATCATAAAGTTTCGTTATTCTATTTGTTTGCGATTAAATACTAGTTTTATACATACGCTCCTCCAGAAGAACCGCCGCTGTGGGAGTCGAATGGTCCACGGTTTAAACTTTCAGCCCCCGGCTTAGACTGGCCAACGCAATCATCACAACTCGGATCATACATCGTTTGGCTCTGTGCTTGGCCCATTCCACTAGATCCACCTAAAATTTTTTCAGCAATATAATTTTTTTACCGAAGCACGGCAAAATGACCACACTACGCCTAAAGGACCCAGGATCATAGGATGGAGGAAACATCTAATCATTTTCAATATTAGGTTGGTACTGTTCATTTTAATATAAATTCTGAATATTAATTGATAATAGTTTCGTCAAGAGCAAATTATGCCAGTGCTGCCTGAAATGGCTAAAGATAGAATATTCGCAAAAGTATATAATTTATAAAATGATATATTTAATACTTACTGACGCTTGCCCTAGAGGAATCTGCAGCTGAATGGGCTTCTGCTTTTCCTTCGTCTTTACCATTACCGCGGTCTATGGCTAGATATTGAGATTGCGTTTGACCTCGGTATCGACCTCTCAGGGAGTAAGGAGTTTGACGCCGCGTCCTATATAGATACTGTAAAGTATTTGGCGACATCCAATCTCCAGAGAATTTTGCGATTTTGCAGAAGATAATGTTTGAAGGTTCTTCGTCAAACGGCGCTACCTGATTCAACGAATATGAGCATTAATAAATATCTACTTATGTAATAAGTGCACAATTAATAGCGAAAATCAGTTTCTATAAACTCGAAGTTATTTATTTTTTAACAACATATACATGTTTGTAACAAAATGTTAAAAATATAACTCAAGTAGTTTGCCTTGACACATTAAAAATAATTAATTGTTCTATTTACGATAAAGTTTATTGTGAAATGTAGGCCTGGGAGGGACAATCAACCTTGACAAATTATGTTATCTTCTATTAAAAAAAACATGATAACTAACTATAATAAATATTGCAAGTTAGATTTCTTGAGTCATCACGTTATATTTATAATATTAATAATAACAATATTTCTATCGAAAATGTACTGAATACTGAAACTCATTTTACCTATAAGATAAATAGAAAAAAGAACAAACCGCGGTCATAACCTTTTTACATTTCCGTTACACACAAGTATTACAAATTGATAACGCATGTTCCATCTAAATCTTATATATTGGGGTCACAATCAAATCTTTAGTTACACTTGTTGGGTACTCGGAAATTTACTTAGATAATAAAAGTAATTGGTTCAATAGTAAATGAAATGCAAGTGTAAGTTGACAAAATAACTATTAAATCATATCGCAAAGCTTCTTTAGGTACATCAAAGTGATAGAAAAACAATTACTTTCACAGCAAGCAACTTCGCCTGGCACATTCTAAACAATATCTAATGTAATAATATTAATACACGTTAATTACCGTTATAAATTTTTGATGGGGTGAATTGACTCGTAAATCACTAAAACCGCAATGGCGTGTGTATTCAATGTCAGGATATATTTTTCTGATCAATAGGAAAGCGTCTTCATTATTCACCGGCCATGTTAAACACGCATCCGTTTTGATGTCCTTGCAGACAACATATTGCTGCAAAATAATTTTAGCATGAATTTTCACGTTACTTCAACAAATATGAAAACTTAATTCCTTTAATGACGTGAAATCGACAGAGAAATTGTGAAAGAAAATTCTGTTCTATGTTTTGGTTAAAATTAGAACAGATTTAGAGAACTGCTGGAATATCCTTACCTGTGTTCGGCTCGTTGCTACAGAAGGTCTCAGTACGGCAAACATAAAGAGCGAAGCAAGGAACGGTGCGAACGACGTAAGCCGCAGCAGGTCGAGCAGCGCGGTCCGACGCATGACGATGCGATGGTGCGCGGCGACACTCTGCCGCTGGAACGACTTGGTAAGCGGCAAGCGCACTGTCCGCCATCTGACCCTCGCAACCCAAGATGAACCCGAAACAGATATAAGTTCACCCACCCAATTTCGGCGATAGCGGATGAATTTGCCACACTTCTATTTCAATAAATATAAGGAAGTTAGACACCATCGCTTTTGTATTTACCTAACTTTCTTATTTACCTATTATTGATAGGGGTACTCCAAACTGACGTAAACGCATTAAAAGATTAATGAAAGTAGATGAAACAAAAGTGGTATGATAGAATCGTGTAAAGTGGAACTCGATAGGCTCTGCCAACTCTCATACAATACAGGCGTGATAGCAGTTACAGTGCACGTATAGTTAAATCGCACTATAAACATGTACTAACAATTTGGAATAAAATAAAGTTTAGTCTCACTGGAAAGGTGTTAATTGTTTTAAAAATTGTGCCCGTTTTAGCCGACTGTACTAGAAAGATAATCTTATTGAAGTTTTTGTCTCTAAAGTGGCTTTATTGAGTAGACTTTGTCGACCAGGATAAAACCCTCAACTCAATTTCGAATAAATCAGCATACATCTAGTTTACAGATTAGGAAATATAATAATAATATATTATAATAATAATAGACTACTAGACTGAAATAATGCAGGTATCACTGGCCGACGAAGATAATTATGTGTATTAAGACTCAAACAAATATATGGGAAAGACCGCATATTGATTGTCAGCATCACGTCAATCGCGCTGCATCATTCATCATCATCAGAATCATTTCAAAAGCAGCCAATGCGTGCGAAGCGTGTAACGATCTTTCAGGTTGGCCATTAACTCCGTATATTTGTCTATACTCTATATATATAAATCTGTAGCGTCTGTCTGTACATTTGAGTAATTTTCCCGAATTTACAATGTTTTTTAATTTTCGTCTCTCTGTCCTGGTTTAACTCAAAACGGCTTGACCAAGCATCCTGAAATTTAGAATACATTAATATCATTGGATCGCGCAAATGATTGGCTACTTTTTATCCCTGAAAAATGTACGGTTCCTATGGATCCCGGATCCCGAAAGTACCACTATGCAAAAAATCATGTCGATATCTTTCTCTGCGAAAAACAAAAACTATTCGGCGGAAAGCGTACATTTTTCCGGGATTAAAAGTAGCCTATCATTTGCGCGATCGAATAATCTAACTGTGTTTTAAAACTACAGGATTATTGGTACAGCCGTTTTTCAGTTTAAACCGCACATACACACAGACAGACAAAAACTTTAAAAATTGCAGAATTTAGATTAGTGAGTTATATAAGTAAAAGTTTTTTTAATTCATAAAAAGTACACCGACATCAATAAAAAACAAATTATGCATCCTTATAAAATTTGAGGGTTACCCTCGATTTTTCTGAGATCCCATCATCAGATCCTGACTTGGTGCCAATGGGACCACCTGGGAAGTATACCCTTTTAAACAAAAAAAGAATTTCCCGATTCAGTCCAGATGTCTTCGAGTAATCAGGGAACATACATAAAAAAAAGATTCCGACGAATTGAAAACCTCCTCCTTTTTTGAAGTCGGTTAAAAATTAGTATTTCTCTCAAAATCGGGTAAATTAGTAGAATGTTCAGACAAACGCTACTGACTTTTATATTAGTATAAATTAATTTTGTATGTAGTAACAGCTTCGCATATGTAAGTACATACATACGCAAGCTCACGCCTGCATCTCTGAAAAGATAGGCAGATATGCTATCTGGGCATCCACAGTTCGGCCAACTTATTTCCACTTATGATATCATAGGTAACGATCCTAAGGCAATATCTTGGACAAATTCCATTTCCGAATCGAATACTGAAATTGTGTTTGCCCGACCCAAGATTTAATCTCAGGACCTCACAGGTTTCTTAGCTGAAGTAGGCACTGCTATTAATTAGACCCATTAGTGTATGCAAACACTCACTAAATATTGCCTTACTTTCTTTTGACAGCTTTGTTTAAATTATGCTGTGGATACCTAATGACTGACAATGACTTTATATTGTTAATACTACAATATTGGTGAAAATAAAACAATCTAATCAGAGAATTTTCCCGTTTAATATTAAAAACTATAAAATCAACAATATATTAATTTATTATGTGTCTAAATAGTATGAATTGATTTTCATATTAGCATTTGTCTACGCGTCAGTACTTTTATTCCAGAAAAGACAAGAATAATTTCGTTATATGTTGAAGTTGTGATAGAACTTGAAAATTATAATGTATTTATAATCTGGTGATTTCCGAACTAACGTTAGGTTCTTTCTTCTTATAGGCATGTGTTGGGTAAATAACATGCTGGGTGTAATAACCAGAAGAATGGGATTCTCCCTGGCTTTTGGAAGCGTTAATTCGGCGGTAGTATTCAATGGACTCAGCGCAATCACAAGGCAATCTGCTTTCGGAGCCACTACTTTCTAATTGGTATTTAGGAACCACTATAAGGCTTTCAGTAGATTTGGTCGGCGCACAATGGCTGTGATTTCTAGGGTAGACGGAATAATGATGTGACGCCACCTGTTGCCGGTGTGAATGCTTCTCTTGTGAGTGATGTTGATACTCGTGATGACTTTGTGTGCTTCGACCGCTGTGACTACGACCGTGGCTCTTAGATCGATTAGATTGTTTCGTAGCTGTATCAAGATATCCGTATCCAAAACCATAACCACCAAAAGCTTTAGTGGTCAAATTATCCCAAGACTTTGGTTTGACATGTTGATGGGAACTTTGGTACTGTATTTTTGGCGAAGCTTGTGTTTCTGGCCGATCATTGTCCCAAAATAGTGTATCACTGCTTAATGAGGTACTATAACTTGAAGCTGAATTCTCACATGGGACAGTAGCGTTGCTGGTCGCGTATGATTGTAGACTACACTGACTAGTTTGTGTAGATTCTGTCGTCAAATAACGATATCGACTGGAGCAATGGCTAGAACATATTTTCTTTGTCCGTGTATGAGGACCTGTGTCTGGTTTTTGAGTTGCTTTATCGACCTGGAAGCATTTTTCCTTCCGTTTATGCTCTTTGGAGCATTCCTTTTTCTTTCGTATTTTTTTCCTGGTGTTTGGTACACAATGAGGATCACAACAGGGACTGGCTAGATCATATGCCTCTAGGCTATTAGCATCCTGATTATTATATGCCGGCATGCATGGAGCGCAACTATGATTGTGATTATTTCTCTGAATTTTCACGTGTTTACCGCTATGTGACTTATAGGCTTCGTTAGAACGGTGGCATTCGCCTGGAGTTTTGACGACGTAATGGTGACAATCGCGTCGATTCCTTGGGGAGCCGACTGTGATCACAAAACTACCCGTATGTACGTTCGGTTGAATGAGACAAGCTCCATATCTGGGATCCAAGTATTGATACATAAATACATTAGGTTGCGGCGGTTTTGCAGCGGTAACATTTTCGCTTGAAAAGGTAGGCCTACAATAAGCATTGTTTATAGTTTCGTTGACTTTGTTTTCTTCAGA
Source organism: Laothoe populi (assembly GCA_905220505.1). Classification (NCBI taxonomy): domain Eukaryota; kingdom Metazoa; phylum Arthropoda; class Insecta; order Lepidoptera; family Sphingidae; genus Laothoe; species Laothoe populi. The sequence continues at coordinate 12,970,509 of HG992149.1, read as the reverse complement.
GTCAGAAATTACATCTGCAGGTGAAGATTTCTTTTTTTGTGAAGGCAGACTGTGCGTTTTCCAGTTGGAGTCGAAAAGCTGCCTTTCGCGAACGGACAATTGCTCTAGTTCTCGCATTTTAGATTGTAATGCTCGTTGAAGGTTAATATACTTAAGATGCAACTCAACTTTACGCACGCAGTCTTCGAAAATAACAACCATTCGCATTCTAGCATCACAACCGTTGATGGCATCAACAATGGTAGCGTGTTCGGCGCGCTCCACGTCGGCACCGTTGATGGATAATATAACGTCTCCTTCTCTCATGCCCGCTAACGCTGCTGGGCCGTCAGCTTCTACATGATCTACGTACGTGATTACTTCTATCTCTTGTTCCTGGAAAACATTATTCGTATATATTATTGTATACATTTGGTTATAACGAAACATTACATACTTTTAGAATGTTAAATCCATAGTAAATTAAATTAAATATTTAATTAATAACTTAAGCATTGCAAACAAATTATATATATTATTCGGGGGCAGTTTGTTAAATCTGTGACTTCCTAGAAAAGAATATAAGTGCCTACGCACTTATTTCGTTATCTTTTGTAATTATTTTATTCTGCAATGTAATCTATTCAGGGCTATAGAATTAGACATAAGTACTAAGTAAGTAGGTATTTCATTGACGTTGTTTTCTTCCGGTTCAGAAATTACAGCTGCAGGTGAAGATTTTTTTTTTATTAAGGCAGACTGTGCGTTTTTCAATTGGAATCGAAAAACTTTCTTTCGCGCACGGACAATTGCTTTAGTTCTTGCATTTTAGATTGCGTTAAGCATAATTTTGTTAAGCGACAATTCGCCTAACAAAATTATGTTTTGGGTTATCAAAAATATGCCTGTGTTACAGCTTAAAAGTACAATGGTATTATTACTAATATTTCGGTAGTAATCTATAAACCTAACTTAATCTCTTCTAGAAAGTAACATTGCGTGGTAAAGTTCAAAATGAACTCACTATGGTCAACTTTGCAGTCGACAAAAAATACTCATTCCAGTTAGTTTTTTTTAAAACGACAATATTATTTCATGAATCTTTCAAATGGTACTTTCAAGAGCTTGAAACTTTTTACTCTCAAGAATTATTATGAAATATAATAACACATACGGAAATGATTGTGAGTCATAAATAAATACCTACAGTTATATAGAAAAAATGTTGTTCAGCATGTAATAAAGTCACAACACATGTCCAACCGTCTCTATATAACAATTTAACCAATAATAAAATATTAATAGAACATTTTACAACATATCGCTTTGCTATGTGCCTTTATTCTTAGTAAATAACACACCTACACAACAATACCTCAGCAAAATATTATTAAAATGTATAAAACTGTACCTTCTTGTAATGGATTCCGTAACTCTGAAGCGTAAAGCCATAACTGCCATTTTTCTTTTCTACAATAATAGTGCGCCGTCTCCAATCTTCTTCATTCTTACCGCTAGGTCTCTCGGATTTAATTGATTCTCTTATCTAAAACATAAAGTATATTGACCATTTTTAATCAAAAGTAGACGCAAAACATCTTTTAATTTCTATGCATATAGATTTTTCTTAGACCTTGTACTTACGGAATTATCCAGCGAATCTTCTTTAGATTCGTTATTCAAATGTTTTTTGCCATTGCTCATGTTGCTCGGACATCTTTCATTCAATTTGGGCGAACTCATTTCTACTAAACATACGCCTACGAATTTCCCACAAATTTACGTTCTGTCACGAACGATCAATAATTGAAGTTAATATCATAAACAGTGCCTCATTTTTAATACAAGATACTTTTTTATCACATGTTGTGTAGCTGCCTCGAGCGTAAGTCGTTGAAAGCGCTATCAAGGTAGGAGAAATCATTAAGGTATAGTGACGCATGCGCGAATGCGGCACATGCGTTACTCGCCTCAACTCTCTTTGTTGAAAACCCTCACAAATTTAAAAAGACACTAACTTGTCTGTGAGCTTCTTGTGATTCTAGCAAATTTTGTTTCAGATCTAAGATATTCGTTTTAAACGTAAACACATTTATAAAAGAAGTCTTTCCATTCAATAGGCTGTTGAATTGTTGTTTAATATTATACTTACAGAATTAACAGTTTCAGTTTTAAGCCTAGTATGGTGATAGGTTCGCCCTCTATCATATTATGGGACCGAAATTCGGCGATAAGTGGGTGTACTGGTTACTCTACCTACCCCTTCGGGGATTACAGGCGTGAGTGTATATGTATGTATGTTTTAATCTTATAAAAAAATATTAATGATTGAAATAAAACGAAATTTACGGATTCTATCGCGGTTTATTTTACTTTTTTAACCCGTCGTTTCAAAGGCTTTTCAGCCTTCATGGTCACGGGGGAGACTGAGTTGTATGTCGTCACGAAAGTACAGTGCAATGTTTCTACCCTCCATATAGTTGATATTTATTTTTTATTTGTAGTCCGATCTACGCAGAAGGAGCTCACAATGTCTTGAGGTCTGGCAGTTGGTCTTTGGGTTCCGATTTAATTAAAAGTATAATTGGATCCCAGGCTGGAAAAAAAGGCTGGTGCTAACTTCCAACCATCTTCTCTATTGAAATTTGAATGTTTTTTAATTTCAATAACCTCGCGAATCATCCTAGGCAGGAATCGATGTTCTTTGGCAAGGATTTGTGGTTTGTCAAAACGACTATAATGCTTGGGGCCTTCCTCTGAATGTTCAGCCATTCAGACTTTAAATATCAACTATATGAAGGGTAGAAACATTGCCCTGTACTTTCATGACGACATATAACTCAGTCTCCCCCGTGACCATGAAGGCTGTAAAGCCTTCGAAACGTCGGGTTAAAAAGTAAAATAAACCGCGATAGAATCCGTAAATTTCGTTTTATTTCAATGTATAATATTCGCGTAAACATAAGAAACCATTTTATATTAATGAGATAAAATTAAAGTAAGACACTATGTGGAAGGATATATGGTTTTATTATAATTATTGCCTACTGGAGAAATACAGACGACTTTAACATTAAAATGCGATTCTTCGTGTTAAGGCGTAGTTACACTCCGGGGAGGTGAACAAGGGTATTAATTTTGGCATAATGTACAACAGAAGTGTTAGGTATGGGTACGGGTATATTAGTGAAATTACTGTTGAGAGCCAGTAACGGTGGTATAGCTAAAGAGTGAACGCCGGCCTCTTTGGGAATCACTGCAGTTCCTTTTATAATCTTCACAGTGTCATTTCCTGTAATACTTCTTTTGTATAATTTCTCGCTTAATTTTGCGTCTTCTGCTTGCTTTTCATGTGGCCTGTGTTGATACAGTGACTTTCCTGAAATAAGTATTCCCTTATTGATTATTTTAAAATGTGGTATATCGGTGTAGTACCATCCAACGTGGACTATACACAGTGATAACCTGGATTCGATTAATATCTCCGAAATCACGACATTCCTGCAATTGGATTTGTAACATTAATTTAAAGAGATATATTTATAATGTTGCTCGCGGCTCCCGCCCGCGTGGAGGTCTTGTTTGTAGAAAAAGTTAAAAATACTTAAAAACTTAAAGTTACTTAAAAAATTATGGACTTTCATACAAACTTTTATCCCCTATTTTACCCCCTTAGAGGCGGAATTTCCAAAAATCCTGAAACATATTTTTTATTTTTAACTAAAATGCCAAATACTAATTTTCATGAATTTAACTTAAAATATGACGGATTTTCATACAAACTTTCATCCCCTATTTTACCCCTTTTTTATATATACAGATTGTGTCCAACCATGAGAACAATACCTTACGTATAATTCAGAATTAATTGTTGCATTTATTTTTGTAATATTATGTATCTGTTGACTAACACACAGATGGCCTAAGTCCTTAGAGTACCTAAGTCACACATATCTTCCATATACAATTCCTTCCAATCGCGAAACACCCAATTTTAGAAAGTGTATGACATAAGGGTTGTTTCCTGTGTTTAATTGTGTACATATTTCGATATGCAACCAAATATAATACGCAAAAGAAACACTTTTACGAAAATGGAATCAAAAAATACTTGAAAAATTAGGTCACAATATTTATTTTAAATATTGGTATGAGCAAATACTCACAGGCATGGGCGAAAACGGTTGCGTATTGGGAACATATTGCTATCTCCCTCGCACAACGGCACAGTCATGGGGATTCTGAGAACCGTGACGTCACGGTACATATCATGCATTCTTTTTCTGTTGTTTGACAATTATTACCCCTTCCAGCAGATTTGAATGGCGTCTTATTTACTTATTTTTGTTGGGATTCATAAAATTCTTTCGCTAATAGGTTTTAGGTATTGTAAATTGTTGATGAAATCAATAAAAAAAAGAGTCAACTACCCTGTTGCAAATCGTTTATGCGAGCAAAATGATTCAATTGAAAGAGTCTATATATTGTTTAATTTTAAAACCCAAAAAAAGAAAGAAATTCTTAGTTCAACAGAAATATTTTGTTCTTTATTTCAACCGTAGTAAAATTAGACGATTGTTAAATTACGCGCTCATAGTTAAATCTACAATTAACAAAATTGTGTTATTAAACGTCGTGAACGATTCTATTGATTAAAATATTTGACGGTAATGGCTTACTTGGTTCCGTAGAAAGGCCAGGTATTATACCCACAAGACTTTGCGCAGTTATGTTGGTCAATAAGGGCTGAGGTATTTTACTCAAATCTACTTTAGAGCCATTGGAATGAAAGAATGTTATTGCTTCTTCTTTTCCCCTGAAATGAATTAAAACAAAATTATAAAAAACAATAATGTTATTCTACGAAATCATAGAAATATAGTGTGTATCACAGTATAAGTACTCACAAGTTAGTATCGGTTTCATTACTTGTTTTGTTCGTGATGATTCCCACTTGATAAGCAATCGCGTGTATAACGTACCTAAAATTTTACAATTTACCTACGCACACATCTTAAAATAAAATAGTTATAATAATATTATATTCGGAAATTTAATCAGGAGCAGCAGATAATTATGTTAATTAATTAAGTACTGCTACCATTTTAAGGCTAGACTTATCCTCTAAGATCAAACAAACCTGTAATTATGGATATTTATTATATAAGAGTCAGATACAGAAATTGGTATTGTTGGACACGGTATTGCTAATAGGTTCTTCACTCTCGGGTCCAAATCAACAGCGGCTTGCATTCTAAGTCTCGCCATTGGTTCAGTATTATTTTTAATATATAATTTAAAATGTAAATTAATTGACCTTGGACAGCAACGATAGCCTAGTTGGTTGCGGTACGGAGTGTCAAGACGAAAGTCGTATGTTCGAAACCCAAGTGGCACACACCTGACTTTTCTAAAGTTATGTGTGTATTAAATGTTAATTATCGCTTGCTTTAACGGTGAAGGAAAACATCATGAGGAAACCTGCATATCTGAGAATTCTTATACGAATTTCGAAGGTATGTGAAGTCTACCAACCCGCATTAGGCCAGCGTGGTAGACTAAGGCCTAACCCCTCTCATTAGTAGAGGAGGCCCGTGCCCAGCAGTGGGACAATGTTTAATACAGGGCTTGTATTATTATATTATTATTTAATTGACCTTTGGAAATACAGAGTACTGTACATAATACACCCAACAGTCACATTAAGTCAAATCTGTATCATGACTATACTACGACTACGACCCTACGGCACATTACGTATAATTAAATCCTGTCACGTAAATAACTGAACACATGGCACATGATGATACGTAGGTATACTACCTAAACTATTCTAATTTCTGAAAGTAAAAACTTTTATACAGTATACTATGCGTAAAGGCAAAATTTTTAGTAAGATATATAAAGTGTGGTCTTTTTCCAGCCGTGACGCACTCAGAAGTGTGTACTGCATACACACTGCCATAAACTCTAGGCAATTCAACATTCTAAAAGAAAGTAAAGAACACAAAGGATAATTAAAGCCTGCATTATTACTTACATGTCCTTTTTGACATCAGAAATATTTGATAATGTTTTAGTGATATTTGACTCTTGGTATTCATGCAAACCTTTTGCAAACGCCGGTACAAGTAATAATATCAGTATCTGAAAACAATTTCTTTGGTTCAAATGACATGACAAATGGTAAGTAATTGGAATTTTAACTTAATGAATGTCGTAAAGAATGTTTATAAGATGTCTGTCGGTACTGTGTCATCCTGTTATACTTTGGTCAATGCAAATGCTGTACGCGTACAACTTACAAAATAAACTGATATTTTAGACGGTAAAATATTTCAGAAGTATAGAGTACACAAAGTTGGTTAAAGTTTGACGACTGCTTATCTTATTATTATCACTACATATTATAAAAAAAGTCCTCCGCCGCGAATATCTGTTTGTTCGCAATAAACTCAAAAACTACTGAACGGATTTGGGAGATTCCATCGAAAACGCTGTCTAACCCCTTTGCGATATAATAAAACAATACATGGTGGAATATTCCTCTTTTATAGATCTACAAAAAAGTCCGCGATGGCTTATCTATCTTTTGAGGATAGCTTACTATACCCATTCTATTTTCTAAAAAATGGTCACGTACAATGAGGTAAGTGGAAAGCTATTTAGACGGATACAGTATTAATCCTTATCAACTTAAATACGTTAGTTACCTTAAGCATTTTATGCACGCTTTATATCATATAATTTAAATTAATATCTTAGGAGTTATCGCAAAAAGTTAACGCGCGCGAAAATTAATTCAAGCGCTTTCTCACTTTTTCTATATAAACCGAGCAGAACACCTGAGAGGCAGGGCTATCGGTACAGGGGCGTCAGTCAAGGAGACAACCTTGGATTTAATACTTTTTCTCTTAAAAATAATCACCACGCGGGCGGAGCCGCGAGCAACAGCTAGTAGGCTATAATGCGCTATAATATGCGTATAAAAACTGAGCGCAATCATAAAGCAATAGATTTTAAAATATAAACGGATTTCAAAACTCCCAATAATTTATTATACATTATAAATATGTTTTAGACTCACATACTGCTTAAAAGATCAAAATATTTACTTACGAAGAATTGCATTGTTGTAGATGTCAACTTACAATGAGACAAATAGAGTGCAACATTTATTTATATACCATTCATCAATTTGCAGTTTCATGAGATTCCGCTAATTATGTTAACTGACGAAGGTACAGGTTGATAAGTTAATAATACGTAACGTGTAAACATGATGATAACGTATTATTTAATTATTTATATTAGAATCGTAAATAAACAAGTAAATGTGTGGAAGTCCATATTTTAGGCTTGTTACATATTATTATTATGGTTGCGTGCGACATTCCCCTTTTTATAGGTACGTATAGTTTATCGAGTGCACATCACAGTGAGTATCTCAGCGAACGTCTCCGATTATCTTGTTATCTCAAATAGCACACAATACTAGCGCGTGTTTGAGGCGTTTGAGGCGTTCGGTGCGTCAGTGGTATGTTGGAGCGTGGAGCGCGGCTGCAGTGTTCTCGGTAACAACCAGAGGCAGTACCCGCACCTGGCTCTCTAGTACGTTCCACAGCATCCACTCACTGGCGTGCCGGACCCTCACAATGACCGTCAATAAGATAATGGTTACTGCCGGTATCTGTACTCTGGTAAGTTATTATTTCTACTGTTATATTCTCAATAAGAAAATATCATCAGAAGACCATTGTTTACCAATTACTATATTGTTCATTATCCGTTATCATTATTATAAAGTAAATTAAAACATATTATGAAATACCTTTAAGACATTTTGGCTTGCGAATTCTTATAATACACTAATATTCGTTTTCGTAACTTATTATATTAAGTTAATTAATGATGTCATCGGCGAATCATGTCAGCGAATACTAACTTATTTGACATAATTAACTCTAAGACAATAACAGGATCTACACATGCCTATAACTTTACTGTGTAGATAGGAATATCTTAAAATAGAAATATAGAGCAAGTCAGAACAGCTGCGCCTCTAATGAATTGCTAGTGAGTAGGTTTCTACTTAATTATTGTGGAATAGAAAGAAGCTCTTAGTAAGCTATGATATAATTTTAACGGTCGCTACTGAGACTGTTTTTGTTAATATTTCTCTTTATCATGGTTCTTATTAATTTATATGCAGTATAATTTATTTTTTTCTTCATATATAAATAACGTAAGAGTTTATAATATGTTTTTTGTTTGTTGAAATTAAATAGCTCTTTAAATATAGGTAAAAAGTAAAGTAAAAAGTTAAACTAGATAGCGGATATAGGACACATAGTAATAATATAGAGTAAAATGATAGTAAATAATAATCTTTTATCAACAGCGTTTTCCTGTCACCGATAAAGATATAGGTGCCAATAATGTGAATGTGACCGGTGACGTTGTGAGAAAGATATTGTAGTTGCCGACGCGATGACAAAAATGCATAGCGAATTTAGTTACTAGGGTTTTCATTTATATGTTTATTTAAGCTTCCCAATTCGAAGTCACACCGAATACTGGTGGTAGGATATTCATATCCGCCCAGATAGCGACCACCGTACACAGGGTGTAAAACCCGCCATAGTGGTACACGCAAGTTTGTCGCGTTCCGGGATTAGCTAGTGTACATCCGGTTTTTGTCGGGGGTCTAGAGTTAGGTTGCGGTGTTTGGCAGTTTTGTGGCCTTCTGAGTACTCCGACACTAGACCGCTTCTTTACCTTCTTGCCCAGGGCGTAATGTGAAGAAGCAGGCCGGCATGATTGTGTTGAGTAGCAGGGGATAGATTGGCTTTCGCTACTCGATGGCGCCGATCTGGCTGTAGGGCAAAAGTAACTATCAGTTGACATGTGGATCAAAAATATTAGATAAAAATATGACATTTTACATAACTAATTAAATTCAAGATTCTACACAACTACTACCATGAATATTTACTTAGGTTTGATGTAAACATATCACTTTGGCATCCTACCATGCTGACACAGTTCATCCGTATCGCCTCACTGTTTAGTTCAGAGATAACACTGTTATGGTTTATCGTTACCTTAAGTCACCGACATCAAACCCCAGTCGAAAGAAAAGTACGGTGCATCCTTCTAAAGGGAGGATTAACGAGATTTAACGACGGAGAATTGTATTCAAACCACTAAGTACTACTTTATTTCAAGGTGAAACGAAACCATTATGATATTATTCAGTGTGCACTGCACTATAAAGTTTAATACAAAGAATTCTGATGGGAAAGATCTGGTACCGGGGTATGTTGTACATCTACCCCTTATTATTTCGTACCGGCAACTTTTGGAATATATCTATTCATTTTTTTATCTTATCAAAGCCACTTCTAGCAATACCGCGCCACGGCGTGAAATTGTCATTTTTCAGCGCGTGTACAAATTTTATCAGTGTAGTCTATAATTACGAAATTGTTCCATATACTCTATAGAAGATGATCTTCTTGAGTATAATAATATGGATATTTTAAAGGAAACGTGAGAGATTATTTTTTCATTTATATTATTAAAGTCCCTGCCAAATCGAGTAACAGTACAAATTATAGGGTTAATTAAAGCATAGTAGGATTCAGTGTTTTACCATGTATAATAATTGCACGATATATTAATTTAAACAGGTAAAAAAAAATTAATACTGGAATGCCAGAAGAAGTCCAAAAGCATTATTAATGGAGAGACCGAGCAGTTGCATACTAAAATACGCAATGGTGCGTTAGCAGCATTTTATGTGGACAACGGCGCGGGCGAAACATTGGGCAGGAGATTCAATTGAATTAGTTACGGGATAGACTCAATTGTAAACTTTTGTATTCAATTGTTGTTATTGTATATATTATTAAATGAACAATATTAACAGTTGTCATTTAATCGATAATAGCACGCGCCATGAAATTATCAGTTTTAACGTTATGCAAAATTGGTTGCTGAGAAGATTGACCAAGCGCACGGCGTCTTTTTAGATTAGAATTCTCTACATATTTTAACCGACTTCAAAAAAGGAGGAGGTTAACAATTCGTTGGAATCTTTTTTTTTATGTATGTTACCTGATTACTCGAAGACGCCTGGACCGATTCGAGAAATTCTTTTTTGTTTGAATGGGTATACTTTCCAGGTGGTCCCATTGGCACCAAGTCAGGATCTGATGATGGGATCTCAGAAAAATCAAGGGCAACCCTCAATTTTTATAGTAACGCATAATTTGTTTTTTATATATTAAAAAACTTTTACTTATTTTGGTAACTTTTATACTATATAACTATATAATGTAATAACCTTGAGGTTTTAGGTTTAAGTTAAACTTATAATTAATTTATATGTCATTACATCTGTTCCGTATTCGTTTCTGTATACTTTTAGCTACAAGCTGTGGGACAATTGATATTTTCGTCGCTAACAGTGGCCCAATACTTTTGTATCGTGGACTTCCTTAGAGAACTACCGCTTTTGCTGTATATAAAGATTTTATATTTCCACAGTAAGTATTGTTGACACTGAAACACCGAATATTAAATAAGAGAGATAAAAAAAAATAATTGCATGTAGTTAATGAAGCATGAGTTTAATTTATGTTATTTCATAGCTTGAACTCAGAGTTAACTAGCAGAATCGCTCTCTTGGTATATGATATAGTTAAAATTGAGATTTTCTTAAGGCAAATTGCATAAATTGTTTGGATATTTTTATTGTGATTGGCTGTTAATGTGTTATAGATCCCGATAGTTGCGGAGCTCGTATTAACATAGGTCAATCCATTGATGGTATAGCGGACCAAGCGTTTGTTCTGCTAAGTCAAGAACCGCTAACTGCATTTCGGACGTTTATTATAAACTGTACGAGTATCGGTTTAAGCATTCTATGGATCATCACAAGCGCAGTGATTATGAGTGAGTTGTACATATTTACTAATTAATTATTTACATAATTTCAAAGCCAAAATACTTTAGTTCTTTTCCTCTTAATTGGGACATTACAAATAAATTGATAAAACAATCCGCCTACTTTTTGCAAACAATACAGAAGAAACTGCACTTCCAGTTCATCCCGGCTCGCAAGTGTCCTCACAAGAGGTACCTTCGTACTGAGTCCTTCGAGCTTTCGGTCTTTAAAATTGAAGGTTAACGAGTACCTATAATATGTATCCATTGCTCCTTCGGCTCTAACTATTTCAATCAAAACTCTCCATAGGAAAACATAATAAAATGTGTTGAGGTCGATAACAGAATAGAGTGCTCCATTGAACCTCGTTAAACTATTATCCTGTACAAATTATTACGGGAATAAAATAGTAAAATATAAATATAAAATTTGAGAACAAATAAGATGATTTTTACGGGGAAAATGGGAAATACGGGACGGTTATCTTGATTTCAAAGGTCCTTCCTACGACTCATCACTAACGAAGCGTTAAAGAATGCGGGACCGCTGGGTCGTGATTTTATATATTAAGAATACAATTATATTTTTCTTCATAACTTTTTAAAGTAATCCACATTACTTATAGTTAGGCTAACTATGGCCCAGCGGAAGACTAGCACTGGTATTCAAACCAGTACACGCTGAGACTGAGGCCGTATTTTTCATGAGCACATCATTTTTCTTATTTTATAGACTAAAGCTAGGTAAGTGTGCTATTGCTGTGTTTTTACATGTTTAGAGTTAATTTCGATTTATTGTAATTTCTTTTAGTTTTTACCTATATAACTAAATGCTTCTAACAAATAAAATATTACTTTCTTTCTTTCTAACCGTGCCTCAATCAGGTAATGACATATTGTTTTAAATCTGTTTAATTTATATAGGTTTATTTTCCGACATTTGTTATAGTGGGCGGTGCGAAGGACAAGCAATCCCGTCACATACGCTGGCCATGGATCACCATTACAGTTGCCATGTGCATGTTGGATCTGATTGCCACCGTTACTTACTGCAATGATACATTCTACACTAGAGTATGTAAATAATAATAATAATAACACCCAACAGCTCCGATCCTACTCTAAGATACGAGTCTTGCGTTGTGGGTATCAGGGACTACGAGAGACTTTCGGTCTCACCACAGACCCCGGACACAAACTGATATTTATATCAGTCTGTCACAAACACGGGACAAACATTTGTCCCGGTGTGGGAATCGAACCCACGGCCTTTTGTTTCACAGCCGGCTACTCGTCAACTGCGCCATGAAGGCTGTCAGGTGTAAAGAAATGTATTTCATTTTTTTTCGGTGTAAATGAGTAGATCTACAATCTTTAATAATATAGATTATATTCTTAAAACTAAGCACAATTTACAGACAACTAATACTCACGATAACGAAGGTGAAATACAAATGATTTATTATTGATTTCGGTTAATCAATTTTAACACATGATGATTTTTAAGTTTACACTATAGTTTTATTTAAAACCAACCCAGAATTTGTTTATCTACAAAATATGATTGTATTTTGAACTTTATCGAGCTGCATGGTACTGTACTTTCTTCTTTCTTTGGTTGGAAATTGGTTTAGAAAATACTTAACACACGGGTTCAAGAATTTGCTTTTTAGTCCGTTCAAACTAAAATGTCGAACTAACCATAAAACTGTGTATTAACTGAAATTTTAAGCCGAGTGAACTGTGAATTTTAGACTAGACGAACTATATGACTTATTATGTTTGCAGACTTTATCTGATATAATGGAGTACATAGGTGGAACAGCTAGTGGCACTGCTGGCGTCAATCTCAACACTTCGTGGGCCTCCTGGTTAATGGTTATCCTCTACTCCAGATTCATAGTCTTCTTTCTGCTCAATTTATTTTTGATCGTGTTGATCATAGTCGACGGCAATGTTAAAAAAGAAGATATAAACAATGTAAATGTACGTATTTATCACGTACGTGCCTATCGTTATACCTAAACATTATTTTATCTTTGGTTTATAGTACTGCCCTCTCTTTCTCCTCTTCATATATCCATCCCATGGTTGTCTGTAAGAAATTGCCTAGAGCGATAAGACCTCCATTTGTACTTTTGATATATCAATGTAATCTTTCTTTATTAATAATCTTTAAGTGTACCTACAATAAACAGTAAATAAATAAATAAATAAATTGCCTTAACTTTTACTTTCATAAAAAACAAGACCGTTACAGGTTTTAAATCAGATATACATTATAAATAGTACAGTACCGTAGAATAGTTAGTAATAAGTGGGTACTTATCATCGTATTTGGTAGGACTGAAAGGACTTTTTAATGGAAACATCTCTTAATTGCTTCCAGCAATTGGAAGCATCACTTGGGATGAAAACAGAATCACAAGTAGATATTTCAACACGTCCCGTCAAAACTCTCACTACCGTACCAACACAAACAAGCAATGGCTCAAACAGTGACAAAGATTTAGAGGGAAGTTTACCGAGCGAAACGTGTGCAACTAGAATACCAAGACCAGGCATCAGTCAGTCGTTTCGACGCATGAAAACATTACTGTTCAAAAGATCGGCGTCGCCTGCAGTTCGCAGTCGCTCTCATCCAGACTCGCTGCAGGCTTCTCCTGAAAGGCGAGATATGCATTTCTAATTTGTTTGAACCATTTCACGCGAGGGCTTTCATTTCTATACCATGCAATGTACACATCTTTTCACTGAATAATTATCTTGCGTCCCTACATATACCTTCATATTTTAGATGAAAAATTGTCACATGGTCAAATTAAGAGAACTAAAGATCTTCTATATTTCACTAGTTGTTCACCGGTTGTTGTATTGTTGCCACTCATCCAACATATCTTAATGAAATACAAAATGCTAATTCCGAGATTTATTAACAAAACGTAAAATAGAAAGTTGTGAAGTCATTGTATTAAAAAAAACGAGTGCCTATATCTAAGTTCCTTTTTTTCTGGAAGGTCTCCGCGTGTTCAACATGTGGACATAGATAAAAAACGGGGAGTTAACTTTCCTGAGAACCTGTTGTCTCTTCCGCAACGGCTGGAAAATCTGATTGCCGAACAGCAAAGGCGATTGGACAAGGCTGTTATCGATACTGCTGGGCGGCAGAGTCCGCCTCGGGCCTCTCAATCTATGCCGCAGCTCGCAACGTCGTCCAGCCAGCCGGATATTTCAAAAGGGTAAAGTGATGCCGTCGTAGTTCTCTGGCCTTTTATTTAGAATTTAGTTTTGATTTTATTTTTAGTATATTTTTGCGTCGCGTCATCTGTTGCAGGCGGCGCGGCACAAATGCTGAACTGCAGGGCCAGATGCCATGGGCGTATATCCCGGCGTCAGCACACCGCATGCGAGATCAGCTGCCGCCGGACGAGGACCTGCCGCCAGTGCCGCTGCCCGACTACTCCGCTATACCTTCCTTCCGGAAAGCTTGTACGTGTTAGAACAACTGGCCGTTTTTAATTAACAATAATTTCAATAATATATTGAAACGCATATTTAGGTCTATACTCGTACACTTGATATAATGTAGAAATAAAATTTTGGTGTCATTTGATAAAGTCGTCACAGTGTACGTAATATAAAATTGTTTATTATTACTTATTTCAGCCGTTCATCGAGCAGCGTCCAGTCTCAGTTCGTTGACCCAGAAAAAAGATTACACATTATCCCCAAATTCACGTCGTAAGTATAAACCGTTCCATAATCAGTAAATTCTTAACTGCACTTATATGTACGAGTACATCTGATATACAAGGTGTCTTATATCAGAAAATTAGAGTCGGAAAATCCCGAAAAATCGATTTTTTTATTGTGAAAAAAATATTTTGAATTTTTTTTTTGCTATCTACATAAGCAAATATACCTATCTGTAGGTATATGGGTATGCTAATAAATAAATTAAACCACAAAATTTTCCCGGGACATTGATTTTCCTGGGAAAATTAGAACACTACTTCATATAAAATTGTCCTTTAAAATAAGATTTCATCATAATTTTATCTATCTAGTTTAACTAATTTCCATGTTTAAATCATTGGATTCTTATGTAATGTCATGTCATTAATACCAGTGGTAAATATAATGTTCAGAATACGGGCCATAAATGTAATAAAAGGCCATGACATGTATTGACATGACACTCAATATAATTAAAAATACTTCGTTCAAATCCATACATTTTTAACGTCTACCTTTTATATGAAAAAAAATATTTTGTAAACATCCGTATGTATGTGTACTTGTTTGCAGCGACACTAACTCAGTCTGATGTATTGTACTAGAGCCGGAGACGCCGGTGAAACCAGCCAAGTTCAAGGCGGGAACCAATCTGCAGTTATTGCCTATATTTATTGAATCTAATTAACGTGCTCCTTTAATAGCTAATTTATTGTGTGTTTGTTATTACATAATAACACATTAAATGACAGTAGCATATAACAAAAGAAAAACGGTTGCTACGATAGTCTACTATGGCTACATACTTCAAGGCTAATAGTCTAATAAAATAATGTTTAATTTGTAAATAGTAACTTTAGTACTAATTATGTATATAATATAAAATAAATACGTTCTCATTTATGTAATTTAGATTATATGTATTTATAAAGATATAATAGGAGGCTGTAATGGAAAAAGTTTATTATTCATGTATCCTAGTAAAAGCATTTTGAACGAGCGTAGCTAAAATGCAGGGTATATCAGGCATGCGGCGAAAAGAATAGCTGTTACATCGCTCGTGAATTACAAACTTTTATTGTTTTGATTATAATGTGGTCTCAGAAATCTGGGTAACAACTAGATAAACTTATAATATACTTATTTGTGATTGTACAAGTATTACGTTAAGCAGTAACATAAGATAGAGTCATCCGTGCATTAAGTGTGAGCATTTATTTTATCTGATATATCTAGGGCTCCTTGTATTTATTATAAATACGAGTTTTCGGATTGTGAAGCTCGCCCTTAAGCCGCTATGACAGTGTCCTGAATTTATTTTAAAAAGCTATAACCTAAGTTCCACAGTCCTTCGTAGTTGTTGATATCAACTATACAGGAGTCAGGACTATTTTTGTGATAATTGATTATTTAATCATTTTCTGGACCGGGAGTTTTTGACAAAAAAATTAGGAAATCTGTAGCCTAATGTTGAGTCAATATACTATTTAAATGATATATGAGTAGCAATAAATCCAGGTCAGAAAAAAAATGCTAACTACACGGAATGCACAGATAAAAATTACTTACTGTTAGACGGTAAGAATGGTAGAATGACCGTACACCCTAGTCGGTCCTTCTACCATTTCTGTATTCATCTTTCTATATTCGTAATATACATGTATGGTTGGCCTATAGCTATGTGCAAAAATTAAGTAGAGTGTATGGTAGAGCATTGGGATATAAATGGCTAAGTAAGGTGATGCTTTAATGGTAATTACAAATAAGTAGTACAAGTTTGCGTGGAAGTTAGCCAATATGCATACTCTAATACTTAAGTCATAGTATTGTATAATATAGTGTATTTCTGTTTTCTTGTTCCGAGACTATCCCGCCCACACATCCGCCATTGTGACTCCTGTTTAGCCAGGATCTACAATGGCACGCATTTTTTGTGTCTGTTAATACGGCCTGCTAAACATAAAAAAATTAAATACATAAATACTTAGATAATGCCACTTGCACGCAAATGTACTGCTTGATACAAAACTTGCGAATCTCATATAATGTGAGTTGTCGCTAAGTGTCGAAACATAGTCAAAGCGTAATAGCAATAAGCATTATATTACTTCCATATGTCCCTATCGAATGTGTGAGAATGAAGAAATGTTGTAATTACCTAAATAAATATTGTACGTACATTTTTAAATGTATCTTTTATTTTGTTTGTGTTTCGTTCTACATACTTGAGGTGTGAGTTTTTTAGGATTTTTTTCCAGTTCACGTGCACTATTTTTAAGCCAGACACACAATATTATAGAAATTTATAATCCATTATTTTATTATATTCAGATTGCATTAGTACAAATAAAGTCCTTCGCGAAGTTTCTCCTCATTTCAGTTTTATACATTTAACTCAGTATTATCGTCATTAAAATAAAATATTGTAAAACTCACTGTATTCTGGATAGAATATTATTAATACATCTATCAATGCAGGTACATATATATGAACTATTGCACCAAAACAGTACTTTTAATACGTATAATAGTAATAGTACGTATTAATTCCCAGGTAAGCCTGGGTTTAAATACCAGGTCAGGTTAAATATAAAAATGTAGGCCTGTACATCTACTATCAATAGTACCAAGGTAAATGTACTACATTTGTTGATAATTAATGTATAAATTATTATATTCATAGATTATTTTATTAATTGCACTGACAACAATAAAATAATAGAAAATCCATACTATAATACTATAAATGCGAAAGTAACTCTGTTTGTTTGTTTGTTTGTTACCTCTTCACGACTAAACGACTGAACAGATTGTAATGAAATTTGGTAAGGGAATAGATTATATCCTGGAGAAGGACATAGGCTATATTTTTTCTCAAAAAACAACCTTGAAAGGGGTCAAATGGGAGGTCAAAATTTGTATGGGAAATCCATAATTCCTCGACTTAGGGGTCTGTAAATTCATATTTAGGCTTTTGGTAGGAAATAAAGAAATACGTGTTTCACATTTTTACACGAAGTTAAATAGTGAGAGAGTGAGAGAGTGAGAGAGTGAGAGAGTGAGAGAGTGAGAGAGTGAGAGAGTGAGAGAGTGAGAGAGTGAGAGAGTAAGAGAGTGAGAGAGTGAGAGAGTGAGAGAGTGAGAGAGTTAGAGAGTGTCAGTCAGTCCGTCAGTCCGTCAGTCCGTCAGTCCGTCAGTCCGTCCGTTTGTTTGTTTGTTGGTTTGTTACCTTTTCACGACTAAACGGCTAACCGGATTGTGATGAAATTTGGCAAGGAGATAGATTATATCCTGTGGAAGGACATAGGCTATCTTTTTTATCAAAACAGAACGGGAAAGAGGTCAAATAAGAGTTCAATATTTGTATGGGAAATCTATCATGCCTCAAATTAGGGATCTGAAAATTCATATTAAGGCTTTTGGTAGGAAATAGAGAAATACGTGTTTCAACGTTTTTGAAAAATCATCCCTGAAAGGGGCAAAGTGAGGTTAAACTTATGAGGTATTCTTTAGATGCAATCTCAAGATTCAGGCCAGTCCTCAGTGCAGAGGACAACTCCTTGGATTGTATACTTCTGCTCCCGAAAATAACCTCCACGCGGGCGGAGCCGCGAGCAACAGCTAGTATAATTATATATGTATATAATCCGTCGATTAATATGAAAAATATATAATAAGCATAATAATTACGCGTTTTGATCATTACTCATTCAGCCTCCGTAGTTATATTGCGTATTTCAGCCTCCGTGGCGCAGTTAGCGAGTAGCCGGCTGTGGAACGAGAGGCCGTGGGTTCGATTCCTACACCGGGACAAATGTTTGTGTGACAGACAGATATTTGTATCCGGGGTCTGGGTGTTGTGAGACCGAAAGTCTCTTGTAGTCCCTGATACCCACAACACAAGACTCGTATCTTAGTGTGGGGTCGGGGCTATGTGTGTGACTGTTGGGTGTTATTTATTTATTTATTATTAAAATTCTTATTTTATATTTTTTACATTAAAAGGACTTTTGTATATAAGTAAAATGTGTATTGTTATTGCTGACGCTTGCATGGCTTTTATCGACCATGAAAGACCTTCGAAACTGTCAAACATGGAGCAATGTTTAACTCTCTTCAACGATGCCACGTCAATCGACTGACAATCTGATAGTGACATTTGTGTTTCTGCTAAAAGGGAAAATGACTATACAAGTGTAATGATGATGGGTAGATTTTAGTAAACTGGACGATATAATAACATCAAGTCATATTCCAGAGTGTCTCAAAACAATAAAAGACTAGTATATACTAATATATTTTGTTTCATTAAGTGGTCACCCTATTTGATGTATTCCCATTCCAAAAGGTTATTTCACGATGACCGGATGACGCGGCAGCCCAAATTAAATACTATAATCGTCATTTTCAAAGTAGTTTTTTTTAATAAAGTAATTTGAACACAAATAACTTATGTTTGTTGATCTGAAGGATCATTATTTAGACATTGTAGTTTCTTAACGTTTGTAATGTGTGACCTTTGAATTTATATCTATATTTACATTTGCCCTTAATTGAATAAAGCGAAACCTTAATCAAAATACCTATGTTTATGTTAAATTCATTTTCATCATATTTTCATATATATTAAATTATATTATCATATACTTTAGAGTTTTTGTAAATTGCGTTGTTTATAAAGACTATAGATTCTCAAGAGAGGACGCAACGTAAGAAAGCTTTCATGCGTATTCTCGAGTAACACTGCGGCACGTCTTTTTTTGCTTATTACCAAGGTGAGTAGTCAGATCAAAGAGCATTATAATACTACTGAAAAGTCAGATGTTACACATCATATACGACTACTGTAAATATTTGATGTACCAAATAGTTAATTTCGATTTACATTAACAAATTTTATTAATTGCAAAAAATGAATGTTATAGACCCAAACCAAGTAGAAATAGTATATTATTAGTATTTATAACTAACTGATACTGCCTCGGTGGCGCAGTTGTAATTGCGCATGCGTTACGACTGCTGTGCTGAGGTCTCAGGTTTGATCCCCGAATCGGGTAATGAGATATTGGGTTTTCAATCTAAAAATTTTCATTATTAGCCTGGAGTCTGGAATTTGTGCCCGCTATGGCGATAGGTTCAACCCCTATCACATTAAGGGACGGAAATCGATTCGGCGAAAAGTGGGTGTTTCTCTGCCTACCACTTCGGGGCCTATAGGCGTGAGTGTATATGTATGTATGTAGTATTTATGTCAAAATTTATTTACAGCTTCAGAGGTCGCAACATTGATCGTAATTTATAAGCTTATGTGAATACTTTTTTATTTTTTTATATAACATAGTCCGATAAACGAGCTAGTGAGTCACCTGATGTTAAGTGATCTCCACCGCCCATGAACATCCACAATACCGAACGTATCATGTATGCGCTGTCAGCCTTAAAGGACAGGAATAGGGATTAGGGAAGGGAAGGGGGAATCTGGGCCTCCGGATATCTCACTTACCATACGAAACGCGACAGTAAACTGTCACTTTACGTTGGTTTTCTGTGAGACAGTGGTACTATCCCGGTCGACCCGGCCCATTCATGCTGTAGACAAATATGTCTACAGCGTGGCTCTACAGCTATTAACGATAACTATATACGATATATATTTGTTTACCTATATATAATTGATACGTGGTTTCGCAAACCAAATTGCTCTACGCAAATATCATGTAAGTATCTATACCATTCTAGCACTATATACAGAATCAGATAGTATGGATATTAATACCGATAACAATTATTATCACGACTTGATTAATAGTCCGATATCTTGTTTAGTTCCTTCATTTATAAACGAACAATAGCGCGTCATGAGGTGTGTTTGTTGTAATTAGAAAATTATTATAATGAATAACAGCAAACCATCATCGAAATTGGTATTAACCGCTTTGCTGTCGAGTGGCCTGACTATAGTAAGTGATATTTCCAATAATATATTTCTACACACATTTTTATGTTATGTTGAATGAAGCCTATGCGAGATTCCTTTAAAAATCTTACATGCGAATAGCAAATGTTCCTGATCAACATCATGTTATAATTATTATGTACCTATTTTATTATATATTTAAGAATGTTTCTGTGTTAATTTTAGGTAATATGTATATCATACATAGTACTATGCGGAATTGCGTTAATGTATAGAGGGGATTGTGATATCACGGATCCAGCAATAGGACCAAACTATTTATGGAAGATCATTTATGTAACATATATTCAAGGTATTGTTTTTATACTAACTTTTGCTTGCAGCTCCGCTACAATTCAGTATTTTGTCGTGTTTATAGCCTATATATTTCTGTAGTTTGTGTTTATCAATAGTGAAATCTGCATAGAGTTCTAGGCGATGCGCAAACAAATTTATCAGAGCGACAAGCAGCAGAAAGTCAACTTTTATTATTATAATTATGGATTGTAGTAATCAATAGTAGCTGTAACGAACGTCTGTATGACAGTACCTACTTATTTCAAAGATAATTAATTATTTACATTGTTTTCTCGATAAATTGCGTTTACAAAAAATATTATTTGCATGAGTCATGAATAGCTAGAATTATCTACCGATTACGCATATATAGTTTTATATAAGGCTAACTTTGCATCCATATTTACTCATGTAGTTAGATACTGCCCATATTTTATCAGAATGTTATTATTCACATAAATTTCTTTTTTATACTGGCACGGCAACGTGACCACACTGCACCTTATGGTAAGCGCAGTGCGGTCCAATTAGAGTATCGAGTAGCGAGAGACGATCTATCCCCCGCTACTCAACACATTATCTTGCAATATCTTCAGAGAATTTTTATGGATATTATGGGGAGCTCATTAAGCATAGAATATACAGGAAAACTGTTTGAGATTTAACTTAAATTTTAAATAATTACAGTTATGTTATCTATATGAAAAGAAACAATATATGTTTATCAACACAGAAAAACGTGAAGACGTTAGGAACACGTCAAATCAAAAAAAAACAGACACTTTCTGAAATGTTGAAGAAGTACCTGAATAATCAAAAAATAATCGACATATAACTCAAATTTAATGTAGATACAGGAATGTTTCAGAACATATCTGTTCTCACAAGTTATCACTTTAAACACATATATATTGTGTTTGATTATTGTCTTAAGGCTATCAATAAATACATACAACAGTCACACACATAGTTCTAGCCCCACACTAGGGAAAATCTGTATCGTGGGTATCAACAACTAGGAGCGACTACAGTCCCACAACACCAAGACCCGAAACAAATATCTGTCACACATATATTTGTCTCGAATGAAATCGAACCCACAGTCTCTCGTTTCACAGCCAGTTACTCGCCCGCTGCGCAACGGAGGCTGTCTATAGAACAGAACTATTTGTTACCGCTTGTAACATTTTTGCAACAAGTGACGTAAACGATTAAGACTGTTTCGTAGTCTATATCCATGCTTCATCCGAGTCGATGCTGCATCACGGCAGTATCCATTACGTCGCAACTGTATAGCGTCCTTATCGTAACTGCGTGTGCCAGGGTTCATGGTCCGCGATAGTAACTTTAATTTTTTTACTTTATCGCTGCAAAAAGTTACATGTTACCAAGTACTATGTGGAACATGGTGACTGTTACTCTTTTTAGCTCTTAAAAATACGTTGCGGAAACCGTAATAATTGCGTCATGGTTGTCATTGCATGTTTCGTTATCGGTATTCCGAAAAATTCCTGCAAAGCCTGTTAACGTTAAGTACGAATATAACAGTGTTCTCAAATAATGTACAATAGAATAAAAAATCTAAGCCTTATATAGCATAAAAATACGTTTTAAATACAAATTGTCTGGATATCTACTTATTTACTGCCTCGGTGGCGCAGTTGTAATTGCGCATGCGTTTCGACTGCTGTGCTGAGGTCTCTGGTTCGATACCCTGGTCGGGTAAAGTGATATTGGGTAAATAGAAAAATCTAAAAATTCTCAGTATTAGCTTGGAGTCTGAAATCTGTACTCGATATGCCGATAGGCTCGCCCCCTATCACCTAATGGGACCGAAATTCGGTGGGTGTACTGGTTGGTACAAACGCTTGCAAAGGGTATTATTTATATATTTACATATTGGATAAACAGACATTTTACGAAGAAAATTCTTATACTTTCAGACACAATATGTATAAAGTTGGTAATTGAAAACATTAATGGTTTTCAGACGGATGTGAGGATCAGACAAAGCTTACCGACCTGGATGTGACCACTACGTACACAGTGTTCATATTACTGCTCCTAACTTTAACATCGTCCGTTGTTTGTCTTATTGTGGCCAGCGTTCTTACAGCAGGTAGGTACGTCTAGAAGGTATTTTTTTCAACCCAATGTAAGGTAATCACCATCCTCTTGCCTCTTGGCTATGAGGTCGTCAGTTCCCACACATACACCACAAAATTTCCTAACGAAGTTGTAGGCAACAGCTAGTATAATAATAATACTAGCCCTGTA
This sequence comes from Laothoe populi, assembly GCA_905220505.1. NCBI lineage: Eukaryota > Metazoa > Arthropoda > Insecta > Lepidoptera > Sphingidae > Laothoe > Laothoe populi. Next base: position 12,947,315 of record HG992149.1, on the reverse strand, counting down.
TTAAACATTGTCCCACTGCTGGGCACGGGCCTCCTCTACTATTGAGAGGGGTTAGGCCTTAGTCCACCACGCTGGCCTATTGCGGGTTGGTAGATATTCGATATTCTTTTTGAGAATTTTCAGGTATGCAGGTTTCCTCACGATGTTTTCCTTCACCGTTAAATCAAGCAATAATTAACAAAGAATACACACATAACTTTAGAAAAGTCAGAGGTGTATGCCACTTGGGTTTCGAACATACGACTTTCGTCTTGACAGTCCGTGCCGCAACCAACTAGGCTATCGCTGCTTCATGCCTACTCATACTCATTCATACAGCTGGTATACCTACTCATATTTGCGATCAATTACTGGCATTATTAATATTACATTTTGATTAGTATTTGATGATACTTTAATTATATTTAAGTATAGGTTTTTTTTATCGTAGCTCAATAAAATTATATGATCCTTGCTAAGTAGGGGAATACCCATGTAAAGATTAAAATGCTACTACATTCCCAAAAATCACCGATCTGTTTAAGCTTCTGTTGATTATAAATGTCCTTCGAAACATTTATCTGTTTATGTTAATTGCAATATTATATTTTTGTTACAGTTGTATGCAATAAAGCCGCAACACAATACACTCTTAATGTAACAGTATACGCCTACATTGGATTTAGCATTGCTTCTTTGGTGGTGGATTTAACTTTAGCAACACATTTTGGTATGGACTATACGTACCTGAATACTAGATTGGTAAGTGAGCGGCGGCTTTACTTACTACTTAAATCTATAAGAAAAATACAACAAAAAGGTCACGTCATTCAAATGGTTTATATTACAATAGTATGACATAAAGACCAAAATTAGAGAGAAAGACACATGTAGATCTCGAGATATCTTAATTTTATTATATATCCGCTCCATACATTTCTTTCGTTTGGATGTTTGTTTGAAGTAAACTCAGAAACGCCTGTACAGATTTGGATGAATTTTGTACACCTATAGACCATGTCATGGAGTTACATACAGGCTAATTTTTATCCCGGGAATTCGCTCCCGTGGGAAGTAATTTGATTTTTCCATCAAAATTTTCAAATAAATGGCACTGGCATCAAACAGATGGCGCAATGGAACGCTACAGTGATTTTTTTTGTAGTAGGGCGGGCTTTTCACGTGGGTGAAGTTGTGAGCGACACCTCGAGAGTGACGACACTTTTGAGTACTTTTTAAAAAAATCTTGTGCAGCGATTCCCGTAATTCTGAGTATACCAAAAAAATCATAAATAATCAGTACTAAAAGCAAGGATATAACGGGAAACCTTGCGATTCTCGAGATATCTTAATTTTATAAACTTACCTGCTCCATATTTTTTTTCGTAAAAAAATTATAACTCCTTAAATTTCAAGCCAAATTATTTCATGTGACTTACTCGAGTATAGTAGTAATAAATAGAACCCATTCCAACGATAAAACGTTACAATTTAAACATCCGATTCCTAAGTCTTCGATCCACAGTGCGGCGTCTGTATTTACGAAGTTATGTGTGCAGTTAATTTTTTTTATATTTGTTTATATGCATTAAACAACCACTGAAGTTCATAGTGATGCTATAGGTATAAGATAAAAAAATCACATCAGATTAACAAAATGAAACATATAGGTTAGTTAAATCATTCTATAAGTCGAAACTAGGCAATCACATTGAGTTTTTAATATTAGGTACGCAAGTAATAGTTCTTTGATTTCTTTTAATACGATCCACTGGGGCATATTTTCATAAAACTCGTGGTATGCGCGGATTTGTTTAAAAGACACGTAACACCGCCCATTGTGTATACTAGTACCTCATTTTATTGAATAGTCATAAGTGATAACACACGAAACCATAGTGAAAAATATGTCAAAGAAGTTAAAAGGGGTTTTTTAGCAAAAGGATGTTGTAAAAATATTATCATATCTTTATGTGATTGATTATTTAATTGCTTAGAATTAAATGTTTGAGCAAAGGGGACATTTAAATTTCCTTTACAAGATGTTGGCCTACGGCAATGTAAACCTATTTTACCAAGGAAATAACAGTTACAACTTTTATACAAAATTATTATTCATATTATTTCAGGCACAATCGAATGACAATCAAGAGGCTATTTACGCCATGTACTACGGAGCATTCGTGCTGATGACAATTTCTATGAAAGGTTTCGTAGCGCACGCTATCAACCTTGTATTGCTCGTGCTACTGGTCATTTATGCCGTCGAAAATTGGAGTCGGCGAAAAGACGAGGTTGATTATTTATAGAATGTACTTAAATAGAGTGTATATAACTATTTTGTTCAGTTGTACATCTAAGTTATGGTTTGCCAAAATAGACATGGCTTGGCAAAAGAAACAGTTAATCCGTTAATCGATATTTAATTAAATTAACTTAGTAACGGATTAACTTTCGAACTAATTACATAAAATATTAATAGTTTATTTAACTTGCGTTCACTTGGAATAAGTCCGGTCATTGTTAATTAGGTATTTGTGACAAAATTACATATCCTTTCTCCTGTCTGAATCATGCTTAAATTTAGTTTTATTTATATAAAAAATATATTTATCTTTAACTAGCTTTTGCCCGCAGCTCCGCCCGCGTGGAAGTTGGTTTTGAGAGAAAAAGCAAACTATCCATGGAGGCATATTACGCTATTACATCCCTCTAGCATCTGCCTAGTAGCCTCCCGCGGCGACCCGACGCGACGGTTACACAAAAATAATCCTTATAGTATAATTCAGTATTCACGCGCGATGGCTTATTAGCGTATTTCATGTATAACTTTGGTGTTTCTGTACCTACTTTTTTTTTTTTTTATAGTATAGTCCGACAAACGAGCCAGTGGGTCACCTGATGTTAAGTGATCTCCACCGCCCATGAACATCCACAACACCGAAAGTGTCATGTATGCGCTGTCGGCCTTAAAGGACAGGAATAGGGATTAGGGAAGGGAAGGGGGAATCTGGGCCTCCGGATATCTCACTTACCATACGAAACGCGACAGTAAACTGTCACTTTACGTTGGTTTTCTGTGAGACAGTGGTACTACCCCGGTCGAGCCGGCCCATTCATGCTGTAGACAAATATGCCTACAGCGTGGCTCTACCACTTTCAAACCTACTTCTATAATTCTTTTTTTATTAAATTAAATAGGTAATAATGTTAACATGACAGTGGTACTACCCCGGTCGAGCCGGCCCATTCATGCTGTAGACAAATATGCCTACAGCGTGGCTCTATCACTTTCAAACCTACTTCTATAATTCTTTTTTTATTAAATTAAATAGGTAATAATGTTAACATTTATTAATTAGGAATAATTGAGAGTGTTATAAACGTAAGAGAAGACAAATATAATCAGAAATATCTGAACTGCTAAGCTATCGGGAGTTACACGTGTTATTGTGAGTCGTGGAATATTTTTTATATAATTTTAAGGAGAACATTTCCGTCATACATGATTTCTGTGTAGCTTTAACTATTAAGGCTGCACACGCGACGGAAGCTTAAAAAATGGAGTAAGTTCTCCTGTTTTCCCAACATTTCCCTTCACTGCTCTGCTCCTATTGATCGTAGCGTGATGAAAAGTATACTATAACCTGCCCAGGAGTATGAAGAACAATTGTACCAAGTTTTGTTGAAATCCGTCGAGTGGTTTTTGTTTCTATAACGAACATACAGACAGACAAACTGATTGCATTTTTGGCGTCAGTATCGATCACTAATCACCCGCTGATAGTTATTTTGGAAATATATTTCATGTACAGAATTGACCTCTCTACAGATTTATTATAAGTATAGATAAGTAGGTCCTTACATTGCATCGGTGTTGACTGCGGGCTGAATCCCCTTCGCGGATACAGTTAAGCCAAAAATTCTATACTACCCGCGTGAAATTAACATATTGTATCAATCGTTCACCGGGCCTTACCTATATCTTATCTGATCTTCTTATATATTAATAAATTGTTTTTTTACAGCATTCTATTCACAAAATGGGCGTCTTGAACGCGTTTGAGTGAGTCCAAACCCTTGTTTCATACTATTAAGTAATAAACAATATATAGATAAATGTCAGTGCCTTAAACATAATCAAATTAAAATCTACTTTCGAACCAAAATGCTAAAATTATAGATAGCATACTTTCGGTTAACTTCCATGGGTCATATTTCGTAAGTCCACAGAACAAAGCGAATGAACTACGAATTCAGAAATATCAATTCTGGAAATAAAACCACTACTATCACTACGTATCGTAGGTATCCTTTCGTGACGACATATAACTGAGTCAGCCTCGTGACCATGAATTTTGTAAAACTTTAAAAAATTCAGGATTAGGTAAATAAAATCCGTAAAATTTGTTTTTAGTGGTCGGTTAATTAGTACTAATAAAAGTAATTTTTCCTGTGCACAGCTGATGTTTTACCACGGCATAGTGAAGGGCGGTTTGCTTGTTACTGTTTTTACGAAAATTATCTTCGATAAAATTTTGCTTATTGTTGCATAAATTAAGAAGTGTGTTGAATTTGACAGGCCATATAAAAAGCACGACGATAATTGGTCGCATCATCCAAATTACCCACCTTTTACGAGAAGGTAGGATTTTAAGGTTTATTATAGCTCAATAGATGGGACCAACGTTCGTGGCGGTTGCAAATAGTATAACTAGTGCGACATGGCTGTCGAGTTAAGATTACCTATGTATATAGCTGATATATCAATTTAATCTAGTGAATATACCTATCCATTAATGACGTAATACTGCATCTTAACTATGACCATGTTTATGAAATCCTGACTTTTCGTCAAGATTAATTTCAGAAATGAAGGAAAAAACTTACATTAGTGGAAGAACATCTAGAGCGACCGACACTGACGCGCAGCTTTTTTTTTTACTATAAATAGGCTTGCGTTTTACCACTATCTCGCCTGATGGTAAGTGATGATGTGGTCTATAGTGGATCACGTTTGCCTAGAAGATGCCTATTCACTCTTGACTTAAAGATACCCAGGTTATAATTTAAAAAATATATATAAATATAGTAGAGTATATGTTATATATATATATATACGTTATATACGTTATATATGTTATATTTAAAATTTTATTTAGCTACCATCGATGCTAAAGCAAAACGGTGCAGGGTAGGTACCCTCCACAGGCAGGTGCCTGGGCTGCCATGTACGCCCTTGTCAGGCAACCGCCACGAATGTAGTCCCGTCTATATATTTTTATACCTACCAACATATTTCCAAATGTCGTGAATATTTTCAGTTCACAAATAAACAACGGGTTTATCAGTGACGAGGACCGCCCGCGTAGTCCTGTGCGTGAAGGCATGCGATCGGATTATTTGTCTAAGTAAGTATATTTATTGAATAAGTGAACAAATATCTACGCAATTTCATATTAGTGCTATTGGATGTGGACTTAAAAATATATCTTTAACTAATTAAAATACCTACCATTTTAACACAAAGCTGTTTCACGGTTCGCAAAATGTGTAAAACTTATAGCTTACTTAGTGAGCATGTTAAGACAAAGACAAAGAAAAAACCTAAGACGTAACTCGTCATTTCTATATCCATAGTTATTTTTTTCATACTTTAACCCTTATTGACATGTAGTTCTTGAAGCCACTGCTTTATACGAGCAACTGAGAAAGACGTCTGTTGTTTATTCTATAAGTATAATATACTTACCTTATCGTATTCGGAGACTGTTTAGTAGTCTGGTGGTAGGGTATTCATATCCGCCCGGATAGCAACCACCGTACACAGGGTGTAAAACCCGCCATAGCGGCACACGCAAGTGTGTCGCGTTCCGTAATCAGCCAGTGTACATCCGGTTTTTGTGGGGGTCTAGAGTTGGGGTACGATGTTTGGCCGTGTCGCATTCTGAGTACTCCGACACTAGACCCTCGACCGCTTTTTCACCTTCTTGCCCATGGCGTAGTGTGAAGAAGCAGGCCGGCATGATTGTGTTGAGTAGCGTGGGGTAGATTGTCTCTCGCTACTCGGTACTGTAGTAGTACTCGGTGGAAAAACCAATCTATTTACCCAGTCTATTTTGTCGAGGGTCTATAGTTGGGGTACGATGTTTGGCCTTGTGAGTACTCTGACACTAGACCACGAAGAAGAAGCAGGCCGGCATGATTGTGTTGAGTAGCGTGGGGTAGATTGTCTCTCGCTACTCGGTACTGTAGTAGTACTCGGTGGAAAAACCAATCTATTTACCCAGTCTATTTTGTCGAGGGTCTATAGTTGGGGTACGATGTTTGGCCTTGTGAGTACTCTGACACTAGACCACGAAGAAGAAGCAGGCCGGCATGATTGTGTTGAGTAGCGTGGGGTAGATTGTCTCTCGCTACTCGGTACTGTAGTAGTACTCGGTGGAAAAACCAATCTATTTACCCAGTCTATTTTGTCGAGGGTCTATAGTTGGGGTACGATGTTTGGCCTTGTGAGTACTCTGACACTAGACCACGAAGAAGAAGCAGGCCGGCATGATTGTGTTGAGTAGCGTGGGGTAGATTGTCTCTCGCTACTCGGTACTGTAGTAGTACTCGGTGGAAAAACCAATCTACAGTGTAAACTCTATATAGCGACACTGAAGGGACTGTGCATTTTATGGCGTTATAGAGAGTTGTCGTTAAATGGAGAGAAGAAACATCAGAATTAGAAAAATAAAAAGTTTATTTCTGACTATTGTTAGTAGTTATGTGCATAAAAAAGAATGTTATTTGAACGCTATTGAGTATAGTCTGTTATTTTTGTCTGACGTCTTTTGCTGCACCAGTAATTTTGTTGTATTTTTTTAGTTATTTTATTAATATCTAGCAATACTGAGGCATCTTGGTTATAAAGGAAATATTTTTCCAATAATTTTGCTGCTTCCAGAGCTTCTTTAATGCTCGGCGGAAGCTCAGGCTCATCCGTCTCATCTTCTTCATCACCTTGTTCTTGATCCTCAGTTTTTCTCACTGAATCCAAAATTTCTTCGTCTGTGAGTGAAGCCGTTGTAAGCAGGCGGTCGTCCACTTCAATGTAGGTTTGAAGATTTACCGTATTTCCTGCCATGTTGAATTGTTGAATCCACTCAGTTAATGGAAGGTCGTCGTCGCTTTCAAACTCAGATTCTGTTTCCACCTCATCACTCGTAGAATTGGTACAAAGTCCAGCATGTCGAAAAGAGTGCTGTATAGTTGTGGGTGTCACTTCTTCCCAGGCTTTAGATAAAAAATTTACTGCATGCAGCATATTAACAGAAGTTTTACCCTCAGATTCGACTAGCTCCATCAATAATTTCCTTCTGTAGTGACCCTTGAGGCTTTTAATCACACTCTGGTCCATTGGCTGTAAGACACTAGTCGTATTTGGAGGAAGAAATGCCAACTCTATGTTTTGAAGGTTTGATATAAAAGGGTGGGCAGGGCAGTTGTCAACAAGAAGTAAAATTTTTCGTCCCTTTAATTCTGCATCCCAGTTTCGCACTTCTTCTTCAAAAAGTTGACTGGTCATCCAAGCTGATTTATTAGCTTTATACGTCACTGGCAATTTTTTGATGTTCTTAAAACAGCGCGGATTTTTCGATTTGCCTATTATTAGTAGCTTTTTTTTCTCTGTGCCATCCATATTAGCAGCCACAAGCACCGTAATACGTTCCTTGGAAAGCTTTCCTCCCACACACTTTTCCCCTTTAAATTTCAGAGTTTTATCTGGAGTCAACTTATAGAAAATTCCTGCTTCATCAGCATTGAAAATGTCACTTGGGGCGTATTTTTCTATGAATTTTGACCACACTCTGTTAATCCAATCATGAGTCACATTTGTATCAACACTTCGTGCTTCCCCACTTATTTTACCATAGTTGATATGATGACGCTGCTTGAATTTTCCGAGCCATCCTTCTGATGCTTTGAAAGAAGTTAAACCAAGTTCAGCAGCAAAATTCTCCGCCTTAGCTTTCACGAGCGGCCCCGAGATAGGCATATTATTCTGGCGCTGTCGATGAAACCATGATAGTACAGCTTTATCCAAATCTTCGTATATAGGTTTCTTTAATTTTTTGGAAGATTTTCCCTCGCCCGCAGCGTGGAGGATTTTTTCTTTATTTTCCATATTGTGGACACGGTAGAGCGACTAAATCCAAAGCGTTTGCCAACATCACTTATCTTCTCTCCCGTTTCTATTGCGCGTATCAGTAAAACTTTTTCGTCAATACACAGTGATTTTCTTTTAGTAGCCATGTTTACAGTTTGCAAGTTTGTGAGCAACTAAGAATATGATAAGGTATAGATAATCCATGACTCCTAGTTATGAATCATGGTCAATAACAGTCTACACGTGCAAGCAATCCCAATTTGTAAACAAAAGAATGAATTTCTTAGAAAGTTCGGTATGCATGATGCCGACAGTCGAGTTTATTGCGGGCTAGGATAATAAAGCGACAGTAGATCGTACACAGCTGCGCAGTTTTTACTAATTTTAGCAACTTAATTGTTGTCGTTATTGAGAGTGGGTGTAATGCTATATAGAGTGAAACATTGTATGAAAAACAAGCTAAACCAACCAAAGCCAATTGATTTCGACGCTTAAGAGAGTTTGTCGTTAAATAGAGTGACGTTACATGGAGTTTACACTGTATTTACCCAGTCTATTTTGTCGAGGGTCTATAGTTGGGGTACGATGTTTGGCCTTGTGAGTACTCTGACACTAGACCACGAAGAAGAAGCAGGCTGACATGATTGTGTTGAGTAACAGTGCATAGATTGCTTCTCGCAACTTGTTACTCTAATCGGACGGCACTGCTCTTACCATTAGGTGCAGTGTGGTCACGTTACCGAGCCAGTATAAAAAAAACAAAATATTCACAGTATAAATCAGTTCGTTCCACAAAATATATTTTAAAATTCAGTGGCAAAGTACTGAAAGAACTCACTTGCTTCATTGAAAAACCATAGACAGTATTATTTGCTTATAATTTTACGCTAATTGGTATTTGTATTACACAGCCGCTCATTCGACCGTTCCGACTCATGGCACCACAGTCGAACCGCGCCTGACCCCGCACAAGGTAGCCGGCCATTCTCTTACTTGGAAGAGATCAAGCGGCCCGTGCCTGTGCGACCGCCTGCGTCACCCACCTCGGACCCTCAATGGCGACGGGATCAATGGCCAGCAGTCGTAGGACCTGCACTCCCTGCGCCGGACTACAGCCCTCAAACACCTCGTCGGCTTAAATCAGCACTTAAATCTGGCTACATGTAACGCATTGTAAACGTATGGAATTCTGAACCCAGTCAGGTTAAATATATTATACCAAGTCATATGATCCTTTACATAATTCACTATGTAGTGACAATAAAAAACGATGTAACACAGATACTCCTTATAATGTTTTATTGAAATAGCATTAGTGGAAGTGTTAAAAATTAAAGTTTTTCTGTATATACACAACTTTTTTTCCATATATGCGACTTAAGTGATCGCGACCTCTAAAACGTCAGAAAATAGTACGGTTAGCAAAAAATGTATGAAAAAACTTGTTTTAATATTCGGGAAGTAGAAAAAAAACTGTTTTGTAAATAATTATTCTGAAAATAATACGTATATTACCCACTTATACTATTTATAAGAACAACAATTTTACACACGTAATTTCTTAATCTGTACCTGATAGTAAGTGCAGTGCCGTCCAGTTAGAGTATCCAGTAGCGTGAGACATCAGTCCCCCGCTACTCAACACAATCATGCCTGCTTTGTAGCTTCTTCATACTACGCCTAAAAATTACAATGTGAAGATATAGAAAAGCGCTGTGAGTGCAGTCAGTACGACATTAGTAGAAACATGATAATTACTGACGGACTGCCTCGGTGGCGCAGTTGTAATTGCGCATGCGTTACGACTGCTGTGCTGAGGTCTCGGGTTCAATCCCCGGGTCGGGTAAAGTGATATTGGGTTTTCTATCTAGAAATTCTCAGTATTAGCCCGGAATCTGGTACCTGTGCCCGGCATGGCGATAGGCTCGCCCCCTATCACATTATTGGACCGTAATAATTCGGCGAAAAGTGGGTGTACTGGTTACACCTCTGCCTACCCCTTCGGGGATTACAGGCGTGAGTGTATATGTATGTATGATAATTACTAAAAACATAACGCATCATTATTATCACGAGTATCCAAAGTTGTTATTTAATCATATTTTAATATAATATCATCTGAACACATAAATATACTACAAAATACATCAATATTACTTACACGGATAGAATTTTACAATTTGTGGTCATTTCTTAAAACCTAAATAAGTTTTTAATAGTTTGGTACAAAATAATAACAATAGTAATTAACATATATTGTAACTCTCGATTTATTAATTTTAACATTATTCCTCTATGATGTCAATAGAAACTTACAGTCTCCACGGTACAGATGTGAGTAAACGTTTGTAAAACGATACAACGCGGGTTCGAATCCCACAAAGTATTCTTAATTTAACAGACAATTATACAGTTAAACAATAAAATTACGTTGATTGGTGTTATCTATATGTTATAAAATATATTTTATTAAATTACAAACTCAATTCTTTTATTTGATGTATTTCTTTGAACTATACAAATATTCTACATAATAGGGTAGTTGACAGTAAGTGAAAACCTGATTGTTTTTTTTTATAATAGATTTTAGTCTAAAAATATCGAAAATTAAACTAATTTGTTAATTTATACGTGATTATTTAATATTTTCAAGAAACAAATATGCAAAAATAAAGCATTTTGTCACGTGACATGAAACACCCATCGGTCATACATGATGTGACCGTTCGAAACATCTAAAACGCTGAGCCAAACGTCTATTAGTTTTGCGGATGGTCACGTCACACGGGAGACAATTGGTAGCGTTTTCGTGGGAAAAATAAAGTTGGTTTATAAAAATACAAATTATCTTGAAAACTTATGTTTTATGTTTATTAATAACAATATTTTAATAATATAGACTATGAAGATTAAAATAAAACGGTTTCCCAAAAACAGTCGACTAGCCTATTGTGTCTTATACTACGCATCTCTGCCAGTATGAAGAGTTTGTTGCATAGTAATATAGTAAAACAAAACACTACACTTTCAATATGATTATAAGTAAATCTAAGAACTAATTCATGGATTATATATTTCAAAAAGAGACGATAACAGCAATAGCTTAAAGGGGAATGAAATAAACTTCCGAAACTTAGGTATACGACATGTATGTATTAATTGTATTGCTGTTTAAACGAAAAAATAAAACATGGCTGATTAAATATTTCTGAGAGTCATTTTACAATAAGTTTGATGATATGACAGATATTTGTTTCGGGTCTGGATGTTGTGGCACCGTAGACCCTCGTAATTGTTGATACCCACGATACAGGTTTAACCTAGTGTGGGGTCAGAACTATGTGTGTGACTGTTGGGTGTATTTATTTATATACTAGCTTTTGCCCGCGGCTACGCCCGCGTGGTGGTTATTTTTGGAAGAAAATGTATAAAATCCATGCAGACCTCTTGAGCTATTACATCTTCCTGTATTATGCTATCCCGTAGGAACCGTGCATTTTCTGGTATAAAAAGTAGCCCCTCAACTAACAATATGTAAAAAATCATGTGGATCCCTTGCTCTCTTTAAAACAAAACTATCCCACGGGAATCGTACTATTTTCCGGGATTAACGAGAGAATAGCCTATGTGCTATTCTCTCTAGACTATAATCTATCTCTGTGCCAAATTTCAACCAGATCCGTCGCGCCGTTGTAGCCTGATTGAGAAACAAACATCCATCCATCCAAACATTCGCATTTATAATAAACACCGGATAAAAGAGTTCATACAATCTTTCTTCCTCTATTTAACCCCATAGGGGTGGAATTTCCAAAAATCCTGAAATATATATTTTTTTATTTTAACTGAGAGGCAAAATACCAATATTCATGCGTTTAACTTCAAAAATTACGCATTTAAAAAATTCTTCCCCTATTTTACACCCTTAGGGGTGGAATTTCCAAAAATCCTGAAATATGTATTTTTTATTTTTAACCGAAAGGCCAAGTACCAATTTTCATGCGTTTAACTTCAAAAATGACGTATTTTCATACAAACTATCATCCCCTATTTTACCCCCTTGGGGGTGGAATTTCCAAAAATCTTGAAATGTATCTTTTTTTATTTTAACTGAGAGGCAAAATACCAATATTCATGCGTTTAACTTCAAAAATTACGCATTTAAAAAAATCTTCCCCTATTTTACACCCTTAGGGGTGGAATTTGCAAAAGTGCTGAAATATGTATTTTTTATTTTTAACCGAAAGGCCAAGTACCAATTTTCATGCGTTTAACTTCAAAAATGACGTATTTTCATACAAACTATCATCCCCTATTTTACCCCCTTGGGGGTGGAATTTCCAAAAATCTTGAAATGTATCTTTTTTTATTTTAACTGAGAGGCAAAATACCAATATTCATGCGTTTAACTTCAAAAATTACGCATTTAAAAAAATCTTCCCCTATTTTACACCCTTAGGGGTGGAATTTGCAAAAGTGCTGAAATATGTATTTTTTATTTTTAACCGAAAGGCCAAGTACCAATTTTCATGCGTTTAACTTCAAAAATGACGTATTTTCATACAAACTATCATCCCCTATTTTACCCCCTTGGGGGTGGAATTTCCAAAAATCTTGAAATGTATCTTTTTTTATTTTAACTGAGAGGCAAAATACCAATATTCATGCGTATAACTTCAAAAATTACGCATTTAAAAAAAATCTTCCCCTATTTTACACCCTTAGGGGTGGAATTTGCAAAAATGCTGAAATATGTATTTTTTTTTAACTGAAAGGCCAAGTACCAATTTTCATGAATTTAACTTAAAAAATGACGGATTTTCATACAAACTATCATCCCCTATTTTACCCTGTTAGGGGTGGTATTTCCAAAAACCCTTCCTTATTGGATACCTACATCATAAAAGGTCAAAATTTCAAGTCGCTAACCCCAGCCGTTTAGGCTTTGCGTTAATCGTTAGTCAGTCAGTTTCTTCTTTTATATATACAGATGTTAAGTCTTAATGCGGGTTGCATTAGGCCACTATGGTAGACATGGCTTTACTCAACTTAGTAGATAAGGTCTGTGACCAGCATTACATGGTATATATTTCCTTATAACGACCATAAGTACAGACAACAGAGTACAAAATTAAAAGATCGGAAAACAAAGTTAGTAGCCTCTTGGGATATTTTGTTAGTAAATATCTTACTGACAGCGACACGTATTTTTATATTACAAGTACTTATTTAAAAAAACGTAAGTACATAACATTATATCAAATATAGTGATTTAACAATTGGAACCAATACAGTGTAAACTCCATGTAACGTCACTCTATTTAACGACAAACTCTCTTAAGCGTCGAAATCAATTGGCTTTGGTTGGTTTAGCTTGTTTTTCATACAATGTTTCACTCTATATAGCATTACACCCACTCTCAATAACGACAACAATTAAGTTGCTAAAATTAGTAAAAACTGCGCAGCTGTGTACGATCTACTGTCGCTTTATTATCCTAGCCCGCAATAAACTCGACTGTCGGCATCATGCATACCGAACTTTCTAAGAAATTCATTCTTTTGTTTACAAATTGGGATTGCTTGCACGTGTAGACTGTTATTGACCATGATTCATAACTAGGAGTCATGGATTATCTATACCTTATCATATTCTTAGTTGCTCACAAACTTGCAAACTGTAAACATGGCTACTAAAAGAAAATCACTGTGTATTGACGAAAAAGTTTTACTGATACGCGCAATAGAAACGGGAGAGAAGATAAGTGATGTTGGCAAACGCTTTGGATTTAGTCGCTCTACCGTGTCCACAATATGGAAAATAAAGAAAAAATCCTCCACGCTGCGGGCGAGGGAAAATCTTCCAAAAAATTAAAGAAACCTATATACGAAGATTTGGATAAAGCTGTACTATCATGGTTTCATCGACAGCGCCAGAATAATATGCCTATCTCGGGGCCGCTCGTGAAAGCTAAGGCGGAGAATTTTGCTGCTGAACTTGGTTTAACTTCTTTCAAAGCATCAGAAGGATGGCTCGGAAAATTCAAGCAGCGTCATCATATCAACTATGGTAAAATAAGTGGGGAAGCACGAAGTGTTGATACAAATGTGACTCATGATTGGATTAACAGAGTGTGGTCAAAATTCATAGAAAAATACGCCCCAAGTGACATTTTCAATGCTGATGAAGCAGGAATTTTCTATAAGTTGACTCCAGATAAAACTCTGAAATTTAAAGGGGAAAAGTGTGTGGGAGGAAAGCTTTCCAAGGAACGTATTACGGTGCTTGTGGCTGCTAATATGGATGGCACAGAGAAAAAAAAGCTACTAATAATAGGCAAATCGAAAAATCCGCGCTGTTTTAAGAACATCAAAAAATTGCCAGTGACGTATAAAGCTAATAAATCAGCTTGGATGACCAGTCAACTTTTTGAAGAAGAAGTGCGAAACTGGGATGCAGAATTAAAGGGACGAAAAATTTTACTTCTTGTTGACAACTGCCCTGCCCACCCTTTTATATCAAACCTTCAAAACATAGAGTTGGCATTTCTTCCTCCAAATACGACTAGTGTCTTACAGCCAATGGACCAGAGTGTGATTAAAAGCCTCAAGGGTCACTACAGAAGGAAATTATTGATGGAGCTAGTCGAATCTGAGGGTAAAACTTCTGTTAATATGCTGCATGCAGTAAATTTTTTATCTAAAGCCTGGGAAGAAGTGACACCCACAACTATACAGCACTCTTTTCGACATGCTGGACTTTGTACCAATTCTACGAGTGATGAGGTGGAAACAGAATCTGAGTTTGAAAGCGACGACGACCTTCCATTAACTGAGTGGATTCAACAATTCAACATGGCAGGAAATACGGTAAATCTTCAAACCTACATTGAAGTGGACGACCGCCTGCTTACAACGGCTTCACTCACAGACGAAGAAATTTTGGATTCAGTGAGAAAAACTGAGGATCAAGAACAAGGTGATGAAGAAGATGAGACGGATGAGCCTGAGCTTCCGCCGAGCATTAAAGAAGCTCTGGAAGCAGCAAAATTATTGGAAAAATATTTCCTTTATAACCAAGATGCCTCAGTATTGCTAGATATTAATAAAATAACTAAAAAAATACAACAAAATTACTGGTGCAGCAAAAGACGTCAGACAAAAATAACAGACTATACTCAATAGCGTTCAAATAACATTCTTTTTTATGCACATAACTACTAACAATAGTCAGAAATAAACTTTTTATTTTTCTAATTCTGATGTTTCTTCTCTCCATTTAACGACAACTCTCTATAACGCCATAAAATGCACAGTCCCTTCAGTGTCGCTATATAGAGTTTACACTGTATTTGTATTTGTTGGCTACGTGCGAAATAAAATTAGTAAAATATTCAACACGCCACCAATGGAGGCCAAAAAATATAAATTTATAAATTAATTTACCAAAAACTTTACTCCAGATATCAAAAGGCACCAAAATTCCACGAGTTACTTAGTTCCTTACAACAATTAATATGTACAATTTTATACATCTTTGAATAGAAACATTTTTTCTTATTTACACCCTCCTTCTGGATTATTAAGGATAATTAAATAAAGATAATTGTCAGAGCTCTTCAGGTGTGATTATCTCGGTTTCCAATGTTTGTGTATTATCTATGGTAGAATCTGTGGCTGGACCTATGGGCTTACTAGTTTGAGGGCAAACATTAGTTGATTCTTTTTTTACGTCAACATCTTGATTAGTAGATACTTTTTTTACGTCAACATTTTGATTAGTAGACACTTTTTTTACGTCAACATCTTGATTAGTAGACACAGTTATGATTGGACTAGCGTGTTGCTCGTCGGTGCACATTTTGTGCGAAGTGGATTCGTCATGAGACAGTGACAGCTCAAACTGTGCCACTAGTTGTCCTAACACTTTTTTTAAATGTTCAAAAGATTCTTTGTCTGTGGTGTCACCTTCAGCGTCCAGAACTGCTTCACAGTTATCATTTTCACATGCACTTTCATACTGTCGCTTAAGTGACCTGAGTTCCCCTACAACTACTTCCAAGTCCGGATATTTACGTAGTTCTTCGGTGAGATATTCCCCTTCGCGTGTAAACAAGAATATCGCTGGAATTTCAATGTCACCTTGGCCATCTCCAGACATGGCAAATAGTGCCGTGTTCTCGTGAGTGGAGTCTGCCACATTGTCGAATACGACGGCCATCGAAGCACCGGCATTTTGTATGTTACGAACTTTCTGGGCAAACGTACACTGTCCGCGTTGGGCAATAACGAACTTCTCATGGAGTTGTTTTTCGTTGTCGAGCGGCGTGCATGCGTCTATCGGCGAGGCGAAGGCGAGAGTGTTGGTGTAGCGAGCGTTGCCTGATATCTCCTTGCCGAAGTGCCCTGGTCCAGCCGGGAATATCTTATCGCCGACTTTCAGCCCCACTGGCACTACACCATTTTCTAGATCACTAAGAGAGTTCCATTTAGACATTTCCCGCATGAAAGTGAGCCCCTCTGCCGCGTCTTTTGCCGATTTGGCCTACAACGAAAACAATAAATGATAGGTAAGTAGACTTTCAATTTTAGATCAGATTTGGAAAAAATAACGACAGACAAGGCTGCATGGTGGAGAACCTTTGCCTTGAATTGAATTGAAAAAACAGTAGTGTTGTACCGTGTTGGTGGTGTATA
This sequence comes from Laothoe populi, assembly GCA_905220505.1. Taxonomy (NCBI): domain Eukaryota; kingdom Metazoa; phylum Arthropoda; class Insecta; order Lepidoptera; family Sphingidae; genus Laothoe; species Laothoe populi. Next base: position 12,930,487 of record HG992149.1, on the reverse strand, counting down.
GGAGTTGCACGCGTCCGTCCGGCAGGGTGAGTACAGAGATGCCCATGTCTGCGAGCGCGTGCAGCTGTCGCGGGTCGGCGAGGGGACGCAGGCGGGCCGCCGGTCGCGCCGCCCGCGACCCCAGCAACTGACGCATCGGCAGTCGCACCTTCTCCGCCACCAGCGACGCCGTGTTCGGACACGTTCTATAACAATGCGGTATTTGACTACATTTTTTTTTATTAATTTAATTAAATATTTACATTACCTAAAACCTATTATCGAAAGAATTTTATGAATCCGAACGAAATTAAGTAAATTAGACGCCATTCAAATCTGCTGGAAGGGGTAATTGTCAGATGACACTAAGAGGATGCATTATATGTACCGTAACGTCACGGTTCTCAAAATCTCCATTACTGTGCCGTTGTGCGAGAGAGATAGCAATATATTCGTATAAACGCTTTCCCCGCGACAACAACAAAAAGGATATTTTCCCAATTCGCAACCATTTTCGCTCATGCCTGTGAGTATTTACTTATTCCAATGAATTCAAATAAAATAAATCCAATTAAAATAAATATTGTGACCTAATTTTCCAAGCAATTATGATTCTGTTTTCGCAAAAGAGTTTCTTTTGCCTATTATATTCAGTTGCATATTGAATAATGTACAAAATTAAACACTATTATATGGACCGTTTATTTTGAAAGTGGTGTAAGTCCATTTTTGAGAAAAATGAGCTATCACGTAATTCATGCTTAATTTAATGTAATTATTTTATATATAACTAGTCCGTGTTTAATTTCTCAAAAAAATCCCATGTTTTGTACAACTTAAAATCGGTCGGTAAATGAAATTGCATAATCATCGATTATGGAAGTGGTGTAAGTCCAATTGACAGAGGTAGGTGGCATAGCAGATGGATGCCGATCAGTGTTTTGTTATTTTTCATTTATTTTATACTAGCTGTGTCCCGCGGTTTCACCCGCGGACGATTTGCATTGTTTCCCCTCCGTGTTTCCACTACTCGTAAGTTAAGATAGATATTAAAAAATTAGAGAAATGTATTAGAAAATGTAACGACCCAAAGCCATGTTATTGCCTACAGTGACACGTATACTGGGCAAAATCGAAATTTACAAATGGCATTGATGTAGTTGAAGGTTGTCCAGTCGGAAAACAGCATTGAGATAATTGAACACAAATTTTTACTCACGGGGCATTCATACCTTCCGAACGATGCAGATTTTGGCATCATAGAAATGGCATTGAGAAAAATGAATTTTGTGTACACACCACAAGATTACTATAATGTAATAGCGCAATATAGAAAACAGGATAAATTCATTTTATATGAAATGAAACGGGAGAATTTCATTTCAACAAAAAATCTCCAATGCTATTAAAAAACAGATAAAAAAATACTAATGGGGAACAGGTCAATTTTTTGGTTTGAGGTTCAGGTTCCTCAAAATTGCACCATATACCATGTTTTATATATAAAACAACGATGACGGACGCAGAATTTAAAATTATCAATTTATTACCTCTACGTCCAGGAAGACTGTTAAAATTTGAAAAAATCGACCTGGAGCCTTTGTACTAAAATGCCAGACCTATTACGTACGAAAAATATAAAGACATGAAGCAGCTACTACCCTATATACCTCCGGTGCATCATGCATATTTTGAAATACTACCACATGCAGAGAATAAGTAAATTCTTGTAATCAGTATCTTGTAATGACAATGTAATTACCGTCTAAAATAAAATTGTATGTGTTGTTATGCGTATTTGTAAACAAAATTATATTAAAATGAAGTATATTTTAAGCGAATTTAATTTTACAAAATTGAAATTAAACGATTTTTACAATTGTCTAGTAAGTCCATTTACAGCACATAAATATGTGTTATCGTAGTCTAATTAGCCAAAAACAAATTTATATAAACAAATTAAATGTTGATAAAACAATAGAAACAATGCCAGACCTCATATGATTTGCCTGTATTTTTAAATCAACAAATAACGACAAACAACGAGAAAATTAAAGGTTACTAACCTTTAATTTTCTCGATCAAAAGAAAATGGACTTACACCACTTTCAAAATAAACGGTCCATATATTGCAATTGGTTACATTTTACTATTTTCCTCAGTGTGGTCGAGAAGACAATTGATATTTTTCTATACCCTCCCTATGCAGGATAAAATGAGCGCAACATTACAGTAGACAATACTGTCTACTGCTTTCCGGCGTTTTTGCCATACTTATTTACTACTAGAATCAAGCTTAACAGCTCGCATGATAGCATCTATAAATTTACTTCTGTCGTGCTTTACCTCTGGCTTCTCCAGATGTTAATATTCTATCATAGGGGTTTATACCTCTTTAGCACATTTTTGATTCCCGCTGTGCTATTGAGGGAAGTGGACAATTAATATTTCCAACTCCTATATTTTCATTTAATTAATTTCATTGCACGATAAAAGACAGTTACGTATTCCCAGAGACTTGAAGACTCGACAAGTTTCATTACTCGGTGTCGAAAAAAAATGTGTATCATTGTTCCTGGTTAAACAGGATTTACAGTGGCCCGTGTGTATTGTGCAGGATAGTCTCTATGCAGGATAAATATATTATTCTGCATAGAGGTAGAGCTTCACTGCACGGTGTCAAAATAAGCATGCCATTGTCCTGGCTTACAGGACTTCCAGTAGCATCCTAAATATATAAGATTTCTAAACACAAAATTATGACGTCACGAAGCTCATGTCAAGTGAATACTTCCTAAGTTCACAGTCTAATAACTAATCTGACGGATATAACTCAATATTGTGTAACAGGTCCTTAGTATATTAGAATTACACTTACGACCCTCAAAGATGGACTCATAACACACAAGAAATGACACTTACTTTCTATACTTATCTTCATCGTCATCGTCAACTTTGACCGAGAAGTAAGACACGTTCCTTCCAGCAGTTGCCAATGAGAGCGGCAAGAAGTGGGCCTCAGTAGTTAACACATAGTCTTCTAAATTAACTGGCAAGTCTTTGTCTTCCCCAAAAAGCATGTAGAGATATTTAAAAGTTTCTGCCAACACGAATGAATCCATTCTATCTTCATGTATGCGGGTCCTAACATCGTTTACGGCCGCATACCCGCAAGTGACCTTTGTGTATTGCTGTAGTGCTTTTAGTACGGCTTTGCCAACGTGCAAGTAGTGGTCGTCTTCGGTAGCACGGTGAAGAAAATATGTGGATTCCAAGAACTCGGGCCGCAAAGGATGTTGTCCCCAGTGAACCTAAAAATATTGTTTATTAAATAGATTTCAAATTATCGCCGAATTATACTGGGTATTAAGGAAACACATCCGAAATTAAGACAGACGATAGTACTAATGACACCATTGATGATGGCCAGAAAAAAGTCGATCCCGATGAAAAAAAATTATCTACATCATCTGACTTCGTTTTCGGGAGACGATAGTCTGAAATATAGTAATAAAGCATATTCCAACGCCAAATTTATTAAATTTTTAGTTTAAAATATTTGACACCTGATGAGGCTTTCCCTTCCTCCGCAGACCCAAGGAGCGGTGCAGAATATAGTAACTTAATAGTATTGTTAATTCAGAATATACCTAGTCAGGTCATAAATTCTGTCACATGTTTAATATAAAATAATTGAAACAAGTATATTCATTATGTAACCATTTATATACCAAAATTAACTTAACAAAACATAGATTCTTATGACACTAAAGTTTATTCAAAATGACCTCCGTGATTTTGAATACAGGCCTTCAATCTGCGCGGCCAGTTGTCTATCGCAGCACGAACGAGGTCCATGTCAATATCGGCGGCTGCCTTAATCAAGGATGTCTTGAGTGACTCCAAATTAGGATGAGGCTTTGAGCACGCCTTTTCCTCCAAGTGTTGCCATATCTTGTAATCTAACGGATTCATATCTGGACTGGAGGAGGGCCAGTCTTCGTGCCGGATGAAGTCGATTTCACGCGCCGCCAGCCAGTCTTGTGTGCTCTTCGCTCTATGAGCTGGCGCCGAATCTTGTTGGAATACCCAGTGCCTGTTATTGAACATGGTATGAGAAACAGGTTCCACAAGGTTCGTCAGGACTGTATTTTGATACACAACTGCATTCGTTTTTACACCTTTCTCACAAAAATATACCTCTGTTAAGCCCCAATAAGAAACTCCCAACCATACCATGAGCGAGGATGGAAAATTACCTCGTTGGACACGCGGAATACGGTTGCTCGCTTCTTCACTACTGTGTGCGTACACCTTATCATTTTGTTTGTTGTAGCTCTCTTCTACGGTAAAAAATTTTTCATCTGAAAAAAGAATTTCCCGATATTTTTTTCCCGCGTACCGCTTCAACAAAGCGCGGCATCTCTTCAGTCTCAGGTCCATTAGACGAGCATTCAAACGATGTCCTGTTTTTCTTCGGTATGCCCAAAGCCCTAAGTCTTCATTTAACACCCTTTTCACCGTGGTTCTGCTTAACCCCATCTGAAGGGCCAACAGTTTCTGCTTACGTTTGGGATTTCTTTGAATTCGCGCCTTCACAGCTTTTATCACTGCTGGAGTCCTAACAGACCGAGGGCGACCACTTCTTGACCTGTCATCTACACTAGAGTCTTCATTGTATCGTTTGATGGTACGATAAACGAATCTTGTGGTTATATTCAAATTTTTCAGTATGTCAAAAATTTGAATTGGCGCGTAACCGCAACGATGCAACGCAATTACTGCAACACGGTCTTCTTTAAGCGTCCACTCCATATTTAAAAATGAGTAAAATTCTAAAAAGTATACATTTTTATTTTCATGAACAATTTGAAATTCGAATTCAATAAACTTTTTTGTGGCCAGCATTCTAAAATAAAAGTTTTTACTGTGTGACAATACTTATGACCTGACTGTGTATATATTTTTTAGTATAAATAGAATATGGGAAAGACTTAGAAATTGAAGAATGCCTGTATTCCTAAAAAGAGGAAAAAGTGCAGTTGCACCAGTGAATTAGTGCACTCACGACTATTCGCCAAGCGGACACAACCGTAGAAAAAGCATGCCATAGAATCAAACACATGTAAGTGGTCCGACTTGGAATTAATTCACAAACTATAAAGTCTATTTATTTGTAAGTCTATGTATTCTTTTAAGTACCTAAGTATTTCTTGCTACGTAAGTTTATTGACCGCACCGCCGTAAATTCAATTGTTTTTATTCCTCTCCATGCATGGTTGGTTGTCTGGAAGAGATCGCTCTTAGCGATAAGACCGCCAATTTGTAACACCTAAATAAGTTGATACAACCTGTTTTTGTATGTTGTGGTGTAACAATAAAGTGTTATATTATTATTATAAAGTGTACAAAAATTAATATTTACCTGAAAATCTGAAGTGAAAGCCTCAGGTATGAATGTGTGCCGCTGCATAACTTGGTAAAGCATTTCATGAGTCTCGACAGCGGGCCGCACGTCACCCAACAACACTTGCAGGCCGGGCCAGAACGCTAGTAGAGCGTCCATGAAGTTGCGAGATTGGAGATGGGGTCTGCCCAATAATACAATATTATCATAAACATTTTATATCAATGTTAGCATATTTAATTTAAATTAGGTAACACGATATTTTGTAAGTTGTCCGCAAGTTTCATTATGTGTTCCTCTCACTGGGCGACTCTATATTAACGATTCCAGAATATCAATAGCAGAAATTTGTAGCACATAGATTTTATTCATTATTTTTTCTCGCTTTTTAATATATATGGGAATGGATAATTTATAATTGCAACTCCTATTTTCGATATTTTTATTTGATTTAGTTGCATAACAAATAGTTTATCATTTACAGAATTACCAATCTATACTGCTCAGTGTTGCAAATGTGGATGCTAACAAAATGTTTGCAAATATCGATCTTGTATCTCTAAAAGTTTAACAATCACTGGGCATTATAAGACTAAACATCTTTTATCGCGCGGTGTCGTGCGCTGAGCTGTGTCATGTAGAACTTTGTAAGTGAAGACTTTGGATAGTTTATTATTGTCTATGAGTTGGTATGGCTATTGCCATCCGGCAACCAATCTGATCACCTTGGCCTTAATGCAAATGAAAAACTCCCTATAAATCCACTTTCATAGCACTTAGATTAATAATATTAATAATTACCGATGCATATGCACAGCTAACATGACAGGTCCTCGGCTAATGTACTTCATGATGGCATTGTAGTGTCTGTTGAAACGTGCGAGGTACTTCTCGTCTCCCAGTAGGATGTATGCCTTTAGACAGTACTCATAGTAGGAGTCAATGCCGGCGCCGATGCCAGAGTCTTTACGCACCCAGTCGCCGGAATGTATGTTTATCACTGTACCCATTAGATCTGAAGTTCTGGAATATTTAATACACGCATTCATTTGCATATTAAAACCATGTTGACCAATATTGAATATCACAAACGTTTACGCTTTGCATATACCGAATAACTACCGACTTCGCTATACAGATTCGTGAATATGTCAGCCTCCGTGGCTGACGAGAAGCCGTGATTACGCACCGAGACAAATATTTAAGTGACTGACAATTATTATTTAATTTATTATTAATATAATTTTCATCATAGTGATGTGATTATCTTGTGATGTTCATAAAATGTAAATTCCATAGTATTTAAATTCTGTATATTTTTATCTTATAATTAAATAGTAATAACTAAACACACCCAACATACATAGTTCTGATCACACACTAGGTAAAACCTATGTCGTGGGTAATAAGAACTACTAGGGACTACGGTCCCACAACACCCAGACCCGAAACAAATATGTGTTTTGGTGTGGGAATAAAACACGCTTTGCCACAAAGTCAAAAATGTCAAAACGAAAGTAAATATTGTATGACGTGTTACGAATATTTAAACAAACAAAGTTAGAACATGTGCATCTGTGTAATAACTAATAACAACGTGCATCTGCAATAAATAATTAGTATTGTAAAGAGATGAACCGCCGAATCCCATTAATGGGCTAAAGTGGACTGCCTCGGTGGCGCAATTGTAATTGCGCATGCGTTACGACTGCTGTGCTGAGGTCTCGGGTTCGATCATGGCTTTTTCTAACTAGAAATTCTCAGTATTAGCCCGGAGTCTGGAACCTGTGCCCGGTATGGCGATAGGCTCGCCCCCTATCACATTATGGGACCCTAAATTCGGCGAAAAGTGGGTGTACTACAGTGATACAGCTCTGCCTAGCCCTTCGGGGATTACAGGCGTGAGTGTATATGTATGAGAAATATTGTCACTAGCAATAAATACTGGATAATTTTAAATCGCTTTTTATATTTTTACTCTTTATGAGTCGGTAAATCATCAATTCCATAAATATGTTCCTTGTTCAATGAAACATCATGACTAAGATTCTGTTAAAAATATTTGAAACATTTAAATAGATAACGACTCATACAAGGTATAGTAGTAGTACGTAGTTATAATAAACGTACGAGGAACGTAATAATTATGTAACGCAATTGTGATGTTTACCTAAACAATATATAATAATACTAGCCCTGTATTAAACAGTGTCCCACTTGTGGGCACGGGCCTCCTCTACTAATGAGAGGGGTTAGGCCTTAGTCCACCTCGCTGGCCTAACGCAGGTTGGTACACTTCACATACCTTTGAAATTCGTATGAGAATTCCCAGGTATGCAGGTTTCCAGGATAGGCAGACGAGCAGACGGGCCACCTGATAGTAAGTAGTCACCGCCGCCCATAGACTTCTGCAATGCCAGGGCACAGAAAAGCCGCTGCCTACCGTTCCTCACGATGTTTTCCTTCACCGCTAAAGCAAGCGATAATTACGTCTATATCTACCTATGTATTTAGTTATATTTATCATCTCTTGTATTAAGGAAATCATCTCTTTGATAGCACTGAATGTTTCCACACTATATAATATTATGTTCGTACCTATGTCTTATTTTCCAAAGGCGATCCATAGCCTTGTGAGCCTTTTGTTCGTAGACCATGTTGCCAGTGAGTCTGGACAGCGCCGCTAGTTCTAGAATCATCGTCCCAGCGCAAGCGGTGCAAGTCTCCCGTGACTCCGACAACCCGCGCATGCCGTGACGTAGGTTTACCTGCCACACATTACAATATATTTCATCAATATCAATGATACGTCGAAATGTGCTTTTAAATTACACAAGTGTTAATGATGAGGCATGCTAATGTAAACAGTCAATGATCTACACGAATATATATTTGTCTGAACATACATATTTGATCAATAATATTTCATTATTAATATTATATTAAGTGTTAAAGTAACTTTCGCAATAAATCAAAAGAAATTACTAGACGTGTATTGTCTTATAACCAATGGGTTTCTAATAACCGCTTTTTGATTTTGTTATGAAAACATGTCAGGGGATCATTGTATATCTATAAGGCATTTAGACCTGCTTCCCGAGAACAAAATGTTTTCCCTCCGAGAAAATTATTCAAATTACGGAAAAATGGTAGTCGGCTAAAGCTAGTTTCTGCGGGTAACACAGAAAAGCACAGTTCGTTCGTTCATTTTCAGATATTATATATCTGTTATAAACATCAAAATGCTACAATTGTAATCAGAGAAATACTTATTTGTGACCACTCTACACTTGATGGTAAGCGCAGTGCCGTCCAGTCAGAGTATAAAGTAGCAAGAGAAAACCATCCTTAACTACTCGACACCATCAAGTGTTGATTCTTCACACTACGCTTAAGATGCCCAGGATCATTAGAAATATCAGTATAATATGTTAAATAATATAAATCTTCTGTTTTAATTCTTGCACTAGCTGTATCTAATATGAGGACGGTTTAGAATCTAAATTAATTAATAAATCTAAGAAATTGTGCGTTGACAACATCAGATAATCCCGTACAGATAGACGCGTTAATTTTCACGACACAGCAACGATACTGCGAAGTGATTTTTTATAGTATAGAAGTTACATTTTGTCGACATTCGCCTTTTAGGCGTCTTGTTATTATTACTATTGCATTATTATTATTATTGCAGGTTGATGTCATCTATACCGACTATAGCAAGGCCTTTGATAGGATCGACCATATGATCCTGATAAATAAGTTAAACCATGTGGGAATTTGTGGTGACCTTTTAAGATGGTTTTCTTCCTACATAGAAAACAGATCGCAGGCGGTAGTATTTAATAACTATATGTCTAAGGGGTTCACGTTCCTAGTGGTGTGCCGCAAGGATCATTGCTTGGACCCCTTCTATTCATTGTTTATGTTAACGATATTGACCAGTGTCTGAAATCATCTAACTTGCTACGCTTCGCTGACGATATGAAATTTTTTACGACGGTTTCTACATCTGATGATATGACAACACTTCAGGATGATTTATATCGCCTGGAATTATATTGTCAATTGAACAAACTCGACCTCAACCCGTCTAAATGTTCTGTAATAACTTGTACACGTAAGCGCTCTGTCCTGACTACAAGTTATACGCTTGGAGGCCTCATACTACCTAGATGTAACACTATTCGTGACTTGGGGGTTTATCACGATTCTAAGTTAATCTTTGACACGCATATCAGATCTATTGTGATGGAAGCCTCTAAATCCCTGGTGTTCATAATACGAATCGCCAAATGTTTCACGGAGGCCAAAACACTCAAAATACTATACTGCACGTATGTCAGAAGTCACCTTGAGTATGCATCGCAGATCTGGCATCCTCGTTATCTCAAATATATAGACCGGATTGAGAATATACAAAAAAGGTTTATAAAATATCTTTGTTTTCACCAAAACATACCGTACACTACTAACGACTACCTTCAACTTTGCAAAAAATTCCATCTGCTGCCGCTTAGTAAGCGTAGAGAAATCAGTGATTTCATTTATCTTTTAAAATTATTAAATAATGATATTGACTGTCCCGTACTTTTAGCCAAAATATATTTTAACATTCCATGCAAAGTATTTCGTTTCAATCCTCCTTTGTATGTTGATCAAATTATAGACAGAACAGCTACTTGGTGCGAGCAAGCAGATCTTTCAATGATATAATATGTAAACATAATAATATAGATCCCTTTACAACAAGTGTGTCCGTGGCGAGGAGGTGCTTAAGCTTGACTTCTTTCGTTAAATAGTTTGTTTTATTTTGTTTTGTATGCGTTATTTTTAGTTTTGTTCGTGAATTGACTTTTTTTTCGTTCATTATAATATTTTGTTTTTGTCTAAAGAGCCACACACACTCAAATAACCTAATTTATTTCTATAAGTGAGAACTTATTATTGGCTTTTTGTCACTTAAATTGATGCTATTTCTTATGTTATTATTAGCTGTAAGGTTTCCATGCTGTAAATAAATAAATAAATTACATTATAAGTTATGACCCTCTCATACAACATAGAGATAAAATAACTAACGAGTAAATATATGAATATATATCCCCGTAGGGACCACGCCTATATCCCCGCAGGGATAGAAAAAGATGGACTTTATGCGCCCATTATTAAAATAACTCGCTGTCCCGGGCAAACGTTTTCGTGACATAAACCGCCTTCTCTGTGGACCAAATTTTCATTGGAATAAGAAATTCAGGTCTCGACAACAGAGCCACCTATCAGATCTAAAACTATCTTATCTTTTAAATTGGACCCAACCACACGCATACACAAAATTTCATTGAAATCAGTTGAGTGATTTCAGAGTCTATAACGGACATAGGTAGCAACAATTTATGTGTTTTATATAGATAGGTAGATGTCAAACGAAACATAAAGACACAATTAAATTTCATATATTATTCTAACCTTGCCATGCGGAATGCCTGTGGATGTGTTAAATGCGGGTAACAATCTTTTTCCCAGGTCCTCAGCCATTCTAAGTAATTCACCATTGTACCATTGCAACACTGGAACTTCGGATTTTAAGGTGTCTGCTAAGATGTGAGCTGACAGCAGACCGCTGTAATCATGAAATACGATAGATATTTTCATTTTGCTCTTTATATAGGACACAGAGACATATCATCAATCCAACAGTACATTTTAAGGAGATAGCAGTTATATTTTCTTCTTATTAAGGATGTACATATATATTATGTACATATATATATTTTACTACTAGTTAGACTGCTATTTTGAAAGTTCGGTTCATTGATATTGATTGTTCTAGCGACCGTGTACCTACTGCATGAAGCTAGAACTCTCTTTATATGTGAGAGACAAAGACAAGATTTAATACAATATGGGCCCTCAAACTATTATTAGAGTTATTTTACCAAAATGCACTGCAGTTCCATTATAGCTATATATAATTAGTAAAGTATCAAATATAATATAATAATACAATGTATTCTTACCCTAAAACACGTATGTTCGTCTCAAATACAGACACTATAATGTCTTGATCGAAACTGACATCTTTTATAACCAGTTTAATGGCATTGCTAAATTCAGAAAAGTCACCCATCACAACTAGCGTGTCTAAGCTATCCACTAAGGTTAGGGAAAAACTGAAAACAAAACAATGTAGAATTTTTAATAGGTACTTTAAAAGGCCACTGTAACCAACATAACTGGCCAACATCCCAAATGTTTCCCAAAAAGGGGCTATATCATAAGGCAATCTATAAAAATTAAATTACACCAAGGCAACGAAATGCAAATTTTTTATTTTTTCTAAATTTTGGCATTGTATTTTTGGACTTCCACTTCCATTTTTGTTATATTCTAAAAACAAACATAGACACCAAGGCATAAATGCTAAATGAAGTGATAAATACAGCACATCATATAGAATTATGCCTTTGTTTTGCAGTTTTTTTTTATGTGTGTAGTCTGACCTCTGAAAAGTCTTCCAGATATCTCTTTCCCTTTTATAGTCATTTTTCGTCACTGATTAATTACCAGCGCTTCTGATTTCATGTATTGGGGAATTATACCACATCTATTGTGGTGTCTGAATCAGCTGGTTACTTGGTCACTTCTAGAGTCCGATATTACAATGATGCTCTGCATAGTGTATAGTATTTGTTGACAGTAGATTTTAATATAATCCTGACCAGTAAAAAATGCCTTTGCAGCCTCATATACTAAATACATTGTTTGATTTTAATAACAAACTGGATTGTTTTTCTATAGATTATTAAATTACGACCTACATCGCAAGCGTTTTCGTGGTACGAAACTGTGTTTGTTTCCTTTACTCTGCACACATTTCAGTGTCACGACATAACCCAGACTGCTCAGTAAACTGGCATATTATAATAAATACATCAAGATTATTTTAAATGTATGAACTATAGGTAAAATATTAAACTTCAGAAATTAACTAATACACTGAAACATTTCAAAGATTAAAAAAGGTATGTACAATCAACTATACCAGTTTTAGAAAAGCATCATGATCTTGAAAAAAACAAAAAGGCTTTAGAAAATCAAAATCCAAACAGCCCATCCACCAGGCAAGCATATCAATTATAAAAAAATGTTTTAGAACTATTACTTGACCAAACCTTATATGAAGTCTCATAAGTATAGCATATTATATACATATGATATCAATGAGTAGATATGAGTATGTAAGGGGAAGCCTTGAAAGTAGCACCAATTGTGGAAAAGATGAGGAGTGCTAGGTTAGCTTGCTATGGGCATGTGATGAGGAGGGATGAAAGGCATGTGACAAGACTGGTTGTTAATATGAATGTGGATGGAAGAAAGTCGTGGGAGACCAAAAAAGAGGTGGATGGATTGCGTGAATGAGGACATGCGCATGAAAGGGGTGAATGCAGATTTCACGCATGATAGGGCTGCGTGGAGGGTTCAAACCGTTTGTGCCGACCCCATTTAGTGTGGGATAAGGGCAGGTAGATGATGATGTTACATATGATATCAATATACAGATCTGGCATTTACAGACCTACTTATCTTTAGTTTAAATTATACTATAATAAAAAGATTAAGAAAACAAATAGTACAAATAAAAAATCATAATACACAATGAAATAAAAACAATAAGATGAATTCGCTCTCTTGCTCAAAACCACACAGTAGTGTTAATGTGCCATAATAGTAGATGGTAAATATATTGATTCTTGGCTAATTGATAAAAAAAAATTATAAGTATGTTACTAACTACAGTGTAAACTCCATGTAACGTCACTCTATTTAACGACAAACTCTCTTAAGCGTCGAAATCAATTGGCTTTGGTTGGTTTAGCTTGTTTTTCATACAATGTTTCACTCTATATAGCATTACACCCACTCTCAATAACGACAACAATTAAGTTGCTAAAATTAGTAAAAACTGCGCAGCTGTGTACGATCTATTGTCGCTTTATTATCCTAGCCCGCAATAAACTCGACTGTCGGCATCATGCATACCGAACTTTCTAAGAAATTCATTCTTTTGTTTACAAATTGGGATTGCTTGCACGTGTAGACTGTTATTGACCATGATTCATAACTAGGAGTCATGGATTATCTATACCTTATCATATTCTTAGTTGCTCACAAACTTGCAAACTGTAAACATGGCTACTAAAAGAAAATCACTGTGTATTGACGAAAAAGTTTTACTGATACGCGCAATAGAAACGGGAGAGAAGATAAGTGATGTTGGCAAACGCTTTGGATTTAGTCGCTCTACCGTGTCCACAATATGGAAAAATAAAGAAAAAATCCTCCACGCTGCGGGCGAGGGAAAATCTTCCAAAAAATTAAAGAAACCTATATACGAAGATTTGGATAAAGCTGTACTATCATGGTCTCATCGACAGCGCCAGAATAATATGCCTATCTCGGGGCCGCTCGTGAAAGCTAAGGCGGAGAATTTTGCTGCTGAACTTGGTTTAACTTCTTTCAAAGCATCAGAAGGATGGCTCGGAAAATTCAAGCAGCGTCATCATATCAACTATGGTAAAATAAGTGGGGAAGCACGAAGTGTTGATACAAATGTGACTCATGATTGGATTAACAGAGTGTGGTCAAAATTCATAGAAAAATACGCCCCAAGTGACATTTTCAATGCTGATGAAGCAGGAATTTTCTATAAGTTGACTCCAGATAAAACTCTGAAATTTAAAGGGGAAAAGTGTGTGGGAGGAAAGCTTTCCAAGGAACGTATTACGGTGCTTGTGGCTGCTAATATGGATGGCACAGAGAAAAAAAAGCTACTAATAATAGGCAAATCGAAAAATCCGCGCTGTTTTAAGAACATCAAAAAATTGCCAGTGACGTATAAAGCTAATAAATCAGCTTGGATGACCAGTCAACTTTTTGAAGAAGAAGTGCGAAAGTGGGATGCAGAATTAAAGGGACGAAAAATTTTACTTCTTGTTGACAACTGCCCTGCCCACCCTTTTATATCAAACCTTCAAAACATAGAGTTGGCATTTCTTCCTCCAAATACGACTAGTGTCTTACAGCCAATGGACCAGAGTGTGATTAAAAGCCTCAAGGGTCACTACAGAAGGAAATTATTGATGGAGCTAGTCGAATCTGAGGGTAAAACTTCTGTTAATATGCTGCATGCAGTAAATTTTTTATCTAAAGCCTGGGAAGAAGTGACACCCACAACTATACAGCACTCTTTTCGACATGCTGGACTTTGTACCAATTCTACGAGTGATGAGGTGGAAACAGAATCTGAGTTTGAAAGCGACGACGACCTTCCATTAACTGAGTGGATTCAACAATTCAACATGGCAGGAAATACGGTAAATCTTCAAACCTACATTGAAGTGGACGACCGCCTGCTTACAACGGCTTCACTCACAGACGAAGAAATTTTGGATTCAGTGAGAAAAACTGAGGATCAAGAACAAGATGATGAAGAAGATGAGACGGATGAGCCTGAGCTTCCGCCGAGCATTAAAGAAGCTCTGGAAGCAGCAAAATTATTGGAAAAATATTTCCTTTATAACCAAGATGCCTCAGTATTGCTAGATATTAATAAAATAACTAAAAAAATACAACAAAATTACTGGTGCAGCAAAAGACGTCAGACAAAAATAACAGACTATACTCAATAGCGTTCAAATAACATTCTTTTTTATGCACATAACTACTAACAATAGTCAGAAATAAACTTTTTATTTTTCTAATTCTGATGTTTCTTCTCTCCATTTAACGACAACTCTCTATAACGCCATAAAATGCACAGTCCCTTCAGTGTCGCTATATAGAGTTTACACTGTATGTACCTAACCTTACTAAGTATGTACCTAACTATGGAAAAAGGCAGCTTGAAGCTTGAGCTTGCTTGCAAAGTATTGATCAAAATACTTGCAGACTCAATATACTAGTGAAAAGCACAGAAATATCCTTCTTCTTCTTCTTCTTTGTTTGATGGCGACAAGCTTAACTAAGAAGCTATTCCGCCAATGTCAAGTTAGTGAAGAGTTCCAACATTAAATAGTTGGTCTTTGAGAAATATCCTTATCACCTCACTAACCTACATACCCAATATTTTTTACAACTGAAGAGTAATCCAACAAACAAAATGACAAGAGTATGCACACAGGTCTAAAGGAGCTTTTCAAGTGGTTTAAAGGTGCAATATAATTATTGCCTGTATCACTGAGTGTCTCAGCAAGGTGTCACAGAGCATAATTTAAGTGAAAACAGAGTGAAGTGAACACTTCAGATGAAAGTCTAGGCAAAAAAAATTTCAAGGTGCTAACTAACCCTTGACACTAATGTTCAGTAATTTAAAACAGCTAAAGTTTATCCTTGTCTAGCCCTGATCTGAACCCTTTGGACTATAAATCATGGTCATTCTGGCATTGAGCCTTTCAAGAGATCTTTAAAGCAAGCAATAGTTAAGTTTAATATGGAGAAACTTTCGGTCTCACAACACCCAGACCCCAGATACAAATATCTGTCTGTCACACATTGACCCGGTGAGAAAATTGAAGCCACAGCCTCTCGTTTCACAGCTGACTACTCGCCTACTGCGCCACTTAGGCTGTCGAACTTTAATCTTAATGTTGTAAGCTAAATAAAAGACTTACTTTCCAAGAGCATCGTCCATGTCCCCTCTGCTAGGAGTAATGCCCTTCCAACGTCCCTTACAACTGAGGGGCATGAGTTCATCAGCTGGGTAAGCATTATCCATATATGCATTGTATGCATGGTAAAACATGCTTCGTGACTCCTCTCTGCAAATAAATCATGAACATATGCTTATCAGTAGCTACGAAAAACTCTATATGCTTATATGTTATAATCAACACTGATATATCCTATACTTATGATTTACTAATACCTATAGGAATAAGTATATCTACTATATGGTTACTCACACTAACATTTTCCTAAATATTTAATTGTAATAAGAGATCCAACTTACCTTAGACTAATCCTTTCAGATCTCGACATACGAGACGAAAAGCCATGTTCTTCAGTCATCACAGATATTATTGCTAACAAAAACACCAAGAATACTCGATATGCCATCATTATCACCGAAATCACAACACTTTGAAATTGCCAATATTTTTAATTATGATACAAATAATCTAGTTCGAAACATAAAGAATATTATCCTTTAAAATCTGTACAAGTTAAAAAGAATGTTTACTACTAATTTCAAACATTTTATTATGAAATAGTATGTTATCTTTCGACCCTTGGAGCAACCATATTATAGTGATAAAGTGCCAACTGCCGTAAGTAACGTATTAAACTATTAAAACTCAGTGAGATACAATGGAAGATACTACTGACTACTGACAGTATGACACTACCTAGTTTATATTGGCCGTGTTCCGGTATACACTGCGCCACTGTTCAGTGCTCTCATACTGCCGCTGTATGAAATGACGTTATAAATCGGCGCCATTTTTGTACTGAAAGCCACTGGGAGCACTGGCGTTTTCGAGGTAAGGTGCTCTCAGTGCTTTGGTCACGTGATCAATAGCGTTCAGAAACAGTTTCTCCAGGTTATGTATATGAAATTTCCCCATTTCAGGTTTAAATTTTCCCTTAAAAGATATATTTCCGAATTTTTTCCCCACAATATTTTTCCTTTTTATCTCAATGTTACCACAGGAATATTGGAATAAAAAAAAGCCTATTTTACTTTCAGTAATCCACTTTTTTGTTTTATATCACGATGATGGCAAACGAGCTGGCGGCCCGCCTGATGGTAAGTGGTTACCGTGGCCTATGGACGACTTGCAACACTAGGAGCATCACATGCGTCATGCGCGTTCCCGACCCTTCAAAAACCTATTTACTCCCTTCTTGAAGGACTGTAGTCCCCTTGTACATCTCGGCAGGGAGCTCATTCCACATTCATTTCATACTAGTGAAAGTTCCATCAAAATCGATCCAGCCGTTTGGGAGATTTGGAACGGACAGACAAAAAATATTTTGCTATAGGTATTAGTTATGCTCTCATATAAATTTCTAAATAAGTGGTCATTTTGATATTACAAACAGACGCTTCAACATTATTTATTTGTATTGATTTGACATCTACTAAAAATAAAACACAGTTTTCATCTATTTACTTTGTTCAAAATTAGACACATTCCACTATCTAACACTTCCCTCTGATTGGTACACGAGATGAGATGTTTGACTCGCCATTGGCGTGTGGCAGTGGCACGACCGCGACGCGCTGCAGCGGGCATGTTATCGAAAGAATACTGTTGGCAGCATTGTATTGTTTTACGCCTGCCGTTTCAATTACGACACAAAGAACAAATCTTAGATTTCTTTTATTAATTAGACACAGAATTAGTTCTCCCCAAACTTTCGCCAAAATAAAGAAGGCCGCAAAACGGCCAACCATCATACCCTAACTATAGACCATCGACAAAAAAAACCGAATGTACACTGGCTGACCCCGAACGCAACGCACTTGCGTGTGCCACTATGGCGGGTTTTACACCCTGTACGGTGG
Source organism: Laothoe populi (assembly GCA_905220505.1). Classification (NCBI taxonomy): domain Eukaryota; kingdom Metazoa; phylum Arthropoda; class Insecta; order Lepidoptera; family Sphingidae; genus Laothoe; species Laothoe populi. Next base: position 12,912,530 of record HG992149.1, on the reverse strand, counting down.
TTGCTATCCGGGTGGATATGAATATCCTAACACCGGCAAACATAATTGTTGGTTGGCCTTTACTGTCTTAGTGAAACAAATGTATGATTTTGTTTAATTTATGAGTTAAGGTTTATTTTATATACTTTCGCTTCCTATTTACTTTAAGGCGACTTAATAATATTATCTTCTCCAATTTTAAAGAAAATTGAAAAATGCACCTATTACCGGTAAAATAAATTAATACGGTATTTCATCATCCAGGCGTTTAGAAGATACGAGGTTATAAAGAAATTTACAAACATACATACAAGATACTCGCGAAAAACATAAACCTTCGTTGGCAGTCGGGTAAAAAGGGCGGGAGGCGCCAGGCAGTCATCAAACTCGGCGCCCCCTCGATTGGTGGCGAGCGGAATCGGTTTGTTCCCGACCCCATAGACTATAGCAGCTACCACCACGCCAGCTACTACCACCAGAAATGTCTCCATTGATAGATTTTGACATGGCAGACTCCTCCTTTCTAGTTGCTTAAGCCCTAGGAAATGTATCGATACTTTCTATTCGATATCGTGTCCCTAAGGTTCGGGGATTACAGGCGTATGTATTGTATATACTTAGTAAAAAAAAACAATATTTTGTTAGTGGAAATTTTGGTGGTTATGTGTATATGGTACTGTATTATATGACAATTTTTGTTAGTGGTTTTCTGGTGGTTAAGTAGTTGCATCTGGGGAGAACTAGTTTAGTTGTTGGCAACACTGAAGAGCAGTGTACAGTGCTTCCAGTGTTTTTCGGAACACAGCCATTGTCACAGTCTGTCAAATTTAACAAATTTGTCAAAATAATAAAATTCCGTTACTATGTTATTTAGCATTATTTGACATAATGAAAACAAGTTGCAGAGTACAGACGTAGACCTATATATTTCGATATATAGATTTTTACCATTAAACAAACTATGTAGAATATATTTAGTCTAAATACGCATTTGAAACACTAAATTTTATTGAAAACTATAAATAGTACATAACGAAAAAATGTTTCAACTGATTTGTTTAAAATTGTAATACTTATGGTTAGATGTTATAAAATTCTCATAAATTGTTATATGGAACAGCAATAAATATGTTTGCGGTTCGACCACGTAATCCCACAGTGTGTAGTTTGATAGGTACCTACCTAATCTATGTATTGATAAGAATATCAAGGGCTACTTAGTACTAAATATCAACTACAAGAACACCGTCATTCTCATACAGTTTCGTACGAGATTTTGATTTCCAGATTTATACGAGACGTGTCACGGGTGTGTGCAAAGTGTGTAGCGGATTAATGAGCGGATGCACAGACGGATTATAATAGTAAAAAGTTCTAAAAATTATTTCAAAATTACATAGAACACAAGAATAAATAATGCCTCCACTTCCTTCTCTCTGACTCAAAATAACGATTTTATTTCGTATAATTTTGATGTAGTGACATATAATGTGAGACCAATCACCTTAGTGGCAAGCTACAAATAAGGGACAAATATCTTAGTTGAATAAATAGGGCAGGAGACAGGAGATAATTGAAAGTGTTTAATGTTTATGCCTATACTTCTTGCGTTGCTAATATGTATGTCCCTCATTTATTTTATTGTAGTTTATTAATTCTAGATAAGAATATCGTTTAATAATTGCTCTATCGAGTAGAGCTACAGACCGTTAAAAAAGAGTTTTAAAAGTATATGATATTTTATTACAAATAATGACTAATTATTTACTCATGAAAGACAAAAATGAAGTAATAGTAAACATTTATGTAAAATCAGATTGATGATCTTCTTTTCATTTTCATTTTATTTTTACATTGCAATATTAGTCGATAGGGAATTCGTATTATCTTTATTTGAGCATAGGTAGATTCGAAAAAGATATTTTACGCTTTTGGGATTGTGCTTGGGGCACCACTAGCCCTAGAGGTCACGTGACTGACTCATTGCCGCCATATTGCATTTGGACTGTGGCGACTGGCAAGAGTTGATGTACTTTCGCACAATTTATATGATTATAAATGACTGAAATAATTGTGTGTTTATGGTTACCAGTGTCTTATAATGTACTGTTTTTTACTTTGTGTTGTGTTGCAAAACTATAAAACGGCGCTGAGTTATTAGAGTATATAAAAAAATCAGTTTGGGTCTGACTATTGGAATAACCAAGCAGTGGACGAGTGGTGACTGGAGGAGAAAAGGTTCAGTGAGCGCGTACTGCAATTTTATAGATAACCTTAGCAGTAGTATAGCAGTTTGTCGTGAAGAAACCATTGTTTACCGCAGAATTTACCCTAGTTTACATATTAGGCACCGGCATCAGCTAATCAAAAAAATGAAATGATTTTTTTCATAAAATTAAATTGGAAAAAAAGAATAGTTGGAGGTTAACAAATAATAATTTAAATAGGTCGTTACATTTCATTTAATAAGTGAAATTTAAGTAATCTGAGGTTAAGTTTAATAGTCGGGAATTTGCGCGGTCGTTTATTGTTGTTTTGAGACTGATTTGTGTTCGTATTTACATTTCAAAATGTGTTATCATACTCAGTGGAATACAACAATATAGTCACAAATTGAAATAATACTTTATATCAGAGTTTAAATTTTTTTGTTGAAGTGACCTTTGAAGTCATAAAGTAATATGTACACGTAGCTCTAGAGCTATTCCATGGCACCGCCATTTTGATTGCTAGCGCCTTGCCAGGGGGGAGAAGGGCGGCGGGAGGGGGCGATGTTCACTATAAAAAATATGACGCTCAGACACTTGGTATCTCATTCTCATGATCATGAAGACATTACAGACATACCTAACCTAATTTGTTATTGTTTTGACAGGTGAGTGTCACATGGAATGTAGCTTTGTATCAATATGAATGGAGAGGTAAATGGCACTATGGAAGATCCTCTTAATGCTCCCAACCTGCCCAATAACCAGATTCTAGACAGTAAAATGGTCACAGAGACTGCTCAGAGTGATGAAAACATGACCCAATTACCCAATGTTGTTGGATGGGAAAGCAACTCAGAGCCTGCTGAGAAGGATAATGTTAACAATGTAGATACTGACTATCAAAGCAATGATGGCCAATCTGAAAATGAACCCCAACAGGAAAATAGTGATGATGTTATTGAGTCACATTCTAATTCAATAGATGTTTCACACAGTATTATTGAAACTTCTGAACAACACAAAGTTGAAGCTTATGACAACAGTAAAAATTTTGATGTGAGTTTTACTTATATGTACTTAACTTACTATGCAAATTAATTGCTTCTATAGTATCAATGTTCTAAATTTTTTTTTATTTGATGTGTTCTTCCTTTGGCAATGTTTTCAGTTCCTTGATTTACTGGCTCTATGTTTATTAAGAGGTTTTGTATGTGTCTAACTACATACATCAGTCCCAAAACAATACCATTGTGCATTTAAAGCTCTATACTTTTTATATTAGTGTTTTAAACAAATAATATTTTTATATTAATGTAAGTTGAAAATTGACCAAAGAATGATTACTAAAAAAAATTAAAAGTTAATATTTTCTTATTGTTTCTACTGTAGTCACAGACAGGGTAAGGTTTGTATAATAAACTCCCTTATAACTTAAATATACTCTTCATGAATTTAGATTTATTTATTTACATTATTAAAAAATCCATTGAAAGTGAAACATAATCTAATTTTTTGAGACAGTTTCAATTTTTTAAATACCACCAATGTTACATAACATATGAACACAACAGAATTATGAAGCCAAAATAATTATATTGAATAATTAAGCCTTGTTATAGTAGAAACATTATAGTAATTTCATTGTAATTTTGCCAAATCATTTTGTACTAAAACACTCATTATATGAGAATGAAAATACTTGTTCCCTTCCCCTTCTCTTCATTTGGACAGGCTTATGTTAGTATTTATCTAAATTACATGAGACAAAATGGTATTATTCTTATAGCATACTGAAGATGAAGTGGATTCTGAAGAAGATTCATCAGAAGATGATGGTTCAGAAGGAGACCATAAAGCACAAGATTCTGTCATCATCAACTCTGATCTTGAGCCAGAAGATGATGATGCAACTCAAGAAAGTGAAAATACAAAAAATAACATGATGTTGGAAAATGATAGAACAGATAATCATAATGGGAACTCTCATAATTCACCAAGTCCTGAAGTTCATGAAATAGAAAGTGATAATGAGGATTCCACAGTAGAACTTTCTGAAAAACCAGACACTAAGAATCCTGAAAATAACATGCAATTGCGCAGAAGCAGCAGGGCAATAAAAAGAAAACGATATAATGATGATGTGGAAAATGGTACTGAGTCAGATGTAGAAGAAATAGTGTTTGTTGATTCATTAAGGCATAAATCCAGACCTATTATCATCAACAACACTAGAACACTTGTAGAAATGGCTGCTAAACAAAACTCCAAATCCAATTACAGCAACCAGAAAAAAGAACCCACTGTAGTAATAATAGATACTAATTCTGAAAAAAAGTCAGTAAATAAAGTTGCAGGTGTAACTATGAGTGCAAGCGCTCAAAATTTATATCAGAGTATAATTGCTCGAGGCACAACTGTGACACCAGTTAGTGCCAAAAGTAATACAGTTACCAACAGCACTCCACAGACCCCATCTATTTTACCTTCCCTAACAGATGACATGTTTGTTGTGGAGGCACCCTCATTCATTGTACCATATGTGTATGAAAAACCATCTTTAAAACCCTTTAGGGAATTTGTAGACACATTAGGCAAAGAACTAGATGAACAAAAAGCCAAAGAAGAAAAAGATATATCATTAACAGAAGAAAAACAAAAGGAGAAAAGTGAAAATAACCTAGAGGAAGATTTAAAACCAGACACAAAAGATAATGCTGAAGGAGAATTAGTACAAGATAAAGGAGAAATTGTGAAAATAAAGAAAAAGGGTGAGAAAAAAGGTACTTCCAAAATCAATTTTTTCTTTGTTGATTATTTAGGTAAATATTATAAATTCAATAATAAAATGTTATTCCATTTTGTAGAACGAAGGCAGCCTAAGAATGAAGATGATGACGCTTCATGGGATGGTGAAACATCTTCAGACTCTGATGATGAGATGTTAAGCGATGAAGAAGATAAGATTACTGTTATTAAAGACCGAGCAGATCCAATCGAAAACATTAAAGATGTTACTGAGTTGACTTCTGAACGTGTCTGTCCGTCTAAATCAGATAATTATTTTGATTGCTCACTTGGTAAATTTTTCATTGATATTGGCTACAATCTTGTCCAGGAATATGTACAACAAGACTTGCTTAAACAACAAACTAGAAAGTTACATAGAGAGAAAAAGTCAGGACACAGCACAAAAGCTACTGAGACATCTATTTCGTCCTTAAAGAACAATATAGATTTAAGTAAGGAAAATAATATGCCATATTCATTTACTCAGAAAAAATGTGAATTTTGTAGTTTTAAGTCTGAATCTGCATTAGTCATGTCTCATCATTTAGAGACTCCACATATGAAAAATAATGTGTATAAATGCAATTACTGTTCCTTTGAGATTCGAAGTCCTCATGATATCTTGTACCATATGGAAGCAGAACACAACATTAGAGGTAAATTAGAAAGATCCCCTGCATATCACCAGTGTGCTAACTGTCCATTTGAAGATAATGGTAAAGGCAAGCTGGCACGTCACTTGATTCCATGTGCAAAGAGGTTTAAACCAGATTTGAATTTAGCTCCTCCAATTGAATGGGAACCTCCTGCAAAAATACCAAAGGTAAATTGTTAATGGTTATTTATTATTTTTATAGTAACGGTATTTCCTAGGAATAAGAGCCTGTCCTAATAAAGTTTTTGTTTTAGATAACAAAATCACGCAATAGTGTGATAAGCCCATATCAAAATTCGTTCAATCGTGGTCAATTAGGCACTAATTTGAGCAGACCAATGACAGTGGCGAACATGTTACCTGGCGTAAGTTCAAGTTACAGACCGCGTGGCCGATCGCCCATGGCGATGCCGCCGCGAGCAGCGCCCGTACATGGAGCACCTATTGTGCGTGCGGGAATCATGGCTAGGCACAACTCACCAGTAATATCGTCATCAAACTACCCTGTGGTAAGTTTAATGTTATCAGTATGTCTGTTTGTGTTGTGTCTCTGAATAAATGTTTTTCTTTCTTCCTAATGTTTATTTTGTATATGTCTCAATGTTTTAAAAATTGGAAAGTATGATTAAATATTAATACAGAACAACTTTTTACAGAAACAAAAGGTAGTACATCAGCCATCGATCTCAATTACTCCATTGCCAAGGCATCCCCAGCCTGTACAACCCCAGCCAGTGCAACATTCAAAGAGCACATTTGTGATTTGTGAAATTTGTGATGGTTATATAAAGGACCTTGAACAACTGAGAAATCATATGCAGTGGATACACAAAGTTAAAATACATCCCAAGATGATATACAACAGGCCACCACTCAACTGCCAAAAATGTCAATTTAGGTATGTGATTATTTCTGTTCTAATTACCTAACATATTTCAAATAAAAATGCATATCAAGGCTATATACATAAAATAGTAAACAAAGAATTATACATAAATTATAAGAAATGAATATAATATGTGATTGATGGAGTATGTAGGGCCTAATCCTTCAATACTGCTGTGGCCTAAAGCCATTACACATTGGCGAACACTTAAATAATTAGGTATTGTATATACCATATACAGTATATTGTCTTGTTATGTTTAGACATTTATCATCAGAGAAAGTGAGATAAAATATTGAATATGTTATATATTTTTAATACACTGTGCAACTAGTGTGTTGTCTTGCTATGTTGAGAGATATTTAACGTCAGCAGAACTGGAAGTGGTGAATAAAAATAAGTCAGTCAAATTATAATAATAAAGAGGCAGTTGAACTTCTTCTTTTGATGTTTTTTTATGAACACAACCAACAAAACACATACCATACATATTTATAATATAGCACATGAATAAATCTACTAGCCACAGTGCTGTCTTATTTAAAAGCTGCCACCACATGAATAATTTGCATTGGTATTTACTCCTCTTTTATAAGGAAACTACAAGTAACAAATAACAAAATATATTGTTATTAAAAAGACAATACATAAGTATTTTATACTAGGTTAGAACTTGAAAGCATAAAATAAAGAAAGCAATGAATATTATGTATTTAAACATAGCTTTTTTATATTATTTTAATATCTTTTTTAGAATGGTTGAACTTTGGGAACTCAATATACGCAATATGTTTAAAATTCGTGAGTTTAAATAAATAGGAAAATTCATAGTATTCAATAGGCACAATGTTTGAAATACATGTACATGTAAAGTAAGTATTATGGAGCTCCTTAGACTTACTTATATTACACATGGTTATATTTCGGCAATAGTGAGCCTCCTCTAGGCTCTTTGCCTACCCTTTAAACCATAAAAATGTTTACATCGCAAGAAAATACACAATATTCATTTTCTAGAGCAATTATTCAATATCATGCTTTGCAACTATGTATAACAAAATCTGGACTTAGGTTATAGCAAATATTTCATAAAATTATCAATATAAGATCTCTAAGCCCGACCTAGGAAAGGAAGCTCCTTTGTAAATGAAACTAGGAAAAATTAAGTCATTGAGGTCAAATTAAGTATGCTTGTTTTGTTAGTAAGGGAACTAAAAAAATACAAATATGTTGGAACTGAATACTGTCTTTCAGAGTCGAAACTCACGGAATATCCTATCGCTGTATTTGATTTACACTCATTATTATTATATTATACGTACGCTGTGTTTCGCATTTTAATAAGGGGTGGGGGGTATCGTTAACTACCTTTCTTTGGTCTTTATTTTTATTTACACTGACCGACGTAGGTACTGAAAGCGTTATAATATAAATAACTAAAAAAAAGAAATGTTTATTGCCTTATTACCTACTTACATAGTAAAATTCTATGAACTAAAAAAATAAATTAAAAATAAAACGGCATATAAGGCAAAAGGAAGTGGCTCAGCTTCAGCTGACCGGAACCGTAGTATGAAAATATATAATTACTAGCTGTTGCTCGCGGCTCCGCCCCCGTGGAGGTTATTTTCGGGAGCAGAAGTATCAATGCAAGTTGTCTTCTGCACTGAGACACCTATAGCGATCGTCCTGAATTTCAGGTGTTGTGACTTTCTCGATGGCTAGACAGGCACAACTCCTAACTTAAACTTCTAGCATTCCTTATAATACCCCGGGATCACTCCGTAAGTGTCGAAGAAGGCCACCGCGGGGTTTTAGCTGGTAGTGTCCGGTTGGGTGTACATAAGTAGTAGGGACTCGGCCCAGTGGCAGCCCGGATAGCCATCATCCGGGCGAGGGGGTGCTGGGTCGTAAGACCGGCTAGTCCAGCATAACCGTTTTATTCTCATTCCGCTCAGTCCCCGAAGCGGACAGCAGTAATAAAATGCTTTCCCCGCGACAAAAAAAAAGTGTTGTGTCTGAAGCTTGAGATTACATTTAAAGAATACCTCATAAGTTAACTCCTCACTTCGCCCTTTAAGGGATGATTTGGTAAAAACGTTGAAAAACGTATTTCTTAATTTTTTACCAATAGCCTAAATATGAATTTTCAGATCCCTAAGTTGAAGTATTACGGATTGCCCATACAAACTTTTAACCTCTATTTTACCCCTTTCAAGATAATTTTTTGAGACAAAAGATACCCTATGTCCTTCCCTAGGATATAAGGCTATCCGTGGGCTATCCCTCTCCTGAATTTCATTAGGATTCGTTCACCCATTTAGTCATGAAAAAGTAAGAAACAGACATACAAAAAACAATATTAATTTTGCTGCGGAGATATTTTAAAACTGTTATATCTCCTAAGATATTCATTGAAATCAAATAACGTAAAGGGCAACTTTGTTCAAAATTAAATACTTGTGATGAATAAAGTATTTATTTGGATAAGGATTAATACCATGTTTATAAAAACCCCATTTCCAAATAATGCATTGTTTCAAAACAAATTTGATAACCATTAAAAAGGTTATAGTGAGCCAACCGAAATAGATAGACATATGCAATCACGGACTTTTTTTTAGAACTTTTTATGAGGAACAATTTCGTTGTAGATGATTGTTATGTAACTATAACCGTTAACGCAGCGTACGCAACGGAAGCTCTCAAAAGGAATCAATATTAGTTTTTGCAACATTTTTCATTGCTGCTCCGCTCCTATTGGTCATAGCGTGATGTTATATAGCCTATAGCGCTCCTCGATAAATGGGCTATCCAACACTAAAAGATTTTTTCAATTCTAACCAGTAGTTCCTGAGATTAGCCCGTTCAAATAAACAAACAAACAAACTCTTCAGCTTTATATAATAGTATAGATAACCGTAATATATTCGTCTAAAAACTAAATAAATCGTCTAAAAACATTTATCGTCGAAACAATACGGATTTGTCTCATTGCACATAAACATAAGGTTTAGAAGTAATATCCATTTAAAAGTTGCAAAAAATTACATTTCTATTTCTTATTGCCTCCAATTGTTTCATAGTTTGCAGATTTATTATCTATAACATAGTTATGTTAATGTTTAAAACAAAAGTTAGATACTATATTTTTACCATTACAGCATATCCATTTCAAAGTAGAATAAAAGCGTGGAATGCGATTTTTCTCTACTCTGATACCATTACCTAAACATTGATCAATATTCTCATAAAAGTCTGCCATTAACAAATAAGTAACTTCAAAGAAATTTAGTAAATCATTAAAGTAAAAACTCTTGGGCAACAATACTTTTGTCATTCAAAACAACATTGCGTTATATGATCCTTAGTTCATTTATCTAACTACCTTGGCTACTTTATAAATTGAACATTAAACCCTCTAATTAATTACTGTTTTGTTTATTATTAATAATTGTTTAACGTTTAGCAATTATTCACTGAATAGTATAAAGTCGCTATTTTTGTGATATTGAAACGGTTTTCACTATCATTAAGATAGTTTCTTACGGAAGTATTATATCCATGGCTAATATATTTATAGAATGTAGTAAAATATTTAATGTATTATTTTCTCGACTCGACCGTGGTAGTACCACTGTCTCACAGAAAACCAACGTAAAGTGACAGTTTACTGTCGCGTTTCGTATGGTAAGTGAGATATCCGGAGGCCCAGATTCCCCCTTCCCATCCCTAATCCCTATTCCTGTCCATTGAGGCCGACAGCGCATACATGGCACTTTCGGTATTGTGGATGTTCATGGGTGGTGTAGATCACTTAACATCAGGTGACCCGCTGACTCGGACTATAATGTAAAAAAAAACACGTGTCGTCGAATTACAATTTCGGGCGCCTTCGTTGCTAACGCCTAACTAAACCAAATAAAAATACTAAAAGAAAAGTCCGCGATGACATTCAATTTTGTCTATATCATATGTTTGGGCGAAACTTGGAAGGGTCGCTAGTCACGTATTAAAAACACCTCACTATAAACCAAAGTAACTATACTGATAACGTATCGACAAAAACAGTAGCAGCCCAGAAAAAGGTTGTATATAAAATGCTATATATAAATACAATAAAAATAATTTACCAATGGAAATTCCACAGGTTTAGAAAAGAAATTAAACGAGAACAAATTGATGTTAAGAAAATACACATGCTTTTATTGTTTATAATGTTCATGCTGGTCTAAATCTGCAGGCCTTCTTATGTGACCAGGCTAGCCTTCGACCCGATTTAAAAGAGATATCCACTGGATGTCTCACTGTACTTTTGTACGCAATTCAAATTAATTGAAAACGCAATTGAGTTGCCACCTCATGTCTATTTTTTTAGACGCTACTTACTACCTGAACGATCTATCCCATTACCGCTGTAGACAAAACTGTCTACAGTACTGTAATATAAAATACATAGGCAGTCATGGGGACTATTGACAGAAGTGAAAACATAAAACTTGGCAATTACTGTGTTCTTTTTTGAAACAGCGTCCATGAAGTGGTAACTGTTTTTGTTTATGATTGTCTGTCAATAATCATAGAAGTTCATATGCCTTTTTATGTGAAAATTAAAGTAATCTGAGCGTGATGGTCTCGTGAGTTCAGTGCTTTTAAAAGAATTTTGCACTTCAAAATTTTCACTTCAATAATTGATTATATATGTTTTGTTCTATTTTTTACAGGTTTTTCACTGACCAAGGACTAGAGAGGCATTTGTTAGGCTCACATGGCCTTGTCACCAGCTCCATGCAAGAAGCTGCGAATAAGGGAAAAGACGCCGGCCGATGCCCGGTTTGCGGCAGAGTGAGTTCATTTGATATACTTCTTTACTAAAAAACAGAAGTAGTAGTTTTATGATAGTGAGTAAATTTATATTGTAATTAATTTCAGGTGTACCAATGGAAACTGTTGAACCACGTGGCCAGAGACCACAGTCTGACATTAAAGCCGGCGCATTTATCGTACAAGTGCACCGTCTGCACAGCCACGTTCGGCATGTACAAGCAGTTTGAGAATCACGTTTACTCCACTCACAGCGTGGTTGCCAAACGAGTCATGGACAAAAGCAAATCGTGTACCCCTGCCAAAGCGCCAGGAAACAATGATTCTCTTCTCAAGCCATTAAAGATTAACGATGAGATTACTATCATACCACAGCCTGTTAAGGCGACCGCGACTGCGTCAAAAGATAAATAAGGTAATACATTTCTTACTGTCATTATTTTGTTGTATATTACGTATATAAAATACATAGCTGAAGTTTTTTTTCGTTTTGTTTTGTTTTTAATGCATTGCGATTGTAGCATTTTTATGCGCGAATGTTATATAACAAAATTTGATTTTGATGTGATAAATAGTTCTGAAAGTTTTATATATTCAAAGTAATAAATATTGCTTCATTATGAGAAAAATGGACATAATTGAGAAAAAATGTTTAAAGCCACTACTTATTATGTAACTTTAAAATAATCTGTATATGTATGGCTTCTACCACATTTCAAATTAAATGACAGGTAAAAACTAACAAAAGCGGCTATCACTTATTTGTGTAATGTAATATTTATTCATTACTCAAATATCATAGATACTGAATCAATTTATGTATATGGACATATGCAGCTATGTCGAATGGATGTTTTGTAAGTGCTTGACAAAGTGGAATCTAGCGAGTTGGTATTATTTATTTGTTTAATTCAATATATGCATATTAAAATAACCAAGTACTATATAAAACAGCGATACATAGGCGCCCTTTAGTATAGTGACAGCAAATTACAATATAATTTTGACTATGAGCTGGGGATGATGTAGGCTCCATTGCCAGAGAAAAACTGAATATCAGATCCTTATAAGTAATGTTCCAACCTTCAACTCTAGGAAGGGTTCAAGATTTTCAAGCCACTAATCATGAATAATATTCCAAGTATTTTTTGGAGTATGTTTCAAGTTATATTATGAAATATATCAAAATTAGCTAAAATAATTTGATGCATGCTTGAGATACTTACCTAATGATCTCATAAGAGCTATGATGAATCCTAATTCAATAAAGTAGTGCTTACATCTATGTTATGTAATTTAGTTACATCAAATTCGGTAGGTACTATAATTTCCAAAACTTTGGCAACAGCTATAATAATACGTACCGGTGAACGATATCGACATGGATTTTGAACCGACTTGAAAAAAAGGAGGAGGTTAATAATTCGTCTGAATCTTTTTTTTATGTATGTTCCCCGATTACTCGAAGATGCCTGGATAGATTCGAGAAATTCTTTTTTTGTTTAAACTGGTATACTTCCCAGGTGGTCCCATTGGCACCAAGTCAGGATCTGATGATGGGATCTCAGAAAAATCAAGGGTGACCCTCAAATTTTATAGTGACGCATAATTTGTTTTTTATTGAAGTTGGTGTACTTTTTATGAATTAAAAAACTTTTACTTATTTTATATCTGATCAGATCACTGCAGGCTTTCGGCAGTTTTTAATCAGGATAGGATTCAAGGATATTGAGCGAGAAAGTCTCTAGCATTGGCTGTGCGGTGTCACATACTCGCGAACTGTTTTGCTAAATGCCGTTGTTGATAAATTCATCTGGTTATGCTCACCTTGATTTTTCCATACTGTCAAAATATCTACTGATTTGATTTTGGTCAACCTATAGTCCTCATATGTAAATGATATAAACACTCTTTAAATTATAATTAAACAATTCTTTGTTAATTATCGCTTGCTTTAACAGTGAAGGAAAACATAGTGAGGAAACATGCATACTTTTGAATTCTCAAAAAAAAGAATTTCGAAGGTATGTGAAGTCTACCAACCCACAATAGGTCAGCGTGGTGGACTAAGGCCTAACCCCTCATTAGTAGAGGAGGCCCGTGCCCAGCAGTGGGACAATGTTTAATACAGGGCTCGTATTAAATTGTAATTAGTAGTATTGAGTGAGTGTTGAGGCGCGAGGGACAGATTGATTCTCGCTACTTGATACTCTAATTGGACGGCATTGCGCTTACATCGGCTGCTGTATGGTCATTTTGCAGTGTCAAGATAAAAAAAAGTGAACAATTCATCAAGGTTATTATAATTGCGTTTACTTCAGCTCATCACACCTGCTGTATGTTTAAGTGCACATCGCATATGCACATCGATGGTGATTAATAAAAACTTGAAGAATGTGGTTCCATACATCAGGCGCCTAAAATATCTATATACATGGATGGAACCCTCACACATTAGTTGTATTTTCGGCGTTACAACGCAACCATTGCTGGTGGTAGGATATTCATATCCGCCCGGTGACCACCGTACACAGGGTGGAAAACCCGCCATGATACGCAAGTGTGTCGCGTTCCGGAGTCGGCCAGTGTACATCCGGTTTTTGTCGGGGGTCTAGAGTTGGGGTTCGATGTTTGGCCGTTTTACGGCCTTCTGACACTAGACCTTCGACCGCTTCTTAACCTTTTTGACCATGGCGTAGTGTGAAAATGCAGGCCGGTATGATTGTGTTGAGTATATTGGAGATAAATTGTCTCTCGCTACTGGATACTCTAATTAGACGGCACTGCGCTTACCATCAGATGCAGTGTGGTCACTTTGCCGTGCCAGGATAATATATATGCTCAGCGCTAATATATACGCGCATAGCGGGCGACGCTAGGAAGAAGAAAATCTCTTGTAAGTTCTGATGGGGACTGAGGACTGCCTATTTGGCTGTTAGGTGTTATTTTGCGTTGAAGTGAAATGGGCCCAAGAGAATGATGATGATATTATAAAATAATGTGAATAATACTATATTTAGAAAATGTTAATGACAAGTAAGATAATTGTTATAGTGCAAACGCGAATTTGATTATTATAATCTATAAAATCAATTGTAGTTTTTTTATCGCACGTAAATCTATGTGTATTTTTGTTGGATTTTGCTGTTCACCCACTTTGCTTAGCGTGCTAGTTGCTTAGAATGCGATGCAAATAGACTCCCAACTCATCTAGTTACAAAAACAATATTCTAAATATTTACATTTACTATTATTATCACAAGCACAATTTGAAACTCATGATATAATTTGTTGTCTGCGAATCTATGTATTGGTTTGACATTATCTATATAAAATATATATTTTTTAGTAAATCTATATCTATGAATATATCTGTATTGACTCAATATGTCGTATCTGAACAGTTTTTTTTATATTATTTTCAGAATTTCAGTTTGTGTATTCAGACTGCAAGCTTGCCGTTTCATGACGTCACTCCCAGGGAAAGATTTCGTCATGATGCCTATAAAAGGGGACTTTCAATAATTCAATTTTAGTATACATTCCATACAAAGATTGGTACAAGAAAACTACATTTAGAATAAGGATTTGTATCAATAATTTACCCATACAATACGAATTAGCCACAAAAAGGTGTAAAAGTTAATTGCACAATCATAGCACTATACTTGTAGTGTTGTGTTGATTCCGATAGGACACACTACATCTATCACTGCCCAGGCTTGCATAGCCGGTGATATTATAAGCAAAATCTAAATACACATGTCTATCTCTTTGTGTAAATGTAACATATATAATATAAATTGAACAGATAGTGTTTTATCAAAAGTTATTATAATATAGATATATTCACTAAAAATTCTTATATTCAACTGGAATGTATACTAATCATTGAACCTGTTTGAACTCATATGTAAATGATATATACCTCAATGACTACTAGTTTTGAGAAAATAAAATATATTGTAATTGATTTTGTGTAAGACAATTAATATTGTATGTTCCAAGGTGATTTAAATAGATAAAATTATATTACCTATTTAATTTACCTGTAATTTATGTATTGGAATACACATAACCTACTTGCGTTGTGCGGTGGTAATAAATAACGTAAGGGATAAACGTATATATTTGATGAAGTCAGTGACTTTGGCTCTTGGCAAAGCCGACGGCCTTTTGCAGACTGTTATTTACGTGTAATAAAGATTCACAATCACACAATTAATGTAATATTTATGGGCAGCTTACTTTTGCGCGTAAATGTATGTGGCTTTCTACATCTTTAGATTTGCTTACCACTATTATGGTGATGATTAAGTTTTAGACATTATATAAAACGTTAAATTGAATCATGTTGTGTATCTACAACCATGTTTGAATTGTACTCTGACGTATTGTTTATTGAGAAAAGATATGTTGCCTTGACGACATGTAAGGTTTCTAAACACAATAAGTCACTATAATTTTTAATAGCCCACTACCAAACTGGAACATAATATATTATATTATATATAAGAATAATGAATATTAATATAAAATTGAATTGATTGATTTAAAAAAATCTTAAAAAATAATTTTAATATATCCAATATGATTATGACGAAATGTTACACTAAAGAAATCTCAACAGATTTTAAAGTTTATAATACAGTGAAGAGTGAGAAAATATTATTCTTATCATAATAGTTGTATGTAATTTAAATATGAGAATTGTGAACTTTAACGTTATTCTGCTGAAAAATAGTTTTCGAATTTGAATCGAGAAAGTGTATTACTATAATCGCCTTGCTATTAAAAATTACCAAGACTCTTAATACGGGATATTTTAATTCAACCGTGCATTTTGGATAGGCTGCAATTTGATTTCTTTTTATTTGTTGAAGGAGTTATTGTTAATTTAAATATGAGTTTTTGGTATTGTGATCTGCTATCTTTAATAAAGTTTTTATTCGGTTTTTTTGGAAACGTATAAGCCTCACACTTGCTTGGTCTAGAATATTTTTGCAGACAGTAAGATTATCTAAAAATGTTTGTCAAATATGTATTGTACATATCGTGGGCGAAATATAACAATTTTCAAAAGGGGGCAAGCGCCATTTCCTGTATAATCACATTTACTTGATCCCATATTATTTAGTTTCATTGAATGCCATGACAGATGTCATTAGTTTGATCCTTACATCCATAAACAAATTTGTCTTGAAATTTATGTGTGTACGCATTACCCATCATCTTTTGCTATAGTAAAGGGATTACTTGTAACTAAATCTACATATAACTCGAGACGAATCCCGAAAGTACCAACTACCTACTTGCAATCGGCCAGCTAGGTAGACTAACCTCTCATGCGGGACAGTGTAACAAAAAGTTGAACAAATTATTATATTGATAATTAAACACTACAGTCGAGCTCAATTTTTTTTTAAGATATTCTTGACTAAGCCCTACAAGACTATCTTATTGTGTTCAAAAATGTCCCAGAAAACCTTTTTTTGGACTAAAATCTTCGAATAAAACGGCCAACTGAGAAGAATCTCAAACCCGAAAAACGGTGGTTACCAATTAATCTACTATTTGATAATAAAAAGAAGTTACTTCGTGTCCAAAATGCACCATGGATTTGTTTGTTTCCCGTATTTTTTGTATAGTTGTATCTTTTACTGTTTTGTCACATTGAGTGAAATTTTTCATCGGAGAAAGCGGGACAAAACAGTATAACAACTATTCGCTAGCCGTAAAAATTTTACTGGTAAGGCCTCGAATGATTTTATAATAGCCCTAGTAAACATTTTCAACGTACTTTTATAAAGAAATCATCCCTCATTTGTTTAACTTAATTGTATAATATTATTAAAAAGTGATGATCTCTTCACCCAATTTTCAAATCGCCACGCATAATATTTCCATTAAGTCATCTAATTTTATTATTTAGAATTACAAGTAAGTAGTACTTTAATAGATGACATATGATTTGCTTTAATGTCAAAATGCTTTATTTTGTTGTCCCTAATTTATGTAGTTGCAGCACGAGACAACACTTAAAATATTATTTTAAAAATGTATGCTCTAATATCACTTGATGTTAAAATAAACCATTGTATTGTAAAACAAAAATAATTATATTCAAATAACATAGAGCTGGTATGTTCTTTCCGGGAGAATTTATTTTTATTGTTTGGCGTTGGTATATAAAATACATCGCTTAATAATGGAATCTGAATGAGTATGATATATGAGTTAGAAATAGTCAAAATGCTACTAAGAGGTTTGCGACATTTTGAAAGTATGTATACAAAACTATTATAGCAATTGTTTTAACTTTGATAAGAACTAGGAAAAATGTTCGAGAGTTTTAGAACATATTTGGATATATTTGAGGCCGTCAGCGCAAAAGTGGCCTAAGCTTGAGACAATGAGTATGAAAAAATGGGGTTTGTATATTCATGAATTTTACATCAATGTACATAAATGCAATTTTTGCAATGCCATCTTGTTGTCATCATATTGGCAATGGGTGAGACTAGAGATAGGCCGGATTTGCATTAAATTTTCGCACATTTTAAATCATTTGTAGTACATGGGTCAGATTATGAAAAATTGAGGGTTAGGCCACTTTTGCACCGACAGCCTCATTTGTACTCGTAGGTTTATGATTACAGTATAAATCATAAACTCTTTAAAGATATTGGCATAATCACATTTTGTATGTTTTGTTTGAGAATCGCGTAGAAATTAAATTAAATTTAAATTAAATAATTAAATTTTCAATATAACTTTACAACTGCAACTATACCTAGCGCGTAGGATCTTTATGATTATCTTGAACTCTACCAACGACTAGATGCTCACTCTGGACCAACTCGCGCAAGTAGATACGTTTAGGGACTCATTTTGTTTTTGAAATATAGTCATAGCCTCCAGCCCCGGATCTTCAATTGTTTTTAGGCGGGGCAAAAACTGAAAAATGCCGCCCCCGGCCACTTACATTTATTTTTCCCTTTATCATCCATATAATTTCAGCTATCAGATGTCCACTAATTGATTGAAATTTGGACATAGCCTACATAGGCCTCCCGGAAATAATGCATCCATCGCTGTTCTTTCTGTGTTAAGCCTATTTATTTACAGATATATAGACTTAAACGTGTAGGATATATATTTTATACACAGCACAAGATAGGATTTAAAAAAAAAATTATAATAAAAATAAAAATCAAATATATTATTGCATTATTGTGAATTAAAATTACAATTTTACTCTTCGAGCTTTTTGTTCAGCAAATAAATCTATGGCCTTGTCATAAAATTAAAAACCAGAAGTGTAATGAATATTGTGAATATTTTAAGAGAAATAACGAACAATCAACCGATAGCGTTATATTTTACAAACTTATGCTAACTACAAATATACAAAACGCGATGTCTAATACGTTCTTGTCTCCGAATGTCGTCGTCGAAAGAGGCCGCACCCCCGGCCCCGCGCGCCCTCGTATTTATGGGGCAATTAGCAGCAATTTAACGAAGAATTTAATCCAAAAAAACTTACCACCATGCAAATCTGAGTTTTTCGACAATTCTTCCGAGCTAATTACATTTACTACAATTTGAGTCAATTTGTCTGATTAATGAAATATAACTTTTATTTTTAGTTACCTTTCTTACCTGGTACCTGCCCAGGTGTCACAAGGCGAGCTCCACAAACACGCAGATTATTCAAATAACATGAGACGCTATTGAGAACCTAAGGTTTCATCCATGAAAATAAGTTATGTCAGATCGCTCTGGGATCTTACCCTATTACCTAGAGAAGCGATCGATGAGCTGTGATATTATGATAGATTTATTGATGTGACACTAGTTTAGGATCCCTGATCCCTGAGTAGGTTTGCTGTTGATTACTATCAAGTAGATTTTCCGCGAGTAGCTTCATTTTGATGAAGACGATTTGATGAGACGCCCAACTTTTCTCTTACAAAAAATTTCGATTGTGGTAGCTTACAGGGGCAGCAGGGATAAAATATGTCGATTTGATGATTCTCAAAAAATGTATCACTAACTGAGTGTTTTTTTGTTAAATCTCAAGATAATTATCTAAATTATTCGAAAAAATATTTGTCCTACAAAATGTATGGTTTGATCAAAGAGTCCCCCCCGTCCAACATGCATGCATAATGAGTTCATCAAAAATGATAACTAACGAAAAAGTGAAAATATCTTTTTCGAAATTTAAATAGCTTTATTTTACAGTAAACTACAAGGTAACTAAAATACTTACTTAGTATGCTGATAATTCTTTCACTACTGTTATAGTATAAACAATATTCAATTCACAATCCATTTAAAGGCAGGCAATTTCATAAAAATAATAATTCTACACTACTAATCAACAAGATAATTCATTTTGCCAGTGCTTAGTATAAGTTATTTGCTTAGTGGTAATGCGGTGTGATTAGAAATCCTGACATCGAGTTCAAACCTACTTTACATGATTTCCCCTGTACCCCCCCCAAGGGGTAGGCAGAGGCGTAACCAGTACACCCATTTTTCGCCGAATTATCGGTCCCATAATGTGATAGGGGGCGAGCCTATCACATGACTTTATTTCATATTTTTCTAGTATTTTAATTGTTGTATTCAGTCTGGGTATGTCATGCTCGCTAAAGTGTCTATGCTTGCTGCAGCGCCATGTGCCAGGTCGGTCTCTTCCCTGTAACATGGTTGAGGAGGCCGATGGCTGACACATGCGTCACTACTCGTGAACGGGTGCGGCTCGTGTGGACTGGTTTGCTCAGACTGTTTCAGTAAGAACCAACTGATTTTCATCACTCACGATGGTCATGTGTGGCACTAGGTCTTGTAATGATTCTTATTCACAATATTGCAATAAGGCAACTTAACATAGATTGAGCTGCTCTAATCTAATGTAATTAAACTGAAATCGTATATTAATTGTAACCAGATATTGTTAACCAGTGTGAAAAGAGTAACGCTAGAGTTTCTTGCCCGTTCTTCTCTAGCGAAACTGCATTCTGAACTGGCGGTAGGGTGAAAAAATTTACTGAATCTAAATGATGTATAAAATTTCATGGATTCAATAAATATTTGATTTTGATTTTTCGATTTTATCGCGATACCGGGCACAGGTTCCAGACTCCGGGCTAATAATGAGAATTTCTAGATAGAAAAACCCAATATCACTTTATCCGACCCGGGAATCGAACCCGAGACCTCAGCACAGCAGTCGTAACGCGTACGGAATTACAACTGCAATAATTTAAATATGAACTAAGCAACAGAAAAAAAACTGCTGGTTAGTTATCATTTTTGATGACCTCATTATCTTTACATGTTGGACGGGGGGGACTCTTTGATCAAACCATACATTTTGTAGGACAAATATTTTTTCGAATAATTTAGATAATTATCTTGAGATTCAACAAAAAAACGCCCAGTTATTGATACATTTTTTGATAATCATCAAATAGACATATTTTATCCCTGCTACGCCTATTAGCTACCACAATCGAAAATTTTTCTAAGAGAAGAGTTGGGCGTCTCATCAAAATGAAGCTACTCACGGAAAATCTACTTAATAGTAATCAATAGCAAACCTACTATCAGGGATCCTAGACTAAATCAGTAGTATTTTACCTTCGGTTGATCGACAAGTACAAAATAGTAAACATAAACAACACATTTCTAAAACAAAACACTGACGTGGAGAGAGATCGACGAGGGAGTTTTCGAATATAGCTTCATCTCTTTCGCACGCGCGGTAACGAGACGCGTGCTGCTGCGATCTGCGATTCCTGCGGGCGAGCGACGCGTATTTTGAACTATGCCTACGCGCCCCGCGAATAAATAATAATAAATGTTCGTGCAGCACGTCTCACTCCGCGCTCTGGGTTTCGGTCAAATTGATATGGCCATAAAATTTCTGTACTTGTACTATTATTTATTCCATCAAAGTAATTTATGAGTTGTCCATTCGTCTGTAAAATGTGAATTTGGCCGCCCTCTGAACTTGCCGCCCGGGGCATAGGCCCCGGCTTGCCCCCCCCTAGATCCGGGGCTGATAGCCTCTTGTTGGAATACTAGCAATAACAATTAAAACAAAAGGGTAAGATCCAGTTAGAATGAAAACGTTACGGCTTTCGTGTAACATAAAATACACATTTTTATTTTTATATCTTTATTTTGTAATTCATACGTTTTGGGTTTGATTAAGTTTTGTCTCATGTTACAACGAATTTAGATGATTTCGCAGTTGGTAATATTGCAGTTCCATTCTCAGTTTTTACTTTTCATCGATTGTGTTGTGAAAATTACTTCGTGTTATTATATGTAAAGCGGGCACAGTCCGTTATATTATTATTGTCAAGTCCAAACAAATACTACGTGATTGTGTTTAGGATGACACATTCCTAATATATTAATTTTACATTCACTGTAGTAATATTGGAGGTGCGTGGTAAATATTTATTATTTAGTTAAGGTTGTTTTACTTAGACTGTAGTAAAGTAATATTAATTTAAAGAATTTATTTTAGTGCTGTGTTTTTGTCTATGTTTTTGCTAGTGAGAGTGATTGAATACAGCAGGACCTGATTTTTATGTACCTAGGTCAAAAGGAATAGTAAATATCTAAATTTGACATGATTCAAAAGTTTTGTATAATTTTTGTTATCTTGTATATACCTAGGTGTCATTTAAATATTTGTAATAAAGATACCTTACTATTATATTATCGATGTTTTAATTTATATCTGTAACACGAACCTAGAATATTAAGGTCTATATCTCGTTGTCGAGGTCTGGGCTATGTCATCATCAGATCCTGGTGAAGATATGTAAATCGTAATCGATAAAGTAAAACGTTTTAACAAAAAATAAAGTTATTTCAAAAATATCAAAAAGCTTACAATAATTAACCTAATAACAAATAGAAAATTCCTTTTCCTTAAGCCCTCTTCGGCATATTACTGTAATTTTAATATAAATAATATTAGAGTAGTAAATATACAATACTATTCAAGTAATTTTTATGTAAAATTCTCAGGTATGCTGTTTTGTCATCATAACAGACTGAAAAAAAAGAGGCATGTGTCCCGGGAATTTGAGGTCGATATCGCGACTTCTCTCTAGTCTGTTTCAAATTTCAATAGAGTAGTATCTAGTAGACCACCTAAAACCCATAAATGAGAGAATTTTGGAGTAAAGTCATGGAGCTACTGATAAACAGCCAATTAGTTCGCTACCTAGAGGATCACTCGTTGATCAATGACAGACAATACGGGTTCCGCCATAACCGATCAACGGGTGATCTTCTAGCGTTTGTATTACATCACTGGGGGGAGGCGATTGACAGGCATGCTGAGGATCTGGCTGTGAGTCTCGACATAGCCAAGGCGTTTGATAGTGTCTGGCATCGTGGCCTTCTCTTCAAGCTCCCGGCATACGGTCTGTCCGACAACCTGTGCAGGTGGATTTCCGGCTTTCTGCATGTGTGTAGAATGCGTGTCCTCATTGATGGACACCCTTCGCAGCTCATGTCGGAGTACCACAAGGTTCTGTGATTTCGCCCACCTTGTTTCTTCTGCATATCAATGATATGTTGTCGCTTGGCAACATTCATTACCATGCAGACGACAGCACGGTTCATGGGCGTTATAGCAGCAAGCCTCCTGGTTGCCGGGCGGATACTGAGAGGAGAGGAGAGGATCTTGTCATTGAACTCAACCAGACCTTGGATCTCATCTCATCATGGGGTACCAGGAATCGGGTTGAGTTTAATGCCAAGAAAACCCATGTGTGCGCGTTTTCGTGCAAGAAGTCTCCGTTTTCTTCCATCCCCGTTCTTCAGGGTGTTCCACTCGCAATGCGGAATGACCGTAGTGTCCTAGGTATGGATATCCGCTGCGATCTTAATCCAAGGAGTTACATCGAGGGCGTAATATCCGCCACTTCACGCAGGGTCGGAATCCTGAACAGGGCGTGGTGGTTTTCACGCCTGGTCAGCTCTACCGCTTATATAAAGTGCAGGTGCGGCCGGGAATGGAATACTGCTCGCACCTCTGGGACGGTTCCGCAAGGTACCTTCTCGATGCCTTGGATGGGTTGCAGCGGCGGGCCATCCGCATTGTGAATGATGCAGACGTGACCAACAGCCTGGAGCCGCTACAGCTGCGAAGGGATATTTCCGCGCTTAGCGTGTTCTACCGTCTTTGTCATGGCGAATGCTCTGAAGAATTGTTTGATCTTCTCCCTTCCACACCAGAACCACGCGTACCGGCTCTCGGAGCCACAGCTTCGTGGTGTCTACTACCACGGCCCGAACCAAGAGGTTCGCAAATTCGTATTTTTGCCGCACCATCAAGTTGTGGAACAGTTTGCCAGGTGCCGTGTTCCCTCCTTCCTATGATCCTGGGTCCTGGGTTAGGCGTAATGTGAAGAAGCTAAACAGCAGGCCGGCATGATTGTGTTGAGTGGCGG
This sequence comes from Laothoe populi, assembly GCA_905220505.1. NCBI lineage: Eukaryota > Metazoa > Arthropoda > Insecta > Lepidoptera > Sphingidae > Laothoe > Laothoe populi. The sequence goes on along the minus strand of HG992149.1, from coordinate 12,888,698 downwards.
GGGATAGACTGACTCTCGCTACTTGATACTCTATCTGGACGGCACAGCACTTACCATCAGGTGCAGTGTGGTTACTTTGCCGCGCCAGAATAAAAAGAAACGAAAAAGAATTATATAAATCCGCTCAAAAATAATTAACTTGGAGATCATTCAAATGTGGTGCAAGGGGTAGTTGTGAAATTCCAAAACAAGGATGTACGATATAGTAATGACGTCACCGTTGGAAATAACCATTAGGACGTAGTTGTGCGAGGGAGATCAGATATTCTCAAGTGTTCCCACTACGCATGCACTTTGCTTACACAAATATTTACTTATTTTACTTTTTTTAATCACATTTTGGAATCATTGATTCTGTCTTCTCAAAAAGGTTTCTTTTTAGTATTAGTTTCGGTTGCATATCAAATGATGTAAAAAATTAAACATGGGAAACTACCCTACTGTCGTCCTATTAGGCTTTCGCCATTTTGTCATATGGGAGTATTATTTATTTATTTGGCAACTAATGTGAATATAATACCAGCCCTGTATTAAACATAGTCCCAATGCTGGGTACGGGCCTCCTCTACTAATGAGAGGGATAGGCCTTAGTCCACCACGCTGGCCTAATGCGGATTGGTAGACTTCACATATCTTCGAAATTTTTATGAGAATTCTCAGGTATGAAGGTTTCCTTACGTCCTCCGATGTTTTCATTCACCGTTAAAGCAAGCGATAATTAATATTTAATACACACGTAACTTTAGAAAAGTTAAAGGTGTAGGTATGTCATTTGGGTTTTGAACATACGACTTACGTCTTGATAGTCCGTACCGCAACCAACAAGGCTATCGCTGCTTTTAATGTGAATGAATTTTATATAATACCTACTAGCGGGCCTGGCAGACGTCGCGGTCGTCCTGCCTGGAAAAGCAGCGTCGCATTAAATATAGGTAATAATTTAAAGATCACAATCTTTGGCATTTCTCCCACAAATCCCAGCAAAACAAATTTAGTGCCACACCGACAGCAGCGCGCGCGGGTTCAATTAAGTTTTCAATCCATCCAGGAACCTATTGAAATATGCACACAAAATTTCATCTAAATTGGGCCAGCCGTTAAGGAGGAGTTAGGTGACAAACACATGTACAGAAGAATTATATACTAGCTGTTGCCCATGACTCCGCCCCCGTGATATTTTATATTTAAAAAAAAAATATATAAAATCCACGGATTCATCTTAAGTCATTACATCTTTCTATATTTTGCTATGCCATAGGAACCGAGATTTTTTCGGGATTGAAAATAGCCTATGTTATTCTCCAATCCCTGAACTACCACTATGCAAAAAATCATGTCGATCCCGTTGATATTTGATGCAGAACGACAAATACTTTCTGTGAAAATAACCGCTTTCTAGATATATAGACAAGGGGACTAATTACATAACTAGTTCGCTTGCTACTATCTATCCACAAATAAGCACGTATAAAACAAGAAGGCAAAAGGTGTTTACTTACTATGTTTTTAAATGATGTACTACTTACTGGTATTTTGCAATTATAGTCAATTACCAAAAGACAAAATTATGAAATTAATACGAGAGATTCCATTTAGATAGCAATTATATCGATTAACGACGTCATATTACCATGAAAAGAGCTTCACACGAGATGAATTCCCACTGGGCCTGCCATGAATGTAGTTACCATTTGCAGGTCTGTTAAAAAGTATTACTTTGTTTGAACTATGACGATAAAGTGTACGGTGGTGGTATTGCAGCCGTGAAAACATTCGCTTTAGCTCTATTTGTTCGAAGATGTGGCAGTGGGTGGTGCTGTGGCACGTGTGGTCTACGCTGGTGTGCGCTACGCTCGACATTGGCTTCTTTACTCAAAAACTCCACTATGCACCTACTACTGAGGTATTAAAAATATGTTTTTGTATATTATGATTTTAATAGCTAGTCTTATTTTTTTTAAATATAAAAATACCAATTACGTTATTAGCATATTAATCAATTTTAAAATGTTGATTATTTTATTAATATGCATTTATTATTGAACGATCCAGTTTCTGTTTTATTATTTAGGGTTTCTCGTTGAAATATAAAACCACTTATTTCTTAAAATATCGACTATCAAGGAAGTTTAATAGTTATCAAATATTGGCGGAAACGAAAAAAGCTGTGCGTGTGTGCTAATGAAATTACAATTGCTACATTAATAACGTGCTAACTTACGACTTCAATTATTACTGACAAGTAAAATGAAAGACTGTTACATTATGCGGGACTAAATATATCTTAGGTGTAAGTATATAACGAACTTACGGGTATATATGAGGCAGTCAGTGCAAAAGTGGCCTAACCCTCAATTTTTCATAATCTGACCTATGTACTACAAATGATATAACATGTGCGAAAATTTTATGTAAAACCGGCCTATCTCTAGTTTCACCAATTGCCAATGTGATGACAACAATATAGCATTGCAAAAATTGCATTTATGTCCATTGATTTAAAATTCATGAATATACAAACCCCATTATTTTCATACTCATTGTCTCAACTCTCAAGCTTAGGCCACTTTTGCGCTGACGGTCTCAAATAGCGGGCGCTAGTTCAGGAGCTAGGGAATGAACCATATGTAAAACATTTAATTTATGCAAATAAACAATTTTATTATTATTATAATTTACAATAATATGCTTGATAGATATATTAATGAAGAAATATTATGCGAACATCACGGCGAGCGCTAATACCACACTCTAACTCAGTGGTCGGTCAGTTGCTGCCTGATGCAGCTGATGCTTTAGAGAAGTCAACACGGTACAGCAGTGGCGACCATCCTCGTCCTAGTCGAGAGATGCAACATCTCTTTAGTCTACCACATGTTGACACTATATTTAAAGTACACTGTACCGAAGGTACGATCACATTCACATAGTACAAGCGAGGAGAACGTTCATTCGATAAGACTACTGAAATAGGAAATTGAAGGACTAAAGAACGAAAAGTGAATCATTTGAAGGCGTCCGTCCCTTACCATCAGTTGTGGTTCATTATTACCCGCCCTCTATATTTCGCGTAATTTTTTAGTGACCAAAAACCGATAGGCGCTACTCGTAACTTAGCAAGGCCACAAATTAACCATAATATCAGTGAACGTTTTTAAATTTGTTAGTATCAACTTAACTGTTTATTTGGTAGCTGAATGAATCAAATAAGGAATAATTATTTGCTGCATGCTGGTGATATAAAACTACTTATCAATATTTACATGAAACAACTTAATCAGCACATTTTGTTGAAGCGTTCCACCACTTTTGTTTTCGTAGCCATCGTCTATAAAATCAATAAATATTTATGTACTCTGATTAAAATTCTAGCTGTGTATGTGTATGAATGTGTGTACCGCAAAATGTACAATTATTAAATGTATACAATAAACATGTAACTACTTGATCTAAATGAAATATATAAATAAATTCAAGAATATTCACTAGCTAGTGAACTAGTCTCCTAACTAGGAAAGTCAATCTTTCTACTTTCAATTATCGAAAGCATTCGTTAAATTATTGGATAAAATATTCACAATTATGGGTTAATATGTTTAAAAAATTTGATAACATAACATAAATTTGCTTTATTATCCAAGAAGGATGCAACTAGTAGGTATACTCACAAACTAAGTACTTAAGTCATTATATCTGCTTCTTTTTCAAAGTTGTTTCTTCCCAGCCAATTTCGCCAAACTAAATGTATTGGCATTTTAGAATTTATTCCAAGTCCTGCAAAGATTCCTTTCTAATAACAATGTCTGCCTCTAGTGGAAAAGGAACGTCCTTTAACGCGTTAGTCATTGTGAAGAAATCATATCTTGCTTCGACATCCTTACATAATATTACAGCGTTATTTAAATACATACGCTATGTTTGTCCACGTCTTTGTGTCGGGTATTCGTAAATTCCACTTCGGTAGTTTTCTAAAGAGTTCAGAGTTCAAATCTAAACGCGGTGCACACCCTTTAATAGCTTATTTATTGTCTGATAATTTTATTTTGATATCATTTTATAGTTCAATAGTTATTAATGAGATTAATATATTCAGTATAGAACAAATGTGATTGTCATATGATTAGCAGTATACATTTAATGAACCAGCCTATTTATGCGTGATGTCCGTAGAACACACGTATTTCCGTAGTAAAAGTTGAGGAGTAGGTACATATTATTGTTTCATTATAAATAGCATAAGGTTGTCACTGTATTCAGTTGGTGACAGTGTTTCCGGATGAATTACAATTACATGCATTATCAACTAATTAACTCTAGTTATATATATTTGAAAAGGAAGTGTACAATTGTATTTTTATATTTAGTTGACATGCGTATCCGTAACTGTAATAACTAATCTAATGTTCATTAAATTGAATGTGAGTAATTATCAAATATCTCACAATTGTCAATAGGAAGTCCCTCTTACAGCTTCTAACCTTTTTTCGCCAAGCGTAAATTTTTCTTTTGTTTCAGATGAATTGCTACGAATACTTGAGGGTGAATACTCCTAGAATAAGCCGAGTTTATGACCAAGGTAATGATTAACTTTGAGTATACAGAGTGGCTGGTTTAACAAGGGATCAGTACATTATGCTGCCCCGGCTGCAAACGTTCACTAACCCCGTTGCACTTAACTGTGGCAAAGATTAATTCCAGTCCAGCGTAATAATCGTAAATAATTTAACATCTATTCTATGTCTTCTTACTAAATATTCTTAAAATATCTACTTATTGACTTGTGTTATGCTTATTGTTGAGTTCCTTTTTTGTTAAGTATATTTTTGATGGTATGGCCACGCGTGTATATTATTTTCATGGAGTGTTTTGAATGCTTATTCTTTTTATTTTTAAACGTCAAAGTTGGTCTCTTTTAAATAAATTCATCATATGAACTTTAGCATGCATTTAACATATTAGCATGATGGTTGTCTAATCTCTTCGTTTTGAGTTCATATACGATATTTTATGATACTTTACAGTACGAAAAGGCATTATGACATAAAACAGTAAATAGACGGACACATGGACACATGCTATGTCTATTTAGATCTATGATCTACTCTATTACAAGAGTTATTTATATGTCTTTCTAGGATGGCCACAGAGAATCGGCTTCAAGGAGAAAATAATAACGTCATCAACATTTCCCACTTATCTAAGCAAAAAGGATATACTGACACGTAGGATCGACCTGCCGAGAACAGATGATATAGTAAAGGAACACGCAAAGTTGGTGCAAGACATTAACAGCCTCAAGCAAGTTGTTTTTATCTCTCCACTCGGGGAAGATAACAGAGATTATGATGACTCTATTTTCAATGAAATAATAGAAACTTCTACAACTATCAAACCGATGTTAACCAAGCTAAAAAAAACAGGTTCGATTCCTATAATATTACTCGGCGGCGCTAGTCAGAGACATGTAGTCAAAAGTCAACTGATGAATTTTCCGAAACCTGTTATAAGCTTAGTGGGAACTACAACATCTCCTGTGAAGCATCCATACCCCTTCGAGGTGCAGTCCATTTCACGACAACCATTAAAAGTGTGCATGTCATCGTTGCCTATGATGTACTCTACAACTACGAAGCGACCTTCACTATGGAAGAGACTATTAAATTCTATTATACCAAGATCAATTCAAATCTCTTAAGCTTGTTATATTATTAGTATATTTTTACCAGTAAGCCGATTACCTTTTTTATATTACCTATACATTTTAGGTATCTCTAAACTATACATATCCTCACCACTCGTATAATATATTATGTACAGCGTAATTGAAATACAAAGCAGCGATAGCCTAACGCGGACTCGGATGGATTGCCAAGACAAAAATTACCCGTTTCAAAACAGCCATGGGCGTGTACCTTAGGTTTTTGAATAGACAAGTGTATACAGGATAATTTTTGCTCGCTTTAGCGATGAAGTAACCTGTTTGTTGTGAATTTCGAAGGTGAGTGAAGTTTACTAAACTGTATTAGGACACCGACTAACGCTTGATGTCTCAAACTAAGAGATCCTTGCCCAGCAGTGGGCTGTTATACAGCTGTGTATAATACAGGGCTGTTATTTTAATTATTTTAGAGTCAGTAATAAATAAATGATAAATAAAAAATACTTGTGTACCTGTAAGTACCGATGAAGTAATTTTCTTTTATTATTGTATTGTGGTGGAATATACTTTGTTTGTAATCAATTAATATAAAATGGAGTTTTGGTGGTATAATACCTGTTATTACATTACACACGTCATGCATTCGTGTTTGATTTTGTCTCACTTAAACGCGTTCAACAATGTCTTTGCTTGCGTGTGGTGTCTAATTACACACGACTGTTATGTATTGTGTTCTTTTTTACACTTTTACGCATCGGAATGGAAAAGTTGAACGTATTATGTGTTATGACGAAGTAGATTTAAATTTTTTGCTTAATGCAGCGGTTCCTTACCGTTTAGGTACTCCTATTACCTCTATGGTCTATTTGCGAAACTCAATTACCCCCAACACCTTTTTAAAATGTTATTAAAAACAGTATGCATACATTTTCAAGTGTAGCTATATCTATAAATCGTTTTAATCATTCATAATAAACATATCTCCATTTTGTCCATTTAGTATTATATGAGTCTACTTACGCGAGAGTAGATTCGAGACAGTGATCTATATGTCTTTAATGTAATTATTAATTAGAAAATTTTATATATATAAGACTGCCTCTAGGCGCTGTGTTGTAATTGCGCATGCGTTATGACTGCTGTACTTGGGTTCGATCCCCGGGTCGGGTCAAGTGATATTAGGTTCTTCTATCTAAAAATTCCTCAGTATTAGCCAGGAGTCTGGAATTTGGCCCGGTATGGCGATTATGCGACCGACTTTCGACGAAAAGTGGGTGTACTGGTTCCTACCTGGTACCTCTGCCTACCCCTTCGGGAATTACAGGTGTGAGTGTATGTGTGTATATAAGACACGGAGAATAGCCGTTTTACTCCCATTGCACATAAAATTAGGTTGTTTCTGCTAATGTTATTCTCAATGTGGTTAACATCTCAAATTGAGATTTCTGTTATTATATCATTACGTCACTAATCTCGCAGCTAATAATTAAGCTATGCATGTTTAGTATCGATAAACAACCAATAAATGTTAATAAATATTCGTGTTAGTCAATCTTGTATATCATTGTGTATTAGTGAAATTGTTTTTCTTGTGTAAACTTTAGAATCTCAGAAGTCGAAGGTAAAAACCAGAACCAGATAATCATCACAGGTATCTTAATAAAAACTAATCAACACTTTCTCTGTTAACAAGTCAAACAATAACAATGAAGTATTACGCCGTATTATGTATGACACATGTTTACGCTGTTAATTACTGTTCTTATATATCAGTGAAAGTTGATGTTTTTGTTTATAAGATGCACCTTTTGATATTAAAAACCAGATTTCTGTGGAATTTAAATTAAACAAAATATATATATTTGTGTAAATAGTCTTTATTATAAAAATTACGTGTAAAAATTATAATGACAATAATAATTATTAATCTTGTTAATATCTCAGCGTTTCCACCACTGTTTCTTATATGATAATTTCAACCAAAATATTACAGATTTGTTTACTTAAATTATTTTAGTATTGTGTACGCCGTATGTATAGGTATTGTGTTTTTTACCCGACTGCTCCAGACACGAGGTTAAGGTTTTTGAGTGGATGTGACGTATGTTACTATCTAGGTTTATTTTTAAGCGCGCTCTGCACATAGATCGCTTGATAGATTTTAACATATTATAAGGTTTGTTTTTTTATGATAGAGATATAATTCAGATGCAATATTATATTTTCATTTGTTCCGTTTTTCCTTTGTTGCATTATACTTTTTATAAATGATAACATAATAAAATCGTAAGAAGACTATTACAAGCTCAATTTACCTGTCTAATTGTAGAGATTTATACTATTTTCATGTCATTTTATTGTATTTAAAATTACAATATTAGCCAAATGAGCCAATGCTCTGTATAACTAATAAGTTATTTTTAAACGTATTAAAAATGTTGTGGGTTCTTTATATGTATATTTTTATGTATTAATTTAGATTATAATTATCCCTGAGTGTGGGCCGACTGATGAAATTTTTTATCTTAGACGCGAATCCGGGGATGGATTGTAGTCCTGTAGTTAGCGCGTGACTGCCATGAAGATGAGGGACACGGGTGCATCGGAGCCTCCCATTTATGGAGAAGGGCCACTATAGACGGTACCGAACAGGTGTGGTCTGGTTGAAGCCGAGGCGCTTTTCACCATGATGTTGATTTTGCCGGTTTAGTGTATATAACATTAAGAACTCTGTCTAATGGTCGGCTGAATGTTTACCATTTTTTCGATCTGATGTTGACATAGAATAAAATTAAAACTCCTAGACTAAAAGCACGGCTCATGCAGTTAGGCTACCTAGGAATATAACCCCAATTAAGTTTTGTTCGTAGCTTCGTCTGTGTGCTCAGGTCAATTTTCGCTCATGGATAGGGGACTATGCGGTATACAATAAATAAATTTACCCAACACTTTTCTTTACAGAAATTATTTCTCCAGCAAAGGAATGTATGTCAGTATCAACAGCCTAAATTTTTATTTAGGTTACGGTCCCTGTGCCTAATTCCAGGAGTATTAGCGTGAGACCCGAACATTCTAAAAAAATATAATAAAAATGCAAAGAAAAAGATTTTTTAACTTAACAAATTACTGTTACATAGTTTAAAATAACATTATTGTTTACAGGAAAAACAATATACTTTTCCTTAGACTATTCAGCTCGCATTTTTATCTTTTTGAATAGTAAGTTTGAAAAAGAAATTTAAACGTATATATCAGTCAGGTACCATAAGGTACAATGTATGAACTTACTGCCTACTTACAATCCTAAATAGATGAAATATCTTAAACCTATATACGTTACATCTTCACAGCTTTCCTTTGCATTATTTCGACCGTAGTCATAACTCTACAATTTAGAAGTGTCGGAAAATTAATGTGCACAAATCGGTAAGTTAACTACAAAAAACACATTCATTTCGATCAGCGCTGCAAGTACGAGATATCCTAAGTAAATAAGAGCACAAGTGACTCCAATCTTCCAGTCCAATCGGAACTTGTTCAATGTTAAACAACCGTATAACGCAAACAGCGTCGACAGAAGAGATATGGCGCTGTACGACAGTCCGCTTGAATTTATTGTCACCTGAAAGGAAACATATTATATAGATATATATAATACAATATATTATTATTACTTTAAGATAAGAAGAATACTAGATTGATAGTTATCAAAACAAGAATAACACAACTAGAATTAGAAGTAATTGGTAAGTTTAGAAAATTAGTAGCTAACTAAAAGAAGCTATTACTTAGCTATTAAATGTATCGTAAAGAAAATCCTGTAAAATGCAAGAAATAAAAGGCTTTTTTATTTTATTTATATGTAATATTAACTTTACTGCTTTATTAACTTTATATTTGATGAACTTAATAAGACATACATACCCAGTGATTTCCAGGGGTGGTAGGATAAACTAAGGACTTGATAAGCCACGGTAGTCCCAAACACAGCAAAATGTCAAATGTGTTAGATCCGATAGAATTACTTATGCCCATGGTACCACATCCTGAGAAATAATAATAAAAATATACACAGTCACACACTAAAATCTACTACAACAGTAAGAACTCATGGCTTATAGTTATAAGCATTATGGTATTGGTATGTGCGCGTTGTAGTTTGGGCAAATAAATCGTTTTTCTTTCTTTCTTTCATTAGGGACTTTAAGAAAATGTTGTTCCTACAATACTAAAATCATTAAAACGTTTATCTCGTTGTAGTCCAACACACGACCTTTCGCTTTTCTCACTCTCTGCGTCACAGAGGCTCTCCAAAAGTTCTCTAGAGTAAAATGAAAAAATTGGTCAAAAAGTGTGCCAGGACTTATTTGGTATAAAAATTACCTTGTCTAGTAACAAGCACACTAGAAACGGCTTCAGGTAAACTTGTACCGGCTGCAAGAATTGTGAGGCCAGTGATACTGTCAGGCAGATTGAGTGTGTCGCCTGAAACCACAAAAAAAAACATAAAACAGCAGTATCGACTTAGCGTCTTTCTGTGAATTTGCTAATCACGTACACACTGCTAAACCATTACATTAAATGAAACTTCAGTAACAAATAAAATAGTAAAAATATTTTAATTTTACAATTAAAATCGCATTTAGCAGTTTCTTTGGGTTGTAACATAATTAGATACGAATTAAATTTGAGGTGATCGCCGTTTTATGGATCCTCAAATCCCTCATTAATGACGTAAGGATTTTACTTTAGGAATGACTGTTACTGAATTGACTAATTATTACTTAATATTAATTTAACAAAGCTTTCGGAGTACGGAAGTTAAAATAATATCTTAACAGCTTATTAATTATAATAAGATAAATTAGATAATAGAATAAAAATTATTCACCACAAAAGCATAAGGCCGCAAGTAATTCAAAAATTCGATATCACGTACGCCCTTATGCTTCTGAAGTAAAGTAATGTTGTACCCAAAATAGTTATAATCCACGCGACGATATATGATACGCCCCCTATCCAGGCGATGCACATTATAAAGGTAAGGGGATAAAGAGCTTGTCGCTTCCGGCAGTCTGGTAAAGTACTCCAGAGAATAAAAGATATTGGCCAAGTTAGTATCCAATAAAATTTCTTCCACGCTGATGTTTTGTCTCCAGGGAATGACCAAACAGATTCTGTGCTCGTATCTGCAATCACAACAAAAAAAATATTAATTTAATAAATTTAGTAAGTACTTATGGACCAGAAAAACTGTTTGAAAACTATAGTTGCTGTTAAGTTATCACATTTAAATACAAAAATGAGTAAAATACCTGAGCCAACAGAATCGTGTCTTCTTGTCATTTCCATCCCTTGTTCTAAATCACTTTTACGTAAAGGACGAGTCATACGTTGTGAAGCATCAAGATGGCCAAGTTTTTCTAAAATATTAGCAATCACATAAAATGTAAAACTCAGACAAGCAAGAAATGGTCTTATATATCTACATTTAGCTGTAAACTATTACAGTAATTTGATAAGATTGACCATAATACAGCGCTGGAAAAATCGTATCATGAAAGACATCAGGTTCTTGAGTTGCGGCGATGCTCCTAGCATTGTTTGTCTGTAAATATATTTTATTGAAGCCACGAGCAAAATATTAATAAATAAACACCCAACAGTCACGGATCTACATAGTCAGTAAAATATGATTGCGTTGATTGATACTCTTTGCGTGGATACGTGGAGAAACTACGAGAGACACCGCCTTCTAAGCAATGACGAAAAAATACAATTTTTTTCGGCTAAGCTTCTAAACTACACGGGCTGTCATATCATGTCATAATTATCTATTTATAACGAAAAAAAACCGATCCTTGAAACTCTTTTAAGGCGAGATCAGAATAGAATGCTGCACTTCACGATTCTGCTCATCAGTATATAATTTACGAAAGAACTAAGCTACGTTGCGTTACGCACCTTATACGTAACGTATACTTCTGCATGATACAAAATAATTAATATTATATTCAGTCGATAAGTACAAGTGCCTCGTGCAGCGCATTGAAACGGTCTAGGTTTTAGGAATACTTTATTTAATGATCTTTAGTTTCGTGTTGTTTTTGAGCCTGAGTTACCCTTGATGCTTTTTGCTATGTGATAGGTTAATGTGTGGTAGGTATAGGCCAACTGAACGCTGCTACAGCGTTTGTAACGTTATTCTATTCAGATTACCGAATTGAAAGTGTAAACTAACACAATTTTGTTTTCTAGGCAATATCTATCTAAAATGGATTCCAGAATTAGGGGAATATAGCCATTTTCATTGATTCTGAGAGTCTAGTTCTGCGTTTTGGTGCTTTATTCAAAACTAATAATAATATGTTATAAACGTCCTTTAATTAAAATGTACTTGAAGTGCATAACTCGGAAGGATAAGTTTATTGTAAAGGGAAAGAACTTAAAGAGCTTGCAGACGGCGTTGTTAATTATTACTTGAATTATGTTGTACTAATAATAAGCACTGAATTAGATATAGATATCGTATCGTCTTTAAAATACACAAATATAGATAGGCACTGCGTAACAAAGCTCAAAATTTACAGAAAAATTATGTAATGAATCGATGAAAAGTTTTAAAATCCGAAGAGCTTTTCATTGACCGTTCGATTCGTTACCTTTAATTAGTAGCGGTGTGACTTCATTGTAAGTTTTAGATTTTGTTAATGGACAGCATCCTCGTTTGACAAATGATCCAAGACGGCTATTAAAAATCATCGCTGAAAAAAAATTCATAACAAATACTTAACTAATATGTATTATCATTCAATAAATGGAATATGCTGTGCCTAGATGTAAAAGGTTATAAACATACAGCAATCATGTCATCAAGTAAGTAATATTATGCATGTTAAATTGTTTGTATCTATTTATGTAGAGCCAAAAAAAAATATATATATATATTCTCTAATGCGAATATTGGCTTTTCAAATAGGCAAAGGGTAGGTTTATTAATACTTACCCAATATATACAGGGTGTACATGAGGACGAGGAGGAGAGCTTCATGCCAGTATATTTTCCCGTCGAGTAGTGTAAGAATTAACGCTACAACCGCCACTGCGTACATGAGACAGTCCCGGGAAACGGACCACCAATCCAGCTCCACCTTATAAAGAACAGTATTAGTATTCAAAGTGTAATTTAATTTAGATTTAATTAAGTACAGGCTCTCCTGCCTAGTAACAGAACAGTTTTAGGGACATATATTAATATTATTACAACGAGTATAGAATATATTAAGTTAACAGGGCAGGGCAGTTTGACTGAGCTTTAAAATGAGAGGGCGCGGTCTCGATTCTCGCAAGGAATAAATGTTGGTTACAAGATAAAAATCTCCAGGAGTTCTTGATATAATGGCATAAAATAATTATAAATATTTATAACAGGTCGTTCTTATGATCTTGCGTTAACATTTTGTGAGGTGAATACATCTATAGGTTTGATAATAAAATCATAATATACAGTAAGAGACGGTCTATATGAATAATATTACACTATAGTTAAAATTACATATTACACCGAACTATTACACACAGTTCTGACCCCACACTAGGTAAAACCAGTATCGTGGGTATCAAGAACTACTGGGGACTACGGTGACACAAGTTGTTATTTAATTATTTATTATATTCTTATATAGGTATATCTGTGCCTACCATAAAGAAAGCGCCAGTATATATATATATATATAGCCTATGACTAACACATATAATACACACAAGTTGCAGTTCATAATGTATACTTAAATTTTTATTGTTCACTTTCGCTATTTAATAAATCTACATGATTACATATTTAACTAAGTGATCCACAAAACACAACTGTGAGAGTACTCGAGATGTAGACACAGAACAGTTTTATTCCAGCGAGGACATAGTCGTCAACGCCATACTGAAGACGCCAGCGATTTAAGATACCTTCGAATGGTTTTTCATATGCTTACCTAGTTCACAGTACGTATGCACAGTTACCGTGGAATTGACGTTGCGTCAATGACGCTTGACGTAATATCAAAAGAAAAATCGCATTATGCTTTTGCAAGTGATGACTATTTATAGTTATAGATCTATTTGTACTTAATATGTAACAAATATTTTTCAACACAAAATAATTTCAGTGAAATTAAAACATGACTCGTAGTCCAGTAGGATGTCAAAGATTCATATCCTAGTGTTATTTTATGTACTGTTGCAAATAATAATTACCCCTGTAGCGAATAGTGCGCAACAAGCAGGAACAGCGAGCACGTTGAACACAGCAGAGCCAACGACAGCACCCACGCCCAGGTCTCCTTCAGTCACAAACGTACCTACGCAGTTAATGAACAGCTCTGGACTAGAACTGGCCGCTGCCATGAACGTGGCCCCTGCTATATCTGATGCGATATTTAGGCCTGAAAAATCTGTTTCTTGAAATAGACTCTGGGGTTTAACTAAAATATTTGATGACATAAATTAAAGAGTAAGTAAATTCTAGTAATTATAATACGGGAAGCGATATGTAATATTTGAAATTTTGTGAAACCCTCTAGAACTAGTGTGCACAAAAACCTAATGGCACGGCGAGGCCTAATGGAGAGTTATATAGCGAGACAGAGTTTGCGATTGAAATAGCAGTCCTAGGGCATACGCCTCTTTTTATTTACATTTGTAATAATTAGTCATTACCACTCGCTTTAACAAATAAGGAAAACATACCATAATCTAATCTAACCTTAACGCCTAAGAATTCTAACAACAGTAATGCGAAGTATCTGAAATCTAACAATCCAAATGGTGGACTAAAGTTTTACATTTTCATATAGGAGGAGGCCTGCACGCTGCTGCTGTATCCAGCCGTGGGGTCAGTATGGAACCTAATTTTATTTTCATTATTTAAGAATTTATAGAAAGGATAAGGGTAATGTGTAATCACGTAGGAAAGAATGTTTTCACAGCATTGCGTATACGTAAAAGAAAAATCAAGGATAACTACGAGTGAGTTGAGCGAAGTAAATTAAGTAAACAAAGATATCGTGTTGATATATATCATGCTCAGTAATGTCAATTTATATCATGTAATATTAAATCTAAATCTGTATGCATGTTGGTCAGCTTAGCGCGTCGTTTTAATTAAAAATTGGTAAATTAGTTTAAAAATAGGTATAACAATATTAACCACGTTGTATTGGTACGTACGTCTGCATATGATGTCGATGGCTGGCACGAAGTAATGCTCACAAATGCTTCCTAATAGTAAGAAGCAGTAAATTGCTAAAATGCAGTGAATCAAAATGAAGCCCTGAAAGTAAATCAATAATCTTGACATATATTCAACCACAATTTATACTTTTCCAACAGACTACATAAGGTACTAAATATTTACTATACTTTCAAATATTCATTGTAAATATTATAAAAAAAAGCAGCGATAGCCTAGTTGGTTTCGGCGCGGAGTGTCAAGACGAACGTCGTATGTTCGAAACCAAAATGGCATACACCTCTGACTTTTCTAAAGTTACGTGTGTATTAAATGTTAATTATCGCTTGCTTTAACTGTGAAGGCAAACATCGTGAGTAAACCTGCATACCAGAGAATTCTCATAAGAATTTCGAAGGTATGTAAAGATTACCAACCCGCATTAGGCCAGCGTGGTGGACTAAGGCCTAACCCCTCTCATTAGTAGAGGAGGCCCGTGTCCAGCAGTGGGACAATGTATAATACAGGGCTAGTATTATTTTATAAATATTATTTAGTATTATTGTTAAGTCTTACTTATTCTAATTGAGTATAAGTCCATAACTTGGATAATACTCTTCACTTACGTGCTGCCGCTGATAACGAGTCAAGCCATCAGTAGGAAATTCTAGAATAGCAGGATGCGTGCAGTTCTTTCCATCATCCAAAATACCAAGAAGATGTCGCGACGAGAAAGCATTGGTTTCACCTGAGTAATAAATATAATAAGATCGTTTGAAACGTGTTTTTCATAAAATCGATGGAACGCACTGAATGAGAGTGAGTTTCCGTTACAGTATGGATTATAATAATACCTGAATTAGCATCGACAGATAACTGCGGTGTATCTCGATACATTTTATTATCATCATTGATTAAAAAGTATACTAGTGGGATTCCGAAAAACAAAACCACTCGAATAATAACAGAAATTTTGTATTTACACTCAACATGTCTAGTCCTTAATAACATTTTTGCCATTTAAAAACAACAACAATAACTTAAATGTTACCCGTCTAGATTCAAAATATCACCGCTTTACACAATTTTTAATTTGTATTTAGCTAATATCAAATGAAAAAGTCGTATATTTTGCTGTATACGCAGCTTAATGGCATTAGAAAATAAATTCTTAAACTATACACATAAATAAACATAAACGTGTTAGAGTGCCTGCAGTTGAAAACTTACTGCACGAAGGGAATTCTTTCGGCCCTTGATGAAAATAAATGATTATAATCGATAAATATTATTATTAGTGGATAGGTACACGCCGATATCACTGTTATCAAAGGTAACGCAAATAAAACAGGCGCTTTTGATCATCACAGGTAGCTAAAGAGAACCGCTTAACTGTATCTTACGCAATTTTGCTTCATTTTACATTAATAAAAAAAGTATGTATAATAAGAAAATTCGTAATACGTAAATACGTAATTGTCAGGAGTATATCTCAAGATTTGTGAACTGATATTTAGCTGTCACAAATAGACAATTAAGTAATAGCCAAAATTACAGTCATGAAATATTAGTCGACTGTGGCATCTGTAGTCAGCACCCTATAATTGTTGCACGTAATGCATGTTATGTTATAACGTTCGCCATTTGCTAGGATATGGCAAGGATTGGGTGATTAATATAAATAATAAATAACACCCAACAGTCACACACATAGCCCTGATCCCACACTAAGATACGAGAGAGACTTTCGGTCTTACAACACACAGACCCGGACACAAATACCTGTCTGTCACACAAACATTTGTCCCGGCGTCGGAATCGAACCCACGGCCTCTCGTTTCATAGCCGGCTACTCGCCTACTGCGCCACGGAGGCTGTCGAAATATATCTATGCACTTCTCATAAATTGTTACTGGCGCGTTGCGATGTTGTCGTTTTTCCGTATATTAAATGTTTGCTGGTCACGTAACTGTGTTTTCAGTTTGTCGTGTCCTAATGTTAATGATGCATCTGGCTCAATATAGCAATTCAGGAAGTGTCGTGTCGCCTTAATCAAGCACTATACACGAACGTTCCATAATAGCTTATTACGCCTAATTCAATCGTGTGGAATTATGTACGAACTTCAAACTGTACGTAGTAGTGGATCACTATTAAGAAATCACACCGTATTAAGAGTATATTCATTTATTGTGATGCTTAAAGATTCATTAGAAGACTCTCTTTGAACCTCATAGGTGGGTTTTTGTTTTGAAACTCCGACAACCCCGTTTTGAACGCCTATTTTTTTGGAGGGTAGGTAACTTTGAGCTTAAGCTGCAGCTGCGCCATCTGCAACTTCCATCTCTTCGATAATTGATAGCAGACATATTGTGTATGAATAGTTTTCGATGAGTAGGCTGACGTATAGTGTTTAGGTTCAGATAAAGGATAGGGCAAGAAGTTACTACAGAAATCCAACTTAATTAAACTCAGGCCTAACATATGATAATACTGATATTATTATGAGTATTATGCTGGTCACGGACCTCCTCTACTGATGAGAAGGGTTAGGCTTTAGTCCACCACTGGTTTATAGACTGCGCGCATGCCTTTGGAATCCTTATGCGTATCTCAGGTGTACAAGTTTCTCTACGATGTTTTCCTGCACAGTTAAGGCAAGTGATAATAAACAATGAATACACTTTTTTTCATTTTTTATTTTTAACTCGGCACGGCAAATTGAATACACTGCACCTGATGATGCAATATTTGTCTGTTACGCAAACATTTGCCTCGGTGCGGGAATCGATCCCACCCATGGCCTCTGGTTTCACAGCCTGCTAATCGCCCGCTGCGCCATGGAAGCTGTAATATATAGGTAATCTATACCTATAGATATTTTTTTATTATTATTTTATTATTCTCTTTAGTTTTTGAAAATCCATATATTTATTGTAATGTCATATGTGTATATTGAAAATATCAACCATCGAAGGGTCCGGCTAGGTAAACCTATTATAATAAAAAAATCATATAAATACGCGGTACGAAAGGTTAGGTGCGCTTAGCCTAAATTTTTTTTTGTTGGAGTACCACATTTTCGTCTACATATTCCTTAAATCAATAACATTATTTATTATGATAAAGTATGTAATTCATTCAGACATAACTTAGGGGAAACATGTTAATGTTATCTTTATATTCATTACTTTCGTTTCCTTTCCAGACACTAGTTACAGATATCCGAATATAAATTGAAATGAACAGTAAAATTATTAACTTTATCTATAACGCTGAAATACAATTTTATAAAGAACCACCCACAGGAACGTGGTACAGAAGCTATAGGGTATTAAAGGGGTTCTACTGCACCTGACTAAGTTTTATATTTCCAACTCCTCCCTATATTTCTATTTGATTAATTTCGTTGCGGGATAAAAGACAGTTATGAAGCATTCCCAGAGACTCGCCGAGTTTCATTACTCGGTGTCGAAAAAATGCGTGCCATTGTTGATCCTGGCTAAACAGGAGTTACAATGGCGGGTGTGTGGGCGGGATAGTCTCACCTGACTAAGTCATAAAACTGTACATAGCTATGTCAGAGAGTGGTATTACCCTAGCCTTGAACAAGCCCAATCACCCTGTTGATAAAACCAAAGACATTATTGCTCTAACCCATCACGAATTACAGAGCAAAATACTAACAGTAGTAGATACGGCTTTCTTGCAATCTGTTAATAAAAAAATAATAAAACTCCATTTTATTAACTTATTAAACTAATTCTTTTTCCAAGGCTGTTGTTTGAAAGAGGCAAAATGTAAACAATTGATACCTAATTCTTTTTCACGGCTCATGGATAAAAATATTCCACTAATCTATAGATTACAGTAGTTGAAGTGGTCAAGAAACTTTCCGCTGTTTGCTGAGGTGAACAGATAGAGTAGGTACCGACATCATGTAATACAACATGATTATCAATACAAATAACGCGATACGGTATTAGACGAGATATATGTGCCACATGTGGGGAAATTAATTCATCAAACACAATCTCTATAATTGGATAAAACAAGAATGCAGGTTGATTGATTTCAGGATTTTTATTGTATGTTTTTTTGATAAATTGGTTAGTTTAATTACCGCTTTATACACCAAGGGTAAGTACTAAAACATTCGCAAATTGCTTTGTTTAATAAAGAAAAAAATATATACCAGTTTCACATTTGTTAATTTATCATTTTTCTTTTCAGAATGTCCTGAATACTGATTAAATTAAGGTAATATGTGTATGTTATAATATTATTGGATTATACACCACATTTTAATTCTATAATTAAATAAAATATGAAGCATAGGTACCTTATCTTCATGTGTATGTTTATATTAACAATGGTATTTATATAGATATTTATTTGATGTGTCTACATTACCATCAAGTTACAAACCTCCTCTGTGACGCCTACATAAGTGCAATATTATGATATGACTCACAATGATCATAATAGTTTACTATGAATGTCCGAGCTCACATCTTTTAATTAAGTATAAAGCGCTGTCCACATTATCCGGTCAGGTTGTCGTCAGTATCCCGTCAGGGCAAGAAAAAAATGCTATAGAATATAGATATTATATTGGCAAAATGGTTATGGATCCGTATCAGGCGTACCCGGGTCGTCACGTTGGTGTTCTGGAGCATATTGTTCTGATGTAATTACACATTCGCCGTGAGCGGAGACTATTATTTTTTAGACTTTCACGATTTCTATTCAAATCGGGAAAGTCTAAAAAAATATTGTATAATAATACAGTCAACCAGTGACCATGGCCGACGCAACTCGGTTGAAGCGTCGGAAAATAAATTGTTATTTATACCATTAAGTATAGCGCGATTAAGACCCGATCATTAATTTCATAATATCCTATTCATTCTATAACACCACTGTAACATTGGATAATATGTAATGAATACAAAACGTTTTCTCCTTCATCTAGTGCAATTGAGATAATTGTTACTTTTTGTCTAATGTTTCCAAGGTCATCATAGTGGGCATACTAAAACTTCTCAATAGACTATACCGATTTTCTTGATATTTGTGTACCAATAACGTCATCCGTCACATCCGACGGCAAGTCTCTGAACTTGGAAGACGGAAATATGTGTGTGCACAGCGCCTATTTGTTAGAGTCGCGTGGCACAGCCGCAGCCACATTTTCTTTGTCGCGTGGAAAGCATTTTATTATTGTCGCCCTCTCCGGGCGAAACGGAATGAGAATGAAACGGTTATGCTGGACTAGCTGGTCTAACGATCCAGTATCCACCTCGCCCGGATGATGGCTATCCGGGCTGACGCTGGGCCGAGTCCCTACTCCCTACGTACTTACACCCCACCGGAAACTACTAGCTAAAACCCTTTTACGGCGCTTACGGAGCGAACCCGCGGTATTCTAAGGAGTGCTAGAATTGCAGCCGGAGTCGCCCCTGCGAGGTGCCACCCCATCTCCATGGACCAGCCGCAGCCATGCCGCCGTGATCGTATCGTATGCTTGAGACATTTCAGATAATGGCAAAACCGTAAGACGCGAGCGTTAGTGATATCTTCCCCTGTCAAAGTTATAACAAAAACTCCATTAACGCTAAGTGTTAATGAGGCTACCATAGAATAATAGTCTGTAACTGATGTAAGTACTACACAGTACAACCGTGTAGACACGGCGGTATTGAAGCTTGCATCTGACGCATGACGTGACCATCGGAATTCAACCTTAATAAATTAACATTTGACCCGACGCGTCAGATTATTAAAATCAGAGTTGGTACCTATTTTGTCAGTCCGAGTACCCAGTTCTTTTCCAGTTTCGTCATACGGCGTAGGTGGAATTTCGAAAAAAAACTAGTTGTAGTCACATTACAACAATGATAATATTTTATGACTGTAGGCCAGATAACAACTAATTTGTAATCAATACTCGTATCCAGCATAAATCGTATTTATCCTAGTAGATTACTTTAAAGCCAAGGTATATTTCAATAAGGACAATGACCTCAATCGTGGTTATTGCAGTAATATAAACAATTTCCGCGTGTATGTAGAAGCATGAGCAGTGCATTGAGAAGGCCTGGACCTATGTGCGGATGAAGCATGGATACTCGCGCTGGGAGTCACTCCCGCACTACGCCCGAGCGCCGCCCGACGTACGTGTATTGTATGGAAATAAATAATTGGCCCCCGTATTCTTCTTTTGACGAGCTCTCCGGCGGATCCATTATGTCCATTTGAGCGTGAGCGGTGGCATTCGGACGCCAGTGGCGACGTCCTCGGTCGCCTGCGTCGCGCTCCACACAACATCACCTCAATATGAATACCTCCGATCGAGGTACGACACCACGTCTTTCCTTTTATTAAAACATCCAGACGAGGAATTGTATATCGTTCTAGCATTTATTAAATCCGGCCACCGACCAGCTCTCCTGTGAAGTGCGTGTGTATCGTCGCAGCAAGGTTAAAGAAAAGTAGGACGGAAGAGCGTCCAATTCCCGGTGATGGATCACTACTATTGCGGAGTTAATCCAGTGGAGCTAAGAGAAGATAATATTCCAAATTCTCGTGCTAGTTGTTTGTAGTGATTGTAGTGTCCAGTGACGCGGCGTCGTAGCTTTCTCTGCCAAGTATCGTAAGTAAGGAAGTCTCGTGCGCTGATTCCTGCTAAATGTTACATCAGGTACAGGATTGTTAAGGAATACAATATATATTTGACTAATAGCTTTCCTACTTAAGTAATATTTTTTGATTTAATGGTTACTTGCTAATTGTAAGAGGGGACGTAGTTATATCAATTAATGAAAAATATGATGATAAGAAAGTATCTGAAATATTTTAAAGTTTTTTTATAATTTGTATATATACTCAATACTCATATTGTATTACTTATTTATAATTTTTGTTGGTATAGTGTTAATTAAAAAATCTTTGATAAGTAAACAGTCGCAATGATACTAGTAATGTTAAGAACACTTTTTTAAAGTAAAAAGCGACCATCGGTAGCCGTTCACGATAATGAACCTGTTGTCCACGATATGCTGTACTTTTTTCGTAACTGAAACGAATCTAATAATGACTGAATATGTGTATTTTTATAGTTTTACATAACATTAACTTATATTTATATCGTTGAAGGGAATTTCAAGGGTGCAGCAAGTGTAGCGGTAAACCGAGCTTATTCCTGTCCCTATGATGTGGGCGAGGATGCGAGTCTATCGCTTTATCGGGTACAAAGTCCAAAACCGACAATCTTGAATCGAAAACCTGTAAGCCTACTCTTGAAATCAATTCCAATCTCGAACTCGATACAGTTTCAATTCCAATCTAGAAGATATTGGATGAGTTAAAACTCACTAAACTAAATGAAATAGAGTATTTACGAACTAGCGATCGTAAATACTCTATTTTATTTAGTTAGTAAAAATTCCGCCGTATTCAGTTAGATCGTGCGCTAGTGTTGCGTTCAAGAGTGCCAATTGTACAGTTTTCGAACCCAAACCTAATTTTAAATTGGAACTGAGTGTCAAGAGTAACCCTCCTGATCCAAATTTAGATCCATAAAGAAATGTGAAAGAAAATCACATTAATTAGCGAATAATGGTCGATTTTATGTGTAAGTCCCTTGAATTTAATATTCGATTTTCTAGATTGGAAATAATATCAAAGTAGATCATTGAATCGGTGAAAAGTATACACCAAATAATACCTGTATATATTTTAACACGTTAGTTACTTTTTTAATTTTAACTGGCTAAATTTGGATAGATTTGAATAATAGATTGTTTATTTAGTTTAGATTGCTTTTCCGGCATAGTTTCTCAGTTCTCTCATCATTTTCATCCAACAACCTATGCAACATTTCATTTGTTTCACGAGGAATATTACGTGTAAGTAGTGATTTGTTTATGTTACAATAATGTCATCAGCAGTATCTATTTGCCAGTTAGACTGTCGTTCCTAAACTTGGAAGGGGGAGGCATGAGCACCGACTCGGCGCCTCATCCGGTCCTCGCGCAAATTATCAATTGGCCGTCGTCGACTCAGGGCTGTCAGCGTGCAAGGTTGAGCTCCGATAGTCTTCACGTGACCTGCCCCTGTCGCTGTTCCAAATCATTCCCACTTTTCCTTGGCCATTAATAATCATACGCTCTCAGTAACATTGAAATGGGTCTGTGTATTTTTGTTCGCATGTAAATCCATAAATAGTATTGTTAAAACAATTGTGTACTTAACAGCAATCATTAATTTATGACCAATTAAATATAGGCCTATAATTCCCTACGACTGATAATAGGAAATAGTCACGTAAGTAAAGTAGTAAATGGCACAAGGATCATCAAATCGAAAGACGAGTTATGGCGTGTTAATGCGGACTTCCTGTCTTCTCAGATCTGTCAATTTTCTTCTTAATGCACTTGGTGCTATTTAAGTGTCTTAACGAGGTATGACACGCACATTTCGGCACATGTAGACCACCATCACATCAGTCAGGAGTACAGCATGAGCGCTGGCACCGACACGTCGTGTTTACTAAAATCAGCTAATTCAGTTAAACAAGTTAGTGCAGTGGTCATTTGAGACAATTTGTTCACGATTGGCTTGTTGACTTTGCTATTTGCTGGAGCGGGTTTAGAGAACTACAGGAAGCGTGTTTATTAATCAAGAACGCCATGCCTTTCCTGGCCCATAGTATGTACAAGATTTGAATTAAATGTTTTTGGTATGTGGTGGATTAATAACGCCACTTATTTTGTTTTAATACTATATGTGTGTATCTGTAGTATGGAAGTAATAAATTAATATTACAAGCTACGTATTATACTGTGCCCACTGCTGGGTACAAGCTTCCTCTATTAATGAAAGAGGCTAGGCCTTAGTTGACCACATTGCTTTGATTCGGGTTGGTGGAGTTCACAGCTTTCAGGTTGCCGGATGATGTTTCCTTTACTACTAAAGCGAGCGATAAGTAATTATAGATGTGCGTAAAATAACTCCAAATTTGGTGGTCCGAAAGGTGGTTGCCCTAGGGAATGGAATGAACCTGCGATCTGTCCGCTTATTTCAATGTTGTTAATTTAACACCCGGCTGGAACGGAGTTACTTTCGCTATATGTCTTTTGTGTTAAGTAGTAATTATATAAAATTATAAATATTTTTGCATATTCTCAAAATTGTCGGCAAGCTGAATCGATTGAAAAAGTTTTAGTTTCCTAGGTGACCGGGAAGTGCCTCAAAAATCACTACAAAAGGATGTTCGTTTTTGGTGTCGTTTTTCAATTTTAATTTTTTTTCGGTCTAGCCCCTCAGCTCGCAAAAAATGCTGACGTGCGATGAGGAACTTCGTTCCAATTTTTTTTCTAATAAAATATTTTCCCCATATTGGAAGTTCCTGATTACTAATAAATTAAACAACTTATGATGTCGTATTCCGCGTTTTTTTGAAGTCTTCTCCCAACAAGTTCGGCATTTTCACTATTTGTCATCATCGGGAAAAGCAGTTGGCCCAGTCCCAGTCTTTAGACGTCTCCTCAATGGCCTCTTCGAAAACTATCACCGCTGCTTCTAAAGTCGTGAAACAAATGATACCTCGAAGTATATTCTATATGTGTTCTAGCTCCAAATTGTACGTGGGGTGATCGACATCTCCATGTATGATGTCTTCAAAAACACCGTTGTTATCTTAGTATAGTGGACGGATTTCTCTGATGATGATCATGATAATATAATAATCTATAGGTTTTATTTTAAAATACTATTGTCTATTTGGGGATTAAAAATCAAATTCTAAATATTAATAGTATTAATTAAGTAATCATTTATCCTCCTCGCCTCTCCTTATTTCAATATTATATTTTGTATATTTCGGGAGGGGATTGGACCCCCAAAAGACATAATATATATATATATATATATGATTTAACTTTTGTCACTTATCATGTGGACATTTCCCATAATGCCAAAAAAGTTATTATTTTACTAATGTTTCAACATTTCGTGACTTCCTCCAGCAAATGTTTAAGGGAAAGACCGACTGTGCTGATTGACTCTTTCTTCCAGATTTGAAACAGTACATCCAATTTCTGTCTTCTTCTGCTATCATGTCATTTTATGACACACTCTACTCTTTGTATCGCCGCTTGTTTGACTGGTGTTAATGAATGATGAAATGATGCAATAGCTTTAATATTGACTTGGATATTTTTTTAATAAGTGGCTATTTACGTACGTAAATTCATGCATCATCACCAACTAGTAAAACATAATTTGATATGGCCCATGAACGACAATAGGGATATGAGATGAAGTAATTTCAGTAACTTCTTCAATTTCTGCGTGGTTATCACCACTTATGTGTTCCTTTGTGCCATAAAGCGTTCTGTTAATTTCATTGGGCCGATTTAATTTAAAAAATTGTTGGGCGTATCTTGGCGTTACTTCGTCAACAGATTTCTTCCCGCTAATAAAATTTACACTAAATATAACGTCGTGAAATCTAGAAAACCATGACCATGAATAATCGAAAAGTAGACTTATTATTACATAAACTATTGTAATCCTACTAATATTATAAATAAGTATAAGTTTTGATGGATGGATGGATGGATATTTGTTACTCAATCACGCTATAACGGCTGGACGGATCTGGCTGAAATTTGGCACAGAGATAGATTATAGTCTGGAATAGCACATAGGCTACTTTTTATCCCGGTAAAATATACAGTTCCCGTGGGATAGTTTAGTTTTTCACAGAACAAGGGATCGACATGATTTTTTGCATAGTGGTAGTTATAATAAAAAATGCTTCAAGTTTGAAATTTCGAGAAGTTTATCGACTATCAGTCGCTATCTATACTAATACTATAAATGCGAAAATAACTCTGTTTGTTTGTTACCTTTTCACGTCTAAACGGCTGACCAGATTGTGATGAAATTTGGCAAGGAGATAGATTATATCCTGGAGAAGGACATAGGCTATATATTTTTCTTAAAAAAACAACCTTGAAAGGGGTCAAATAGGAGTTCAAAATTTGTATGGAAAATCCATAATTCCTCGACTTAGGAATCTGGAAATTCATATTTAGGCTTTGGTAGGAAATAAAGAAACACGTGTTTCAAAGTTTTTGAAAAATCATCCGTAAAAGGGGCAAAGTGAAGTTAAACTTATGAGGTATTCTTTAGATGCAATCTCAAGATTCAGACACAACACTTGAAGGGTTGGACAATTGCTACAGGTGCCTCAGTGCAGAAGACAACTCCTTGGATTGTATACTTCTGCTCCCGAGAATAACCTCCACGCGGGCGGAGCCGCGAGCAACAGCTAGTATAAAATATAAATGTTCATTACGGCTTCATTACGAAATTTTCTGTTGTTGCGAAGAATCTACTATCTTATATTAGTTGGTTAGTAACCATTTCAACCTCACAAATAATTATTATTCTTATCCCTACAAGAGCCCAAAATCAATGCCCTTGACAATGTAGACTGTTAGATTTTTCGGAGACATAGTAAAATCTACATTTTTGGCTGCCTCACAGAAAACCAGACCAAACAAACACAACGTGAAATTAAAGCTTATTGATGCATTTTGTATCGTAAATGAAATTTCCAAAAACCTAAACACATCTTCCTTTTAAGAAAGACCTATGGAAATAAAATCGCATAAAGTGGTTATCGATAGATATTTTTTATAGTCATATTATTTAGTGTATTTTTGTGCGTATTTATGGTCTATAGGGACTCTACAAGTTGACTGTGGCTCTACGTACACCTTACAAAGGTTCAGGATTCAACTTCGCCATTTCCATGTACATATTTATATTTTGTCAACTTGATTTTGAACATGCAGCACTACACCCTCGATCCCATATTCTATTTCATTTATATATATGTAATATGTCTAGTATTCTTTATTTAAAAGTATAATTAACATTTTTGAATATCCATAAAATAACATTGACTATATGGAAATATCACATTGCGACACCAAGGATAAAAGCCTCC
The DNA here is from genome assembly GCA_905220505.1 of Laothoe populi. Lineage (NCBI taxonomy): Eukaryota > Metazoa > Arthropoda > Insecta > Lepidoptera > Sphingidae > Laothoe > Laothoe populi. The sequence continues at coordinate 12,861,791 of HG992149.1, read as the reverse complement.
GTCCTCCAACGCCTCAGTGTGAAACCTTCTCTTAATGCGTGTCGTATTCAATAATGCCTTATGAGTCTGACCCTTGACCCAATGATCAATTGAGAGCCTCGGAAGATGTTAGTCAAGGATTTATGTTATCAACCCATTGGTGAAAACGAACTTCGGGATAATGATTGTGGTACATATTTTATTAATATCCAGATTGTTTCGAATTCATTTTAAACCTATACTAACAAGACTGTTTGATTGATATTACTAATAATGATTTAAAGGCTTGCTTGCCATCTGCCTTTTAGTCCTAATCTAGTCCTGTAGATATTAATTCTAATTTAATTATATTCTGTACTACAGCCCGATAAATAGATGCAACGTTTGTATTTATAATTTTTGTTTCAAATTATTCAGTCACACATTGTTTCAATTGATGTAGATTTAGTATTTGACACAAACTATATTGTTACAAATAAATAAATAACTAGGAATTGTTACTAAACACCCTGTGTTACTTGGGTCACAAAAGTTTTGCGCAAGTAATAAATAAAACTATGTATAATATGCTGATACCTTTAAAATTATCACAATTCATAAAAAAGTTTTTTTAATTCATAAAAAGTACACCGACTTCAATGAAAAACAAATTATGCGTCTCTATAAAATTTCAAGGTTTCCCTCGATTTTTCTGAGATCCCATCATTAGATCCTGATTTGGTGCCAATGGGACCACCTGGGAGGTATACCCATTTAAACAAAAAAAGAATTTCTCGAATCGGTCCAGGCGTCTTCGAGTAATCGGGTGACATACCTCCTCCTTTTTTGAAGTCAGTTAATAATCCCAGTTACTTGTTTTTTACAGTTTTTTGTTCTTCCAGAGGCCAGTATAGTCATGAAACATTTCAGAAATATCACCGCGAGCATCTTTATTTCCATAGTTATAGTTTGTTTCAACTTTGATGTTCTGATGTCGATTCCTAAAAACAATTTATTATATTCTTTTCACCTGTATCGTAACAATAAATTCTATATTCATCTCTTAATGCAACGCCACGGTTAAACTTTAGCGGCATTCCGTTGCACTAATGAAAGCGTGCCCATTTTTTGTATGATGTAAGATTGTAAGTAATCCAGCGGCAAAAAAGCTTTCTGGTTTTAAATTTCTGTAATCTTTAGAATTTTTGCTATGGCGATCCCTAATTGTCCATGAAATTCCTCATAGGTGATGCGCGGATTGTCATCAATAAGTCGCCTGACCGTTAGCACATTTTCCTTAGTTGCTGGCAATTAGTACAGAAGAGAGACGAACGTAAGGAGTTTAACCATGAAGCGATATGTACCCACGATTAAATTCTAACACTGTTCAAATATAGTGCTTCACTTAAAATAAAATCTAAATTATTAAGATGATTTCATAATCATTCATTATTTTTTCGAGTTCCCTAAAATTGCATTATGAAGATTGTGAAAGTTATTAAAATGTTTACATACAAACTGCGCGTTTAAATGTGATATAAATCTTTTATAACCTAGTTTGTAAATTGATAAGTACCTATATAATTTGTCAGTGTGATGCAATCACGTATTCACTTACTATGTAAGACTGTTTTCAGGAGTGGAAAGATTGAACAATAGTTTATTATACCCTCTTGTATTGAAGGTAAGAGGAAGTACTTAAGTAGAGTATTAACATAAGTCGCAAGCGCAATATTTTAAGCAACAATTGATAACCTGTACTAACTATATTTTTACTTTATTCCAGGTTTCACAAGAGAAGATACATAATCCGGTATTGTTTTTCCGTATCGGGCTATAAATACAGGCTATAAATCTGTTACTTTATACACACAAAACATATTTGTTAGAAAATATTGTAAAGATAACATTCACACGATATCTTTCAACATCTATACGTTAGCAGGACCCGTTAATCTCATATTATTATAACGATTCAACTAGGTTATGAACTGTGCCTTCTTCATTGACAAAAACATTATTGTATACGTTTAAGTATATATATAGAAATGTATTTTATGATATAACAGTTATTTTCATTTTGTTATTTTTATTATATGTGCAGTATGTCTTATAGTAACTCAACAGTGCGAATTACACTTAATTAGTAATTGTAAGTAATTTACAAATATATATTTATCCAAAGACTAAAATTGAAAATTGAATAGTTTCGTTTATATTCAACATGATAATAATATTTCACAATCACAGTACACAATGTACTTTTCCAGAATTGTCAGTAGAATATACATTATTCAATATTGTTAATTGTCCATGTTTTTCGAGTGGTTAAAATAGCGAAAAATTATTACAAAATTCTAATAGCTTTATAAGCCCATTCTTTGGATAATAATGGCTATATGAATATAAATAGTAGATTCCACAAGTCGATAACCTAAGATAAAATGGATAACCATATCTTACTTTAAAGATGGTGCCATTTTACTAAAATATAAATAGTAAATTTAGAAAGTTATTTACGGTTAAAACATAATTACACTATAGTTTAAATGTTGTTAATGTTTGCTAAAGTTGAGATGCTCCAACTATAGTCAATTCTGACTGTAGAAAATCTAGTTTTTAAGTATCCCGTCTAGGCAAAATCAGACACGATTTCCATTTGACTATTTTTCAGTTTGACGCGTGACTATAGTTGAAACAACTTGACGACGTTATTTTAACTACGAAAAAAGACTTCAATAACAGTTGAAATTGACTACAGTTGTAAAAACAATTAAATATAAATAGAAATTCAGCTTCAGTAAAAATAAATGTTGGGTAATTCCAGATGGGTACCTTCGCAATTGCACGCCGCCTGCCATCGATGATTTTCCGGCGGGCCTGTTTACCGAGGCCCAGCGACAACACGGGGCTATTGTGTTACATGCCCTGATTTCCCTTTATCTCTTCGTGGCCCTCGCGGTTGTGTGTGATAAATTTTTCGTCCCGGCTGTCGAAAAAATATGTCATGGTAATATATTTCCTATGCTATATTTAGTGCTTAAGTAATTTAAAGTTTATGTATTGGATATATCGGCGTACATTATTATAAAGTTATGGTTAATGTAATAAATATGACGCTGTCATAGATAATAGGTACGTACACTTTATATCAACATATTAACTTAACATATTCAATTGAATATATTACTGTAACGATTTAAATAAATAAAAAACATAGGTAATTTTAATTAAACACGCAAATTAGGCCACAGCAAAATACATTTTTATTTCTCAGAACTATATAACTAATAGAAAAAAAAATCAGAGTGACTAAATATTAGGTCACATTTATCTATCTAACTACACTCCTTGACAAATATGGCGAACAAAAATGGATACATCAAAAACACGATTTTAATGATACGTCAATAATGTAATAATAGAATCATATTTTTTTTGTTTTACAGTTAGCTTTAAACAAGCACTGAATTGTCGCTATAAGACTAGTCTAACTAGACTAATCGACTTAGCCATACCGTTTAGTAGATGAATTATATATGTTTCATTTAGTTGAAGCATTTATGGTTCCGATTAAGTTGACCTTTTATAAATGTGACTACACAAGGTTCACTCTTACATACATTGGTATATGCAGACAATGCGTACTGGTGCTATTCTTTAATGACCTTTGTACCTTCATTTTACCTTCCTTGTGTGGTAATGAAATAATTTGCCCTGTTTCAGCGCTCAATATGACAAATGATGTAGCAGGTGCAACGTTTATGGCAGCAGCGACATCCGCGCCGGAGCTATTTGTGAACGTGATAGGCACTTTTATCACTGAGGGTGACATCGGAGTCGGAACGATCGTCGGTTCTGCAGTTTTCAATATTTTAGCAGTCGCAGCCTGTTGCGGCATAGGTGCCGGAATGGTAAAACACTTTATGTTCAACTATACAATACGCGTTACTACAGTGTGTATTCTGTGTATACAGAATGTCATTTAACTGATGGAACGTTGATGTTATGAAAGTGAAAACGGTACAAATTAAATTTTTCACACATAAGTAATTATATATTAACAGTTATGTCTAGTATGCCGTTACTTATTTAAATAACGTAAGTGTAATGGGTCTGAAGCATCAATTACTATGAGGAAATTTAAATTAACTTCTAAAATCAATTCCATTTTTAATGGAACTCATTAAGTTATTTGTTACGTATGTTATATTTAATCAGCACTTTTTATTATAGGTTGTGCCCTTAGATTGGTGGCCACTAACAAGGGATTGTCTTGCTTATGGCATAACAGTTTCTATTCTTATATGCATCATGCACGACGAATACGTGCAGTGGTATGAAGCTTTCCTACTTGTCATGCTCTACGGAGTATATATTTGTATCATGTATTACGACAAATCAATACAAAACTTTGCTAAGGGTAAGTTTTTTATTAATTTATATTGTGACTATATAACTATATATTCCAGAGTAAAAATGGACGTATTATTCACAGGAAGTTGGAAATATATTTCTAATATGTTAAAGAAAACAGAAGAAAAACAAGACAGTGGACTTAGTATAGATAATGGTATGGGTGTTAATTTCTAGAGTCCGTACTTATTTTTCAAAATGTGTTTTATCTTATAAAATTAAACCTATTTTTCAGAAATAGATATTAAATCATCTATTCCTGAAATTAAAAACGATTTACCTATGGACTATCACCAACACAACGGTAATATAAAAAGCGTCTTATCTCTTCGCTCAGACACCAATGATAAAGTTAGTGAAGTCGATACATTTACAAAACCACCAGCTCATGACGAAGTGAACATAAAGAACATCAATATTGAAATAGAAACAAAACCAACAGATATGGAAATTGTCTGCTCTGTAGAAAATCCCGATACGTCTATTTTAGATGCAAATACCAAAGACACCAACGATAAATATGAACATTCTCTTTGGAAATGGCCAAGTGGCAGAAGCTGGCTAACGAAGGTACAAAGCCAATATATTTTTGCAATTTGTAATGTTGCATTCTTACTAAAATGTTAAATATTGTTTGTTTTACAGACTACTTGGATAGTAACATGGCCTATTCATTTGGTCTTCTTATTTACAATACCAGATTGTGAGAAACCACGATTCAAAAATTGGTTTCCATTGACCTTCATTATGTGCATTGTATGGATAGGTTCTTTGTCGTATATAGTTGCGTGGATGATTACTATTATCGGTGAGTCCAAATATTTTGTTTCTTTTTCTTCATATAAAACCACTTGGCTGTAATAAGTGTGTAGTAGTCAAAAAATATTACTACAAATATACTTACTATAATACTCATCTTACGACCTCTTTAAAGATTCACTAATTAAAGAGTTATTTTTCCAGGTGATACATTAATGATTCCGGATTCAGTAATGGGAATCACATTTCTCGCTGCTGGCACGTCAGTCCCAGAGGCAGTATCAAGTGTGATAGTGGCAAAACAAGGTACATTTTTTAAATTAGGTATACATTTTGCTCTCCAGTAACAAAATAATTTTGATTAATAATGTAATAAAATGTTTTTCAGGACACGGTTCAATGGGAATCAGCAATTCTATTGGATCTAATACATTTGATATTTTACTGTGCCTCGGTCTCCCATGGCTGATCAAAGCATCCCTTACTCCGGCAGAACCTGGACACTACTGGGTCAGGATCATACATAAATATTAAATAAGCTTTTGCCGCGAATGATGATTTTATCTTGCGTTTGAGCTTTGCGAATTAATAATTAAACACTGTTTCTCCATTTATTAAAAAAATTGCATTGCGACTTAATTTTACTCTCTTATGAGCTCTGTGTAAATAAAGACATTTCAACAGGTTAAAATAAACTCAATGGGATTGGAGTACTCGGCCATATCATTGCTGTCGACGCTGTTGCTGCTGTATCTGACATTTTGGTTTAACAAGTTCAAGTTGGACGCAGCAGTGGGGCGGGCTTGTCTCGCTATGTACGCGATGTTTCTTGTTCTTGCCACTCTGATAGAACTTAACGTTTTCTTCCCAGTCAACGTGCGTACTTGCAAGAGAACAGAACTCAAGTCCTAGGCCAGTGTTTGAAATTACGGACCTTAAGCTATTTAAGTGCAAAACATAAGAGCTAGTGGTACCTCACACAAAATGCTTTACAGTCAAAGTGCGCTAACACTCTAGAATGAGTTGATAATTCAGAAGAACAAGGTCTATATAGAGTATCACTTTGTACTTTATTTCTTTGTTACGTAAATATTAAGATAGTTTAATAGTTGTAATGATTTATAATGCTGCTTGCTGACTATACGTGTTTGTCTATAATACCAATGGAAATGAGATATTAGATTCAATAAAAGTAATATAACTTATTTGTATGTAGACAACTTTATTCTTAATATGAGTTATGGAGGCAACAAACAATCAACCTCTAAAATATTATCTCGAATCTCTTAATTTGAATCTCAATGTGAGAATATGTACACCATTACGAAATGTCTAATAATGTTGTTGCTTAGGATTATTTGAATACATGTACAATAGACGCAATTATTGCCAACATTTTATTTATGGATATTTAAAAAAAAAGTGAATAGTACGAGACCATATTAATTATGTTATATAGGCCTTCTTTGTAGAAAATTCTTATAACCCGTTGTTGGCTCAAGTACAATAAAAACATTTTGTATAATACTCTCAATATGCAATTAATGAAATATTTGTTCAGTTGTTTGTATAATAAATAGTAAATACGAGTATACATATCCGTTGTGACGATAGTGATTTGAAATATTTCTTATTAACATAAATGTTTCCGTTAAGAATTTCCATGGAAGAAGATATGTAGGTAAATACATTATTTACTATACAAGGTGTTCCATCTGCAATAAGGAGTAATAAAATATAATATTATATTTTTTAATGATTTTATTGGTTTCATTAAATAATACTTATATAGAACTGGTGTTGATTGCTTTACATTTCAAATTAGAATAATATTGTTATAGAATAATATTCTTATTCCCACAGACAGGAAAGACTGCAGTGATTTTGTATTTTTTAGGATGGGTAAGGCGTGGAATGCAATCCACTGAAAACCCTACCCCTCAAACGAAATACACAAGCGCCATTGCCACTGGTTTTCTATGAGGCCGTTACAATTCGTCACGTCACGCATTAGTCAGTCCATTCATGATGTAGATAAACCTTTCTACAGCGTTCTACCACTTTTAAGTATACATTACAATAATTGTACAATATAAATTACTAAAACAATTGAAATATCTAGTACCTGTTTGAAAATTTAATTTGACCCAGGACTGGTATGCAATGAAATATGGTGCACCAATTTTCAACATTGTGTCGATACTTAAAAACTGGTGTTAATAAATTGATTTGAAATATTATAATATAATAAAGCACATAATATTTTAAAGATAAATAAAATATAAAGTAGTTCGTTGTGCAGTGGGCGAGTAGTAGCTTCATAATGACGGCTGTTAGACGAGAGGCCACGGGTTCGATCCCGCACCGAGACAAATGTTTGTGAGATCCACAAATATTTTCAGGTTTGGGTGTTGTGGAACTGTAGTTCCTTTTAGTTCTTGATACCTATAATACAGGTTTGACCTAGGGGCAGGACTATGTGTGTGACTGTTGGATGTATTTACTAATAATCTCATCATGGTCGTTATCAAAACATCACCGCCATTTTCAATCCAAACCATAATAATAATTGGACTGCAAACATTGCCGACATGGAACTCGCCAAAGAGTTTGGGAGAGGAGTTCTACACATCGATGTTCGGAGACAGCCACACACTGCTATCCAAAACGAGGATTCAAATAGAAATCCGGGTTATTACGATAGCGCCTTTGACCTAACGTCTGCCAAATTATTATTTTTCTGGTAAGACCGCCATAAGCGTCGGCTGTATTCTTAGGTGAAGTCAATTATATTGTATGCCGATGACAGAGAATACTTTGGGTGAAGCTGTAAAAGTAATTAGACTCTAGCAGTATAGGTCTATAAAAACATTTCTTAGAACAAATAGTTATAAAATAAGCAGAATAATAACTACTGCTTTCCAGTCTTTGTGGTAACAATTTACAACAAGATTGTTCATGTTTGTCTTACAAATCATAGACTATTTCGACTCCAGCAAGATCTTTAAACCAATACTAAATAGTGTTTGATGTCGGTTAAAGATAGATCTTTAAACAGACATAAGTGTTATAAACAACATTATGTAGACATAATGTTGTTTATAACACTTATGTCTGTTGTTACCAGCGATCTATATGTACTACGTACTAGATGCGGCGACCAGAACAAACATTATGTTTCACCGAGTTGAGGTGTATACTCCACACCGACGTTAGTATGCTTCATGCCACCTACGAATGCACATCAGTTACTTTGAGTTATTTGTAGCAACATTCCCGAACAAATCTGCCTTAAATTGATTTACAGTGAAACTGTTAATAGTATATAAGGTAAACAACATAATTTCATAACGTTTAGAACGTAATATCAATAAATATTAATTAATTTCAATTCTGAATACGGGAAGTCTATATTTCACAACAAATTCATTATATAGTTTGTCCCATTTAAGCGCGCGGAAAGTCCCGTTCGACAGACATTAACGGGAGTTATAACTTCCAAATAGTTCTTAGTAAAATGATAGATGGCATTAGTGGGCGTACAAGGTTTTCGGAACATCTTTTTTGTTCGACAGTTCGTGTCTATAGAATATAAGTCAATGGTTGTTACGTAAGTAATAATCACAAAAATGACGCAATTAGGACTTTGTTTCTCCGGGCCGGACGCCGCGCTGTGACTCCAACCAATGACGATAGAAACATAAGAGAGGACCTGCCTTATCTGAGAAAAAAACGTGTATACCTAATGTCAGTTGAGAACAGTAAATGGCGTCTGGTATAGTGCTGTCTGTGTACTATTCTATATATTTATCGATATCTAGCCATTGAAGGTCTAGGGACACTAAATTAGGTACAACAATCAAATTATGTTAATATAATAATTTACTATGACTAAATATATGGATTAATCTTAGACCGGGGTAAAATAAGAATTTTTCAGTATTTTTTTACATGCCGAATAGAACGAACATGGCTAACTTGTACAATACCGCCTTACATAAAGCCATTTTGCTTTCGCTTTCATAAACAACCTGAAAAACAACGGATTTATTTGGACGCTACGCTGGGTGAATAATGAAAGTGGAACGCATCTTCAGCCCTACCTATATGAAAAGTTATAATAAGACCCACGGGGATTATTTTATCGATACATGTATCAAGATGGCAAGACTGTCCAATATGCATAAATCAATAATAACACATTGTGCATGAAATATACTAAAAGAATGAATATAATTGATACATATTTTATGCTTATGATATTGTTCGTGAAGTGATTTGCGAATTTCATCGAAATGGAACAGAAATTTGAGATATTTAATACTGAACATATCGTCGCAGTGTTTTGGCCGATTTTCACGATTGTTTGGCACCTCTCATAATAATATTGTAATTAAGAATCTTCTTTACTAACACAATTTACGTTTCATTCAAAGTATCACATACTATTACTGTTTTTTTTTTTTTTTTTTTTTATTTTTTTTTTTTTTTTTTTTAGTGCCTGGATAGGCAGACCAGCAGACGGGCCACCTGATGGTAAGTAGTCACCGCCGCCCATAGACTTCTGCAATGCCAGAGCACAGCAGAGCCGCTGCCTACCGTTACAAAATTTTACAAAATATGAAATAAATTTAATTTCAGAACGGGATGCTTTGACAGTTACTTTTTACTTGTTGTTATATAAACAATAAGACACAAAAATGGCTACCACAACTAGGTATTTCCATAGAGGGATGTAGTAAATGTTGTCAGTATGGTTCGAGGTAAAATATAGCTAACCTTCTTTACGCGCATAAATTTATATTGGCTTGATAGAGATGGCACTATGTTTATTGATGTTTATGTTTTCAATATATATCGAACGTTTCTATATTTGTATAAGCTAATGAATCTACAGCTTCAAGTCCTTGTATAGATTCCTTTTATCAATGAATCCAACGTACTGAATTTTACAGACATTGACATTCCCGTATCCTAGTTTATGACTCTGCATTGACACTTGACTATTCTTATTGATTCTTCTATCTATACTAATATATAAATCTGTCTGTACATTTGAGTAATTTACCCGATTTTGCATGAAATATTCATTTTACGACTCACTGATCCGAAATTAATTTTGAAATTTTTGTCTGTCTGTCTGTATGTCCGATTTTTAACTCAAAAACTGCTTGACCAATTATCCTGAATTCAATACAGTGAGATCATTCGATCGCTCAAATGGTAGGCTACTTTTTATCCCGAAAGAAATTAATGGTTCCTGCGGTATAGTCTTATTTATTACTCAGGAATCGACATGATTTTAGGCATAGTAGTAATTTAAGGATCATAAAATGACATAGGCTTCTTTTTATTCCGAGAAAATGTACGGTTCCCACAGAATAGATTTTAGTTTGATTTTATTCACAGAGCAATTTAATGACAAGATTTTTTGCTTTGTGGTAGTTTAGATATTAGAGAATGACATACGCTATTTTTCATCCCGAATAAATGCACGGGTCCTATGGGATAGCAAAATCTAGAAATATGCTAATAGCATATTTGAGAGGGGTGAGAGAGTACAACAAGTGAAAGAGTGTGTTTATTTGGGAAGCGTGATAATCAGAAATGGGAAATATCGAGGGATATTGCAGGAGAGTCATGGCAGGTAATAAAGTGACTAGTGCCTTGCATGCGATAATAAGCAGCCAGGCGGTGTCACAAAAAACGCAAATGGCTGTTCATAATGGTGTGCTGGTACCGACACTTATGTATGGAAGTGAAAGTTGGGTGTGGCAGAAGAAGCATGAAAGTGGAGTTAATGCGGTGGAGATGCGTTGCTTACGGAGTATGTGTGGAGTCACCCTTGCTGATCGCATGAGGAATAGTGTGATAAGAGATCGTTGTGAGTTGAAGAATGATTTATTTATTTATACTCTTTATTGTACACTAAGATACATAATAATAGGAAAACAACAATTATTTAATGATGTGTTGACTAAGATAGAAAGAGGTATGCTGATATGGTTATATGGCCACATATGGAGAGGATGGATAAAAGGCGATTTACGAAAGCTATTTATCGTGCGAATGTGAGTGGAAGAGTGGGTAGAGGGCGCCCAAGAAGAACGTTTACGAATCAGATAAACGATCTTCTCCTATAAGAGCAAATCAGGAGTACCTCCAGCCGTCGTAAATGTATGAGAAGATGTATGGATGTGGAAGAGCCGAAAGAAGTGTATCAGGATCGTAGCTTGTGGCACTCAATAGTCTCTGCCCATGGGATACGGGCGTGAGTGTATATGTTTATATGCTAACAGCTTAAAATGAATCCATGGATTTTATACCTTTTCTTTCGAAAATAACTACGACATGGGCGGAGCCGCGGGCAACAGCTAGTATTGAATAAAATTGTCACCTATGTGTGCATGTGTATGTAAATATGCCTAAATAATGTTTTTCTGCTTCTTTATATATCTTTATATATCTTCTTTATATTTTGTCGCACACACTTGCAGTGTGTGCGAAAAAATTTGCAACTCGTTTAACGATTTAGCCTTAGTTATTATTAAGATTATAAAATTCGTAGTATGCACATTCTGCTTAATGCTTAATTTATTTTTTGAGTGAAGACAGAGAAGACATTTCCTGGTGATGTATATTACAGAGCTGATATTTCTTAAATTGAATTATCTAATTGCACTAATTACTATTATCACGTCGTAAGTAGTAGGGTAACTACCTAGTGAATTTATTATATTATATTTTTAACGTTTAATGAAAATAATGTCAGTAATAGGTATCATAATTGATTTTAACTCAAGAGAATAATATGTTTTTTTAATAAAGTATAATACTTTACTTATTATAATATTATATTACAACTATTTAACAATGTAGTATTTCATAAACATTATATAATATATTTTATATAAAACAAAATATAAATTAGCTGACGTTGTTGTTATTGCTATTAGTGAACTCTAGGCGGCCGCTCTCGTATTTCTGGAATTGAAGAATAGAAGAATTATTGTGTAAATTAGCATCTTATACACACAGTCAAAATTTAAAACTATAAATTACACATACTTAAATCAATTTACACATTTAAATAAATTAAAATTAAAATGTCACAATCACCGAATGGATGGACCGACTTGGCTTTTTTGACGGCACTGCGCTTATCATAAGATGCAGTGTCACTTTGCCGTGCCAGGAGAAAAAAAAGAAAAAAAAAATGTCATATAATAATATTACTAAGTAGGTACATCGTAAGAAGACATAGCTCGCAGCGACTGTATCTCCCGCGCATGTAGTTCGATGTCGTGTTGTGTGAGCCGCGGGCGACGGCAGTGCGGGCTCTGGGCCGGCAGCCAGCGGTGGATCACGGGGGTCAGCAAGTCACGATGGACCTTTACAATAATAAATAAATAACAAACCAACAGCAGCGATAGCCTTGTTGGTTGCGGTACGGACTGTCAAGACGAAAGTCAAATGGCATACACTTGTGACTTTACTGAAGTTACGTGTGCATGTGTTAATTATCGCTTGCTTTAACGGTGAAGGAAAACATCGTGAGGAAACCTGCATACCTGGGAATTCTCATAAGAATTTAGAAGGTACGTGAAGGCTACCAATCAGCATTGGGCCAGCGTGGTGGAGTAAGGCCTAACCCCTCTCATTAGTATAGGAGGCCCGTGCCGAGCAGTGGGACAATGTCTAGAATTATTTTTATAATTATTAACACCCAACAGTCACACACATAGCCCCACACTAATATACGAGTCTTGTGTTGTGAGTATCAGGGACTACGAGAGACGCACGGTCTCACAACACCCAGACCCCAGACACAAATATCTGTCTGTCACACAAACATTTATCCCGGTGTGGGAATCGAACCTACGGCCTCTCGTTTCACAGCCGGCTACTCGCCAACTGCGCTACGGAGGCTTCATCACCTTTGAATACAATTTTATAATACTCACGGGACAAAATGTCGGATGTTTATTATTGTTAAAACTGTGATTTTCAGCGACATTGACTGCCTCGGTGGCGCAGTTGTAATTGCGCATGCGTTTACGACTGCTATGCTGAGGTCTCGGGTTCGATCCCCGGGTCGGGTAAAGTGATGTTGGGTTTTTCTATCCAGAAATTCCCAGTATTAGCCCGGAGTCTGGAATCTGTGCCCGGTATGGCGATAGGCTCGCCCCCTATCACATCATGGGACCGAAATTTGGCGAAAAGTGGGTGTACTAGTTACACCTCTGCCCACCCCTTCGGGGATTACAGGTGTGAGTGTATATGTATGTATATGTATGTGATTTTCAGCAGATTTCGTTTTTAGAATGGAAAAGGTTGGTGACTATATTTCGACGGTTGGAGGGGCCCGCCAACCGTCATATCTAGTACTTATTAGGTACTCGTTAATACAAGTATTATTAAAATATTTAATTACCAGCAAGACAGCGTTGTATTTAGGTTCCAAAATATTAACAATACAAGATAATAATATATGATCAAAATAGGATACTTTTAAATTAATTTCTATTATAATAATACTATCCCTGTATTAAATATTGCCCACTGCTGGGCACGGCCTCCTCTACGGACGGTGGCCTAATGGGGGTCGGTAGATTCCACATAGCTTCAAAATTGTTATGAGAATAGAAAAGTGAAAGGGATAATTAACAATGAATTCACACTTAACTTTAGAAAAGTCAAAGGCCATGTGGACTGGTTTCGAACATACAACTATCATCTTTGTTCGTATCGCAACCAACTAGGCTAATCGCTGTTGTAATTCCAATTATAATTCACAATTTTTTTTAGTGCTTAAATAGGCAGACGAGCAGACGGGCCACCTGATGGTAAGTAGTCACCGACCATAGACTTCTGCAATACCAGGGCACATCAAAGCCGATGCCTACCATTTTTTTATATTGAAACTTATTTATCTAGAACTCACCATAGTCGGGTCGTTGGGATGTGTGAAGAAGGACACGATGACGCCGACTAGCACGCAGACTATCATCCCGATGAACGTGTAATATAAGTAACTCAGTCTATACAAGAAGAATGTTCCTGACCTGTTGTGGGTAATAATCTGTTACTAAAAATAAACATGAATCTTAATGCTTACTCATACGATGCCGCGTGACATGTAATTCATTCTTAGGTAAATGTTGTGTTTATGTTTAATAGTATGTGAATTCGAGCATTGTTTAAGAAATAAATAGGAATGATACTGTACTTGTGTGACTTATGTTTAGTGAAATGTATACAGCTATTGATATTTATTTTTCTATTAACTATCGTTTTGAAACTAAATGACGGTGTGAAAATAAAGATGACTTTCATGATCTGTCTGGCTCGTTTGTCGGACTATACTATAAAAAAAAAAATGATCGTAATAATAATATTACATATATTTTACATATACACTCACTACACTACATATAAACTGTGTAAACTATTAAAAAATGACATTAATACTTTTGGAAAGACATACTTGTTAACTTCCATCCTGTTGAACGAGGATGCTGTACCCATGGGTAAGCTGAAGTTTCCAGGACAATCCGCCACAGAAACAGGCTTCGGAGGAATGAAAATCTCACCACGCAGCATAGCAGCTTGCGTACCCAACGATATCCAGCCCACCAGTAAAGTTGAGAAAATGCCTCCTGTCAGTGCACCCTGTGGGCATATAATCAAGGATCAAGATTCTCAGCAAAGCAGCTAATAGCACTCTAAATCACGAGGACTTTTAATAAACTTAACGAAATCTTTAACTCATGTTTTCAGAATGATTTAATAATATCACGACCAACTTGTTTGACACTGAATGTAGGTCTAAAAATATAATTAATCAGTTCGGATTTTTTTTGTTTTGAACTTTTTCTAAGTAATTATTTAGGCAATCTTAATATATAAAACATGCCACGAAGTTGTACACGCTAATCTGTGACACCACCCACTTTAGTCGACATCATTTTTTTTATATTTTTCAACAAAATTCGGTCTACATAGGCGCCTTATTATAAAAAGGCAGTCTGTAGCAGGATAATGTCTGCCCGAGACCACTAGTAAATAAAAATATTTTACAAAAAAGTTATTAATATTTACTGTCGCGTTCACCCACGGCAAAAAGAGTCCCATCGAGAAAAGTCCTAAAAGACTTCCAGCTGTGATACCGGCTAGACTCTTGCCTGCCTGGATAAGGGCGCCCATATGTTCCACCAGGAATACCAGTGCTACGCACGCAGCACCTATGTAAACCAAGAGGTATATGAATAAAGATCTCCATTCACTCTGTATTTTGCAATGTACAATATAATTACAATTAAACTAAAAATCATAATCGATAGTTCAATTGTATTAATCTGGTGTAAATTCTGCAATCTAGTTGTTAATTTTTCATGTAAAATTACTGAACACAAAGGTAATTGAAAAAAATACATACCTATAACAACAACAATAACTTTCATGATAAAACTAGCAGTTTTTTCTGATATAGGTTTATTGTAAGCCGGTCTGATGAGATCTTCGAAGATGACTCCACATAAAGAATTTAACCCGGTGGACATAGAACTAAAATAGCAAAAGTTCACTTAATAATACAGTTTGGTAAAATACGTCATTAACAATAGTAGCTACCTTAAAGCAGCACTGAAGACACCGCTCATAAATATTCCTGGTAGCGCAGGAATCGAGCCTGTTATGGTCATTACAAAATATGGTAGTAGTTGGTCACTCTTTCTTATGGCTCCCGTTGTTAAAGGATCGCAAGTTGCAAAGGTAGCGTAGATTACTAAACCAGTGTAACAGCAGAGCGAAACAATAATAAAAATTCCGGCTGCCATTATGAAAATGGTTCTGCAAAATAAAACTATAATTACAGCTGTTGCTTGATTATAGACTTTATCTCTGTTTATAGGTACTTACATTCTTGCCCTTCTCAAAGAAGACAATGCCAGACATCGTTGTACCATAGCTTGGTTGACAGAGCACGAAGCTAACCAACTAAAGTAATTCCCAAAAACTGTTGACCAAAATGTGTGGCGAATTGTAGGGTCTAAGTCCATGCTACAATGTGAAATACAACATCAAACAAAATAAATATATGATTAAATCAACATTATAACACTTGTCTAAGAAGGAAATATGCTTACTTGAAGAAATCTAGGCGTTCTCCCTCCGCATTAATGGATAAAACATTAGACACACCTCCAAGTCGCCACGTACCGTAAGTCAAAACAAAAACTACACCAAAGTACATAAGCACAGTTTGTAGTGTATCTGTCCATACTACAGCTTTAAGTCCACCCTGTGTTACAAATAAAATAAATATACAAAAAAATTGTTCACAGCAATTTAGCAATATTTTCGCGCCTCGACCTCAATGTAAAATTACTCTAACCTACAACAATGATTTACTTATTGCAGCAGGGGACAAAATAGGGTCAGTTTAGAGGACAACATTAAAAACATTACTTACAAGAGTAGTGTAAAAGATACACACAACACAAACGATGGGCGTTATTAAATGAAGATTAATGCCTGTTACTGAAAATAAAAAAAACATTAAGCACAAATAAATCTTCGCAAATTTGCAACTATTGTATTATATTAAGGACATACCTTGATTGAACGCTAATGCAGGCACGTAGACCACAATAGGAATGTAGAGCAACATTTTTATTATAAATATAACCGATCCCAGCAGTCTAACGTTTTGATTGAATCTTAGGCGCAAGTACTAAAAAAGTAATTGTATAATAATACTAATAATATATAGGTTTTGCTACTCATAATGATATATGAAAACATACTCATATGAAAATATATCAATAAAATTACCTCATACGTTGATGTAATTTGTAAGTTATAAAAAACTGGCAAGTAAACGATGGCAATCGTCAAAGAAACAGCCCATTCAGATAAAACAATAGTCCATAGTTGTGTCCCATAAGTGTACATTTCAGCTGGTAGCCCTAGCAGCGATATTCCCGAAATGTAGCTGTGACAGAAAACAGTAGCAATAGCTCTAGAACAGTTATGCACTCGCTATAGCTAATTACGCTGACTTAATTCAACAAGTACCTGGCTATTAATGACATCGAGATGGGAAACATGCCCATAGTTTTCCCTCCCATTAAATATTCAGCGGTGGTGTTTTGCTTCTTTGTAGCAAAAAATGCGAAGTATATTCCAATGAGAGCTGACAATAGTAACATGCCTCCGAAGACGACATAGTCGAGCCAATCGAAGTATACTACCGTCATTTTGCAAATTACGTTTAGAGCACTGTGTCAGATCGCGCGTCCGTTCACTGTGACACTTAAACTCTATCTCGGTATACAATAGCCATTTACTGAGCGGAACTTGCAGCTGGGACGATGCTATATTTATCCTTGGAAGGATCTCGGGCAGACCCAATGGAGGGATGAGGCTGGTTAATTGACTAGTTACCGGTGTCATTGCATGTACGTTCTTCTTGACGCACGTATTTATCACACACATCCACAAACACACACGCATACAAGCGATACTGCGTGAGCGCACATACCTCGAATTAAACACATATTACACGCATCGAATGATGAATGAAGTTGAATCGATTAAACGGCTTCCACACGATACAATTTTATGGGCAATTTGATTAAATTGACAATCGAATTGTGTAGTGTGGATAGAAATATGAAATCCAAGGTCAAGGTTGGTCGAAGTCAAGACCGCTTGACTCGATTGTTTCCAATCAAATCGGGTGGTATGGACGCTAGTAGGTAAATTTTTTTGGCGTGAGGGTAACTTAGGGTTTACCCCAAAAATTAGGGGGTAAAAAAGTGTGTAGGGATTTTTTAAAGTTTCATATTTTTAGGAGTTGGTAACATTGGGCAAAGGTAACAAAATAAAACTAAAATTGGTGATATTTTGTACGTGTGGTCGGACAATCAGATTGTAGCCAATTCAATTGGCAATCAAATGTTATGGTGTGGAAGGCGCTTTAGTGGGACAGGATTTGCCGGGTGGCAATAATACAACACACATTGACGAGCAAAACTTTATTGAGGGACTTATTTACGTAATGATTATGTGTCGACGCATATATCTGGCTTAAACATTAAACACAATTTTAATAAAGACAGGTGTGATAAAATTACAAGCTACCTGTGCTCAATTTGCAGTTATTTTACTTTAAAGTAATTCAATTTTCTTTGTTGCCATAGAAGCAAACACTTAATGGTAGTTGTAGAGTAAGAGTTCCATACATCTGCAGATACATAGATAACAATAGTAAACGATGAATTATTCTACAGGGAAATGTTATACCAACGTTATTATACATATCAAAGGATACTACTTCGTTACAGGTACTGGACTCTGAATCCTTAAGATAGATCTTACATTACATATAACACAACTACTCCATAGGCCGTCTCCCGAATAACTCTTTACATTTTTTTACAATATGTGTGCATAAGTGTCAATATGTGAGA
The DNA here is from genome assembly GCA_905220505.1 of Laothoe populi. Taxonomy (NCBI): domain Eukaryota; kingdom Metazoa; phylum Arthropoda; class Insecta; order Lepidoptera; family Sphingidae; genus Laothoe; species Laothoe populi. The sequence goes on along the minus strand of HG992149.1, from coordinate 12,843,183 downwards.
AAATTGTAAATAAGTCATATTTTTGAATTTTAGTGCAATTTTTTTTATTTTACTTGGTGAAATAAAAATAATAATGTAATATACATATTGCGTGTTTTTTCATTAATAATAATTAAAATGTATTACCCTAGCTTAGTGACAGAAATTGAACAATAAAGCCACAGACCCAAAGTGTTATAAATAAGAAATTACAATTTTAAGTTTTTAGATATAGATCTCTAGATAAGAATAAAGTCGTTTTTTATACCTATCAAATGTTATGTGTAGACAGCTTAATAGTTAAATAAGTAGAAATGTATTCTTCGAAAACCAACTTTGCTGACAAACTGCTATAAAAATGACATGATCAATTTACTTCGAAGGTTAAGTAGCTACTATAAGTTTATTAAATTCCGAAAATTACTTTTCAAGTTAGTTAAATATTTTATAATATTAGTCCTAAAGAACAATACAATACATGTCTTTAACTTTAATTTTTGTTAGGTGTAATGTAGGGTTGCCAACCCCGAAATTCAAATACCAGGATTTTTAGTTTATGAAGTTAGAAAAACCAGGACAATTCAATTTAAAAACAGGACGCATCTGTTGCGAGCCGAGATTTTAAAATACAGGACCTTACCACGGCGGTTTAAAAAACCCAGGACGCTGCTTAAAAACCCAGGACGTCCCAGAACACTCTGAAAACCAGGACATGTCCTGGGAAAACAGGACGGTTGGCAACTCTAGTGTAATGTGCCTCACGCAATTATTTAAGGAGATTAGTCTTTACACTCATATGACAATAATAAAAATACATTAACATTATAGCTATATGTACGATATTGACTGACTCCGTGGTGCAGCGAGCGAGTAGCCGGCTGTGAGACGAGAGGCCGTGGGTTCGATTCCCGCACCGAGACAAATATTTGTGTAACAGATCGATATTTTGTTTCAGGTCTGAGTGTTGTGGGACCGTAGTCCCTCGTAGTTGTTGATACCCACGATACAGGTTTTACCTAGTGTGGGGTCAGAACTGTGTGTGTGACTGTTGGGTGTATTTATTATTATTATATAACATATTTAATTTGCCAAAATGTTTACATTTCGCCGACGTACAAATTCTTTAAACAATTTACTTATTACATGGTTAATGTGTTTATTAAACGAATGTCAAATACATTTATATTCCGTAAAGTTACTTTAAAACCGATAAGTTACTTTAAATTTGTGAGACCGAAAGTCTCTCATAGTCCCTGATACCCACAACACAAGACTCGTAGCTTAGTGTGGGATCAAGGCTATGTGTGTGACTGTTGTGTATTATTTATTTAAAACGGTGGATATAATACATAGCAGCATTACATTTTATTGCTAACGGCGAACATTATCTCGTCTAGATAGATGCTATTGAATGTACTGATTGATAAATCCGGGCAAAGTGTCTGTCCCTAATAAGATTACAATAGGCACCGATTATTATGTCGAAATCTACGTCTTACTATTACAGCAGCTCAACCATGAGTTTATATCAAGCAGTTACGATAGTCAAAGGAACTCGCTTTGCAGTTTTTTATGTATAGAATTATTCGTTCTTATGGTACGTAATTTAGTTTCTCACGTAACCGCTAGAGGCGCTGCATATTGTCATTAAATATTTTCCGTGGCCCCAAGCGAATATAAGTGAGAAAAACTAATAATTAAGCTTCTATAGTGTACCGGCCGCTTATGCAGTGTGCACTCAACGACAATCCCTGGTTGGTGTAGGACTTTTGTTTCGATAGATAAAAATGTTAAGCTGGTTTATTGGGCTGAGGTGTAAGTGGATTGGGTTATTGGGTCTATAGGGAGAACTACGGCACCTGCCTGACCAATGTTAAAATGATAAAATAGGCGGGTGGTGACTCGCAAACTAGGTGAAATTTAGTTTCTCACGTAACCGCTAGAGGCGCTGCATATTTTGTCATATTTACGTTGTCGCTAGCGAACAGAAGTGAGAAAAACTCATGGTAGAGCTACAGGACTCTACATTGCTCCAGAAATATCTACCTAGGCACTAGAATGGAATATCTTTAAATTAGCGAGAAATAGATTTGTTACTAAATCTATTACAGATAATAAGTTAATAGAGATTGATTTAGAATTAAGGTGGAAATGATAAGACCACGAATTTAATTATCCCAGAAATTGCGTGTTAATATAGAATTAATTAATGAACTATGTTTAAGCCAGACAGCACTTTAATTGTTAAAAGACAATTGGGAATTATTACTGTAAGCGTATCAATTAAAAATTACATATTCTCTTATAAAACTATAATCATCTGCTATCCGTAGTCAAAGGAATCATTTAAAATTGAATTCTACTTATGTACAGATACAACACATTTTTCTACGTATATTCAACTGCGAGTACTTTCTACGAATACTTTTATAACAACGATGCACAAAGTCACTACCTACTTTGAAATTTAACTACTGTGAAGTTGAAATGTTAGAACGTGTCATTGCTACTTTGAAACTATCGAACAATTTACAATAGAACTTACCTCTTACAGAGGTCTACGTCATCCGTTTTCTTATCGCCTCTCATATTAATTTCTAAGATAGTCCCTTCTCTAGTGATTCCATAAGAGTACCACGTATTTATAATACACATTCTATAAAGATCTATAAGTATTCATTTCTATATTCTTATAAATCACAGATGTTTATAAATCACTATGATTCTGGCATAGCCTAGTCCTTTCATAATGGCGTTTAATGTATCACGATAGTCTACGAGTTTAATCCACGCATATTTAATTTAATATGTTATTTAAAATCTACTTGCCTTCGAGGGATTATTGATCAAATTCGCGTCAGAGTTACGACCTTTTGGACTTTTACTTTGTATAAAGTATTTGAGGCTCATTTATTTTTAGACACGTTCTGCTCCTGCTCCTCCGTTACGATTGATCTGTTGTGTGACGTGTCCCCTCTATAATTTATATAGATCTATAACTAGTAAAGCCGGCATGGTGACTACGACATGTAAGAGCTACCAAATTAGGTCACCGAGGGGACTTGACAATATTTTTTATTTCCGCCCTTAAGGCAGACTTCCGATGGTCGCGTCAAGACGTGATCAATGAAGTCATCTGTCAACACTGCATTGAAGGCGTTAGTGTTGTGCGTTAGTTACACTACCGTCGACTTATTGTCATGTATAAAGTCATAACTTTGCACTACATATAGTGCACTGAACGAACGATACTGACGCTCGCGCACGCATGGTGTATTGCGTTGGTGTTTAAAAACTTTAAATTCAAAATATGAAGAGTTATTAATTGAGTAATCGTCTATACTCCTCGCCTCTCCCATATAATATTAATGTAATATTATAATATTTTGTAACGCCCGTGTTCGTCTGACACTAGACGCGACCATCGGAAGTCTATTTTCACATCTTCCCTTATTAGTAGTAGTATTTCCCGTTCTTTGTTCGATGTACATTTTCTGTTATAACTATAGTTCGGGTAATTTCATGTTCGGAGTTTTCTTTTGTAGTCTTGAATTTTAGTTGTATGTTTTCGGTGGTATGTAATCGTGTTAATACTTGTTTGTTTCAAATTTACAAATCAGCCGGAGATGCGAGGTCAAGCCTGGATCGCCTTCGGTCGCGTGTTCCTGACAGTTGTCCAGACGATGACCGTTGTAAGGAAGCAGATCTGGGTCGGGTGGTGTCTGATTTTGACTTTTTCACCTTACTACCACCGCTTGCTGGCTGCTTACCTTTCAACGATGACACTGATACCACCACATCCGTAGAAACACCATCTTGTTCTACGGAAAGTTTTACACTTATAAAATTATCAATAATGTCAATCAAACTTAAGTTTATGCGAATATTATAGACTGAATTAAAACAAACTTTACGGATTTTTTCGCGAGGCCTGGTCAGAGTCCGCTTTCGAAACGTCGGGTTTAAAAAAAGCAAAATAAACCGCGATAAAATCAGTAAAATTAGTTATATTTCAAATTATCAACAATTAATTATATATAATTAAATATTATAATGAAACTGACCCGTGCGCTTGATGACTTCTCCGGCGTTATTCAAAAAGAACTTTGGTTTCGCTTCTTTAAGTGATTCCTGGAATGTGAGATGTTCGCGTATATTAATGTGATACATCCTGTAGCTAACGTGTGAACTACGTGGATGTGGCATTTTGACTCTATTTATAGATTTTCCGGCACAGTAGAGTGACTACAACGAGGTAGAGTAAAATTCAAATATGTTGTTGACTTAAGAGCATGTTGCATTGTGGTTACGAAAGTTTTGTCAGCCTAAAGTAACTGCGAGTAATTATGGTAGTTATTTGTTACAGTAAAATTACTATTATTAAAAAAAATATTAAGTAAAGAACATTATTGATCCTGTGTAGAAAGAGTCTTATTACAAATATTAAAGAAACAAAATGAGAAAAATAAATAATATATTCACGAAAATATTTAAAAAAGAAGATTACAAAATGAATTTATTTATCCTGTGTAGTAAGATTTTTAATTCGAATAGTAAAAGGTTTAAAAGAGTTTTTGAGTTTGTAGTGATTAAAACATGGCTCCTGCTTAGAGTTATATTGGAAAAATATAATTGTTTGATTTTTAACGCTAAAGTGGAATACTACTTATTATATTGTTTCTTTTGTTTTTTTTGCTATTTTTTATTAACCAGAATATATAATAAAGTGTTTAAAACAAGTAAAGTAATTAACAATAAGTAATTAATAATAAAATTTAAACAAAAATAGGCAGTTATGGGGACTACCGACAGAAGTGAAAACTTGAAACATTAGTGTTACTACAGCGTCCATGAAATAGTAGCTTCTTTTATAATGAGTTCTCGTCAATAATTATACAACTTCATAGCCGTGCTTATGTCAAAACTAAAATTATCACGCCAGTTCAGTGCTTTTTCCCCTAACACTTCCCTATTCGCACTTTGAAGTTTTCATTTCAAAAATGTAATTAAATGAATAAATAACACCACACAACACAACATTCACACACATAGCCCCGATCCCACACTAAGATACCAGTCTTGTGTTGTGTGTATCAGGGACTACGAGAGACTTTCAGTCTCACAATACCCAGATCCCAGGACACAAATGTCTGTCTGTCACACAAACATTTTTCCCGATGTGGTAATCGAACCCACACTCTCTCGTTTCACAGCCGGCTAATCACCAACTGCGCCACGGAGGCTATCAATTTTGTCAATTACCTTTGATTTACTAGATTTGGAAGCAGAGTCAGTGCTTCCGCGCCACCACGGTCACTGAATCTCACAGAAGGCTCGGCCGGAGTCCTTCGCGGGTGTGGACGCCTCGCCCTCGCACGCATTCTCTTCAGGCTTCGGAGATCCAGTGCCAGACGTCGTCGCACCGCTTTAGAACAATTGATTTTTTGTTATCCTAGCGCGTCATCTTTGCTGACTACACTACACCATCTTCTAACAAACGCGTTTGTAAGGATATAGAGAATAATGCCTCAGATGGTAAGCGCAGTGCCCTCCGATTAGGGTATCAAGTAGCGAGAGATAAATCTATACCTCGCTACTCAATACAATCATGCCGGCCTGCTGTTTAGCTTCGTCACTCTACGCCATGGGGCGTTGAAGAAGTGGTAGAAGGTCTAGTGCATCCTGACTATAATTGAACCCTGTTAACCAGAAAAGATCAACCAACATTTTTTCCGAGGTCGAGTTAAATACATAGCCATAATCTCTCCTAATCAATTTTCATATGTGCACAAAAGTTCCAGGCAGTTTATTGACATTTACCTAAAAAAACTTGTAATGTTTTTATTACCCAACTAATTTTCAATTTATTTATTTATTTATTTATTTATTTTCCACTCTTACATCTACTATTACAGATGAACTAATGCAGTAGAGTAACACACAATACAAATGAATTAAAATTATTTCTATGCAACAATCATTATATTAATTTGCAATTTACATTCTATACGAAATAGAATATTTATTTATAATATTTTTAATACAAAATTTGGTACTGCATAGTACTTTTTGTAAATTCGCTATCAAACTTTCAACTGTACTCAAAGTACGTCAGTTGAATCTTTTCTGTTTAACAGGATCCAATTGCTGCTTGTAGAGAGGTGCGTACACCGCTCTCATAGCCTCTACATAACGCTCTTTTGTCAACAGATATGTATATTGTGAAGATAAAGGTAATGGAGGATACTGGATTAATTTACAAGGTGATGCATAAATTAATGAAGTAAATGCAACCTAGACCGCCTTCAGTTTTTATGCAAACGTTAATTTTCTTTTCTATAACGGTTTCTTATATTTACGCGAATATTATACATTGAACTAAAACGAATTTTACGGATTATATCACGGTTTATTTTACATTTTTAACCCGATGTTTCGAAGACTTTACAGCCTTCGTGGTCACGGGGCAGACTGAGTTGTATGTCGTCACAAAAGTATAGAGCAATGTTTCTACCCTCCATATAGTTGATATTACATTTTTTATTTTGTTGTAGTCCGATCTACGCAGAAAGAGCTCACAGTGTCATGAGGTCTGGCAGTTGGTCTTTTGGGTTCCGATTTAATTAAATGTATAATTGGATCCCAGGCTGGTAGCTTCCAGCCATCTTCTCTATCGAAATTTAGATGTTTTTTAATTTCAATAGCCTCTCGAATCATCCTAGGTAGGAATCGGTGATCTTTGTCAAGGTTTGTGGTTTGTCAAATTGAAGATCATGTTTGGAGCCTTTTTCTGAATGTTCAGCAACTGCAGACTTCATAGAGCGTCGGTGTTTCACGTCAGCTATATGTTCTTTTAATGTTAAAAAGTAAAATAAACCTCGATATAATCCGTAAAATTCGTTTTATTTCAATTAATTTTCTTTACTGACAGGAGGGTGCAAGTGCACCTTTACCACCCCCCACTGCTCACTTCATCACCCTTGCACCCTGCTGCTGGCGCCCATGGATATACTAATCATGCACAGTAATCCGCATACATTAGTAGCTAATCGATAAAGTACATCCGAAGGCTTGTAGTTCTGAGTCATCGAAGGTGACCTCATTTTTATTTATTGCAAACAGAAAGTATAGACAGATTGCATTGCTTCGGCGATGGTTTCATTAAGTTTTAACGAAATAAATATTGAATAAATATCCTCTAACATTGATATTGGCAGTCAATATTTAGGTTAAATATCTCATCAAAAAAATAAAAAACAAAACAGACATTTTAAATATTAGTGATGAAACGTGACTCATCATGATTATTAGACTTAAATTTTATACAGTCGATCGATTTTCCCGTTTAGCAGCATTTGGTAAGAAACTGTATCAGAATATGTGACCTATTATATTGTCAAACAGTAATGTAGTTTATGTGGTTATCTTTATTATTTAATCATTATGTTACATTACCTAAAATTTATAACCGAAAACCGTTCAAATAGTACTAAATTATTGTCAAATGACAAAAAACAATGAAGGCGGCACCACGCGGTATGTGACGTCACCGCCCACTACAGACATTACACAAAAACGGGGTGTGAGGGATCTCCCGTAGACTATCTAGTCTACAAGCCATCTGTTAATCTAAGTATCATTTTTTTTATCCTGGCACGGCAAAGTGACCTCACAGCACCTTATGGTAAGCGCAGTGCTGCAGCTGTCCAGTTAGAGTATCAAGTAGTGAGAGACAATTGATCCCTCACTACTACGCCATGGGCAAGAAGATGAAGAAGCGGTTGAAGGTCTAGTGTCAAAGTACACAGAAGGCCGCAAAACGGCCAAACATCGTACCCCAACTCTAGAATCCCGACAAAATTGAATGTACACAATGTGGCTGATTCCGGAACGCGACACACTTGCGTGTGCCACTATGGCGGGTTTTACACCCTGTGTACGGTGGTCGCTATCCAGGTGGATATGAATATCCTACCACCAGCATAATATTATTTATGCCCACATTTTCAACCAATTTCAATTGTATTCTCTCAATAGGATATATCAGCTGAATTATATTTCGTTGTAATAAGTTTGTAAACTGAAGCACCTATCCATAAGCGTTTTTTTTTATTTATTTAAACTTACATCTATCATTACAGGTAATCCTAATGCGATAGAGAAGTAAACTATACTAAAAAATAACTAAAACTACCACACGGGACCGTCTGTATGAGAAAAGACGTTCCTGCGCTTACCGTTGTATATAAACGGAAACCGAGTTTGTTATAAACCAGTGAAATGTGTCGACAATGTCCACAGGAAATTTTGATTACCTCGAAATAGTTTTCAAAAGAACAGAGAGATATAAGAAAGAGATATAAGATAAAAAAATATACTAACGTCATGTCGACGCGGACGGTATTGTTGTTCTGTTGCGTGCGCATGGCCAGCGTGGACACCATCGGCGGCCGCTGCGGCTTGTTGGCCAGCAGCCGCTCGATCTCCACCATCACCGACGGCGTCAACTGCGGCACAATCTGACACAGTGTCCACTTGTTGTTACTATACTCCTACAAACTTCAATAAATACGCCCAAAAGTCTCACACATAGCCCCGATTCCACACTAAGATACGACTCTTGTGTCGTGGGTATCAGGGACTACGAGAGACCCACGGTATCACAACACCCAGACCCCGGACACAAATGTCTGTCTGTCACACAAACATTTGTCCCGGTGCGGGAATCGAACCCACGGCTTCTAGTTTCACAACCCGCTAATCGCCCACTGCGCCACGAAGACTGTCGTGGTGTGTGACCACAGTCACATGGGATAACATAATATAGACATATGTAATTTACCTTTACCTAATAATTACCTTTTATTTAAAAAATAACAACCACGCGGGCAAAGCCGCGGGCATTACCTAGTTATTAATAAAACTTTACCGGTGCTTCGGAAATGCCCACTGGTCTAAAATGTGCCTTTCGGACCAATGACAGAAATCTCTATATAATATACTTGTCAAGGCATAGAGTTGTTTAAAGGCTATACGAGTACCACCAGTTACTATTTTACAGTTACACACATAGTCCTAATCCCACACTAGGTTATACCTGTATCGTGGGTATCAAGAACTACTAGGTCTACTAGGTACTACGGTCCCACAGCACCCAGACCCGAGACATTAAGTGTCTGGCGCAAAAACATTTGCCTCAGTGCGGGAATCGAACTCACGGCCTCTCATTTCAGAGCTGGCTTCGCGTCCGCTGCGCTACGGAGGCTGTCAAAACTTGTTAATTTACAAGAAAACGGGGTGAACAGTAGCTCTACTATGAGTTTCTCTCACGTATATTCGTTAAGAATGACGTTAAGTATTTATATAACAAATGATACAGCGCCTCTAACGGTTACGCGGGAAACTAAAATTGATACTATAAAACATTCGATACATAAAAAACAACCACAACGCTCGCGACTTCGTTTACTTGTCTTTTTGTAATGACTTTTTGACATAAACTCATGATAGAGCTACTGAACTCCATGGGTAAAGAAACGAAGCTTCATTTGAGATTTCAATTAATTCTTAACAAGTTTTTTTTTCTATTTAGAAATTCCTCAATATTAGCCCGGAGTCGGGAATCTGTGCCCGGCATGGCGATAGGCTCGCCCCCTATCACATTATGTGACCGAATTTCAGCGAAAAGTGGGTGTACTGGTTACACCTCGGCCTACCCCTTCGGGGATTACAGGCGTGATTGTATATGTATCTTAACAGGTTTTGAATACATTTGGATCATTTGTGTAATTTTTTTTAGCCTTTAGGTGGTAATCACTGCGCTTCCAGTCACATCTTAATGGCATGCCGGCATACCAAAAATACTGGCAAAACTCGCCGTTCTTACATGCTATTTTTAACTTTAAGTACCTGCAAGGCGTGCATGTTTTCCTTGAACTGTTCCACGCTGCTAGCTCCTAACAGGAGACAATTTACTGATTCGTTTTTAAGACACCAAGCCACCGCCAGCTGACTCATGGAACAATCTGTTAAAATTTGTAAAATATAGACACGAGATAATGAGAAATATCTTTTGAAATGGGCGGGCTTTTTGATTTAAGCGACACTTTTTGCGATTCTACTTATATACATATCCGGAATTAGCAAATTATTCGGCATCTTTTGAGCCCAGGATAATTTTTTTGGCACTCAAATCAACTGGTAAGGCTCATTTTTATTCAAGGCACATTTATTCTAGTAAAAAATGCTCATGAATGCATGAAAATAAGTCGTAACGATGCAGTACGTGCTTACACAAGTATTAATTCAACTAATATCTATAGTTTTTTAATGTTTTTAAAAAAAAAAAAGTTTTAAGCTCCCTCCTGTAAGTTTTAAAATATGTCGCTTAAACCAAATACCCAACCAACCGTCGATATATACTTACGAAGTGAAGTGGCTAAATTAGCCAAATCGCGTAACTTATCTCCGTAAGTTCGGGGTTCCTCGCCTGCTACATGTTCCTTACTACCTGAACTCCTAACCTGAAATTTGTTTATACTACAATGTATAATATACGTACGTGGTCATTATAATTTTATCATTTTCTTAGCATAAGGTCGGCAAATACGGAAATATGTCATCTAATGGAAAGTAATCTGAACACACACAACTCATGAAGAATCGAGGATACATTGGCGACCACTAAAGAACTAAAGCTATGTAATTTTTATACCTGGCACGGCAAAGTGACTACACTGCACCTGATCGTAAGCGCAGTGCCGTCTAATTAGAGTATCGAGTAGCGAGAGACAATCTATGCCTCCCTACTCAACACAATCATGCCGGCCTGCTTCTTCACACTATGGCATGGGCAAGAAGGTGAAGAAGCGGTCGAGGGTCTAGTGTCAGAGTACTCCAACATCGTACCCCACCTCTAGACATGGATGTACACTGGCTGACCACGGAACGCGACACACTTGCGTGTGCCACTATGGCGGGTTTTCACCCTGTGTACGGTGGTCGCTAGCCGGGCCGATACGAATATCCTACTACCAGCACGTGTAGTACTTAATCATTCCGATAATAAATGTGCCACTCACTTCAGGAACAGCTAGGTCTTCTTCACACCAGCTAAATGTGCTGTATTTTCTGTTGAATCGTGATTTCGCAAAAAGACCTGTGATCTCCTCTCGGCCTAGTCCTTTACCAGTTGTAATAGCTGACCACACCATCATACCTAGCAATCATGGTTTTCTGTTACCCACGCCGAATTAACAATAAGAATCTGTGTAATTTAATCGAGATTTATCGTATGATGTTACAGTTAGCTGTTTCTTACATAACGTTGTATAAGGGAAATCTTATAAACGACATTGAGTTCCAAGAAAAAAGCACATTCTCTCTTTATATAATGTTATGTAAAACATTTTGGAACGGAGTTATTTTATGTATGATATGGCTTCTGTCAAATCCCAATTTATATAAGAGCCTGCAACTTTAAATAAGTTAAAACAAATATGCTTACTGCTCTATATAATCTTTGAAATAATTTTAGAACAGAGTGTGACTTTATTACTTTCGTAATATTTTTAAGCAAAAACATGTCTTATGACCCAGCATCCCCCTCGCACGGATGATGGCTATCCGTGCTGCCGCTGGGCCGAGTCCCTACCCCCTATGTACACCCCACCCGACACTACCAGCTAAAACCCCGCGGTGGCCTTCTTCGGCGCTTACGGAGCGATCCCGGGGTATTCTAAGGAGTGCTAGAATTGCTGCCGGAACCGCCCCTGCGCGGTGCCTTGTACGGGCCCATCTCCATGTGGGGTTTAGGAGCCCCCGCGCACCGAACAACGACAGCTAACGAGGCCTTACCACCCGCGCTGCCGTCCATCTCGGGGTCGCACGATGCACCGAAACTGGAATGCATCGATATGGGCTAACAGCCCCCCGCTGCGCGCCCGCGACCCCCGATGGCCCCAATTAGTCGCCTCGTACGACAGGCAGGGGTTACCGTGGTGAAACCTGTATCCTTACCTGACTACGACTACAAAGACATGCCTACAAATCGCTTAACACATATGCAACAGTTACAGCAATTACAGCAAGATTTTTGGAGGCAATGGTCTCGAGACTACCTAAGTCTCCTACAACAGTGGATGAAGTGGAGAAGCGCCAAGGGCCAAGGACTCAGCAGCGATGACATCGTGCTCTTCAAGGAGGAACGACTCCCGCCAAACCACTGGCGACTGGGGCGCGTCATCGGCTGCTGCCAGAGTCGCGACGGCGTCACAAGAGTCGCAATAAGCCGATACGCACGACTCAAACTTCTTTTGTTTCCAATATTCGAATTAAACAAGTGATTAAATAAATAAGTACACCCAACAGTCACACACATAATTCAGACCCCACACTAGGTAAACCCTGTATCGTGGGTATCAAGAACTATCAGGTATCAGGGACTATGAGAGACTTTCGGTCTCACAAATTTAAAGTAACTTATCGGTTTTAAAGTAACTTTAGGGAATATAAATGTATTTGACATTCGATTAATAAACACATTAACCATCTAATAAGCAAATTATTTAAAGAATTTGTACGTCGGCGAAATGTATACATTTTGACAAATTAAATATGTTATATAATAATAATAAATACACCCAACAGTCACACACATAATTCAGACCCCACACTAGGTAAAACCTGTATCGTGGATATCAAGAACTACGAGGGACTACGGACAACACCCAGACCCGGAACAAATATTTATCTGTCACACAAATATTTGTCTCGGTGCGGGAATCGAACCCACGGCCTCTCGTTTCACAGACGGCTACTCGCCTACTGCACCACGGAGGCTGTCAATTGTTTCTAAATTTAAACTAAAGCAATTGTGCTCTAGTTGGAGACTATTATTTGATAAAAGAACTGTATGAACGCGAACGGTTTGTTAGGAGCTTCCAAGTATTATGTAAGCACTACATGGGGTTTGGGGGTCTTTGCTTTGCTTATTTTTGTTGACATGTAGGACGGGAAATTGCGATTACATCAGCAATATTTATTTATTAAAATTTTTTATTTTTATTGAAAAATTAGAAGATTCTGATTTGAACATATATGGCAAAACTAGTTGTCTATGCTTAAACGCTGAAAGGATGTTTATGTATGTTAAAATTATACAAATGCTTACGTGAGCATTAATTAGTAGTAGCAGTAATTAATTAGAAATTTGCTTACAGTTGCTGACAAGAGGGAAGAGGGGGTTGAAAGTGACTAAAATTTATGCCCACTGTACATATTGAGCAAAGGCGCTGGGTCAGCATGTTGTGCCGAAATATGGTCGCCGTTTACACATTGGCGTATTGATCATTCAACATTGGTGCTTTGATATATTGCCGCTGTACACGTTGGGCCAAGGTACTGGGCCAGTAACTTGGACCAATGTTGGCCCAATGTGTACAGCGGGCATTAGGAGTTTCACTCACCTACGCCGATTTTATGGTACAGCTCCGGCATATACAGTTCAGGTTTCTCTCTACAGAACATGTGGTATTCAGTTTGTTCCACAATTGGTGTTATACAATTGAATTGTCTGCAGTTTGTATAGGCGTCCATTATCTACAACATAACATACTATATTGTAGCGGACCTAACCATTATTCCATTTGTGAGTAAAATACTGCAAAACCGAAATGTAACTGCCTAATATGTATGCTTTAATGCACAATATAATTTTGTCATTTAGTAGGTTATAATTAAATGTGTATTTAAAAGACTGTATGTGTTTAAAGTTTACTAAATACATATTACAAATATAATAATACTAGCTGTGTATTAAACATTGTCCCACTGCTGGGCACGGGCCTCCTTTACTAATGAGAGGGGTTAGTACGCTGGCCTAATGCGGGTTGGTATACTTCACACACCTTTGAAATTCGTATGAGAATTCTCAGGTATGCAGGTTTCATCACGGTGTTTTCCTTCACCGTCAAAGAAAGCGACAATTAACAAAACATATTCACGTAACTTTTTTAGGAAAGTCAGAGGTGTATGTCATTTAGGTTTCAAACATACGATTTTCGTCTTGACGGTCCGTACTGCAACCAACTAGGCTATCGCCCCTATTCGTATAAATATTATGAATACAGGAATATATAAGAATCAGGCAAATAGATAAATGTGAAGTGATTTACCTCTGAGGGTGACCAACGCGCTGTGCCCCAGTACATAACCCATCCTTGATTAATGACAAAGTTCATCGCACGAACCAGTTCTGTTCAATTGTAAACAAAATTATATTTTAACATATTTCTAAACGGGCTAAAATAACATCTACGTAAAAGTGTCAATCCAGTTATCACAATAACAGCCAATTTCAATAAAAAATCTCAAACCACATGTACAGATCGATCTCGAAAATAAACCAATCAAATAATGGCGTGGCATTGAAAGTTTATTCTTATTGGCTCATTTCTGGAGACGAGTTGTAGACCAAGATTATGATTATTTGGACCCTGTTAAGCAGAAAAGATCCAATCAATTTTTTTTATGAAGTCAAGTGAAATACATAGCCTTAATCTACTAATCAAGTTTCATATGTGCACAAAAGATTTAGGCAGTTTAATGACATTTACCTAAAAAAACTTGTCATGTGTTATTACCTAACTAATTTTCAATTAGTTACTGCATAGTACTATTTTTAAATTCGCTGTCAAACTTTAAACTGCATTTACTCAAAAATGTGAAAATGTCAGTTGGATCTTTTCTGCTTAACAGGATCCATTTATTGAAAGTGACCATTAACCAAAATAATATACATAGATTATTCATATCAAATGTGTTGTGAAGTACAATGACTAATATTAGAATAGGAATGGCAAGATTGTTATACAAAAACTAAATAAATTGAATTTGAGCTTAAGGACTAAATTAATCGATTTAGTTTGGCTGGTTGACAATAGAATTGACACATTTAAGAGTCGTATAGAAACAAAGTCTTCAAAGTAGGTAGATGGCAATTTTGAAAAAAATATAGCAATGTAGGAAATTAAAATCTGCATCGACTATGGCAACGTTTTATAATTAAAACGGCTACAAACCCTTCTAAAGCACAGAACTAAAGTTGCTTTAGAACCAAAGTCGGCAATCTCACACAATCAACCAATCAGAAGCGTCTATTAAAATGAACAATTCTATTTCTCATGAAGTCAATGACCAATCAAAAATGACAAACTTGGCTTCAAACTCGGCAATCGAGAAAATTTTACGTTTCACGGTTACTAAGCTTATTTTTTTATCATGGTTCCCAATGGTGAAATTAAATATCTCAAGTTAACTAAAATAATTAGCATAATTGTCTTTCGACAAACAAATATTAGATTTTTTATTTGCGAAAAAATAAGTCGCCCCTACTTTGTCGACTTTGATTCTATACGACTCGACGATAAAAAAACAATGTTTAATTTTTTGTTTGTTTTGTTTGTATTTGTATTTTTGTTTTAATAAAACATTATGAACTGACCTTCCATCGGACACACCGGATCGACCTTGTGTAGGAGCACCACGTCTATATACTCCACTTGTAATCGAGCCAGCGACGACTTAACACTTTCAACAATATGTTTACGAGAGAGACCTCTTTCATCCGACCTGTTATTAGTATGAGCAAACCTATCAGGAGAGTTCAAAATGCATTAGGGACTAGTCAGCGGTCAAGCACTCATTTAAAAGCACAACAGTTATATTGTAATATATAGTGAGCAAACACAAAACAGCAGAAGCGTATCCAATCGTTTACTATAAATGTTAACAGTTAACACCTAATTACTAATACGACTAACGTGGTCACAGTACCCAAAAATATACAGATGAGTATAAATTACAAGGAAATGAATAAGATATGAATTATGCATTCATGCGATAAAAAAGAATAAACCAATTTCTATTTTATAATTTGAATAATATATACATATATTTGAAATAACGGTGACATAATACGTAAGAATATGTTTTCAATAGTTTTACAATATTTATGACTATTACTAAGAGTCTTACTAAGAGTAATTTGAATTAAAGATAATCATGCATGACAATCTTGCATATAATAATATCATTGGTAGCTGAAACTCACTTTGTGCTCCAATATATTTTTGTAGTGATTATGATGCTTGTTCTCCTTACATTCCTTTTTTTTAATATTCTGCCTAGTTCGGCCTCTCCTTTAGCTGTGAAATGTATTGTTAATCAAATTAAATATGTTTAGAAAAAATACATCCAACAGTCACACACATAATTCTGACCCCACACTAGGTAAAACCTGCATTGTAGGTATCAAGAATTACGAGGAACTAAGGTCCCACAACACCCAGATCCGAAACAAATATCTGTCTGTCACACAGACATTTGCGTCGGTGCGGGGATCAAACCCACACCCTCTCGTTTCACAGCTGACTACTCGCCTGCTGCGCCACGGATACCATGGCCACTTATGACTTTGGCCCAAATGTTGAAATAGCAAAAGGATGATTAAGTGTTTACTTACCACAGTGTGCTTCTGATAAGTCAAATAGATTAATTCCATTTTCAAGCGCAGTCATTACAACATCTTCAGCACAATCTTCGTTTAGCATCGTCCACATGCCGAGCCCTATGTTAGGCACCCTGAGACCAGACTTTCCGAGGTTCTTGTATCGTAAACCGGGAGTCACAATTGAAGGCATCGTGGTGTGATTTCCCATATAAGTTGACATATGACGAGAGACTGTGACTTCGCCAGCTGCAAGTACACAATAACTATGCTTGGTATTATTAGATTCAATTACTTATTACAATAAAAAATCTGACACTTCTCATTTTCATTTGCATTGATATACCAAAGAACCTAACGTCTGGCAAAGAAATTAAATAATTGTAATTTAATAATTAAATAGCAAGTAATATATAATAGGCTAGTTGACTGTTTTTGGGAAACCGTTTTATTTTATTCTTCATGGTCTATATTAATAAAATATTATAATAAATAAACATAAAACGTAAGTTTTCAAGATTTAATTAGAAATGTTATAAACCTACAACCAAAACGCTACCAACTGTCATGGCCTCTCGTGTGACGTGACCATCCGCAAAATTAATAGACGTTGACGTTTGGCTCAGCGTTTTAGATGTTGCGGTGACGGTGACGTCATGTATGACTGATGGGTGTTTCATGTCACGTGACAAAATGATTTATTTTTGCATATTTGTTTCTTGAAAATATTAAATAATCCATACTAATACTATAAATGCGAAAGTAACTCTGTTTGTTTGTTTGTTACCCCTTCACGACTAAACGGCTGAACGGATTGTAATGAAATTTGGTAAGGAAATAGATTATATCCTGGAGAAGGACATAGGCTATATTTTTTCTCAAAAACAACCTTGAAAGGGGTCAAATAGGAGGTCAAAATTTGTATGGGAAATCCATAATTCCTCGACTTAGGGGTCTGTAAATTCATATTTAAGCTTTTGGTAGGAAATAAAGAAATACGTGTTTCACATTTTTAGTGAGAGAGTGAGAGAGTGAGAGAGTGAGAGAGTGAGAGAGTGAGAGAGTGAGAGAGTGAGAGAGTGAGAGAGTGAGAGAGTGAGAGAGTGAGAGAGTGAGAGAGTGAGAGAGTGAGAGAGTGAGAGAGTGAGAGAGTGAGAGAGTGAGAGAGTGAGAGAGTGAGAGAGTGAGAGAGTGAGAGAGTGAGAGAGTGAGAGAGTGAGAGAGTGAGAGAGTGAGAGAGTGAGAGAGTGAGAGAGTGAGAGAGTGAGAGAGTGAGAGAGTGAGAGAGTGAGAGAGTGAGAGAGTGAGAGAGTGAGAGAGTGAGAGAGTGAGAGAGTGAGAGAGTGAGAGAGTGAGAGAGTGAGAGAGTGAGAGAGTGAGAGAGTGAGAGAGTGAGAGAGTGAGAGAGTGAGAGAGTGAGAGAGTGAGAGAGTGAGAGAGTGAGAGAGTGAGAGAGTGAGAGAGTGAGAGAGTGAGAGAGTGAGAGAGTGAGAGAGTGAGAGAGTGAGAGAGTGAGAGAGTGAGAGAGTGAGAGAGTGAGAGAGTGAGAGAGTGAGAGAGTGAGAGAGTGAGAGAGTGAGAGAGTGAGAGAGTGAGAGAGTGAGAGAGTGAGAGAGTGAGAGAGTGAGAGAGTGAGAGAGTGAGAGAGTGAGAGAGTGAGAGAGTGAGAGAGTGAGAGAGTGAGAGAGTGAGAGAGTGAGAGAGTGAGAGAGTGAGAGAGTGAGAGAGTGAGAGAGTGAGAGAGTGAGAGAGTGAGAGAGTGAGAGAGTGAGAGAGTGAGAGAGTGAGAGAGTGAGAGAGTGAGAGAGTGAGAGAGTGAGAGAGTGAGAGAGTGAGAGAGTGAGAGAGTGAGAGAGTGAGAGAGTGAGAGAGTGAGAGAGTGAGAGAGTGAGAGAGTGAGAGAGTGAGAGAGTGAGAGAGTGAGAGAGTGAGAGAGTGAGAGAGTGAGAGAGTGAGAGAGTGAGAGAGTGAGAGAGTGAGAGAGTGAGAGAGTGAGAGAGTGAGAGAGTGAGAGAGTGAGAGAGTGAGAGAGTGAGAGAGTGAGAGAGTGAGAGAGTGAGAGAGTGAGAGAGTGAGAGAGTGAGAGAGTGAGAGAGTGAGAGAGTGAGAGAGTGAGAGAGTGAGAGAGTGAGAGAGTGAGAGAGTGAGAGAGTGAGAGAGTGAGAGAGTGAGAGAGTGAGAGAGTGAGAGAGTGAGAGAGTGAGAGAGTGAGAGAGTGAGAGAGTGAGAGAGTGAGAGAGTGAGAGAGTGAGAGAGTGAGAGAGTGAGAGAGTGAGAGAGTGAGAGAGTGAGAGAGTGAGAGAGTGAGAGAGTGAGAGAGTGAGAGAGTGAGAGAGTGAGAGAGTGAGAGAGTGAGAGAGTGAGAGTGAGAGTGAGAGTGAGAGTGAGAGTGAGAGTGAGAGTGAGAGTGAGAGTGAGAGTGAGAGTGAGAGTGAGAGTGAGAGTGAGAGTGAGAGTGAGAGTGAGAGTGAGAGTGAGAGTGAGAGTGAGAGTGAGAGTGAGAGTGAGAGTGAGAGTGAGAGTGAGAGTGAGAGTGAGAGTGAGAGTGAGAGTGAGAGTGAGAGTGAGAGTGAGAGTGAGAGTGAGAGTGAGAGTGAGAGTGAGAGTGAGAGTGAGAGTGAGAGTGAGAGTGAGAGTGAGAGTGAGAGTGAGAGTGAGAGTGAGAGTGAGAGTGAGAGTGAGAGTGAGAGTGAGAGTGAGAGTGAGAGTGAGAGTGAGAGTGAGAGTGAGAGTGAGAGTGAGAGTGAGAGTGAGAGTGAGAGTGAGAGTGAGAGTGAGAGTGAGAGTGAGAGTGAGAGTGAGAGTGAGAGTGAGAGTGAGAGTGAGAGTGAGAGTGAGAGTGAGAGTGAGAGTGAGAGTGAGAGTGAGAGTGAGAGTGAGAGTGAGAGTGAGAGTGAGAGTGAGAGTGAGAGTGAGAGTGAGAGTGAGAGTGAGAGTGATGAGTGAGAGTGAGAGTGAGAGTGAGAGTGAGAGTGAGAGTGAGAGTGAGAGTGAGAGTGAGAGTGAGAGTGAGAGTGAGAGTGAGGAGTGAGAGTGAGAGTGAGAGTGAGAGTGAGAGTGAGAGTGAGAGTGAGAGTGAGAGTGAGAGTGAGAGTGAGAGTGAGAGTGAGAGTGAGAGTGAGAGTGAGAGTGAGAGTGAGAGTGAGAGTGAGAGTGAGAGTGAGAGTGAGAGTGAGAGTGAGAGTGAGAGTGAGAGTGAGAGTGAGAGTGAGAGTGAGAGTGAGAGTGAGAGTGAGAGTGAGAGTGAGAGTGAGAGTGAGAGTGAGAGTGAGAGTGAGAGTGAGAGTGAGAGTGAGAGTGAGAGTGAGAGTGAGAGTGAGAGTGAGAGTGAGAGTGAGAGTGAGAGTGAGAGTGAGAGTGAGAGTGAGAGTGAGAGTGAGAGTGAGAGTGAGAGTGAGAGTGAGAGTGAGAGTGAGAGTGAGAGTGAGAGTGAGAGTGAGAGTGAGAGTGAGAGTGAGAGTGAGAGTGAGAGTGAGAGTGAGAGTGAGAGTGAGAGTGAGAGTGAGAGTGAGAGTGAGAGTGAGAGTGAGAGTGAGAGTGAGAGTGAGAGTGAGAGTGAGAGTGAGAGTGAGAGTGAGAGTGAGAGTGAGAGTGAGAGTGAGAGTGAGAGTGAGAGTGAGAGTGAGAGTGAGAGTGAGTCCGTCAGTCCGTCAGTCCGTCAGTCCGTCAGTCCGTCAGTCCGTCAGTCCGTCAGTTCGTCAGTCCTTCAGTCCTTCAGTCCATCCGTCCGTCCGTTTGTTTGTTTGTTCACGACTCACGACACTCACGACTAAACGGCTGACCGGATTGTGATGAAATTTAGTAAGGAGATAGATTATATCCTGTGGAAGGACATAGGCTATCTTTTTTCTCAAAACACAACTTTGAAAGGGGTCAAATAAGAGTTCAAAATTTGTATGGGAAATCTATCATGCCTCAAGTTAGGGATCTGAAAATTCATATTAAGGCTTTTGGTAGGAAATAGAGAAATACATGTTTCAACGTTTTTGAATAATCATCCCTGAAAGGGGCAAAGTGAGGTTAAACTTATGAGGTATTCTTTAGATGCAATCTCAAGATTCAAGCACAACAACTGAGAGGCTGGACAATCGCTACAGGTGCCTCAGTGCAGAGGACAACTCCTTGGATTGTATACTTCTGCTCCCGAAAATAGCCTCCACGCGGGCGGAGCCGCGAGCAACAGCTAGTTACATATAAATTAGCAAATTGGTTTACTAATCGATATTTTTAGACTAAAATCTATTATAAAATGCAAAATTCTATCAGATTTTCACTTACTGTCAACTACCCTATTATATACATACATAGTGGTATCGTGGGTATCTTGTATCGATCCGAATACTGAAACGCAAATCAAGCGTTTAAGATCGTGTTAAATATTTGAGGGTATCCAATATTTAACTAATTATTAATTATTTGTCCGGATTGTATGGCGTATTACAAAATTAGTAGAGGACTATACTTGCATTCTTGAATCATAAGCAAAAAGTTTGAGGATCTGGGACTGTTTACCTTACCTTGATCTAACATATGCTGGGAGTTGGCGCTAAAATCGTCCATACAATCGAGCGACGCTATTGGAGCGCGACATCTAAATCGAGCGACGCTATTGGAGCGCGACATCTAAACAAAAAAAAAGAAAGTCTATGAAATTTGGTGATCACCTAAAAAATGTAGACGAAACATTAAATTTTGTTTCGCACTATTTTGTAATGACAACATTTCGAATAATAGGCTGTTTGGATTTTTTCGGGTATTTTTTTTAATTGTTAGGTTTCATTTGTACCACTTACTACTACTAAACTCACTCTTACTACTTGCGAAATAGATATATTCTAACCAACGTTAATGATAATTAGCAAGTCTAAAATAGAAAAATAATATCAATTTTCAATATTGTTAATTCATAAAAGTATCGTATGACATTACTTATCAGTAATTAGATAGTTAATTGAACTGAAATAATAATAATAACATATAACCAAATATATAGTCTTTCGGATGTCAGTCTGATAATTTATTCGGACATCACGTAAAACGGCTGAACCCATCGCGATGCAGGTTGCACTATTATGTTACCCAAAATTCCAGTAAACATGTAGGCTATAAAAATAGTGTTTGCTAACAACATCACAGGCCGACGGTGCTGTGGATCCAGTTAGTATATGAATATTATGATATCAATATAACTATGCATACTATGCCTCGATGGCGCAGTTGTAATGAGTTACGACTGCTGTGCCGAGGTCTCGGGTCCGATCCCCGGGTCTGATAAAGACATATTGGGTTTTTCTATCTAGAAATTCTCAGTATTAGCCCGGAGTCTGGAATAGTGCCCGGTATAGCGAGAGGCTCGACCCTTAACTCATTATGGGACCGAAATTCGGCGAAAGTGAGTGTAGTGATTAAATCTCTGCCTACCTCTTCGGGGATTACAGGTTTCAGTGTATATGTATGCATATTATTTTACTTTTTATATAAATGGCTTTGTCTGTAATCACAACCACTTAAATATTTTTTATAATTATTTCAATTACTGTCGCTATTTCCTTACCAATTTTTTTTAAATTCAGAAATGTTGTCATTTTGGTTGTTTTGTAATCGTTGGAGCTATTGTATTTTAGTGTTTTAAATTTAATACTAGTGACTATTTAATGTATAAACTCTATTTAAAGCTGGTTTTGATGCACTTAACCGATAAATTATTCTAATTGTAGTAATATCCTAGTCCATCTAAATATCTATGGCAATGATAACATGTTCAAACTAAAACTGATATGACATGATCACAAACAACTACTTCATGATTTCAATAATAATTGTAAATGACGCCTACTTCTAATACATAAGACAGCTATCGGCTAAAATTGTTATTGCTAATAATTCTAGATAGTGTATAGACTACTCTAAAATAGGTATGTTGGCAATTTGGCATGCAATGAGTGTGAGGTTATTTCGTATCTATTTATTGTTTTTGGCAAAATTGAATATTAAATATTCTTAATTATTAACTATTGACGAGGTCAATAAACTATTTTGTCACAGTTGATCATACAACTCAAACATTTATTCCAACATTCGTTTATAGCCTAGTACTGAAGGAAACAATTGTACAGGGTCAGGAAAAGGCGTGTGTGAAGTAATGTGGAAAGCGATCGTATGACACGACAACATGGTGAGGTACCGTACCTGTGCGCCGCCATCACCATCATCACCACCATTATCACCATCACCAGACACCTCGCCGATGAACCAGCATGAGCAAGCCAAGCAGTCGGTATTACTATAATGCCCAGTATCTTCAGTGATGTTTACTAGTAGGTACTAGACGCAATATCAGCGATAGTCATGTAAATAATACTAAGTTGTCCATCAATCCAAAGATATGGGCCGTTTCGTGTTTACCTACTACATGCGCGCGGCGATCGCAGTGCGCGATGCGGCGTGGTGCGCTCTCAGCTTTACTTGCCGTTGGGAGAAGACATAACAATAACTTAGAATACATTGTTTTATTTATCGAGTCTTGTCGATGCATTGTATATTAGAGCAGCGTACACTGCGTAACAGTGAAGCTATCAGAATGTATTTGTATTAGTCGAATTCGCTGCGCGTGTGTTTGATATGTTGTTGCGCAGGTGACAGCTTACCGCCGACAGTACGTCTTCTCCCTACAGGGCTTTCTCGTGGCGTCCAGTTACCGATATATTGTGGGCATTGGGTTGGAGTCGACGCTGGCGCTGTCGGGCAGGCCGAGCGGCGTATGCGGCGTACATCGGCTGATGGTAGACTCGCTGCGAGACATCTGCGAGCCTTCCTTGCCGACGCAGCCCTCTGCCCCCTTGTATTGCATCTCGTGCCGTTTCATTGCGCTCCTATTTTTTGTTACGGCATCTTATCTCTCTAAAGTCATCTTATCTGTAACGAAATGTTCACAAGTCTCGGGACGCCCCGGAGACAACACAGCCGGGATAGGACCAGGGTTTAATTCAACACACTCAAAGACAGTAAGATAAACATAGAGAAGCATGCATGCCCTGACGCTAACATCTAGTCTGCTAAGGGATCACAAATCAAGTGGAATGCGGTAATAACATCTAAGCACTGGACTATAGTCACAATTAAAACAAAGGAAGTAGGAATGTCAAACAGTAGGTAGTGTATCGATCACGTAAGGGAGCTGTGGCGGTCACCGCGTTGCACTCACCGGGGCTGGCGGGGCGTTCTACGTACTGAATGAGAAATGTTGCGGAGCCGACTCGGAAACAAACTGCGTTGCTAGTACAGTAGATTGCGGACGTGGCCGGTGGTAGTCGGTGGTAGTCGGTAGCAGTCGGTGGTAGTCGGAGGCAGTCGGAGGCAGTCGGCAGCTGCCAATAAGGCAAGCGACGCAAAGGTAGTGCACGCAGTGCGCTGCGATCCTAGCGCCACCCGCACATGCGCCCTCAACGCTTTACCGATCTGACCTATTTCTAGATTCAGCCCCAGACGCTACAAAAGATATTTATAATTTTGATTCATCTGTTTTTATGTAACTCGCACTAGATATCATAATCCACATCATAATAAATTGATATTAAAACATAAAGTCTTGTAAATCTTACTGGCGTCTATTACGTAACGTTCGGAAAGAGCGCACTAATCGATACAGTTATTTAGTTAGGCGACCTGGGCGAGAGCTATGTGCCGAGCGAAGTTTCAGCTCAGTAGATTAAAATCGATAGAGACGGCCCGGCCGCGACGTTCTGTGTGCAATTACAGCGCATGTTCCTCTGCAGTGTACATGCAGTTCAAGCGACGACATGCTTTAGTAGTTGCCACTTCACGCCTCAAATTAATTTTGACACAACCAATTTTTGTAATAAGCCATGCAAATATTCATATCTGAAAGAGATCGCCATCCACACTTCCACTTTAGAATATAAGTCAAAATATAGTCCTCTTTCGTCTTAAATAGATTTACGAATATATAATTATAAATCAAGTAATTGTTAGTTGTTTCATTTAGCTTAAGTTTCAAACATATTCTTGAGCAGATTCAATAATTAACCTGAGTTGGTTTGAGCGTTCGCCGTGGATTATCCAATCTTATAATACATTGAAACAAGGTATTCGTGTACCCTACGCCGTTAAAAAACGATAGCCTGAAATATTAAATATTTTCGCTGGTGGTAGGATATTTATATCCGCCCGGATAGCAACCACCGTACACAGGGTGAAAAACCCGCCATAGTGGCACACGCAAGTGTGTCGCGTTCCGGGATCAGCCAGTGTACATCCGGTTTTTTGGGGGTCTAGAGTTGGGGTACAATGTTTGGCCATTTTGCGGCCTTCTGAGTACTCTGACAATAGACCCTCGACCGCTTCTTCACCTTCTTGCCCATGGCGTAGTGTGAAGGAGCAGGCCGGCATGATTGTGTTGAGTAGCGGAGGATAGATCGTCTCTCGCTACTCGATACTCTAATTGGACCGTACTGCGCATCAGGTGAAGTGCGGTCACTTTGCCGTGCTAGGATAAAAAAAAAATATATTAGTATGTATAATATTTTATTAGCTCTTTCTGTTAGTAGGATTTCAACTTCCTTATACACTTGATGCACTATAACAAATATTTAAAATCTTTTAAATTGTATAGTATTTTATTAATTATCTAGTAGCTTTATCACAAATCTTCAATTAATCTCTATAATAATTTGTGAACTTCGAAAATACTAAAGTAGGAAAGTTTTTGGGTATTAACTGTAGGAGTATCTATGATGAAACTTCAAATAAATCATATTGTATCCACCATGTTGCCGTTAAAGTATACACATTATTTTATCATATAAACCACTTTTCAACAATCTACGGAAAGTATTTTCATCATATTCATTGATGCATGTGTTCAAGAAATGAATATGTAAAAAGTTATGAAAAGTAATACATAGTTTGTTTCTGTATTTCAAACTGAATTAACTCATAAACTTTATTTATCGAAACTTCTAAGGAATTTTATGTAATTATCCTAACCTCTCAAGCATCACAAAGACCGGTGTTCGGAGAAAGGTAATAAATAGTGAGGAAAAATACAAAATCAACTTTACTTCCATAATAATAACGTTACAAATACGCTTCATGCACATCAATAAGGGCGAGTACTTATTGCCGGTTTTAGCACGGCCGAATATGGCCAGATGATACGTGACAGGTTAAGTTTTCTTTTTCCCACCATTTTGCTAATACAGGTGACACTGAAATAATGATACATAATATAATGAATAGCGGCGATAGCCTAGTTGGCTGCGGTACGGACTATCAAGACGAAAGTCGTGTGTTGGAAAGCCAAGTGGAATACCCCTCTGACTTTTCTAAAATTATGTTTGTATTAAATGTTAATTATCGCTTGCTTTAACGGTGAAGGAAAACATCGTGAGGAAACCTGCATATATCAGAATTCTTATACGAATTTCGAAGGTATGTGAAGTTTACCAACCCACTGGCACTAGGCCAGCGTTGTGGACTAAGGCCTAACCCCTCTCATTAGTAGATGAGGCCCGTGCCCAACAGTGGGACAATGTTTAATACACGGCTAGTATTATTATATAATAATAATACTTAATAATAATTAATAATAATATTTAATAAACATTGCCCCACTGCTATAGGTATACGAGGTATATATTATTATTATATAATAAATGAGCATGTTTAGTACGTTACCCAGGACAAGACGGTGCACGCACGAGGGTCATGAGCCGCTGGGGATTGACGTCATTGGCAGACGCTCTCCACGTCCTCGCCTCGTTGTTGACACAGGATGGGTTCTCACAACAAACGTCACTGTCTATAGACTTATCTACAAAACGCACTTCATGTTAATTCATACACTTTCTATAACGGTGTATATAGACACTAAATCGGATACGACTAACTACAATATTGCTTACTTTTTACTTTGGCACGGTAAAGTGACCGCACAGCACCTGATGGTAAGCGCAGTGCGGTCCAATTAGAGTATCGAGTAGCGAGAGACGATCTATCCCCCGCTACTCAACACAATCATTACTATTCCAAACTGCCTTTCCTCCACCCGTCAACAATGTGATAGCTATCTGATATAAGCTGCTCACCATGATTGTAGTAGTCATTCACCATAGCAGTAACGAGTCGGAGCATGGCGATGATTTGAGAGTTTAGGATGTAGCTGCCAGGTACTGTGCAAAACCATAAGCGACTGTAAAACGAACGAAGGCTACTCACCCCTACACGAACCAAGTCGAGACAAATTAATAAAGATGCCATCATTATCTCCGATACTCTGGCTTGATTCAGGTTTAGTGAGTTGGGCACTAAAGGCCTTTTTCAGTACACTCTGGGAAAGTAAAAACAATATTTTTAAATGCCCGATTCAGGCTAACCCTTCAACGGATAGTTATTTTTTGTAGCGTATAGTCGACAAACGAGCAATTGAGTCATTTAGTGCTAAATAATCTGCACCGCCATAGTACCCACGGTATTAGAGGAACCATCGGGGCAATGCCAATGTTGGCTATATCTCAGGATGCCATGGGCAGCGACGCCAGCAGAGCCTCCAATCAAAACATGTCAAATTGTATTACAACGTACCTAATCCTACCTCACTTGGCGACGGCTTGGAGTCGAACAATTTTATATGTGTTGATTTGTGGCATGGCTTAAATAGCCCTAAAGGAAGGAAGGAAAAGGTTTGGGAATAAGGCAAGTGTCGAACGAACGTTACGGCCCGTATGGAACGCTACAAGTAATTGTCATATGATATGGTTCACTGACACAGTGGGACTACCAAGGTCATGCTGAATGATGCCTTCATACCGTAGATAAAACCTCTTCAGAGTGGTAGTACCAAGCTAAAAACAGACACATCGAAGGCAGTTAGTTATATAAAAATATACGAAATATTTAAAATGCGGTTCATAACATAAAAAAATATTTAAAAGGAGTTATTAGTATGCCTGTAAATAAATTCCCGGGTCCTGACAGGTGTATTGATTTATAGCGGCCACTCCCAGTTTATTTTGGTACCGGCGCAACCTGTTATATTATAATATTCACTTAACCCCCCGGCCCGACTAGTTGGACGGTACGCTCAACATAGCTACCAACCTATTGAAGTACATAAATCAATACTGCGTTGCTATTTATAATTGCAGGCTTCGCCTCTCGGATGCGAGCATAAAACATGGAGTACGAAGGGACGAGTATTTATATTTATTTATACACTTCATATACAATGTATATAGGCGGACTTAATGCCAAAGGCGTTCTCTCCCAGTCAACCTTAGGGTGATGCAGAGATGAACAAGGTAGGTGCATAAAAATATACAGGAAGAAGGTAAACAAAAATAAAATTATTAAGCTAAATAAATAAATAAATATATCCGAATACAATACATAACAGTACAATATATATATATGTGTGTGTGTCAAATTTAGTATAGTATAATAATTAGTAACATACTTTTTGTAGCTAAATCATTATTTATATTAATATCTAATCAAATAGATTTATCAAGATCGGCAGTTTCAATTGGGAAAATGATTGACGTTCAACGGTGTGTTGGTCGTGGGCTCGTTACTGCTGGGATTCTTGCGCGTCAAGAAAGCTAGTCACTATTCTATAATACTGTGCAACGAGGCAGGCCACGTAATGAATTGATCAGCTCGACCAGGGTGCCACACTTTATTACAAAATATCGACATTAAGTACGTATTTTAATACACTTTTTACGGTCACTGATCAATATCACATACATACATACATATACACTCACGCCTATAATCCCCGAAGGGGTAGGCAGAGGTGTAACCAGTACACCCACTTTTCGCCAAATTTCGGTCCCATAATGTGTTAGGGGGCGAGCCTATCGCCATACCGGGCACAGGTTCCAGACTCCGGGTTAATACTGAGAATTTCTAGATAGATAAACCCAATATCACTTTACCCGACCCGGGGTTCGAACCTGAGACCTCAGCACAGCGGTTGTAACGCATGCGCAATTACAACTGTGCCACCAAGGCAGTCACTATCAATATCACCCCTCTTACTTTGACCGAAAATCGCCAAAACACGCAGATGTACTAAGATGTTTGTATGTAGCCTCAACCTACTTTTAAAGTAAATTTCTACAAACGAGCAAGTGAGTCACCTGATCTTATGTAATTTCTGTCGCCCATGAACACTCTCAATTCTAGAAGCGTTACACAACGTTGCCAGCCTTAAAGGAAAAGAAGGGAGATTCGGAAGATTAGGAGGATTTGAGCCCCGAGAAAACTCGCTCATTGTACAAAACGCTGGTATTTCACTTCGATTGTTTATGAGATAGTGGCAATAGCCCGGTCGAGCCAGCCCGTCCATGCATACAAATCTGTCTCAGCGTGACTCTACGACTTGAAAAACACAACAAGCGACCCGTCCCGGCTTCGTACGGGCAGCTCTAATAAAGCAGAAATTCTGTTGAGCTGATCACTACAAAATTTTACACATTTATCGTAATCTGAAGACTGCCTGAAAATTTCATCAAAATCGGTCCA
Organism: Laothoe populi; assembly: GCA_905220505.1. Lineage (NCBI taxonomy): Eukaryota > Metazoa > Arthropoda > Insecta > Lepidoptera > Sphingidae > Laothoe > Laothoe populi. Next base: position 12,814,151 of record HG992149.1, on the reverse strand, counting down.
GCCGGTTTGTATTCCATGTGGAACATTCATATACACATAGATTATTATATATACAGATTAAATAAAAGATATTTAAACTTACTCTGTAATGCTTGGTAGTATCGGGTATAGACGGACGGCTATGCCTAAGCCTGGCGGCCTGTCGTTGCAGATCACACAGCCTATGGTGCGACCATGAAGTGTTCATACCTCTGAGTTCTTCCACAGCTTCTGCTATCTACACCCCATTCAATATTACACTAACTTGGATTATATATGTTTTGTTAATTTATTATTGTATATAAATGTGATATAATAATAGACTTCCGATAATAGAGTCAAGGGACAGCCACGCGCGACCGTCTAAGCACATGGTGCGGTCATTGGAGGTTTATCCTTCCGGGGAATTTTTTTTTATCCTATTTAAAGTACGTGACCACTGAACAAATTTTTATTTATTTAATTTGTCAGCGTGTTTTATTTTTATAATTAACTAGCTCCCGTTGCTATCAGGATTTTATTTATTATAATCTTATATATTATAATTTGAACAATTTGTAATGGTATACATAAAAATTTTGAACAAAGATGACATGCTAATTGTTTAACAACACAACACGCCTATATTTTGTACCATCATCTACTATTCATACATTTAATAAAATATAGAATAAGCTTAATAATTTCGAATATTCTCAACCTTTGAGGCGTTAAGCAAATTATAGTATTGTCCGTTTTACAGCATTAACTGAAAATTATATTTTATAAACTTCTTCTATAGGGTTTTCGGCCCTACATTTGAGGCGCTATTCTTCCGCGCCACGGCAGCTCTGCACAGGTAAATGGTTCTCGTTGAGTGCTACAATACCACCTAACTGCCGAATACTGCTGATAACATGGCCAATGCCATCAACTATCATCGTAGTAGTACTACCTTTATATATTTTATAACATAGGTAGTAGTTACGCCTTGACTCTTTAGCGATATACTTAGAACTTTGAATAAAAAATTCTTCCCAAATAATATTATTACCGGAAAAAGAATAAAACTAAATGACATTGATGCATTTGACCCACCATGATCTCAGATTGAAAGATAAATGTTTTGCAGCAGTGCGGTGATACTTAAAAATATTTACCGACCTCACGTTTTTGTTCCTCTTCTGCTTCTATGGCCCGCTGATGGAGGAGTTCTCTGTCAAGTTTTCTGACCTCCTCCGCTTCTCTTGCTTGGCATTGCTTTTCCTAAGATAATAGTTACTGTGTAATGGTGTGAAATTTGAGTGTAGAGGTTATACCTCTGCCTAACCCTTCGGGGATAACAGGCGTGAGTGCTTATGTATGTGAATGGGACACATTTGAATTATTTGATCTCGTCACAAGTAAGCTGAAACATAGGTGGAAAAGCCAAAGCTATTAAATAAAATATATAGGAATTATTCAAAATTTTGAATGTGAATTTTAATCGTCGTGAATATTTATTAATTTTTGGTGCAAGTGCCCAATCACAATATGCTATCTTTAAGTTCTATTAGGAGTTTACTGCTGGTAGGTCTTTTTTTCGTCTTTCATGCCATAACTTAATGACAACAAGTGTGTTCGTTATTGATGAGTTCCCAGAAGTCCATGATCTGTTTACTGTGGATATGTTCCTTACATATATTTTCTTACAGTTACAATAACCATGTCACAATAGGTACCTATATTGTTAGTATCGAGAAGTTCTATTCTGTGTAACCGAATATCCTCATCAGATATCGATCATAAATACATCATATAAATGGGACTATCTCAAAAATAAACTCCACTTAACAAATAAAAGAATCATTCAAATTGGATATATGACGGATTTATATACATAAATAAGAAGTATAGATAAATAATCATGGACCTCCTCCTTTTTTGGAAGTTATTAAAATGATTGTATAATTTCAAAAAATCAAAACAATAATATGGTAGTCATTTTTTTCGTCTAAGCATTCAACACATTGTGAGAATATCGGTTTCCAAATGTGTCAGCGTGACCCGTCTATAGCAATATGCTGTCGTAAAAGTTTTACGGACAAGACTATCATCCATATTCGCCCAATGTGTGATCGGGATTCAAATATTTATGAAATGTTTTATTTTTATGAAAATGCTAACGAACAAGGCACTAATCCTAATATGCGTTTAGGTAAATAGATACCAGAATTAGTAGACCGATTTTAGCGCCTGCCAAATATTCTTAGCAATAATCATCTGAACACATAATGCTTTGCCATGTAATGAATGAAGGTTATTCTATTCGCTGTGCCTGTGTCTACACTCGTATACATTCAGCCCCAGATCTAAGATTTTTTCGAACTGGGCCATAAAATTGATAGCCCTCCTTTCGCCGTTTGAGATAAATCACTTAAAAAAGTCACAAATTTAATATAATGGTTGGCATTTTTCATGAATGGGACAATAAGAACCGTCGACGGTGAGCCAAATAGGCTTCCTTATGCTAGGCACTTTGTGATAATATATTCGCTTTTCTCCTGTATTTTCTTCTGACGAATGTTTGTTTAACTAAAATGAATGCAATAGAGCATATTATATCGAATCTATGGAATTGCCCGATAAGTTTGTTTCGCTGGGTCTTCTCAGACAGGGTCGCGTTTGGATCCGGTGATAGTTAGGTTTAAGGTAACAGAGTGGTAGATCTTAACCCATGGGGTCGCCCGTATCTCATGGTACGCAAGAAAATCCGTCCCTGGGCCCTACCAGTAACTCAGTGTCTCCAGCAACAGCAGTTGGAAGATATAATAGGCACTCTGTTTCCTTCGAATGTAGAGCAGACGCCACCTTCAATGGTATCAGCTGTAAAAGCCAACCCACTCAACCTGAACGACTGCGATGGCAATGTACCTGAAGTGACACGGATAGAGATGAAGGTGGCGGTGCGTAGGCTTCAGGCCAAAAATACCGCCCCAGGACCCGACGGAATCCCAGTTCGAACATGGGTCCTGGCTCAAGAGGCTCTTGAGCCCCGAGACTATTTTGTGCATGTCTTGAGTGAGGCCAGTTTCCACGTAGTTGGAAAATGGGTAAGTTGGTCTTGCTCAGGAATGAGGGCCGCCCTACGGATTCACTATCTGCATATCGTCCGATTATTTTGTTGGACGAGGTCGGCAAGCTCTTTGAACGAGTAATTGCAAACCGCCTTGTCCAACATTTGACGAGAGTGGGGCCGGATCTAGCGGATAACCAATTTGGTTTCCGCCAAGGACATACATGCGATCATGCGCATTAAAGTTCTAGCGGAGGAAGCTGTTTCGTGTGGTGAGGTTATCTTAGCGGTGTCTCTTGACATAGCTAACGCTTTTAATACCTTGCCTTGGAACTGCATTAGGGAGGCACTTCTATACCATAGAGTCCCGACCTACCTCCGCCGCATCATCGGGGCTTACCTGTCAGAAAGAGCTGTTATCTTTCCAGTCCGCGAGGGATGGAGCCGACAAGATATGGTATGCGGTGTTCCACAGGGCTCAGTTTTAGGACCTTTGTTGTGGAACATTGGATACGATTGGGCATGGGCGTATATAAGGGGGGGGTTCAGGGGGTCCGGACACCCCCCTTAGCATACGACATAATAAAAAATCGCGGACTATTGATAGCGGATAATATAGACGGTTAGCAGGCTATTTGATTTAAGTGTAAATTTTTCTAGCATTCAGCTATATGCATATTTGGAATTAACAGATTTTTCTACGACTTTTGAGCCTAGTTTAATTTTTTCGTGTACTTTTTAGCGCTTAAATCACCTGGTAAAACAAGAATGCTTTTTTTTCAGGGCACATCTATTTAAAAAAATACGATCGAGTCTTAAGTAGAGACTACTAGTAGTGATGAGTGTGATAGTATATGATGTACCATAAGTACCTGGAGGGCAAATCTCCTTTCATTCAAAATAATTTCGTACTCGAATCTACAGTTCGAATCATTTCTCTATTACATAATTTCGAACTACGAAGTTATTTTTTCGAATGTTGCAGCCATATCCATTTGAGTTCGAGTCTTTACTATGAGATTCTACTAAAAAAATTTAATTTCGAACTAAAAATCTATAAGTATTTTAATATCCATAGTGTCTCGGGCCTCATCAAATGTGCATCCACTATCCAGTTCTTGGACATGTTTTTGGACTCTTCCAAGTATTTTATCTTTCTAAGACTTTTAGTTAAAAATAATATAATAAATAATACTAGCCCTGTATTAAACATTGTCCCACTGCTGGGCACGGGCCTCCTCTACTAATGAGATGGGTTAGGCCTTAGACTTTTAGTTAAATAATAATAAAAACACGAGATTGACTCTTTTTATGGGTAAACACATCAGCATATGGCATCATATACGCAGTAAGTTAGGACCAAAATAAAACAATATCTTTGGGTGTCTAGAAGCCTTCATACGTACAACATTACCGCACCACCTCCAAGAGCATAGACTCTATGCCGCTTAGCTATAAACGTCGTAAAATATTAATGTTAAGGAAACAATCTTGCCACTTTATCTGGAGAATTCATCTGATGCAGTTCATATGAAATTTGTCAAGACGCCATATGGTTTAGACGCCATTAGGTTTCAATGGTTTAAGGCAAACTCGCTCAAGAATGGCGTAAGCCTGGATGTCATTTTCTACCTACTACAATATCATCAAGCGTTACTTAGCATCTTGCGACGTACCCTGCGACTGCTGGGAAGAACTTTCGTGTCACATTTTGAGAAAACATGTATGTATCCAATGCCTTGACGCCCAGCGTGAGCTGCAATAAATAAGACCTAAAACTGTGTACACTTAGGGTTTGCCGTAAGTGTACACAACGCGCGTCGCCATGCATTGTAGTTGAAAAATAGGACGTGACGCGACGTTTCGACTCTGCGCCAGTTTGAGTTGACTCTTACAGTTACTCTTCTAGGCAACTGTTCTGTACGTCCTGTGACAGGGCTTTTAAAACAAAATTAGGGCTAGCTAGTCACATATGCTCACATTGGCGAAAAAAGTTTATTCCAAAAGTGCAAGGTTCGCCGTCGAAGGATACTTCTTGGAGGACATCATCATCATCATTAAGTTAGGACACAATATTGAAAGGTTCGAATTCGAGATGTACGTCTCGACCGGTCTGTACCAGTCGAATCAGTTCGAGCGATAACCTTCGAGAAATGTTCGAATGGCAATTTTTAGAATAGCTCAAATAGAATATTTTGATTTCGAATTCTATTTTTAAAATAATTTATTTATGAACAATACATTTGACATTATATTCGTACCATCAAGACTTTCGAGAAACACCGGACTCGACATTTCCATAATAGCTTAACTTTACATTCACTCGAAAAAAGTTCGAATTTGAATTATTTTACGAAGTTGATTCGAGTGCGTGAGAATTTTCTCCCTGAGTTCTAACATCTCATCTTGGTAATAAGCAACATTAAAATAGTTATTTACCAAAAATAATTTGACTTCACTTGACACTTGATGTTTTGACAGTTTTTATGTAAACAATAAAACAAAAATGAATGAAAATCTGCGGCAGATTTTCATCCATCCAAAGTCCAAATCCAAATAGCAAGTAGCAATTTTTTATTAACTAGCGTTTTCCCATTCTATGTTTAAGTAATTTCTAAATAACTATGATTTGAGAGGTTAGATTTTTATCTTTTACCCGCGGACCCCCCCCATGTAAAAGCTATAGCTACGTCACTGCGATTGGGTGTTGCGCGGTGCGTTCGCTCCAAGCATCAGTGTGACCTGCTATGCTGACGACACGCTCATAGCTACTCGAGGGAAATCTCACCGAGAAGCGGTAATCCTAGCAACAGCTGCTGGGGTGGCTGACATCGTTGCTCGGATTCGGCGTTTGGGACTCCAAGTGGCACTCAACAAATCCGAGGCCATGTTCTTTCACGGACCTCGGAATGCACCGCGTCGCGGTTCCCACTTAATAGTGGGAGGTGTTCGCATCGGTATCGAGTCGACGATGAAGTACCTCGGACTCGTCCTCGACAGCCGATGGAATTTTGTCGAACACTTCCGGCGGCTTGCTCCCAAGCTCATGGGTGCTATTGCGGCGCTTGCACGGCTCTTACCTAATCTTAGGGGGCCCAATTCTGCCAGCCGGAAGCTCTACGCAGGGATCGTACGGTCAATGGCCTTATATGGGTCACCGATTTGGGCGAACCACCTGACGGCACGCAATATCGCAATATTGCGCAAACCACAAAGAGCGATGGCTGTCAGGGCAGTCAGAGGATACCGTACGGTCTCCTACGAGGCGGCTTCCCTCTTAGCTGGCTTCCCCCCCTGGGATTTAGAAGCCAAAAGCCTCGCATCATTATTTATATGGCGCGAGGAAATGCTAGAACGGGGCCTGCGGCCCGTGCCCCGAGAAATAGACCTCTGTAGGATAGCGACCACCGTATACAGGGTGTAAAACCCGCTATAGAGTAGCACACCCAAGTGCGTCGCGTGCCGGGGTCAGCCAGTGTACCTAAATCCGGTTATTGTCGGGGGTCTAGAGTTGGGGTACGATGTTTGGCCGTTTTGCGGCCTTCTGAGTACTCTGACACTAGATCCTCAAACGCTTCTTCACTTCCTTGCCCCATGGCGTAGTATGACGAAGCTACATATCAGGCAGGCATGATTGTGTTGAGCAGTGAGGGATAGTTTTCGCTACTTGATACTCTAACTGGAAAGCGTTGCGCTTACCATCAGGTTCAGTGTGGTCGCTTTGCCTAGATAAAAAAAACGTCGTAATTACCTTTTGCATTTGCTTCTCATGTTCAAGCTTCTGTTGCTCCAACTCCTCTTCCGGTATCGGCGGCGTCTCATCCCCACTGGACGTATGTTTCGCCCCTGGACACAACAACTAATGACTTCTAGTTCCAAACACTCTAATGACATATTTAAATCGATGGTGTACCTACCAGTAGGAGGGTGGTACGATATCCAAAACTGATGCGCCAGTTTTAATAACTTTATTAAATACGTAAATAATGTGTCACCTTATTGGCGAAGGAAAAATTTGGTAAGAATAAAACAGAATATCTAACGTTTACCCCAGCGCGTATAAACCGTGTGAATTTATTCATAGATGTTTATTTTCACGCTACGTGTATAGTGAAGTTGTATAGAACTCATTGGCAGTAATCCAACTTCTGGCGCCGCCTTGACCGAACATCATGAAGCAATACCTACTTATAAATAACAATAAATATCAAATTAGGTATTGATATCAGAATTGAATGACATGAAAATATTCAGTATTGTTTGGGCACCGGAAAGATGGGTAGGTACCGGTGCCTAAGTAAAAATAAAAACCCTTCACAAATGAAACTACAATTATTCGCATAAAATGGAAATTATAAACTACAATCACGGTGAGCAAATGTCAAATATAATTGATTTTTTTGAAAATATACAGTAAAAAAAATTCAGCAATAAACGAGAATTTTAGGCTTGTCCATGTTTTAGAATGTTCCTTGGTAGAAACCTGCATTGTTTTGGCTACCTTATTCTTGGTTAATGGTAACAAGCTTCTGGAATATTTTATGTCTCTTGTATTTATCACGTCGTGGATCTAACATTCTAAAATAGCTAACAAGTGATAACAAGTCACGGAAATATATCATACAAGCTAGTTGGTTGTTTCCCAATTTTCCAGGAAACTTTTCTTACCAGGAATATATTACTTTCTCTAAAAATTCTGATCAATACGAAAATTAATAATACAAAATCGGCTCCTTTTACGATCAATTTTAATCTTCCTTTGACAGAAAGTTTCTTTTACAAATACAAGCTTAAACAACAACCTTAATTTATTGACTAGCTGTTGCTGTTGTTGGAGTAATCTTAAGCTCTTTTATTACATCATAACACCTTTCTATATTTTGCTATCCCATAGGAACCGTTCAATTTTCCTGGATAAAATGTAGCCTATGTAATTCTCTGACCCCTAAACTAAGTATTCTAAAAATCATGTCGATCCCTTGCTCTGTGGGAAACGAAAACATATCCAGCGGGAACCGTACATTTTCCGGGATAAACAGTAGCATTTGTCATTCTTTGACCCCTAAACAAACTACCGGTATGCAAAAATCATGCCGATCCCTTTCTCGGTGAAAAACTAACAACTATCCAACAGGAATCACACAATTTTCCGGGATATAAAGTAGCCTATATCATTCTCTGATCCCTAAACTACCACTAGGCAAAAATCATATGGATCCCTTGCTCTGTGAAAAACTAAAAGCTATCCCGCGGGTACCGTATACATTCCGGGCTAAAAAGTAGCCTATGTGCTATTCCACACTATAATCTATCTCTGTGCCAAATTCAACCAGATCCGTTTTCCCGTTCTGGCGTGATTGAGTAACAAACTTCCATCCATCCATCCAGACATTCGCATTTAAAACAGTTTATAATTTATAATTACAGACATTATCGGTCTCTTTCCTACATATAATCGAATCAAAAATATCAATAATCTTGTAAGTTGCAAATTAATATAACAATAGGGTGTTTGACTGGTGTAACCAAAAAATATAAAACTGCACTAGGAGAAAGGATAGTGGGCAAACATATTTATTAAATACATTTTTTTATTTTAAATGTATTATAAACATTTTATTTTCGTCATTAAAATTTAGAATTTTTAATCTGTATCTCTCAGTACCAAAAACGTAGCAATACCGGCCGCCATTACTCGTGACGACATCGCACATAAACATTGCATCCTACGACAAATAAAATTGTAAGGAAGAACATATTTTTCGATGTGTAAACGGGTTGTACCGTGTTAATTTCGTCTTCAAGTCTTCTATAAGAATAGAAAAAGGTATTACAAGGGCTGATAGTCGAAATCTGCCACTTCTTTCTTAAAACTTTTGATTTTGGCACATGGATGAACAATTTATCGGAATTTAGTGTCGCGTTTTTACACAAAGGCATTGAACAATATTTATATGCTGGCTCATTCATTTTTGCGGAAAAACTAACAGATAAATGCAAATAATTTGTTATGTTGTTAGGTGTCTCATCGGTCACGAATGTTTGTATATGTGCGATGACGTCACATAGAGATAATGTCACGTGACAACGCGTTTTAGCGCGAAATTATATATGAAAAAATTAAATCATGGATTTTATATAAATTGAGTATAATTCAATAATAAAAATATAACGGGGGCTATAAGTAAAGAGTCCTCTATCGATGTCCATCAATTTTCAAAAATTGTCAAGTACCCTATTCAGTGTACTTAGTCTAAATAAACTTTATTCATGGATCGTGGTTCCTGTGGGTTTAGAAGTACCTATGTCACACTAAAGCTACCTAGGTACTCCCCCCGTTACAGGGTGCATACCACCACCACCCTAGGTTCACCTTTCTCCCTAGAGAGACGGGGTTTGGGATGTAGAGACTAACACAAGTACCCACACCCCTCACAGATTCATCCGTTATGGAATCTAAAATATGTAAGCATATACATTTGTTGAAATAGGTTATAATAAATGTTTGTATATGATAATAATAATTATTACTTATAAAACCCATAAAATATTATAATTTAACTATACAAAACTATAATATCCTGTTAACAATATAATATTTTTTTATTTTCGTTTATATTACATACTCAATAATTTTTATAATATAAAATATAGGGTTCATATTTCGCGCCAATTTCAATAGCGTCGTTTCCGGTCCAGCTTTTATTTGTATTGATTTGCACCTATTCTATTATTTTCATGAGTAGTCGTTGTGAAACAAATATGAATATTATAATTATATTATGAAAATATTAAAACACAACCAAAAATAATCATTTTATTAGTGAGTACTAGAGTTTCGATTAAAAAAGTAATTAAATGCACATCGTATGACGCAGGCGCACAAGAGAAAATATATTGTCTGTGTTAGTATCGAGTATGTCAACCTTTACATAAATATTCTCCACGCCCCTCCCAGAACTATTTTTTCAAACATAAATAAAAAAAATTAAAATGTCTACGATTGACGCCTTGACGCTAGCTCATGGATTTTTCAACTTCTATTGAAATTCTCTTAAATTATGTCAATAATGAGTGTTTTAATCTTGTTTAAATATCTTCATTCTGTTTCTAAGTACAAATGATTCGCTTCGGAATTAGTGCGCATGTCAATTTACGTGGACGATATAATTGCATAGCTGATATGCGTCTTCTATCGTTTTGCATGTGCGTGTAAGAGGTGTCAGTAGTATATATTGAAATACATACATGTGTCGATGTTTCGACAATGTGAGCCCCCCCCTAGGCAAACGCGAACATTGATTTTTGCGCAGAGTGCTGTTTAGTGCAGTGTACTTCAGGCTAACAGTTGTAAGTAATGAAACGAACAAAAGGGTAGTGTTGGACACTTAACGTTTGACAGCCGGCAGGCTCGTCATCAGTGACTTACTATTGGCTCCCTATAAAAATGAACAGTCGCAGTAGTGTAAATGAAAGTAATTTGGTGAGTTTCACGGCTGATCTACCTACCCTTAATCAATTGGACACAAAAGACTCGTTGCTAAGCTTCCCATTCGACCATATATACGCTTGCCATTCTGATAGCTCGGATCGAAGGCAAACGCTTCAGCTCGACAAGGAAGTTGAGATATCTACTCATTGTGTTGTGGAAGAAGAAAAGGACTTCTTAGTGAGCACCAGTCCTGAGCTCAACCACCTTACAACCAAACTCACCGCTGCAGAAAGTCAAAACAAGAAGCTAAAAGATCTTCTCATCTACCACTTGGATTTGATACAACAGCAGAATGATTTAATGACAAAGCGGGAAAAAGTATACCAGGCTTTGAAACAGGAAAATGAGACAGTAAGTTGTTCTTTATACCCTTATAACATAATGTTTGACAGTAAAATAGTTGACATCAATTTGAAGTTGCAATAATTGAATTATATGGGGGTTATGTTTACTGGTTGGAGTCTGCATTACACTATAGATATTAACAGTTTATTATTAAACAATAAATCTGTTCCTAAGGAACTAATAACATTCCAGTTACTGGAAGTTTTGTGTGAGAATTCACTGAAAGGAATACAGCCTAGAGATTTATTTTATATTTACAAAATAGGAATATGCTTATTTATTAAATAAAAGACTAGTTATATTACATATTTTTTAAGTGTAAGGTAGGAAGTACCTGATGTGTAATTGTACTAAAAAAAATCATAATTTAATATAAATTAAAGTTGTAGTATTTATTCCTTATTTAATCTGATTTTACTAAGAAACTATTCTTACAACGCAAATATTCTAACCTACAATGCTTCAATTCTGTTTAAAGTTTGAAATCCAGTTTGTTATAAGAGGCTCATGACAATGCAGCTATAATTTTTAAAAGTGTAGTGATTGACCAGGCACTGGGGCTAGTTGAAGTGACTAGTTTCATAATATTACTAGCTGTATCATCAATGTTTGTAAAATTATTTTGCTTGCGAGATATAGCTCTTGTATAACTGAGCTCATCTTAACTCACAGGTCAATATGATTGTGATGATAATAAATAAATAACGTACTTTAGGCAATGCTTTTTGTATCTAAGCTGCTCATAATAAAGTTATATTATTAGTAATTAAATATCTCTCATCTTTTAAAAATTGTATTTCTTTTTTATTTGTTGTATATCTGCAATCAGTCCTAAGACTATAAGCAGATGTTGTCCGAGCATCATGTAATGCTGAGCGTGTCTCCCATCGGAAACAACTGCCCCCAGAGCAATACTTATATTTGGTCCAGGTTCAAAACAATATGCCGTTTCAGTCGCGTATCACTGTTGGCATCCATCAGCTGGACTGCCAGGTCATTTTTGCAAATGACATTAATTTAATTATGCTAGCGAGTATACTATGCGAATTTTATAAACTTAATATTTTAAATTGCTCTGCTGGTGTTATTTGTATGTGTATTTCAGTCTTTGTAGACTTGTTTATTGAGAACATATTATAATGAATGGTAAGGGCTAAGATAGTTCACTGTCAAATGGAGTAAAGTGTGAAAGGTTTATAAAGGAGGTCATTTACTTAACAAAACAATAAAATAACAAATAAAAATTATTTTATTAAAAAGACATATGTTTCCTTTCATTTCAAATCCTTATGTTTAATGTACATTTTTCTAGGCATAATTTTAAATCTAATTGCAAATGATATACTTTCCTTTAACTTTATTATTTGCCAACTTTTATTTTTATAATTATTCTAATGCTGTATGCCCCAGTGACCTCAGATTTGTCCCAGGTCATTTGTCATTTCATTGTCTAGTTCCAAAAGTTATACGGATCAGTTTTGACGTTTAGGCTTGGGAGACTCAATTTTGTAATAATTAAAGCAAAAGCGAAATTCACAAATATAAATAAAATATAATGTGTCACGATTTTTAACTCACATTCCCCATTTTATGAGTCAGTCATCAGTCTTTATTTTTAACTAATGTTTCATTCTTTTTTACTACCAAACTATTGCAAGTTATATTGATACTAACATAATAACCACCAGAGTTTATATCATAGTTGCCAAACAAAAAACTAAATAATAAAGCATCTATTGACTGATTAATTTTAACTATACTTATCAATTTATCTATGTGTAAAACTACAGCATTGCACTATTAATATAATATAAAAATACTGGCAGCGATCCATCCTACTTTTACACAATAATTAAATAATTTACCTCTAAAATGTGATTGCCAGTTTTTGTTATATTAATATCTACTCACTTTTCAAATGCTTTCTGTATAGGACCTGTTGATTACGTATAATAGAGATAATTAAAAAATATGTAGATATTCCAGTTTTTATTATATTAATATATACTCACTTTTCAAATGCTTTCTGTATAGGACCTGTTGATTACGTATAATAGAGATAATTAAAAAATATGTAGATATTTGTTTATTTTCAAATAAAAACAATCACATTTTAGACAACGCCTTGTAACTACACCTTACATCTAAAATAATTAGAATGAGAGAATTTTATGGGTTGTCCTGGATGCTGTACAATATAAAAAAAAACAAATAGATGGGGGGGTCGGGTGGTGTTGGTACGTACGTACGAGAGGTAGTGGGCTGCAGGTGGGCGCACCTCACCCCACAAAGCCACCCCTCCCACTCACAGCTTTATTGACATAAAACATTTTATAGTTCCATATTTGATCACTTGACATGGAAAATTTGTAACATTTATACAAGTAATGTCCTTGAAATTTCTTTCTTGAATTTAAAGCTTTAATAAGTATGTGTGTGAGATTTTATGAATTAAAAATAATGTTAGTTCCTGTGCATTTTCCATATACTGGGTGACTTTTTTACCGTCTTGAAAAAAATAGGGCATGATTGGTTAATGGAGTAGAAGCCTCAAGCATAGTTACTTTATTTTTTTTACTAACATAGGCTGAAATTAATCTACTAATCTGCACTCCTAGTTTATAATCTATTTTACATATTAAAACATTTAAAAAAAGTAATTTAAAAAAAAAACTTATTCACATGTGAAGTGACATTGTTAAACAAAACTATAATGTACAGCTTTTGACAAGTTAGATATTTTTTGTTTACATCTACATAACAGCTTTATTGATAAATGAATGTTGTGTTGATGTGTCTTACATATTCTTATAATTTGGTTTACTATTTTCAGCTTAAAACTAAATTGAATCGTATGGACAAAAAAAATCCAGTTAATCAGAAGCATAGTGTCAATCCTCCACCACTTGTGAATGTTGTTCCTTCGGCAGTTACATCAACAGTGGTAAAAACCGAACCATCTACAACTTCGCAGGTATGTTATGGTTTCTAAAACATTACGCAATCTCACCTTCAATTTAAACTATAGTAGAGCATTAAAATATGCTGATAATAGCCTTATTTTTTCTTTATGGTAACAGATATCAAGTCCCTTACAGATAAATAAATTAATTACACCCAACAGCCACACACATAGTCCCAACCCCACAGTAAGATAAAATTATCTTATAATGTGGGTATCTGGAACTATGAGAAACTTCGGGCACAACTCATATCTGAAACAAATAATTGTAAATTACATAAATATTTGTTTTGGTACGGGTTCGAATTCGCTGCCTCCCGATTCTCAGACGGGTTATACACATAGATCAACTTGAATTCTAAGCTTTTGAAGCCATAAAGTCAGTATATTTCTTTTGTCCAATTTTTTATATGTAAGACCATCAGATCCCTCCTTCGTATGATATCATATGTATATATTATACTTTCAGATTATGTTCAATAGTTTTACGGAGCTGTTATTGCCAGACAGTCGAACAAATTCATACATTTTCAATAGCGATATCAATAAACCAAAATCATTTTCTCAAAATTCTTTTGAGATCACCAGGAGCTCAGAATCGGGTAAGTCCTGTGCCTTCTGTGTGTGTATTTGATCTTTAATTCTTTGAAGTTGAATGTAGTTATATCCTCAAAATAGAGTATTGAAAAACGGGCTTAAGCTTTGTGGATAGTGTACGTTTTTAACACTGGATGAAATTGTCATGTGGGATCCCACACAGATCCTCTATGAATGGAATGATTTCGATGTAGTTTTTTTTTTATTTGGTGGTATATTTAATCAAATATCCTTGCCTATGTAATCTTGACCTAATGCTGCAACTAAGCCATTTGTAGCTTCCAACTCTTTTAACAACAGATATACCGTTTTGGACTCATTGAATAAGTGTAACGATCTGAGTTTGATAGTAAAGTATTAGGAAGTTTGCCACACAAAACCAGCACTATTACACATTAAATTATATTAAACATAGACCGTCCCAATTTTGAGATATCAAATCTCTAGTAGTTGATATACAAACAATAAAATATTGACATCTTGATAGACATTTTAATAAATAATACTGACACTACAAATGAATGCTTAAAACCGACTAAACGAAAACACAATTTTTATATGTAAAATGTTTATTTTCTCATTGCCAGTAAGAAGAAGAACAAATGTTTTATTTACTATGTAGTATGTACCTTATTGTCACTTAAAGGATATTCAAATAACAAGTTTTTGTTGGTAGGTATATAAATATACACTCAACACACACATAGCGACCCACACTAGATTGTGGGTATCTAGAACTATGATACACCGTGGTCCCGCAACACTCAAACCCGAAACAGTCGAACAAATATTTCAAGGGATATTTGTGAATCACACAAAATTTGTTTCGATGCTGGAATCGAACCTGTCACCTCCCGTTTCACGGTAGGATACTCACTAGCTGCCCCACAGAGACTCCATTTAACTTATATACATAGTTTATTAATTATGTATAGTATTGTTAGATTAATTAAATTTAACGATAGCTAGTTGATTTTTGTGGAATAACTATTTTGATTGTGTGAATTTAATTTTGATTACCCATACATAAATGACTGTTGGCTGTGTTTATTTATTTTGTAAGGACATATAATTAAATTTATAGTAAAATTAGAATGAAAAAACTAATTTTTAGTTTTTTTTTGTTCTTTGTTCCCATCCTCGATCTTGAGATTTTCTGTGTCTAATTAATTCCGTGATTAGAAATAAGGCTCAGATCCGATTCCCTGTATGCTGCTGTTGTACGTACTTAAGCACGTTTTTCAATTCTCCGTTTTGCTCTATGGTGGTGCTGGGGTGATAAATCTACGTCGATCTTAACTTTACTAATGTATTCAATATATTCATTCATTCTATAGTATATCTACAGTGCTTGCTATATTAAGACAATAACCCATGTCAATGACCTTGGAGATTTGAACGCTGTCTGCCCCATACAAATTTATTGTAGAGGTTGAAGCAGAGGTTTTATAGATTGTTTTTTAGTGCCTCGATAGGCAGACGAGCAGACGGGCCACCTGATGGCAATTAGTCACCGCCGTCCATAGACTTCTGCAATACCAGGGCACAGCAAAGCCGCTGCCTACGGTTGCTGCGTTTTTATTTGTTAGTTTAGCTCATTGTTAAGAAAATTTAAACTGTGGCTAACCCCGTGTTGTCAGGACATAAAACTTCTTATAATTTAGGATACACGAGAACAGAGCTAGGAGTTTTCCAGACAATTTACTTTTTAAAATTTCTTTGTACCTTATGTGAGAACAGTTTTAGAAATTCTATTGAGACAATGTTTCATAATGAAGTCAACATAATAACATATTTTTCGATAGTGTATAGATTAGGAGACTTCTCAGGAACTCTACGTAGATCAGGAGCTGGATGAAAGTTGAGTGTGCAAAGTGTGAGGTCCGCATTCTGTACATATGTTTCTGGGTGTTGCCAAGAGGTTTTTTGGTCCATTTTTTATAGAGAAGGGGATGGGGTATAGAAAAATGGACCAACAAACCTCCTGGCAACATCCAGAATCATAGACTGCAAGCTTTTCGGAGTTCCAAACTATGTACAGAATGCAGTCCTCACATTTTGTATACTCAATTTCCTTCGGCGCCTGCACTAACATAATTTAGACGGCTTGCGCCACAAACAGCCTTAAATCTGCACTATATAATAGCCTCATTTAAGTATGAGTAGACAGTAATATCAGTAGCACTAATGCATATTATAGACCACACAAAGCATGCATGTGTATATACTTCCGTATGTACGCATGCTTTGACTGTACTTTTTGTTTACTCTTACTTAAAAACAGTATTGTCAGAGGCCTTATTGGACAAGACTAAGTAAGCAGTGTATATTTAATTGAATAACTGAAAAGGTATTTTTTGTGCAGAGGTAACAAGCTTTTTGCCCACTGATTTGGCTGGTCCGCCTATGTCTATATTGGATAGCAATTTAAATTGCGATAACTTCACCATGATTGAAAATAAGCGTTCCTTTATCAAAAAAGAAATAAAGACTGAAAGTCGTCCAGAACCACTTTACACTGTCACATCAAACAGGTAAATATTTTGTTATAAATTCATGTATTATCAATTATTATGTGTTTTAGACATTATTAACCGTACACTTAATGTATCTTTTCAGCGGGAATCCTGTAATCCAGAAAATACAAAGAAACCGAAGGCGGGCCTCAGGCATTGGAAGCTTGAGCCGCATGTCACGTAATACCACACCTAAAGTGGAAATGCCTGATACTAGTAAGAGTTAATCAAGATAAATCATAACATTTTTGTGATGTAGGTGCTTTGTGACCATGTGCTAATAATATTTTGTATGATTTTAAGGTAAAATGTTTGAAGATGATAAGAACTTTGAACGCACTTTTAGCATCAACAAAAAAAATAAAATAAATACTTATGGTAAATCGAGGTCTACAATTCCAAAGAAAACCACACAATTTACTGGTTCGCTGTCAGATAGACTTCAATTGATTGATACTACACCTACAGGAGAAGATCCATATCAACTAGGTGAAGCTGACATGAGAGAACAGTCTCCTATTCCAAAACTTATGTTACAAAAATCACATCACAGTAGAATAAAACTATCTGGTGATAATCCATCAACTGCTACAAGTACTCGACGTATTTATGATCCGGCTATACCAGAAACTACAACAAAACCAGCAGCTAGACCAAAACCTGTAAGATATAATTTATCAAGCACGTTTGTGCCCGATCCCAAAAAAGAGTTGCCAAAAACTCTTATGGAAGGAGAGCCAGATATGGATATAGTGAAAAGTGAACCAGAAATAGACTGGCAAATGTTTGGTACTGGCAAGGCGGGTAATGAAACGAGCTTATGTGATTTTTCTTATGGTGAAAACTCCAGTAACTTGGCAACTAGCATTCTTCCTGGCTTGGATTCCGTAGAGTTTCAAGATTTCTTTAATACTGATTCTCCTTTAAACTTGGACAGTTTGAATCCTGTGGATTTTACTCCAATGACAGAAAACAACAATCCTGATAAATCTAAACGTCGAGGGGCGCGAACTACAAGCTTGGTAAATTCTGACGTTCCTGGCGTCTCCGGCATTGGCGGCATTGCAGATTTTGCACCGGTAAATGATAAAAATATATATAAAGCTATACAAGACATTGCGTGATGTATTGATTAAATTTATTTTTTAAATATCTGTTTATCATTGTAGCCTGAAGCGGTGGATACCAAGCGTGGCACTGAAAGCAAACGTGGCAGGAAACGTGCCATGTCCGCCACTGGAGTTACAAAAGGGAAACGTGAAACTGCTACAAAACAGACTGGACCGAAACCAAAGATAGCTAAAGGAAAAGGTAAGTTTTCACACAAACATCCAAAAACTGTTGGTAATTTCATCATAAAGAGCAATTGCATAAATTATCATATCTTTATCATGATCAGCTTCGTGCCGTGGCAAAAAGGCAGCTGTACCCGGAATGATGACCACAAAGCCCTATCACACGTTAATGGGAGATCCTGATCTGTCTTGGTACTTGGGATTGGACCCTGATATTAAGTTTGAAGACATCGACCCAACTGAAGACACCAAGGCTTCTGCTGTCGAAGTACGTACACATGTTTATATAAAATATAAATGTGTAGTTCTAGCATAAAAACCACCGCAGAGCGAACATCAAATGCTCGTAGATGGTTGCGAATTGCATGAAATTGATGTTAAACTACTCGTATATGTATATCGTATATTTGGTTTAGAAACTAAGAAGTTACAGAAGAAATAAATTATATAAATTGTTTTTATCGTACGATAATGTGAATAATTGGAATTTCGTTTTATTTCTACTGTAAAGTAATGTAGAAGAGCTTGTCATTTTGAATTATTTTCGCTTCTTCGGCTTGAACACTTTTATTTGCAGTATCTTGTTTAACACCCTAAATCGTTGCGGCCTATAATATAACCTTAATTTTAAAATATTTAATTAAAGCCATTCTTATAATTGAACTGATTGCTTTACAATTAGGTTTAGATGATGCTTTACCAAATAGTTTTTGAACAATCTTAAGTTTAAGTTGGTGGGGTCGAGGGCTGTGAAAAAAAATGTTAACTAAACCAAATAACCAAAAAAATATATCAGGTGATCCAAATTTCTGAGCAAACACGAATACCGTATTTGCCGGTGATCCTGTAATGTACAGCTACAATAAAAAGGAGCCGGTATAATTTAAGCTATTGGCCACTGCCAATAACTTAAATTATAACTGTTACTACAGTTCAAGACTGTACCTTAGTGATAGTAGTTTTTAATTTTTTCTTTATGTATTCCTCTTAGTAAAACTTGTCACGGAAAGAAATATTAGCAATTGGACATAGAAATATGCCTTTTTAAAATTACAAATCCAGAAATTATGATAAAAGATAGTCATGCGAATTCAATAAATTAGTTTATGGTTTATGAAAAAGGAATTAACATATTTTATGTAAAAGGCCATTCACGATACCCCACGTTATTTTTGTTTGCCCCCTTGTTTTCGCATTATATGATTTACATTACCTTAGGTGCCCAGATGGAGGGAGAAGCTGTACACGAGTTGCTACACTCTTGAAGGCACGGAGAACCTAGACGACAAAGTTTTCGAGAAGAGGCACCACAAGCTCGAAACGGAGGAACGAAGACAGCTCAGGTAAACTGATTGCCGTTTGTATACATTATTTAATGTTTTTAGTTTCATATATATATGTGTAGACATTAGAATTTCCTGTTATTGCTTCTTATCGATGTTGATCACGTAAAATTAAAGGATTTCCTTAAAGCTCCTACACACTTGTCAGATGCAGGGTTGCCGCACCGCGCCGCGTTTTTGCCACGCAGCTTAGTTATGCTTAGCAGTATTAACAACAGCCAGGCCAGATTAGAATTAGTCATCAATCCATAGTATAAAAATGCCTAATATTAGCTGAAGTATTATAAATCAGATGTTATAGGAAATATTATAAACCTTAAAAGGATATTAAAACCAAAAAAATGCGTTATGGGTCCCGCACCTTATTGTGAAGAAGCTATTTTTACGCTTTCTAAACCCTTAGTTACGATGAACGGGTGTTTCTTTCTATAAACGCTACTCATTTTCCAATAAATATTAATATAAATATGACTTTCTCGGCAAGTCTATACCAACAAGTTTAATGTCCGTAGTTATGAGCAGCGCAAGAAGGAGATATAGCAAAAAGAAAAAAATACGTTTTAAGAAATGAAGAAATCTGTTTATCCAATCATTTAAACATTGTCTTGGTCATAATTTATCAACGGTTCTAAAACGTTAATAATAAAAATAAACTTATAATTTATAGGCTTAATATTATTTAATTAAAATCATTATTCATCTGGAATTATTAATGACTTCAATGAGATATTTCAATTCTTTTGCTGGGGTCAAATAAAATATGCTTGTTTAAAATCAGCATTGGGCTTTGTATACGCAAACAAAATTTAATTTATGAGTTGTTTAATGCACACAAATTCATACTCGTCGTGGAGCCTATTATCCTCCAACTAGTTGTATAACTCAGTGGCCACGGCGCGGCTCAGCACCTAAAAATTAACACTTTACGTATGTAATACCTAAATACTATTAATTTTACGTAGACCAGTAGTAATTGTTCAATGTAGTAGATAAAGCTATAGACAGCATACACTGTAACTTAAATATTACAGGTTATTCCTCGATAAATACAATAGAGTTGAAATATAATGCTTAGAACGCAGTCCATATTGTTGGACATTGTAATCTAACGTGTATGTATAATGTACATACGTTGACTGCAGGTGGCACATGCGTCGAGTGCGGGAGCAGCGCCACGTGGAGAGGCTTCGGATGAGGCAGAGGGACTCTTGGTGCGGCGGCAGTGCCTCCCCTGCATACCAACAGCCCTCGACTTACACGATATGGCCCCAGCCACAGAGGGATGCACGTTTCATCGAAATTACGGATTCCCTCCCTGTGATGGCTTTTGGTGAAATCCTACCCGCGTTACCGGAGTCGTAAGTCTCTTTCTTTGTACAATTAATACAATTTGGCAATCCTACTATATTCTACTATCCTACTAATATTATAAATGCGAATGTTTGGATGGATGGATGGATGTTTGTTACTCATTCATGCTACAACGGCTGGGCGGATCTGTTTAAAATTTGGCACAGATAGATTATAGTTTGAAACAGCACATAGGCTACTTTTATCCCGGAAAAATGTTACAGTTGCTGTGGGATAGTTTAGTTTTTCACAAAGCAAGATATCGACATGATTTTTTTGCATAGTGGCAGTTTAGGGATCAGAAAATGACATAGGCTACTTTTATCCCGGTAAAATGCACGCTTCGTATGGTATAGCAAAATATAGAAAAGTTTAATAGCTTAAGATGCCTCCATGGATTTATACTGAGTGACGTAGTTGTATTATTTATTAAGGAGCCTGCGTATTAATAAATTTTATTAATTTTCTAAATAATCGTATCAGATAAACTTTAACAGACATATTTACAAAGATAAGACATTTGTAATTTACTGATAAATATTTTTTCTGCATTGTTGACATTTTATATAATTTTGTAATAATTAATTAATGAATATGTAAATATAATATAAGACTGTTTTATATTATGTGGTATTTTTTTTTCAGAGACTTCATGCTGCCGTGGGTGAGGACTTCGAAAGCCTTAAAAAGATCTAAAAGATCTAAAACTCTGCATTGAAAATTTTAACTTAAAACAAGGACATTTTTACATCACATTTAAAAGTGTGGTCATTTTGACTGACAGTATGAAAAGTCACAATAATTATCAGGAGCTCAAAAACAATGGACTATTGTGAGATTCTGATAGCTCTTTTGTTGTGTCTAAATGAATGTTACTGGGGCTTCAGGATTTCATTATCAAATACGTATTGGAGATAGCAAAATTTAGAAAAATGTTGTCCCACAGTATTCTAGCAGTGAGCTCTCTATATATTCTAAACGAAGGTTATTCACGTATTGTAAATACACTATGCTTTAAATCTATAACTTTTGAATGGACTGAACTCTGTATATATATATATCGGATGTGATATGAAATTATGTATGTCTCTGTAGAATGAAATGTCTGTTTTTACTTTAATTTTTGTAGATAATTTGTGGAGTAAAACTATTACCAAATATATATTAATTTTCAGTATCCATATTAACCAGACATTTCATATATTGGATAGTTAGAACTATGTTTTGTTTTTTCATATCTAATACTTGATTTGCGATTTTCTAGCTGCTATCATGGGTTAATTTAAAAAAATTAAATATGTTGGGCCTTTACTGCATTTGTTTTATGTCTGGGCGAATAATTTTGATAAGCCACTGTAATAATAATCCTCTTACAAAAAAACATTTTTCCATAGTATCTTGTATCTTTCACACTTAAAGTGTTTAATGTAAGTAAGAAAGTGACAAAACAGTATTTAGTACATTCTTTATAAAATGTTTAGTAAAAGAATTGTGGCATTTTCACATTAAATTCTGAAAACTTCACCTACTAGTTTTGTAATATTTTGTGTATTATTATAGGAACTGTGATTCAATATAATTATTTGTAATTTGTTCTAGATAATGTATTTAATAAGAATATAAAATAGGTATTTGCGTATTTGAGTATGTCGGTTTAAAGTTTGTTGTACATTAGATAATATGCAAAATTTTAATGGATTTCTGCTGTAGCGATTGGAATTACTGCAACAAAAGAATTCCGTTATGTTGTCGTTGTCGTCATAGTTTTAATGAAGTTTAACCATATGTTGTCTGTAAAGCATTGTTCAAAACCAAAAATATTAACTACAATATATATGTTAGATTTGCTAGTACCGCCCCTGCGACCATTTAAACAACAGCTTTGGATGTTACATAATTCGTATACATAACATACATGATTTTACTGCATATAAGCTATGTAATAATTACCTCTAGATATGTGTAAATCAATATTACATTTCTGTAAGGTCTATATTTTAGAAGCCGTTATTCAGATGGTTTAATATATAAGTAGATCAATGTTGCTGGTTAGAGAAACTTACTTACTGTGACGTAATTCACCATCCGTGAATTTATAATGATATTTGATGTCTATAATATATTCATTCAGTACACTTTTGGTATAGTTACTAATTGAAGAGTGTTGAAAATATCCACACCTTAGTACAGTTTAAACAATAATCATGTGGGTACCTATTACTTCTTACTTGGCTCAATGTAATTAAATGTTATATCACAATCATAGAATAAAGGATCAGTAGTAGACATGAAGGTAATTTTGACAGTAAGTACTTGTAGTTGATATATAAACCAAGTAAGTATTTTTTGGTATTATTCAGATTACATTATTTTCGTTTTTCTATCCGGCGTCATAAAAATATAATCTTATATTACAAAACTTGGACATAGTAATTCGGTAAATAGATTTAAATTTGATGTCTGTAGATAACTTGGGTTCTATGTAAATTAATATTTAATTCTTTTGCTAGGGGTAAATATTGAATAAAGTTCTTATACAATTTTCTTAAACTTTATACGGATCGTTTTATGGAATATTTCCAGGGGGAATCTAATTCATATTTGAATACATGGTTTTTGAATTATACACTTTATAGTGTTATGATCTTTTGAGATTTTTGTTTAAAACATTTGATATAATTATGAATAGCGACGATTTAAGAGTTGTTTTCAGAGCAAACCTTTACTATTTAACATTCACTTCATCTCTGGAAAAGATGAAGATAATATGTTTGTAATTAGATCACTTTATTATTTAATTTTGGTTGACTTGTAAGTAATCATTCTGTTATAAGTAACTTAAAACCATTATGATTGGCGTTTTTTATTAAGTGGTTATTTTAGGTGCACAATAGAAAATACAGTTATAGTTTTAACTGAATGGAATATGCCCATTTTCGACCAAGTAGCTGCAACTATTTTGAAGTCATAAATATTTCGTATATTTTCCCTGATTTCAGCGAATATGCTTTTTTGTCTAAAGGTTTTGAGAATTATTGGTTCATCATTAAAAAGGACAGCGTGCAGCAACATTTGATTTGAGTGAAAAAATTAGAGAATAGGGTAGTTGACACAATTATTACGTAAAACTTTTATCGACAGAATTTTATGAATCCGAACAAAAATTAGTAAATTAGACGCCATTCAAAGCTGCTGGAAGGGGTAATTGTCAAATTAAAAAAAAAGGATGCATGATATGACCAGTGACGTCACCTCTAAGAATAGCCATTACTGTGTCGTTGTGCGAGGGAGATTTTCCCATTATGCACCCTTCTTTGTTCGTACCAATATTTAAAATAAATATTATAAACTAATTTTTCAAGCAATTTTGATTCTGTTTACACAAAAGCGTTTCTTTTGCGTATTATATTCGGTGGCATATCGAATAATGTACAAAATTAAACTACCCTCTTCTAAGATATTCTAAGTGTTCCTTTTTCGAATAGCTGTTAGTTGCTCCTTATTTGCCCCTAAAAGAGTATAGAAAAATATTATTTTAGTCAGTCGCAATACCATGAAATACTGTCGCAACTTATTATTCTCCTTTTATGCTACAGAGTAATGTTTTTTAAACGTTGCATACATGAGACATACTCAAATTCGACCTTAACAGTTTCATGCCATTAACCAGTCCAGCATATCTTTCAGCTCTAGGTCCGTGGCCTATGGGACAATGCGCATATGTCTTTACTAATGATATATTGTATTATTTACAATATATATTTTTGTTCATTTTATTCGAAAAGCCACAAGTAAATACATATTTTAAAGTTTACGCACATCACAATAATACATATAATAATAGTTTGCAGGAATATAATAATTATGTTGCGTATTTTATAAGCCTTTTGATTTTTTAACACTCGATTTTTGTTCAAATGTTATTCGTTTCTAATAACGACTAACTAAAGTACAGTTCTAGATTATGAAAAATTGTAAGCTACGCTATTCTTGAATAATGTATAGTTAGTAGAGAATAATATAATATCCAGTTAATTAAAATAATCCATATATATGTGAAATATCTTTGAAATACTATACCTACTTGTGGCTGAATGTATTAGATGCTGTAATTTTATTTATGTGTTAAAATCAAATGTTACATGTGTTATGATATAATATTTCTATTGTGCGTACGATCTATGTCTTTATGTCTCGTTTTAAACAATGTCATTTTTCATCAAGTGGTAATATTGCCGTCACTACATGAGTATACATTTATGTCATAACATTCACAATTCGCATGATAAGAGTAATAAATGTTTGTAAAATATATGTTAGATGTTTAACTGATAACTTAGTTAGCCACACTGGATGTTGTCATATTAAGATCTCATTAAATAAGGTTAATTGGACTAACATTACATAATAATCTGTTCTAAATGTGCTAAAGTCAGTAACAATAACTGTAGAAGCTTTCCCCGATAAGTGTTTACGTGTTCTAATTATGAACTTGTGAAATATTGCATATCACGTAGAGAAAATATACAATTCGGCTCCAATATATATATTTTTAATTGAAATATCTTCATTGCATGAGAAGCCAAAATGTCCATGTTGTTTTCTTATATTTCTTGTTAACTTTTTACATTTCAAAGAAATTGTTATAATTTAAATTTAGAATAGATACTATGATGTGGCATTTATTAAATAATCTCAACAAAATCTGTACATTTGGTGTACACGGCGAGGTAGTGGTGTTTAAAACTATTATGAATGTTTAAAGTAACTCATCTTCCCTTAAGTGTTAAGTCTCCTATTTTCATTTTAATTATGGATTCATGTGATACTTTAAGTTGTATAAATGGAAATAAAGAACTTTCAACTCCCAACTTACAGTTGATTTCAAAACTTTGTTTACTTTCTTTTTTTAATAAGTCATCCCTAACAATACGAAACTTAGAGATTGTTCTTTCCACAGAACTATTGGGAGTACGGTTTATGCAGAATTTATTGGAAATGGTACAGTCAGCAGCAGAAGTGGCTAAACAATCAAGGTGTTCATATAGTACTACACACTCAAAGTGACCAAAATTATCTACACACCAAAAGTTTCAAAATGATGTGAGCACTCAATCTGTCAATTATAACTGAGCACATACATTGTCAAATATTTAGTAGCAAACTGAAGGCCGTTGTTATGGTAAACAATCTGGTATCTAAGCAGAATTCCAGAACAAATTAACAAACACGAATAATAAATCCTATATATATGTAATTTAGACTCATAATTGTTTGAAATAACATTACTATAATGACATGATTTGTCAAATGGATTTATTTTATCAAATACTAGTCAAGTATTGATTTCATTCCTTGTATGACGTCAGTGACGTATCTTTATTTCGAATAACTTGAATACTATCCAAATTATATGTAATCAAAATAAAATGATTCGATTTTGCCTTCTCCGAAAGTAATGTTTGCCAGCGGACCCACATGGAATGTGTCATTAATATTACACACATAAATATTCTTTTGAAGTCTTTCTTTAAAATCGCTGTGATTTGAAACTCGATGAAACAAAAGTATCCATCATCACCACTAAGAGACAATCACATAAATATAAGGCGGCAAGAAAATGAGATAGAATAATTTACACAGTATTTTATATTCTAGGTTTATGTATATTTTTTAATGTGTATTAATACGCGTGTATGCGCCTGCGTATTACAAAGCTTACTCGTTGGTTACTTTTTATTTTAGTTTTTTTTTAAAGTTAGTACGTGTGTTAATACGCGCCGCATAATCCCCTGCGTATAACAAAGCTTACT
The DNA here is from genome assembly GCA_905220505.1 of Laothoe populi. NCBI lineage: Eukaryota > Metazoa > Arthropoda > Insecta > Lepidoptera > Sphingidae > Laothoe > Laothoe populi. Next base: position 12,787,425 of record HG992149.1, on the reverse strand, counting down.
CGTAGGTTACTTTTTTATTTTAGTTTTTTTTTTATGTTAGTACGTGTGTTAATACGCTTGTATGCACCTGCGTATTACAAAGCTTACTCGTTGGTTACTTTTTATTTTAGTTTTTTTTTTAAGTTAGTACGTGTGTTAATACGCGCCGCATAATCCCCTGCGTATAACAAAGCTTACTCGTAGGTTACTTTTTTATTTTAGTTTTTTTTTTTATGTTAGTACGTGTGTTAATACGCTTGTATGCACCTGCGTATTACAAAGCTGACTCGCACGTTACTTTCTCAAATTTTAGGTTTTGCTGTTAGTATGTGTTAATACTCGCGTATGCGCCTGCATATTACAAAGCTTACTCGTAGGTTAAATTTCTGAAGTTTCAAGTTTTTTATGTTAGTATCTCAATGCGTGTTTGCGCATGCATATTAAAAAGCTTACTCATAGACATTGACATATATTCTACCGATAAACACGGACTGTCGTAGAAACAATATGTTCCAAATACCTTTTCCGCACACTAATGCCATCTATCCCTTTTCTAAGCCAAAGACCAAAGAGCATCACAATGAGCGGATGCGACAGTTCATTTCTATAATGTATTTGAGGGACTATCCTGGAAATTGTGTAGTTGTGTAAAATTTAATTTTATCACCCAACAGTGGCAGCCCAAAATAATGTATTTCGTCATCATGTATTTTGATGAAACAAATGACTTTTTTTTTGTTTTTATTTTCAATTATTTGGGTGACTCAAAGTGAGGTATTATCGGAGCCACATAAAAAATAAACATAATGCAAAATTTAAATTTTAGTGGAAAATAAATAAATCACTTGAAATATTGTATAAAAGCGTTTATTTTATAACTAATTTCCTTGAAACAAAATAAATTTGGTTAGTTTCTGACGTTGAGTAGTACAGCTTATCGCCGGATCTACCTTTTTTATTTATTATTATTACTAGCCCTGTATTAATCATTGACCTACTGCTGGGCACGGGCCTTCTCTACTAGAGAGGGGTTAGGCCTTAGTCCAGCACGCTTGCCTAATGCCGGGATCTACCTTAGCCTCAAGTTATTACAGTACATTTATTGTCATTTTTTGAAGTGGTTTTAAAATAACGCCGTATACGTCCTGACATTTCTACAAGCAGGCACTTACTCCTTTAAAATAGGAATTGTATAAAAATTATATTGATAAACAATACTAAGAATGAGAAATAATACAATAGTACAATTCATCCATCAAGTGCCTATTTTGCACTCTCTGATCGATTGATCTATGACTGTTAGAAGTGTGGTAACTCCGTCCCTTTTTCTCGAACGGGACTTTCCGCGCGCCAAAACGGGATAAACTAATGCCTAATTTTGTTGCGAAAAATAGACTCTCCCATATTCAGAATTGAAATCAATTAATATTTATTGATATTACATTCTAAACGTTATAAAATTATGTTATTTACATTATATACTCATTCCACTGTAAATCAATTTAAGGCAGATTTGTTCGGGAATGTTGCTACAAATAATTAAAATTCATTCAACACTGAAAGATGCATTGTGGTGTGATTACTTCGATAGCATGAAGCAAACTAAAGTCATTGCAGTATCGGAACCGCAACTCGGTCGAACATGATGTTTGTTCTGGTCGCCGCATCTGGTACGTAGTACATATAGATCGCTGCTCATAGGTAACTTTACTTTTGGTTTAATAATATTTTACCTTTTTAGTTATGTTGAGAAATGTCAAGAGATGTGTGCCATTTGGGCTGGTTTCGAACATACTACTTTTCGACAGTTCGTACCACTACCAACTAGGCAATTGCTGCTATCCAATAAATTATAAAAAAATATACTACAAGTTAAATATCACAATTCAACAATGTGATATTTAACTTACTTGTAGTATAATTATTAGTAGTATAATTTCATTTCATGCCGCTGAGTAATATAGCTTAAAAAAAGTTTATTGTATTTAGGTACTTTTTGCATGGAAAATCTTTTCACGCTATGGGAAAGTACTTACAATTAATATTAAGGGCTACACATAACTTCTAGGAAATTATTTATACGATATATCGAATCAAATTTTAGAAGGGGAGTCATAAAAATAGTAGATAAAAACACTATATTATTATATATAAGATATACAAGGTTAGTCAAAAAGGGTTTACTAAGCCGCGGTCATAAAGTTTCGGTGACAAGGATTACATCTCCTAAAGGCAATATTTTTATTTTCATACAAAAATCAAATATTATTTATTTTTATTTTAAATACGCACAACCCTGTACGTATAAGTTCGAGAATTTAGTCAATTCCTACTGTGAAGATTTGTTTACAAATATTTGAAAATCGAGTGTGTAGATCATTTTGACGCGATGGATGCTCACGATAATTTGACTACTTTTGTTGTGTAGATGTTATTGATTTTCTTGGGTGTATAGAATTATTTGAACACATTATGTGCTCATTTATATCTGCTGCTGACTGTACATTTTAATGATTGTTGTTGTATTTTATGGAAATTGTAAACTTCAAAATAAAATTAGTTGTTATTGTTTACGAAGGCGCTCTAGACACATGCTTGTCACCTTATACAACCTACTATTTTTCAAACAATGAAGAAATCTTTGTATGTGAAGAACGTGGGACCTCTCATTATAGCTTTCTGCACTTCATATAAATTTTAACTATGCCAAATCACACGCTCTCCCATTTATTTATTGAATAGAAAACATCATTTAAACTATATTCACTGATATTAAATGAAGTTTTCTCTTCACGTATATAGTGGGCCTATTATAGACAACTAGCTGTTGCTCGCGGCTCCGCCCGCCTGGAAGTTATTCTCGGGAGCAGAAGTATACAATCCAAGGAGTTGTCTTCTGCACTGAGGCACCTATAGCAATCGACCTGACTCTCAGGTGTTGTGCTTGAAGCTTCAGATTACATTTAAATAATACCTCCTAAGTTTACCCCTCACTTCACCCCTTTTAGGGATGATTTGGTAAAAAATATGAAACCCCTATTTCTTATGAATTTCCAGATCCCTAAGTCGATGAAAATTTTGAACTCCTATTTGACCCCTTTCAAAGTTGTTTTTTTTTTTAAAAGATAGCCTATTTCCTTCTCCAAGATATAATCTATCTGCTTGCCAAATTTCATTACAATTCGTTCAGCCAAGTTTAGTCGTGAAAAGATAACAAACAAAAGACAAACAGAGTTACTTTCGCATTTATAGTATTAGTAAGTATAATAAGAATGATACTTGCTTAAAAGAACACGGTTGATTGCGATTTCATAAGCAGTCAGGAACAAACAGTTAAAACCAAAAGATTTTTATGATTTTAAATATGAATACATACATATGCAATCACGCATGTAATCCGCCAAGGGGTAGGCATAGGTGTAACAGTACACCCACTTTTCGCCACATTTATTAGGTTCACATAATGTGAAAGAGGGCGAGCCTATCGCCATACCGGGCACAATTACAGACTCCGGGCTGCTACTGAGTATTTCTAAATAGAAAAACCCAATATCACTTTACACGAACCGGGGATCGAACCCGAGACCTCAGCACAATAGTCAGCAGATGCATTCAATGCGAATTCATGGTACAAAATCGCATTGTAATATTACAAGACTGGTCTAAGAGGTGGGGTAGGCCGGCTGGGCAGACGTTGTCCTATCGGGTCCAAAACTATCCTATATCTCAATTTAGAATCAAACATATATATTTACAAAATCATTGAAATTGGTTGTGCGGTTTTTTTTGTAGTGACTCGATAGGCAGACGGGCCGCCTCATGGTAAGTAGTCATCGCGGCCCAGACTTCTGCAATGCCAGGGCACAGCAAAGACGTTGCCTGCCGTTTCGGAAATTAGCGCGGGTACAAACATTGTGATTTGTGATTTTTATATATTACGATTATAGAATAACAATAATTAAACTACGTGACATTTTTATACATATATCAATTTATTTAATTTTTAGCGCAAAGTTTAATATAGTGTTATTACAACAGTGTTTTTAAAATTCTCAATATTTAAAAATCGAGTATTTTAAAATTTAAACACAAAGCTTAAAAATGTAAATTCAACAACGTAATATTCTGGGTCGTGAATGAAGTGGAACGCGGACTACAGTGTAAGCTATAATATAGCTAAGTATTTTAGTAGCACGATAGATAGCGGTTTGATGTAGGCGGTTAACAATTTAATAAGCCTAAGCGTATACTAACACAAGTGACGCAGTCTAGACTCTACTTAAAGCTTTGGTCTCGTGATCATAACACACAACGCTGCGATAAGCGGCGCCAACGCAGCGTCACTTGCCCTTCACCGCTGACGCATACTGCGACGGCACAAGAGACCATTCTAGACGTTTTTCATACGATTGTGTCTGACACCGCATACAGCAGCGTTGTGCGTTATGATCATGAGGCCAAAGCTTTACAGTCCTATGTGATTTGAACTACAATACAGTCAGACCTATCTTAACTAGCAGCATAAACATTGTATCACATTGCAAAATCTACATTGTGTTGTGCTTAATTGCATCGTCTGTGCGACAATAATGTCAAGCGATACAAATAATGGCAGAAGAATTTGCAAAGTTGTGGTCTATAAAGTTTGACAGTTTTTAATGACTTTATTCCAAGTATTAATATAAAAAATATTTGTGGCCGAACAGAACTTCACCAATATTTTTTTATGCATTACTTTAATGTGATAGCATTGTGAATATTTTTGTTGGGTCCTTGGGTACTGAAACTGTTAATTTATATGTACCTACGTGAATGTGCTAATAGGCAATGTGTTCAATGCCAGTTTGGCGGAAATATGAAATTTTATGTTACTAAACTTTTGTCATTCATTTATGAGCTGTAACCCGGTAGTTATTATGGTTCAAAATAAACAGAAAGTGAGCTTAAAAAATATTGACCAAGTTCTGTTCTGGCACAAGACATACTTTTAGTAATATTGTGAGTACAATTATTAACTCTTTATTTTTGAAGTTATACTTCTTATGGCGCGATGGAGAAAAATGATGAGTGATTTTTACGATGCGATGACATCGTGAAGCTAGTTCTAGGTGGCATGAAAATCGATATGTAACTATGTTCAAGTTGTATTATATTCTAGTATTTTAATATTTAGAACACGTGTTTCGTAACAGTAAAATTTTTCCTGAGTACCAGGCTAGCAGAAATGTAAGGATACCGATTGATACTGTTTTTATACAACTGATATAATAGTGACTTCCTTAAGAGCTTAGAAGCTTCGGAATTTAAATTCGGAATATTGATATGGCCAGTACGTTATGGTATTATGAAAGACCGAATTAGTACTATACAGTAATATTATTTAGGTCTTTCATGATACTGTAAAAAGTACTGGCCATTAAAATATTTTGTTGTTATTCTTTTTTCACTTTATGTACCAGGCTCCCATGAAATGTAAGGAGATTTGCCACTCGTTTCCAAAAGGAAATTAAAAATAAATAAAGGAGGGAGTAAAATCATTTTTATTTCACTTTATGTACCAGGCTCCCATGAAATGTAAGGAGATTTGCCACTCGTGTCCAGAAGGAAATTAAAAATAAATAAAGGAGGGAGTAAAATCATTTTTATTTACATAACATTAAAGTTAAAAATAGCATGTAAGAATGGCGAAAGTGTTTGAGCTTATGGTACATGACTGGCTAGTGACTTCTAGGTAGATAAACCTTACATTTTCATTGAAGTTATACTTGTTTAGGCGCGTTATATACCTAGTCAGGTCATAAATTCTGTCACATGTTTAATATAAAATAATTGAAACAAGTTTATTCATTATGTAACCATTTATATACCAAAATGAACTTAACAAAACATAGATTCTTATGACACTAAAGTTTATTCAAAATGACCTCCGTGATTTTGAACACAGGCCTTCAATCTGCGCGGCCAGCTGTCTATCGCAGCACGAACGAGGTCCATGTCAATATCGGCGGCTGCCTTAATCAAGGATGTCTTGAGTGACTCCAAATTGGGATGAGGCTTTGAGCACGCCTTTTCCTCCAAGTGTTGCCATATCTTGTAATCTAACGGATTCAAATCTGGACTGGAGGAGGGCCAGTCTTCGTGCCGGATGAAGTCGATTTCACGCGCCGCCAGCCAGTCTTGTGTGCTCTTCGCTCTATGAGCTGGCGCCGAATCTTGTTGGAATACCCAGTGCCTGTTATTGAACATGGTATGAGAAACAGGTTCCACAAGGTTCGTCAGGACTGTATTTTGATACACAACTGCATTCGTTTTTACACCTTTCTCACAAAAATGTACATCTGTTAAGCCCCAATAAGAAACTCCCAACCATACCATGAGCGAGGATGGAAAATGACCTCGTTGGATACGCGGAATACGGTTGCTCGCTTCTTCACTACTGTGTGCGTACACCTTATCATTTTGTTTGTGGTAGCTCTCTTCTACGGTAAAAAAATTTTCATCTGAAAAAAGAATTTCCCGATATTTTTTCCCTCGTACCGCTTAAACAAAGCGCGGCATCTCTTCAGTCTCAGGTCCATTAGACGAGCATTCAAACGATGTCCTGTTTTTCTTCGATATGCCTGAAGCCCTAAGTCTTCATTTAACACCATTTTCACCGTGGTTCTGCTTAACCCCATCTGAAGGGCCAACAGTTTCTGCTTACGTTTGGGATTTCTTTGAATTCGCGCCTTCGCAGCTTTTATCACTGCTGGAGTCCTAACAGACCGAGGGCGACCACTTCTTGACCTGTCATCTACACTAGAGTCTTCATTGTATCGTTTGATGGTACGATAAACGAATCTTTTGGTTATATTCAAATTTTTCAGTATGTCAAAAATTTGAATTGGCGCGTAACCGCAACGATGCAACGCAATTACTGCAACACGGTCTTCTTTAAGCGTCCACTCCATATTTAAAAATGAGTAAAATTATAAAAAGTATACATTTTTATTTTCATGAACAATTTGAAATTCGAATTCAATAAACTTTTTTGTGGCCAGCATTCTAAAATAAAAGTTTTTACTGTGTGACAACACTTATGACCTGACTGTGTATATATATTATCATAATTTTTAATGAGGCCAAAGAAGTATAACTTCTCACGCGCGTACTTAAGTACACACCTAACTTTTTTTTCTGTTAATTAATAAAGCTATTATATAAAACGAACATATTAACTAGGTAACAGCAATCATGGTGAAATTTTAATTGACATGAAATTGTTTAGTTGTGATATAAGTAAGCCATTAAATCTAATGAGTATGTGCTTTTCTTTGTCTTGTGGTGGGTTTTATTCATATAATTTAACTTCTTTCTCCACACAGTCTTTCATCAAATTATCAATCTCGTCAGTTGAAGTTTGGTCAGATACCATAGTCTTAGTTAATTTTTCTACTTTAGCAAGCCAATGTTTCTCCATTTCATAAAGCGTCTTGCATATTTCATTATTTTTCACAGACTTATAGTTTTTAGCATGCAACTTATACAAACTATGTTCTCTTTTTGGCTGAAACATAAAAAATATAATTGCGTGATATTTTTATTCCATGTACCCATGGAATAAAAATATCAATAACACAAACCATAGTAATTTGTAGAAATTACCTCATTGGGGCTTACAGTGTAATCAGAAATCTTTACATTTGGTGTAAAAACAAAAGGCTTAAATAATGAAATACTGGGGTCCGGAGTTGCCGTGAACCAATGCACACTTGGGGTCGACGATGATAAACTGGAAACCTAATAATTTTTTTTCAATAATTAGTACAAATAATATATGGTTAACAATTTTTAAAATATATACACCTAACAGTCACACACATACAACAAACAAACCTGTATTATGGGCATCAAGAACTAAGAGGGACTATGGTCACACAACATCCAGACCCGAAATAAACATCTGTCTGTCAAGCAAACAATTGTCTCGGTGCGGGATTCGAACCCACGACCTCCCGTTTCACAACCGGCTACTCACCCACTGCATCACGGAGGCTGTTTCTACATAGATACTTCCATCTATGAGTCTGTATGCGATCACTGCCAGACAAGCATTGTCCCAAAAGTAAACAAGGTTATTCCTATTAAATATGAATAGAAGAATAACTAATAACCATTTATTTAATTGTTTTACCTGACTGCCCTGTGTAGGAAAAGTGTCATCACAGCCCCTACAAATATGACTTTCTTTGTGTCTTAGAATGCTGAACATGTTTTCAACATCAAATTTTGCATCTGTTGTTGCGACACTTAATAATTTTTCTCCTTCTTGTTGTCTTACTTCATCTCCACCAGATGAATAACATTTGGTAAAATTAAATTCACTCTGAAAATAAAATAAAAAGTAATACCCATAATAGTCTGTATACTCTGTTCCCCTGTTGGGCACGGACTACCAATCAGATAAGTGAAATAAAAAAACTGGTATAATATGCAATTGTATGGAATTTTGTTAATTATTTGACAATAGTTATAGAAATTCTATTGCGCTTCGAAATGAAGCCTTAATATATAACACACATTTTTATATGAAAACTAGCAGTGCCTGACGGCTCCGCCCACATTGTAGTTATTTTTGAAAGAAAATATATAAAATCCATGGAGTCATCTTAAGCTGTTACATTAAGCATAAGCTATTGCATTTTTCCGGGATGAAAGTTAGGCTATATCACTCTCTAATCCCTGAGCTACTACTGTGCAAAAAATCATGTAGATTCCTTGCTCTGCAAAAACAAACATCTATCCCACAGGAACCTTATGTTTTTCCGGGATAAAAAGTAGCCTATGTCATTTTCTAATCCCTGAACTACCATTATGCAAAAAATCATGTCGATCTCTCGTAAATATTTCCGCGATAAAAACTAGCCTATTGCGTATTTGCGCGAATTATCTATGTATATATATATTTCAACTGATCTAACTGGATGATTGGTCAGGCTTTTTTTGAGTTAAAACCGGACATACAGACAGATAGAAAAAACAAATTCAAATTGCAGAATTGGGATTAGTGAGTCATAAAATGAATATTTCACGCAAAATCGGGAGATTACTCAAATGTACACACAGACACTACAGATATTAGTATAGATGGGGTCTGCAAAATGTGATTTTTTTTTGGAAGTCAACATAATTTTTATTTTTAACATAATGTATAGACTCAAACAGTCTTATTAATAAAAACTGCTTATTCCAACCTTAATCTGGAGTTACTCTTAGACTAGTTATTCCCAGAGTAACGTCGTATTAACTTCGTAATTGCATTGTTATTAATAAACTTGGAGTAACCTCGGAATAGCAATACATTCGTTAAGGTGTGCATTATGGCAACCCACATCAATTAAAAGTAAAAAAGAGTGAGTCAATGAATGAACTCAATCCCCGATGATGACATTAATGACAGTGACACAATATTTTGGCCGGCGATTTATCAACAAAACTATGTTTATCAAATTGGATGTTCTGTGTTTCGATCTCTAGTTTGTGTAAATGCGTGTTGTTATCAGCAGAAAATTACAATAAATTTCGGCGGAAACCAACTCAAAAAAGTATTCGTTCCATTAACTGGGATGAAGACGAAAAGGTAAATAATGTATAAAAACATTTTATTGCATGGTTGTTACAAGTTCATTTAACAGAGAATGATATCCTTGGTATTTATTGACCTGTATACCTTATGTTTCAGCAATTATTTCGTCCAGTTCTTATTAAATATGCTTCAATAATCGAAAATAAATTCCTGGATTTACAACATTAATAAGAATAAAGTTGAACCAGTGACTACTAGCGAGACATATATGGTTGTTATAGAACAGGTCACAGTTGATTTAGCCAGATCGCATAATGATAAAGAATGATAGTTATTTAGTGTCTGCCATACATAATGCTATCTTCTTTTTCAGGATTCCAAACCGTTGATAATCACTAGTCTTAATGTAGATAAACAGGATGTAGCTGTAAGTATCAATCAGTATTATTAAAGCAGAAAGCATTATAATTATCTCTGGAATAATTATTAAATATACATTTTATTTTTTTCTAGAATATATTCATTGAAACTATTGAAAATGTTGATGAAAAAGTAGACATTCAAAAATTGATTCCAGTAGTGGTGAGCAGATAGGAATATAATTATTGAGTATACATTCATTTATTATGCACATACATACTAAGTGGTTTACCTAAATTTTAATGTCTTACAGGTCTCTGAAGATGATCCATCATGGCCACACAAAAAAAACATATGGACACACAATATAAACTTTGTTATAGACTTAATTTATAACTTTTGTAGATACCCAGAAGAAAAATTAAGATAAAGAATATAGCAGAGAACTGTTTGAAGTCCAGAAAGGTAATGTAACTACTACTTTTGCTAGATTAATGGGACATACAGGAAAACCCATGTGTTTGTAATATATGCCGGCATGGTATGATTCGACACCTATGTGTTTCTGATGTGACATCATAAGGAAGACCTGTTGGTATCAACCTAATCACTGCAGAGAGGTACTATTATAATGCTGCTATTTGAGATGGGGGTGATGAGTCCTGCACTGATGTCCCGCTTAGGGTGTATTTTGCATTCCCCTTACCAGCTCCCCCTAGCCAACCTAACTCCCTAATGATTTTTTTTGCACATGTTAACAAAGTAAGTTAAACTTTGTTAACATGTTTTATTAACCAACTGTGATGTAACTGGTTGTTATTTTTACAGGACCGTGGTGGCTATGTCAATAATATGATAAGCCATGGTAAAATGTTGAAGGATGAAGAGCAATTACGGACAATTACGGATTACGGCTGAAGAGGAACATTTAATAAAAATTCACAAAGAAATATTTAAAAGCGCAATTATCGGAAGAGCAATTTTTGAGTTAAAAAAAGGGTGTGAAGAGCGCACTTAGTTAGGCACCATGTAGAATTTATTTACCTTATGTAATATGAATTTCTAATAAAAAAAAATGTCTTAATTTTTTTATTTACACTCAAAACACTAGTAAGAAAGAAAAAGATTACTTTTTAAATAAAAATAAACCACCTTAAAAAACCCAGACACAACTAAAAAGCAATAAATAATTGATTGGGTTACATTTACATCAATTATTTGGAGTCAGTGCCAGCCAAAACATGGAAAAACCAGAATTTTATTTTTATTTAAAAAGTCATAATTTTCAGTAGTATTATAATGCTCTTTGGTCATTAGTCATTTTTTGCTTTTTTGTGGTATAAATATAAAATAGGTTCGTTGGATAGAGTACCAAAAGAAAAAATCACTAAGTCACAGAAAAGCAAAATTCTCAGTTTCGTATATTCCGACAACATATTTTTTAAAGTTATTTTGGTTTTAAATCCAAACTACTCAACCTGTTTTGATAAAAATGCTATGGGACCAATCTGGAAGCATATTCTCTGTAATAAAAGAAGAATTTTCCAAATCGGCCAATAAATAACGGAGTTCTGAGGTAATAAAAATAAATACGCGTCGAAATTAGAACCTCCTTCTTTTTTTTGAAGTCGGTTAATAAAAACACAAAATACTTGTTTATTGCACGACGATATTTCTAAAATTGTGGGTATGTCGGATGTACATTGATATAAAAACGTTATGTCGATGTGATACAGATTACAGTATTGCTAAACCATCCTTAAACCTACATATTGGTGGGAGTAAATTTAATCCTTGGCGTAGTCTCGGCGTAAGCTAATTCTTGCTTACTTCGAGTTTATTAATACAAGTTTTGACTAATACTAGTTTAATCCTCGGCGTAACTTTAATCTCACGTTACTCCATGTTTATTAATAACACCGAAACAAACCAAGACAATAAGATTAAAATTTTTATATTGTGCTTAAAAATATTTAAGTGACAAGACATACCTGGCCATCCCATAGTCCTATAGCTTTAGTTTTTTGTAATAAGTCTGCCGAGCTTTTGTCTATCTTTGTAGTGATTGTTAAACCATTAGAAATGTTTCTGAAACCAGAGTCAATTCTTTCAGCAGCCCACAATTTTCCACTAGTTTCCAACACCCATGCTTCGTTTAATGGGGTAATGGGTGGCTTATGCCTGTACAAATGGAGAGTATTAAGCTGCGATGTTGATGTTCTGCATTGTACAGGACTAAGGTGCCAATTCCTAGTTACACCTCCTCGCGGTCCCCCCTGGTAACTGTGAAGTGTAGAGCAAGGGTGAACATAGTTTTACTTTTATTCTACACGTCACAGGCCAACGTGACAGGAAGAAAACTCGCCAAGACGCACTGGCCAGCGTGGCGTTTTAAGGCTAAACCCTTTCATATGACAAATGCCAAATAAGCCAAGGCCCTCAGTCCCCAGCAGCCTCGCTATTCCGGACTTCGGCAGCGGTCTTGGTAACGGCGAGGCAGAGGGTGCTAAGAATCTCTGGAAGAGAAACGGCTGCCACAAACCAACGACCCTGACCCTGGCGTGTTATAACACCAGGACGTTGAGAACGGACGACCGATTAACTGAATTTCTTAACGAAACGGAAAACATTAAATGGGACGTTATAGGTTTATCGGAGATCCGTAGGACAGGTGAAAACTTGATCAGGCTGGTCTCTGGTAACCTATTATACTATAGAGGACATGAAGACTCCACCTACGGAGGTGTCGGCTTTCTGATAGGAAAAGGGATTGTGCCTTCTGTACAAAACATCAAAAGTATTTCGACTCGTGTTTGCTTTATTAACTTAAAACTAAACCAACGCTACTCTATTAAAGTTATTCAAGTGTATGCTCCAACTTCCGCTAATAATGATGAAGAAAGAGACATATTCTATGACGATGTAGAAAGAGCCATAGAAGATGCCCCATGCCATTATTACACTATTATTGGAGATTTTAATGCTAAAATTGGCACATCACTATCACTTGAAAAATCTGTTGGCAAACATGGACTTGGTTTACGAAACCACAGCGGGCAAACCCTTGTAAACTTTCTTGAGAAAAAACATGTTTACGCAATGAATACTTTCTTTCCAAAGCGGCCTGCAAGGAAGTGGACATGGGCGAGCCCAGATGGAAAAACCAAAAATGAGATAGACTACATAATTAGCTCTCATAAATATATAGTTACAGATGTGTCGGTCCTAAGCCGATTCAGAACGGGGAGCGATCATAGGATGGTGAGAGCGACATTCAGATTTGATTTGAAAAAGGAACGATCTAAGATGATAACATCCCACAAACGTTACGATTCTTCCATTATTGACCTCTTAGGAGATCAATATCAGATTGATTTGAAGAATCAATTCGAACAACTAGAGGAGACAAATCTGGATGTTGACTATATCCATGAATCGATGTGCAAAATTATAACCAATACTGCATCGAAACACATTGGCAATGTAGACAGAAAAATGCGTAAACTGTCTGCAGACACTCAGGCGTTACTGGAAAAAAGAAGGGAAATCAAAGATAACACCACTACGGGATTAAAATCTATTATGGACGTCAACAATAAAATTCATAGGTCTATAAGGCGTGACTTGCGAAAACATAACACAAATACTATAATAGACACAATGAAACGATTCAGAGGTCCAAAAGTTTTTGAGCGGAAAATTAAAATAGGAAGTAATCAAATACTGAAATTGAAGGATAAAACTGGAAACATAATAACTGACAGGGTACAAATTATATCAGTGGTTGAGGAATTTTACCGAGACCTATACGCATCCCAACCGGAGGAACGTCTGTCACCGGGCGACGATCCACGCACTCAGGCTACTGAACATCGTGGCACAGACGAGTTACCACCTATTCTACCTAGTGAGGTAACAAGAGCGTTGAAACAAATGAAAACTGATAAGTCGCCTGGAGAGGACGGGATTACGGTGGAGTTACTTCGCGCTGGCGGACAACCAGTGCTTAGGAATTTGGTGAGGTTGTTCAACGCTGTCTTTACTAATAAACGCACTCCAAAATCTTGGAAGAACGCTTTGGTCATCATCCTCCATAAGAAAGGCGATAATTCACAACTTACAAATTACAGACCTATAAGCCTTCTCTCCCAAACCTACAAACTATTTGCCAAAGTCATTTCTAATAGACTTACGCGTCAGCTTGACGAATGTCAGCCAGTAGAGCAAGCCGGCTTTCGGAGTGGTTTTTCTACTATAGACCATATCCATACAGTTAAACAGCTCATGGAAAAAAGTGGGGAGTTTAATCGGCCCCTGTGCATGGCCTTCGTCGATTATGAGAAGGCTTTTGACAGTGTCGAGCACTGGGCCGTGATTGACTCCCTACACCGCTGTTCCATAGATGCCCGATACGTGGATCTACTTCGCGAGCTCTACGAGTCAGCTACAATGCAGGTCAAATTGCACAATTTAACCGAACCCATTTCGATCAACAGGGGAGTGAGACAGGGAGACACCATTTCACCCAAGCTTTTTACCGCTGTCTTAGAAGACGTCGTAAAAACGCTTGCTTGGAACTCTTCGGGTATAAATATTAATGGTGTTTACCTGTCTCACCTGAGGTTTGCAGATGACCTTGTATTATTTGCTACAAGCCTGGCCGACCTCCAGAGTATGGTTGAAGACTTATTTGACGCTTCCTTGAGAGTGGGTCTTAGGATGAATATGCAAAAGACCAAGGTTATGTCTAACTTCCCGGATATCTCTACTTCAGATATTAGGGTTGAAGGAGTGGAATTAGAGATGGTGAAGGAATATGTCTACCTTGGTCATGCTCTATCATTTAGCAAGGAGCACCAAGTCAGGGAGGTTTCCAGGCGAGTACAACTTGGATGGGCGGCTTTCGGACGGCTGAAAGATATTTTGCAGGCAAGCCAGATCCCGCAAAGTCTGAGAACTCGCCTCTTTAACCAATGTGTTCTGCCCACCATGACATATGGTGCCGAGACTTGGACACTTACATGCGACGTCCTGCATAAAGTTACTGTAGCACAAAGAGCTATGGAACGAGCCATGCTCGGTATCAAGCTGCAAGACCGCGTCCGCAATACTGAAATACGACGACGGACCAAAGTTAGAGATATCGGTCAAGTGGTTAAAGGCCTTAAATGGAGTTGGGCGGGACATATGGCTAGGCGAGATGATGGTAGGTGGAGTAAATCACTAACTGAATGGTGGCCGAGACAAGGAAAGCGCAGCGTAGGCCGTCCAGCAGCAAGATGGGTTGACGACCTCGTTAAGATCGGAGGTCGAATCTGGATGAGACTGGCTCAAGACCGTGGCATGTGGCATAACATGGAAGAGGCCTATACCCAGCAGTGGGATTCTACAGGCTGTGGATGATGATGCTTCGTTTACATCTGCTATAAGAAATGAGTTGTGGTAGAAATGGCTGTCATCATTTTCAGAACAAGGGCCACCTTGGCCATATTTTTCTAGAAGTGATGTTATCACATCGACTGCTTCTTCTGCTGTGTTACCTCTCTCCAAACCCAATCTATAAATTTTAAAGATCATAAATATTATACTATAGTTTCACATACCTCAATGGTACAATCTATTATCAATGTTCTAAATTTAGTGCATATGGTAACAATAACCAGTAATATAGTGAAACAGCTGTGAAGGAGAGACGGAAAGTTAGAAATGACAAGACATCCATTGTTTACTATTTCACTATGTTACCCTCAAGGAACTCAACATCACTACAAGACTCTCAACAACCTGTCTACACAGAGTTCTTGAGTTCTTCGGCCACATTGCCAGGAAGACTGATAACAATCTGGAAAAACTCATCATCACTGGCAAAGTGGAGGGCAAAAGAGGGAGAGAGGTCGCAACCCAACACTTTGGTCCGACCAAATCCGCCACAAACTTTCCATGACAGTCCATGATGCTATTTGAGTTGCCGGAACTCGTGACAGATGGAAGAACATCATTATAGGAAAAGATATTCATGGAGGAGGTCACGGCCCTCAGCAATGAGGAAAGCGATGCAAGGAGGAGGATGTTACCCTAAGAGTAAATCAGAAAATAGATACATATAATCATTTTGGTAAACTAAGAGATAGATTTTGCATCTTTTTTGTGTAATGAATTTATGAGTATTTGTATAGATAAATTGTCTAATTATTGCCATGATAAATATACCTACCTAGTCAGGTCATAAGTATTGTCACACTGTAAAAACTTTTATTTTAGAATGCTGGCCACAAAAAAGTTTATTGAATTCGAATTTCAAATTGTTCATGAAAATAAAAATGTATACTTTTTAGAATTTTACTCATTTTTAAATATGGAGTGGACGCTTAAAGAAGACCGTGTTGCAGTAATTGCGTTGCATCGTTGCGGTTACGCGCCAATTCAAATTTTTGACATACTGAAAAATTTGAATATAACCAAAAGATTCGTTTATCGTACCATCAAACGATACAATGAAGACTCTAGTGTAGATGACAGGTCAAGAAGTGGTCGGTCGCCTCGGTCTGTTAGGACTCCAGCAGTGATAAAAGCTGTGAAGGCGCGAATTCAAAGAAATCCCAAACGTAAGCAGAAACTGTTGGCCCTTCAGATGGGGTGAAAAGGGTGTTAAATGAAGACTTAGGGCTTCGGGCAAATCGAAGAAAAACAGGCCATCGTTTGAATGCTCGTCTAATGGACCTGAGACTGAAGAGATGCCGCGCTTTGTTGAAGCGGTATGCGGGAAAAAAATATCGGGAAATTCTTTTTTCAGATGAAAAAGTTTTTACCGTAGAAGACAGCTACAACAAACAAAATGATAAGGTGTACGCACACAGTAGTGAAGAAGCGAGCAACCGTATTCCGCGTGTCCAACGAGGTCATTTTCCATCCTCGCTCATGGTATGGTTGGGAGTTTCTTATTGGGGCTTAACAGAGGTACATTTTTGTGAGAAAGGTGTAAAAACGAATGCAGTTGTGTATCAAAATACAGTCCTGACGAACCTTGTGGAACCTGTTTCTCATACCATGTTCAATAACAGGCACTGGGTATTCCAACAAGATTCGGCGCCAGCTCATAGAGCGAAGAGCACACAAGACTGGCTGGCGGCGCGTGAAATCGACTTCATCCGGCACGAAGACTGGCCCTCCTCCAGTCCAGATTTGAATCCGTTAGATTACAAGATATGGCAACACTTGGAGGAAAAGGCGTGCTCAAAGCCTCATCCCAATTTGGAGTCACTCAAGACATCCTTGATTAAGGCAGCCGCCGATATTGACATGGACCTCGTTCGTGCTGCGATAGACAACTGGCCGCGCAGATTGAAGGCCTGTATTCAAAATCACGGAGGTCATTTTGAATAAACTTTAGTGTCATAAGAATCTATGTTTTGTTAAGTTCATTTTGGTATATAAATGGTTACATAATGAATAAACTTGTTTCAATTATTTTATATTAAACATGTGACAGAATTTATGACCTGACTAGGTATTATAAATTGAACACCATTGATTCCTATGTACCACAATAATAAACAATTTGATTTGATTTAGAAATAACAATACCTTAACTTTAATTACTTATCTACTGTTTATAACTTCACAAGCATAACATTAACAACTTAAAATATGTAAGTAATTTATTATGTATATTCAAATACATATTTGAAAAAAATTAAGATTCACTGGTAGATGAATTCACAGTTCCTAGAAAAAACCCTTATACAACTCACCTCACTAAATCCATACCCAACAATCTCTTCTGACGAGGATCACCATCTGTTTCATTATTGTTAGTCCAGACAGCTTCATTGCCAATAACAACATTTTTATCATTTGCACCCATTTCTGCTCCCCAAATCCAGGCAGGCTTACTTAATATAACAGAGTTCACAGAAGACAGACTCTCTTCAATTGTTATATAAGTACACTAAAGCAATTCAAACATATAAATTTTTGATAAATACATTAATATATACTAATTATTGTATATTATAATGGATAATTATTATGATAAATAATAATAATCTTTATAGTATCAAAATAATACAATATTATATTGTTATTTAATTACCAACACCTTATTACCTCATTTGTCATCTGCTACATATTTCTGCTGTGAAAGTGTAGAACTCCTAAGTTCAATTCTAAATGAGACAAATGAAAATAGATGTTTTATGTTTGAAAAGTTATATATGATCTGCCCAAAATAGAGGGTATTTGACAGTAAATGAAGTAATGAATAAAATAATGAAAACCTGATAGAGTTCTGTTTTTTACGATAGATTTTAGTCAAAAATACCGAAAATCTAACCAGTTTTTTAATTTAAATGTGATTATTTAATATATTCAAGAAACAAATATGTAAGAACAAAAGCATTTTGTCAAGTGATATGAAACATCAATCAGTCATGCAAGATGTCACCATTCGAACTATCTAAAATGCCGAGCCAAACATCTATTAGTTTTGTGGATGGTCACGTCACACGAGAGGCCATGACAATTCGTAGTATTTTGGTGGGAAAAATAAATTTGGTATATAAAAATTCAAATTAAATCTAGAATACTTACGCATTATGTTTTTAATGATAATATTTTAATAATGTATTGTATAGATCATGAAGAATAAAATAAAACTGTTTCCCAAAAACAGTCAACAAGACTATTGCGACTTATGCCAAATACGCCAACTGGCTCTCAATCATCAATCAAATTAGCTGGTGGTAAGATTCATATCCGCCCGGATAGCGTACACAGGGCGAAAAACCCGCCATAGTGGCACACGCAAGTGTGTTGCGTTCCGGGATCAGCCAGTGTACATCCGGTTTTTGTTGGGGGTCTGGAGTTGGGGTACAATGGCCATTTTGCGCCCTTCTTAGTACTCTGACACTAGACCCTCGACCCCTTCTTCACATTCTTTCTCATGGCGTAGTGTGAAGAAGCAGGCCGGCATGAGTGTGTTGAGTAGCGGGGATAGATCGTCTCTCCCTACTCAGTACTCTATTTGGACCGCACTGCGCTTACCATCAGGTACAGTGCGGTCACATTGCCGTGCCAGGATAAAAAAAAAAAAAAATCACATCATAAAGTGGCAATTAGATTGATGCTACAGGTGTGCGCTAACTGTGCATTTACTCATCCCCGCTTGTGGTTACATCTGTTATGCATGATGTTTTTATGTAACTATTAATGGTAGTCAAAATACAATTTTCATTCCATGCTTCATCCAACAAACAAATGAATAAGTTGAGTCAGGAGCATTTGAGTTAGAATTATTCTTTTATAAAATTAAATTGGTTTGTAGTAGTAAATATTTGCAATATTAGTATCACTTATTAGTTATGTTTTACGATCACATGAAAATTTAAAGGTTTGTGATATTACCTTCAGTTTAGAGTCTCTACAGCCACCCTCAATGTATACTACTTCTTGAACCTCATTTTGAGGGCGATCAGAATTCTTTCCGAATATTACTGCATCATTATTTGTCAAAGGTGGAAGTACCACAAATGTATCGCATGATCTCGGGAGTTGCATTTTGTATTTACTGTGTTTCGTAGTCAAGTATCTATTAAAATGTTCTGAATTCAAAATACAACGATTGATATTAGCAAGTGACATTTGTAATCAAAATGACAGTAGTGATAAAGAGAGTGTCCCCCGCCGTCACTGACGTCTATTATATGGACGGGATATTTGATCCGCGGAAGTGTGCTTATTTGATTTTCGCCATATTGGCGCTGATACAAGTAGTGAGCGTCCGTGGAACTAACGATAGAGTTGAGACACGAAGGATGATATATCGAAAATGATACACAACAGTCGATGGTTTACAGATCATAAAAATAATAAAAACATCGCCTTAGCAAAACATATTTTAACTACTATATTATGTTTAAAACGCTTAATATAATATTAAACCCACTGGAAAATATTATATTTTTTAACTGGGTCCATGAAACATGTCTAATAAAAAAATCTTCCATAAAATATTTAGAACATAAATAGTTATTTATGTTTGATAAATTTTCAACATTCATGTTTCTCAGCCATAGTTTTTGTATCACCGAGTCAGTTGGAAACCTATAACGGAAATTTTATAACGTAATTTTATGATTTGAAATGAATATTTCCTATTCCTTAGACAGAATCCTGGAGTATAAAAACATGTAGGTTTACCGATCTAGAGCTCCTCGTAGTTTCTTTATGTTGTACGTATACATTGAGCTAATATTACTACGTATAGAGAAGACGCCGCACATTACTACCGTGTTCCGCTAAAGTGCGGCCGGCCGGCCGCACTTCACTCAGTTGCTTTCTAGCTCTTGAGCGCTGAAGTGTTGTTTGTGTTTATGAGAAAAAACGTTCAAACGCATCAAGTATGCCCTCGTGTGTGTTACGATATTGCACGAATAATTCAAGTAATATGGCAAAGTGCAAAGGAATAACTTTCCATCGGTAAGTAAGTAGATAAACATTTTTAAATTTAATTAGAACAAAATATTTAGCGGACGCCATGTGAAGCGACAAGTTGTTTTACAACGTTGAAAAAAACGCGTAAGCGCCATGAAATTCACGGCGCTTTCGATCTTTTGGTCGCGAGAAAACTATACCTTAGAAGCGTTCTAGCGCTGCGTGCTTATACTGTGTGGTTAGACAACTGTTTAATGTTGCCGCGCTGCAGCGAACTTTAGTTTAAATTTTTAGCAAAATAGAGCATGACCTTTGCATAGCATAGCTTCTCTATACGTAGTAATATTAGCTCAATGTACGTATACAAATTTTATTTTATTTTATATCAAAATATATGATCTATCCTAATTCATGATTTTATGTTTTGACGGCACAGCATGAATGCATAAATACTAGTAGATCCAAACTAAAAAAAATATATCGATATGTATTGTCGATATGAAACTTGGGCAACCCTACCTAGATATAATTTATATATAAATTTGCTATTACAAAACAAATTAACATAAAAATATGTTTTATTAGAGTCATATTTTGCTTACAAATTATAATGTCATCTTTAAAATTACTAGTTTCAATATACATAGCTAAAACATGATGCAAGTTTATTAACTTGTGAAATGTTACTCCACTTCCCGTTTGGTAACGGGTTATACAATAAACACAAACTCTCTTGGTTTATTAACAAAAACCACACACAAATAATTCTTCAAATTCAGGTCTTCAACGCAATAATCAGTTAAAAGCCACTTACAAAACAGACGCACTCGAAACAATAAAACGGCTATATATATATATATATATATATATATATGTTAGGAATGTTGATAAAATATCGATATATCGATATTAGGATTTAGAAATATCGATATTTATTACTAATATTTTTTTGGACGATATATTGATATTTCGATATTGAAATATAGATATCGGAGATCGATATTTATACTCGTAAATTATTGAAACTACTAAATCATCGTCAACTTAATCTACGGTACTTTATTTACACTATAATATGTGTTTCCTCTTTCCCTATTTAATTTAGTTGCTTAGTATAGTATTCACTTAAATTTTTATAATAAATATAGTGGATTATAAACTGTGTAGCTAAATAATGTTGTAGCTCATTACTATTATGATTGTCTTTACACACTTTATGTTAGCTACAATTGTATCTAAGTAGACTAAGTATATATGTAACGGAATCTTTCAACGTAATGTTCACCACCTTCAAGACATCCGATTTACTTGAATATTTACACACGTATCAATGACCAGGTATCTATAGGTTCACCAAGATAATAAAAAATATAAGGTATCATTTTAGATCATATTTTTTTATGGGGTCTTAATTTGCAATCCAATATTTTATTTTAACTAGGTTTGATGCTGTTTTGGGACTATAAATTATATTTATAAAATAGCACGCTTTAATAGCTAGCCGAACTAAAAAGTAGTAAATAATATTAAGTTCATGGCAAAAAAATATAAGTTAAAAGAACTAAAAAATATCACGTTTTAAGGTGTCGTCAAATATGATTCCAAGATCTTTGAATCTAATTAATTCATTGGCGAACCGATTCACGAAGAAAGGATGTATAGCGTCTAAGGGTCTGGACCCTTAGACGAGTCAAATTTTATAATAAAAATATCGATATATCGAAATATCTAAATTTTTTTAGATATATCAACCTCCGATATTGATATATTTAAAAATATCGATATATCGGAAATCCGATATTTTAAAAAATATCAACATCCCTATTATATGTCAAATTTAGTTTCAAATACACTCGAGAGGGGCGATTCAAATAAGTCAAGAAAATAGCTGTCATTTTGTAATAGAAATCCTGTCCATATAATAGACGTCAGTGCCCGCCGTGTTCAAGATTTGGGCCGTGTTCCGTTATACACTGCGCCACAGTGCTCTCATACTGGCGCAGTATCATATGACGTCATAAATCGTCGCAATTTTTGTACTGAAAGCCACTGCGAGCACTGGCGAACAGCGTTCAGAAACAGTGTTTTGTATATGAAATTTTCCCGTTTCAGGTTAAAATTTTCCCCAAATAGATACCTTTCCGAAATTTTCCTTTTTATCTCAATGCTACCACAGGAATATCGGAATAAAAATAAGCCTATTTACGTCCAGTGGCCCACTTTTTTGTTTTATATCACGATGATGGCAAACGAGCTTGCGGCCCGCCTGATGGTAAGTGGTTACCGTAGCCTATGGACGCTTGCAACAATAGGAGCATCACATGCGTCATGCGCGTTGCCGACCCTTCAAAAACCAATTTACTCCATTCTTGAAGGACCCCATACTGTAGTCCCCTTGGACATCTCGGCAGGAAGCTCATTCCACATTCATTTCATACTAGTGAAAGTTCCATCAAAATCGATCCAGCCGTTTGGGAGATTACTTAGAACAGACAAACAAAAAATAAAAAAAATATTTTGCTATAGGTATCAGTTATTTCTAAATAAGTGGTAATTTTGATATTACAAACAGATGCTTCAACATTATTTATTTGTATTGATTTGACATCTACTAAAAATAAAATACAGTTTTCATCTATTTACTTTATTCAAAATTACATACATTCAACTATCTAACACTTCCCTCTGAATGGTACACAAGATGAGATGTTTGACTCGCCATTGGCGTGTGGCAGCGGCACGACCGCGACGGGCTGCTGCGGGCATGTTATCGAAAGAATAATGTTGGCAGCATTGTATTGTTTTACGCCTGCCAAAAGAACAAATCTTAGATTTCTTTTATTAATTAGACACAGAATTAGTTCTCGCCAAAATAAATAAAGAAGTGGTCGAGGGTCTAGTGTCAGAGTACTCAGAAGGCCGCAAAACGGCCAAACATCGTACCCCAACTCTAGAAACCCCCGACAAAAACCAAATGTACACTGGCTAATGCCGGAATGCGACACACTTGCGTGTGCCACCATGGCGGGTTTTACACCCTGTGTACGGTGGTTGCTATCCGGGCGGATATGAATATCCTAACACCAGCAAACATAATTGTTGGTTGGCCTTTACTGTCTTAGTGAAACAAATGTATGATTTTGTTTTTTGCTTCCTTTTTACTTTAAGGCCCCTTAATAATATTATCTTCTCCAATTTTACAGAAATTTGAAAAATGCACCTATTACCAGTTTTACCTGTTTACCGGTAAAATAAATTATTACGGTATTTTTTTACCGGTAAATAAAATCTACGGTAATTGCAAGCCCTAGAATATAACAATACCTTAATTGTCGAAATCCATCCAGCCGTTTAGAAGATACGAGGTAATAAAGAAATTTACAAACATACATACAAGATACGCGCGAAAAACATAACCCTTCCTTGGCAGTCGGGTAAAAAGGGCGGGAGGCGCTAACCAGTCATCAAACTCGGAATCGGTTTGTTCCCGACCCCATAGACCATAGCAGCTACCACCACGGCAGGCAGAGAAAGGTCTCCATTGATAGATTTTCTGAGAGCGCTGCTCTCTTCGGCCCAGGCTGGACACTCCTCGTCGGGAGTGTTTCGGCAGTTACCACAATAGTGGCACATGGCAGACTCCTCCTTTTTAGTTGCTTAGCCCCTAGGAAATGTGTCGATACTTTAAGGTATACTTATACGTGTACGATACTTTTTTTTCGATACTACTCATGAGTGCAGTATCGATACTTTCTATTCGATATCGTATCCCTACAGTTCTGGGATTACAGGCGTATGTATTGTATGTTTTCCTTAGTAAAAAAAAACACAATATTTTGTTACTATGTTTTGGTGGTATAGTGTTATAGGACAATTTTTGTTATTGGTTTTCTGGTGGTTTAAGTAGTTGCATCTGGGGGAGAACTAGTTTAGTTGTTGGCAACACTGAAGAGCACTGCACAGCGCTTACAGTGTTTTTCGGAACACAGCCGTTGTCAAACCCCAAATATTATAAATCGATTTATAAGTTTATCTGTGAAACCGTAGAAAAAAATTTAAAACTATATGTACCCTTTTTTTGTACAGTGTTAAGTTTGTTAAGAGTATATTTTGTTTATGTACATACAATTATTTTTTTCCTTTTGTTTAGAATGTTTAATTTTGTATGTTAAGTAATGTTTATTTGAGTAGTATTTACAGTAATTTGATTTGTTTTCCTAATTTGAAATACAATAAAGTGTATCCGGCTGAAGGACATGTATCCATGGCTATGAATAAATGTAAAAAAAAAGTGCACAGGGTGTAAAATCCGCCATGGTGGCAACTGTGTCGCGTTCCGGGGTCGTGGTACGATCATAGGGTACGATGTTTGCCCGTTTTGCGGCTTTCTGAGTACTCTGACACTAGACCCTCGACCGCTGCTTCACCATGGCGTAGTGTGAGATAGCAGGCCGGCATGATTGTGTTGAGTAGCGGGGGATGGATTGTATCTCGCTTGCTGTGCCAGGATAAAAAAAATTAATAATAATGTAAAGTATCGCAATAAATAAATATTAAATATTACTTTGGTTTATAGGTCGTACCAAACAAAAAGAATACACTTTACACCATTGACTTTTATTATATAGACACGAACTGTCGAAAAAAAAAGATGTTCCGAAAACCTTGTCCGCCCACTAATGCCATCTATCATTTTACTAACAACTATTTGGAAGTTATAACTCCCGGCACTGTCTCTCGATCGGGACTTTCCGCGCG
Organism: Laothoe populi; assembly: GCA_905220505.1. Taxonomy (NCBI): domain Eukaryota; kingdom Metazoa; phylum Arthropoda; class Insecta; order Lepidoptera; family Sphingidae; genus Laothoe; species Laothoe populi. The sequence continues at coordinate 12,762,332 of HG992149.1, read as the reverse complement.
CTAATACGGGACAAACTATATAATGCATTTGTTGTGAAATATAGACTTCCCGTATTCAGAATTGAAATTAATTAATATTTATTGATATTACGTTCTAAACGTTATGTAATTATGTTATTTACCTTATATACTATTAACAGTTTCACTGTAAATCAATTTAATGTGCAGATTTGTTCGGGAATGTCGCTACAAATAACTCAAATTAACTGGTGTGCATTCGTAGGTGGCATGAAGCATACTAACGTCGGTGTGGAGTATACACCTCAACTCGGTGGAACATAATGTTTGTTCTGGTCGCCGCATCTAGTACGTAGTACATATAGATCGCTGTTTTACACAATTATTATTTATCTTTTTATTTGAGTACATACTAATTTATTTTATACAAACAATATTGAAAATTATGATGTTCAAAGTAAGCATAATATGTGCAAAATACATGTGAAAATAGGGACAATGGAAAATATAGACTTATTATTTAAATATAATATAGACAGTAATACTTGCAATAGTTTTTATCAACTATTTAAATTGTGCGTTAACTTAAGCCATTATTGCGTTTCAATTTTAACGCTAACCTTCTCATATAAAAAGCGTCTGAACCTTCGAAAGAATATCTCGGGATACGGGCACTTTTGATGGTTTTATTGGTTATTAATTTGTTTTTATTAGTGGTTTTAATAATTTATAGATTATTTTATAATTATTTATAAGAAGTCACAACACTACTTGTAATAAGTATAGGAAAACAATATCCAAAATAAACAGTAAATTTTAAAGTTTTCTTTGCATTGAATATTAACCATATTCTTAAAATTCATAGAAAACTTTTCAAAACGTAACTTCAATTAAATCTGTTATTAATACTATTAGGTAAGATTCGAATATTAACAAGGAAACAAAAATCAAAAACCTTATCAATAAAAACAAAAGCCGCGCACCTACTATTATTGTTTATCAATTTAATTTAAATTATATTATACTTAGTTACCAATTAAAATTTCAAAACGAAATTAACAGATTTTTTTGTCAAAGAACTTGTATAGTATAGTATAGTACGTAAAGCTACTTTATTTGGTCAACTTATACATGTTTGTTCATATGTATAAGTTTTAATAAAACTTCCACTATCGACTTTAAAACCTACTTCCCTCATACATCTGTCATCAGATCTTAACCACCCTTAAACCTTAAAAATATAAAAGAAATCATCCAAATTGGTCCACATTTGTCTCCGGTGTCGTTACAGTAGCAATTGTAGTTTACCTCGGAATACCTTGGGACCGCTCCGCAAGCACCGAAGAAGACCAAAGCGGGGTTTTAGCTGGTAGTGGTGGGTGCGGTGTACCTACATAGGTGATAGCGACTCAGCCCAGCGGCTGCCCAGATTGCCATCATCCGGACTAGGGTGCTGGGTTGTAAGACCGGCTAGTCCAGAATAAACCTTTAATTATTATTCCGCTGCGATGCAGCCGGCAGCAATAAAACGCTTTCCCCGAGACCAAAAAGAAAGTATCGTGGAATATTGTCAAAATTCAGGACATTTAAAATGAGTATGGAATATAATAGTTTTAAAAGTATCATTTTTTTCTACACACAAATAATACCTTTATTATCATCATCATTATCAGCCTATCGCAGTTCACTGCTGGACATAGGCTTCCCCCAAGTTTCGCCATTGAACCCGATCTTCGGTAATACTTATTCATTAAATAATAACTTCGTCAGTCATTCCAGTCATATAAGCTTAGTAGAACGTATTTACCTACTTATCAGTTAAATTTTCACGGAATCTGACTCATAAAGAAAACTGGGTGCTCATAAATCATTTATGTAAATACTCAACAACAATGAGCCAAAATATAGAGTGCTCTATGGAACCTCGCATCGGAAGTACTAGTGACTTCCCGCCGGTTTCTGACAGTTTTAGCTTCCATTTCCGTTTCGCCGCAAAGGATACTTCGTTGCTGACTGCCGCCACCGCGCCACACTGGGTCGCCGTACTTGCTACCCATTGTGACCTTCACGCCTCGCCTCAGTGTTATAGCTGGCATATAAATAGTCACCGTTTGTTTATTTTACCAACTTTTGTTGCTTGTTGATAACATTTTTATCATAATAATTTTCTAATTACTGTTTATTTTCGTTTATTGTAGAGGGAAACAGTTTCGTATATATTTTTCTCTTGTTATTAGAGTAGTTTCCTTATATGTTTTTTTTATCCTTATACGGCAAACTGATCGCACTGCACCTGACTGGCGCAGTGCAGTCCAATTAGTGTATCGCGTAGCGAGAGACAATCTATCCCCCGCTACTCAACATAAACATACACTACGCCATGGGCCTTCTTGGTGAAGAACCGGTCGAGGGTCTAGTGAAGGATTCCAGAGATAAAAACCAGATGTATATTGGCTGATCCCGGAACGCGACACGCTTGCGTATGCCACTATGGCGAGTTTTACACCTTGTGTACGGTGGTCGCTATCCGAGCGAATATGAATATCCTACCACCAGCTAATGTAGTAAATATTGGAACGAAGTTCCTTACGGCAGGCTTGGAGGGGATAGGGGTTTTGCTGCGCGATCGAACTGAAAAAAATGTGATAGTAAAACCGTAAGAAAAAGTGCGTGGAATAAAACTGTTAAATGAGACGTGCGCAGGCGCGACAGTCGCATACACAAGCGAGTAGAGCACGATTTTTTTTGCAATTTGTGTCGATTCTACATTAGCCGTAGGAACTTCGTTCCTACCTGGTGTCCCACGACACCACATCATTTTTAACTATACACACATGACTCTTTATATATTGCAGGAGATGCATCCAATCAAGTGACTAACTTAGTTGTTTCACTGGCTACAAAAATTTGATCGGAGGTTTTCATTATTTAAACTCCTTTTTGTTGTACTCTTAGAAACTTTTCCCCATTTACATTTACAATAATTACACACACCTCACCAAATGAGAATTTGCGATTTTTTCAAATGTAAGTACCTACATATTAAACATTAATCCACGTGTTAGCAAACTAACAAGTCTTACTAATTTAAATTCCAATTATGACCTATGCCTGTGTTGTATTCGCGCACTCGTCTCCTTCAAACATACATAAAATGCAAACAATTCAGAACAGATTTATGCGTAAAGCCACCGGCGCTCCGTGGTATTTGCGGAACTTAGATCTCCACCAAGTCCTCCGGTTACTACCCATAGCTAGATATATGAAAAATTGTGTCGAACAGTACTTTCATAAACAACCCGTCACAGAAATCCTCTTATTGTGGCAGCTGCCAACTATACCATAACTGGTGAAGAAATCTCCCTCCGTCGTCGCCCTAAACATGTTTTGGGAGATACAAATGATCTCATCACGGTCGCTGTCGAGACAGCACTGTCCCTGCCCAATGGCAATCACAATTCTATTCTAAACGCACGTCGACGTGGGACTCGCCGACGAGTCCACGGATCCCGGCCCGGGCTCAGATACTCGATACACTAATGTATCGAGAGGCCCTGTAACTATTCCAAGTGACGCGATGGCTTAATCAAAGGTCTTATAGAAGGCGTCTTTGAGCTAGCCGTTGACAAAAGTTGCTTCTTCGGGCTGGAGCGCCATAAGCGCCGGCCACAATGTTCGGTGAAGCTGTAAAAGCAAGTGTAAGCTAACAGCACAAATCTATACGAAAAAAAAAACTAATTTAAAATGATAATGGGCTATTTAATATAATAGTGCAGATGACAGATAACAAGCAGATAACTATTGTAATTGCAAGCACTAAAGCTATTAAAATAAACTCCAGTCTTACACAAAGATTTTACATTCGCTTTAGATCGTAAACTTTTGTGTCAATAATGGAGTTTTAGTGGGACTGATTTATTTAGGCATCATTTATCATCTCCAAGTTCAGATTGAAGATTTAACATTTTTGACAGGCTTCATTTAATCTTCCCAAGTGTCTGACACACGCTCTACTCGACTCGAAGTCGATTCAGCCAGGAACTGCTTCCAGAAAATATATCGTGAACTACGCCATAAAAGCCTGGCAATTTAGAACTTTCCTTTTCTCGTAAGTTTGTTTTGAAAAGGAAATTTGTAAACAATTGATGATATTTTTGGTGTATTTTGATTAAAAATGCATTTGGAGCATATACCATAATAAATTTCACAAATGATGTGCTGTAATTTGGATCTTACATGGCACGCTTACATCGCAGCTTTTGCACATATTTAATACCAGAAAGGTCGTCGGTGGCCGGCGATTAAGGAAAAGATAGGCTATTTCATTGCAAATTCTTAATATCATCAACATTACATATCAGTCTGGAAATACAGCAAGCGAAGTGGTCAAACGGTTTTGGTAGATAGATTTTCACGGCCCCGAGGGAGATTGCGGCCCGGTTTCGCAGAACCGCCGTGGAGGAGTGGCAAACCAGGCTGGAGAGCCCGACTGCGGGCTTGAGGACTGTCGCAGCAGTGCGTCCTGTCCTAAAGAGATGGTTAGACAGGCGCCACGGGGCGCCTACGTTCCGACTGACACAGGTATTAACGGACCATGGGTGTTTCGGGTCGTTCCTGTGTCGGATCGGAAAGGAGGTGTCCGCCGTGTGCCACCACTGTGGCAACTGCCGCGAGGACACGGCACAACATACGTTGGAGGAGTGCCCAGCCTGGGACGAAGAGCGCAGTGCTCTCAGAGCAGTCGTCGGAGGAGACCTCTCGCTGCCGGCCGTGGTGTCGTCCATGGTCACCAGCCGGAGGTCCTGGCGTGCGGTGGCCCACTTCTGCGAGAGCGTCATCTCGCAGAAGGAGAGTGCCGAGAGGGATCGGGAACGAAATGATCCCTCCCGCCGCCAGAGAAGATGTAGGAGGCGCCGGGTGGACGACTGACTGGCGTCTCCCGCCCTGTGGAATGGGGGCGTTTTGAGAATTTCACCACGGTAACCCCTGCCTGTCGTACGAGGCGACTAATTGGGGCCATCGGGGGTCGCGGGCGCGCAGCGGAGGGCTGTCAGCCTGTATCGATGCACTCCCAAATGAGGGGCATCGTGCGACCCCGAGATGGACGGCAGCGCATGTGGTAAGGCCTCGTTCGCTGTCGTTGTTCGGTGCGCGGGGGCTCCTTAGCCCTCCATGGAGATGGGCTGCTACGCAGCACCGCGCAGGGGCGATTCCGGCTGCAATTCTAGCACTCCTTAGAATACCCCGGAATCGCTCCGCAAGCGCCGAAGAAGGCCACCGCGGGGTTTTAGCTGGTAGTGTCGGGTGGGGTGTACATAGGGGTTAGGGACTCGGCCCAGTGGCAGCGCGGATAGCCATCATCCGTGCGAGGGGGATGCTGGGTCGTAAGACCGACTAGTCCAGCATACCCGTTTTATTCTTAATCCGCTTCCCTCCGGAGCGGGCGGCAGTAATAAAACGCTTTCCGCGCGACAAAAAAAAAAAAAAAGATAGATTTTCACAGCAATTTTAATATATTTTAGTAAGCACATGTGAACCGAGTTATTCGTCCGGTTTTGTCTAATTTCAACAGTTAACTAAGTCCCGAAAATTTGTCTGACGAGTTTACGTATTCTGAGAAGTGCGCCACAAGTAGGTACTTAGGCATATTTTAATTTCCATAACTGAGCATGCCGTGGTTAGAAACGGTTACATATGTTGGGAAAGTAAATAAAATTTCAATTAATATTAATATTAGATTTAGTGAAGAAAAACTGACAATTTCTTTTTAACATTAAGTTCTTAACATTAATAAATTTTACGTTATTTTAACGGTTGTGTTATACTTGTACATATGCAAGGACTTAACTGCTGTTTTAGATTACATTCAGATGAATATACAATCAAACATACAATCAGATTAATCTGATTGTTCTGTATCAAAAAGTTTGCAAACAACTGAGCGTCATATTCATCATCTTTCACCGCCATCCAGTGACTAATTTATTTGTCCTCAGTGATGTAGGGTTCCATGCTACTGTGTGGTTTGCAATCCTTGATATTGAAGTAGCAAGACATGCTGATACATAAGTCACAGTGGACATAGTATTCAACGAACTATCCAGCGATGGAGAACTGGACAGTTTTGTAGTTCTAAGAATAAAATTATTGTAATATTCAAAGGATAGCATTGGATATGGATGAAAGAAAATTACCCTGTGAAAATTACGTTTTCACAGTTCGATATAATTTGAAAGTTTAATTAAAACATCTCTCTCTCCGGCTTCTGGCTCAACAGCTATAAGCTGCCCGTCATATATAACATATCCAAACTGAAGGTAACATATATTCACAATGGGCAGCGAGGCTACGTGGGCTATCAGCACGCTGTGGATTCCTAAACGAGAAGAAAGCATTACGGGACCATTTCGTAATGGGAATTTTACCAGAAAAGCGTGTAAAACTATTTGCTCAGGACTCACAGAGTCAAACATGGCAAGGCGGCGGAGTTGGCAGGGAGGACGCGGTGTGCGCTTGCAAATGCCGCAGCATAATCGGCGGTGCCAGAAGCCTTATAAATATATGCTATAAATATGACTTATGTATACTAATATATAAATCTATAGTGTCTGTCTGTACATATGAGTAATTTACCCGATTTTGCGTGAAATATTTATTTTGTGACTCACTGATCCCGATTCTTGTTTTTTTTCTGTCTGTCTTTCGGTCTGTCTGTATGTAAAGGTTTAACTCAAAAACTCGACCAATCATCCTTAAATCCCGGAAAAATGTACGTACGGTTGCGGTATAGTTATTTTTTCACAGAGCAAGGGTTCGATATGATTTTTTGCACAGTGGTAGTTAAGGGATCAGATAATGACATAGGCTTATTTTTATCGTTTTTGGAGTTATTGTCTATCTGTTAAGGCATCACACCCAAAGTACTGTCTTACGATAAAAGAATCGATGATAAAATCATAGTGTATTTCTGGGTAACATTTAGTCTTTATTGAATTTAAATCATTGCATTCAATATAAGCTATACCTGTTTGAATGAATATCTGTATTATGCAGAGTGGTTGTGGGATATTAATTGATTTTATAAACAGTATAAGATAACGTCCATGCGGGCGGAGCCGCAGGCAACAGCTAGTATTTAATATTCAGTGTTCATTTTGTAACCAAAGCTATAACTGCGAAAAAGTCATTTTGAAAGATACAGTCTACAATAATTTACTCTAACCATGGGTCTAAAATAAAAAAGTAAAATTTTCAAACAAAATAAATTTTATATTTTTACACACTCTTTTGCCAACACTACTATAATAATGTACCCACACAGCGTATAGATGGTACAGAGAGCATATGGCGTTCGATAATGTCTCCATAGTCTTATTTCAGCAAATATTATGACGATGCGAAGTATTGATGTTGGAATGAAATGTCGAAATATCATGTAGAATCTAAAAAAAAATACGATAGGTACCAATAGATTTAAATCTTGTAATTTTAGAAATTAAGTTCGTACCTATTTCGTTAGGAAAACTAATTTATTAACGAAAACAAAGTTATAAACTTTGACGAAATTAATATTTTTATTTATAGATAACAAACAGCACATACGAAATACTTAATATCTTTTCATATATACAGGGTGTCCCTGGAAGTATGGATCTAATCGAATAGGGGCATGGGCAAGGTCATTTACAAATTTTTAACCCGAAAAATTTTGGTGCAATTTTTTACGGTTCATAAGTTATGACCAATTTTTGTATTTTTCGCAGGGCTCAAAGAAAAACATCATAAAAAATAAACTATCAACTATGAGAGAGCTAACAATGTAATTTTTTTTGAGAATGTTCTACAAGAGTGGGCCTTCCTGACGTAATACTTTTGCGCAGCTAGAAAACATGTGTTCAATAAGAAAAAATATTTACTGCAAGTTTCGGTCTGGCACAAATTTAACTCAATTTCCGAGCGATTTTCATGGGAAATAGTTACACTAGCGAAAGTATAGTCACGTATTGAGAGACTTGTCCAAGTCATAAAGATTATTTGGAGGTATGAATCACTGGGATGTTCTTATTAGTTTGAAAGTTAAGAAAACATTCTTAGGGTTAAACATTTGGAAATGACCTTGCCCATGCCCTTATTTGATTTGATCCTTACTTCCAGGGACACCCTGTATACATGACTATTTTTTAAAATTATCTTTGATGTTGTTTTATTTTCACGTATTGGTCAGGGGGTAGGGACCTTTATTGTAGTAATTTGCCTATCTTATTTCAAATTCCACGTGTCAATGAACTGCGGCAACAATGCCAGTGAACGTATTGAGAGTTCATTTGTGAGCTGACCTTCTTAACCCTATAGGTTCTGTGATAATATCGTCAGCTGTGATGACGTATTGTATTCAATAAAGTTGAGCGCGCTAAAACACAGCGTGATCAAAAAATAAATCTAAAATCGGTATTTATGGCGAAACTATTCATTATTCATGAATATTTTTTTGCATGGTGTTACCAGAGGTCACAACGAACAAGTGGTTACATTTAGTAACGAAATGTCGAAATGACACTGTATCATATTAACATATATAACAATTTGTGTAGGTACTTAGACACTAAGACAGCCTCCGTAGCCCAGCGGGCGAGTAGCTGGTTATGGTGGTAGGATATCCATATCCGTCAGGATAGCGACCACCGTACACAGGGTGTAAAAGCCGCCATAGTAGCACACGCAAGTATGTCGCGTTCCGGGATCAGCCAGTGTACATCCGGTTTTTCAGGGTCTAGAATTGGGGTACAATGTTTGGCCATTTAGCGGCCTTCTGAGTACTCTGACAATAGACCCTCGACCGCTTCTTCACTCTCTTGCCCATGGCGTATTGTGAAGAAGCAATCCGGCATGATTGTGTTGAGTAACGGGGGATAGATCGTCTTCTCGCTACTCGATACTCTAATTGGACCGCACTGCACTTACCATCAGGTGCAGTAAGGTCACTTTGCCGTGCCAGGATAAAAAAAGCTGGTTGGGAAACGGGATGTCGTGGGTTTGATTTCCGCACTGAGATACATGTTTGTGTGACAGACAGATGTTTGTTTTTAAATAATAATACTAGTGTGTATTAAACATTGTCCCACTGCTGAGCACGGGCCTCTACTCTCTCTACTAATGAGAGGGCGAAGGGTTATGCTTTGGTCCACCACGCTTGCCTAATGCGGGTAGGTAGACTTCACATCTTCTCATACCTATAACGATCTCTAAGAGGATATATTTATTATTGTTCATTTGGTTTATTCATATCCGTATTCGTCTTATAGATATCTGGAAATTGATTTCGCCTTCATATGTGAATTGAGGACAGGATACCCTGAAATTTCTTACAAAATGGTATTCCGTAAAACTTTCGAAAAATTTATGATTTTGTTTTGATGTCAATCTACTGACACTACGCTGTAATAACACAAAAATTCAGAATTGTTTGTTGACTCTATCCAGTTATTTGTAAGAGAATAAGCATCTAAAAGTTATTTGATGTTTTAGGATAGACTCCATTAAGTTGGGTAAACGTAAAGTGAAGTAGATTTAAGGTCCTATTTGGTGTTTCACTACTTTTGTAACGTTTATCTTTAGTTAAAATAGAAGTATAAAAAATTATAGGGTAGTTTCCTGTGTTTTATTTTGTACATTATTCTATATGCAAACGAATATAATACGCAAAAGAAACTCTTTTGCGAAAACAGAATCAAAATTGCTTGAAAAATTAGGTCACAATATTTATTTTAAATATTGGTATGAGCAAATACTCAGGCATGAGCGAAAATGGTTGCGTATTGGGAACATATCGCTATATCGCTCGCACAACGGCACAGTAATAGGGATTCTGAGAACCGTGACGTCACGGTACGCATGAATGCACCGTGCCGATGCATGACATGTATCATATATCCTTTTACTGACATTTCACAATTACCCCTTCTAGCAGATTTCAGTGACGTCTAATTTACTTATTTTTGTTCGGATTTATAAAATTCGTTCGTTAGTAGGTTTTAGGTCAACTACCTTATTACAGGATTCTCAGCAGGCTATCGCTGCTCCTATACTTTATTACCTATATTATAATAAAGATTATAATTAATGTAGTTGTTAGGATTTTTTATTTATAGAACGCAGAAAGTATATTTATTTTAGAAATAGTTATTAAATCAAAACAACACATGCGAAGATCTACTTTTTAGAATTTCGGCAGTTCACAGACATTATGTTGTTTGACATAACACATTGTAGCGGTTGTAGCGTGTGCGGTGTGTAGCTTTTTACTCATTATACTTATATCGAATTTGACGTACCTAAAGAAGTCTGATTTGAACCTATCTATTTTTAGGGAGCAAAATCACAAATGCTAACGGTGTCGGATATTACAGGGGAAGTCCCAAAGTCATCGATCATCGTTACTGTCAGATGAGCGATGCTTTAAACGAGCGAGGTGGTCACGACTTGGTGGCCATCACAGTTGTTATCGTTAGCTAACAACCAGAACATGGAAACTTCCGGACCACTCTACAGGCACTCGAGTTACTGCTTCAACACTAAAGATCACTTGAATTACCGAATTAAGATAATTCCTATATGAAACTACATATTACCTTCTGCTCCGTCTGCATTAAAGTGTCGGCTGGCTATGGAGATTTATTTCAGTATTACTACATGTACAATGTATTAATAGTCCAAATTTGATGTGCTTATGTTTTTTATTTCTCAACCGATAAACCCAAAATGTTATTAACTTGTTTGGTTCAGCTATTGTGGAGATAAACGTGCACAAACGAATGTAATAAATATTATATTTTGCATAAAATGCATGGTATTCAGTGCCTGAAAATTAAATGTACCACGAAACCATGAAAGTAACAACAAATGAAATAAGTCATATAGTTTAATACTATGAAATCGTTAACAACTGGTCCGCTCGCAGCTGATGAGTTTTGTCATTCCGACTGTGTTTACTTAAAGCTGCTTGTTTCTGTTATGTTGTACTAATTTCAGCGTTCAACTCTAACATCGCACGAATGCTAAGCGCTCTTAACAATAATCAAGCGTCGTAGCCGGCTTCGATTATTAGCTTGCCCTTTGCCTGTTATTACGTAGGAATTTGTGTTGCTAACCCTCCTCTATTCCTAGCCAGTCGGGCTATAAGCGGCGCAATAACGCTGTTGGCAGTACTGGCTGAGGGGGACAATTGTATTGTTATCGGCACAAGAGCTTCCTCGCCTCGTCTCGTAAACAACAGTACAGAACCAATGTCAACGTTATGTACCTATTATTTAGGTATGCTAAGGCATATTGTTCATTTGGTTTTAAAAACTTAAAATAATAAACATTGTAGCTAATTAGGTACTGCAGTTGTTATTGTGGCTGGCCATTTAATTACATAATGTAATCGTTTTTAATTTACTAAAATATTGTTAGGAACGTTGTCGATTACGGTGTATGAGCGATTATATGATACGATAATTGAACAATAATAAAATATGTTTGAGTCTACAATGTCCCCACAAACTTCGCTACGACTAGATACCACTTTTGTGTATAAAAATATGCCCCTTTCGTAATCTGAGTCCTTCCTACAAAATAATCTCTTAAAAGGAAATACAATTTTTATCCATTTTCCCAACGTAAAAACCATAAAAAAATGTTTCAAGCACAGAAACAGATAACGACACGGCGCGGCGCGTCAGTTAATTTATTTCTTAGTCGAGTATAGTTGATATAACTATAACTCGGTGTTATTAATAATTACAATCAAAAACTAGCTGTTACCTTCTTCGTGACCTAAAATTGTGTTCTTCACTTTCAAAACATTTTCTCTATAATAATTATTGCGCTCCCATTACATCTAACTTGCGAATGGTGTCAAAAGCGATTTAAGTTATTATTGATCAAATCGGCATGTCCCATCTCCATGTTGTTACCATCTTGATATTAAATGGCAACTATGTACCAGAGTTTCAAATGAGTATGGTTATCTGGGCTAGACTGGAGTTAGTTAACTGTAGTGAACTTCGAAATAATGTGGCGGTCTCCTGTCGGAAGCAGCTCGCTAGCCCAAGTTTAGTTTATATTCACTATAGATATTGTCATTGATGCATGCCTTCAAACATCGCTATAATTAAAGTGGTCAGCAGAGCTCACTTGAGTAGAGCTTAATCCATACTAAAACTATAAATGTGAAAGTAACTCTGTTTGTTTGTTTGTTACCTTTTCACGACTAAACAGCTGACCAGATTGTGATGAAATTTGGCAAGAAGCTAGATTATATCCTGGAGAAGGACATAGGCTATCTTTTATATCAAAAAACAACATTGAAAGGGGTCAAATAGGAGTTCAAAATTTGTATGGGAAATCCATAATTCCTTGACCTAGGGATCTGGAAATTCATATTTTGGCTTTTGGTAGGACATAAAGAAATACGTGCTTCTCATGTTTTTTCAAAATCATCTCTAAGGTGTTAAAATAGGGGATGAAAATTCTTCCATTTTAAGCTACAGCTAACTCAGTGATATTCTTGTTATAGGATGCATTATGTCCTGGCATTATGGTATATCGCCAAAATGCTTTTGAAAGATTTTCCATCTCCATATCTCAAAGTAAGGGGTTGTTAATGTAAGGAGTACAAAATAAAATATGTTAAACGAATATAAAAATAAACTATTTAATAATAATAAATACACCCAACAGTCACACACATAGTTCTGACCCCACACTAGGTAAAACCGGTAGCGTTGGTATCAACAACTTCGAGATTCTATGATCCCATAACACCCAGACCCGAAACAAATATCTATATAATAATACTAGCCCTGTATTAAACATTGTCCCACTGCTGGGCACGGGCCTCCTCTACTAATGAGAGGGGTTAGGCCTTAGTCCACCACGCTGGCCTAATGCGGGTTGGTAGACTTCACATACCTTCGAAATTCTTATGAGAATTTTCCGTCATGCAGGTTTCCTCGCGATGTTTTCCTTCACCGTTAAAGTCAGCGATAATTAACAATTAATAGACACGTAACTTTTAGAAAATTCAGAGTTGTATGCCACTTGGGTTTCGAACATACGACTTTCGTCTTAACAGTCAGTACCGCAACTAACTAGGCTATCGCTGCTGAAACAAATATCTATATGTCACACAAATATTTGCTCGGTGCGGGAATCGAGCCCACAGCCTCTCATTTCACAGCCGGCTTATCGCCCGTTGCGCCACAGAGGCTGCTTTAGATAGATTAATGTCTATTCTGCACTACTTATTGGTAATTTTTGTTCTAAATATCTATTATATTATTCTATATACATTAATGTTTCGAGTTGAATAAAATTCTGTTTATTTTACAGTATTAGTGTATAAGTATGTGTATAGTAGTGTATATATGTTATCACCAAACAAAAAGTAAATAATTTAAATAAGTAACATTAATTATGGTATTTATAATTTGTATGGGAAAAGAAGGAAGGTGTTAGACAGGCACATAGTTTACGGAATAAAAAAAATGGGGTGCTCCTTTTACAGAACATAATTATGTTCTCTCTATTATTTAAAACCGATTATTTCTCGCAGATGTAATTATATTAGCTCATAGCTAAAATATTCCAATTTCTTTCGCGATTTATATCTTTCTGTAGTTTAGTACTATAGATGATGTTTTAATTAGGTATAATCACGTTAATATGTTACGAAAGCGTTAGAACTTTCGATACTTGCGAATCTGCGGAGCATGTAAGATTCAACGTGACTGAAATGTTCATCCTACTTAAACTACTGGAGTGAGAGTAATTTGTTTAGACACACTAAAATATATTTATACCATACTATAATAGAATATTGTTGTTTGTTATATCACTTATGTGTAGCTAAAAAGTTGTTTAAATATTTTAATTATTTGTAGTTTATAAAAGATTACGTTTTAATTAAAAGATCAATAACAATCCACTTCTTGTGTGTTTGTGTGTAACACCAACATGAAAGCTTTTAATTAAAAGTTAAGTCATGTTTTAAAGTAATAGCGATGATATTAAATATTTTTGAAACAAATAGTTTTAGTTTTTCTATAAATACAATTTTAATAAGTTTATTTATAGTGTTGCAGTATTATTATTAATATTGCCTTGTGAATTTCTTTTATATTTTTGTTTGGGCTCCATTTGACTCGATATCGTTTTTCTATTGTGAAGGAATTTCTCGTCGCTAATCGCTAATGATGCTCAAATTTCCAGAAAAACAGTTCAAATGGTTTGTAGGAAATATATTTTTATAGACATGTTACCGAAAGCCAAAGCTTCTCGATATTACTTTTATAGTAATTTGATCGCTGATTTCCGAGAGAGGTCACATCCATAAAAGATTCTGAAGCTGATTTTTCCAGTTCACTAAATTTCTCTTCAGATGTTATAGAATAGATGTTATGTCTTGTATCGCGAAAGGTAAGCCAAAAGTTCTAAATATTTATACTAAGGGTATAAAATTTCTCCGTTGATGTTTAAAAGTAAAGTCACCACTACTGTACGAAAAATGTCACAGTCATGATGACGCTCTTTGTGCGCTATTCGAGAATCATTTAGGAAAAAGGAAAAATTCGGCAATAAATCTAAACTATCATAACCCAACTTTGCTGGTAGAAACTATAAAAAAAAATTAACTATACTAAACATGATTGATCAAATAAAAAAAATATAGATTGTTTTATTAAATTATAATTATTAAATTATAATTGGAGCAGCGATAGCCTAGTTGGTTGCGTTATAGACTGTCAAGACGACAGTCGTATGTTCGAAACCCAAGTGGCATACACCTCCGACTTTTCTAAAGTTATTTGTGTATTCTTTGATAATTATCGCTTGCTTTAACGGTAAAGGAAAACATCGTCAGGAAACCTGTATACCTGAGAATACTCAAAAGATTTTCGAAGGTATGTGAAGTCTACCAACCCGCAATAATCCAGCGTGATGGACTAAGGCCTAACCCCTCTAATATTATTAATAGAGGAGGCCCGTGTCCAGCAGTGGGACAGTGCTTAATACAGAGCTAGTATTATTATTGTTATCATTAGATGGTTTTATTATTAGATATTTTAATTCTATTTTAGAATAGTAAGCAAATTCCTCTTTGGAATAATAGGTGTAAGTCAGCATTAGCTTGACAGATTCGTACAACATGAAAATCTTTAGGAAAATACCTATTCTTTCATGAAAACACGGCAAATGCGGAAGATAGGTATTCTGGTGCTGTCGGTGTTCATGTCGACGGTGATCACTTATCATTACGTGACCCATGCGCTCCAGAGACCCTTCGCGATAAAACGTTGCCACTACATTTTGAGTAATATTTTATCTATACAGATAAAAACAATTCGGGCGTAGTGATTCTAGCAACGATCTGTTGAGCACACAAGGATGTCAAGGATTTAATAAAGTTAAAATAAAATTAATCTGTTCTCTGGTGTAGTGTTATCCTAAAATCTTCTTATTGAAATAATTTAACTATAAACAATTTTTAGCGAAACTGGCTGGTGTAAACAGCTCTTAGAAGTGCAAATTAATTACAGCGTCCTAATTCGGAGGAAAGTAAGATAAAGCACATTTACATTGGAGGCGACGCGGGCGACTTTCGTGGAAACTTAGGCCTTTCTCACACTGGGCGATGACAACACAATCTAAATTAGTTATCAACAGGCTTTACCAGCTACCATGCAACTTGTATCCTCACACGTATCTAGTGTTCTATATTTAAACCATAAGTCGCGACATCTTCAATCAGACACACAAATATATATATCATGTTTTTATTTCTAATGTAAGAGTGTACGAAGTAGAGCGATAATGCAGATATCATCTTTTATTTTTATCATTTGCACAAATCTTCATAACCTGTATTCGTAATTTCACAGTTGACAAGCCGAGGTGCACCGAGGTCCAGGCGTCGCGTGCAAGATAGAGTGCGTCGTTGTGGAAAAATGAAAACTACTTTTCGACATGTTGTGCCATGTGAATCCTGAAATTGAAATGGATGTGCGGATGCGATTAGTTATATCGAAGTTGAAAATATTCTTTTGTCATCAAGTGGGAGATTGGCCTTATGGAATGCTAGCTCCTTACAATTAAGTCAGTACAAAGTGTCTCGTTGCACATATAACGGCGGGGGATTATGAATTTACACGGAGCTAACGAACCAGACATCATAAGTGCAAATAAAATATACCCTTCTGTGTAAATTAATCAACGTCGACTCTTTGCTACTTTTATTTGAATATTCAATTTATTAAAAAGGTCACAGTTAACTTCGACTCAAAACCGCACGTATATGTCATATATGTTTAGGTACCTACCACATTTTAAACCTGCTCCTAAAGAGGCGAGCTGCAATTTTTATTTGTTTTTTAGCAGCGAGAGCGTTATAATGACTGTCGTTAATTTTATTTTGAGCTCAGCCATTCCAGCGATTTTGTTAGATCTCAGCTTTTGTTATATTTGTCGGAGCGTAGGGTTAACCTCTACGGAAGAAAAACCTACTTTCACAATCATTCCTTATATTTCTCAGTTTTCTCTCATTTTATTGAGAACCATTGAAATAAATTAAATAAACGTAGTTAAAATAAATTTGATAAACACTGGCATTATCTATTTTATACCTTATTTAGTAACGTTTCAAATAATTATAATTCCATAAACAATAAAATGATAAACTTATATAAGATGAACTCATATTATAAGTTTATTATACCGAGATATAAATAAACTTAATAAGTTTTTATAGTGATATTTCTTGTGTCTTTAGTTGTAGAAGGTTATTGAAAGGTTTGATTAAGCCACAATAAATAACATTAGTTTTATCTGTGAGACTTAGGCAGCTGCTTGGCTATGGCCTGGTATTGCAGAAGTCTATGGGCGGCGGTGACTACTTACCATCGGGTGGCCCGTCTCCTCGTCTGCCTATCGAGGCACAAAAAAAGAGAACAATTCCAAAAGCTTATTTTTTATCAAACATTTTGTTAGAAGAGTTTTCCTGCGTAGATTCCGAGATTCCGTTTCCATTGCCATCTTCACAAACGAATATGAAACACTTTATGTGCCTTGTTAAAGATAAAATATCCGAGCTGATTAATACATACTTTTCCTAAATCAACATAATAAAGACTCTTTGAATTGTTCTTCAAACAATTTAGACGAAATACATACTTTGAAACTATATTAATTTAATAGTTTATATTTTACAACATAGAAGCTAATAGTTCACAGCTATGACAAAATTGGTAGGTACCAAGCAGTGAGTAAGCACTATTTCCAACGTAAAGACGTTAAAGCTAGTGATATTAAATATGGGATATAAGTTTTACCTCCTGGAACATTTGTCAAGATAAGGAGCACAGTAGAGTGCATCGATGCACTTTTAATGGATATATTTATATATTAGGGTAATCTGTTCGATTCTTTATTCAGGCATATAAAAAAACGTAATACCTATGATATCTCCTAAATTGATATTTTGATACTAGTCTGTACTAAACTGTAGATAAGTTCATGCCTAACACTAAACATAATCAGCCATCATTTAGATAGAAGGCTGAAGTTATTATTTAGATACTGTGAACTTGTAATTTTTTAATGTATTCGTGGAGAAAACTATTTTACCTATCTACTTAATTTTGCTACCGCCCCACCCCGGGAGGATGCGCGACAGTTATGTTGGATTAACATGTTTTACGACCCAGCGTTAAGCCATCCGGAAGAGATGATAGTTATGCGGACGAACGTTGAGCTGAGTCTCAGCAAACATCCTATACTGTACTGCTGACTAAAACCTCGCGGTAGCGCTCATCGGCGCATGAAGGACAGGACTAAGGACTTCAGTCTCATAGCAGCCCGTCTCCATATTTAGTAGGAGGCACATAAGCTTCCGCACACAGAAGGATGCTTTGGGTGTTTACGGCAGCAAATAAGTTAGCGATGTCTTAGCAATTTTAGGGCTAATTACTGTTAATGCTCTAACAACCTACCTTTAATGAATAGCTATCCAGGTCTACCTCGGAACCAACCGGGCAATCATGCACATTATGAATATTAATAGAAAGTTATACATATATATTAGACGTGGTCTTGCATACATTATTAATCACATTTGCCGGAAAGGAAAGATAAACCTGCTACATAATATATAGCTAACCAAAGCAAATACTCTAGAAATGGCTCGTATTACCCAACGTCCGCTCTGTATCAAAGGAAGACTCAGTTTGTTATATTTAATACGAAGTAGTATTAAAAATATATTTATATTATCAACTTATTCCCTATTCATTTACATCACATTTTGCTTAATTACAAATAATATGTTATTATTTAGTATTTAAATATTATTGGCTAAAATAATTATATTCAATATAAAAATTATAGGGTCACTCATGTATGTATTCAGGATTTAATTAATTAACTTATCATTTTTATTACGTTACTGGCTGATGCCAGTAACATAATAAATATGAAGTTGTAGACTCATTAATAATCGTAATCCATGATATAATTAATTCATTAATTATTTTTATTCTTGGACTTGATAATGTCATTACGTTCGCTGAGTTTACTGATTGAACAACACATATACTTAACTTATTTTACTTTTATAACGAAAAGTATACATTATTTTTAATAAATTTATATAAATTATATTTATTTCTAGAATTATTAGTTAACGGTATACAAATAGATAGATTTATTGGCAATATGTTAAGGGGATCCGATTAAGAATAGTAACAAAAACTTCACAGACATCACTTCTTAGGCGGACATGCATGACCAAGACAGAATTAAGAGAATTTAAGGCCCGTATTACAGAACGATACTCATTCGTGAATCTAGTTTTAAATCTGTACTTACGTAATTCTTTTATTATAATAATAATAAATAATAAATCGTTTATTAGCAATGCTATTAAAACTAATGAGTACATTCGTCGAGTCTTGAACTAAGCAAATGCTTGTATCTCAGGACTCTGATGAGTGTGAACAACGATATTATAGAACGATACTTAAATCTAGATTCATCAATCAGTACTCAGCTGGGTAGTTTCTTATTTAGGAACGATACTTCGTACGAGATCTTTACCAAAGTATTGATTTGATCTTAGTTTACGTAAATATGGCCAATAGCAGTCTTGAGCATAGATTAACATAACTATTTTCGTCGAGGACAATACAAATAATTCAGAAGTTGAATTCTTTAGTAATAATTAATATTTTTTTATACTAAGGATTATTATACTATTATAAGTATTCTTTATTAATTATCACTCTTTTTTACTTAGTACTAAAATTATTGATTTTACATTTTTAATACATCAGTAATTATTTTATTTTTCAATAAATTCTCCGAACTCATAAATAAATAAGGTAATTACTCCGTTGTTGATTAGAAGTAGTTTAGGCTGCTTTATATTCATGACACTAGATGGCGTTTTCACCAGTCTACAGTAAATAGTAATTGAAACTATATAAATTAAGTTTTGTGACAAAAGGAATAATTATAGTGGATTAAACTTTTGTAAGGTTTAATTTTTAGAATAGTCCAATTAATTTCTTTTTACTTTGCCATTATTTGCATATTTCTCCAAGAAAAAATCATCACTTTGTAACTTGACTCTGCGCGAAACGGAATAAATTTGTAATTCATAAAATATTGTAAACGAAAACATACTTGTAGCTAAAGACAATGGATTCATGGTCAAATCTATACTTGAATCTAGATTCAGCTGAGTTTGATTTAAATCACGTTCGTTTGATTTAAATCGTAACAAGATCTATGCTTGAGTTTTGATCTATACTTATATCTAGTTTTGCCTGATCGGATATCAAACGATACTTAAGTGTCGTTCTGCAATACGGGCCTAAGAGTTTAAACCAGCATATTTTAATATTTCCCATATTTTCTATAATGTAAGTTTAGCAACCGCCAGATAGACAATATTCAGGTAGTCAACACGGTTTCTCTAATGGATGATAAAATCTTTCTTTTAACAATGTTTTTCCTATGCGTCTGTAATTCTACTTTTCGGATATTTTCTCTCAATGATATTTGTTTTCCTATTACATCATACGATAATCTATTTTGAAACTGTTGAAATTACTAAATGATACAATACCGACATACGAGTGTGCTGCATATGACAGGAGCCTTGGCAGCGAGATTAAAATTATTTCAGGGATTAAGGACTGCTATAGGTTTCGTTTTTCCTGTGATGTAGTTTATAAAAAAGACACACCTACACTCACCCCTGTAATCCCTGAAGGGGTTGGCAGAGGTGTCACCAGTACACCCACATTTCGCCGAATTTCGGTCCCATGACTAATATCTTGGACATTTATAAATATTATGTTAGAGCTGTAAAAATAATATAATATGTTATAGCTATATCATTCTGCTCTTTTTTGTATTTAAACTAAAGAGTTCAATATAATAAAAAATAACGTCTATGAGGTTTTTGTTTACATGATATTGAAAATAGACATTCAGTTAGATACTAAGTTACAAATGTAATTTGTAGACTATTTAAATAATTAAGCTACACTTACATTACACACAAACAAAAAATCAATACTAGATGAGAAAGTAGAATTCAATTGTGAAATATAAAACGGAAATACATCGCTGCATCGTTATTAATTCTGCATATCCGAGGAATCGAACAAATTGAATCGACGTTTGAAGGATCTCGATTATAATTAATATTGTTTTGTGTTCCGTGTTTCGCTCCGGCATTGTCTTTATTCGCAGCAGGGGTTTCAAAGCGAAAATCTCGACAACAAGAATTAAACAATTGCATTTGACAGAGAGCTTCGAAGGCGAAGTCTCCTTTTATCTGAGATAGGAAAATACAGCTTTGCTCTGATCTCGTCTAGTGAAGTCTTAGTCGAGGTGAGCTTTGTTATTTTAAAATAAAACTTGAACTAACAGTGACGGCAAACTCCAATATTTGTTACAGCGTTGGATACCGTGGGAAAACAAATAAAGATCAATATTTACGAGTCTATAACAAAATGAATAAACGCATTTATATCTTTAATAATTTTGGTTTCCTAGTCTAAGTTAATAATGAATACAGTAGTAGGTAGAGTAGTGCAAGCGAGAGATTTTATTGGCTATGTCAGAGTGTAGCGGAATTGCGCAAATCCAATTATGGTTTTTCCGACCCTTTGGATACGCTAACAAAAAATATTATTTTTTGAGAGGCGATCTACTTGCGTCACAAGGACTTTCAACACATAATCTACTACAATGATAGTACGTACACGAGCTAACTCAAATAAGAAGAAGTTTCAACAAGCTCCACTTGCATTTTATGGAATAATAGTTATTTATGGGGTGGAGGAATGCATTAAAATATTAAGACAGCTTAATTGTTATTGTGTACCTAGTCCATTTCATGTTGTAGTTTTTACATTTTAAGTGTTGTTTGCAAGTCACATAGTCACATTATAGGGCTCGTAAAATAAACGCAGCGTCACAGGCGCGACGTATCTTGTGACGTCAATAAATACCCTTCAACTTTGGCATCGTCATTCTTGTCGCATCACGTCACATCGCCGTCATGCCGTGTCATGCACGAGTCAAGACTTCTACACGCGTTGTTGACTTTCCAAAATTGCCTTGTCGTCATGACAATGACACATTTTTGATATAAGGCTATTTTCTACATCTTGTGAGTCTTTTTCATTTCTCAAGGGTGGGCTTTAAAGTGAGCGCTTGTGGAATAAATATGGTAGGCGACGTTACATCAGGCCTACATTTTCTGGACCATCTAAAATTCAATTTATTCTTTTAATGAATACAAGATATAGAAAGTCCAACAAATAAGATCGCTATGAATATTAAATATAACTTATAGATACTCGTGAAGGTATAAAGAACTAGCAGTGACTAAGATTGTTTTGTATTACGACATTTAATCGTCAGATGACTTAGCTAACCAATTTGTATGCATTAAACATTTTTAATTAACGCGAAGATAGTTCTTCAGCTAATTCAAGAGTTATAAATTTTATCGTCGTTATCCGTTTAACGGATAAATCAAAACGGTGTAGTTGAGGCATTTTTTAACAATACCTTGAAAACATTCTCACTCCAATTATTCATAGAATTATAATCATACGACCTTGCTGAATATGAGCACAGCTAGGTGCGTGTTTAAATATTAAAAATGCTGCATGCCCCTTTATTCTACAGTGCAGTATACTAAAAAATAAGCATTTCAATCTAATACCATATAAATTGATGCCTACCTTTATAGATTTTGGCATATATTTATGTTCCTGGAAGTTCTATATTGTGGTAACTCTGCTATGATGTTTAGGAGATACCTTTACAATAGATGCTAGGTTAAAGTTTGTTATTGAAATGTGGAGTCGAGAACGGTGCAGTTTGCTAAGGCGGAAGCCACACGATCAAAACAATCCCCAAGGACACATTACATATACACACATACACCTCTGAATTTTTAGCGATTTTATTTGAAGTTACGTGTCTATTCATTGTTAAAAAAATATCACTCACTTTAACAACGAAGAAAAATATTGTAAGAAAACTTGCACTATCCACAAGAATTTCTAATACAACACAGTTTAAAATACAGGGCCAATATAGTCATACCAAATTAAAATAGCACCTCTCAATGCCACCGTAACAAGCCAATGCAAAGCTATGTTTTTTTTCTGTAAATTTGCAGTATTTAGCGTACTTAGAACATCTTGCATACCTATATGTATATAATCATGTTCTTTACAAATAAAAATGTCTATATTTATCTTGAGGCCGCACTAGTTGTAAAATATGGTCACATAGCGTCAGTAGCAACTACAAAATAAATTTTTAGTATTGCTAACGAATAGTGTAACAATATGTGTGGATTGATCCACGAGGGAATCATATGTTCTAGAAACATCCGCATAGGTCAAGAATGTTGTGTAAGTTTGGAAGCGGACATCTATTATATATACTAGAAGTAGAAGTAACTTAAAAGCACACAAGAAGTTTCAATAGATATCAAATATTTATATAAATAATATCATTAAGGGAATCAATACTTAGTTCCAGGATCAATATTGCCAATAAAACCTGAGTATTTAGGCACAAATTCCGTAGCTGATTTAATTGCCGTCGGCTTTCTCGTGGCTCTATCGTACATACCAGGGACGTTGTTAGAGGTTTCTTCACGTGCAAAAATAGAAAGGTGCAAAGAAATCTTCTTTGTATAAAGATGAGCATAGTAGGTTTTGGCTAAACAAACTCTTGATGTAAAACCTCAAGGTTGGAGAGGGAGCAATAGTATATTTCTTACCGCCTACGTCGATATGGACGGATTTCTACCTTGTATTATGAAGATACTTTGCTAGTAGGCGGTATTGTATAATCTTTTGAATCACAAACTTCTGAAGTATAATCTGGTTTCAATAGATATATATTTTTGATGAAATGTTTCAATATTCTTACTTGAAATAAATTGCGTTTCATTATTTTTGAAGTAGTACAATACGTTTAGAATAGCAGCGATAGCCTAGCTGGTAGTGGTACGGTCTGTCGAGACGAATGTTGTATGTTTGACATCAGCCCAAATGACAAACACCTCTGACTTAAAAGTAACGTTATGTAATTTATTGCTTGCTTTTTCGCGCATGACCTCAACATTTACTACGCACTCTTCTACTAATGAGAACATACAATAACATTCATAATGTTAACATGTCTCGGGATCTTAATGATGGTGGCGGTGGTTTGAGAGAGCAACAAGCAATTGATGTTTTCTCGGACAGCTTCCAAAAATTCAAACTACATCTCAAGTCAATACATTGTTAATACTCGGGACCTATGTCAGTAATTGTAGATTTTTGTATGTCTGCTCACAAGTTCTCATACATTCTTTCTCAAAGAATATATTTAGACAAAATATTTTTTACATATTATTTAATTTTTTATTTGTTGAATTCAATGCATATATTTATCATAATAATGAATATTTTTTATTATAATGATGTTGATATGTCCAAATTATAGTTAGTTATAAGGCTATTTAAATTGCATGGTTGTTTGTAAATATAATTGTTGTAACACTAGGCATGAGCTTGACATTTCTAGTATACATATGAATAAGTTGGTGATTACAATGTTGTTACGACAAAAGAAATACCTAAATAATGAGTCAGTGATAAATATGTTTCTAGTATTGAAATACTGAAGTAACTAAGAAGTAGCGCCACCACACTGTTGAGAAAAAAGCAGTTTGTAAGAAATCCTAATATCAAATACCTGTTTATCAATACCTTACATTCCGATGTCAAGATGACCTTTGATTCCAAGAAGTATGACAAGAAAACCTTTGCAGACGCTCGGTTTTTCACGATACGCATCCGCTGTGTGGGACTATATTTGGGACTTATCGGTGTAAGTTACTATAGGCTTTACACCGACACAGCGAGGTCGCTCCGAGAAGCCTTTGGAGACACCAGAAGGACCCTGCGCTTCTGGTCAGAGCTAAGCTCGCTAGACTACTAGCTGGCACATACACGCACAATGGCCCGATGTTCCGTTGAACAATCCGCTCCGAGCCCACAGCCAACATAATTGAATAAATATTTATACATAATATATTAACAGCCTCCGTGGAGCAGTTGGCTAGTAGCCGGCTGTGGAACGAGAGGCCGTGGGTTCGATTCCCACACTGGGACAAATATTTGTGTGACAGATATATATTTGTGTCCGGGGACTGGGTGTTGTGAGACCGAAAGTCGCTCGTAGTCCCTGATACCCACAACACAAGGTCTCGTATCTTAGTGTGGGGTCGGGGCTATTTGTGTGACCGTTGGGTGTTATTTATTTATTTATATTGTATTTCAAATGGTAAAAAAGTGTCCTCACTCTTAGCCACTGTTCTACTTTCTATATACCTAATCACAGAACAGACATAACTATTTTGTTCTATGATTATATTCGTATTTACTTGTGAAACATATAAGTTGTAATAATCATCATATCGAATATCAAAGGCAATGACGTCTTCTCACAGTCAATAAAAATAACTCGATAATCCATTAAATGTTTTTTGATTTCTGGATGTTGGTTATCGTCGCGTGCAGAAAGTGTGCATGCGGTTACATTTCCAAGGCGTAGCCCTCTTGATGTGGTAATCTTCGCGGTCCGTGAAAGCGGACCGGTCCTGGGGGGCGTCGTGCCATGGTGAGTCATGGTACGACGAGCGATGTCCGGAGGTGTGTAGATCGGCGTGCAGAATACCGAGGGGCTCTCGTGCTCTCCTCTTCTTGCCGTCCACGCGATATCAAACCCAGCCAGGTGGAACCCGTTGGGGAAGCCCAGCTTAGGCGATCAGCAGCAGACGGCATCAGCAGCAGACGGCGATTTCTGGATGACTATCAATAAACGCAATAAAACTGCTTAACTCATTTATATCTACAGCGTGGTTTAATACGTATTTTATAATGCTAATAAAAAATGCTCAACCATAATCTAAACATTTGTGTGTTTTGTAGCTTACGTTGGATAAAATAGAAAAACAAAAGTCCATCAGACATATTTTAAACCCATATTTTCTCATTGTTATACAAACTTCTAAGTACATATCAGACGACAATGGTTAAGTGAATAACTTTTTATTTTCCAATTTCTGCAAAATGATTTTTCTTTTTTGACGAGGAAATATACAAATATTAGTTTCTATTGTTTGTTTGTGTATTTCATAATGTGTTATTTATTGAAGTTGGTGTACTTTTTGAGGCTATCATAATAGTTTTATCACAAGTTAAGATTTGTTGATTTGGAAAAATAAATTCTAACTTCGACCTTATATTTTTTTAAATGTATGGCTATATCTTCGCCAAATGTGTACCGATTTCTATAGTTCTTTTGGTAGGATTTAATTATGCCTTAATAGTGGCATCAAATTAATTTCTTTGCAATCTCATGATGGAGAACGAAGAAAAAATGGAATTCAACGAATAACAAAGAATAGATTTAAAGACCGTTTTTAAATTATTATCAGAACAAATATGAAGTTATAATATTTTGTAAAAGGTTCAATATTGTAGTAAATGGGTACACACATGTTCGGTTTTGGATTTTGAAAATTTCTCGATTGCCCAAATAATGTGATTCATAGTTTTACGATAACTGCCGAACGACATTACAAAATTTTAGCAATTACAAAAACCATTTTTTAGTAATTTGAAATGTTTTAAATGATATTCAGAAATTAATCAAATAGACCAACGAAAAAAATAAACAGATGTATTGTTTTCACAAATCCTTGTTTCAATAGCTTCTCATTTCAGTAGGCGTAAAAGTAATGTTTTCAGATGTAAACAAAAAAAGTATTAGTCTGTTACCGACGGCGCGACGAAAAAAGTTTCTTATTACAAAGTTATATCTTATTGTATTTACTCCTATTCAATGTAATACATTTATTTTGCTTGTCGAAGTATGTCATAATTGTTAATATACAATGTCGTATATTATAAGGTCCTAAGTTTCAACATAGTGCCACGCAGCGTTTAATCACTTCCAGTTGCAACTTCTATTTGTTTTTGCCGCGAAAGGTTTCATAATGGCTGTCATTAATTTCAACGTTCGCAATCCTTCGGGGTTGCGATAGACGTAGATATTTCTTAGTTGACTTCTGAAGAGAATTTAAGGAAAATACTTTCATAACACTTATTGGAATAATACTGATAATGAAAATGTCAAGTTGTATTGTAGAGCGCCATAGAGCGCAGTCAGCAAAATGTCACTCGTTGTCAAGTTCTTTAATTGCGCCATCGCGATATTATATCACAGTAATTAACAACAACAGGCTTTTTGTTAAAACTATTTGAGTAACATGGAATATTTATTATTATGTATTTTGACGATATGGATATAGATTTATTACTACTATATACAAAAGTTGGTAATAACAGAAAATTTAAATTCACATGTTTTAAATGGAGATTCTCTACGAAATATTTAACTAGGCCTGTATTAAACATGTGTGTGGCAGAAGAAGCATGAAAGTCGAGTAAATGCGGTGGAGATGCGTTCCCTACGGAGTATGTGTGGAGTCACCCTTGCTGATCTTATGAGGAATAGCGTGATAAGAGATCGTTGTGAGTTGAAGAATGATGTGGTGACTAAGATAGAAAGAGGTATGCTGAGAGGATGGATGAAAGGCGATTTACGAAAGGTATTTATCGTGCGAATGTGACTGGAAGAGTGGGTAGAGGGCGCCCGAGGAGAACTTATTCCAATCAAATAAACGATCTTCTCCTAAATGGGCAAATCAGAAGTACCTCCAACCGTCGAAAATGTATGAGAAGATGTATGAATGTGGAAGAGGCGAAAGAAGTGTGTCAGGATCGTAGCTTGTGGCAGTCAATAGTCTCTGCCTACCGCCATGGGATGCGAGCGTGAGTGTATATGTATGTATATATGTATTAAACATTGTTCCACAGCTGTGCATAGGCTCTTTTATCAATGAGAGGTGTCAGGCCCTAGTCTAGTATATTAAAATGTTTCAGCGTTAATGTATTCAAATTTAAATCCGTAATTAAATAAAAATAAACCCAACTTTTCGAAAATTACAACTCCCACGTCATTTTATAATATTTATATTCAAATTATGTAAACGAAACGTAATACCTTTATAAGTCTTTTCGTAAAAAGACAGTAAAATATACCAACCGCGGGTGGAACAAAACATTTCCAAAAGATGAGTTATCATAACAGCAGGACGATTGAATTTCAAATTGTAGCTTAACATGGGAGCTGGCAGTACCGCTGCCATATTAAAATGTGCATGTATCTGAATAAATTTAATATAAAAGTATGGGCTGAAGCAGCTAGCAATCAATCAGGCATTGAGAAATACTGAGTAATGAATTTACGTGGTTTTATTAAAGTCACCCGATCGGACTAAGTTGATTGACCAGACGACTTTCGATGTTAATTGACATTCCAATTATTATGAAAATATCCCAATTATACTAATGAAGTAATTAGTTGTTTTTCAATGTTTATTTAGCATTTCTTCAGACAATGGAACCTAAGAGGGGTTTTTAATTTGATACATGTAAGTTGTTCAGGATTTGTCCATGTTATGGTGATTACTATCATTTCTTAACACACAGTTGGACAGATATTTCATTATATTGATGTCGAATATCTGTATCAAAAGGACAAATGACTATGCCAAACAAATATTTAGTATTAGCAATCAATAATTTTAAATTTGACTTTAAAATCAAAGTAGCCGACAACTTTATCGAATTTTCATTGGTTATATCGAATGGTTAGTGTTATTTACTCAATCTATTTATTATATTCGACTATAATCTATTAATTCAATTATTGCTAATACATTTGTATATCGATTTTCATAATAACGATATCACATTAAGAGTTGGTCACACAAAAAATACGTTTATATTCCACACTAGTAAATTATTACCTACCTACTTACTTAGCACATTTTGAAATGCCCTAAATACCCTATTCATTAGTGTACATCATACAATTTTCCGGGATAAAAAGTAGCCTATGTGCTATTCCAGACTATAATCTGTCTTGTGCCTTTCAACTAGATCCCTCCAGCCGTTCTGACGTGATTGAGTAACAAATATCCATCCATCCATCCAAACATTTGCATTATAATATTAGTAAGACTATACTATAATATTAGTAAGTAGAGTATACTTGATATTGGAATAAATCGATTTTCATATAAAAAAGCAATCGGTATCGATTCAACTCAGATATTTAATTACATTAGTCAAGGGACACACGAAGCGGAGGAGGAGTTTCCAACAGCGGAATTTATTGTTCTGGGGGACTTAAACACACCATGAGTTGTGGTTGGGCTCCTCCAGAACTGACATTGCTGGCAGAACTGCTCATGCATTCGCTTTGACTCATGATTTGACCAGTCCAGATGATGATGTGGCCAGTCATGAGCCCTCTCTGTTGGACCTTCTTCTGACGAGTCACACGACCGGGTATAAAGTGACGGATGGTGCTCCCCTGGATACCTGCGATCACTGCCTGGTTGGGACGTCAGTACCTCGAAATTTTTCTGCACTTCCCGTAAAGCTTATGCACAGGGTCTATGAGCAGACAGATTGGGGTGTTATGCGGGATTATTCCGCAAGCGAGTGTATAATAGAGCGGACGCCCAGCGTGTCTCCAGGATTGGATTGACCAATCACTCCACAAGCAGTTCAATAAAATAGTGAAAAGGTTTTAAATAGACTTTTCTATTCGAGGATTCCTTCCAACTTTCTATTTGAGCAATTTCAATAAGCTAGCTTATAGTTAATAGTTAGCTTCCTTATTGGATTTCGGGTGAAAATTTTGAATAAATCTAAGTTATTTTTATGTATATCTATGTAATTTACTATATATTTTTTTATCCTAGCACGGCAAAGTGACCACACTGCACCTGATGGTAAGGCCAGCTTCCTCACACTGCGCCATGGGCAAGAAGGTGAAGAAGGAGTCGAGGGTTTAGTGTCAGAGTATTCAGAAGGCCGCAGAACGGCCAATCATCGTACCCCAACTCAATACCACGCGACATACTTGTGTGTGCCACTATGGCGGGTTTTACACCCTATGTACGGTGGTCGCTATCCGGGCGCTTATGAATATCCTATCATCAGCAAACATATATAACATTGCAAACTTTATTGGTTTAATAGTTAGCTCTGAGTACTTATATTAATAACTAGCTGTTGCTCCGCCCGCGTGGATGTCATGTTTGAGACAAAAAGTATACACTACAAAATACCAATTTCCATGCATTTAACTTAAAAAATGAAGGATTTTCATACAAACTTTCTTACCCTATTTAACCCCCTTAGGGGTGGAATTTCCAAAAACCCTGAAATATGTGTTTTTAATTTTTAACTGTAAGTCCAAATACCAAATTTCATTCGTTTAACTGCAAAAATGACAGATTTTCATACAAACTTTCTTCCCCTATTTTACCCCCTTCGGGGTGGAATTTCCAAAAATCCTGAAATATTTATTTTTTGTTTTTGACTAAAACGCCAAATACTAATTTTCATAAACTTAACTTTAAAAATGACAGATTTTCATACAAACTATCATCCCCTATTTCACCCCCTTAGGGGTGGTATTTCCAAAAACCCTTCCTTAGTGGATGCCTACGTCATAAAAGGTACCTACTGTCAAAATTTCAAGTCTCTAACCCCAGCCGTTTTGGCTGTGCGTTGATCGATCAGTCAGTCAGTCAGTCAGTTTCTTCTTTTATATATACAGATTACATTCTAAAACTGTTTGCTTCCCGTATGTTGATAAAATAAAAAATAAAATGATTCTCCTGAAATACTTGATGCCTTTTATTAAGCTTATCATGTTTATTTTGAGAATTCCTTAAGTTAAAATTATATATGAAGGCACGACTGACCGTTGCTTGTATATAGGACTATTCTGTGCTGCTTTCTACTTTGCTAATTTTCTTTGCTTAACAAGTGCACAGTGAATTTGAACAGGGCGTTTTGTTATTTTAAACTCTTGGCTCGAAGCACGCTCTCGTGAAATCTAGTTGATATATGCTACTATGGCTGTTTTTGTTGTTAGTATGTTTTAATTTATGCGATACTTTTTTATATCCCTATTTCACAAGAGGGCACCTTTTTTTTTGTTGTCGCGGGGAAAGCGTTTTATTACCGCCCGCTCCGGAGGGAAGCGGATTAAGAATAAAACGGGTATGCTGGACTAGCCGGTCTTACGACCCAGCATCCCCCTCGCACGGATGATGGCTATCCGTGCTGCCGCTGGGCCGAGTCCCTAACCCCTATATACAACCCACCCGACACTACCAGCTAAAACCCCGCGGTGGCCTTCTTCGGCGCTTACGGAGCGATCCCGGGGTATTCTAAGGAGTGCTAGAATTGCAGCCGGAATCGCCCCTGCGCGGTGCTGCGTAGCAGCCCATCTCCATGGAGGGCTAAGGAGCCCCCGCGCACCGAACAACGACAGCGAACGAGGCCTTACCACACGCGCTGCCGTCCATCACGGGGTCGCACGATGCTCCGAATTTGGGAGTGCATCGATACGGGCTGACAGCCCTCCGCTGCGCGCCCGCGACCCCCGATGGCCCCTATTAGTCGCCTCGTACGACAGGCAGGGGTTACCGTGGTGGAATTCAAACGCCCCCATTCCACAGGGCGGGAGACGCCGGTCAGTCGTCCACCTGGCGCCTCCTACGTCTTCTCTGACGGCGGGAGGGATCATATCGTTCCCGATCCCTCTCAGAACTCTCCTTCTGCGAGATGACGTTCTCGCAGAAGTGGGCCACCGCACGCCAGGACCTCCGGCTGGCGACCATGGACGACACCACGGCCGGCAGCGAGAGGTCTCCTCCGACGACTGCTCTGAGAGCGCTGCGCTCTTCGTCCCAGGCTGGGCACTCCTCCAACGTATGTTGGGCCGTGTCTTCGCGGCAGTTGCCACAGTGGTGGCACACGGCGGACACCTCCTTTCCGATCCGACACAGGAACGAACCGAAACACCCATGGTCCGTTAATACCTGTGTCAGTCGGAACGTAGGCGCCCCGTGGCGCCTGTCTAGCCATCTCTTTAGGACAGGACGCACTGCCGCGACAGTCCTCAAGCCCGCAGTCGGGCTCTCCAGCCTGGTATGTCACTCCTCCACGGCGGTTCTGCGAAACCGGGCCGCAATCTCCCTCGGGGCCAGTCTCTCCTGACGGCGGCTGGACGCCTCCTCCCGCCAGAGGAACGCTGACGAGAGGAGTTTGGCGTCCAACTCCCAAGGGAGTGTGCCGGCCAATACGCAGGCCGCCTCGTGGGAGACCGTGCGGTAGCCCCTTACTATTCGCTGCGCCACCAAACGCTGCGGTTTGCGCAGCAGGGCGACGCAGCGGGCGTTCAGGGACTCGGCCCATACGGGACATCCGTACAGGGCCATTGACCGCACGACTCCAGCGTATAAACTTCGGCAAGGGCTATTAGGTCCCTCCAGGTTCGGCAGCAGGCGTCCGAGCGCGCCCGCCGCCCGCACCAATTTCGGCGACAACTCCTTGAAATGGGCACGGAAATCCCACCGGCTGTCCAGAATCAATCCCAAGTACTTCATCTTACAGCCGATGGGAATCCGCACCCCCTCCACACTTATGTGGGGCTCAAAAGGTGGCCGAATCCGAGGCCTGTGAAAACAAAGGGCCTCGGTTTTGTTGAGGGCCACCTTAAGGCCCAGTCGCCGAATCCTGCCCACCACCTGTTCGGTTGCGAACGAGGCGAGCAGGGTGGCCTCCTGGAAAGACCTGGCCGACGCTGTCACTAGTGTGTCGTCCGCGTAACAGACGACAGCGACACCTCGGGGGTAGGTACCACGGAGCACCCAATCGTAGCCGATGTTCCACAAGAGAGGGCCCAAGACTGAGCCCTGTGGAACACCGCAGGCCATCGCTCTTCGGTGCCAACCGTTGGCGCCCGGATACACTATGTATCTATCTGAGAGATACGAGTGCACCAGGCGCCGAAGATACGGTGGCACCACGTGGTACCGCAGTGCTTCCATTATGCAGGCCCAGGGTAGAGTGTTAAACGCGTTGGCGATGTCTAGAGACACCGCCACCACCACATCACCCCGAGCCACTGAATCCTCCGCTTGTGCCTTGACCCGCAAAATCGCGTGTATTGTCGATCGGCCTTGCCGGAACCCGTACTGACATTGTGCCAGGTCCGGCCCGACCCCTTCAAGATGCTCGACGAGGCGAGCGTGAACAATACGCTCGAAGAGCTTGCAGACCTCATCGAGCAACACGATGGGCCGGTAGGCCGATGGCGACTCTGCGGGCCGCCCCTCCTTCTTGAGCAGGACCAATTTCCCAGTTTTCCACTGAGATGGAAAACGGCCCTGCTCCAGACACGCGGAGAACAGGCCACGGAGCCTAGTACCCAGATGCTCGACGGCTAACACCCATGCACGCCCGGGGATACCGTCGAGACCCGGGGCCGTCTTCTTGCCCCGTAGCCGAAGCACCACCGCCCGAAATTCTTCGGGCGATACCTCCGAAACAACCCTTGCCGAACTTAACGACGATGGCGTCGATAAATGTGACGCCATCGCTGGGGGAGTGACATTCACAGTGGCAGGGAACAAAGCTGCGACGACCTCTTCAACTAGATCGCCCCGGAGACTCTGAGTCAGTGGGGGCGCCCATGGGCGATACCGTCTCATCGCCACGCGATATGGACGCCCCCAAGGGTCGTTATCAAGAGTTCCCCGGAACTCCTTCTGAGCTGCAGACTTTGCCCTTGCTATTGCCATGCGCAGCGCTCTCTTAGCCTCTCTGTGGAGGCCGTGAAGTAGCCGTTCCTGGTCCTCGTCGCCGGGAAGACGGACCCGACGAAGACGGTGTCTGGCGAGACGACGAAGGGCGGCAACGCAGGAGACACGTAACCGCATAAGTTCCGCCGACCACCAGAACGCCTGGCGCTTCTCTGGAAGACGTCGGACTCGGGGCATGGCCGCGTCACAGACGCGCGACATCGCTGCCCCGAACCACGCCGCCTCCTGCTCGACCTGCATCGGTGCCTCCGGTGCAGGGAGCCACGCCTGGGCCAGTGCGGCCTCCTTCAGGGCCTCAACATCGAGGCGTTTTACCGACCAACGCGGGCCGTCCGACCGCGGGCCAGTCGGTCCTCCACTGGACTGGGGGTTAGGGGACAAGTAGACGTCGAACCGAATGTATCGGTGATCCGACAACGTCTCCTCGTCCACCAGAACTCTCCAGTCACGGACACGGCGGGCAATAGCTGGGGTGGCAAACGTGAGGTCCACCACCGATCCGCCATTATGCCGCACGCACGTGTTAACCGACCCGCGATTCACGACGGCCAGGTTGGCCGAGATCGCCCATTCCTCCAGGGCCTCGCCTCGCCTGCTGGTGACCGACGAACCCCAAGCCAGAGACTTGGCGTTGAAGTCGCCGGCAACGAGAACGGGGCGAGGCTGACTGCCTTGCACCACCAGGGCCCCTAGCCGAGCGAGAAAGTGCTCGAACTCGGCCAGGGATCTATTGGGGGAGAAATACACACCCACAACCCAGACCCCCCCCAACAGAACCGCCACACATCCCGACCCCTTCGCTACTTTTTCGAAGGGCGGGGAGCCGGCGGCGCCCCGAGTGATGATGGCCACCAAACCGTTAAGGTCCCCTGCCCAGTCTTCCCTGGGGGGAACAAAATAAGGCTCGGCGACCACAGCCACTTGTATCGACCACTGCGCCATGCTCTGGACTAACAGGTCCTGGGCCCTGGCGCAGTGATTAATGTTCGCCTGGAGGAAACGTTGCGCCATATTAATGGGCGATCTCCATCTGCTCCTCTACGGGGAGCGCTGCCGGCTGGGTCACAACCCCCGTCCCCCGACCACGATTTGCGTGGCGAGGGCGGGAGGAGGCGACGCATGCCTTGGCGCCCACCTGGTGCCCCGCGGGTTTACCCGCATCTGCGCAAACTGCGCAATGCGGCTCCGCGGAGCACTCCTTGGCCTTGTGGCCCAGTTTACCGCAGCGGTAGCAGACGCCGCTGCGGTCACACTCTTCGGTGCACCGTGCCCGCACATGTCCCTTGTGCAGGCAGCGGTAGCACCTCATAGGCCTCGGCTCAAGAAGCTGGACGCGCGCTGCTACCCAGCCAATCAGCACACGGCCCGAACTAAAAAATTTGTCAGCGACCTTGGCGGGGCAGCGCACCCACACCGCACCAAGGCCCGACCGGTCGGGGCGGATCTCCCCGACTTTAAAATTTTCCACCTCATTGCTACACCCCGCTTTTGCGAGGGCCGAAGCGACCATCTCCGGGTCGGCAGACGCATCCAACCCGGATACTCGTAGTTCCGCGGTCTTGAACGGGCGGGAAACACGGACATCGTCCGCCAGTTCCGTTCCGCAGAACACCTCCCGCACTTTGTTAGCGAGGGAGTCGGCCCTCGCTTCAGACTCCGGGCCGGGCACCTCGTACAGGTACCCGCCTGTCGCCATTAGGCGAGCTCGCATTTCGGCAATGCCAAGACCGGCCAGATCAACGGATCGCTGGACCTGACGCAGCACATGGGCATACGTAATGCCTCGCGCCAACCCCTCAGGTGTCACCGTCAACGTGACGGCTGCCTTGCGAGGCAGGTGAATCCGTGGCCTTGGCCGACCTGGCTGCGGCTTCGGTGCGGAGGCAGCAGTATTCGGCAAGGCCTGGGGATTCTTTTTCCCCTTTTTGGCCACGACATTCCACCCCTCCTCCATCGACACAGGAGCAGGGGGCAGCGGCCGGGGCACACAGGGTGTTTGGGCTCGTGGAGCGACACGCCCTTTTTTATTTCTGTTCCCCCCCCTGCGGGACTTACTCAGGGGAGGTAGTTGGGGCGTGGCGGACGTCGATGGTACAAGCCCAGCCACAACAGTAGGCACGGGTCGAGGACCATTATTAGGGGCGGGCTGGGCATTGCTTTTGCCCTTTCCCTGCCCTTTTCCTTTTGGGGTGGCCGGTGGGCCGGCAGCGACTGGTGGGGCCTTTGATGGCCCAGCAACGGCGGGCGTTGCCGGAGCTTTAGCCCTATCGGCGGCCAGAGGAGGCCGCATGATGGGCTCTGGAGGTAGCCTCGCGTATATATTGCGCAAGCGCGCGTCCAAAATATTAAAAAATCGGCGCTCGAACTGCTTGAGGCACTCCTCCTCTCCAGCTACGGCTCCAGTTTGGGCCGCCGGCTGCGACTGTCCTTGTATCGCTTGGACAGTCGCCATCATCTCCTCCAGGGTCCGCTGTTGGGATGCAAGGGAGGCCTTGAGGAAGGCGATTTCTTGGGCCATCGCCACCTTTTCGGCCTCCAACCTGGCCACCTCTGCGGAGGCTGACTCCTCGGCCCTCTCCATCAGCTCTTTCGCCGCGAGGTTCAGCCTCCGCTGCTCCGTCCCTTTTAGGTGCGGGGACTGTTTTGCCACGTCCCGGATGATGGCCGACATCTGCAAGCGCCAGTCATGGTCATCCGTTCCTTCCATCGGCACAGTGTCTTCATCAGACACCACAGCCGGGCTTGCCGAGAGAGCAAGCACTTTTGGCGCCGGTTCAACATCACTGTCGCTTGCAGATGCGTCCAGTTCTCGAGCTATCAGCGCCCTCTTCGAGCGCGTCATAATGCCGCTTGTTCCAGCCTTGGCCTTGGCCTTGGGACGGCCTCGGAAGGCAGTACCTTTTTTGGGCTTATGCCCAGTGTCATCCATTCCAGGGTCACTAGTGTACCCCAGGGTAGACAAATTCTCCACAGACTCGTTCTTTTGTTTTAATTTTTTTTCCATTGTTGTTCCCACGATTATGGGGGATATAAAAGTCCGCCCAGGCAGAGCCCCCTGTACCTGGGTAAGCCTTGGGTATCACGCACGGAGGGGCAGCAGGTACTCCGGCGGCGTGGTTCGCACTAGAGACCGAACTACCCATCGGCCATGCATCCCCTCGCGGTGCGCCGCCGCTTGGGATTCGGGGTGACTTTTTATAGAGGTTTTCTCCCTCGCGGCCCAGGCGGTTAAGCCAAGACCCTCGGTCCAGTCGGAGCGCGAGACGTGACCACAGACCTCCATTTGACTGGATTACGATATACGACGGTGGCAACAGGAGAGAAAATCTCCCCTACTGCCAGCTCGGCGGCGGGGTAAGCGCACACCGAGCCCGCCGACGCCCCCGAGACAGAACCCGGGAGTAGCCCAAAGTAGGCACAAAAACTGACGATAGCCGCCGCAACAGGCGACGACTGCCATCCACCTTTTGTCAGGATATCGGCCGTCGGTCAACGTGACCGCCGTTGCCCAGGGTGCACCACGTGGAGGTTTCCTGACTTCGCACCCCTCACAAGAGGGCACCTTGCCCTCCAGTTGTCATTTCAAAGCTTTATCAATTCATTCTTTGCAAACTTATTGTTTAAATAAAATAAAATATGAATGGAATTTATAAAATATTATTAAAATAGATGTAATATTAAATACACATAATAAAAAAAATTAAATCTCTATGACGACCGATCGCGTATGAATAATGAAAGATAATTATTAAATAGTAAATTGGCAATTAATATGTGACAGGTCATCTTTTAGAAGTATTGAACCGCACCAAAAATAAGCTCACCGGGTTTGTTTCGCTGGATTGGCTCAGGACTGCGTCGCGCCGCGCCGCGTGTACTATCTAGTGGTAATGTAAGCCTGCAGAGATTTTTTCGCCAGGTCTTCTCAGGCAGAATCCTGATTAGATCCAGTGGTAGTTTTTAAAACATACACGTTTCGGAAATACCCTGAGTACCTACATAGCAAACCCATTGAAACATATATTTGTACTCGACTTGTATTTCCTCGAATAATAATAAAAATAAAACACCTAAAAAACTATTATAAATGAATAAAGAATTTGCTAGTGTATTGATAATGCTATGTATGTTATGTATACATAATCTGATATGCTTTCTGTAAAATGTCTTCCTTTTTTAATGTACTGATTTGTCATGAGAGCTATGTTGCTTAAATGATCAATAAATGATTTTATTTCATTCGATTTGATTTAATTTCATATTGTATGAACTAATATTAAAATATTTAGCGCACATACTATACAACAGATTATTGCGAGTGCCTTTTGTTAATAATATAAAAGCACAGCGCTCACGAAGATATTACTCGCACATGCCGATAAACTGCCAACAGTACCGACAAAGGTGATAATCTTAACGTTATCTGGCTATTCATCTTGACAGCTGCCATTCAACCCGCATCTCTTCCCGTGTAGGATGACTATCTCTCAAGGAAATTATAATGACTTCCACTGCGAAGGCTCGATACAACACGATTCTGAAAAATTATAGTAAATATTTTATAATACTATACACTCTCTTTTTAAATGTATTATTGCCACAATTAATAGACAATAATTCTTAACCACAGTTGTATACATTTTTAGAAGCATCTAGGGTCAACTTCCCTTTTAATCCTTCCCTTCTGACGAATCCTATTTATAGTATTTTAGCTAAGTGGATTGAGATAAAATATTCATGATATTAGATAATGGTTTAGCCGCATTACAAGCAACGGGCTTAATAAAATAAGTCGTATCATAAATACTGCGGCAAAATGATTTTGTATATCATTAAATAATAAACGTAGAGTATAGTGTGTACAAGGTAGCCTATTTAGAGCAGGTTCGAAATTGCTCGATAAAATAAATTTTTGCAGGCGTCCATCAAACGTGAAATCGAATGGGCACCATAAGAAGGCTAACCATTTATCACGTTTATCTAGATTTCGCATTGGACCGCATCATTTACTGAGCAGAAAAATCTATAACGGACACATTTGAAACACCATTTATTGGTGTCGAATGGGTGCTGTGCTCGCAAATATATGAATAAATTTACTTGAGCCGACTTTATGAATTAAAAAACAAATCCCGACCCCAAACGTGGATAATCTATATTATGACTATCGGAAATCAAGTGACTTTCGGTTCCACAACAGCCAGACTTGAAAGAAATATCCATATAATATAATAAAAAATAATAAAATTTATTTATTTGCAAAAATACACACAGTGGTAGTACATAAACAATAGTAGACTTAAATTAAGGTACATTTTAAATTACTGCGAGCTTAATAATATGGGAGCATCTGTAGCTGAACTAGGAAGAACCTGTATTTCAGCTTACAGCGCTATTCCCCAATGGGAATGTTCTGGTAATACTAAAATGGATACTATAATATTTTACTATTTTTGCAATATGTGTGTAGGTGTCCTCTTTTGTGTATAATGATAGTGTATGTGTGTGTGTAAGAGGGTGTGTAAACGATAAACATAATGTATCTTCTATCAATAGTGTATTAGGTCCAAGACCTGTAACCTAAAATAAAAGGTAAAAGGGTTAGCACATGACTTTAAGAATTTTCTCCGTTTCTTCGTATGATAATTTTTGTAAATATTGGAAAAGTTTTAATTTACACATTGTTTTATTTTGTGGATATATGTTAGTTATTTTATTTATTTTATTATATGTGTGTGGCCCTAAGAATGGGAAGAATCTATGAAAAAAATTTGTATTACCAGGAGGTTCTGCACACACTGTATAACTCCTCCGTTTATCTAGCAGTTTTGGATCAAAGTATAGTTGACTATGCTTTTTAAGAATGATACCCATCAAAAATAATTGTCGAACCGTCAGCACTTCACATTCCTTGTAGAGTAAAGAGGTTGAGTAAAGCATTGGCCTAAAAGTCATGACTTTAAGAATAGCTCTCTGTGCGATTTCAATGGTCTTTATTGTAGTTTTCGATGTTCCTCCCCAAGTTGTTATGCAGTAAGTTAGCAATGACTGACATAGAGCAAAATATATCTGTTTCAGCAGTATTGGATCAGCCACATGTCGAGGGTTTTTAAAAACGACAATGAGTTTGCGTACTCTTCCACATAAGATGCAAACAAAATGCAGCGATAGCCTAGTTGGTTGCGGTACGGACTGTTAAGACGAAAGTCGTATGTTCGAAACCCAAGTGGCATACACCTCTGACTTTTCTAAAGTTATGTGTGTATTAAATGTTAATTATCGCTTGTTTTAACGGTGAAGGAAAACATCGTGAGGAAACCTGCATATCTGAGAATTCTTATACGAATTTCGAAGGTATGTGAAGTCTACCAATCCGCATTAGGCCAGCGTGGTGGACTAAGGCCTAACCCCTCTCATTTGTAGAGGAGGCCCGTGCCCAGCAGTGGGACAATGTTTAATACAGGGCTAGTATTATTATTATATACAAACATTTATTCATAGCCAGCTATTCTCCCACTGCTACACTTTCACATTGCCATCAATTTGTTCATCACAAATCATAAACCCTTAGGCGCTTGTCTATTTTTGAGGTTAAAAAATAGACTAATTATACAACGGAGCGGGCACACCGCAAAGCTGCTTCATTCAATTCCCAATAAACAAAAAAAGCATAAAACATAGTTCTTGTAATGTCAGTGTTCCGTATTAATAGTATAAATTATAGCGCCCTGTTTAATATATTAAGGCCAAGTTACAAATAAACGATGTATAAATGTCTTGGTAAATGGTAAAAAGAAGAAACCTCGATTACGTGCTCCCAATTTTACGATGAATGATAATATGCTTTTATGTAAATAGTTGAAAAATTCAAACATTGACCTTTTATGTGTATTATAATATTCTGACCGTTCTGTAACGCTTTTGTCATAAAAATTTGAGCTTATATATTCCATGACTTCATCTTCATCATCAGAGAATAACAATTCATGATCATTGTAGTAGTATTTTAACTATAAACTACAAAATAGATTACACAATACCTACCCACAAAGGGACTTAACCGCACGTTTAGCGACTTAACCTTCCCAAATCGGTGGGTTAAATATTTAGAAGTTAAACCCTAGGTTTGCTCCAAAATGTTGATGGCGCAAGATAAATTATTTATTGAACCCTGTGTTAGCTGTTAACACCGAGTTAAATACGTTAACCCGCGCAAGTGGGCCTAGTTATGCAGTG
Organism: Laothoe populi; assembly: GCA_905220505.1. Classification (NCBI taxonomy): domain Eukaryota; kingdom Metazoa; phylum Arthropoda; class Insecta; order Lepidoptera; family Sphingidae; genus Laothoe; species Laothoe populi. The sequence goes on along the minus strand of HG992149.1, from coordinate 12,721,750 downwards.
TTTTGTCTTGTTTTTCCTCTGACGTTAAATGCCACTCAGTATAAACGATAATTACTATCAATAAGATGGCCAGTGTTTAAGAGTAACTATACCAATTATTTGACCTTCGTCCTTCCTTTATCGCATGAATATAGTAATTTAGAAAAATATCCTTTAATTAATTTTACCAGCTATTACTATTAAATTGCCAATGTATAAAGTACCTAATATTTTTCTGGGATAAAACATATGATATGTGTTAATCCAGCTAATAAACTATCTGCGTGCCTAATTTCATACAAAACTGTTTCTGCGTAATTGAGTAACAAACATCCAAAAAACAAACTCACATATTTATAATATTAGTCACTATCATATTTATAACTAAATTGCCATCTATTCTCACGATTGATTTGTCATATTTTTCTCTGCAGTTTTTTTAGGGATGCACTGTAAGAATCATTCCGCAAGAAGCAGCTTTTGAACAAAATACAAATAAAACAAAATAATGATATTAATTACTTCAATTAATTTGTTGCTCCAGAAAGCATCAACTGACACCCCTGCACAATACAGTAAAAAATACTTTCCATGTCTACCCTTTAAATAAAACAATTTAATTTTAATCTTCATTCCCGTGTTTGAGCAAGTTCATAACATTAAAACTTCGCCAAAATAAAATCTTCTCCGTGAATTAGTCTCAGAAGGAAATAAATTCCGAATCCGTTTTATTATTATTATTATCATATAAAATATAATATACTAGCTTTTTACAATTTTAAATTCGCCAGTGTATTGATGCTTTTTATGTAAATAGCATGTTCATTAGGTCTCTATCAAATTTAAATGTAACAATCACTGAAAGAAACTCAGAAAGAACAAAAATAGAATCATTTAAATCAGTCCATAATTATATGTCGGAGTTATGGGTTAATATACATTATTCAGACCTTCTCCCTTTTTTTGGAAGTCGTTGACCTATAGATATTCACCGAATTGATGTCATTAGTATTTTATTGAATAGGCAATATTACATTATATTTAACATCTTTATGTAAAACACATACTTGCAAATAAATATTTCTTTCTTTCTTTACATGAAAATGGCAATACATTTTGCACAAGGTACCTACTAACAATTTTTAATAATGAATTTCCTGTTGCACAGAGGTTTTCAACGAGTACACTTTTTCTTTTGGCGGAACGGATTATATCGGATGGAGCTTTCGTGACCCAGCCGTTGTGACATAGTGTAGGCTGCGTATGTATTAAGCACATAATAATAAGAGACAGTTTTATGTAAACGACATATGGAAAGTGTGCATAAGTTGATAATATGGAATCCATAATATAATGTAATTGTTTAATATTTTCAGAGATGTTACTAAATTAGACTTTACAATATAAGAAATAGAATGATATGATGCGACAAAGGAATGTATAAAGCATTAAGGAATTTACTAGATGGAAAGTAAATGTAATTGTTAATTATCTTACAACTCATATATTGAAAGATTTTTAACTACGTCATTTTGAGAGTAAACCTCATGCTTTTTGATTGTAACTATTTTGTGTCTAATGTAGTTAATGTCCTGTTACCGGTTGTTATTTAAACTCAAAATAGCTGGCAATTTTTTTTTATTAACTATAACTTAACGGTAGGCAGCGGCTCTGCTGTGCTCTGGTATTGCAGAAGTCTATGGGCGGCGGTGACTACTTACCATCAGGTGGCCCGTCTGCTCGTCTGCGTATCCAGGCACTAAAAAAAAACTAAATGTTGAGATGAACTACTTATCATCTAAATTAATCTAATCTACTTATCATCTAAATTAATCTAATCTACTTATCATCTAAATTAATCTAATCTTGGATGCCAGGAGTGTTTTTGTCTATCTAGGAATCCGGAACCCTGCCGAAACCAAACCACGGCCAACCCGATGTCACAGGTATTGAGGACTTGGTGTGCCTTGGTGTTCTTTAGGCTACAACAATGTAAATCTGTATATATAAAAGAAGAAACTGACTGACTGACTGACTGACTGACTGACTGACTGACTGACTGACTGATCGATCAACGCACAGCCTAAACGGCTGGGGTTAGAGACTTGAAATTTTGACAGTAGGTACCTTTTATCACGTAGGCATACACTAAGGAAGGATTTTTGGAAATACCACCTCTAAGGGGGTAAAATAGGGGATGAAAGTTTGTATGAAAATCCGTAATTTTTGAAGTTTAATTCATGAAAATTAGTATTTGACATTTTAGTTAAAAATGAAAATTATAAGTTTCAGGATTTATGGAAATTTCGCCCCTAAGGGGGTAAAATAGGGAATGAAAGTTTGTATGAAAATCCGTCATTTTTAAGTTCAACGCATGAATATTGGTATTTTGTATTGTATACTTCTTCTCCCAAACATGACCTCCACGCGGGCGGAGCCGCGAGCAACAGCTAGTGTCTCATAATTACAAATACGCACTCTTAAACACTAATATATACTAATATTATATCTTATAACATCATGCAACTCACCCCCTCTGCGCACAACACAATATTTGACAAGAAATAAGAATGTAAAATTGCCAGAAAACAATAATTTTAATTATTACTATTACGGTATAATTGTCGTTTTACTTTTATCACACGTCACTCTCACGTGAACTTCTGGTTCGCAATTACTCTAAGCAATGTCACGATTACTCATATTATGTTATAACGCCAAATAAAATTATAAAATACAAAAACCAAGAAAACATTCTAAAACAGACATTCCAGATTCCCACTGAGTTAATGACTTATACTTTGCACTGGCAAAATTAATTATCTTGTTGATTAGAAGTGTAGAATTATTATTTTTATAAAACTACCGGTCTTTAAATGGATTGGAAATTGGATATTGTTTATACTATAACAGTCCATAGCAAATATTCGTTGTGGTTAAACCATGAAATCAATTATTGTGCAAAATGTGCCAAAGAGATGCGAAAAACAAAGCTTTTATAAATATACCACAACGCTGGCCACAAAGCATTTTAGTCGTGGTATTCCAAATTTGATTTCGTCTGCACTGTCCATACTGACAAGACTGAACTGAGTACTGACTTGAACCCAAGTTTATGCAACGTTGGATATAATTGTGGTCTGTACTAGTCGCTACAACGTATAAAACAAAATTGGTTTCACGTTTCTGTCTGTCTGTTTGAATCCGATCCTATTGAACGTAACAAATTGCTTTAGAGCTAAGAGGTTTAAGTGATTCGAGTTTGAAAAATGTAGGTATACCTTCGTCGGGCTCTCGTGGTATACAAAATAGTATGCGGGTACAAATTTTTAACATACCGATGCGTGCAGAGACGCCTTAGTCGTCTCATAAACTTGCTCTACTTCCTGTGAAAGAGAGTTGTGATTTGTGACTGTATCTTATTGTAACTACGACCAAACATGCCTCTACGGCCCGCCGTTATTGTGCTCGTAGCTTAAATGTTATATCTCTATCTTTCATAATAGTACAGTTACCCGAGTTTAATTTAAAGTTACATGCAATCAATCAATCATCAAACAGTTTTAAAAATGTTTACGAATGATTGTAATTAGGTTTTTTTTATATCATAGTCCGACAAACGAGCCGGTGGGTCACCTGATGTTAAGTGATCTCCACCGCCCATGCGCTGTCGGCCTTAAAGGACAGGAATAGGGATTAGGGAAGGGAAGGGGGAATCTGGGCCTCCGGATATCTCACTTACCATACGAAACGCGACAGTGAACTGTCACTTTACGTTGGTTTTCTGTGAGACAGTGGTACTACCCCGGTCGAGCCGGACCATTCACGCTGTAAACAAATATGTCTACAGCGTGGTTCTACCACTTTAGGTCATTAATTATAATAATTCGTAAACATTAACCATTCTCGTAAATAAGACATCCATGACAATTCAAACGGTCGATGTTGTGCGAATAATAACAATAATAATTAATATAATCGTATTTTTATTGAAAACATAAACATAACCTTAGAAGTTTCAAACGTGTTCACTAAAAAGTTCCCTACAATATAAAAAAATGTAACAATTTTGCAACAAAATAAAATCCCTGGCGTTTTGATAGTAAAATTAAAAGCTTTTTACCAGAAATTCGGTTGTGGACTTTGTATGGTCAGGCGCAGGCAGGCAGGCATGACAGATGCCTGCACCTTGACCGATCCTTGACCAATAACTACATAATGATTACATTCTCAGGCTTGTAGGTTGCTCAGATGCTTGAGTCTTTCTAGCTAGGTGCAACCGCCTTGTCTATTGCTATCAACAAGCAGTAGTGTTTATGCGCTGTTTGTTCTAGTCTTAGGGCATTATAGCAGGTGTAAATACTTTATGAGGTTTAACATCGCATTAGGCATAACAAGCATAGAGTATGCTTACTACGAGGGAAGTGTAGTGCTATGCATGCGACATGCCAGTACTTCGTATTACAAAGTTAGCAATCCAATGTTTTAGATGATGTTCCTACGGCTTATGTGGGGTGACTTGTTTTTCTCATCATTCAAGTGAATAAAAATAATCTTTATTGATGGTTCTTTGACCCATACAAGTACAGAAATCATTTGAAGAAATTGACTAGTGTCGAATCGGCTCGAGACATCTGACATTAACTTGAGGCGAAACAAAAATACCGTCCACATTTGTTGCGACTGTTCAAGGTAAATGTGCTTACACGTCACGCCATAAATCTATGACACCGCAAAATACATATGAGACTAACAACTCAAAGACGTCTCTGAATGAATTTTTATGTGGCATTCGTTTGAACATATAATATACCTACTTTTAAAGCGTAGTGTCATTTGAAACAATATGTTTTTAACATGTACCTGATAAACCAGTGTCGTGAGAAATATTAGCGCTATTTTGATGGTGCCAAGTACATCGAGCTGTGGTTTGAGTAGTAACTACTTACCCATGTGTGCGTGAGTGTGTGTATGTTTGTTTTTATAATAGACTAGATGTTGCTCGCGGCTCCGTCCGCGTGGAGGTTATTTTTGTAAGAAAAGGTGTACAATCCAGAAACCTGTACAATATTATGCATGTATCATACATATAAACCTTCCTCTTGAATCAGTCTATCTATTAAAAAAAGCGCTTCAAAATCCGTTGCGTAGTTTTGAAGATGTAAGCATACATAGAGACGGACAGCGACAGCGACTTTGTTTTATACTATGTTATGATATATAGACACAACACTGAAATATATAATAATAAGTCGTCCTGTCTGTAATATTTTTGAAACGAAAACTTCTTTAGACACGATGGGCACTTTAAGGATCGGAAAAAATCACCGAACTCGCGTAACCATCACGCTCAGATTATTTTACTTTGACATAAGTACGCCTATCAAGTTATATAATACAAGTAATCATAAACAAAATAAGTTACTACTTCATGGACTATGTTTTAAAAATAACACAGTAATTCCAAAGTTTTAAGTTTTCACTTCTGTCGGTAGTCCCCATGACTGCCTATGTTTTTTATACCGCCACTGCAAAGTGACCACACTGCACCATGGTAAGCGCAGTGCCGTTCAGTTAGAGTATTAAGTAGCAAGAAATCCATCCCTAGCTACTCAATACATCATGCCGGCCTGCTGTGTAGCTTCTTCACACTACACTATGAGGCAAGGAGGTGAAGAAGCGGTCGAGGGTCTAGTGCCAGAGTACTCAGAAAGCCGCAACTCTAGACCTCCGACAAAACCGTATGTAGGTATACTGGCTGACCCCGGAACGCAACACACTAGCGTGTGCCACTATGGCAGGTTTTACATCCTGTGTACGGTACGCTATCTGGGAAGATATGAATATCCTATCACCAGAAAAATATTTGAGATGGTTATGGAGTTTGATACGGCAATATATATCATACAGGATACGGTATACCTGAGTATCATACTAGCCCACTATTAAACATTGTCCCACTGCTGGGCATGGGCCTCCTCTACTAATGAGAGGGGTTAGGCCTTAGTCCACTACGCTGGCCTAATGCGGATTGGTAGACTTCACATACCTTCAAATTCGTATAAGAATTCTCAGATATGCAGGTTTCCTCACGATGTTTTCCTTCACCGTTAAAGCAAGCGATAATTAACATTTAATACACACATAACTTTAGAAAAGGTTTAACTTTAATCTAGGTTTACTTTTTTTTAAATATCCTCACAATTTGTATAGTAAACATGAAAAGATAAAAGTGAACACTAAACTTACGGATCATTTCATCTATGTGTGAAACTTTGGCATGAAATAGATATGAAACACGCCCGCATTTTAGAACGACAAAGTTGTTTCTAGAAAGACAAACACAACGACAGTTCACATTAAGAACTCTTTACTATGCGTCGATTTCTGTATGACATGTGATTGGCCCCGTTATGCTTAGTGCTATAAACTGACCAATCACACACTAAAATCAACACGTAGTGTGTCAGTGACTTAAGTATCATTCTTGGACATACACAATATAATATATCGCTGAAATTTAACACTTTTACATTACTAAATTATTTATAAAAAAATACCAAACTTTACAACCATATATAGAAATAAAAGCAGATAAATATATTTAAAGAGTAAAAATGCAGTTTCTCCATTCAGCATCGTCGTTTGTTCTGTGAGCTGCCGTACCAACCCCGCGACATATTTTCCGCTTGTCCCAATTAAAATATTTATACACATACAAGAACTAAAAAAAAAATTTACCGTTCGGATTAGTGTTATATGTAAATCTGTTTTTCACAGCGTCCATAGGATACAAAGCCGATGAGGTCCTAGCTGCAATGCCCAGATAAGATAAAAAATTGTGCATGATAAAGCGATATGATTGCATGACACAAAATATCACAACATTTGGCGTAAATAATCTTGATAAGCCGTGGTTGCCATTATTCATGTAGATATGTTATCTGGAATTTTATCCATGTAGTTAAGCTATGATGTGAATTGAGTAAAAGGTGTGATTAAGCTATTTCTCTGAATAGTCACTATTTATTGTTTACTAGCTGTTGCTCGCGGCTCCGCCTGCGTGGAGATTATATTCGGGAGCAGAAGTATACAATCCAAGGAGTTGTCTTCTGCACTGAGGCACCTGTAGCGATTGTCGAGCCTCTCAGGTGTTGTGCCTGAATCTTGAGATAGCATCTAAAGAATACCCCATAAGTTTAACCTCACTTTGCCCCTTTTACGGATGATTTTTCAAAAACGCTGAAACACGTATTTCTTTATTTCCTACCAAAAGCCTAAATATGAATTTCCAGATCCCTAAGTCGAGGCATTATGGATTTCCCATACACATTTTGAACTCCTATTTGACCCCTTTCAAGGTTGTTTTTTTATATAATATTATGTCCTTCTCCAGGATATAATCTATTCCCTTACCAAATTTCATTACAATCCGTTCTGCCGTTTAGTCGTGAAGAGGTAACAAACAAACAAACATACAGAGTTACTTTCGCATTTATAGTATTAGTATGGATCTCTTTATCTTGGTTAAATGTATTGTATTCTTAAATGCGGAGTTTCGATAGTCTCTGGAAATTGTTATCTATCCACACCGTGCTGATGTCTCCAGTTACACTGTCGAAAAGTCTACATTGCTGCCTTAAAGCAGACTTCCGATAGCTGCGTCAAACATCAGTAATGCATTGTCTATGTAAAGTATGAGAAATTATTAGACCGTGGCGTTTCCATTGCGCTCAGGTCGTTAAACTGTTTTTTTAAACTACAATTAAACTAAATAACACTGCAGTTCTACAACATGAAATAATGTCGACACTGGCAAGTTTAAATTTAGTGAGAGTAGGAAGGAAAAAGTTTCGGAACATTTTGGCAAACATGTAACCACAGAGTAGGAAGTAGGACGCGGCGGAGTGGCGAAGTAACATCGTAACAAACTCCGATACATTTAACAAAACAACACTCTTGTTGCTAGTGGACGCTGTCGGTATACGAGGAAGTGGGTCGCCTGATAGTATGTGCTCTTCATCGGTCATGATCACCCATAATACCAGTAGAATCATGGATGTGTTGCTGGTCGTAAGGGAAGGAATGGTAAATAGAGAAAAACTCGAATCTATCGAACCTTCGTAAACGTCACTCACCTTAAAAACAAAAGAAAAAAAAAAAAATATTTAAACATAGTAGTAGTTTAGCTGGTGGTAGAATGTTCATATCCGCCCGGATAGCGACCACCGTACACGGGGTGTAAAACCCGCCATAGTGGCACATGCAAGTGTGTCGCGTTCCAGGATCAGCCAGTGTACATCCGGTTTTTGTCGGGGATCTAATTGGGTACAATGTTTGGCCGTTTTGCGGCCTTCTGAGTACTTTGACACTAGACCCTCGACCGCTTGTTCATCTTCTTGCCCATGGCGTAGTGTGAAAAAGATACAGGCCGGCATGAATGTGTTGAATAGCGGGGGATAGATTGTCTCTTGCTACTCGATACTCTAATTGGACAGCACTGCGTTTACCATCAGGTGCAGTGTGGTCACTTTGCCGTGCTAGAATAAAAAAAATGATAAATTGTTAAACGTCTACAACGTGAATACTATTTCAGGCACTGCTCTCTTATTATACTTAGTAGAGACTTTGATACGTAATTAGTTTTATTTTCAAGCCATAAAAAATCAACAAATCATGAAGTGGTAGAGCCACGCTGTAGACATATCTGTCTACAGCATGAATGGGCCGGCTCGACCGGGGTAGTACCACTGTCTCACAGAAAACCAACGTAAAGTGACAGTTTACTGTCGCGTTTCGTATGGTAAGTGAGATATCCCGAGGCCCAGATTCCCCCTTCCCTTCCCTAATCCATATTCCTGTCCTTTAAAGCCGACAGCGCATACATGATACTTTCGGTATTGTAGATGTTCATGGGCGGTGGAGATCACTTAACATCAGGTGACCCACTGGCTCGTTTGTCGGACTATGCTATAAAAAAAAATCATGTTAGTTATTCTCTTATGACCTAACTGAATTAAAATAATATTTTTGTTTTTAGTTCAAAAACAACGTAATTTCAGTACGCACGGAACTTAAATTCATTACCCACAAATAAACGAAAACTAAAGTAACTCCACGGATAATAAAGAAAGTCGTTAAAGATAAATAGAATATTTGGTGCATGAATATTAATATAAAAAACACAATCTTTACTCACACATTGAATTGACATAATTTTTTTACACAGTTGTACTAAACACCTTGTATTAAATGTCTCAATTGTAGTATTTTTCTCCGACTAATTTTTTACCCGATGTATCAATTACAGCTGTAATAACAAACTTACGCATTTTAATATAAAATATATGTGTACAAAAAATATAATTTCATAGTTCAAAATAAAATATATAATCACAAAAATTTTATATTGAATTAAATACCAAAATGAAAAACAAACTTAATGTTAACATAATTAATGTAGTCATGCTACTGGAATTGTTCTTTACACATCCATTGGACAGAATTAATCTCTTTAGATTAAGAGACCAGAATAGGCATATTAATCTATATATTGGTCCTTGCTGTTTTACGAATCACCTATGTTTGTTCTGTAATTATTGTCTAAATCTTATCTTTCATTCATTGATAATAATATATATGTAATGTCACGGTATTTCTTATATAATACTGATCTTTACTTTGTTTATACATATAAACATATATTTGATGGCATTGAGATACGAAATATGATTTGATATAAGTAATATCGGCAATGATACTAAATAAATAAATGGCTGGATAATAATCTTGATACTTTTTTGTAATTTATAATTGGAAACAATGTTTCACAAACACACTAACACGATACTGTATATATCTTAAGAGAACTCATTATTAATGACACGTATTTCTGTTCACGAAACAAAAAAATATATCTTAACTTACCTGTGTGAGTATTGAGTAATATAAAACATGAAGGGAATTTTGTCATTCGCCCGTAATTCTAAGGTGCTCCTTTTAAGATTTGCCGAGTGACTGGTTACGGTAATAGCTATGCGAAAGCGGAGCAATCAATCATCGATGACTATCGAGCATCGACTAAAACGAGAGTCGGGATTGAAATCGTTTTGGCATTACCCAAAAGTGAGGAAAATACAGCCTCGCCTTCATCATATATGAGCATCGTTTAGATAGCTAAATATTTCCATTTGGGTATTCAATGGTCTTATATACATATCATTGAAAACATTCAGAATGTTAGATATTAAGGAGACTAATAGTTTTTAAATGACATTGGAGGAAGTAACGATTTTATAAAAGCATTCTGCGTCCCGGAAAAGCGCGCGCCAGAATCCCGGAGATATAAAAGGATCCCCCACTTCACAGGTGCCGTTTATCAGTAGGCTACTTAAAGCAATGCTTTCCGCTGTTAAACTGTTTTCACTATACTGTTTAAACTTTAACTTTTAGGACGTTGTAAACGATACAATTTGTCTTTATGGAATAGGTACTTACAACTGGAGATGTTTAATAATTCTACGTTACTAATTACTTTGTTTCTATTTTCATTAATTACGTATAATATTTTCTCAGTGGCGCATCTTGGGAGAGGCCTACGTCCAACAGAGGACTGACACCGGCTGATGATGATGATGATGAATATTTCCTCACGGCTGTTTTAGTTTTACCTGCGTATATTTAAGTATAAAATAAGGTATTTACAATTACTATATTATTATGTCACCGCGCTAGTCGTTAGTAAATACAAACATAGATCTAAAAGCCTAAATAGACTACTAGTTACTAGTACAAAAACAAAGTCTGCTATATTTTTCTACCTACATTCATATGTTACTGCGTTAACGACAGGAGTGAAGAGCGCAATAGATCATAAAAAAATGGTTGGCCACGTCAAGTTCCAAACCAACATCCAACAACAATGCGAATCTTAGGCTGATTTGTGAATCAATAGCCTTAGTGAAGGCTTTCATAAATTGGTACAAATTCATTTATTAAATGTTTAATAAGTTGTTTAAATTTATTTATTTAAAATTCTTAATTTCCTGGATGTTTATAATAAAAATGCGCACTCTTGCCCCACATGACTCTATTAATTATTGTTGGTTATTTTGAGAGTTTTTATACGACGCATCAATATGAACTAATGTAATTTATTGAAGTAACTATGTGAATATTTTAAAAGTTTGCACGTATGTTGATCAAATGTTAGATATTACCAATGCTTTAAGTAAATTTAGAGTAATGTTACAAATATACTTAACATTACATAACTTACTTTATATAATTTTAATATGTGATGTTTTCTTTGTAAACCAATCTTAAATCTAAATATGGGATAAATTATATATAACACATTTTTAGATCACAATCCATTAGACAAAATTTAAATATGAGAGAAAAGGCGCTGTCTGAATTTAAAACTTATGTAATAGAAAGCAAATATAAGCATTGTTTTATTGAAAAATATTGCCACGAGTATAATATATATAATATAAAATCTTTCGAAATATTGTATGTCGCACCTGTACAAATAAAGGAAATATATTCTAGGTAGTTTTTTACGCCAAAGCATTATTCAAACTATGTACCTAATAGTCTAATCAGGAGAAATTTAACTGGGCCTGTTAAGAAAATTAAATAAGTATGTAGGAATTCATAGAGAATTACATCAAGGTTATATTTATATATCTGTGATTGCTGCGGCGCCATGTGCCAGGTCGGTCTCTTCCCTGTAACATGGTTGAGGAAGCCGATGGCTGACACATGCGTCACTACTCATGATCGGATGCGGCTCGTGTGGCTTTAAGAAATCGAGATTCTATTCTATTCTATTTCACAATATTTCAATAAGGCAACTTAACATACATTGAGCTGCTCTAATCTAAGGTAATTAAACTTAAATCGTATATATTATATGACCTATGATTATAACTATATGACCAAATATTGTTAATCAGTGTGAAAAGAGCAACGCTATAGTTTCTTGCCCGTTCTTCTCTAGCGAGACTGCATTCCGAACTGGCGGTAGAGTGAAAAAATTGACTGAATCTAAATGATGTATAACATTTTATGGATTCAATAAATATTTGATTTGATTTGATATCCACGCTCAATTTCCGACGCTATATTTAACATTTCTACTAGACTAGAATACCAGGTAGTAGGTACTAGTAGGTACTAGGTACTAGAATAAACTGTGGGCAAGGAATCTCGGTTAATCTTTTAAAGAAACATCTTAAAGTCTTTATAAAATATCTCTTTACATCTTTGCATCTTGTATACGTCTCCTTTCATCGTCTGCCATTATATTAATATCAGATATTCATCTTTCATATTGAAACACTCTGATACTCGTAAGTACCCGTCCTAATACTAACATTACTTAGATCTTTGTAATTTTTTTGTTCTATAAAGTCCTGTGTTATTGATTTGTATCTTAGTTACTCACTTCCCAAAAATTTAAGGCGTTTAAATTCTTGCTGCAATGAGTATATGAAAATTATCTACCAAATAAACGTGCAATATTGCATATTTTGCAAACGTCTAAATATATCCGTACATATGCTGTATTAAAATATGTACTCAAAGAATTGAGTTTACTAACTTCATTTAAAGTGCATTCCAAAGAACGATTATATAAGTTTTAATGCACAATCACTACATAGTATAAAACAATGTCGCTGTCGCTGTCCGTCCCTAATCTTCAAAACTACGCAACGGATTTTGAAGCGCTTTTTTTAATAGATTGAGTGATTCAAGAGGAAGGTTTATATGTATGATACATGTATAATATTGTAGAGAAACACTCTTGAATTTACAGGTTTCTGGATTGTACACCTTTACTTACAAAAATAACCTCCACGCGGGCGGAGCCGCGAGCAACATCTAGTCTAGTATAAATCGGAAATCTTTTTATAGACCAAATAAAGTGTTTGATGTACGGTAAGTAAACTCTCTATGACTCAACGATATTATACTTATATGATAAATTACATTTAGTACACCAACATAAAATCTTCGCCAAACTATAAACTTGCTTTGAATAGTAAATTCAGTCAGTTAGTCACGAAGCAGCCCAATTGAGCCGAAAATGAAATCACAAGCAAGTTTTGATGACTTCTTGTTAGACCTTATGAGGCTGCCTAATTTCACACTTACGTTTCAAAACGGAAGCGTTTCTGACTTGTTTGTTTGGTGAACTAACGTTATAAAATTCAACAAAGTAAAAATAATGATTATGTATTAAATGGCTTATGTACAATTAAACTTGTATAGCACAAAAGAAACGAAAAATAATCGACTTCAAACAGTCAGCCATACAAAAACTCGCTGAAACCTGCAATTTCATTTTTCAATATTTCAATTTGGCATCATAATGGAAGCCAGACCAGTAAATCAGTAGGGAGGTAGAAAGCAATTAAAATGGCGCCGTATAAAATCTATAAAAATTCGGCAACTAAAACATTCCGTAGTTTAATGAAGTTTTATTTTTAAACCGGCCGTCATTTATTACTCAGCATAAACTCGTATATATAAAAGAAGAAGCTGACTGACTGACTGACTGACTGACTGACTGACTGACTGACTGACTGACTGACTGACTGATCGATCAACGCACAGCCAAAACGCCTGGGGTTAGAGACTTGAAATTTTGACAGTAGGTACATTTTAGGACGTAGGCATCCACTAAGGAAGGGTTTTTGGAAATACCACCCCTAAGGGGGTAAAAAAGGGGATGATAGTTTGTATGAAAATCCGTCATTTTTGAAGTTAAGTTTATGAAAATTAGTATTTGGCCTTTTAGTCAAAAATAAAAAATATATATTTCAGGATTTTTGGAAATTCCACCCCGAAGGGGGTAAAATAGGGGAAGAAAGTTTGTATGCAAATCTGTCATTTTTGCAGTTAAACGCATGAAATTTGGTATTTGGCCTTACAGTTAAAAATTAAAAACACATATTTCAGGGTTTTTGGAAATTCCACCCCTAAGGGGGTAAAATAGGGGATGAAAGTTTGTATGAAAATTGAAGTTAAATTCATGAAAATCATTTTTGAAGTTAAATTCATGAAAATTAGTATTTGGCATTTTAGTTAAAAATAAAAATATATGTTTCAGGATTTTTGGAAATTCCGCCCCTAAGGGGATAAAATAGGGAATGAAAGTTTGTATGAAAATCCGTCATTTTTAAGTTAAATGCATGAATATTGGTATTTTGTATTGTATACTTTTTCTCCCAAACATGAACTCCACGCGGGCGGAGCCGCGAGCAGCAACTAGTTGTTGTATAAAGAATATGGAAATATGCTCATTTTACAACTACCTTTGTCCGCAGATCCGCCTGCGTTAAACTATCGACTGCGTAGAAATAATGGTGTTTAGCTCGTAGTCTACATCCCAGGAGGGATTCATTTTCAACTCACTGGAAATAACTTTTCCAGAAGGTATGTCTATCAGATTAGCCTATTTTAGAATTTCTTTTAATATAATTCTGTTATCTATAATTATGTTTTATCGATCCATTGCTCTACAGTTATTTATTAGAAAGTTTGTTTATTACAAACTTGGTTAACTCAGATACAGCGAAGACATCCGTGTATGCTCATAGTGTATGGTCGGTCGTTGAATATTAGGATGTTGTGAAATTTAGTCCAGATTTGACTGTAATTCTATTAGCCGTTATTGCTTTCAAAATCCAGAAGCTCCTTTTTATAGTAATTATATGTAAAGTTAGCTCTAGGTTTATTTTCGCCACTTGTGCAGAGCTCTAGTATTAGTTCAAACAGGATATTTCCTGCTATAAATTTCCGGGATGCAGAAACTCTTTTATATCGTTATCATTAAGTCAGAGCCTGGTTTTGACTGTCTCCAATTGCTCCAAGTGTAGTAATCGGATCCTTATGGCTATTATAGTTCTTAAAATCTAGATAGTCTTTTCTGTTTCCATCATAAAGTTATTTTAGTGATAGATTTTTGATCTATGTTTCCCCAAGTTTTACGCATATTTGTGTCCCAACGAGTTGCTTCAAATTATTATTTAGTTCTGGATTTCTAGTTATCTGGTTATAAGATACTGGTAGAATTCTATCCAAAAGTGGCTGAAAAGTATAAACGTACGTATTTCATGTCAGTTGTTTTATATTGTAATCGCAGTCAGACAATTTACTTTGTCGCCAGAAGAAATAATGATAATAATGATTAATGATATTGGTTTTATTAGCAACAGAAAATGCATTTCATACACTCTAAAATTTCAAACCATACGTACAATGCTAAGTGTGTGCGTTGATGCTACCGTGAAATGGTCTCAATTAGATTTAATCCACAGTTCAAACGTGTCGACAATTCAATCACGGCCGCTATATAAACATCATTTTTTTCCCAATACCAATTGCAATAATAACTCGATGGTGAACACATGTCGAGACATTGGAGGCGAGTCCAAAGAACCTTCACACACGGTACACTGACGTATCGACATTTTGCAACAACGGCTCAAACCTTTTAAAATCCGTTTTTGAACTTTAAAGCGCCGGACATGTTGTAAGGTGAAGCTATAAAAGCAACTAGATGCTAACAGCATTGCTCCATTAGAAAAAACGGCACTGACGTCTAAAGCGGCCGTCGGATGATAAATAGATACATACATATACATATACACTCACGCCTGTAATCCCCGAAGGGGTAGGCAGAGGTGTAACCAGTACACCTACTTTTCGCCGAATTTCGGTCCCATAATGTGATAGGGGGCGAGCCTATCGCCACACCGGGCACCATTCCAGACTCCGGGTTAATACTGAGTATTTCTAGGTAGAAAAACCCAATATCACTTTACCCGACCCGGGGATCGAACCCGAGACCTCAGCACAGCAATCGTAACACATGCGCAATTACAACTGCGCCACCGAGGTAGTCAGTGATAAATAGATATAGAATAATATCAAACACAAAGTTCTTCAAGTTTACTTTCCATTACTACGTTTGTGAAATATTATGTTGCAAGCGATGGAAAATTATTTTTAGTAATTTAGTTAGATTGTAGTTCCGGACAAGCATCCCAACAATTGATAACTAAACTTTAGTACTGCTTTTCTTAATGTTTAAGTAGCACTTTGGATAACAAAACACAACGTTGTTCAGGAGGTGTTTTTAATATTAATTTGTCCAAGCGACTATTGTCAGGATTCGCGTGTATTTCTAGCCAGTCGAGGGTTTTTAATATATCCGAAGCTTACAGCATGAATTATGTAAAGAGTTATGAATAACCATAATGGTGGTAACATGTGGGAATATCGCCTTTTAAATTAAGTGGGCGTTAACACTTTTCATTTAGGTATATTTTCTGTTTCTACATCAATAAAAATAGAAACATATTGTTACGTGGATACATAGCGCTTGATTCGCATTTTTTTTATAAGAATAATCCAATATTGTTGGAACAATGCTGCCGAGTAACAATGAAACTACGTTTTATGTTATTTGAATATCGGGGACACAGAAAGTTTTGAATGCTACCCTACCCCGGGTATATCGGTGATGTAAAGCAGATAGGCAGGAATATGTAAATACTTAATTGACTTAGTAAATGGTGCATAGTTAATACATGCCTTCCTTATTATGCTGAGAGCTAGATTATTATTGGTTTTAGTCGAGACCCACAAATCCAAATATATAAGTTCACGTTTACCAGTTATATCTATGTGCCATTATATATAATAAGATAGGTAATAAATATATTTTGTGTCAAGTTATGGTGATTTTATTTTAGTTTCTTTTGTTTTTGGAGTTTCATTATTTGACATAGAACATAAACGCACGCCCTAAAAGTAGTTTGTTAGCTGGCTCTTGAATTGATTTCAGTAATTTTTCTTGTTTTTGTCCTACAAACAATAAGTATCAAGTAAATAGCAGTCAACGTCGTAAAACTGCCAAAACAAACGGAATTGAAACATAAATTTAGATGAAGAGACCGTTTTTAAATGTAACAGTTAAAGAATTCCATTATAAAAAATGAACTTTATGGGGAGGGAAATAAAGGTTTTTACAAATACAGTTTCAATACGTAAGCAGAATTAAAAACATAACAGTATAATTTCAGTGTATATCTTACGATTTTAACTTTATGTTTTGATTGGGGTGTCTGAGGGTGTGGATTATTCCTGTGACTGCTTTATAATGACAATAGCCCATATGGAATATAGTCCTTGATATAAGTTGCTCGGCATTCGAATATATGCGCAACACAGTGACCGCCAGTAATCACATCATGGGCTGTAAATAAGTCCTAGAAAGTAGTTTGCAGTCACATATGCCTATCCATGTGGAGATTAAAAACCCGAAGCTTATGTTATGACAGGTACAAGTAATTAGTGAAGAAACTAAAATCATTCAATGCTGCACAAAACACATCGGGCTGTTCATCTGAGTTGATAATAGAACATCGATTATTGAGTGTCACGGCGGACACTCCGAATGACTTAAATTCCTATGACTAGTTCGGTGACTGCTCTTTGTATCACTCATGGGGGATAAGTACTGTTTTAAATCACTTTTTTAAATATTGTAAATAGCTGATAACTCACGCAAAATTTTCCTGACGAACGTAAATCACGATCAAAACTGCTAAAATTTAACAAGAACGTAAAATGAGAAACTACAAACATAATCGATGTGTCAATACTAAAAAAGCGAGGTTGAAGTGATAAATGAAAATTGTTTTATATTACAAGATTTATCGCCGCATTTAGCAGCATTTATTTAGGTAGCAGCGATAGCCTAGTTGGTTGCGGTACGGACTGTCAAGACGAAAGTCGTAGTTTCGAAACCCAAGTGGCATACATCTCTGACTTTTCTAAAAGTTATGTGTGTATTAAAATGTTAATTATCGCTTGCTTTAACGGTGAAGGAAAACATCGTGAGGAAACCTGCATATCTGAGAATTTTTCGAAGGTATGAGAAGTCTGACAACCCGCATTAGGCCCGCATTAGGTGGACTAAGGCCTAACCCCTCTCATTAGTAGAGGAGGCCCGTGCCCAGCAGTGGGACAATGTTTAATACAGGGCTAGTAGTATTATTATTATTATTAACGCCACATTTGTAATAAAAAATAGTATATGCAACTCGTGCGGTGTTGCCGTTTGCCCAATCGAGCGAATGAGCGCACTCACTACGTTCTCGCGCCCAATTTCTCTCTCGTGGGCAATCGACAACTTACCGTACTAGTTGATAGGTACCAGGACACAGGTGGGATATAGGTAGTTGATGTATTTTGTACTTTTAACTTAGTAAAAAAATGTTTAAAACACAACAGTGAATACATTTTTAAAAATGAAATCAAAAAATTGTTTTGTTTTTATTACTGTTGTCATGCTTTATTCTTACTGAATTATTTTTAAACCAGACTTCCAAAGGTTGAATGGAGCGCCAGACATAGCGTCAGCGTGATTTCACTGAATTCTAGGTAAATCTATGAAAGGCCATTCCTTATAGTCACTATAGTACGGTATCACTGTAGCTTTCAATATGACTTTGAACGACATGTCACTAATGCATAACGCTCGCATTTGACGCTTGGCGCGACGATTGGAACTTGGAAGTCACTATTTATCAAATTCCTTCCGTAGCAGGGCAATTTGTGTTGCAGAATAATACAAAGGTATTTGGTAATATACAGGTGGTGCAGTGATAACTCCCAAACCGCATAAACAAATTATTCTTAAAAACTACAATCAGGGATATCAGGGAGATTATTAGGGATTTATTATATGTCATGTGGGTATATGTTTATATTATATGTATATAATATATTTGTATGTTGTGTTTATGTGTGTATTCGTACATATAGATATTTATATCAACTACTTCGCTATTCTCGGCGCAACCTAAACGACGACTGGTAGAGAATGTCTTAGGCATTAAGTCCGCCTTTATACAAATGTATCAGAAGTTAAAATAAATAAATACATTATCGAATACTGGAATAAGTCTCAACCAGTTATCCCGATCTTTCCCATTGCTAAACCTACCACGAAAAAGCGTTAATTAACAGTTACAGAAAGCAGTGATTTTAATACACTTAGAATTGTCAGAGAATATTTTAAGAGTTATCGCCTGTGTTATTCCTAATTTAAATGTCAATGCACTTGGATCGATTTATCGATGCATATCCAATAGTTAAATCACAATAATTATACATACATATTGCTAACCCCACTCTAGGATAACTTATAATGTGGGTGGCATAAATTTCAATATTAGGCAAGAGGAGAACCTGTATAGTTTTGCGCCTCGTACTATCACGGAAGAAACATTTTGGATGCTCAGGGCTTTAATTTGATTCCCCAGTAGAGATATAGTAAAATATAAATGTGACCTGCGTTTTATTTGTATGTTGTCTGCAATTAACTCAAGTTATCAAATATTTTTTTGGTAAAATAAAATATAATGTCCCTACCTTATTTCATGAATAGTAACATGAAGTTAAAACTAATCGGATCATTGTTCAATTTATCTTGTCTGGACAGGTGGCAAACGATTTACGGTCTGCGATAAATAAAAGCACCGACTCGCACGTTCCGACACCACCGACGTTAGGATAAAATTATCATCATAATTATTATGCCAAGTAAACACAAACGTTTTAATTGAATCATTCCATTCTCATAGCAAAAAATATTTACTTTCCTAATCACATATTTATCTATTATTTATTGTTATTGCGCTTCCATCCACTGAATGTTTCGTAGTAATAATTAATTACAAACATTTACGTATGTACATTAGCTAATTAAGTTAGTTAAAAGATGACATGTGACAATAACACGTAGGTATGCAGTGAGGCTCCCCTCGTGGATGTTACTTAAGTAACAACGCAAACTATACCTATACAGTTATACCTGCAGCATGTCATAGGTATAAAGTACACCCCCAGACACCCCAACTAAAACATAAACTTACAATCGTGATACATACACTGAAACTATACTGTGATGAACTTAAGTATTGTCTACTTGTTTGGCACTATTATTTGTAAAAACTTATTTCCCTCAAAATAAATTTCCTTTTATTTGATTATTGATAAGATTTGGTTTACTGTTGCATTTATTTAAAGGTCTTAGAAAGAAAGAGACAATTAGAAAACACTTAAAAACGAAAAACCAAGGATCAAACTCAGCTTAGTGCTGCAGCATATGCTAAAGCGCTGATTTTCAGCTTGACCTATTGTATATGTACATCACATACTGAGATGAGCAGTTTCAGTAGCACTAGCCATATACAGCACTTGTAAGCACAGTGCCGACAGCTGGTAGCCACCTCACAAACTTCATTAACCGCACTATCGTCGAGGCATTCGAACAAATTTCGCATACCGCTAGCCAAGCTCCCGCTCCGACACAAAGCGAGCCTCTGAATTCCGCTTATGTTTCACTAATCCAATTTGACGGATTATCGGTATTCGGTATGTACCGACTGACGTATTGTGTATATAAATTGCATTTACTTAATGTGGTAGATAAACGCAGAAGACAGAATTGTCTATACTAATGTAAGGGTACTTTTACAATACAATCATTTATTCAATGACTTCCCGCTTAATCTACTCTACCTTAGATTTTAATGGAAATATCGGAGGGTCACTTACTAAATATTTGCAGGTAGATTGATATGTTATAGACTCGGTGGGGAAAGATTTGTTATAAAAAGGAACGCCTCAACGCTCGTGTGGGCAGTCTATACGTATTTTGCGTATGAATGTCAACCTGCAATACTTAAACCTATTTTTACCCGACTACGACGAAGCAAAAGGGAGAGTTATGTGTTTGAACGGTATGTGAGTATGTATATATATGTTCATCTGTTCCCTCATAGATTTTATTCATTCTAAACTACTTATCATAATTTGACAAAAATATGAAATAAATAAATACTTTAAATAAAAAATAAGTTCAAATACTAAAACCGTCGTATGCTACTTTGCAGAATGTGTTGTATTGTTACGGTAGGTGGCATACGACCACGGTTGTCCTCTGAACACCAGTATGAATATGTATGAAAAACAATACAATATTTATTACATTCTTGTTTCATACTTTATAGAGCGTGATTTTTCAGTAGTCTGGTTTTAGTTTTTGAACTTATATTTTATTTCATGATGATTCGCAACTGTAATAATTATATTTTTACATGAATTAAATAACGCATATTAATAAAATTAAATAAAACCAATATTTCAGTTACATGTATTCGTTAGGTGTTCAAATTACTATATTCTCATTTTCGCAGTGCATTGTCTCATTATGTGAAAGTCACATAACGACATTAGAAAATGACCTCCGGAAGCCTGCATAATGCATATATTAAACATACGAATGCAGTTGACATAAATAATACACTTTCCACAACGCTAACATGTTATTATAACGGAATACCGCTGCAGGAAAGGAAACGTATTGCATTCAATTGATCGCACACATATGTTATAATAAAACTAACTTTCACTTTATTTATTTCAAGGTGCATCGCATGCCAACATAAACGTTATTAGAGGTATACTAGTAGGAAACCGAGACTCTATAGAAAACGTCAATAAAATTACACCGTTGTCAGTAGCTTTGTGAAAGAAAAAAAGAAGTAGTTAGACACGTATAGCTGTCTATAGTTCAAACTACGTATATCTGTATATATAAAAGAAGAAACTGACTGACTGACTGACTGACTGATCGATCAACGCACAGCCTAAACGGCTGGGGTTAGAGACTTGATATTTTGACAGTAGGTACCTTTTATCACGTAGGCATCCACTAAGGAAGGGTTTTTGGAAATACCACCCCTAAGGGGGTAAAATATGGGATGAAAGTTTGTATGAAAATCCGTCATTTTTGAAGTTAAGTTTATGAAAATTAGTATTTGGCCTTTTAGTCAAAAATTAAAAATATATATTTCAGGATTTTTGGAAATTCCTCCCCGAATGGGGTAAAATAGGGTAAGAAAGTTTGTATGAAAATCCTTCATTTTTGAAGTTAAATGCATGAGTATTTTGTATTGTATACTTTTTCTCCCAAACATGACCTCCACGCGGGCGGAGCCGCGAGCAACAGCTAGTTAAATTATATAACGAAAGACGAATTAGTTTTCGTATTTTATTTGTCTATAGCGTTGAAGTTATAGACCAATTGTAGCGCCGACTGGAGAGATCGGTTAATTAATTAGTGACACTCCATAAATGCTCTATGGTCGGCGAAAACGTCAATCATAGAGATAAAACGTTCCCAGATATTTGGAATTAGCAGCTTTTAATCTTCATTATTATTAAAGGGATTGATTTAGAACAATGGAAAATGAGTGAGGTAATGTTTAAAGTACTTGGGTAAATTTCTAATAGTGATACGAAAACTAGAATGTGCTCTAGTACGAATAAAACTAGCAATTTCCGACTATAAATTGTTTTAGACTATTTGCCTTATTCTACACATACGTAGTTTTATACAATTACGTACGACGACAAGCGCCGTACAACTTCTTCGAAACAATGTCCGTTTATATATTTATAATGTTTCAATAGTAGAGGAGGCGCGTACTTAGTAGTAGAACATTATAGAATACATGGCTGATAGCAAGTGGCAAAATGTTTAAATAATGAGTGTGAAATATGTTCCTTTTTCGCTTCATGTTATTCATCTTTATAATCGGTTTAAAAAAGGAAATTTCTCGTTCTGATTTACTTATATATTTGTTACGCGATTCCCTGCTAAATGTGAACTCAATTTGCTAATTATCTTCATGTTTGACTGGGTTTACGCTGGGAGAGATTTCATAATAATTTGTTTAATATCTGATTGAATACTATTTAAAATTAAAACTTTATAAAGGATGATAGTGAACGCATTAAGTTGATTTGTAATGTGATTACGTTATTAATTAAGGATAATATGTGTAATGAATGGAAAATAAAAATAATTAATACACAATGTACAGAAAATTTAATTTTTACACATAAAAATACAGATAACTTACTATATATTCAATTCTTAGTCGCAAGATAATATATTGTATCTTGAATTTATTACATTCTGTTTAAAATAGTCGGGCCGGGTCGCTAGTTTATATGTATATGTGAACTTCAGATCTATGTAAAATTTAAGAGCAAATTATAATGAATTTAGCAGAAATTAGTCCACTTTAAAGAATTTTGAGTATTATTATGAATTTGTCGTTGGTAATCAATATAGACTGTGGCTCGATGATTACAAGCTAGAAATCGAAAGTCGATCTTGCACCCAAACCGAATTTCTAACTTATATTTCTACCATACATACATACACTCACGCCTGTAATCCCCGAAGGGGTAGGCAGAGGTGTAACTAGTACACCCACTTTTCGCCGAATTTTCGGTCCCATAATGTGATAGGGGGCGAGCCTATCGCCATACCGGGCACATTTACCAGACTCCGGGCTAATACTGAGGAATTTCTAGATAGAAAAACCCAATATCACTTTACCCGACCCGGGGATCGAACCCGAGACCTCAGCACAGCAGTCGTAACGCATGCGCAATTACAACTGTGCCACCACCACTAATATTAAATTATTGAAATCTGCGAATCAAGTTGCTATCTAACGCCCAAACACTACAATTTTATCATTTCGTGCGTAAACAATTCATTACCTGTAGTAGGTGGTTTCTATTGGCTTGTGGTAGAAGCAAATAACCTTTTGAAATATACAGCTACGCAAACACAAAATCAATAGTGTTTATCGACACCGAGGCTAGACTTGTTTCTTCACTACAAAAGAATGAATAACGTAAATATCATTCGATCTGCGAATTTCATTTAACTTTACTACTTACTTTTTGTATTTATATGCATTTATTTTATATTAGCATGTGCTCTCAACTCCGTCTGAGTCAAAGTTTCGGTTCATGGCTGGCTACAGAAAATCATTCAACACTGTTACGTGTACTATAGACACGTTATATGACATGACTATCTTGTTGACAATCAATAAAACATATTTGACTAGATTTTTCCCACAGCTTCAGTTGTATGTAAACTGTTGTATGATTATGTTTATCGCTACCGTGGGTGACCCCACACCATTAACAAGCAAACCCGACATTTGACTCCATGAAAATATTTTCTCTGTTGCAAGAGTCTAACCTAACCAGAATAAAAAGTTGACTAAGTGTTTATCCAGGATACAAGCTATTTCCATTCCAAATGTCTCTCAAATTTGTTGAGCCATTTTAGCGTGGAAAATAACAAGCTTTCGCATTTATAATATAAGCTTATGCTGGCAGTCGCACAAGATTCATTACATTTATTGGTATCATTGCCCTAAGTAATAAATAAGCACACCTAAGTTTTACCTCCACGAAAATATTTTTCACGGCGCGAGAATCGTATACACACACTTTGGCATGTATAATTTTACCCTTTGCGGAATGACTAAGCAAAAACGTTGAAACACAATAATAATAAAAAAAATTGTTACAATAATTGGACGGCACTGCGCTTACCATCAGGTGGTCACTTTGCTGTCCCAGGATTAAAAAATACATGAAATTATTTACTTTACACCGAATGTTTAAAGGTGAATTTCATATCCACTACTTGAAAAATAATGGATCTCCCATACACACTTTCGTCCTCTATTTCAGTCTTTATAGGTTTTTGTCACAAAAAGTAATCTATGTCTTTCCTTAGGGTTCAAGCTTTTTAGTACCTTTCATGAGAATCGCTTAGGTCGTTTAAATATACGTACATATAGAGAGTTACTTATTCATTTATAATGATATGGATATTAGCTCTCTTTTACATAAATTCGAATTTTTTATTTAAATATCTCGAATAAGCAGGTTTCCTTACGTTGTTTTTCTTCGTAAAGCGATCGATATTAACATCGAATACATACCCATACGTAACTTCGAAAAGTCTGAATGTGTACCTTAGATGTTGGAATTGTAATGTTTAATACGTTGTATTGAAATGTCGTAGACGTACAATGTATTATTTTGCTTTGATGATGTTAAATTCCACTCAACATACCGAGACAGAATTATAATAATTACTGATATAGAACGATTATTCAAATTATTAGTAAGGTGCTAAATAATAGCTCAACCTTATCTAAATATAATACTATAAATTATATCTAAATTGGCTCAGCCACTGTGAAGTGTATCGTGTACAAACCATACCTGTTTATGATTTTATTATACGTATAAAGATTAGGTACAGATATTGCTTACCCTATTACTGAGTCTCCCTCGATAGACTAGACGTTTAAAATGAGCTTTGAATTATTTTAGAAGAGCCTGAATCGATATAACGATGACATCGTATTAAAAATGAAAATGTAGTACCTACATATTTATGGGGATTTTAGGACGCTAACAATTATGAACGTATTGGATTACAGTCTATTGTTATAAATGTTATCAAATGTATCATGTTTAATACAAGTGTTTAACTCTAGTTTTACTTGCGTAAAATTAAATATATATCTGACAGGATCTGTGCATTTTTCTGAGAACTCACTCTTCGGCTCATAAACTATATAGTAAGCTGCATTAGGTTACACCTTTCTATATTTTTCTAATCCATAGGAAGCGTGCGTTTTTCCGGGATAAAAAGTAGCCTACATAATTTTCTGATCCCTAAACTGCCACTATGTAAAAAATCATGTCGATCCCTTGCTCTGTGAAAAACTAAACTATCCCACGGGAACTAGAAATTTTTTAGGAATAAAAGTAGCCTACGTGCTATTCCAAACTATAATCTATTTCTGTGCAAAATTTCAACCAGATCCGTCCAGCCTTTGTAGCGTGATCGAGTAACAAACATCCATACAAACATTCGTATTTATAATATTAGTAGGATTGAAGTGAAACTTCATCAGACTCGTCGTGATTTGAATGTCGATGAAACAAAAATGCGTCACGAGTCGACAAAGAGACAAAAATATAAATATATAGGATTGAGCCAGCGAGAAAATGATAATACAATAATAATAATATATATTATACATAACACATTAGTTACTAATACTCCGGAAGAGCAGGATAGCCATATTCAGAAATAAATAAAAATTACAGTGGCAGATACAGTATTCTTTGTCGTTGTCAAAGTATTTTTTTTTTGTTGGGCTTAATTGGCAATTGTACCCAACACATTTGGCATGCGATTTTATATTTGCGTTTTAATTATATTTGTACGAGATACAGATAAAAGTGATTTGTGAGAAAGTTTTTTATGTGTTTATTAAACTAGAAATATGGAGCACTGCTGTTCTATCAGCTGTAATATCCGAATGGAACGTAAATCCGAAAGCATAACCTTTCATTCGTTAGTATGATTTATTTAGTACATGTCCAGGTGAAAGGTCATGAAGTCACAGGTCACCATATGACGAGGCTGTAAGAGGGCTTATACATCCCTCTCCGATCTCCAGATATAGACAGGATGAACATCGTATGATAGATTCTTAGAAATAACACAAGTTGAATTGCCAGTTCGGAATACAATAATCCATGAAAAAAAGTACCTACTTGCAAGAACTTGCATTATACTCCGACATACAATTGTTAAAATAACTTAAATTTTCACTAACGACTGTATATTATTGTATGTACAAATAAACAATAATAATGCACTAATTTGCTTAGAAATATATATTCTAAATATGGATTATATTCATTTTAAGGATACAATCACAAACCTTTCACACTTCTCTATTTTGTAGCAAAATAATATATCATATTGTGTATTTGCAGAATATATTGTTATCCTACTCCTAAGTCATAATACTCTATATTCATCTCATTCCCTCGTAGGTTATTTTTCTCAAGTTTCACTTCTACCGTGTGTGAATTATACACACACACACTTTTTATAAGATTTTTCTACATCTGCAATATTATAATTAGGTAAAGTGTCTACTTAAAATCATAGTTGTTAGAGTCGACCGTATAAGGCAAGAGGGTACAAAGAGGGCAACAAATTAATTGTTTGATACTATGCGATAAAAACACGCGAACTTCGGGATATGGTCATCGTTAAATGAAACACCACCTCTCACCTCCTGGGTATTATAAAAAACACAATCTTGCCATTAAAATTTAAAGAAAGCTTAAAGATTCCAAAACACCTGCTAAATGTACGCGTCTTATTCCTTCGGGTTTAAAAAAATCTTTGTTTCACCGTCAGTTCGCTTATGTAAATCACTTGAAAACAATCATCGAGGGAAAATAAAACAAAACAAGAATGTGTTACAATAGGCGGTCTATTGCTAATAAGGAGATCCCCAGGGTTAGAGCGAGATTTGGTGGACAACCCTAGAATGGATTGAGTTCAATAAGAGTCGTTTAAAAACAGGATTTTGTTTATTGTTGCAATGAAAGACAAAAATAATTACCTACATCTCGAAGTGGAACTGTGTTGGATATTTTTTTTTTAAATAATACAAGGAAATAAAATTGAAACGGTCATTGAGACACTGAAGAAACGCAGAATATACAAAATGGGAATTAACAAGGATAGAATATGGATATTTCAACGAATACTAACAAAGAGCAAATACCTGCTGTTGGTAGGATATTCATATCCGCCCGGATAGCGACCACCGTACACAGGGCGAAAAACCCGCCATAGTGGCACACGCAAGTGTGTCGCGTTCCGGGATCAGCCAGTGTACATCCGGTTTTTGTCGGGGGTCTGGAGTTGGGGTACAATGGCCATTTTGCGGCCTTCTTAGTACTCTGACACTAGACCCTCGACCCCTTCTTCACCTTCTTGCCCATGGCGTAGTGTGAAGAAGCAGGCCGGCATGAGTGTGTTGAGTAGCGGGGATAGATCGTCTCTCGCTACTCAGTACTCTATTTGGACCGCACTGCGCTTACCATCAGGTACAGTGCGGTCACTTTGCCGTGCCAGGCAAAAAAAAAACTAACAAACTGGCAAACTTTTGTGTTATTTCATAATGCAGGTATTGTATCGTGGTATTCTAAACAGCCATTTGGACGTAAGTCAAAAAACCACCTACACATAAAACATATTAAATAATCAATTAAATTTCAAGAATTAAAGATGCAAAAGAAGAGTATAAAAAAGAAAATAGAAGTATAAGACAATACTTCTGCTGTCAGCTTATTGTATGATTCACCGATTTACAAACGGTGTCGTCTATTTACAAAAGCTCCCCGATTTATAAAACGCTGAAGACAAATTCGTAAGGCTTCTAATCATTTTAATTTCAGGATAAGTTTTTTTTTTAGTGCCTCGATAGGCAGACGAGCAGACGGGCCACCTGATGGTAAGTAGTCACCGCCGCCCATAGACTTCTGCAATACCAGGGCACAGCAAAGCCGCTGTCTACCGTTGTAGTATTAAGTGTTGTTTGTAATAAATCGATTTTGTGGAAACTACTGTAGACAATGTTCTTACACAATAAATACAGAATTCATGTCCATTATTATTGTATTAAATATGTAAACTTATGTACATATAAAATTCAGTGCATGTAATTCAATATTACATATTTATTATTACTCCATATATTTTATGTGTAGCAATAAAAACATTGATTTTGATTGACGGACAGTTAAATAAGAAGTCGATGTTTTGTGATCAGTGTAAAACTAGGGACCGGAGGCAGGGCGCTAATTATAATGATAAGATAAACGTCAAGCGCGCTATCAATGAGTGATGACCATTATGGAGAAGTACAGGTAAAATAACGGCTTATTTTCTCTCCTATTCGCATTATCGTCGTTTTCTGGTAATTAATTACTTGAGTTCTTCCGATCAACAGTAGTAGGTCGAATTGATATTTAGAACGCACGTTTTAATGATTTATTATAAACGTCCTTCAGGCGTATATTATTATATGTAGGTATAGTCAAAAACACAATACTTAATCAGTATTCTTTTTTAACCGACTTCAAAAAAGGAGGAGGTTAACAATTCGTCGGAACCTTTTTTTTTATGTATGTTACCCGATTACTCGAAGACGCCTGGACCGATTCGAGAAATTCTTTTTTTGTTTAAAATGGTATACTTCCCAGATGGTCCCATTGGCACCAAGTCAGGATCTGATGATGGGATCTCAGAAAAATCAAGGAAAAACAAATTTTATAATGACGCATAATTTGTTTTTTATTGAAGTCGGTGTACTTTTTATGAATTAAAAAACTTTTATTTATACAGTTCAGGTCTGCTTATGCTGTAAGAGCTATTTTTATTAAATATAAAAATATTATATATCTACCTATTCTCTTTTCTGAAGTAGACACCGCAAAATAAATCAAGAGTGAATACATTTATTTTGTGGGAATATTTCCTATTGTAACCATATAACGATATCATAGACAATTCTAATACTAGCTGTTGCTCGCGGCTCCGCCTGCGTGGAGGTTATATTCGGGAGCAGAAGTATACAATTCAAGGAGTTGTCTTCTGCACTGAGGCACCTGTAGCGATTGTCCAGCCTCTCAGGTGTTATGCCTGAATCTCGAGATTGCATCTAAAGAATACCCCATAAGTTTAACCTCACTTTGCCCCTTTTAGGGATGATTTTTCAAAAACGTTGAAACACGTATTTCTTTATTTCCTACCAAAAGCCTAAATATAAATTTACAGATCCCTAAGTTGAGGAATTATGGATTTCCCATACAAATGAACTCCTATTTGACCCCTTTCAAGGTTGTTTTTGAGAAAAAAGATAGCCTTCTCCAGGATATAATCTATTCCCTTACTAAATTTCATTACAATCCGTTCTGCTGTTTAGTCGTGAAGAGGTAACAAACAAACAAACAAACAGAGTTACTTTCACATTTATAGTGTTAGTATGGATTAGATGTAAATTATAGGGTAAATAGACAAATTACAGTGATGATATACTTACATAGCTCTGATTGAAGGTAAGATGAATATCACAGATGAATATAAGTCGGCAGTAATCGACAAGAAGGTTTGGGTATAATAAGAGGCTAAAATATTATGTTACCATGACAACAATTCGTATGATATTACATGTCAACAAAAATATAAAACCTTACGATTACCTTCATGATATATTAAATATTAATACTCGCTTTCAAATGTAGTCTGATATAATAAAACTGAAAATTGGTTTTCAAATATATTCTTCAGATATTTATACTAAAAGAATATAATATATAATGATTTATGACTGCCTCGGTGGCGCAGTTGTAATTGCGCATGCGTTACGATTGCTGTGCTGAGGTCTCGGGTTCGATCCCCGGTTCGGGTAAAGTGATATTGGGTTTTTCTATCTAGAAATTCTCAGTATTAGCCCGGAGTCTGGAACATGTGCCCGGTATGGCGATGGGCTCGCCCCCTATCACATTATTCCGACCGACGGGACCGCAATTCGCCGAAAAGTGGGTGTACTGGTTGCACCTCTGCCTGCCCCTTCGGGGATTACAGGCGTGAGTGTATATGTATGTATGAATGTATGATTTATTAAATTAAAGATAGATTCAAATTGAGATAATATATCCTGTTTTGATGTCAGTTAAAGATAATCATAAGTATCACTTTTTCCAGTTTCAACTTATGTAAAAGTATTAAAATTATGATTATGGGCAACTAAAAACTAAAAGAATAAAATACAGCTTATGGAAACAAAGTAGATATTGGAAATCTAACAAAATTCTAAGAAGAAAATGTATTGAAATGAGGGAGTACGTTCCCGACGTTTTGCTGCCATTGATAAAATTTATTTTATCTCGGGTGCCGGTTATGAGGGCAAATAATATTTCTTGTAGAAATCACCACGAAAACTATCTAAGCTGTATGAAAAATATAGCTTCATGGAATAGATTGAACTTTGTCAACATGGTTAGACGACATACGTGCCTACATACACCTAATAACGATCATTTTATGAGTACTTATATAACTCTGCCTTTGACACAAGATAACAAGTTTCTGTAACACCCTTATTATGTATATAATATAATAAATTGTAGTCATATTTCTTAAGTGGATGTACCTACGCCACAATTTCTGAACCAAATTGGATTGTGTGAGTGAGATTATGTTTGCTATTGCTAAATTTTCATATGAATTCAACCTTTGAAATAAAATTCTTTGAAGGCTAATTATGAATATAGATCACTAGGTGGTCGTTATTGTTGTGTTATATTGTTACCTTATCGCTCCGTATCGCGGAGTCTGTATACCAATGTGCGAGTAGGAACTATTTATAAGATAAAATATAACAAAGCAAAATAATAATTATATCTCTGTCATTATACACATAAGCGCATTTCAAATCGGTACTTCCTAAATTTGCAGTATAATGAGATATCTAACCGATAAAATGTAATCATACATTATGAAACAAATTAAAATTAAACAGCAACAAAATAAATAATAATGAATAACACTCAACAGTCACACACATAGCCCTGATCCCGCACTAAGATACAAATCTTGTGTTGTGGGTATCAGGGACTACGAGAGACTTTCGGTCTCACAACACCCATTCCTCGGATACAAATGTCTGTCTGTCACACAAACATTTGTCCCGGTGTGGGAATCGAACCCACGGCCTTTCGTTTCACAGCCGGCTACTCGCCTACTGCGCCACGGAGACTGCCAACAAAATATAAATTAACATTATTTTTTAATTAGCATCTTTCTTTTTTTAATTATTTATTTTATTAAAATTTCTTGAGTTCGAATTATTGTTTTATATTGTTGGATAATCAAGAAGATAAATAATATTGATTTATATTGCAAATTTAAGGTGAGTTGCGCGCGTTACACCTTCATAGTATTACGCACTAATAGCAGGCTCTACAGCAAACCAACTGAGAATTTGAGGTTAAAATCTAGTTTCTCACAAAAGTGTGATAAAACTAACAATTTATTTCAACAATAAAAAGTTATAATATTTTATTTTGTTTCGGCTGTATAACTTAGAGAGGCCGTGGGTTCGATTCCCACACACAATGTTTGTGTAACAGGCAGATGTTTGTTTCGGGTCTGGGTATTTTGAGACCGAAGTCCCTCGTAGTTCTTGATACCCACGATACAGGTTTTACCTAGTGTGGGGTCAGGACTATGTGTGTGACTGTTGGGTGTAATTGGATGCATTTATATATATACCGAAAATTCGTACAAATTAAAAATTTCAATTACTCAGACAAGACGAGGACTACAGGGATTTAGGTTTACCGATAATTAACCAATCACATTTCCTTTACGTAACATTATTACGTATACTACCTTTCTGCATCATCCTGTTTAATTACGTTGGTGGTATTTGTCGACCAAATCACGTTTATTGAATGGCAATTTCATCATCACATAAATTTTATTTACTTATCAAATTTTTTATTACGTGACATTGGCAAAATTGTGGAGTTGTTCCTCCGCAGAGGCCATTAAAGCAAGAAGAAGAAGAATGGCAATTTGCAATTGATACGTTATTTGCATATTCGACTGTAAAAATCTGACATTTGAGCTTCATAAACCGGCCTGCCTGTACGTGCTATTACTACTGCTACACGCGGGTTCTGTCTTATTCTGTAATGTTAAAGGCAATTTGGTTTTTGTTAGATAACAATTAATATAAGCGGCTGAATATCAAGTTTACAAATAATAAGGCAATAAATTGTTATCGCTCAGCAAAAATTATAACTTAATACTAGTAGTAAGCGTTTATTTATATAATTAATAACTATATTGTCATAACTGTATGGCTCGTTCATAAAATTAGTACCTTAAATGCCGATTAGTTAACCCGAAGGAGTAGGCGGAAATGTATCCAGTACACTCACGGCTCGCCGAACTTATTTCCGTTCCATTATGTGATAGATGGAGAGACTATATCCGTAGCCGGTATTTCGGTCACCTACTAAAATCCCAGGAAAGAGCTCATATATAATTTTTCATATTTCTCAGTGTGATTGCCCGACCTAGTGTTTGAAGCAGAGACCTCGCTGGTTTACTAGGCACGGTCACTACGCCAATGGGGCGATAAATTACTGAAAAGTATACGGTATTGTGTATTTTTAAATAAATTTGTGAGTATTGTGTGTGTCGTGCATATCACCAGGTACCTGGTAATTTATGACAAAATTATAGACATTAGATACGTAGTTATAGCTGTTGATACGTATACTGATTAACGGGTCATTAGTTTGCTGATGAAACTGTATTTAAAAAGTAAATATTATACCTAATACTCATTAGACATATTTGTCTACAGCATGGCCGGCTCGACCGGGGTAGTACCACTGTCTCACAGAAAACCAACGTAAAGTGACAGTTTACTGTCGCGTTACGTATGGTAAGTGAGATATCCGGAGGCCCAGATTCCCCCTTCCCTTCCCTAATCCCTATTCCTGGTCCTTTAAGGCCGACAGCGCATACATGACACTTTCAGTGTTGTGGATGTTCATGGGCGGTGGAGATCATTTAACATCAGGTGACCCACTGGCTCGTTTGTCGGACTATACTATAAAAAAAAAAGATGAAGCCAGGCTCCTCCTTATATTTAAACATACACATTGATATCCTGAGTGCTCTTAAACAACAGATTGTGGACACCAGTCTTGTCTTGCCACTCTCTCAAAGGCTCTATTCGTTGTATATTGCCACAGACAGATGCATACGTTGGGCAATGAGCATGTATAAAAGAAAATATTCATGACTAATGTGACGTTGCCATCCTCAACCGTAATAACATCGGTCTACATTTATCATACATATAATAAAAGTCGCGTCATAGAGAACCCGGTTTAAAAGACCTGAAGATTCCTGCCTGTTCTTTACTAGGAAAATAAAACATTATTAACAGTTGTAGGATTACCCATGCTCAAACATTGGCCTCAGGGCCGATGATAGCATATGTTGGTACATAAATAAAATAAAAAATTATAGGAGATATCAACATCGACACTGAAAATATCTAAAAACTAACCTACGTACATGTACTAAAATCTTTTGTTGTCATAAAATGTACATACAGCGTTTAACCTAGTTTTTTTTTATAAATAAAAGCAATGGTAAGTGCAAATACTAATTACCTAGAAGTAGAAATAGAACGTACCTATTGTTTTCTTTTCATTACTTTTGCATGAGGGGTAAACGTATACACGCTTGTGATGCTAGTACTTTTTACCGTAATTTCTTTTACTTTATATACCTACTATAATACATCCAACGTTTTATTTTGGCAGGGCAAAGTATACCTTTTGGTAAGTGCAACATTATGAATTGAGAGCTTTCTCCTTCTTCGACGTCGGTTTTAAAATAAAATTCACCTTATTGAAATTATTCATAAACTAGCTTTTGCCCGCGGCTTCGCGCTAGTTTTTTTGAAAGAAAAGGTATAAAATACATGGAGACATCTTAAGCTATTACATCTGACTATATTATGCGATCCCATAGGAACCGTGCATTTACAAGAATAAAAGCAGCCTGTGTCATTCTCAGACCCTCAACTAACACTATGCAAAAAATAATGTCTATTAAAAAAGCTGTTTTCTCGCGGTCGCGGATATGCTACTGACGCGAATAAACATAATATAAATTTTATAAAATAAGATAATCCTCCGATATATTAGTTCACAACGGCTCAACTGATTTGATGTTATGTACAATTTTGTAATATACACGTTAAGCTATTTTATTTGATATCCCACATGGGTATATTTGAAAATATTCGATTGTTCATCCCCTCTTCCACCCCCATGTCTTGCGTCGGGGGCTATAAATATATAAAAACAATCTTTAAAGCGGGTTGTACATAGTGTCAAAATTTGAGGTCACTCGATGCAGAACATTTTGAGTTTTTGAAGCATACACAAATCAACATAACATTTATATATATAGATATAGTGTTTAACGAAGTCCCGCATATTTTTTGATATAGTTCAATAAAATTGCTGATGAATATTATATATATTGGTACCTACGTACCAAGGTAGCCACCTACCTTATAGTTTATACCTATGGCTTATACAGGACCCCACTCACTGTATTACATGAACGTGGAGCTGAATACATACTTCTCATATATAACTAACGAAAAGGATAGAGTACAAGCGTACCACGGTTCCAAGAAACCGTAATAAAATGTGTTATTTTATTACTTGAACGATTCTCCTCAACACAGCCTCGCTAGAGCAAATAGTAAAATGTACTGGCAATTATAAAATACTGTTATGTATAGTTTTTGATGTTTAAAAGAGTTTTTATATTTTTACATTCAGAGAGAAATGAAAAAAAACTACATTTGTAAAGTTCTGCATTTAACTTTGTTTGTGAAAGAAGACAATTTAAATATGCCTTTGTAGGAATATGATTATTATGATAATGATGTTCTGTTTACAGTCAAATAGAATGTACCAAAGTACAATAAATTATTCACTATGTATCTACAAAGCAAATGTTATAATTTAGACTAACTATATGAAACATTAGTTATTTCAGATGTAAATTTCATGTTCATCACTAACTTAGTACTCGTATATATCATGTTAGTTGTGGTCGGTAAGGATGTGGAATAATCAACGAACACTTTTTAAATTCTGTCGTAATTTCACTAAACCAAGCACATTTAGAAGACTTTTGATATGTTATCCTAGCTTAGTGTTAACGGTGTTTTTTTATTTTCTAATTTATTTATTTTTTATTTATTTATTTATTTAAGTACAAAACTGTTTGCTTACGAACTAATAACATTTTTATGATAATAATTACAAGAGCTGCTGTAGCAAAATAAACACTGGTAGCCGTTGGCCCTTGCACTAAGCAAAGCTTGTATCGCAAGGACCAAAGACCAATTGCCAAAGTGTCTTTAACAGCATGTGGGGCACACGGTTGACATTTAAAGTTAATAAGTGTTTAGTTTTTGATATGATGTCAATACTTACTCGAAATAAAATATAAATACGTTGAAAAATATAGCGATAATTGTTCTGTGTCGACTTTTTTCAGCATCACGGCTGGTCGATTTTATCTTGCTCATGCAGTCATTTAGTGTAATAGTATATTTGGCACAACATTGCTGAAATAGTTGTTAATCTGGGCATTCGCAATCCTAAACTAAAACTATCCTCACGATGCGAAGATGGGCATCCTCAAGATGCCCATCTTCGCAGACACGCAGGGAAGGAAGGAGGGCTGGTGAATCTATCACCAGATCTCTATAAATCCAAATATATGAATGATTTATTATTATATGAATATTATAAAGGTATTTATCAAATGTCCTTTTAATTTTACCTATAGCCATAAAATTAGTTTACGGTCGATGAATGATGAATGAGGTATATTTAATATTTATATAATCACTAGCTGTTTCTCGCGTCTCCGCCTGCGTGGAGGTTATATTCGGGAGCAGAAGTATACAATCCAAGGAGTTGTCTTCTTCACAGAGGCACCTGTAGTGATTGTCCAGCCTCTCAGGTGTTGTGCCTGAATCTTGAGATTGCTCTAAAGAATACCCCATAAGTTTAACCTCACTTTGCCCCTTATAGGGATGATTTTTCAAAAACGTTAAAAAAACGTTAAAACGTTAACGAGGAAATAAAGGAATACGTCATTCCTTTATTTCCTACCAAAAGCCTAAATATGAATTTACAGATCCCTAGTCGAGGAATTATGGATTTCATATACAAATTTTGAACTATTATTTGACCCCTTTCAAGGTTGTTTTTTGAGAAAAAAGATAGCCTATGTCCTTCTCCAGGATATAATCTATTCTCTTACCAAATTTCAGTACAATCCGTTCAGCCGTTTAGTCGTGAAGAGGTAACAAACAAACAAACAAACAAACTGAGTTACTTTCGCATTTATATTATTAGTATGGTTGTAACAAGTTTTTTCGAATGTAGAGCATGTGTAGGTTACGTTTGAATAAATGTATTCAACCCTCATACCCAATCTGGAAGATTATTGAATAGCGAAGATGTCTGTGGCTCTGTGTGATTGGTGCGCTGTGAAAGAAGAGATACGTGAGATCATTCCACGACTAAAACACAATTGTCATCCACTAATGTTTGTTTCAAGTTTGGATGTTGTGAGACAAACAAAAATAGTTACTTACTTAGGTACTACTAGAGAATTCTTGACAAAGAAAAAATCTGAAGAAATTTATTATAATTTTGCTATCAAGTACTAAACAACACAGGCATAATAAATATAATTATACAACTTTATATGTTGTTATACACGTTTATATATAATTATATCTTCTTATATATGATTATATATGATTATATCCAATCATATTTTCCCAGGAATTGTTCTAATAATAAATAGTTTAATTGTAAATGTTAATTTCATTTTAAATTTAATTATAGAAATGTAAACTGTAGAAATATACATTTTATTGACATTTGACAGTAACGAACCTATTTTAGAATAACAAACTTAAAATATTTATTCGATCGTAATATAATTAATTAAGGTTTTGATATTCGACTCAACTAATTTTCTGCGTTTCTTTTCTGATTTATGATATATGTTTTTAAAATTCCAGTTGTTATAATTTTATCTTTACTTAACTCATTGACTGTTTTGTACTATTAAGTATTTCAAGCATGGTATGAAATTTCATCTCTACAAACACCGGTAATTGGTCAGATAATTCTATTTTTCATAATCATTAAACACAGTGTCTTTACCTACCTTCACATTGGCAAAATCATCGCATAAAGATGGAGCCATTAAATACAAAATAAAAAATAACGAATAATATTGACATTTAGCTTGAATTTGCTCGTATCCAAACATTAGCTGCAAGTTGGATAATCTGGTAAATTGTAATAAAAAATAAATTAAGAAAATTTATAAGTAGTAAAATATTGTGATCTACACAGTATGGGAGTAATTTACTCATTGTTATAATTTAATTTATATTTTTCGTTAAAATTTTGTAGATTATCTGCGAAAACACTTAGTAAATTCATCGGGACTAGAAAAAACTTACTTGGCCTACTTCTTCTAAATATTTCAGGGTCGAGGTCCTGAGAATTAGTTGTTTGTTACGCTAATTGGTAGCAGTGGCTAAGGCCTTAATGTCGTGTAAGGAATCATTTATTAGTCATTCATAGAACATTGTAGTAGAGGAATTTTAGAAAGAAATAGAGATATAAGCATTCCATTTTAAATAAAATTCATAAAGTTCCGAATATAAAACACTGTTTTTTTAGTAACATGAACTTAAGATGTTTTTAGAAGCACATATATCATTACCAACATGACACTAAGAAGCAATTTTATAAAATAAATCGCGTTACGGGCTGCGAGTTCCGCCAAAGTAGAAGGCGAGAGGGCTCCTTCGCATATTTATTTATTCCTCTTTCATGACAAATTCCACGGGATGGAAGTTTATGCAAAAACTTAAGAAGTGAAGGTGAAGCGAAATAAAGTAAATATTTTGTGCTATAAAATTGTACTTAATCACGTATCAGACGCACCATAAAAATAGCATATGATGTGAATTTAATATTCATATTATTGAAGATTTCAACCTATAAAACGCGTCAAATTAAAATAATAATAATGTTGAAGTAACACAAATCAATCCATACTAATACTATAAATGCGAAAGTAACTCTGTTTGTATGTATGTTTGTTTGTTTGTTACCTCTTCACGACTAAACGGCTGAACGGATTGTAATGAAATTTTGTAAGAAAATAGATTATATCCTGGAGAAGGACATAGGCTATCTTTTTTCTCAAAAAACATCCTAGAAAGGGGTCAAATAGGAGTTCAAAATTTGTATGGGAAATCCATAATTCCTCGACTTAGGGATCTGTAAATTCATATTTAGGCTTTTGGTAGGAAATAAATAAATACATGTTTCAACGTTTTTGAAAAATTATCCTTTAAAGAGGCAAAGTGAGGTTAAACTTATGGGGTATTATTTAGATGCAATCTCAAGATTCAGGCACATCACCTGAGAGGCTGGACAATCGCTACTTCTGCTCCCGAATATAACCTCCACGCAGGCGGAGCCGCGAGCAACAGCTAGTACTATAATAAAGCTGAAGAGGCACTTTGTCTGTACATTAAATATTTTTGCAAAATTTTGACTGTAATATGTTATATTATCGATATAGAAGAGAAAACAATTGTTTTTGGCATAATTGTTTGTCTCTCTGTCTGTCTGTCAAAGCATCACGTCAATACAATCATAGAGTGTATCTCGAGGTAACATTTAGTCATTATTTCATTTAAATCTATGCACTCAATCAAACATTATACCTGTTTGAACGAATATCTGTATTATGCTAAGAGTAGTTGTCCACGCGGGTGGAGCCGCAGGCAACAGCTAGTTACTGAATATGCATGGGTATAGCAAGAGGGTAAATGAGTGGGCCTTTTTTTTTTTTTTTTTTTGTCGCGGGGAAAGCGTTTTATTACTACCGCCCGCTTCGGGGGGAAGCGGAATAAGAATAAAACGGTTATGCTGGACTAGCCGGTCTTACGACCCAGCATCCCCCTCGCCCGGATGATGGCTATCCGGGCAGCCGCTGGGCCGAGTCCCTACCCCCTATGTACACCCCGCCCGACACTACCAGCTAAAACCCCGCGGTGGCCTTCATCGGCGCTTTCGGAGCGATCCCGGGGTATTCTAAGGAGTGCTAGAATTGCTGCCGGAACCGCCCCTGCGCGGTGCTGCGTAGCAGCCCATCTCCATGGGAGGGCTTAGGAGCCCCCGCGCACCGAACAACGACAGCGAACGAGGCCTTACCACACGCGCTGCCGTCCATCTCGGGGTCACACGATGCTCCGAAACTGGGAGTGCATCGATTCGGGCTGACAGCCCCCCGCAGCGAGCCAGCGACCCCCGATGGCCCCAATTAGTCGCCTCGTACGACAGGCAGGGGTTACCGTGGTGGAATTCAAACGTCCCCGTTCCACAGGGCGGGAGACGCCGGTCAGTCGTCCACCCGGCGCCTCCTACGTCTTCTCTGGCGGCGGGAGGGATCATGGCCCAACAAACAATGTTGTGGGTCACTCTAGAATCCTGGATGTATTTAAATGTATATCTAACTCATGAAATATTGAATTTTTAACCGACTTCAAAAAAGGAGGAGGTTAACAATTCGTCGGAATCTTTTTTTTTAATGTATGTTACCCGATTACTCGAAGACGCCTGGACCGATTCGAGAAATTCTATTTTTGTTTAAAAGGGTATACTTCCCAGATGGTCCCATTGGCACCAAGTCAGGATCTGATGATGGGATCTCAGAAAAATCAAGGGAAAACAAATTTTATAATGACGCATAATTTGTTTTTTATTGAAGTCGGTGTACTTTTTATGAATTAAAAACTTTTCATGCTTTTGTTTATGTAAGTCGTGGCATTACTAAACGTCCGTTATACCATATTTGTAGAGTAAAATAGTTAGTGTAGTAATTACCACAAATATCTTAGCAGAGATTCTCAGCTAAGGGAATATGCTTTGACAATATTGGTTCAGATCAAAAGCTTCAGACAACGAAAATCCTCTTATGGTTAACATAATCTAGTGATTCTAGTGTGTTGTAATAAAGACAATAATTATATTAGTGATTATACTAAGCCTTAAGAGGGTTCTGTATCAGCTTATGTCGCTCGTGACACCATTTATGAAATTAGCACTCCACATACATCTTCACATAGATCATGATTAACTCGCAACCCCCCTATATTCATGCCTTTGATTATGTATACACTACTATCTATACAGACGTAAGTAAGGATCTTCAAGCGCATTGAAATCCTTTCATGTATCTTTGGCCGGGCCACAGTATTGAACATAAGGGTATTGAAACAAACATAATTATACTGTAGAACAAATCATATTGCGCTTTATGTCACGTAAAATTGTTGTATATACAAAATTAACATAATACTAGCCCTGTATTAAACATTGTCCCACTGCTGGGCACGGGCCTCCTCTACTGATGAGAGGGGTTAGGCCTTAGTCCACCACGCTGGCCTAATGGGGGTTGGTAGACTTCACATACCCTTGAAATTCACAGATATGCAGGTTTCCTCACGATGTTTTCCTTCACCGTTAAAGCAAGCGATAATTAACATTTTAATACACACATAACTTTAGAAAAGTCAGAGGTGTATGCCACTTGGGTTTCGAACCTACGACTTTCGTCTTGGCAGTCCGTACCGCAACCAACTAGGCTATCGCTGCTTAAAAATTAACATGTAAACACGTAGTCATTATAATTATTGCGTAACTTGATTGAACTCAGCCTATAACTTAATACTGATTAAAGGCACGCAATATTTAAATTACTTATATAAAAACGTGATACTGTTCATTTAACATATCAATTACAATAATTAATTATTATTAACGTTCTACAGTTATTCTATTTCACAAAAAAGTTAAAGTTAATTATTATTATTCCAGAGAGGATTTAACCCTATATAGTTATTTATCATCCAATCTCTGATAAATCATATGATAAAATTGGTACATAATAATATTGACCGAATTGGGATTGAACACTTGTAAAATTTAAATTGGCTGGAAAATGCAAAAAAATCTGTCAGTATATAACTTTAATTCCTTCATAACGACGGAGTTACGTGCAACCATTGATTTTTTCCATAAGATACACTCAAAAGCATTGTTGACTGTTTTGAGTGTCAAAAATTAGGTCATCATCACAGCATCTTTGTTCTCATCGGACGACTAAATTATCTGAAATGCCTTAGTACTTTAGATTTATCGCTGGGACGTGCCAGGGTAGGTTTAGTGAATGTTAACTTAGAGCCATGCTAGATAATACTTTTCATCACTTAATATACACAGGTGGGCATAACATCGTATACTCACTGGCCAAATATAAACTACAAAGAAAATCCCCTTAATCTTATCACGTAGTTTAGTAAGCAACAAAACAGTTAGGTATATATTTGTTTCAGATATATATCTACATAAAAGGGACAATCATATCTTTTCGGAGCGAGATTTTATGCCTTTTTGGGCATATGTGCGGTGGCAGTTGTTTGTGTCGTTACGTTAATACTTGTCTGTACCGAGCGTGCGGTTTGGTGAAAATTTCCAGGATTACTGTAGACCTCAAACTAGAAGCGGTCAGTGCGGGATTCGCGGAAATCTTGCAAAATTGTCGCCAGCTGAGTCCACTCATTAACATAAAGCTGATTGATATTTGATACCAATAGTATATACTATTTATGGACAAACATTAGTCATCATCATCATCATCATCATGTCAGCCGAAGAACGACCACTGCTGGACATAGGCCTCCCCCAAAGAGTACCACCCGCATCCAGCGGACTCCCGCGACCTTTACCAGGTCATCAGTTCACCTTGTGGGGGGTCTACCCACGCTGCGCCTTCCGGTTCGTGGTCGCCATTCGAGAGCCTTTCCGCCCCAACGGCCATCGGTTCTACGCGCAATGTGCCCCGCCCACTGCCACTTAAGTTTAGCGATTCGGAGGGCTATATCGGTTAATTTGGTTCTTCTACGGATGGCCTCATTTCTGATGTGATCACGCAGAGAGACTCCCAGCATAGCCCTCTCCATTGCCCTTTGGGTGACTTTGAGCCTTTAGCCATTAGTCATAGTATTGTAAATATCAATGCTATATCTAAAAATTAAAATAAACTAATCTCAGATTTATGAACTGTGAATTCAACAACCGTAGTTTTTATCCACAATTACTAATAACAGGTCAAAGAGTAGTAAAAAGCAGTTGAAATGCGTCAAACGACTCAAGGCTCCAGTGTAATGTCTCACTTATTAAATGTTAGTTTTAAATGTGCGTCCCTCCAAATTCGTAACGAAGCTCAAGCCACATAGTATCAACTTTTTGTTAAATAGTCTTTAATTAGCCTTGTTGTATAATAAAACAATTAAGACTAATTGTGATTGTAAGCTCTTGTAACCCAAAACATAGTGATCGCAATAAAATAACTGTCGGCAAATTAAAGTATGCGAACGAAACAAAATTAAAGTAAATACAAAGAACACGTGCTCCCTCGGATACAGACAAAGTACAACATGGATGGCAACCAAGAAACCTGCTCAATAGTTAATCCTATAGGAGAAATCCCGGCCTGGTGCACATTTTAATTACAACCCTTTTCAAATGATTCGACCCCGTGACATTCTTTAATTAAATGTGAAATCAATAGTATCTGCTGATACACGCGATATATACGTTATTTTAAAATTAATGTATTGTAACTTGTATTTACTTGTTCAACCTGTAAACGTTTGTTTTGAATACAATAGAAAGTTAATAAACTTTTGATCCTCAGAGGAAACATTTACTAAAGATGTTTTTTCCTTATTGACACAAACAAAGTGTAAAGAAACAATTCCACCCGTAACTTTGTAAGAGTTTAACGCGTAAACTTAATTCTAAGTGTTAATTTGGATCTGCCAAGTAACATGGAGGAGTTCATTAATGTCGACGCGACGACGGCCGAACCATTATATGAGAAAACTTTGTCTGGGCGATATTTATTACTTGACGGCCAATGCCATATTCTAGTTTTAATATATCCTATGAAAGTATGTTCACATAACATTATGTAAGCGCCAATATTGAAAATACATTACCTAGATGCAAACGTAAACTAAGCAAATAAAAACATGCCAACAGAATAGAGATTTTATCTGGAATATGTATTGTCAAAGGTATAAATTCAGTTAAATGATTTTCGTACAAAAATGTGGGTATATAATGTAGAGCGACAGTGGCACGTCGCGCGTTAGAGATAATGCGCTCGCGTGAGAGACAAATGTTCTCAGCGTGGACTTGACATGAGGTTGTAAAAATAAATAAAGGGACCGAACCACCGCGTGTCGTCTTAATTCTTACA
The DNA here is from genome assembly GCA_905220505.1 of Laothoe populi. Lineage (NCBI taxonomy): Eukaryota > Metazoa > Arthropoda > Insecta > Lepidoptera > Sphingidae > Laothoe > Laothoe populi. Next base: position 12,677,913 of record HG992149.1, on the reverse strand, counting down.
CAGGCACTAGGCGGCACAATGTACGACGTACGACGACAGCCGGCTCGGATTTTGGGGGCTTCACAGTCACTGCTACTAACATCCTCTGCACTTACAGCACTTCTCACTCACAGTTTTGTTATATAAATTGTTGTTATCAATATCAAAGCCAAATAGGCCCTTGAAATCTTAGCAAATAATAAACAATATTCAAATCAGCTACGAACAAAAGTTTACAAACGCTTTTCACCTTTTAAATATTTGAACTGAAAATGCAAGGTATTTGCTACAAAAATAAAAATATATTGATGAAGCTAAAGTGAGATTTCAATAGCGCAAAATTTATATTTTACTTAACGCATTATAAATATATTAAGACATAAGAAGCCATATTTTATATTTTTATATCTAATTCACAAATCACACACGGTTTTTCTAGTAAGTTGCGACATTATTTAAGATCTTGGTAAAACTATGACATAACTTTTACTGAATTTTTGGATAATTTCCTAATTTACAGCAATTTTTTGATAAAATGTATGACCAACCAACGGCTGATCGATGATTTCCCCTATACGAAATAATTCCCCATAAATGTGTTTTAATGTGGTGTTTATACAGATCAGCGATTGCTCTTTATGAAATCCATGGAACTGCACATAATTAAGTATTATTTGCACATCAAATTAATTCGAACGTGTTCGTTTGTTTGTATTATGTGTGGACATTGTCATGTTCAGTGTAACCTTTCTATTAATTACATTATCTGTATATATAAAAGAAGAAACTGACTGACTGACTGACTGACTGACTGACTGACTGACTGACTGACTGACTGACTGACTGATCGATCAACGCACAGCCTAAACGGCTGGGGTTAGAGACTTGAAATTTTGACAGTAGGTACCTTTTATCACGTAGGCATCCACTAAGGAAGGGTTTTTGGAAATACCACCCCTAAGGGGGTAAAATAGGGGATGAAAGTTTGTATGAAAATCCGTCATTTTTGAAGTTAAATTCATGAAAATTTGAATTTGGCATTTTAGTTAAAAATAAAAAATATATGTTTCAGGATTTTTGGAAATTCCGCCTCTAAGGGAGTAAAAAAGGGAATGAAAGTTTGTATGAAAATCCGTCATTTTTAAGTTAAACGCATGAATATTGGTATTTTGTATTGTATACTTTTTCTCCCAAACATGACATCCACGCGGGCGGAGCCGCGAGCAACAACTAGTTAAGTATAACACAAGCAAAAAAATCCACGCACAATTAATTTAATATATATTTTTTTATCTGTGTATCATTGCTATTACCCATCGATTTGTCAATTGTGATCAAGCTTATAATATTATGTATACATTTATACTCCTGCTCTCAGCCTGCCCTAATGTACACTTAATATGGCCGGAACATTTTTCACTAAACTCACCGACGAATACGATTACGACGACGACGATACGACGAATTTTCCGACAAGGAGACATAGATAGGTATATAAATATATATATTTGTTTAGTAATGTTACCACTTGTGCCTTTCTCCAACTTGCGTCTTCCGATAATGTATGTGTCTCAGATCTATGTCATAGTTATGAGCTATTACTTGTGTCACAGCATTACATTACGCATTCAACAGAGAAAGACGAGAAGCGTTAGTTGAAAGGACATTACTGCGGCGATAGCACGATCCAGCTGAACAACAATAGATGCTTATCGTCACTTGTTTCAATTGTACTAACACTGTAGTAAGTCAATGAACCAAGTGGAGGCAATCGTAATATAATGGCAGATAAAAATCTCTGTTGACACGCTATGGAACATAGGAAACTACTAATATCCTCAACGACGAAAGATTGTATGGCATTTCACATTGATATATAAGGTCACTTGAAGTGAACGCTTTTAAATTTAACGAAATCGTCGTTTAGGGTTTCGCATGTCATTATAGAGAAAAAAACACTTATAACATCACTGTGTCTGTTAGTGAGTTAAGATTTTTTTTTTAGAAATTAAATAATTTCAAATTGAACTTATTATAGAATTAGGGTAAATAATGAATCTACTGTAAAAGATCTGAAGCTAAAGTGATTAAGTGTGCATCAACAAAACCTTAAGGGTACTTTGTGTTACCTGCATTCACAATAGCTTGCATGAGTGCAAAGATAATTAATTATGTACTTAATAAAAATATAATTATTTTCAGATCCTATGAGAAAATATTAAGTCACGCCGTGTGCGTAGAATAGAATTATTACAATATTTAATATCAGCTAGAATTATTTTTGAATCATCATCATCATCATGTCAGCCGAAGGACGTCCACTGCTGGACATAGGCCTCCCCCAAAGAGTTCCACAATGACCGGTCCTGCGCCACCCGCATCCAGCGGACTCCCGCGACCTTTACCAGCTTATCAGTCCACCTTGTGGGGGGTCTACCCACGCTGCGCCTTCCGGTACGTGGTCGCCATTCGAGAACCTTTCCTTTCCTTTTATTTTTGAATATAGTACAATAAATATGATTTAACAAAATTATTACGAAATCTTAGTTGGCGTATGCACATTGTTTTATGGTTCTCAACTAAAGCAAAACCTGGATGTCGTTTAGAAATAGAAATAAATATAATGCTTTCTGTATTATTAAATAAAATATATGTTACTTGTCATGATTAACTTCTTCCCTTGGCTGTTCTCACCACTTTTCTGAGCTCGCACACCGTACAAAGTATTATATTGATTTTTTTAAAGTTTCTTATAAAAACTATATAAGCAGGATGAATACGAATTTAGTCACTATAGCAATCACAATACTGTCATAGCAATAATTTACTCGGCTGAATGACAAAGGAATTTAAAAACAATAGGAAGCTTTTGTTTCTGAAATATTATAAAGTAATGCAGTCAAGCTGTCGTTGTTAAAACAAATGAATTCAGTAGATTTATATAGAAAAAAGATCGCTCTGACTAAGGAAAGAAAACCGAAGAGTATTCCCTTCTCTAAACTTTAGGAATATATTACCGAAACGGTATTGAATGGATGTTCTTACTTCCTTAACATCCAGTAGCGCACACAGCTGCTTGCACCTCTCTTTTCAGCCTCATTATTTTAACATGATACTTCAGATCCCTCTTTAATATGTTGAAAAAACGGTTTAACCATATTCGTTTTCGACTCTTTTGGTATTATTGATATTTTAACCGGCATATTATCGCTCGTATGGTAAACGATAATATATTTTATTTATTTTAGTGTTAGAACCACGGATAGCAATTCCAAATATTTTGTTAACGAAAATTATTATTAATTTACTAGTAAAGTAAGAAAGGTATTTGTACATTTAACTTTAAACAAACGCACAACAAGGAGATCCTATAAATAAAACCCATTGAACAAAAATCTATTACTATTCTATTTTTTATGAAAGTCCATTTTGACTCACTTCAAAGTATATAAAGTTAGTTTCTATCCGAATCTAAAATCATTTCTTTGGTAATATTGCAGTTTTAGCCGACAATGAGCAGTCCGTAAGTACTAATAACTAGCAGGTAACCTCAACGAATAAATCATAACATTTTTTTTGCCAAAATCACAATATCTTGGGTACTAAAAAAGGAGATTTGAAATAACTATTTAGTATAATTTTAAGCTATCTGAGTGCAGCCACGGTGGCCACAATTATAATTCATAGCGGGTGCAGGAGTGTCCCAGGGCGCGCGGCCGGTGTGCATCCGGTTAACTTACTCACATGATTGATATTTGTATGCTTAAATAATAATAACTTTTACACTTTTACATGTATTAGGTAAAATAAATTTAAACCAAGCTATTTTCCGTCTCCATCGGATACGTTACATAATAAAATATATGTACGTAGTGTTTTAAAAATTCTTGAAAATCGTCTTGTTAAATATACTTTAAGTGTTATTTATAAATTTATTAAATCATGAAACTTTAATTCTCAAACCATAGAATATAAATGTACACGTGTATTGGCCTTTTTTTTTTTTATTTAACCCCTAAGTGGGTGAATTAGGGGTTGAAAGTTTTCTGTCTGTTACCGTTTTCACGCATAAACTAATGAACCGATTTTGATAAGATTTACTATGCGGATACCTTTAACCTCGAGGAAGGACATTAGTGACGTCATATTTTTTTAATCACCCTTAATGGGATGAAATATCGAAAGGTTGTATCGGATTCCAGAAACCCCGAAACTAATATCAACGAATATAATCTATCTATACACATAAAATTACATGTCGATGGCTGTCGAATCATGTTTGTCCGTTTATTTGTAATCAATAAAATATTTCCTGTCGAATATTAGGACTAAACCGAGAGAGCGGATAGACAGCAAAATATCTTCTTCGGTCTTATAATGTTCGCCGCGGGTAACAGCTAGTTCTTAATATAATACTAGCCCTTATCAAACAATGTCCCACTGCTGGGCACGGGCCTCCTGTACTAATTAGAGGGGTGAGGTGAGGCTTACTTAGTCCACCACGCTGGCCTAATGTGGGTTGGTAGACTTCACATACCTTTGAAATTAAGCGAGAATTAACAATGAATATTTACGTAACTTAAGAAAGTCAGAGGTATACACCATTTGGACTGGTTTCAAACATATGACATAACAACAACATACTCGTATGATATTCTCAATGTGATTTTCCTCAATTGACGTAGAAAAATCTTAAAAGAGCAGATGTTTTGTTGAATTGCCAGTACTTAACACTTATATCTAGACGCACTTTTGAAGGCTACTGCGGTTATTAATAATGTTATCATACTACAAATATATAAAAGTAAGACGAGGTGGTGCTAACTACCACATAAAAACAGCTGGATACTAAACTATTAGCTGGTGGTAGGATATTTATATCCGCCCGGATAGCGACCACCGTACACAGGGCGAAAAACCCGCCATAGTGGCACACGCAAGTGTGTCGCGTTCCGGGATCAGCCAGTGTACATCCGGTTTTTGTCGGGGGTCTGGAGTTGGGGTACAATGGCTGTTTTACGGCCTTCTTAGTACTCTGACACTAGACCCTCGACCCCTTCTTCACCTTCTTGCCCATGGCGTAGTGTGAAGAAGCAGGCCGCCATGAGTGTGTTGAGTAGCGGGGATGGATCGTCTCTCGCTACTCAGTACTCTATTTGGACCGCACTGCGCTTACCATCAGGTACAGTGCGGTCACTTTGCCGTGCCAGGATAAAAAAAAAAAAAAAAAAAACTATCAAGAACTGAGAGTAGCACACATTTTGTATAATCTTGTCTAAAAGCTGAAACTTAATCAAGAAATCATATTATACACACAGATTTTTCATTTCGACATTTCAGGAGAATGAATAACGCGTCGAATCCTTATATCTATACAAATAATCATTAATTCCTGTACGTGTTCATATTTTAGTAGTCGTGCAAATACAACATTGTCGATCGGTTTTTTCATTAAAAGACGGGGCATTTTAATTTACGTACTCGTACATGATCCGTTTAATATGGCCATATAAATAATACCTGACAAGGGTTTGTGAAAGTGGTTTTTAATGAAACCTTTCGGTAAATGGCAGTAACATTATATGGGAAATTTAAATTTCGGAACATTTACTGAAGATTTCACGTGAAACTCAGTTACTGTGTATTACACTAGCAATCTGAAACAGACAACTAATGAATGTTTGTTGTTCTACACCGCCATTATGATAAAGGATGTCCTGGGTGTAGTCTCTGTTGGTTAAATAACATTGTTTTTATTGACCTAGACAAAACGCACATGATTTCTTAATAACTAAAAGCAAATAATGAAATAACAATAAACTTAATTTGTCAAAGAGTATTTTACGCTTTGAACTAGCATGATTTATTCAATTTATAAATGTTTAGTAAAAATATTTGAGCTTATTAAAAGTTATATCTTGAATGTTAAAAATATTACTCATTACTCAAAAAGTTTTAAACACCACCAATACTATGCAGATCTAACCGATTTTAAAAGAAGATACTGATTTAAATACTTCTGTGTGCTTCCAACATTTTCCCTGTACACACTACACAGCGGTTAAAAAGGTAAAAAATATTATATACAGAGCATTGTTTGCGTTTGATAAGTATCGTTAGTGCATAAAATAAAATGTGTGGAGTAGACATTCAATTAAATTTGTAATTGTTGCTCAGACAAGGAATATAGTATTATGTTGGTTAATTCAGACATTAACATTATTAAAAATACGGAAATTAAACTCATGTAAAAACATTTATTTCAGATAAAATGCAAATGTGGAGTCCCATCTCGATATCATGACCTTCAGTTAGTTACTTAAAAGTATTAAATTTAATACTACGAGTATTATTTATACGAGATTTAGAAGAGCTTTGTTTAAATAGGATAAAGTTGCTTGCTATTGGTGCTTAGAAAATAAATTAATATTTACAAACATTTCAACCTTCCAGGCCTCTTTGAAAGGGCAACTCATTTATATGTTTGGTATCGTTCGTAGTATAAATTGTGTAGTTGATAAAAAAATTTAGTACTGAGAGAAAGGAGCACTTACAGACAACGAAATAGATATCACAAGTTTACCTACTAGCATACTAAGAATGATAATGAAAGTATGACATCTTGAGCAAGACCTTTTTTTTATACATGAAGCCGCAAACAAGCAAGTGGGCTCACCTGATAGTAAATGATCTCGGGCGCCATAAGCTTCCTGCTATAGTTAATGCGTCTTCACGGTTAACTAAATCAATATTTACTCAAAGTTCAGCTCATTTGTGCACACGACGCAATGTATGTGTGGAATTTGTAGGCACAATTTTTATTGTGTGAAGATCAATAAGTAGGACGACCGCTGCCGCGTCGCTACCGCAAAAATCAGAACCATAATTTATTTTCAATCTCACGCTCTGATATTGCTGCGCGTTGAAATGAATCGAATTATCTGTTGAGATGTTATAACGTATTTAAAACAATATTACTACACCACTACGTCAGCTTTAGATGAGTTCATAGTTTACGAGTGCCTGGGTATAACGAACAAACTTTCAGGGTATTTTCCTAATCAAGTAAACACTACGATGAACACCCAAAAGCGACTGTAATAAATACCCATCCTAAGACTATCATACACAAGTCACAATCAGAAATTAGTAAAGAAGGTAAAGGGTTTTACTATGAAGTGATACCTTGTCTTCTTCAGAGTCGCGGTAATTTCGTCACAAAACTGATTCGTGTGTGATAAATGATAATGAGTATCAATACCTAAGACATTAGAATGTCTTACATTCTTAATACAAGCTATTGACTTGGGAAATGAGTAAAAATAAATTACCTTTTGGTTTGGTTGGTTTAATTCACCCAATAGTAACGCACCTAGACCTGACCCTACTCTAGGTCCAACCTATGTCGTGAGTTTAAAAAACTATCCTTGTAAAACCGTAGCCCATCGGCTACGGTTCCAAAATCCAGACTTGGAAATAATATTTTTTGATCACACAAAACATTTTTCTCGATGAGGGTAACGAACTCGTGGACTCTTGTTCAAAAGCCGGCTATTTGCCCGCTGCGCCACGGAGGCTATTAAATCTTTGTAGGCCTGGGTTAACCACAAACTGATACCCGAACAATAAAAGCAGTTGGATTTTTGGTGCAGTGTAGAACGTCGTATTTTGTATATAACTTAATTTAAATTACTTTGCTTATCTAAAGGTCAATTTCAACTTTTACTGCTGGGCGTTCCTGATTTCTATTATCTACTGCATGGTCTACCATCCTAAGTGAACCGAAAACATGATAATATACATAAACCGTAATGCGTAATGATCTACACTTGTCCCGACTCCGTCAGCTTTAAAGATATTTTTGTTCATCCTATTTCCACCGATTTTCCTCTACATGAATTTTCTGCCATCGATTATAGAAGTGGTTTGTTATTTTCAGCGCTAGAGCACGCTCATGGTAGCTAACACCAGGATCCACTAATCAGTTGCAAGTTTTTACATGTGTGTAAATTATTTTTATGTGTGTGTATTCTTCGCATTGGTTGCAGTTTACAAACCCCATAAACAAAAATCAGAGTATATTATTTTTTATAAATTGATTATTTCTCTCTTTATTTGGTTTAAGTAGTATTTTGTCATACACTGTGCCATAATTTTATGATTACTAGATGATATTTTTTATTTCTTTTTTTTTAAATCACTAAGCTAACAAAGCTCGTTAACATTTTACGGATTATAAAACTATTTGTTCTGACTCCTGTTAGGAAGAACAACAGAAAACTTCTCAATTCTCAGCCATACGAATAACTTTTGAGTTTAATAATCTAATCTGCATGGAGATTCATTAGGAATAGAGCAATATTGATGATTGTCGTTCTAGCTATTTGCACCCTACTCACTAGTTGTAAATATCTCTCTAACTATTAAAGAATGTTCTGAACAAGACATTTGACAGGCAAATCGTAATTAGATGGTACGTCATGCTACTTGTAGATGCATTTACAAAATCAAACAAATATACTGAGCATTGATTAACCCCTGTTTCTCGTCATTATTGACATCAGAACAGTTTATATATCCAGAGTAATGGAGCCAGGAGCCACTGAAATCGTTCAGCCACAAATTACTGGCATGTTGCCATGCTATATACTTATCATCTAATATCTTTTCATATTCCACGCATCTGACAAACAAGTCACGTTTCCTAAATCTATATTGTACTACTGGGTAAGCATGAATCCAAGCAAGTTTTAAGACCATCTGGTACAAACAGCCGCGTCCCTTAAAAATGCTCATATTCTTTGACATGTTGCTAAAAAATGTATTGAGATTTTGTCCAGTGAACTAAAGACAGAACTATCAGCATTTGATCGGACTACAACAAATAAAAATTAAATATTAACTATATGGAGGGTAGAAACATTGCACTATACTTTCGTGACGACATACAACTCAGTCACCCCCGTGACTATGAAGGCTGTAAGGCCTTCGAAACGTCGGGTTAAAAAAGTAAAATAAACTGCGATAGAAATCGTAAATTTCGTTTTATTTCAATGTATAATATTCGCGTAAACATAAGAAACCATTATGTGCTTTTATCTATAATACTACAAATCACATGTAGTAATATGTATTTGTCGTTCCTAACTTTAATTCATATTATAAATAATGTTCGCGTCAGGATATTAATTAACAACGTATTATTAAATGTACGTACGTACGGTTTGTATAATTGTATTACTTCGTCAGCAAGTCTTAATTACAGTTTTCTTCACTTTAGTAACCTCCATGAAGTGAAAGAAGAAATAATTAAAAATATAATTAATTTACTTAGAAATTCTGTATAAAAAAGTCGCTAATAAATGTTTGTAGTAATAATAATATAGTACGTAATGTAACGTAATAAGTACAAATTGGATATGTACTGATTTTTCAATGGGAAACCGGAGAAAATGTAAAGTAAGATATCCATTGCTTAGCTAAGGCTAAAATATAAGTAACGATCGGTAAAAATGTTCGATAATAAAGCCGATTTTCCGTTAACTATAGACGATTACGCTAAGGTACTTAATTTTTAGGGTTTTTCTTGAAGATTCCTATCAATATTATCATGTAAGGTGTTATATTTCACTTAAATCGTGTCAATAATACGAATTAAAACATGTGGGAAATTGCAAGTTGGAAGGAATGCAACCCTTAGCACTGCTATCCATAAAACAAAACATAAATAATTTTAATGACCACTAATATCAATGACCCTAGTAGACCTTAGACAGTATGATAGTATATACTGTCATGGTGGATCAACAAATTTACATATCTATTAAATTCACTAGTAATAACTTGCTTGGATGTGATGCTTTTCGACTTCAGAAAACATTTTAGTTGTAGTAATGATGATTTTGTCATTAAAGAATAATCTCCACTGTAAAAATATTATTTTAAGTAGTTAGGATCCCGGTAAATTATCTCAAAAATACACCGTTAACAAAAACAATTTTAAATCCCGAAAGGATTGATTGTATATTTTAAACACTTGAGGGGGAACGAGTAGCAAAGTTTATACGGCAAATAGTATTTTTCTAGACAAACACACTTGATACTTAATTTTAATGATCTATCATGCAATCAACATATTATGTCCGGGTTTTTCATAAAATGTATCCCCTAAGGGATATAATGGAAGAAGAGGGGGAGGGGGCGAACTTTATACAGGAAATAATATTTTACCGGTTAAAGTAACTTGAAATATGTATTCTCAAAAATACAAATAATGAAACACGTATGTCGGCGTTATCTATAATTTAAAAGCTAAGTGGAGAAAGGAGGTGGCAAAACTTGTATTGTCTAAGCACGTGAAGCTGCGAGCATAACATTTACGAGCCTGTAGAGCTGCATTTAACAGACATTTTTTTTCAAATCTTACTTTAAGCGTTAAAAAGCAAACACTGATCGTTTCAAAAAGTTCAAAGCAATGCAACTTGTGTACACACGTTTCAATTTAACTTGCACGTAGTTAGTAATATAGTAGATTTTCAACAAATTGCTCTTGGTAATCCTTATCACGCACAAGGGCCCTATAAAAGAAAAAATATCCTTGTGGATCATAGAAGAAGGCTCTTTCAATTCGCATCTCAAGGGAAATAACAGTGTGGCTCGATCTAAGAAAATTATCTTTGGTGCCTACGATGAGCCAGGTTGAAGAGGTAACAGTTATGATACTCATGCAATCAGCACTTTATATTCAAAATATTTCTGAACTGGTAACTTTATCAGCGGTTAACGTAACGCATTCATATAGAAATGATTGTCTTCCGGTTGTAATAATAATAGTGTTTTTACTGCACTTATTTAAATACTAAATAATATAGTCGTCAATAAAAGACAATCATAAATATAAAATAAAGTAAATTAAATCTCTCTGAAGACTGAATACCCGCCGAGCGTCTGACACCAGCTTCATTGACACCGCCAGCTGACAACACCATAAGACACCATGTGTTCAGGACTTTATGGTCGAAAATTCTTCTACAAATTAAATGAATTGTTTTTCAATAATGTTTTCATAAGTTTATGTTAACATATAACTATCCCAGTAACGGCTTTAATTCTTTCTGAGGAACATATTTTTAGGAAAAAAATGACCTGTTATCTACTGTAGAGGGTACAGACAAAAATTGTGAACAAACATTAGAAATTACAACTGTGTATGTATTACTTATGCATAATACGTACAAAATAAATATGTATCGTGTAAATATGTGCCATGAGTATATCCAGAAATCGGGGTTTCTCGATACTACCCGGTATATTGTATTATCAAAATAATGTATATGAAATAAAATGTTTATTGAAATCTGGAAATGCTGCGATGACAATATTAATATAGTGAATTAATTTGAGACGATTTAAATGGTCAGGCAGTAATCTAATCCAAGCTAGGAATTGATCGCGTATGTGCGCTTTAATCATAGGGGTGGTTAAATTGATGGATCCTCCGGCATATATTACGTAGACAGCTCTACCTAAGGCCGTTGTGATCTATAAAGTTTGGAATGTTCAATGTCCTCTAAATTACATCCTGCATACAAATCACCATGGTGCCATAACAATATTGCCTTAGAATATATATAAAGACGCCACGACACACGCTAACAATAACAAAGCAAGTGATAACCTCATAATTATATTTCTTCGTGTTTATCTTCCGTAGGCACGTTGCTTATATATAATAAGTAAGAATATCACTAGATGCAATATACTTACAATGTAATTATTTCTAACTCAAACTTACTTACAATGTGATATTCTACGTTCCTTCTTACGATCAAAAATAATTAATATAGGGTTTTAAAAGTTTGGTGTAATGAGTTAATAAACAATGTCATGATAAAATAATAAATCATTATTTTATATACATGGGATGCAACACAACCTTCAGGGCGCTTGTTCTAATCACATTATCGGATTTTCACCTGTCAGGCGTGACTGAGGCGATGGCTTTCTATATGGTATGAATTAGATAGAATAATAAATAAATACATCCAACAGTCACACACATCGTTCTGATACCACACTAGGTAAAACCTGTACGAGGGACTGCGGTCCCACAATACCCACACACGAAACAAATATCTGTCCGTCATACAGACATTTGTCTTGGTGCGGGAATCGAATCCGCATTAGGCCAGCGTGGTATACTAAGGCCTAACCACTCTCATTAGTAGAGGTGGCCAGTCAGTGCTCAAGAGTGGGACAATAATTATATTGTTCCTCTCAGATATGGTTTTATTATATTATAATTTCAGTTATTCTTATGAAAAATAGTTCAATGAGTTAATAAAAACAGGATAACTATTAGAATATAGCAAAAATGACATCAAAGCCTCTTAAAATAGTATAAAACTTTTAATTAAAATAACCTTACATTAATTGTAGTTTGTCAACTAAGATTATTTTTAATCAGCATCAGTTCATATTTGTGCTTGGCATATTGAAGTGTATAGAAACAAAACATCAAACGAAAGACGTTACGACTTCGATACTTGTAGACTTTTATGATAAGCCGCGTAGCATTGTATAGCGTGGAGGAAAAAGCGTAGCGCTGATGTAGAACAGCTGTGAGTAGCGAGCGGCTACGCGACAGCACGCGTTGAACGGTTATTAAGAGGATAAACAAAGCAATCAGCCTCCGTGATGTCCCCATAGTGCATATAAATCTTAAGAAAAGATAAAATATTTCAACAAATTTTTCAACAGTCCAACACAAAGTAGGGTTTAAAGTTAGAGTTACTTTCGTTTATAAGTACCTATCTATTTGTTGACATATAATAAATTTAACTGGAATGATAAATTTAAACATTCCTATACGTCATATACAGACATAATAAATATACAAACTGTATAAAGAGGTATTTATATACATTGTTACGAAAATTTTGAGATGAGGTGCAATATAAAAGATATAATGCTTATGATGTATGCTTGTTTTTGGTTATATGTCTTGCACCTAAACATTTTTGACTGAAGGTACATTATATTAATATTTTACACACTCTCTTACATACACTCATTCATTAACATTATACACAAAATAGCACACATAAACATATATTGTAAAAAATAATTAAAATATATACATATATATCTGGTGTAGTAGCCAATATAAGTATTTTGTTTTGTTTAGATCGTAGTAACTAGTTGTAGATTGTGTTGAGTAGCGGCGGATAGATTGGCACTGCGCTTACCATCAGGTGCAATGTGGTCACTTTGCCGTGCTAGAAAAAAATACTTAAAACGTTCCTTAATTTTAATCAAATATTACTTATGTATCACTATAGTGTATATTCGCAAATACATAAATGTATTGTTGTTATAAAATTTATATTATATGCACAGGCCGTATACGTTTCTTCATAGGTAACTCAATTAGCATACACTAAAACCTTTAGAAGCTAATCTCCCTTGCCAAAGGGAGATTAGCCTGCTTCTAAAGGCCAAATTCAAGAAGATTTGTCGGCCACAGAAATATCCATTTTGAGATCACTGCAATATTCGCGGACCTACATTTCCCGAGCAAACGGAAATTCAATCACTCCACTCTAGTTGAAAGATATGTAAGTAAAACTCACTTTATGTATATTTCTTTTAAGTTTTGCAGACACAATTTAAAGAAAAGGTAAAAAGCCTACAAGGAAAAACATATAATTCGTATTTGCGCAGAACAACCTCGCAAGACCTGTGACCTCGCTTCAAACTTAGTTAGAGCAAACTTTTCTGAAGCAAGACATCCATAGAATATAATCACTCGTCGCCTTCGTAGGATTCTGGGCGTTAGAGTCACGTGTCAATACGGTACTCTACATTCATAAACGGGTATAAATTATGTAGCAACTGTGTAACAAATAGGAAGTTTTGCCGGCATTCGTTTGTCGTTCATATACAATATTTTTATATAAATGTCGCGATTAGTACAAAGAAAAGAGAAAGGATATTTAATTGCGTTGAGTTAACAAAGAGACAATCCTATACAAAAGAAAAACAACTAACAGGGATTAACTCTGACCGTTTGGACAAACCGTTTTCCTTTCAATTATATTCTGCTAAGAAGATACTTGTTAGTAACAAAACATGGATTTGTCTTATCAACACCGAGTTTTTTTCATAAGTGCATACATTTTGTTTTGTTGCGATTATCAAATCAGAAGATGTGTAATTTGCCTATAACCATATTTTCCAGTCTATGCCTTCGTAACGCTATCCTTCGTAAGCTTTGTTTTAATTTTATAACATATGATCACGTTTATATATCCAATGTTGTAGGCACAAGCGTTACTATTGAATCCACAGTTCGTCGAGCCACTTCATTCCGAAGATAATATGATGTTGAATAGGACATGGTGTGGTCTCATAAACATAAAATATTAATAATTAATAAGTATTCTTAATTTATTATAATTTTTTTTTTTTTTATACCACGTTGGTGGCAAACAAGCTTACGGCCCGCCTGATGGTAAGCGGTTACCGTAGCCTATGGACGCCTGCAACACCAGGAGTATCACATGCGCGTTGCCGACCAATAATACAAGCTTTGCTCTTTAGTCTGCCCGCGTTAATGTGTCGGTTGGTTGGTTATCATTTTATTTACTTCTGATGCCTATCTAAATAATACGCAAGCCTCACTTTGAATATTTATAAAAATTATATTTATCAACCGATTTTATTGATATGAATATTTAACACGAGGAAACTTATACATTGGGTATATATATATTGGAGGCTAAAATGCTTCACCTATTTCATTGTGGATATTAATGTAACCTCACGTGCAAGCTCACAGACGAATAGATAAACAAAATTATGTTTACAATATCATTGTTTATAAATTCAAAGCTGAAGTCTACCACTCAGCTATGGGCCAGCATGGTAAATAAGGCCTATTAAATGTAATTATTAGAGGAGGTCCGTGCCCAGTAGTGAGGCACTGTATAATATAGGCATGACATTATATTATTATTTGTATTTATGGATCAAAGCAAATAACTAAGGAAATGAATGAATATCTAACCTTTCATCGAAATTCATTGAACCGTAAGAACAGAATTCAATATAACGATTTGAATTTCGAAGTATCTGTATTTTTGCTATCTCTGTAAGATACAATTTCATATCTAATGATTTTGGGAATATAAATCCCCGTGCTAGTTAAAATTAGCATGTTTATTTATTTAACACTTTATACATTTATGTATAGGCGGACTTAATGCCAGAGGCATTCTCTGCCAGTCAACTTGAGGTAGAATTCTGAATTCGGCACCTATACAATCTGTTTGAGTGAGTTCTTTCCACAACTAAGCACAATTTATCTGGGATTGGACTATCCTGTGTGTAGAGATGTCAACAGGCGCGTAACAACAAACAAACAGATATAATAGCAATAATACAATGACTTTAAAATTAAAAGTTTTTTCTTTACACATATCAGGTGCAGACTTTGCTTTCTACGGTTTGTTTTTCCTTGGCCTTACACAAAACTTTTGAATACAAGCACAGCACAGGTACTAAATGTAATCTTAATATTAACATAAAATAATATATATGTAAATATTAAATAGAAAGTTATGCACAAAAACTTTTGAACAAATTTGAATAGAACTTAATATTGACTCTCTAATAAAAATATGTGTTATATTAAATGATTGTCCCCATTATCTGGCAGAACTGATAGGGAATGATTTTAAATATCTAACCTAACGTGTATTAAAGCCGTGTTGAGCTTTGAAACCCATGAGTCACTGATGCAGTCGCACAAGGCTTCAGTACATGATCATATTGCATTATATACGAACAATAAAAGACAAAGAAGGGAAACAACATTTGGTCACTAATTGTAGTCATCAGTTGCCAGTAGCTACAACACATAGGTAGATTAGTCAGTGTGTCAAGGCATCAAAATCTATATAAATAAAAATCAATGTCCGTATGTTTGTCCTCTATGAACTCCTAAACTATTTATCCGATTGATGAAACTTTGGTGAGCTGTTCATCATACGCCTGCGATGGCCCAAAAAAATAAAAGAACTCGCCAGATGGCGCTGCAAAACATCAACTTCAATGCCGTTCAACCGATAGCAATTAATCGAATTTACTTTACGTGGCATTACAACGCATGCTGAGTGCAGGTAGTTAAAAATAAAAAGAACCTATACTGCTACCCTTACCTATACCGACAATAGTGTAAGGCATAAGTCTAGCTAATCTAGTTGGACAACGAAGTCACATCACTATTCATGCGTCATCTAGATGTATAATTATATCGACTTAATCTCTATTTAAACAAAATTATTAAAGTTTAGACCCACGGCAAATATCACGACGTATTATAAATAACTGTTTTTATTATATTTATACGAGTGTTAATAATGCGTAGCCAGGTCTGATTACAAGGTTATTAATGGTTCAGGTTATTTAAAAACAAAGATTACTTAGTAACACTAATTAAGATTTTTTACACAAATTGAGCGCGGTCTTATACAAATTCGGCTTCGATAGAAAGTTCCGTTATTAAGATATGTACTCGTAGACCTTAGAGTATTTAACACCTACTCTAAGTCGTAGACATATAGTTATGTGTTTATATATAAAAGAAGTAACTGACTGACTGACTGACATATCAACGCACAGCCTAAACGGCTGGGGTTAGAGACTTGAAATTTTGACAGTAGGTACATTTTATGACATAGACATCCACTAAGGAAGGGTTTTTGGAAATACCACCCCTAAGGGGGTAAATTAGGGAATGAAAGATTGTATGAAAATACTTCATTTTTGAAGTCAAATTCATGAAAAATTGTATTTGGCCTTTTAGTCAAAAATAAATATTTCAGGATTTTTGGAAATTTCACCCTAAAGGGGAAAAATAGGGGATGAAAGTTTGTATGAAAATCCGTCATTTATGAAGTTAAACGCATGAAAATTGGTATTTTGTATTATATAATTTTTGTCCCAAACATAACCTCCACGCGGGAGGAGCCACGAACAATAGCTAATTTTATAAAGCGATTCGGTCATATTTCTTATAATTTTCTTGCTACTCAAGTCATTTCTACCATTTACTTACTTACTTTACTATATTAAGTAGGTAAATTTTAATACATTCAATAATAAATAAAATCTTCTGCATGAGTAATAACTGCGTTACCTAACTTATTTTCACATTCACAAGTTGTTTGTAAAATTGTTGTACAGAATATGCTGGGAAACTACATATGTGCCGATACTAGGAATCAATATAATACGGGCCTAGCCTCGGCAACGGGACCTAGATAACTTTCGGCTCTCGAATAATGATTACATACAAGGATAATATGAATTGGTCATAGGAGATTCTTCCGACTTCTTCCTTAGAAATCGACGCGGCCGCCTTACTATTATTATGAAATTTTTTGATGTACGAGAAATTATATGAATCCCGCTAGACTTAACAAAAACCATTCCAAAGCGTAAAAATATTTATTTACTTTTAGATTTGTTTTTCCGCAAGATACTAAAGCTAATAGGTATCAGCTTACATTGATAATAAATATAAAAAAATAATGATAGATTTATATAATATATCCAAATATACGATATCCATACACACCATATTCATATATTATATTAGAAGGTAATGTGATAATTCAGCCACTTCGCCCAGCATAAGATTCCAAGCTTTGACTTTGAAGCCCTATCGTGATATGGATGACCTGATTCGAGGGAGAGTGCTTTCCAGAGAAATATAGCTTGAACCAAGGATGAGTGAGTGAAATTAGATTTATAAGTTAGACACTATAGGAGAAAAGCGACGATTATTATCATGGCTATTACAAAGATATTGAAAAATCAAGACAAATAATCAGACAGATCAAGAGTATAGTCGGTTGCCAGAAGGGTTAAATCTTGCGTAAGTATATTCTTGGCCTTAGGAGGTAGGAAATTCTCCAGACAGTATAGAACACGTAGACAATATACTTATCACTATAAAATTAATATAAAACATTTGGGCTTGCATTGTTCCTTTTAGAACTTTTAGAATGTTGTCATATGCTTATAATAAAATGAAATTGACGAATATCATTTCAATAACACCCAACAGTGACGCAAATTTATCATATTAATGATAATATGCCCGCCCTATTAAACAATGTAACGCAAATGAAGATACAATATATAAAGTTAATTCGCAAACTGAAATGATGTAATATCCGCCCTAGATAAAATAAACAGACAAAATTAAATGAAAAAATGAAAAAAATGAAAATGAAAATAAATTTAATACCACAAAATACACAATTCACAAGTTATACAAGAACAATAATAAAAAATAAAAAAATCGCTTGACAATGTATTTTGCTGACATCAAAATGTACAAAAAATGATAATGTCCTTTGATTTCCTCACTAGGCAAGCCTGTATCGAGGAAATCTTTATACGGGAATACATTTTTGATGTTACATAGTACCGATATTACAATAGTAGCTTAACTTACAAACTTACAAAATAAATTGAATTACTTAACTTACAAAATAAATAGTGAACATTGAAGGGAACAGTTTAACTAATTAATATAAAGAAATTACATTATAAAATGTTAAAATAATTAAGGTGTTGGCATTTTTGTATTGCAAAAAAAAAAATGTATATAATTACTAAATGATATATATAAATACTAATATATATTACAATGATTATTATATTGGGAATAATTTATTATGTGTAGCAGTACTGTCAACAAGGGATATTTAATACAACTTCGGTTTTGTCGTAATTTAGTGAAATGAGCCATTTAAATATTAATGTTTTCGCTTCCTTTACTGTTTTATTTTTAATATCACAATATTTAGCAACACTGTTATATACATGCGCTCTTATAAATTCGCCAAACCTTTGTGCAAATCTGGTGTTGACGGATGGGGTAGGTAGTCTATAAATTCTACGACTCGCTAAAAACTCATGATTGTACAAGGATTTTACTGATTTATGAACTGAAAGGGATGTTGTTAAAATAAAGAGCTGACGGACACTCAAAACTTCAGCGTCTTTATAGACTTTGGAGGTAGGGTATCTATATGGCTTATGCAGCATTGCTTTTAGAACTGATCGCTGAGCCCTCTCAGCTTGAATGATATACGTTTTGGCAGCACTCCCCCAGCATGTTAAGCAGTAACTTATAAGGGACTGACAAAGCGCGTAATACACACTCTTCAGTGTGCTCATACATGCTACATTACGGAGATTTCGCATTATACCTACAACTTTTCTGACGCGTAACGACAGAGCTTGAATGTGTTTTTTGAACGTAAGGTTTTCGTCAATGTGCACGCCAAGGTATTTATAAGATTTTTCGCGTAATAACGAGTCGCAAAAACAAGAAGAATTCAAATTGCATGTTACATCGTGGATTTTAATATTTATGTTATTTGTAGGAGCAGAAGCAGCGGTTTTATAAAAACACAGGAAGGTAGACTTTTTCGTGTTGAGTGTAAGAAGATTTTGCCGTAACCACCAAACTATTGCCCCCATACCACGGTCAACTGATGAACAAACTGAGTTCCAGGAAGAGCCGTGAAAGATCACTGCAGTGTCGTCAGCGTAACAAAGAATATCTGCATTTGCAATGCTTAAGTCATGAATATCGTTGATGTAAATAAGAAATAGCGTGGGTCCAAGAATGCTGCCCTGAGGTACTCCGAAATTCATGTACTGCTCACTACTAATTGTTTGACCTATTTTTACGCACTGTCTCCGCTCCGATAGGTAGCTAATAAACCAATCTAAGGCAACCCCTCGAACGCCCATACCTTCCAGTTTTTTTAAAAGTATAGGTATAGAGACTGTGTCGAAAGCTTTGGCCAGATCCAAGAAGACACCAATACAAGATTGTTTATTGTCAAGATGTGTTGACACTGTGTCAGTAAGCAACGTAACTGCATCCTCTGTGCTTTTTCCTTTGCGGAACCCAAACTGTTTAGAAGAGATGAGGTTATGTGACTCTAGAAAATGAACAAGACGTTTATTGACTAGTTTTTCAAGTAATTTAGAAAATGCTCCTAGGAGTGAGATTGGTCTATAATTGTTTATGCAGTTCGTTGGTCCACTTTTATGAACAGGGTAAACCGACGCGAGCTTCCAGTCATGAGGGAAGGTTCCGCTGGATAAACTTAAATTTAAGATGTATGTTAGTGGTATCACAATTTCATTCTTGACGTATTTTAAAAGTGTGTTGCTAATGCCATCCATACCCGGTGCTTTGTTATTTTTCAAACCCATAATTAGCTTTTCCACCTCTTCATGATTGGTAGGTGACATAAACAATGAGTTTACTGGAGAGTTTCTTACTGTGACTGATTTCACAAGATTCGGTTGAGACTTGCTCATGGTTGTTAGAATTTGATCAGCTAGCTTTTGTCCAACTGTAGAGAAATGGGTATTGATGAAATCTACAGATTCTTGGGCGTTCAAGCAGCCGTCCAATGATAGTAATTCGTTCTGCTCTTTGTTACTGGTGGCCAAGTTACAGATATTTTTAATAGTTTGCCATAGTTTTCTCGGATTGCTTTTATTTTCTTTTAATTCTTTGTTTTGATGTTCTGTTTTAATTTTACGCAGTAGATCTATAAAGAAATTTTGGTAACGCGTATAAATCTTTTGAAGCAATTCGTTTGTCGGCTCCATTCTAGCTTGCAAGTGCAAACTGTCACGATGACGCATACATCGCATTAATCCAGGTGTTATCCATGGTTTTAAATTATACTTTGTTCTACTAACTTTTAGTTGGCGAGTATGTTTGTTTACTGTGTCTGAAAAAAGTCTCGTAAAAACTTCACAAGCCGAGTTAACTTCATTGCAACTGTTAACAATAGACCAATTAATATTTGCAAGATCGTTTTTGATGGCATTCAAATCTCTTTTTACTATCAATCGATTTGGCCTCAGAGGTTTAGGCTTATTTAGGCTAATTCCTAAAGTGACTGGATAGTGATCAGTTATGTCAAATTGACATACAGTGGCAAGCGCTGTTTCATAATTATATATATTTTTGACATAGATGTGGTCAAGGCATGAAGAGTATCTAGTCGGTTGTGTTATAGCCGGAAAAAGTCCATGCTCAGCCATAAAACATTGGTATTCTAGGCTCTGCAGGTTGTCCGAGGTATTCATTATGTCCACATTTATGTCGCCAACCAGTAAAAATGGTAAGTCATTAAGTATACTTATGTGACTATCAAGTGAAAGTAAAAAACTATCCATGTTCCTGAAAGATGGCGGGCGATACACCCCTAAGATATTTATAACCTTAGGAATATAAATAGCTAAACAATTGGCCTCATTAATGTTTGGCTCCAAGACCGTGCCACTCCAGACATCTCGGAGGTATACAACCACACCGCTGTTTTGGTTGATGTATATATTCGTTTTAAATGAGTTATACCCAGGAATTTGAGGAATAATAACAGAATCGCATAGCCAGCACTCTGTTAAAATTAAAATATCAACAGGTGTGTTCAAACGCTTTAAAGCTATAAGTAGAGTATCAAAATTTTTATGGATGCTTCTAATGTTTAAAGAAAGTAGTTTAAAATTATGATCCGATGTGAACAATTCATTGCATTTACTCGTATTGGTCATAACCTGGCACTCAATGTTGAATGAGTCTAGTTCTGTTTCTTAATATGTTTATTCAATCTATATCGACTTGTTCATTATTTAATATTTTAACTTTATTTAATGTATTCTACTTTATGTTGTATGATTTCTTTTCAATATTTAATATATGCGCACAACTTTTCTAATTATTCATCTGTAAATTAAAGATGTCGGCAAGTTATTCCTTTAACCTTATGGAACCAAAATGAATATATCATTCAGGTGAGAGGTGTAAAAGCAAATGTACCATCAGGTGGGCCACTAATATAGTCAGTGACCACGCAAATCCATTAATATTCACGTCGATAATAATAGAATGTAATCTGGTCAATCACAATAGTAGGATACACTGCATGAAGGTATGATGTGTTCATTGTACAGGCTTCGATGCAATCATCGCATCGTCGCCTTCAATAATTGGGTTTAGATTGTTGTTTATTGGCCGTTGAGGTTAATGAAAATTGACAATTCATTGTTCCTGGTATAAACCATTATTAAAAAGTCTGTTATTGTAGCGGTATTAAAATTAGTCATATGGTTTAGACTTGACATTATTACAAATCATATACTCATTTTCATAGTCCCCATTTAGTTGACTTGTTTTAAATTAAAACCACAGACTAACATATAAATAATCACATCGTTCACTCACAACGCTGCAACGCCCCAATCCCCGTTCTCTTTTGATTAGGAAGTTAACCAACCATTTTTCGACACGTTTTATGACTCTAAATCCTCTTAACTGTCGCATCGCACAAATCAGCAAGCGGAATGATATTATATATATTTTATTATGTATTTAAGTCTTCTTCGTCCCACACACTATTAACGGTTTCATTCCAAATCGATGCTTATGAGACAACCTATTAATTATATATTTGCAATAGCTCTAAATCATTATTATTCACAAAATCAATAAAATTTCCCGAATTAATATCAAGTTTTCGTGTAATAGCAGCTAACAACAACACTATTGAAGGTAACCTCTATCGTTGACTTTGAAGTTTATAATTTAGACCGACGAAAGGGCTTCGGTGGTTTATCTTTAATACCGTAAATAGTTATGGATTGGTTATAGTCTACGTATTGAATAATGTTTAAGAATAATTACTGAGTCGATAGTCTTTAATCATGGTATAAATCTAGAAAATATCACACTAGGTATCAGCTACGAATGGAAATCTGGTTGAAACTTAATACTATGCGTTTTTATCATCAATTACACATTCGTTAAAGTTACGCTGGAGTGGAATCGGCCAACTCGTTCGCTAAGTGCTTCCTGTCACCAGTTGTATGATTTAAAGCCTTTAATTAAATATTTACTGGATTTACAAAATGTAGCTTTACAGGAAGAAACTGTATTGTATATGACTTCGATTTACAGTTGTAAAAATATTTGGGAATCTAGAAAATTTGTATATTTTGATTATGTTGGCTTCTGAGATAAAATGTATTGTTTAAAAGATTTGATCTTATACTGTCGAGCCCTGTATACATTAAACTAAGGCTTTCTAAAGTTGGCGAGTCTCATGCAATGCAAGTTATGTTTGTCAAGTTTATTATACACATTTAAATAAGCAAAGTCTAACCATTATGGTTATTTTTATTTTCATTGGGTAAAAAACAAAAATACTACACGCGCCATAAAATAATGCTGTAAATACATTAACTGAATAGTTAATGTGAGATAGCATTAAAGCTCTACTCATTAAACGGATTCAAGTACCCGATAATTTTATTTAATGTTAAAGAGTCCGTGCGACCTATTTGTAGGCACGCTGACTGACTTTTGTACGCCACACAAACATTACACACAAATCATTAATATTAACTCATTTGTATCCTTAAATTCCCACGCAAAAAGAGTGACGTTAGTAAGTTTGCATATTATATGTCATAATATATCATGTCTACCTCTTTCAGTGTCGGTTTGTGGCATCATAACGCCTTATGCTACGCCTACATAATCGGGCGAACAAGCGTGTCGTTTTCTGGCGACATAAGTTGGTTGCCAGCCTTCGTTATAGTACATGACGCATGCTATGGCCACATTATAATAATATTATACCGACGCGGCATTCATCTTCTCTCATCTCAATAAAAAATTATTGCCATATGACAAACTATTTAGATATATATATGATAGACTATTTATTATAAACTAGCTTTTGCCCGTGGCTTCGCCCGCGGGGTGGTTATTTTTGGAAGAAAAGGTATAAATAAAATCCATGGAGACCCCTTAAGATAATAATAATATTAAGTATTGTTTTGAATTTTCTATAATGTGGTAAATATCACTGAGGTTTTTTAAACTCTGAAAACGCCTACGTCCATGTATGTTGTAACTCCACAGGACGCACTTAGACCTAAAAGTGCGTTACACTAATCATAAGCGGCAGCCTAAATGCTAAGGACACGAGTTTGCTCTTTAGGATTGACTTCGGAATTTCTGAGTTAAGCTCGGAGTTAGTTAACTTTAGTGCCGACATATGGAGTCATTACCTACTAAAAGTTTTACCTAGATTTAAACGTAATCGCATCATTCAGTCCCAGTTCCGTAATTACCGAAAATACAATTATCTTTAATGAACCAAATGAATGATGCATTATATACAATATTGGCTTGATTTTCTCTGATTGTATTACTAGCGTTGAATTATCACTCTATCTGGCGTTATTTAAATGAGCACCTTTAGGGACTTTACGAGCTTTGTATATATCTTATAGTATCGTAGTTATCGTATAGATACTTATCATGCAAATTATCACGAATCATTGACGAAACACGAAAATTACTTTCCCAGTAAATGATTATAACAAATTAATGTTACGTATGAAATTTTGCAGCCAGAAAAGTAGTATCTTACTAAATAGTCGGTAATTGTAACACAAGCGGTCATTAACCTTTTGTTGTCCAAATGCCGCGTGATGGCATCACGGTAGATGGCAGTACGTGACGGCGGCGACTATATTAAGTTTATTCATATTAATGTATCATGTACGTATCTTTGTGTGCATGAAATACAAAGCAAATCAAACTAGTTCTAGTATGCTTTCCGAAGTTTGATTGTCATTTACGGTGAATATTAAATTCAATACCTTATATAATTGATTTGAATAGTGATCAATTTAAATAGGTAATATAAACAGACAGTGTTTAAAGTATTTACACCTCGAAATCTATTTCAAACTGTCTACAATCATTGAGATTGTATTACGTTTTCAATAAGATACAGAGGGCATCATCTAGGTATATCTAAAAGTAATAATAGTGGAAGGGACAGCCGGCACGCAGCGGCGTGAAAACACCTAGAGGATAGTAGGTAGGGTACGTGACGCGTCGATTGTAATGAACCGAATCAATTTTGTCCATTGAGCGTTACGCACGGTCCATACGCAATAAGTCAAATAAACGTTAATAGTTTGTGAACGTAACAGCTATTAAGCCCGATTTGCTTTAATAAAAAAGTAAATGCCGATGGCATCTGAACTAACAACATCTCACTCGGTATTATTGGACAAATATAGGACACGATTAAGAATTTCGTCAAAGAAAATTGAAATACATATATGGATTTCCATGACCAGAATATTGGAATATAAAAATGATCACGAAAACTGAGCTTTTTTGTTACGATGTTCAAACTATTTAGTAGCTTAAACGAAACCAAACTAGTAAATTTCGGTTGATACATAATTTCCAATCTCTATGAATTATAACAGTTAGCGATGGAGCTAATGAGAGAACTGGTAGTGACTATTAGTGAGGGACACCTATTAAATAGTCGATAAATCAATGCCAGCTATATTAAATGGACGGTCGGCACTATAATGCCGAAGCAAGGAAGTTCCCACAATCAAATGAATTTTGGATTCTACTTGCATAGACGACGTCAAACAAAGGGATTAGAGAAACATGATACGTTGTAAGTAGCTCGATAAAACTTCGTACATGTGCCGGCCGTTTTATTTATTTCCAAGCGTGTGTTCCGCTGCGTAGACCTTTTGTTCGCTTGTTTCTTGTAAAGGACTGTCAATTACCATATAACCATACAATATACGTCTGTACTTTATGAATGTGAGAAACAGATTCAGCTTGAAGTCATTACTGATTGGTCAAGATAAAAATGAGCATATGGTAAGCGTGTTCTATCTAAGCAATAAATGATAACTACGAGCTTACACACGTACATTACAAAAGATATCATTAATTGATAAAATATACTTGAGTAGAATCTTGCCGAGCTCGCTAAGCGAGCTAGCGAAGACGCTATTAATGCTTCGTCATTTAAATTTTTCGACATAATATTTCAATTGTGTAGTAAATACTAAACATAAAATACTACAACTATTCTCCAGAAACTGACCATTTTAATTATATCATGACAGACAGATATTTGTTTCGAATCTGGATGTTGTAGGAGCGTAGTCCTTCATAATTCTAGATGCCCACGGTACAAGTTTGACCTAATGTGGGGTCAGGATGAAGTGTGTGACTGATGGGGTATTTATTATTTATGTACCGAGTTGCAAATTTATTTAAATTTTTTGCATGTCAAAAGATTGAAATTGGAAAGAGAAGCATTGTTACAGAATAGGTTACATCCATGGCTTCACTGCACAAGTCTCTCTCTCTAGTTAGATGAGAAGTTTATAAAATGACAGCTTTACAAGTAAATTGATCTTGTTAGTGAACGCCAGCCAGGGGGTGTTCTGCGGCAAGGTTTCGGTTATGTAATTGCATAGCATAATATTATGAGCATATAAATTTACGGACACTTTTTGTTAAATAGAAACGATTTCCACAAAAATGTACAGCAAGTTATGTTTTTACAAGTTTATTACGAAATGTATATAGGTAAACATATATATTATTTTTAATCCAGTCCTACATAGTCATTTTATTATAATCAAAAACTATTACTAATACTAATAAAAGAAATTTATAGTGGTAGAGCCACGCTGTAGACATATTTGTCTGCAGCATGAATGGGCCGGCTCGACCGGCATCTCACAGAAAACCAACGTAAAGTGACAGTTTACTGTCGCGTTTCGTATGGTAAGTGAGATATCCGGAGGCCCAGATTCCCCCTTCCCTTCCCTAATCCCTATTCCTGTCATTTAAGGCCGACAGCGCATACATGATACTTTCGGTATTGTGGATGTTCATGGGTGGTGGAGATCACTTAACATCAGGTGATACACGTGCTCGTTTGTCGGACTATGCAATAAAAAAAAAAAAAAAAGATACAACTATCAACCGTACATGCAGATAAAATTCTATTCAGGAAACAATAGAGTTAAATAACAGTGAATCAACTGTTAACACTCATTGGTATTATGGTTTAGATTGTAGAATATCTGTGTAGTATATTCGTGCAAAATCTTCAGATGGAAAAATATACAAAAAAGAATTCGTTAATGTTAGGTTGACGCCGCGGCGATGGCAGAAGTCGCCCCGGTCCTTCTGTTTAGGTTACGTGGGGATTCATTAATGGTCCTCTCTTGACGAGCTATTACAGCATAGCACTGGAGGGGTTCCGGCGTGTTTCTTTTAGAGGTCCCGGAATCCTGCCATAGTGCAGATGGAGACAACCATGGGGTTTTTAGCCGGTAAAAATCCGGCATATCCCGTCTTCACGACGGGAATCCAAGAGGATTTTCCCCATGAAAAAAAAAAAAAAAGGTTGCTGCGGTTTAGGCTCTGCGTCGATGAACCAGTCACTCAGTCAAGGGCCCATTACCCGTACAGTTTCCTAACAATAAATATTTCAATTGTTGTATTCAGTCTGGGTATGTCGTGCTCGCTAAAGTGTCTGTGCTTGCTGCAGCGCCATGTGCCAGGTCGGTCTCTTCCCTGTAACATGGTTGAGGAGGCCCATGGCTGACACATGCGTCATTACTCGTGAACGGGTGCGGCTTGTGTTGACTGGTCTGCTGAGACTGTTTCAGTAAGGACCAACTGCTTTAAGAAATCGAGATTTTCATCACTCTCATGACGGTCATGTGCGGCACTAGGTCTTGTAATGAGTTCTATTTCACATTTCAATAAGGCAACTTAACATACATTGAGCTACTCTAATCTAAGGTAATTAAACTTAAATTGTAATGTTGTCCTCTCCCCCCTGGAACACCGCGCGGTGCAGACGTACAGAGAAACCCTTGTAAATTAAATTAACTTTTTATCAACTTAAATAAGATTTATCAATTTAAATAATAGTGCAAAAATAGGAGTGCATAAGTGCAAGAAGTACGAAATCAACGTTCAGTTTGCCGCTATCACTTCTGAGCGCCTAGTACTTACATCTAGAGTAAGTTCATTATTTGCATCTTCCAATTACAAACAGACGTATAAATAAGTCACGCCCTTCCGGTGACTAGTTGGACAGTCAAGGCACGCCTCTCATGACTGAACCTATCATAGTCAATAACCTATCATAACACTGTTTCGCTACACAGATCCGTACTTGGAATATTATTTAACTCTGTGGTGTTTATTTTGCCCTGGTACAATGTACAGTGATGCGGAGCCATCATCGGATATTGAGATACACGAACTAGCACAGGACAAGACTGCGCCTAAATGCATTTCTACCCGCAGCAAAAGAATGCAAAATAAACCTCAAACATCGGAATTGGATAATTTTAAGGAAGAAATAAAATCATTGCTTTCGGCTCGCGACAAAGACCTTAAGAAAATTCTTAAAGAAATAAGATGTAGCAACCAGAGTATTGAAGCATCCGTCAGTCTCCTCGCAGCACAGAATGAAGAATTTAAAAAGAAAATAGAAGAATTGGAGAAGACAACGAGAGAAGACAAGAAATATATAGCCATATTGGAGGACAAGATTGAAGATTTGCAAATGGGAAGTCGTAAGAGTAATTTTGAAATAAAAAACGTGCCTAGAAAGACTGACGAAACAAAGGAAGAACTGATGGAAATGGTGGTGTGTTTAACCAAGAACATTGGATGTTCTTTTGGCAAATCTGACATCAAGGATATTTACAGGGTTCGAGCCAAAAAAGAAGGAATACATAACACTCCTATCATAGTGGAAACGTCCTCTACACTAATAAAGACTAAAAATGAGCAAAGCCTTTAACATCAAACACAAGACAAAACTTTGTGCCCTGCATTTAGGAATGCGTTCAAAAGAGGATACCCCCATCTATGTTTCGGAGCAACTAACTGCAAAAGGTTCCCGCTTGTACTTCCTGGCTCGAGATCTTGCCAAATCCGCCAAATACAAATTTTGTTGGACTGCATATGGTAAGGTATATGTAAGAAAAAGTGAAAACTCTCGTATTATATGTATTAAGTCTGAAGCTCAAGTTCAACAATTGCTTCAAGAACAATGACTATGCCTGTTATCAATCTATGAGTGCTTTACCGTTCATTTTTGTTTTTACTTTTTCTTAAATGTTGCAATTTTTTCAAATTCAAAGTGTAAAAAAATTATATATATTACGTGTTTTATCGCAGCTAGACGGCTGCTTGTTGTACATATAAGTTACTTAAAAAACACTTTTAGATTGATCCATTTAAACATACACATTCTCTCACTTTCACATACACGTACAAATATAATAATAAATGAGTATTCATTACCTTTCAACTCGTCCATTCATCTTATTTCCCAAATATTATTATATCGCATCTTACACTTAATAACTATTTGTATATCAACATTTCCGTATATACATATATACACACCCAAGCAGACACTGACATATACACTCTACTCATACATTCACATTACATATATACATAATACAAAATACTACTCGGGCCTAAAGAAACAAGGCTACACACTGCTGAAAACTCGTACATACTTGCCATATTCTATTGATACAACATTAAACACTAGTACATACATACGTTTTTCTCTCCTTATAATATTGTATACCAAGTTATGCTTAAACATCACTCAGATCTTAATACGTATTAGATCTACTCAATATGGTTTTATTATATTCAAATTTAACAATATCATCACCTCTTCCAGTAACGATTACTACAGAAATACAACTCGCTCACAAATACACTACTGCACTACTGTACTGAACTACTTTACTTTTAATTATGGATAGCTCTCTTTCAATGTTGAAAGATATAGACGACACCAAAATAGCACATGCTTTTGAATGCGACATCGAAGACCTTAATGAAAATATTAATGTGAGTAATAACGATCTTACGATTATCTCTCAAAACATAAGAAGCATTTACAGTAATTTAGATGACTTAAATTTGACTCTAAATACTCTTGACTTTACCCCAGATATCCTTATCCTAACCGAATGCCGACTCAACCCAGATAAATCCATCCCATATCTATCTGACTATGTTTCTTATGCAACAACCAAACATCTTAATCAAAACGATGGGGTTGTGGTGTACATTAAAAATGATACAGTTATAATCAACGTGAAAGAAATTTGATTAAACTGTGCATCTTGTCTCCAAATAGCTACATCAAGTTGCATTATTCTAGGTATATACCGTTCCCCTTCCAATCCCAATGCTGAGCCCTTTGTCAATTCTCTCAACTCACACTTACAATCGATATGCACACATGGAAATATAGTACTAGCTGGGGATATCAATATTAATATAATTCCTAAATTAGATGAAGTTTCATATGAGCGGAATAATCGAGTAAACTACCTCAATATGTTATCCATGCATGCTTTAACTCCCGGACACATCATTCCGACTAGAGAAACCAGTTGTTTAGATCACTTCATTCTAAAATTACAAAACACCAAATTATCAGCTAAAATTGCCGTTTTACACACAACTATAACCGACCATTACATGATACTACTAAATCTATCCTGTCTAAAGAATTCAAATAAATGCATAAAATATAAAAAAGTAACTAATTTCAAGAATGCACTTACTAGCCTGGCAGACAAAAACATAATGAATCTTCTTAACTGTGATGACCCTAATACTTTGGCTCAATTACTCATCGACAAAATAAGTAAATCCTTACAAGATAATACTGCAATCATTTACATTCCTAAAAGTAAACGCATTATCAAACCGTGGATAACTTCTGGTGCTTTGAGGTGTATAAGAAACAGAAATAAATTACATAAGAAACTGCGCTTAGATCCTTATAATGCAATTCTTATAATTACTTTCAAAAGATATCGTAACTTTTGTAACAATTTAATTAAAAAACTTAAAAGAGAATATGATAGAAAGAAGTTGTCTGATACCACTAAAAACTCTAAAACGCTTTGGAAAAATATTAAAACAATTACTAGCATGAATAAATCCAAATCAAATAATACTAAACTATTATATATTAAGTCCTCTCCTTCTGAATCTATTAATTATGTTAACGATTATTTTGCTAATATTGGTAAAAACCTGGCCCACCGTATTTTGTCTGAATCCAACTCACAAAATAACACTACAGACGAAACGGATAAAGCACTACTAAATTCCTTCGTCCTTTTAGAAACCGACCTCGATGAAGTGAAGAACATACTTATGAATCTAAAATCTGATAGTGCCCCTGGCTGGGATAATATCCCAATCAGTTTCCTTAAACTAGCAAATGAGGATATTATACCCGTAATTTGTCATTTGACTAACTTATGTTTTTCTAAAGGTATTTTTCCATCACTTTTAAAACATTCTATTATCACCCCTATACACAAAAGTGGAGATGAGAAAGACGTAAACAACTATAGACCGATCTCCGTATTACCGTCAATTTCAAAGATAATAGAAAAACTCATAAATAAAAGATTAATAAATTACCTTGAAAAATTTAGCTTGCTATCCGATACACAATATGGTTTTAGAACTGGGCGATCCACCGAAGATGCTATTACAGCACTAAGTTCTTCTATTGTTGATCATCTGGATAGCGGAAGAAAATGTTTAGCTACTTTTGTGGACCTCAAAAAAGCTTTCGATACGGTTCACATCCCTATTCTAATAAAAAAGTTAGACAGCATGGGTATAAGAGGTAATTGTCTCTCACTATTTGAAGACTATTTAAGTAATCGAAAGCAAAAAGTCAAAATTGAGAACTATATAAGTAAGGAGTTAGATATTAATTTCGGAGTCCCTCAAGGAAGTGTCCTAGGCCCTACCTTGTTTTTGATATACATTAACAGTATGTGTAATCTAGATATTGATGGGGCAAAGATAGTTTCTTATGCTGATGACACTGCCGTGTTATTCTCAGGCAAAACTTGGCATGAAGTTCGGATAAAAGCTGAATGCGGACTTGCTTCGGTCGCTCTATGGCTTAAAAGAAACCTACTTACTTTAAATTCAGACAAAACAAATTTTATGTGTTATTCTTTATATACACATACTCAGCCCGACAAGGATTATTGTCTTCGTATCCATAATTCGTTAGGAACTCATGATGATAAATGTATCTGCCCCAGCATAGGCAAAGTCAGCTCTATTAAGTACTTGGGTGTCTGGTTGGACCAAAGGTTATCATGGTATTCACAAATAGAAGCAGTTAGTAATAGAATAAGAAAGCTCATATGGATATTTAAGACCTTGAGACATGTAGCCACTAATAAGTTACTTAAGAACATTTATATAGCACTAGCACAGTCCATTTTAGGGTATTGCATACCTATTTGGGGTGGAGCTGCAAAAACGAGGTTTTTAGACTTAGAAAAGGCACAACGAGCCTTGATAAAGGTCATGTATTTTAGACCATATAGATATCCCACTGACATGCTCTATTCAACCAGCCAAATATTAAGTGTAAGAAAATTATACATTTTACGAATTGTTCTCAAAACACACAAAACACTTATATACGACCCAAATAATGAAAATAAAAGAAGAAAAGATAAAGTGGTTGTAACTAGAGCTGTTACTACAAAATTTGCTAGTAACCAGTTTGTAAAAAACTCTGGTTTAATATATAACAGTGTAAATAAAAGCCTAAAGATATACCCTATGAAACAATATCATTGTAAAAATACAATAATTAAATGGTTAATTAACATGGACTATGATGAAACCGAGTCACTTCTGAAAATTATAGAATAGAGATTATCACACACAACACGCACACACACACACACATGCACACACACACACACCTATTTACTTTTTTTTCTGTTTAGTTTTCCTGATGTTTGTTTTATTTTATTTTGTTTAATTTTTAGTTGTAACTACTCTGTGCAAATGTTTTTTTTTTGATAAGGAGAAGCGGAGTCTTCTGGCACAAGTATTTTATTACTTAATAGAAGGCTCCAACCTCGCATTCGAATATTACTGTTTGTTGCCTAATAATAAATAAATAAATAAAATAAAAATAAATATGACCTATGATTATAATTATATGACCAAATATTGTTAACCGGTGTGATAAGAGCAACGCTATAGTTTCTTGCCCGTTCTTCTCTAGCCAGAATGCATGCATGAATGCATTCCGAACTGGCGGTAGAGTGAAAAAATTGACAGATTTTTCATTTTTGGATGTTTTTGTAACAACTGGGTATTTTTCATGTAGATAGATCTATACATAAATAACTACTTGTCCTGACTGTTGGTCAGTTAGGACAAGTCTACAACATGGGAGATGGTTATACTGAAAAAGTTTTTATTTGGTTGGATTATATTAAATGCGACGAAATGAGAAAATCGTTGTTTGTCCTTTATTTTGCCTCGGGAATAATTCTATACATATTGGCCGGTTTATTGGGGTACATTTAATGATTTTGTCGTTTAATCGAGACTTTTGAATTAAACGACCGATTATGAACACGACGGTTTAGTTATTTCGGTAACTACGGTCTTATGCGGTACCCCGCGTTAATGACCTTAACGGTTTCGCGCCCAGATACAGTTTTTCTTTATTTTATATGCTATTATAATATTTTTTTATTTAGGATCTTTCAAAATGTACCTCCAACCGTTCTTTAGAATGTAACGAAACTTCTTTTACAATACGACACATGTGAATACTTAGAGTAGGCAATATAATCAGTAATTTTGAAGAGAATTTCCATTAAACATCGGTAGAATTTGACATTTAAGATATTTCTATTTTTGTTGAGAACAACTCTAAAATTTCTATTGAGTTTTAGATATTTATTTTTTATAGCGATAGGGTCAGCAGGCTTCTCAGAAAGTGTTATATATTTTAACATTTTATATACATCTTATATACGTGGATTTATTACCAAAGGCATTCTCTCCCATGGAAACCTAAGGTGGTGCAGAGATAAGCAAACCATTTGCTCAACGTATAGCCTTAAGTGGATCCCACAAACAGGATTGACGTTAGGTAAGCGATTAGTTATATAAACAAAGCCAAATCTTTCGGCAACGTTAAATTGTGATAAGAGCATGAGGATTGATTATATTTAAATCTCTCTGGAAATAATTCACGAGCAGATATGTAATGTAGTATATGCTCAGTGCAACTATTCAGTAATAAATTACATTAATACATTTTTAGGTATTTCTAATCAAATAATTTCTGGTTACAGAAAGAATATAAATAATTGGTTAATTTCACTCACATTTAAGGAGCAGTAAAATAGCATGTGAGAGTGAGAGGCAGAAAGAGAGAAGTCGAAAATGTTCACATAAGCTCTAGCAGTTATCGGCCTAGAAGGCTTAATGGGCTTTGATGAATCAGCCGGGCTATAGAATGTTAAATTTATTGTATAGTTAACGATAAAGTGTAAGCTAATAAAATTGAATTTTGCTATAACAATATGTAATTGTGCCGGATTGTAATATTTATTTTTTTAGTTTATGATCAATGGGATTGCCAAATGCTGATGAGCTGGTGGTCGTATGTGAGAGTGGCACGGCTAAACGATATCACGAAGCGAGATAATGCCGCATATAGTGTTTCTAAACAAAATTTTACAACAAAGTTAAAATAATAAACAGAATACTTGAATAGTATTCTGTTGATTATTTGATTAAAGTCTTTAAAATATATACCATGTTATATTTTATTACATGAGTCCTCGTTTATTAGTATGGTTCTAATTAGATTATATTAGATTTGTGAACAACCATGGTCCAACTGATGTGGCAATATTATATTTTATTATACGGTCCTTCTTATATTGTAAGAGACTGAAGAGATGCGGTGTCCCCACTCTCACGGAAAGATTCATCGGTATGGAATGAGGCACCTAACTGTAAGGTGTCCATCCAGGCTGCTGTCATATTTGACCTAGACATGAAATGTCTGCCAACGACGTGGCCTAGTGTTGTGTGACAGACTGCCATGAAGCAGAACTCATAAATAAAAAAAACTATATGAGTCCTTCGTTTATTATTCTAATCGGATTATATTACATTTGTGAACAATAATGGTCCAACTGATGTGGTCTACAGCACGGTCAGAACTCGGAAGTCACTACCACACTCTACTCCTACTACTCCTAGATACTGTCATATATCGAAATATTTTCAGTAGGAGTAAAACATAACAGACCAGACAACACCCACAAAACCATATTCTATTGACAACAGGGGCTTTTCAAATGTATCATAATAACATTATTACTTCATCAATAGTCGTCGACATGCTCTACATACCATTTACTTTACTGACTTATATATCTTCGTTACATTTATAATAGTTTCCTTAATACGTTTACAAGAAAACTTCGGCTTTCAGAAAAGTAAAATGCTTTAACCATACTTTTCCACATTAATAATGCATGAATAGTCGCATGTTGGAGAAGAGAAGGGTCGCTGACGGATTTTCACTAAGATCTATTTTGAGGCAAGATAATATCAGATTGACACGTCTAGGAACAACAAAAACAAATTTTATTTTACTAACGCCATTGAAATAGTTATACAAAACTAATAACTAATTATGGAAGTCAAGTACAACATTAATATAACATTTATTTTTAAATTATTTCTAAGAAAACAGACTTATACCAACCCGCATTAGGCCAGCGTGTCTGACTAATGCTTAACCCCTTTCACTAGTAGAGCCCAGTAGTCGGACAAGTTTAATTTAGGACTGGTATTATAATAAGAAAAGAAAACATAAACTAAATTATTCTTCTTACCTGGAATATAAATAAAGACTCGGAAGCCAATTACCTTTTCAAAAAGTATAATTCATGAGAATGAAAATGACCGAGATGATTTTAAGTTCTGTTTGAATTTTGTAGTAAAGGCGACAAGAAAGTAATTCCCCTTTAATTCTGTTAATCGAAGCCATTAGGTGCCGCCATCACGGCGTCTGTTTTAGTGCCCAGACGCCATTTTGCCATCGCATAATACCTAACGAATAATCTATCCGTAGAGAATCCATTCCCAAATCGCTTCAATATCTGCCATTCGTAGTATCCTTGCAAGGCTAAACGTAATACGAAAATGATATAATTTTTGGGAAAGTTGTCTACATACGCATAAGTGTAAACATTTTTTTTTTAAATATTTATGAAATAACTTTACCAAATAGTGTGATCAGTATTAAATTAAACGTTGTGTCAGACCAAATGTCTGGTACTTTTTTTAACATACATACATACATATACACTCACGCCTGCAATCTCCGAAAGGGTAGGCAGAGGTGTAACCAGTACACCCACTTTTCGCCGAATTTCGGTCCCATAATGTGACAGGGGACGAGCCCATCGCCATACCGGGCACAGGTTCCAGACTCCGGGCTAATACTGAGAATTTCTAGATAGAAAAAACCCAATATCACTTTACCCGACCCAGGGATCGAACCCCAGACCTCAGCATAGCAGTCGTAACGCATGCGTAATTACAACTGCGCCACCGAGGCAGTTACTTTTTGTAACTTAAAATTATTCCAGCCTGACATAACATTAGCCTGGTAGCAGGCAGTGGAAATGTTAATTTCCATCATTCATGTATGTTTTTGCCCATGGCTACAAGCACATTCATTGTGCGCAGTATTCACTGTATGTACTGCGGTTTAAAATTTGTTTAAAAGGTTTACTGTTGTCAGCTTAAACCATGTAGATTTTTTGCTGTCGTCAGAGTAATAAAACAATATATTTAAATCTGAGTCAATATGTACTATGTATATTGGTGGTAAATTAAAGGGTTCGAGATCCGCATTGTTAGTAAAAGAAACCGTAATATGGTATCGAGACTTAGACAATGATCAATCGTATATCAGTCGTATCATTATTTGTTTAACGATACAAATGGTTGTCTCTAATATTGCTTGCTATTTCTGGCTCCCACCTATCACCATTCGATAATAATTTCTCTTTATTATATATGAGTTCTTCTCGAGTTTCCGTGGAGTATTCGAAATTCGGACCTTCAACAATTGCATCAACGGGACATGCCTCTTGGCAATAACCGCAGAATATACATTTCGACATATCTATATCGTAGCGAATTGCGCGACGCGAACCGTCGCACCGCTCCTCTGCGTCGATGGTGATAGCTTGCGCCGGACAAATAGCTTCGCACAATTTACAAGCTATGCAACGTTCTTCACCGGTCGGGTACCTTCGTAATGCGTGTTCGCCTCTAAAGCGTGGTGAAAGAGGACCCTTCTCGAACGGGTAGTTGATTGTAGCGGGTTCTTTAAATATATGAGCCAAAGTCACTGCAAATCCTGTAAAACATACATACATACATATACATACACTCACGCCTGTAATCCCCGAATTTCTCCGAATTTCAGTCCCATAATATGAAACGGGCGAGCCTATCGCCATACCGGGCACAGATTCCAGACTCCGGGCTGATACTAAGAATTTCTAGATAGAAAAACCGAATATCACTTTACCAGACCCGGGGATCGAACCTGAGACCTCAGCACAGCACGCTTGCGCAATTACATCTGCGCCACGGAGGCGTGTAAAACATGGTATATTAAATTATTATTTATAATTTTAAAACTTAAGTACCAGTAAATATATCATATTACATTTTTTTAACAGCGGCTCGCTTAATGTAAAATACGGCTATTACCCGCTACAAAGTTTTTTATTCGAGTGCTGAAAAGAAAGTTCTTTTCCTCTACAGCGTTTAGCAAGCAAATATGTCTCACTAGAGTAGCAATTAGCATGGAAATAAAAGCGAAACTTTAGAAACTTGTGCAGTCGAAGAGAAATATGAATAAATTAAAGTGAAGCGACAAAAGACAAGAAAACCCTACAGATAAACGAGGGATAAGTTTTGTAAGGCATGTAATCAGCAAGTGACAACTGAACCGTGTTAGGATTTAGCTAAGGTGGCGTATTCTCGTCAATGTGTTAGCCTCGTATTGTAGTTTTGTGACCCGTAATAAAACAACAGCACCAACCTCGAACTATTTCGGTCCAGAAAACTGTTTGTGAAGCTCGGTCGAAAAAGTCTCTCATAGTTGTCGATGGCGGTTTATCATTCACGTATATAAAATTTACGTCGTATTTTGTACGAGGAGATTGGTAAAACGGTGGGTGTTGAGGACACGATGCGGAGGGACCGGAGTGGCTCTCTGGTGAACACGGATTACTATTACACTCTCTGTGAACACTAAGCCAGCTGTTCAGTATCTTCAATTGATTGGTCTTATAAGATTGTCGAGATAAAAACATGTTCTACGTTATTTGTACTATAATAAATTGTAAATCACAGAAAAATCTGACAACTGCATTCACTATGAATATGGGTGTCAAGTTTTATATCAGATTTACTAACTTTTTATGTAGCTAATACTATAAAGGTTGTATTTTCAGTATTATTATAATGCTTTTTGGATTGCACCTTAGAGTAGGCAACCAAAACTCTAAGGGTTGCACTATCTTTTCTTACTGTCAATCCATACTAATACTATAAATGCGAAAGTAACTCTGTTTGTTTGTTTGTTTGTTACCTCTTCACGTCTAAACGGCTGAATGGATTGTAATGAAATTTGGTAAGGGAATACATTATATCTTGGAGAAGGACATAGGCTATCTTTTTTCTCAAAAAACAACCTTGAAAGGGGTCAAATAGGAGTTCAAAATTTGTATGGGAAATCCATAATTCCTCGACTTAGGGATCTGTAAATTTATATTTAGGCTTTTGGTAGGAAATAAAGAAATACGTGTTTCAACGTTTTTGAAAAATCATCCCTAAAAGGGGCAAAGTGAGGTTAAACTTATGGGGTATTCTTTAGATGCAATCTCAAGATTCAGGCACAACACCTGAGAGGCTGGACAATCGCTACAGGTGAAGAAGACAACTCCTTGGATTGTATACTTCTGCTCCCGAATATAAACTCCACGCAGGCGGAGCCGCGAGCAACAGCTAGTAGAATATAAATATGTATGTACATTATATCTATGTCTATTTTAGAAGAACTGCCACGAGATCTAAGTCAGAAATAAAGATTGATACATTTTAAAATTCTAATTACGATTTGGGCATATAAAATAGACTTTTCATTAATAGAACTTTAGCATAAAAGCTTCATAACACATGATGTATAGATATAGGTATTACAATACCTATATATAGGAACCACGTTTTATGATGTTCCTACACACTAATCTCTGAAACTGCCCTACTGAGTTCAAAGACCTTTTGTGAATGTATACGGCTCCAGATCCAAGAAGAATATAGTTTTGGAATCGATAGGCGGCGCTGTTGCCGAGACCTAATTGTTTTTTATTTTTTTCAACATTTTACATAAAATACGGCCTATGGCAGAGCAACATCTGTCCAGAGCCACTTACAACAATTTAATATAAAATGTGTTTTCTAATTATTATTTAAACAAGCTGAAAAGTATAAATGTAGGAAAACTAATGTGGTACATTAGGTTGATTGACATTTAATATTGTTTAAATAAACGCAATCTTGTAATAATAATAATTTTAATAATAGTTCTTTAGTAATAGAGTGTGGCTTTCGATACTTTATTAATTATGTATTATGTTCTATTTTGTTTTTTGTTATTGTAGCAGTTAATTTTGTTTAATTTTTTTATAGTATTCAGTAATGTAATGGGATCAAAAATAGGTCAAGCTGAAAATCAGCGCTGTAGTAAATTAAGCTGAGCTTGATCCTTTTTGGTTTTTCACTGTAATGTGCATTTTCTTTAATGTAATTTTTTTTTGTTTTGTTTTTATTGAAAAGCTAAATAAACTGTTTCGTTCTTTCTTTCTTTCTAATATAATAGAAAATTGCACTCAGATACGGCATTTCTTTTCTCTTTGCAAATAATTTCGACTGACGAAAATATATTGGGCCGTGGGTCGTAACGAATAATGAATAGTTAAATACTTCTTTCGGCTAATCTGATCTCGATGTTCTGTTTCCAGTTTAGTATTTTTTTATATCAAGTTCCATATTTGGGCACACTACACTAATTCCAATTAATAACATTTAGCAAATATTACATATGCAAATATTATCGTTCGTTCGTAAGTAAATGAATATACATAGGTGGCGGAATTTAGTTTGCTTGCGCGAAACTAATTCTGTGACCTATTTTACAACAAGTTTGTCTTGTGTGTGTCTATACAAAATGAAGAACATTAATATGTTCATGGTTTACCGAGTCTTTTGCTCAATAAGTGTACCAACGTTATAATAAAATTATACCACATGACGTAGAACTGCTTTATTATATTAAACATTAGATACTAGTTTAATTCAGTATTATTCAGCTAAAATGTTAAAGTATATTTCACCTACTATTCAAGTTCATTTAATTTCTGTGACACCTTAATCTTGATTCAATAATGTAACCAATGATGATAAATATTAAATTAAATCGGACACTGAATAGTGCTAGCCAAATCTTTTAGCCACCATAATATCATGTGGTGGCTAAACGATTTTTTTATTGATGAAGTTATGATATTAAGCACATGTGCGCACTTACATTATCGAGAAAGGGCTCATCATGTGTTCAGTGTTGTCGTTAGTTGGTCGTTATGCTAATATCTCCTGACATAACGTGTTTCAACACCGCGCACCGCGCTAAATCAACCACATTATATTTGAAATTATTTCACTTCATACGTGAATATGATAAATGATTTATTGCAGTTATTAATATAATTTATTTTATCAAAGCGAAGAGTTAACTCACCTTTGTTTTATTGTTTGTTCATACGTGCTGAACACGATTCTTATATATTACATTCTTTTGTTATATGTATTATATCAATTCTTATTCATAAAATATTCACTGCTCATAAAACTCTTGATTCTTGGAACAAAAACTATCACTCTACAAAGCATAAAATGACAGACTCGCGCTGCTTCTAATTTCACGAAAATCTCTAAGTTAGAATTGAAATCACTAAAATTAAGTTTGTTCCTATCAAGCGACATTCCGTATTCTGGAATCGTCTAAAGTGACAGTTCTGAATCTATTTTAGTTTGACACGACCTAATTTACTTTCTTTACGTCTTTCATGAATGTTTTTCCGTCCATTGGCACCATTCATTTATTACATAAGACTATTATTGCTAGATTTTGAGCCCCTCCCCCCTATATAGAAAAAATAAGAATAGGCTGACCCCCTCCCCTGTTTAACATTTATTACGTAAGACTCTAAAGGAAAAATGAATACACGTTTGGTTTGTTTTAATGTTTATTTTTCAATGTAACAATTTTTAGGAATGTTTATTTGTATATACAAAGGTACTAGTCATTTGTATTTTCTGCGCGGGTCCGTTGCCATAGAAATCGTTTACCGATTGCACCTTGGCACTCGCGCTTTTTAACTGACTTCAAAAAAGGAGGAGGTTAACAATTCGTCGGAATATTTTTTTTATGTACGTTACCTGATTACTGAGAAATTCTTTTTTTGTTTAAAAGGGTAAACTTCCCAGGTGGTCCCATTGGCACCATGTCAGGATCTGATGATGGGATCTCAGAAAAATCAAGGGAAACCCTAACATTTTATAGTGTCGGATAATTTGTTTTTTATTGAAGTCGGTGTACTTTTTATGAATAAAAAACTTTTACTTATTCAAAATATAATCTTAACTTTGCGCATTTTTGTGACCTTACTTAAGTACTATTAAGACTCCCTCCCACCCCCTTGTAAGTGATAATAAAACATGATCAACTAAAACATCTTACGTAATAAATGAATGGCACCATTGCAACATTGATTCTTTACTTTTAATTGCGGCTATTAAGTAAAGTTGGATTTACTTCTGTTATGATGAATTAAAAATTTAATCCTATGCAATGAATATGAATGAATACATTGTTTTAAATCTCTTAACTCAAAAAATATACATTTGAAATTATATATTAATAACACAAAACTTTAGAGATAATTTTATTTAATGGGTTTTTTTAGTGCCTCGATAGGCAGACGAGCCGACGGGCCTGATGGTACCTAGTCACCGCCGCCCATAGACTTCTGCAATGCCAGGGCACAGCAAAACCGCTGCCTACCGTTAAATTCTACAATAAAATCGGCGTTGTTGTCTGTTTCCGATGTCTATCTTCGAAATTTTTGCTTACGTAAGTATATAGACTACTAGCTGTTGCTCGCGGCTCCGCTCGCGTGGAGGTCATGTTTGGGAGAAAAAGTATATTATACAAAATACGAACTTGCATGCGTTTAACTTAAAAAATGAAGGATTTTCATACAAACTTTCATCCCCTATTTTACCCCCTTAGGGATGAGTTTGAAAAAAAATGTGAATCACGTATTTCTTTATTTCCTACCAAAAGCCTAAATATGAATTTCCAGATCCCTAAGTCAGGGAATTATGGATTTCCCATACAGATTTTGAACTCCTATTTGACCCCTTTCAAGGTTGTTTTTTGAGAAAAAAGATAGCCTATGTCCTTCTCAAGGATATATTCTAGCTCCTTGCCAAATTTCATCACAATCTGGTCAGCCGTTTTGTCGTGAAGAGGTAACAAACAAACAAACAAACAAATAAACAGAGTTACTTTCGCATTTATAGTATTAGTATGGATTACTGGTCAATACATATTATTCAATCATCATTAAGTTATTGAATAACGAATGATGATGGTATTTTAAGTAACTTATTTCAAAATGAATAGCTGACCTAAAAAATTCGCAAAATAATTGCAAATGTGTTATTTTATATACACTCACGCCTGTAATCCCCGAAGGGGTAGGCAGAGTTGTAACCGCTACACGTACTTATCGCCGAATTCATTACGGTCCCATAATGTGATAGGGGGGGGGGGGGGCGAGCCTATCTACATAGCAGGCACCATTCCACACTCCGGGTTGATAATGATTATTTTTAAATAGAAAAACCAAATGTTATCCGACCGGGGAATCGAACCCGTGACCTCAGCACAGCGGTAAGTGGTAACGCATGCGCAATGACAACTGCGCCACCAAGGTAGTCTATTTTATTACTCAAGGATATTATGCAATAAAACTGAATAATGTTCCCAAGTTGCAAATTTGTGAATCGACATAATACACTGCGTCTGTTGAGGCTGCACATCCAATAATCCAGTATAATCTTTTATTTTATTAAGAATATCATTATTAAAATATTGCAGTTTGCCAGTCAGCCAGCCAGGGCTAGGTTATTAATATCTTAGTTCAGGGCTCAATACATACAGACTTCCTGACTGTTGATTTTAGGAATTATGTTTTACTGTCACTTTAATCAGACACTCTCAAACGTCATAATCAACAGATACCTATAGACAAAATGAACATTATGGAATTAAGTACTGGCGAAGGTAACTAAAACAACTTTGTTGCCAAATTTTCATTTAATCATTTTTACGTGAATATGAGTACATTCAGAAGTGGTGCACATTTCGTAAGATACATTGTATAGTATATATTTTACATTCAAACAGATGTCGTTAATATACGCGTTGCTACTTACAACAATACAATTATCGAAAAAAAACAAATAAAAAGTCCTGAATAATAAATATTTAGATCGAACAATACATTCTAAATATCTTCGATCAACAAAACAATTGTTAATGTATTGTTGATCGAAGCTAAATATACTTAATTATTATGATTTAGTCATATAGTAGAAGGAGGTAATACATAATACGTTATATGTATTTCATTGACTTTAGATTATTATAATATGGTTGTTATATTTTTCAAAGTGATCGTTATAAAAACATCAAATATGATATACTTCATATTTGATGTTTTTATATTGATGTTTTTATAACGATCACCAAGTAATACCATATAGTGCATGTACGGGTCTATATGCACTTTTGTATGGACTGGGTCTCATGGGCTAAGTCTTCAATGGTGAAGACACGTCTAGGCATGGCGATCTGAGATCGATTAGTCGTAGAATCGATTTAATATGGACCAATAAAACGATTTTTTAATCGATATCTAATACTGAAGCGATCCAATGAATCGATATTTGGAAAATCGATCTTTTAAGCGTCAATATTTTGAGAATCGATTTATCCGACTTCGATTCAAATCGATATTTTTCGGAAAGAATCGCCATCTCTAGAAAAGTCATACAAAAATGTATAGTATTATTTTAGGCACTATATACTTTAAGGCATCACGTCCAAAGTACTGTACGACAAAAGAATTGATAATAAAATCATAGAGTGTATCTCGAGGTAACATTTCATTTCAGGTCTATGTTTCATTTAAATTTGTGCATTCAATGAAAAGTTATACCTGTTTTTACGAATATCTGTATTATGCAAAGAGTAGTTGTGCGAGATGAAATAATTTTATAAATAGTATAACTTGCATGCGAGCAGAGCCGCAGGCAACAGTTAGTATTAACTAAGGGATGACTGAATGGTTCTTCACTGACTGAGTGCGGCGGATAATCTATCATTACAGTGACATAAAAACTAAAAATGTTTTGTGATTTTCCTCATAATTTTTCCTCTATTTTAGTGTCAACCTTTTAATATACTAATTTGTAAGCATGTCTCGTATTATAACAAAAGGAGACACTTCAGCCAAAGTTTTTAAGTTCCAAGGACAAAGGTATTTTTTCACTAAGACAAAAAACCTACACCGGACAGGGTCTCTGGGAATTTATGAGCAAAGTTGATATTAGTAACAAAAAGTGGTTAAATAAAAATATTGTAAACGAGGCAAATTCATATTATGTAATTTTTTGTCGTCTTGTTTATTATATTACGAATAAATCTTAGAACTCTAAGGAATAAATGCACAGATTAAAGGCCGGCAACGCATTTGCAAGCCCTCTGGTGTTGCAGATGTTCATAGGCGGCGGTGATCACTTTCCATCAGGTGAGCCTCCTGCCCGTTTGCCCCCTTTTTTCATAAATAAAAAAAAGATTTATCTGGACTAGTTTTGTTAATGATGCATTAAATACAAAAATATTTATAATAATAAATAAATTTATTATAAGAGTCACATCAATTACACAATGGGAAAC
Organism: Laothoe populi; assembly: GCA_905220505.1. Taxonomy (NCBI): domain Eukaryota; kingdom Metazoa; phylum Arthropoda; class Insecta; order Lepidoptera; family Sphingidae; genus Laothoe; species Laothoe populi. Next base: position 12,632,917 of record HG992149.1, on the reverse strand, counting down.
CATTTGGCTTATCGATTACATACTAGAATACTTAATTTATTATATACGATATGTACGTGTTATTATTATTGGTAATATGAATAATATATTTACAATACATTTCCAATAAAGTCATACAAATCAGAAAGTTGCATGGCACCAAAATTTGTATTCTTTTTAAATTTGTTAGATTCAGTGAAGTTTAAATTCAAATTATACATATAGATACCGATTATAATCATATAAGTAATAAACATGTATACATAACCATCTGTTAGAAATATCTTACATAGCAATTACCATCAAGTTACGTTAATATAGCATATTACACTTAACATATATGTCTACATTACGAGTATATTATTAACATATTATATAGATTTTTGAGCTGAAATTGGCGCTAAGTAAATAATCCCCTGTAACTCTAGTTATTTCAATGTTAAAGATGTTTTGGAAGAAGTTAATTTATATGCAAGGTCATCTGTACTCTTGGAACCCCATAAAACAGCTATAGAGTTATTTAACCACCACTGAAAGGAAATTTTATACCCCCAGGGATCAGCTTGTACTATATTCATTTAGGAAGTTAATCATCTGTACAATATATAGAATTACACTTAATAAATATCTTGTAATAAAATGTATAATGTTTATAATATTACGTTTTTTCGTTTATACAAAAACAGGCCCATTAATACAAGATTTCTTCACAAAATTACTTTACAATCTATATTATAAATAAATATTAATAGAAAATTTACATTATATTTAAATATATCTATGTTCGTATATAAAATATCTAACTATAAAATAGATAAATATATACTTATCAGTATATTTAATGTTGACAGAGACACGGAGACCTTTTTAGAACAACATAAGTAAGACTGCCTCGGTGGCGCAGTTGTAATTGCGCATGCGTTACGACTGCTGCTGTGCTGAGGTCTCGGGTTCGATCCCCGGGTCGGGTAATGTGATATTGGGTTTTTCTATCTAGAAATTCTCAGTATTAGCCCGGAGTCTGGAATCTGTGCCCGGTATGGCGATAGGCTCGCCCCCTATCGCATTATGGAACTGAAATTCGGCGAAAAGTGGGTGTACTGGTTACACCTCTGCCTACCCCTTCGGGGATTACAGGCGTGAGTGTATATGTATGTATGTATAAGTAAGTACCAATGGAATAATACTTTAATGACATTTGTGTTTCTCGTAGTTACTAAAGTTACTACCATAAAAATATTAATGACTTTATTGAGATATCATATTATGTACAAAGATATTAAGTATAAATATAATTCCAAGATATATTATTATATTAAACATTCAGTATTGGATTAGGTTACGTTAGTACGGCTTGTTAACTATTATTACTCTTAACTTACTCATCGGTGCCACAATAATTTCATACCACAGTACTCAATGTGAAGAAATGCAACGAGCAAATAAATATCTAAACGCCAACTATGACTGATGTACCTTAAATCTTCAGTTATATTTATATCGTACTTGTTATTATTAGAACCTCTTTATTTAAACTACTTACTTGAATTTGGTGTTCCGCTTACAGTGCAACTGGCGCCAATTGCCAGAAAAATACTTAAAATCAAAATTCTATACAATCGTGAGCCCGGCCCTACATGACATCGTTTGAAATTACAATGATAATATCCAATCCTGGAAAATTTATAAATTTATTATACTACATTATACCTTAAGCATTTCGAATTGTATCGCTTGTAATTGGCAACATTTCAAAATCTAGATGTGAAGAAGAAAAAATTATGTACCGTTCTTTTATTTTACGGTCCTGAGATCCTTTTTCTTGAAAATCCTATTTGAATTGTACCTAATATCAGATGTATGTATATGTCACAAATGTCATTTATAGAAATAAACATTTCGTTTTCGGAACGTTTATTTCTATAAAATGACATCCCTGTGAAGAATCTCTAACATTGTTATACTTTTCGCGAAGCTAATAAGGCTTTAGCACTACATGTTCTCCTAACATTGCAATGTAACAATCGTTTACGTGAACGTACTCCAAAAACATTGCCTGTCTAGTTCATTTTCTGCAAGTTCCCATAGTATTATTAATCAAAACTCCTTCATTAATCCTATTCAGAGATAAATAACTCTAGAAATTGATATAAATCAAACGTAATCATTAAAAATTTATGGCAGGCACTAGCTTGAACTATCAGTAAGTCTGTAAACTATCAGTTAAGCTCTGTACTTTGCGAAGTCAATTCCAATAAGCCGTTCTGCCATGGTTATGACATGTAAGTATTATATATGACGTCATTAGACGTTTACGTTAGAATGTAAGTAAATTCAACGGCGAAATCCTGAATGAAAAACACCGAATATCGAAAAAGGGAAAAATCAGATTTTTTATTTTTGATCTAATTACATTTAAAAATAATTTTAGTGAGTCGTAAAATTAAATTTTGACAATTATTGTCAATAAATAAATTATAAATAACACCCAATAGCACACACAAATACACACATAGCCCGGACCCCACACTAAGATACGACTTTCGGTCACACAAAAACATTTGTTCCGGTGTGGGAATCGAAGCCACGGCCTCTCGTTTCTCAGCCGGCTACTCGCCTACTGGGCCACAAAGGCTGTCAAAACAGCCAGATAAAACAAAAAAAACGAATTAGAGTAGGTACACCCAACCTACAAAGTCTCTATCGAATAGATGACGCGGATAATAATGTAGCCTATTATGTGTGTATACTTGTTATATCTAATATATCCATTCTATAAAATCCACATCCATTTAGATATTACTTAATTTCCTTCTTGTTAATCAAAAGAATAAGCTAAAATAAAAATCATTTATATTTTAAATTCTGAGTTCATATCAAGTTAGGTGAGCGTCGCTACATGATAATATTATGATTTCTGCTTGTGTAAAATGAAATAATCTTTATATATTTTTCTGTACAAACTACTAATTGGTGTTCTGCTTACAGTGAGGCTAAATACACAATAATCAATGTCTTACATAAATCATCCCTACCTTGCACTCTATTTCACTTAGAATAGAGCTTATTGTTTTACAGGATAGTATTATAATATACCGCTTATCTACAAATGTAATTGTATAAAATCTGTGCGGAAGAACATATTAAACATAGATACATTTCACTGTTACCATCTGTAATACGAAAGTAAATAAATATATTTGTAATAAAAAAAAGAATTATAACCGAACAGCTCGCCACACACTTCATCCCTACTGACTCAGTTTATAGTAGAAAATTTGACAATTGCTACAAAAATATAACTCTTTAAAAAGATAGGTCGAGGCCCATCAGTATAAGGCTCAAGTCAGACCCAATAGTGGCGTTATACTTACAGTAAAAAGATACTGCGCACAAGTATATAATAAAGATTTTCAATATTACTGGAAACATGATAATTTTCCTTGGGTCGCGAAAATGGAAAAAAGCCTGTCACATAACGCTAGTTCGCATCTGTCTATGAAACTAAGCTATAAATCTAATACCGGCCTCCTACAAATAATATGTTCATTTAAATACGAGTAAGTACAATATTGTCATACGTTAATTAATATGTCGCTAGTAAACATATTAAATATTTATCTTCATGAAAAGCATTTGTTCATATATACTTTATATTTGGTGTTCTGCTTACAGTGTCACAAAAAATCTTGAAAAATAAAACATGGTTTTATATACCGTGCCTTATACGGAATTCCTACGACCGAAAATATGTTTTTTTTAACCTATTGTGTTGCTGGGCAAAGGACTCCCCATTTCCTTCCACTGAAAAGATGAATTATTATATATTAATTGATTATGTTTGTGTATATGTCATATTCAAATTATGTTTATTATATAATATTATATTCTGACTGTACTTGATTTGATGGTTTGCTTACAGGATAAAGAAATAAATTTGAAAATAAAAAAAATTGGTCTAAAGTATGTGTGTGTAGCATACCGAACTCCTACAACCAAAAAGTTTAATATGAATAATAATTAATTATGTCTGTATACATTTATAGTATATATGTCAAATTTATACTATATTTATCTGTATTATGTAATATTATATGTTTACTGTACACTGTGTTCTGTTACAGTGTCAAAAAAATTATCTTGTAAAATTAAACATGATTGTAATATATTTCTCCTACCGAATTATTACAAACGAAAAGATTAATATTATGTACAATTATGTTTTTTAAGTGTTTTTTATATGTATAGCATATGTGTCAAATCCGTATTATGTAATATAATATTATTTCTGTACACTCTACTTGATTTGGTGTTCTGCTTACAGTGACAAAAAAATAATCTCGATTAATAAAACATGATCGAACAATAGTATATAACATGTCCCCTACTAAATTCCTACAATTGAAAATATTAATATTATGTACAACAACCGATTATGTTTATGTTTTTTATATATGTATAGTACTATATGTGTCAAATCTGTATTATGTATATCTGTATTATTTAATATTATATTCTTTCGGTACACTCTATTTGATTTGGTGTTCTGCTTACAATGACAAAAAACTCTCGATAAAGAAAACATGATCGTATAATAGTATATAACATGTCCCCTACTAAATTCATACAATTGAAAAGATTAATATTATGTACAACGATCGGTTATATTTTTATTTATGTATAGTATATGTATCAAATCCGTATTATGTATATCTGTATTATGTAATATTATATTATTTCTGTACACTCTACTTGATTTGGTGTTCTGCTTACAGTGACAAAAAAATTATCTCGATAAATAAAACATGATCGAACAATAGTATATAACATATGCCCAACTAAATTCCTACAATTGAAAAGATTAATATTATGTACAACAACCGATTATGTTTATGTTTTTATATATGTATAGTACTATGTGTCGAATCCGTATTATGTATTATTTAATATTATATTATTTCTTTACACTCTACTTGATTTGGTGTTCTGCTTACAGTGCAATTGTTCTGAATTGCCAGAAAATAACTAAAAAATCATTGTAATGGCGAGCCAGCCTCAACTTGGTGCACATTGTCTTCAAAGGGATTTATTTTCATAAATATTTTGATTGTATAAAACGTATTTTTTAAATCATTGTTTTCGTTTAGAGCGCCTCCATAAAGATGAAATTTAGCCAGATCACGATATATTCCTTTAAAAATCTTTTTTAATGGTAATAGTATATTAACAACGAAAAATCTGACGGTTAAACATTCTCCTGACCCTATAGTTTATAACTGTCAGACACGAAAATCACACAAATATTTGTCTCCGTATTAACTTCGATATTTTTTATATTGTATACTTTTGGTGGGCTATTAAACAATATACATATCCCGTAGTCAAATTAAAATGCGCGTCCAACGCTGGTCTCCAACAACCAAAGCTTACATAATAATATTTATTAAAGATACTTGACTGTACATGTTATTAGCCATAGTTATATAAGTAAATCTGATTTATTGCTCTCAGTATAGCTTAATTGTGATTATAAGTACATATATATACATACATATACATATATAAATGTGTATGTGATTATAATTGTAATAATATGTTAGTTACTATGAATATTATTAATTATTGTGGTTGCAATGTTATTTTGAAGCTTTGCAATTTAGCTTAGGAATTTCCTAAAATATTAAATAGAAAATAATTGATAATATGAGCAAAAAATACAAATAATACATAAAAATCATATGAATCTGACCTAAAAAATCTATTCGTTTTTGTTAATTACTTTATTGCATGCGAGCGTCGATATGCCGATGTGCTATAGTTTTTACATGATACCACAAATATTAGCGAAATATTTATTGGTAACACTTAATATAATTCATACGCGATGGGTTTTGCAAAAAAAGCGTATTATTAATAATTGTATTGTTTATTCAAGTACCTCAACATACCCACTGATTAGGGACCTACATACTTTGGCACATGCCTAAATACTATTTTTGATGTATAATGACATTGCAATATCTAAAGATCCGTCGTGATTATATTTATTATTTTAGATTTTTTTACGGAAGCAGAGGTAAAGAAGTAGCAGGGTCACCATTGGTAAGTGATCAAAACCACCAATGAACTCCTACACTAATAGTATTATAATGAAGTCGATGCATTCCCATATTTTGAGGAAAAAATAAACATTTTTATTAAAGTCATGGGGATAGAATTCCTGGTGAAATTCGACAGCTGTAAATAAAGTACAATTAATCGGAACATTTCCCAAGATATTATTTATACGGCTGCAATTATTAAATTAAACATAATGAGAGTAGATTTTAATGTAGGAATAATTTATGTGATCATTTAGTAAGTTACTGCTCCAGTGAGATTAATCATCCAACTACACTGTGATTTGTACAGAGATTAATTGTTTATAATAATTACTATTATTGTAATTATTCTACGAACACCTAAATATATATATTCCGTTTAATGAACAGCTCACTGGATAAAAAAACATTTTCTTTGTGCTTATTCAATAAGTTTCCAGCATTACATGTTTGAGCAGAAGTTGAGAGACTAAGTACTGAGTATAATATTCATAATCGCTTTTTAGATACCACTAATTGTAAATAATACCTATACACAGTATTATAGCATTCAATACATAGATATCCTTTAAACAATAATATATTAACATTATTAACCTGACCTCCTACTTTATTTCCTCTGTGATTTTATTAACTATTGTAGCGCACCCCTTATTTTGCACACGATGCATTTCGGAAATCGTGTACGCCACGGCGCGCATTTCGGAAATCGTGTACGCCACGGCGCGCTGGAGCGCGGCATCGGTTATTAGTACAGTCGTAATAGTCCTAAGTCTTATGTATGTTCTATGTTTTATGTGTCATTGTCTTTTTGAAGATTATATATTTTATACAAGCCACCGTGTTGTTTATTCAACCCAGCCGTCACTACGTTATAACGCCGAGACGTTATAAATGGCGCCCCACGTTGGGCGCCATTATAACGGGGAGGTTATATATAAAAAGAGGCGGCATAAATACAAATACGTGTACTCTGGTTTTGCACTGTATATTCATTATTACAGGTATCATACATAGGTTACATTACAATACTCGTCGCCGCGGTATGCGGCGCGCGCGCAGCCAACGTCATGCGAACGTAAGAGGTTGCGGGACCGACTGGCGAGTGCCGACTCGCGAGAATCGACGCGCCGCGCCAAGCGGCTCAGCGCGGGAAAGAGCGAACGGGAAGCGAGACCTAGTAACAGCGCGGTGCGACGTGGCGTTGTACACCGGCCGCATCGGAGCCCTAGTACCGCGTGAAAATAAGGGCGCGCTACACTATCCTATTAACTATAATCTAAGCCTTATATTACACATCTGATGAGGAAGGACGCCATAAACTCTCGGCAAAAGGGTTCACCACAGACCTCTTTCCATATAAAGTACAAAGTGTATGAGGTGTCACATGCAAGCTTCAATTGATATTCAATTTCACAGAAACGTCTTAGCACTCCACGTAATAAAATCGGAATAAATAGAAGTGTGTTTAATTAATTCTAAGTTACTTATTAAATATTTAGAAAACTAACGGTTGAATACCTGTTGACTTCAATAATAAATATTATAAACTATGGCGTTTCAGATTATATGAAACAGCGTATCAAAACCCGTACCTAAAATTGAATTCGTTTAATATATACTGTAGCACATAAAACCCTTTGGAAATATATTCTATTGAGCGCCTTGAATTTTGTAAATTCCAAAAAAATAGGGTATTCATAAGAAACATGAAATAAATGATGTGTTTTGATGTAATATCAATGTGCACCAAAGTACTTCCTTACTTAAATTCTTAAGTAACAAAACACAAACTAATCTTAAAAGTCACATCGATCGTTTAATAATAATAAAATAAATGAATATAAGTTTTCATAGAAAATTATCTATTTTACCTTGAGTTTGGAGTTCAAAAACATTTGTCTATGCAACAAACGAATCGCAATGAAATCCGAACCAATTTAAAAACAGATATCTGCAGAAATTCTACTGTTTTATGTGTATGTATTTACAGATTAGGTAATATATTCACATACCATATTTATTATTACATATTCTTTGGATTATTTGTATTATTAAGATACAGGGTTTAAATAAACTATATTATCCTAAAAGTAATACCAAAGTCATGTCTTAAAATATATCCCTAATATAAAATATTATTCTGCTTAATACTATTCACCGCTTATACCTTAAGTTACGTATCATATACTTAGAATAAGTCCTGTTTCTGATAAAATCTTAAACATTTTTTATAAAAGTCTAATATTTTAGAAAAATATTATTTTTCTCATAACTAGTAAGCATTATTTCAAATATACACTTAAATATCAATTACAAACACATCAATCTGTGTAAAATTTTAGTTCGCCATGTTACACCAGATCGTCTTCGTACTCGTATCATATATCCTTAGAGTTACACATGGCTGGTGGCGGCCCCGCGACGAAGTAACGCAAAGGGGCCGATTCGGTGATAACAGTGGGGACAGACGCGAAAGGAGTCGGCGGATCGAGCAGAACGCGGACCGTCCTCGGCGGCGCAGGTGTTGCGGTCGGATGGGCGCATTGTTAGCTACCTTTCGACACAAGATGGTAGGGCGCATGAATGGTGGCCACGCTACCCAGCTCCGTGTGTCCCAGCAGTTCCTCCGGGTGGTCGTGCTCGCGCTCCCGCCGCTTCTCTTCATTGGTATAGTAGTGTGCTGCGCGGCGCCTGGTGCAGCACAACGCTCCGGCGACAGCCGCCAGCACCGCCACACACAGCAACATTAGACCGGCGATTACACTCATCTGAGCTTCGTGGGTGGTAGGGCATGGATCTAACCGATCGAAGGTTAGGTCACCGAAGTGTGTCCCGTGTAATCGCATGGGCGAGTGGCATTTCAATTGCCGTATCGTGCCGTTAAGCACGGTAGTACTCATATATAGCAACATGTTGACGGCGTCACATTGATCACAATGCCAAGGATTTTTAAACAAATTTACCTCGGCTATTGCTTCCAACCTTTGCAAGTCCATTTCATTTAGTGTCTGCAATTTATTATGGGATATATCCAACCGCTGCAAAAACTTTGTCTTCGAGAGAAGTTTGTACGGGAAACTTGTTAATTTATTCCAAGATATATCCAAAGCTACGAGATGCTCATTGTAGATAAAGAAATTCGGAGGTAGCTCTTGCAAGGATAGATTCGCCAAACCCACGCCGTGAATCTCCGGTAAAATTTGCAGCACGATTGCAATTTCATTTAGCGGTAAATTGTTACCGCTAAAATTTATAGTTTTTAAAGAATCCACTACAGGTGCGAATGTTTGCAAATGGAACCTATCAATTTTATTGTGACTTATGTCCAAATGTAAGAGGGCGGTTAAATTGGTGAGGGCTGCCGGCGCCAATAGGGCGAGACGATTGCGTGCCAATGTTAATACACGCAGTTCTCGGTTTCGCCCAAACATGTTATCCACGATCACTGATAGCTGATTGCCGTCTAATTTTAATTTTTTCAATTTTTTCAAGCTGATATATTCGTCTGAAGTCAAATATTTGAACAGATTTTCTCCCAAATCCAATTCCTCCAGGTGAGACGCCAGATGATAGATTTGTGTATTTATTCTCCTAAGTAGACATCTTCTGCACTTGAAAACCCTCAAGTGCTGGATATCTTTAAATACTTCGGGATTTAAATCAGCTAAAGGATTGTCGCTTAAATCCAAAAATGACAATTTTGCCAACATTCTGAAAAGTCTAGGCACCAATGTCGAGACACGATTGTTTGCTAAAGACAGTGTTTTTAGTGACGTTAGATGCCTGAAAGTTTCACTTGGCATTTGCTCTATTCTGTTATGGTCAAGATACAGTTCCGTAAGATTTATAAGGCCCCGGAAATTGTCAGCACCTATGCTTGTCAGATTATTGTATGTAAGATTTATCAGTCTTAAGTTTTGCAAACCCCAAAATGAGTATTGCCCGATGGATGGGGCATTTGAATTCACGATATGCAGCTCATGAAGATTTGCAAAAGGAGTAGGTTGGGTAAAAATGGGTCCAATAGTAAGAAAGTTAGGTCGATCTGGTGGAGCAGAAATAATAATTACATGCGCTCTGCGGTCCATGTAGTCGACGGGCACAGAGTGCATGTCACCGCGGGTGCAGGACACTTGCATAGTACTGCCCTCGGCCGGATCAAACATGCTCTTACAAGAGCACTCATCTGGACACGAGATTTCTGTCCCGCCTATAGTCGCAGCTAGTAGTGTTGCTAGCAGCACTGGTGATAGAATCCCACACTTGACGTTTCTGTAACAATAAAAAAAATGTGAAAATCACAAACACAAACATTCTAGTTGAGCAGCGATAGCCTAGTTGGTTCTGGTACGGACTGTGAAGACGAAAGTCGTATGTTCAAAACCCAAATGGCACACACCTCTGACTTTTCTAAAGTTACGTGTGTATTAAATGTTAATTATCGCTTGCTTTAACGGTGAAGGTAAACATCGTGAGGAAACCTGCATACCTGAGAATTCTTATACAAATTTCGAAGGTATGTGAAGTCTACCAACCCGCATTAGGCCAGCGTGGTGGACTAAGGCCTAACGCCTCTCATTAGTAGAGGAGGCCCGTGCCCAGCAGTGTGACAATGTTTAATACAGGGCTAGAATTATATATATAAACATTCTAGTTTATATCCTTCGTGACACGTGGAGACTTATTTATTCATTGAAAATACAATAAATTAAAGAGCATTAACGTGTTAAAGCAAAAAAGGCTAAATTCTGTGAACTAGGAACGAGATTAGAGTCTTGTGAAATATTCGCCTCGCTTTGTCTGCGGAATCCAAACCCTCTGAAAAATAACACGCAGATAACAAAAGGCATTTTGACGCGAGTAAGCGTCATTCATTACGCGGAATTCTAAATTCCGAATGAAATTCTAGGCCTGTGTTAAATCCAGAATGAATTTAAATAAAGACGATTAAAAATGACATTAATACCTAATATTAAATAATCCGACGTTTGGCAAAAATACGCCACGCTGAATTATGAACGCTCAAACAGCAAAAGATTTCCATTATCTATGTCGTTTAAAACGTCACTAAAATGTTATTAAATGATTAACTTGATCATATTTTTAGCATTCAGTGTTAAGTATATACCATAATACCATAATTTCTAAAGTTATGTGTGAATTAAATGTTAATTATCGCTTGCTTTAACGGTGAAGGAAAACATCGTGAGGAAACCTGCATATCTGAGAATTCTTATACGAATTTCGAAGGTATGTGAAGTCTACCAACCCGCATTTGGCCAGCGTGGTAGACTAAGGCCTAACCCCTCTCATTAGTAGAGGAGGCCCGTGCCCAGCAGTGGGACAATGTTTAATACAGGGCTTGTATTATTATTATTATTTTATATACCATAATAACTTTTAAATGATATTGCACATAATAATTTAAGAGTTCGAACGATCACGCGTAATTGCTGTTGGCGACACAGTTGATTCATATGTGATGAAACCGCTATTTAAATTTCTGAAAAACAAATATTGAGTTGATAAAATTGAAGGATTTTATTATTTTGCATGATAATAATATTTGTATTACTTTAAAAAATATAATTATAATTAATAGCACTTTTATGCCATTTATTAAAACCGCGGATGTATATCGCTGAGGTGATTTCTGCAGTACATGGTTATCTAGTAAGTGGTATGTTTTATCTTATCCCAGGATCATGGACCCGTTTTTTATGTGGCGAATAGGGGAATTAGGTTGTAGTTTTGCTTGTTAATTGTTTAGTATGATATATGGCCCACCTCAGAAACCTACTAGAGATATCTTAATTTAAGTATATTTTAGGCACCAGGACGCGTAGGCATAATTAAAAATATGACACACCTGAGATAAACTTGTTCGTACGCCCTTGTCCACGATTTACTACGTGTAACTATGTGGCCAAAGGTCTATAGAACCCTGTAGGCTAAAAGCTAGTTATAATTCGGCGCCCACAAGAAAAGAAAATAAACAAAAGTACTGTATAGAATACTTATTTACTAGTGCATGATAAATAAGAACAATGTTTGATAATAGTTTCTTGTATATGAGATGTAAAAGAAAAATAACAATAATAAACATATTTATTTCCTATAGTAATACATTAGGGGTACTTTTTAAATGTTATGAATGAATAAAAACCTACCGGTGCTTCGGAAATGCCCACTGGTCTGAGAAGAAGCACCAAGAAACTCAGCTAATAAATTCACAGACACCTCTATAGAGACAAAATTTTCGTTTAAAATAAGACAGGAGTTTCCTACTTATATAAATATTGAACTCTACTTTTAAAGGCAGAAAAACAAACACTTTCCCATAAATTTCTCCAGAGAGTCGACCGCACGAGAACGCGGACTGAATATGGATCGGGTATTTAAAAAGCCATCTAGGTGCCAAAGGCAATCTTATTATAGACTTCAATATGTTTCAATATGCAACAACGTGAACACTTCAAATATTATTTATTATAGTTGCATAGACTTTCTAATTTAATATTGAAACAGCGCACTCTGCACCACAATGATGTGATGTATGCAGGATATAATGACCATTAAAAGATTAAACAATTATAGAAAAGAACTGATGTTGATTTCTAGCACTACTTTTTTATGTCTATATATATATATGCAATTTATAATGGTTAAGGGGGCTTGACGTCACACAAAAAAAGTTTAAAAAACTAAATGCTTTTGTAAACAAAAAATTATTTTTTGCCATATTACTGAAATACAAAAATTCCTTAATTGTTTCCATTCACAAGTGATGGTGAGCTGTAGATATGCTTAAATTCAATTATATTTGGGTTCAGTGCCAAGTCAAGTAAGAAGAACCCGTAAGCATATTTTTCTGGGATAAAATGTAGCCTATGAGCTATTGCTATTCCAGACTATAATCTATCAGACATACACACGATATAGTGGATAGTTCGTATCATGTATAATATAGGTATTCTAGATATTAGAAGCTATAAAATTATTGGAATCCCTTACAAAACTTTATTCTACTTAGAGTATATTTTTAAACATACATCGAATCTTTGAAAGAGTAGGTATTATTATATAATATACTAGCTGTTGCTCGCGGCTCCGCCCACGTGGAGGTCATATTTGAGACAAAAAGTATACACCACAAAATACCAATTTTCATCTCAAAAATTTCAACTTCAAAAATGAAGGATTTTCATACAAACTTTCTTCCCCTATTTTACCCCCTTCGGGGTGGAATTTCCAAAAATCCTGAAATATATATTTTTTATTTTTGACTAAAAGGCCAAATACTAATTTTCATAAACTTAACTTCAAAAATTACGGATTTTCATACAAACTATCATCCCCTATTTTACCCCCTTAGGGGTGGTATTTCCAAAAACCCTTCCTTAGTGGATGCCTACGTCATAAAAGGTACCTACTGTCAAAATTACAAGTCTCTAACCCCAGCCGTTTTGGCTGTGTGTTGATCGATCAGTCAGTCAGTCAGTCAGTTTTTTCTTTTATATATACAGATATATGTGTATATTAATTTATAAAATATTTTTTTATTGTAGGTAGATTTACTGTTGTTTCTGTTCGCGAATGTAAATGTGACGTCGCGGTCGTACTGTATTCAAAAGCTGAATGGAAATCCCTGCTTTGAATAATTTGGACCCAGATTTCAACGGAACATTTAATAAATTTAAGATAATGTTAAATACTTTTCGGAGGGATTTTACGGATAAATCTAGCTCAAGTCATTCATGTCCGTATAATTGTTTTTTTTTACTCCTCTAGGTTTACATTGAATACTTACAAATTTTATTGAAGTAAGTTTATATTTTGCTAAAGTCAGACCGTTCGTTGTAGTTTTGCCATCAATTTCTTGATAAACTAAAGGAAAAACGTCGTGTCTTTTCTTTGGAGCAGTGATATTTCCTTCGTGATAATATTGTTGTGATGTTCATGGGAGACCACGGGTTCGGTCCGTCCCCGCACCGAGACTAATGTTTGTGTTATTCCCTAATATTTGTTTAGGGTCTGAGTGTTGTGGAACAGAAAGTCTTGCCTAGTAAATCGTATGTTACTGTGGGTTCAGGCCTATGTGTGTGACTATTGGATGTTACGCATTTATATCAGAATACATATTTATTACCATTTATTTACAACTGCAAAACCTAGTTCTTTCACTCTTTTACAAATAACCCGCTCGACTGTTTTAAGTACTAAATATGGGGGGCAGTTACAACTTTTTAATAGTCTTATAGAAAAACATGAATCGTAATCATGCTCATGTATGTATTTATGACATCTATGTGTGGCGCACATTCTTTCTTTTTTATTGTCGCCGGTATAGCGTATTATTACTCGGAAGTAAACGAATTAATAAGAATAAAATGTTTTTTTTAACCTGGCACGGCAAAGTGACCATACTGCACCTGATGGACTTTATGCGGGACTGGCCGGTCTTATGACCCAGCACCTCTTCGCTCGGCTGAGATAGCCCTTGGACCGAGTCCCTAACCCCTATGTATACCTCACACGGCACTACCAGCTGAAACCCCGCGGTGGCCTTCTTCAGCGATTGCAGAGCAGTGCAGTTTTGGTGGAATTCTCCAAACGCCCTTATTCCGCTGAGTGGAAGACGCCGGTCAGTCGTCCACCCATCGCCTCCTACGTCTCCTCTGGCGGCGGGAGGGATCAAATCGTTTCCGATTCCTCTCGGCACTCTTCTTCTGTAATATAACGCTCACGCAGAAATTGGCCACCACACGCCAGGACCTCTGTATGGTGACCATGGTAAACACCACGGCCGGGACCGAGAGATCTCCTCCGGCGACTCCTCTGAGGGTGCTGCGCCCGTCGTCCCAGGCTGGTCACTGCTTTTAGGGTACATACAGTTGTAGCGATCTTCGTACCTCGTAATTGCTACACACTAAATCATATATACACATATATATATATATATATATATATATATATATATATATATATATATATAGAACTATTGGCCCTAAAAATATATATATAAGATACGACTAAATAAGAGTATATGATAGAAATAACGTTCATTGTGGCATCCGTCTATCCGTTCATTTGATGGTGGCGGCAGACAGTGCGAACAATAATGTATCACGAGTTATAAATTATATTTGCACACCTACTTCATTCTGTCTCTGCATCACCCAAGGTTCGGCTTTCAGAGAATGCCTCAGGCATTAAGTCCACCTTTACACTTAAATGTATGAAGTGTAAATAAATAAATTAATAAATAAACACCTGCCTAACTAAAGGTTTTCCTCTTAGCTAGATGAACACTGACATCCGATATCTACATAGTTATAATAATACCGGTAACGCCAGTACGTTCGTACAGCTGGTACAGCTATACGTAATAGAGAGTTCATCGAGAAGAAACATTAGTGACCGGGCTGGTGATGGAACGTTAATGCATTACTCTGTACTCGTACATGTTCATCAATAGCATGACATATAAACCAGAATATACTCGTATATACTAAATAACAATATACATACGAGAATTTACTCGTATGTATTGATGAATGTATATTAACGGACCATTTAACAACGATTGCTCTTCCGTCGATGTCAGCGAGTAAATTAATGGAGTCCGAATTTAGATGTAGGACATCAATGTTTGTACTTAACATAGGTATATAATGTGTAGGTACAAATAAAGTCAATGTGTTCACAGTTATAATGAAAATATTCATTTATTTCAAATAGAGTCTTCAACGCTCTGCTTGCCAGTTTTAGAATTTATTTCGTACGCGTATTTTAATGTATTTTATAAATGGCTGGTATAACATTTAAAACGAAACTCTCCTTAATACTATTAAAGAAAATCATGAACTCATGTCACTCTGATAATCCTCAAGGATGACGCAAAATTACGAAGAAAAGTTTTGTTCAAACATTAAAATTCGCTATGAATATTTATGAGGTGCCTAGGAGATCCGAAATGATAATTATTTTGATAATAAATTACCTTAATTACAAGTTATGATTTCACTGTTAGTATAACACCACAGCTTCGTGGTGTCTACTACCCCGGTCCGAACCAATAGGCTCCCAAATTCGTATTTTTTGCGGCACCATCAAGCTGCAGAACAGTTTGCCAGCTACCGTGTTCCCTCCTTCCTATCCTGGGTCTTTTAGGCGTAGTGTGAAGAAGCTACACAGCAGGCCGGCATGATTGTGTTGAGTAGCGAGGGATAGATTGTCTCTCGCTACTTGATACTTTTCTGGACGGCACTGCACTTTCCATCAGGTGCAGTGTGGTCACTTTGCCATGGCAGGATAAAAAAATAAAAGTTATCGAAGCCTATACTCATGGTGGCGCGGCTTAGTGTTTTTCTTCGGTTTTGAAAAACTGTTAAAGTACGATTTAATCGGACTCACGGTCATGCGACGTCCGCGAGCTGTTCGCACCCTAAAAACTTCGATTAATTTAGGAACTCCCGCAAAACTCATTATAAACTTGGGCTAGATTTGATATTATGATATTTTTATTGTTTATGTAATACTTATTGCTATTAAAGTGATTTTAAAGTAATTACGAAATAACGCCTGAAGTAATTAATTTGCTGTGATGATTGTTCTGAGGTTTTGCGGAGGTTCTATAATTAATTTGGAATTCGGCAAAGTTGTTTATGACTTTGTTTTAATTTGAGTGAATGTACGATTTTTCCATTTGTGAGTGTTTTTGCCAAGTTTTTACCGACACGAAGAGATCACATAATTACGCAGAGCAGTTCGTGCCTGGAGTCTGTCACGTAGTAACTCGTGCCCGACACTCATAAAGCTGAGAAATCGGTTGCCAGCCCCGGCCGCGGCCATTGTCGTCACTTTTATGGATAACGGGAATGGGATAATTATATGTAGATTTATTTTCTTTACTACTCATGGACAAATCTGAGCTAGCGGGTTACGTGATTTCTTTAAAAACTTACAATTTCCTGATCTTGGCATAGTAACGTTCAATTTTTTTTATTCATACAGATATATCAAAATGTTATTGTTAACAAAACTAAACAAAAAGTTTTCATAGTTATTAAAAACGATAAAAAATATACGCGTGCAAATATGAAAATGTTATGTGTAATTAAAATGATTTCCAATGGGGAAAACGTAAGCAGCCTTATTTACCTATTTTGCTAGTTGTGTTTTGAAATATTACAGTCGGCGCAATTTTATTTCGTGAAATGCTGTAATTCTCTGTAATTTTAAAGTTGCGTGCGTTTTATGAGCGGACCTTATCAGTCAGCTTGGGTCGTTGTCGGCGCGCATATAAACTTTAACTATGAATGTATGTATGAATATTAATCCTATAAATCGTTGAGATAACGTGAAGAATTACTGTCATAGACCATTTCTTCGTCACTTTTTATCAGATCAGATAAAAAAAGTCTATGTCTCTATTCTATGACTCTTACATGCACGAAATAGCCATTCGCATTCCTTTTGCAGTATGTATTTGGCTAGATTTTGATATAATTCTAATTTCCAATAATTCCAGTACGTACTTAATTCGGTTGAGTTGCACGAATCTTCTACCCTTTCCCACCCTTATTAGTAAGGGTATTTTAACTTTATTTATATAAATTACAAAAATCTGATAATTTTGTCATTGTTTCATATAAATTTCGTAATGTAATATTTATCTACATATAAAACTCTATTATGCCTGATTCATCAATGTTCAGATTATACACCATTAAATCTTAAATACAAAAAAATTATGACAGCAATTCTATAATTATACAAAACCACAGAGAAAGTTTTCTTTGATATTTCGTCCCTAAATAGGTGATAACGGGCTGCAAATTTTTATAAGAAGTAAGTATAATAATATTCCTTCGGTAAATTTAGTTAAGCAGCGATAGCTTAGTTGGTTGCGGTACGGACTGCCAAGACGAAAGTCGTATGTTCGAAACCCAAGTGGCATACACCTCTGACTTTTCTAAAGTTATGTGTGTATTAAATGTTAATTATCGCTTGCTTTAACGGTGAAGGAAAACATCGTGAGGAAACCTGCATACCTGAGAATTCAATCGCTGGTGGTAGGATATTCATATCCACCCGGATAGCGACCACCGTACACAGGGTGTAAAACCCGCCATAGTGGCACACGCAAGTGTGTCGCGTTCCGGGATCAGCCAGTGTACATCCGGTTTTTCGGGGTCTAGAGTTGGGGTACAATGTTTGGCCATTTTGCGGCCTTCTGAGCACTCTGACAATAGACCCTCGACAGCTTCTTCACCTTCTTGCCCATGGCGTAGTGTGAAGAAGCAGGCCGGCATGTTTGTGTTGAGTAGCGGGGGATAGAATGTATCTCGCTACTCGATACTCTAATTGGACCGCACTGCGCTTACCATCAGGTGCAGTGCGGTCACATTGCCGTGCCAGGATAAAAAAATCTTATAAGAATTTCGAAGGTATGTGAAGTCTACCAACCCGCATTAGGCCAGCGTGGTGGACTAAGGCCTAACCCCTCTCATTAGTAGAAGAGGCCCGTGCCCAGCAGTGGGACAATGTTTAATACAGGGCTAGTATTATTATTATTATAAATTTACTTGAAACTTATTCGGTATTGTACATTGACACTAGGAGTGGGCGTTGAATCAACGAACCGTTTTTTAACTGTTTTTCTACTGTTAACGAGTCAACCGTTTTCTCTATACCGCAAAACTAGTTAAATTTATCAACCTCCTATTCAACGTCATTGAATCAACGACAGACGCGAACAAAACAGGCGCACAGATAAACAAGTTAAAATTAACCTGTTTCATTCAACGTCATTGAATCAACGACAGACGCGAACAAAACAGGCGCACAGATAAACAAGTTAAAATTAACCTGTTTCATTCAACGTCATTGAATCAACGACAGACGCGAACAAAACAGGCGCACAGATAAACAAGTTAAAATTAACCTGTTTCATTCAACGTCATTGAATCAACGACAGACGCGAACAAAACAGGCGCACAGATAAACAAGTTAAAATTAACCTGTTTCATTCAACGGCATTGAATCAACGACAGACGCGAACAAAACAGGCGCACAGATAAACAAGTTAAAATTAACCTGTTTCATTCAACGTCATTGAATCAACGACAGACGCGAACAAAACAGGCGCACAGATAAACAAGTTAAAATTAACCTGTTTCATTCAACGTCATTGAATCAACGACAGACGCGAACAAAACAGGCGCACAGATAAACAAGTTAAAATTAACCTGTTTCATTCAACGTCATTGAATCAACGACAGATGCGAACAAAACAGGCGCATAGATAAACAAGTTAAAATTAACCTGTTTCATTCAACGTCATTGAATCAACGACAGACGCTAACGAAACGGGATATTAACGTATAGATCTGTGCACGTTTCTGCAAACCAGTTAAAAACGATAACTGCTTTTTAAACCAGTTAACCGTTTATAGGAAACAGTTTCATTTCGTTAACGCAAAAACCGTTAACGACCCACCTCTAACTGACATTGGCATCGCAAGTTATAGTATCAGTAAGTATAACTGACAAGTTAAAATATTTTTATTGTTTTGTATGTTAAACCACTATAAGCATTCCAACAAGGATAATATATAAACATCAGCTTAGAATCTTTGTCTAGCACAAATTGAATTCCCTCAGGCAACTTTAAGAAATGACATGTAAAATAGCGAAAGAAAATTGGCACGTGCAATATACAATGTACGTACATTGTGACTTCATTCACCTCGCCACGCCACACTATTACGTATTAGAAAGGCTACGGCTATTGAACTATTTTCATCAAGAATCTTTTGTACTGTTTACCATAATAGAAGAACACACATAAATAAATCGTCATTTCATTCCACCTTTGTATACAGGCTGCCCCATGAGGTTTTGCGTGGTTGATTAGACGCGACAGAAGGCGCCTAAATGTGACCGATGCCCAGGCTTATATAATTCAAATTCTATCGTGGACTGAATTTAGGTTAAATCGATGAAAATATGTTAAGTTCAGGACATTGTAACTTAGGGCGTAATAGTAATATTTTGTTTATGACAGTGTTATAATAATAATACTAGCCCTGTATTAAACATTGCCACACTGCTGGGCACGGGCCTTCTCTACTAATGAAAGGGGTTAGGCCTTAGTCCACCACGCTGGCCTAATGCGGATTGGTAGACTTCGCATACCTTCGAAATTCTTATAAGAGTTCTCGGGTATGCAGGTTTCCTCACGATGTTTTTCCTTCACCGTTAAAGAAAGCAATAATTAACATTTAATACACACATAACTTTAGAAAAGTCAGAGGTGTATGCCACTTGGGTGTCGAACATACGACTTTCGTCTTGGCAGTCCGTACCGCAACCAACTAGGCCATCACTGCTTCTAATTATGACAGTGTTAATAATAGATTTTATTCACGGATAAAGTAAATAATCAAAACTTAGGGGCTGAATATAAATGGGCTGGATAACTAACAATAATTGTCGACATGTTCCCAAAATGTTACCATGTTGCGAAAAATTCCCAACCTGGTTGCAAATCCTATTAAACACCGTTTACATACTGTATATTTGCGTTCAACCGTCAATCTGCAGTTTACAATTACTCGCAACCAACCATCAAAATTCATTGAAATTGAAATAGTTTTGTCACAACTAGAAATCTGCAGAATATGAATATGTTTTCCACATCATTCATAGGCTTCAATACCATTTAATCTATTTATAATAATAATAATAAGACATCGCAGGTTATCTACAAGTCAAATAATAAGACATTATTTCAACTTAACTGTTTGTACAATACACTATTGATTAGCCTACCGAACTTTATTTTCCAAACCCTCAGTAAGTATTCGTTTATGCAACTGAAAGTTCCACTTTAATAAAATTCCAATATCCAAATCGCTTTAAGACTATCCTAACGGAATAATTATTGAATATTAAAATAGATAAAATGTTAACTAGGTGAGAATTAAATCTGTCAGATTCACATGGATATAATTTTTCATGCAACTGTATTCAATACTTGCCGTAAAGTTCGATTGTACTAACAATAAGGGCTTAGCAATAGTCTTTTTTATATGAAACCCGAACACAATGAGATAAGACGTTATATAAAGAATCTTCTCCGTGGGTCAAATTGAGGGACTTTATCGTTATTATTTATCTCCGAAACACATTTGTAGGAGCTTCCTTTTATATCACCCTTTATTTTACATGACGTGGTACAAATTGATTTCTCGGGTTTCTCTAGGACAAGGGTTTCACCGAAAATACACAGTCATAGTAGATTAAGGAATCCGTACTAATGATTTTAATTTTATTAAAGTAATTAAGTAATATTATTATAAATAGGTTTTAGGCTATGTCTATAAGTATACTAAAAAGACGTACAAAATATTTACACCGCTAATAATACAAACGTTTCTAATATAAGCAGTGTAGGCAACACAGAAAACCCAATAAAGGAAACAATTCTTAATACAAAACGCTTACCTACACGTTTCATTTTTTTTTAATGTGAAATCAGGTTTTGAAAGACTAAAAGTTTAGCATTTGTGCCACTGATTTTGATGATTCTTACAGTAGCAAGTCGATAAACAAAAAAATCCTAACTAAAATATAAAATTTACTTTGAATTTATTCTAAACAATTTCGAGTAGATCCTATAAATTATTAGCGAATATAAGCGCCGGCCACCAATGTTCGGTGAAGCTGTAAAAGCATCTATGAGCTGTTAGCTCAAATCCATACGAAAAAAAGAAAAAACTCTGTGGTGTTTAATATTTAAAATATTTGTATTGCTTATTCACACTTACACGTCTGGTTCTTTGTAATTCGGTCTTTAAAATACTAGTTTCCATTTATATACACGTATTTTGAAAAAATCCAGTTTATAGAAATATCACAAGAAAAGATCCAAAGAGCACAGCTGCACAAAACAGACTATGTCCAGTGTACTCGTACAATGTGATCCTAACTGCTAACACATCTCAAAAAGAACCAGTTCTTTTTTAATGCTTTTATATAAATGAGCACCACAAAAAACCTCACAATAAGATTTATTTTAATAAAATTTAGAAGATAACTGGTTTTAAACATTTTGATGGAAAAATTTAAGGAAAATGAACAATAATCTAACCCAGTCCCAACGTTGAATGACGGCTATGATTTTTTTGTGTTCCGTTTGAGTTTGCTTTATAAAGCGAAAACACGACGTTATTTTTAATGAATTATAAAGAACTTTTGTGACCTCAATGATATTATGAACATTACCTCTTACCCTCACTACAAGGTAATCCTTAATTCCAGCCATAAAGACCACACAATGAATCCCAAGCGGTGACAGCCTAATATAACAGAGAGTAGAACTGTGGCACTACCGAGACCGGTGTCGCAGATTCCATCTTATTTATATTTAAGATACAAATTTTATTTAGTCGAAGAGCCATTGGCTATAAGCCTAAAAACTACAGACTCAATTCTAATAGAATTGTTATAAGTTCATAAATAAAAAAGTATTACAATTTACGCATCGCAATCTGAGTTTTCCAGCATTCAAAACAAAAATGTTATAATAATATGCGATATACGCAATGTCGAATGAATAATCGCATGTTGAATATATAAGTAAGGTACATTCCAAAGGGCGTCAACGTTCTGTAACCGCTAACCAACAAATCTATTGATATTCTAGAAACGCTTTTAAAAGGAAAGAAAGTTATTATTGATGCGTAAGTGGTGGCATTGAGCGGCCAGCAGAGCGGTCTCGACGGTCCCGGAAAAGATAGGGTGCAGTCACAAGAGGTTTACCTTCGGCCGACCTTTGAGCGTAGCTCTTTTAACAACAATACCATTGAGGGTAATAGCGTAGGATTTGATACATATAGAATAGATTACCTACTCGCTAGATACCCTTTCACTATCCACCACCTACATTGTATATCTGTCTGTATATATAAAAGAAGAAACTGACTGACTGACTGACTGACTGACTGACTGACTGACTGACTGACTGACTGACTGACTGATCGATCAACGCACAGCCTAAACGGCTGGGGTTAGAGACTTGAAATTTTGACAGTAGGTACCTTTTATGACGTAGGCATCCACTAAGGAAGGGTTTTTGGAAATACCACCCCTAAGGGGGTAAAATAGGGGATGAAAGTTTGTATGAAAATCCGTCATTTTTGAAGTTAAATTCATGAAAATTAGTACATACATATACATATACACTCACGCCTGTAATCCCCGAAGGGGTAGGCAGAGGTGTAACCAGTACACCCACTTTTCGCCGAATTTCGGTCCCATAATGTGATAGGGGGCGAGCCTATCGCCACACCGGGCACCATTCCAGACTCCGGGTTAATACTGAGTATTTCTAGGTAGAAAAACCCAATATCACTTTACCCGACCCGGGGATCGAACCCGAGACCTCAGCACAGCAATCGTAACGCATGCGCAATTACAACTGCGCCACCGAGGCAGTCAAAATTAGTATTTGGCATTTTAGTTAAAAATAAAAAATATATGTTTCAGGATTTTTGGAAATTCCGCCCCTAAGGGGGTAAAATAGGGAATGAAAGTTTGTATGAAAATCCTTCATTTTTGAAGTTAAATGCATGAAAATTGGTATTTTGTAGTGTATACTTTTTGTCTCAAACATGACCTCCACGCGGGCGGAGCCGCGAGCAACAGCTAGTTTTACATAAGTTATAATCAATGCAGTTATTATATTCTTCATTATAGAAAGTAAATTATATCGGCTACGAATTGTATGAAGCTACCGTAACAAATGATACAAATCAAGAATAATTTTATTTGTTTTTACCAAATCGGAAACCGATGGCATGATAAGTGTGTTGAGTAATCAAGTTAATATGGGCTATTCATTATTGAAGGTACCAGTATTGTTTATTTTAATGTTGTATGTGATTACAAGTTTAATATAATTGAAAATAACAATGCAATAACAATCACAACCCATTTGTTTCAATCTTTCGGTTTTAAACAATTACGAATATTTTTATCTATCGATTAATTGAGTATCAGTGATATATTTGTCATTTATTTAACCTGTTAAATGTCATGTAGCTTCTGTTGTATATATTTAATCAGTTGTATATATATAATCATAAAAATATTGTTTACTGTGTACCTATAATAGAATTTAAAAAAATCTTAAATACATAATAATGTAGGACAGACCTTTGCCATTTTTGTCTGGAAAAAATAACTCATTTGGCTTTTTATATTGAAAGGTGAACACTATCGGGCTATTTATTTTAGACTTAAATAATTTCACTCTGAACGTCGAAGTGGGTATACTAAAAGGGAAGTACACGAATCACGTAAAATTACTTGTCAGTGCTCACCAGTTTGGAAAAAGCTTTTTTACGACTATTTTTTCTCGAAAAGAGTTGAAACTGGACTCCGTTTAAAGCATGCAGCTTTCATTTAAACATAAAAACGATTTACACAATATCTACGTAAGTATCCTAAGTGGTTTTAACAGTACGAAAATTGTGGCGATAGATCAAATACACAGATCTAGCAATTCCTACATTTTTGCGGTTTATTTTTCATTATCAGCTTATTTTTTGCTGTGATCATATACATTCATAAATTATATACCATCTGTAACATTTATATGTTTTTGAAACTGAGCGCGGCTGACTGCGGAACGAGGGACCGTCGGTTCGATCTCCACACTGAGACAAATGTGACACCTAAAATATCTATTAGTGCCTGATACATAAAACAAGGTATCGTATCCTGATCCAACAGTAGTTAAGTATGTGACTATTAAGCGTTATTTTCATGCTGTACTTTGTAATAGGTATGTTTATTGGTAGATTTATCGTTTGCTGTTATGTAAGAGATCGTCTAAATAAAATAAGTTATAAAAATCTATATATTTTTTTACCTGGCACGGCAAATTGACCAGACTGCATCTGATGGTAAGCGCAGTGCCGTCCACTTGGAGACAATCTGTCCATCGCTACTCAAACACAATCACACCGGACTGGTAGGTAGCTTCTTAACATTACGCTTAAAGGACTCAGTAGCTGGCAAACTGTTCCACAGCTTGATGGTCCGGCAAAAATACGAATTTTCGAACCTCTTGGTTCGGGCCGGGATAATAGACACCACGAAGATGTGCCTCCATAATATAGCACATATTGTCATTTTGAATTTTACACGTATAAGTAAAAATGTATAAGTATGTCTAATAAAGCTATAAAGTGGTTAACTATATCATCATTAGTCATACAAAGATGCTGCAACTTTAAGGACGCTACAAATTCTTTAATCCTTTCATAATTTATTCGTTGCCGTTATGCTATTTAAAACGAATTCTAAGTACCTGCAAATTATAATGACCAGGAACTAATATCTACTTGAGATGGGTTTAAGTTACATAGTCAGGTAGGCTCTTTATAATTCTGTTATATGTTCTTAACTTCACGATCACCATGAATAGCGTAAACAACAGCTGCCAGCTAAAACGGTTTTTACATAACGCGAACATGATCATCTTTTGCAACAAATTTTGGTTTGTTGGCTTCGTCCGAGCTTAATTTGCGTATAATGTAAATTGTATTTTGATTGCACTCAACGTAAATACTACTAGCCGTTGGCAAATTAATTAAACTGGTGCAATAAATTCTCTTCCCGCTAAGCTTCAGTGTACACTAGAGTTCAATCTATGTTTAGCCATTCTACAAAAGATTGGGTACTTTAAATTGCGGAGGATCAATTTAGTAGGCCAGAATACTGAGGGCGACAAATAAGGAGTACAGCCACAGCTTTTTAGACTATCTTATAGTTACTTAGAAGCAAGTTGTGCAAAAATCATCAACCTTCAAGACTGTAATGTGTAATTCAATCAATGTCTTATTTTATTATTATACATTATACATACGTGAATCATTATTATACATACGTGAATCAATGTTACGACGCGATGTATAAGAAATAGTTCCATTACTGCAAACTCTTGACAACATCGGAAATGTATCCCGTAGCCACAATCTCGACCGCAGTATGCATACTTGAGAAACATGATACAAGTGGATGTTCCTTTTCTATTTCTGTATCTCTTAACTCACTTTAATAGTGGTTAGAAAAACTCACCCATTTGATTGTCTGTACGATTCAGATACTTGAAGCCAATTATATTATTGTTGCATTTAAAAATACATTAAAACTAGTATTACGTCGGTGGCGCAGTTGTATTTCCGCATGCGTTACGACTGCTGTGCTGAGGACTTGAGTTCGATCCCCAGGTCAAGTGATATTGGGTTTTTCTATTTAGAAATACTCAGTATCAACCTGGAGTCTGGAATTGAGCCCGATATGGTTCGGTCGCTATCACATTATGGGACCATAATTAATCCGGTCAAAAGTGGGTGTAGTGGTTACACCTCTGCCTACCCCTTCGTGGATTACAGGCCTGGGTGTATATGTATGATGTAATAGTTACTTAATTGCTACAATACACACACACACACATACACTCACGCCTGTAATCCCCGAAGGGGTAGGCAGAGGTGTAACTAGTACACCCACTTTTCGCCAAATTTCGGTCCCATGATGTGATAGGGGGCGAGCCTATCGCCATACCGGGTACAATTCCAGACTCCGGGCTAATACTGGGAATTTCTAGTTAGAAAAACCCAACATCACTTTACCCGACCCGGGGATCGAACCCGAGACCTCACCATAGCAGTCGACGCATGCGCAATTACAACTGCGCCACCGAGGCAGTCAATTGCTACAATACTTTTAATGATTTATTGTGATGAGTGACAGGTAATATAAATTGAAAGTATTCAATTTGACTCGATTTGAAAGCAATATTTCATGTGGATTAAAAGAAAGGTATTAAATTATTATTTGTATTTTGTAAACAACAGCTTGCTATATTCGATCTTCATTAGTTAAATTATAAACACCTCTCATGCAATACAATAATAACTTTTAAATACTAAATTGCCTTTCGTAAATTTTGCATCACCTAACGATCTGTCTACCCGAATCCGCTTTTTCATTATCCGCTATTTAGTAATTCATGTGCCCTATTTCAGTCGCAGAATAACCGAGAAACTTAGCACTGTACGTTTTAAACCAAATATTGTAGTAGATTTTAGTTTGCCTTTCTCATTACTTTCGATCAGAGATCATAAATTACCCTTAAACATTTCGGTCCATTACAATCACTATAGGAATTTAATAAAATAAATTGTTAATATAAACTTTTGGATTAGATTTTTTTTTGAAAACCTGTTTTTAGAGTACCTATATCTTCTAAACAAATTTTAATTATCTATCCCAATAAAACGGAAGAGCTATTTTTTGTGCAATTACACAATTTACAGTATCATGATCATATCATAAACAGTGGTAAACATTGTATGTAAAATGTGATTTCATGTAGGTAAAAAAGCATCTACCTAAATGAAAAAACATTTTCGGGTATTTCTTGGTTGATAAATGACAAACAGTACCCAAGTTGTTATTGTATGAAATATGATAGAAAATAGATGGTTACATAATCATCTAGTTTCTATCGAAACCCATTTCTATTTCTCATCCCGAATAAATTAATATCTTATTGAATATTTACTCGTAAGTACATAGATGACATCTGTCATAGCAAAACAGTGTTTTGTCTCCTCTGGCGTTATGTCACTTGACTAAACGACATGATTTAACTCAGTTTACTTGCTACAGATCTACGACAACGTTCATTGGTAAACAAATTACTTTTTAGTGCCTACAATTCTTACATTTCTAATGCCTACTTTAACAGATTTTGCCAAATATAGATACAATATTGGAAAAAGAGTTATTACCACTTAAGTGAGTTCGTCGCTTCGTTAAGATATTGTATTATGTCAATACATTGTCTGTATATCTTTGTATAGTCTACCGTTACACACATAAATAGACTTCTCGAGTTTACATACACACAAGAAACACGTTTTATAATCCGGGCCCGACCTTGCTACTATTACTTAAACATTAACGATCCTTGTTCACGGAACCTATTGTCAACAGTTAAATGTGTACCATATTTGTATATCACGCCCGCGCCGTATTCTACACGATTTGCAGTGGCGGCCGTAAAGGGTGGAGAGCAAGGCAATCGCCCGGGGCTTTGCTCCTGTAGCGGCCTCGCACAATAACCCGAGTAGGAAAAAGGTGATATTTAAATATTTTATTTTATCTATTAAATAAAGAAACCCACATAGTTCTGATACTAGGTCAAACCTGTATCGTGAGTATCAACAACCACGAGGGCCTAAGGTACCACAACTCTCAGATCTGAAACAAATATCTGTCTGTCACACAAACCTTTGTCTCGGTCGGGAATCAAACCCACGGCCTTTCGTTTCACAGCCGGCTATTCGCAGATTATAATTTCTCCTATAGAAAAAATCGCACATGATTGCTCGGTATTCGTACGGGATATGACGATAAATCACCACCATCCAAATCATGAGATGCAAATAGATGCCTACCCTATGGAGGGCACAAGAATGAGCTTATGTTTCATAATGTTGCGTTATGTATTTACAAAATAAAGTATCATTTAAATATATTGTTATTACATCATTATTATTTAGTTCCACTGAATTATATCAAAAATGTAATCCACATAGTCGACTACTAAAGTTGTTAGGTGATTTGTCACTGGACGTGAGAACACAAGAGGTCTGATTACTGATAGCTAACAAAGAGCTCTAAATCCACTTCGTTACGGGCGAAATAAATGGATAGGGGGCAAAGAATCTCGGCTTTTAACTTAATCCGACTCTTCGAGAGGGAGGATACTAGCCAGAGGTCTAGTACCGAACTTAGCCTGGTTGACAGGTTGAGACACCCATTACGATTCTAAGCTACTTGTATAAACCTGAACAAAGATTATACTTCACGTCAAATTAAGACAGCCTCCATGGCGCAGCGGACGTGTAGCCGGCGGTGAAACGAGAGGCCGTGGGTTCGATTAACGCTCTGAGACAAATGTTTAGGTTTGGTGGTTATGGGACCGTACGTAGTCCCTCGTAGTTTGCCAGCTACCGTGTCCGCTCCTTCCTGGGTCCTTTAGGCGCAGTATGAAGAAGCTACTCAGCAGGAATGATTGTGTTCAGTAGCGAGGGATAGACGTCTCTCGCTTGATACTCTAACTGCATGGCATTGCGCTTACTATCAGGTGCAGTGTGGTTACTTTGCCGTGCCATATCATATTCCGTATTGTCACTCGTGTGGGATATATTTGACAGCCTCTGTGGCGTAGCGGGCGCGTAGCAAGCTGTGAAACGAGAGACCGTGGGTTCGGTTCCCGCACCGAGACAAATGTTTGTGTGACAAGACATATATTTGTTTCGGGTCTGGGTGTTGTGGGACCGTAGTCACTCGTAGTTCTTGATACCCACGAAACAGGTTTTACCTAGTGTGTGTTCAGAACTATGTGTGTGACTGTTGGGTGTATTTATTTATTTCGTGTGGCTTATGCTAAGCCATGATCTTCAAAATGACATGTTCATGGTGGAATGAGGAGGTGTTATCGTAGCGTTTGTTCCAGGTGCTGCTGTCAGACCCTGACGCGGAGGTGTCGAGCTGGCCCCTGGAGCTGGTCGCGTTGCGGGACCGCATACAAGGAGACTGCAAGCGCGACGAGCGGGAGGTTAGTGAACTGTTTATCGACATTGACATCTGTGTTATTGGGTTAAAGTTCATATTGCAAGATATATGAAGTATCAAGATACAACAACAACAACAAGATACAAGTATCAAGATATCAAGTAGTTCTTGATACCCACGATACTTGTTTTACTTTTTTTTTCATTGCAGTCCTCTTTTCTTTCCGTTATATCTCATGCAATAAACACAGACATAACTATATAAAAAAGTATATGGTTATGTCTGAGAATACCTAAAAGTCTCTTAAACATTAATGAGTTTACTGGCTTGACTCGAGTGAGAATAGTAGTATGTTATTAAGCTCATAACGATTTTAAGATGAGATGCTCATTACCAGCATCAACTGGGTGAAAAGCAATTTCCCGTGTCTACACAATTACCTGTCAATATCGACGTAAAACAAGCTATTTAAACTCAATGTAAAAATAAATTTGAGAACGTTATCTAGATGTTACGTGAAATTACTTTACTTAACATAAATGAGTGCGAAAAGAGTAGGTATTACTCGCACGACGGATATTAATGCTGAGCGGGTCCCGAAACGGGTCTTTATATTTTTCCCTTTTTCTTTGCAAATAGGAATAAATATATTAGCAAAGACCTAATGAACTAATGAACCGATTTATATTAATTCACGACGTTTTAGGTTATAAAAAGACAATAAGAAGTTTAATTCTCATGACCACACAGGACAATCTGCTAGAAAATGTTTTCGTGTGTTAACTATAACTATGGCAATTAATTGATTTATATCATATGTGTTTATACACAGTTCGTTCATGTACGTTTTATTCCAAAGCCGCCAACTTATTCATAGGCCTAACAAATCGTTTATTACCAAAGTACCTAAGAAAGCGAGGACAAATCTAAATGGCTTTATGTAATCGGCGTTGAAAAAGTTTGAAATCTATTTCCTTATTCCAAGATTGACCCATATTTTAGTCAACATTAATAATTTAATAAAATAGTTTGATAATTGTATATTATATGATATACATCCTTCAGTTGAGCCAGTATTGACTTTATTTACGACATGGCATAAACCGAGAAACTATGAAGTGTATATAATTTACACAAATCGGAGTATATAATTTAACTAGTTCTTTATCGTTAGACTGAAGAGGTAATTTTTTTTGTTCTTATATATTTCTATGCACAAAATTTCATCAGAACCGGTTCAGAGGTTTATCCGTGAAAATGAAACAGACAGAGAACTTTCAACCCCACATTTACCCTCATAAGGGTAATATTTTGATAAACGCCGATAAAAATGTACATTTATTTCTAACCAGAAGCAGATATATGATATTTCGTGCTTATTACTTTGAAGATTATGGACTTCTAATCCATCTTACTAATGTAAATTACATACCAACGTATAAATGTAAGTATGTTCCTAATACTTACATTAAAATACAAATATTCGGAACAGCAGCGGATAGGTTCTAGAATAGAATAGAATAGAATAGAAATAGAATCTGACGTAAGCAGATAATAATGTACACGGTTAACATCTTAAAAATATTAATAATGCTTATAAAAGCGCAATGCCGTTATTTTTCCATTGCTGACTTGACAAAATTAAATGGATAGTAAAAATTTAATATCATTAAGCATTGTATCAACGAGAAAAATGTTCTGGGACTTTGACAAGTCGCTGATACTGAGACTCGGACATTTATACATAGTATAAAATTAAGTCACCCTCGGCGTCTGTCTGTGTGACTATTGACCCTCTGTATATATATAACCATACAGCGGATTTTGAAACGGCTCATGTAGATAATTTTTCCGGAAGGTTTATACGTATAGTACATTCTAATTAAAACTTCGTATGTGTAAATAATAAAGATATTTCGAAACCAAGTCGCCAAAAAATTTACTTTTATTACTTATGTAGACTAAGCCATAAGAATACAAAGGTCGTCATGAAAATGTAATTTTTAAAATTTATCAACTAAATATTTTCTTCCTATTAAGCACTTCTTTATTTTTTATGATATTTTCATATATGATATTTTATTGATTATATTAATAGGTCGATAGTTTAATATGTCGAGGGGTTAATTTTAATTCAATTATGTTTTTTGTCATTGTTATTATAATAAAAATTATATTGGAAACATTCTTCCGTAATATTGTCCGTTCCGTTCCGTAAATATGTCACTTGTATGGTAAAGTGTGCCTATTTATACATTATATCTAACATCTTTATGTAAACACATACTTGCAAATAAATATTTCTTTCTTTCTTCTTCTTAAACCTCATTTGCACGTGCGTATCCGGGCTGAGTGCCTAGTTGTATATTAAAATGCGAGCGACTTGGCTCAAGAACACGATGCTCGCTAGTCGCAGATGTCTGGCCCGTAGCTGATAGCTCGACACGCAATATCAGTTGTAAAGCCGTTTATACTTAGTATCGATTAGTGGTAAACTGCTCGAGTTTTTAGCGATAATTAAATATCTACATTGACTGATTTCATTTAATTTGAAAACAGTAGTTAATATAAAAAAGATAATTTGTTCTACTTCTAGCGGTGATTTAATTAAATTTGAAAACAGTAGGTACTATAAAAAAGATAATTTGTTCTAGCGGACAGTGTAACGATGTGTACTTCCACAAGCTCTCGCGGCATCACGAACGTGCTGGAGCCTGTTCAAACAACCAAACGTATATTCAATTGTTGCCACACATAGAGCCCATGCTGTAAAATAGAAGGAAGCCACATAGTTTGAAAACTTAGACATAGTGGTATAAAACATCCATCGCAATAATATTTTGGTGAAACCGCAGATAAAATCTTATATGAAAAGTTGAGAATACGTGTTGAATAGAGAACTTTTTTTTCTAGTTGGTTATAACGTGTACACTTTCATAAGGCGGTACTTTTTTAACCCAATGCTTAGTACCTTGTTCTTTTTTCTCTCAATTTGAAATGAAAATTCTGAGCAACAATAAATATTAATATTGCAATGATATTTGTCGTAATCCTCTAATGTGGGTACATTTAAATGGGAGTAATTTATATAGGGTATATATTATTAATGTTACCTATGTCTATTCTATACATGACCTTTGTACGTTTCCGAACGTTCAAAATTGTTGTTTCGTTTCAATACAGGCTAGGTACAGCATAGGCACCAGACATACCGTTGCATGACATGTTCAGCATACATGCGTCTGCTCCATAATGTACTCGAGAAAATACGCGCATATTTCAGCCTAGTAAGATTACGAAAATATATTCGGGCAAAGCCGAACAGCTTTGTTCCTAATTTGAATTGATATTAAGCCAATAAATAAGATCAAAGATTTCCTTTTTGCATAACAGTATTTATAATTAAGTAAATATATAACTTTGGATTTACTTAATTAAAGTATAAGAGTTAAAGGCCTCTTTCATTTCTTCTAACGAAATTCGTTTGGCTTGTTAGTATGATAGAAACTTGGGCATCTACCGGCTCATTAACAGGTTAAAAGGGAATTATTTTTGCTCCTCAGCCCAACAAAGGCTACACCACCGGCCGGGTTCATCCATTTCATAATTAAAGCTGTACGAATTCTTCCTCTTTTCACCTATTTAGCTTCGTACTTACCGCCCAGTAAATCTTTTTTGGGAAAACAGTTCAACGTTTACATATTACGTTTTTGCATTACGTTATAGAAACAGTAATGGTTTTCTGTCTGACTAGTATCATTTATGGAAGTAGGTTCTTCAAAATATGTTTTAACACAAATATGTATTACTTCACAATACCCGGGGTGATAGAGGCCTCGTTCGTTTTTATAGTAAAAACAAATAGACGTCCTAGACGTCACATTTATCAAGAATTGCAGAATAATGTAAAATACAAAAATCACAAGCATATTTAAATAAAAACAAATTCTATCCAAAATTGTAGAACATTATTAGACAAAAAATCTCTTAAAGTGGCAGTTGGGATTGGCCAGTTTTTTATTCTGAATCCAGCCACTGATGGCTACTGATTGTGAACACAAACAATAGTATCAAAAGGACGATGCAGAGAGTGATATTGTGCGTTTAATAAGCACCTTTTTTGTATTCGTTTTCGTCTTAGAGTATTTGGTTGCCTACTCTAAGGTTTTCGTATTTATGTAGTGTGCACAAAATAAGAGAAGGACAATAAATAATTTGTTGTATTGCAAATGAATTGCTTTAACACTTTAATGAATTACTATGTATAATTTACTAGCTGTTGCCCGCGGCTCTGCCCGCGTGGTAGCTATTTTTGAAAGAAAAGGTATAAAATCCATGGAGTCATCTTAAGCTTTATACATTTTAATATATAGGTATATAGAAACCGCGTTTTTTTTCGGGATAAAAAGTGAAGGAAAAAAAAGCATATGTGCTATTCCAGACTATAATTTATCTCTGAGCCAAATTTCAACCAGATCCGTTCAGCCGTTCTGGTGTGATTGCGTAACAGAAATCTATCCACCCATCGATCCATCCATCCAAAGTTTTTAAAATTATATTATTATTATTATTATTATTATAGTAATATAACATAAGTGAATTTTAAAAGCATAACCGTGCTATCAATGTATAATAACGGCGGATAGCAATATTATTACTACGTGTTCAATTTTATTCAATAGCTAAATTCACCCTTCATGTGTACCCCACATTTTAGGTTGCATATTTTTAGGGTCCGAAACACAGAGGGGTCGAATCACAGAGGGTTTGTCTTTCGTATACAGCTGGCTGTATAGTAAGTAGGTAGTTCAGGCGTGAATTGCGAATGCTATAAAGATTAGGAAGTATTAAAGTAAGAACTTGTCTCACCAAAGTTTGAAAGTTTACGTTGCAGACCGGACGTGACATACAAGTATATCGTTCAATTCTGCGTCTATTTCGACCAAGAACAATGTGATAGTATCAAATGCCGCTGACTTAGAGACTTTAGATGGAAAATCATTTCAAATTCTGGGAAAGTTGAAAAAAAATATTAATAATAAATACATAATATAAAATGAAGTCGCCCTTCGCATATATCCAATAACTCCTTCTAAACCACGCAACGGATTTTGAAACGGTTTTCACCATCATGTAGAGAAATTATTCCGGATTATATGTATTATCGTAATTAAAACTTCGTTTGTATAAATAATAAAAATATTTCGGCTCCTAGTCGCCAAAAGATTGTTCGCCGATGTTTCTAGCAACGAATCCTACCGGTCTCTTTTATTTTATTGTAAAAGTACCGATTCAGTCTGGCTTCGCACTGGGGGCAAATTAGATTTAAAAAATTGTGAACTGCTTAAACGGGACAAAATATTTAGCATGCACGTTTGCAAATTGCACTTGTGCGAAGCTGGGCCGGGTCGCTAGTATAGTAACGGTTTGTGTTTGTTTCTTCGAGGTTAATATTTCCACGAAAAAACTACTGGACCGATTTGAATAAAACTTGGTACCTAGATTTGTATACTTAGGGTCTTAAAACGTTTTTTTTTTCTTTGTTTGTATTACTCCTTGCATGTGTTTGTGTATGTTATCTAAAATGGTGACCAAATAAAGTTTATTTTCTTTCTTTCAAAATCATCCCTCAAAGGGGTAAATATGGTATAGTTTGTGGGTATGGTTGTTATATTTTTATGTTTTAAAGGCTGAACGGATTTTAATCAACGGAGAATGGCGTATATCCTGGATTAATATATTGACTACTTTTTTTCAGTATTGGGTTCGAATCTCCGCGGCGTAAAATATTATCATGGAAGTAAATATTGCATGTACTTTTTAATTGTGTATTAGTCTCCTACGGTGCGAATGAACGTAATCACGGGTGCGAAGATGGAAAAAAAATATTGTATATACCTAAATAATTTGCTACCACAGATATCATTATCCGGCTCTTGTCATCAGAGACATTTGTTAAACGCATATAACTGTACTTTAACAAAGACATATCCATAACTTCATTTCAATAACAATGCTAAAACCTATAAAAAAAAGTCCAAAATTTATACATGTCGAAACTGTTTCGTAGCCTTTCCAAAGTGTTTGCGGTTTTATAATATTAATCAAAGCATTCAAGTACCCAAGTTATCTGATCTAACTCCCAGCTTCTAAGACTTGGGAATTCGAAATGAAGGAGCTTGGTTGTTATATTTTCATATTATAAATGAATACAGAGTTGATAAAATTTGAATATGTCTATTTCACTGAGTAAAAAAGAAGCGAAAGCTTATTTTGTAGTGGTATAGACAGCTGAGACAAAAGTCGCAGGTTCGAAACAAACCGTAATGTCATACAATTCATACTTATCGAAGTTATATGTGTATTCATTGTTAATTATCAATTGTCTAAACGGTGAAGAATAAACACGTGAGGGGAAATTGCATGCCTGAGAGTTCTAAATAAGAAATTATTATGTAAGTGTGTGAAGTCTCTCTATCAGCCTGTAGCCGTCCACTGCTGGACATAGGCCTTTCCCAGATTACGCCACCCTTGACGGTCCTCCGCCTTCCTCATCCAGCCGCCTCCCGCAACATCTCTTAGGTCGTCAGTCCAGCGGGCACGAGGTCGGCCAACACTACGCTTGGACAGACGTGGTCTCCACTCCAGTACCTTTCGGCCCCAGCGGCCGTCATTACGACGGCAGATATGACCAGCCCACTGCCACTTCAACTTACTAATTCGCTGGGCTATGTCGGCTACTCTGGTTCTCTGACGAATCTCCTCGTTTCGGATCTTATCCATCAGAGTTATTCCAAGCATAGCCCGTTCCATAGCTCGTTGAGTGACCTGGAATCGGTGTATTAGGCCTTTTGTTAGTGTCCACGTCTCAGCGCCGTACGTCATAACAGGCAGGACGCACTGGTTGTATACTTTAGTCTTTAGGCATTGCGGTATTGACGACGTAAATATGTGACGCAACTTTCCAAATGCTGCCCACCCCAAGCAGATTCTTCTGTCAGCTTCGGCGTCGAAGTTGTTTTTACCTAGCTGAATAGTTTGCCCTAGGTAAACATACTGTTGAACAACTTCGATGCTGACATTATCGACGGTTACTGGCCCTTGGATGACGTGACAGTTGGACATGACCTTAGTCTTGTCCAAATTCATCCTTAGGCCTACACGTTTGGAAGAATCACTTAGTCCTTGCAGCATCACGATCAGTTCTTGCAGCGTTTCCGCCATTATGACAATGTCGTCGGCAAAGCGAAGATGCGAAATATACTCTCCGTTTACGTTTATGCCTCGTCCATTCCAGTCTAGTGTTTTGAAGACGTCTTCCAGCGCGGTAGTAAACAGTTTTGGGGAGATCACATCCCCTTGTCTCACACCGCGCTGAAGGTGTATCGGTTTTGTTTGCAAACCCTGTAATTGGACGGACATCGTAGAGGAGTCATACAAGCATTTCAGCATCTCCACATAACGCCAGTCGACTTGGCATCGCTGCAAGGATTCAAGAACAGACCAGGTTTCGATGGAGTCGAAGGCTTTCTCGTAGTCCACAAAGGCTAAGCATAACGGCTGGTTATACTCTTGTGTTTTCTGTATTATCTGCCTTAGCGTGTGGATGTGGTCTACAGTACTGTAGCCTTTTCGAAACCCAGCCTGCTCCGGAGGTTGAAAGTCGTCAAAACGATGGGTGAGACGGTTTGTGATAACCCTTGAAAACAGCTTGTAGGTGTGACTCAAGAGCGTAATTGGCCTGTAGTTCTTTAAAAGAGTTTTATCCCCTTTTTTAAAGAACAGGATGGTCAGACTCCTGCTCCACTTCTTTGGCGTTGTTGCAGTGCGAATCACGACATTAAATAACTCCTGTAGTTGTTTGAGTATGGGAGTACCTCCAGCTTTCAATAGTTCTGATGTAATACCGTCTTCGCCCGTGGCTTTGTTGTTTTTTAGCTGTTCAAGGGCTATCCTAATCTCACCCATGTCGACATCCGGGAGTTCATCTGTGTAATGGCGAAACAGAGGAGCACGTTTGTCGTCCTTATCGCAGGCAGCTGGCTTGGGAGCGTGTGAAGAATAAAGGAGCCCATAGTACTTCTCGATTTCTGCTAGGATCTCTGGCTTAGAGGTAACGGTTTTGTTGTCCGATGTCTTTAATTTCGTGAGATTACTCCTTCCCAACCGCTGGGCAAAAACTTTTGACCCCTTATTTCGCTGTATCGCTTCCTCAATGAAACGAGTATTATGTCGGCGTAGGTCAAAACGAATTTGCCTTTTAATACGCTTGTTGAGAAGGGAGTAATCGACCGAATCTGATGACATTTGCCGTCTCTGCCTCATCAGGTCTAGAGTCTCGTTTGAAATCTTGGACTCCTTATTCTTGCGCCCTGGCTTATAAAAAGCACTGCCCACTTCGTGGACTACATCTGTGAAATTGTTAGCAAGCTGATCAACGTCCTCAGTGATTTCCAGCAGGGCAAATCGGTTTTTAAGTTCCAATTGGAACTCTTTCGATACCACGTCGAGTTGGCGCAGTGAAGGACGGAGCGTAGACTTCATCAGGCGGTTTCTTTCCAGCTGGTAGTCGATATTTAAAGTGCCCCGGACGAGACGGTGGTCGCTGCCGGTGTGGAATCTATTGATGACTGAGACATCTTTGAATATATGCCTTCGATTTACCATGATGAAGTCTATCTCGTTTTTTGTCTTACCATCGGGGCTTTGCCATGTCCATTTCCTATGTGGCTTCTTTTTGAAGAAAGAATTCATCAAATAGAGCCGCTGATTCTCGAGGAAGTTTACTAGCATTTTACCCCGAGGATTTCTGCTGCCATGACCATGTGGTCCGATCGCCGATTCGCCAGACTCTTGTACTCCCACTTTGGCGTTAAAGTCCCCCATAACAACGGTATAGTGGGTCTTGGTAGTTTTGTGCATAGCCGTTGTAATGTCATCATAGACGGCCTCGACCGCATCATCGGTGTGGCTCGACGTGGGGGCATACACTTGTACGACTTTAAGAGAGTATCTCTTATTGAGTCTGAGTACAAGGTACGCTACTCGTGTAGACACACTGCCGATTTCCAACACGTTGTTAGTGAGAACCCTATTGATCAGCATGCCAACGCCGCCGACGGAGATCCCATCGCCCTCTCGATAGTAGAGTAGATGGCCTGATTCCAGAGTTATCGTGTCCTCACCTTTTCTTCGAACTTCCGATAACCCTAGTATATGCCAGTTGATTCCATCAAGCTCTGACTCGAGTTCAGCAAGGTGTCCGTCCTCCCGGAGCGTTCGAGCATTATACGTCGCCAAGAAAAGTCGTCGGTGTTGGTGGCCTTTCAACCGGAGATTCTTAGCACCCCCTGCCCCACCGTTACCACAACCGCCACCGTAGTCGGGAATAGCGGGGCTGCCGGGAACTAGGGGCCGTTTCATGTGCGCTTTATCCATTGGGAAGTAATGCCCATACTCACACACGCTGGGCAGGCGGGTTGGTGAGCGCAGTATCGAACCCCTCGCACCATTGGCGCTGCTGCCCACCACTGGTCAGTGTTATTTGGATGTTCGATTTATTTGGATGGATATACCGCCATCTTCGGTCCCAGGCTTGCTAGAATGCCCGGTCTATGCCTATTGTAGACCTGTCCTCTTACCCTTCCCCAAATAACTTCAGAGGTTTGCGGGTAAGATGGTGGTACCTCCACAGATGAGCTCCGGCATTAGCTCTACCACCTTCTCCTCCTTTTTTTGTGAAAAACGTAGTTACATCCGTTTTATTAACCGACTTCAAAAAAGGAGGAGGTTCTCAATTCGCCGGAATCTTTTTTTTATGTATATTCCACGATTACTCGAAGACGCCTGGACCGAATCGAATAATTTTTTTTTTGGGAATACTTCCCAGGTGGTCCCATTGGCACCAAGTCAGAATCTGATGATGGATCTCAGAAAAATCGAGGGCTACCCTCAAATTTTATAGGGACGCATAATTTGTTTTTATTGAAGTCGTTGTACTTTTTATGAATTAAAAAACTTTTTTAGAATATCATAACACTTCTGCTAGAAAAGGCCACACAGATTTATGGTCAATTGTTTTAAAGACAATTTAAAAACCCATTATTATCAGCGTGAAAATTTAGGTAATAACTACAGAGTGGTTGGGATAAAGGTTATGCAGGTAAGTACCTGTTGCCACAATACCGGTACCTACTCATAGCAAATTTTGGCATAAACTACATTACGATTAGTTATTTGTTAAAATAGATTGAAATACAAAAGTGTGAAGTGCGGCAAAAAAACAAATCAATTTTCTCGAAACTATTTTCGCCAAACGTAATAACGGGAAATAAGCATTTTATCATTTTCTCTTTGAAACACGATTTACTACTTACCAAGATATATATGTAGGCATATTTTTTTAGAACGATAATTCCTACCCTTTGTCTTCAGACTACAAAAAACATTATCTTACCAATCTCTGTAAGCCTCTAATTGGACTTCCAAAAATTATCATGACTACACTACACATTTATTTTCCGTAGTTGCATATATACCTACAATAGGAACGCTTCGCCACTGTGCGAAGGTTCCCGTGACATAAATGAGAAGCATGGTTCCCGACGCACCGCGTTACGCGACGCGACGGTTTGTTAGTCACTTGATAAGACAAACCACGTAGGCAACGATAATGAATAGTACCTAACAATATTGTAATGTTTAAACAAAGCTACATGCATACAATTTGTAGAAACGCAATCTCAGGTACTAAGCAGAATTACTGTAGGCAATGGTAAACTAAAAACACAAATTAGAGACACTCATAAAAACATAACTAATAATAGCATACAAAGTTTTAATGCTCTTTATACTTTTACTAGCTGTTGCTCGCGGCTCCGCCCGCGTGGAGGTCATGTTTGGGAAAAAAGTATACCTTACAAAATACCAATTTTCATGCGTTTAACTTCAGAAATGACGCATTTTCATACAAACTATCATCCCCTATTTTACCCCCTTAGGGGTGGTATTTCCAAAAACCCTTCCTTAGTGGATGCCTACGTCATAAAAGGTACCTACTGTCAAAATTTCAAGTCTCTAACCCCAGCCGTTTTGGCTGTGCGTTGATCGATCAGTCAGTCAGTCAGTCAGTTTCTTCTTTTATGTATACAGATGAATATTATAATATTAAAGACTTTTTATAAATTACTTATACATATTCCAGTCACGCCCGTAATCCGTGATACTGAGTAATTCTTTATAGAAAAAACAATATCACTTTACCTCGTAAAGGATGCGCAATTGCAACTGCGCCACCGAGGCAATATATTATAATAAAAGTGTATCTAATAAAAAAATCTTAATAAACATAACTTATTGACTTCTTCCGCAACGGCTGATACTTAAACAACAAAGGTGTGCAAATACATAATAAGCACAAATTAAACCAAAGAGCTGCTCAAACTCGTACATGTTTCCAGACGAAGTTTTGAAAATAAAGAAAGTACAATAAAGTTACAGTTTATTGTCCTTGTATGTAGGTATAATGTTCCTTACAGGGATCGGCAATATTTTTGATTTTATATTAAACAATGTAATCGCTTTAGATGTCTGGAGAATTCCGGGCTGCAGACGACGTAGACCAAGTACATTGTCACCGTAAATTGCATGTGTATATGCTATATACCCAGCAAACCCATATTCGTTAATAACTAGTCTGGCCACCAGTTATGTTACAACTTATAAGTTTATGGTTTATCTATTTTTGTGTATTCAAATCTCGAACGTTTTTACTATATTAGAAATTTTGAACGATTTCCCGAATCCCGCCATATCACTATCTTTTTTCAAGGTTAATATTAAGTTTCGATATAGATTGAGGTGTCAAAGAAAACAGAATTGTAGATTACCATAATTGGTGTGGACCAATCATAATTTTTTTTTCTTTCACTTAAGAAGCTAGGAATCAGCTGTACTCCCATAAGTAAACAAACAAAATATTGTGTGGATTGAGGATCCCGCTAAGACTCTGTCGCGTATCATCAAACACGGCCTGAGACTAGATGATTATCGTCGATACAAGGATATGCCTTAAATTAAGAACCCTGCACTCAAGGAGAGTGAGATCGGTCATAACGCTTGCCTTCAAGATACCCTGGTGAAAGGCACAGAAATATCTTCTTTACCGATGAAAACATATCAAGATTCAAGAGCCCTACTATTAAAAACTTTCAAAGAATACGCTCACAGCTGTAAAGAAGCTTCGGAAGTGGTTGATAAGGTGCACAGTGGTCATTGTTCTGCATCAGTCATGGTATGGTGGAGGTTGTTTCAGCAAGACTGTCCCTGGTTAAAAGGCATGAACTACACAATCCAATGTTCTGGATTTTATAAGTGGAAATGCTGAAGATTCATCCTCGGTTAATCCCGACCTGAACCCAAATTATGGTCAGCCTTTAACGACATGGTCTGCTCTCAATGACATTAGGGCTTGCAGTGACCAAATTTCGCATGAGAACAAGGCGTGATTCCATGCATGCGTGGACAGAGAGATTAAAGTCCTGTAGCACAGCTGACGGTGGTAATTTCGGATAGAATAATTTTGTTTCATTACCGAGACTTCAATAAATATATACATATGAGTTTTATAAATATTTAATTATATAAGGAAAAAAAAGCAGTCAAGGGGACTACCGACTGAAGATAAAACTTAAAACTTTGTAATCAAAAAGCTATAAATAAATACTTATTCGATAACAAATAATGCTTCGTTAAATAAATAAATAAATCTAAAGGCGGCTCTACTATATCCCTGAAGCCTATAGAGCGGATACCGATTACAAATTTCAAAGCAATGTTATTAATTCGTGTTTGTATGATTTCTACTGGTAATAAATAAATTCAGCCATGATAATAGTAATAAATCGCAAACCGACATCTGATTTGATTAAAACATCAATATATCATGGTAAGTATATTCATATGGATGTAAAGTTTTTCCAATGAACTTTTCCAAATTTTTCTTACAATAACCTTCAATAACAATAACCCTACAAATAAAAACTGAATGTAACTATAAAAAAAACAATATACGTTCTATACCTCAGTTAATGGTATTATTAGTTGACTAACGGTGCATATTTAAATACGGCGCGAAATAAAAATTTATATTCTGAAATTACTGTATGTCTAATTTGTTTTTTTTTATTTCCTACCTAAGCTAATTTATTTTTGCTTACAAGTATTGTGCGCTCCTTCAGTCTTAAAACTGTAATGTCTCAGAAGCCTAAAAAACCACGCAGAGCCAAAACACAAAGTCGCGCAGCGGTAAAAATCGCAAATGCTCATTAGATTCCAGCCTACAGGAAGTCAAAGCTCAAACTTTTTATAAACTTTGGAAAAAATACATACCTCCGCCAATGCCAAACTGTCCATCCACGCCAAATTTTGTTTCTCATTTTAGTTGTTAAATTGTTTTGTGCGCATATAAATTTTGAACGATTACATAGCAATCCCGCTTAGTTGGGGAAGCGAAGACGAGTGTTGAAAAGGCACGGCACCCGAGCGCCGTAGTGTAGCACAGACGCGGCGGTCGCGATCGTGACTGAGCTGTGAGCAGTGAGCGGCGAGCGACACACCGAACACCGCTGTACGTACAGGGTGGCTGGCTGTCCGTACTCGGTGGCCGGCAGTCGGCACCCGGCACCCTCACCCCGCACTACGCCGCGCCACCCTCCACGGACGGCGTCTATGCGCTCCGTCTCCACTTTTATCAAATTATTCTATACCGGACTTAAAGCACCCAAGAAAAAATAACAGGTTCCATTCTCAATTTCATGAAGTTATTCGTTGCTGAGAGTTTTGTGAATATTTTATATGATTTGATAACAATAATAATTATAATTGTCGTTTGT
Source organism: Laothoe populi (assembly GCA_905220505.1). Taxonomy (NCBI): domain Eukaryota; kingdom Metazoa; phylum Arthropoda; class Insecta; order Lepidoptera; family Sphingidae; genus Laothoe; species Laothoe populi. Next base: position 12,589,275 of record HG992149.1, on the reverse strand, counting down.
TTTCATAATAATAAATGACAGGTTGTGAGAATTTGATTCGAATATACATACCTCCTTTATCAGTTATTGCAACCCATTCATTTAGAATTACATTAAATCCATATGGCTAGTACCATATATATGATATGGTACCCGCCCTGGCTTCGCACGGGTAGCACTAAAGCCAGAAAAAAATATTCTGTTGATCCGAACGGTACCAAACTTCAGGGATCAACCGCTGGGCTTATCTTATGATTGCCTGAAAATTTCATAAAAATCGCTCCAGCCGTTTTGGTGTCTATAGGTAACATACACACATAGATTTTTATAAACATAAAGACCAATCCATATAAAAAGTAACCAAACAATCAAAAATCTTTTTACAAGATCGTATTTACAGCGAAATACTTTTTAATATTTCCATGAATGATGACAAATGAAAGTACTGTGCTGTACTGTGACGAGTTAAAGCACCTGTCTCTGCATTACTTGAGACACTACTATCCACTACTACATTCTCCATAAAACCTATCTTTAACCCCTTCATATCTAAATTTGATGCAGCCGTAAATTAAGTCTCTTGCTATTTACCTACGCTGACCCTGTGGCAATGATGGTATCAAGTTTTTAAGTCTTATTGAATACCTCTCCATTTATCTAACTTAGCTGTAAGATAAAAGATTAGCGCCGGTTATGCACTTACAAGAAACTCTGTAGGCGCGTTTCAGGAAGTGGCTGAGTTTTATTATAATTAGCCAATGATAAAGTTGTAGTTAACTTTTCTTATGACACAGGCCCGATGATTGACGCTTTATTTTGTTCAGTGGTGTTAAACTCGGCCAAATGTATTTTTATTTTTCACAATAACATCGGTATCAATAGCAGTGACTACAGTACGGTGATGCTACAATTACTCAAGGGCATTTAGTGTTGCCTTCAAAAATATCTACAGTGGTTTCAATCGAATCAAATATTTATAAAATCTCTGTATGGTTTATTAAATTTGGAACTTTTATTATTATAATACGGTATTCTCTCTAGAGAGAACACATTTTATATCATTTGCATAAATATTTTTATATATATAATTTACCACTAAAAAGCAAAAAATAAATTATTACTTTTTAAATAAAAATTAAACCGCCTTCAAAAAAACCAGACACAACTAAAAAGCAAAAAATAATTGGTTACATTTAAATCAATTAGTTATATGCAATTTAAATCAATTATTTGGAGTCGGTGCCAGCCAAAACATGGAAAAAACAGAATAATCAGGCATACAAAAAAATATAAAATAGATCCAGACTTGGTTTTTATAAATCTAAAAGTAAAGAAAACAACACCGGCACCGACTCCAAAAATAATTGATTTAAATTGCATATAACTAATTGATTTAAATGTAACCAATTATTTTTTGCTTTTTAGTTGTGTCTGGGTTTTTTTGAAGGCGGTTTAATTTTTATTTAAAAAGTAATAATTTATTTTTTGCTTTTTAGTGGTAAATTATATAAAATCGGTTAAAAGCTGCTGAAGATATTAGAATTTACGTGTATTTTAATTTTATCACCCCCCTCCCTCACCCCCACCCCTTTTACCCTCTCTCACTGAAACTTAACTTTTATAATGAACGTAATGCAAAAAAAGAACCACTGGAATACTACTTAATTTTAAGGAGTTACCCTCTCCAGCTCCGAAGATATTCATCAGATCTTCACCATATTTTTATGGGACCAAATGACAAGCACCAGCTTTCAATCAAAGAAAGAATGGTCGAAATCGGTTCACACAGTACAGAGAAACGAGGTAACAAACATAAAAAAAAAAAAAAAAAAAAAAGCAACATACAGTCGAATTGAGAACCTCCTCCTTTTTTTGAAGTCGGTTAAAAACTAGCTGTGGTCGCGTCTCCGTATGCGATGAATTTATTTTTTACTTATAAAACTTCTTTATATACAGCGTTTGAAATAGTATGATTGGGTGTTCCCACACGAACAAAGAGCTTATTTGCTTCAATAACACGGGAGTCTCCTATTGTTGCATGTGCGAAAAGCAATTGACACTAACTCACAACACACAAGCATCGCCTCGTGTTTGGCCGTGCTTTGTTCATGGTCTAATGACAAATAAGCTAGCTGGGAATTTAAAAAATTAATTAATGAAGTTGATATCTCTTGACTTTTCCAGAAACTGTAATAAACTAAGATTAAATAAGACCGGCTGACTTTATATCAATTTCACTTGAACCATCTTTTGTAAAATTATGTTTATGTGTACAAGCTACACTTAAGTTTGTCTAATAGTTTTGGAGCTTAGGGTATTCAAACAAACAGACAAAGTTCTAAAAATAGTTTTATTGTACTCACTACAACAACCGCAACATGTTATGAATATCTACAGTATTCAGCAATATTAAAGTGGTTATCTTAAAAATGTAAGTATTAGTCTGTATATATTATTTTGTTCCAAACCAACATAAAACCTAATGCGATCTAATAATAGTGGGTCATTATAGTCGATCTTTCTCTTTTAAACACAATAACATTATAAGACTTGAGCGGTTTATTGTGTCTCTTAGAGAATTCGATGATTGCCTACGCCTACCAATATAATAATGAAATATAAATGAATAATTACACTTTTTCGTTTTTTTATGCTTATGTTATATGTTCTTAAATTTCCTGCTTGTAATAAAATTATGAATGGGTTACTTTATTATATGCTAAGGATATTGCTAAAACCTTTCCACTCGCATGACTATGAAAGCTCTTCGAACAGGCCACTCGAGCAAACACGGAAAAAATACTTTTATAGGTTTTCAACACAATTTTGGAGCAGTACGAACCTAGAACCCATTATTATCTATGCAAGTAGGGTCACATGAGGCTTAATGACTTCGTCAATTTAACTTTGTTTTACTGTGGCAGTTAATCCGACCAAAAATTATTACCTGATAACTTCATGAAAACAGGTTTGCGAACATCGCTCGTGGCGTCCTGTCTCTCTCCACATTCTAATGCGCCAATTATCATAAAAAATTACTTCCCACTCGTCGGTGAAAAGCATCATGCCCCATTGATGGATGCATCAGTCCAAATATTAACAGGAAAACTTAAATTTTATGCACGAAAAAATTTGAACAACTCGTAGTCTTCTGGACTTCGGGCAATCGACTACGGATTCTGTTTGCAGCCGTAGGTGATAACTTACGAATTGTCACATAACCGAATGTACCGATCCACGTGAACATTTATAATGCGAACTCTAACGTCGAACCAGGTCTTCTTACAACATTGCCGTACTTTTGAACACGATTCCCAGCAATTTAATCAAATATTAAGACATTATTAAGTTTAGTTTTTTTCGAAGAGCTATCTAAATTTGTTTACAAGGTGTAATCTCTTCGAGAAAAACCTGGGTTTGCAGCCAGTTGCATACCCACAAATTGTTGTGAATGTCCTTGTTAGATCACTGTAACAGCTCTGGTTGCAGTAATCGTGAACATATGCCTCTGTAGTCTGTATTTGTAGTATATTAAAGTATTATGTTGTTTAAACAAGTTAACCAATCTTAAATCACGATAATATCTAAAATACTAAAATCCCAATCGGAACAATAATATTTTTTGTGCGATATAAAGCCTGTTAAACATCGATGATAAATGCTTATCCTGCAATTAGAACAAAATAAAATTGTTTCTTGCTTAAGCTTTACCAAGTTTCACTTTAGATATGTGTAAAGCAAACATTGACTTTCTCTCTTTAATCTTCGCTGTCAACAGGAAATGTTCAAAATGTTTTTTTACAGCAAACGAGAAATACAGCAAAACTTTACACAAATAGCCAGCGGAATATCGCTTAGTATTTTCCTCTACCTACAGCGGTAGCGAATATAGCCTACATTTGAATAGGCCTACAATTATGAGTGGGCGGGATTTTTAAAGAGAGTATAACTTAGATGATGGAGCACCAACGACTAAAATTGTGTTAAGTTTCAGCGCAAGTAAATATATTTTCTCATTAAGATATTACGTCTAGCATTGGGTAACAGAACCTGTAAAACATATTATTATAATCTACAAGTTAAAGATAAATATTATGTTGATTATGACAGTAATACGCTGTTGAGTTCATAATTAATGTTTTATTTATGTCTATGTTATGAATGTGTATTTACTTCGTTCATAATTTTCCACTAGTTCGATGTGATTCTGTTTCTGTACCTACACACTATTTATTTATAAAGCACAAGAAATTCCCTCAGCATTTTGGCACGTCCATACGTAAACCATATCTTCTATATATATATAAATAAATCTCCGTTCGTTAGTCTCACTAAAACTCAAAAATGGCTTGACCGATTTACATACGAGAAAACAGAATATCTATAGTTAACTAACACACAGGAAAATACTCGTCTGAATGCCTATATCGTGTGAAAAGGCTATAAATAAAAAGCAAACAGTGTAATCGATAGCTGTATTCATGAATAAATGTTTGCATTGAAACTAGCAATAACTCAAAAGAGATGTAGGTACCTAACTAATATTATTATAAATTGTACAAGATACAAAAAAATTAAATTAAAAGTATTTTGCAGTCATAAACCTGTGCCGTGGTAGAGCAAGTTCATTACCAAAAAAAATATTGTGTATAATATGACACATTTAATTTTACTGCAGCTTTTGGGTCAAAAAGCATTATAATTTTGGGTGAAGGGTGGCAAATGTGTTAAAATGATATAACTGCAATAGATCATATAAGTTGCATAGTTACGTAAAAAGGTTTTATGTACCTATATATCAAAACAAGAGGTTAACCACAAAAAAATGGTCCTGTTTCCGGGGCGGACATTCTTCCTTTCTTTACAGATTAAAGCAAATCGAGTAGACAGAAGACGTGGTAAAAGTGGAAAATTGCCAAAGTAGAACGTCATTTATCAATGCCATTTGGTGACATTTCACGCCTTCGTAATGGAATGGACACCGCAGGGATATCCATGGGCTGAATGAAAAACAATATATGAACTGATTTCTGATACATTGGAATGAACGACTCGCTATATTGGGAAAGAAATACATGAGTATTTAAGACTAAGTTTGGCATACATCGGAAACAAATTACTGATTTATTTTTATTATTAAGTAGTCACTATGGATATAATTGAACATTATTTTTCAACTAACTTGTATTTCTGCACTGTACTTTAATTGTGTATTATAATGTTAGCTCGGTCTGTATTAAACATTGACAACAACTAAGTTCACCCGTAATTTTATGGAACGCGCTTAATCATAAAAAATAGAATGTCCTAACTTTACGACTCTTAGCGCTCACAACCACCCAATTTATTAAATGTGAAGTAAAATAAAAAAATTGAATTAATCAGTATATATTAGGATGCCGCTAAGAACTAATGATCTATAGGTGAATCCATAGAGTTTAAATATAATGTAACAAAAAGATCATTATCATTATAAAATTGGAAATTATCTTATTCATACATTGTTTCATTCAGTTACAAACGTAACGTTAAGTAACGTCAAGCGTATAATAGGTGGAACTTTACACGGTGCACTTGTCTATTTGTAGATGTGTAGATGAATGTACGTGATGTTAAGGATTTACTTTATTTATGAATTTCTTGTCAAGCTCCAACTTAGGTAACTTTAGTATAACGGGAATTAGTGTTATATCTCTAAGCATGATTTTAGATGAGATCGATACTGTATTTCCGACAGTTGTTAAAGGTCACGTCCGTGATAAATATACACTCTTACCAAAGGTTGAAGTCGAAATACACTTGACCTAATACCACTCTAAAAGTTACATCTCAAATGCTAAAAGGTTTGAGGTACCAAGGCCCTGATTTAGTTTAATCCTAACATTTGTTGGAATAGTATTATTTAGTAAGCACACACTTAGTAATAATATTAGTTTTTCGTAACTGTAACCATTTGTTTGCCACTCTACTACCATAATATCGTAATAATTAGTGTGCGCGCTTGATTTAGGTCATTTATTTTCTCACATAGTGTCTTGTACGCCAGATATCCAGACATTCAGGCACCCGAAGTTTCGTGATAAACTCACTTCGGTACATGAGTTAAAAACTAGTATATAAATGCAGGGTATACAAAAGAATTATGTGTGATGTCACATAATTAAGATACCTACATCCCAGACTAGATGGCAGAATAAAATAAAATTTACATAAACCTATACTCGTACCTGAGTCACTTACTACTTGCTAGACAAGCACGCCTAATATGGATATTAATTTTCCAGCATCCGGTATCTCACCCAATAAAGTCAATTATTTGAAGCAGAGATAAGATAACACAGAATAAAAAAATAAGCAGCTTTACTATAAAAATATCTATGAATTAAAATGGTCCAAATAAATAAACAATATAACGTATTTATTACTGACACTGCATACACCATTTATTTTAAATACATTTCCTAAGTATTCTTTATCGATAGTTCATATAATTTGCAAGCTTGAATTTAATATATTCTGACTGACATACACCATTTATGTCCCCAAAATGGGGCAGAGGGTCCACAGTGTTTCGCCATCTCATTGAATCTTGAGCTTCGCGCTTTATTTCGCTCCAGGTCTTCCCAATAGAATTCGCTTCGTCAATTATAGTCCGCCGCCAGGTCTGTTTTGAACGGCCACTTTGCTTTTTCTTTGGGGATTCCAGTCTAGGGCACGTGGTTTGGATCCCTTCGGAGGGTTTGGCCTATCCAACTCTATTTGCGGCGTTTGATTTGCTGATCAATCCGGATTTTACTGCAGCGTCACTAGAGCTGTTCGTTGGAAATCTTCTCGGGCCAGTAAATACCGAGAATTTGGCGTAGGCAACGGTTTACAAAGATCTGTAGTCGACTAACTATAAATTTATTTGAAATATACAATACCTACTGTATTATTGTATTCCGCATATGCAATATTACTATATATCACATACTGAACTGCGTTTTTATGGATTCTAAACAATAAGTTTATTCCGTTATAAAATATGTTAATCAAACTATTTGCATTTACTTCGGGACTAATTAAGTGCGTAATATAACGGTAGTTAAAACGTACGGTAGTCAACTAACCGTGTTTCAAGACATATTTATGAGGTCTACATAAGGACTAAACCTTTCCTGTGGGTCAACCCAATTGAAAACAGTTAACATAAAAAATATGCATAAATTAAAATATTCCGAAGCTAATAGTGCTTTTGAATCAAGATATTTCTGTATACTCGGAATTTAAAATATCTACTTTATATATATGCACAAATTATATACTCATATATGTAAATTCGGAATATTCTACAATCAAAGATTTATTTTATAATAAATATATTGACTTATGTGAACTTCATTTGGTACTGATAATTCAACACAATGTGTTTCATGCTCAATTAATTCATGTATAATTTCCGATCTTAAATGACCGTCGATCAACCAGAGCTCGATTATGTGAGATCTGTGCGCTAATACATAAAAGCTACCTTAACCTCACGTAGCTACGCCGGGATCAGTATGACAGCGGTGTTGGCGATAGATTTTATTTGTTTCATGACATGAATTATGTATTTGTTACCAAATGCCTCAAACATGCATTTTCATATCCGTAAAAAGAAAAGCTATGGATTCCCAATACAAACATTCATCCCCTGTTTTATCTACTCTAGGTATTTTTGTTTTTTCCATTATCAGGAATCAAGCTTTCTCTATACAGAATTTCACCAAATCGAATCATTGATTTATCCCAATGTAACATACACAGTTACCTTCGAATTCATAATATTAATATGGACATTAGTATGTAGGTATTAGAGATGTAGGTATATTTGCCTATAGTAAACCTAATTTACTGAGGTTAACATTAGCTATTCATATTTATTAATTATCCTTATTAGTAGTAGATACATATTTATCTTCGTCATGTTTAATTATACTCGTATCAAATTAAAATATTAATCAAAAGGACACAGAGAGCCTTTTATAACTTTAATTTTACACTTTTCTTAAGCTCTTGGTTCATACATAATATTAATTTTATGTCGCACATAGCAAACAAGAGATTAATATTTCTTATCTCCTTCACAGGAAATTAAAACACTCTAAGGTATTACACATCATACGCGAAGTTCGTAACAAAATGAAAATGCATTAGGTATATGTTTATTTTACTATTAGACCCATGGTATAATAGAAAGTTTTGTCTACAGCAAGAATGGGGCTGTTTGATCGAGTGTCGCAGAAAACTGGAGTGAAGTGTCAACCTGGTGTGGCGTTTAGTATGGTGAAATTTCCGAAATTGTTCTGTTATTCTGAGAGTGTGGGTATTTAAGACGGTGGGGATCACTTACTTCCAGGTGTTACTAATATTCCCAAATTAATACACTAAACTATTAACTATCCTAAACATTAACAAAAAAACAATCGCACCGGCGTCAGGTAGCAGGGAATATAATATACAGACACATTTTATAAGACAGTATGAATTCAACAGAACATGTCGTTTACACTATATACTTAGGTGATGATTAATGTCTTATACAGACATCTAAAATATATATGTGGTTGTCTATAGTAGTAACCAGCTACAATACTCATGGTGAAGACAATAATGGAAACACTGAACATATTATACCAGGTTTGTTCGCAGCTTCGCCTGCGTTATAATGATAATAATGGTCATCAACTCGTCAACCATTCCTATGCAAAACTTATGGATCCGTAGTGCCCTTGTAATTTTACGCTATTCGGAACCCTAGTGAAGCAAACTTAGTTAAAATGCATGTGGTATTTAACAGCAGTATTATATTTTAGCATCTCGAGATCTCTAGATTTGTCTAAAGATAGATGAGCTATGGGGAACATAAACACATTAGCTGGTTTTGATTCACCCAACTACGGTACAAGCATTTAATGGGTTATGGTACATTAGCGTTCAGAAAAATAGGTATAGGAAACGTTTTATTTACGCAATTATTAAATATAATATGTGTAACAGTGAAAATATAAAAGTTTTGTTATTCATAAAAAGTACACCGACTTCAATAAAAAACAAATTATGCGTCACTATAAAATTTGAGGGTTGCCCTTGATTTATCTGAGATCCCATCATCAAATCCTGACTTGGTGCCAATGGGACCACCTGGGAAGTATACCCTTTTAAACAAAAAAAGAATTTCTCGAATCGGATCAGGCGTATTCGAGTAATCCGGTAACATACATAAAAAAAAACATTCCTACGAATTGTTAACCTCCTCCATTTTTGATGTCGGTTAAAAATCAATTATTAAAGTGTCAATTATCGTATTTGTGCCATTTAAAATATCCACCTTGCATAGTTTTGTTGTGTTGCTAGCAAACGATTTAATTAACTAAAAAAACACTTTTTAGTAATGGCGTAACACCTGAAAACGTATTGGATTTTGAATCTAAGCCGTATCGTTTAACCGTTTACCCGTTTAGTCACTCTCATATTTCCATTATCAGAGCAATGAGTCAATTTACCTAAGGTGGTAAGTGTACGAGTATCCAAACAGGTTTTTTCTAGCTATGTTAGAACAGAGACTTATATTTAAGAACTTTTAATTCCTGAGATCCAAGTAATCTGACATATCCGCATAAGGTGGGCCATAGGTGATCGATTATAAATTATTACCTATAAAGAGCTAAAATAATGAAACAAAACTTCTTAACATAATCGTAAAACGGTTATCTAGTCATCAAATCAATAGAAGACTATTTATATGAGTAGCTATTATGTTACTCTTCGAAGTTGCCTAGCGGCCAATAATAATCCCTTCAAAATAAGTTCAGTCGTTCCGGAGATTAACTCGGACAAGCAATGTGGACACCCCAATTTTATTTATTTGTTTAGTAAAGTTTTAGTATGAGGACATACTTCTGCACATACGAATGAACCTACAACGACGTTGATAAGTTTTTTTTTATAGTATAGTCCGAGAAACGAGCCAGTGGGTCACCTGATGTACCTGATCCACCGCCCATGAACATCCACAATACCGAAAGTATTATGTATGCGCTGTCGGCCTTAAAGGACAGGAATAGGGATTAGGGAAGGGTAGAGGGAATCTGGGCCTCCGGATACGAAACGCGACAGTAAACTGTCACTTTACGTTGGTTTTCTGTGAGACAGTGGTACTTCCCCGTTCGAGCCGGCCCATTCATGCTGTAGACAAATATGTCTTCAGCGTGGCTCTACCACTTCCAAATTTGACGGTGACGACCATTTCCAAGTTGACGTCAATTTTGCTTTTTGCTAATTCTGACGCCCATAGACTGTATATTAAACAAAGGTGTGTTATTTATCTGAATTTATCTATATGATACCAACACTATATTAATTAGTATATATAAACCCTTATTTGTTAAATTATTGAGAAAAAACTCAATAACATGTTTATTTACTACTGCTTGAACTAAGTTACCTCACTTAAAGACAATATTAATATCAACTATTGGCGCAAAAATTCAAGGTAAGTATCTTTAAAACACCGACGATGTAATAAGTAATCGAATTATGTTACAGACACGGAATAATTTAGAAAAATATGTTTTGTTCATAATTTCGTGAAAACCTACTAAAGGAAATACAGTATTAATAATGCGTCCTTCCGTAATATCCATCAGTATTTAGATGATTTGATTTCAATATGGAAATCTGAAAAAAGATGAAGATTTAAGCGAGAAGACTCAAAAAATCCGAGCAGAATATTTAGACAAGCGAAATGCCAAGCTTACTTAATATATAACTGCCTAGTTAAATAGCATGTTTTTTGCTTTACACTAAAAGCGTAATTTATAACGCGACCTTTGAGCCCAGCAATATATTTAACCCTACTTAGTTATTTGGTTAATCTTAAATTAGTATAAATTTAGCTGTTTCGTTTAATATTTAGCTATGGGATGAAAACACTAAGAATACTTTGTTTTTCCTAACCGTAAACTGAGATATCACTAGTACTGCGTTGTGAGAAACAGGAAGTGCTAGAGACTTTTGTTGGCGTAACATATAAAACTAAAACAAATGTTCGTAGCGCTGCGATGACCTAAATAGGCACCGTATGTGTACCTCCTTTAGGTACCATCAAACTGGCCACATACGGGGCAGTATGCATTATATAATCTAGTGCTAAGTGAGTACTGCAGTTCTGCTGTGTTTTAATACCGATTTAAGTATTGACGTCTATATACACTTTGGTCAGTGGAACACATACCTACGTCAGAGCATGTATATAACCTCGTACTCTCTGGTTTCACAACCCCAGCTTAGTAGCTGGGGTGAAGCGGACTAGTGTCCGCTTCACTGTTTTATGAAAACTTTCAAAGACTGTATTTCTATCGTAATGGATGTTTTGACCGTAACCAGACTGTAATAAAGTGTTAAAATGAAAATCAGTCAATCATAAAAAAAAAGTATCTACCCATCATATTTTAATAAACATTACCACAATTTTACTGTAAAAACACATTGTAGGTGTTACTTAATCACGCATAATTTTTACATTCAGTTTTTGCAATAACGGTGTCGGATCACAAAAACAACGGCAAGTTAGTCGCGGGGGAAATAAATGTCTCTTTTGCGAGTATAACTACCCTAACTGTCTAATTAGAGACACGTTATGTAACTAGTGAAGTTTAGCTGCTTACAGGGAATTCCTAAACGGTATTTCGACTTTATATTTAGTAACAAACTTTTGCCCACAGCTTATCATGCTTGGTTACGTTTATACTATCGTACGGGACTGTATCCTAAACAATAAATAATTTTACACCGAATATTTTCCATCGGGGAAATATTTTTCCTGACGCTTTTTTTTTGCCTGTATAGCCAGACGAAAAGACAGGCCACCTGATGGCAAGTAGTCACCGCCGCCCATAAGACTACTGCAATGCCATGGTACAGCAGAGCCGCTGCCTACCGTTTTCGAGAATTGAATCGGCCACTGAGATACTAGTTAAAATTGTTTTCAATTTAAATCGTTCCAGTAGTTTTGGTGTGATGCGCAAGTCTAACACTTTATTTATATAGATAGCATAAGTTAATTCTTTACTCTTATATTGTCTTTTTTATATAAACTCGCCCAACGACTAGTCCGTTGTATAAGTAAAAGTTTTTTAATTCATAAAAAGTACATCACCTTCAATAAAAAATAAATTATGCGTCACTGTAAAATTTGAGGGTTGTCCTTGATTTTTCCGAGATCCCATCATCAGATCCTGACTTGGTGCCAATGGGACCACCTGGGAAGTATACCCTTTTAACAAAAATAGAATTTCTCAAATCGGTCCAGGCGTTTTCAAGTAATCGGGTAACATACATAAAAAAAAGATTCCGACGAATTGTTAACCTCCTCCTTTTTTGAAGTCGGTTAAAAATAACGTAAATGCATTCAGATTGATATCAATTTAAAAATCTACGTGTTATTTTAACGCAAAATTGAAGCATTTGGTAAAATGATACACATGCCGTGCAGATAGAATGCAATTAGCTGTAGGACGTGAGTTCATTCCAACGTCGAGCGCATAACATACTGTACAATGTCCATCCCTAATGCATGCAAATTATTCTTTGCTCTTTGTTGCTGTGCCATGGGCTTCCCGCCCTAACGTGATGCGTCGATTCAAATGCAAATTGAAAATCGACCCCATGCCATCATTACTCCTCCTTCAAAGCTGGGGAGGACAGCTTCCTTCTTAATTACTACTTCACGGTGGCGACAGATGCTGGTCAATGTCTGATTGCGCGAAGTTTTTGTATTTATATACCAAATTAAACTTAACAAAAAGCCACATTTATCCACTGTATATATTGTACTAATTAAATAAATATACAGGCTACAACCTCCACGAGAACAAAACAATAATTGACGTTATCATAATGCGGGTTTTAAATTACCTGTGGCCATTGAGCACTTAACACTTAATTCATATTCACATTAAATCAATTTCAGTGCGTGATGCTATCGCCGACTCGGTGGCTTAATAATAATTCGAAGAGCATTATAGACCAGCTGGATTACATACAAGGATAGCGCGTGTACGAATGCGTAGCGGGACCCTAATTCACTAGCACCGGTTTTGTGACGACGTGACACTTTTATAATTTCGCCCCTTCATTTTTACCTTGAATAACTACTTGTCATACTATGTGACTTAAGATTGTACAGAATGATGGATACAAAAACTATTTCCAGTTACAACATAAGATCCGTGTGTTCACAATTTATTTTCACAACAAATATGTTCTGTGTTTTATTTACCCGATGCAAAACCTTATAACACTATTTATATTATATACGTTATATTAGTTTGGTTATTGTTTGTCTTTTGACTGTTAATATTTTTTATGCAGTCAGTTTAACTATTTTTTTTTTCTTTGCTTCCCGTATTGTACATGATGTCTTAAATGTTATCTAATAAAAGAAAAGCGCTCTAAAAGCTGTTCGTATTATTATGTGTATATTTGGAAGACTTTGAAGTATATATAATATAACACACTCACAAAATGGTTCCAGTTAAAAAAATTGTCTATGATCGAATGAAGCTCATGGGGAAAATTATTTAAAACAAGACATAACAACTGGATTGTTCAATCAATATGTTGTCTGGCTGTGAACATTGTAATTGACTTGCGGTCGCCGGCAGCCCTGTAGCGAGCCGGCGTGGTGCCAGCTGAGGTGCACAAACTGGAACCGGAGCGCTGAGTGAATATAAATCAGAATTTAACTTCGCACTTCATTCTCATTGTGATAAGCGGACTCTTGCAGCGCACTCGACTGTGGCCATGCCTACGCTAGTAGAGCTTTGTTTGTGCCAAATCGACTAATGTAACTTTGTACTTCTTATGATGATATGATTGAAGATTTTTTGTAGTATTCATCCGTGAAGTGATCTGTGTTGTCACATTTATATGCCCGTTTTGTTCCAAACGGAGTTAAGTTAAAACTATTTTTAAAGCATGTTTTTAACTCCAAACGGTTCTACGCTGTCTACATAAAAATTGTTGCCAAAGCTTATGATATGGCGAACTTTGTTTTCTTGAGATGCTCTATAGTCTATAGGATTTACAAAGGCCGAAACTGTGAAGATACTCATTGTTTTTACTAATACATATTTGATTTTTATATTATACCCATACTTGATTACGATTATAGAAAAGTTTTTTTATTTCTTTAATTTAAGATACTCGGAAATCATTGATTACCAGAAGATGTCCGATTTCCTTCAATATTTTTACAAGTTCCTAGAGGTATTGGACAGACGTTGTCCTGCCATAAACCGCCTTCTCTGTGGACCGAATTTTCGTTGAAAAAATAGGAAATACAGATTTCGTCAACAGACGACAACAGCGATCTAAAGCTATCCTAGTTTTTAAGTTGGACCCAGCCACACACATACACAAGTTGACTGGTTCAAAGTCTATAACGGACATAGGTAGGAACAATTTTTATATTTTAATATAATAGATAAATTCTATAAGTAATAACACTTCCTCCCTTCCTTGTATTATTTTCAGCACTCTGTGTTCCTCCATATAAAATTGAACTGTGCCAAATCTTGCACTACTCCGTACGCGCAATTTGCATAAAACGGATATAATTTTTTCACATCAGGTATAAAATTATAGAAATTCACACAATTGTACTGTTCTATGTATTACAATGCCCTTCTGCTAGGCACGGGCTTATACTTTTGAGAGGGGTTAGGCCTTAGGCCACCACATTGGCCTACTCCAGGTTGGCAGAGTTCGCACACCATAGACAATGACATGGTAAACTCTAACATATAACTCCTCATGATGGTTTTCTTCACTGTAACAGCAAGCAATTATATTGAATTCTATTCAATAACATCCAAGATTTAAGCAGTTTGCTTTAAATCCAATTACCTACTAGTTTAAAAACTTGTGTTGGCACACAATAAGATCTTGTAATTCAAATTTTATTTTGATTTATGTACCTAAACAATTCGGTGTTTGGCGTAAGACAATTTACAATTAAAGACAACTGTTATGCACGTACTTAAAATGTAAATAAAGCTCATATTAAAGAATAAACTGTGTAGCAAATAAAAGTAAGGAAACCATCCTAACTTGGGCTGACAACAAACAAAACGAATGCTGTTTCTGTCTGTCTGTCTGTCTGTCTGTCTGTCTGTCTGTCTGTCTGTCTGTCTGTCTGTCTGTCTGTCTGTCTGTCTGTCTGTCTGTCTGTCTGTCTGTCTGTCTGTCTGTCTGTCTGTCTGTCTGTCTGTCTGTCTGTCTGTCTGTCTGTCTGTCTGTCTGTCTGTCTGTCTGTCTGTCTGTCTGTCTGTCTGTCTGTCTGTCTGTCTGTCTGTCTGTCTGTCTGTCTGTCTGTCTGTCTGTCTGTCTGTCTGTCTGTCTGTCTGTCTGTCTGTCTGTCTGTCTGTCTGTCTGTCTGTCTGTCTGTCTGTCTGTCTGTCTGTCTGTCTGTCTGTCTGTCTGTCTGTCTGTCTGTCTGTCTGTCTGTCTGTCTGTCTGTCTGTCTGTCTGTCTGTCTGTCTGTCTGTCTGTCTGTCTGTCTGTCTGTCTGTCTGTCTGTCTGTCTGTCTGTCTGTCTGTCTGTCTGTCTGTCTGTCTGTCTGTCTGTCTGTCTGTCTGTCTGTCTGTCTGTCTGTCTGTCTGTCTGTCTGTCTGTCTGTCTGTCTGTCTGTCTGTCTGTCTGTCTGTCTGTCTGTCTGTCTGTCTGTCTGTCTGTCTGTCTGTCTGTCTGTCTGTCTGTCTGTCTGTCTGTCTGTCTGTCTGTCTGTCTGTCTGTCTGTCTGTCTGTCTGTCTGTCTGTCTGTCTGTCTGTCTGTCTGTCTGTCTGTCTGTCTGTCTGTCTGTCTGTCTGTCTGTCTGTCTGTCTGTCTGTCTGTCTGTCTGTCTGTCTGTCTGTCTGTCTGTCTGTCTGTCTGTCTGTCTGTCTGTCTGTCTGTCTGTCTGTCTGTCTGTCTGTCTGTCTGTCTGTCTGTCTGTCTGTCTGTCTGTCTGTCTGTCTGTCTGTCTGTCTGTCTGTCTGTCTGTCTGTCTGTCTGTCTGTCTGTCTGTCTGTCTGTCTGTCTGTCTGTCTGTCTGTCTGTCTGTCTGTCTGTCTGTCTGTCTGTCTGTCTGTCTGTCTGTCTGTCTGTCTGTCTGTCTGTCTGTCTGTCTGTCTGTCTGTCTGTCTGTCTGTCTGTCTGTCTGTCTGTCTGTCTGTCTGTCTGTCTGTCTGTCTGTCTGTCTGTCTGTCTGTCTGTCTGTCTGTCTGTCTGTCTGTCTGTCTGTCTGTCTGTCTGTCTGTCTGTCTGTCTGTCTGTCTGTCTGTCTGTCTGTCTGTCTGTCTGTCTGTCTGTCTGTCTGTCTGTCTGTCTGTCTGTCTGTCTGTCTGTCTGTCTGTCTGTCTGTCTGTCTGTCTGTCTGTCTGTCTGTCTGTCTGTCTGTCTGTCTGTCTGTCTGTCTGTCTGTCTGTCTGTCTGTCTGTCTGTCTGTCTGTCTGTCTGTCTGTCTGTCTGTCTGTCTGTCTGTCTGTCTGTCTGTCTGTCTGTCTGTCTGTCTGTCTGTCTGTCTGTCTGTCTGTCTGTCTGTCTGTCTGTCTGTCTGTCTGTCTGTCTGTCTGTCTGTCTGTCTGTCTGTCTGTCTGTCTGTCTGTCTGTCTGTCTGTCTGTCTGTCTGTCTGTCTGTCTGTCTGTCTGTCTGTCTGTCTGTCTGTCTGTCTGTCTGTCTGTCTGTCTGTCTGTCTGTCTGTCTGTCTGTCTGTCTGTCTGTCTGTCTGTCTGTCTGTCTGTCTGTCTGTCTGTCTGTCTGTCTGTCTGTCTGTCTGTCTGTCTGTCTGTCTGTCTGTCTGTCTGTCTGTCTGTCTGTCTGTCTGTCTGTCTGTCTGTCTGTCTGTCTGTCTGTCTGTCTGTCTGTCTGTCTGTCTGTCTGTCTGTCTGTCTGTCTGTCTGTCTGTCTGTCTGTCTGTCTGTCTGTCTGTCTGTCTGTCTGTCTGTCTGTCTGTCTGTCTGTCTGTCTGTCTGTCTGTCTGTCTGTCTGTCTGTCTGTCTGTCTGTCTGTCTGTCTGTCTGTCTGTCTGTCTGTCTGTCTGTCTGTCTGTCTGTCTGTCTGTCTGTCTGTCTGTCTGTCTGTCTGTCTGTCTGTCTGTCTGTCTGTCTGTCTGTCTGTCTGTCTGTCTGTCTGTCTGTCTGTCTGTCTGTCTGTCTGTCTGTCTGTCTGTCTGTCTGTCTGTCTGTCTGTCTGTCTGTCTGTCTGTCTGTCTGTCTGTCTGTCTGTCTGTCTGTCTGTCTGTCTGTCTGTCTGTCTGTCTGTCTGTCTGTCTGTCTGTCTGTCTGTCTGTCTGTCTGTCTGTCTGTCTGTCTGTCTGTCTGTCTGTCTGTCTGTCTGTCTGTCTGTCTGTCTGTCTGTCTGTCTGTCTGTCTGTCTGTCTGTCTGTCTGTCTGTCTGTCTGTCTGTCTGTCTGTCTGTCTGTCTGTCTGTCTGTCTGTCTGTCTGTCTGTCTGTCTGTCTGTCTGTCTGTCTGTCTGTCTGTCTGTCTGTCTGTCTGTCTGTCTGTCTGTCTGTCTGTCTGTCTGTCTGTCTGTCTGTCTGTCTGTCTGTCTGTCTGTCTGTCTGTCTGTCTGTCTGTCTGTCTGTCTGTCTGTCTGTCTGTCTGTCTGTCTGTCTGTCTGTCTGTCTGTCTGTCTGTCTGTCTGTCTGTCTGTCTGTCTGTCTGTCTGTCTGTCTGTCTGTCTGTCTGTCTGTCTGTCTGTCTGTCTGTCTGTCTGTCTGTCTGTCTGTCTGTCTGTCTGTCTGTCTGTCTGTCTGTCTGTCTGTCTGTCTGTCTGTCTGTCTGTCTGTCTGTCTGTCTGTCTGTCTGTCTGTCTGTCTGTCTGTCTGTCTGTCTGTCTGTCTGTCTGTCTGTCTGTCTGTCTGTCTGTCTGTCTGTCTGTCTGTCTGTCTGTCTGTCTGTCTGTCTGTCTGTCTGTCTGTCTGTCTGTCTGTCTGTCTGTCTGTCTGTCTGTCTGTCTGTCTGTCTGTCTGTCTGTCTGTCTGTCTGTCTGTCTGTCTGTCTGTCTGTCTGTCTGTCTGTCTGTCTGTCTGTCTGTCTGTCTGTCTGTCTGTCTGTCTGTCTGTCTGTCTGTCTGTCTGTCTGTCTGTCTGTCTGTCTGTCTGTCTGTCTGTCTGTCTGTCTGTCTGTCTGTCTGTCTGTCTGTCTGTCTGTCTGTCTGTCTGTCTGTCTGTCTGTCTGTCTGTCTGTCTGTCTGTCTGTCTGTCTGTCTGTCTGTCTGTCTGTCTGTCTGTCTGTCTGTCTGTCTGTCTGTCTGTCTGTCTGTCTGTCTGTCTGTCTGTCTGTCTGTCTGTCTGTCTGTCTGTCTGTCTGTCTGTCTGTCTGTCTGTCTGTCTGTCTGTCTGTCTGTCTGTCTGTCTGTCTGTCTGTCTGTCTGTCTGTCTGTCTGTCTGTCTGTCTGTCTGTCTGTCTGTCTGTCTGTCTGTCTGTCTGTCTGTCTGTCTGTCTGTCTGTCTGTCTGTCTGTCTGTCTGTCTGTCTGTCTGTCTGTCTGTCTGTCTGTCTGTCTGTCTGTCTGTCTGTCTGTCTGTCTGTCTGTCTGTCTGTCTGTCTGTCTGTCTGTCTGTCTGTCTGTCTGTCTGTCTGTCTGTCTGTCTGTCTGTCTGTCTGTCTGTCTGTCTGTCTGTCTGTCTGTCTGTCTGTCTGTCTGTCTGTCTGTCTGTCTGTCTGTCTGTCTGTCTGTCTGTCTGTCTGTCTGTCTGTCTGTCTGTCTGTCTGTCTGTCTGTCTGTCTGTCTGTCTGTCTGTCTGTCTGTCTGTCTGTCTGTCTGTCTGTCTGTCTGTCTGTCTGTCTGTCTGTCTGTCTGTCTGTCTGTCTGTCTGTCTGTCTGTCTGTCTGTCTGTCTGTCTGTCTGTCTGTCTGTCTGTCTGTCTGTCTGTCTGTCTGTCTGTCTGTCTGTCTGTCTGTCTGTCTGTCTGTCTGTCTGTCTGTCTGTCTGTCTGTCTGTCTGTCTGTCTGTCTGTCTGTCTGTCTGTCTGTCTGTCTGTCTGTCTGTCTGTCTGTCTGTCTGTCTGTCTGTCTGTCTGTCTGTCTGTCTGTCTGTCTGTCTGTCTGTCTGTCTGTCTGTCTGTCTGTCTGTCTGTCTGTCTGTCTGTCTGTCTGTCTGTCTGTCTGTCTGTCTGTCTGTCTGTCTGTCTGTCTGTCTGTCTGTCTGTCTGTCTGTCTGTCTGTCTGTCTGTCTGTCTGTCTGTCTGTCTGTCTGTCTGTCTGTCTGTCTGTCTGTCTGTCTGTCTGTCTGTCTGTCTGTCTGTCTGTCTGTCTGTCTGTCTGTCTGTCTGTCTGTCTGTCTGTCTGTCTGTCTGTCTGTCTGTCTGTCTGTCTGTCTGTCTGTCTGTCTGTCTGTCTGTCTGTCTGTCTGTCTGTCTGTCTGTCTGTCTGTCTGTCTGTCTGTCTGTCTGTCTGTCTGTCTGTCTGTCTGTCTGTCTGTCTGTCTGTCTGTCTGTCTGTCTGTCTGTCTGTCTGTCTGTCTGTCTGTCTGTCTGTCTGTCTGTCTGTCTGTCTGTCTGTCTGTCTGTCTGTCTGTCTGTCTGTCTGTCTGTCTGTCTGTCTGTCTGTCTGTCTGTCTGTCTGTCTGTCTGTCTGTCTGTCTGTCTGTCTGTCTGTCTGTCTGTCTGTCTGTCTGTCTGTCTGTCTGTCTGTCTGTCTGTCTGTCTGTCTGTCTGTCTGTCTGTCTGTCTGTCTGTCTGTCTGTCTGTCTGTCTGTCTGTCTGTCTGTCTGTCTGTCTGTCTGTCTGTCTGTCTGTCTGTCTGTCTGTCTGTCTGTCTGTCTGTCTGTCTGTCTGTCTGTCTGTCTGTCTGTCTGTCTGTCTGTCTGTCTGTCTGTCTGTCTGTCTGTCTGTCTGTCTGTCTGTCTGTCTGTCTGTCTGTCTGTCTGTCTGTCTGTCTGTCTGTCTGTCTGTCTGTCTGTCTGTCTGTCTGTCTGTCTGTCTGTCTGTCTGTCTGTCTGTCTGTCTGTCTGTCTGTCTGTCTGTCTGTCTGTCTGTCTGTCTGTCTGTCTGTCTGTCTGTCTGTCTGTCTGTCTGTCTGTCTGTCTGTCTGTCTGTCTGTCTGTCTGTCTGTCTGTCTGTCTGTCTGTCTGTCTGTCTGTCTGTCTGTCTGTCTGTCTGTCTGTCTGTCTGTCTGTCTGTCTGTCTGTCTGTCTGTCTGTCTGTCTGTCTGTCTGTCTGTCTGTCTGTCTGTCTGTCTGTCTGTCTGTCTGTCTGTCTGTCTGTCTGTCTGTCTGTCTGTCTGTCTGTCTGTCTGTCTGTCTGTCTGTCTGTCTGTCTGTCTGTCTGTCTGTCTGTCTGTCTGTCTGTCTGTCTGTCTGTCTGTCTGTCTGTCTGTCTGTCTGTCTGTCTGTCTGTCTGTCTGTCTGTCTGTCTGTCTGTCTGTCTGTCTGTCTGTCTGTCTGTCTGTCTGTCTGTCTGTCTGTCTGTCTGTCTGTCTGTCTGTCTGTCTGTCTGTCTGTCTGTCTGTCTGTCTGTCTGTCTGTCTGTCTGTCTGTCTGTCTGTCTGTCTGTCTGTCTGTCTGTCTGTCTGTCTGTCTGTCTGTCTGTCTGTCTGTCTGTCTGTCTGTCTGTCTGTCTGTCTGTCTGTCTGTCTGTCTGTCTGTCTGTCTGTCTGTCTGTCTGTCTGTCTGTCTGTCTGTCTGTCTGTCTGTCTGTCTGTCTGTCTGTCTGTCTGTCTGTCTGTCTGTCTGTCTGTCTGTCTGTCTGTCTGTCTGTCTGTCTGTCTGTCTGTCTGTCTGTCTGTCTGTCTGTCTGTCTGTCTGTCTGTCTGTCTGTCTGTCTGTCTGTCTGTCTGTCTGTCTGTCTGTCTGTCTGTCTGTCTGTCTGTCTGTCTGTCTGTCTGTCTGTCTGTCTGTCTGTCTGTCTGTCTGTCTGTCTGTCTGTCTGTCTGTCTGTCTGTCTGTCTGTCTGTCTGTCTGTCTGTCTGTCTGTCTGTCTGTCTGTCTGTCTGTCTGTCTGTCTGTCTGTCTGTCTGTCTGTCTGTCTGTCTGTCTGTCTGTCTGTCTGTCTGTCTGTCTGTCTGTCTGTCTGTCTGTCTGTCTGTCTGTCTGTCTGTCTGTCTGTCATTTATTATTAGAAACTTAAACCTAGTTCAAGTAATAGAAAAATACATAGATACTATTATAAAAACAGTCAGTGATACGATTCCATTATGATACGACCCTGGTGGTCCGGGAAACTCGCCGAGATGATGCAGGAGGTCATCGCCCGGAGGAGGAGAATCCGATGCGCAGCGCCGATCCGGGGAGACAAGGTCGTCGATGAGTACCTGCAATCAAAAGAAAGATATGAGAATGAAGCCAAGAGGGTACAAGTAGAAAGCTGGAAGGAGTTTCGTAGGAAACAGGACAAGGAAAACATATAGAGTGATCACAAAGGTGGCTAAGAGACAAGAAGACCTGCCATTAACTAGAAATGGAGAGCCCCTAAAGAGTCGACAAAGAGACAATGCAGAACACCAGCAGATGAGGAAAACTTCGACGAAGATGACGAAGTCAATGCTGAGTACCATGACCCACCATTTTCACTAGACGAACTAAGTGTGGTTGTTATAGCTTCAACCCAAAGAAAGCCCCGGGAGCAGACGGTCTAACGGCAGATATCTGTAAGCAAGCAATAAATAAGTACCCAGAATTGTACATATCACTGGCAAACAAACGCCAAGAACTAGGCCACTTCACGTCCACCTGGAAGGAGGCAACAGTCATCGTCCTCCGAAAACCTGCTTGAAAGATATCCAGTTAACATCAGAAGGGTCATAGATAGCTACGTCGAGAGCAGAAAAGTCAGACTAAGATGGACTTACCATCAAATATGTTAAAGGTACACCGACAATAATAAAACTGACTTCAAAAAACTCCAAACAATAAATGATATTACAATCTGTTGTAATAGTTGTATTAACTATTAAATACTCAATTAATACCAAAGTACCAATACCGGCAGATCAAGTCATAAAATCTCTACCTGTGACTATTCACGTTATCTTATTGACTGAAACCTGGATCTCTTCCGAAACACAAGCAATGGAACTACAAATCAACAACTACTCACACTACTACAACTATAGAACTGATTAAAGAGGAGGTAGATTCTCAGCGTATATCCACAATGATTTGAAACATAGTTTATCTGAATCAGAATACTTGGGAGGAAACAACTTCTTATGGATACAGTTAGAAAGATATGCGCTAGAAGTTGGAGTTGTATATAACCCAGGTGACACTTACTTTAAGGATTCCTGCAAAGAATATGATTCTTAGCTACAACGAAAGAAAAGGGCTTCTTTTTTGTTGTCGCGGGGAAAGCGTTTTATTACTGCCGCCCGCTCCGGAGGGAAGCCGATTAAGAATAAAACGGGTATGCTGGACTAGCCGGTCTTACGACCCAGCATCCCCCTCGCACGGATGATGGCTATACGTGCTGCTGCTGGGCTGAGTCCCTAACCCCTATGTACACCCCACCCGACACTACCAGCTAAAACCCCGCGGTGGCCTTCTTCGGCGCTTGCGGAGCGATCCCGGGGTATTCTAAGGAGTGCTAGAAATGCAGCCGGAATCGCCCCTACGCGGTGCTGCGTAGCTGCCCATCTCCATGGAGGGCTAAGGAGCCCCCGCGCACCTAACAACGACAGCGAACGAGGCCTTACCACCCGCGCTGCCGTCCATCTCGGGGTCGCACGATGCTCCGATTTTGGGAGTGCATCGATACTGGCTGACAGCCCTCCGCTGCGCGCCCGCGACCCCCGATGGCCCCAATTAGTCGCCTCGTACGACAGGCAGGGGTTACCGTGTGGGAATTCAAACACCCCCATTCCACAGGGTGGGAGACGCCGGTCAGTCGTCCACCCGGCGCCTCCTACGTCTTCTCTGGCGGCGGGAGGGATCATATCGTTCCCGATCCCTCTCAGCACTCTCCTTCTGCGAGATGACGTTCTCGCAGAAGTGGGGCACCGCACGCCAGGACTTCCGGCTGGCGACCATGGACGACACCACGGCCGGCAGCGAGAGGTCTCCTCCAACGACTACTCTGTGAGCGCTGCGCTCTTCGTCCCAGGCTGGGCACTCCTCCAACGTATGTTGTGCCGTGTCCTCGCGGCAGTTGCCACAGTGGTGGCACACGGCGGACACCTCCTTTCCGATCCGACACAGGAACGAACCGAAACACCCATGGTCCGCTAATACCTGTGTCAGTCGGAACGTAGGCGCCCCGTGGCGCCTGTCTAGCCATCTCAAGAAAATGGCTTACTAAAGTAGATAAATACCTCGCAAAGGAAGCAAGATATTAATAAATAAAATAAATAAAAAACACTGTACGCGAGAATCGACTACTAGAAAATCTATTCTGGATCATGTAAGTACAAATTTGAGAAATGATAAGTTTCGTATGGTATTAACTGATTCTTCTAAGTAAGTACAAATTTGAGAAATGATAAGTTTCGTATGGTATTAACTGATTCTTCTAAGTCCGATCATAAACAAATATATATCGAACTAAAAAAGAAAAAACCTCCACCAAGTATTCGGACACACTATGAAGCAATAAACTACACGATGATATAAACTATAACTTCTTTGAAACAACAAATCTCGAGGAACTACAAGACTACTCGAAACTCGAAAATACAATAAAACTCTTTACAAGTAAAAGTAAAACATAAAAAAAATGGATAAATATGGACATCATAAATGAAATCAATCAAAGAAATGTGTGGGCAGAACTTAAGAAGAACGATCACAGTAAGACCTTAGAAGAAATTTATAACCAAAATAAAATATGTAGCTAAAATTATACAATATGCAAAAAATGTTTACCACGATAAAGAATTCACAATTTGTATTAATAAACCTAAAAAAATATGGGGTCTAATTAACTCTTTAGCAAATTATAATATTAAACAAAGGTGTGCTCCTCCAAAACTACTTGTCGACTCCGTGTATGTTACTGATCCAAGAAGTGTATGTGAACTATTTAATAAATATTTTCAACAATAGGACCAATTTTAGCGAAAGCAATACCTAATAAATTTCATGACAATCACACGCGAGCATTACCAAAAAATCTGGCTCAAAACTCTTCGTTGTCCACCCTCAAACCTTGTTGACCTGAAGATATAATAAAAATAATCTCAAATGTTTATTCAAATTGTAGCACTGGATTAGATGAAATTAACACAAAAGTAATAAAATGCATAAAATATTTGGTGGCAAACACGATGAGTAAATGCTTCAATAAATTGTTATTAGATGGTCATTTCCCCGATACTCTAAAGTTGGCAAAAGTTACCCCCATATATAAATCCGGACCAAAAACAGACCCAGGCAATTACGGACCTATATCGGTTTTACCTGTATTATCGAAAATAATAAATAAAAATATGTTGAAAAATATCTGGGTTTGAGAATGGATAGGGCTTTAACTTGGAATAATCATATCGAGCACATAAAAAATAAGTTATCATCACTGCTTGGTTCCCTTCGTAATATTGTCGCATCCCAAAGACTTCTAGTCAAGCCACATATGTATCTTATGGAAATCTAGGGTATTGCCTCTAAAACTAAAGAAACAGATGTTCAAATTGCGCAAAATAAAACTATCAAACAGCTTTTTAATTACTCATACCTGACCTCAACCAATTAAATCTATAATTAAACTAAGATAATGAATATCATGTTAGGAACATCAACAAAACTATGCAAGATGGATATTTAAAAGGCACAAATACAAGGTTTATAGTTAATTGATTGATTTACACGACACTGTTACACGTCTCAGTGCTTAATATTAACACAAACGCATGTCAGGATTCACTTAAAGCTTCTCTTTATAATTAATCTACCAGCATTACCCTCTAAGCTGAAGTACGCGGCCATTGAACTGATTACGAAACACCGAACCACGAATATACTGGCTATCGTCTCGTATACTTTACAAAACAACTGAACCAACTGAACCCCGGAGCGCGGAAGGCACTCCGTTTTATATTAAACATTTACTACTCCCACTTTAGTTGTCGTTATTAATCTACCCCCAACTAGTCTCCTAAATACCTCGGTTATACCTTCGGTATAATAGTAAATACCCTAATAATCAATCAACTATATATTTATAACACATGTATTTTTACTCGAAAGTACTTAGCAAAGATATCCACACCAGCCTTACATTCACTAAACTAAAACAAATCACCCAAAGTAGCACTCTACGTGCTAGTTTTTTGATTCTGCCAAAAATCAGAACAAACTATGGGAAAAAGACGCTTACGTTTGCGGGAGCACAGCTTTATAATAAAATACCTTTAAAAAAAACGTACACCCATTTAATACATTTAAGACACAGCTAGCTAAATATCTTATAGATAGATAGATAAAAAGTTTATTAATTTATATACAACAATACATATACAAATAAATTTTCTTTAATATTACTACCAGAATATAATTAGTTTAATTACGGATAATTAACTTAACACGATCACTATCGGATCTATCGGACTATCGGATACCTTAAGCGCGGACCGCTCACCCGTAGTCACCCAAGAGATCTTGAGAAGACCATAACCAGGCTACGAACGTAAGCCATCAACAATGTTATGAACCATTGACAAAGACACACTCATTTTTACCTCAATTAATTGCACAGTTTAGCGTAACTATTAATATAAAATTAATTTATTACCGGGTAGAAATTAAAACCAGAACTAACAGTTACCACCAATAATAACATTAAAATTAAAAATTTAAATGGTTATACTTGACTATCTTGATTATCGATTATTAGTTCTGAAACTTTATAAGAACTAGACCCGTAAAACAATTCATAAATCAATATTGTAGTAACCATTAAATTACTGAATTATTCATTCAATGCAGTTTTTTCATAACACGTTAAAACCTAGGTTTGAGGGGTACCTTTGATTATAGTTTTTTATTTAACACTAGTTATAAGAGTAAATGTTTTTCAACCCTCATACCAGCTAGAATTGAACCACATCAAATTCAAGGTTCATTAAATCATCACACGCGTCAACTGTTACGTATTTTCACATACATACACACTCACAACTGTAATCCCTGAAGGTGTAGGCAGAGGTGTAACCAGTACACCCATAATTCGCGCAGCTTATTATCATATGTGTGATAGGGGTGAGCCTATACCATACCGGGCACAATTCCATGCTCACGGCGGATAATCCCAATATCTCTTTACCAAACCCGGGGATCGAACCAGAGACCCCGCACGGCAGTCGTACCGCGTACATTACAACTACGCCACAGAGGACCGTGGACGTCCAATTGTAATATCACTGCGTAATTAGCAGTTAAGCAAAATCTGAGTGCAAGACGTGAGTAACAGCCTAGAGCCGTTACAGCTGCGTAGGGATATTTCCTCGCTTAGCGTGTTATACCGTCTGTATCATGGCGAATGCTCTGAAGAATTGTTTGATCTTATCCCATCCTCTCCCTTTCATACCAGAACCACGCGTAATGGATTGCGGAGCCACAGCTTTGTGGTGTCTACTACCCCGGCCCGAACCTAGAGATTCGCAAACTCGTATTTTTGCCGCACCATCAAGCTGTGGAACAGTTCGCCAGCTACAGTGTTCCCCCTATCCCTCCTTCCTATGATCCTGGGTCCTTTAGGCGTAGTATGAAGAAGCTACACAGCAGGCCGGCATTATTATGTTGAGTAGCGAGGGATAAATTGTCTCTCACTACTTGATACTATAACTGGACGGCACTGCACTTACCATCAGGTGCAGTGTGGTCACTTTGCCGAGCCAAAAAAACTCGATGAAATTTCCATCGGTTGTAACAGTACAAATTAAAATAAAGAAATAAACAATGAGTTTGGAAACAAACCATACTATAACTTAATAGTCGTTAATTACAATCAGTTTTAAATCCAAAAACAAAAATCAGTGAGGTAGGAAACAAATCCTCATATTTCCAACTTAATAAATCGTAAGTTTAGCAGAACGATCAAAATAAAAAATCGGCCTTTAAATTTAAAAACTGAAAGCGACTCACCAAATTTCACATAAATCCACGGGTAGATCCCACTTCTTATGTCCAGGTGAAAGGTCATGAAGTCACAGGTCACCATATGAAGAGGCTGGAAGAGGGCTTACACATCCCTCTCCGATCTCCAGATATAGACAGGATGCACATGGTATGATAGATTCGTAGAAATAACACGAGTTGAACACTTCACAGATTATTAAGCTACTGCCAGTTCGAAATACAATAATCCACGGAAAAAAGAACTGGCAAGAAAACCATGGTTTACAATTACACTTTGCACTGAGACGCACATGGTGTTGAATTATCACTTTAATTGTAGGCAACGATCAGTTAAACAGCACTTGGGCATTACGACCTCTAAATTACTAAACTATTCGAGATAGGATATTGACTCGACTAATAATTATTCCTGAATGCTCCGCGAAAAGACGAGGCACTCTTTTATATTGTGATTTTCGTTGTGCCCCACTACGAATGAGATCATCCATTAAACAACTCTAACCTACTTTCAAAATAGTAAAACAAATGACGGTACCCACAATTTACAAAAGATAAAATTATTTGTAAGGTCAATTCAGTCTCCGTATTCATTATACTCCAACATATACCTTTTCTCCCAAAAATAACTTCCACGCGGGCGGAGCCGCGGGCAAAAGCTAGTGAGAAATAAAGATCTTTAACCACAATAATTTTAATTACCATCTAAGGGTTAAGTCTTATTTATGTTATTTAGAGCACTATTTGTAACATAAGGCCAATAAAAGAGATTAAGAAGGAGAACAAAGAAGAAGATTATTTTTTAAGAAGTTTAATAAAATAGGCATGTCATTTTTTTTAGTATTTTCTTATAGCAAGAAGGCGTATGCGATCCGTGTATACACACAATTTCAGAAATTCGAGAGCTCCCAGTCTTATGCCTATTTATTGCAGCGCATAATGGCCCGTCCCTATGTGAGAATTTATTAAATTTATGACTCGCGGAATTCAATCTTTCTGTGAAATAAATATTACTTATCTCATATTCGTATCTCTTAAAAACAATAAAATTAGCCGGCTGGTATTTATAAGCCTCGTGAAAACAATCTCCGCACATTCTGCTCCAGACTGTCTACACTATAGCGCGAGAAGCTGCCTTACCTCACTTATATAAAAATGGGTTTCAAGTTATACTTCGTATTGTTTTGGATGTGTCTGTTTCTGACGAGCGCACTAACGAACCCAGTTCCAAACAAATCAGTGTTCCGCAGTAAAATATGTCCAGATGACTATTAGATATTTTATCATGGCAAGTGCGTAAAGTAAGTACATTTTATGGCATAGAAGTGGTAGAGCTACGCTGTAGACATATTTGTCTACAGCATGAATGGGCCGGCTCGCCCGGGGTAGTACCACTGTCTCACAGAAAACCAACGTAAAGTGACATGGCACTTTTATTCTGGCATGGCAAAGGAGGGACTAGTTATGCGTGTACTTGTATAGTTATAAGTTATTACAGCTTCAGTCATTACAGATCACAACTTTTTTTTTATCCTGGCACGGCAAAGTGACAGCACTGCACCTGATGGTGCCGTCCAAATAGAGTATAGAATAGCGAGAGACAATCTATCCCCTGCTACTCCACACAATCATGTTGGCCTGCTTCTTCACACTACGCCATGGGCAAGAAGGTGAAGCGGTCGAGGGTCTAGTGTCAGAGTACTCAGAAAGCCGCAAAATAGCCAAACATCGTACCCTAACTCTAGACCCCCGACAAAAACCGGATGTACACTGGCTGATCCCGGAACGTGACACACTTGCGTGTGCCACTATGGCGGGTTTAACACCCTGTGTACGGTGGTCGCTATCCGGGTGAATATGAATATCCTACCACCAGCAAAATTATGGTACAGCACCTTAAAAACTTACATCTCTACTAGCGGACCGTGCAGACGTCGTCCTGCCCGTAAAAGCAGCGCCACACCAACTGAAGCGCCATCTGCCGGGCTGATTTTGGAATCTAAACCATCCAGGGCGCCACCCAAACGCATACAAAAAATTCATTCATATCGGTCCAGCCGTTTAGGAGGGGTTCAGTGACATACACACGTACAGTAGAATTATATATATAAAGAAGATAAGCCACTTGTAATGATTAGGGAACCGGATCAATGTCTTCACAATAATAGATTTAATTTATTCTATTCTCTCGCAACTCGCATCGTAAGGCCAGACGAAATATTAGTGTGGTCCAATGGATGGTCTGGACAATGGACTCTTACATTTTGCAACTATACTAATTGTAGATATCAGCATGTTGTTTTTAATCCCTAAGTGCCCTGGTTTAAGTGAATGTGATGTTTATGCATCGATATTGACTCAAGGCGACTTTAAAATCATTATTAACCGACTTCAAAAAAAAGGAGGAGGTTCACAATTCGTCGGAATCTTTTTTTTTATGTATGTTCCCCGATTACTCGAAGACGCCTGGACCGATTAGCGAAATTATTTTTTTGTTAAAAGGGTATAGTTCCCAGGTGGTCCCATTGGTCCCACTAAGTCAGGATCTGATGATGGGATCTCAGAAAAATCGAGGGTAACCCTCAAATTTTATAGCGATGCATAATTTTTTATTGAAGTCTGTGTACTTTTTATGAATTAAAAAACTTTTATTATATCACAATATTTCGCTACACTCTTATAAACATGCGCTCTTGTGCAAATCTGGTGTTGGCGGATGGGGTGAGTAGTCTATAAACTCTGCAACTCGCTAATCGTCTCCTACAAGAATGCATGAATATGTTGGTCGTCAATTGTTTGCAGGAGTTCCTCGCGATTTTTCATTCTCTTTTGATAACCACTACTTAATGCTCATCAAAAGTATTTGTAAAAACTATTTAAATGTCAGGACATACTATGCTGGAAAATCTTACGTAAATAAAAAAGACAGTAGGTATTAGAAAATATTACATTACCTATATACAAAATTAATTTTTCACTGTTAGTAAAGTTATTGTGCCTATTATGTAACTGTAAGTTTCCTTTTCAAGAAATTATAATATTATGTCTATGTCTCATACAATTTTAAATTTTATCTTAACATGAAACACGCACACCTGAGATTTCATGAACTGGGTAAAATAATGTTAGTTGGTAGCCCCATAGAGTTTAACTGTCCCTTTCGGGTGTACGCCTATGCCTCATCTATATATATATATACTAAATCTATGATTTCAGTAGTATTTTATGTGGTCTATATCTTAGAGTAGGCAACCAAAAGGAGACGGCATTACGCTCGAATCTTGAACAAAAAATTCAGCAATGTCGGTGGGGGGCTTCGTACAACTACAAATAAACATGTGCACACAAATGCAAAATGTAATCACGTCGTTACACACGCACACTACACTATTTCATACAACACTGGCAAATTTACGCACACAGTTACAAATTTATCTTGTTGTGAAATATATTTACAGTGTCATATATTGACAACTGTGTAAAAACAGTAGAGCGTAGCAATGTCGACACGAGGTATAGATAGCGTTGTCCTTATCTATCGATAGATAAAATAAAACAATTATAATTTATTAAATGTTTTAAGATATTTTTTTATGTGTATCATCTTTTCTATCGCTTTCTTGCAATCTCTGGGTGTGATTTCGTGAAAAGGGACGGAAGTAGAGAGGTATAGTTAAAAATAGTGTAAATTAATATTTCTAATTTAATCGAAATACTGTAAAGATAATAAAGGTAATGAGTACTGAGAAAAATACAAGCCAAATAAGCAAAAATAAAAACTTTATTTTTTAGTTTTTTTTTAAATAATTCGCCTTTAATTTATTTAATCTATACTGTTATATAAAGCTGAAGAGTTTGTTTGTTTATTTGAACGGGCTTATCTCAGGAACTACTGGTTCGAATTGAAAAAATCTTTTAGTTTTGGATAGCCCATTTATCGAGGAGCGCTATAGGGTATTTAACATCACGCTATCACCAATAGGAGCGGAGCCGCAATGAAAAATGTTGCAAAAACGGGGAAAATTGATTCCTTTTGAGAGCTTCCGTTGCGTACGCTGCGTTAACGGTTAAAGTTACATAACAATCATGTACGACGAAATTGTTCCTCTTAAAAAGTTCTAAAAAAAGTCCGCGATAGCATATGTCTATCTATTTCGGTTGGCTCACTATAACCTTTTTAATGGTTATCGAATTTGTTCTGAAACAATGTATTATTTAGAAAGGGGTTTTTATAAACATGGTATTAATCCTTATCCAAATAAATACTTTATTCATCACAAGTATTTAATTTTGAACAAAGTTGCCCTTTACGTCATTTGATTTCAATGAATATCTTAGGAGATATTACAGTTTTAAAATATCTGCGCAACTAAATTAATATTGTTGTTTGTATGTCTGTTTCTTACCTTTTCATGACTAAACGGGTGAACAAATCCTAATGAAATTCAGTAGAGGGATAGATTATATCCTAGGGAAGGACATAGGGTATCTTTTGTCTCAAAAAAATATCTTGAAAGGGGTGAAATAGAGGTTAAAAGTTTGTATGGGCAATCCGTAATACTTCAACTTAGGGATCTGAAAATTCATATTTAGGCTTTAGGTAAAAAATAAATATTATTAAAAATATTTCAACGTTTTTACCAAATCATCCCTTAAAGGGCGAAGTGAGGAGTTAACTTATGAGGTATTCTTTAAATGTAATCTCAAGCTTCAGGCACAACACTTTTTTTTTGTCGCGGGGAAAGCATTTTATTACTGCCGTCCGCTTCGGGGGGAAGCGGAATGAGAATAAAACGGTTATGCTGGACTAGCCGGTCTTACGACCCAGCACCCCCTCGCCCGGATGATGGCTATCCGGGCTGCGGCTGGGCCGAGTCCCTACTACTTATGTACACCCAACCGGACACTACCAGCTAAAACCCCGCGGTGGCCTTCTTCGACACTTACGGAGTGATCCCGGGGTATTATAAGGAGTGCTAGAAGTTTAAGTTAGGAGTTGTGCCTGTCTAGCCATCCAGACAGTCACAACACCTGAGATTCAGGACGATCGCTATAGGTGTCTCAGTGCAGAAGACAACTCCTTGCATTGATACTTCTGCTCCCGAAAATAAACTCCACGGGGGCGGAGCCGCGAGCAACAGCTAGTATGGATATGGCAGAGAATTGTTTTAGGTCGGTTCTGGTCTCTTGGTTTCTTATATAAGTAAACTCGTCTTCTTCTGTTTTCCTAATGAAAACACGACCTTGCTTAATCTACACGAATTTGTACTCTTTTTCTTTGACGATCTGGCGAGCCGCTGCGTGTAATTTGTTTTTAGGTGAAAGGTGCTCAACAATGTAAAGCGGCGATTTATTACCTCCAATGCCTATGTGAGCAGTACTGAGCTTGTCGTTTGGATTTGCCTTATTAAAATTTATTGTTTTCGCTAAAATGTATCCCGAAGCCTAGAGGTAGCCAATTTAACAATGATTGAGCGAGGTCTCTTGTCATCTCTGTTACTTTTTACCACACGAGTGCAATGATGAATGTCGGATTCTTTCAAGTTGCAGGATACCTTAGACAGCTGAGTAATTATAGATAGCAAGTTTTACTGTTTGTGCTCGGGGACACACTCTATCTCAAGATTGTTAGAACGGTTATGCTGCTCAGCAACCTGAAGCCTGATTTGCAGATCCTGTAATGTATATGTTAACTGAACGTTCTATTTCTTTAGCTCTCCCAGTGTGTCTTGGTATTTGGCGATGGCGGATTTGGTGGTTTCATAATTTTCATTCAGAAACAAACATTATTATCCAAAGCAGTTATTTCCTGTTTTATGAATTGATTTTCGAGATTGAAATTCGGTTCTCACCATCTGCTTAAGTGTTTGGTTAAGCTCCTGTGCTAAAGCCAATTGCATGACATTGAATTCTTCTCTTATTATTTCCCTAGCGTCTTTCTTTGTAATAACTGACGCGGAAGAGTTTAAGCCGGAACTTCCACTAATTGCGCTAGTATCAATAGTGGCTTTTTTCGATGCGTAATATTGTCATTAAAAGGTAGCGAGTCATTATTGTTCCTCGACTTCCCGGGTGAGTCAATGGGACGTAAAGGCGTATTACTGTTATCAGTTTTTGGTTGCTTTGCACATCATCCGTGACACTTCAATTTTTTTTTGGTCAACACTAATTGTAGAGTAGCGTTTTTCAGGTATATCAGCACATGCAACACAACAATGACGGCCGTTGCAAATTATTTTAAAATGTTGATTACTCACTCGTTTTGAGGTATTCCGATTATACCTCAGCAAATATACCACCGGAAAGTACACAACACGACCTTTCCAATGGTATATAGTTTGTAAGAAAATGGAGTGTTCTGGTCTTCCATAAAATTTCAAATTAAATAAGCGGAGCCAAGAAATACAGTGTTACTGGTAACGAATGCGATTAGCAAATGCTGTGAATGAAATGAATTATTGTATGTCATTGAGAGCGATTATCGCCTGTTTTGGTGTGGTAGCCGGCTAACGGCTATCTATTATGAAGAGCATTTAAAAAGGGCTTGAGATCTCGACATGAATACAGGGTGTCCCAAAAGTCGACGTCAAGTCGGAACCGGGTGAAAAGGCAAGATATACCGGTTAACAAAAAAAATTTAAAAAATCTAAGTTTCTTGTTTTTAAAATTATAGGCATGGCCCGCGTTTTTTCAAAGTATAATCCTAACTTTGCGCATTTGTGTGATCTTACGTAAGAACTATTAAGACTCCCTCCACCCCTTGTAACAAAAAATAAGACATGATCGACTCCCCCCCTACATCATCTTACGTAATAAATGAATGGCGCCAAAATTCATACCTAAATATTTTTTAAATATACCGGATACAATTTTAGGATCACATTTTTTTGACAAAAACTTTATTCTGGTTTTGTCATATTTTGTGACATTCCTAGTGTGTTAGAACTATTTACATTAAAAGTATGTGTTTAGAAGACAGTCCAGATGGATTAGTAATTTTATCGATAACCTTTATAAGTTTATCTGCAACACTATTTGAGTCTTGCATTAACGACAGTGTTACCACATAAACCACCCAAAATGCTACACTGGCATAAAGTTTATGAAATTGTAAACTTAGTCGATATGTCAACTCTCCTAATATTTTTAAATTATAAAGTAATCCTACTAATATTATAAATGCGTATGTTTGGATGGATGCATGGTTGTTTGATATCCAATCACGCTACAACGGCTGGACGGATCTACTGAAAATTTGGCACAGAGATAGATTATAGTCTGGAAAAGCACATAGGCTACTTTTTATCCCGGAGAAATGTACAGTTCCCATGGGATAGTTTAGTTTTTCACAGAGCAAAGGATCGACATGATTTTTTGCATAGTGGAAGTTTAGGGATCAGAAAATGACAAAGACCACTTTTAACTCGAAAAAATGCACGCTTCTTATGGGATAGCAAAATATAGAAGGTTAAAATGCTCCAAGACCTACACGCGGGCGGAGCCGCGGGCAACATTGGGTTAAAAATGAATATTAAAAAAACAACTTGCGTTTAAGATATTGAATGCAAATAAATTTTGCACTACTGTGGCTAAAAGTTTAACATGGCAACATTTATTACCCGATGATAATTTAGAGATTATATGTTTTGTTGCTTTTAATGATAATATTACTTTAAAAAAATATGTCCAGGTGAAAAATAATTTTGTATTTTTGTAAGTTTGATGTGTCAGATCTATTTTTACATGTTAATACCGCTACAGGCTCGCGTTTTCAGGGAGCTCCATTCGCACGTGATGTCACTTTTTAGTGGCGGATCACGAAGCGCAACTCGTGTTATAGAACGTGTATGAGCACCGTGCTCTTACATTTGTCATACGGGGTAAGCGCTCAATGGCGTCTCCAGTGTTAAATACTCTAAGGGTCTATATCTATAAGTCTGTATTAAAGTATCCTAGGTTAATTTTTCTTTTAGAGTAGGTAATTTTTCAAGCTAATTTGACACACTTCTATACCAAATATCGTACATTTTTATAGCGCAGGATCACCTATATACCAAATCGCCATTTATTGTTCTCAGCTTTGAGTTTAGAATTTGGTTTTAGTGATACTATTTGAGAATGTCATCCAAACTATATTTGATAATCTAATAGGATTGACACCTGTCAAACCATTTTTAATCTTTGTTTTTTATCTGTAGAGTGAATTTTGCCAGCTGGGCGGTTCCGATATTTATTTTTATAATTTATTTATTGATTCAATATCGACTCAAATTTTTAAAAAGATTTGAATAAAACGTGCCCTTTACGGTGTTACGACCAGAAAGTGCAAAATGTAAGTACGAAACCGCGTCTAGATTATTTAGCGATTTGTTACACGATGTCGATTGAAATCAATACCATTGTACCTGATTGTTGCGAAAGTAACAGAGTATATTAGTGCAATAACCTTACAAATAGGTTGTACCTAAGCCGGAAGTTTGAACCAACTACTTGATCAAATACTTCACACATATACAAATGTGTTATACTATTTTTTTAAATGATATACTTGCGTGGACGCCTCGTTGTATTAATATCAAATTTTTGTACCAAGATTTAACAAATCAAATCATTTATTTAGTAAATTAGGCCACTAGGGGCACTTTTTACATGTCAGGTTTAAGTTTATCTACCGGTCAGTCACAGGAACAGTCGTAGTTTTGTGTCATGATGTTCACAAATGCTAAAATTTATTTATATGCAATTTAAATTATTACTTACATGTAAGTACTAAATATTACATATGAAACATTTACCTTATAATATATTCTCCAAATAAACAAAGATAAATATAACTATATAGCCCCAAAGTTTTTATGCTCAATAATTGAGGCTGTCAGTGCAAAAGTGGCCTAACCCTCAATTCTTCATAATCTGACCTATGTACTGCAAATGATTTAAAATGTGCGAAAATTTAATGCAATACCGGCCTATCTCTAGTTTCACCAATTGCCTATATGATGGTCAACAAGATGGCATTGCAAAAATTGCATTTATGTACATTGATTTAAAATTTACAAACCCCATTATTTTCATACTCATTGTCTCAAGCTTAGGCCACTTTTGCACTGACGGCCTCAATTATTACAAGTTGGTATATTCTTAAAACACAATTCACCAACATTTCATATAAATAAATATACAATGTAAAGATATTTTTATCCATTTCTACAGTAGTCCTACATCCACCAAGGATTGTGTTTGCATAATTTATGTGGTGTATATGGGAATAACAGTTGAGTAGTGTCATATTTAATAAGGTCAGAATTTTTTAAGAAGTCTCTTTTTTTATATCATGTTGGTGGCAAACAAGCTTACGGTCCGCCTGATGGTAAGCGGTTACCATAGCCTATGGACGATTGCAGCACCAGGAGCATCACATGCGTGCTGCCGACCCTTCAAAAACCTATTCACTCCCTTCTTGAAGAACACCATATATAGGCTTTGGCCCCCTGCATACCTTCCAAGAGCCTGGAACTCATAGTCCCCAGATTTAATATAAATTCTATATTGTATACTCTCTCATTGCTGAGCATAGGCCCCCTTTATTAATAGCAGAGATTAGAATTGTATCTTTCAAATTCTTACAGAAATCTCTCAGGTATGCAGTCTTACAATTTTTTTTCATAAATTGATTAATAATCAACTATGAATAGCATTCAGAGGTGCATATAGCGGCTGAGTACAAAACCACAACCTCTCTCTTGCCAATCTGTTTCAATTTCCAATCAACAAAAACATTTTCCTGGACACTATTCTGACTCTGAAAAAAAAATAACTCTTAACAAAAAATGCATTATAATATCAAACTGCACAGTTTTTCATGTAAAACTCCCTATAAGATTAATAGCTTTAATAGAATAACATTTTCTACTGTATACACATATATGTGTCGAAGGGAAAGATAAAAAAAATCATTGGTTCTGCTAAGCGAAAGTCATTAATTGCTATTGTTTGCGAATGCTTTATTTGCTGAATGTTGTCATAATGAAACCTGGCATGTTTTTGTTTAATATGTTCTTTGCCATGCTAAATAAGGCAAATTATTACATATACAATTATTTTTGAACATCTTCATTCAACCTAGAACCTGATGAAATTTGAAATGAAGAACTAGCCATACTATTTGCCACAATGACATTGTCAATTCACTATTTTATAATGGTTTTATGTATGTTTTACATTATTATTTGCAGTTATTGTATAACATATAACCTTGAAATTTGTGAGTCAGCTTATACATAGAACATTATAATCTAAATCATGAAAATATTATGAGTGTAATAAAAGTTTGCAGAGTATCTTACACAAAATGTATTCTTACAACTATTGAATTTGATAATAATATTTTCCCTTATATTATTTTTCAGCTGTTGCATGTATTTTTAATTTGTTAATACATTTTCTATATGTTAATTTAGTGCATGTCCTTTTGGTAAGGCACCATACAATTATGAGCTTGGAGCTGGAGATACAAATATTAAATTATCCAGAATTGATCCGTATTATGAATTCTTACTATCTAGTAGTAATTTTGACAGCCTCTGTGGCGTAGTTCGCGAGTAGCCGGCTAGGCTAACTGGAGGCCATTGGTTCGATTCCGACACTGGGACGAATGTTGTGTGACAAACAGATATTTGTGTCCAGGGTCTGGGTGTCACGCCGAAGGTCTCTCGTAGTCCCTGATACCCACAACACAAGACTCGTATCTTAGTGTGGGGTCAGAGCTATGTGTGTGACTGTTGGGTGTTATTTATTTATTTAATTTTTTTAATACCTTCTTCATTTATATATAACAATAGCATTATTTCTGAACTTGCCAAGCGAGTTTTATATTTCCATAGCTATTGCCTTCATATGCAATAATTAGTTAAAGTGATGTGGGCTGTAAACTCTCTTTGGGACTATAGTTTAAAACTAGCTATTCATCTTTAAAATTATAAATGAACGGTATTAATATATTAAATTAAAGATATTAATAATATTATAATTGCCTGTGTAAACTGAACATATCAACAATAACTCCTTGAGGCTGATAGAAAATGTTCTAAAAGATGCATCAAAATTTAAAATGTCTAACTTCTAATACACAATGGTATTTGATTGTACAGAAAAATATTTAGACGAAATTTTGTTATTATATTCTCAATTGACTATTTAATTTATGAATATTAAGAAATAAAACAAGATTACTCAGAGTTTATTATTCTAGTATATCTTATTAAAAAATCGAAGAGTAAAAAAAATTATAATGCACTGGATGGTAGACGCTTTCAATACACTGTCAGAACCATAATAATGTAATTAATATATTGCTAACTGATAAGCTCACTCTTGTAGTCTAATCATCAGTGCACTTTTACACAGTCGGAGACACTATTACAACACCCCAAAAATGGTGGTATCATAACCAGCAAAAGCAACATTGTGCTGAAATAATACAGTGATTATATCGTAGGATAGGTACGAACTACTAACTTCGTTTTTGTGCCGTGAGTCACGCTTGCGTAAGCAAGTGGTCCTGCTGACATTTTTTAGAAACCGTAGGTGTAAAAACTGCTATAAAAACGTGTCGCTTTTATAGCAATAAGGCTGTACGCTATTCGTAAGAAATATGTTGAGTTCCAAGAAAAGAATGTGAAACTGAGGACTTTTTTTAAGTCTGGCACGGCAAGGTCACAACACTGCACCTGTTGGTAAGCGCAGTGCGGTCCAATTAGAGTATCGAGTAGCGAGAGACAAACCCCCCTCGCTACTCATCACAATTATGCCGGCCTGCTTCTTCACACTACGCCACGGGCAGGAAGGTGAAGAAGCGGTCAAGGGTCTAGGGTCAGAATACTCAGAAGGCCGCAAAACGGCCAAACATCGTACCCCAACTCCAGACCCCCGACAAAAACCGGATGTACACTGGCTTATCCTGGAACGCGACACACTTGCGTGTGCCACTTATGTTTAAGTTTTTCGGTAATGTAAAGGCAATGAAAACTATTATTAGTCTGAGTGTAGTGAGATCGAATTTCCCCTAGTCCTCTACGCCCATGACACAAGATATTTGTATTTTACTTTGGATTCGGGGTTATGTGTGACTGTTGAGTGTTATTATTAAAAATAATAATTTAATAGTATTACGTATTGTAAGTCATTCATAATCAATATTTTTTGAATACACCCTTTGTAATATACAAAGGGTGTATTCACAAATGTAATCAAAAGAAGCAAATCGTTTGTTTATATTTGGAAACTGAACAACGAGCGGAACAAGTCACTCGCCAACGCCACGCCTCCCTATAATAACAAAACTAACCATTACCTTAAAAAGCACTTAGAGTAAATTACTGTATTCATTATCCCTATACATAAGTTTTTAACGTCCGTGTTTATAAACAACATCTT
The DNA here is from genome assembly GCA_905220505.1 of Laothoe populi. Taxonomy (NCBI): domain Eukaryota; kingdom Metazoa; phylum Arthropoda; class Insecta; order Lepidoptera; family Sphingidae; genus Laothoe; species Laothoe populi. The sequence goes on along the minus strand of HG992149.1, from coordinate 12,549,788 downwards.
AGTGCTCTGTATACGTTATAGGCCAGTTTTTAATTCGCGCCAAAAAAAGGATAAGTTGCGCAGATATTAAAAATCGATGCATAAGAAAGAGCTCACTTAGAAGATAATTTGTTTGAAATGTATACAGAAGCGACATATATACCCAGTCCTATAAGTTGATAAAGAATATCTTGAATATCATTTTCTTTTTCCTTTTCAGTTCATGATTGCACAAGGCGCTCAAAGTACGACAGTTTCTTCAGTTGAAATTGAAGGTATATCATATTTTAGATTTTTTTTGTAATATTATCATGGTTTTTTTATGACCATATCAAGCTATTTGTGGTTTATCGGTATTATGCCGAAGCTTTTTGGTAGTTTACGCCAAGAGGTTTTTTTTATTTGTAACCACATAATAGCAACCTACAGCATATTAATGTTTGTTTTTTTCTAGTACTTCTTAGAATTTATTTTGCGAGTAATGCTTGCACTGTCGCCATCTAATTAAATAAAATCAATTTTTAGTACTGTATTACAATATTTGTATAGTATGTGCTTCAACGCACATATTTTATTTCTAGTTGGTTCGTCTTAGTTTCAGTGGCTATAAATCCCGACTTTAATGGGATACTTATAATTAGCAATATTCGTATGGAATATAATGTTAATTATTTAAAGAATGCCTGTTTAATAATATAAATATAGGGTTATAGGGTATTGTATTATATAATCCATAACAAACATTGTCATATTTAATTTATATAAATGTAAAAGAGGTATTTTCTCACGTTAAAATAGTATTAATATGAGTAGGTTTACTAATAATATGCCCACGCCCTAAAGACGGGGTACTGAAGTGTAATTTGATTTGTTTATTTTCAAAGCTGCCAGTATATAGCGATTGAAGGTTTCCGCGTTTGGCACCACACCGTTTACTCTCGAGTGCTTTTTCACTTGTACAAACAACATCAGAATGCGTATCAAGTTCTAAGTTCTCTTTCACCGTCCGTGTTTGTCTTCTTTAGCGTAAAAGATGATCCTGCGTTTAGTAAGATTTTTGAAGTGATAATTATGTGATTATCAGTTAAGTTTTAATTTACTAACTTAATTAAGTTCAATATTAAAACACAGTTTAATTGTTTTTCTAAATACGCATTGAACAGGTCAACTACTATAGAACTGATAAGCAATTCAGTATTCTCTGATTAGGTGGACATCAAGGAGAAATTGATAAAAAATTATAATTATTATTATCTTTATCAAATATGTTTTTGTTTATAAGATAATATTTATTTATTGATACACATTGGTGTTGTAACATAAAAACTACGTTAAAATAAGGTTCGTCGTATTTACTATAACATGATAACTATAAACTGTTTTATGACTGGCTGCCGGTTCTTAACTTAGTTTTAGGTCTTGTTACTTTTGTTCCTTCTAATATTGTGAAGATGAAATCTGGAAAACACACCAGAAATCTTACAGAAATTGAAAAGATGCTTTTGTTTCTAAGTATTTTAACTGAAACTGACAATTTACGATTAATTTGCCTAACTGCCTTGCAATATTATGCAATATAACAAACGAGACGAGAGTTCGGGGGTTTGGTGCTCGGACCGAGCCAAATATCTGTGGGATTCACAAATTTGTTTCGGTCTGGGTCATGTGGGATCGTAGCTCTATGTAGTTCTTGATATTTTATACATTGGACCTAGTAAGTGTAATAGTAGTCCAAATAATATAACTTATAGTATAACCAAGACTAAATTATATTAAACCACGAATGTAGTTATAATAGTTATTAAACTCTTAACTGGCCGTTATGGCCATTCAAGTAAACACACGGTAAACACAGATTAACTCAATACCAATATTCGGAAACAATTTTTTCGAGTTAGCAAAAACATAATACTAACAAATAAGTAAACCGCTGTCATATACTTACTTAAAAACTGCGCATTAGTCGTATTTATATTTTTAGCATTTATTGTTACAAATAGGTATTGTTTTACCTGAAAGTAACATGGTAATCGATTTATCTAAAAAATATTTCATTTATTGGTAGTGCTATAAAAATGTATAAATACATACCTAGATAATTTTGAATTTAATATTTATCTAGTAGACCATTTCCTAACTTTCTTTTAAAATATTTCAAGAAAGCATATTTTGTTACAATATTGTGAATGTATGTGGCCTGTCTTAATTTGTATTTTCGTTTACTTTCGCATGAAATACAATGCACTCAATAAACAGTGAAAATCGATTATTTTCCCTATAATTTATAGACAAGACCGTAGTAAAATGAAAAAGATCCCGATACATAAGTATTTGTGTGTATGCTAACTATAAAAGTTGAGGGGCAGATTACAATCACACACCATTTATCATATTACCGTGAGCAAGATATATAAGAGAATATAATTGAACCCTGCTATCCAGGTTCACATTTTTATCTGCGCCGAAGTAACACGGTACTCTTATAATCTTAATGAAAGCCAGAAATAATAAATATGACGTTTTAACGCGAGAGATTACTTCACCTTAATATCTCAATCGGAGCCTAGAATGTAAAGTTATTTATATTCTTATATAAAATAAGTTATTTTTTACCTGAATGTTAAATTAAGTTCATACGGATTGTACACACATAAAGGTATTTGGCGTAATATAACTTTTACAATGTTTAAAAACACCCATTTTATTTAGTGATCACAATCAACAATATTAAAATGTGGGTTTTAAAATTTACGGTAAAATTTTAGATACCCTAATTTTTTTGGCTGTTTTAAAAGGATGTACTCAGTACTTACTATTGGATTGTTAGGACTGATTATGGCTAAATCTTATTAATGAGATTTGTTTTGTTTACAAAACCCACATACATTTACAAGATACCACAAATTATTCGACGTTGCTGGAATCACCACTAACATCAATAAAAATAATTCCATTTACTTTTTTTTAGAATGTATATATGCTACTAGCGAACCGCCCCGGCTTCGCACAGGTAGCTGAGCATATTATTTGTATTTTTTTTCTGTCGCTATGTCGTAGCAGCCTATTGCGTTCGATCAGGCGGGTTAGATTAAAATGTAAATTATGTTCATCCTACTCGTAATATTTTAAATTTTATTTTTTAAAGTAAATATACCAGCAAATTAAAATATTTCTTTGTATACAAAATTTATAACTTCTTCCAGTTTTCGTATATAAACGAACATAATATGTTTAATAGGGTAGTTGGCAGTTAGTGAAAAGTGAAAACCTTATAGAATTTTGTTTTTTATAATAAATTTTAGTCTAAAAGTATCGAAAATTAAATTAATTTGTTAATGTGATTACTTAATATTTTCAAGAAACAAATATATAAAATTAAAGCATTTTGTCAAGTGACATGAAATACAAATCAGTCATGCATGACGTCACCGTACGATATATATATTGAACGCTGAGCCAAACATCTATTAGTTTTGCGGATGGTCACCACGAGAGGCCATGACAGTTAGTAGCGTTTTGGTGGTGAAAATTTTTATTGGTTTATAAAAATGGAAATTAAATCTTGAAAACTTATGTTTTAAGTTTATTAATGAAAATATTTTAATAATATAAACCATGAAGAATAAAATAAAAAGGTTTCCCAAAAACAATCAACGAGTCTATTGGCCTAACTTTCCCATTCTTAAGCTCCCAGTTGTCCAATCTAGACAATTTACTCAAAACTTTAATGCATTATATACCTTCTTCGTGAATCACTGCGTCCATTGGTAAAAATCTTATGAAAATCCGTTCAGTAGTTTTTTAGTTTATTGCGTTCAGACATACTCGGCGAAGGGACTTTGTTGTATAATATGTAGTGATACAAATGTATAATTGAAGTACTTAGTTCTGTTGGCTATAGTAATTTTAACTTCCATCATTTTACATAACTATTATACTACAAGTTAAATAGGAATGTAAGTTCACCTATCCGTTTATAACCTTTCACGGCTAAGTAATTAAAATTATTTTAAAATAGAATGTATGGAGGCCGCCTGAATACTTAAGAGCGTGTAGAATAGATTATATCAATAATAAATTTATTTCCAAGCGTATTGTTGATGTTCGACAGGCATGGTATTTTCTTACCGAGTTTATGCAAATATATTGAAATACATAAAACAACTGTAGGATTACTCTTGACACTCGATTCCAATTTAAAATTCGGATTGGGTTCGAAAACTGTATAATTGGCACTCTTGAACGCAACACCAGCGCACGATTTAACTGAATACGGCGGATTTTTAGTAACTAAATGAAATAGAGTATTTACGATCGCTAGTTCGTAAATATTCTATTGCATTTAGCTGAGTGAGTTAGAGTTCCAATATCTTGTAGAATTTGAATTGAAACTGTATCGAGTTCGAGATTGGAATTGATTTCAAGAGTAGGCCTACTGGTGGGCCTGGATAGAAGTTTTCCTGTCACAGGCCGCTTTCTATGTACACTAAATTTACGTTGACATAAATTAAAAGATAAAATCTCGACAATAGCGTCTATAACTACTATCTTGCCTTTCAATCTTGAACCAACCATATACAATCACAAAAGTTCATTGGAATCGGCTGGGCGGATTTGGAGATTGGCATTCCTTACAGATAACTAGAACTATAATAATACCTAGACGATCAGCTGAAACCTGGGGCCTCAGGTAATCTTATTGATAGGACGAGATGATACAATACCTGACGTGAAATGGTAGATCATTTCACGTCAGGTTCCTGACATGGGTCACATGGGCAGTATCCCTGTCAAGCTGGTTCATTAAAACTGTAGATAAAAGCGCCTATATAGCTATGTTTAAGATATTAGTATTAACTATTCAGACAGTAATATTATCTTTGCTTTCTATAAACAATTTCTGAACTCAGTTTTTCAGTTTCCGTTAATTTAAAATGGGTGAAATAGGTTTTCAGATAAATATTCGGTTCCGTTTTACATCAATATTTTCCTAGTATGGTTCTGATATTCACTAAACTGTTGCTAATACGAATATTTGTGTTCGTTGCGTGACTAAACACAATGTTCTTATGTGTATGCTCTAGGCTCGAGCATAGAGCTGTAGCAGCGACTAGATTGCGAGAGTCAGTACTCAGTAGACGTGCTCGGTGCTCGCGGCTCGTAAGTCGTAGTGGACGCATTATCGCGTGGCTTACCCGTGGCATGCCTGTTATGATATGAAGAACACGTTACACGCCACAGTCCACACAGAGATGGCCTTCATGCTTAGTGGGCGGATGACCGCCGTCAGCGCACCGCCCGCGCCGCGGCCGCCGAGCTCGTCTATTACAACGCGCTGAGTGCTCACTTTCACCAGTTACTGCGAGCCGCGATTTCATCAAAACATCATTTTAAAAACACTATTAATTTCTTAACCCGTCATACATTCTTATTATTGTGTTCTATAATAATCTATACAAACGAATGTCGACTATAATCATTATTTATAATATTGCATCGTGATTTGTGTCTCGTTTATGATTTATGTGTGTATCGTATCATATTTCACTTATCATTAGCGCATATTATTAATGTTTTTTAACAACTTTTATTGGTCACAGCTTATTCTTGTGAAGTAGGAAAATATATTCGATAAATATTTTATAGTTTTACCTATAACGTTCTGAAGAAAATAATTTCTAAATATTATGATTTTTTGAAACATCCCCTGTTTGTGGCATGTTACACTTGCCAAGATTTAATATCTTTAGTAACAATCTTACCTGTTTTCTATCTTAATGAAATAAAACAATTAGAATAGCATAGTGTGTAAATAGAATGGTAACTATAATAATAATACTGTATAAGCATCCAATTCATAATTCCATTGCAAAAACGTACATATTATAAAATTGTAACACATCGCATTAAATATCAGCAATTCAGCAGCTAATGCAACTGAAATAGATTAATCGTATAGAAACAAGAAATGCTATAGTTAACCGCATTGTCAACGACTACTATGACACCATAATAAAAGCATAATTTTTCATCGCATAAATCAGATGTCGTTATAGACATCAGTGTACAGACAGATAGACAGTCTAGGCGGGTAGGAATCACAGAATGTTAGTGTGGTGCAGCGCGGCTTGCGTGTGACGTGCGTGTGACGTACGTGTGACGTGCGTGTGTGGAGCTGATAGCATGTCTGGTGCAGAGAGGAGCGTGCATCCAGACGCGGAGTCAGAGGGCAGGGCTCTATATGGCAGTTCCGCACCCACAATGAAGGTGGATGCCGACGCGAGAGAAGCGCCCGCAGCGCCACCCGCCGCGCAGCTCGTCGCACCCGGAACTCCAATCGCTAGTAATACAGAATCGCCTGTCTCATCTTTGGACGGTTTGTTGGTTTAACACCTAACGCTAAGAGCACCATGTAAATAGTTAGCCATGCATACATTATTGTCATAATACACTTTTGCTCTTGTAACATCTTACTAACATTGCTAACCCTGCTTTAATATAGTGCAAAGAGTTTGTGGGTCACCTGGTGGTGATTGATCACAGCAACCACGAATACCCACAACAGTACAAGAATCGTGAATGCATTATTACAGAAAAAAGAATTAACCTCTTCCAATTTCACCGAATGACCCACGAAACACGCCAGCAAACACATAGCGTTGGTATACTTTATGAGGGGTACCTATGTAAACCTGGCCCATTTATTACTACATTTGCTACATTTAAAATTGTTTTTAATATCTACTAAAACTAGTAACAGCAAGTACATAATAAACACGTATGATCAGTCCTCATTTTTGGCTAACTAAGTAGGCTAATAGAACAGTGATGAATAGCAGGTACCTAAGTTGTATTTTCAATAACAATACTTCACGTAATACATACGTACAACTTGTATAATAGTATGTCTCGGAACTAAATTTTAGTTAGTAGTCATGTACTATACCTAAATATTAAGTAAAAAAAATTGTTCACGTAATGTAACCTTTACTATTATTAAAAGATAATGATATATAATTTATAAATAAATAGGCCTGTGTGTAGCCCTTATAGAATGTCCAGTGATGTAGCTGTCGAGAAGCACATAGCAATCATTAGGTCGTGGGTTCGATTCCTGGATCGGACTGAGCATTACGGATAAAAAATTACACGAGTTGTAAAATACCGATGGGTAAGAACTATGTGTAAATGTTTGATAAATGTATTTATTTATGTAATCACACCTCTGGGGACAAATAACATTAGGAGTGGTCAATAACTCAGGAAATATTTCATAGATGTTTAATATTCGTGTATTCTTTTTCAGACAGTTGAGTTATAACGTTTAATACATTATTAAATTAATAGTGTACAGAGTATGAACAAATTGTATCGATTTATGTTTTATCACATCTCTGTTTATCGTATAAAAATGAACACTACGGCTTCTCAACCGGTTAGCTCGTTACAATGTCACGTTAGTCATTTAACACTATGTTATCGATCGTTATGCAGACTTGCGTGTGCCGATTCCTGAGGCTATCCCAACGCCCGAACGGGTTTTACTCGCCAAGCTGGAGGAAGAAAACCGTCGGATCGAGGCGGACGCGAAGACCGCCTCGCTTACAACAGTACACAGTAGGAAGAGTTCAGACACTTCGCAGATATCGTTGGCTTCGGGTAAGTAACATTTTAACCATTAGAAAAACGGGCTATATGCCATTTTATATCATAATAAGAATAATACTAGCCCTGTAATAAACATTGTCCCACTGCTGGGCACGGGGCTCTTCTACTAATGAGAGGGGTTAGGCCTTAGTCATATCAGGATATCTCCTACTATTCACATTTCTAGAAAAGGCTCGACGATGGATATTAGGAGTAAAGAACAAAGTGGCCATGTCAGGCCAGACACAATAAAGGTGGTTAAATAAAAGTTTGCCTTAATTGCATGTAACATAAACAATATTTCAAAAACAATCAAACCAATTTTCGTCTAATGTATTCATAATTTATTATTCCATAGTTAACTCCAAATTAGACGGCGGCATACTTAATACGATTTTAAAAATGTATAGGTACTAAATACTGAAACTGATCTATATTATGATCTATACATGATCGATAGCCCACGGAAAACTAAATAGAAAATGGTTTCAATAGTAGGCTGCCTATTATAAAAATTTGCCAACAAGCGAGCCAACGAAAGGGGACCAAGATGCGGCGATATCTAAGGTGCCGACGACGTTGCCATAATAATGCAGGTCATTGAACCGAGCATCAGCTAATTTCTGTTATTATTACTGTTAAAGATATATAAATTATTATATTAATAAATAATAATCGGTGTTTTTATCTATGTAACATGATTTTGGTTAAAAATAAATAAAATCTAGATTTATTTGACCATACTTTAGTGGTATTGTGTTCGTTATCATTACTACATTTCAATTTGTAAATATACAAACACTTTAGGTTGAATTATTATATTTACTATTAGAATCTTCATATTAATCTAATTAATCGAACATTAACATTAATACAGGAGTAATACAGGTTTATAAATAGTCTAATGTATCTTGCGAACGTGCAAGTTAATAAGATACAATATTTATCTCTTATCAGTGAGTGACATACCGCGATAGTGCAACACGCTTCAATTTTCTCCCATTTTAAGTAAAAATGTATTCCTTCGTAAAATGAATGAAATAAACGATTTATTCGATACTAAAAGTGTGTTGGAGTTCTACTTTTCTAATGTTCTAGAAAATTTTTCGCTAGGTATGTACTTGGCTAATTGTTTCAACAACTGGGGCGCAGCTAGCATGATTCACGTTTTTGTTCAGTACATAATATATAATTGAACTACGTAATAAATCCTTTTATGTTATTCGCTACGAAAATCTTGTAGTTTAAGAAATATAATTATATTCCAAAAAATATATTATAGTTGTGTAATTACGTTTCGTAATTCCGAACGCAATTTCCTATGTCTTGTGTGATATTGTATTCCATTTCATATGACGTACGTACATTATTTTTGCAGCGACAAGTTCAAGTTATGAAACAGAAGCGCGGGTCAGTGGTAGCAGCAATGGCGAAGAAGACCTGTGGAGTATGTGGGGTCGGATCGTCAGCAACTGGGAGACGGAATGGAAACGTCGCAATCAGTTCGTGCGGGACCTAGTCCGACAAGGTGTGCCGCATCATTTTCGAGGCATTGTGTGGCAACTGTTAGCAGGAGTTGACGCTTCACCCGAGAAGAAACTTTACGCCTCATATATTAAGGCACGTTGTTATAACAATACTTTTATGTTCTCCGATAGTTATTTTGTTTCGTAGCGCTTAAAATATTTGTTGGTTGTTTGATGCTATAATCCAAAAATTAAGATTGGTCGAAGATTTTACTTTCACTAGGACTTGAACAGGATCAGCAGAGTTTTATAATTGGTGTAATTTATTTAAGCATTTATTTTACGTGCAGGCAAAATCCGCTTGCGAGAAGGTGATACGTCGAGACATAGCGCGAACTTACCCTGAGCACGACTTCTTCAAGGAGAAAGATGGTCTCGGCCAGGAGTCCCTGTTTAATGTGATGAAGGCATATTCCCTGCATGATCGTGAGGTGGGGTACTGCCAAGGGTCGGGATTTATCGTCGGTCTGCTTCTTATGCAGGTAAGTGCATTTAATGTGTTCCTAGTGGATTAGATATACTGTCAGTAAAGATGCATTTTCATAAGTTATAATTAGAAAGAAAGAAGTTGGATGGTTATGACATAAATTATGAACTAACTAACTAATCCGACATTGACTATGAACTACAAATAATTTTTAAATAAATAAATAAATAACACCCAACAGTCACACTCATAGCCCCGCTCCCACACTAAGATACGAGTCTTGTGTTGTGGGTATCAGGGACTAGGAGAGACTTTCGGTCTCACAATTTTGGTTCATAATTTCGAATCGTTGATATACCTACCGCCCATAAGCCATTAATCAGCAGTCCGTCGCGACGCACTACGGTTGTATTTATTTGGCGTGAGGTTTTTCATCAGACGAACGATCTGATAATATTGTAAAATAAAAATTTTGATATTGTAGCACTCGGGAGAGATAAAAGTTACATTGTATATTATAGATGCCCGAAGAGGAAGCGTTCGCAGTACTTGTGAAGATCATGCAACAGCACCGCATGAGAGACATGTTCAAGCCGAGCATGGCGGAACTTGGCCTGTGCATGTTCCAACTGGAGAACTTAGTTCAAGAGTTGCTGCCGGACTTGCATGTACACTTCCAATCACAGGTTAACTATACATTTAATACTAATATATATTTTTTCATAGAGACTATAATAATATAATAATAATAGCCCTGTATTAAACATGCCCCTTAGTCCACCACGATGGCCTAATGGGGGTTGGTAGACTTCACATACCCTTCAAATTCTCAGGTATGCAGGTTTCCTCTCGATGTTTAACTTCACCGTTAGAGCAAGCGATAATTAACATTTAATACACACGTAACTTTAGAAAAGTCAGAGGTGTATCCCATTTGGGTTTGAACATACGACTTTCGTCTTGTCAGTCCGTACCGCAACCAACTAGGCTATCGCTGCTTGTCTTGTCATAGAGACTGCTGTCTGTTAATTGGTTCCCGCATCACAGAAACTCCTTTCGGGTTTTGAACGGATAAACTTGATCACGCAAGCGAAACTACCGACAAAAGCTAGTATATAGAAATCACAGTTCTACATACCATACGCACGTGCATGCGAGTTTATATCAGTTGTACAAAACAAAAGTCACATACTTTTACTTTTTCGTGACAAAATGAAAAAAATATAGTATAGCAATATAGGAAATTCAAATCTGAACTGACTATTTGAACATTTTATAATCTCCATAAACACTTCTAAAACCCATAATAAAAGTTGCTTTACAACTAAAGATGGCAATCGTCCAAAACTCAAAGTCATAGTCGGCAATCTTTTGCGATCAACCAATCAGAAGCGTATGTCAAGTCCACAACCCTGTTCCTCATGAAGTTAGTGACAATCAAAAATGGCGCAATAGCCAGGAGTATAGTTACAAAGCCGGCCATCTTACCCTTAATTAGGTAAGGTAATACGGCAATTTTGTAAAACTCAAAACCAATCTTGGCAATCTAGTAAACTAAATTAGATTTTGCACCGTTAAGCTTAATTTTTTATCAATGTTGTTTAATTTAAATACCGCACAGATTAAAGTAAAATATTCCACATAACTGTCTTTCCTTAAACAAAAGTTATTGTTTTTCTAAAATTTCCAAAATATAAGTGTGTCCTACTTTGCCGTTTTGCATTGTGCGCTATTGAAATAAAACTAATTTTACGGATTCTATTATTTTACTTTTTTAACCCGACGTTTCGAAGGCTTTACAGACCAACTGCCAGACCTCAAGACATTGTGAGCTCCTTCTGCGTAGATCGGACTACAACAAATAAAAATTAAATATCAATTATATGGAGGGAGAAATATTGCTCTATACGTTCAACAACATACAACTCAGTCCGCCCCGTGACCATAAAGTATGTAAAGCCTTCGAAACGTCGGGTTAAAAAAGTAAAATAAACCGCGATAGGATCCGAAAAATTCGTTTTATTAAAATTTATAATATTCGCGTAAACATAAAAAACCATGTGCACTATTGTTTATTACTACTTGGACTGGATTAATGTTGTTGTTTACAGAGCTTCAGCACTTCGTTGTACGCGAGCAGCTGGTTCCTCACGCTGTTCACAACGACACTCTCTTTGCCACTGGCTTGCCGGATCATGGACGTGTTCCTGTCTGAGGGAATTGAGATCGTATTCAAAGTAGCTCTCGCCCTACTTACATTAGGAAAAAATGATTTGCTATCACTCGATATGGAAAGTATACTTAAGGTACGACCCGTACGAACCACATGTTTAAAATATTGTCGGTTCCTCGTAATCCACAATGATTATAATTATGTTTCAGTACATACAAAGAGAACTGCCAGCAAAGGCGGAAGCAGATCAGGATGCGTTCATGAATTTATCATATTCAATCAAAGTTAATCCGAAGAAAATGAAAAAGCTTGAAAAGGAATATACAGTAATAAAAACAAAGGAGCAAGGTGACATCGCCGTACTTAGAGTGAGTAATAAAGGCGTGTTAGTATTACTTGTTATCATTTTAACAGGACAGCAACAGTTGTGGTATATTTTAACACTGTAAACCCGTATTCTTACTACACAGTACGTTTTAGGATTTTTTAATGTCCACTATATTATTTAGGCTGAAAAGAAGAATTTTCCATCAGGGTCAAGGTCAGAGGTATTTGACTGCCTCGGCGCAGTTGTAATTGCGCATGCGTTACGACTGCTGTGCTGAGGTCTCGGGTTCGATGCCTGGGTCTGGAAAAGTGATATTGGGTTTTTCTATCTGGAAATTCCTCAGTATTAGCCCGGAGTCTGGAATCTGTGCCTGGTATGGTTATAGGCTCGCCCCCTATCACATTATGGGCCAAAATGTAGTATGGACATTTACATATGCGTAGGAGCCATCGATATATTTGAATGTGGTAGAGCCGCGCTGTAGACATATTTGTTTGCAGCATGAATGGGCCGGCTCGACCGGGGTAGTACCACTGTCTCACAGAAAACCAACGTAAAGTGAACGAAGTAACGTTCACTGTCGCGTTTCGTATGGTAAGTGAGATATCCGGAGGCCCAGATTCCCCCTTCCCTGCCCTAATCCCTATTCCTATCCTTTAAGGCCGACAGCGCATACATGACACTTACGGTATTGCGGATGTTCATGGGCGGTGGAGATCACTTAACATCAGGTGACCCACTGACTCGTTTGTCGGATGTGGTTCCAGTGTTTACGTCAAGAGAACCGTCTGCTGAAGCAGCGAGTGGAGCTCCTGGAGAAAGAGAGTTCTGCGCTAGCGGAGCGGCTGGTGAGGGGCCAGGTGGACCTGGCGGAGGGCGAGGAGGAGACGTTCGCCCTGGCGCGGGAGGTGCAGGCGCTGCGGCGGGCCAACGTCGACTCGCAACAACGGCTCGCGGTCGCACAGGACGAGATCAGGTCGCTGGAAATGACCATAGCTGAGGTATGGCCATGCGTGTGATGGGAGGATGTGACATTCATCCTCACAAGTAGCTCCTGTATACAACACTACATAAAATATGAAAAAAATATTATATGTTGTATGTGCGAATGTTGGGATGGACGTTTGTTTCTCAATCACGCTGGAACGGCTAATCGGATGTGGTTGATATTTGGCACAGAGATAAATTACAGTCTGGAATCAATTTTATCTCGTTAAAATGCACGGTTCCAATGGGATGGCAAGATATAGATAGATGTAATAGCTTAAGATACTCCATGGATTTTATACCTTTTTTTTCAAAAATAACTACCACGCGAACAACAGTTAGTACTATATAAAACATTTACAAAGTAGCTCAAAGTTATTTATCTCGTCACGGGATAAAAAGTGGTTAAGTATTTGCAGAAACTCGCTGAGTTTTATTACTCGGTGTTGAAAAAAGACATGTTTTACCTAGTGAGGGGTCAAAACTATGTGTGTGACTGTTGGATGTATTTATTTATTTAGAACAACTCTCGGCAGTCTTCGCTGGAGGGTATGGAGGGTGTGGGTGGCAACGGAGGAGGGGAGCTGGCGCGATGCCTCCAGCGCGAGCTGGTGCGGGCGCGCCTCCACGCGGCAGAGAGAGAGGCCGCCGAGAGGGAGCTCACCGCGCGCATCGCAGAACTAGAGAACGAGAACAAGAGTCTGCGTCGGCAGCGCGTCGACAACAACGTCGCACATCTACAGGTCACCTCACTGCATATATATACTACTAGAGAGTGGAACTCTTTGCCGGAGTCTATATTTCCCGAAAATTATAACCTGGGTATTTTCAAGTCAAGAGTGAATAGGTATCTTCTAGGCAAGCGTGATCCACCGTAGACCACATCACTTACCATCAGGCGAGATAGTGGTCAAACGCAAGCCTATTTATTTCACTTAAAAAATATGTATATATTATTCATTTCTGTTTATTTCAAACCATATTAAGACAATTACGGCGAGTTCCAAGAAGTTACTGAAAAGACTGTTACCCTGCTGTATAAAAAATATATAATAATAATAATAAATATTTATTTACTTCTCCATTTTTTTAAATATGCCTTCATAACGAATCTTTCAGTATCAGTAACATTTCTATATGACGTGTTCTCAAATAATGTACAATTTTTTTAAAGGTATATGTTACATCGGTACCGTAACACATTAACAACAATGACAAAATTACTACTAAAAACGATTATACTCATTAAAAAAAATTATGATGTTTTCCTATAGGATGAGTTAATCGCAGTGAAATTGCGAGAAGCTGAAGCGAACCTATCGTTGAAAGATCTTCGGCAACGTGTGTCAGAATTATCCGAGGCATGGCAGCGACATCTTCAAGTAATTATTTATCTATCTATTTTTATTGAACAATGTTATTTATATTCCATTGAAAGAACACAAAACTTTATACAAAAGTGAATATATATTGTTTTAGAAAAAAAAGTATTAGTAGAGGAGGCCCCTGCCTAGCACTGGGACAAGTTGAATACATGGATTGGTATTATAGCAATGATATTACAATTAAAAAACATCTGATTCGCAGGAACATAGACAGGAGGTGCCGCCGACGCCGGTGCAATCCAACGTGGTGTCAGACATCATGGCAACACCAAAGAAATTGTTGCGTGCATGGGAAGGTCGCTCCGCAGATATGCAGAAACTTGACGAAGAACTTATGACTACCAGGATAAGGGAAGTCGAGGCACTCACTGAGTTAAAAGAGTTAAGACTAAAGGTAAGGGAAAGCTGACGATAAATGTATAAGAGTTCACAAACTGGCTTAGAAAATCTTTTTGCCATTGTATTGATTCCAATACAAATTAACTTAAATATCGTTCTACAGTTTAAAGAAGACAACTTACTTTGTAATTTTTGTATTAAATACTTGATTATTATTATTTTAATTATATTTATTAACTTTATTATTTTATTAAAAATTTCGAACTGCGTAATAGGAAGAAAATATTTAGTTGACAAATTTTAAAATACGATTTCCATGAGGATTTTTGTCTCTCATGTCTTATAGCTTAGCCTGCGTAAGTCACGAAAAAGAATATTTTGGACTTTTGAAATATATTTATTGTTTACATATACGAAATTTTAAATAGGACGTACTATACATAAAATCATCCGGAAAAACATCTACGTGAAAGCCGTTTCAAAATCCGTTGGGTGGTTAAGAAGGAGTTAGCGAATGAACAGACAGACGCGGAGGGCGATTTCCTTTTTTACTATGTATAGTTTTTTTATTGCCTCGGTAGATAGACGACCAGACGGGCCTGATGGTAAGTAGCCACCGCCGCCCATAGTCTTCTGCAATGCCAGGACACAGCAAAGCCGCTGCCTACCGTTACCGATGTTATGTGTAATGATGTATTTGTTATGGACAGCGTTCGTTTGTATGTTAGGTGATGGAACTGGAGACGCAGGTGCAGGTGTCGACCAACCAGCTCCGGCGGCAAGACGAAGAGGCTCGCCAGTTGCGCGAGAGTCTCGACGCGGCGCTGCAGCGGGAGCGCGTACTGCAGGCGCGCCAGAGGGAGTTCCAACACAAATACACCGACCTCGAGAGCAAGGTGACACATACAATACAATACATAAACAAATACATTACAGTACGTAAACAAATACATTACACAAACAAATGCTGAATGTTACATGGGCGTTGAGGCTCTTGTTATCGATATTTCTGGCGACATAACATCACGCTATGACCAATAGGAGCGGAGCAGCAATGAAAAATGTTGCAAAAACGGGGAAAATTGATTCCTTTTGAGAGCTTCCGTTGCGTACGCGGCGTTAACGGTTAAAGTAATCTATACTTCCTTCTATCTATACTTATATATAAAGCTGAAAAATTTGTTTATTTGAACGCGCTAATCTCAGGAACTACTGGTTCCAATTGAAAAAATATTTTGGTGTTGGATAGCCCATTTATCGAGGAGGGCTATAAGCTATATAACATCACGCTATAACCAATGGGAGCGGAGCAGCAATGAAAAATGTTGCAAAAACGGGGAAAAATTATTCCTTTTGAGGGCTTCCGTTGCGTAAACGGTTAAAGTTACGTAAGAATCATGTGTCAAATCAATCATGACCGAATTTTTACTCTTAAAAAGTTCTAAAAAAAGTCGGCAATAGCATATGTTTATCTTTCTCGGTTGGGTCACTATAACCTTTTTAATGGTTATCGAATTTGTTCTAAAACAATGCATTATTTGGGAGGTTTTTAAAAAACATGGTATTAATCCTAATCCAAATAAATACTTTATTCATTACAAGTATTTAATTTTGAACAAAGTTGTCCTTACTTCAATTGATTTCAATCAATATCTTAGGAGATATAACAGTTTTAAAGTACCATGCATATTAATATTGTTGTTTGGATGTTTGTTTGTTACTTTTTCATGACTAAACGGGTGAACGAATCCTAATGAGATTCAGCAGAGGGATAGATTATATTCTGGGGAAGGACATAGGTTCTCTTTTGTCTACAAATTATCTAGAAGGGGTTGAAATAGGGGTTGAAAGTTTGTATGGGCAATCCGTTATACCTCAACTTAGGGATCTGAAAATTCATATTTAGGCTATTGGTAAGAAATAAAGAAATACGTATTTCAACTTTTTTACCAAATCATCCCTGAAAGGGGCGAAGTGAGGGGTCAACTTATGAGGTATTCTTTAAATGCAATCTCAAGCTTCAGGCACAACATCTGAGAGTCAGGACGACCGCTATGAGTGCTTCAGTGCAAAAAACAACTCCTTGGATTGTATACTTCTGCTCCCGAAAATAACCACCACGCGGGCGGAGCCGCGACCAAAAGCTAGTTGTATAATATGTTGCCCACTGCCTCCTAATATTGCACCACTTGTCATCAGCAGAGTGTTCTTCCACACACGTTACAGCTGAAATGGTCTCGTACTTTACTGTTTAAAAGTAACTTCCTAACATGTATAATTTAGTATGGAATGAGCTCCCTATGGTTAGATTCATGAGGGGCATTGATTCAAAAATAGCCTTACTAGATTTTTTCAAGATTTCGCAGGTAATGTCTTTGGTGTTGAAACAGACTATAGAGTACGGTAATTACTTACCATCAGGTGGGCGTATTCTCCTTCGTTACAATAGTTAGAAACATTAATATCTCAAATAAATAAACACCTTGAGGTTGCAGTTGAAATAATGGATAAGTAGGTACTAGGTACCCATAAAATCAGCAAAGTAAGTTTCTCGTTTTATTTAAAAAAACTTAATGGAATATATTTGTCAACAGGCTAAATATGAATCTATGCAAGCCAACATAAGAAACATGGAAGATGCACAAAGAATAGCTGAGTTGGAGACTGAAGTATCGGAATACAAATTAAAAGTAAGTTACGTACCTAATTATAAACTAATAGAAAATGTACCAATAATGAATGGTGAAAAATTATTAATTGACCACTTACCATAATATAACGAAATGTTAATTCAGAATGAAGTGATGGCTACTGAAGGAGAACTACGGAATA
This sequence comes from Laothoe populi, assembly GCA_905220505.1. Lineage (NCBI taxonomy): Eukaryota > Metazoa > Arthropoda > Insecta > Lepidoptera > Sphingidae > Laothoe > Laothoe populi. Next base: position 12,532,165 of record HG992149.1, on the reverse strand, counting down.
ACATGGACGATTCGGACAAAGTCAGGGAGATACAAGAACAAGTGGCCGAGTTAAAAGCTGAGGTTAGTATCCATTTGATATTTGAACATCATGTACTTAATTGGATTCAAACTCGAATGAATTTGTACAAAAACGATACCTATTTAAACACACATTGCAGTCTTGTAGCTTTTCCTTGTCGTAACATATTGTTACGACAAAACTTAAACATGCTTCGTTTACGGATGGCACGGTTATATATACTAACACTTCTTACATGGATGTCAGGTTTCATTTTACCCTCATTGTGAACGAATGCACCGTGGTACGTCACGCGCTGCCAAATGCTTCTACCATTTACCATAGTTATGACATCATAACTGCTTTGTTTGCCGTTGACAATACTATATTATAATCTTCTAATATATAAAATTCTCGTGTCACAGTTTTCGTTGCCATACTCCTCCGAAACGGCTTGACCGATTTTGATGAAATTTGTTGTGCTTATCCGGTATCTATGAGAATCGGCCAACATCTATTTTTCATCCCCCTAAATGTTAGGGGTAGTCCACCCCTAAATTTTTTTTAATGTTTTAGCCAAAATTTTTAATTTCTATTTTTTTATGATACAACATACAAAAATACATACCATCCTCAATTTTCACCCTTCTACGATCAACCCTTATTTTTTAATAGCCATTTTAGTAATTTAATCATTTTTCCTCTCCGGTCGAAAACTGATCAATCGTCATTTAATTAGTTATCCCCGATTATTTATATGGCAAAACAACGTTTGCCGGGTCAGCTAGTAATAAATAAACCAATTACAGTGTAAACTCTATATAGCGACACTGAAGGGACTGTGCATTTTATGGCGTTATAGAGAGTTGTCGTTAAATGGAGAGAAGAAACATCAGAATTAGAAAAATAAAAAGTTTATTTCTGTAATGTAATTTTGTTGTATTTTTTTAGTTATTTTATTAATATCTAGCAATACTGAGGCATCTTGGTTATAAAGGAAATATTTTTCCAATAATTTTGCTGCTTCCAGAGCTTCTTTAATGCTCGGCGGAAGCTCAGGCTCATCCGTCTCATCTTCTTCATCACCTTGTTCTTGATCCTCAGTTTTTCTCACTGAATCCAAAATTTCTTCGTCTGTGAGTGAAGCCGTTGTAAGCAGGCGGTCGTCCACTTCAATGTAGGTTTGAAGATTTACCGTATTTCCTGCCATGTTGAATTGTTGAATCCACTCAGTTAATGGAAGGTCGTCCTCGCTTTCAAACTCAGATTCTGTTTCCACCTCATCACTCGTAGAATTGGTACAAAGTCCAGCATGTCGAAAAGAGTGCTGTATAGTTGTGGGTGTCACTTCTTCCCAGGCTTTAGATAAAAAATTTACTGCATGCAGCATATTAACAGAAGTTTTACCCTCAGATTCGACTAGCTCCATCAATAATTTCCTTCTGTAGTGACCCTTGAGGCTTTTAATCACACTCTGGTCCATTGGCTGTAAGACACTAGTCGTATTTGGAGGAAGAAATGCCAACTCTATGTTTTGAAGGTTTGATATAAAAGGGTGGGCAGGGCAGTTGTCAACAAGAAGTAAAATTTTTCGTCCCTTTAATTCTGCATCCCACTTTCGCACTTCTTCTTCAAAAAGTTGACTGGTCATCCAAGCTGATTTATTAGCTTTATACGTCACTGGCAATTTTTTGATGTTCTTAAAACAGCGCGGATTTTTCGATTTGCCTATTATTAGTAGCTTTTTTTCTCTGTGCCATCCATATTAGCAGCCACAAGCACCGTAATACGTTCCTTGGAAAGATTTCCTCCCACACACTTTTCCCCTTTAAATTTCAGAGTTTTATCTGGAGTCAACTTATAGAAAATTCCTGCTTCATCAGCATTGAAAATGTCACTTGGGGCGTATTTTTCTATGAATTTTGACCACACTCTGTTAATCCAATCATGAGTCACATTTGTATCAACACTTCGTGCTTCCCCACTTATTTTACCATAGTTGATATGATGACGCTGCTTGAATTTTCCGAGCCATCCTTCTGATGCTTTGAAAGAAGTTAAACCAAGTTCAGCAGCAAAATTCTCCGCCTTAGCTTTCACGAGCGGCCCCGAGATAGGCATATTATTCTGGCGCTGTCGATGAAACCATGATAGTACAGCTTTATCCAAATCTTCGTATATAGGTTTCTTTAATTTTTTGGAAGATTTTCCCTCGCCCGCAGCGTGGAGGATTTTTTCTTTATTTTTCCATATTGTGGACACGGTAGAGCGACTAAATCCAAAGCGTTTGCCAACATCACTTATCTTCTCTCCCGTTTCTATTGCGCGTATCAGTAAAACTTTTTCGTCAATACACAGTGATTTTCTTTTAGTAGCCATGTTTACAGTTTGCAAGTTTGTGAGCAACTAAGAATATGATAAGGTATAGATAATCCATGACTCCTAGTTATGAATCATGGTCAATAACAGTCTACACGTGCAAGCAATCCCAATTTGTAAACAAAAGAATGAATTTCTTAGAAAGTTCGGTATGCATGATGCCGACAGTCGAGTTTATTGCGGGCTAGGATAATAAAGCGACAATAGATCGTACACAGCTGCGCAGTTTTTACTAATTTTAGCAACTTAATTGTTGTCGTTATTGAGAGTGGGTGTAATGTTATATAGAGTGAAACATTGTATGAAAAACAAGCTAAACCAACCAAAGCCAATTGATTTCGACGCTTAAGAGAGTTTGTCGTTAAATAGAGTGACGTTACATGGAGTTTACACTGTATACTTACTCTTAGATTTATACAAATATTTTCTACATCTCAACTGAGTAAAATAAATAAATAGTAAGTAAGTTGCACACCCAACAGACATAGGACCCCGCACTAGGTGAAACCTGTATCGTTGGCATCAAGAACTACGAGGGTTTACGGTCCCATAACAAACATAGCTGAATCAAAAATTTGTGGACCACACAAAAAATTGTCTTGGGCTGGGAATAGAATCCGCGGTCTCTCGATTTACTGCCACTCTAGTGGCTTCTCGCCATTTGTGCCACGAAAGCTTTCTTACAAATTCAAAATACACAATATACCGTCACATTAGTCGGCAATTATGAGATAGTCACCGATCATGACAAGTGTAAATAATTGTTCTCATTTAGGTTGTTTGATCTGCCTCCATGCCCATGTACTGCCATGTACACGTATCTGCGGGTACGAAAAGTCCGCCCATCATAAAAAAAAATATAACACCCAACAGTCACACACATAGCTCCGATCCCACACTAAGATACGAGTCTTGTGTCGTGGGTATCAGGGACTACGAGAGACTTTCGGTCTCACAACACCCAGACCCCGGACACAAATATCTGTCTGTCACACAAACATTTGTCCCGGTGTGGGAATCGAACCCACTGCCTCTTGTTTCACAGCGGGCTACTCGCCAACTGCGCCACGGAGGCTGTCATCATCATACTCTTTCGGAGTGTAGTCTAGTGTCAAAATGACCACAACATTATGTTAGACATACTACTATGGTAGTCTTGAGCAGACTACGAGTAATTTCTGTGCTTTCTAGTATTTTTGCCATACCAATCTATTGTTGGGATCGAGTGTTAAAGTTCGTATGATACAACCCATTAAGTGACATACATGGTGTAACACTGTGGCTTATTCAGGTGTAAATAGTTATTTAAACTACCTGCATTTCTAACCCCTCTATGTTTCTATGTAATATATTTCGTTGCGAAATAAAGACATTTGCGTATTCCCAGAGACTCGCGGAACATCATTGCTCAGTGTCGTTGAATGATTACCAATATGTATCCTGGCTTAAAGAAGTTACAGTAGCGACTGTGGGCGGGGTCACTATAACAGTCTGACATAATATATATTTTTTATTATTTGTAAGGACAATACGGAATATAATCAAATGCCATATAAAACTAAGCGAATATAAACTTTTATTGGTTGTAAAATGAAATGCTTGCCATTCTGTTTTCTTGATATATTTTGTTTGGCACTGCACAGTTTCCGACACCCATCACCACTCCGGACACTGAGCCCTGGAAATGGCTCGAGTAAGTTCAACACGATATTCCAACTTTCCGACTGAAGACCGTGTCAACAAGCACAATCCAAATTGTGACAAATAATTGCGCAATACTTTTAATAATCAGATCTTCCGATAGGTAGTAAAAAATATAATATAATAATAACCGATAGTAATCATTAGTAATTTTAATGCTACCTTTAGAGTACTGTCAAATCAATGGATTCTGCTGTTGAACACTGAACAATCTGCACTAAACTCGAATAAAATAATTACCATGAATTATGATACAGTAAATACGCCGGTAAATACGCGTTTTTTGTATTTGTTACGTAGTTTTGGTGTATACGTACGCAACACAAATACTGAAATTAAATTCCATTAGTTAACATGCCTGATAATATTTTTATAGTATTCTATTATTTGGTTTGCACATTGCTACATAAAATACACTAATCCCAATTGATTTACATTGAATTGGTGCTTGCTTGTTTATATCGTTTGTATGTATTATCGTTTGTACTAGACTATAAGGGGCCGTTTAATTGTGCACGTAATCGCTTCGTTGTTTTTTTATATTATTTTTATCTTCATTTATATCGACCCATACCATACTTGTACAAGCGATTGAACGAGCTAGATTCCGTTTGTAGGTAACTACCTCATAGAACACGGACGAGTATCAGCTTTACCGTTGAGTTTCGAACTGTTAGTAGGATTGACGAGAACCGAAAATTCCCCCTCCCCCGAAACCCGTTCTTTAAGGTTGGCAACATTCCTACGATTCCTTATTGTGGTGGTCAATGGACGTTGATACTAACCATCATGAGACCAATTTGTTTGATCTAAACTATCGCGTTGAATGTAAATATTGTTTATGTTTTATGCTTAACTGCATGGATATAATTACTGTTAGAAAGTAACATTGTAGCTTCATTTGTTAATCCTTGTTAGTGTAACTTACCCGTATCATAAATTGTACTTTTAAAATATAATAGTATAGATTGTTTCCTGTTTACCCCATAGATTTTGGTAGAGAAGAATTAGTTTTCAGTATTAGTTCTGTGTTTGCCAGAAGTAATTAAGGTTTAGTAGCAATTTGTTTAATAAGCGTTTCTTCTAATGACCTTCAACGTTAGATAAATTAATCAATCAACTATAAACTTTAATCTGATTGGTTTCATTTCTGTATTGACATGGAGATCTCTATAATGAGCGTTTATCAATTTTGGTTGTTAATCGCTTTTCATCAGTAGAATATTTTGGTTTCTGACAATTCAGTAATAAATGTTTTACTGGACTGTATATAATAATGTTATACTGAATATGTGAAGTGTAGTGAAGTGAGCTTGTAAAGGGTAAATAAAATGTACTTGTGTACACTTGCAAAAACAGTTGATATGTATTTAAGCATGTTCATTATACCTACTTTACTTTGAAACTTGCTGAGAAGCTTGCTCCATCCAATCAATTCGAACATTTACTTTACGTAACCAAACAGCAATGTTTTACATATGAATTACATCAATTTAATACTTATAAAATGCAATTCATTTAACCCATACAGCAACGTGACATTTTATTCTAATCCACACTGTGTTAATTTATAAATTTAGTATTGAACAATAGCACTTGACGGAACGCTTTTTAAACTATTATCAAAAGCATAAATAGCTATGTCATATCTGTTGTCACCTAGCTAAATTAAATAAACTAATAATTTAATCATGTTTTAGTTGAAAGTCAACCTAAAGTGTCCTATATATGTCAATATCGACTCTAGATTCTAGAGGGCATCAGTCCTATCAAACTAAAATTAGTTATATCGTTGGTTGTAGAGTATTTCCTTTCATTTGAGTAATTAATATTATAGTTTAGTTGGTGACAACAGTATTGACATTAATTAGTGATGTGTAATAGTAATAGTGAGAGTATGATAGAGTTTGTATGTTGGTTGTGTGGCCAGGTCATGAGGCTAGAGGCGTGGAAGTCGCGCGCTCTGGGCCGCACCGAGCTGAGCCGCGCCATCTCCATGGAGGACGAGCTGGAGGAGGACGACAAGCTGAGGCTTATCCTGCGGCGGGAGTCCTCCACCTCGCTCGACCTCTCCGCCGCCCTGCGCAAGCAATCCTAGCGATTACTAACGAAAACAACACACCACACCACGCGAAGGCTTCCTCACCAACTGAAACTATTCTTGGTGAATATAACACACATGCCAACATTAACACATATTCCAAAACTCGTATAACTGGTTTTAAACATGTTATTTACTTTTTAATGCCAAATCGGATTATGTATGTATTTTCACACATACACCCACAAAAACCCACGCGTGGGGATCGTTTGGTTTGAGAACAAGCACGTAACTTGTCATCTGTCAACCATCGTTCATTATAAAATTCCCTACCACGGATATGTGTGTGTGTGTGTGTGTATGTGTGTGAATAGAGTATCATTCCGTGAGGACACGTGGCAAAGTATATTGCTAATGGCAATAACGCTTCACTAACAGTATTTATTTACTGATCTCTACATTTTTTGTATTATAAATATATCTACTTATCTAAATAATCTCTACAGTGATGCGAATAAATTAAATATTTTCATGTATTTCACATAAAATTGTATGACAGCGGACAGCAGCACGAACCGGTGTCTCTATATAGTAGGTACATTACGTCTGTCAATTTTATGCATGATTCGATGTTTTTCGTATCTGAAAACATTGTTAGGAATTAGGATTATTCTAATTCAGCATTATTAAGCTGTAATTTTGGCCGGTTCCACGCTGGGTCTTATTTACACCTACATAAAAAAATCTAATATACAATAACTCAGTTGCTTAGGCTCCACAGTACACATTCGCAGCAACCCTTAACTCCTGATGCCAACTACATCAATGCACATTTCGTATAATCTTTTATATGGTTGTAGTTAAATATACATGTAGTTTTAACGTAGTTTGTACATTTTAGAATTCACAAGAATAATATACTTATCTGTAGAACTTGTGGCAGTTAATAATTGTAATAATATGTAGTGAGACTACATTTCATTAACATAACAAAATGTGCGTGAAGATTTGGAGCCACGTCGGGTATTCAAAATTTATTTCATGGCTTGAATAATACTGTATTTGGAAAAAAATATACAAACCCTTTATGTGTAGGTCACCTCAGATCTCAGAGACCGTTAGCCAGATGTTGAAGAATACCAAACTAAAAAATTAATTTATAGAATATATTGCTCCTGTATGGATTGAGATACCATACTTACGAAATCGTTGTATCTATAATATTAATAATATACATATAATATTTTGTTATCTAGAATTTATAATAAAAAGAGTTCGATCTCGTAAATAAATGTTTGTACTCACATTTACTTTATATTGAAGACATTTTCTGAGATCTGACCGTGAGTTTGTGACCACACTTGAAAGCCTGTATTTTTTACAATATCAGAATTTGTGTCTAATTAATATCGCGAAGCACCGACGGGGTGTCTCGATTCTCACGCACATACAAAATGTTAGTATTCTTAATCTCCGATTTAATTGTCTATATTTGGTTTCAAAAAAAATACTAATATTTTAAACATACACAGCCAAGAGAAACCTATGGGGGTTATAAACAACAAATCACTACAAGCCCATAGACACGCTTGTCTCGTTCATTAAAAACTTTAAGCTGCTTTCATTTAGTGCTTAGACAAGGTAATAATAAGTTTCTGATATTTTATCGCCTCAGCATTAATCAGCATAGCAACATCATTAGAACGCCGCGTCGCGTTGCCTAGATTTTCATAGATTTATTTAAGACAAATGGCCTTTTAAACGTCGTACTCTATTGAAGTTTATAACTTTATGGAAGTACTTTGAATGAAATTAAAAATTATGTGAAAAATAAATAAAATTAATAAGAAATAAAGTGGGACGCAGTCAGTGCTAGTAACAGAACCGACGTCAATATCCATAACATTGTAGGTAATTATTATACCGCTATTCGCTACATAGTGACTTATTTGTTTTGGTTGTACTAGTTATTTGCAAACCACAGCAAAGTATGCGGCGCACATATTCGTACATACTTTAAGTTACAAAACCGATGTATTGAGAGATTTAATTAAAAGTTAACATTCCATTTTTAATATACCATTTTATATTTAAGACTCTGTTGAATTATAATTAACTAAGGAGTGAGCTTTATTTTACAATTGCCGTAATGTATTTTCTTACGGCTTAGACAAAAATTGGGCAACTTTTTTACCAAAATGAATAGCTGTTTTATTTCATTAGCGATATATTTAGAGAGCAATTTAAATCGTACTTATTTCATAATTATAGTTTTATTAGATTTTAAGAAATAATCTTCGCATATTTTATTGTATTAGTTTTTTTATATTAATACTCACAACCATCGTGAAATACATAAATAGCGACCATCAGTGGATTCTAATACTATTTTATTTGTTAGCCTTAAATAAAAGTATTGGTAGGGGAAACAAAAGCCACAATATATATTGTTCCAAATATTATTATAATGATATACCTTTTTAATTGACATTCCTCAATCTATTGGGTATATAACAAGGACAATTGTTATGCACTCATACATCATTTGCCCCAGAACCAACAGAAAATATTTAGTTTACGTATTCCAAGTGTTTAAAATGCATAGAGAAATGTTTAATTGTTTTATATTGTTTGTATAATATTTATTTATTTTAGGTAATCCTAGTTTGTATTAATATACATAGGGTACATGCTCAGTATTTGCAACTGAATTTATAATTCATATAAAATATATTTATTATTTTATTTGTCGGCAGCAATAAAATTTAATTAGTTAGCACTTTATGTCAGTCTTTTTTATGTTAGGTCTAAAGGCAGTTGAGAGTTTATGTTAATAGGTCATGATTTTATCTCAAAGTATTAATACAATAAATATTTATATAGCTCATTTAAGACATACCTACATAAAAAATGTTAATAAATATTACTTTAACATTCTAAATTAAGTCATGTAGTAGTTGCAATCGAATATTTCTCCTAATTCCTTGTCTACATTGGGAATTTTCTTGTGGACCCTCAACTATTCAACAACTTTGATGTAGGTACCTATTATACTTTTTTGCTTAAACAATAAAATTAATTTTTTTATACTATCTTGGTAATAATGAAATGTCACACATAACAATATTTTTGTAGACATCTTTAAAATATAGACGTTTTAAATTAGTCATTATTAAATTGAATATTTAACCTTAAATTTCTGAATCTATAATATAAAAAAATAAAAATTGGTACGAGTATGACTTGAGAGAGGCTAGACCGATATGGTTTCTTTTTCAGTTATTCTCAACAGTCCGAATAAACTTCACAGATGTTTTTTTTAAAGTTGATCGGAAAATTGAAAAATTCGGGAAGTCGGAAAGAGCTTTTTTCTAGGGTATTTCAGTTTCCTACTGTACCCATAAGCATATGCGATGCTGCGGGCAAAATTTAGTAGTTTTAATAAATATGAAATTTTTATTATTTAAGTTTTTATATATTTAATTTGGTTTAAGTTTAATATATTACGTTAATAACGGCAGATTTTTGCATGCTTAAAATATTACACAATACTTGTCAAATTTTAATTTGCATTTAACGCCGGGTGAAGGGAAAAAACATATTTAATAATAATATGTAGGTATTCACCTTATTAGTACGCTTACATTATCTTCTCTTTGTAAACCATCCATACAGTTTTCGCTAAAAATGATTGTGATAATATGTGACAGAGCATGGTGCTGGTCACTGGGCTGACTGAATATTAAAGTTAATAAATACTGTGAAAACACTCGCAATTCAGTTATCCAAATAATGTCACTCATTTTTTTACACTTTGATGACGATTTTATGTATTTTCGTATTATGTATTAAAATAAATAAATTCATATTGCACATTTTAGTTTCATTTATATTTTATAGGTATAATTTTGTATGAAATTTATTTTGGAACTACCGATCCCACGTACATAATTGCTGCCCGGGGAAGGGCCTGTTCTTCATCTCTGGCTTTCCTTCATCGGCTGGTCAGAGAGGAGTCGCCAGAGGGTGGATGGCAAACATGAGTGGTGAGTGGACAAAGTGATGGGACCATAAGGGAGTAAAGGATCGTTTATAAAGTCCAGTGGCACTTCCACCCTTTAGTCGCTCAAATGCTGTTGCCCTCTTGTCGTTTTTTATAGCGACTATTTTGGGAGGCCCATTTACCTGAGTTGGCGAGTCACCACCTGACTACTTTATCCGTGTTCTATACACCTACGCGTAGCTCTTCTATGCCTTCCTAACCACCAATCGACTAACACATCACCTCAATAAGCCAAAAGAACTTTTTATCCATCCATACAATAGTCCTACACCAACCGGGGGTTGTCCTTGGGTGCACTGTAGAGCATAGAGGGATAACCGTCGGCTGGTGACGTCCGTCGTCACACCTGTACGTGTTGGCCTCCGCCCCAAGTACGCCTTCCAAATGTCCGGGACTCTATAGTCCCGTGATTACGGTGGGACAAGCATAATAATAATATTATTATATTGAAACTTTCTATTTATGTAGAATTTCTATAAGCGTTCTCAAATAATGTACAACAATCTTAAAAAGTAGATGGTGCCGATTTTTAACACAAATTGGAAAATACGAAATCAGAGCATTGTGTACGTGTACAAAAACGGGTCTACCTACGTTTTTAACTCTCCTAGCAAGAAAATAAAATAACATAAAGAATGCTACACCTCGAGCGCTCGAAACTTCCGCTACAGCTGTTTGTATTAGGCGATCAGCGTTCAAACCGGCAAGGTGATTGTCATGGGACAGTTAGTATTTGTCGATAATTTTTGTGTGTATTGTATAAAAAATAAAACAGATTAAAATTGTACTCTCATAGGTAGCTAATTCGGTTTGTATTTATAGATTGGCTATATCTTTACTATTCAGGCTTTTACTGGTTGTTATATCACATGTACGGTAATTAATTATGGGTGGAAGAGCTTATCTACGTGTTGTTCTTGAATACGGACGACTTCAGAATCACTTGTATAAGGTTACATAAAAAATAAAAACCACGACAATTAGTTACTTATTTATTATCTAAATTATTAATAGTTATTGATACAAAAGTACAATACTTCATTAGAATTCTGTTAGTGGTAAGTATATTGCATCATTACAGCAGAATAATAGGTATATTATTCGGTTAGCAAATATATTAATGAAAATTTTCGTAGATATTCTTATAAAGTCGATTAATTTGTGGCAAATTATGTTAGTCAAGCCATACTCTTGTACTTAGTAAACAAATTATATAAAACTCGAAGTGTAGACTTCAGGTCGAGATTCACAATATCTGAAAAGAAAAAGAAAATTAACCAAGGCTATACCTATATCATTTGCATAAATTATGTAAATATTAATTACAATATAATTGTTTATGTAAATGAGGAAATATATAAAAATATTATTTGAGGTTGTTTAGTTCCATAAACAAATAATTTTATAATAAGTTACCTTCTGGGCGAGCCTTGGGCTTAGCAAGACCAACATCTTGCATCAACTCAAAGGCAAATGACACATTATGGACTTTTTGGTCAAAGTCTTGCGGGATCTGGTGAAAATCATAAAGTGGCACGAAAAATCCTTCAAGGAGTCCCATCAACAAACATAAATAAACACCATCATGGAATTGAGTATCCAAATCCATAACTTCTAGGTTTACTTTACTCAAGTGCTTGTTCACAAATGTTATAAGCGACTGAAACAAAGACAAAGCCAAATCAGAATATAAGTACGCCATAATTCATATGCTACAATTGTATCTGATTACACTTATTCGTACCTTTTTCACGACCTGCAGTTTATCTGGTGCATGATCAAACAAGGCATCAAATGCGTCTCGTTCACATTTCATTCCCAAGTCATCATACGTGGTTGTAATGGTTTCGATAAAAGTTCTGCAATGTTTATTAAAAGTTAAGGTATATTTAAAATGACTAAATATTTCTGCAATATACATTCATTTGTAAGATAAACTTCACTGTGTACACACATTACCTATGGGATAGTTGGGTGGGTGTATCTTTCTTTACTACAACAACATTGACAGTAACATTTTCTGGTAAGCGGATAGGTGCTCGGAAGTGCCGCGCCAATGCTACTAACAAGTGTAATATAGATACAATGTTTTTAGAATGTATCGAATCTACACTCCATTTTGGGACTGGTTTTGAACTCCCATAAATAACCTGAAAGTAAAATGAACCAATGAGTAAAGAAACTTCGCCAGTGTGTTAAAGGTACAATACATGATCGTCATACTGCATCAGTCAAGGTACGGCAGGTGTCTTATCAATTATTTCAGCCAAATTACACGAAACCTTATTGAATGATATAGCTAAACCTTCCTCATGAATCACTCCTCCGTCTATTGGTGAAAACCGTTCAGTAGTTCTTGAGTTTATCGCGATCAGACAAACAGACAAACCCGGAAAGGACATTTGATTTTATAATATCTAGAGATTTTTTGAGTTTACTCCTTAAGAAACGATTTTCATATTTAGCCCGCAGTATGAACATTTTATGAGTAAAATCCGAGCGTGAACTAAAAGTGAGGCGTTACGTTCCTTTGCGCACCTTTCACTTCGACATTATGTATGTGTGTATATACAAAGTATACTCAGCTTATTTATTAATATATTGATTTGTCACAGTATTTAATACTGATGATAATACTATTCAAGGACTAAATACTGTTTAAAATCATGTTCATGATAGAACAAACGAATCTTCTCAAGAATTATTTAAATAAATATGTAACAAATTATTATCATGTGAAATAGTTGATTTTATATATTTCATTGGAATAATGTAAATAATATAAAAAAATATTTGTATATGCTTTGATTATTTTTAATTAATTTAATTTAAATTTAATTTTTACATAATCTACATAATAAGTATGCATAATTAATATAGCAGCGATAGCCTAGTTGATTGCAGTACGGACTGCCAAGACGAAAGTCGTAAGTTCGAAACCCAAGTGGCATACACCTCTAACTTTTCTAAAGTTATGTGTGTATTAAATGTTAATTATCGCTTGCTTTAACGGTGAAGGAAAACATCGTGAGGAAAACTGCATATCTGAGAATTTTTAGACGAATTTCGAAGGTATGTGAAGTCTGCCAACCCGCATTAGGCCAGCGTGGTGGACTAAGGCCTAACCCCTCTCATTAGAAGAGGAGTCCCGGGCCCAGCAGTGAGACCCCTCTCATTAGAAGAGGAGTCCCGGGCCCAGCAGTGAGACAATGTTTAATACATGACTAGTAATATTATTATTTTTATTATACATAATAATTGTCCAGTCGTGCGTCGGCGCTAACACACACACTTTTTTTACTATTCTATTTACAACAAACACGCATCAGTAACATTATTTATACGCCCGGAGATAAATAGTTGCTATCCATTGATACCTATTTATTTCAGAGCTGGGTGTTTTACGTACGCTATTTCCTTGTAGTTTCTGGTATTTCCAACACAAATTATTTTGTTGTAAGTATTTGACTCATGGATGATTTATTTTACATTAATAATTTAAAAGCAAAATGTAAATACATAATTCATAATATATTATAAATTACTTCATCCATGCAGACATGAAGTTAGATCATTATAAAACATGAGGTACTTTTTATCTCAGTTGCGGGTTAGCTACTCATTCTGGAAAAATTATTTTCATTAACGAAAATGTACTTATCAAAGGTAAAAATATAAAACTTACTCGATTAACAGCTCTCAATACTACAGTCAATTTTTGACGTTGGCCTTCTTCCGACTGTGTAACTTCAGGCACGTCTAATTTGGTCTCTGTAAGTACTTCAAGAAGCTTTTGCAACACTTGACCATCGTACAGGTCTTCGCTGATGTCCTTTACAATAATTCTGTGAGGAGCAAGCTCATCATTGATCCACTCAATCAACACTTGAATAAGTTCTTTGACCCTAGGATCCTCCAAAGATCTAGGTTCGATTATAGCTCTTTCTTCATTATCATCTAAAGAAAACAAATGTCACATAACACATTTCTGTTAAAGGCAAAAGAGAAAAGTATTTTTACCAAGGAAGTCATATAATAAACAATAATAATATAAAAGCAACTTACGCAAGCTATATTCTTCAGGTGGGATTTCAGGAGCAGAGGGACTTCCAGGAGAGTCAATGGCATATTTTCCTTCAGCTTGAACATCCTGAACTAAATAAATTAAAAATATATAAACGATGTATACAGGTAACAAATTATACCTACATCACATTTTTCAAGGTGTACGACACATACACAAAAAAATATTATAACTTAAACTATGTATATATTTTTGCCTAAAATACTAACTTCGCAATCATGTGGAAATCTATTAACTACTTACCTTAAAACCGAATGATAGCGAAGTATTTATTATGTTTTTATTGCAGCATAATACATGCATATTAAGAAGGCAACAATACTGTCTAAACAATTTATTACAGAGATGAAGCCATAATTATAGAAATAGCCATGATATTAAGGTGATGCAGATGCCAAAATTGCATTATTACTACTTTGTAAATGAAATTGAAAAATATTTATTAAAATATACAACTCTTAACATATAAGATCATACAGAATAAAATAAAATAAGTTGTACATTAGCCCGATGCTGATCTAACATGTTTGACTGTGGTCTCCAACATGCCTGTATTGGGGGTCTCAGGGATACAATAAATACAGTCTCGGGTAAAACCACATGCACAATCTATCATTGTATCATGCAGTTGTTCCATACAATAAAGCTGTTGAAGTGTTCAACATTTAAAACTAGAGGTAATCATAATATAAATATTGAGTTTGTAAGTTAAATATATCTACAAGAACTCCTTGGGGCTTGATACACAATTCACTAATATTGTCAAGATTAAAATAGCTATAAAATACTACTAAAAAACTTTAAAAATGTCAGAATGAAATTTTTCTATAGTCTCTAGGTATTACATCAGATATGGTATCATCGCATTTAATTATTTTTGTTCTAAAATTCATCCAGATGTATGGGATACAAATAAGGGGAACTTCAACTTCACTATCAGGATTATACGATCACATTTACACCCAAATTGTAGGATCGACACTCAACCTAATATACATACAGACTCCGACACCTAAAAGGAAACTATTACATCCCACACAAAAATAAAAACAAATGTTAAGCAAAATACAGAATCAAACGGATCACCTTCTTTTATCCGCTTTTTACGCCCAATAGTGCCAATTTTATCCCAGAATGATTCTTCTTTGTCTTCCTTTTTGGGTAAAACAGGAGTTCGGGGTGATTTTGGGCGTGGTGAAGACATTTCGTAACTGAGGAAAATATGATATATGAATCATGAAACCACACCTCTGCTGTTATTACATTTACTACATTTTATTGCAGACAGCACCGCAAACGCCTACCTTATTCGTTTTTAAACTCTCAACACAGTATTTCTAGAACTCTTAAGCCAAATCAGAAATAAAATATATCCCAAATATGTTTCACTATTTTGTCTACTGAAGATGTAAAGAAACCATAGGCTCTATATTTAGAGAGTACTCTACTCCTTGTCCTTGTCCTATTAAAAATTTAACTTTATATTTTGTGACCATAGACCTCTCGTCTAAATAGAACATTATTATAAATACTTGTAGAGTTTTCACGTAAACTTGGCAGTATGGTTGAAAGACTATAGCCTGTTCTTTAGATGAAAAAAACACTTACCCTTAGATATAGAATAATATAGATACGTGATAAAATGCACGAATCATTTTCTTTCTTGCTAATATGAGTCGTATAGAACCAAAGTCGGCAAAGTAGGGCAATTTTTTTGGCAAATAAGAAAAACGATAGACAATTTTCTGATTATTTTATTTTAATCTGAAAAGATATTTAATTTAATCAATGATAAAAAATTAAGCTTAAACGTGAAACATCTTATAAATAATTTCTAGATTACCGAGTTTGATTCCAACAAAGTTTGACAGTTTTGCTTCATGAGAAATCAGATTGTTGACTTGACAGACGCTTCTGATTGGTTGATAGTGAAAGATTGCCGACTTTGGTTCTAAAGCAACTTTTAGTTTGTGTTTTAGAAGGGTTTATAGCCGTTTTTAATTATAAAATATTATAACTGTCGATGCAGTTTTAAAGTTCCTATATTGCCATATATTTTGTTCATTTTTGCCCAACTACCTACTTTGCCTACTTTCGTTCTATACGACTTATATGGTCTTTGTATACATAAAACGATGTAGGAGAAAGCGGGACAAAAGCATAATGCTTTGTCTCTTTCCGCGTGTGCGTTAATTTTAGCACCAGCTAAGCCAAAACCAGTGCTAAGCAATTGGGCGTCGGTGAACTGAAAACTTCTATAGGCACGTTAGGTGAATTTTAGTTGCATAAAATCTTATGATTTAGCGTCACCGACATGTTATGCGTGCACAGCTAGTCAACATATACATAACAAATACATTTTAAGATAGAAGTAAGTAATTGATGATTTTTCTGACTATAATAGAACTATTATGATAGTCTAATTTAAGACGTTATTTAAACCAAATAAGATAGATATTATAAAAAAAATAAAGGAAATATACAGGCTGACTGGTTGCACAAAAGACTTTCTCAGAGATATAATAATTCACGGACTCATGTAAAATATAAAAAAAATAATATCAATTATCTACAAAAAAACTTTAACGATCATAACGAAATTTGAAAGTGTGGTAACCTACACGCGGACGCAGCTTCCCGGCACCGGCGTGGCTATAACCTGACACCGTTAATATTGTTTCTCATTATTATGTAAGTTTTGTTGACACGGACAGCAGTAGGTACTATGTACCAACCTAAGTACTAACATACATATCTTGGTACTTTCGGCGTATTTAAAAAATGGTTCACCAGCACGGATGCTGGACAGGGTGTTCAGCTGCATGTGCAGCTGCCGGGGAAAAGTAAAATGACACTATTTCTATACAAAATGTATGCCACGCGAAGTCGGTTAGATCTGGAACTGAGAACTTATCGAACTACCACTTACCGTAGCTTTCCGGCTCCCCCGCTTTGCAGAGTCCACAGCTTGCACCACGGCACACACAAAATAATAGGTAATAATGTTCAGCGATAAACAGCGAGAGTATCACGAGTATCCTTGGGGGTTTCTTCCGTTGTGAGATTTCAAAAAGAACTGGTCCTCGGTTTTGCCAATAACCGTCCTCATACCACTTCGGCGTTTCTCCCATTGTCCAGTCATGAAGGTTGCGTATTGGTCAAATGAGGTTCGGCTAATCCGATCGGTATCAATCGGATACCCTGCAAAGCTCGGCGTGGGTGGCGCCCTCTAGCCTGGGATATGATAGCGAAATACGATCCCAGTAACGGAAAACCGAAGCAGTACACATTTTAACGAAAATAGCATATGATGATACAATGGGATCTTACATTTTTACAATGATTCACTGGATAGTTTACTAAATCACACATATCTCGGTTCGGTACATTTTCACTAATTGTTTTTAACATGTTAAGCACGAAAGAATCACTTTAAATTTTTTTCAAAGGCTGTCTTCTTAATTTTCTTTTTAATTTATGTCCTTATAATTAAGGTTGTCTGGCAGAGATTGCTTTTAGCGATAAGACCGGCTTTTGTAACATTGTGTAGTTTTAAGGTTTCTTGTTTGTAATTTGTTATGTTGGTGTGCAATAAAGTGTTATCTATCTATCTATCATCATCATCTATCTTCGCTGGTGGTAGGATGTTCACATCCGCCCGGATAGCGACCACCATACACAGGGCGAAAAACCCGCCATAGTGGCACACGCAAGTGTGTCGCGTTCCGGGATCAGCCAGTGTACATCCGGTTTTTGTCGGGGGTCTGGAGTTGGGGTACATGGGCATTTTGCGGCCTTCTTAGTACTCTGACACTAGACCCTCTACCCCTTCTTCACCTTCTTGCTCATGGCGTAGTGTGAAGAAGCAGGCCGGCATGAGTGTGTTGAGTAGCGGGAATAGATCGTCTCTCGCTACTCAGTACTCTATTTGGACCGCACTGCGCTTACCATCAGGTACAGTGCGGTCAGTTTGCCGTGCCAGGATAAAAAAAATAAAAAAATCTTAATTCTTGCCTTCTAGTCTAGTTGTAGTTCAGCTTAGAGCGTCATGCTGTTCGTACTCATAGATTTGTTACAAAGCCATATTTAGTACATCCTGACATGTGACATGCGTTCCTAACGTTAAGCACTAAATTGTGCAACAAAGATCATTAAATAAATTATTGATTAGTAATCTTGGTTTATGTGCCTTTTAAAATACCCACTTTACATAGCGACTCAGTTGTATGTTGCATGTTGCTAATAGTACCTACTATTAATTGCTATTTATTATGTACGGGGAGGTGAGAATCTATCATTTGTGACAAATTTGATACACGATGGATGAAGATGCGGTCTAAAAAAGTTAAATTTTTCTTGACGTATTATACATAAAATATTGTAATATCTTTGCATGCAAAGTCAGAAGAATCAATTATAAGAGATAAATGATATTTCAGACAGTATCTTGGATAGTTAGATCAAAATTTAGACAAAAACATTTCTTTAGAGACTTGTGTGTGTGGTAGGTAACCCTGGAAAATATCTATCTCATTCGTAGCAATTGTGCTATCTATTGTATACTCTGTCTACGTTCCTACCCCAATGTATTCCAACTTCCACAGATACTTTCAATCATACTTTACTATAGTCTTTTAGAAAAGACTATTGGAGAGTTATTAAATTACGCTATTTAATTCAAAAATATTTTTATGACAAGTTCTCAGTAATTAGTTAGTCTGTAAATTACTTATTTTCTCCGTATTATTATACTAAACTAGCAACATTATCTTCTGTACACAAAGAGCTGAAACTCAAACCACTGGTTGTATGAAGCAAATGGCAAATAGTAATTTCTAAGGTTGTGTGAGTGAGATGTACTGCTTTTGATGTTTATTTCTCTGTGATTTAATTATTACTTTACTTAAACCTATTAAACAGGCAACAAATAAATAGAACGTCTTTAAAAATCAATAGTTCAGGCTCGGACATAAGACTGAAGGGATATTATTGTATACACAATAATAATTAGTAAAACTGATTTTATCCGTAAAATCAAGGTCCGTCAACGTTATATAGGTTGGTAGAGTCATACCTAAAAATAGCTTGAATATTGTATTGCATCACTGACACATGATCAAATACATACTATTATCACGTCTGTGTTTACTCAAGCTTTGTTAAACAGCTACAGTTATGGAAAAAGGTGGGAACCCTCCTCCATATGGGTGGAATAATTCAAATACCCTGCAACCACCTCCGGCTGCACCTCCGAGTTATTCGCAAGCTGTGGGCGGCGTTGGACCTTCGAGTCCCTACACTCCACAATACCCTCCAGGTAAGTGTAGGTTCTAGTAATTGCTGCAGTAAAATGCGAGTGTTCTATGTCTTTCAATATTTTTGGTCATGTTTTCATATAAAGAGGTGGAAATGATAATAAAAAAACGAAATGCATTTTTATGTTGTACAATTATGTTGCTTTGCATTAGTGATTAATTTATCAGTGGCTGTTAAATAATTAGACTGTAATTTCTCCTTTATATGCACTTTTATTCACTTGTTTATCATACAAACTCTTAGACAGTACTGACAAACAAAGCAAGCATGTAAAGGATTTGACTGTTTGTAAACAAATGTGTCGATAAATTGTCGCATAATGAGTGTAGTAAAATAGCCTGTAATCAGTAGTCCCAATTATACAGTAAACATGAAAAAAATCAAGTCTCAGTTACACTGGTATGAAAATCCCAATAACATGAGGTACTTCCGTGCAAAGTGTTGGGACATCATTGTAATTATCAATAATGGAGGTATTTTTATATATCCAGGGCATACTTATCTAGGTTTCATAGTACTTATGTTATTGTTAAACAAAGAAATGTAAGACTTAAAAAATAAAGTTATGAACAACTATATTATGAAAAAATAAAACATGTGTCAAACACTAAGTTCTCAGTAAACCAGATCACCTCGCTCTTAAAAAACAATTCTCTATTCAACCTTTACTTTACTTTTGGAAATGGTAGAGCCACGCTGTAGACATATTTGTCTACAGCATGAATGGGCCGGCTCGACCAGGGTAGTACCACTGTCTCACAGAAAACCAACGTAAAGTGACAGTTTACTGTCGCGTTTCGTATGGTAAGTGAGATAACCAGAGGCCCAGATTCCCCCTTCCCTTCCCTAATCCCTATTCCTGTCCTTTAATGCCGACAATGCATACATGATACTTTCGGTATTGTGGATGTTCATGGGTGGTGGAGATCACTTAACATCAGGTGACCCACTGGCTCGTTTGTCGGACTATACTATAAAAAAAAAAATTGTGTCCATACTTTGTTTAATTTTACCTAGATCTGAGATAATATATTTTATTATGTGACATTGGCATAATCGTACCTCCACAAATACCATGAAAGAAGATCATCTCTCATTCATCGATGAATAAATACACAGTCAGGTCATAAGTATTGTCACACAGTAAAAACTTTTATTTTAGAATGCTGGCCACAAAAAAGTTTATTGAATTCGAATTTCAAATTGTTCATGAAAATAAAAATGTATACTTTTTAGAATTTTACTCATTTTTAAATATGGAGTGGACGCTTAAAGAAGACCGTGTTGCAGTAATTGCGTTGCATCGTTGCGGTTACGCGCCAATTCAAATTTTTGACATACTGAAAAATTTTAATATAACCAAAAGATTCGTTTATCGTACCATCAAACGATACAATGAAGACTCTAGTGTAGATGACAGGTCAAGAAGTGGTCGCCCTCGGTCTGTTAGGACTCCAGCAGTGATAAAAGTTGTGAAGGCGCGAATTCAAAGAAATCCCAAACGTAAGCAGAAACTGTTGGCCCTTCAGATGGGGTTAAGCAGAACCACGGTGAAAAGGGTGTTAAAAGAAGACTTAAGGCTTCGGGCATATCGAAGAAAAACAGGACATCGTTTGAATGCTCGTCTAATGGACCTGAGACTGAAGAGATGCCGCGCTTTGTTGAAGCGGTACGCGGGAAAAAAATATCGGGAAATTCTTTTTTCAGATGAAAAATTTAGGAGTCCCAATCCCAATTAGGAGTCACTCAAGACATCCTTGATTAAGGCAGCCGCCGATATTGACATGGACCTCGTTCGTGCTGCGATAGACAACTGGCCGCGCAGATTGAAGGCCTGTATTCAAAATCACGGAGGTCATTTTGAATAAACTTTAGTGTCATAAGAATCTATGTTTTGTTAAGTTCATTTTGGTATATAAATGGTTACATAATGAATAAACTTGTTTCAATTATTTTATATTAAACATGTGACAGAATTTATGACCTGTCTACTACTATACTATTGAGATCAGAGAATGTTTCAGGTATCAGGATTTGTTTGAATTTTGAGACCAAAAGTTATAAGTATTCTCTTCATTGAAGGTATTCTGTATCAGTAAGGATGCTATTTTCCCCTAAACTTTATTACATACTGCCATCCAGAATTTTGTCCGGGCTGTCAATACATAAACTCTTGCAATTTTTTTGAAATTACCAGGATTTATAGGCTTGTGTTTTTCACTCTTCGTGATAAATAAGGAGTGTTCAATGATTTTTAAAATAAAAATACTTCATAGAATTTTAACAGTTTAAAATAATTACCTCAAAACATACATACAGAATTCCATAATTGCTTCCATGACAATATAAAATTTAATAATTTTTAGGGTCAGTGTCAATCATCAACCACACACCTTGTACATACCTTATGTAGGGCAAACACTTCCAGATAACAAATTAGGAAAATACATCTAATATAAATTAATGCCCACTTATCATATTGGTCAGTAAAGATTAGGTCTGTGACTCATAAACATACCTGTGTTTGTTTAGGCAAATATGAAAATGAATCTTAATCAAAATGTTAATTTTGTTAATTAACAATGAACAGTGTTTTGCCCAGCCATGGTTCCATCCTTTCTGTTTTTTTACTGATACATCTTAACTATGTAAAAGGTAAGCCGTCATCATTCTGGTCTTGAAATTGTGAATAGCACTCTCTTAAAAACAGTTCAGTGGTTTAGCATTAATAATTTATTGTTGATTAGTAACAATACTAATCTGAATATTATGCTATGAGTAAAATACACAATTTTGCATATTTCCATAGTTTTATATGTTAAGTGATTCTACTACAAGGTGGTGTTGTTGACATCTTAATAATATAAAAGAATATCTTAAAAGTGGTAATATTGGGTGCTAAAATACAAACAATAAATATGACCTTGTTAGTTGTAAAACCATGCTTTACAAAGTTGTTTTTTTTATTAGGATTTGTTTACACTTTAACAATGAGATTCCCAATCACATAAAAGCACAACATTTTTACAAGTTACTAATAGGCAAAAGCTATGTAAGTCTGCCGCTAAATTTCGGAATGCACGCAACTCATAGCCATGGTTGGCTTTCTAGGAAAATGGAATATTGTATAAACTTTGTGGTTAAATTAATAAGTTATTTTTTCAATGGATTCTGAAGTGCAACTGAGAATAATGACTAATAAAAATATGATGTCATGGTTTTAACAGAAATAACATAGCATTTTGTACATGAATTATACTAAAAATATTTGTTACAGCATCTGGGCCTCAGATAGTCACTACTGTTGTGCCTGTCGGACCACACCCAACCCATATGATATGCCCTAGTTGCCAAGCAGAAATAGATACTGACACCCAAACAAAACCGGGACTCATTGCATATATATCTGGAGCAATCATATTTCTTTTAGGGTAAGTCTGAATCAAATGTTCAAACAATATAAAATATAATTTATGAAGGTCAATGAATACCATGATCTGAGGATCTAAATAGACACCATATGTTTGAAGTGTTCACCGGTTTCAAGTGCAGACATGGACAATGCAGTATATCCATCCATTATCCATGATAATTTTTCATATACAACACAATTAGAGGAAATTTATAACCTAATCTATAATTATTATTCCAGGTGTGTGTGTGGTTGTTGCCTGATACCATGTTGCATAGACAGCTGCATGGATGTCCACCACAAATGTCCCCACTGTGGAGCGTACCTAGGACGTTATCGACGATAAATTCACACTTAGTTTTATACTCAATACTGTTAATCAAATGTGTTGTTGCTAACTTTGAAACTAAGCCATGTATTGATGATCTGAAATAGAATTCTCGTGATTGAAAAGTAAGTTATTATGATATTTACAGTTGGTCCAACTTTATGTATTTTATACCTGTTCTATTCATGCGATACACTTATACAATTATATGTACAAGTGTATATGACTACCACTATATTGGACAAACTATCTTTTATGATTGTATTATACTTTAAAGACCAGTAGCTATTATTTTTAAGAGTAATTGCTATCTACAATTTTCGGAAGTTTATACCTAAGTAGAGTAATATATCGCCTAGTAACAGTGACTATTGCTGTTATCGTATTTCCTAGAATAAAAGAATGGGCGCATTTTTATACTATGCCTCTAATGTAATTTATTCTTTCACTATGAAGTATTATGAGTTGTGTTTTTTATTGCACTGCCATTGTTAACGCATTTATGTAAAGATGTAACGAACCGGCAAATTAGTTAAAATATGTACCCGCACTGAATTTTAATTGACGATCACGCCGATATGTTACAATAATGTTTATAAATCATATTCCAATATAATTTATTTTATTATTATCGAACTAATAATGTTTTAAATTTTTCGCATACTGCTAATACAACAGCTGGTTAATAAGGATGCTTCTTACTAACATACTTTAATTGAAATAAGTATAATGATCTACTATTTCTTTTAATTTATAATAGTTACCAAGTTTACATGTGTTTTGTTCAGACAAGACGTTGATACTTATTTAGTTTAAGATTAAAATATTGACATTATTCCAAATTATATGATTTTATAATGCACTAGTCGGGTTTTTTTATGGGCGATTCTAATGCTACGATAGCACTATCTGTACTCGTAGAGTGTTTGATGTTCAATCAGTTTTTTCGATAGATTGGAATGCGATTGGGATTTGGGTTAGGCGAATGTGTATGTGATTGTCGAATTATCATCGAATTCTTCGAACGGATTCAGAATGTTACGAAGGATGGCAGACCACTCTGTTGGCGATAACACAAATCATATTCGCTGTATCCAGGTAGAGCGGCCCTAGTATTGTAACGATGACGTGCTGAATGTGGTGAATTCGTTTACTTGGTCAGTTTTACCTTCATAGAACACAATTTTTGTACGAATCCCGGATATTAAAAAAGGTGTAACTTTCATTGAGTTCTGATTGTATTGAAGTTGTATTAAATGCATAGGCAACTATTTACATCACTACAGCGTGGAAATAAAAGGCTTCAATAGGGTGTCTACAGAAATTTATTGAAAATAATATTGATATTTATTGTAGATCCGCCCCAGGGGTTAGCCAGTCACGTATCAATTGCATGCCGGCATGCACAAAATTCTGGCGACACTCGCCGTTCTTACATGCTATTTTTAACTTTAATATAATGGAAATAAAATTGATTTTGGACAGACTCTACTTGTTACCTTTTCGAACTGCGGTGAACTTGTGATTCGAGAGTGGTTAAGGCAGATTTGTTCGGGAATGTCGCTACAAATGACTAAAATTAACTCGACACTGAAAGATGCAATGTGGTGCGCTTGCTTAGGTGCCATGAAGCAAACTAACGTCGGTGCGGAGTATACACCTCAACTCGGTGAAACATAATGTTTGTTCTGGTCGCCGCATCTAGTACGTAGTACATATAGATCGCTGGTTTTACCACTACATTTTTAGACTAGGTATGGAGTAATGAATGGCCGTTCTACGTTTCAAATTTGTATGAAAAAGTACCTTACCGCTGCCATAAAATTGCCACTAAATATTTTCATTGCATGTAATAACAGTAACCAATCTTTACAATAGCTAATATTGTAAACATTCTATCTTCTTCTTGAAAAATATATTGAGAAGTTTTCTTCAATTTTTTTTTTCACCGAGTATTAAAATAAAATTTTGGGATTACTATGCACACATTGCTAACAGTTCAATTGGAGATATTAAACAATAAGCATTGTCTTCCACAATACAATTCCACAATGTCTTTAGATGTGTGCCAATAACTAGCCGTAAAACCTAAAACCAATAAAAACAGTTTATGTATATGACTTAGGTAAATAATTCGTTTTCATTTATCTGACAATCTACACCAGTATAAAGCTATGATAGGCAGGCACATAATAGTTTTATTGTTATTGTTATTTTGAAATTCCTTTTTGTAACGCCATGATTGATGCCGTGCATCTGTTGTATAATAGTCACAATGATACCGACTTTGTAAAAGTATTCAATTCAAACCATTATATCATATTATCATTGTTACTATCACCATCGATTTTACTGTAGAATTTGAGTGAATTTCTTTCACTTGCCAAAACGAATCTTTAAAAAGAATCTAATTTTAAACCTCATTTCTTTGTCTAGGTTACTTACTAGCTAGGGATTCGGATAGATGAATGAAACCCATTTTTCACAAAGTTTGGGAGTTAAAAATATTTAATCTTTACAAAACACGCAGAAACTCTAGTTAAGACTATGCACTTAATACACTAGGCCGATCTTACTTTTGATTCGCCTTACGGCTAGTTTCAATATATAATCTTAATCTTGGTCTACAGATCGTTTCCAGAGATGAGCCAATAAGAATAAAGTTTCAATGCCACGCCATTTTTTGATTGGTTTATTTTCGGGATCACTCTGTTCATGCGGCGGACTGCCTCGGTGGCGTAGTTGTAATTGCGCATGCGTTACGATTGCTGCGCTGAGGTCTCGGGTTCGATCCCCGGGTCGGGTAAAGTGATATTGGGTTTTTCTACCTAGAAATACTCAGTATTAACCCGGAGTCTGGAATGGTGCCCGGTGTGGCGATAGGCTCGCCCCCTATCACATTATGGGACCGAAATTCGGCGAAAAGTGGGTGTACTGGTTACACCTCTGCCTACCCCTTCAGGGATTACAGGCGTGAGTGTATATGTATATGTATGCACTCTGTTCATGTGATTTGAGATTGTTTATTGAAATTGGCTATCAGTCGTTACACGATGTTTTCTTTATCGATCTCCTCATACTTATAACCGGTCGCATGTTCCATAGAACTCAGTGAACCAGAAAAATCGAGCAATATTTACAAGTTTATAGCAAGTCTAGGTCCGCTCTTGGATTTCTAGAATATTCTCGAACCATGATCTAGATCATTCTGGAACACTGTAGACATACATCTGGTACTGTCAGAGAATAATAAATAGCGCTTTAATCGAAGGTGTGTTTCTGTAGTAGATGGTATTTTGGTAAACACGTTTTCAACCTGCTTGGATATGGTTCGGGTATAGGAACTATTCGGTCGCAGCTCGTTACACATACTACTTTAATAACCGAGGTCAAGAGACAACTTCTACTTGCCCTACACTGGCCTATAACAACGCCCTATAATGGTACACGCTAATCTTTGTACAGTAGAGCCATACAAAATAAGATAAAGACTATAATGTTCCCGTCGCGTCGGTACTACATAAGCAAACTGAGAGCGCCATTTATTGTGTGTGTGGTATGTTCAGAATGAGATAATCTAAACATATATATATACACAGGGTTCAAGACAAATGTTATAAAGGGCCTACATTTATAGGAACGTTCCACACAATTAGGTAAGACATGCGTCCGGGTCTTTATGGGGGTCACGGTCGATGACGGAGACTGTGTCTTTATTTGGCAACAACAAAATAAACTGAGTAGAGACGAAGCGACCGGAAGCGTGTTCAACGAGATGTAGTTAGTATATTTTTATATTTCGTATAGAATTTAAATTGCAAATTAATATAATGATTGTTGCATAGAAATAATTTTAATTCATTTGTATTGTGTTACTCTACTGCATTAGTTCATCTGTAATAGTAGATGTAAGAGTGGAAAATAAATAAATAAATAAATTATGGTGTTAGTGCGCGGCTTTGTTTAGCTTGTCCTGAATAAAGGGTCTAACCGTCTAAAGTTGGTTTTATTTGATCATCAGAACGCCGAGTACCTAGAGTAGTAACTTTGTTTTATGTTTTGGTATGAAATCGAAAAACATTGATGTGGGGAGGAACAAAAGTGTCGGAAGTCTATAAGCCGGCTTTAGGCAAGCGTAGAGTTGCCAAACCCCGAATCACAAAAACTAGGATTTGAAGTTGGACAAACCAGGACGCGTCAACGCAACACAGGTCGAACACTCGCGAGCCTTGATTACAAAAGTGGCGTACAAATTTTAAAATACAAGACTTTATCAGGCTATTTTAAAAACCCAAGACGCTGCTTAAAAACTATCCAGAACACCCCAGGACACTCAAAAAACTAGGTCATGTTCTGGGAAAACAGGACGGTTGGCAACTCTAGTCCAGCGTAGTGAAAAAAATGCTAAGAGGGACAGTAAATACATACTGCCTCTATTGTGTGTCTAACTCCCATGACGTTTAGTTAGACGAAGTTTAAAAGTTTTATGTAAGCATTTCGTGTTTTTATCCTGTCGTAGCCTCGTAGGTATAGAAGGTAGTTTTACACAACTGAGCGTACTACGGAATTCAAGGAGCTGTTGAATTTACGCAGTTCGCATTTCTCATAAGCGGTAAAAATGTAAATGGCACTTGATACTTCCTAAATTGTAAAAAATTACCTACTAATAATCTGAACATCAATGATAATATATGTAACCTTAAAATAAAAATATGAAAAAATAGTATATTGTTATTTTCAGTATAATTAATTATTCCTTACGATTTATATTTCCAAACTGATATCTTTTTCACAGTCACCTGTAATCCCGACCTAAGATTGAGTATCTCGTGTCATAGCAATCGAGAACTGCGAGTTATTTTCAGTCTCCCCAACACCTAGACTGGAAACAATCTTGCAACTAACAGAATATAGGCGAGCGCCTTGTCATTTGAGGAACATCCAAATCCAGTCTAGTATAGTATATAACACACCACTACCTGGTTACACCTCTGCCTACCCTTTCGGGGATTACAGGTGTGAGTGAATACGTATGTATAGTATAAGTCCTAATGCCGAAATACTGTTTAACTGAAGTTAACGCGATCTGCGTCTTGCAGTGCAACAAATTGTAGGTAATTGTTCATAGATTGAAATCGAAACCTTCTTGTTAAAGAGTGTCCATGGGATATTGCCAGTTCTTCCCCATAGCATAACTGCATTCCGAACAGGTAGTAACTTAATTGAAAGTGAAAAGGCATGGGTCAAAGAGTATTTCACTAGATGCATGAAACATACATAGGCAGTGCAGGATTAGCCATGTAGCAGGAGAAAGCAAACACTACGGACCCTGCGCCTAAGCCCAAAAAACAACAAAAATAAAAAAAAACCACACACCTAGCTATTTTAAAAGTGAGCGCTGGCCATACTGTAATTGTATAAGGACATTACTGTGCTACAAGTTTACTTAAGTTTGATGATCATAAACTGCAGCCTGAGAACATGCGTTTTCAACTTCAAAACAAGAAAATGTTTTAAGGAATACAATGGGACAAGAAAGTTTAGTTTTAACGTACCTCACTGTAATGAATATAGAAAATTATTACTTAGAAACATTGATTAGACGAGTAGTTATTTCTAAATTTGCCCACATTAAATCACGGAGTTTTTTTTTATAAAAGTTCTGTTTTATTGACAACCGAAATTAGAATAAGTAATGAAGTTCAAGCGCCTTCCCGTTCATATTTGCTAAGGGCCCCGCGCTGGCTTTATACGACACTGTACATAGTTAGTACTTCTCTTCACTCAAGTAACGTTAAATATGGGGGTAATTCCATTCGGGTATATCGGGTATACCCCATACTTACTTGAAAAAAGATGACATCATGGAAAAAATTTCATGATGTCATATAATTCTACCAAAAAAATGAAATGCTGCATTCTTGAGCGACCGGAACACTTCCCTTTCACTTCTTAATGTATAGGGTTGGTTAGAACTTAAATCAATACGCAAGTATTACCCATAAACTTAACAGTTTGTGGTGTAACAACACCTGTATAAAATAAGGGTTGAAGAAAACTAAAAAAACATGTGTGATATAACAGTTTGTAACTTTCTCAGAGAGAGGCGCATTTCTACACTATAACTTCATATTTTTCAGGTTTTCAATTAGTACTATAATATTATTTTTACAAACCTGGATTGTAGGTTTATATTGTTACTTTATGATGGACATCCTTGTCCCAATATCCATATGGGTACATTGTAATCTTGCGCAATCTGCACTGTAATGGTTTAGAAGTTGTAACTGGCAACTAGTATGCTATTTACCACAACACAAGTATGTGAAAAGAAAAAAAATAAAACCATTTCATAAAGAAGAAAATTCTAATAATAGAATCTACTATATATGACTAATATACAACAGTATGTAACTGTTACAATAACAAACAAATTTTTCTAATGACAGTCAACAAAAACGCTGAGCTTATGCCAGACACTTAGCATAAATTAGCGTTCTAATGCATTATATTTTAATTTGTACAAATTGATCATTACTAACAATTCCAAACAGTAATAACTATATCAAGCTTATGCAAACCATGACAAAATCATACACTGCATGAAAAAAATTGTCAATCATGTACTTGACAACTTGAATGTAAATTCTAAATGCACACACACCACACAAGCCATGTTTAAGTTCAAAATACATCTCGCTTCCAAAAGAAAACATTACATATAGTAATAGACAGGAATGCGTAGAGAAATAGAGGGTTTGTTAAAATGCTGATCCCTATTAAGTTCTACACATTATCAGGAAACAATATGTTACAGTTCAATATTGAATTTATAAATGCTCTACAACAAAAATGGGGTTTGTAATGGCAACATTTTTTTCACCATATAATATTTAACCAGAAGAATAAAAAAATACTGCCATTTCAAGATCCCCTTTTTAATGGAACTGGTTTGCAGTGCTAATTAGGTCACCGTATTTGTGATTATATCAAAATCTATATTATATAATATTGGAGCCATCAATTGTTTTGTGATTTTAATGTTTTATATTTGAAATTATGTGATAGCCTTTGCAATATCATCATGTCATCATTGCCCAACTTAATATATCTGATAAATTTGCTTCCACTACAGTTGTACATGAATTTGTTATTTGTATCACAGCTAGCATTTTTTGTGTTGTTGTTGAAACAATGTGTGACTGGTTCTGCTGCTTTATCTACATCATTATTTGAATTCAGATAGTGTCACTTATCATTTTCAAGGTCTTTTTTTGCATGTTCCTGTTTTGACAATGACTTTGCTTTTGTTGGTATCTTGGTGGCCTCTTTTATTTCTTCATCAGTGGTTTTCTTCATATCGTCATTTGATGTATCTAAAGGTGGCAAATCCAGAAGATATGGCATCATACTACGTGTTTTCTCTTCTTTGGATAACCATTCCATCTGTAGAACAATCATAAAGTTATAAATATTATGTTTCTATTAAATATTAATAAAGACTATAATAAATCTGTTAAGAATATTTTTCAATAAGAATAAAGATTTAGTCTATAAAAAAATGTGTTACAGTTTTTCAGTCTTTTTGAAATTAATTAATTAAAATATTATACCAGTATATAATATTGCACAGACAAACTTAATCAACCTAATACTGTATAAACAAGAAAACAATAATACCTTTTGACGGTGATCTTTTACAGCATCATCACAAATGTCAATACACATTTGCTCAGTAAGTCTCCCATCATCTGAAGCATATGCTGCCGCCTGCCACGCTACTCCTAGTTTAGAAAGAGCTCGACCTGACATACCCGCCGTCCGTGTCGCCAGATTGGAACATAACGCTCCATAGTCAAATTGATCCACATTTAAACGTCTATAAAAATAAAACAATTTTAATATTATCTATTTGAATAATATTTTCCAGGGAAAATGATGAAGTATAAATAATACGCGACTATCCCTACCCACAACCCGCCACTGTAACTCCTGTTAGTCCCAATCCACAATGTCAAGTATTATTCGTCAGTGAAGCTCTGTATGTCTCTCGGAATGACCAAATGTATTTATATCGTAACAAATTGATGTATTTGATATATGGGAAGGAGTAGGTGTGCACAACTTATATTTGAATTGTGCACTTACCTTTATAGCAAAGTAGGTGACAATGTAATGAACTAGAGATGTTGACCTAAAGCATAAGGACATTTACACGCAACGTAATGAAGCTTTTGTTCATATTCTCTTTCGTGGAGTAATAATTTCGTCATTAAAGGTTTCTGAGCAGCGACAGTAACCAGTCTAGTTGGACGACTATGTTCACCTTATGAATTGGAAACACGCCTGAAATAAATTGGAACCCCCGAATTGGAAAATTGGACCAGAAATACTGTTTCGAGTGTGAGAACAAAATATTGTGAATGCCTTCAGCATAGGATGGTGAACATGGTCTAAGTTAGCTGTACCTAGGGAAATATATAACATTGTATAAATAATAGTAAAATTATAGATGATTCCTTACCTCTTTCCTTCTGATGCAGGTTGTAGCACAAACTTGTCAAAGTAAAGTCGAATCAAACGTTCCCGTTCATCGTATCCAGGCAACCCAAATTCAATCATTTTATCAAGGCGATCATTGATAGCAGAATCAAATTGCTGAGGTGTGTTGGATGCAAGCACCAACATGATTCTGTTGCTTTGGTCTGAAGTTCTGTAGAGAAATGCATTTAAAGCTGCTCTTAGATCTTCGCTAATCCTTTCAGATGAGCGCTTTCTCAAAAATGCATCAGCCTCATCAATGAAGAGGAGGACACCTGAAACAATAATAGTTTTTTTTTTTATTATGAATTCTGCTTCATGGCAATCTGTCACTAAACAATAGGCCACGTTGTTGGCTGACATTTCATGTCCAGGTCAAATATGGCAGCAGCCTGGATGGACACCTTACAGACAGGTGCCTCATTCCATACTGATGAATCTCTCCATGAGAGTGGGGACACCGCATCTCTTCAGTCTCTTATATTGTAAACAATAATATATTAAGCAGAAATCTTATAAAACACCAAAACTGTCGATAATACTGTTATCTAGCAGACCCTGGCTGACCAACCTGTTGTTCCAAAACCCAACTATATAGACTAATATTGAACTGTGAGAATAAATGCAAGTCCGATGGAACTATTTATTGACTGATTCAGTACACTACTATTGTTTTCCTGTAATTGTTTTAAATTACAGACAAAATCAATTATGAAATGTACCAAAGATAGGTTACTCTACCCTTCCACTTTTACCCACATGTAAATTTTCCAAGAGTTGAATGTCGAAAAAAACATTTTATGTTTGTAGTTCACATTTATCAAAAAAAAACATTAAGAAAATAATAAATTAGGTTGCTTATGATTAAACATATCATTACTTGTATACTGCTTTTGACTAAATTATTTAGGCATTTGTTTATTTTTTCGTCAAGTAATAAAATAATTAGTTTACCTTTACGGCTAGTATTTGCCCAATCAAATACTTTATGTATAGCGGCGACTGCATCTTTGCCCATTGGAGCAACATCACCGCCAGTCAATATAGCATAGTCCATGCCAGAATGTGTAGCTAATTTCTGTGAAATTAATAAAAATTATCAATCTCACACTCAACATTTTAACAAAGTTTGTATATGTTGTAATTAATTTATACTTAAAAAATATAAAGTAACTGTATCATTATGTCTATTTACACACGCAGCAATAAACTACAATGGCGTATTTGTGAATGATAAGCCGTGAAAAATGAATGGACAGTTTGCAGTCTATACAATGTAATTTTTTCTAGTTAAGAAATGTCTTATGGTGTTGCGTGAGTCTGGACTACTCTTGCCTCTAAGAACCTATCTTACCTTGGAAAACAATGTTTTACCCGTACCCGGAGGACCATACATGAGTAAATTTCTATAAAATCCCTTATTTATTCTAGTATTTTTTGTAGCTATTGCGATGTCTCGTAGACGTTTCTCAAGATTAGGCGCTAAAACAACTCCTGCTAAAGCATCTGAAGGTTTTCTAAAATTTGTAATGGCCTTTGATATTGTTAGTATAGGATGCTTTACTGCTTCTAACAATGAAAATCTTGATGTTTCATTGACAAGCGTGGGCTTACCTAAAACAAACATTTTGATATAAGTACAGAGTTGAGTGGTCAATTTTAAACACTTTAGAGTCAGAAAAGCTTAGTTTTGTACATTCAAAGTTATATCAATTTATATGTATATATATCATTGTGTGTGTATGTTTGTTCATCCACTCCAAACTCCAAAACGGCTGGAGCGATTTTGATGATTTTTTCAGGCAATCTTGAGGTTAGCCAGCGGTTAATACACTGTATATAGTTTGATAGGATTGGATCAACAGATTTTTTTTGCTCTTTAGTAGTTTTGTGACATATTTTGCCTAAAAAAGAATACACCAATAGATTTATTCTGTTTTTCTTCAATTTTTGAACTTCCACAATTGAACATTAGTGCGCGTAGCTAGTACTCAATATTATTAGCACAATAATTAATTTATGTAAGGTTATTTCCTACACAACTAAAAATGTCCTTGTAATGCTTGTGAAATACAGTGCAGGTAGATAAGAAAATAGTCATGTGTGGAGTATTATCTAAAATTTTAGGTAGATTGCAAAATATGTATAATAGTACATTACCAATACGTGCTTCAATGAACCGCGCTGTTACAGAAGTAGCCCCTTTTGCCGAGTATATTCCAAGAGCCAAAAGAGACAAGCCACCTGCAGCTGCTAATGTTTTGTCCCAATCTGTGACGAGAGCATTCAATCCAGTACCTACCACACTGCCTGCAGTCCTGTTTTAAAACATATATATTAAGTCAACATACAAGCACATTTTATAAAGGTTCTGTAAAAATATGCAAAAGCAATGCCCACCCATGTAATTATTATAACTGCATATTACATTATTCTCAATAAACAGATTAAATAACATAAAATATCATCATCTACCTGCCCTTATCCCACACTAAGTGGGGTTGGCACAATTGGTTTTAACTCTCCACGCAGCCCTATCATGCGTCAAATCTGCATTCACTCCTTTCACGCGCATGTCCTCATTCACGCAATCCATCCACATAAAATATATGCCCATAAAATATAAACATAAGATATAAAAACTTAAAAATGCAAACATCCTAAGTTTGGACATGCAATACTTCAACATAATAGTATTTCGGTAAGGGTGCACAGAACTCAAACTGTCAAGGTCAGTGGAGTATGTGAAACAATAAGCAATTTGTAATATTAAGTAAACAATATAAATATTTAGGTATAATTTGCATACTTAATACTCTCAAGTATGGTAACTCTGTTTTCTGCAGCCTTTAATCTGATTTGTTCTAATGTTATATCGCGATTTTCTCTGTCTGCTTTTGCTTTGGCTCTTGCTTCTGCTTCTATAGCCTTAAGTTTATTTTTCTCTCTGAGTTCCATTTCATGTTCAATAGTAGCTCTGCGTAAGGCCTCTTGTTTAGCCACACTCTCTTCTTGTCTACAATAATATAATTGAATCAATTTTTAAATTTATGATGCACTAAGAATTTAAAATTGACAACAATTCTCTATATACTTTCGCAAGATTTCTTCTTGAGATCGTTGCTGTTGCACTAATTGCTCCTCATAACGTTTCTTAGCTAACTGATCTTGATATTGAGCACGCATTTGATGTTGTTTTGTCTCCTCCTGTTAAATGTGCATTACAGATATTACCTACAATGTTTTAAATGTAAAACAAAATATTCATATTCAAAGCAAAATAGTTGAATCCAATAATTGTGACTTGTCAGACGATGCAGAAAAATTACTCCGAATAATAATAAATACATCCAACAGTCACACACATAGTTCTGACCCCACACTAGGTAAAACATGTATTGTGGGTATCAAGAACTACGAGGTACTACTACTAACTACTACGGTCCCACAACACCCAGACCAGAATATGTATAATAACCCAATACTGCAAAAAGTGATGCTTAAATCAAATAGCCTGCCAAGCTTATCACAATAGGATTTTAGTTTCTATCCATAACAAATAGTGTTTTGCAATTTTTTGTCTTATTATTTCATTAATATAATATTTTGTTTTTTTGCATTAATGTTAAATATAAACCTACCAGCATTGGCAGAGTTGGGTATTTTTCTTAGCAGGCAGTCAGGAGACAAACATTAATAATTTTGAAATTTATAATTGTTTAGATTTTAGTTTTAACAATAAATTTAAAAATAGTACTTTTTTCCAAAATCATAGAAAAAGTGGTACATGAATTTCATCATGTGCAGTCAAAGGCCCACAGGCTACGATTTTAGCAAGGCTTATCTAGTGTGAGCAGTGCCCACATGTGATATGCTTATATCTACCAGCCTGAAGTAGACAATAGTAAGTTCTTTCAAACAATATTTTTTGCATACCCATTTCATTCTGACTGGTAATAAATTTCACACAACATTTCGACACTGATACCAATATATGTTGGCTTTTTCATGTTTTGTGTGACTTTTCTAGACCAAACCATAATATAATGTGACAAAACTGTTTTTTCCTATAAATCAATAATATTTTATGTCCTCTAATTTTATACAAAACTAATAATAATATCAGGAAACCAAACAGAGGAATAAGAAAAAATGACCTCATATTAAAATTCTGATTTCAATTAGAATAAATTAGTCACCAGAGTTTAACATAAATATGGTATTGACCTGGAGTGTTTTTCTTCTTTCTTCATAATCCACTTTTTTCTGTTCAACTTTGGATTGCTCTATGGCAGCTTCATACTCTTTGATCTTAGCCAACTGCTCCTGTTGCCTTGTGGCCTCCTGCAGTTTACTAAGATCCAATGCATCCTTTGCATGTCCTATAAAAGTATAACAGAGTTATAATTTGGTTGTGGGAAAGTAAACAACCAAATAGTTTATAATACTTATGCTAAAAATTATGTCTTAGGACTTATTCTTAGGCTTATACATAATGTGTATTTGGGTGATCATTACTTGCTTATACTTAACAATACTGAATTGATAATAACAGTTAGGTGGCAGGTTAAAGCCTACCTTCTCTAATTACAGTTCCTAACCTATGCCCAGCAGTCAGAAAATATATGTTACAGAGTTGAAATAACTGTTGTTATTAAAATGCCAGCATTGTAGTACTAAATCTATATAAAAACATTTTCATTAAAACTAAAACTAACAATATGAATATAGTAACTATATAGAATAAGATTATTCGACACACATACCTAATAATATCACGAAGTAGGTATAGTAAGGTTATGCGGTCGCATTATGCAATAGCGAGCAATGAGACATTAAAGTATTTCCACATGATTACTTACTGGATGATTCAAGTTCCTTAGCCGCTTGAGCTGCTCTTTCTAGAGCGCTGGAATCAAAACGATAGGCTTCCATTGCCCTTCTTTCAGATTTAGATAGGTTAACAGAGGGTGCGGTAGCGCCGCCGCCGTCGGCAGGTGGATCATCAGTCGGTGGTTGTGGAGGTTTGGAACTATATCCGAATAACCAAGACATAGTTGCTTTTAGTTTGTTTTATTCACTAAAAAGAAAGTAATTCAGAAGTAAAATATTAATTCAAAAACATCAAACACGAATGATATCTATCAGCACCTAGCGAGAAGTTCGGACTTCAGACAGAGTTTTTTTTTATTTATTCATGTCCATAGATACTAGTCCTTCAGACGTACTTCAGACAGAGTATAGGGCAGTGTTGCCACCTCACAATGATTAAAATATTACTAAACACAGTCCTAAAAATCCATACTAGATCGAGCTAAATTCGTCTAAAGTGCCATTCAGATTTGCCAATTGCTATCTACAATCTGATTGGCAATTGAATTGAAATTAAATATAAATGAAGATCGGCAATTTTAGTATTATTTTGTTGCCTATGCTGGACGGATTTGGCTCAAGCAAGATGCCTCTTATCAAGAACTAAGAAGCAACTATTTAGGTTGGTTTTGGCTCTAAATACAAATGTAGATGAGAAAACAACCTCCGTGGTGCAGCGGGCGAGTAGCCAGTTGTGAAACGGGAGGATTCGATACCAGCATTGAGACAAATGTTTGTGTGACAGACATATGTTTGTTTCGGGTCTGGGTGTTGTTGGACCGTAGTCTCTCGTAGTTCTATAACTATGAGTATGATTGTTGGGTGTATTTATTTAAAAACGAAATAAAACACAACACAACAAATACACGAAAAGGCATTGCACACAACCGCTCTGCACGCTGCTGTGCAGATGTGGTGTAGGTACGTCAAAAAATTACGAATTATCGTCCACACCACCCGATTTGTTTGGACACAATCGAGTCAAGCGGTCCCGACCAACCAATGACCTAGGATTTAATATTTCTATCCACACTACACAATTCGATTGTCAATCTACTCAAATTGATCGTTTGGAAGCCGTTTAAGAAATCGCAAAAGTGAGAAGTACACAGATTTGAAGTGAAGACTTATTTAGCCGCGTTACGTAATATGGCCTATGGGTAGGGAGAAAACTTATGGATTCGCGTCACCGACATGCTAGTGAAATGTTGCGACAGAGGTCAGGCGCTATCGGTGCAGGGGCCCGGGTGGCAGCGCGCTGTATGAGTATATCTATAGCTTTAAGTATTTTTAACTTATGTATGTAACTGTAGCTTAGAGCGTCAATAGATGTGAAAACAGACTAATAATAATGATTTCATTTAAAAAAATATGATTTTTTGCTTTTCATATGTAACTTTTAAAATGTAACGAAAAGCTATTATTATTACTTTAAGCTTTAAGTTTTCATTTCTGTCGGCAGTCCACATGACTGCCTGTTTTATGCTTTCTTCATACAAAAAGGTGATAGCGCATTTAAAGTTTTTTATTTATGTATTTAGCATATATGTACATAATATTTCATCATTGCATATTATTCTATTTTAGTGGTAGAAGTTTTTTGTTCGAGAGGGGTTTATTTCTAGGGCTAGTCACTTATTTTATTAAAATCTCATCCAGTGTATGAAGACGAAGTCTGTGAAGGATATTACGATTGGAATTGTTTTGACGGTTAGACTTACCATTGTGCTTTAAGTTCTATTGCAAAGAGTATTATACTATATACGGAAATAGAGATACAACTTCACGCTATTTTCAGCCAATCAACAATCCTTGTCAAATTATAAGGGTCTTTGGCCTGCCAAGAGGGATGGAGCTGTTGACGTTTAGTTCTTAATAAAATCAGCAGATGGCAGCATAAACGCTTGTCTATTTTAATTCGCATAATAATCTTATGTATGTTTTCTAAATGACAGCCCCCGTGACACAGTGGGCGAGTAGCCCGATGTAAAACGAGAGGCCGCGGTTTCGATATTTGCACCAAGACAAATCTGCCAAAGCCTGACAAAGCCTTTGTGAACCACAATTATACGTTTCGGGTCTGCATGTTGTGTCTGCGTAGGTTTGCTGTGTGTGACTATCGGGTGTATTTTTCACTAACATCGAACCAAAATAAATTAAGAATTGGATGAATGAAGAATATTTAATGGTGGCAGGCTTAACTTATTACTAAAATGACATCTTCCCTTATTCCAATAGTCCCATAGTTATGGTACATACTCAACAATCAGTCATAAAAACCTTATTTTTAAATGTAGTAAATTTTATTTTATCCCCCAATTTAGACATAAAACGTAAGTTAAGGCATAATAAAAAACAATTCATGACTGTAAATATATAAATAAATAATCATTATTTAACATTATAAACAGAATGTGTTATCTAGAGTAGGTACAGAATGGGAAAACTTGGCGAACTGTAAATTATAATTTCTAATTCAACACAAGTCATTTCTAATAATTTATTTCAGTTTTAATATTATATGCTGACCACAATAAAATGATAAAATGTTCAGATTGACCGATACTTACATAATAAAGACGGGATATACAAATGGTATATATAAACAATACACACACTACAAACATAACACTTTTTATGATTATTAAAAATATTGTGCATCAAAAATATTTATTTTTTGTTTCTTTGAAATAAAATTATTCTTACAACATTTATTTGTCTTCCTAGTAACATTATAAATTTTGATCTTCTTTTCTCGATAATCTTTATTGCCAATAAACTGTATCAAAAGCAATAAGTAATATTATAATTATTTATAGAGTTATTATATACGTTATTTGAGAACACTAACAGAAATTCTATTGAAAAAATAAGTATCGCAATAACAGTTGTTACAACAACAGTGGCACTTTTGTAATATTTTACGTGTCCCTTTAAAACGCTGCATTATTACTCACTTTATTCGCATTTTTAGTTAGTGATTAAAAAAACATAAGCGACATATATCACTCCGGATTTTTAATATTATTTACGTATCATACGCCGTCTTCCATCTTGGTCTACTTGTGAGATTATAACTATGCTCCTGAGTAATATTTACACGCCACCTGAAAAGTTATGAATATTTTAAAATATAAATCGAAAAATGAATCCCATTGATATTAGTCAAAAAAACAGTGTAACTCAATATTGTAAGAAAGTCTAGCCATAAATGTAAAGTAAACTGCATTGTTATATGAAGCCAAGGGTTAGGTGGCTTGACTAGTTCAATTATTTAATAAAACCTAATGGTTATATCAGGAGAATTGTCTTGGTATACTGGTGTAATAATTGTAGTTGTTCATAAAGTAATGGCAATATTTAATTAGGGGACATTTTAACTCATTAAATAAAATTCCGGACACAAGGTTTCAGGACATCCCTATATGTAGTTCTAAAACAAAACGAAAATTCGTGTGATATATATTTACATGATAATAAATATAGAATAATGATTACATACATAAATATAGACTAACTGATGTGATGGGGGCAAGCCTATCACCATACCGGACACAATTCCCGACTCCGGGCTGATACTGAGCATTATGTGATAGAAAAACCCAATATCACTTTACGCGACCCGGGGATCGAACCCGAGACTTCAGCACAGCAGTCGTACCGCGTATGCAATTACAACTACGTAACACCAAGGCAGGCAGAATTAGGATTATTAAATAGATAATGATAGTGTAAATTAGTGAGAAGTATAATAATACCTGAAGTAATATTCCCGAGACACTCCATGGTTAAATAGTTTCGAGGGTGTCGAGAGTCAGACTAGCCTGAAATAAATTAAATAATATGTGTATGTTTTTATATACTCAGATCAGTTATGTCATCTGATACGAAATCTGAGAATTTTTAAAAATGGCTACTTACCGTTATATAAACAATTTAAATACTTCTGCTCTTTTTTATTTATTCTCGTTAAATATAAAATACATTGAAAACATAGTTTACGTGAACATCTGAATCATTTTTGTAGTTTAAATTCATTCCAACGATTTTTTATGAAATATATATTTAAATAAAACCCACAATGACAAGTTTTTGAAAATTTTGCAACAGAATTTATGAAACGCACAAAGTTTCTACTTAAAATTACAATTAATCTACCATATTTTTACAAAGTCTGTTCTATTAGTAAATAAAAATAAAATAAATATATGGAAGTATACACTTATTTTATTCTTATGAAATGAATAAGAAATATCGACTTATTATAAAATTACATGTAAATTCAACTAATATTCCGTCATTTATTCACAACTTTAAATTCTACTACTATTAAAATTTCTCATAAAATTTGGCAACTCGAGATGTTTTGTCGTTGATGACATTTCCGTAAGTACAATTGCTATTTAAAATTCAGACATACGCAGAATGGTACCCAAAACAGTTAATTAAGTTGGAAATAAAAAGTATATTAATTTATTTTAGTTATATTATTAAAAAAAACACAAATCACCTAAAATATAATTACTTTTTTATAATGTGGTATCATATTTTATAATTTTCATCTTTTGTATAATAATGTCATCTAAATGGGTAAGCCCAAATTTTATTTTAAATAAAGAACGGCTGTGACAGTTGTCTATGGTTTATTCTAAGTGGCACCCCCCTGTTCTATTGCTAAAGGACAATGGCAGGTTCCCATACATGAAATTAGTTGACATAAATATGTAGCGTTTAGAAGTGAAAAAAATATCAAAAAATTCAGCAGCAATTCCTAAACAATAATGTATTAGGGATTTCTGATGAAAAAGTCTAATACTAAAGATATTTCAATTTAAAGATTTTGAGGTTATGATCTATTTGACATTTCTGAATAAAATATTTTTATCTATGAAGCTGATAAAAATGTTATTTGCCTATTTTCCAAAGTGCATTATAATTTCACCTGAGGCAGGGTCGTGAATTAAACATGTACCTACTGAACTTGACTTATAACTATTGTGGGGAAGGATGATCCGCCACACCGTAGGTACTTACACACAAGTGTTTACATGTTCAGATATGAACACATTATACTTAATTATAGGAATAATTTGTTTATTTTTTGATAAATCCTTTAAACTTTGTAACCTGCAATATTTTGGACAAGAAATTGGAAAGAGGGACATAGAGAGATACAAGATACAAGTAGAGATGGAGAGTAGCCAGAGGAGAGCTGAGGCGGAGGCAGTGCAGAGGAGAGGGAGAGGAGAGGGAGAGGAGAGGGAGAGGAGAGGGGCGGAGAGGAGAGGGGCGGAGAGGAGAGGAGTGGAGAGGAGAGGAGTGGAGAGGAGAGGAGTGGAGAGGAGAGGAGTGGAGAGGAGAGGAGAGGAGAGGAGAGGAGAGGAGAGGAGAGATGTGGGCTGAGGTTGCATAAATCTAGTTGTTCCCCGACTTGAATTTATCCAAACAGTATTTATACTTAAACGGTACTGGCAACTATGTTTATGGAGCCTCGGTGGATAGATATTTGAATTTAGAAATGTCAATGTTATTTTATGTGAAAATATTTGCAATAAATGTATTCCGTTTTATGAGCTCTTTATAGTCAGAAGTGCGATTAAAGGACCTGAAAATGAAGCGAAACGTCCCAGGGCATTATGTAAAATCTATAAAGTTGCAGAAAAATGGTGATAGCGACACAAACACCCGTAATAATTCGAATTGAGAAGTAAATGAAGATGAATTAATGTCTAGTAAGAAATTGGCTATCGAAACTATGACCTAGTATTAACAGAAAAAGCTAGTTATGAGCTACAGATGTCAACTTAGCGGCCAGGCGGCTGTTTCTTGTATCATACGAGGTTTGCCAGACGAACTGCAGGCAAATGCGCAGACTTTCCAGTGCGCCAATCCAGATGAATTATACAAAGGTTACCTATCAGCATTTGACAATTATCGGACAACAGCGCAGCTATCTAGAACAAGTTATGCGAGAGCTACTACAACGACGTTATACGAGAGTATGAGTGGTGCTGTCAAAACGGATAATGATATGCGAAAACACAAATTTGCTATCCAATGTAATCAG
Source organism: Laothoe populi (assembly GCA_905220505.1). NCBI lineage: Eukaryota > Metazoa > Arthropoda > Insecta > Lepidoptera > Sphingidae > Laothoe > Laothoe populi. Next base: position 12,489,361 of record HG992149.1, on the reverse strand, counting down.
CCCGGTCATGTGGCGCCTGATTGTACTCTACCGGATAGGCGCAGATATTTTGGGTGTGGATAAGTTTGACACGTAGCTAGTGCAGGAACTATCACGAACATCATCACGAGCGACCAATGCAGGTCAAACAAAGTATTGCGGAATTCGACTTTTACGTAGACCACGTAAGGATATACACTACAGCAGTCGCAACAACCATGTATTTGGGGGACGTCATATTGATTATTGACCAGCCCATTATCAATGATGAAAACGTTAGATTCGCCGTGACAAGAGCTGGGACTGAATTAAGTATGAGTTGGGGACAGCCTTGTGAAAGTGGTGGTGAGAGTAGCGCCGCCAGGAGGGCACTGTACCAAACCACGCCAACATAGTATCGGGGCTACAAACAACTCAGTTGCCAGCTCAATCCTCAACGAGGGCTCGGGTTTCCAGAGAGTCTGCAACATCGGCGAGGTACAACTGCAGTGGACGAGAGGTGATACTGTCACCAGGGCTGAGCGGTGTGAAGTGATAACTGCGGTGAGTGCGAACTTATTAATTTTAAATATCAGGATGGATGGTATGTGTCGATTATGTGGCACTTAATGCTGTCACAGTAAAGGGGAGGTTTCCTTTGCCTTATATTGATGATCAGTTATCTAAATTAGTGGGGGATAGGTGTTTACGAGTTAAGACTTATTTGCAGGTTATCGAATTTAAAAGTTAGTGATGACTCAGTAAATAAGACAGCCATTGTCACTCCAGACGGTCATTACGAGTACATAACATCCTTGACAGTTAAACAAAACAGACCTGTCAATACATTCCCAGCCTCCGCGCCGTGGCGCAGCGGGCGAGTAGCCGGCTGTGAAACGAGAGCCAGTGGGTTCGATTCCCGCTCCGAGACAAATGTTTGTGTGACAGACAGATATTTGTATCGAGTCTGGGTGTTGTGGGACCGTAGTCCCTTGTAGTTCTTGATACCCACGATTTAGCTTTTACCTAGTGTGGTCAGTATTATGTGTGTGAATATTGGGCGTATTTTATTATTAACTTAAGGCTACCATTTGGTTTGGCCAATGCGCCGTCAGTTTTTATGTGAGTAATTCAGAAATTAGTTAAAATGGTACAGAGATATTAGCCGGTGTCCTTCATGGATTTCTATTGTCATTCTATTGTTTACCGCTAAAGTAAATGATGGGTTGCGATTATAACACAAAGTTTTAACTCAGTTACGAAAGGCAGGTATGAAAATAAAAAAATGGTCGTTTCTAAAATCAGAGGTATCGTTTCTAGGTCATGAGATAAGTAGTGGCGGTATTAGGCCAGGTAACTATAAAGTTAAAGCTGTTGCCAACTTCAAAATTCCCTCCAATGTGCACGAATTAAGTAAATTTTTAGAGTTGTGTAGCTATTTTCGTAAGCCTGTGGCGCGGTGGCGCAGTTGTAATTGCGCACGACTGCAGGTCTCGGGTTCTATCCCCAGGTCGGGTAAAGTGATATTGGGTTTTTCTATCAAGAAATTCTCAGTATTAGCCCGGAGTCTGGAATTGTGCCCGGTATAGCTATAGGCTCAGTCCCACATCATATCACATTATGGGATATCACGTAATAAAATCGGCAAAAAGTGGGTGGTGTACGGGTTAACCTGCCTACCCCTTCGGGGATTACGGGCGTGAGTGTATATGTATTTGTATGTGGCTCAATTCACTATAACTGCAAACCCTTACGAATCTCACTAAGGCTTTGTTACGGTGATCATAATTATAGTAATATTGATGCTAATATAGTGTTTTGCGCCAATTGCGGTGCAATTGTTTCAGGATGGCCGACTGTAACCTGCAATATTTTGGACAAGAAATTGGAAAGAGGGACATAGAGAGATACAAGATACAAGTAGAGATGGAGAGTAGCCAGAGGAGAGCTGAGGCGGAGGCAGTGCAGAGGAGAGGGAGAGGAGAGGGAGAGGAGAGGGAGAGGAGAGGGAGAGGAGAGGGGCGGAGAGGAGAGGGGCGGAGAGGAGAGGGGCGGAGAGGAGAGGAGTGGAGAGGAGAGGAGTGGAGAGGAGAGGAGTGGAGAGGAGAGGAGTGGAGAGGAGAGGAGTGGAGAGGAGAGGAGTGGAGAGGAGAGGAGTGGAGAGGAGAGGAGAGGAGAGGAGAGATGTGGGCTGAGGTTGCATAAATCTAGTTGTTCCCCGACTTGAATTTATCCAAACAGTATTTATACTTAAACGGTACTGGCAACTATGTTTATGGAGCCTCGGTGGATAGATATTTGAATTTAGAAATGTCAATGTTATTTTATGTGAAAATATTTGCAATAAATGTATTCCGTTTTATGAGCTCTTTATAACTTATAAACTGCTAAACCGTTTTTAATAATTCACCATTAGATTTATACCAAAAGTAACATAAGCCACATATAATTTATTTCAATACAAGCTAAGTTGGAATGGAAGACACAGAGTTTGTCAATAGTTGTGTAGAAAATATCTTCAGACCCTAAATCTGGACTTAGAAATTAAATTAGAAAATAAAACGGGTTCTAAATAAAAAAAAACACTGTTTTTTTTAATGTGTATTCATCTTCATAATTATCCTATCGGACCAGGTACATTATTTTCAATGCGTGCATGTGGATTGAGTGAGCACCTTCCAAAAATCGTTTTTTATGTATTAGGTATTTAGTAAAAGTTCTAAAACAATTGTAAAACCAATCCTGGAATTTGTAAAAAGATAAAACCGGAGATAAATCAGTTAATGTCTGCTCACTCAATCCTGATAAGGAGCAAACCAGATCTACAAATGTATCAAGTTTACATATAAAATTTGGGTTCTAGGATTTAGTAAAACCTTAGTGAAGTCACAGTATTTAATTTCAGATCACCTAGTGCCCTATTTAAAAAGTTACAAATTGTTATTGGTGCTCACTCAATCCACATGCTTTGAAAAGTCAAGATTTCTTACGAATTACCTATAAAATCAAGTTTAACTATATTTCTAGATTTAGTAAAAGTGGAATAGAAATTTGTAAAACACAAAACGAATCACTATCATGCTTCGTTTCTGAAAAATTATTTTTTTATAGGCTCACTCAATCCACACGTTTTTGAAAAGTTAAAATCTTTCATATCTTTAAATCTGTAAGCGCTACAAAAAATGTGAATACGTCAAGTTTTAGTAGAAATTTTTACTAAATATTGGCTATTTCACATTTTCGATTTTTTGCTTACTTAAAGAGATATTACATTTTTAATGTTTTCCATACAAACTTACAATGTAGGGTCGCCACACGTGTCAAAATACAGGATAATCTACAAAATTAATTTGTATTTGCCTATATGTAAATACCTAAAGTAAACACGCACGGGCCGGTAATAAGCTCAGCGAAACGTGGATACTGGTTACACCTCTGCCTACCCCTTTTGAGATTACTGAGCTGAGTGAGTTTGTATGCTAATTGGACTAAAGTGATTAAATTAAACGATACTTTATATTTTTTTTTCAGTAAAAACATTAAAAAAGTTATTGAATCCTTGGAACGCTATACATTATTTAGATTTAGTCAATCTTTTTAACTATAGCGCCAGTTCGGAATGCAGTTTTACTAGAGAAGAACGGGCGAGAAACTCTAGCGTTGCTCTTTTCGAACACCGGTTAACAATATTTGGTCATACAATTGATTATATTAGAGCAGCTCAATGTATGTTAATTAGGTTGCCTTATATTGTAAAATAAAACTTATTTTAAGGCTTATTGCTGCACATGACCGCCGTGAAATACATAAAAATCTCAATTTCTTGAGCAGTTTGTCCTTACTGAAACAGTCTGAGTAGACCAGTCCACAAGAGCAGCACCCGTTCACGATTAATGACGCATGTGCCAGCCATCGACCTCCTCAACCATTTTACAGGGAAGTGACCGATCCCGCACATGACGCCGCAGCAAGCACAGACAGAATACAACAATTAAAATATTAGACACTAAAATCAAGTAGAGTCATGTAAGGCATACTGTTCACATAAGTTCGCAATGTTAAGGAAATGAAATATATTGGCATTACTTAATATACATATATAAGGTTCCTAATAATATGGCTACTACTACTACATTTAATGGCTACACTTCTAAGTAATAGCATAATATATTCCGAAACCTTTCGGTCATCTGCTTAATAGTATCTTTTATTTAGTTCTTTAATATGATTGGGAATCTTATTGTAAAAGCGTATGCAAAGCCCCTTGAAAGAAGAATTTTCCTCCCCAAGAACTTCTAAAACTTAGCGATAGATCTTATAGCTCGCTTTTGGAGAGTAAAATGATATTCATTTCAGCAGCACCACCCCATAGTAGAGTCCCGTGACACATCAAAACTATGGCAATATGCAAAATATACTAACCTAGCCATGTCAGCGTCGGTCAATTGTCGTTTTTTACTCTCAGCATAAGTTGCGGCACTTCGATTTTTGGCTTAAAATGATATTTGGTATAGCTGTCCTCGCGAACTCCGTATCGCCTTAAAAATATCTTTGTCCCGGCCCGTCTATTCCACGAGATAAAATTTTCAGGAGAAAAAAATTGAATAAGAGTAGTCTATAACACTCAGGGAACTCATTAAAATACCTTTCTAACAGTGAAAGATTTTTCAAAATCGGTTCCGTAGAACCGGAGATTACCCCGAACATCCAAACATACAAATGTTACCTCTTTTATATATTAGTACAGACGCCTTTTATTTATACAATAACACCAAATGTCAATAGAATATTTTTAGCAACTACGCAGATTTATTTAAAGTAACAAAATTATAACTTTTATTTAGATATACTTAATAGTCACATTTGTATTTAAGCTTCGTGCTTAAATACTTACATAACACGTTAAAAAGAATAAATTCAGATATCAATATGTTTCTATTTTTATATAATAAGTAGTTCAGAATTCCCATATGAATTTAATTAGTAAATTGGTGCTAGATGGTATTGACTAAAAATTTACTAATTTAAAATAATATTAATTTGGGTTCCTAAAATAGGTAAAAATAAATTAATTCAACCATGTGTCGCTGAGTTTATTACCCTCCCATCATATTATTACCATTTATATCGTCGTGATTCATATAGACATAACAAATTTAGGTACATATAGGCATAACTAGAGATAGGCAAATATAAATTTATTTTGTAGATTATCCTGTATTTTGACACGTGTGGCGACCCTACATTGTAAGTTTGTATGGAAAACATTAAAAATGTAATATCTCTTTAAGTAAGCAAAAAATCGAAAATGTGAAATAGCCAATATTTAGTAAAAATTTCTACTAAAACTTGACGTATTCACATTTTTTGTAGCGCTTACAGATTTAAAGATATGAAAGATTTTAACTTTTCAAAAACGTGTGGATTGAGTGAGCACCTATAAAAAAATATTTTTTCAGAAACGAAGCATGATAGTGATTCGTTTTGTGTTTTACAAATTTCTATTCCACTTTTACTAAATCTAGAAATATAATTAAACTTGATTTTATAGGTAATTCGTAAGAAATCTTGACTTTTCAAAGCATGTGGATTGAGTGAGCACCAATAACAATTTGTAACTTTTTAAATAGGGCACTAGGTGATCTGAAATTAAATACTGTGATTTCACTAAGGTTTTACTAAATCCTAGAACCCAAATTTTATATGTAAACTTGATACATTTGTAGATCTGGTTTGCCCCTTATCAGGATTGAGTGAGCAGACATTAACTGATTTATCTTCGGTTTTATCTTTTTACAAATTCCAGGATTGGTTTTACAATTGTTTTAGAACTTTTACTAAATACCTAATACATAAAAAACGATTTTTGGAAGGTGCTCACTCAATCCACATGCACGCATTTTCAATTAGTAATTAAGCATAATACTGTTTATTTGAAACATGGTGTGATTTTATTTTACCTCTTACCAATAAGGTATCTGAACTGCCTATTAAATTAAATTAAGATGAACTAATTGTTTCTATGCACACTTCAATTATAGAACTACCGTGGAAACGTACATGTTCACCATAATAGGAACGTGTTTGTCGAATTTGGTACGTTCTCACGGCAAATATAGCATATTATATCGGTCTGCTATGCTTTGGAAATTATCCGATCTCCGAATATTCCGATCTCCAGATCACATTTGTGGCCACAGTCATGTTTGCTAGATTATTTTCTAAGTGAAATCTTTCAAGTATTCGTGTATTTAAATCAATTTAAATTATGTCACAATATGTCAGTATGAAATGACGGAAGTAGTGATTTTTTTTCCTAAATAAGATAAGCTATGGTCGTAACTATACAGCCAAATAACAGACGATCCAGTCATTCACTAAGTTGGTAAAAAGTAAAGCTGATTTATTTTTGTTATTTGTAATTGTAGAGACACACACACTTGCATTGATTTTATAGTTTTTTTTAACGGCTTATAGAATTCTTATGTAAAAGATTTTTCTTTGGCCTAAAAGACCTTAAGCCATTTATTAAAAAAATCTTACGGCCATTACACGTTACAAAAAAATCAATTGAGATTTTTAATAAATTATACAACTTATCTATACTTACACAGCTATTGTTAATATGCTGAAAAATCATGTAAAATAATAATATTTAGATTATAAAGTATGATATTCTTAAACGCAATTTTTTTTTGTAACTACGATTTCGCCATTGTCCTTTGACACGTGGCTAGTTTTTCTTTCTTTTGCTTGGCACACGCAATTTTTGATGTTCAAATTATGATAAAATAGCTTATCTTGGACAAGTTTTGGAGTAATTTATTATTGCAGTCCAAGCCTTGGATGATTTGCAGTGGCAGGCCATCCGCATTGTAAATGATACAGATGTGACTAACAGCCTAGAGCTGCAACAGCTGCGCAGGGATGCTAAGCGTGTTCTACCTTATATATCATGGCGAATGCTCCGAAGAATTTTTATCCCATCCTTTCCTTTCTACACCAAAACCACACGTACTGATCCTGGGTACTTTAGGCGTAGTGTGAAGAAGCTACTCAAAATGCTGGCATAATTGTGTCATGTAGCGAGTATAAAGTTGTCTTTAACTACTTCCTACTTTAACTTTGCCATGCCCAGTTAAAAAAAGTGATACCTATATGTTTAGTGTAACTTTTGACTATTGGCCTCTGGCAACATCGGTAATATGACAGACTATACTGGCGTAAATGACTTTATTGTGGAGCCGTTAAATTAAATAAAAAAAAGACTGCCTGTACCATGGAGGTTAGAGTATAAGGAGCACCAACTTATGCAAGGGGTACAAGTTGAAAAAGTGTCCCACGTTAGACTAGGCAGTTTGGTCGATTGACTATAGCCAGTCCTATGGACGATTAAAAAAAATTAAAACTGTCTAGCTGTAAGCTGTAAATAATAGTTCAAAACCCTTCCAGAATGGCGCTAGCGTAGCAGCAGAAAACTATAAAATACAGCGAGCTGTTGAGGAGTAGCGACTCCACGTACAGTATTACTGTATGATCTATGCCATGTACTCTTAGATTGGTTGCCTACTCTAAGCACGTACTCGAACATTGATTTATATTATATAGACGCGAACTGTCGAAGAAAAAAGATATTCCGAAAACCTTGGCCGCTCACTAATACCATCTATCATTTTACTAAGAACTATTTGGAAGTTATAACTCCCGTCACTGTCTCTCGAATGGGACTTTCCGCGCGCCAAAACGGGACAAACTATAATATAATGAATTTTGTATTGAAATATAAACTTCTCGTATTCAAAATTGAAATTAATTAATATTTATTGATATTACGTTGTAAACGTTATTAAATTATGTTATTTACCTTATATACTATTAACAGTTTCAATGTAAATCAATTTAAGAAAGATTTGTTCGGGAATATCGCTACAAATAACTAAAATTAACTCGACACTGATGCAATGTGGTGCGCTTGCTTAGGTGGCATGAAGCAAACTAACGTCGGTGCGGAGTATACACCTCAACTCTGTGGAACATAATGTTTGTTCTGGTCGCCGCATCTAGATAGTACGTAGTACATATAGATCGCTGCATTTAGATTGGTTTTTAACCAACGATTTTCGTCTTGGCAGTGCCTGCACTTCCAACTAGGAGATCCGCTGCTTCTTCTGTTAAAGAAATATTAATAATTATTTAAGTTAAACACCTGGGTTTATAAGTATTTTTTTATTAAAGATCACAGATATAATACAAAAAATACACTTTGAAATTAAAAATTTCGACAGAAAAATATCTACATTATTATACACACTTTTTTCAATAAATTTCCAATATTTATGTATACAAAATATTATATTATTGTGTATTACATATATGTATTTTCAAAATGCTGCACCAAAGCTTTTTGTAAGAGGCGCGGTAGCATAACTATTAAAGATTGATTATACAGTATAAAGGTCGCAGCTCATTAGAGCCACCCGGCACCCGATCCGTAACTCCTCGTCCACTCGTTGTCGACAGGTGGTCCACTGGTGGCCGCCGCGTTGTCACCAGTAAACATCTTGTCGCGACGCGTGGGGCTTGTGCGTTGGCAATGCGCAGCAACGCAAGACAAGCATGCGAGTTGTCACTGAGTGGTCAACTCGCCGTCCGCGGGTGGACGGCTTACGAACGAGGCGATCCGGTGACGCTACGGATTTGATTTAGTGAGCGCATATCCATAAAGGTCCCTATAAAGAATACTAACCGCACGAGGCGTGGCGGCGCGGGTCGGATGCCGGGTGGCTCTAATGAGCTGTGACCTTTATACGTAAATTTGGAACTAGGTTCACCTAATTCTAATCTTTAGACATATATGATCCAAATGTGTTCTACATAATCCCAATTACTTATCGATTATGGTACGCATACTTAGTCCACTTAGTCTTCAGTGCTGAATAAACCTAATAATTATCAAGGCTTAAGTACATAGACATTAATTAAGACAAAAGGTTTCTATTTTATATTAATTTTTATTAGTCAAGTTCAATCAGTCACTAAAAACAAACAATTTTATATAATTAAATGTCTTAAATTATGACAGCCTCCGTGGCGCAGTAGGCGACAGCCGGCTGTGAAACGAGAGGCCGTAGGTACGATTCCCACACCGAGACAAATATTTGTGTGACAGACAGATATTTGTGTCCGGGATCTGGGTGTTGTGAGACCTTAAGTCTCTCCTAGTCCCTGATACCCACAACACAAGACTCGTATCTTAGTGTGGGAGCGGGGTTATATTTGTGACTGTTGGGTATTATTTATTTATTTAATGTCTATATTACTCAATTTGCGAGAAGCAAGTCTCTCTCGTCTCCGCCCTACCTAAGCACCATGGTGAAATACGCCGTTGGTTGAGTGAGTGAGATAGCTGCACAGACAAGTACGTGTTCCGCGGTGCGACGGTAAAGTGAAATTAAAGACGCGTGATAAGACTAATAGGACTATACTTATGTATTGTCAAAATCGAATAGGTGCTCCGAGACTGGTAAGTATACTATACAATAACTATTCGGATCTGTTCTAGTAAATACGACTCATCTCTAATAACCATTAATAAATAAGCAACAATTTATATACACAGCGTAGGCTATTTAGGTGAGATAATATATTATATGCACATTACACAAAAGTAACTCTGGTAATCACAAATGTTATATATCTCATCAATGTCTATTGAAGCTATATGCGTAAGACAACATATATTTCAGCTATCGATAGCTTTAAAATGCTAACAGATACTTATTAATGGTCGCCTCATGACCATATAAAAACTAGGGTACTTTTCGACATGAAAACTTCCGTCGCGTAGTGGACTGTGGCTGAACAGCCGACTATGTAACGAGCGTTCAATCCCAAGCCCAGGGAAATGTTTATATGATATTTGTTTCGGATATTGATGTTGTGGGCATCTTGATGCTCATAATAGTGATTATCTTACTAGGAATTAGCAATTAGTCTCATGTTTTTGCTAAATAGTAAGTAATCAGTTTTGTTTATTTAAATTCTATTACACAGGTTTTATTTGCAGTATAGTACCTAGATATTTCATTAGGATCGGATTATAGGTTCCATAGATATTCCAAAAAGTTCCCTAAAGAACTTTTGTTGTTATATTATTGTAATAAAATAATTTTGAAATACTATTTTCTCGCACACTTTATATCACTTCACTTTGTATGACATTGAATAAATAATAGTTTAACCAGGAGCTTTCATATTACAAATATAGGTTTTCAACCGAGTACACTTGGTACAGGCTTGCTATCAATGAATTTAAGTTGATAACATTGTGATACATATATTAGTAACACAAATCAAGATAACTGTTGCATTTTAAGATAATAATATATTGCTGTGAAATACCTATACTTTGTGTACATTGCAAACATCTAAAAAAATGCTAATATATATTCAAGAGCATATTGTTAATATAATTACCATACAATAGATTCTCTTTACTATTTTGTTTCTTGAATACTCTGTATACAATGACTTTTCCCTTGGCTTGAAATTTCATATTACAGTAATAACAATGTAGCTTTATTTCATATTGATATTAGAGTAATTGCAAAAAGACTGTAAAGAATCTTACTTATAAAATATGATAAGTTGATAGGATATAAAGTAGTTAGTTAATGTGTACCAAACCCAAATCTCCATGTTTACTATTTAAATAAGGAGGCACATTTGAATGAGTGTACAGTCCAGCATGAAATAAAGAACATTAAGTAAAAGTATTCAATTGGATTTGGTCCCAGAACAGCATGAGGACTGCACAGGGGTTTCATCATCCACAACAAGCACCTGTGATGTCCTGTTCACCTCAGTTTGGGAATGTTGCTCATATTTTTCCAACATCTCTTTTGTTAAATCCAGAAATAATTCTTCTACACCCTGATTTAGTTTTGCTGAAGTATAATAATGTTTTGCACCTACCATGTCTGCATAACTGAAAAAAAGTAATAGAAACAAACCATATATTAAGCACATAGTATAATATTGATAAATCTAATCAGAATTATCACTATAATGATGCCTTTAAAACCTTTGTTGTTATAAGTAAATAATAAAATACTGAATGCATTTAACAAACACAAACATATTCTTGCCCTAAATATATTCATAACTGGAATAATTTTCTGGTCAATCCCATCAGAAAATATGAGGAATTTTAGGTTAGGTTATATACAAATAAATATTCTATATTCTTACCTTTGTAAGGACTGTAACTTATGCTATCATGCTACAAACAGCTACTCAGTTGCATAAAATATTTAATGAGATATCAGCTGTATTATGTTTTGTATACACAGCTACAAAACATTATAATATTGTAAACATAATAACATACATACCTTTCTGCTTCTTCTAAAGGCACTGTGCGTTCGTGTTCAAGATCTACTTTATTTCCAGCTATGATTAACACAATGTCAGAACCCAGCATTTTCTTTAGCTCCTTGACCCAATTTTTTACCTTCAAATATATAATGCATATGTTTAAGTATAAAAATACGATAAACAAATAATATGTATAGAATAATGGTGGAATGGATGGAATAAAATGATTGTACAATTACTTATAACAGATAAAAGCAGTGATAGCCTAGTTGGTTGCGGTACGGACTGTCAAGACAAAAGTCGTATGTTCAAAACCCAAGTGGCATACTCCACTGACTTTTCTGAAGTTACAAGTGTATTAATTGTTGATTATCGCTTGCTTTAACGGTGAAGGAAAACATCGTGAGGAAACCTGCATACCTGAGAATTCTCATAAGAATTTCGGATGATGACTATCGACATAAAGTTCGTAATTTTAATTATTTGATTTTTTAAAGTGTTTGTTTATTATTGCATTTAGAAAAGACTTTATCGCATTGAGTTATATTTCAGTTTCGTGTGTCTTGAATGTTGAATTAAAGGGTGACTATTATTTACCTAAGTCTTTATTTTTGGAAAAAAAATCTATAAAATATTGATGATATCGATTCAGTCGCTTATTCTGAACAAACTTCTTTCAGAGTGTGCATTAATCATGTTACACGTTGTATATGTCAACAGATACAAAAATGTAGACCTAGCATATCAATACATTGGTAATCTGTGTGGATAACATGACCTAACTCATGTTTGCTATTTTAAATCTAAAGTAATGGATATTAAACTGAATGCTTTTGTGGATTGAACAGAACACAATTATTTGTCTTAGTATGTCAATTCAACTCACAGATAGCTACAAGCACAATGGACATGGGTAACTCAGCATAATTCATTGTTTTAACTCAGCAACACAAGTGCAACTGCAATTTCTCTTTGATTTTATTCAAATCGCACAATGGCATAGCAAAATTGAACTTGCAGAGTGAGAGGCAAATCACACACAATATGCATTCTATGCCTTTAGCATTTTTGAACATGAGCATACATACTATGTTTGGTTTGTTAGCTTACTAATGAAATATGAATGAGTAAATGAAAGAAAGAAGAAGACATGAAAGGTTCGCCGGCGTGTTGACAATGTTAACGGTTATGTATTTAAATTTGTGTAAACTGTTTCCATGCAGTCATGCCACACAAAATTGTGGTTACTGCATTTTGTACATAGACACACACACACATACATACTATAATAGTAAAGGAAATATTGCTGCTATAATAGTTAACAGTTTAATACATTTATATTGCAGTGAGTTATACTTTGTAAACGAAAAATTACATGAAGTTTAGTATCCATTGCCAAACAACAAAGAGTTAATTGCTAATAATGATTAGAGTTATGCTGCGCTGTGCATGAAAACATTTAAAATATAAGGTATCGCATTGGCACAGTGAACAATTGCATATAACTATAAATTAGTTAGTTATTATTGAAAATTAGCAAAGAAATAGAAATCACCTTCCCAAAAGAATCTTCATCGGTGATATCATATACTAAAATAGCTCCATTAGAATTGCGGTAGTATATCGGACCCAGTGCATGGAACTTTTCTTGGCCCGCAGTGTCCCAAATGGAAAGGTTGATACGTTTTCCTTGTATGTTTAATCGTTTGTTCAGAAATGTTGCCTATAATACAAGATACAATGTAAATCTCAAAAACATATGTCACTAATCTAAATATTTTCCTATAACATTTTTAGAATGATACGGATAAGGTACAAGGACACTTAATATGTCGAGAGCGATTAAGTAATATTAGTAAATACCTGCAATGTAGTTAAGTGTTTGTCATTGAATTTGTCTTCAATATATCGCAACAATAGCGATGTCTTTCCGACACATCCTTCCCCCAACAAAACTACTTTGAAATTATTTGTTCCACCTGGTGCTGTTGTCATGATTTTGTAATTAATTCTTTGAAACCTTGAAAATGCTATCTATTACTCGGATTTGAAATTATTACTTTTTTTTATTTATTCATAGCCATGGAAACATGTCCTTCAGCCGAATACTTTGCAGAAGTTGACAGTTCACAGTGGAACTTGAGAAATTCAAGTTGAGCAATCAATCCACTACAGCAGTGTTGCCATCTGAAAAAAGAAAGTACTCTTCTTATGAAATAGCGTTCTGGATACTGAGAAATTAAACACTCCCGAGATTACGGTGTGAAAAATATAATAAACAGAAAATATCTTCGATTATTTAAATTAATTATATGGATATGTAGATTTATTACCTTGCAAAACTTAAAAAAAATTATATAACAACAAGTGTTACACTTCACACTTGTAACTTTCCGTATATAGTATAATACTCTTTGCTTGTAACAACAAGTGTTACACTTCACACTGTCAGTGTCACTGAAATGTCTCAAACAATAGTTCAAAGAGCATTATAATACTACTGAAACAATAGTTTCACGTGTAGGGTAGAGGCATAGGTAGAGGTAACGAGAACCGTCTCATAAGAGAGACAAGTTGAAAAGGTATCTATACTCTGATTTTTAATTAGATAGACTAAAATGACATTTGGTGGGTTGCCACTTTATCGTAAAGTAATAGTGTTGTATTCTGAGTTATCGAGTATTAGGATCGAAAATCGGAACACTGCGCTGGATTAATTTTCTTTTACAATAAATTGTAAGTATTCGTTTGAATTTCCGTTTATTAGTAAATTAAAAATCTAACATTTTTTAAGTTCAATTGCGAGCGAAAAAGGCAGACCAATGATGCACAAAATGGCGGATACCTACCATTGTTACCATATTAATGCTATTAGTAAAATTCTACACAGGCAATAGAACTAATACACATACCTACTAACAAAAAGAGTAAAAATGAACTATCGCATCATATTCTATCAATCGCATTTATTTTATTGTTGATTTCTTATTTATTACAAGTATGTAACTTTATGTAATATAACAAAATTAATAACATAAGTTAAATCCATACTAATACTATAAATGCGAAAGTAACTCTGTTTGTTTGTTACCTTTTCACGACTAAACGGCAGAACGGATTGTGATGAAATTTGGCAAGCAGATAGATTATATCCTGGAGAAGGACATAGACTATAATTTTTCTCAAATAACAATCTTGAAAGAGAAATCCACAATTCCTCAAGTTAGGGATCTGAAAGTTCATATTTAGGCTTTTGGTAAGAAATAACGAAATACGTGTTACAACGATTTTGCCAAATCATCCCTTAAAGGGGCGAAGTGAGGGGTTAACTTATGAGGTATTATTTAAAGTAAATAATAAAATCATTATAACAATCTAGCTGTTGCTCGCGGCCCCGCCCGCGTTGAAGTTATTTTCGGGAGCAGAAGTATATAACCCAAGGAGTTATCTTCTGCACTGAGGCACCTATAGCGATCGTTCTGACTCTCAGGTGTCTTGCCTGAAGCTTGAGATTGTATCTACCTATAAAATTGCATATACCTCATAAGTTAACCCCTCACTTCGCCCCTTTTGGGGATGATTTGGCAAAATCGTTGAAACACGTATTTCTTACCAAAAGCCTAAATATAAAATTTCAGATCCCTAAATTGAGGTATTACGGTTTGCCCGTACAAACTTACCCCTATCTCACCCTTAAGACAAAAGATAATCTATGTCCTTCCTCAGAATATAATCTATCCCTCTGCTAAATTTCATTAGGATTCGTTCACCCGTTTAGTCATAAAATGGTAACAAACAAACATACAAACATTAATATTAATTTTGCTACGGAGATATTTTAAATCTGTTATATCTCCTAAGATATTCATTGAAATCAAATGATGTAAGAGCAACTTTGTTCAAAATTAAATACTTGTTATGAATAAAGTAGATATTTATTTGGATAAGGATTATACCATGTTTATAAAAACAAAAAATACAATGTTTCAGAACAAATTCGATAACCATTAAAAAGGTTATAGTCAGCCAACCGAAAAAGATACACATATACTATCGCGGACTTTTTTTAGAACTTTTTAAGAGGAATAATTCCGTCATACATGATTGTTACGTAACTTTAACCGTTTACGCAGCGTACGCAACGGAAGCTCTCAAAAGGAATAAATTTTCCCCGTTTTTACATTTTTCATTGCTTCTCCGCTCCTATTGGTCATAGCGTATTGTTATATAGCCTATAGCGCCTCGATAAATAGTATCCAACACTGAAAGAATTTTTCAATTCGAACCAGTAGTTCCTGAGATTAGCGCGTTCAAATAAACAAAAAAACTCTGCAGCTTTATATATAAGTATAGATTTAACATTTAATAACACCAGGGGTAAAATTAAATCGAAAGGTCATGTCATAACAGGTCGATGAATCATTATAATCGGCCATACTACAGCACTGTGCTCTATGCTTGCAACATTAAAAAAAGAAAAGTTCGATCGCAGCTGTCAGTTTAGTCTACCTAATTAAAAATCAGAGTATAGTTGTAAGATGTAGATAGCAATCCAAAAAATCTCCACAATGGTGCTCGTGTAGATACAGGGTATTGTTAAATATTATTATTGTATTGGTATTGTATGAATGTAGCATTTGTAGACGGATTGAAATATACCGAGTTAAAAATTTTACTTTGGTGACAAAACTTAGAACTTAGAGACATTCACGCTTGTAATCCCCGAAAGGGTAGGCAGAGCAGTAACCAGTACACTTTTAGAGACTTAGACTTACATATAATTTTCTCGTCTTTTTAATATACCTATTTATTTTTTTAATATTTACTAGCTAGGCGTTGAAAAATTATACCCAAAATTTTTTACTCCCCTCATAATTCATAATAATTGTCAATCAACAGATCACAATTTACATTTTATCCAATAAGTGGGTAATCGACGGTTTGGCAGAATCATGCTTAAGTGGAAGCCATAAATTTTAAAAAAGAAGAAGTAGAAATTGACCTTTCTACCTCTCGACTTGTATGGAAAGCTAATATATATGTTCCGTGATGGAAAGATCTTCCTTAGGGATCGGTCCTTAGTCCTTACCTTTACAATTTATATACCTACTCCTGTTTTGGATTCTTCTGTATAATGTTTCTATATGCTCCACTTCATCTACGAGGACAGTATCCTGATAGATTGTTTTTTAAAGTTTTTCAATTTAAATCTCATCTTCACCTTCCCCCTTGTGCGCTCACTTTCAGAGCTAATCCCTTCTTCCCGTTATTGGTGTCATAAAGATCCTACTCTTTTAATTAATAGTCTTAATACTTTTTTAAATATGCGTACTTCAATCGTTCAGTCAGATATTAATCCTCTCTTTGAAGTTCTTTACGAAACATTATTTTTCCATTCGAACATACATCTTAATTTTTAATATTCGCAAACAAGACCCTGGTGCTAACTTAAAGCTTAAAAATATTATATTAGCTAAGGATTGGCTAACCATTTAACCATTCCCACAGTTCCTGTTTTCCTCAGGTTCTGCGTTGTAAAGCCAAACATTTGACGAAAAAATGGGATTTCTTTTGGCAAAGATCTCGTCAAATGAAAGGAAAATATTTTGGATCAATTCAAACTTCAATTCCTCTTAGGTGTTTGTTCAATAAAAAGGAGTTGAGCGACAAAGCAATCACATCTGTGATCGAATGCGGTTTGGCTTTGTAGGCACACCGGTATTCTTAAATAAAATTCGAGTGAGAGATCATTCACTTTGTGAGTGTAGTCTGGATGAGGGCACTTTAGAGCATTTTTTTTCTTGTACAAGGCTCTTGATTCCCGTCTACGACCTTCTTCCTGCTGATATCCCTCGACCAATAAAAAATCCGTTTTTATTAACTCAAGTCCACTTGACCCATGATTAAAGTTCTGTATAAGTTAATTAGGATCAATAATATTCGATTGTAATATCGAATTAATATTAATTAAGGTTTTGATATCTGTCTCTACTTAACAAAACATAATTATTCGCGTGTCTGGTCTACTTCGAGTTATTATATTTTTATGTCTACTAAAATCATTTACTGTTTAGTACTACTCAGTATTTTCAAGCATGTTATGAAATTTAATCTATACAAACACCGGTCAATGGTCATATAATTTTATTTTTCATAATCATTAAACACTCTCATTCGGACTCTCTTTCAGTGTCCCCCACTGCTTACAAGCTGGGGCGCTAAGCGGCTCCGCGCAGGGGCGGTTCCCTCAACAATTCTAGTACCTATACCTTACCTCGGAATCGCTCCGAAAGCGGGACTCGACGCAGCGGCTGCCTGGATAGCCATCATCCGGGCGAGGGGAATGCTACGTCGTACGACCGACAAGTTAGCATAACCGTTTTATTCTTATTCCGCTTCCGCGTTCCTTTCGCGGGCGGTAGTAATAAAGCGCTTTCCCCGCTACAGTAAAAAACAGGGGTGATTCCGGCTGAGGCCGGGACTTATCTCCGGGAACACGCAGCAGTCCCTAATGGGTCGAAGAGAGCTACTGCAGGGTATTTAATTGGTATTACCGGTTTAGTGTGTATATAGTGCTAAGGACTCGGCCCAGCGCTCGTCTGGATTTTACCATATTTCCCGGGCGGCTCAACGGAGGGTCGTAAGACTGGTGAGTCCAATATAATCGTAAAATGGGGCGGCACTGATAAATCGTTTATCAACAGATACTCCATCATTCCTCACTCAAAGACCAGTAACGATCCGGGCGATCGCGCGCTGTTAACAAAGGCTATTAAAAGTCATAATTCTCCGAAACTATGGAGTTTCCAAGACTATAAACAAAATACTGCGAGAAATGAAGTGCCTGCTAAAACTCTGTATAAGCATTATTGTGGATCTGCAGGGCATACCCTAAATGAAAACCTGTAGTCAAAGACAGTGGATCGATTAAAATGCTTACAGTCCCGATACGCTGGTGAAAGGCTTAGATATACCCTCTTTACTGATAAAAAAGTCTCGAATGAAGAACATTTGAACAGGCAAACTCACAAGTATACGCTCATTGCTTTTAAGAAGCTTTGCAAGTGGTTCGAATGGTGCAATGTGGTCATCCTCATCTACAGTTATAGATTGGTGGGCGTGTATTCATGTTTGTGAAAAAGCTGTAAGGACTTGAGACTAAATGTATCAAGAAAGCGTCTTGGATCATATTATGAAGCCTTTCGGGATACACTCTTGAAAGATATACCGTATACGTTCCATCAAGACTCTGCTTCTGTTCATAAGGCACGAATCACCAGTCAAGCTAATCAGGCTCAAATACAATGTCCGGAACATTGGATTCGACTTAATTAGAGTTTAAGATTGGCCTTCGTCTAGCCTTGATCTGAACCAGACTATGGTAAGTCTTTGAAGAAAAGACCTGCTCTAAACGTCACTCTGATATTGATTATCTCAAGAAATGTTTAAGGCAAGCAAGAACTAAATTTACCATGGAAATAGTGCGCATTTGACTTCATAGAACATAGACTTCAATTCGATATAGACTTCATAGCCACTCACGGTATTTCCGAATAGAATGGTCTTTTTATTTAATATAAATAATTAAAACATGTTTTATTGACATTGCATTACTTCATGAAATTTTATTGAAAACAATAAATAATCCATAAACTCGATAATCCATAATATAGTTATAGTTTTCAAATAACTAGAAGTTATGAATATTGAACAACTATTTTTACTGTTACACATTATACGATCTCTTGGTAATGTTTATAATTTTTCTTTCCAAAGCTTAGCACGTTTTAGCTGCAAACATTGCTATGCGCAATTAGACACAATATGTTGCGTGGGAACTTGGATATTGCCAAACATTATTTTAACCACACCTAGTTGTGCAGAATCTTGCCAATACATCGGAAATAATTATCGCATACTTGGCACATATGTTTATCCTCACTATAAAAATTATTTCCTTGAAAAAAATATTATCAATCATCATGACCTAGCCCTCGTTTATGTATCCAGAATGAAGAACAAAACAAATGACTCTTATATCAAGATTAGCTCAGTTGATATTCACTCGTCGATTGGTTTAAACGCGTTTATTCCGAGACTAAACGACAAGCCTCATTTGGAGGCAGCTATAATACAGCGATGCAATGGCCATGTTACTGGATTGTATGTATGTATAAACTATAAAAACAGAGAGATGTCTAAAAAACCGTTTAGAATCATGCAAGGATCACCACTACTTCTAGATGGACGTTTACTGGGGGTCTCTGCGGATAATTATTATGACTGCCGATATTCGCAAACAGTTTTTATTGCTATAGAACCAACACTTAACTGGATAAACTCGATCCAAAAATATATAGACTATGCAAACTTAACAATAACGTCAAAACATATTTTAAGATATAAAACGAATGCTACTTCGAATAAAGTAAAAACGAAATTTAGTAAACATCTAAATATGTTATATAAAAAAGGAATTTCAACAAAGAACACGGAAAATGAAACTTTAAAGAAAAATATAAGTTTTACTATGTCTACTGCCGTCGTAATACCTGCCACAAAACAAACACTAAGCAACGATACTATTTCTCTCATGGGATATGAGCGTTATTCCCCGCAGACATTAAAAAGAGTAAATAAAACAAGAAAACCATTCAAGAAAAAAATGTGTATAAAGAAATCTTCTGCGTATTTGGTATCCACGACAGGGGTGGAACAAATTTCTCACAGTAAGAACATTAACACCGAGAAAGTTCCACAAATTATATCAACAAGTATTGTGCAAACTATCACCGATACATATTTTAGGGGAGGCACTGACTCTGGAATGACTAACCTTTCAGTTAGTCCACATTCAACTGACTTCAAGAATAATACAGCATTTAGTATTTCAATAAATTATAGGAATAAAACATCTGCCACAACCAGTGTTATGGATTGGTTCAACGTGAATATTCGTAATAAGTTAAAGAAAGGGCCACCTTTTCTTGTTTTAACTACGTCATCATTGTATCGATATACTACTAAATTTATTGATCTTACATAGAAAGGTAAATTGATAACTTTATCCCTGGGTTGGACTTGTAGCTCTACCATGAGTTTTTCTTACGAAGCGACAAAGTAAAATATTTATATGACAATGGAAAAAATCTCTAATCAATGGAAAAAAATGTTCTACCTATCAAACTTTGTAGTTGTTTTTTTTAATTGGTAAGGATTCCATGATGATTTTGCCATATGAGCTTTATGTAACTCAGGTCGGTATCTCAGATATTTGGCAGGGTAAACCCTATCGACTAGGAAAAAATTAACGGTGTCACGGCCACAATTAGCGGAGATATCAGTAACATAGGTAGAAAAAGACAATTTGTAAACTTTGAGTAGTTTAGGGTCATCATTGAGATATCTTTAAAGGTCATATAATCACATGACAACTAGTTAATATCCTCCGCTGCGTCGCCCCACGTACCGCCGTGGGCAATTCGCTGGCTGTGAAACGAGAAACCACAAGGACCGGACGGTCTGTACGCAGAGTTCAAAATAAAGGTTACAAAATAGTTTTTTAATATTTGATAAGCTGATTTTTTTAAATAGAGTCTGTGAAGTTAGACGTTTGTATTTGTAGGCCAATTTTGATGTACACAGCGTCAATATCGATGCAATCCAAATTTCTGTGCATCATGACACCCTGTTCGCTATCGTTGACTCCAAGGGCGTCCTTCGCAAGGCGGCACCGCGCAGTATAGGTTTCGGCAGCATACGAAGTCTATCGTAGTACCTATATAGTATCTTAGTAACGTAGTATATCAGGATACCCCGGGACCGCTGCGCAAGCGCCGAAGAAGCCACCGCGGTGTTTTAGCCGGTAGTGTCGGGTGGGGTGTACATAAGGTGTAGAGACTCGGCTCAGCGGCTGGTCCGATTGCCATCATCGGGGCGACGGGGGGATCGTAAGGCCGGCTAGTATAGTAGCATAACCTTTTTATTCTTATTCTGCTCCCCCTGGAGTGGGCGGCAACGACAAAACAACTTCTCCGCGACAACAAAAAAATAAGTCCTGACTTGGGTGTCATTTCGTTGTGAGTTTTGTCGTGTAGCTTTAGTGTAATAAATATTTATATTAGCAGACGTTTTTAATTAAATTAAATTTATATCTGATGATTGATATCTAAGCTGGTTAAATTAGTTGTTCTGATTTTTTCGTAGTAATCTCTTCAAACGAATACTTGAGAATGAGAAATTCTGTTTTAATTGTGAGAGTTGCGTGCTCAGGATGTTCTGTAATATGAAGTTTGTAATGACTATGTAGAATGTTAAGGATATGTCGATGATCAGGTGTATCATCAGGACGTGCGGTAATACTTTACTTAAGAATCTCTTCAAACGAATACTTGAGAAAGAGAAATTCTGTTTTAAGGTATCAAAGAACTATGAGAGTTGCGTGTTCAGGATGTTCTGTAATATGAAGTTTGTAATGACTATGTAGAATGTTAAGGATATGTCGACGATCAGGTGTATCATCAGGACGTACGGTAATACTTTACTTAAGAATCTCTTCAAACGAATACTTGAGAAAGAGAAATTCTGTTTTAAGGTATCAAAGAACTGTGAGAGTTGCGTGTTCAGGATGTTCTGTAATATGAAGTTTGTAATGACTATGTAGAATGTTAAGGATATGTCGATGATCAGGTGTATCATCAGGACGTGCGGTAATACTTTACTTAAGAATCTCTTCAAACGAATACTTGAGAAAGAGAAATTCTGTTTTAAGGTATCAAAGAACTGTGAGAGTTGCGTGTTCAGGATGTTCTGTAATATGAAGTTTGTAATGACTATGTAGAATGTTAAGGATATGTCGATGATCAGGTGTATCATCAGGACGTGCGGTTCACTTAGGTATAGATCACATATTGTTATTATGAGACTAACAACGCACTCGTCTATTTCCTGCTTTTATGTATGGTTCCAGAACAACGCACTCATGATGCCTCTTGTATTCTGATTGGTGTTTATGGGCTATGGATATCATTTACCAACAGGTGACCCACTTAATCGTTGGTTGACCTAATTTATAATATATAATAGGTCTCTAGAGTAAAAAGATAAGAGTAGCTTTGTGATTTCACAGTAGTTTATGCAAAATTTTCTAGACAACAATACGCGCACCAGCTGTCAATTTAGTTTTGGAAAAAAAAAGAATATAAAATCAATGGAGTCATCTTAAGCCATAGATTTAGTATATATTCTTAAGCTATTACATGTTTCTATATTTTGCGAACTGTCAAAGGACTGCCAGTTATGTCAAACGCTCTAAGGTTACATTAGAAAATTTTCTATAGTCATTAGTTTTCCTAAATTTGCTAATTTTCCGCGGAACTTTCTTAACTTTTTCTTTCATAAGAACCTTCTCCTGACAATAAAACAACAAAAAATAATTAGCGAAATCGGTCCAGCCGTTCAGGCGTGATGCCGCGACCAAGGGAAATAGGGATTTATTTTTATATTATACTAGCTGTAGCTCGTGGCTCCGCCCGCGTGGAGGTCATGTTTGGGAGAAAAAGTATACAATACAAAAATATACAAATTTTCATACGTTTATTTCATCCAAAATAGGTTTACCCCCTTAGGGGTGGTATTTCCAAAAACCCTTCCGTAGTGGATGCCTACGTCATAAAAGGTACCTACTGTCAAAATTTCTAATCTCTTACCCCAGCCTATTAGGCTGTGCGTTGATATGTCAGTCAGTTTCTTCTTTTATATATACAGATAGGTAGATAGATAATAATAATATATAATACTAGCCCTGTATAAAACATTGTCCCACTGCTGGGCACGGGTCTCGAGGGGTTAGTCCACCACGCTGGCCTAATGCGGGTTGGTAGACTTCACATACCTTCGAAATTCTTTTGAGAATTCTCAGGTATACAGGTTTCCTCACGATTTTTTCCTTCACCGTTAAAGCAAGCGATAATTAACATTGAATACACACGTAACTTTAGACAAGTCAGAGGTGTATGGGTTTATATTATACTAGCTGTTGCTCGCGGCTCCGCCCGCGTGGAGGTTATTTTCGGGAGCAGAAGTATACAATCCAAGGAGTTGTCCTCTGCACTGAGGCACCTGTAGCGATTGTCCAGCCTCTCAGTTGTTGTGCCTGAATCTTGAGATTGCATCTAAAGAATACCTCATAAGTTTAACCTCACTTTGCCCCTTTCAGGGATGATTTTTCAAAAACGTTGAAACACGTATTTCTCTATTTCCTACCAAAGGCCTTAATATGAATTTTCAGATCCCTAAGTCGAGGAATTATGGATTTCCCATACAAATTTTGACCTCCCATTTGACCCCTTTCAAGGTTGTTTTTTGAGAAAAAATATAGCCTATGTCCTTCTCCAGGATATAATCTATTCCCTTACCAAATTTCATTACAATCCGTTCAGCCGTTTGGTCGTGAAGAGGTAACAAACAAACAAACAAACAGAGTTACTTTCGCATTTATAGTATTATAGTATGGATGGGTTATATTTGGGTTTCCAACATACGACTCTCGTCTTTCCGTACTGCAACCAACTAGGCCATCGCTGCTCTATATAGAGAGATATTGATTTTTTACATTTTAATTTTCAGGAAGAAAACTAAAATGGAAATAAATTATCATAACATCGTGTAACTGTAAGAAAGATATATTATAAAGTTTATTTATTGATTTAACACTCAATAATTAAATTTAATTTAACGCAATTTCATTAGCTTAAATTGTACCTACTTATTTGATTTTAGGTTATTATTGAGTTTATTTTTATAAATGTGTATAATATTGCTATACTGACGCATTTCGTATTAGTCAATATTAGCGTCATCTAGTTTAATTTATCTATATGTTCACGTTTACACTTATTAGTGAGAGTTTATCTAATCCAGAGCTCAAAGTAACACGATGACGGCATTGTCGGCATTCCTGCGCACAAACAGAAACCAGCTGATTGTTATTTAGTATCGGAACTAGCCCATTGCAATCGAAGTTGGCACATTATTGGCATTTTAATAGCCCACCCATCTGCATAACTCCATGACGTTATCTTGATTTATTGAGTTACATGCTTTCATTTGTACGAACGGGAATATCATATTTACAGAGTGGTTTATTTTGTTTGTTTATGCGGTGGAGGTCGAAAGTACTTCATTCACGGTTAAATTGTAAATATATGAAATATCTCTGTTTTAAAGCGGTGATCCATGACAGCTTAATATTATGCATTACAAGGCCCGGTTGATTAAGAGGATATTCACGGATGCACTGTCCTGAAGCTGTGGCGGCGCCTAGACGCTCATTACACTTCACCCTGACGGCACAGGCGCGGCGCGCGCTTTGCCTGTATCAATAAATTTAGAAGTTGAAATTTTCTTGTGCAAGAACACGAGGACACATAGCAGATGAGAACGTTTGTTTACTACTATAAACTTTGAGTTGCATTAGCTTTGTTATATATTACACAAGTGTTGAATTTTGATATTGTCCACGGGATGATATTGAAATAACTTGATACAATACCAGACAGACATTTTGCATGGACAACATAATGTTTGCACTTTTGTATTAAATTATTTTAATATTTAGATGTGTCTAGGTATTTCAAATGTCAAATGTTATTGTCCTTGTTTGGCCAGGGCCGCCGGCCCTAAAAATCAATTCATGTGATTTAAACTTAACTATTAGTTAATAAATCAGTTATCGCATGTGACGTGTTTACACTTTAAAAAGTAGGTAATTTGACCTTCCTGTGAGAATATTTTAAAAATGTATAAAATACGAGTTTTATATGCTCAGTTTTCAGCAAATTATTGAATATTATGCATCGATAAATAAAGTTTTAAGTGCACGTACTTTTATATTATTGTTTATTTTTGTATTATATACTTTATTGAAGCTTTCACATTCCTGAATGCAGCAGAACCAATGTCTAGATCGGAGGCAAAAAAACAATCATTAGTGCCCTTTGTAAATCATTGTAAATTGACATAATATTCAGCACCCGTTATATTAATATCTGTAGTAAAATATTAGTACACAAACTTTCACGATAGGAATGAATGGAAAAGAAAATAGAATGTTGCAGTCCATTAAAAGGTTATTAAACCATAACCTTACATTAAACATTAAACCTTATTAAAAAAAATCTAAATAAAAGAATAAACAGACTATAATTGGCTTATTTCAGTTTATTCACATCTATTATAACATTTATTTATAAAAATGTAAATGTATGGGAGTAATCATACACATTAAATCTAGTTATGAACCCTGAATTTTGGAGGTCCGTAAGTTTCGTGTGGTACACCTTGACTAGTAGAAATAAGGTTGGGATCGTCAAAGGAGATGCTAGAAGCAGTGGAACTAACGTGACCACCAGAAGCGATGGCACTAGCGGCAGTGCTGCTTTCTGATCCGCCCGCTAAAGGTAAAGAAGATACACCGGAAAGAATGCTAGAGTCGGTAGATCCAAGGCCAAATGAATGAGTTCCCGACGACGCATGATTGGCGTCAAAGGAACTAGATCCAAATCCACTCACAGGTTCTGCCTTTTCAGAGTAGTAGGTTTGAGAAGTGGAAGAAGGAATTGAGTAAGAGCCACTGTTGAAAATACTGGGCGCCCCGGTATCAATGGCACTTTGTGAACCCGAACCGAAATAGTTCTGCGATCCCGAGCCAAATGAGCTTTGTGAACTAGTGTCGTAATCAGCAAGAGGTCCGTTGTTAATACCAGAGAAAGAAACCTGAGATTGTCCTTTGTTGTAGTCGTTTACTATGTCACTAATAACCGATTGTGAGTCTTCCTTGTTCTTGTATTTAATAAAGTATACTTCAGGTTTGGAAGGCGGTTTTTGTTCTATTTGCGGTACGATTACTTCCTGTTGTTCTTCTGGTTTTTTGGAAAGCACATATACGATAGTTTTTTCCTCGTTTTGTTGAGGAACAGCGACAACTTGAGGAGCACGTGCTTGTTGGGTTGGTGTCTTAACAAAGATTATTTTATAATGCTTTTGGGGCGGTGGCAGTACAATCGGTTGGCGAGGTTTAGCTTCTTCAGGTTCTTCAGGAGCAGAGTGAACGTAGAAATGCTTGTAAACTTGAGAGGGTTGTTGCTGTACGTAATATTGTTGATATTTGTAGGCTGCCTCATTTTGGTTAATATTCTGATATTGGTTGTAACTAGGTACACTCTGTGGAATATCTCCACCCAAAGAATTTAATGGTCGTATTACACCTCCGATGTTGGAGCCGCTGCCAAAGCTAGATGGGTAGTATTGTCCGCTTAAACTGCTGCTAGTGGTAGACGGATAGGGATAAGAAGTGGTGGATCCACTTCCCGAGTTAAAGGATGGGTAATACTGGCCGGAACTCAATCCACTGGTTAATCCAGAACTCAACCTACCGGTCAATCCAGAACTCAATCCACTGGTCAACCCGGAACTCAGTCCGCTGTTTAACCCGGAAATATCTCCACCATGTAGTCCAGATTGACTTACAAAGTTAGATGATCCAAGTTGACCGAATGAAGAACCTTGAGTTTTATAGTTAAAGCCAGAAGAAGACCCTAGGCTTCCACTGGAATGGCTGTGGCCAGCACTGTCACCGAACTGGTATGAGGGTACGCCATAAGAACTCTGTGGTGGTTTGTAGTGATAACCAAGACTTACATCTGCAGATACCAGTGCTAGCGTGGTAGCAAGTACCTGTAAAGAAGAAACGCTTATTGTTAAACAATGAATAATATGAATAGTAAAATTCTTGAGTGCGCAGAAGCACAGTAGGGGAAAGGCTAAAGTACAAGACTAGGTGTTGGTAGCTACTCATATTATATTTTTCCTTGTCTATAGCTTAACCACAATTAGGTTTTTTTTTTTTTTTTTATCCTGGCACGGCAAAGTGACCGCACTGTACCTGATGGTAAGCGCAGTGCGGTCCAAATAGAGTACTGAGTAGCGAGAGACGATCTATCCCCGCTACTCAACACACTCATGCCGGCCTGCTTCTTCACACTACGCCATGGGCAAGAAGGTGAAGAAGGGGTCGAGGGTCTAGTGTCAGAGTACTAAGAAGGCCGTAAAATGGCCATTGTACCCCAACCCCAGACCCCCGACAAAAAGGTTGCTTAAATTGTAACCCTCTATTTTTATTTGCAGGCGTTGGGTAAAAAAATATTTAATAGCATTAACTGTTTGAAGCCTGCGTTCCAACGCGATATTTATACAGCTTTTTTATCAGTACCTACTCATTTTGTTCAGTTGTTGACTATAACTAATAAAACCTACAATATAATGTATTTAGGTTTTTTATTTTGAGATTTATCTCTAATATCCGACCTAAAACTAAAATAAAATAAAGAAATACGTGTTTCAACGTTTTTGAAAAATCATCCCTAAAAGGGGCAAAGTGAGGTTAAGCTTGTGGGGTATTCTTTAGATGCAATTTCAAGATTCAGGCACAACATCTGAGAGGCTGGACATTCGCTACAGGTGCCTTAGTGCAGAAGACGACTCCTTGGATTGTATACTTTTGCTCTAACCTCCACGCAGGCGGAGCTGCGAGCAACAGCTAGTTATATATAAAGATAAATTCCTGTTCCTCTGCGAGTTAACGAGATACTACGGAAGATGACAGACCGCGCTTTGTGCTAATTAATTATATTATTGATCAATGTCGCCCAAGAATCAATCAAACAAGAAACACAAAAGAAACAAAAAAACATAACTGGCAGGAGGGTGGCCTTACCATTTATATATTGCGCATTAATTTATGCCCAGTAATGCATGGAAATATTAAAATTATTTAAAGCATCTAATATTTTATTAGCATAAGAATACCAGCGGTAACCTATTCTGCTCACACATCCGACTTTGAAGGTACGGTTTACGTTTTACATTCTTTGTAAATTATCAAATGCTTTAACGGCGAAGGAAAACATCGCTAGTACACCTGGCATAAATAATAATAAACAACCTATCTGAGAATTTATCATAAGGTATGTGAAGTCAACCAACTTGAGTACCGTGTGTGGTGCATTAGGCCAGCAGGGTAGAGGCCTAATCCTCTCAGCTTGTGCCCAGTATTGGGACAATGTACATTTACAACATTATATTATTATATAATATTTCATTATCTTATACTTTTTAATAAATATCTTATATAAGTAAGCTTTTTGTAGATTTTCTGAGATTCGGTTATAATTCTAGTACATATTCATTTCTATATGTGGGTATAACATTGCATTATAATACATTTAATGGGCGTATTTTAAATATGATTGATTCTAAGAACTTACAATAAATCTATGATTACGCTCATGATTTAATTTTTGTAATTCGGTGTTCAAGTGTTTTGTTTTCCTTTAACACTAGAAAGTGTACGTAGCAAGGTCATGCGTCCCGTACGTATTCGCCCACGGGTGTTTGGATGATTTGTCTGTTTCCGAAGCAATCAACGGCCACGAGACATCTTGCGCAACCTGTGCCGTCGCTGCCGACGCTGCCGCCGCCCTCCACACTTTGTCTCAGCGCAGAGATGCGAGTGCGATGAACTTGAACTGACCATGCTTCCGCATACTATGCGTTACACAACCACAATCATTTAAATAATCCCATATTATGTGCTTTTTACCGTTGTTTCTAATTGGGCCCTACACTGAACTACTGTGCATATAAGAGACAATACTAAATTGCATTCTTATGGTATCTCAATATGGGATCAGGGCTATGTGTATAAGTAATCAATAAAAATATACAATTTCGTTTAAATATCAACAAGTTTGTGTGATTTATGTAAACTTTTAAGAATACTGTACGTAACATTTATAATAATCCTTGCCTTATTAGTAATCACTAATCTAGCTTATCATCCTGACGTCCTCGCTTTCCTGATTTGTAGAAAAATATATTTGCAAATAATATAAACTTTTTTATGTATAACATTTAAATACCGAGGGTCAAGGCTGACCCTGGCATTTTAGGTAGATTCAGTATGCAACACAAATCCAGCCATACACATATTATATTTTAAAACCGGATATTTGAATAATAATAAACACTTGACACAATAAGTTTCTTTGTAACAATATTGGTAGACACAGTTTTGTGTCTAATAGTTTTCAAACATTCTTGTTACTGTTATTTACGTACTATGTATTAAATTTATTACGCGACATAGCGAAACTATAGGGGAATTACTTGTTACTTGACACCCTACGACACCTTAAATCAAAATCAAGACTGTAGATTTAATTCGCAGACATAGTCGAGAAAAATATTGATTAAAAAAAATGCGTAATGCACATAATCGGTAATAGATCGAATAAACTACTGCCTTATGTGTGTTTAGCGCTTTTGGTCCTCGTTGAGGATATGGTATTTTGGTATTTGGATTTGACAACACTTGCTTGACTTGTTACAGAATACCTAGAGCATGGTTAACCAGCGATCTGCTGAGCCAATTTGCACACACCTTCGTCCTTGTAATACAAAAAAATATTCTTATATTATAGGTAAAGTATATGGATTTCAAATTACTCAATCCTACCAATTGTGGAAAATAATCAAATAAATAAATAGGTATTTTTCACGATAGTCATTCGGGGCAACTGTGCACACTTTTGCCTTTCAAACCATACTATGTTTTATATATTGAAGCTAAGGACACCAAAACATATTCTGTAGATAGAGCATTTATCTGTTTATAAATTAAAATAGAAAATACACACACATACACTCACGCCTGTAATCCCCTCTGGAAGGGGTAGGCAAAGGTAGCCAGTTCTATTCAATAGAATGTATAATAAATCAATAGTGTGTATTTTTGCAAAAAACAATAAAAGAAAGCAATTGGATTGCGTTCACTTGCCTGGTATTGCGGGTAGCCGTGCGCACTCATACGGGGTAAGTAAACGCATACCTTAGCACAACAATTACAAAGCACACAAACAAAACATAGTAATAAAAATGTTACAATCATGCAAACAAGAGGTGTAAGAGGAGCTTTGATTCCTAAGGCTAAATATTCAAAATGACGTTTTCAAGTTATTCCTTGAAACCTGCCGATATAACAATTGTGAAAAAATATTATATGTGTAATATAACTTCACTAGCTATTGTCCACGGATTCGTCCGCGTAGAAATTATTTTTGACAGAAAAGGTATACAATTCATGGTATCTCAAACTGTTCTATGGTGTACGCATGCGCACACTTTCCCCAGGGACCCAAAATATGAATTAACGTTGATACTGGTTTAGGCGACAAACATAACCGCAATATTATTTTCTCATATATCTACATGAATATGATCAAAAAAAACAT
This sequence comes from Laothoe populi, assembly GCA_905220505.1. Taxonomy (NCBI): domain Eukaryota; kingdom Metazoa; phylum Arthropoda; class Insecta; order Lepidoptera; family Sphingidae; genus Laothoe; species Laothoe populi. Next base: position 12,458,678 of record HG992149.1, on the reverse strand, counting down.
GAATTATGAATATTGGATCCGAAACTGGGACGTGACAAGATTTGCCAAAAAGCAAACAATTACCAATGAAACTAGTAAATTTAATTAATTGTGAATAAAGAGTTAGTGAAACGTCATACGGTGCAGTGTCATGTCAAAACTCTTTTAGAATGAACTGAAGACTTGGCTTAGGCCTTACTGGAAAAAAATCATGATATCTTTACACGATTGACGAGGCTGTATGGGCTAGAACCCTTTGCCTTCCATTATAAGGGAAAAAGAATAACAAAAATAGTTCGCGACTCCGACGTCCTTGTTTGACTCTAATAAATGCTAATAAAAGCCTCCCCCCACTCTTCGTTCCCGAGGTATACGCGGTGCGCTCACTTACCCACTGCGCTCAGTTACCCCGAATGACTCTACAGATTGTAGTTTATATTTGTGAATATGAAATTATTTAAATTGCACTAAAGTTTTCAGGAACATGAACAAAGCAACGTAGTTTCATTTTAAAGATAAATTATAAAAAGAAACTTATATGTGTATTCATTATTTTTAGAGATCTGTACTAAAAGGTGCATACGGCACACTATTCCAAGCTTTTGCCACGTCGCGGTCGTTCAATGTGTCCCACCTGTAAAAAGCTCTTTGGAAAAGATTTTAGATAGCCGGAGAACTTTTGATTAAACATGAATATTACAAAAGCATACATAAAAGTAAAAACTTAAACAAGTACTTTGCAAGACCGTACCCTACAATACACAAGTAGGTAAACGCAAAATACGTTAGGAAGACATAAAAATCATCTTTCTATTGGATTTATATGTTTACATTCAATAACGTCAAAAGATATACGGTTGGGTTTTCCTTTTATACAATTTAATGAAATAAGAAAAACCTAATTTATTAATTTAATCAAGTATAAAATAATACGACCTTTTATTTTATACTTAATTAAATTAATATAATTTCCCAACCTTTGTGTCCTGCCTACAGTAATTCCTTACGAGATTAACCTAACTCAGTTGTCTTTGGCTAAATGTACAAGAAGTACGAAGCCAGAGTTTTTGTTTGGCGCCAAAAATTTACCAATGATTTACTCAGAAATTTACGAATAGCAAATATTCACGAATGGAACAAACAAAAGCAAATAATCACTTAAGTGTCGTTTCTGAACACGGGTGTTAATCTACAAAGTAATTCAATAAATTTTAAAGATCAAGTAAAAAATTAAAAACGGGCCCCAAGGCGTGAAAGACAATAATATCGTATATACCTATTTCAATGTCAGTAAGGGGTGTACAAAATTGGTTTAAGCTTTTTCAGTCTAGTATACTGAACTGCATTGTTTGCTTTTCTAATGGTCGCCCTGTTACGGATATCACTGGTAGTTTTTTTAAGTGAAGCAATATTGGCATATCTATAGTTAGGACATTGCTGGAGAATTGGGTACTGAGTACTGATCCATAACAGTTTTGACTCATTTGAATAAGTATGGGTATACAAAAAGGCTAAGTATTTGGATGCCACTGCTCTCACTTAATGCAACTTGATGCACGTAGTAATAATTAACTATTCAAAACTATCAAAAAGTCCTGAAGCTGAATCATTATGAGAAGTGACTTACGATAAATACGGTAAATATCACGCTGAAAGCGAGACTTGACTGTGGGGAAACTCTGATTAACGCACAATAAGGTGATGTTCTGCGTGATGTAGGGTTGAAAAGAGATTATTCATTATGAAGTTTTAGCGTTGGGCAAAACTACCAGTTGAGATTCTACTGCGATCAACTAATGAGAAAAGCAAGAAAAAAATCCGAGACTACAATCTTGATAATGACAGATCAAACACCTCATGAGCCACTGCGAAATTATTATGTGAGTTTATCTGCAAAAAATGCGAAGAATCTTTTTTTCCGGAGCTAAATTTGATTGAATTTGCTAAATTTGAAATTTGAATAAGTCGTAAAAAATAATCTTAATATATAGTTATTTTTAGAAATATTACAACGAATAACATTCACATTCAAAGCATTATTAGATTCACGAGAGACAGGCCGACGATGTATATCATACACCGAAGTTGAGTTTTATTATTTTTCCTGATAAATTCAATGTATTTTGTATTAAATTAGGTCTAAAAAAGTTGGTCTAAAGTCAATGTTTGCTATGAGATAAATATACTTGTTCCTTTTAATATCACTTAAGCTGATACTAATAACAATAATTGCAAACAGCTGTAGTAATTTTACAGCATTGTCTTCATCTGACGTTAAATGTCATTCGACAGAACAAAACCAAACACTGAATTACACTTTTTAAGGCGGTTATTTTATAATTTGATTACTCGAATTTTTTATACTTGCTCATAAAAAGATAACGCCCATTTTTTATAGTTATTGTTCACCATTTCACCAATGATCTTAACATAGCCCGAATGCCAATTATTAAAAAAAAATTTATTATCCAAAGAAAAACCACCCTCAAGTGGTTCATAAAAATAATAGTGAAATTTGTATAAATACTATGTATAGATATTGCAAAATTATACTATGTGTAGGTTATGTGTGTTTAATAACTTCGATAAACAAAACATTTTTAAAGATAATTTAATAAATATATTTTTACATAAGTAAACTTGACAAATTATTAAGTTATGCATAAATTGTAAGTTAGGGTCACGTTTAAAAAATAACTTGTGGATGATGTAAGAATTTCGACACACGTCCTAATTATGTGGTCATATATCCGCGCTTCAGGGTCCAATCAATTAATATAGCTATTTCAATAAACAAAGGTACAGAGTTTTTTTTGCAAAATACTCTATTTTTTTTTCAATGTTTACGAGTAAATCTAACACAAGTAACGACAATCATCGTTAATACGATGAAAAAAAACACTCAATACATTTCTCATGTTAGTGAGTATTTATTTATAAAGATTGAGTTGGGATTACTGATATTCGCAGAGCATAAGTCAATCGCGGTAGAAAAACACTTATATAAATGCAACAATTATAATAATTCCAGCTAAACTGTTATTTTTTAATGTGCTCCTTAATAAAGAAATATATATGTCTAAATAAATACTAGGATCAGAAATAGTGTTGTTGTTTACGTACCCAAAGCGTATTCATGTTGAATCGATATCACTCCAGGTCCGTCAACCTCGGAAACAGGTGACTCGTCAAGTGTCGCGGCAGTTGCCGTCGCGTCTCTTAAATACCTTTTGGAGAGATGAGCCTTCGTTAACTTGGCCGTCTAACCGCCGCGCCGCGTCAGGTCGTCACATAGCCCGGCAAGGTTACGCCAACGGGTTCACACTAGTCGATCAATTGAACACTTGACTCGTATACGCAAGAATTCGGACAAAAGGTATTCTTTTACTTAAAATAATTTCTTTGCATAAGACAAATTGAGTTCAGTTTTGGTTAATTTAAGGTATGTAGATCTATATAGACAGATGTACCAAATTATGAATATTTTTGGTATTTGAAACTACATATTTTATTCTTGCTTTGTGATTTTTTTTATTAAAATATTACGATGTCGTAATTTAATGATACTGGATAGATTAATCGTCGTTTAGTAGTACCTAGTTTTATCTCATTTTGCATATTTTTTTATCAATATTATTTATTATACATCATGTCACAGGAATAACACACACCCTCCCAATTGAAACACAAAGTTAAAATCGTAATACATACACTGAAATTATACTTTGATGATCTTAAGTATTTGTTGGTAAATACTCAATGTAACAATAGAGTAATGAATTATGTTGATAGAGTAAGAAATAAGAGTGTTAATGGTTATGTTTTAAATTGAAAATATAGTCATTCGTATTATTTTCATGGTAGGTACCTATATTATAATCAAGTAGTTTAGTTTATTGATATATTTCATTGATGCCTAACTTCATAATTCTCAACAGTATTGCTTACGCAGTTGAAACTATGTTTGTAAAAACTTTATGCCTTTATGATTACGGATTTCCTTTACTGTTTTGCCTTATCACCTGATTTTATGTTTCAATATAGTTTGATTTACGACGGAGACTGTTATTTTCTTGCTTCAATTTTTTTTAGAAAAATTAAAAAAATATTGAAATCGATTCAGTAGTCCATTCATAACAAACTACTTCTAGGGCGGCCGTTTATTATGTCACATGTAGTATATATGTATATGCGATTCAGGTAAATTGCAAATGCTTCATATTAAATATTATAGAACACCTTAAAAACAAGTTATCAAAATATTTACGACCTCGTGGATTTAGTAGCATCTTAGCTAACTTGATTGTCAAACCGCGGCTACTGAACTTAATACACGTGTGATGATTTCTTTAGTATTGAAATGAAGCTTGACTATGTGAAAACGCAGTATCCTCAATGATAAGATGATATGTCCCTTTTTGTAAACGCATGCTGTAGTTACGGAAAAGCTTATGTTATATTTATCTAGAGCCTCTAGAGTGTTAGTACCTCAGCGTTCGCGCGACTGTACATACTGTGCACTGCGTAAATTTAATCATTGAAATGACAATCGTAATTCTGCTAGCAGCTAGTACAGTAGGTCTCTTTAATCTGCCTCTTAGGAGTCATAGGTAACAATTAGCTCAATCTTAATTCAGGGCCTCGTCACATCGTATCAAAGCACCACATCACTCAAGTTATGTATATATACTGGCCAGAATACCATAAGGTCACACTTTGACTACTAACCCACACTGAGATACTTCTTCATGTGCCTCTCCAATTACTGAAGATTGGCTGTCAGCTTAGAATGTTCAATTTTGTTTCCAGCGAGGCGGAAAAGCTCTGTAGCACTCACGATGCTCGTCCAGTCTCTAATGTTGCGTAACCAAGATTTTTTTTCTACGCCCACCTCGTCCTTTCCTGGCGATCTTGCCCATCATTATAAGTTGCAAGAGTCCTTTTGTGTCTCATCATATGTCCCAGAATGTTTTTTGGTCTTTGTGTCTTTTTCACGATGCGATTTTGACGATGCGTTGCCCGTAAAGCTCAGTCGGTTCATATTTAAGGAATTTATGCTTCGACTATTTTTTGCCATTCCGTTTACTTTAATGCTGGTCTTTAACTAGTGATTCCGATGACAGCCGCTGTCTTTTGCAGTGCACATGTTTGAAATTAATGTTGGATTGGAATGCACAAATCTTCTCACTTTTTTGCCTAAAAAATATCAGTTTTTAGGACATTCTTAGAACACACTAACTATAGATAGACGACCTGTGTGGGCTGATAGGGCTACTATCGCTGCTACGTGAAGAAAATTGCGCTTATCTCAACATTTGGTATTGATATTCTTGGGTAAAGCGTGTAAAACCGTTGGTATCGAAGCTTTGCCTGTTTTATTGATGTGCTTCTAGTTTATCTCGAAATATAGCGTTATGCCGCAATTTCGATCGTGCACTACTCGTGTACACTATGAGCTGCTGACGATTTTTATACGACATTGTTGAGTTTAAGTACTCAATAATTGTAACGGACTATAAGATTGTATAAACTAACTGTGACTCGCGGCGTCGCGTTGTGCCAGTTATTTCTTCCCTCTTGTGAGTCGTATAGTGATATTATAAAGCCAATAATTAAGCTTAAAATATTCTTTTGTATCTATCTAGTAGTTCCAGAGATGTAGTACATTCAAACAAATAATCAAACTCTTCAGCTTTAGCCTCGGGCATGCCTGATAAGATGCCATTGATATTATTTGTTAGGTCAAGAGTATATATTGACAATAACATAATATATTACTTCAATATTGACTGGCATATTCCAATACGAAAATACAGCCCACCTCGGGCTACTGTTGTTTTCGTTTTCAATTATTGTGTTAACTAATTTAATCATTATTGAGAATAATTACGTCTTAAATACTAGAAGGTTGTCTCTTGCAGAGACACCCGATAACAAATCGGTTAAAAATAATATTGTTAACCGGTGTGAAAAGAGCAACTCTAGAGTTTCTTGCCCGTTCTTCTCTAGCGAAACTGCATTCCGAACTGGCGGTAGAGTAAAAAAATTGACTGAATCTAATGATGTATGTATAACATTATTTCATGGATACAATAAATATTTGATTTTGATTTACTATACTGTCCCGTAGGTAGGTATTGCTAGAATAAAACATTTACACGTAAAAAAAATTTGCATGGTAATGAGTGAAGTGCTTCGGGGCCGACAACAGTAATAGTGGTTCTAGTAACGCCAAGTAAATTATATTGTACATTTATTTATTTCCGATCTATGTACATTTCGCACACAAAACTAACATCGACTTTTTAAGATTCTATAATGAAATTATTTCTTTCGTTTTCTATTGTATTAACCCTATCCTGTTTTAAAATGGCTGCAGATTTATATATAATATGTCGGAGCAACATGAAAACGGATACTCAGCTGGACTTTTAAATAACTCGTTTTATTGTAAAATGTCTGTACCGCCACTTGTTTTGCTATTTTGCGGGTGAGTTCGAGTAGTTTATCGCGTGATCTCGCGCACAGAGTGGGGCACAATAGAAAATATCACAATAAAAGCCACCTAGTCATTTGTAGAGGAATTCCACATTCAATCTTGAATAGTTATAACTTAGTGTTAAATTAACGTAATGTGAAACTGTAATTAGTATCAGTTATAATAACTTAGATTGTGCTTGTGTTAAAAGAGCAACCATTAGAGTTTCTTGCCAGATTATTCTCCATGGATGACTGCATTCCGAACTGGCAGTAGTTTAATAAACTCTGTACTCTGAAGTGTTAACGTCGTGTTTTACTACCGAACTTCCTATTACAGGCTGTGCATCCTGACTATATCTGGAGATCGGAGAGGGATATGTAAGCCCTTCCACCGCCTCAGCCTGCGGTTATGCCTGGAAAATATATTATATGTATAACGGCGCGCGACATTATTGAATAATGAAAATCAGTCAATTTTGAGAATTATCCATTAACTTTATTAATGCTAAGGAATTATGGTTTTGTATTCGATTAAATACTATTTGTAATTAAGAGCGGGTAACCCCGAATGGAGTTGCGTCTGTCATACGTGCAAATGGCTGGTCAATTAGTTCTCTGGTTGACAGCGGTAGTGCGTTGTGTGATTCGCAAACCCATTTGCTCTAAATCGCTAATTATTATTGTAATCCCTAATTGTCTAAGTTATTTAAATGTCTGTATTATTAAAATATTGTAAAGTCAAGGCCATAGTCCACTTATTTAAACGATTCCTGAAGTTTAACGCCTACAATGGAATTTCGTGATACAAATTCACGAATAAGCAAGATGGAGCAGATCGGCTATCCCGACGTCCCGACATGTATATACCTTAATGTTCATTCCGAGCAATGACGTCATATCATGCATACCTTTTTGTGTAATTTGATAACTATCCCTTCTATCAGATTTGAATGGCTTCTCAGTAAAATGAGTATTTTGAAGTGCATTTACGTAAATCAATTATCCTGTTATTTTTCACGGCAATAAAATCGGCAACTGCAAGACATCAACAGGACAAGGCCTTAAATATAGTATATAGTCATTTAACATATACAGCTGAAAAAATAGACAAGATGATCCTTCGGCTCGGCTGATGGTGTTCATGCGCACCCATGAACAATACCAACATGGCTTCACTATGCTCATCAAGATGTTAATATCAAATCACATGTTCAGTAATTTCTCCGGTTTCAATATATCTTAAGCCAGAACGCAAGTATACTGCTAAGCGGCAGGAAAAACAAAGCGGTGGTAACTAGCCAGACAGACTTTTGTATACAAGTATCGCGCAGTCTAGTAAACAAGAAACGATTGACTATTTTCTCGATAAAGAAACATGCAATAGATGTATGTTCTGTGTTCATAAAAGAGACACGTAATGGTTGATCGCTTCGTTATTCGCTCATAATACTGGCGAGAACTCTCGCTCGGCGAGTTTTTTGGAATGATAAGCAACATTCAATCGACAAGACTCGCTTTCGCCAAGCAACAATAAGCAAGCAGATCAATCCTATCTGAGTGTTTGATGTGAGTATTCGCGTATCTCACTCTCACACTAATTCCAAACCCAAAGATTCAAGTACCTTACTACACAGTAACTTGTAGTTTGCCAACTTATCACTAGTTTCTCACTGAGATAAGCTATCTAGTGCTTTTTTAATTTTATTCTTAAGTTAACGGAAATGTTAATATACTGTTTACATTTAATAAATAAAGTCGGTGATAAACATTTTTTGTAAAGCGGTAGTGATACTGCTTTTGCTGCTACTGCTTCCACAACATTGATGCGATGCGGGGACCGTGAAGTTAAGACCGCTCTTTGTGCAACTTATAAAAATTGCATAGAGTTTCAAAAAATGCCTGAGAAGTCAGCTGTATCAATTACTATATAAAAATATATCTATATATTAATACGTGAAGGCAAATTTTTGTACCCCTTTTAAGCATATTGCGCGTAGTGTAATGTTTGGTATAGTCAACGCTTATATGGAAAAATAAAATTTATAATAATTTTAAATTATTATAATATGTGTTATAAATACATGAAATATAATAAAATAAAACATTCATTATTTACATTCTGAGTGTCAATGTCAAACACAATATAACACACGCTAATATGCTAATAGTATATATGCGTATTCACTCTCGCGGCAGGGCGCTGTACCGGCAGCAGTCTCCGCTCAGTGATTAATAAATTTTTAATCTTTTAAACTAATTACGAGCATTTTCTTTCAAAATAAATATATGACGCATGTAACCAAAGAAAAAAGAAATCATTATTTTAGGGGAAAATTCATATGAATTTCCATCTGTTAACTTAAAAGTTAGTTTACAACATGTAAAAAAAATTCGTAAATTTTATGAAAATATGAATATTAAACAATAAATCATGAAAATTTCATTAAGATTATAACGGTTGGGGGAAATCAGCATAGTGGTAGCTTAGGGATCAGAGAATAACATTAGGCTATTTTTCCCGGACAATGCACGTTTATATGGGATAGCAAAAGATAGAAAGATGTAATGCAATGAAATAAAAGATGTAAGCTCAAGATGACTTCAGGCATTGTATACCTTTTCTTTCAAAAATAACTTCCACGGGGGTAGAGCCATCGGCAACAGCTAATGTTTTATATTATTCATCGAATTACGATAAAAAATATTTGATTAATTTATTTCATTCATTTTGGTAGCTCATAATAAAAAGGTAAATTTTAAAGTAAAGAGAGAGAGAGTAAGATTACATAAATCCAAAAACTGACAGAACTTTTCTTAGACAGAAATGTTAACTGAATATGTTAAATGAATGTTTTTACTTTCGCGGAATATTATAAAAGATTTTATCTTGCCGGCTTGTTTGTACATTTTGTAAAGAAAAATAATAATAAATGACAGAAAGATTCAATCTATATTTATACTTATCACTAACTTGTAAATTTTTCATATGATTACAGTTTATCATTATGCTAAAATATTATTGATGTGGACATTACTATGATTTTTGGAATTGTTTGCTGATAATTCTAGTCTTTTAATAAAAATAACATGGATCCGGTGATAGTAATATTTATTATTAGAATTAAATCATTGATGAGCTAACTAGGTGTGTTATTTTTTACTCGTGATCGTCTCATATTATCAGACCGGTTCGATAATTTTTCGTGTACATGTCATTAGACGTATTATTATCTATCAATAGAAAAAGCTTTGCACGTTAGTTACTTTTCTTTTAGAATTAATTTGTTAAGTATTTTTGATCGCCCGTGTGCCTACACACATATACAATCTAATGTACGTGAGAGTGTTTGATTCTTGTTATTAAACAACTCAAATTACCGCAGAATACCTACGGTGGTACCTACTTACGACATATTATTAATAAAATCAACATAATTTAAGGTGGTGTTCACACATGATAGTTAACCGCAACGTTATTATACGCGGATATAGAAGCTTTGAAGACATCAACAGTTGGAGGGACTACGGCCGGTCAGGCAAAGCAAGCGCCTGACTGGGGATTTGCGCTAGATTAACACTGACATCGGTTCCTCTACAAGATACGAGTTATTAAAAAATACCTACACAACGTTAGTCTTTATACTACAATTTTATCATAAAGTAAACTTGCTATTTTATAAATAAACTAGACTAGAAGGGTTAAACTAGGTGTATATATTTGTGTAAACTACACCATAATTTAATAAAGATGAAGATATTATTTAAACGCGCTAAGATAATCCTTGGAATTAGATTTCTTTTCGAATTTTATGACGTACAAGCAGTTGCCCGCGGCACTACCATTGTGGTAGTTATTTTTGAAAGAAAATGTATACAATCCCTGGAGTCATCTAAGATTCTTACATCAGTCTATATTTTGCTATCCGATAGAAACGTATCTCTAATCCCTAATCTTCCACTATGCAAAAAATCATGTAGATCCTTTGCTCTGTGAAAACAAAAAACTATCCCGCAGGAACTGTACATATTTTAGGGCATAAATTGAAAAAAAATCACAATCGGGATCTGTAAGTCATAAAAATTATTATTATTTATTTCACGCAAAATCGAGTAAATTATTCAAATGTGCAGACAGACGCTACATATTCATATATCAGTATAGATTATTAATCTGCAAAATCTTGCACATGGATCCTCGTAAATATAAATAAATATCATTATTAGTTTAATTATTTGCCTAAAATAATTAATTTCAAAACTAAAATTTCATAATTTAACTATAACACCTTCCTGTGGTATTTAAGGTTTGTGGTATGCCCTGTCAAGTTATTAAGGAATACTTAATATTAATTAATAATTTAATTCAATTAATTCCTTTTAGTTAAGACGTATTTTCTGATTTGTCTTTATAAATATTCATTATTAGTGTAATATGTTATAAATGTAAATTTCATTGTTATTTACCTGACCTCATTGCAAAAGGAGTCAGGGTCAAAAATTGTTCTTAATATTCGCAATATCTTTGGAAAAATCATATGTAATAACAATCGAATATGATAATTATTCATTTTGGTAAAGGAAATAGCAAATTACTCAGCTGTACCAGCTTCAGTGCTTATTAGGCAATTTTACCTTTGTTTTCCAAAATAAAATAAATCGCTTTATAGTACTTGTTTTTTTCGCAACAGGAACAAGATACAACAGGTTTCAGATACTCGCTTATGTCATATTGGTCGTGCTGAACCATAATATTTTCGGCGTATAATAAAAAAAAATTAATTAGAATTAATTAATTAGAATTCCAGGAGACAAGCTTTTTTATTGGAAATTTCCTCCTATTTTCAAGTATTCTTAAATTTTAATATTTTTTAAGTTATTAACGAAAAACGAATTTTTTTTTGTGCTAATAGAATGCTCGAGAAACATTTTTCTAGACGGCATTCCGAATCAAATGAGCTATCGCACATATTTTTAAGAGCTTAAACAAGAATTAACCTGTTTTTGAACTTGTTGACTGGACTAAACTGCAGTCAGCAGTCAAGAAGAAATATAGAAGCGTTTTATTTCATAAAGATAAAATACGCATAGTTTGCCACAGCTGGGATAGTTTAGATTATATCATATTTTGTCATGAAAATTTCATATCAATAACGAAAGCTTGCACAAAAAAAATATTAATCCATGTCATAATTTGCCGAAATTATATTAACAAAATACAATAATTAAGTTATTTATTAAAATGAATAGTCGATAAAAATAATCAGCATAAATCTAAAGGCGTTAATTTACGAGCACCAAGTTGTAAATAGAAGTATAGGGGCGCGGCCGCCGTGGCGCTGGAAGCATAAAGATCTAGGTTATATTTCAGTTACTGTCCCTACTAACAATATACCATAGGACAAGATGCTTTGAAAATAACTAAAGTAAACAAGTCTTGATATATTAATATCAGTAAATTTATTCACCCTGCGAACAGTATACACAGCGGAACTAAGCTTTGCAACAAAAGTCGCCAAATTAAAATAAAAAATAATTATGAAAGTTCGTTAAGTTTCGTTTGAAATAATATTTACCTACAGTTTACTTATGCTTAGAGATATCATCAGATATTTAAAACGAGGAACCAGTTTATCGAACTATGCCTAATTTATCAATAAAACTATGATGGGTATTTACGAGATTTACGAACATTACAAATTAAGAGATCGGTGACCTTATGAATGCCTTGTATTTAAGGCTGAGATCTATAAACCCAACTTATGTGTTTCTGTATCAGACTTCAAAATGATCAAAGTTAATTTTACAAAGATGACGTGATAATATTCTATTCACAATTTAATTTTCAATAATGGACATTATTTGGTCATAAATAATTTACAAATTACTTGTAGCGAAAGTAAAGAAACGAAATACATACTCATAATTAATATTTTTATTTCGGGCGGTGAGAAAACTGGGGAATATTGTGATATTTCTCAGCTATTTTTAATTGGGCTGTTATTTTCATTGTAGTTACATCAAGTTTGCTTTATAGTTCTTTGGCTTAATATCACTTAGGTACTTAGTATATAGAGTGGGAAACATAATCTATATATTTAAAACACAAAAATGTTTATACGTACCCATGTGCATTATAGACTTTGAAACCACTCAACCTATTTCAATGAAATTTTGTGTATGTGTGTGGTTGGGTCCAAGTTAAGAGATAGGACAGTTTTAGATCCGATAGGTGGCGCTGTTGTCGATATCTGAATTTCTTATTTTTCCAACGAAAATTCGGTCCACAGAGAAGGCGGGTTATGGCAGGACGACATCTGCCCAGTAGCAGTGAATATAACTAAAACATAAGTGTGTGTATTTAGATGTATATACAGACGAGAAATGTGATTTTAAATTCTTTTTATCCTCGTGTTCATAAAGGTTCCATTTAGCGGGGCGGGACAGCGTTGCTATGCAAAGTAAAGGATTTCTCTTTGCCTTCCTCTTCGCAAGCCACGCCTCTCAATCCTCTCTCTCTCTCCGCCTCTCTGGCGTATAATTAATTTCCTATGAAATTTCATTGTGTATGTTTCTGATTTGCGATTTGTCCATTTTCGTTACCAATTGCTATCTAGAACATTAAACTTTATGACATAAAATACCAAAACACAACTACTATCCTAAAATTTATAAGTGTAGATATTGTTAAATTATCATTGGTAACTCTAGGTAAGTACATATTGAGTAATGTTAATGTACTATAATATATTTTTCATTTTATCAATTATATTACGTGGCTTTCATAGCTTTACTTGCGACTTAATGTTTTTAATTGTTTTGTCAGTCTACGAATATACGTCTCATTGTATAGTTGTCAAGTATTATTCATCCCAGTGACCAGGCTATTCCCCATATTTATCAGTCATGATGTTACTTGCGACGGCATTTGTACTGTCTCACTTACCTGTAATGGGGTTGAAGATGCCGATGACTAACATTATGCGTTATTGCTATGGACTGCTCTACTCAGACTGTTTTCATATTTACGTTAAACGTAAAATATTACATTAATGCTACTTAATTAACAAACATTGCAACTTGCTCTCATCAAATGTAATCGATATTGGGTTTTTCTATTTAGAAATACTCAGTATCAGCCCGGAGTCTGGAATTGTGCCCGGTATGGCGATAGGCTCACCAGTCACCCCCTATCACATTATGGGACCGTAATAAATTTGGCGAAAAGTGGGTGTACTGGTGCGCCTCTCCCTACCCCTTCAGGCGTGAGTGTATGTGGATATATGTAAAATAGTCCAAGTATTGGAAACCAGTTTTGAAAAAAAAACGCTAGAGTTTCTCGCCCGAACTAGTATATCGGTAGACTAAAAAAGAGTCTAAGTGTTGTATAACATTTTTAGATTCCAACAAATGTTTTTAATTGATTTGATTTATATTAGCTATTGTACAGAGCTCACCCATTATTATTTGTGACTATTTATTACTATAAATAGTCACAATATGCAAGTTATACTTATAAATATGCAAGTTTTTCAAGCAGAGAAGAGCACGGTATAACTAGATATCGTTCACCGATCATCGCCGACATTACACATACATATACACTCTCGCCTGTAATCCCCGAAGGGGTAGGCAGAGGTAACCAGTACACCCATTTTTCGCCTAATTTATTTCGGTCCCATAATGTGATAGGGGGCGAGCCGATAGGCCATATATCGCCATACCGGCTATAAAAAAATTCTTCTCCTATCTGGGTCCATTTCTTTACAATAAAATCGATCAATTTATCGACATAGTTCCTTTGAACCTAACTCAGTGTAAGCTTAAAGCTAGGGAGTATATCCACAGTTTAAGCTATGATCAGACAGAGGACCTAGTTAGGACATCATAGTAGCTACTTCATACACACACTCTTTCATTCACACAATCACTTTCACTATACTCACAGAGAGGTCAATCTACTCACCCACCGTAAACCTTAACTCAATCTTGAGATGAACAAACACAGGGTTGACTGTATATACGGTGTTGGTATAAATTAATTATTACTTTTAATTTTTATTACTTTAAGTTATATTTGTCTTTACTTTTATTGTTTTTTTTTATTATTATTTTTTGCTTAAATTGCTGTTTTACTACGGAGGAGCACTGATGTCTGAAATACAGATTCTGAATCTAGTTCAGACACAGATGCATATGTTGTATATTTGCAAGCATTTTATATTGAAAGTAAATAAATTATTATTATATTATATATTATTATAGACCACTTAGATTGGACTATAGCAAATAATAGATACACTTTACATTTACATTCCATAATAAATATCGTATATAGTGGTAAGGATCCTTTTGTATAATTTACAATTTATTGACATAAAAATATACCTTGAAGTTTTGCTCATCAAAAAAAAAAGACAACGAAAAAATTCAGAAGCTTAGTTTTTTCGCGATGTTTAAGTTAAAACTTCGAGAACACGCCCTTGACATCTGCTGATTATCACTTAGTTTTAATGTGAGCTGCGGAAATTCCGGCAAATTTATTATCACGCCTTATCCTGATCAAACCGCAAATGTTATTCATTAAATTCATTGATTCATGTAAGAAATGTTTTGTGTAGTTATTGTTTCGTCGAAAAGATAAACTTTGTTTATTGTTCTCCTGGTTATAAAAATAAGAGTTTTAAGAAAGAAATATAATGACGAGTTCATACAGTTTTGCAGCATGATGTTAGCATATAAAAAGTTAGTTTCTTATACCATATATATGGTACGAGCAATTTTTTTGTGATTCTTTTATAACAAAAGAGAATACATATATACATATACACTCACGCCTGTAATCCCCGAAGGTAAGCAGAGGTGTAACCACAGTACACCCAATTTTCGCCGAATTTCGGTCCCATAGTGTGATAAGGGGCGAGCCTATTGCCATACCGGGCACAGATTCCAGACTCCGGGCCACAACTGAGAATTTCTAGATAGAAAAACCCAATATTACTTTACCCGACCCGGGGATCGAACCCGAGACCTCAGCGCAGCAGCAATCGTAACGCTTGCGCACTTACAACTGCGCCACCGAGGCAGTCAAAAGAGAATATTTTCAGAATAATAAACTGAATAATATTCTCAATGTTTTTAATGTGAACTTTTTTGGCGTCTCTCGGTTTCAGGCAGTCGGATTTTTAATTATTTAAATTCGCTCTTGGATAGCCATTTGAAGCTAACGTGGTTCATAAGTGACGCAATATCTGCGCTCAACACATTGAAACATAAAGAATACTAAGAAGAGTTTGATTATTATGTAGGCATTTCTGACGAGTCAGAATCAGAATAAATTTCTTAATAATCTCTGTTATTTCCCTGCTCGCGCTTAAATTTAATGTGGATATCATTTAATAACGCCTGGTCAGTGGTTTTTACATATTTTTGTTATTGCTGGGAACCGCTTTATTACTGTCACGCGCTCCGTAGGGTAGTTGAATAGTGAGAATAAAAGGATTTTACTAGATTAGTCGGTATTACGACCCAGCACCCCCCTCGACCGGATTATGGCTATCCGCTAGCCCCTATGTACACCCCACCCGACACTACCAACTAAAATCCCGCGTTGGCTTTCTTTGGCACTTACGGAGCGGTCCCGGGGTATCCTAAGATAGATTAGGATAGGGTAGTTTCCTGTGTTTAATTTTGTACGTTATTTGACATGCAACCGAATATAATACGCAAAAGAAACTATTTTGCGAAAAACAATCTAAATTGCTTGAAAAATAAGGTCACAATATTTATTTTAAACATTGGTATGAGCAAAAATGGGTGCGTAGTGGGAACATATCACTATCTCCCTCGCATAACGGCTCAGTAAGGACCATTCTAAGAGGTGACGTAACGGCTTATATGGTGCATTCTTTTACTGTCATTTTACAATAACCCCACCCCTTCCAGCAGATTTGAATGACGTCTAATTTACTTATTTTTGTTCGGATTCATAAAATTCTTTGTATAGGTTTTAGCTAATATAACTTGTGTATCATTGGAATATATTCATTACATCATATTAGGTATATTTCACTATTAAACTTTTTATGTGTATTTTTATATTAAAATGAATTCCAAATAATGTCCGTATTTGTAAAATATTAGTATAAACTAGTTTTGTAGTAACGACTCTCATTTCATACGGCTATCTTATCCGTGACTTCACGGTCGCCATTTTAATTTGCATATTCGCACACTATGATGACAAAGTTTATTAAAATTAACATTGTTACTTATATTTAGCTTCGTAACACCAAATTGTTATTTAAAATATAATATATCACCAGCTCTACCATCGTGAATTTCTGTTACTTTGCTGTGCTCTACATATTGCGCGACAGATACCGAGAGATCTCAAATATAAGAATGAGAGGGAAAGTCTTCTCTCACCTCGTGTGGTCTCCTATGTATATCTGTCTTAATTATCTGGCATGGATGGACCGCGCTGACCCATTCGGTGAGAAACCCCGATTAAGTTGCGAAGCGGTTTTTAAAAACATTACTGTGGCATTGGACGCCAGATGATCTGACGGCAATCAGTAGTAGTGGTCACCGTTTGAAAATCGCAGCCTATAAGTCGCTGTCGACCGTAAAAAATACTTTGATAAGTTGAAATAAAACTATTTTTTACGGATTCTATCGCGGTTTATTTAACTTTAATATCCCGACGTTTCGAAAGCTTTACAGCCCTCATGGTCACTGGGCCACATAGCTGACGTCAAACACCGACGCTCCACGAAGTTTGCAGTTGCTGAACATTCTGAAGAAGGCTCCAATCATTATCTTCGATTCGACAAACCAAAGATCCTTGCCAAAGAACAACGATTCCTACCTAGGATCATACGCGAGGCTATTGAAATTAAAAAAAACATCCAAATTTCAATAGAGAAGATGGTTGGAAGCTAGCACCAGCCTGGGATCCAATTATACATTTAATGAAATCGGAACCCAAAAGACCAGCTGCCAGACCTCAATACACTGTGAGCTCCTTCTGCGTAGATCGGACTACAATAAATAAAAATTAAAAACAACTATATGGAGGGTAGAAACACTGCACTATACTAGCGTGACGACATACAACTCAGTCCGCCCAGTGACTATGAAGGCTGTAAAGCTGTCGAAACGTCGGAATAAAAAGGTAAAACAAACCGCGATAGAATCCGTAAAAAATAATTTATTTCAATGTATAACATAAGAAATCATTACTTTGATAAGCCTTATCTGATATATTTGCATGGAGTTGAGGAATCATCATGGTGAGAATAATTCAGAGTTACATGTGTGGCGGTGAAATGATCGACGAAAATGCACAGAAGCGTAAGTAGATGATTCCACACAGAATTTATAAGGTTTTCTGCGGTGTTAAGTGCGTCACGAAAGTTCATCATTATAATCTTTAATAGTTGCTCAGAGCATCCCTAATGGAACAGACGAATAATATGAATTCAGAGAAACATGATTAGGAAGATATTAATTCAGAATGCCGGGGATTGCATGCAATAAATTAACTATCCCAAACATATTTTGGTTTTTTAGGATCTCTCTCTCAGAATAGTACTGACGAGCGTTTTGAATTCCAGATCGGAAGTTTATGAATATATTATAACAATAATTTTATTTTATCATGAATTTTGTCGAATAAGCATGCATCGGAATCAAAATATGAGTAACTAGCTATTGCTCGCGGTTACGCCCGCGTGGTAGTTATTTTGGAAAGAATTTTTTTTATTCTTTTTTACCTTTAAAAAAAAGGTATAAAATCCATGGTGAATTTTTAAACTATTACTTTCTAAATTATGCTATTCCCTAGAAACCGTGCATTCTGCATCCGGGATAAAAAGCCATTCACAGACCTTTCAACTAACATGCAAAAAAATCATGTCGATCCCTTACTCTGTGAAAAACAAACCCATCCCTCGGGTACCGTAAATTTTTCCGGGATAAGATATAGTCTATGTGCTGTTCCATACTATAATCTATCTCTGTGCCAAATTTTCAACCAAATCCGTTCAGCTGTTTAAACATCCATTCATCCAAACATTCGCATTTATAATATTAGTGCGAGGAGTATGATACTGTCTTGGTTTTTGTACTGTGCTATGGTAATTACATTCCAGTTTTTAAGACATGTGTAATACGGCAAGCTGCCACAATTCAACTATTAAATTCAGTTTACGATTTCAGATATGTTTTCCAACTCTGTGAAGCTTGCCTTACGTTGCTGCGATGATATATTTTAGAGGCAGTGGGATCATCGTTTCATTACGAAGGAATAGTATTCTTTGTATTTCTTCCTCTATTATTGAAACTTAAGGCCAGCGCTAGCCTAATATAGAAAATGAAACAAAGTAATTAATCAAATAATTTCTTGAATTTGATATATTTTTCCAGTTTATAGTATCGTGCATACGTGTAAGATGCATAGATAGAGGAGGAGGAGATATAAATGGATACCTAAAATATTTTGAAACCTTGATCATTCTGTAGGATAAATACCCGATGTAGCATAATTTACTTTATAGTACTATATACCACGCCAGTAATAGCTAAGATACCATGAATGAATGTGGATGAATAATCATCACATTATTAAGTGGCCCATTTGGCTTTACCCTGTGAAAAAATTACATAACGAATTTTAATCGGCACTTTATAGCCTATAAATATGAAGATTAATATAAAGTGTTTTATTTATACTTTAACTTGATTAGATTTCTCATTGACATTAACACAGGGCCTGCTACGAACTACTCAATTAAAAAAACATTCATAACCTATTATAACATGTAGAATATAACATTTTAAGAGCAATAAAAGAAAGTCGACGTATCTCATTCAGAAATTTAATCAGTAAGAAAACATGCTTTATAATTTTCTTACTGATTCTGAATACATTTAATACTTTAAAGTTGATACCAGCTCAAACAGACGGACCGACAATTCTTAAAATGTTTATTATGTGCTTATTCCATGTGATATTTTTGTTATAAATGTATGTACAACGTATAAAACTACAAGTGACACTTACAATTTTATTATGACGAATTAATAACATGGTTGATGAGATTTTAGTAATATAATTAACTAGCTGTTGCTCGCGGCTCCGCCCGCGTGGAGGTCATCTTTGGGAGAAAAAGTATATTATGCAAAATACGAACTTGCATGCGTTTAACTTAAAAAATGAAGGATTTTCATACTAACTTTCATCCCCTATTTTACCCCCTTAGGGATGATTTTGAAAAAAAATGTGAAACACGTATTTCTTTATTTCCTACCAAAAGCCTAAATATGAATTTCCAGATCTCTAGGTCAAGGAATTATGGATTTCCCATACAGATTTTGAACTCCTATTTGACCCCTTTCAAGGCTGTTTTTTGAGAAAAAAGATAGCCTATGTCCTTCTCAAGGATATATTCTAGCTCCTTACCAAATTTCATTACAAGCTGGTCAGCCGTTTAGTCGTGAAGAGGTAACAAACAAACAAACAAACAGAGTTACTTTCGCATTTATAGTATTAGTATGGATTGGTATGAGTAATGTATGTGTGCGTGGCGGGAATAGCTCACTATCTCCCTCGCACTACTATTTTTTTTTGAGTGCCTCGATAGGCAGATTATTTAGTAAGTATATAGTTATTGTAGTTTATAATTGAGTAATCTTACTCAAAGAGTAATATCTACCGATTCAAAGCAATGTTGGTATTTATGTAATAACAATAGTATGATGATGGAGAGATTTTATAATTTCTGGAGACAGACAGCGACTTGAAACTGGTCTCAGACCATAGATCATTGATAGTTACTTGGAAATCCATATCCATACCAATACTATAAATTCGAAAGTAACTCTGTTTGTTTGTTACGTCTTCACGACTAAACGGCTGAACGTATTATAATTTGGTAAGGGAATAGATTATATCCTGGAGAAGGACATAGGCTTTTTTCTCAAAAAAAACAACCTTGAAAGGGGTCAAATAGGAGTTCAAAATTTGTATAGGAAATCCATAATTCCTCGACTCTATATGTAAATTCATATTTAGGCTTTTGGTAGTAAATAAAGAAATACGTGTTTCAACGTTTTTGGTAAATCATCCCTAAAAGGGGCAAAGTGAGGTTAAGCTTATGGGGTACTAGCTGTTGCTCGCGGCTCCGCCTGCGTGGAGGTTATATTCGGGAGCAGAAGTACACAATCCAAGGAGTTGGCTTCTGCACTGAGGCACCTGTAGCGATTGTTCATTAGATTGTTAGATTGCTTCAAAGAATACCTCACAAGTTTAACCTCACTCTGCCCCTTTTAGAGATGATTTTTCAAAAACGTTGAAACATGTATTTCTTTATTTCCTACCAAAAGCCTAAATATGAATATACATATCCCTAAGTCGAGGAATTATCTATTTCCCATACAAATTTTGAACTCCTATTTGAAACCTTTCATGGTTGTTTTTTGAGAAAAAAGATAGCCTATGTCCTTCTCCAGGATATAATTTATTCCCTTGCCAAATTTCATTACAATCCGTTCAGCCGTTTAGTCGTGAAGAGGTAACAAACAAACAAACAAACAGAGTTACTTTCGCATTTATAGTATTAGTATGGAAGTATGGATATGGATTCTTTAGATGCAATCTCAAGATTCAGGCACAACACCTGAGAGGCTGGACATTCGCTACGGGTGCCTCAGTGCAGAAGACAACTCCTTGGATTGTATACTTCTGCTCCCGAATATAACCTCCACGCAGGCGGAGCCGCGAGCAACAGCTAGTACATAATAAAATAAGGGTAGTTCTCTATATTTAGCAAACACGGCTAAAGCGTAGACACTGATGTCTCAAATAAAATTGCAGATTCGTATTATATCACTACTCTACGATTGTAAAATAATATAGCCAAATTGTTTTTTTACATTCTTTCCACGAATTAAGGTAATTTAAAATCTCCACTTTATTCGTTAAAAATAAAACTGATTACTAATTCCGAACCGGTCGTATAGTTCATTAATTCATATTTCTATCGTCCAAGAGGTCGTGAAATAAAAGTAAACAGAGACGGAATATATTTTTTTTCGTATAAATTGATAAGGCAAAAATGTTGTTTGAGTATAATATTGATGTGTTGCATAATTATTAACTAATAAAAATAGAACAGATGAAAATATGTATAAGAAAGAAAGGGAAATAAAATTTAAATATTAACATAAATTTAATAAAACTCGGACAAGTGGGATTACAACACGCACTATAAGAGGGTTCTGCATCAATAGGCGGTAGCCGCACAGGCAAGAGCTGAAGCGCGATCTACACTTGCGCGAACCGCGAAACGCGTTTCACTTTTCTAGAGGATTCGTGACAGGCCTTGAATTTTTGTTCTTCGATAAAGAATGTACGATCTGCGATCCAATCCACTATCCACCACGTGGAATGTACTTCGTAACGCCTTTAGCACGTAATTCTTACTATAAAAACAACTTTGGTGAAAATTAGTTCCAGACTCAATATGTGAACAGGTTCACTTTCTTTACATTTTGGACGAAACTTGTATAATTTGTCTATATAAAACACCAATATTGTTTCTACCTATGTCCGTTATAGACTTTGAAACCACTCAACCGATTTCAATGAAATTTAGTGTAAGTGTGTAAAGATAGGATAGTTTTAGATCCGATAGGTGGCGAGATCTGAATTTCATAATTTTTCAACTTTCAGAATTTGGTCCACAGAGAAGCCGGTTTATGGCAGGACAACGTCTGCCCGGAACCAGTTGTAATGGTATAAAACTAATTTTACGGATTTTATCGCGGTTTATTTTACTTTTTTAACCCGAAGTTTCGAATGACGGCGAGGAATTTGGAGCTTGTTGTACTGCAAGCAATATTTGCTTGCCATGTTGCAGCACAACAGTCAGATGTTTCTCATCACAGATTCCTTGTGCTCTCTGAACCAAAGATTTACCCACGGTAGCTAACTGTTTAATATGGTGGTGAAATTCACCATTGAGATATTTATCTGTACGGGTCTTTTTTTATATGCCTTAAAGACTGACGAGGAAGGATTACGGATAACTAAAACATCTAAGAATGCAAGATAATTATTTTGTTACAACTTTATAGTAAATTGTATTTTATTATTAATGAAGTTAAGGTGATCGAAAAATGCATGCTTGGTTAGATGGTAAACTTGTGAAATTATCATTTACATACCGCTTCTAAGATCTTATTGGAACAAGGGCTGGGCTTCGGGCTGTCTCTTTAAAATCCTGCATGAAAGGATATTAAGATATTATACTTATATGCCAGCGACTATTGGAGACACAGGTTAGCCTGTTCTAGCTACAGCATCCACTTGTACGTAGAATTGATTATTCCACAACACGTAGCTAGCTAGATGTAAAGCAATGGTTGAGCAGTTCTGCATAATTTTCTTAGAGACAATTTTGATGCAGTCTTGTACAGGTAAACTTGTGCAAAATGACTGGTCATCAAAACTGACGAATTACCATGGTTTCAATGGCCAAATAGCTCTGAATCCTTCACATCGTCTGGGTGTTGAAAGCACTTTTACTGCCAATTTATAGGTTGGTGTGTCTGTTCTGACTCACGATGGGAGGAGCATTTGCCTGGCGTATTTACGGTAACCCATACAGTTCCGGAGGTTTTAAATGAGTAAAGGTTATATGTAGGTTTAACGTGCCGAAGTACTTACTTATCAAGGAGCTGGTAACCTTTAAATCTTTATTAGTGGTATTTTGACCTTTTTATAAGTCCTTTCGTCCGACAGAACTTGTTCAATTTTATTGTTATAAACTGTGTATCCATTACTACTGTCTCATTTCCTTGATCGGTACGGAGAATATATAGTCAAGTCGTTCTTTGATCGCAGGTTCTTTAAACCTATATAGTTTTCGTGTTTTGGAATATTTAGTTTCGGCGTCTGCTTTTAATATAGTGTATTCAATGTGTGATATTCGCGTAAATTATATAAGAAATCATTATAAATATTTTGTCAGTATCTTATTTAGGTCTTATAGCTTTTGCCCACGGCTACGCCCTCGTGTTGGTTATTTTTAGAAGAAAAGGTATAAAATCCATGGAGACCTCTTAAGCTATTACATCTTCCTGTATGATGCTATCCCGTAGGAACCGTGCATTTTCTGGTATAAAAAGTAGGCCTCAACTAACAATATGCTCTGTGTAAAACAATAACGAAACTATCCCACGGGAACCGTACATTTTGCCGGGATTAACGTAGCCTATGTGCTATTCCAGACTATAATCTATCTCTGTGCCAAATATCAACCAGATCCGTCGAGCGGTTGTAGCCTGATTGAGTCACAAACATCTATCCATCCAAACATTCGCATTTATAATATTAGTAGAGTTATTGATAAATCCCTGATAAAAGAATTAATATAATCTTTCATCCCTTATTTTACCCCCTTAGGGGTGCAATTTCCAAAAACCCTTAGTGGATGCTTACGTCATAAAAGGTACCTAATTTCAAAATTTCAAGTCTCTAACCCCAGCCGTTTAGGCTGTGCGTTGATCGATCAGTCAGTCAGCCAGTTTCTTCTTTTATATATACAGATTATCCATACTTTTAAGTCTTGTGATGGTTGTAAATACGTGAGCTGTTGCTGTATAATATTGAACATTATTAAATATTGTATTCATGAGAAAACATAAATTTGAGTCGGCGATAATTAATCATTGTTGCTAATTACCTACATACGTAGATATTGCTATGACTAATTTAAACAACACAATGTTGTTTTTAAGTTTAATAATATTTTAAGTGTCATCTATTATTAATCACCTCATTATATATTATTATGTACATAGACTGCTCTCCCCTTTTTATTTTCCCTTTTAAATTTTTTTCCATTCCATGGTAGTCGTGAAAAGAGGGCTGAGAGCGATAATACCGCCACTTGTACTTTAAATAATTATTTGAGTGTTTGGTTTGTATTTTAGTGTACAATAAAGAGTATTAATAAAATAATAAGTTGTATAGTGTTTTGCAAAATCGGTTCAAGTGACAACTTAACCTAGGTATGTTTTGATTCAATTCTATAAATGTATCACGAGAACGCAATTGTCAAATAAATGATGAAAAAAGGCTTTATACATTATTTTCGATTAATAAAAATTAAAACTGATATTATTTCCAAATAATTTCGTACTAGATACGTATGACGTGTTATGTGGGGCTAACTGTATCAAATAGAATTAAATCTATTTAAATGAAAAATTGTTTCTATCTACATAATATGTCCGATAGAGACTTTGAAACCACTCAACCGATTTCAATGAAATTCAACTGGTAATCCAACTTAAAAGATAGAATAGTTTTAGATTCCGTATCGTCGAGATCTGAATAGCATAGCATTACAGAAACCTTAATATAATATTAAAAAGTCATGATAATGCTGTACTATTAATTATGAATGCATTCTGACATAAATTTTACAGGATTGTAGATATAGTTGTTTAGTTGAATTCTAAGTCGTTTTGTTTATATGTGTTAATTAATGTGTCAATAAATTAAAAAATAGCCCATAGACTTGGTCTCCATTCCTTTCCTTAAATGTCAACTGTCCGATTTCTTCTGATGATGGTGTTGTTCTTTGGTGATTGTTAGCACTTACCGAAAGTTACCATTGCTCCTCACTTGCGTTTTACAGTTTTAAAGATTTGTATGATGTTATGTATTTTGGTCTTTTTGGGCCGTGCGCTTTCGTTATACCTACTACAAACTAGGGGCATTTTCAAGGTACTTCAGCGGAGAGAACTCCGAGAACTCAGAAGGGATTTATAATACGTAAATGTATAAAGTGTGTTAAATAAATTCGTGAGTACTTATCGTTAACGGTAGGCAGCGGCTTTGCTGTGCCCTGGCATTGCAGAAGTCTATGGGCGGCGGTGACTACTTACCATCAGGTGGCCCGTCTGCTCGTCTGTCTATCCAGGAACTAAAACGACTACCAGAAACTACAATCTCACAAGACCCAGCCCCGAATTCACAAATGCTTGGGGATCACACAAACATATAGTGTGTCAGTGGAGGATTCGAATTCGTGCCATCTAGTTTTTCAGACATATATATAAAATTATGTAAGATACTAAAAAAGTCTAAGAACGAAGCAATTTTGTATTCAACATCAGGATCTCTAATGATTTTTTTAACTGTTGGCATATTTCTTACAGTGGAGAAATGCAACGTTACTAATAGTGCCGATGCTTATCACTTCAAAACTGTTGCATTAAACATATTTGTTTTTCAACTTTACTGATATATTTCCATGTGTGCGTTTTGATTTACGAAAAGCTTTTACTTATATCTCCATTAATATAATGCTTCCGAGTGTCGGGAATTGACCAGTAGGTACTGAGATTAAGAAATACGAAAATACTGGGAATGAAATAACTATGTAATTAAAAACTTATACGTTATTGAGCTATTCGTTTATCCATAATACGTATAACAATATATTTTGTAACGAAACTTTATATTTGCGTCAAACTAGTTTATAGGATCCGGGTTTGAACGTAGTCGCGCCGCCTTTATGTCTATGTGTGATGAATATCACATTCACGACCAAACATAAATAGACATTTAAACATTATTAGCTGCTGTCGAATATCCGTTTGGCTTGGTATATGGTTTTTTGGGGATCCGTCTGTAGATACTTTGAATGAAAAACTCTAAGTGAAAAACGGAATATTTCTGGTTTACCTCAGTGAGTCTTGTATGTTAAAGATTTGTTTTTCATAAAATTAAGTTCTGTTGTAATAGTAAGTTAAACTATGACGTCATACTGCAGTAAAACAATGTTTTTGTGTAATGACAAATATATATGTAATTTATCCGTTTTTCTTACCTGTAACATCGTGATCTAACAATTTCGTTATTTTGGTAAAATCATCTTAAAAAATAATAAACAGCTTAATAATTAGTGATCGTATAGATTAAATAATAAGTCCAATATTTGTTAATTGCTTCTATATATAAATATTATAAATTATACAAGCTTTTTCACGCAGCTTCTCATGAATGTGATGTGATTACGTTTATCAAGAGTATGATCTTACTGCTAGGAAATCATTTTTTAGGCGTTTTTGAAACACAACCATCCGAAATTTTCGCAATGTTCAAACATTTCTGATGTTTATCGGAACATACAGACAGACAAAAAAAATGTTTTGATTTATTAATATCGTATATAAACTTTCATATGCATTTATTAAAGAGCTGTTATGTTTATTTTAAAATAGGCACTTCAATTTTATTTATTTGTATAGATTAATTAATGATTAAATTTAATATCTACCTTTTGGTGATAGTTTGAGGGAAAATCGCGCATTTTTTCTGGCGTCACCCTTAGTTTAGATGTATAAATACATCGATTATTAGTTAAAAGGTTAATAATTTATTTAATTTGTATATTTGCTTGTGTCCCCGAAGGAGGTATGTAATTAGTGAATCCATTTAACAGAGGTTATTTCTATGATATATGATATGATATGATGTGACCTTATCGCCTTATCGCCATTTCTGGTACAAATTCCAATACGCGCCAACTTATGTCTTCAAATCAAAATTTCTAATCTGTATATATATAAAACACAAAAATTGATTCTACCTAAATATACACTCACGCCTGTAATACCCGAAGGGGTAGGCAGAGACACACCTCTGCCTACCGATGTTGAAAGTTGGTGTGAAAATACTTTCTATATTAATGGTATACTCATTTTTGTGTACATAATAAGTTGAAAAACCACAACACAAGCATAAAAGATTACAAATTAAAAATTGTAAAATATCATAAGAATTTTAACAACTAATTATACCTACCTATATAAACAAAACTACGTAAACATGCCAGACAAGACTCGAGTATTTTTTCCAACGTTGAAGCGAGTACTGATGGAAGGTAGTGTCCACTCTCTAACTTTTAAGGTTTCTAAAATATTGAGTCTGCGCACACTTACCCGCTGCGCACACTTGCCCCACATGATTATACACATTTTCGTGATAAAAAGTAGGATTTGTTATTCTCTAATCCCTAAACTGCCACTAGATGCAAATAATCGTATCGATCCCTTGTTCTGTGAAAAACATAAAACTATCCAGCGGGCACCGTACGTTTTTACGGGATTTAAAGTAAGCCTATATTATTCTCTGATCCCTAAACTACCACTATGCAAAGAAATATGTAGATCCCTTGCTCTATGAAAAACAAAAAAATATCCCGCGGGAACCGTACATTTACCAAGGATAAAAAGTAGCCTATGACATTCCCGGATTCCTAAACTATCACTATACAAAACTCATAACGAGTCCTTGCTCTGTGAAAAACAAAACCTATCCAGCGGGCCGTAGGTACTTTTTTCCGATACGATTATTATCATATCGAAATTTGAAATGACCTTAAAACTTGGTTCTTATTTAATTTAGAACCGGGTTTTTTTAATATTGACCAGTTTCAAACTATTAAATACGCTGCTATTATACCAATGAGCGATAACGATATAGTAGTACTTACATTATGAACGGCTTAAAACGTACACAGTAATATGTTTAGTTAGTTATTCCTTGTACATATTGGCCAAAAATCCTTCTCTGTGTCGTGACGTTTTTGATACAGTAGTAATAAACGATTTTGAACTAATCAACAAGGCCGCCAAAGAAAACAAATCAAGTAGTCAAACATATTCACGTCTCCTGGGTTCTATATTAATCAGCAGTGACATAATTTACTCGGAAGCTTATCTATCTTTTGTAAACTTGACTCAAATATTGCTAGACAGTGATATAATATTTACCACGATGAAAGTTTTGTAAGTGACTGGGTCGGTAGGTATTTGAAATATCTGCAAGAAGTAAGTACCTACTGGCATGTAAGTTCATCATTATCTCCACAAACTTGGCCTATTGATAAGGTACACTCAGATATTAAACTGACTAAGATCCCATTAAATTACAATATATACATTCACTTAATGTTCTTCTTAATATTTGCATTTTACGTGAAAGCCAACTTTTTATAAAAAAATAAAGGTCAATTAAAACCCCGTCCCTACTCCTCTTGGAGATGTCCAAAAACGGTGGTATATGCACAGATACTCGAGAACTGATCTTTTTGAATAGTATAGGTATCATTTGAATTTTGTATTAATGAATGGCTAATATGCAGCCCCGCAGAACCAAAATAATTACACGTAATATATAAAATAAATAAATATTATTTAACTATTCAAAACTAGGACGTAGCACTCTGCAATTACAACTTGAAATAATATTTTATTGCGACTTCATAATTATCTAAGTAACTAAGTAAGTATCTGAGTAAAGTACAGTTCAGTAATTATAAAAAAAATAAAATGAGGACTGTATTATTAATTAGGCGAGGTGTGAGGAAGCTACACAGCAGGTTGGCATAATTGTGTTGAATACCGGGGGATATATTGTCTCGCTACTTGATACTCTAATTGGACGGCCGCGGCATTGCGTTTACCATTCGGTGCAGTGTTCCGGTGCCAGAATAAAAAACTTACGTTTATACACATACTTTGAGTTTTGAAAATATCTATTAAATTATAGTTTTTAATCTTACTATTTATGCACATCTGCCAACTCATGAGGAGATCATATAAGAATGTAACTAATGCCAAATCATATAAATGACTGATTTGCAAGAATTTTATAGAACTAATTCCAGTTATTGCAATATTAAAAAATAAGTACCTATATGAAATACGGCGACGCTCCGCAATTTTAGTCTCAATTGAAATTTTGATGTATCTTAAATAATATAGAAATAGCTAAAACAATAGAATCTGTGTTTTGATCTATTGAATAGATCAACTCAAATATGTTTGGAAACATTTGAAAGTGGTAGAGCCACGCTCAATGGGCCGGCTCGACCAGGGTAGTACCACTGTCTCACAGAAAACCAACGTAAAGTGGCAGTTCACTGTCGCGTTTCGTAAGGTAAGTGAGATATCCGGAGGCCCAGATTCCCCCTTCCCTTCCTTAATCCCTATTCCTGTCCTTTAAGGCCGACAGCGCATACGTGATACTTTCGGTATTGTGGATATTCATGGGCGGTGGAGATCACTTAACATCAGGTGACCCACTGGCTCGTTTGTCGGACTATGATATATGATATATAAAAAACAATGATAAAATAATAGAATTATACTTTAATCATGTGGGTTATTTACTTGAACAAACGCTATTTTTTTTCTACAAAAGGTGTCTTACTACAAAAGAATAAAATTATATTATAAAAAAATAAATTTTGTGGGTCACAGGAATCCTTCAATTCGGTATTTTTTCATAGGACCCACAATGCTCAAATCTTTCAAGGTAATTAGGGCGGGGTACACAGTACCCTAGCCTTTGCTGTAGAACTTTGGAGATGTGGACTTCACAAACGTCTGAGTGTTGCTATTGTTTTTATGCAGGCGTGGCTTAACTTACACATTGTTGTGCATAAAAAATCTCAATAATTGTTTCTGTATACAGACTACCGATATTTTTAAACGAGCATAGGACAGGAATAGGGAAGGGGGAATCTGGACCGCCGGAAATCTCACTTACCATACAAAACGCGACAGTAAACTGTCACTTTATGTTGGTTTTCTGTAAAGCATTGTTACCACCCCGGTCGAGCCGGCCCATTCATGATGTAGACTAATATGTCTACAGAGTGGCTCTACCAAAAAATGGATCACAAACAATTACACTTTCTGCAATTTTAATTATTACTAATAATGCCTTGCAGGAACTAAATTGGCCACAGGGTAAAAAAGAAACAAATTTATAAGTTATCAATTCACCCCATGTATGTATCTATTTATTGTATTTCATTAGGTTCTTGAAGTAGTAGAACGAGAACCATACTGTTATCAGTTTTGACACAACAGTTTTTAACACCACTTTCATACATCAAATCCAACATAGAGTGACAGCTGATTTCGCACAATAAGAGACTTTTTGCGGTTCAATACCCTAATCTTCCATTCCATTTTTAATTTATTTCGTTATCACACATAAATTATGAGACCAAGAGATTTTAGAGACGCATTTGGTCCTTTGCCAGCTTCTGCTATAAGTAGATAACTTCTATTATAAATATGGAGCATAAGAGATCTTTTTCGACCTATACTCCCATCTATTAGTCTCCAGGATTTTCAGAAGAAGTCCAAAGAAAACGCAGAAGTTAGTAATATTAATATATAGTAGCATTTTTTGCCCAAGCGATTTCGTCTGCTATATAGCCTTGGTTAGGCAGAAAGCGTTATTTTTTATGGGTCCGTGCTTTGAAAAGTTTAGTTGTTTTTAGAGAAATAGGATTTTACAACAGATTGATCATGTTCATGGTGATCCAAGCTTCATCATCATCATCATGCACAGCCTGTAGAATCCCACTGCTAGGCCTCTTCCATGTTATGCCACATGCCACGTTCCTGAGCCAGTCTCATCCAGATTCGACCTCCGATCTTAACGAGGTCGTCAACCCATCTTTCTGCTGGACGGCTTACGTTGTCGCTTTCCTTGTCTCGGCCACCATTCAGTTAGAGACTTACTCCACCTACCATCCAAGCTTAGTAAAAATATAAATGGAACAACCAGTCTAGTGATCATAGGAGCCAGATATATTTCAATTTTCACATAAAATCTATCTTTTATTACATGATGAAAGAAAAATAAATGGTGATAATTTTTTATTTATATTATCTAATTTTAAAATAAGTCGGCCGTAAGTAAAATTATAACCGTCTATACCATTTTTCATTTATGTTACTTTATGTTAGGTTGTCACAATAAGTACATTATTAAACATCATGTATCTATAATATCAATCTCAATATATTTTTGACAGCACGTGGATTCAGCTTTAATAAGAGATAGTACATTATAATTCATATATTCAAATCAAGAAGTTAAAATTTCATAAGAAATTACGTTATAGTTGATACACTATATATTTTCATACAAATTTTGATCCCCCATTATATATTTAAAAAAATCAATAAAGCTAACACTCAAAGTCACACACATAGTTCTGACCCCACACGAGGTCATACCTGTATCGTGGGTATCGAGAACTAAGAGGGAATACGGCCCCACAACACCCAGAACCGAAACAAACATCTGTCTGTCACAAAAACATTTGTCTCGGTGCGGGAATGGAACCCGCCGCCTCCCGTTTCACAACCGGCCACTCGCCCGCTACACCACGGATGCTGTCATATATTAAAAAAACATACAAGTTCCTATTGTACATTCTCAAAGTTTATACCAACTTTTAAGGAAATCAATTTAGCGGCTTAACCGTGAAATCCTTGCAATCTGGCAGGCTCACGTCGCGTGGCGTCGCAATCGAGCTTAGAGTAGGCAACCAAAAGGAGACGGCATTACGCTCGAATCTTGAACA
Organism: Laothoe populi; assembly: GCA_905220505.1. Classification (NCBI taxonomy): domain Eukaryota; kingdom Metazoa; phylum Arthropoda; class Insecta; order Lepidoptera; family Sphingidae; genus Laothoe; species Laothoe populi. The sequence goes on along the minus strand of HG992149.1, from coordinate 12,426,747 downwards.
AAAAATTCAGCAATGTCGGTGGGGGGCTTCGTACAACTACAAATAAACATGTGCACACAAATGCAAAATGTAATCACGTCGCTACGCACGCACACTACACCATTTCATACAACACTGGCAAATTTATGCACACAGTTACAAATTTATCTTGTTGTGAAATATATTTACAGTGTCATATATTGACAACTGTGTAAAAACAGTAGAGCGTAGCAATGTCGACACGAGGTATAGATTGCGTTGTCCTTATCTATCGATAGATAAAAGAAAACAATTATAATTTATTAAATGTTTTAAGATAATTTTTTATGTGTATCATCTTTTCTATCGCTTTCTTGCAATCTCTGGGTGTGCTTTCGTGAAAAGGGACGGAAGTAGAGAGGTATAGTTAAAAATAGTGTAAATTAATATTTCTAATTTATTCGAAATAGTGTAAATATAATAAAGGTAATGAGTACTGAGAAAAATACAAGCCAAGTAAGCAAAAATAAAAACTTTATTTTTTAGATTTTTTTTTAAATAATACGCCTTTAATTTATTTAATCTATACTATTATATAAAGCTGAAGAGTTTGTTTGTTTATTTGAACGGGCTAATCTCAGGAACTACTGGTTCGAATTGAAAACATCTTTTAGTGTTGGATAGCCCATTTATCGAGGAGCGCTATAGGCTATATAACATCACGCTATCACCAATAGGAGCGGAGCAGCAATGAAAAATGTTGCAAAAACGGGGAAAATTGATTCCTTTTGAGAGCTTCCGCTGCGTACGCTGCGTTAACGGTTAAAGTTACATAACAATCATGTACGACGAAATTGTTCCTCTTAAAAAGTTCTAAAAAAAGGCCGCGATAGCATATGTCTATCTATTTCGGTTGGGCACTATAACCTTTTTAATGGTTATCGAATTAGTTCTGAAACAATGTATTATTTGGAAAGGGGTTTTTATAAACATGGTATTAATCCTTATCCAAATAAATACTTTATTCATCACAAGTATTTAATTTTGAACAAAGTTGCCTCTTACGTCATTTGATTTCAATGAATATCTTAGGATATATAACAGTTTTAAAATATCTCCGCAGCAAAATTAATATTGTTGTTTGTATGTCTGTTTCTTACCTTTTCATTACTAAACGGGTGAACGAATCCTAATGAAATTCAGTAGAGGGATAGATTATATCCTAGGGAAGGACATAGGGTATTTTTTGTCTCAAAAAAATCTTGAAAGGGGTGAAATAGAGGTTAAAAGTTTGTATGGGCAATCCGTAATACTTCAACTTAGGGATCTGAAAATTCATATTTAGGCTTTAGGTAAAAAATAAAGAAATACGTGTTTCAACGTTTTTACCAAATCATCCCTTAAAGGGCGAAGTGAGGAGTTAACTTATGAGGTATTCTTTAAATGTAATCTCAAGCTTCAGGCACAACACTTTTTTTTGTCGCGGGGAAAGCATTTTATTACTGCCGTCCGCTTCGGGGGGAAGCGGAATGAGAATAAAACGGTTATGCTGGACTAGCCGGTCTTACGACCCAGCACCCCCTCGCCCGGATGATGTCCGAGTCCCTACTACTTATGTACACCCAACCGGACACTACCAGCTAAAACCCCGCGGTGGCCTTCTTCGACACTTACGAAGTGATCCCGGGGTATTATAAGGAGTGCTAGAAGTTTAAGTTAGGAGTTGTGCCTGTCTAGCCATCTAGACAGTCACAACACCTGAGATTCAGGACGATCGCTATAGGCGTCTCAGTGCAGAAGACAACTCCTTGCATTGATACTTCTGCTCCCGAAAATAAACTCCACGGGGGCGGAGCCGCGAGCAACAGCTAGTATGGATATGGCAGAGAATTGTTTTAGGTCGGTTCTGGTCTCTTGGTTTCTTATATAAGTAAACTCGTCTTCTTCTGTTTTCCTAATGAAAACACGACCTTGCTAAATCTACACGAATTTGTACTCTTTTTCTTTGACGATATGGCGAGCCGCTGCGTGTAATTTGTTTTTAGGTGAAAGGTGCTCAACAATGTAAAGCGGCGATTTATTACCTCCAATGCCTATGTGAGCAGTACTGAGCTTGTCGTTTGGATTTGCCTTATTAAAATTTATTGTTTTCGCTAAAATGTATCCCGAAGCCTAGAGGTAGCCAATTTAACAATGATTGAGCGAGGTCTCTTGTCGTCTCTGTTACTTTTCACCATACGAGTGCAATGATGAATGTCGGATTCTTTCAAGTTGCAGGATACCTTAGACAGCTGAGTAATTATAGATAGCAAGTTTTACTGATTGTGCTCGGGGACACACTCTATCTCAAGATTGTTAGAACGGTTATGCTGCTCAGCAACCTGAAGCCTGATTTGCAGATCCTGTAACGTATATGTTAACTGAACGTTCTATTTCTTTAGCTCTCCCAGTGTGTCTTGGTGTTTGGCGATGGCGGATTTGGCGGTTTCATAGTTTTCATTCAGAAACAAACATTATTATCCAAAGCAGTTATTTCCTGTTTTATGAATTGATTTTCGAGATTGAAATTCGGTTCTCACCATCTGCTTAAGTGTTTGGTTAAGCTCCTGTGCTAAAGCCAATTTCATGACATTGAATTCTTCTCTTATTATTTCCCTAGCGTCTTTCTTTGTAATAACTGACGCGGAAGAGTTTAAGCCGGAACTTCCACTAATTGCGCTAGTATCAACAGTGGCTTTTTTCGATGCGTAATATTGTCATTAAAAGGTAGCGAGTCATTATTGTTCCTCGACTTCCCGGGTGAGTCAATGGGACGTAAAGGTGTATTACTGTTATCAGTTTTTGGTTGCTTTGCACATCATCCGTGACACTTCCATTTTTTTTTTGGTCAACACTAATTGTAGAGTAGCGTTTTTCGGGTATGTCAGCACATGCAACACAACAATAACGGCCATTGCAAATTATTTTAAAATGTTGATTACTCACTCGTTTTGAGGTATTCCGATTATACCTCAGCAAATATACCACCGGAAAGTACACAACACGACCTTTCCAATGGTATATAGTTTGTAAGAAAATGGAGTGTTCTGTTATTCCATATAATTTCAAATTACATAAGCGGAGCCAAGAAATACAGTGTTACTGGTAACGAATGCGATTAGCAAATGCTGTGAATGAAATTATTGTATGTCATTGAGAGCGATTATCGCCTGTTTTGGTGTGGTAGCCGGCTAACGGCTATCTATTATGAAGAGCATTTAAAAAGGGCTTGAGATCTCGACATGAATACAGGGTGTCCCAAAAGTCGACGTCAAGCCGGAACCGGGTGAAAAGGCAAGTCATACTGGTTAACAAAAAAATTAAAAAAATCTAAGTTGCTTGTTTTTAAAATTATAGGCATGGCCCGCGTTTTTTCAAAGTATAATCCTAACTTTGCGCATTTGTGTGATCTTACGTAAGAACTATTAAGACTCCCTCCCACCCCTTGTAAGAAAAAATAAGACATGATCGACTCCCCCCCTACATCATCTTACGTAATAAATGAATGGCGCCAAAATTCATACCTAAATATTTTTTAAATATACCGGATACAATTTTAGGATCACTTTTTTTGTCAAAAACTTTATTCTGGTTTTGTCATATTTTGTGACATTCCTAGTGTGTTAGAACTATTTACATTAAAAGTATGTGTTTAGAAGACAGTCCAGATGGATTAGTAATTTTATCGATAACCTTTATAAGTTTATCTACAACACTATTTGAGTCTTGCATTAACGACAGTGTTACCACATAAACCACCCAAAATGCTACACTGGCATAAAGTTTATGAAATTGTAAACTTAGTCGATATGTCAACTCTCCTAATATTTTTAAATTATAAATTAAGAAGCATAAATAAAGTAATCCTACTAATACATATTATAAATGCGTATGTTTGGATGGATGCATGGTTGTTTGATATCCAATCACGCTACAACGGCTGGACGGATCTACTGAAAATTTGGCACAGAGATAGATTATAGTCTGGAAAAGCACATAGGCTACTTTTTATCCCGGAGAAATGTACAGTTCCCATGGGATAGTTTAGTTTTTCACAGAGCAAAGGATCGACATGATTTTTTGCATAGTGGCAGTTTAGGGATCAGAAAATGACAAAGACCACTTTTAACTCGAAAAAATGCACGCTTCTTATGGGATTGCAAAATATAGAAGGTTAAAATGCTCCAAGACCTACACGCGGGCGGAGCCGCGGGCAACATTAGTTAAAAATGAATATTAAAAAAACAACTTGCGTTTAAGATATTGAATGCAAATAAATTTTGCACTACTGTGGCTAAAAGTTTAACATGGCAACATTTATTACCCGATGATAATTTTTAGAGATTATATGTTTTATTGCTTTTAATGATAATATTACTTTAAAAAAATATGTCCAGGTGAAAAATAATTTTGTATTTTTGTAAGTTTGATGTGTCAGATCTATTTTTACATGTTAATACCGTTACAGGCTCGCGTTTTCAGAGAGCTCCATTCGCACGTGATGTCACTTTTTTAGTGGCGGATCACGAAGCGCAACTCGTTTTATAGAACGTGTATGAGCACCGTGCTCTTACATTTGTCATACGGGGTAAGCGCTCAATGGCGTCTCCAGTGTTAAATACTCTAAGCAATCGAGCGATAATTGACAACGAAGTGTAATTATTATTATTGGTCGCTTTAACATTACATTACATAACATAGAAACGACAAATGGTTTGGGTTTTTTTTTGTATCCTGGCACAGCAAAGTGACCACACTGCACCTGTAAGTAGTGCCGTACAGTTAGAGTACCAAGTAGACAGTAACACAATCATGCTGGCCTGCTGTATAGCTTCTTAACACTGCGCCATGGGGCAAGTAGGTGAAGAAGCGGTCAAGTGTCGAGAGTACTTAGAAGGACGCAACACGACTAAACATCGTACCCCAACTCTAGACCCCCCACAAAACCGTATGTACACTGGCTGACCCCAAAACGCGACACACTTGCGTGTGCCACTATGGCGGGTTTTACACCCTATGTACGGTGGTCGCTATACGGGCGGATATGAATATCCTACCACCAGCAAAACGAACGGTACGAACCAGCAAACAACATCTGGTCCAGCAGTCTGTTTCACTCCCCGTTAGGGCATCGTTATTGTACATATGTATATCTTTATCCTTTTTGTATATGGTATCCTTATTGGGTACCTATCTATGTGTATTCGTAGATAGTTAAAGACACTGGCGGGGTCGTCACGTGGTTTGTGCTTAGGTATTTGTATTTAGCTGCCAAATCGTGGTCGTATAAATTCAGTGACAGGGTTGTGTTTTTTAAAATAAATGTTTTATTTTAATAGATAAATAAAAATCATTATTATAAGATTAAGTACATATTTATGATAGAAATCGGTATCTGTGATACTTTAAGTTCGCCACAGCTTAGTACATCCTTTCTGCATAACCTTGTATTTATAATACATACTTATATATATTTACTACACAGCCAGCGACCACATTTGATACCTTAGAAAATAAATATGAATATATCTAAATGTATTTCCATCACAGGTTTATTAAGGCGATAAGCTCGAAAACAACTCAGCTCAACGAGCAAGGCTTCTCTGGGATGGCAGAGGCTGAGTGTGATGCTATTAACTACTGAGCTGGCTATAATGTAGAGCAGGTAAGAATGTAAAAAAAATGGTTTTATTGAACGAATATGCTAAATACACAAAAAAATGATTACCTTATATAACAAAACATAAATACAAATGCCTTAATTGTTTATTTTTCAAATATTTATATAAATAAATTACACGCTTTTTGGATTTAGTGCCAAGCGTATAAAAAAACTTTAGAAACTGCTCACTTTACCTACGATTAAAGACTCCCTTTTAACGGATATATACTCAAGTAACTAATTTTGCACAGCATAGGTACTCTAATATGAGGAAAAACAGATTTCAAACAAATCTAATTGAAATATGTATATAGGTTGTAGCCTAAGCTTTCAAAAGTTAAATATTTACGCGTACGTTAGATAACTTAAAATAATTATATACAAAAGCTAAAGTAGAACATTAAATGAAAAAAATAGTGGCAGTTGATGATCATGATGAAGATGCAATTTAATCGATTTGGCACCGACTCCAAACAGTGTTCTATATAATTATAATATAAATATTTATACAGCAGTTGCGTTGGCCTAGCGAAGAAGAAACCAGTCTGTTACTAGATTTAATGGTAAAAGTATTCTTTTACGCAGGTTTGCAGATTTACTCGCGTATTCTCCATAAGAATTTCGAAGATATGTGAACTCTACCTAACCATATTAAGCCAGCGTGGTAGAGTAAGGCGTATTCCCTCCTATTTATTAGTAGAAGCCCATGCCCTAAGCCCAAGCCTATACCCAGCAGTGTATACAGGACTAATATAAAATTATTAAGACGGTGTTTGTTTGGTATGGCAGTAAATAATATATATATTTTATGTTTTGATTTATAGAGTAATGTTTCGAAATTTTTTGTGTACGTATGAAGAGTTTGTTTGAAGTCGCTGTTATTGGATTTTATAATTATAAGTTATTTTATCTTAATCAACACGAATTTTGTTTAGGTTCAGTACAAGGACTCAATCACTATATTATTTACTAGATGTTGCTCGCGGCCCCGCCTGCGTGTAGGTATTTTTTGGAAGAAAAGGTATACCATCCATGGAGGCATCTTAAGCTATTACACCTTTCTATCCTTGTTGTTTTCTTGCAATTAAAATAGCCTGTATTAATCAGTGATAATGTAGCATTCAAATGGTGAAAGAATTTTTAAAATCGGTCCAGTACTTTTTGAGCCAATTCGTTACAGACATACATACAAATCTTTCCTCTTTATAATATTAGCATAGATTGTGAAATACTAAATGGTGTCTTTGAAGTACCTAAGATTCTATAAGCATGTACTTAACTAGTTGCGGGCTTGAGGACTGTCGCTGCAGTGCGTCCTGTCTTAAAGAGATGGCTAGACAGGCGCCACGGGGCGCCTACGTTCCGACTGACACAGGTATTAACGGACCATGGGTGTTTCGGTTCGTTCCTGTGTCGGATCGGAAAGGAGGTGTCGGCCGTGTGCCACCACTGTGGCACCTGCCGCGAGGACGCGGCCCAACATACGTTGGAGGAGTGCCCAGCCTGGGACGAAGAGCGCAGCGCTCTCAGAGCAGTCGTCGGAGGAGACCTCTCGCTGCCGGCCGTGGTGTCGTCCATGGTCGCCAGCCGGAGGTCCTGGCGTGCGGTGGCCCACTTCTGCGAGAACGTCATCTCGCAGAAGGAGAGTGCTGAGAGGGATCGGGAACGATATGATCCCTCCCGCCGCCAGAGAAGACGTAGGAGGCGCCGGGTGGACGACTGACCGGCGTCTCCCGCCCTGTGGAATGGGGGCGTTTGAATTCCACCACGGTAACCCCTGCCTGTCGTACGAGGCGACTAATAGGGGCCATCGGAGGTCGCGGGCGCGCAGCGGAGGGCTGTCAGCCCGTATCGATGCACTCCCAAATTCGGAGCATCGTGCGACCCCGAGATGGACGGCAGCGTGGGTGGTAAGGCCTCGTTCGCTGTCGTTGTTCGGTGCGCGGGGGCTCCTTAGCCCTCCATGGAGATGGGCTGCTACGAAGCACCGCGCAGGGGCGATTCCGGCTACAATTCTAGCACTCCTTAGAATACCCCGGGATCGCTCCGTAAGCGCCGAAGAAGGCCACCGCGGGGTTTTAGCTGGTAGTGTCGGGTGGGTTGTATATAGGGGTTAGGGACTCGGCCCAGCGGTAGCACGGATAGCCATCATCCGTGCGAGGGGGATGCTGGGTCGTAAGACCGGCTAGTCCAGCATACCCGTTTTATTCTTAATCCGCTTCCCTCCGGAGCGGGCGGCAGTAATAAAACGCTTTCCCCGCGACAACAAAAAAAAAAAAAAAGGTACTTAGCTAGTTATTATATAATTGTATATGTATTGTTCGTCATTGAGGAATGATGATTTCCACGGGGTATCTTCGAAGTCCATATCCATTTAGCTGACTACTGTGGTTGTACTACTACTACTTTCTATACAATAACCCAATCACAATATGTATATTGTTTGTCATTGAGGCGTTCTATGTTGTAATTGTTTTTCGTGCCACGGCAAAGTAACTACACTGCACCTTATGGTAAGCTCAGCACCGCGCCGTTCAACTAGAGTATCGAGAGACAATCTATACCCAGCTACTCAACACAATAATGCTGGCCTGCTAGGTAGCTTCTTCAGACTATGCCATGGGCAAGAAGGTGAAGAAGCGGTCGAGGGTCTAGTGTTAGAGTACTCAGAAGGCCGCTACACGGCCAAACATCGTACCCCAACTCTAGACCCCCGACAAAAACATAATAATTATGCGGTAGGTACTTAATTGAATTAAAATGAATTGCTGATTTAATCGCCAATTTTTTAACACTCGAAAATTTATGTCTAGCATGTACAAGTGGTGAAGCAGAAGAGTATCAAGTGTAGAAAGACCGATCTAAATGTTGTTGCCTGGGATGGAATATTATGCTCGCGTGGTCGCGCGCTCGTGCGAACGGCGCCGCGCGGGTGTGCTCGTCCGCTTTTACGCCTGAACGCTTAGCCTGTGCGCCTGTGCGCCCGCGTCTATCAGCGATCGTCATCGGGGATCGACACGCCCGTCCCGTGGTGCGTCGTGCCAGTAGCGCGAACAGCCCCGAACGGCACACACGATGGTCGCGCATAAGCACGCGCTCGCCGCCGCGCTACTGTGTGCATTGGCTGGGCAATTCGGCGCTGGAGCCAGTCTTCACTGTGCTATGAGGAGAGAGATTTCGCCGTGTACTTGCCGACGCGAAGACACAGGCACGGGAGCCATACTTGTCGTCTGTCAGCGCATCAACGCCTATGAAGAAATTACAAGAGCACTTGCGAATAAATTCAGCCCTGAAACAAAAATTGGCCTGGACATCTCCTATTCACAGCTTCCGGACTTTGCCGACCATAGTTTCCGTGAACTTGGTCTTTCTATTACGAGGCTCAAGTTGAACTTCGATAATTTAAGGCAAGTCGTTTAAGAAACATTCTTTGGATATCATGAAATTTGTCTGCTGTGAAGTTTAAATGACGTGTATATGAACGTGCAATTACCAAGTGTGAGCTATTTATTGTGTAAGATTTGTAACTAACTATTAATTTGAATAACATTCATATTTATTGTGATCATGATATCAAAACAATGTGTAAGTTGAATGAGAAAACAACAGGTCTGTGATAAGCGGAGCGCAATACCGATGAGGATCGGTGCGTTATCAGAACAGTGGGCGGTACCGTCGCCGGGGTTGGCAGCTGCTTTCTGCCGCGTTAAATATATATTTTGAAAAGATGACACGATCACATCCTAAGTTTCTTGGTAACCAATTGTATTTTGCAGAATTACTTTAAAAGCATAACCTATCTCATAGTTATGTTATTTCCAAATGACGTTTATAACAATTTCGCTTATCAACATACATATTATTGAACAATTTGCAAATACTCGTATGTAAAAGATTATAGATGACGAAGTAATAATATATATCATTTACATTGTGTGGTATTTTTCTCCTAAGACAATAATTAAATCATCCGTGACCTGAGTGCTGAGAGCACAGCTCTTATTGACCATCCAATTGATCTTCGAAGATTTTCGAGTCACTCTACCGAGCAATATCTCACTAAACATATTTCTTTTCTTGTGTACTTTGCTATCTTGTGCAATTTTCATTGTAATATATTTAAAATATAGCTTTATATTACTTACTTATTCTAGTAATTTTTGAAGATTCGGCAGATTTATCTTAGTGTATGTTATGACCATTTGTTATATCTTAAATAAGCATGTGTAATGTAGGGCAGTAATTTACTTAATATTATTCTTTTACTTTTATTTTAATTTTGAATCCTTTAACATTTCGTCAGTAAACCCCAGACCGCGCTGGGACGGCATCTAGAAGACGTTGCTCGATAGTTTACCCGGGTTATCTAAGGTCGCTTCTAAAGCAGTAAAATTGAATGATATCGTATTGGTTGTGTCGTATTCACTGTATTTACCCATTAATAGGAAACTAACAAATTAAAGTTACTGTTGTTTATCATATTAGTTGTAGCCTATAATATAGTTGAAATGTGCATTTATTGAGGAATTTACTAAAATACAACGTCTACATTAATTGTTTTACTATCAATAGATAAACAATAATTTAATAAATTGACCATAAAGAATACTGTGACCTATTTACTCAACTTAACTAAACATGCTTAACTGTAACTGTATTATCTTCGGGTCGTAAATGAAGTAAGACTGAAACAACACTACAATTAGCAATTGAATTACCTAATAATTCTTTATTTTTTGGGACTTCCTTATTCACAGACCATACATTATCACATTATATCGTACAATAATTATTATTTAGTTTGTTTATAATTTAGACCAGATATAGTGGCAAACTTATTACATGAACGTCATATGAGTGTTTATTTTTATTTTACCAATAGGTTGGTTTTTCCAAATGAATGCATAATACATTGACTCCCTTAAAGATTGCATTTCATGTAGATAACAATTTTATATAATTTATGTTATGCAGCAAAGTGGCTGCAGCAACTTATTTTATTCAGATATTACCGAATATACATGACGTAAAACTAGTAGATTTATCTAGAAAAGTGTCCTCGACGAAACTAATATGGGTGGGATCTTTGTATATAAAATAAAGAAAGAATATTTCGGTTTTAAATAGCAGCCAAATGACATCGAAGAACTCGAAATAGACCATTAATCAAATTAAAATGCTGCCTACCCAAAATACACCGTAAACTCTATATTCTGTAGTATTTTTTTATGCCTGTGTAGGCAGACTAGTAGACGGGCCACCTGATGGTAAGTAGACACCGCCGTCAATAGACTACTGTAATGCCAGGCACAGCAAAGCCGCTGCCTACCGCAATACCGTAGTAATTAAATTAAAATGAATGAAATGACATGAATGTAATGGATGTTATGTTGAGAAAACAAAAGGATATTGAAAATCTGTTATGTTATGATCTGTACAGAAATAACATTCTAATGATGAAATTACGTTATGTAACAAACTAATTAATTATAATAATATTATTATAATTATCCGATAAACAGGTGCTTCCGCTATCTCTCCTGTTATAGGTGGAATGTTTGAGAATAGATTATTGTTCTGTGGATTGAACTCTATTAGAGCCTGCTAAATAAGTCTGCTGATTCAGTCGTCAGAAACCTAGACCGATGACTTTTTAAGGTAAACGATCCATAGAGACTCGAGACTCCGCAGTCAAGTATAAAACCGTAACGCTTCATATAATTTTGCAAGTGACTTTACTTCAGTGTAATAGCCACATACAAGCCAAAGATATGTAGAACATAATATTGTTTTTAATATTATATTATTTGCACTTTGCTGATTTAGTAGATGTTATTATGAATGAATCAAAATATCGATGTGTAGTATGCAATCACGCTGCCAGTTGCCCAGTGGAGCCTAGCGCGCTTCGTTTAATTGTATTTGCTGGTCCCGTTTTGTAATTTAATTAGCCTTTGGCCTACGCGAGAACGTCAATTTATGAATCGTTCGACTCATCTCGCAGCGAACCTTGTGCGCATGAGTGTTATATAGTTTAATACCTACTCCCTCTCCCTTGTAGTGTTCTTACCCTGCCGCGGCCGGTGTAAAACAAAATAATATTTTTTATTTAAAATCCTACCATTTTTATTAAATCTTAGTTACTGTGAGCAAAAAACAATAATGAACAGTATCTATTACAGCCTTTGAAGTTTTTTATACGACTCAATAGAATTCCGACAAACATAAAAATGACATTACGTTATGCCAGTAGGCGAATAATCACGGATAATAACATTTCGAGTTGTAGACATGCCACATTGATCTCGAAGACACTAGTAGGAATTTCCGAGCTTTCTGGCGTTTTTGCTATACGTAACTATTACTGGAATAAAGTTTAACAGCTCGCATGATAGGACCCATCAAATAACATCCATGTTGCTTTACAAGTTGATTAGGATGAGATAATAAAGCATAGGTATCCAGACTCGTCGAGCCTCGCTGCTTACAACCCGTACCTTCATACATCCCAATTAATATTAGGTAGGGAACATCTCACAAGTTACATAAGGTAAGAGACCAATACTATCGATGAACCCATACAATTACAGGGGTTCGGTTTAAGGAAAATATTTTTATGATCCGCGGCCATATTATTGTCTGTAAGGTCGCAGCAGAGTGATTTTATCTAGTCTAAGTTGGCCGATTTATGCTTTACACAAAACTGGCTATATCTAAAAACGTTATATTAAAAACAAAATAATTTAAAATTGGCATTACACAGCTGGTTCATTCACACGTACATTGAAAGATGTATCGATATCACCTCTATATCATGTCCATATGTTGTATAATTGCAATAAAAGCACTTAACATGCTTATTCTGCTGTGTGTAACTATAAACGTGCAGAAAGTTAACAGAAAAAATAACAGTCTTCTTGTTTGAACATTATAACGAATAAATTATAACAATCTAACTATACTATTCGTTTTGCTCAAATATACTCCAAATGCTACAAAAGTATGCACGTGCAAACTTGGCTTTAGGTTGTACTCTCTCTGCCGCGTCGATTCGGATTTACGTATGGGATTCTCGCAGTGGGCGTCCGCATAAAAAAGAGAGCCACTGCTAAGTAATATCCACATGTGGAACAACCCTCGTAGCCATATCCACGTGAAGGAGATTGTATTTAGTTTATTTGTTAGTGTGACTGTTGTTGTAAAATATGTTTAGTGCGAAGAGCTATTCATATGAAATGCGTAACGTGCGGATGTACCGTGAATGTGCGACACGGTTGCACGGTTGTAGCGTGGAGGGCGCCACGGCCGCGGCCGGCTGCCGCTCCAAGGCGCCGGCGGCCGACCATGCGACTGTTTGGCGCCGCCCCTACATTGATAACCCTGGAACGTTGACCCGCTCACATTAGCGCTTACTAAGCTCGCATCACTCGCATGCACTACCACCCGGCATGATGCATGATGCATGTCTGCAACTATACCGTTACTTTCTATTTCACTTGACAGTTCTCAAAAGTTAATCGTTGATTTGCCGTGGATTGCCGTGGATATTGTTATACAGTCTGTACATCGCGTCGTACCCCCGGAAAAGTAACTCCGGATGGTCAAAAAATAATCTGATTCAAAATTACTGTAACTGAATTAACAAAGTTTAATATTGTATTTTAATTGTATGATCCCATTTATTAGACTTATAAACAGCTGAGTTTATATAAAGAAGGATTGATGAAGTAATATTTTAAAATAAAGATATAGTAGAATTGCATGAGATATACCTAACGTCAGGAATCGTAACTTTAGTTTATCGCTACATTCTTTATATGTATTCGTCGAACAATTCAGCACAAAGAGTATAAATCATTAAGTTTGAAATAAAACATTTATTGACTGGATAAGAAAAGTACTCAAAAATCAAACTGGGTAAATACATAGTAAATTTTTTTTATTAATTTATTTACACAGTGTCGTCATAGTCGTTGGTTGCGATATACGCTGTTTTGATTAGCTTGTTCTGGTTCGTTCTTATAGTAGGTATATATGGTTTTTAACCCCGGGGAAATAGATGAAAGAGCCCTTTGTTTGCTCTATGTAATTTTTTTTGTCATAGTGGTATCTGAAGTGCATAAGTTATCTGTACATTTTTCTTACCTAAATATAATAAATAAACTTTTCGATGTATCTATCTATTGGAACGGGCTATTGAAAACTCATGGAATTTCTATTAGAAGAATCAGTAAATTTTTCGAAACTGCTAATCTTGAAATTTTGGGTACCTAGCACAGATACCTCTAAATTACAAAATGCGATTACAAGTCACCGATACACATGCAAACGTACAAGCCACTTTTTTTAGCGTTCCAAGTGATTGCGCAAAGACGAGACAAATACAATTATTTATAAACTAGCTTATAGTTATTTGTGATAGAAAAGGCATAAAATCCACGGAGTCATATTAAGTTATTATCTTTCTATATCTTGCTATCCCATAGGACCCGTTAATTTTTTCGGGAAAATATACCTTATGTCATTTTCTGATCCCTAATCTACCTCTATGCAAAAAATCAATTTACATACAATGGGTAGGAAATCGTAACATATTACAAATTACTGAGCAGACAAAATTGAAGAATACAATAACAAGAAAATACATAACATGACCCCGCGGGATAGTCATATGTTTTTTTTTAATATCTATTAAGGGATCGACGTGATTTTTGGCATATTAGTAGTTTAGGGATCAGAGAATGACATAGGCTCTTTATCACGGAAAGAATGTACGGTTCCGGCTAAATTGTTTATGGTTATCAAAGACTAAGGAGTCGACATGATGTTTTGCATGTGTAATGGTAGTTTAGAGATCAGAGAATGAGATAGGCTATATTTTCCCCCGGAAAAATGCCCTGTTCCTATGGGATAGCAATATATAGAAATATGTAATATAGCTTGAGATGACTCCATGGTTTGTAACCCTTTTCTATCAAAAATAACTACCGCACGGGCGGAACCGCGGGTAACAGCTAGTTCTTTTATAAAATATTAATATTTTACTGAATTTGCTGTCATTAATGGTCACTGTTCCACCCCTATGGGTTGCAACGTGAATTCCTCCAAGGTATCTAATGTATAGATTTTACAAATCGAACTGTTATTTCCTTTCCAGTTAATTAATAGCTTAGTGCGTTCAAATAAACAAACACAACCTTCAGCTTTGTATATAACCCACCAAATTTCATGTAAAGTAAGTTGCCATGATCCTCACAAACTCACGACGCTTTCACTGTTAAAATGTTAGCAGATCTCATGAAGACCAAGTGTACAGATGACCTTGATGTGATATCACTCATAAATCATAGCTAGATGATGTAATTGTTACTTAATTTTGAGGTAAAAGTACGTCCTTTGTAATCGAGTTATTATAAATAAATAAATACACCCAACAGTCACATATATAGTCTGGACTCCATAGGTCAAACCTGTATCGTGGGTATCAAGAACTATGAGAGACTATGGTCCTACAAAATCCAGACCCGAAACAAATATCTACATGAGGGTATAAAATAAAATATATATAGATTTTACATATAAGATATCAACACAGCCGGCTACTCGCATGCTGCGCCACGGAGGCTTTCGTGAGGCTGATTAGTTTTATATCAATAATGTAAAAGTCATATTGCAACAATAATCAAGCGCGATTGTTTTATGTTGACATAATTTTTATGTTGGTGGCCCAAATAATTAGTTCATCGCGATGCCAATTGCCGATATTTGCAGATGATGAGTAGTATACTGTTTCCGTGTTGAGGGACGGACTACGACTGGCTTACTGTAACCATGAGGTGATCCATCACTGACCTAATTTTACGTTACTTCGCCGTGTTATGTATCAGGCACAGTGTAGTCACTTTGTCGTGCCAGGATAAAAAAAACATCATTTTTATGTCACGTGACATAAACGTCACTCACTATCTGTAATATATGTGCGAAATAATTAGTCATAAATGACTCAGTCTTGAGTCATACCATATATGTATGGCATGATATTATGATGACGTCAAAATTACATCAAATGGTTAACTGGGTAGTCATGCCCCTAACTCCTTAGTCCTTAGTCAAAAATATGGTTTGGCCGCAACGTATATATTTATGTTTTTATTTGTGTAGATATTTAATTTTCAAACTAAGCATTACAATTGGGATTAGATACCTTTTACGTAACGTGACGAAATATATGACTCACCCTGACAGGGCAAAAGCTAATAATACATTAAGGGAAATTAGTACTTGCTGACTCATTCACGAATTATGAATATTCTTACTATATTATTAAATGCATATTGTGACCAACTGCTGGGCAAAGGACTCTCCATTTCTTTCCACTAATCCCTATTATGTGCCTTTTCGGGCCACGTAGTTTCGAAGGCGTCTAAGTCACCCCGCTATCTCTTCCTAGGCCTACCACGCCGTCGTCGGTCAGAAGGCACCTCTACTCGGTGACAGTTTTTGCCTATCTCTTTATACCCATTCAAATAACATGTCCCGCCCAATCCCACTTTAGTTTGGCTGTTTTTCTTCCTACCTCCACAACATCTTTTTTGGCGCGCAATTCTGTGTTTCGTAGGCGATCTGATCTCTTACTATCTGATTCTAACTATAAAATATGTAATAGACTTTTTTGACAAATCCTACATTACGTGGCTTACACTGTTACGTCACAAACACTGGTTTAGCTAATTCTTGATATCTTTGAAAACCCCATTAAAAGGAAGAATTTTGCAAGTCAAGTTAAGTCTAAAAGACCCGAAATCATATGAACTCCTTTCATATAATCCATTATATTAGGTAAATAATATTCTTAAAGATTATCTAGGCGGCGGCATTGTAAGAATATGTGACGATAACCATTAAAGGTAATTAAAATAAGGACTAAATACTTGTATTTGAAATTTATCGGAACTATCACGCGGGCATAGTCGTGAGCAAAACTTAGTATACCTACCCATTACGTGCTACATTATTTAAACTAAAAGCGAATGTTTAATTAAACCGTTAGTAATATATAAGTTAAACATTATAAAATGTGTTTAACCAATTTAGGAATATTGCAAAAAATTCACAGTTATAATTTTCATAACGGATATATCTTCCTCGTACTTTGATATTGCCAATTCTCGGTGATATTGCCAATTTATAAATTCAATATCAATGCATGTAACATATATTAATTATACTTCGTATACTTAGAGTAGGCAACCAAAAGGAGACGGCATTACGCTCGAATCTTGAACAAAACATTCAGCAATGTCGGTGGGGGGCTTCGTACAACTACAAATAAACATGTGCACACAAATGCAAAATGTAATCACGTCGCTACGCACGCACACTACACCATTTCATACAACACTGGCAAATTCATGCACACAGTTACAAATTTATCTTGGTGTGTAATGTATTTACAGCCAAAGTCGGCAGCGAGAGGTCTCCTCCGACGACTGCTACGAGAGCGCTGCGCTCTTCGTCCTATGCTGGGCACTCCTCCAAAGTATGTTGGGCCGTGTCACGCGGACAGTTGTCACGATGGTGACACACGGCCGAGCCTTCTGCGCCGGCTATACGACACAGGTACTAGCCAAAACAATCGTGGCCTGTGAGCACCTGTGTCAGCCGGAACGTCGCCGCGCCGTGGCGCCTGTCCAACCACTGACGGAAGACAGGACGCACTGCCGCTACGACCCGCTGTGGGTACCAAGTACTAACCCAACCCAAAACTGCATAGAATCAACCGAATATTTTCACAAGCATGCCTTGTTCCGTCAGGTGTCATAATATAAAATGATTATGCAGGCTTCAGTGTGAAGTTATATGAGAAAAAAATACAATTTAGACCTTGGTTGGGAAAAACGAGATTACTTTCCAAATAATCTTATACATCCACCTAATAGCCCCAATAGTCCTGACTCCACATGAAGATTATTCTTGTATCATGAGTATCAGGAACTATGGTCCGTATTACAGAACGATACTCAAGTAGCGTTTGATCTCCGATCAGCCAAAACTAGTTATAAGTACAGATCAAACCTCAAGCATAGATCTTATTACAGAACGTGATTTAAATCAAACTCGGCTGAATCTAGATTCAAGTCTGTATTTGACCTTGAATCCATTGTCTTTAGCTACAAGTATGTTCTCGTTTACAATATTTTATAAATTACAAGTTACAAAGTGATTACATTTTCTTGTAGAAATATGCAAATAATGGAAAAGTTACAAGAGTTAATTAAGCTATTCTCAAAAATAAAACTTTACAAAAGTTTAATTCATCATAATGATTCTTTTTGTCACAAAACTTAATTTATTGTAGACTGGTGAAAACGCCGTCTAGTATCATGTATACAAAGCAGCCCAAACTGTTTTGTTAATACTTCCGATCAACAACAGAGTAATTTCCTTATTTATTTTTAAATTTGGAGAATTTATTGAAAAGTTAAATAATTACTGATGTTACTTAATTATTTTTTAGTTGGGAGAATTTATTGAAACATAAAATAATCTCAGATGTATTAAAAATGTAAACATCAATAATTTTAGTATTAAGTACAAAAGAGTTATAATGAATAAAGAATAGTAATAATAGTATAATAATCCTTAATATCGAAAATATTAATTATTACTAAAGATTTCGACATCTGAATTATTGTCCTCGACGAAAATAGTTACGTTAATCTATCCTCAAGACTGCTATTGACCATATTTACGTAAACTAAGATCAAATCGATACTTGGGTAAAGATCTCGTATGAAGTATCGTTCAAAAATAAGAAACTACTCAGCTGAGTACTGATTGATAAATCTAGATTTAAGTATCGTTCTTTAATAAAAGAATTATGCAAGTACAGATTTAAAACTAGATTCACGACTGAATATCGTTCTGTGATACGGCCCGTGTTACAGAACGATACTCAGTCGTATGAGAGACTTTGGGTCTCACAACACACAAGATACGAAACAAATATTTTTGGATCACCCATAAACATTTATCACACACACAAAGAAATGTAACAGAAAGCGTATCTCCTTACATAAAAGATAAAGGGAATCGAACATTAACATGCGTGAGACTACGATTAGATTACTAAACAACACTTTGAAGTCAAATTGCTCATTCAAACGTTGTCGCTGTGAAAATGAATAAGATAAGAACTGCACTCATAAGGGCAGTTTTAAAATCACTGATTAAGACAGTCTCCACGAAAGCTGGCTTCGATTATATGGACATCTGAGCATCTGCTGCCAGTGGCTTTGATGGTTGACAAAAAAACCTAGACTTTGTACACTATATACTAGCCTATCTAAATGATATAGCTGAATGGCAGAAATATATTCACGTGGCTGACCCTCTGAGCTGACCTCAAATTAATTGGGAACAGGCACGGTGGTAAAGAAGTAGCATCAATCTTGAATCTTTACTAAAGTTAACGTCGATAGATATCTACTTAATAATATTTACCAATTTGGTTCAAATTTATATAGGTACACATAACGACCTGCCCCTGCATCGCACGGGTAGCAGAGTATATGTGCCAATCTTTTTTAGTAATGTACCTGCTTTCTTTTGTTCGAGCATGTGAGTTGGTTAAAAATTGAATGATGTTCATACTACTCGTATATCCTAAAAACAATGGTAAGAGCTCAGGAGTTGCGCAATGTCCCACAATTAGCTTGAGTTTAACTGTAGAGAATTATTAACGAAAATATTATAGTTTCGTCTCTTTACGTGGTGTTTCGTAACCTTTCGGTTTTGGGCATGATTTTCCGACATATTTAACAATCATCGTCATATCTCAGCCAATTCACACAATATTTTGATTTATTATATACCTATAGCTTCATCATGAATCACTGCGTCTATCTGTAGGTGGAAAATCCGTTTAGGCAGACAGACGCGGCGAGGGGACTATATAATTTATATATGTATATATAGCAATTCAGAATATTGGTTAGCTCGACCTGACTAGATAATATGTGCTTTTTTCTGAGCTACGAATATAGGTAATAAGTATTTTAAAGGATTTAAAATACTTATTACCATTAAAATACTTAAAAAGTCTGTAATAAAGCATGAAAATTAGAACTATTTAAAGATAGAATATAATGATAACACGACACGCCACGCCAACAGTGGTACAGACCCGCGGGATTAGATCATTCACATCAAAAACGAATTATCTAAAATGTAGTTTTACATAATTTATGACACACTGTACACATAAGTGTATACATATTAACACTATTATTATGAATAAGATAATTATTTTTATTAGGTTCATTAAATTTCCCAACTTTGGCATATTTAACATATTTTATTTTTATTTTAGTGAATTGAAAGAAAGTGTGTTCACCAAATTGGACTTGGTAGACTACTTCAGCTTGGCAGACAATGCCCTGACGGAAATGCCCCGACATGTACTTCAGCATCTGCCGCATGTAAAAACACTAGACCTGTGCAGAAATAGGATTTCCAAACTCACCGAGGAAGATTTTGAAGTAAGTGTTTGGTTTTAACTTGAAAGCTATTTTATGGTCTTCCTTATCGTATTTATAAATAGCTACACTGTTGATTGGTATATTAAAAAATACAACTATTATAAGCATTAAAATACATAGATAATGCACTCAGCATAATAAATACAAACAGAGACAATTAATACTACCGTGTAAAATAGTATTATATTATTTTGCAGGTTCGCTTTCGCTAGTCCTGTGATATTTTGTAATTTATCATAACAGTTAATTACTAATCCCATTAACTAAGTATTAAGTTTTTAACTGTCAAATACTACCACAATACAGGACATACAAGAAGTGGAGCATCTTTTAGTAGCCGACAACCAAATATCTAAGATTGAGAGGGATGCAATACCGAAAGCACTGAAGCACGTACATCTGGGAATTAATAAACTAAGCACGCTTAACGGAGCCCTTCGTAATTTAGATGACTTAGAATGGATATTTATTAACGCAAACAACCTAAAATCTATCGACAATGAACTACCTATCGTAAGTAGTAGTCGTACATGTATTATTGAATCATTACATTGTTATTAGAACCTTCTTTCACATCTTCCTAATGTAAGAAATATTTTTCAGAAAGCCAAGAATATAGTGCTTATTCACGCAGCACACAACGAGCTTCAAGGCTTACCAAAAGATTTAAAACAAATGCCTTCGCTGGAATCTTTATACTTTTATGGCAACAATATAAAATCTTTAGATGGAGCATTGCAAAAATCCCGCAGGTTAATGCGAATAGGACTTTCATTCAATAAAATTGAATTAGTAAGTCTAATATAATATTATCACGATTTCAATATGTAGTATAATAAACACGTATATTATGTTAACGTATAAATCTAATCACCATGGTGAGTATTATAAAAGAAAACAATTTCAGCTCGCCGAAGATGAATTTACTGAGGCAGAAAAATTAGCCGAATTGGACATAGCGTATAATGAACTAACGTCTCTGAATGGTTCTTTACGAAGTTTAAAATCGTTACGATATTTAAATCTAACTCATAATTACGTGGCAGAATTTTCACTACAAGAAATCAAA
Organism: Laothoe populi; assembly: GCA_905220505.1. Taxonomy (NCBI): domain Eukaryota; kingdom Metazoa; phylum Arthropoda; class Insecta; order Lepidoptera; family Sphingidae; genus Laothoe; species Laothoe populi. The sequence continues at coordinate 12,405,479 of HG992149.1, read as the reverse complement.
GGGTTAAAAAGGCTGTCCGTGATAGATCTATCTCATAATAGAATAACTCATATCACTGGAAATATGGAGGTAAGCATTCATTAAATTATCTGATTGAACATATAGTTTTATGATTAAAATGGTACCTACATAATTTAAATTACATAACGGAATAAAATTAAGTTGAACTAGATATTTAACACCAACTTCATAAAATAACACTGAAGTCCCAAAATAATATTAGATAATAATAGGAAACACATAGCAGACCTAGTCTGGAAAGAGACATACTTTAAATATGAATTAGTAAACTAAATATATTTATTCTGTCTCTTTCAGTTTTTATTTTTGAAGTCTATTTTTAATTTTTTATAATAATGTGTTAGTTACACACAATATTTATTCACACAGCACACACACATTCATCAGCTTGCGCGTTTTCCGATGGAACCTGATGGAACATATATAAATTTTAAAGCAATCAAATGTAATAATATAACCTGCCAAATGATTTTAGAGACTTAATAGTTATGCCTAAACTAATTATTATAGTCTGCTTTAAATATTTGTTGGAAGCTTTATAAAATGCGGTTATTTTATGCATTATGCTCCCAAATGTCTCTCGCTACTTGATACTCTATCTGGACGGCACTGCGCTTACCATCAGGTGCAGTGTGGTCACTTAGCCGTGCCAGAATAAAAAAAAATTGAAAAGCATTAATTCATATTTGGTGCATTCTTACCTTAATATTTGTTGAATTACTGTTACAGCTATTTCATTACACAATTTGATTAAATACTTAGTGCTACAACACTAATATATTATTATTATCAATAACTAGCTGTTGCTCGCGGCTCCACCCGCGTGGAGGTTATTTTCACACAGTTTTTTTACACCTTGGGTAACATTATTGCAGTTTTTGAAGGGATCCTTATTTTTTCATGCAATTAAAATAGCCTACATTAATCACAATCAATCAAATGGTGAAAGAATTTTTAAAATTATTCCAGTATTTTTTGAACGAATTCGTTACAAACATACAAAAAAAATCTTTCCTCTTATAATATTAGTATAGATAAAAGCGTTAACCACAGACATTGCGGTAATCATATTCACAACAACGAAAAGTGCTAGTACGGAGATCAAAATTGTCTCTTTCCCCTTTTCCACTCCTAGAATACTTTTTATCTTCTTATAAAGCAACTAGGTGTTTCTCGCGGCTCGGCCCGCGTGGTGATTATTTTCCGTAGCAGAAGTATGTAATCCAAGGAGTTGTCTTCTGCATTGACGAACCTCTAGCTACCGTCCTGCCTCTCTTAGGTGTAGTGCCTAAATCTTGAGATTGCATAACGTATTGCCCGTACAATCTTTTAACCTCTATTTCACCCCTTTAAGATATTTTTTAAGACATAGCCAATAACCTTGCCCAGGATATAATCTTTCCCCCTGCTGAATTTAATTACGATCCCATCCCATCTACACCCATTTAGTCGTGAAAAGCTAACAAACAAGCGTACAAACAACAATATCAATTTTGCTGTGGAGATACACTGGACCGCTAAGAAAATGGGTCGGTTCCCAGTGAACACGTTTATGTAAATATGACATCAGTATGATGTCGTTCAATATCATGCTTTACATAACATAAGACTAAGGACTGACTCATAAATGACTCATTATTTCGCACTTAGTGACGTCAGACAGTGACGTAAGTCACGTGACATAATGATGATGTCAACATGACATCCTCATATACCCAGTTTTACGTACTACTGACGGAATAATGACGCTTCATTTATTTAGGAATTACATTGATGTCGCTTTTTATTTTTATTAAATTATTGATTTTTAACTAATGAAAACAACAAATTATTTCTTATTTTTTATTTCACAAGTATTTATACATTACATAAGAAATCTGTTACAATTTCTGGATAATAACCAACCAAATAATATATTAGAATAAAATTATTGACTCCTCACTTTGGCTGTTGTTTGCTACAGTTTAGCTTTTTTTTGTTGACCAAGTTGTTCCACTGCGCGTCGGTTACCAAGTCGTAAGTTGAAAGCCAAGTTGGTTACCAGCGATTTTTTCCAAATTCGGCAGAACCCCAAAAAGGAAATTTCGTCAATATAGTTTCTGGCATGGAAAAATTGTTAGCTTCATTTTAATTGTAATAATAAATTTTAAAAAAATGGAATAGTGTCTGTACCTTGATTTATATTTATCAGAGTCAAATCTTTAACAGGATATTTTGAGATTCTCCCATCCCGTTCTCCCATTTTGGCAAACGGTGAAAATATTTTCTTAAATATTCTGTCCATATACTCTTTTCCGTTAGACTCACCGATTTGCAGTATAAGTTTGATCTGAAAATGATTATACTATAAATTTCTCATTATTTATAACAGACACGTCTAAATATATTATTATTAACAGTCACAATTTTAAATTAAAAATAATAAGGATATACTTATTCCCAGGTGATATTACAAATAGCCAATAATAAAATAAAATTTGTCGTTATGTTAAAAACTTATTAAGCGATGTAAAAAATCATTTGTAATTATTAACCAAGACACTCGCTCGTCTATGTTCAGTGAAAATGGCGCCATCATTGAGCGGTGTGCGCGCCAAATTTGAAGGCCTTTGCCTTCAAATTTGGCCCTGAACCCACTGATGAATTGAACCCTTTGGTTCAATTCATACAGCCTCATCAAACGTAGTATATTTAACATGGAATTATTTGCAGTAAAGCCTAAGCCCAGTCTTCGTTTTATTTAAAATTGTTGTAAAATTAACATTATTTTATTACAGTAAGTATTAAACTATTTCTTTAATGCTAGAAATTCATTTATAACGTCTTATGTCAATATTTTCCCGTGCATATTATTACTTTTATTAATAAATCCAAGTCATTACATCATAATATTTTGATTATTAATGAAAATATGATTTCACTTTAAGATTTCATTCTTGTAATTTTAATAAGTTATTTTCGAGCCGACAATTTATTCGTTATATTTATAAATAAAGTTTATCGAACGGCTTAGTAGCTTCTTTTAAAAAAGTTCTGCAACAAACTGTTAAAAACAAAATATATTAAGGTTTTAATTTTTTTTCGGGGTTAATTAAAAATTTCAGCATGCCCAACCTTATGCTAAATAATTTGTCTAAGCGGAGGATTCAGCAGATGATCAGAGATAAAGTTTAATAATGCACGAATAAATGTGGAATAATAATTGGAACATTTAGGTATAATTATTATCGGGCAGTTAGTAACTTAGGTCGTAATACCGAAATAATGTTTGACTGACGTTACCTAAAAACATATTAAGTTTAGAATAATTATGTCTTAAAACATTAGTTTTGCGTGAGAAAATTAACATCATTGCTACATCAAATGTACGTAGAAAAGGATATTAATATTATATAGTTATGATGTCAGAATTATATTATAAATAATACCAATAAAGGATGTTACTTATACGTGAAAATTACATAAACGTGACATTATCTAACTATGACTTATCTGTTATATCATATCAAGATCATGTGTTCACTGGGTTAGAAAATCTACAATATCTTCAAAAGTACATGACCTAGCTTTATGACATAAAAACTAAATTAAATAATATTTAATGCCACATTAAATAATATATAAAACATTGCCTTGCTAAATAATAATATCCATGAAGTATTATGTATCTTACATTTAAATAGTCTAGCCTTTTAAAACCTTGTTTTCTATTTTTTTCTATTAAATACCTACATACCTGTAAACATACATCATAAATAAAAAAATATTTAAAACTTTTCTGCTACATTAAAGTGTTCAAATACTATACGGGAGTAACTGGCAAGTAATCCCTAATAGTGAATCCCTTTTGATAATTAACACATAGTGGAAAAATCGATGTAGATACATATACATAGAAAGCAAAAAACAAACGCATCGAATTGTGAACCACTTTCGTTATTTAAGTCTCTTGAAAAGCTATAGATGATGTATAACTAAAATATAGCCTCAATCTAGCCTTTTAACTATATTAGTTAAAAGGCTGTGTAAATTGCATGGATGTTTACTATAATTGTGGTAACACTTGGCATGGGTTTGACTTTTTTTTGTATAAATATGAATACGTTGGTATTACGTACGTTACGACAAAATAAATAAATTAATATTCCTAAAATCCGAAAGCATGGCTTTCATTACTAACCGAATTTTATATCCGTTACCTAGTTATGCAGTGCTACCACCATAGCGACTTTGTCGCTAAATTTAATGATTTATGACTTTCGTAAATATATTGTCGCTAAAAGATTTTTTAGCGATTTTTAGTGATTTTCAGTGATTATTTTAAATTTTTAACAATTATATATTTTCGAAAATCTATGTTGGCATCAGGGAGACGGCAACACACTCGATTCCTTAACAAAGTACCCACAAAATAAAGTGCCCAGCATGCCTAAAGTAATTTTCACTTCAAAAATAGTGCGCGCTTCCCCACTTTCTGTTACACACTTCTGTCCATTTTCACGAAATCACTCCCAGAAATCGATAGAAAAGATGTTACACATCAAAAAATACATACTGGTCGAATTGTGATCTAGCTATTTTTTTCGTAGTCAGTTAGAATTTTAGTGATTTCTAGCGATATTTTACGCTTGAAATATCCGGTAATCTAGCGAGTTTTGATTTTTATTTTCGGAAGGTGGCAACACTGAGTTATCGTACTTCCACTTTTAATGTCTACCAAAACAACACATCTTTTAGAACGCTGCCCGGTAACCCGAATACATAATATTATCTTTAAAGCGTCGCCAATATAATGAATGAACTGGCAAAAATATTCAAGAGCGATAATTTCTATTGATATTTTTCATAATATGTAACTGCTGTGATGCATTACTTAAGGAATATTATAATAACTATTAGATTTCATCATAATTTGCATGATTTAATATTTTCCATTCAATTAATTATTTTTATATAAGAACGAACGGGCTTAGCGGTTGTCGTATTATGATGTACGTCTGACATCTCACCTCCGTAATAAGCATCAAAAACAAAAAAAATGATCGTAACGAAGAATATAATTATTCTTTTTGATAAAAATTGTATTTCATTCATTCGATTACATCACTCGATTCCATTCATTTGATTCCATTTATTCGTTTACTTTTATTCAATTCAGTGCTGGTGGTAGGATAATTATATCCGTCCGGATAGCGACCACCGTACACAGGGTGTAAAACCCGCCATAGCGGCACACGCAAGTGTGTCGCGTTCCGGTATCAGCCAGTGTACATCCGGTTTTTGTCGGGGGTCTATAGTTGAGGTACGATGTTTGGCCGTTTTGCGGCCTTCTGAGTACTCTGACACTAGACTCTTGACCGCTTCTTCACCTTCTTGCCAATGGCGTAGTGTGAAGAAGTAGGCCGGCATGGTTGTGTTTAGTAGCGGGGGATAGATTATCTCTGGCTACTCAATACTCTAATTGGACGGCACTGCGCTTACCATCAGGTGCAGTGTGGTCACTTGGTCGTGCCAGGAAAAAAAAATATTAATTCGAATCCATTCATTCTATTCCAGTCGATTCCGTTTTATGGCATTCGATTATATTCGACTAGATGTTGCCCGCGGCTCCGCCCGCGTGTAGTTTATTTTTGGAAAAAAGATATACAATCGATGGGGCCATCTTAAGCTATTATACCTTTCTATATTTTGCTATCCCATAAGAAGCTTGCATTTTTCCGGGATAAAAGTAGCCTGTCATTTTATGATGCCTGAAACCTAAACTGCCACTATGCTAAAAATCATGTCAACCCCTTGCTCTGTGGAAACCTCTCAGAAAATGGGTTGATCTCATCTGGCGGCCAACTCTAGCATCCCGCGCTTTTCCCCGGCTTCCTGTTACACACTTCCGTCACTTTTCACGAAATCACTCCCATAAACCGATAGTAAAGATATTACACATTAATAAATATATAATTTATATAAGATTACTGCGTAAACAGTAGTATTGTATGTTTTTTTTTATTTTCACCGTGTTTAATTCCAGTAAGATGAGAAATTCACAATTATAATATATAGTATACATTAGACAAAGTATAGACGTGGCCTAATTTAACGAGAATACATAATTCGCAATGACAGATATTTAGAATATGTTATGTTAATATACATAAATATAATATACAAATACATAACACGTGATAAGATATAATAATAACAATACTAGCTCTGTATTAAACATTGTCCCACTGCTGGGCACGGGCCTCCTCTACTTATGAGAGGGGTTAGGCTTTAGTCCACCACGCTGACCTAATACGGGTTGGTAGACTTCACATACCTCCGAAATTCGTATAAGAGTTCTCAGATATGCAGGTTGCATTCCTCACGATGTTTTCCTTCACCGTTAAAGCAAGTGATAATTAACATTTAATACACACATAACTTTAGAAAAGTCAGAGTTGTATGCCACTTGGGTTTCGAACATACGACTTTCGTCTTCACAGTCCGTACCGCAACCAACTAGGCTATCGCTGCTATTACATTAATAAGATATAGATTACAATAAATCGAAATCAATATTTTGAATTTTTTTCTGAAGTTGGCGGATATATGTACTTCATATTGTCTCAAACTTATACAGTGACAGCCACTGTCTCCACTCCCTTTGTCAGGACGCGCATTATACTCAATACGAAAAACACTCGAAAATGAACACTACTGTATTCTGTATTTTATTTTATTCTTAGAAAAAAGTATATTTTTTCTTATGGATTTGGAACGCCGCCCCGCGGTCTAAGATTGTCGCTGCTAAAATATATATTATAAAATATATACATATATATATATATATATATATATTTTATCCTGACACATCAGTTAGAGTATCAAGTATCGAGGACACAATTATGGCTCGCTACTCGACACAATAATGTCGGCTTTCTAAGTAGCTTCTTCACAACAATGCCGAAAATAAGTAAATAGCAATATACACATATGTATAGCAAAGCGATTTAGGTCTGTGTTATACGTCTCCAATAAACAAAATAATTATTTTCTTATTACAGAACTTAGTAGATGTCGATACCCGTGTATTAGAGTTGCGACTAGATCATAACCGCATTCTTAATCTTGGCGGCGCATTGATGGGACTTCATGGGCTACTGCGTCTAAATTTAAGTAACAACCTACTGCAACAGATATCTCCAGACGATTTAATAGGGCTTGAAGATTTGAGATTACTTGATGTTTCACATAATCATATTTCCACTTTAGAAGAAACTTCGAAGGTTTGTTAATAAATAAAAATGAAAGATATAAGTATTTATGCTTAGCGAGCTCTTGCGAAATTAAATTAAAATAATACATTACATAAATAATAAATGTGAAATCTGAAATTAGCTTCAGCGATTACCTTTTACGTCCTATTTATGTTATATTAAATTGAGTATCCATTGACTATTATTTTCAGACGTTTTTGCCTTCTCTTGAAGAACTGATTGCTCATCACAATAATATTACGGCACTTGATAAAGACTTCCACGGGTTGCCGGCCCTTTGCATAGCAGATCTATCGTATAACCATATTCACTCCGTGAATTACGATCTTGTATCGAAATCTCGATGTACTATTAATGGAGTTCCTGGCATATTGAAGATATATCTTCAAGGTTTGTATTTAATTTCTAACTAAGAAGTACTTCCTTGTTTATACCTTAATACTTTCAAGTCTACATATATAATGACTACTTAATGGTGGTAGAAGCTATACATGCGAAAACTTGTAAAAACTAAATTGTTATATTTATAGATTTAAGAAACTGTTTGTTTTCCATACTAAATAAAAATAAAATAAAATACAAACAGAAAAAGCAATGTAGATAAACAACCATTTTAATCATTAGCTTTAATAGTACTATGTGCTATGGTTTTAATGCAATATATCGATGTGTATATATGTATGTGGTATTTCATGGTAAAAAAAAATAGGTTATTCATAAACATATAAAGTCAATGTATTTAGAAAGTATGCAACCTCTATTGAAAAATATTCGATTACATTTTATACATATTATATTAAGTTAAATTAAGTTTTAAAATTATGCATGGTCTAAATTCTAACCTGCTTACAATCACCTTGTGGCAAATATAGTTATTGCAAAGCGAATATAATTTTTAAATTATTCTTTTGACCTCTGCATCTGCGATTTTAACAAATTGTTAAAATACTGTGTTAGGTATATAATATATAAATGACGTTTATATTACTTGTTATGATTAATTGTCTTGATTATGTGATCGTTGTAGTTTGGGTAACTAAGTTAGTAATCGTATAATTATGGTAAGGGCATTCTTGCAGATAACCCTGTGCTATGCGACGATCGTCTGTACGAGTTGATGACTGTGTTCGAGAGTCTAAACGCTCGACTGAGCGGTGAATCGACATGTTTGACCACACAAACTGCTGCGCCTGTATTGATGCGAGCACTCAATGACATCGGCCCGCAGAAGGAAAATGCACCGGTCATTGTATTAGCACATATGGGATCTGGAATCCGTGTCATGCCACAGGAAAATATGGAACTCAAGTCAATGCCATTGCCTATTCCCCAATTAATGTATCGTCGTGTGGGCGCCTTGATCGGACACATGGTGCCAGAACACGAGGGTGCATTGCCAGTTGTTGCGGAGTCGCCGGTGACGCAGCCACCAGCCAGCGTTAATGTAGTCGTCAAATGGCCAGACGAGAGAAGAGTAGAAGAACAATTACATCCTTTGGCTGATCATATTCGTTTGCGCGATTTAAACACTTCCCCGCAGTGAGTAAGATCACTCTAGGCGTTCCGCCATTGCCGGTAGCGCCATAGAAATATGTGCTTTGCTAGGGAAAATTGCTGCTTTTGAATAAAAAATACCTAAGGCAGAATGTCTTTCAACTCGATCAGGCGCATGGAAAATCTTGACTTCCTGTTTATTTTGTTCTGCGATGTAAATAGAAGATTTTATATATAATATGTAGGTATACTTGAGAAATAAGCAAATCGATCACGAGTGACGAGAGGAACGTGTAGGTGTTTGTTTGCACTTAGCCTGTAGCAATAATTTTACCTGCAATGTTAAATTTCATTATGGAAAAACAAGATAAATGAGGCTAAATGTAAAAATCTGTTAATTATTATGTAAGATGTTAAATAAAATAGCTTCTACAATAATGAAATTTATAATTGTAGACATAAATTCGCAATTTGAATCCAAATGATAGTCAACTTTGTTCTCTAACAAAAACATCGATTGATAAGTGGCCCATGATTTATGTTTTTTATTTTGAACCTAACTGCATAATATGTGTATCCACATACCTATCACTGTTTTATTCAAATACCAGTTTTACATAATTATCTTGCTACAAGTTAAGAGTAGATAGGTATCCATTTTTAGTATTAACGGTGTGATTATTATTTTTATGACAGATCGCGTACTATGTGATTTTCATTTATAAATTGTGATTAATTCAATTAACCGGAATATAGTAGACAAGTGTTATGTATGTGCCGGCTTGAATGAATGTACACGTAATTTAATTTTCCGATAAACTTTGTAATGGTCAGTGTCCATTATTGAATTAAACACCAAACCAGCACTCCATCTACACAGTGCATAGACGCATAGATAATAAGATTCTGTGTTCGTGCAGCATGCATGCATGCGGCGACAAGTGCTGTCCATACCTAGTGCGGGTATCAGGGCCAGTACTAAAACATAATATAGTTAGTGGTTGCAAAGTATACCTATATAGAATTTGCGTACTGGTCGCGGATAATTTACATTGGATGGGATAACAGATTTTAAACTCCCACAACGCCAAAAGCACTTGCTTAAGCGTTCGTGAAAAAAATATTATATTTAATTCGATAATCAAGAAGGGTAATACGTACTACTTATGCCGATTTTTTTATATGTGAGCACTATCATGTTAAACACTTATACCTACATATTTTAATAATATTGATATTACATAGCATTAACATAAAATAATGACTGATATGTACAGCAAGTATGGTGTACATAAGTATATATTATTATTACATAGCATTCATCGGCACCTCGTCCACATGAAGTTGACTTAGGTAATGGCCAGCAATGCCGATGTGGCTGACGCAGACAAATAAATTAAACCAAACTAAGGCATGACAATATTAAAATAATGCCGAATTAAATCCATAGGTACACCTACCTAATAAAACAGCAGAAGAGTCTCTGCTGTATGTCGCGCATTGTCTCCTGCCTAGCCTAAATTATACTAAGTCCATTGGTTCACTATTTTCATTTAAAAGTCTTAAACATACTGCGTGTTCAACAGATTTACTACATTATTAAATACTTTATTTTGAAGCGAGGGGATTGATACTGGATGCGTAAATGGACGCCGATCATTGAAAAAATTACTTTGTAGGTAAGTATTATAACCGTACAATTACACCCGTGTAATTTTCAGACCGTTTTATATAAATAAAAACAGTACCTACCTATAACAATATTACGAAAGTGTTGCAACAACTGTCGTCTGTGTACAAAATGTCGTGTCGTAATATATATTTTTAGTACCTACCATGATTTATATTGAAAAGCTTCAAATAAGATTTACGACTTTTCAAATTTGTATAAATCTTGTATTAATTGAGTGTAACAAATAATTGTTGTACCCTATGTGTATGTATGTGGCGAGAAATTATCATTATACCGATTATAAAAATGTGAAAATGTACCTAAAATAGCATCTATGATAAACATATTTTTATTCTAATATAAGATATTTTATTAATGTAATTTATAGTGTCGATTAACACCTACTAATAAAAAATGTAAACTGTTTACTGTTTTAATTAAAATCACATTTACATACACCATGACAAAATAAATGTAAACAAAATTTATCTAAACGTGGCTCTCCGACTTTATCTTTGACGCTGCACTGGTGCACACGACACACCGCACAACCGACCGTCTCAAAAAGTTTCAACCAGAGTTTCTGCGTCACCTTCCATATTCACCGGGTCTTGTGGGAGCAAGGACTTATTTCTATATATTTTCCGGATTCAGAAAAAAATATTTCTGATGAAAATTTTGTTCGACGAAACCCAGAGCGTATTCTCTCGTGTATGAGAATGATAATATGCTCTTAGTGTCACGTGTCTATGTCACTATCTGAATAAAATTAGTGCGAAAGAATGAGTAATATATGACTCAGTATTGAGTCATATATGATGTAAGCAATGGCGTCAAAATTACATCAGTTGGTTCACGGGGGCGTTCTTGAAGTTTTAATACAAAATGTATCCATCAGCCCAAAAATTTTACATCTATCAAAAATCTCTATGACGTTTGATATTATATAATATATAAACTACTAGCTGTTGCTCGCTGCTCTCGTCGAGGTTATTTTCGGGAGCAGAAGTATACAATCCAAGGAGTTGTCTTCTGCACTGAGACAACTGTAGCGTTTGTCCAGCCTCTTAGGTGTTGTGCCTGAATCTTGAGATTGCATATAAAGAATACCTAATAAATTTGCCCCTTTTAGTGATGATTTTTCAAAAACGTTGAAACACGTATTTCTTTATTTTCTAACAAAAGCCTAAATATGAATTTCCAGATCCCTAAGTCGAGGAATTATGGATTTCCCATACAAATTTTAAACTCCTATTTGACCCCTTTCAATGTTGTTTTTTGAGAAAAAAGATAGCCTATGTCCTTCTCCAGAATATAATCTATCTCCTTGCCAAATTTCATCATAATCTGGTCAGCCGTTTAGACGCGAAAAGGTAACAAACAAACAAACAGAGTTACTTTCGCATTTATAGTATTAGTATCGTAGCTCACTCTCAGGTGTTGTGTCTGAATTTTGAGATTGCATGTAAAGAATACCTCATAAGTTAACCCCTCACTTTTCCCTTTTTAGGGATGATTTTTCAAACACTTTTAAACATGTATTTATTTATTTCCTTACAAAAGCCTAAATATGAATTTCCAGAGCCCTAGGTCCAGGAATTAAGGATTTCCTATACAATTTTTGAACTCCTATTTGACCCTTTTGTAGGTTGTTTTTTTTTTGAGAAAAAAGATAGCGTATGTCCTTCTCCAGGATGTAATCTATCTCCTTGCCTAATTTCATCCCAATTTGGTCAACCGTTTAGTCGTGAAAAAGGTAACAAACAAACATACAAACAGAGTTACTTTCGCATTTATAGTATTGGTATGGATAAACTAGCGGCCCGGCAGACATCGTGTCGTCCTGCCCGGAACAGCAACGCCACACCTGTCGGTGCGCAGCGCCACCTACCGAGTCCATTTGTGTTTTTAAACTATCCAGGGACCCATTGAAATATACACACAAAATTTTATCCAAATCGGTCCAGTCGTTTAGGAGGAGTTAGGTTACAAACACGGTTAAGAAAATTGCGTTTAGACCTTAGAGAATCTATTGGATTATCAGATAATAGAGAAACATTGAGAAGTATATTGCATAAGGATAAGAATCGTTCCGAGTTTAAATGAAATAAAAATGAGAGATCTATGCTTATCAAAAATTTTGATACCTATATCTACAAAGAGACAGATTTCTAAGGACAATATCTGAAAAGTGGCAATAAGATAAATTAATAGTGTATCTTGATGAAACTTACATTCCTCAACACAATAAAAAAAACGAATGAGCCTTACAGTAGTCGCTTAAGACATTGTGTAACATTTGACATGATAAGCAACGTCAACATTATATCCTGAAAAAACTCAAGTATTATTTTTCGTCACGAAGCGTAATTATTTTAATGAAAATTATATTTTAACACACACACTAGGAGTCATGTAATTTGATATTGAAGGCAGTTATTTTTGTTCAATTTGGGGGAGAGCGGAGACACTATTGTCTTCGCTCCCCCCCAATTTTAGTTATCATAAGTCTATACCTATGGTCTATACTAAGTCTATACTTATGGTTTCGTCGTATTTAAAACGCGTTGAAAACTGCGTCAATACCACTGTTAGTTGTTGTAGTATTTTTTAATGGCTTTGATATGGACCATTGTTGTTACAGAGAAGTCGCATATTTTAGAAACGACCACCGGACCCAAACGCGATCCAGCCTGAGAAAACCCGGTGCAACAAACTCAGAGGGCTTACAATATAATACAAGTTTACAATCTTTATTATAAACTAACATTCCTTAAAGTTATCCGGTAACATATTATACCTATACATAGCGTAATAATTAATTTAGCGCAGTGAAGAGAAAAGTTGCTATGAAAAATCTTAAGAGTGCAGTAATATGGTCTCAGATGGACCTCCCAACTTATCAGAGAGTGCTTCGAGAGTGTAACCGCATCAGATTGGAAAAAATAGACAGACCATATTATTCACACACAAATCGAATACAGAAATATAAAATTTCGGAAAGAAAACTGGAGCCATTAATCATTAATGTACCTACCTGATAATGAAAGTTACATTTTTTAAATCCTGATGTTTTTTCCTTTCTATCTAGATACTGAATATTATTTTTTACTAGTAATTACTTTACTAAATAACCCCACCAAAACGATTAGGGTAATTTCTCATTCATATTAAAACTTTCGCTGCTAAAACTGTAAATATAATTAGTTATTTTAATTATAATAACAAATACCTACTATTAACTCAGTTTACTTAGGTCTTAGGAGGCCATTAGATGACTTCCAATAGGTCAGTTTGGAAATCTTTAATGAGACCTATTTCAGCAGTGGACAGACACCATGTGGCTGATTTTGATGATGATTAACTAACTTTTATGTGACATCTGTTCTTTTACTGTTACCTGAACTGAAACTTACTGATCGTAAAATCTTAGGAATTAACGTGAAACTTACAAGTACAATGTATTCCATCACCCAGTACTAAAAATGTAAACCTATATAATTACGTACCAAATAAAATAAACAACAAATTTGGCAATTTTCAAAAATCCTTTGAAAATTGCTACACCAATGCAAAGAGGCGAAATTTCCGTTTTAATTCTTTTCCCAGATGTAATATTATTGAAATTAAATAGGTATATTATCATCCGTAATAAATAAAATGTATATAATATTATTATGTTGTATCTTTCCTCTGGGAAATCACGGCACGAAAATTGGTGGTTTTGGAAGGCTTGCGTGAAAATACAGCTCCAACACGTAGGAGCTCCTTTAAAACACACTTATTTATCAATTTAGGGTGTGTATACCTGGCAGATAGTATTTTGACTGTACTTTTATAGGCATACAACCAATGACAGCGTCCGCCAGGCAGGCGCGGATCCAGCCTTCAAAAAAGGTTGTGGTCATAGCCACCCGAAAATCAGCCAAGTGCGAGATCGAGTGCATTTCTAAAAGGATATGTTTATGTTTATGTTTTTATGTTTTGTTTTTTTTTTATATGTATGACGTCCTGACCAAAATTTAATACAGTATATAGTTTCATGTGGGCAAATCTTTGGCGCAAACAATAAATGTTAGTTTGTTCGCTCACGATTCATTTTTTTTATTAAGGCATTGGATATAATAATATCGGCCTTATCCATCTCAATAGACCGCGAAAATGACGTCACAAGTCTATTAGGGTTGTGGGCATGTCCATCGTGCCCACAACGGTGGATCCGCGCTTGCCACCAAGTGGAACTACCTACATTGGGTCTATGGATGGGATCATACTGAACTGGTTGCTGGGCTATATATTGAGATAATGCGACATCGCGGGTCCACCTCGAGTTTTATTCCATAATAACGAGGAGTCCGCGGGACCCCTAAACGGGTTTCCTGGTTATAATGCGGATTGAGCAATTGCACTCTATAGCTCAGGTTTTTAGCTCTTGCGACTTCCACCCTGGCCGTCCGGTTAAGGCAAGTGACAGGTCAGGGGCTTATTTAGCCTACATGAAATCAAGGTACGTGGTGTCGCCACTCACCGTCGGCTCGCCACGATAGCATAAGTATCAAGCCGATTTTTTTATTTGCCTCTTTTCTCTTCTGACACGACACGCGAGTCAGTCTGCGAGTTTTTAGATCACACAGAATAAATTAAGGACCTAGTACCTAATATTAAAATACTACGGCCTTTTAACAAGCGTAGTTAGTAATTTAGGTTATTTCTATGGAGGGTAGGGTAAACGGTAGAGGAAACCGTCTTATATGGGGGATGATTGAAATCAGATAATATAATGCTCTTTGGTTGAAATAGTGTCCATCTGTAATTTGTAAATATTAGTTCTAAAACCTTCCAGAATAGCGCTAGCGTAGATGCAGAGTATGGTATAAATTTAGCAGTTGTAGACGGATTGAAGTATGCTGAGTTAAAAAATTGAATATCTTTGGCGACTAGATTTAAACATACAATTTTCTCGATATATTAGTATATCGAGAAAATCTGTATATATAAAAGAAGAAACTGACTGACTGACTGACTGATCGATCAACGCACAGCCTAAACGGCTGGGTTTAGAGACTTGAAATTTTGACAGTAGGTACCTTTTATCACGTAGGCATCCAGTAAGGAAGGGTTTTTTGGAAATACCACCCCTAAGGGGGTAAAATAGGGGATGAAAGTTTGTATGAAAATCCTTCATTTTTGAAGTTAAATTCATGAAAATTAGTATTTGGCATTTTAGTTAAAAATAAAAAATATATGTTTCAGGATTTTTGGAAATTCCGCCCCTAAGGGGGTAAAATAGGGAATGAAAGTTTGTATGAAAATCCGTCATTTTTGCAGTTAAACGCATGAAATTTGGTATTTGGCCTTACAGTTAAAAATTAAAAACACATATTTCAGGGTTTTTGGAAATTCCACCCCTAAGGGGGTTACATAGGGTAAGAAAGTTTGTATGAAAATCCTTCATTTTTGAAGTTAAATGCATGGAAATTGGTATTTTGTAGTGTATACTTTTTATCTCAAACATGACCTCCACGCGGGCGGAGCCGCGAGCAACAGCTAGTATAAAATAAAGCTCAAAATGCTTTGATAAACTCTAGCAGCCACTTGCAAAATAAGTTCCCGAGACACTCGCATGTAGCGCTTGAAATTATTGATACCTAAAATAACTCATATCATTCGTAATGCACAGATATACAATTTAGAGTTACAAAAGTCTGTGTTCAAATGACGCAGCCAGCAAGTTCTAGTGGTAAATTATTTATGGCAGTTGTACAATCTATACTCTATACCTACCCAATATTTTTTTAAAGAAAATGGCGGGTATATGATGACGTTTTATTTGTGAATAAGTGAATTAACTATTTCAGACATGGCTTTGGCCTTATGAATTGTGACTATTTCAGACATGGCTTGGCATTTTGAAGTGTGACTTTTTCAAACATGGCTTCGGCCTTTAGAATGGAAAAATATCGGACATGGCTTTCCCCTTGTGAATGGAAAAATATCGGACATGGCTTTCCTCTTGTAAATGGATTAAAACTACAGACATGGCTTTGGTATTTTGTTTAGACGATAATACCAGAGACGAAGAAGACTTTAAAGGACAATGGCAGGTTCCCATACATGAAATTAGTTCAGCGGGTCGTAGCGGCAGTGCGTCCTGTCTTCCATCAGTGGTTGGACAGGCGCCACGGCGCGGCGACATTCCGGCTGACACAGGTGCTCACAGGCCATGGATGTTTTGGCGAGTACCTGTGTCGCATAGCCGGTGCAGAAGAGTCGGCCGTGTGTCACCATTGTGACAACTGTCCGCGTGACACGGCCCAACATACTTTGGAGGAGTGCCCAGCATAGGACGAAGAGCGCAGCGCTCTCGTAGCAGTCGTCGGAGGAGACCTCTCGCTGCCGACTTTGGTGTCAGCCATGGTCGACAGCCGGAGGTCCTGGCGTGCGGTGGCCCTCTTCTGTGAGGCAGTTATCTCACAGAAGGAGAGTGCCGAGAGGGATCGGGAACAGCGCTCCGATCCCTCCCGCTGCCAGTCGAGACGGAGGAGGCGCCGGGTTGACGACTGACCGGCGTCTCCCGCCCTGTGGTTTGGGGGCGTTTGGAGAATCCCACCGCGGTATCCCCTGCCTGTCGTAAGAGGCGACTAATAGGGGCATCGGGGGTCGCGGGCGCGCAGCGGGGGGCTGTCGTAGCGCCCTTTCCGGTGTGTCGAAATTTGTTTGTACATAGCTTCATTTTGTATATACTTCGTCGGCACACCGGGCGACCCCGGGATGACGGCAGCGCGGGTGGTTGGCCTCGTTGCTGCCGTGGACGCCGAGGGCGTCCTTCGGTGCGCGGGGGCTTCTGACATTTCTGAATAAAATATTTTTATCTATGAAGCTGATAAAAATGTTATTTGCCTATTTTCCAAAGAGCATTATAATACTACTGCTATTGTCACCTGAGGCAGGGTCATGAATTAAACACGTGCCTACTGAACTTGACTTATAACTATTGTGGGGAAGGATGATCCGCCACACCGTAGGTACTTACACACAAGTGTTTACATTCGTGTTTACGTTTACATGTTCAGATATGAACACATTATACTTAATTATAGGAATAATGTTTATTTTTTGATAAATCCTGTAAACTTATAAATTGCTGAACCGTTTTTAATAATTCACCATTAGATTTATACCAAAAGTAACATAAGCCACATATAATTTATTTCAATACAAGCTAAGTTGGAATGGAAGACACAGAGTTTGTCAATAGTTGTGCAGAAAATATCTTCAGACCCTAAATCTGGACTTAGAAATTAAATTAGAAAATAAAACGGGTTCTAAATAAAAATAAAACACTGTTTTTTTTTAATGTTATTCATCTTCATAATTATCCTATCTTATATATCTAAAAATACTGCAGGGGCAGATATGTCTTGATGTCTGGCCCGTTCCAAATACCAGATTACTATCATGGTATGAGCGCAGCAGCCCACTGTACGACGCACAACCAAGCAACTACAATAGTATTCTATAATGCCTGCTCTACCAGCCTGGTCGGACCAGGTACATTATTTTCAATTAGTAATTAAACATAATACTGTTTATTTGAAACATGGTGTGAATTTATTTTACATCTTATCAATAAGGTATCTGAACTGCCTCTTAATTTAAATTAAGATGAAGTAATTGTTTCTATGCACCCTTCAATTATAGAACTACCGTGGAAACGTACATGTTCACCATAATAGGGACGTGTTTGTCGAATTTGGTTTAAATTATATCGGTCTGCTATGCTTTGGAAATTATCCGATCTCCAGATCACATTTGTGGCCACAGTCATGTTTGCTAGATTATTTTCTAAGTGAAATCTTTCAAGTATTCGTGTATTTAAATCAATTTAAATTATGTCACAATATGTCAGTATCACTGACGTATATTATATGGACAGGATATCTAATACAAAATGACAGCTATTTTCTTGACTTATTTGAAGCGCCCCTCTCGAGCGTATTTGAAACTAAATTTGACATAAATAGGGATGTTGATATTTTTTAAAATATCGGATTTCCGATATATCGATATTTTTAAATATATCAATATCGGAGTTAGATAAAACAAAAAAAAATATCGATGTTTCGATATTTTTATTAAAAATTTTTACTCGTCTAAGGGTCTGGTCCTGACGCCATACATCCTTTCTTCGTGAATCGGTGCGCCAATGAATTTATTAGATTCAAAGATCTTGGAATCATATTTAACGACACCTTAAAATGTTATTTTAACTTATATATATTTTTTTAGTTTTTTTAACTTATAATTTTTTGCCATGAACTTAATATTATTTTCTACTTTTTAGTTCGGCTAGCTATTAAAGCGTGCTTTTTTTAAATATATTTTATAGTCCCAAAACAGCATCAAACCTAGTTATAATAAAATATTCGATTGCAAATTAAGACCCCATAAAAAAATATGATCTAAAATGATACCTTATATTTTTTATTATCTTGGTGAACCTATAGATCATAGGTTCTTGATACGTGTGTAAATATTCAAGTAAATCGGATGTCTTGAAGGTGGTGAACATTACGTTGAAAGATTCCGTTACATATATACTCAGTCTACTTAGATACAATTGTAGCTAAATAAAGTGTGTAAAGACTATCATAATGGTAATGAGCTACAAAATGATTTAGCCATACAGTTTATATTCCACTATATTTATTATAAAAATTTAAGTGTATACTATACTAAGCAACTAAATTAAATAGGGAAAGAGGAAACACATATTATAGTGTAAATAAAGTACCGTAGATTAAGTTGACGATGATTTAGTAGTTTCAATAATTTACGAGTATAAATATGGATCTCCGATATCTATATTTCAATATCGAAATATCGATATATCGTCCAAAAAATATTAGTAATAAATATCGATATTTCTAAATCCTAATATCGATATTTCTAAATCCTAATATCGATATTTCGATATATCGAAATTTCATCAACATTCCTAACATATATGGTCGTTTTATTGTTTCGAGTGCGTCTGTCTTGTCAGTGGCTTTTAACTGATTATTGCGTTGAAGACCTGAATTTGAAGAATTATTTGTGTGTGGTTTTGGTTAATAAACCATGAGAGTTTGTGTTTGTGTTATGGAAGTGGAGTAACATTTCACAAGTTAGTAAACTTGCATCATTTTTTAGCTATGTATATTGTAACTAGTCATGTTAAAGATGAAATTATAATTTGTAAGCAAAAAATGACTCTAATAAGACATATTTTTATGTTAATTTGTTTTGTAATAGCAAATTTATATATAAATTATATCTAGGTAGGGTTGCCCAAGTTTCATATTGACAATACATATCGATATATATTTTTTAGTTTGGATCTACTAGTATTTATGCTTTCATGCTGTGCCGTCAAAATATAAAATCATGAATTAGGATTGATCATATATTGATATAAAATAAAATAAAATTTGTATACGTACAACATAAAGAAACTACGAGGAGCTCTAGATCGGTAAACCTACTTGTTTTTATACTCCAGGATTATGTCTAAGGAATAGGAAATATTAATTTCAAATCATAAAATTCCCATTATAGGTTTCCAACTGACTCGGTGATACAAAAACTATGGCTGAGAAACATGAATGTTGAAAATTTGTCAAACATAAATAGCTATTTATGTTCTACACATTTTATGGAAGATTGTTTTATTAGACATGTTTCACGGACCCAGTTAAAAAATATAGTATTTTCCGGTGGGTTTAATAATATATTAAGCGTTTTAAACATAATATAGTAGATTAAAATATGTTTTGCTAAGGCGATGTTTTTATTATTTTTAAGATTTGTAAACCATATACTGTTGTGTATCATTGTCGATATATCATCCTTCGTGTCTCAACTCTATCGTTAGTTCCACGGACGCTCACTGCTCGACTGCACTGCTATCAGCGCCAATATGGAGAAAATCAAATAGCCTGTCCCACGTGTCCCCAAATTTTGACAACTTATTTATGTCCTTATTGACGTAAGCGTAAAACGCGGGAATGTCAAACTTGGAGGTAGTAACATGGTAAACAGTCCATAAAAATAGTTATAATGTGTGGAACTTCGTTCTCTAAACGGCATAAGAAAACTGAAGGGTATTCATAACTACATTGTATTGTGATGCCTGCAAAACCAACTCGGCATTACGCCTTTTAGGAAATTGCGATAATTGTGAAAATGCGAAATCGTGTGTTGAGCGACTTGTTGTTGGAATAATATAAAATTGTAACCGTATTTTTTTTTAATAGTCTACTCGATTTCATACAGAAGAGACACGCTAACGAAAAAACAAACCTTTCTTTGTTCCTGCTCGGATTATGTATACAAAAAAGGGCCTTGAAATAACCACTTAGTGATGCGTCGTAATTTGAATTTCACCAACCGATATTTATTGTAAATTATTTTAAAAGTTTTATCAAAATAACATGCAGATATTTACTAAAACAATCATTGTATATGATTATAATGCTTATTTCAACTTTATTATGTAAAAACTGTATTCAAAATAACCGAAAATTACGATTTATATAGTCTCGTTTTCGATATGGAAAAAGTACTTGAAAACCAATATATTTATTTATATTTATTGAATCAATCGATAAAACAATTATTAGAATCACTTGCATTGATTTTATAGTTTTTTTTAATGGCTTATAGAATTCTTATGAAAAAGATTTTTCTTTGGCCTAAAAGACCTTAAGCCATTCATTAAAAAAATCTTAATCAATTGAGATTTTTAATAAATTATACAACTTATCTATACTTACACAACTATTGTTAGTATGCTGAAAAATCATGTAAAATAATAATATTTAGATTACAAAGTATGAAATTCCTAAACGCAATTTTTTTTTTGTAACTACGATTTCACCATTGTCCTTTTAGCCCAAAAGGTTTTAGGTTTGAAAAAAATAACGACAGACAAGGCTGCATGGTGAAGAACCTTTGCCTTCTCTTTTATAGAGAGAATGAAATAAAAAAACTCTATACCCGCCAGTGTTGTCACTATTATGTTTTTAATTAATGATAAAATAAATTATTTATCTGGTAGTTTTTAGTAGATTTTTTGAGTCGCTGAAATAGTATACTTAAAATACAACAAAATTAGAAAAAAATAATAATAATAAACTAACTAACTAACTTCTCGTTCTACACGTTGGGAAGGTTTCTCGCCGAATCATTCGGCTTCTCTGGTAGGATAAAATGATTTAAAAATTATATTATTTTGGGTTAACTTTTTGAAGTATCGGTTTAGAAACCGGCAGAAAATAAGATTTACGGGCCTAGGCTAAGTATAATAGCAACTACGTCCCTACTCATATCTGAATAGATTGTTTTTAATTACGATATTCGATCTGCAGGAATTTCCTTAGAATTCTACAAATATTTACTATAGCGGCTTTTAAATTAATATTACTATTAATAAAAGTACGGCTGCGACCAAGACTGTGACATAGTGTAAGACGAGATCCTTCACACTTTTCATCACTGTTGTATTTGGTGGAGTCACCCATCTTAGGGTTTGCCTAATCTGTAGAGTAAGGTTTACTCAATGATCGATTTCGCAGGATCCATTTTTGCATAGACAACGAAGATGAGTAAATAAAAAATCGTGTGAAAAGTGATTTGTGCTAAACTAACTACCTACGTTACACTTTAAATGACTAAAAAACAATATTTTATTGTTGCATCGTGCAAAATGTTGTATTTGTTTTTATTGTAAAATAATCCTTGCAAATGTGAATACAACTTCATGTATGATCCTAAGGACTGCAAATTTTTATATGACTTGCTTCAAAATGGACGGTGTAGTGTACCTATTAAATATTGAGTGACGCTGGGTAAAAATGAAAGAAATGGTGTAGGGACGTAGTTGCTATTATACTAGTCGTTAAATATTTTCTCTATTGAGTACGGAACTCGACGTGATTAGCAAAATGGCGAACAAAGACGTATTTTCGCTGTACGACAGTTCTCCCGAATCATTGTTCGACATATGTATGGAGTATATTGTGAATAATCTGAACACAATCACGACACTAGATCCAATGAGTCGCTGGCGTAAACTGAAAGACGATGTAATACTACCTGCGGAGATATGCGAAAGATTTCTCGAAGCCTTTCAGCGAGAAAGTCGCGTAAATGACAATATTGCTAATATATTTCGCGATAAAGTGCGCGCCCGTCTGGACACGGTAAAACTGCGTAACTCGCGTATTACAGATGAAGGATTGAGGTTTCTTATGGAACACAAACCGCGTGTTGTGGAATTAGTACAGTGCGAATATCTGTCTCAGGCTTCCTTAGAAGCAATTAACCACCACAGTCAAAATTTAATATCTCTGAAGTTAGGACCTGTGACATATGTGATCTCTCAAGATGAGAGTCTATATAGACACAGAGGGTACATTATCGACGCACCCAAACTGCGGCGGCTGACAATACACCGTAGGGGACTAGCTATATTTCCGCTATTGTTGCTGCAGCCTTTAACACATTTAACTCATTTGGATCTTTCCGAGTGCTCATCTGCTGGTACTATCTGGGCACTCAATGAACTAAAGAACTTAAGGTCGCTGGTGCTGCATAGTGTACATTGGTCAAAAGATATAATAGATTGGATAGCTGGTTTGCATTCACTGAGGCACCTGGATATATCTCAATCTAATGATAGACATGGTAAATATTTTAATCCCAATGAAGTGTTGACAAAACTCATAACAAACTTGCCAGAATTAGAGTCTTTAGATATATCTGGAACAAACCTGGCGGGAACTGGTGCAGCTGTGTCTAAAGCTAATGAAGGCTCATCTAGTAACACTGAACCACCAGTCCGCTGTGATATACCAGGCCTTGTGAGCAGAGTGAACAGGCCTCTAGAATTTCTTGGACTATATGGAACTCATCATGGAGCATGCAAGAGGCATGATATCCCTGCCAAAGTGGTAAGAATGGATATAGCTATTATTTTAACTACTGCCGAAATAGTAACATTATATGGTTCAATAATAAATAATTTTTCTTATTTATTTACTTTACAACAAAAAAACCAAAAGTTATTGATTCCCAGAAGATGTTGTACATGTGTATTTTTTCTGTTATTCTATCATTGTCAGCCTGTGAAATGAGAGGCTGTGGGTTTCGATTCTCACACCGGTACAAATGTTTGTGTGACAGCCAGATATATTTGTCTGGGGTCAAGGTGTGGTGAGACCGAAAGTCTCTTGAAAGTGTGGGATTGGGCTATGTGTGTGACTGTTGGGTGTTATTTATTATTGTATACCGGCTCATGTGTTATGAGTACTACAAATTTTTAAATTTTGTACAACCAAACTCATCCATCCAAGGTGTTTGTAAATATTGATTGCAAGGTGGTAGTGATCCTGAAATAGTCTACTTGTTTTTAATTTTAAGCATTATCATGACAATAAGCATAGATGAATACACTCATTATATATTGAAATATAATTATTTTATAAAGCAAATTATCAATGGTAAAAATCATCTGATGGTTGGTTCTACGATCCAGGTGTTTCCGGCAATGTTGTGTGGTACCTTTGATTTCAGTTCTCATTTTCTTGGCTTGTGTCCTCACAGCATGGCATTGTATCTATACTTTATTTAGTTTTATGTCATATATCACGGATCAATTACAGAATCAAAATCCTAGATAAATTTTATTTTCAGTTTCTATGAATTGTACTCAATTTAAAAACAACATGTTTAAATAATTATCTTTTATTTATATATATAAACATGTAAAGATTAGAGAATATGAGCCACATTTGGTTTTGTTAAAGATATCCGGCGATGCCAATGAGCAACAGATCTTGACTGCAGCAGTGGCATACATGGAAAGACCTGTTATGTTGACGAGAGTATTGAATGATCTGTACTATCTATTCCGTTATGAGAACAATTCATATGTGGGCCGAGCACTCTCAGTGGTCTTAGATGCCATGGATCAACATGTTTCTGAGAAACATATACAAATATCAGGAAGGTAAAATATGTTCAAATAATATATATTATTTGCTCAAGTGCGAGTAAGAATTGTGTGTTGTGTAAAAGTCTGTACCATTAAATGTTAATGTATCACTTTTATGTTTGGATATCTTTAAGAAAAAATAAATGCTTTTTTTCATTACTTTTCATATAGGTCATCAGGAAGTATTCTGTAAGTTTTGATTTGAAAATGTGTGAGGCCAGTTATATTGTTTTTGAAAATCTAATGAGTAGTATTGAGTACATTAATTTTGTAAAATTTAACATTTTACATGAAATGTATATTGACCCATTCAAGACCGGTGAATAGTGCATTTGATATTATTTAATAGACAATTGTAGTTTGTCTGTTGTAAGTATTATTGAAACTAGATGATATGTATGGTACAAGACTAACATTAATACTCGCAATTGACTATTTTTCAAAGGTGAGGTCTATTCATAATAAAATGTGGTCATAAGAGATCCATCTGGCTTTTGTTTCACATTCCTTTGAATATGATAGATCATAGAAGAATGTATAAGAACATTAATATATTATAACAACATAAACTGTACAGACATTCTTCCAAAGAATAACATTTTGGATTGGATGTTTGGATTTAATATATAGCTTAAAAATATATTATGTATTTAATTTATTTTAAAATATGTATAAGTTATATGATTATGTTTATATAATTGCAGTGCAACATTATTTTACATTGTGAAAGGAAAAGAAAAGGATCGAATCGGCATGAGATTGAAAAGGCGGATCATTACTGCCTTGCTGGATGGCATGGAGGCGCACCTCGGAGATGATACTATGATGCGCAATGGCTGCCTTACTCTTTGCCAGTTTAAAATACCAGTTGATGTGGTAAGGGTCAAGCTTTAATACTAATAGCTTACAACAAGCCCTAATAATTTCACAAAGCCAATGTGCCAAGTGCAGATAAATTAGTCTTAAATGAATACCTATCAGTTATGACCGTTAGGAATCATTCACTGATAATTTTATTCCGATTTGGGTGTTGTGGAACAATACAACAACTTCTACATAGTAGCAGTTGATATCCTCTTAGTCCTTAATGTCCATGATACAGGTTTGATGTAGTGCCCACACTACATCAACATGACCTGGGGGTCAGAATTGTCTGTTATTGTTAAGTGTCTGTAGATATTATAAGTATAGTATAGCTGTAAATGAAACGAGTCGTCAATCTACATCCAGTGTTGTGGGACCATAGTCCCTCGTTGTTCTTGATACCCACATTACAGGTTTAACAGTGTGGCGTCAGGACTTTGTGTGTGTCTTTTCAGTGTATTTATTTATTTATTATATTATTATATTTAATTTCAGCTGTTTGAATATGAAAGAGTAGTGCAAATTCTGCTCTGTGGAGTCTCCGATGTAAATCAAGAGGGATTTGTTCAACGTATCGCTATTTATCTGCTTAATTCGCTGGCTTGTCAGGTTGACGGAAAACAGAAGCGTTTTTTGGGCAACGAGGGCGCGATTGGGGTATGTTGACATTTTTTTAACCTTTTGTGTAACTACATCAACTTTTATTGTATTCGTGTTCAATAGATCTGCTGTGCGACTTCAAACGAGCTATGCTTGTCTTCTATCATGGCTTGCTATTTACTATAATTTTATTTACATTGTCACATATTAATTGGAACATCAGTCTAAGCTTATAACTTTTTTATTCATTGTTATGTGTTTATAGTATTGTTAAAAAGTATTCACGCCGCACGCTATTAAACATAATCAAAATGGATACATTTGTAAACGGCGCTGCGCCACTTTATTTTAACGTTCCAATAGTAAAGTGACATGAGAAAAATAGATAAGTATACGCTATTTACATTGCGATAATTATTTTTTGTGAAGGTTATCTGTGCATAGCGATCATTATGAAACTGCGAGTGGAAGTAGTCAGAATTCAAAGCGATATCATTTCATATCTAATGTGCCATTTGCATCTCATATATTAATGTACAAAGCGAAAGTATTGCAACACAGACAAAGCTCGTCATTGCTCCATGTTAACATCCATAAACTTATTTTTATACCCCATCATTTTCTGTCTTTTTGAGATCTACCCTTTTATCAGATTTGAATGGCTTATAACTTAGTATCTTGAACGGATTTATAATATTTTATCTATAATAGGTTTAGGCATTAAACTTATTCATTAAAAAAATAAATACACGTATCACTTAACGTAAACACAGCACTGTGTTTCAGGAACAATACTTATGACACAAACATACTTTATTTTCATGAAGTAATGTGGTGTACATATTTAATGAAATATCGATAATAAATAAAAAAACGATATTATTCGAAAAAACACCAAAGGACATAAACGCGTTGACATGACAAAAAGCGACACACTGTTTCGATGGGAAATTTCGCCACTGTTTGGTCTAAAAATTCTTAAGATCCTTAATGTCGGTGTGTGGTTTAGAGTAGGCAATGTCCTCTAAGTCTCACCTTAATGTGTAGTTCAGATCATATTGGAACTAGGTGAGGGCCAATCTTCAATTCGTTATCAAAGTTCGGAACATTGGCTTCGGTAGGTATGATAAGTCTACTAACCCGCATTAGGCCAGCGCGGTGGACTAAAGCCTAGCCGCTCTTGTTAGTGGAGGAGACCCGTGCCCACCAGTGGGACAGGAGACCCGTGCCCACCAGTGGGACAAAGTATAATACAGGGCTGGTATTATTATTATTAAGAAAAATAGAAACAGTTGCCCTATCAACATTGTCTTCTGATAGACAAAAAATCGTATAAGACATAAAAAGCTTAGGTGACATAAAATCGGGATAGACAAAGTTAAAAATAAATAAACTATTTATTAAGCAGAATTTCCTACAATTTTCATTGTCCTGATATTTTAATATGGCATTTGGGTTTTGGGACTGGTTTGACGTTAGCGTGAATAATAATACTAGAATGAGGCCACAGACTGCGTCTAAAAGCCTCATGGCTAGGTCAAAGTTTGATGTAGGCGAAATAAAATATGCAAGGCCCTCTAAGGCTGTAAATTATTAAGGCCATTCATCGTGCAAATCCTGAAAATTACGTTGAGTTCGAAGAAATCCTTGGAAAGCCTACTGACCCAATAGCTGTATAAAAATATATATGTTAAATATAGATGCATTAGGAAACACTATGCTTCAAACAAAATTGGCTACAGTCTCTGCATTCACAACGTCAAAGTCTTTATATATCTAACGTCAAATAATACCGCAAAAAACTAGTTCCCGTCACGATATTTACGACTAATGCATATTTCGACTGCTGGCATACCCTACAGAATCGTTCATTGACTTAGTCATTGTCATCCAAAATTATTAGTCATAGTGAATTATTTTTATGATAATAAAATGTCTATTACAAAATACATCTAAATTTTGAGGAAAATTAACTAAATATACTCATACAACAGTATAGGTTTTCTTATCAATTAATACAAAATATATTCAGTTATTAATTTTTTACGCCGCATGCTCATGTCACCAAATTTTGCGCATTCTGTGTGTGCCGACGCATTTGCGTTTATGTGCGCTACGCGAATGCGGAAAACACCTAGCGTGTTGCTAATCTTATGACATTTATATAAACTAACTTCATAACTCATTAATTCAAGGCCACAGTCAAACTGTTATGAGAATGCTCATTCCACTGGACAAATATTGGTACTGCATTATTGCCGACGATGTGTGTATTCAACATTAAAGACAGTATCGAGAGAAATATTGAGTGATATGTTTTTAATTATTGCAGAAGATGCTGAACCTTATATCGGACCGTTTGTCGCGCCGGGTCTGTGATGATGTGTTGGAGGTGGCCTGGTCAACCATGTGGAACGTCACCGATGAGACGCCCCAAAATTGCCAAAGATTCTTGGAAAATCGTGGTATGGAGTACTTCCTGGCATGTCTTAAGGTATTATCTTTGTAATTATTACAATACTAGCGACCCGCCCCGGCTTCGAAAGAGGTTGCTGAGAATATCCCCCAACATTTTATTTTGCCGTAATGTCGCACCAGTCTATTTTGTTTTAGCAAGTGGCTTAGATTAAAATGGAAATTATGGTCAAGACCTTCCGCTACTGGCTCTAACCCTTAAATAATAATATTATACATGCCGGATGTGTTTAAAAGAGCAAGCATGGGGTTTCTTGCCAGGATCTTCCCCATGGATAACTGCATTCCGAACTGGTTTATTAAACTCTGAAGTGTTAATCTTGGGTTTTTCTACCGTACTACCATACGTTATGCATCCTGACCATATCTGGAGATCTGAGAGGCACATGTAAGCCCTCTCACAGCCTCGGCCGATGACCGGCCGACCCGACATACATTTTTTTTATACATATACTAATGTTAGTATGATTTTGTAAAGTGAAATAAACACTGAGTATTTGTATGTTTGTTAATATTTGCAGAGTTTTCCTGACAAAGAGGAATTGTTGCGCAACATGATGGGCTTGCTGGGCAACGTGGCCGAGGTTGCCGAGCTCAGAGCCAAGCTCATGAACAAGCTATTCCTCTCGGTGTTCTACGAATTGCTGGACTCATCAAGCGACGGTATTGAGGTAATTATTATTATTCTAAGCAGAACATATGTAGTGTCCCGATGGAACAGGTTTTGAACCACAGGAAAATAAACAAAATATACAATTTTGTATATCTATCTTACAGTAACAACATCTAGCTTTTTTATTTCCTTAATTGCTTACAACTTCATTCAACTGTCTTGGAACTTGTTGGAAACACTAATTAGATTTCTGAGGAACCAAGTTGAACAATAAAATCCGGCTTTGCTCTCTATAACTGTTGACACGAACCCCAACACATACTCATCTCATTATATTCGCTATTGGAATAACAAGAATAGGAAAAACCTACGCCATTTTCGTTAGTCTCATGTTTAGATACCGAAACTAGATCTATAAGAATTTAATAAAGTTTGTTGTCATTCAGTTATTTATTTACGTCTAATTTGACGTACTACCATATATTATAATGAACCCACCCTCAGGCTAACTTAAACTTTGAACTTCTCAAATATGAAAACTTTGGGGATGCTTTTCTTTAAATCCAGCAGAGTTTCATTGAAATAACTGATTCTTGATTGTATAAATTAAGGTTAACGTCACGAGAGCCGCCTAATGTTCACTTTTTATATAATTCAATGACCGTGCCCCTTCCTTCATGTTACTTTCCATTTCCACTTGTAAATATTGAATAATTCTAAAAATACAATTAACATTAGAAAACATACTTAGTATTTATAAAACGAATACATTTACTTTTACAATTTCTTTAATAATTAAGTACTACTCACGTATAATTCCAATCAAATCTATACAATTATAATTTTTCTCTAAGTATTTATTTTGCATATGTCACACATATTAACAATTAAATAAAACGAATTTTACGGGGTATATCGCGATTTATTTTACTTTTTAACCGACTTCAAAAAAGGAGGAGGTTAACAATACGTCGGTATTTTTTTTATGTAGGTATGTTACCCGATTACTCGTAGACGCCTGGACCGATTTGAGGAATTTCTTTTTTTGTTTAAAAGGGTAGAGTTCCCAGGTGGTCCTATTGGCACCAAGTTAGAATCTGATGATGGTATCTTGGAAAAATCAAGGGCAACCCTCAAATTTTATAGGACGCATATTTTGTTTTTTATTGAAGTCGGTGTACTTTTTATAAATAAAAGACTTTTAACCCGTAAAATTCGTTTTATTTCAATATATAATATTCGCGTAAATATAAGAAACCATTACACATAAACAATGTATAATTTGGTTTGTAAGTAAGTAAGTAAGTTGTTGTGTAAGCAGGTGAGCTACAACGCGGCGGGCGTGCTGGCGCACATGGCGTCCGACGGCCCGGAGGCGTGGAGCGTGGAGGAGCCGGCGCGAGACACGGTGCTGCAGCGCGTGGCCGCCGCCGTCGACCGCTGGGACCTGCACGCCGAGCGCAACATCAACTACCGCTCCTTCGAGCCCATCCTCAACTTGCTCAACGCGCACCACACGCCGCAGTGCCAACACTGGGCCGTGTGGGCTCTTGCCAATCTCACCACCGTCTACCGTTAGTAATGAACGCTTAATACATCAATACTCGTACAACTCTCATATACGTATCGATGGGATCAATGGCTTCCCACCTATCTATCCATAATCTCGTAAATCTCTCTCCCTCTCATCAATAATTATGGATTCACATATTGAAGTGATAACTTCTTATGGGAGGGTAAACCACTTCTTAACGTAACGCGTTACGGCGCCACTCTGTCTGGCTTCTTTATTAATTTCTGTTTCTGTCGTTCCATAATCTCTATGCTATATTTTTTTGAACTGAAACTTCTTTAGAATCGTTGTGATTTGATTTGAGTGGGTAAAATATATTTTATAATCAATAAAAAAATTAATAAATAACCTTTCCTCACATTATCATATTAATACACAAAGTTTAAGTAATAACCTAAGCTTTTCTCAAGTTAAACAATTTGAATATTAAATAGTTGAACTCCAGAGTCCCGAGACGCAAACGTAAATTTTTAATTAATTATAATACACACGTTACATTATAGATAAAATTGTCGACAACAATAAAAACTACAAGGCACTCACGAGCTCACAACACCCATTAAGGGTCCTGAGCATGTGTGACCATTTAATCAGGTGACCGAGTTTTTTTATTATACAGAAATAGTAATTTTCTATATAATAAAAATACGTGAATCCATTTTCATTATTGATAATATCTAAAAATAAACAATCAATTTATTCTCTTTTTCCGAAATGGAGTTAAGAAGTTTGATATTCAAGCCATCGATCGATATATGATATAACTCTGTAAAAAGGCTTTTGGAAGCTCAGTTAAGCTATTGATGAGTGAGTTTCTGATCCGCCACATACACTATTTTAATAAATTGGTTTTATTAGTCCTGACAGCTTCCCTTCTGGCAGATTCCCTCACCGGGACAAATGTTTGTGTGCCAGACAGATAATTGTGCATGGGGTCTGTGTGTTGTGAGACGGAAAAGTCTCTCGTTGTCCCCAATACCCACAACACAAGACTGGTATCTTAGTGCGGGGTTGGGGCTATGTGTGTGACTGTTGGGTGTTATTTATTTATTTATATTAGTAACAAGTTTATTGCATTTTATACAATTTTTACTTTCCATGGCATGTTCTTGATGCCACATTTTTGTTTAATTTTCCACGTTCTCTAACATAATATATTATGTAATTAAACTAATTGTTGCAACATAATTCCATGAGGGCTTTTGTCCATTAGAAAAGTTGCATTTATGTATGCTATATTGTTATAATAAAATGTTACTCATAGTTATACTAAACATGTATTCATTATTAGAAACGGTCATTCTCTACACAGTTATCTTATTGATCACTTGGATATCTCTATCACTCATCCGAAATCAGATCATTTCATTATTTATTTCTATATTCTAGCGGAGAAGTACTGCAGCTTGGTGGAGGCAGAAGGCGGCCTCAAACTGCTTTACGATCTTCTGAACCACCCCAACCCGTACGAGTTGATCAAAAAGCTCGCATGCATCGTGATCAATAATTGCGCCAAATACGCCGCCACCAAGGCAGCCAATCCGCCACAGCCGTTGACTCCAGACAATTAACTAATGGAGTACTTTGAGGATATCAATCCTCAATTGCGAGAATAAGCTTCCGCATCCCTGACATGGTCAGAGGCCTCCGATGTCACGTTGGTGTGATGGTGATTGGTCAACACACTCAACACAGTGCTTCAACGTTGTGAGGTGTACATAAACTATGGACTAAAGTGCAGACACTCAAAACTTTCAATGAATTAGATAGGGGTCCCACTGTGTTAGTGTAATGAAGATATATGCAACTACTGTATACACGCCGGATACTGCAAGTGACGTTCATCACAAAGTTAATTCTTTACCAAGTCGACGTTTTATCGAGCTTAAAATCTTGTCGCAGTGTCCATGTAGTGATATTTAATAATGTTAAACTTTAGTAACTGGCAAGAATGGAAACTTTTTGAAAAATATATTACTAGGTAGACCCATTTAGGTTGATGTGTAGGATATTTTTCTATTATCAACTATCACAGATAAAATAGTAATTTGGATGAAATTTTAATATTAGGATATATAATAATTAAATATTACTCAATTACTATAATACATACACAAGCATCTTATACAAAATATTACTAAAAGTCAACTAAAATAATTTGCCTAGCTCAGTTGCTTTAAAATATGAAAGAGTAAATATTTGATTTATTAGGTGGTGATCAATACAAGTATCCGGGTGGACATGGTCTACCGATTGCCAGAGTTGTATGTGGCCCTGGGAAACCAGAGATTATGAGACTTGAGTTTTTGTTTGCATCTACCACTGTACTTTAAGTTTGTTAAGCATAATCAAAGTTTATTTTTGGACATGGGCATGGCGCATGTCTGCTACACACAGCAGCTATCTGAATCGATATACTATATGTATAATTAGCTACATGTAATTCATAACACAGTGTCTCAGAGTTTCTGATTATGAACTCCGGTGTGTCTGTGGCTGTTCATGTGACTACTGGGTGTATTTATTTAATTATTTATTTATTGTGTATACTTTGCTAGCTGTAAAATATTATAATTGGAATGTGCTCCGGTGCTAGATATAGCTTCTAAAGCTAAATACGATATGGCAATTGGCAATAGGTTGGTGGATGATAAACATGAGAGCACAGAGACTTCTCATTCTTGTTGTTTGGACGCGATCGGTTTGAGTTAGATCGAGTTTTAAATACCTTTATATACTGGCTATATATTTATATTTGCTGTATGTGGAACAGGACATCACATTTTGCTGTTCATATGAGGTATCATTAACTGCTCCTATGTGATAGATGTGCTCTCTATACTGTTAACAAAGTATAAAACTAAATTATTACTCCACATAAAATGCCTGTATATGTATCTATAAAATTATATATTCAAGCATTAGTAATATGCTTGTGATTCATAATTAATTGATTAGGATTGTGTGTCGATATTTGCATACTACATTTCTTCAAGTGTTTTACAGATAGTTTTATGAAATAAATGTCATGTAGCAGTTAACCCATAAAAACGATTGTCATTCACTAAATGTGTTGCTATATTATGTTTAATGTCTAAGATACCTATTTATAAAATAATAATAAAAACGTACTAAAAGAATATTACAATATTACTTCGATAGTTTACTCTAGATGGTTAATGTTTAATATGATAAATGTATGTTTAGTACATAAGAATGTATATTCGTTTTGTTTTTGGTAATGAATCATGTTCTGAGTTATAATAGACCGCTGATTAGGTTTCTTCAACTTTGTCAAATATTATATTCATCGTGAACTATTTTGATTAGTTTGTTCGAAGTTTTTACTAAACACAGATTCGATATTAATTATTAGTAAGCAATACGCTTATAATACACAATAAACACCTACTAAAACAAGATCAGCAAGTGTCTGTTGCTAATCACATGTACATAGTTAAAACATGAAAACCAGAAATAAAATTATGCTTAATAAATCACATTAATTGGTCAAAGAAACATTACAAGTTAATCAGTGAAGTGCGTTTTTATAATAACTTACGGATTTATCTTGTAGAAATACTACTGGGTTCCTCGAAACGATTGTAATATTATTAGTAGTCAAAGAAACCTGTTAATAATGTCATGATATTGAAAATATAGTTTTGACCGTGTTTATCATAAATGGCACCTCCCGCAATAGGGTAGATGACTCGATTTTTAACCGACTTCAAAAAAAGGAGGAGGTTCTCAATTCGACTGTATGTTGCTTTTTTTTTTTTATGTTTGTTACCTCGTTTCTCTGTACTGTGTGAACCGATTTCGACCATTCTTTCTTTGATTGAAAGCTGGTGCTTGTCATTTGGTCCCATAAAATATGGTGAAGATCTGATGAATATCTTCGGAGCTGGAGAGGGTAACTCCTTAAAATTAAGTAGTATTCCAGTGGTTCTTTTTGCATTACGTTCATTATAAAAGTTAAGTTTCAGTGAGAGAGGGTAAAAGGGGTGGGGGTGAGGGAGGGGGGTGATAAAATTAAAATACACGTAAATTCTAATATCTTCAGCAGCTTTTAACCGATTTTATATAATTTACCACTAAAAAGCAAAAAATAAATAATTACTTTTTAAATAAAAATTAAACCGCCTTCAAAAAAACCCAGACACAACTAAAAAGCAATAAATAATTGGTTACATTTAAATCAATTAGTTATATGCAATTTAAATCAATTATTTGGAGTCGGTGCCAGCCAAAACATGGAAAAAACAGAATAATCAGGCATACAAAAAAATATAAAATAGATCCAGACTTGGTTTTTATAAATCTAAAAGTAAAGAAAACAACACCGGCACCGACTCCAAAAATAATTGATTTAAATTGCATATAACTAATTGATTTAAATGTAACCAATTATTTTTTGCTTTTTAGTTGTGTCTGGGTTTTTTTAAAGGCGGTTTAATTTTTATTTAAAAAGTAATTATATTTATTAATGTATTCAATAAGTTACATTACCTAAAACCTATTATCGAAAGAATTTTATGAATCCGAATAAAAATAAGTAAATTAGACACCACTCAAATCTGCTGGAAGAGGTAGTTGTCAAATAACAGTACAAGGATGCATATCTGATACCGTGACGTCACGGTACTATGAATCGCCTGTACTGTACCGTTGTGCGAGGGAGATAGCGATATGTTCCCAATACGCCATCGTTTTCGCTTATGCCTGTGAGTATTTGCTCATACCAATATTTTAAATGAATATTGTGACCTCATTTTTCAAGCAATTTGGATTCTGTTTTCGCAAAAGAGTTTCTTTTGCGTGTTATAGTCGATTGCGTAGAGAATAATGTACAAAATTAAACACAGGAAACTACCCTATTGCCTTTAATTACTTTTGGTGTAATATAAAACTTTACCGTGTGCAATATATACACTGCAAGTGGCGCTATCCAAACATAGTATAATAGAAGATCTTCATAATCCGCAGGTCAGAAAATCTAACTGCTCTGTAAAATAGAAACACTCTTGACAATCTAAAATTAAACAAAAGTATTATGTGATGCAATAAAATTACGCATAAATCAGACATATTGTTTTTATACGACGATGAAGTGTAAACTTTTGTAATTATATCAATCTGCGTTTGTATTAACTTTATTGTTTTGTTATATTTTTGTTTTGTGTTTTCCTAACACATTGCGTATTAATATTGTTTTGAAATTCTTACCTCTAAAAATGTCGTTTGAGAAAATATGTTATAAATAAATAAATGGATTGATGTGATTTTTTATTTACACCTATATAATACTTTTACAGATTAGTTACAAGTGTAGGTATATGAGACACATCGTAGATAAACTTTATCGAAAATAATACTAAATCGAAGTATGTACATGGAAAAAAGCAAAATAAAATGCTTCTGTTAGTTCATTAGAAATATACTACAAATCTAAAAATTTAAACAGCGTAGGCCTCATTCCCGCACCGAGATATATATTTGTGTGACAGACAAATATTTGTTTTCAGGTCTTGATGTTGTTGGACTGTAGACCCTCGTAGTTCTTGATATCCACGATACATGTTTGACCTAGTGTGGGGTCATATATGTGACTGTTGACCTAAATCTTGACATATTTTTTCATTATGGCCAATTTCAATAAGCAATCTCAATCTGCATTGTCAGATCGAACCAGAAAATAAACTAATCATACTTGTCATTTGTAGGCGTGGCATTCAAACAAATTACTTTATGGAACTATCCAAAGAGCATTATAATACTACTGAAACTGTAGTTTCGTATTGAGATCATTTATTGAAATTGGTCGTAAGAGTATACAGCCAGTAGATAGTTTAGTACAGCACGAATAGTACGTTTAGAACATATTTAGTACGGGAGACCAGGGATAGGATTTACTTTAGGCGGATTGTAGGTAAAGTATTAAAATCTAGCTAGATTTAACTATCTCTTTACACGTACAGCCCAAGGTTGAGTACCTACTAATTGTCATGTTAAAAGAGAGTCGAATGTTACAATTGACTCATGTACGGGGTAGTTTGTCATATTTTTTGATGCACAATACCAAGACAATAGCCGTATTTCGACTGTGAAAGTAATAAATACAATTGTCATAATATGTAAACTAACTGAGTTTAGTTTAGCTAAACCGTCTTATAATACTCCTGCAGTTCACACCGTGAAATAAGCAGCTAACTGTGCTAGCTAATCCGTCGATACCAAGCAAACTAGGTAGGTAACTAAAAAAGCTAAGAAAAATGTTGTTTTTTGTGCATTCGTGTACAATATAGACAATAGAATATGACTACGCTACCAATATCTACGTTCTTTCCTCTTCTTTCGAGATAATTAAGTTATAGTATCTTTTTGAATATGTTGAGTTAAATTATATCTGAACTTTCTTTATAAATATTGATTATTTCCGTAAATGTTATCTGTACTGTACTGTTACACTACTTCTTGAAAGAAGAGCGTCGACTGGCAGCCTGTTACGTCACTACATTTTTCATTTATCCTGTTTCAGCGTGAACCTTGTCTGGGTTCACACTGCTTAGTGCTTACTGTCTGCTTGTTTAGCACGCATAGTTGGATGCAAAGAGCATTATGTTGGGTGTACGCGTACCCACGTTTAACTATACCTACCCTAAGTGTGACGCGGTGTGGCTCGCACTTTATGCAGCTAGTAAAAAGAAATGACTGATGGAAAGTATAAAGTAAAACACACCAAACGGTACAACAAATTATACTATATTTTTCATAATATGTTTTTATGAATAACAAGTTCTTATGCACATAAACTTTGTCAAATCATGCCAACGGCTGATGTATACAAATCAATAAACATCTCTAAATAATTATAATAGTAACATATAAAAGATATAACTATATATAAACGGTTGTTCTGTGCCATCTATTACCTCTGTGGGTATTACAAAAGTGCAAACATTTCAAAAGGCGGTGTTTAATTTGTAACATTACTTAAAATAGTAAATCTATGATTAAGGTACTTTTTTCAATAAAGCGATTGGTGTCTCATCTATTATTATGTTATTATATATAATCATATATGTATATTATTTATTATATTACTCACGTGGATATTTATTAATGACAATGGTTGTAGCCAAATATTTGAACATGCGCAGCAGCAAATGTTCAGCAACATTATAGTTGCGAATTCAACTTAACAAAATAGTGTCTATATAATAAATGATTTAATTAGAAATAATGATATGTGGTTACTTGTATATAATAAAACGATTTAAAGTGAAAATAACAATTTAAATATCACATAATATTCGTAGATATATTTTTTATTAGGAATAATATCTAATAATGGTCCTTTGTAACGCGCTACATTTCGTCACGTGTCGGCTTTATACGAGAAGTGCAACGGTTTTAATCGACAGGCGTTTTGTTTATAAAATATCTGAGTAAAATATATAGGTTCTGTGGTAAAATCTATAACCTTCAATATAAAGTAAATATTTGATGTTTTTTTGTGACTGACTCGTTTTAGGAATATATTATAAGATACCGATTAATGTAAAAATAAAATTTGTGCGTAATTTCCGCTGCCTGCCGTCAGTTTGTGCTGCAGTCATTATATACATAAGGTAAATAATGTACTGAGGTCGTTAGGTACCACGTGCGACGCGGTGAGGGAAACTGTGATGTTATTCGTTCAACATGCAGGTACGCATCAGAGCATCGACCACTGCGTACGGGTCGCAGTTGGAGGCCGGTCTACGATCCTCCAAATAACCCTTCTTCTCTTCAGCCACTGTTCTCGGTATCCTTATGCTGCTGCCACGGTTGGCTACACCTGTAACGAGCAGATGTTACCATGCACGTTATTGCATAAATAGATTCAAGTTAATATTCCCGTCCCATGACTAAGCATAAATCGAGGCTTGAAATCTGAATACAAGATCTCACTGATATTATAAATAAATAACATGCAACAGTCACACAGATAGCCCCGACCCCACACTAAGATACGAGTCTTGTGTTGTGGGTACTGATACCCACAACACAAGACTCGTATCTTACCGAAATATTTGACTATGTTTAATATTAAGTGTAAATTATAAAGATTCATTTTTAAATTGATCATTACTGCACTCTAGCAAGTGTGAAATTTATAAATAAGTTACCCATAATAAGCTAGTGAGTTGAAGGCTTCTCGCTACAAAAATTATAATTTTACATACCTCTAATTAAGATATAACAAACTTTACTAATGTCCCAGGGGTGGTCTTCAGGAGCACCATTACAAGAACAGGTTATATGAATGGAGTGCATTCAGACATGCATCAACTATTATCGGTAAGTCCTCAAGGACTACGAGAGACTTTCGGTCTCACAACACCCAGACCCCGGACACAAATATCTGTCTGTCACACAAATATTTGTCCCGGTGTGGGAATCGAACCCACAGCCTCTCGTTTCACAGCCGGCTACTCGCCAACTGCGCCACGGAGGCTGTCTAGTTAAACCATGATTGATAACACCACAAGCATAATGAGGTGAGTTAACTTGTTTATTGGAAATAAATAATCTATAAATCAAATTATTCATAAATATAGTTCACCTGCACTGAAGTCGTTAATACTGGCTGTTTCGTGAAGGCCAGTCAGCCTTCTCTCGTTATCCTTTCCACCGCGCGGATCATATACCTTAATATGCTTCATGTGTACCTTCGATAGCTTATCTATCGCCTTCTCAATTTCTCTGTTTAAATAAAAGAATAACTTTATATATATATGACCATATTAAAAATTAAATGAAACTAAAACTATTTAAACGAGAAAACTTACATAATACCGTTCTCTTCTCTCATTTTTTTGGTTGAGAAATTAGTGTGAGCTCCAGATCCGTTCCAGTCTTGGACAGGTTTCGGATCGAAAGTCACAATTACTCCGTACTCTTCTGCAAGTCTATGCAAGATATATCGCGCGACCCATAGATCATCACCGGCGGTTACGCCAACCGACGGCCCGACTTGGAACTCCCACTGCGAAGGCATAACTTCAGCATTGGTACCTGACATTGGTACACCAGCAAAGAGGCAGCATCTAAAATAAAAAGGATTTTTTTAATTATTAATAGTTGTAAAAAATTTAATAAAAATTTCAACAAATTAAACAAAGTCTGTACCTGTAGTGGGCCTCGACGAGATCTCTGGCGAATACCTTGTTAGCACCCACGCCGCAATAGTAGGGGCCTTGTGGTGGAGGAAAACCGCCTGGTGGCCAACCGAAAGGCCGCAGATCTGAATCTAACAGAATGTATTCTTGTTCAATACCAAACCAAGGCTCGTCATCCTTACATTTGTCATAAGCCTCTTGACACCGGATTCGATGGTTACTCTCTGTTAAGGGGAAAAAGTAAGTTCATTACCTACCATACTTATAATTTCAAAATGTATTTTGGATTATACTACTGCAGCTAAAATAAGTACCTGTCGGCTCCATGTTGTATTTGTACGTGTCGCACATGACAAGAATGTGGTTGCCTCGACGGAATGGGTCTTTATAAATAGCACGAGGTACTAAGAAGGTATCAGAGTTATGACCATCAGCTTGACCAGTTGAGCTACCATCAAAATTCCAAATGGGTAGATCTGTAGAGAAAATAATTCGTAAATATGCGGAACTGGCTGCATTGAGAGACGCTATAAATTTAATATTATCTATGACTACATAGCATAAAATATTTAATAACAATATTATACATATACCAACTGATGATGCAATATGTCAACATGTTAATTATACAAAATATCGACTTTCCTACTTCGTATCTACTAAACAAAATACTGAATCAGAAGTACCTAGTATATCAAACATATTGATTAATCTACGACTGCCGAAAGCATTATTGCTGTGAAACCTGTAAAGTTTTCATCAAAGCTGTCCTTATTTTCCGTTTCTCGCAACTTGCATATTACGTTAAAGACATGTTCCTGGTCCGTGGGCCAGAAATGTGGTGGTGAATATAGGTAAGCGTAGGTCTGTTTTATATTTTCTTTACATTTGAGTAAATTTCTTTCGCTTATCTCTTCCATTACTTGTGCAAGTTTATCTATTTCAGAAAGAGTACAAGTATCAATAATGTGGTAAGTAATATACGCATTTATTAATTTGCTGACGTATATGTATTTAATTTATTCCTTAATTTTATTAATACGTATGTTGTGGTTAAAAAATACATTGAAGGCCGTTTAACAGACCGAACGCGTTGTAATTACCAAGTTAATAAGGATGTAGGTAATAAGGTTGACGAGTCACAATAGATGTATTATGTTTCGCTAATTGTTTTTCAGAGTTAGATATTTTTAAAAATGTTAAAAACCGTACTTTTTGACTTGAGGTATAAAGAATTAGTCAATTATAACTATTTTTTTACAAAGATACGGCTATTTTTTATAAATCATGAAATATCTATGTACCTACTTATAAATTATAGTTATATAGGTTCAGTTAACATGTGGCATACCCGTAGTGCGTTCATATCTTATTTTATTTAACATTGCTTTTTTTATTTTTTATTCTGGCACGGTAAAGTGATCATATTGTGATGGTAAGCGCAATGCCGTTATATTAGAGTATCAAGTAGTGAGAGACAATTTATCCCTCGCTAATTCAACACAATCATGCCCAACTTTAGCTTCTTCACACTACGCCTTGGAGCAAGAAGGTGAAAAAAGCGGTTGAAGGTCTAGTGTCATGGCCAAACGTCGTACCTCAACTCTAGACCCCCGACAGAAACCGGATGTACACTGGCTGACCCCGGAACGCCACACACTTGCTTGTGCACGATGGCGGGTTTTACACCATGTGTAAGGTGTTCGCTATCCGGGCGGATAACTACGAATATCCTACCACCACCAGGTGATAGCAGCTTGCTAGTATATAAGTAAATTAAAAATGTATGTAATAATAACAGTTACCTTTAGGCACTTTCGGTATGAAGCTCAAGGTGCGATCTTTACACCTCAAATGTTCGCCAGTTCCATCAATCCAAATGTATGTAGCCAGGATTTTGTCAGCCGGTAGTGGCAAGTCATAGTACCTGCCCAAGAGTGTCTTAGACAGTACCGCATTGGGAGAGTTGGTCAATACCGGCCCCGATAAAATCTTCGGATTATCTGAAAGAATATAATTTGTGAAGATTGAAGTAAGCATAAGTATATAATAATATATTTGGTCTGATCTTATTTGATACCAACTTAAACGATGATCCAA
Source organism: Laothoe populi (assembly GCA_905220505.1). Classification (NCBI taxonomy): domain Eukaryota; kingdom Metazoa; phylum Arthropoda; class Insecta; order Lepidoptera; family Sphingidae; genus Laothoe; species Laothoe populi. The sequence goes on along the minus strand of HG992149.1, from coordinate 12,363,609 downwards.
AATAACCACATCAAACATAATATTACCCTGTTTGTTGGTCATAATTATCAGTATGTAAGTTTTATATTACGTAGCATTAAAGTGCGTTCATCAAAGATAATTTAATTGGGACAGTGTGTCCAATTAGGCCAATAAAGAAACAAATAAAATGTTTCATTAAACATAATTACTAGAATTTGTTTGTTTGTTTTCGTTTCTGTCAATAGACTGACAATTACTACTATATGCGTAGTAGTAGATTAGACGACAATTCTATATCTATGGTTGTATACGACACAATAACATTTTAACCATAAATAACAACAAATTTAAAATTATTATTGTTTCTTACGTCATTGTAATAAATTTCAATCTTAGATACCTACGGTACGTATCGACAAACTTTTTAAAGGTAGAACAAACTATTAAGGTCGCAGACCTTCAGTTCTGTGATTAGGTTTCCTATACACCGGTTCCCGAGACATGATTGTTTAAATCGTATTACTTGCTCTCATTTTTACACTTTATTATTAGAAGTTTATGGTTTTGAAAAGATAGTATGTTCAAAATCATTCACATTATTAGTGATAAAGTATATAATTAAATTATATAACCTAATTTACTTCTATAAGTGAGAACTTGTTATTGGCTTTTCGTCACTTAAATTGATGCTATTTTTATGTAACTATTAGCTGTAAGTTTTCCATGCTGTAAATAAATAAATAAATTAGACTATTGAATGGAATATTGTGAAATAATCGACAAATAAATAACAATTATAGTCCCAATCATACCGTAAGATACAATTAAATTTGTGGATAGCAGGAGCTACGAAAGATCTTTAATGTAGTGAAGCCCTGCTCTAGATATGTAGGTATACATACAGCTTTAATGAACCGAGTCACCGGATTAGTTTCACTGAAGTAACAGTTTGCTGTTACCTTTCATACGGTCAGTGAGTTGTAGAAGGCTCAAGATGCCACTCTCTTTATCTCCACTCCACTCTCCACAAGATGATCTGGTATTTTGACTTAGGTCATGGAGATCACTTGCCATCAGGCGATTCATTTCCTCCTCTGCTATAAAAAAGTCTTTCTGGCCCATTATACGTAGACCCGAAATAAATACTTGAGGATCGCACAAACATTTTGCGGGAATCTAACCAGCGGCATCTCGTTTCTCAGCCAACTACTCGCTCCCGTATATTTATTATATGATTGCGCTACACTCACCTTCTATCTTTGCATGTCCTGGATCAGACATTTTTTTCTATTTAAGGCACCAACAACCTGTAACAACACAATACAAATAAAATGTTATTAATATTATCATCAATAAAATCATTTATATTTCTTTACAATATACCTAATATTCAATTAAAATGTGATACATTATGTAATAATACTAGCCCTGTATTAAACATTGACCCACTGCTGGGCACGGGCCTCCTCTACTAATGAGAGGGGATAGGCCTTAGTCCACCACGCTGGCCTAATGCGGGTTATGTATCGGGAGTTTACTTATTTCCATATTATATACTTTCCTTGACATTTGATACATAGATGCCATTTAATAATAGTAAAATATTTCCATATATAATAAATAAATTCTTAATTAGATAATCTTTAATCTAGGAAACAAAAAGTTGTTCTAAATGATAATTATTAATACCTATTTCTTAATTTGAAATTTTTTATGTCTATAATATTATTTTGTCTCCTTTACTGATTTGAAAGATCGAGGAAAGTGGAACGGCTTGGATACGATGTTGTACCGTGGAGCAAAAACATTTTTCGTCATGCCCGCGAAGGCAGTTTGGTAGGCTAAGGCTTCTTTAAAGTGGTGGTGCGGGAGTGTGCGGGAGTGTGCGGGAGTGTGCGTGACTGTGGGGGTGCGTGTACTTCAAATGTATGTTGACAGTTGTCGGTCTACTAAATAAATACATTTTTGAATAACAACCAAAACACGTGCAAGTAGGTCCGTCAGCTCTGTTAACGTAAAGACGCCAAGACATAAAGGTTCTATAGTAATAAGGGAAAAACGACTGGTTCACTCACCGCATTCACGTCTACTTATCATTAAGTGAGCGTTACTCGAAAAAATTATATACAGCCTTGGAAAAATTTAAAACTTCCAGCTCTGAGTGACCTGCCTTATAATTATTCTTCGCTGGCGGTGTGATGGAGTACAAGTGCCGATTATGAGCCTATGTTTAAAAAAAGGTTCATGATCGCAATATTTTAAACATAAATTCTACCATCAAGACGTGCTCGTTTTACATCGATTACTTGACTTGTGGCGCATAGGTTGCGGATAGGCTTGCGAAGCTGCATAGTATTTTTAATGGAAATCGTACGTGTTAATAAAGACCAGTGATTTCTGTCGATATTAGCTCAATGGTCGAGATCGTTTTTTTTTTAAATATTAATTTAAATAAACGATGAATTATAGATACAGTAGGTACTCTTTAAAAAAATCAGCCGCTATTACTTCTAATCTTTAGATATATAATTCTACTGTACGTGTGTTTGTCACTGAACTTCTCCTAGACGGCTGGACCGCTTTGAATGATTTTTTTGTATACGTTTGGGTGGCGCCCTGGATGGTTTAGATTCACAAATCAGGCCGGCAGATGGCGCTGCAGTCGGTGTGGCGCTGTATTTACGGGCAGGACGACGTCTGCCGGGCCCGCTAGTTAAATATATTTTCATAAATTTAACAAAAAATATATGTATATATTTTTTTTTTTAAAAATTACTAACATCATTTGAAAATATAATAAACTAAGTTTAATTAAAGTTAAAAATCGACAAGTCAAGCCATCAAAAAGTTCCCACTAAAAAACAATAATTTCTTAGAGGTTTTCGTAAGCCGTGGCCGTGCTGTTGGTGGTCAATCAAATTGATACCTACTTCAACATTAACTTTAGTATCATGTAAATAATGAGTAAATACAATGGCTGCAAACTATATGCCCCCGACTCAAGGACTAGGTACTTGCCCCTATTTCGTCATATAAAGTCCTCAAGAAGCCTTGTCGTATAAAGCATAGAAAAGCGGTGATGGCTAATAACATCACTATCGATGCGTGGAAGGTAATGAGTTATCATTGTGTAGAACCGCACCGCGGACATCAAACGAATGCCTACATCATTTGGCAACTGCCACACCACCCCTTGTATACAAGAGTTTGGTATCTCAATGGTAATGTTCCACCTCATAAAGCACTTCGAACGCGTCCGCGAAGCCAGGCTATGCCAACAGTGTCAAAGTGGCTTTAAACCTGGAATAAGCACTATTATTCCGGTTCTCACGAATAGATTGCTGATCGAAGCATACGGAATGAAAAATATATCTTTGATTTTCTTTTTGGATCTGATGGAGGTATTCGCCTGTCTGCTTTGGTAAGTGACGCGTACGGTGAAGGGGATGCCTCTACCCGATTACCGTTGGTGTACTCCAGGGCTCACAACGGAGTCCTTACCTGTTTAGTATTATGCCTAAATGTAATGGTGGCAGAAGTATGAGAGTATCCAACATGCTCACGTATACGAGTAATGTCGCACTAGTAGACGAAAATGATGCTTAGACAAAAAATATATCTGTGAAACGGGATGCTTGAAAACAGTGGTGTGTAACTAAATGTGGCGATGATGTGAAAATCATTACATGACGTGCTAGAGTGCAGGCCCGTATAGTAGATATCTGGTTGGTTAGAAAATAAGTGAGTTTAAGAACCTAGATCACAGCACCTCTGTACAGACTTCACGAGTCCGGAGACATCGACCTCGAAGTCAAGGTCCATACCTAATATGTGGAGGACATTTAAAGGTCTCATATATGAAAGTGTCATACGTATTGTATTTTTGAAAATTTTTGAAGATGAGATATAAAAAAAATATATTTAAGCATATCAATCACAACCGTGCAATATTTACTGTAACACACTGCATATTATAATCTATTGCCAGTAGTCTTACTTGCAGAAGACTGTGACTATAAGAATATCGGCGATACATTGTGATAAATCTTAGAATCCAAACCGTATACTTTTAAAGTCTAATACACGAAAACGACTACAGTTTATTTTTGGGTTGCCTCTATATATATCTTTAATGTGTGGCCTATTTGCCTAGTTCTCCAGTTCAGGGAATCAGAAATATAACGTATTAGATTGTCTATTTAGATCCACTACGGATAAATAAAGAGACGTAAAATTAAATAACTGATTTGGATTTTCGTTGCTCGCCTATAACCGTAAGTATTTAATCATCTTTAGGTATTACTATAAATAGAGATTTTTATATATATACTTATATCTCGTTTAAGAGATCAAAATATAAATTTCTCGACATATTCAGGCACTCTGCTAATGAATGCGATAATTTTATAATTAATAGTTCAGATAATTTTAATAATATTTTTCTATTATCTTGATGTTTTTGCTTTGCCCATATTGCGTCCGCATATTATCAATTGTTTATAAACTCTTCAGACGTCAATTACATTTATATCTATTTAGGTTAACAGCCTATTTAATATGTTTGTTATTTCTCGTAAAACCAAATGAAGCAATAGGATTATAATAATTGCTTTATATGTTTTCTTAGATAGATATGTGTCGTCCATTCATTCTGTATGAGCACGTAAATGTTAAATAACAAAGATATAAATGCTCGTCATTAGATGTGGCTTGCACTCTTCTACGTGAGCTGCGTAACAATGGACTTACCTTTGATTTATGACATATCGTTAGTTTCTTTGTTCTCGTGTAAATTCAGAGTTTTCAAGTCACGTTGACTCAAGCTTTGCCAAATGCAATAATATCCATCCACCTTTACAATTTAACGTGTCATCTTGACTAGGCCTACATTAGTATGCTCACAGCCATCGTCTGTATATATAAAAGAAGAAACTGACTGACTGCCTAAACGGCTGGGGTTAGAGACTTGAAATTAGGTACGTCTTATGACGTATGCATCCGCTAAGGAAGGGTTCTTGGAAATATCACACCTAAGGGGATGAAAGTTTGTATGAAAATCCGTCATTTTTTAAATTAAACGCATGAAAATTTGTTTTGTGTGGTATACTTTTCTCCCAATCATGACCTCCACGCGAGCAGCTAGTGGGTTATAAATATGTATAAAATATTTGGTTGAGATTTAGATATTCCGGGAGTATTGGCCGAGATTTTAATTTTAAATGTCAGTTGGATTAATTGGTTAGTAAAGATATTCTTTTACATACACACGGTAAATTTTAACTGTCCAAAAAATCGGAAATTGAGAGTTTGTTACGATCCAATCCAAGAGAATCCAAGTAATCAAGAAAGTATTTTTGTTTCTCTAGATAAGAATATTATTAATTGGTCACATATCTACTACGTACCTTAGTGAATTACAGTCAATGTTAGTAGTGTTTCTGGTTATCAGTCCTGAACTGGCACGGTTTTTCTTTTATAATTATAATGGATGAGAGCATTGACTGTTTCACGCGGTTAGCTCGTGAGTCGTGACCGGACGGCGAACGCCCCGATGCGTCGCTCCACAATCTGCGCTCTCCTGTTATGCTCTGGTATTGAATGTACCAATTATTTCATTATGTATTTTGCGAAACAAATCAAAGGTTTTAAATAAAAAATATACATGGTTAAAAATTCATTTAGACCAATTTACTAAGAGTACTTCGACGTTTAGTTATTTCATGTCTTCTGTGAGGCTAAAATTTAATTAGGTTCTGTGAAGTAAGGTCTAACTACAAAAAATTACTAAGGTCAAACCAAGAATAAATAGGCCAGATATCTTCGTAATATTTATTTAGCGCAGAATTTTCTTTTAACTTCACACAAGCAAATACAATAATTTGTTTTGATTATCTTAATTGTAAACGATTGGGTAAACAATACGTAATCTTGTATAACGTGTTAATGAAAATTATTAATCAATTACACATTAGTGTTATATGTATTATTACCAAAGTGACTTTGCATATTGCAATACGCCAAGTTTATTAATAAAAGCAAACATAAACCAGTTATTTTCGTAGTTCGTACTGTATGTATGTATATACCTATTGTTACTCTAATCAGTTACTCGTAACTTGCGCTAGCGAGGTACACTAGGTACTAAACTACCTATGGTTACTTGTTGATTCATTATTTCGGCGCAATTATCATGATTTGATAAACGAAGTAGGTCAGGCTCAACGGTAACCTACACTACCTACAATGTTTTAACGTATAATATAAGTCGCGAGGTGAATTAACTCGTTGCGTCAACACAGAACTGGATATATCAGTTTCTTTATAAGACATCGAAACGATCTTGGCCTATATCTACCTCTTGCGTAGTAGATGCTTTCCAATACCTCAATATAATTGTTCCATCACCTGTTTTATTTGCATATTACTTATACAATTCAAACGAAGCTGGTACATATCACAAAAATAAACATTAAAAGAGACACAGTTGTTTCAAATCCAACAAGCCACTTGATTAACATAGAAACAGCATATTCCTTTTTAAAAATACATTAATAGGTATATTATCATTTTAATAGCGCTGTCGATATAGGTTAATAAAATACAGCTACACTTTAAATAATTAAAGTAACCGGATTTATTTATACTCGAGTGCCGGAAATATTTGAATGGATAAAATTAATAGAATGACTACGATTATGTGGTGACATTTTTGTTGGTCGTACGACTCACCCAGGGCTTCAACTTGCTCCGCTCCCGTGGATCGTCATGTGGTGTTAGACAGGCTCCATAAATAGGATGGGCTTCTACCCAAAATTGGTACATACATATACATACACAATCACGCTCGTAATCCCCAAAGGGGTAGGCAGAAGTGTAACCAGTACACCCACTTTTCGCCCATTTTTTTTCGGTTTTATAATGTGATAGGGAATTGTGTCCGGTAGGTACGGCGATAGGCTCACCCGTACGGGACACAATTCCAGACTCCGGGCTGATACTGAGATTTATAGATAGAAAAATCCAATATCACTTTACCCGATTGGATCGAACCCGAGACCTCAACACAGCAGTCGTAACGCATGCGCAATTACAACTGCACCATCGAGAGAGTCACAAGCAGCAGCAAGTCAGCCCAAAATATGTTTTTGTAATTTTAATAGCTTTAATAGCACAATCTCTTCAGCTTTATATTAGTATAGATAGGGTGCATCATGTCGTATATCATCGACCAACCATGATGAAAGATTGCGTTTTATGCGCAGTATCACCGCACCACAACAGACTACTAAAGATAGAGTAATCCATTTATATAGATATATATAATAAATGGTAGATATAAGTTTAGTCGACGCAAAATGATTACATAAGAAGCTAGGTATTCAATCATACTAAACAATTTGTTGTAAATAATTATAAACTAATAACGTAGTGCGATCATTCTCGGCAGTTGCGATACATCAAAAATAATTTACGATCAATATAAACATTATGATTGTACACTGGTTAACAGATAAAATATCGATAGTAAAGTATAACATGAAGGAATGATTACTTTATGTGACTAGATTATCGTAAATATAAGAAAACGTACACTGCGCCGCATAAATAACGAAAGCACTTATTACAAATTATACATATACTCACGCCTGTAATCCCCGAAGGGGTAGGCAGAGGTGTAACTAGTGTAACCACTTTTCGCCGAATTTATTAAGGGCCCATAATGTGATAAGAGGCGAGCCTATAACAAATCAAAAGATACCTAATCGGGAGCGAATAAAGTTAGTAAACAAAACAAGGTGACGAGAAATATTGTAATGTTAAAATAAACTAGCTTGTATATTCTTTATATGATAATGTTGTTAATGTGACGGCGCAACAGTTGCATCCTCTTATAAACATAGTTAATATCAGCAGGTTACACGATTGCAGCACAATCTGCCATTATATAATATCAAGGTTTACTCCGAACAATATTACAGTCATTTATATTTCGTCATACTATTTACTAAAATAATAAGGTATATTGAACAGTTACCATTTACTAATGCATTCAGATATGACTATCGCATTGTGCGTAATGTAGAGTTCTTTTTGTACATTTTAACAGCATTGAATAATTCAACTGCCTCGGTGGCGCAGTTGTAATAGAGGTCTCGGTTTCAATCCCCGGGTCGGGTAAAGTGATTTCTCAGTATTAGCCCGGAGTCTGGAATTTGTGCCCGCTATGGCGATAGCGATACTCCCCCCCTATCACATTATGGGACGGTTATAAGCTCGGCGAAATGTGGGTGTACTGGTTACATCTCTGCCTACCCCTTCGGGGATTACAGGCGTCAGTGTATATGTATGTATGATTAATTCAAGGAGATTATCACCGTTACGAGGACGAATATTTTAATACCTGTTTCGTTAAGGTCAAATATGTTCACGTTCAAACAATTTGCAAATGCGAGTCTGACCTCAAAACTATAAGAGAATTTCTGTTGTATTAAAACTGACTAGAGTCCCGTGTACACGAAGGATGTTATAGAACTGAATATATATAATATTCAAAATAATAAAATACCCGAAACCGTAATATAGATTTCTCTGACCTTCGCGCTTGTGTCGTATGATCAATTATTTTCGGGTTTATGCAACTTTTATTATATCTATGATATAATTACTATGTCTATACATGTATATTATTGTACAAATTCATTGATTCGCATGTATTAACGATTTAAAAATAATTCATATCAAGTAAATTTATCTTCATGTTATCGCAGTGCTGTCTATGCAATAATGTACACACTAAAAGTACACCCGGAACCAATTATTACGACTGACAAAAACTACTCTTGACTTTACTATCTTTCGCGAAATCTTGTCGTTGTGTTGTGACTTGTGAGTGTTAGGGTTCAGGCGTGCTTAGCTTAATAAGTATCAGAGACAACTACTCAATACGGCCTTGATTTGTAAGTGCAAAGTAAATCCTTATAACGATCTTCAAGGTACAGAGCGTTTTTATTCGTTGTAGAGAATTCTCGCCATAAATTAAGGAAGGTAAAAAACCGATCGATACATAATATGTTTATAAACTAAATTTCGGCAAAATAACTATTTGGTCCGGATATTATGATATAGTTTTCACTTTTCAATAGTCTTTAATTGCACTATGAAGAAGGTAGAGTTTAGACCGTGTTCAAATTCTTTTATTCTTTATTCAAATTCAAATACAAATACAAATAGACAAATTTATAACAAATAGGCACTATACTATATGGACACAAGATTATAGGCGGATGTAGGTCCCCTGGCTCCCAAACTAGGTATAACCTGTATCTTGGGAGTCAGTGTTCCTCCAAAAACAAGTTTATAAGTTTAAGACGTAGCATCACATATGTCACAATTTATTTTTATTATAATATTCATGATATATTTAATTATATTTATTATATTATATTTATTCATGATATATAATTTTATATATGAATATTCTTAAGCAGATTCTACTAATAAATTCATGTTCAAACTACAATTTAAAATAAAAGAATTTTGAATTTTTTTTAATTTAAAACAGAAAAACAACATTTTAAAATACAGTTCATGTTTGCGCAAGCGCGCGCGCGTGTGTGTGTGTGTGTGTGTGTGTGTGTGTGTGTGTGTGAGTGTGTGTGTCTCCGTGCAGGTGCAATAGATTTTTATATTGAGGAACGAAGTATTTTTTCAATATCATCATAATTTTGCTCTACTAACCATTCTACCACTCTTTTTTTACATTGATAGAAGTTGGTTAAGTGAATTTTTAGTATTCTATTTACCGTGTTATAAAGTTTATGGCCGAGGAAGCAGAATTGGTGCTGTAGGAAGGTGGTGCGGTGCTTTGCTTGTGGAAAGACAATATCTGCCCGACGTTTTTTGGTTATGATTGGAAGACCACGATGCTTTCTTAGTATGATTTGAAGCACGTACAGCTTTCTTACTGAAAGTAACTTGCACTGCCTGTAAATCTCTTGTGTTGGGTACCTATAGGGTCTGCAATACATGACTTTAAGGACAGCCCTTTGTGCCCTTTCTAGTTTCAAAAACGCAGTCTTACGTGCTCCACCCCATGCTGGCAGGCAATAAACAAGAAGGGACTGGCATAGTGTAAGATATATTGCTACGAGAGTATTCGAATCAGCAGAATAACGTAACTTTTTAAAGATATAAATTAGTTTGCGGATTCTGTTTACTAAATTATTTATATGTGCGTACCAGTTTAGCTGTTTGTCAATTATTACTCCTAAATATTTTATTTCAGCTGTAGATGTTAAAGCTGGGCAAGAGCAGGAAATATGATGGCGGGTATGTTTGGGGCATGTGTGGGCTTTAATCGTAAGTGACGTTTTTGGTTGCGATTGATTGCATATGGAAAACTGAATAAATTTGGTTTTTTCTGTATTCAGTGTCAATAGATTATTGACCAGCCAGTCTGATACTGTATCCAGTGCAGTCTGAGCATGTTTTTCCGTTTCTGTCCAGTCATTTCCGTGGACAATTAGCGCTGTATCATCGGCATAGGTAAACACTGAGCAATTTATAAGAGGAAGCGAGCATAAGTCGTTTATATAGATGAGGAATAGAGTCGGCCCTAGAACACTCCCTTGGGGGACGCCATATTCAATATTTGCTCTGTTACTAGTTACCTCACCTATTTTAACATGCTGATATCTATTTTCAAGATAGCTTTTGAACATGTCCAGCGCAATACCTCTTATTCCTATGCGTTCTAGTTTTAATAAGAGTATGGGGATGGAGACAGTGTCGAAGGCTTTGGATAAGTCCAGAAACAATCCTAGACACTTTTGTTTACCATCCATGATCTTAGTTGTCATCTCAGTGAGAGCTAAAACCGCATCTTCTGTGGCAACACCTGTTCTAAACCCGTACTGATTGGCAGACAAAAGGTTGTTGGCTTGGAGAAAGCCGTGTAGGCGGCTGTTCAAAATTTTCTCCAAAATTTTAGACATGGATGGCAAGACAGATATTGGTCTATAGTTATTAACTATATGCCTGTCACCTCCTTTATGGATGGGGTGGACTAGGGCTGTTTTGAAAGCATCAGGAAATGTTCCAGTAGAGATAGCCAGATTGCAAATATGTGTGATATATGGCACAAGTTTCTTGCGGGTTAATTTTAAAATGTTGCAGGAGATACCGTCGATCCCAACAGCAGAGTGAGACTTAGAGCTCAGAATAAATCGCTCTACTTCTGCGTTATCAGTTTCCAGTATACACATGGAGTTGCATATTGACATTGAGCACGCTTTGATTGACGGTTCAGTATTGTTTATGCGTTTTATGTTGGTAGATAATTTATAACCCACGTTTACAAAAAAGTCATTTACAGAGTTTGCTGATTTATGTTCATCTTTGTCTGTCTGTAAAAGTTCTTTAGGTGGTAAGAAGGTTTGCTTAGTGTGTGTTATCGTTTTTATCAAATCCCAAGTACGTTTAGGGTCATTCTTTCTTTTTAAAAACTCAGATTTTTCATAGTCGTTTTTTAGTTTACGTAGTAGCGCATTACAAAAATTTCGATAACGTGTATAAGTTATTTTTAAGGTAGGGTTATCTGGTTGTGTTCTCAAATTTTTGTGCATTTTATTTCTATTGCGGATACAACGAATTAAGCCGGGAGTGATCCAAGGCTTTATATTTTGTTTATTTCTGGGGGTTTTGCGGTAGCGTGTATGCTTGGCAATTATGTTTTGCAATGAGGATGTCAGAAGGTCTGTGGCTTCATTCGCGTCTTCTGCAAGAAGGACGGCAGAAAAATCAGCAGTTTCGATATCTCTTTGAACATTAGTGATGTCGACTACTTTGAAACAGCCAGTAGATTTGTATTTGCGTTCATCTAAATCAATACTGAGTAATATAGGTAGGTGGTCCGTTATGTCCGCCTCTATAACTAAGGTTGTTCCGGATTGCTTAGTTTTTAAAAGAATATGGTCAAGGCAGTTATTGAGTCTGGTAGGGTACAGGTGGGCAGGTAGTAACCCGTGAGTAGCTGTGAAGGTGAGGTAATCATTAGAAAGTCTGTCTTTATTGTTAGGTTTAATATCAATATTGATATCACCAATCAAAGCTACGTGATTCATTTTAGCCAGTGGTTGGAGAATAGTGTCTAGGCTGTTAAGGAAATTATCAATATATTTAAATGAGGGAGATCTATACAAGGCCAATATGGCGATCTTATCGTTAATTTTACAAAGCAAAGAGTTTGAGTCAGTAACATCAGGTTCAGAAACTATGCACTGTAGCGAGGATTTTGTGTACATAACGATGCCATCATTCTGATTCCTTGTATTGTTTGTATAGTGGACATTATAGCCGTATAAATGAGGTATTAACGAGGTTTTGTTTAACCAACATTCTGTTAATATGATGATATCACAGTTGATTTTCAATAGTTGTAAGAATGCAATAAATTGGTCGAAGTTTTTGTTTAGACTACGAATATTAAGGTGCAGTATTGATAGTTGTCTTTCTGGACTGCCAATAAATTTAGAGCATTCATCAGTAGCGACTTTATATGACTTGGATGCAAGGTAGGCGTCTAATTCTTTCACAAGTTTATCAACATGATTAGCCATTGTTATAAAAATAGTATTACAATACCAAAAATAAGTTTACATATTAATTTGTGCCAGGTTATTAAAGTCGGCGGTGCCATTATTTCTATCCGTAAAAAGTTGTGATATTTCTCAATGGCTATGGAGTATGAGTTATTGTGGAGTAAGAGGTATTTAGGTGTGTTAGTGATGTGTGCAATGATTTTAAGGTAGCACAAATAAATTGATTTCCTTAGATGATAGAACGAGTAGTCTACATTTTTGTGTATAAGTAAACAAGACTTAAAGTTACAATAATTATTTACAGTAGTTAAATTATAGGTAACACAACAAAAAGAACAAAACCCAGCTTTGGAGAAAACAGACTTGAGAAATAAAAGGTATAGTCATAGTGAGTTTTTGAGATTCACTAAACATTGTTCCGATTTTATGTGGATTTGTTTCTCACCCTCGAATTTTCGTAAAAATATTTTGCCGTTTATGTACCAGCAGAACTTGTAGTTATGTTGTTTAGCAAATTCGCGCGCCTGATGAAATAATTTCTTGAGAGATAGAGACAAGTATTCGGTTATGTATATGGGGCGATTTTCACAGTTCAAACCAAGTTTAGCGGAGTTCATCTTGTTTTCCTTGTCTTGGCCTTTATTATAAGATCGTACTGATGTTATATACCTTGTTTTCATTAAAACTGAACGAAATTCAGCTATAATGGGCCTGCTCGTATTGGGTTTTCCAGGAAGTCTATATATGTCTCTCACTGCATCTGGTTGAATATCGATTTGTATCTCGGATCCAACTTGCTTCACAATTTTTAACAGCTCCTCGGTAGTTTCTTTTTCTTTATGGGGTATGTTTCTTATTTCTATACAAGCTGATCTTGTACTAAATTCAAAGTCCTGTATTTTGTTTTCTAACTTCTCAAATGCTTGTTTATAATGAATACGTTCCCTCTCTAATAGCTCAATTCGCCGCTGCACGTCTTCAAAGCTGGAGTTGAAAAATTCAATAGCTTTCTCAATTTCTGAATTGGTATTTTGGATTTGGCGTGACTGTGCTTTCAGTTCGGCAATATCAGCTACAATTGTTTTTAAGGTGTTTGAATGGTCCAAAAGAACCGTTGCCTGTTCACTTTTCCACGAGAGCAGCATATCCTTAAGTTGTTCTATTTCTGTACATAATGGAGAAGAATCATCGCGACGTTGTCGTTTTGCTCTAGAAGATAAATTAGTTCTCTCTCCGATATTCTCACTTGCTGAGATAGACGCCACATTTGGTTCCGAGTGGACTTCACAAATGTTTTTAGATTGTGGCGGAGACCTTTGCGTTCGAGGCATTATAACGTTGTAAGATTAGTGCGCTTCGAATAGCACCACACAAGGATACAGTACAATAATTTCGCCGCGCAGTGAGCACGCGTTGGTAGCTCCGCTTCCAACGAACAGGCCGCGAAGCGCGGAGCGGCGGTTCAAATCCTCCGTACCACGATTTGAATTTATTTAGAAATTCAAATATTTCAATTCTTGGTAATTAATTATAAACAGACCAAGTAATAAATTAAAACGATGCCACTCACAGAAATCAGGCGTCTCACTCTAGATCCTCCCAGTGGGCGGGTTCCACAGGTTGAAACACTGTTAGAGTGACAAGGAATTGAAATTATGATTGAAAGCCAATCAGCGTCGAATTCAACAAGCACTTAGAACCAAGCGAAGCAGAGAAATGACACACGTCCGTCACCGACAAGAGCCAGCGGAGGAATCAGCCAGTGTAAATTATAACAAATGAAGTTTTACTGTAATTACTGAATACAGAGAAATGTTTGACGTTTCTTTGTCATGTCGGCCTCATTAGCATCATTTAAAGCCTACTCAGAAGGTAGTTTTCTTTTATAAAATGTAAGTAGGTATCCATTAAGAAAGTATTACAAATGTCGATCCATCGAGCTATTCGGGATTTTCCCGCGGCTCCGCGAACAAATGCCTTTAATCATATAAATATAAACGCCTTTTTAATCTCGATTGATAGCAATATTTTCGGAGAGCAACGTGTTCTACTTAAATAAATATATATAATTATTAATTTAAATAACAAATAAATAATATTAAATACACCCAACAAAAACAGATATAGTTCTGACCCCCACACTAGTATCGTGGGCATCAAGAACTACGAGGGACTATGATCCCACAACACCCAGACCCGAAACATATATGTCTGTCACATAAACATTTTATAATATATATGTATCTACCTATCTTGTTGCTATAACGACACAAAGTTGGGCCTGGTCGCTAACTCTACAAGTAATCATTATTGTTTATCTTGCACAGGTTTTATAATAAAGTTCCTGAAAACTCTTTGAAGGCTCTAAGAAGACAACATATTGTGCGGTTGGTATGGATTGGTGAAGATATTAATTGTACCATTTCGCTGCCACGAAACTATTATTTATTAAAATAATTGGCCTTCAAGATAAAAATCTATGTATTATACTAAGCCCGACTGATGTGCCTGTGGCCCGATAGAATAATAAACATTTATAGTATTATATTTTGTGTGCCTGCATTAAAAAGAATATTCATTTTCATGAATTATTATTATTTCATATTATTCATTCAAAATTCAGCATAAATTATAATTTTATGCTGAATTCTACAGAACAATTAATTTTAAGTAGCGTTAATAACAATTCAGGTTTAGCGTGATTTTCATGTTAATATTTATTTACTTTGTGCACAAGGACGTTCCAACATAACAATGGGATTATCGTAGAATAATTAAGCAAAGACAATTAAAACGAGAAGCTGTTTTTATTTTTCTTTGCGTTGTTTAAATAATTTTAGCCACGGTTAAGTAGCAAAATTCTAAAATAAAAAAATGTATGTCTAAATATATATTTTATAAATATTCAAATGGGACTTACACATTAGCATAATATTACTTATACCCTTTTATATCTGCGGTGTATTAAATTCTTCCCACGCAGTACTAATTGCAATAAGAATTAAAAATCGTGTCTTTGGTGTGTGAAATTATAGTTAACTGACTTTTCCTTTCAGCTCCGCCATCGTCTTAGTCGATTTCCTACTGAAAACTTGCTTTTTTGCCATAAAACCTGTATCGTGGGTATCAACAAACTACTTAGAACTATGGTCCCACAACATCCAGACCCGAAACAACTATCTGTTCGTCACACAAACATTTGTCTCCGTGCGGGAATCGAACCCACGGTCTCTCGTGTCACAACCGGCTAGTCGCAACAACGCGGGGGCTGTCCTATCCTATAACATTCAGAAATAATGCAGCCTCCTATTAGTGATAAAAAAACAATATTTTCAGCGGTTCCGGAGTTAGATCCCTAAATCCAAACACACAAACTTTACTTATCTATTACAATTTAATAAAAAAAAACTGGACTTGAGAAATAATGAGAATATTGCAATGTACAAAACAAACTGTTTGCTAGTCGGAATTGATTTCCTTCGCCACAACTGTACACACGACACGTATTCGGATAGGTTGACTCACTTCTCTATATTTGTTTTTATTTTTGGGGATTTCCCTAACAATTGGACCCAATCGACCTCGTATTCGTATTAGCGACCTTTAACTCCAGCATACTACACCGGGATGTTTTATACATCTTCTAATATTCTGGCAAACAAACACATTTAGTCACTGATTTGGTAATTTTTTGTCAGATGTTGCTGACAAAGAATTACCAAATCAGTGTTCATAGACTGCCAAACTCCAGAGGCGCTGGACCATATTGTCACTCCAGTTATTTATAGATTAGGAATATAAAATTTTGAGAGTGCTGTCAGGAAATCAGTTGCTAAAATATAAAAATATAATTTTTACCAAGATATATAGGTAATGGTGATGATCATCGAGAGTGTAGTAATACAAATGTATCATACCAACGATAACATTAATAGTCAACACAAAAGTATCTGGTTATTCCTATGAAGATACGTACAACTTTGTACCTGTACTTGGTACTGTACACAGGCAATACGGAGTTCATTTCAATTAAAATGGCCTTAGTTAATATAATTAAATGGTTAATCAATATTTAATCTTCAGTAAAATTATGCGCAAATATTTGAACGCAGTATATTTACGTCAGTGACAACATATTATCGTTATAGGTATTACATATATGCAAAACTACAGAAGGCCCTTCACTAAACAAAAGCCACTATTAGTGTTTAGTACAAACGGCTTTGTTGTCATGTGGTTGACATCATTGGTATGCATACGATTAAATTAATACCTATACGAGAATATTTTATTATAAAGCAATACTATACACAATACCCAAAATGTTAACACACAGCTGTAGCTACGAAAAATACCAAATTACAAGTTATTTGTTTATTTACTTTTCAGATTTCAATGTTTGAGGTAGACAATTCTCGTTTTTACAATAAATTTACCTGCTTCTATATAGGTAAAACTGTTAAGGTCACGCTTCTTACCTTGTCTGTAAAGACTTCTGATAAAGTATTTACCTTTGAAGCACTTAAATATTACAGTGTATTTAACTATAACTCATATAATTTGTAGCATTTATTTTAAGTTATTGAAAATTACATAGTAATAACGAGATTGTTTATATATGTAATAAAATATAGGATATTTACTTGTGTTGTGCCATTGTTAATAACAAATACATTTAAACGTGTTTGAATTGAAAATGAAAGTGCAGTCATTATATAATGGGACGCATAAATGTTAATGTTAAGTCGTTATAATTATTAGACTAATGAACAACAACATTGCAATATTTAATAGGCGTTTGTTTTACTAGATAACGATAGATATGTAATGCGTACGTATCAATTGGTGTGAATTGTTTGCTACATTATAAGGTACAACAAATTACGGGAATATGGATTATGCATCAAATGTCTGTATATACTAACGGCTGCATTGATTGCACCTTGTTTGGGTTTAGTTTAAATGATGGGAAAAGGAACAGACAGTTACGAATAAAAAAAAGATTCCGACGAATTGTTAACCTCCCCCTTTTTTGAAGTCGGTTAAAAAATAGTAACTGTATTGTAGGCATAGCTTACGTTCTATTTGTTATTTTTCAATTATTACGTGCAAGTATTTATTATTAGTCCGTTTTTTTTAATTATTTAACAGTATATTTTAAACGCGATAATCTATCTTGAAATTCTCAAAACAATAAAACATGTTTAAATCCTTAGTATTTTGCAAAAGTAACATTTAAATAATGCATTTTAGCGTAATATATAATATATGAATATAAAATAAATATTATGTCAAAATGTAATAATGAGCAATGTTGGACGAATTTCACTATTTCGCTAATATTTAGTTCGCAAAGCAATGATTTGTGCGAGTGCATTTGGTGGGTGCGATAAATATTTTGGCCGGAGTTGCAACTTGCAAATCGCAGTGCAATGGTACGCGATGCGATGGCTTATGACTGGCGCGTGCACACCATTCGCACGTGTTTCCACGGACAGCTCGATGGGGAGTTTCCACACCCGTCACCCGGTGCAACGCACCCACCACCCGCTCGACAAAACACCGCGCACACCCAACGCACTTTTCGAACCTTAAATTATGCGGGCAATCGTGGCGTTTCTATGTTATTGTAAGGATATATTTTTATAATACCTTGAAAATTCCACCGACGGCCGCTAAGTGTCCGCTAGAACGTGCGTAGTGCTGTTCGTGCGATGTATTGGAACGCTGAAACGATTCGATCGCTACACGGAGCGTTCTACAGATTGACTGTTTTGTCGCGCCAAGTGCGGGTGGTTATATGCGCGCGCATCACCCCGCGTCTGCGCCGTGCGTCGTGGTGGGAGCACGCCGCTACGTAGTTCGTACATACTCGTTATACTATGTTGATATTCGTCGAATGTCAAACCGTAACCAATTCATTTAGTTGTTTCGCCAGCAGGGAGCGAATCCACCGGTAAATCCCACCTAACTCCAGCCTGTAATTTGCGCAACGAAGGGAAGTACATTAAACTGCTATGACAGCAGAGGACATATTGGTTACGGCTGGGACCTATTTGAAGCACAGGTACCACAGAAGTAGGGCATGGTACTATGTAAGTGAGGTTTCAATGGAGATTACAAAAAGAGAATGATATTTCAGCAATCGTTTACAACAAATAATCAAGATTTGTAAGTTGTAGTTGTCGGCATCACGGATTAGTATTCTGCCAATCAGTTAAATTGCATGGCACTGATTAAGATGGCTTGCGGACATTAGGAAATGCCTATAAGAACAGTGATCAACAGTATGCCAGTATCAATTGATGCTAATGAGTATATTTATTCCAAGTCCTACCAAATAAATAGCACATGTACCGACGATTTTTTCCAATGTGGAATAAATATCCATAAACTGGAATACAATAAATACATAGGTTAAACATTTAGTGAAACAACAGAGTCAATGAAGTAGAATTTACTGAAATCTACTCTTAGGGCGTATAATTAACTAATTTGGTCATTAATATTGTTAAAACTTAAAAGTATTTTTTTTCTTGATTCAAGGTCGGATTCATTTATTAATTAATCGTGGTAAATTTTAAATTTAAATATCAATTGGGGTTTTAAATTAAATAGAATTGCAGTTTGGTACAATTTCGGTATAGAGCCATCAGTTATTTTCAAGACACTTCAAAAGCTAGGCATTATCCGATGTCTGTGTATCGTATCAATAGATAACACTTCCTCTGTAAAATATTAGTCAATCATCATGCATCAGGTATGATATAGTGGGGCACACCCCACATAATACACATATTATTAAGACATCACAACGCTTTATTATTGTGAAAAAAGAATGGAGGCTTCAGCCAAAGTGTATCAAGAGTCCGTCTTAGATCATTCATCATATTGTTGAGCCTCAGCGATATACTTATCAAAGATGTACCTTAGACTTTCCAGTAACACTATACACCTCGTCATAAGGTACGAACTACTCAAGCCTGCCTCAAAGCCTCATAAGAGCCTCATTTCGGATTTCATAAGAGCTGGAGATTGGCCCTTATCTAGCCACGATATGAAGTCCTTAGACTATGAATTATGATCAGTCTTAGAGGGCATGGCCTGCTTTAAACGACAATGCGTCTAAGTTTCTCAAAATCTTTGGAATAGGCAGTGACTAATTTTCCCATGGCAACGGTGTATTAATCCATAGATGCTTGGCCAGAGAGATTATCTATCATACTAAAAGTTACGGTCATTTAGAATAATATCGTTTTTGAATTATTACCGCGACTTCAATAAAAATGTACATACAAGTTTTATTAACATTTTATATTATTAACATTATATTACTTCATGAAAAATCATGTATTTTTGTAAAAGATGTTATGACTAAACTAGGTATAATTATTACGCCACACTGGGTATAATGACTAGTCCTCGGATGGAAGCCCTAGAAGAGACGGGCCGTTAAGGTACCGTACAGGGATGGTTCTGGCAGCAATCCAGAGATTCTTAGGATCCCCCGGGACCATCCCGCATGCACCACCGCGGGGTTTAGAGCCCCGATCTAGTAGTCCCTCGGCTAAACTGGGTTGGAAGATCGGTGAGTTCGGCATTCGTAATCCGATGTTGAAAAGGTATCCGTAACCTGGATTTTCTCCGCGGAAAAAATATGCCTTTGCACTTACATACGTAGTAATTAAGTAAATAAAAAAAGTAAACCGAAAGTGTATCACTATGAAATCGGTTCATCGTCTATAACTTTTGTACCATCGGTGAACATGAAAAATTACTTCAACACCTGTTTACACCTTACAAAATATTAAAATAGTATGTTAGATTTCAGCCTGAGACTAAAAGCGTTACCATTATTGTCGCCGTCTTGTATTACAGTTTTTACAAACATAATATAATAAAACACTAATCTTAGCTGTCTGTTTCTTATATTGCTCGCGTATTACGTAAAAATGCTTGAACTGATTTCGTTTCAGATTTCACGATAGAAAACTGTCGTCGGAGGATAACCAATGCTACTACTATGTTAGTAGATTAATTCTTCTTCATGTCGTTACACAATGTCGATACAAAACATTGATAACAAAACCACATAATTGAAATACTATATTCGGAATTAAAAAGAAAAGCCTCAACCCTATGGGCTATTGATTAATAAATATAATATAATGTTTCTTTGCGAAATGACACGTCCATTTCTTTGGGCAGCGGAAGGTCCGTCATACATGCAACCTGACACATTATATTATACATACATTTCAAAAGGTTCCAATAATTTAAGGGAACATGTACTTTGATTGAATTACACTTAATTCATTAAATACTAGATGTTGCTCGCGGCTTCGCCCGCGTGTACGTAATTTTTGGAAGAAAAGGTATACAATCCATGGAGGCATCTTAAGCTATCACTACACCTTTCTATCCTTATTTTTTTCTTGTAATTAAAATAGCCTATATTAATCAGTGATAATGTAGCATTCAAATGGTGAAAGCTTTTTAAAATCGGTCCAGTACATTTTGAGCCAAATCGTTACAAACATACATACAAATCTTTCCTCTTTATAATATTAGTATAGATATTTATAATACTGTTAGATACATGGCACACATGGCTTTACATTAAATGTAGAGAGGGTGTAGAGCCTACCATCTTCATCTCCCTCCAGAGAGAGGATCATTCATACATTCTAGAAAGACGTAGTTCCAATTCTGCGCACTTCTAAAAGCAATTTCCTCCCCATACCGGACATTTTCTTTGAAGATCTGAAGTAAGGACCCCATGGCAGGCCGCGGGTCGACTGTTATAACACCACTTCCAACTCTTAAATATAGATTGCATTTAATGCGGGTTTCGTTTAAAAAGAACATATTGAAACACGTGAAAACTGCACCTGGATATATTTAAAATCAACAATTATGTACAGAAATTTAAATCGAATGCATTTTCGTATGGCTCTAGATTTATTGCTATCATATATAATCAAATAACATGTTCGCAATTGAATGAGATTTGGGATACTTTTAGTTTACCTACTTTGTAAACTTTAATAATTAATAGTATGTAGTCACGATTTTCCATAGCAATGCTGCCGACATCTAATTGGACACTAAAAAGTTACAAAGAAAATAAAACGTGACTGTGGAATCGTCATATTCCTTTAACATTTTGTGTTATTTGTCAGAGGCAAAATACAGTGAGTATCACGCGGATATCGCGTGCGCTCATGAACGAAACAACAAAGAGTTTTCCGTGACGCTTGTTGCTATCGGCCGTTGTGATATTATGTCCTAAGTAAAACCGAGCATACAAAAATTGAGACGTATCAGCGCTCATACTTCTCACGGTTCAAAACAAAAACAGATGCGTGATTCAGAAATAAAACAAACATCTACTCTTTTTATATCTTTTGAATTAATCCTAAATAACGTGTTTCAATATAGCGATGACCTCGTACCTAAACTGTCTTAAAAGTATAGAATATTTTTAACAAACAAGTGGATTTCTATACAGCATACAAACTAATTACACTCATTTTATGTCACCGTTTTAAGAGAATATTTACCTAAGTCTATGAATCATGTATGTATATTAATTTTTTTATCATAGTACACGTACATTTTACATAATGATTTTATCAGTCAAAACATACAGTCTTAATTATTTATAAACAAGCTTAATTTCCCTAATATTTGCATTTTCACATACACACTATATAACTATACGATATTAAAAAACGGTCAAGCGCGTGTCGAAACATGCAAAATGAATGACCCGTATGGATCGTAATGGATCCGTAGTTTAAATATATGTTCATAGTTAAAATTCAAAGTATATACTAACTTAATAATTTGTTTAAAACATAGTTAGTTAGCCTTAGAGTTAAATAAAATATTTACGTATGAAAAATCTTAATTTTGTCTTATTGGTATACTCCGGTCTAATAAGCTCTACAAAGTACAAACTTAAGGCATTTAAGATTTTTTCATCCCTTAGCAGAAAAGTTAGACGAGAGAGATGTTATAGTGAAAAATGAAATAAAATCACGACAGCATAAAAGACGATTTAAAATTAATGCACTAAAAAGACCGAAACAGAATAAGAAATAGAAAAGTTTTTTAATTCATAAAAAGTACAAAGACTTCAATAAAAAACAAATTATGAGTCACTATAAAATTTGAGGGTTTCCCTTGATTTTTCTGTGATCCCAACATCAGATCCTGACTTGGTGCCAAGTATACCCTTTTAAACAAAAAAAGAAATTCTCCAATCGGTCCAGGCGTCTTCGAGTAACTGATTACTGGTAACATACATAAAAAAAAAAGATTCCGACGAATTGTTAACCTCCTCCTTTTTTTAAGTCGGTTAAAAATAAATAAATAAACTATAAACAAAGTAAAGTTGCAAGTGGAACAAATAAATTTTCTTTCGGATTATAATTTGTTTTTTATTACATAGTCCGACATAAGAGCCAGTGGGTCACCTGATGTTAAGTGATCTCCAGCGCCCATGAACATCCACAATACCGAAATTATCATGTATGCGCTGTCGGCCTTAAAGGACAGGAATAGGGATTAGGAATCTGGACCTCCGGATATCTCACTTACCATACGAAACGCGACAGTAAACTGTCACTGTACGTTTGGTTTTCTGTGAGACAGTGGTACTACCCTGGTCGAGCCGACCCATTATGCTGTATACAAATATGTCTATGTATGAATTTGCAATTGGGTCCCGCTACTACTAAACTAAACGCGGGTTTTAACTTAGGCTTTAAGCTCATAATATAGTCTGTTAAACCGAACGAGAGTTTACTTTGTTTATAGTTTATTTAATTTTGATTTTTCTATTCTCTATCTTGTTTCGGCATTTTTATCCTTTATGCAGTCGAGTATTTAATTTTTTCATTATTTCTTTTATTTCAGACTTTTAACTGTCCCAGTTACTTGTTTGAGTTTAAGCGGAAACCGATACCCAAATTAA
Source organism: Laothoe populi (assembly GCA_905220505.1). Taxonomy (NCBI): domain Eukaryota; kingdom Metazoa; phylum Arthropoda; class Insecta; order Lepidoptera; family Sphingidae; genus Laothoe; species Laothoe populi. The sequence continues at coordinate 12,340,068 of HG992149.1, read as the reverse complement.
AAATTAAATTTAAATATAAATATTTTTCGAAGAAGTTCGAAGGTATGTGAAGTCTACCAACCCGCATTATTCCAGCATGGTGGACTAAGGCCTAACCCCTGTCATTAGTAGAGGAGGCCCGTGCCCAGCAGTGGGACAATGTCTAATACAGGGCTAGTATTATTATCATTATAAATATTTTTGTAATCCTCTTTTGATATCCTTTATTTTGATAAGTTTGATTATTTTGTTTATTAACGTATGACTATCTCGCTGCAAAAATCCGCCATTTTTTTTTTCAGACACATATCTCATTACATTTGGGTTTTTAAGACGAATATAACCTATACCTTAACTGTGGAAATTCTTTCAGCCGTTTGAAACATACGAGGTAATAAAGAAATTTACAAACAGAAACCTAACCCTACCTTGGCAGTCGGGTAATCAAATAATTTTTTTTCGACTTCCACACGTTTTTTCAATATTTTACTACAACGTTGTATAGTAATTCGTAGAAAACACATTTTTCCTAATGTCTCTACATTGCAGTGAAAACGCGTTCATAATAAGAGGTAGTTTTTATTTTGTGCCTTCGTTAGAATTACTGCTTTAAACATTAAGTTGTTGACTATAATTAGTTTCAACTTGATATGAGAAATAGATTTTCCTGCAGTCAATTAAACTGTGTGATCAACGGGCTCTGCTCAACTTTAAAACGACAAATTATATATAAAAGTGGATAATAGAAATATGATCTAATTCACGCGTAATTAAAATAAACTTTGACTTCTGAAGAAAAAAATATCTGAGTAAGTTCTTAGTGTGTTGCTTAGCTGAGAGTTGTTTAACGTTTCCGGGATTAAATTAAATTCAAATAATAGCAACGACGCGCTGCACTACAAGAATAATGAAAAATGACATGAATCATCACAATTACATTCGTATAAAAGAAAGTATGTATATAATTAAAGTATGCAAATATTGTACCTTAAACTCATTTCTTCTGATAACAGACTTGTATGAAGATTATTTAGTATGAAGTTAATAATCCTCACTATTGAAATAAAAATATATTGCACTCAACGATGAAAATGTACTGAGTAAGTACTTACTATCTACTACTACTAAGTAGCAAGTATTACAAGTTCCTCTTGCTCGCCACATAATCGACTAATCTAAGCAACTACCACTCTGATTTGAAGATCTTATGTCGATTGATACAGTAAAGGTCACAGCTCATTAGAGCCACCCGGCATCCGACCCGCACCGCCGCGCCTCGTGCGGTTAGTATTCTTTATATGGAGTTTTAGCGTTATGCGCAAACTACATCAACTCCGTAGCGTCACCGGATCGCCTCGGAGTAAGCCGTCCACGCGCCGACGGCGAATTGACCCCTCGGTGACAACTCACTGCTCGTGTTGCCAACGCACAATCCCCATGAGTCGCGACGCCACACCACCTGTCGACAACGAGTGGACGCCGAGCGACGAGGCGGTACGGGTCGGGTGCCGGGTGGCTCTAGTGAGCTGTGACCTTTAGGGTGTAAAACATCACGCTGCGAACAACATTACCCAGAAGGGCATTGTGAATACTGGGTCAACGAGACACCAAGCCGGCTCAGATGCGTGTTTGTCTTCCCACACAGCAGTCGTATTTAGCAGATTTTTTGAATAATATTAATATGTATTTTATTTTTAGTTATATTATGTGATGGCGATTTTTAATTAGGCTGTAAAATTATAATATAATAAAGCTGAAGAGATTGTTTGAAAGCGCAAATGTTTTTTTATACCACGTTGGTGGCAAACAAGCTTACGGCCTGCCTGATGGTAAGCGGTTACCGTAGCCTATGGACGCCTGCAACACCAGGAGTATCACATGCGCGTTGCCGACCCTTCAAAAACCTATTTACTCCATGTTAACTACCAGTCAAAATCTATTACCCGATGCACAACAACGCGTATGTTTTGCGTCGGGTAACATGGCTAGGGTTGCCATTGACCATTGACACGTGTACTCTAAAATAGAGGATTCTCCACTGTTTCGTGTAGGTGTACCTACTTTATATTCTACGGCATCAATAGAGTACGTTTAAATACTCTATTTAAGTAAATTTCACAGCTACTAGTTTGCTACTGGTTATGAGTATGTACAACAATGAACAATGCTTCCCAACACTTGATTAAAAATCAGCTGATTATATATTTTTAAATATAATTAAATAAGAAAGAACTACTCTTTTTATGCTGTATACTGTTCAACTGAAATGATTTTTTTTAGCCCGGCACGGCAAAGTGACCTCTGCATCTGGTAATAAATGACAATCTATCCCCAGCTACTCAACACAATCATGCCGGCCTGTTTCGTCACACTACGGCATGGGCAACAAGGTGAAGAAGCGGTCAAGGGTCTAGTGTCAGAGTACTCAGAAGGCCGCAAAATGACCAAACATCGTACCCGTACTCTAACCGACAAAAACCGTATGTACACGGCTGATCCCGGAACGCGACACACTTGCGTGTGCCACTATGGGGGGTTTTACACCCTGTGTACGGTTGTCGCTATCCGAGCAGATACGAATATCCTGCCACCAGCAAAAATACTCTATTCCTTCCAAGAAAGGTGAAAACCCTAACCATGACACACCACGTGTGTAATATAATGAAAATATGGAATTAGCTTATTGTATTAAACCCTTAGAGTATACTCTAAGATTAAACCCAATGTGGTGAAAACATTACACATTTACAAATTAGTCCAAAAATGATCCCGGTCTAACTATTGGAGAAAGTATAAGGAAAATAAAAGCGAAGTTGCAAGGCATGAAATTTTTATTGATAGGGATTGCATTTATGACAATATTTTAATATCTAAACGTGCATAGAAATACGGGTGATATTTATTTGCATATTGCTTCTAAAATAGTGATGTAACCGAATAATCTTAATAGTAGTAGGTATTACCCATTATCCCTCATAATAATGATAGTAGGTACTATCATTATCCCAAGCGAGTGTGGCGGAATGTGCGACGCCCGCTGCACAATATTGTGACTGTCAGTCAGTTACTGTCTGTCAGTTACTATACGTTAAAGTAGGTAAGTATTTCCAGCTTCTTGTTTCATAATATTTTGTGTTGAACGTTGGACGGATGAAATATTTTTAGTCTGCTTTCGTCGTCGAAGGATAAAACCTTTTAAATCCATTGAACAACAAATTTAAACAACGAACAATATATTAAGCGAGGCGGCGCGTGCGATGCGGTAATGGCGCGTGCGATGCGGTAATGGCGCGTGCGATGCGGTAATGGCGCGGTGTGGCGGCGTCGCAGTGGATCGAGCGCGGAAAGTACATAGTAAAGGAGTTGATATCTCAATCGTTATACAAGATTACACTAGATTTATAATTCTTATCACGTCTACTCGTTGACGACAAACATCAATTACCTATAATAATTAATAAAAGCTATTCTGTAACCGATGTAACTACTTAATCCAAAATTAAGCTATTCTATAAACTGATATAACGTCGAGGATAAACAGTTTGGTTTCATCGATTGTACAAACGTCAACGTCCCACCACTAATCATGTCGCGGACTTCTAAACCATCGATCATGCTTGTGCTTCGCGAATAAACGTGATATAAAACGATAACTGGTGCAAACCGCCCGCGTTTGACAGCATAACCTTCAGAAATAAGAAATAAACCAAATAAACTATCTACACTTCTATACTAATATATGAATTTGTAGTGACTGTGATCCGTCTGTATATTTGAGTAACTTACCCGATTTTAGAAATATTCATTATTATTTATGATCCCAATTCTGCATTTTTTTTAATGTTTGTCAGTCTGTCTTTGTGTATGTCCGATTTTAAATCAAAAACGGCTTGTCCAATCAATCTGAAATTCAATTATTCCATCTCGGGGTCGCACGATGCTCCAAATTTGGGAGTGCATCGATACGGGCTGACAGCCCCCCGCTGCGCGCCCACTACCCCCGATGGCCCCTATGAGTCGCCTCGTACGAGCTCATTTTACAGCCGATAGGAATCCGCACCCCCTCCACGATTATGTGGAGCCCAAAAGGTGGCCGAATCCGAGGCCTGTGAAAACAAAGGGCCTCGGTTTTGTTGCGGGCCACCTTAAGGCCCAGTCGCTGAATCCTGGCCACCACCTGTTCGGTTGCGAACGAGGCGAGCAGGGTGGCCTCCTGAAAAGACCTGGCCGTCGCTGTCACCAGTGTGTCGTCCGCGTAACAGACGACAGCGACACCTTAGGGGTTGGTACCACGGAGCACCCAATCGTAGCCGATGTTCCACAAGAGAGGGCCCAAGACTGAGCCCTGTGGAACACCGCATACCATCGCTCTTCGGTGCCAACCGTTGGCGCCCGGATACACTATGTATCTATCTGAGAGATACGAGTGCACCACGTGATACCGCAGTGCTTCCATTATGCAGGCCCAGGGTAAAGTGTTAAACGCGTTGGCGATGTCTAGAGACACCGCCACCACCACTTCACCACGAGCCACTGCATCCTCCGCTTGTGCCTTGACCTGCAAAATCGCGTGTATTGTCGATCGGCCTTGCCGGAACCCGTACTGGCACTGTGCTAGGTCCGGCCCGACGTCTTCAAGATGCTCGACGAGGCGAGCGTGAACAATACGCTCGAAGAGCTTGCAAACCTCATCGAGCAACACGATGGGCCGGTAGGCCGATGGCGACTCTGCGGGCCGCCCCTCCTTCTTGAGCAGGACAAATTTCCCAGTTTTCCACTGAGATGGAAAACGGCCCTGCTCCAGACACGCAGAGAACAGGCCACGGAGCCTAGTACCCAGATGCTCGACGGCTAACGATCATTGAGAGCATCAATCGCTGTGGGCACTGCTACAGACTCAGGTCTATATGCTATACCAATGGCAAGGCGTCCTCTCCCGGGGATGGATAACACAAGCCATAATTGCTCAAGAATTGACTCAGGATGTGGCATCACACGTGCTCGTAGATTAGTTCTTACATAAAATCCTACACCGCCACCTCTAGCATCTCGAGTCCGAGGTCTGTATGTCAATACATAACCAGGTACTTTAAGTACGTACTTTTCTTCACCCTCTCTAACCCATGTTTCATTAAGAGCCAAAATGTCAGGCTTATGCATATCCATACTAGCGAGAAATTCATCCTGTCCAGTATTCAGGGATCGCACATTGAGTAGCCCTATTTTCAAATTATGATTTTTAGTACGAGTCATTTAACGAGAATAAACTAATAAAATTAATAAGGAATTCCGGCGACCTCGACGTCGTTTGCAAGTGTCTGCTGATCTCGATCTAGCAGATTTTTTTTAACTGGGTAATTGTGTTGTTTAATACAATTATCTGATGCTGATGTTCAGAAACCAACTTTTCCTCAAGAGAACTAAATCTGGTCTCCAGGTCGTATATTCTTGCGCTGTTATTTTTCACAGAGTCTGTCAAATCGGTCAGAGTTGCTCTGAAACGACTCATTTCTAGACGGGCAGCTCTTACTTCAGCACAGAATAACTTTATATCGTCGACAGAGAAGACTCCTGATTGTGCCTCGTCATAAACGCAAGTAGGGAGCAAGTCACTTTCGGTGACAAGGGAGGGTTCTGGTTTTCGCCTTTGTGTGACATTACAAAGGGAACAAGTATCCTCCAGGGTAATTGACTCGTTAAAGTCTTGTGAGACAGGCACAGAACAGCGAACAGGAGTGTTAGCATTTCCCATTTTCGGTTGTTTACTTGGACACTCAGGACATATCCAATTGCACTTAAGTTCTTGGTCCATCAGTTGAAAGCGTTTAAGGGGAATGTTGGCACATAACAAATCATATTTTGATTTACAAACCGTACATTCTATGTTCTCCCTTAGCGGTAATGTATTTTTACAGCCTACACATTTTTGGTGGGATTTCTTTACATTAGTCGCCATTTTTGTCTGTTGTGATATTTTAAAGACAAATAGGCAAAAGTCGAATGAGATATATGTAATAAAAACGTACGGTGCAGGTAGTAACAGCTGATCGTCAGCTGATGCCGGCATGCAATATACAAAACCTCTCGGCTAGAAAGTCTTAAGCGCCGTGGAGATTGCGTCGCTTACGCGTTATCGGTGGACGTTCACTGCAATCACTGTTATAATTCACTCAACAGAATCAAAATGTTATTATGGTTAATTAGTTATTATTTTTTACACTTTCTTTCATTTAAACTATTGTTCCAGATAGGTATATTGTCTTACACAGATATGAACAAACAATCACACAAATATACACTGATTAACCATACTTTTATCAATTTTTGAGACAACTAGTATTTGTGTGACCTTTACAATATAACCTTCACGCAGGCGGAGCTTTTAAGAACTTAACTTTAAGCTTTTAATGTGTTTTATTTTTCCCCATGTGGTACCAGATACAAGTAAATACTATTATTTGAATGATTTATATTTCTATGGGCTATGGTTAAGTATTCTGTTATTGAAAAGTATAAACTATATAGTTTATAAAAGGTACTTATTTAATTATAAAAGGTATCTATTTGAAATGTAATTTATCTAATATAATGTATGTTTTTATACATTCAGTCACACCTGTAATCCCTAATCACATAAAGGGGTAGGCAGAGGTGTAACCAGTACACCCATACATTTCGCCGAATTTATAACGGTCCCTTATTGTGACAGGGGGCGAGCCTTTCGCCATATTCGGGCATAATTCCAGACTCCGGGCTGATACTGAGTATTTATAAATAGAAAAACCCATTATCACTTTAACCGACCTCGGGATCGAACCCGAGCCCTCAGCACAGTAGTCTTAACGCACGCGCGATTACAACTGCACCACCGAGGCAGTAAAAAGTATCAAAGTTGTAAGTTTTTATTTCATACATATATTCGTAATAATTTTATGTTGCTTTCTACCTAACCTGCAATCGTTGGTAATTATATTTATCATATTATTATCATCGAATATTACTTTAAAATTAAAACTGACAATGATCCGTGGCATAGACGGCGGTTCATATCTGACAAAGCTCTTGACAAAATTGTCCAATAACTGATAAAATACATTGCCTGAACGCGTGCCGCCTGATTAGATTACAACTCACTACATTTCACTCTCCTGACCCCGACGCGTTGTACTCTGTATGTGAAATTAAACCATACTATATGTACCTACTATACTATACTAACACCTTACTGGCTAACTACATAGCAAAACAAACTCTGCGCCCTCGGAAACAAGACTGCACAGTTCCCTGAGCCGTGTCCTGATCTGTGCGATAAGGAAGCGAAGAGCTAGCCGGAACCGCAGTGCCAGAGGGTGGTTCATATTCTGAGACGAGTTGGGAGTGTGAGACTGTACAAACCTATCCACTTAACTAAATAAATTATTTCTTTTCTTATCTTCTCTTTTCTTTTATTTTATTTTTGTTCTCGCTTACTTTAAGTTACGTTGAGTAAAATCCTTATTTGGTTGCTTACTCTAAGGTTAAATCTCATTGTTACTTGTTAATTATGTACTTGGTACTTGTTAATTTTGAACTCTATTAATAATTTATAATCCAACTTCCAGTTTGAAATGAGCGCAGACAAATACCCAGTTAAAAAGATTAAAATATAGGTATTCCTACTTAAATTCTCCTTGAAATCTTTGATGAAAAATTTTATAAACATACATAAATTATTATTACATTTTTCTTTACTAAACGTAAAATAATTACAAATCTCGGACCTAATTCATATATAATTATAGTAATAATACAATTTTCTTTACAAATTTAATACTGTGTTTTCAAATGCATCATTCATCAAATCAAAATGTTCAATTCAATATGAAACCACTCTTATACACAGATCGACTTTACGCGAACCGGACTTTGCGAAGGCCCAGACCAAAAAAAGGCGACAAAAATACGTTCGTTTATACTTTATTTCTGCTCTTACAACAAAAACTTAACTACTACTACTCAGGAATTAAATAAAGACGTAATAACATAAAACGTATTACGTACAAGATAATCAGGTATACAGGTCTCCACTTCTCATTAGGAAGAGTTAGGTTATAGCCACCGCGCGCTCGTATCTATCAGATAGGTACATAGTGTACACCGAAGAGCGATGGCCTGCGGTGTTCTACAGGGTTCAGTCTTGGGTCCTCTCCTGTGGAACATCGGCTACGATTGGGTGCTCCGTGGTACTAACCCCTGAGGCATCGCTGTCGTCTGTTATGCAGACGAGACATTAGTGACAGCGTCGGCCAGGTCTTTCCAGGAGGCCGCTCTGCTCGCCTCGTTCGCAACCGAATAGGTGGTGGGCAGGATTCGGCGACTGGGCCTTAAGGTGGCCCTGAACAAAACCGAGGCCCTTTGCTTTCACAGGCCTCGGATTCGGCCACCTTTAGGGCCCCACATCGATGTGGAGGGGGTGTGAAATACTTGGGATTGATTCTGGACAGCCGATGGTATTTCCGTGCCCATTTCAAGGAGTTGTCGCCGAAATTGGTGCGGGCGGCGGGCGCGCTCGGTCGCCTGCTGCCGAACCTGGAGGGACCTAGTAACCCATGCCGAAGTTTATACGCCGGAGTCGTGCGGTCAATGGTCCTGTACGGATGTCCCGTATGGGCCGAGTCACTGAACGCCCGCTGCGTCACCCTGCTGCGCAAATCGCAGCGTTTGGTGGCCATCGAATAGTTAGGGGCTACCGCACGGTCTCCCACGAGGCGACCTGCGTATTGGCCGGCACACTCCCGTGGGAGTTGGACCCCAAACTCCTCTCGTCAGCGTTCCTCTGCGGGAGGAGGCGTCCAGCCGCCGTCAGGAGAGGCTGGCCCCGAGGGAGATTGCGGGCCGGTTTTGCAGAACCGCCGTGGAGGAGTGGCATACCAGGCTGGAGAGCCCGACTGCGGGCTTGAGGACTGTCGCAGCAGTGCGTCATGTCCTAAAGAGATGGCTAGACAGGCGCCACGGTGCGCCTACGTTCCGACTAACACAGGTATTAACGGACCATGGGTGTTTCGGTTCGTTCCTGTGTCGGATCGGAAAGGAGGTGTCTGCCGTGTGCCACCACTGTGGCAACTGCCGCGAGGACATGGCCCAACATACGTTAGAGGAGTGCCCAGCCTGGGACGAAGAGCGCAGCGCTCTCAGAGAAGTCGTCCATGGTCGCTAGCCGGGGGTCCTGGCGTGCGGTGGCCCACTTCTGCGAAAACGTCATCTCGCAGAAGGAGAGTGCTGAGAGGGATCGGGAACGAAATGATCCCTCCCGCCGCCAGAGAAGACGTAGGAGGCGCCGGGTGGACGACTGACCGGCGTCCCGCGCCCGGCGCGCGCCCTCTGAAATCGGGGCGTTTATAGAATTACACCACGGTAACCCCTGCCTGTCGTACAAGGCGACTAATTGGGGCCATCGGGGGTAGCGGGCGCGCAGCGGGGGGCTGTCAGCCCGTATCGATGCACTCCCAAATTCGGAGCATCGTGCGACCCCGAGATGGACGGCAGCGCGGGTGGTAAGGCCTCGTTTGCTGTCGTTGTTCGGTTGCGCGGGGGCTCCTTAGCCCCCCATGGAGATGGGCTGCTATGCGACACCGCGCCGGAGCGGTTGTGGAAGCAATTCTAGTTTACCTCAGGATACCCAGTATACCACTCCCTCCCGGGGTGGCAAAAATAAAAAGATTTCTATTTATATAAGATTTCGACAAAAAATAAGTCGAGAATCGAGAAATGTTAAAACATGATAATTCACGTGCTACAAGTACAACTTTCAAGTGCAGTGACCTTTTGTTTGCTCATTATTTGTTCGTCTCTTATAAGAAATAGCCTTTTGAACAAAGAAAAACGCTCGCCAAAACACAATTAGCAAAATAAGCAATTGCCATTCCAATTTTACATTATGGGTTCATCGTATATTAGAGCTTCAAAGTAAGCAAATAATAATATATTAACACAGCCTGCACCCTACACCTGTTTGTGCCTAATTTGAATAGTATATTGACAATAGAGGTAATTCATAAGAAGTTATCTATATGTGTAACCTAGACCGTTATTGCATCTACATCTAATATATTCCCAACTAGAACGATATTAGAGTTTTATTAGAAAATATATATAACTACTTATATACTTATTATTTGCAGCATTTAAAAATAAATATCTGTAAAAAAGTTAAGGAAGAATCAATGTTTATAGTGAATACTCTACTAAAACTACGTCTATCTCATCGTTTACCTTGTAAATGATAATTTAGTTTATGACTGATGCTAATAATATGTTAGGGAAGGTCATTGATTAAGCTTGGTGTGAGAATGTACCCAAATTGGATTCTGGAGGTAAGCAAATGTTAACTCAATATCTAATTTGATTTACAACCATAATAATAGTAAACTCAATTTATTATAAAGACAATTAGAATAAAGCGGTTAGCTAGGGAAAGGTCCTGGCGCACGGTGGCCTACTTCTGTGAAATAAGCATCTAGCAGAAGGAGAATACAAAGAGGGATCGGGAATATCCCAATCCGTCGGAGACGGAAACGTCTCCAGCCCTGACAGAGCTGGAGATCTAGAGATCCTAGATTAAGGGCGTTCGGAAAACATAACTACAATATCTCTTTGTCGCACCATTAAAGACCATAAGGGCTATAAGGAGGGAGTACAGAGTTCAGAGTCTTGTAATCTTGTGTAACATTATCATGTAGAATTCCGAGATGAATAGTACTGGTGGTTGTTGCTGTAATAGGTGCTGAGGGCGAATTTCGTATCGCGGAAAGTTTATTATCCTCTCTTTTCTCCATTTATACACGAGTTTCTAGGCCGTACGTCACTGTTACGATTTAGTTGAAGTTTGGGTGCTTTTTGCTTCAGGTATCCCTTCTCGTTCCTATAAATGTGTCAAACAGGGTCACCGCCGGATTGGTAGGTACCTACTACCGATATGGATTACGTCTACCGGTTATCGGTTATTTTCGGTGTCAACTAAAAGCACAAAATAAAATATAGGTTTCACTTTGGTTTATTCAATAAAATAAGTGTAAAAAAGAAAACGAATTGTTCACAAATTGATCGTTTCAATACTTGAATGATAAAGGCAAAGGACACATTTCAGTGTTATCAATACGTGTGTACAATGTACATATGACCTTCTTTTCTTACATGTGGAACACAATTAAAATGTTTATAAAATGTATAAAGATATTTAGAGACCTTGCACCATGAACCTTGAACTTGTGTGATTCGTCAACGTGGTAACACAAACATATAGTATCTTACGGTACAATTAGAAATAAGATATGCTATGTTTAGTCGCTACTACTAGCGACCTTGTCGTAACTATGGTCTGGCTGTAAGCCAACTTTGTTTCAGTTTTATGGTAAAATCACCTTATGGCAAGGTATTACGGTTCAGTTACCAAGAGCAAGAGTGAAAATTGTTAATTATTAATGACTATGCGTAATATTGAACTAAAATATTTGTAACTTTAATCAATAAACGGTACAAATTACACTTTGGACATAGCTCTGTTATGTGTTGTGGCATTACAAAATTATTTCAAAATATATAATATAGTATATACGGTCTACCAAGTTATATATTTTAATGCTGACGTTAGGGTTTGTCATAAGTGACAATATTTTTTAATCACTGGTATACTTCAGCAGTCACGGCCGCGGCGCGTGTGATAATATTCCGCAGACGGCTTGTTAACTTTATTAACAAACATCTCGGAAAACATATTATCAGTGATCGGACGATAAAGAATTGAACGCTGACGAAAATACTCTGTAAAAATAATGAGTTTATGTACTCATTACTTGTGAGTTGTAGATTGAACTCTTGAACTATGACTATTTCAATATTATAATATACTTATGACCATGGGCGTATATAAGGGGGGGTTCAGGGGGTCCGGACCCCCCCTTAGCATACGACATAATAAAAAATCGCGGACTACTGATAGCGGATAATATAGACGGTTAGCAGGCTATTTTTGATTTAAGTGTCAATTTTTGCAGCATACAGCTATATGCATATTTGGAATTAACAGATTTTTCTACGACTTTTGAGCCTAGTTTAATTTTTTTCGTGTACTTTTTAGCGCTTAAATCAACTGGTAAAACAAGACTGCTTTTTTTTCAGGGCACATCTATTTAAAAAAATACGACCGAGTCTTAAGTAGTGACTACTTAGTAGTGATGAGTGTGATAGTATATGATGTACCATAAGTACCTGGAGGGCAATTCTCCTTTCATTCAAAATAATTTCGTACTCGAATCTACAGTACGAATCATTTCTCTATTACGTAATTTCGAACTACGAAGTTATTTTTTTAATGTTGCATCCATATCCATTTGAATTCGAGTCTTTACTATGAGATTATACTAAAAAATTTGAATTTCGAACTAAAAATCTATAAGTATTTTAATATCCATAGTGTCTCGAGCCTCATCAAATGTGCATCCACTATCCAGTTCTTGGACTCTTCCAAGTATTTTATCTTTCTAAGACTTTTAGTTAAATCATAATAAAAACACGAGATTGAGTCTTTTTATGGGTAAACACATTAGCATATGGCATCATATACGCAGTAAGTTAGGACCAAAATAAAACAATATCTTTGGGTGTCTAGAGACCTTCATACGTCCAACATTACCGCACCACCTCCTAGAGCATAGACTCTATGCCGCTTAGCTATAAACGTAAAATATTAATGTTAAGGAAACAATCTTGCCACTTTATCTGGAGAATTCACCTGATGCAGTTCATTTGAAATTTGTCAAGACACCATATGGTTTAGACGCCATTAGGTTTCAGTGGTTTAAGGCAAACTCGGTCAAGAATGGCGTAAGCCTGGATGTCATTTTCTACCTACTACAATATCATCAAGCGTTACTTAGCATCTTGCGGCGTACCCTGCGACTGCTGGGAAGAACTTTCGTGTCACTAGACCGAATGGCGTGGCTCAATACGAAAATCATGTGCACATTTTGAGGAAACATGTATGAATCCAATGCCTTGACGCCCAGCGTGAGCTGCAATAAATAAGACCTAAAACTGTGTATACTTAGGGTTGGCCCTAAGTGTACACGACGCGCGTCGCCATACTGTAGTTGAAAAATAGTGACGCGACGTTTCGACTCTGCGCCAGTTTGAGTTGACTCTTACAGCTACTCTTCTAGACAACTGTTCTCAACTGACAGGGCTTTTAAAACAAAATTAGGGCTAGCTAGTCACATATGCTCACATTGGCTAAAAAAACTTATTCCAAAAGTGCAAGGTTCGCCGTCGAAGGATACTTCTTGGAGGACATCATCATCATCATCAAGTTAGGACACAATATTGAATGGTTCGAATTCGAGATGTACGTCTCGGACGGTCTGTACCAGTCGAAGCAGTTCGAGCGATAACCTTCGAGAATTGTTCGAATGGTAATTTTCAGAATAGCTCAAATATTTTGATTTTTAAAATAATTAGACTGCCTTGGTGGCGCAGTTGTAATTGCGCATGCGTTACAACCGCTATGCTGAGGTCTCGGGTTCGATCCCCGGGTCGGGTAAAGTGATATTGGGTTTTTCTATCTAGAAATTCTCAGTATTAGCCCGGAGTCTGGAACCTGTGCCCGGTATGGCGATAGGCTCGCCCCCTATCACATTATGGGACCGAAATTCGGCGAAAAGTGGGTGTACTGATTACACCTCTGCCTACCCCTTCGGGGATTATAGGCGTGAGTGTATATGTATCTATATGTAAAATAATAATATATAATTAATATATAATAATATATAATTTATTTATGAACATTTGACATTGTACACTGACAATCAAAACCTTCGAGAAACACCGGTCTCGACATTTCGAGAATAGCTTAACTTTACATTCACTCGAAAAAGTTCGAATTTGAATTATTTTTCGTATACGAAGTTGATTCGAGTGCGTGAGAATTTTCTCCCTGAGTTCTAACATCTCATTTTGGTAATAAGCAACATTAAAATAGTTATTTACCAAAAATAAATTGACTTGACATTTGATATTTTGACAGTTGTTATGTAAACAATAAAACAAAAATGAATGAAAATCTGCGGCAGATTTTCATCCATTCAAAGTCCAAATCCAAATAGCAAGTAGCAAATTTTTATTAACTAGCGTTTTCCCATTCTATGTTTAAGTAATTTCTAAATAACTATGATTTGAGCGGTTAGATTTTTAGCTTTTACCCGCGGACCCCCCCCCCCCCCCCCCCCCCATTTAAAGCTATAGCTACGTCACTGCTTATGACGTAGGAAAAATAACAATAAAATTTACACGAGAGTCCGTTGAGTCGAACAAAGTCAACTTCCATTACATTTGATAAAGAATATCGAACTAATAAATCCATACTAATACTATAAATGCGAAAGTTACTGTGTTTGTTTGTTACCTTTCACGTCTAAACGGCTGACTAGATTGTGATGAAATTTGGCAAGGAGATAGATTATATCCTGAAGGCTAATTAGGCTGTCTTTTTTCTCAAAAAACAACCTTGAAAGGGGTCAAATAGGAGTTCATAATTTGTATGGGAAATCCATAATTCCTCGACTTAGGGATCTGGAAATTCATATTTAGGCTTTTGGTAGGAAACAAAGAAATACGTGTTTCAACGTTTTTGAAAAATCATCCCTAAAATGGGGCAAGTTTTACGATTTGCACAACAAAATCGTCATGGAAATTAAGAAAGGAGGAAGCTTCTATCCTGGATTCATATATAGACTACTTTTATTCCAGTTCCGGGTTCGAATCTATCCGAGGATAATATTTACATGGAGGAAATGGTTGGATATACCTACCTATTTGTTTATTGTGTAAGTCACAGTTTATTACTGACGCAAATAAACATAATACAAATTTTATAAAATTTGATAAACCCCTGATAAAAGAGTTCACAACTTTTAAATGGCTAATTTTCATGTATCTTACAGTTTTTTAATGTACACTTCATACCCTTTTATTTGATATCCCACTTGGATATATTTGAAAATAATCGATTGCTCATCCCCACCTTCTCCCCCCGTACCAGCTTTCGTGGGGGGTTATAAATAGTTAAAACAATATTTGAAGCGGGTTGTATATCGTGTCATAATTTGAGCTCAATCGATTCAGAACTTGTTGAGATTTTGAACACAAACCAACTTAATAGATTTATTAGATGCCTATAGGTACATTTGTGTAGGTATGTATATACAGCATAATGTCTATTCTTACTTTAAAACTACATCGCTCGTTTATATAAGCACTAAGTGACCGGTATGAATGCCTAACACATTCACGTAATAACAGCCTTGCGTGTAAAGGACACAGTAAATAACTGCCATTTAACCTGTGCGCATTCCACAGTGTGTATATAAATAACTAGCTGTTGCTCGTGGCTCCGCCCCCGTGGAGGTTATTTTCGGGAGCAGAAGTATCAATGCAAGGAGTTGTCTTCTGCACTGAGACACCTATAGCGATCGTCCTACGCGTACGCAACGGAAGCTCTCAAAGGGAATCAATTTTCCCCGCTTTTGCAACATTTTTCATTGCTGCTCCGGTCCTATTGGTCATAGCGTGATGTTATATAGCCTATAGCGCTCCTCGATAAATGGGCTATCCAACACTAAAAGATTTTTTCAATTCGAACCAGTAGTTCCTGAGATTAGCCCGTTCAAATAAACAAACAAACAAACTCTTCAGCTTTATATAATAGTATAGATAGGATTGATTCGGCTATTCATGCTTATCTTTCACATTTTCAGTATTTATTTAAAAGGTAAATAGCTAGTGCCTATCATAACAGTGTATTTTACAGTACTGAATGGTTAGGGAAAGTAGATACCAGTTAAATAATAATAATAGTTAAATAATATAATAAAAGTACATGATGATGACGATTATTAGATGATGCATCACTACAAGGTACCACATAGCTTATTAAGCTTAAATTATTGCCTACAGAAGTCCTTTCTATGGTAATCCATCTCAATTTCAGCGTTGCATGACTGTTCGAGAACTGATTAGTACAACTATCGTTAATGGCACCACAGAAATCACAAAGCAATACAATAGTAAAAAGCAAGTTATTTATGAACGTGACCACCAGGTTAATAGAACCACTTGTACTAATGTATGACATTAACTTAACACCGAGTACGTACTAACACAGGTGTGCTGTTAGCATGCGAGCAACTTAAATTATGTTCCTGATTGACTTCTTTAGGGTGGTGACATGACATACGACAACGGACCTACTTGAAGTACGATATAATTTTCCATGTAGTTTTTTGCCCTTCTATACCTCTCTGCTCTCTGCGATCTTGGATACGCAAACCCACAAAAAACGGTTTTGATTTTCCCAAAAATTAGAATTACTTTACCCACTGTGACAGGGGTGTAATACCTGTAGATATGCATATCTTTACCGCCGTGAAGAAAATTAGTCTCAGAGATTGGTTAATATCTCGCGATTATGGTTGGTGGTCAGTGGAGCCCTGACATTTCGATCTAGCTCAGTCTAAGTCATTTTGAGTCGAATATCAAAAGAGTACAGGCATAATAAGCACAAATTAATCTTAGTCATCCGTTCAGTCTCTACGTCGCGTCGTGGCCATCATCAGAGACCATATTACCATACCTCGTCCCATGAATAACCGGACATTGATCCATACTAAACTCTATATTGGCCCGAGAATTTTTTTTTTTATCTTTCTGCAATCATATCAGACTTTTTAGCGCTAATAAGTTTAAAAAAAATATATTACATAAACTTAACAAGTGTTGAAAACTAACAATTTGTAATGCTTATTAGGTCTTCTACAAAATAGGACATTCTGAGCGTGTGTAAAATTATTATTATTATGATTCTGCATTTGTGACCACAGTTTAATAGGTATATTTTAAAAGCGAGATACATACTAACCAACAGTTTATGCCAAAGCTATAACTAGGTGACAAGGAATAATTATTTTTTTTACTGCTAATTAGTGTGGTAATGTTTAGTCGTTGGGATAGCTTTGTTTATCAGCAATGCGCTGCTCATACATGGTATATAGTATGCTAATGAAGTTTAATAGGTTTACTAATAGAGTTGCCGTAGATTGATTTTAATGATACTTTTAGAATACTAAGATGAGTTTATTTTTTATTTTTATAATAATACCCATTGAACACAAAAGGTCGATACAGACAAAGAAAAACGCATGGTTTACTGTTAGGCAAGGAACACAGCTAAAATAGTGTTAAATTAAACTTGAACTGAAATTTTGCTTTAGTTTAAGAAATGGATCTTAATGTTTTTAGAGTAACTTTCAAAATAAGGAACCTTTACTTATAGTTTAATTAACATTACCGTGGTTTAGTCGTCACCACCGTAACACTGCACTGGACTAAAAATGACTGCATTTTGTTTTGTACTATTAAGAATATTAGTGGTGAAAGAATAATGGAGAGCTCCCTTTCACCGCCCCGAGTCATTCCCTCATTAAGTTTCCATTTTTCATTTTCCATAGAGCTCGCTCCGTTCGGTCCTCATTTAATTATTTTTGCAGTGGAAGGCAATTGTCAAGTCGTTGGTAGTAGATGGAAAAACCTACAAACTATTTTCTAAGAGTCCTTTTTAGTTAGAAAACTAGTTTACTGTTCTTTCGCAATGGAAATATCGCTTCGGTATAGGCATACGCATTCCAAAAAGGTTATTTTTACGACGCCAAATGAATGGGGTATTTTTTCGTTATGCGTACCTAATCATCAAGTGTTCTTCAATCAGTACAGCCGCAAAATAAAATAGCACCTGCACGCTATTATAGCCTGTATCTCTACGAAATACAACTGAATAAATACTAACCAAAAATGGTGTTATTTAAATAGTTGTAATAATATTTTTATGCGATTTTTTTCTGTATAGTTAAGTTTTTTGTGGGCCATCGCTAAAACGCTTAAGATGACAAGGATCAAAAAATGTGTTCTGTGATAATATGATCCATCCATCTCAAAATAAGCATATGATATAGTCTTCAACAGGAAAAAATAATGGTAAATAAATAACACCCAACCGTCGCGTCGCAAACATAGTCCTGAACCCACACTAAGATACGAATCTTGGGTCGTGGGTATCAAGAGAGACGGGTTCGGGCTTACAACACCAATACCTGAAACAAATATTTGGAGATCACATAAACATTTGTATCGGTGCGGGAATCGAACCCGTGGCCTCTTGTATCACATCCGGCTACACTCTCTCTCCGCCGCCGATGCGTTTATATGACATAGGCATAACAATGTGACAGTGAATTGGCTATAGTAACGTATTGCATTTTTAAGTATTATTTTTGGAGGTCTTGTTGGAGCTTTAAATTACATGAAACAAGTATTATATTTATATTTTTAAAATTGCCTATCTACTAGCATCCATAGGACACATTGGATGGAAAAACATTATTTTACCTCATAGTTTTTTTTAGATTCCTAGGAGTCATGTTTAATTTATATTTAAAAATATAGCCCATAATCATCTTACAATAGAGACGAATTGACAGACGCATCATATGTTAAATTGGTTTACTAGGACGGACGCTAGGGTGGAATCCTCATATACTTATATTACATACGAACATACATTTTGATACATAGGATATCAAATTTTTTAATTAAATTCTTTGCTTTACTCTAGTCGGGTAAAAATGGCGTAGCGCGGGCTAATGGCTTTTAAGGTTCCTTTTTCAAGTACTTTATTATAGTGCTAGAAATTAAATTGTACTATGTTGACTACCTCGGTGGCGCAGTTGTAACTGCGCATGCGTTACAACTGCTATGCTGTGGTCTCGGGTTCGGTATCGGGTAAAGTGATATTGGGTTTTTCTATTTAGAAATACTCAGTAACAGCCCGGAGTCTGGAATTGAGCCCGGTATGGTGATAGGCTCGCCCCCTATCACATTATGGGACCGTTACAATTTCGGAAAAAAGTGGGTGTACCGGTTACACCTCTGCCTACCCCTTCGGGGATTACAGGCGTAAATATGTGTATACTAATAGTTAATATTTCTAAACAGATCAGCCAATATACTTGTTCGTTATAAACAAGACAATATCAACAGACTTAATTAATTCATCATAAGTCATCACCGGCATTTGAATACTATCTGCTATTAAGGCTAATCAATTTATGACCGAACACCATATTATGCTTCGATCATACAACACTTGTATGATGAATACAAATGTGTTTTATGTGCTCTCTGCATACAAAAACAGCTAGTGCACGGAAGATCCCGTGTCTTGATTTATGTCAACGAAAACAAATATACAATGGTGTTTAAATTTAGAATACACGGTAACAAGTTTTTTTGTTCACGCTTCTCATGAAATTCCATAGCTATTAAAAAGTGTTTATGAATGCAGAACAATTGCCGTAGGTACTTCAACGCTACAGGATGGATAATTGTGGTATTCTAAACCTACATTGTATCGAAAATGCAGTTATTTCTGAACAAAAACATCAGATCTTGCACTGCTTTGGCATGAGCCATTGTGGTTCGTAATTCGGTTCTCGTTCACAGTGCATCGGGTATGTGACATATATACTTAATCATGAAGATAAAACAGCGTAATTATCAATCATGCTTAATGTTGTAGTGTTTCTATTTGTTGATAAGGATAATAAGAAAATATTTATAATAATCGATATCTTATGACTAATCCGAAACAATATAGCAACAATAGCATTGCTTGTTCCCAACAGGCAAACCATAGGTACCATAATAAATAGCCTATGTGAACATTGGTCGTCGACGGATGTTCTCGATCATTATATCTGAAACTTTGAGGTCACCGGTGAAGTCCCCTCAATTCGCAATTATCCATTTTATGCAATGCTCAATCATCTCGATCCACTCCAGCACCGACCCCTCTCGCTGTCGCATAATAGTAGGCGAAAACCAACCGTCCGAACCAACTTGTCCGAAAACTGTTTTGTCTTACACATGCAAACCATCCTAACTAGAAATTAAGTACGTTTAATTGTAAAATCGGCTCGCTACTTCCAGTTAATTTGTTGTTGTGTTTTTGGTTTTACAACCTAAGTAGATCCAAAGAGTGGTGGTAGTGAATGTGGAACCATTTCATACTCTACTACTTCTAGGCCTGTATTATCATTGTTTCATTGCTGGGCACGGGCCTCCTCTACTAATGAGAGGGGTTAGCTCTTAGTCTACCACGCTGGCCTAATGCGAGTTGGTAGACTTCACATACCTTCGAAATTCTTATAAGAATTCTCAGGTATGCAGGTTTCCTCACGATGTTTTCCTTCACCCGTAAAGCAAGGGATAATTAACATTTAATACACACGTAACTTTAGAAAAGTGGTGTACCTATGCCATTTGGGTTTCAAACATACATACGACTTTCGTCTTGACAGTCCGTTCCACAACCAACTAGGCTACCGCTTGCTTTATATGCACCAGAATTATATTATAGATATAATTATTATATATAATGTTATTATTTAGAATATGAACATCATTGTTTAATCTATATTACTCCAGCGCGAGATATTAGCAAGCTGCACAACTTTGGAAACGTAGGCTAAAGATACATATTACATACTTTGTTCGAGTTCACGGTAGTCGGTACTAAGTAAGTAGCTGTTTTGCTTGTAAAACTATGTAGGTAAGTACATTG
This sequence comes from Laothoe populi, assembly GCA_905220505.1. Classification (NCBI taxonomy): domain Eukaryota; kingdom Metazoa; phylum Arthropoda; class Insecta; order Lepidoptera; family Sphingidae; genus Laothoe; species Laothoe populi. The sequence continues at coordinate 12,319,388 of HG992149.1, read as the reverse complement.
CGTATTATAGTTGAAGTATTAATTATGTACCTACACAGGTTATCTCGCATAACAATCTTATCTCAATTTCTTCGGGATAGATTTTTTTTGTAGTGCTTCGATAGGTAGATGAGCAGACGGGCCACCTGATGGTGCGTAGTATCCGCCGCCCATAGACTTCTGCATTGCCAGGGCACAGCAAAGCTGCTACCTACCGTAATGTAGGCAATACATACATATAGGTACCTAATGTAAATATGACAATTTATTCAGAAATGTAACCCTGGTCAAATTAAGCTTCATTTACCATAAGTGAAGATTTATTGCATATACGAAACGCAATCTTAATAACATAAAGAAATAATACTGGCTGGTATTTATATTTTTCATTATCCGCCAAGTAGGTATATTTCGTTGGATATTCTCAGAGACGCTTGCGGTTGGATCCGCCTCGCTAGTAGTTCCAATAACATACGACCTTTCGGAAATAGGTATCGATAATCCAACGATTTCCATAATTATTATCAGGCCATAAAAAAGATTGTTACTTATCATACTGAGCATTGTTTTTGTTTAGTTTATCCCTTAGAGTATTTAACACGGGAGACGCCATTGAGCGCTTACCCCGTTTGACAAATGTTAGAGCACGGTGCTCATACACGTTCTATAAAACTAGTTACGCTTCGTGATCCGCCACTAAAAAAGTAACATCACGTGCGAATGGAGCTCCGTCAAAATGCGAGCCTGTAGCGGAATTAACATGTAAAAATAGATATGACATATCAAACTTACAAAAATACAACATTATTTTTCACCTGGGCGTACTTTTTTAAAGTAATATTATCCTTAAAAGCAACAAAACATATAATTTCTAATAATTATCATTGGGTAATAAATGTTGCCAGGTTAACCTAATAGCTACTGTTAATGCAAAATTTATTTGCATTCAATATCTTATACACAAGTTGTTTTTTTAATATTCATTGTTAACTAGATGTTGCCCGCGACTCCGACCGCGTGTAGGTCTTGGAGCATTTTAACCTTCTATATTTTGCTATCCCATAGGAAGCGTGCATTTTTTCGAGATAAAAATGGTCTTTGTCATTTTCTGATCCCTAAACTGCCACTATGGAAAAAATCATGTCGATCCCTTGCTCTGTGAAAAACTAAACTACCCCATGCGAACTGTACATTTCTCCGGGATAAAAAGTAGCCTATGTGCTTTCCCAGACTATAATCTATCTCTGTGCCAAATTTTAAGTAGATCCGTCCAGCCGTTGTAGCGTGATTGGATATCAAACAACCATGCATCCATCCAAACATACGCATTTATAATATTAGTAGGATTACTTTATTTATACTTCCTTAACTTAATTTATAATTTAAATATTAGGAAAGTTGACATATCGACTAAGTTTACAATTTCATAAACTTTATTGCCATTTTGGGTGGTTTATGTGGTAACACTGTCGTTTATGCAAGACTCAAATAGTGTTGTAGATAAACTTATCAAGGTTATCGATAAAATTACGCATCCATCTGGACTGTCTTCTAAACACATACTTTTAATGTAAATAGTTCTAACACACTAGGAATGTCACAAAATATACAAAAACCAGAATAAAGTATTTGTCAAAAAAATGTGATCCTAAAAATGTACCCGGTATATTTGAAAAATATTTAGGTATGAATTTTGGCGCCATTCATTTATTACGTAAGATGATGTAGGGGGGGGGGGGGGGTCGATCATGTCTTATTTTTTCTTACAAGGGGTGGGAGGGAGTCTTAATAGTTCTTACGTAAGATCACAGAAATGCGCAAAGTTAGGATTATACTTTGAAAAATCACGGGCCATGCCTATAATTTTAAAAACATGCAACTTAGATTTTTTTATATTTTTTTGATAACCGGTATGACTTGCCTTTTCACCCGGTTCCGGCTTGACGTCGACTTTTGGGACAACCTGTATTCAATTCAAGATCTCAAGCCCTTTTTATATGCTCTTCATAATAGATAGCGTTAGCCGGCTACCACACCAAAACAGGCGATAATCGCTCTCAATGACATGCAATAATTTCATTCGCAGCATTTGCTATTCGCATTCGCGACCAATAACACTGTATTTCTTGGCTCCACTTATTTAATTTGAAATTTTGTGGAATTACAGAACATTTTCTCACAAACTATATACCATTGGAAAGGTCGTGTTGTGTACTTTCCGGTAGTATATTTGCTGAATCGGAATACCTCAAAAACGAGTGAGTAATCATCAAATACATTTTAAAATAATTTGCAACGGCCGTCATTGTTGTGTTCCATGTGCTGACATACCTGAAAAACGCTTCTCTACAATTAGTGTTGACAATAAATAAATAAATGGAAGTGTCACGGATGTTGTGCAAAGCAACCAAAAACTGATACACCTTTACGTCCCATTGACTCACCCGGCAAGTCAAGGTATAATTATGACTCTCTACGTTTTAATGACAATATTACGCATCGAAAAAAAGCCACTGTTGATACTATCGCAATTAGTGGAAGCTCCGGCTTAAACTTGTCCGCGTCAGTTATTACAAAGGAAGACGTTAGGGAAATAATAAGAGAAGAATTCAATGTCATGAAATTGGCTTTAGCACAGGAGCTTAACCAAACCCTTAAGCAGATGGTGAGAACCGAATTTCAGTTTATAAAACAGGAAATAACTGCTTTGGAGAATAACGTTTCGTTTCTGAATGAAAATTATGAAACCACCAAATCCGCCATCGCCAAATACCAAGACACACTGGGAGAGCTAAAGAAAGAGAACGTTCAGTTAGCTATTTGCTAGCGTTACAGGATCCTCAAATCAGGCTTCAGGTTGCCCCGTTCTAACAATCTTGAGATGCAGTGTGTCCCCGAGCACAGACAGGAAAACTTGCTATCTATGATTACTCAGCTGTCTAAGCGACTTGAAAGAATCCGACATTCATCATTGCACTTGTGTGGTAAAAAGTAACAGAGACGACAAGAGACCTCGCTCAATCATTGTTAAATTGGCTATCCCTAGGCTTCGGGATACATTTTTAGTGAAAACAATAAATTTTAATAAGGCAAATCTAAACGACAAGCTCAGTACTGCTCACACAGGCATTGGAGGTAATAATTGCCGCTTTACATTGTTGAGCACCTATCACCTAGAAACAAAACATTACACGCAGCGACTCGCCAGATCGCCAAAGATAAAGTGTACAAATTCGTGTAGATTAAGCAAGGTCGTGTTTTCATGAGGAAAACAGAAGAAGACGAGTTCATTTATATAAGAAACCAAGAGACAGTATATAAACTTAATCTTTAATAGAATTTTTAAGATGCTTACTTACTTTTATATTTTATTATTAATTAGTGCGCATTATCTTCGTACATATAGATTGCAAAATTCATTTCTCTAAATATATACTGTCAAAATGTTAGAGGTCTACGTACCAAAAATCACGAATTACTATGTAGTATCTTATGTGCAAACTACGATATCATTATCTTGGCGGAAACGTGGCTGAACAATGAAATTTATGATGCTGAGCTATTTCACAATCGTTACGCTGTCTACAGAGGAGATCGCGAAAGTACAGGTTTTCACACAAATAAAGATGGGCGTGTTTATAGCAGTTTCTCACAAATTCTGTTCTAATCGGTATAATGAGGGAGAAAGTCTTTGCGAAGATCTGTATGTTAAAGTAGAAATTACTCATACTAATTGTATTTACTTCTGCGCTGTCTATCTCCCTCCTCTATTGAATTAACATATGCTCGAACATTTTATGCATATCTTCAGCCACTTTACCGTTTCCGTTGGCATAGAAAATGTATGTCTCATGGGCGATTTTCATGGGCCAGATTCCTCAAATATAAGTTACAGTAAAAAAAGATGTAAAAAAAATTGCTACAACTTAACTTAAATTATGTTACCAATGTTGAGGACAATATCTGAATAAACCCCAGATATTTTTATACTTACCTAAAAAAATGTAGTAATGCAATCCAAATACCCCAAACTATGATTCTAAGCAACACGAGGGAGTCGGATGCTCCGGGGATTTGTAATCTGTTTGCAAGATACTTTTCTTCCACGCTGTTGACTCCTCCGGCCATTATACTATACTATTCCACCTGTTGAAACTGCTTTGAACACTACTGGTATTGGAGAAATATATCTTTCGCATAGTAATGTCATTAAGCACTTAAAAGAACTCGACATACATAAAGGGGCGGGACCAGATGGAATACCACCATATTTTATATCAAGATGCGCCTTATCTTTGAGTTTGCCTTTATTTCTCATTATAAATAGGTCCTTTTTAACGGGCACATTTCCAAACAAATGGAAGTCCGCCAATGTAGTCCCTATTTACACAAATGGAAATAAAGAATACGTCTCTAATAATAGACATCAGACCTCAGATCTCAGTTCTGTCTGTCTATGCTTAGTCATTCGAAGCTTTAGTTTATCCATACCCGAAACATTATACTAGCCAGATTTTTGTTAACGAGAAACATGAATTTATCCAATCCCGGTCAATTAATACAAACTTGGTCACTTTTACCACAACGAAATAGTGAATGCAGTTGATGCAGAGGCGCAAGTTGATGTTATAAATATGGACTTTTCAAAGGCATTTGATAGAGTCTCTCACCGGGTGTCGTATAGTGACAAATAGAAACATTTTTGATTAGTTTGTCCACACGTAGAAAACTTTTGTTGCAACAGCCGTCCGCCAGAACCAACCTAAAACAATTCTCTGCCATATCCTGTTTTTCCAAATCATATAACACTATTTGTGAAACGATGTATGTATGATGTATTTGTTGATAAATTGCCAAAATTCAAAAAAGCTGTTTTGGCAAAATGGCTGTACATACAGCTAACCATTTTGCTTATAGCTATAATTCTATAATATTGTTATATTTAGATATATATTATTAATTAAATTCTCATTTAATAATGCTCGTTGTTATTTTTGTAAATTTAATTCACCTTTCTACCTTTATTGAATACTGGTGTTACTTATTTTTCTCAAAGCATGTCGTGGTATCCTTAAAATGTTGTTCATTAATAGTAAGATTATTGTTACCTCATTATAAATTAGTCCTAAGTAATGTAACACCAACTGGATATCCATATTAAATAAATTAAAGGCATATTATTTAAAATTAATTTTCTAAAAAAAAAAGTTTTTATTTTTGCTTATTTGGCTTGTATTTTTCTCACTACTTATTACCTTTATAATTATCTTTACAGTATTTCGATTAAATTAGAAATATTAATTTACACAATTTTTAACTATACCTCCCTACTTCCGTCCCTTTTCACGAAATCACACCCAGAGATTGCAAGAAAGCAATAGAAAAGATGATACACATAAAAAATAATCTAAAAATATAATATAAATTAAAATTGATTTATTTTATCTATTGATAGATAAGGACAACGCTATCTATACCTCGTGTCGACATTGCTACGCTCTACTGTTATTTACAGAGTTGACAATAAATGACACTGTGAATACATTAGACACCAAGATAAATTTGTAACTGTGTGCATAAATTTCCCAGTGTGAAATGAAATGGTGCAGTGTGCGTGCGTAGCGACGTGATTACATTTTGAATTTGTGTGCACATGTTTATTTGTAGGTGTACGAAGCCCCCCACCGACATTGCTGAATTTTTTGTTCAAGATTCGAGCGCAATGCCGTCTCCTTTTGGTTGCCTACTCTAAGGTTTATCCTTAAAATAACACATCACTCAATCCCCAAAAAAGTCCCCAATCATAGAAAATATTTTTTCTTTGAAATTCCACATTATTATAACATAGTTATACCTAGTCAGGTCATAAGTATTGTCACACAGTAAAAACTTTTATTTTAGAATGCTGGCCACAAAAAAGTTTATTGAATTCGAATTTCAAATTGTTCATGAAAATAAAAATGTATACTTTTTAGAATTTTACTCATTTTTAAATATGGAGTGGACGCTTAATGAAGACCGTGTTGCAGTAATTGCGTTGCATCGTTGCGGTTACGCGCCAATTCAAATTTTTGACATACTGAAAAATTTGAATATAACCAAAAGATTCGTTTATCGTACAGTCAGCAGCAGAAGTAGCTAAACAACCAAGGTGATCATATAGTACTACCTTAGAGTAGGCAACCAAAAGGAGACGGCATTACGCTCGAATCTTGAACAAAAAATTCAGCAATGTCGGTGGGGGGCTTCGTACAACTACAAATAAACATGTGCACACAAATGCAAAATGTAATCACGTCGCTACGCACGCACACTACACCATTTCATACAACACTGGCAAATTTATGCACACAGTTACAAATTTATCTTGATGTGTAATGTATTTACAGTGTCATATATTGACAACTGTGTAAAAACAGTAGAGCGTAGCAATGTCGACACGAGGTATAGATAGCGTTGTCCTTATCTATCGATAGATAAAATAAAACAATTATAATTTATGAAAAGTTTTAAGATTATTTTTTATGTGTATCATCTTTTCTATCGCTTTCTTGCAATATCTGGGTGTGATTTCGTGAAAAGGGACGGAAGTAGAGAGGTATAGGTAGTTAAAAATAGTGTAAAATAATATTTCTAATGTAATCGGAATACTGTAAAGATAATAAAGGTAATGAGTACTGAGAAAAATACAAGCCAAATAAGCAAAATTAAAAACTTAATTTTTTAGAAAATGAATTTTAAATAATACGCCTTTAATTTATTTAAAATGGATATCCAGCTGTTGTTACATTACTTAGGACTAAGTTATAATGAGGTAACAATAATCTTACTATTAATGAACAACATTTTAAGGATACCACGACATAAGTTGAGAAAAAAAAGTAACACCAGTATTCAATAAAAGTAAAAGGTAGACTAGACCATGACCAAATGACATGACAATTTAATTAATAATAATAATATATATATATATATATTATATCTAAGTATAACAATATTATATAATGTAGCTATAAGAAAAAATGGTTAGCTGTATGTACAGCTAACCATTTTGCCACAACAGCTTTCTGGAATTTTGGCAATTTATCAACAAATACATCATACATACATCGTTTCACAAATAGAGTTATATATGATTATAGTTATATATATATATGATTTGGACAAACGGGATATGGCAGAGAATTGTTTTAGGTCGGTCCTGGTCTCTTCGTTTCTTATATAAGTAAACTCGTCTTCTTCTGTTTTCCTAATGAAAACACGACCTTGCTTAATCTACACGAATTTGTACTCTTTATCTTTGGCGATCTGGCGAGCCGCTGCGTGTAATTTGTTTTTAGGTGATGGGTGCTCAACAATATAAAGCGGCGATTTATTACCTCCAATGCCTATGTGAGCAGTACTGAGCTTGTCGTTTGGATTTGCCTTATTAAAATTTATTGTTTTCGCTAAAAATGTATCCCGAAGCCTAGGGGTAGCCAATTTAACAATGATTGAGCGAGGTCTCTTGTCGTCTCTGTTACTTTTTACCACACGAGTGCAATGATGAATGTCGGATTCTTTCAAGTCGCAGGATACCTTAGACAGCTGAGTAATCATAGATAGCAAGTTTTACTGTTTGTGCTCGGGGACACACTCTATCTCAAGATTGTTAGAACGGTTATGCTGCTCAGCAACCTGAATCAGGCGATTTGCAGATCCTGTAACGTATTTGTTAACTGAACGTTCTCTTTCTTTAGCTCTCCCAGTGTGTCTTGGTATTTGGCGATGGTGGTTTCATAATTTTCATTTAGAAACAAACATTATTCTCCAAAGCAGTTATTTCCTGTTTTATAGATTGAAATTCGGTTCTCACCATCTGCTTAAGGGTTTGGTTAAGCTCCTGTGCTAAAGCCAATTTCATGACATTGAATTCTTCTCTTATTATTTCCCTAAATTCTTTCTTTGTAATAACTGACGCGGACGAGTTTAAGCCGGAACTTCCACTAATTGCGCTAGTATCAACAGTGGCTTTGTTTCGATACGTAATATTGTCATTAAAAGGTAGCGAGTCATTATTGTTCCTTGACTTGCCGGGTGAGTCAATGGGACGTAAAGGTGTATTACTGTTATCAGTTTTTTGTTGCTTTGCACATCATCCGTGACACTTCCATTTTTTTTTTGGTCAACACTTATTGTAGATAAGTGGTTGCAAATTATTTTAAAATATAATTGATGATTACTCACTCGTTTTGAGGTATTCCGATTCAGCAAATATACCACCGGAAAGTACACAACACAACCTTTCCAATGGTGTATAGTTTGTGAGAAATTGTTCTGTTATTCCATAAAATTTCAAATTAAATAAGCGGAGCCAAGAAATACAGTGTTACTGGTAACGAATGCGATTAGCCAATGCTGTGAATGAAATTATTGTATGTTATTGAGCGCGATTATCGTCTGTTTTGGTGAAGTAGCCGGCTAACGGCCATCTATTATGAAGAGCATATAAAAAGGGCTCGAGATCTCGACATGAATCCAGGATGTCCCAAAAGTCGACATCAAGCCGGAACCAGGTGAAAAGGCAAGTCATACCGGTTAAAAAAAAAATATAAAAAAATTTGAGTTGCGTGTTTTAAAAATTATAGGCATGGCCCGCGCTTTTTCAAAGTATAATCCTAACTTTGCGCATTTGTGTGATCTTACGTAAGAACTATTAAGACTCCCTCCCACCCCTGGTAAAAAAAATAAGACATGATCGACTCCCCCCCTACATTATCTTACGTAATAAATGAATGGCGCCAAAATTCATGCCTAAACATTTTTTAAATATACCGGATACATTTTTAGGATCACATTTTTTTGACAAATACTTTATTCTTGTTTTGGTATATTTTGTGACATTCCTAGTGTGTTAGAACTATTTACATTAAAAGTAAGTGTTTAGAACAGTAGTTAGACAGTCCAGATGGATTAGTTATCCATAATGTTATAATTTTATCGATAACCTTTATAAGTTTATCTACAACACTATTTGAGTCTTGCATAAACGACAGTGTTACCACATAAACCACCCAAAATGCCAGTGTAATAAAGTTTATGAAATTGTAAACTTAGTCGATATGTCAACTCTCCTAATATTTTTAAATTATAAATTAAGTTAAGGAAGCATAAATAAAGTAATCTTACTAATATTATAAATGCGTATGTTTGGATGGATGCGTGGTTGTTTGATATCCAATCACGCTACAACGGCTGGACGGATCTACTTAAAATTTGGCACAGAGATAGACTGTAGTCTGGAAAAGCACATAGGCTACTTTTTATCCCGGAGAAATGTACAGTTCCCATGGGATAGTTTAGTTTTTCACAGAGCAAGGGATCGACATGATTTTTTGCATAGTGGCAGTTTAGGGATCAGAAAATGACAAAGACCACTTTTATCTCGAAAAAATGCACGCTTGCTATGGGATAGCAAAATATAGAAGGTTAAAATGCTCCAAGACCTACACGCGGGCGGAGGCGCGGGCAACATCTAGTTAAAAATGAATATTAAAAAAACAACTTGTGTTTAAGATATTGAATGCAAATAAATTTTACACTGCTGTGGCTAAAAGTTTAACCTGGCAACATTTATTACCCGATGATAATTTTTTGAAATTATATGTTTTGTTGCTTTTAAGGATAATATTACTTTAAAAAAATATGTCCAGGTGAAAAATAATTTTGTATTTTTGTAAGTTTGATGTGTCAGATCTATTTTTACATGTTAATACCGCTACAGGCTCGCATTTTCAGGGAGCTCCATTCGCACGTGATGTCACTTTTTTAGTGGCGGATCACGAAGCGCAACTAGTTTTATAGAACGTGTATGAGCACCGTGCTCTTACATTTGTCAAACGGGGTAAGCGCTCAATGGCGTCTCCAGTGTTAAATACTCTAAGAGTACTACACACTCAAAGTGACCAAAATTATCTACACACCAAAAGTTTCAAAATGATGTGAGCACTCAATCTGTCAATTATAACTGAGCACATACATTGTCAAATATTTAGTAGCAAACTGAAGGCCGTTGTTATGATAAACAATATGGTATCTAAGCAGATTTCCAGAACAAATTAACGAACATGAATAATAAATCCTATACATATATGTATTTAGACTCATAATTGTTTGGAATAACATTATTATAATGCCATGATTTGTCAAATGGATTTATTTTATCAAATACTAGTCAAGTATTGATTTCATTCCTTGTATGACGTCAGTGACATATCTTTGTTTCGAATTACTTGAATACTGTCCAAATTATATGAAATCAAAATAAAATATATCCACTGATATATTTTCTCACGCGTACGATTCACACAAGCGCTCCTTACTCACCTGCCAAATCCAAAGCCAAATAATTATGAATTATATTTTAAAGATATAGATATCATAGCTTTCATAAATTCGTTGGTAGTATTATAATGTTAACATAAGTAATGTAACTTAAGATGTTTAATTTTTTTTTTTTGTAATTTCTAAATTACTATTTAAGATTCTTGTAATGTAGCATTAAATTATCCATATTATTAAAAATGTCATGCATGCCTATGATCGGTATGATTTCATTGTATTTTAAATAATTAGTTTAACAATATGTAAACTGAATTAATATATAATCATTCTGGTGGTGTGCTAAAAAATAAAAATAGAGTGATTCGATTTTGCCTTCTCCGTAAGTAATCTTTACCAGCGGACCCACATGGAATGTATCACTAATTAATCTTAGAAATATCCTTTTGAAGTTTAATAATATTAAATTATAAAAATTTAAAATCGCTGTGATTTGAAACTCGATGAAACAAAAATTTTAAATACGTCACCACTAAGAGACAATCACATAAATATAAGTCGGCAAGAAAATGAGATAGAATACATTACACAGTATATTATATTCTAGGTTTATGTATTTTTTAAATGTGTGTTAATACGCGTGTACGCGCCTGCGTATAACAAAGCTTACTCGTAGGTATTTTTTTAATTTCAGTTTTTGTATGTTAGTACGCTTGTATGCACCTGCGTATTATAAAACTGACTCGCACGTTACTTTCTCAAATTTTAGGTTTTGTTATGTTAGTATGTGTTAATAGGCGCGTATGCGCCTGCGTATTACAAACCTTACTCGTAGGTTACTTTTCTGAAGTTTCCAGTTTTTGATGTTGGTGTCTGAATGCGTGTTTGCGCATGCATATTAAAAAGCTTACTCAAAGGCATTGACATATATTCTACCGATAGACAATACAATATGTTCCAAATAACTTTTCCGCACACTAATGCCATCGATTCCTTATCTAAGCCAAAGACCAAAGAGCATCACAATGAGCAGATGCGACAGTTCATTTCAATTTTTGAGGAACTATCCTGGAGATTATGTAGTTGTGTAAAATTTTATTTTATTACCCAACAGTGGCAGAGCCCAAAATAATGTACTTCGTAATCATGTATTTTGTTGAAACAAATTACTTTTATTTTAAACTTTTGTATTTACAATTATTTAGGTGACTCCAAGTGAGGTATTATTGAAACCACATAAATAAATAAAAAAATCTGCACTGAGGCACCTATACGAATCAACCTGACTCTCAGGTGTTGTGCCTGAAGCTTTAAATTGCATTCGAAAAATACCTCATAAGTTTATATATAATAAGGGATGATTTGGTAAAAACTTTGAAACACGTAGGTATTTCTTAATTTCTTACCACACATACGCTCATGCCTGTAATCCCCGAAGGGGTAGGCAGAGGTAACTAGTGCACCCACTTTTCGCCAAATTTCGGTCCCATGATGTGATAGGGGACGATAGCCTATCGCCATACCGGGGATAGATTTCAAACTCCGGGCTAATACTGGGAATTTCTAGATAGAAAAACCCAACATCACTTTACCTGACCCGGGGATCGAACCCTAGACCTCAGCATAGCAGTCTTAAACGCATGCGCAATTACAACTACGTCACCGAGGCAGCCTTACCAAATTACCAAACAAAAAAAGGTAATTTCTTACCAAAAGCCTAAATTAGATTTTCCAGATTTGAGAAAAGAAATTGTTGTATTACGGTTTGCCCATACAAACTTTCAACCCTTATTTCATCCCCTTCAAGATATTTTTTTGAGAAATAAGTAAATGTTTTTAATTCGTAAAAAGTACACCGACTTCAATAAAAAATAAATTATGCGTCTATATAAAATTTGAGGGTAGCCCTCGATTTTTCTGTGATCGCATCATCAGATTCAGTGACTTGGTGTCAGTGAGACCACCTGGGGAGTATTCCTTTTTAAACAAAAACGAATTTCTCGAATCGGTCCAGGCGTCTTCGAGTAATCGGGGAACATACATAAAAAAAGATTCCGACGAATTGAGAACCTCCTCCTTTTTTGAAGTTGGTTAAAAAGATAGCCTATGTCCTTCCCCAGGATATAATATATCCCTCTGCTGAATTTTATTAGAATTCGTTCACCCGTTTAGTTATGAAAAGGTAACAAACAATCATACAAACGATAATATTCATTTTGCTGTGGAGATATTTTAAAACTGTTATATCTCCTAAGATATTCATTGAAATCAAATGACGTATGAGCCGTAACTTTTTTCAAAATTAAATACTTGTGATAAATAAAGTATTTATTTGGATAAGGAATAATACCATGTTTATAAAAACCCCTTCCCAAATAATACAATTGTACATATACACTCACGTCTATAATCCCCGAAGGGGTAGGCAGAGGTGTAACCAGTACACCAACTTTTCGCCGAATTATATATATATATATATATATATATATATATATATATATATATATATATATATATATATATATATATATATATATATCCTACTATATATATAGTAGGATTATTACTAGCCCTGTATTAAACATTGTCCCACTGCTGGGCACGGGCCTCCTCTACTATTGAGAGGGGTTAGGCCTTAGTCCAGCACGCTGGCCTAATGCGGGATCTACCTTAGCCTCAAGTTATTACAGTAGATTTATGACATTTTTGGAAGTGTTTTTACAATAAGTTTTGTAATAAGCGGGCACTTACTCGTATAAAATAGAAAAATTGTATTAAAATTATGTGGATAAACAATACAAAGATAGAACAATACAATTTGCTGGTGGTAGAATATTCATATCCGCCCGGATAGCGACCACCGTACACAGGGTGTAAAACCCGCCATAGTGCCACACGCAAGTGTGTCACGTTCCGGGATCAGCCAGTATACATCCGGTTTTTGTCGGGGGTCTAGAGATGGGGTACGATGTTTGGCCGTTTCGCGGCCTTCTGAGTACTCTGACAATAGACCCTCGACCGCTTCTTCACCTTCTTGCCCATGGCGTAGTGTGAAGAAGCAGGCCGGCATGATTGTGTTGTGTAGCGGGGGACAGATCGCCTCTCGCTACTCTAATTGGATCGCACTGCGCTTACCATCAGGTGCAGTGTCGTAACTTTGCCGCACCAGGATAAAAAAAAAGAATTTGAAATAATACAATAGTACAATTCATCCATCAAGTGCCTATTTTGCAGCCTCTGGTCCCTTTTTGGGGACAAAAATGGGACAAGCTGATGGCCAATTTTGTTGTGAAAAATAGACTCTCCCATATTCAGAATTGAAATTAATTAATTATGTCATTTACCTTACATACTATTAACAATTGCACTGTATATCAATTTAAGGCAGATTTGTTCGGGAATATTGCTACAAATAATTAAAATTCATTCGACACTGAAAGATGCATTGTGGCGTGATGCTACCGAAGTACGGTAGCATGAAGCAAACTAATGTTAATGCGGTATCGGAACCGCAACTCGATGGAACATTATATTTGTTCTGGTCGCCGCATCTAGTACGTAGTACATATAGATCGATGCTCATAGGTAACTTTACTTTTGTTTTTAATGCCTAATATTTTACGTTTCTAGTTATTTTAAAACGATATCACTTTCAGTTAGAATAGCTCATAGGCATTACAATGCCAGTTTAAATTATCCAATTTCCAAGTTGACATTGCTTGGAATTAACCACCCCCAGGGCGGACGGCAGTACTAAAACGCTTTCCCCGTGATAACAAAAAAAGTTTCTTCGTTACGTTTTTCTTTACCATTAAAGCAAGCGATAATTAAAAATGAATATACACGTAACCATAGAAAAGACAGAGGTGTATGCCATTTGAGCTGGTTTCGAACATACTACTTTTTGACAGTTTAAACCACTACCAACTAGACAATTGCTGCTATTCAATAAATTATAAAAAAAATATACTACAAGTAAGTTAAATATGACAATTCAACAATGTGATAGCATGAAATGCCGCTGCGTAATAGAACTTAGAAAAGAGTTTATTGTATTTACGTGCATTTTATATGGAAAATCTTTTCACGCTCTGGGAAAGTACTTACAATTAATATTAAGGGCTATACATAACTTCCAGGGAATTATTTTTACGATATATCGAATCAAATTTTAGATTGGGAGTCATAAAAATAGTCGAAAAAAACACTATATTATTATATATAAGATATACAAGGTTAGTCAGAAAGGTTTACTAAGCCGTGGCCATAAAGTTTCGGTGACAAGGATTACAATCGTGAATATCTCATCTCTTAAAGACAATATTTTTATTTTCATACAAAAATCAAATATTATATTTTTATTTCAAATACGCACAACCCTGTACGTATAGGTTAGAGAATTGAGTCAATTCCTACTGTGAAGATTTGTTTACAAATATTTGAAAATCGAGTGTGTAGATCATTTTGACGCGATGGATGCTCACGATAATTTGACTACTTTTGTTGTGTAGATGTTTTTGATTTTCTTGGGTGTATAGAATTATTTGAACACATTATGTGCTCATTTATATCTGCTGCTGACTGTACCATCAAACAATACAATGAAGACTCTAGTGTAGATGACAGGTCAAGAAGTGGTCGCCCTCGGTCTGTTAGGACTCCAGCAGTGATAAAAGCTGTGAAGGCGCGAATTCAAAGAAATCCCAAACGTAAGCAGAAACTGTTGGCCCTTCAGATGGGGTTAAGCAGAACCACGGTGAAAAGGGTGTTAAATGAAGACTTAGGGCTTCGGGCATATCGAAGAAAAACAGGACATCGTTTGAATGCTCGTCTAATGGACCTGAGACTGAAGAGATGCCGCGCTTTGTTGAAGCGGTACGCAGGAAAAAAATATCGGGAAATTCTTTTTTCAGATGAAAAAAATTTTACCGTAGAAGAGATCTACAACAAACAAAATGATAAGGTGTACGCACACAGTAGTGAAGAAGCGAGCAACCGTATTCCGCGTGTCCAACGAGGTCATTTTCCATCCTCGCTCATGGTATGGTTGGGAGTTTCTTATTGGGGCTTAACAGCGGTACATTTTTGTTTGAAAGGTGTAAAAACGAATGCAGTTGTGTATCAAAATACAGTCCTGACGAACCTTGTGGAACCTGTTTCTCATACCATGTTCAATAACAGGCACTGGGTATTCACACAAGATTCGGCGCCAGCTCATAGAGCGAAGAGCACACAAGACTGGCTGGCGGCGCGTGAAATCGACTTCATCCGGCACGAAGACTGGCCCTCCTCCAGTCCAGATTTGAATCCGTTAGATTACAAGATATGGCAACACTTGGAGGAAAAAGCGTGCTCAAAGCCTCATCCCAATTTGGAGTCACTCACGACATCGTTGATTAAGGCAGCCGCCGATATTGACATGGACCTCGTTCGTGCTGCGATAGACAACTGGCCGCGCAGATTGAAGGCCTGTATTCAAAATCACGGAGGTCATTTTGAATAAACTTTAGTGTCATAAGAATCTATGTTTTGTTAAGTTCATTTTGGTATATAAATGGTTACATAATGAATAAACTTGTTTCAATTATTTTATATTAAACATGTGACAGAATTTATGACCTGACTAGGTATATATAGAGTAATAAATACATTGATTCCCACGGTCCTCTAAGATTTCGATGTCTTTTATGTAGAACAATTAGCCTGTGCTCTCAAGTTAGGCAACACCGGGGTCAAGAGTAGTATAATTTTTTACTTGTTTTTAGATTGTGAAGAAATTACTCATAATTAAGGAACGTTGTTTATTCATTAAGAAATAATCTACCAACTTACAAGAATTTTAAAACAAAACGTACTTAAATTTAATAGAAAACGGCGTTATTGGTTGTTAGTGTCAACATTCACCGTTGTTACAATTCACACATTTCCAGGGTCACTTGCAACGCATTTTGAATCTAAATAATAACCTATTATTTAGGTTATTCAAAAATCAGATTAATCAGTCTCATTTTACTATCGAGTGATTGAGCCCTTTATTACATTGGTACGCCGCGCTGGAGTCGTGCGGTCGTTGGTCCTGTGCCGATGTCACGTATTTCGGTGCGTAGGGCTCGTAAGCCCCTTTTTCTTAATCCGCTTCCCTCCGAAGCGGGCGGCAGTGATAAACGCAATCCCCGCGATAACAAAAAAAATGCTTTATGCCGCCATTTTTGTTTTTCTTAGGCAAAGGATAAACGACTTCACATCTCATGATAATATTTAGCCTAAAGTTTAGGCGTATTCCAGCCTGCTAATCTAACTGTTCATTAAACACTCACGTAAACGTCAAAAGAAAATGAAGACAGCAAAGGAGTTCTAAGTGAGATAAGTTTCAAATGAGAATTTGAAACTTTCAAGATACTGTATAAGTTGTAATACGTATACCAACTTGTTATAAATGATTAATATTTTGTTGTAGGTACTTTTAAAAACTCAACAAGTCGATAAACGTGTACAAGTTCGTACAAGATAATAGAAGATACTAGAAAGAAAAACAGAGATAGCCTTTTTAAAGTAATTTGGCTATGGGTGTCTGAGATATCAGTTTATTTTGAAAAAGGTGTCTCTTGCCCAAAATAGTTAGGGTATCACTCTTCTAGACATTACCCCCTACTCACAAGGACACGTTTAATACACATGGATGGTTTGATAAGATAAAAATGAGAAGACAACACATAGTTGCGTTGCTCCGATTAAGATCTGGACACATTCCTACAAATAAATTTAAATTTTTAATGAAATTATCGAACACACCAAATTGCTCTATTTGTAATACAGTTGAGGATGTTCATCATGTATTGTCGGAGTGTGTCCGTAATTCGACGCAACGACGCAGTTCAATGTTATTTAGTAGTAGTAATGTAGGCATTTGTAATAGTTTATTGGTTTCGCCAGCAACTGATAAAGCTAAAAAGTTACTGAAACTTTATATGTGCCGTGAAGAGAATTTATAGTATAGTTATATATATGTGGGTGTGTGCTTATATGTATATATACATAGATATATATGTGTGTATATGTATATAGTACATTATATTCTAATTGTTATATTTATTATATTTTAAATTTTATTAGTTGGTTAATATGTATGTCTGTACGAACTGATGTTATTGATCATATGGGAGTGGCATAGTCACTGTTTGACTAAATTCCTATGTAAATAAAGAGAAAAAAAAAACACATGGATGCAATATTACCAATAATAAGTTCAGCATAAGCCTCTAATATTTTAAATACTTTTACTATTTTGTAATAAGTTATTGAATTACCTTTAAAATTAGCACACCTTCCTTAATATTTTCTTTTAATAATGATTCTGCTAGAGTCGTTGCATCTTGAATGGTTTTTTTTATTTGGAATATTTTTTAACGTTGTAACATTGAAACCCAAGATGGCAATAATAAATAAATACACCCAACCGTCACACACACACACTTCTGATCCCACACTAGGTAAAACCTGTAGTTTGGGTATCAACAACTACGAGGGACTTCGGCCCCACAACACCCAAACCTGAAGCAAATATCGGTCTGTCACACTAACATTTGTTTTGGTGAGGGAATCGGACCCACGGTCTCTCATTTCACAGCCGGCTACTGGCCCGCTGCGCCACGGAGGGTTTAATAATAAATGCGTATTAAAAAAAGAAAAACGAAAACTAAATACCTGTCGCT
Organism: Laothoe populi; assembly: GCA_905220505.1. Lineage (NCBI taxonomy): Eukaryota > Metazoa > Arthropoda > Insecta > Lepidoptera > Sphingidae > Laothoe > Laothoe populi. The sequence goes on along the minus strand of HG992149.1, from coordinate 12,301,377 downwards.
TAAATATTTAAATACAACACGTTTATTTTAGCACCATTACTAACAGTGGTAGGAAATTGTGACTTTTTGTACCTACTACTTATGACGGCTTTAACAATATGTTTAATGGAATTGTTACATCTGTACTGTAACAATTCCATTTAAACATATTTTCGCTAGATACAAAGTACTCATCGGCAATTAAAAAGATAATTAATCGTTTGTGAACGCTAACTCCTATAACTAATAAAGTGATTTGGATGTAGTTTGCAGTATCGAAGGATAAAATTTGACACGCAAATAATAATAAAACATGATATTATAATGAATACATTTATTTTGACATCGAGCTATTTTACCGAGAAGTATGTAGGTACTAAATTATTTAATCATCATTGCATTAGCATTACAGTAACCATGTATTTTTTCGAACCTTTACATAATGCGTTTAAGTTAACATATAAGCATAATTTTAGTTTAAATAGTTTTCCCCCTTATATGAAAAATCACTATTCCTAAGTAGTGGATTGCATTATCTCTATGAAGGTATTATAATAGCAATATAATGCTTATCGTTATACAAATATTCTGATTTAATTATGTAATGGCCATCATGCTTTTGTTTCTCACGTTTGTCTCCTTTAAATCATTTTATTTATTTGCCTATCAAAAATAAACGATAACGAGTGTTTAGCTATCAAAATTATATTACTATTGTGCTTAAAAACTAGACAGGCAGAAATAATGAACTTTTAATTACAAACTTTTGGCGCTAAGAAAAAACTGTCTAATTACTCTAAACATATGGTACGACTATGTTTGTTTGTTTTTTTAGAATACGGGACGGAAAATAAAAAATACTAATTATTTACGACATTGCGGCATTGCGATTTCAAAGGATTTTGATAGCGGTATGTGCGTACATTGGTAGATAACTTGATCGATGTAACCTAATCTGACAATCAATACATAATTAAATTTATGAAACATTAGTGAATGTATATAAATAACACCTATATAATTAATCTTATATATTTTTCCTGTAAAATATAAGGAAGTAACGGTAGGCAGCGGTTTTGCTGTGCCCTGGCATTGCAGAAGTCTATGGGCGGCGGTGACTAATTACCATAAGGTAGCCCGTCTGCTCGTCTGCCTATTGTGGAACTAAAAAAAAAGACTGTTAAAAATTTGTTTCAGGTATGATGTTTTTGTCTCATAATTTTTTTTGCGGATATTGGTGTAATTCGTATGTGTTAAATTCATACATAGGTTTTTGTAAGTACTGTCTTGTAAATACATGGCTGTGTGTAGGTAATATACTCTAACGGCTACTTCCGAGCAGTCATGTATGATTACTACCATCCCCATGCTCTAATATTATTACATTACCTACGAAATAGGCAATTTCTCTCAAATGGAACCAGTAGCAAATTCTTTAATAATTGAAAAAACTAATTAATACAAAAAGTAAGTAAATAATAGAAAAGGGTCAATAATAAAAAAAGTAAATAATATCAAAAAGGAAATAGAAAAGTTTTACACATAATGTCTTAAGATCGATAAAAAAACTTCGACTTAAGTCATTTAGCACAAAAAAAGTTCAATCTAAACCAAAAACATACGGACTTTAAATATAAGCATTAGCCACTTTACATCACACCATTTTTTATTATTATAAAGAGCCTACTGCTATACACTGTAAGACTAACACACCATACACCTGTAGATAATTGTAATGTTTTTCAGATGCATAAAACACGTTTACTGCTTAAATAAAATTGATATACATGCTACAAGCAGAGATAACTTTTAGAGTTTTATTATTTGTTATCCCAGATATTATCCACGCTAGTATCTAGAAGCCCTAGTCATTTTTTCACTGTGGAATGTTACTATCCTAGTGCGTTATTTGTCTGCATTATCAGTAATTGAGAAGTATGGTCTATCACCACATAAATACAATACATTGTTATATAATTACATAGCATCAGCATAATATAAATATTTAATAGACGCTGGCATATTAACAATGTCTACGTTAGTTTTATGAATATACAAAAACCACTCGGTATAGGTTTTTTTTTTTTTTTTTTATATCCTGGCACGGCAAAGTGACCGCACTGTACCTGATGGTAAGCGCAGTGCGGTCCAAATAGAGTACTGAGTAGCGAGAGACAATCTATCCCCGCTACTCAACACACCCATGCCGGCCTGCTTCTTCACACTACGCCATGGGCAAGAAGGTGAAGAAGGGGTCGAGGGTCTAGTGTCAGAGTACTAAGAAGGCCGCAAAATGGCCATTGTACCCCAACTCCAGACCCCCGACAAAAACCGGATGTACACTGGCTGATCCCGGAACGCGACACACTTGCGTGTGCCACTATGGCGGGTTTTTCGCCCTGTGTACGGTGGTCGCTATCCGGGCGGATATGAATATCCTACCACCAGCCAGGTAGTAAATACAAATAAAACCGGATATTCCTGGTTTATTTTTCCATACTAATAACCTATAAAAAGAAATATTAAGAGCGTGCTCCACCGTAGACCACATGTTCACTTTCCATCAGGCGAGATAGTGGTCAAACGCAAGCCTATTACGTTTAAAAAAAAAATTATAATAAACTACTAATGGTGGAAATAGGAACTTAGCATTTCATCGACAGGCTTTCGTATGAAATAAGAAAATATTTTTACATAACAACAAAATTTTATATTTATAATCTTACAGCGTGTACATAGACTGAACTTATTCACTTTTAGTTATAATAAAAAATATGGAAGTGGAATATCTTTACTGAACGATAGATAAATTGCTTGTTTTAGTTTGTTTAATATAGCCTAACAATAGGCATACATGTAATGATCTCCATAAATAATATGATGCAGTTACGTTTAGGCTGTTCGTAGTATAATATGCACACCAGACTGAGTATCAACTGTTTGGCTAAGTTGACCAATCTTTAATGCAAATGCAGCGTCTTCAAAAGGCTTTTGCATCTGGCCCTTTTTGAAACGACCCAAGTCTCCATCCCGTTTAGCCGACGAGCAATCTGAGTACAGCCTAGCCAGTTCTTCAAAAGTAGCCTCTTTGTTGACGATCTTCCGACGATATTCTGGAAATATAGAGTTATACAGTTAGTTTTTGAAGTGATAACTTCATATGGGAGGGTAAACCGTAACGTAACGCTTTCATACTCCGCCACTCTGTCTGGCATCTTTTTAATTTCTATTTCTGTTCCATAATCTCTGTGCTATATTTTCTTGAAGTGAAACTTCTTTAGAATCATTGTGATTTGATTTGAGTGGGATCGAATGGGAAAATATATTTTATAATCAATAACAGATTTTATTAATAAATAATCTTTCCTCACATTATGATATTAATATACATTAATTTTAATAACCTAAGCTTTTCACAAGGTAAACAATTTCAATATTAAATAGTTCAACTTAGATTAGTTTAAGTTATCACTTCGAGTTTCCCGAGACGCACACGTTTTTTTTACCTAAATATGCTTGCGTTTGACCACTAGTCTACGGTAATCCACCAACCCACACAGACCAAATTAATGGATGATTTGCTCGAACTTCGAAACATCTCTCTTAAGTACAAAACTTAAAGTTTTTCTGCATCCTGGTTATCACCATCGTACATGAATACATGCAATTAAGAAATTGGGTCCGTTACCAACGTTTATAAAATATATGGATGGATATGGATTATGGTGAAAAAACGTTGAAAGGGCATGCTTTGGGCCTCCGACAGTTTCATCGAGTGTGCGAGACGCAACAGCAACAACTTTGTCAGTTTTTTGTAAGACAATGGTACCATTCCAGCAAAGTTAGCCTATTTAAACTGTAGAATAAAATTAGCGTAATGTATAGGTATGTATTGTAGCTAAAGTGAAATCACCAAAATAAAGATCTTTTATATAGAACAAAAACATGACTACCTAGTTGCCGCAGTTGTAAAGTGGGTGTACTGGTTACACCTCTGCCTACCCATTTGGGGATTACAGGCGTGAGTGTATATACACTTACGCCTGTATTCATATACACAGTCAGGTCATAAGTATTGTCACACAGTAAAAACTTTTATTTTAGAATGCTGGCCACAAAAAAGTTTATTGAATTCGAATTATTTTTTTTTTTTTTTATAGTATAGTCCGACAAACGAGCCAGTGGGTCACCTGATGTTAAGTGATCTCCACCGCCCATGAACATCCACAACACCGAAAGTGTCATGTATGCGCTGTCGGCCTTAAAGGACAGGAATAGGGATTAGGGAAGGGAAGGGGGAATCTGGGCCTCCGGATATCTCACTTACCATACGAAACGCGACAGTAAACTGTCACTTTACGTTGGTTTTCTGTGAGACAGTGGTACTACCCCGGTCGAGCCGGCCCATTCATGCTGTAAACAAATATGCCTACAGCGTGGCTCTACCACTTTCGAATTTCAAATTGTTCATGAAAATAAAAATGTATACTTTTTAGAATTTTACTCATTTTTAAATATGGAGTGGACGCTTAAAGAAGACCTTGTTGCAGTAATTGCGTTGCATCGTTGCGGTTACGCGCCAATTCAAATTTTTGACATACTGAAAAATTTGAATATAACCAAAAGATTCGTTTATCGTACCATCAAACGATACAATGAAGACTCTAGTGTAGATGACAGGTCAAGAAGTGGTCGCCCTCGGTCTGTAAAGACTCCAGCAGTGATAAAAGCTGTGAAGGCGCGAATTCAAAGAAATCCCAAACGTAAGCAGAAACTGTTGGCCCTTCAGATGGGGTTAAGCAGAACCACGGTGAAAAGGGTGTTAAATGAAGACTTAAGGCTTCGGGCATATCGAAGAAAAACAGGACATCGTTGGAATGCTCGTCTAATGGACCTGAGACTGAAGAGATGCCGCGCTTTGTTGAAGCGGTACGCGGGAAAAAAATATCGGGAAATTCTTTTTTCAGATGAAAAAAATTTTAACGTAGAAGAGAGCTACAACAAACAAAATGATAAGGTGTACGCACACAGTAGTGAAGAAGCGAGCAACCGTATTCCGCGTGTCCAACGAGGTCATTTTCCATCCTCGCTCATGGTATGGTTGGGAGTTTCTTATTGGGGCTTAACAGAGGTACATTTTTGTGAGAAAGGTGTAAAAACGAAACAGTTGTGTATCAAAATACAGTCCTGACGAACCTTGTGGAACCTGTTTCTCATACCATGTTCAATAACAGGCACTGGGTATTCCAACAAGATTCGGCGCCAGCTCACAGAGCGAAGAGCACACAAGACTGGCTGGCGGCGCGTGAAATCGACTTCATCCGGCACGAAGACTGGCCCTCCTCCAGTCCAGATTTGAATCCGTTAGATTACAAGATATGGCAACACTTGGAGGAAAAGGCGTGCTCAAGGCCTCATCCCAATTTGAAGTCACTCAAGACATCCTTGATTAAGGCAGCCGCCGATATTGACATGGACCTCGTTCGTGCTGCGATAGACAACTGGCCGCGCAGATTGAAGGCCTGTATTCAAAATCACGGAGGTCATTTTGAATAAACTTTAGTGTCATAAGAATCTATGTTTTGTTAAGTTCATTTTGGTATATAAATGGTTACATAATGAATAAACTTGTTTCAATTATTTTATATTAAACATGTGACAGAATTTATGACCTGACTAGGTATATATACAAAAACGTTAATTAAACAACCCCCATAAATGGCGTGATGGACCCCATAGGAAAAAAAAATCACTAATGCTAAGATAAATCGTTTGAGACCCATTTCAAACGTGTTTGTCTGCCCATTGTTTTCATCAAAATCGGTCCAATGGTTTAGCCGTGAAAACGTAACAGACAGAAAACTTTCAACCTCTAATTCACCCACTTAGAGGAAACATTTTTAAAAACGTAAATTTCCTGCTTCTTACATTGAAAATGACAAACATCCATACAACCGTTCATCCGTTATTGTTACCCCGTTAGGAGTATAAATTTCCAAAAATCCTTTATTAGTGGATGCTTACAACATAAAAGCCATAATTTCAAGTTGTAACCCAAGCAGTTTAGGCTCTGCGTTGATGAATCAGTCAAGATAATAAGTAACTATATGTCTATAGATTACCAGTCAATAGTTCTAGAGCTTCTTCTTTTGACCTGGTGATATTCTCTTCGCGCCATGAGGATGGTCTACGGCTCTCTGAATGCTTAACAAGCAGATGACTACATTGTACTTCTTTAGGATAATCACTATCCTCATCATCATCTTCAAGAGAAGCAGGTTCATCTGGCCTATCCCATTGAGACTTCTTGGTATACTTATTAAGGTAATATGTATTCCCTGGAACAAACAGAATAACAAATAAATAAACGCAATTGTATTTATAATAATACATTACAGACCTCGTAAATTAAGATTATCTGGCATAACATTTCAAATGTTTTTACAAAAATTTCAATTTACCAGTAGCTTTGATGATGTATATTGACATCAAGCATGGCCGACATAGTCAAAAAACTTTAACTATATAGTTATCTTTACTTAATATTAATTTAAATGTCTATGTCATAATAATATATTTGTGTGCATTTTACTTTGTGTAATTTAAACAGTCTCGGCTTATTATTAATTATATACAGTGCTGCATTACCTTAATAAATATTATCATGGCAGGACAAAGTAAACAATATTTTCAGAAAAGAAATGCTGTACTGGAATTTCAAAAGCCGATTTATACAATGTCTTAGGTAATTCACTTAAGAATTCAAAGCACAAGTTGAAATAGTGTGTTGTAGTAGCATGGAACAGAATACCATACAATGGCAACAGAGTGTATAGATAACTACTTTTGTTTAATGACAGCATGTTGAGAACTATTTAATTAGGTCTATATCTACTAAATTAGGTATATTAAATCAGATTTGATTATAAAGTAAATGTTTTATAGAATAGAAGATAGCTTACATTAATAAATACACATATAACCTACCACTAGTCATGGAAAATCAAAAGATTGACTTGCCAATAACCTACTGAAAAAATTAAATAGCTATGTATGTAATGTAATGTAACTGTTATGTAATGTAACTATACTCTGATTTTTAATTAGGTAGACTAAAATGACAGCTGCAATCGACCTTTTCTTTTTTAATGTTGCAAGAGTAGAACATATATAATGCTGTAGTATGGCTGATTATGAATGATTCATCGACCTGTTGTGACATGACCCCTCGATTTAATGTTATTAAATATTTAATAAATATAAAAGTATAAAATGAATATAACAAAATTAATAACTCATGTTATACCTCGCTAATAAAATAATAACTCATGTTATTAATTTTGTTATATTACATAAACTTTACATGTAATAAATAAGAAATCAACAATAAAATAAATGCGATCGAAGAATTTAGTTCATTTCTTTTGTTAATAGGTATGTGTGATTAGTTTTATTGACAGAGTAGAATTTTACCATTATGATTATTATCGTAACAATGGTAGGCATCCGCCATTTTGTGCGTCATTCGTCTTCCTTCTTCACTCGCGATTGGTTGTACGAATATTCCTTGCGCTCTTAATGCAACATAACTTTAAAAAGTTCTGTTTTTTATTTACTGATCAACGCAAATTCAAATGAATACTTTAAACAATTTGTTGTAAAAGAAAATGAATCTCAATGTTCAGATTTTCTATCGAAATACTTGATACCAGGTTATCAGGATACAACCCACCAAATGTCATTTTAGTCTATTTAATTAAAAATCACAGTATAAGAGTATTAGTTTTACTAATACAATATATGTTATACGTATATATCCCGTATATATACGTTATTTACTATACGTTAATTTCCCGTTTTGCTACCATGTGTTGTTGTATCAATAACTTGAATAAAACAGGTTGATAAATTCAACTAGTTTATCTGTGCGCCCATTTTGTTCGCGTTTGTCATTGATTCAACGACATTGAATGAAACAGGTCGATAAATTCAACTAGTTTAGTAGTGTGAAGAAGCTACACAGCAGGCCGGCATGATTGTGTTGAGTAGCGAGGGATAGATTGTCTCTCGCTACTTGATACTTTAACTGGACGGCACCACACTTACCATCTGGTGCAGTTTGGTCACTTTGCCGTGCCAGGATAAGAAAAAAGTTACGAACATATATTTACAAAGAAACATCACAATTGCAGATCCAGATAAAATTGCATAACTGACCAGCCGGATAATATACAATTATCGCCCAACAGCCATAACCTCTGTGATGTGTAAAATCATGGAGCAATTAATAAATAGCCAATCGATTAACTATGTGGAGGAGTAATTATTATTCAATGACAGACAACACAGTATGGAGATGCGAGGAACTTGTCCTTGAGCTCAACCAGGTCATGGATCGGATGAAGTTATGGCCTAGATCAGATTAAAGCTTGGAAAGAAAACATAAGTAACTCACACTAAACTAGGGGTTGCAATACCAGTTTCCCAATATTGTTTTTTATGATAAACCACCCTTTTTGTGTAAAATAAATTACTGGTAAAAAAAAAACAAACCAGGAATTTACCAATATCCAATAATAAGATTGAATTGATAATGATTTTTAACCGACTTCAAAAAAGGAGAAGGTTAACAATTCGTCGGAACCTTTTTTTTTTATGTATGTTACCCGATTACTCGAAGATGCCTGGACCGATTCGAGAAATTCTTTTTTTGTTTAAAAGGGTATACTTCCCAGTTGGTCCCATTGGCACCAAGTCAGGATCTGATGATGGGATCTCAGAAAAATCAAGGAAAATCAAATTTTATAGTGACGCTTAATTTGTTTTTTATTGAAGTCGGTGTACTTTTTATGAATAAAAAAAATTTTACTTATTGATTTATCTAATTGAACTATTATGCTTATGAGGCAAACAGATGAAAAGGTTAATTTATTTGACCTAGAATTTATTTAAATAAAAACATTTTATTTTAAAGTTCATTTTATAAATAACACTGGGGCGCAAAAATAACATGTCACTTAGTAAAGCCATGATCATATTAAACAGTTTAGTAATGTGAGGATGTTAAAAGTAGGCAGACATGGAAGTTATGCGGTTATGGTCATAGAAAATGCTTCTCTGACTATTCTCAATAAGCAAAGCAGGTTTATTATTGGTATACTGGATAATGCACTGCCAATTACTAGGTTTTCTTTCGGTCAAAGTGTGAATATGATATGACGGTACAGTATTAGATGCCTGGAATGGCCATACGGGAGTCAGACTTAAATTTGATAAAACATGTATTGAACAAGGCTTTTTTCAGGAGGTATGCCAAATAAAAAAAGCAATATTTTTACTATGATTTTTTCTAATTAAAGACCCAATCAGTTTCAATTTCGCATTTATATTATAAGATGGATAAATCAGATATTTTTCCAGCTATAGTGGTTTGGTTTGTAATTCAAAATTTTGAAGACGCACCTTTATCGTTCTGTAACTTTTGAAGGTTTATACTACACATTCTAGGAATGAGTCTACAAAATAAATTTATTATCTACATTTCAATATCAAAAATAGCTCCTCAAAACTACGGACACATGTATGCCGCATGTGGGAAACATGCTACTCAGGCAATTTATATGTAAACGGAAGATTAAATGTTGAATAAAACTATTTACTATAATAAAAATACTAACCAGTACTTCTACTTTTTCTTGCTTCCCATCCTTCAGGAAGCTGGTCGTCTGGGCTCGCCATTGTTTAGAAAATTTAAATATTAGTTTTACTTTCAAAACTAAATACTCCAATCTATTGTTTAGTTAGTAACACCAATCCAATAAGCAATCAAATTCAAAAAGTATTTTTAATATACTTTATACTACAAAAAACTTCGAATTCTATGAATCCAAATATAAAAAACTTTACAAGCAAGCTTTAAGCCAAAGAGTTTTTTTTTTGTTTCATTGTCTCTTTTTTATATAAAAGAGAAGGCAAAGGTTCTCCACCATGCAGCCCTAAGCCAAAGAGTATTATACTATCCGTCCAATATAGAGTTAAGGTCTAGGGAAGCGAAAAATATTCGATTTATTCAAAAGCGATTTTTTGAATACGATTTCTTTATATTTTACACATATTTAATTATGGTAGCGTTTGGGGACTCAAAATGTAGCCCAAATTACACATTGTATTTAACCCTTGGAAGCGTCTGAAGAGCAAAATGTTGCCATGCTTTTCCATCGTTTATTAGCAACCCCAAAGCCGGAGGCAGCCTAAAATATTCCTACCACTTCTGGTTTCTCCCGTAAGCTGTATCAACAATAGTGTTAATGCTTCAGACGATATTGAAGAAGCTTGCCATATACAATACATAAGAGTTGACATAGATTCCATAATGTTTATTAAGTGTAAATTTTGAGTTTAGTTTAAACTCAAAACAATAAAACATTTGCGTATAATTTGAAAAAAAAAACAATTTCAAATTGCTTTATTATGATTATTTTTTTAAATTATTCGTAAACTTTGAAAGTTCGAACTTATTATATATATTTATATATCGAAGAATTTGTAATTTCGAATTATTCGCACACCCCTAATCTATCTAGTGTACAGACTAGGGATGGGAAGTTATTTTTTCAGAAAATATTCGATATATTACGTCGATATTTTAAAAATTAGCAAATATCGATTTTTGATAAAAATCGATATTTGCTAATTATTTTAGCATAAAAATAGTTAAATTGGACATTTTATAAAAAGCATAGTACATATACGTACGTACGATCAATATGTCTAACTTCCTCTGAATCGTCTGAATGGCTTGCTTTGGCTGCCAATTTAGCTTTGCCGGATAAAAGAAGCAGGTTGTCAGGGGAGCACATCAAAGAGAGAGTGCTGCTAATGTCCTTATATCATGAATGCATTGTTGAAATTTTTGATATTCAAGAATTTACTTAGCTAATAATACATATTTTAATAAAAATAAATCTTCTTCGGTTTAAGTTGTATGAAATGCCAAATCAGTACCTTTAACCTGCTTATATCGATAAATATATCCAATAGCACATCGGCAGCACTATGTCAAGACGCCATTTACTGTTCGCAGCTGACTTAAGTATCACGTTTTTTTCTCAGTTAAAAGTCCTTATAGGTTTTTTTGGTCATTGGACAAAAGGACAAAAGCAGACAAAATGTTAGTCAACGCCCCACAAGACCACAAGGCAGCACTGTAAATAATCTGGCCATTGTGCTTCATAAATTGACATTAAAATAAATTGGAAAGTTATTCTCTACTCTGTAAGATATGACCATAGTAAATATTCTAGAATTTTAGTTTATCTTAAATATTGATTTTGTTCTCGGACAATAAATCATAGATTAGCAAACTTCTGTGACCTGCGTGTTAATGAGTTTTAGGTATTGATTTGGGTGGTGGCTTGGTAGACAGTAACTATTGACTAGGTCTCAGAGAAAATGGTCGACTTCAATAGTGCGTAGCTCCGACGGAAAAAACTAGTTAAAAAGTGTTATTTCCAAAGTAATTTGTGCGTTAAACTTTTTATTTTATCTGTGGCATATATCATTTGTGACAACACTGTTTTTCGGTCATTGTCATCAGTAAAAGAATATTCTGTTCCGATAAAAAATATTTCGATTGCTCATCTACCTGTACCATTAAAAAATTCTTCGTGTTAGGCGTGAGTAAACTGCGTGTTGAGCAAAATCTTATTTGCTGTTTAAAGTTACGTTTCCACGTGTTGATTTTTGTTTTTTTAGGCACGCGTCGATTTATCTACTTTGTAGGGCGTTTATGTTTTATTAATTTAAAATGATTGAGTTTACGATAAAGACTTTGGATTCCAACAATCATCACTTTGCGGTTGATGATGAGGTCAGTATTTGGTGTATTTATCTTTATATCATTTTGTTTTAATCATAGGTACTTAGCTATTTATTAATAGGTATTTTGCCCCATTGTATGGAGATTTACGCCTGCGCTGTGCCGACCGTCTGAATATCGATTGGGGTGTGTTTCGTGCATGGAAGTACTTACCCGTTATAATAGAATATATATATTAAAATGGGCGTTAATTCATTTTATATGTTAACGTAAGATTGACATGGATTCATTTTTATTAGACTTCATATTGAGCTTATATTGCATATAGCGTTAAGCACAGACCTGCGCGAATGTTAATACCATTTATTGATTTAATTTATATTTTATATACTTAGCAGTGTGTAACTCTGTTGATGAAGGCTGTGTTCCTATCAGTAATACTAGTCCAGTATTAAACATTGTCCCACTGCTGGGCACAGCCCTCCGCTACTAATGAGAGGGGGTTAGGTCTTAGTCCACCACACTGGCCTAATGTGGGTTGATAGACTTCACATATCTTTCAAATATACGTGGTAATTAACAATGAATACACACATAACTTAAGAAAAGTCAGAGATGTATGCATTTTGGGCTGGTATGGAACATACGACTATTGTGTTGACAGTCCATACTGCAACCAACTAGGCTATTGCCGCAACCTTATCAATAATGACATAAAATTTATTATTTATACCCTGCTACTTATTGTCATCACAAGGCTCAATCCTGATTATAAATTACTTTTACTAAATGGATTGAGTTAGTTCATTTATAATTAATATGTCAGTATGTTATATTACCTACTAGCTATTGCTCGCGGCTCTACCCTCATGGAGGTTATTTTCGGGAGCAGAAGTATACAATCCTATCACTGATTAATATAGCCTATATTAATGGTGAAAGTATTTTTTAAATCGGTCCAGTACTTTTTGAGCCAATTCGTTACAAAAATACTTACATACAAATCTTTCCTCTTTATAATATTGGTATAGATAATAAATGAGGCTATGCGTATGATGTGATATACTAAGGCACATTTTTTACACCTACAATATGTCATTAAAATGTAAAATATTACAAAATACAAATAATTTACAACATTTTTAAACAAGTTATTGCTGGTGGGAGAGCACCCAATATATCACATGGTGCAGTATCAAGTAACTTCAGGCTAGCTTAATTCTGGTGACCACAGAAGCTGCAGAGCTCAATGCCTCTCGTTAGTCAATTTTATGAGATACTGCACTGTATTTACTATCAGGTCCCGTGTTGTCAGTTTGAGTTGGTTTGGTGTGACTGTTTTTTACATTATTTAGTGATATCAAGCACGAAAGAAACATCAATTCCAATAGCTATAGACACAGACTCCCATAAGTTATTTGTTATTTAAATGTTAAATGTAATATGATTGTAATATTGTTTTCTTTACTAAATGCTGTGGCTATGATACTTGTTATACTCTGATGTTTAATTAGATAGACTATAATGACATTTGGTGGGTTGCCACATTATGGAAAAGTAAAAATAGTGTTGTATCCTTAGTGATCAAGTATTTCGATAAAAAATCGGAACATTGTGATTATTTTTTTTTACAATAAATTATTTCAAGTTTTCTTTTGAATTTGCGTTGATCAGTAAATTAAAAACGAATCTTTTTTTAGTTCTGTTGGGTTAAGATTGCAAGGAATATTCGTACAACCAATCACAAGCAAAGAAGGAATATGAATGACGCACACAATGGAGGGTCCCTACCATTATTACCATATTAATAATATTAGTATATATTTCTACACAGACAATAGAACTAATACCCATACCTATTATGATGAAAGAGTAAAAAATTTACTAAATTCTATTGATTGCATTTATTTTATTTTTGATTTCTTATTTATTACAAGTAAAGTATATGTAATAAACTCATTTGCAAAAAAAACGGGCACTTAAGCAATGAACCATTTCAAATGTTACTATTGGTTTGTTTGATAATTATAGGTAGTTTTACTTTCACAATTTTGTAAATTAATAAGCAAATAATCGTTTTCGTCAGTATTATCATAAAATTTTGATAAAATTTATGGGTTTTAATGCTTAAGTTCACTAGTAGTGCATATGCTCGTGAAGTAAAAGTTAACAAAGATTTTTGTTTGTTTTTTCTTTAATAAAGTAAAAGCAGATAAATGTTTAGTATCGAGTGTGATTAGAACTTCCGTTATGTATCGATGTCCAGTCAGTGAGCCGTTTTCAATGAAGACTAACTCTGTACGATCCATTGAATTTATTCCTGCCCATAACATAACAGAGCCCCCACCATAAGGTGTGATTTCTTCAAAACAAGCCTCTGCAAAGCGTTCTCCTCGTCTTCGTAGCACTCGCCGACGTCGATCTTCACCGAACAGAGATATCCTGGCTTCATCGGAGAACAATAGCCTATTCCAGTCTTCTTGAGTCCATGACTCACAATTTCGAGCAAACCTAAGCCTGGCAACTCTGTGCTCACGGAGTAACTTAGGGCCGCGGCCCGGGCGATGACTGCGTATATTGGCCGCGAGAAGCCTCCTCCTGACCGTCCATAGACTAATATGCACATTTCTTACTTCTTCGAGGTTGTTCTTAAGGTCCATATACGAAAACTTGCGATTTTTCAATGCGCGACTCACAAGAAAACGATCATCCCGTGGTTGGGTACATGGTTTTCTTCCAGAACCAGGCCTTCTCTCGACGGAACCGGTGTCTTGATACCGCTGCCAGGTCCTTTGAACCGTCGAGCGACTCACACTTAGCCTCTGAGCCACGAAGCATTGGCTGCAACCCTTTTCGAGCAGCGCAATAATTTTGGTAGCTTTTACCACTTTCTCTAACATTATTGAGACAGCTAAACAGCAATAAATGAAGCTTTGACAATTAAGAATATGAAATAAATTCATAAAAATTGACTAAAAGTTATGAAAACCGATATTATCTTTTGGAACTTCGCACCAAAAATGTAGGATAAAAAGTGGTTTTCTGTAAAAACGAGCATCAAACGAAAATTTGAATTTAGAACGTACTGTTTTAAACACCACGGCATTTTTAAAACCGGCCAGTAACATGTACAAATGATTGAAATCATTTTGGTACCGTATTTTTTTAAAGAAGAATTATAATCAAAACCGCCCGTTTTTTTTGCAAATGAGTGTATAACAAAATTGGTAACTTATGTTATTTTATTACTTTTATATTTATTAAACATGTAACAACACCAAATGAGTAAAATTTAATTGAAAGGTCATGTCAAAACAGGTTGATGAATCATCCATACTACAGCACTATGCTCTATGCTTGCAACATTTACAACATTTACATTAAAAAACAAAAGGTTGATTGCAGCAGTCACTATAGTCTATCTAATTAAAAATCAGAGTATAGTTGGGTGGCTGCTATTCTATAAATTGTGGTACAATGTATATAGTAATCTATACTATAATACATCTGAAGAGGGACTTTGTCTGTACATTACATATTTTTGCGAAATTTTGAATGTAACATGTTAAATTATCGATTTAGAACCCAAAACAATTGTTTTTGGAATTATTGTCTGTCTGTCTGTCTGTCAAGGCATCACGTCGAAAGTACTGTATTACTACAAATTAATTGGGAATAAAATCGTAGGGTGTACCTCGAGGTAACATTTAGTCTTAATTTCATTAAAATCGGTGCATTCGATCAAAAGTTATGAGTATTTATAGTTCACAAAAGCTTTATTACGGCGCTAAGGCGTGGTGAGAGATGAAGTGATTTTGTAATTAGCGTAATGATAAGATTAGAAAAAGGTGATGAAATTATGCAAACGGACGCATACCCGCACTTACGCCTGTAATCCCCGAAGGGGTAGGCAGAGGTGTAAGCAATACACCAAGTTTATTACAATCCCATGATGTGATAGCGGGCGAGCCTATTGCTATGTCGACGACAATTCCAGACTCCGGACTGACGTTGAGTATTTCCTAATAGCAAAACCTAATATCACTTTTCTCGACCCTGGTATCAACCACAGACCTCAGCATAACAGTCGTATCTTGTACGCAATAACAACTTCGCCACCAAGGCAATCATTATGCAAAATAATGTAAAATAATTATATGCTTACACCTAAAACACATCAAATAAAAAAAATGTACATTTTTCATAAAAAATTAGGATGTTTGTTAACCAATGCAATCGATAGATGGCGTTGTCCAACAAATCTATCTCATTTTCAAAATCGTCACGACAAGATTCTCTATAATAAAATCTTCTGGTACAATGGCTATCAGTCTGAGTATGTGAAGTTGTTATACATTTCGGTTATGTTGAATTTTGGGATCATTTCGTTCCCGATCCCTCTCGGCACTCTACTTCTGCTAGATGACGCTCTCGCAGAAGTGGGCCACCTTACGCCAGGACCTCCGGCTGGTGACCATGGAGGAGACGTCTTCTCCGACGACTGCGCTGCGCTCATCGTCCCAGGCTGGGCACTCCTCCAACGTGTGTTGGGCCGTGTCCTCGCGGCAGTTGCCACAATGGTGGCACACGGCCGACACCTCCTTTCCGATTCGACACACGAACGAACCGAAACACCCGTGGTCCGTCAGTAGCTGCGTCAGCCGGAACGTTGGCGCACCGTGGCGCCTGTCTAGCCATTTCTTTAGGACAGGACGCACTGCCACGACGGTCCTCAAGCCCGCACTTGGACTTTCCAGCTTGATATGCCACTCCTCCACAGCGGTTCTGCGAAACCGGGCCGCAATCTCCCTCGGGGCCAGTCTCACCTGACGGCGACTGGACGCCTCAGGCTTCCGACCCTGCGTAAAGATTTTTATCTTGGCATGACAAAGTGACCACACTTCACCTGATGGTATGCGCGCGCAGTGCCGTCCAGTTAGAGTATCAAGTAGCAAAACACAACTATACCTCGCTACTTGACACAATCATGCCGGCCTACTGGTGGATATTACGCCCTCGGTGTGACTCCTTGGATTAAGATCACATCAGATATTTATACCTACGATACTAAGTTGTTTTCTTATTGACAGTAGAACACCCTAAAAGGGAAACGGTGCAAAATTTGCATGATAACGGTCACACCAAGGTTGTCTTGGTATTGCATTCAACCCTTTTCTTAATTTCCCATGGAAACATGAGATCTGGGGTCCGATGGAGCTCTATAACAAGATCCTTGCGACTTTTTAGAGTATCCGCCCGGCAACAGGCTACTAGACAGACATAGAAAAGTGTAATCTTAGAATGCCTTTATGGAATGTATACCTTTTCTCTCAAAAATAACTTCCACGCGGGCGAAGCCGCGGGCAACAGCTAGTACATAATATAGCCTTGACTCCACATTAAGATATTACAATCTTGTGCCATAGGTATTGACATTTATGAGAAACTTCAGGTTTCACAACATCCAGACCTGACATAAATATATGAGTCACACAATAAATTGTCTCCATGCGGAAATCAAACATAGGGCTTCTCGTTTCACAGAAGACTACTTGTCCATTGCACCACAGTGACTGTCAACAAGTATACATTATGATTTTGCTCATTCAGTCTATTTGAGTGAAACTACTCATGGCTTGAGTTCTCTGTTTATAAATTGTGTAGGATTAAATAATTATAAGGATTAGGTTAGGTTAATGATTATACTATTATGTAAAATTGTGTTGTCCAAATAGGAATAAATAAAAAAAATGGTTGATTCTTAGTGAAATTTCAAAGTTATTAGGCTCTCGCGATTTGAATACATATTATATAATTAGGAGCGGGTCTTAATCACGCAATATTTTAATGGTATAAATACACAATTATTTCCCTTATTTTATAATACGTATTTAAAAGTTACTTTCCCTCAAAATGATGTTCAGAAGATATTAGCTTTTGCGAAGAGTTTGTAAAATTAAATTAATTAATTAATTTGTAGATTTTTAATGTAACTGCCTGGCGGCGCAGTTGTAATTTTGCATGCGTTACGACTGCTGTGCGGAGATCTCGGGTTCGATCCCCGGTAACATAACATATATATATATATATATATATATATATATATATATATATATATATATATATATATATAACTAAAAAGTTTACATAATATAAATATTGTAATAGATAGGGCTATGTCAATAATTTTAATTATTATCAAAATCAATAATTATCAAAATAATTAAACTAATATGTGATTTACTTTGGATGTATGTGAAACCTTTGCTCTTGCGAAAAATATACATATATAATCCTAACAACATATGTTACAATAACAGCTTATGTATATTTTAGATGACCGTGGAGGAGCTCAAGGCGAAGGTTCGCGAAAAGATGGGAATTGAAATTCCTTTGCAACGGCTCATCTTCTGCGGAAGAGTAATGCAAGACGACAAGAAATTAAAAGATTATGGTACAATATATTGTATCACTGAATATTTTATGCACCAGGGGCGATGTATACAATACCTTATTATGATTTTTAGATGTACAAGGCAAAGTGGTGCATCTTGTCCAACGCGCACCACCAGATACACGTCACTCGGCCATGTCTTCATCTTCAGCAGCCAACGCCGGCGAGCGCAACGAGCGTGGTGACCGACACGATCGTCATGACCACCAGGATCGCAACGACCGCAACGGCTTACCGACTAATGGTGGAATGCAGCAACAAATCAGGCGACTTATGGTACTTTATTGCACAATTCACTTTACGTGCCTGTGGCTGCAACACACTTAATTTTAGAGTTTATATACTCAATGCTTTTGTTTTAGGTTTCTTTTTACCGTTTTGTATGTAGATATCTTGTTACTACTAAAGTGCTATTAAGTCATATAAAAGTAATAAATCTGTTGAATCATAGGTGAACAATAATATTTAATCTGAAAATATGTCTACAGGCTCTCACTGGAACTCGTGACTACCTCGGTGACCAGCACCAGCAGCAACAGCAGGCCGCGTCGCTGTCGCCCACAACAGGTCGCCTGGAGTTTATCCGACGCACTATAGTAGATATCAAAACTTCACTCGCTCAGCTAAGAGCTCACGTCAACGACGAGGTACACCACAGATAATAATATTTATTTCGCTACAAGCCCTAGACATATAATATTTATTTATTTTATCTATACAATGATTCCTCTATAAAATGCATTGCATTGATGTGATAGAATAACATAAAGTAGTACGTACCTCACATGCCGGAGTTGAAATGGTATGATGATAATTTGCATGATTATTGCCTATGTATTTGTTTTATTTATTTGCATGTTTCTATTTATCATTTATTTTCAGTTTATACACGTTTTGTAGACACAAGTAAAAGCTGCGATATTTTTCAGCACAATAATTATATCTGATTTGAATATTTTGCCAATGTTATTTTGTTTAAAACATGTGTTCTACAAAGCGCATAATCGTTAGCTGGTCGATCATTAAGCCAGCGACGCGGTTGCTAGTAGTGTATTTATGTGGTTAATGTGCCTACTGTAGGAAAATTCTGGTGCACCGGCTAGCAGTGAAGCCCCCGTAGAAACTATGGATAATGAGTCCACTCCTGGTGCAACTCAAGAAGAGGTAATGTGTCCCAGAACTAATATAGTAACTCTTTGAGTGTCTGGTATGGGTTATCTGGAGTTGGAAAAATTAAACCAAATTAATAATATTTAAAAATACACCAGATCTAGTAATTTTCAGTATGTCTTGATGTAGAATTTATTTAATGCTTTTTTAGGTTTTTGACTAACATGGGCTTTAGTAATTATTGTGTTTATAAGTTTTCATACCATTTCATTCAAACCTATGTTCATACACTATTTTATATAATCTACATTGTCAGACACATAGACTGCATCAAATTACATGATGATTTTTAAACATAACAATTGTTAAGTATATCAACTATTTTTATTTATGTATGTAGCAAAACAAAACTCATAATTTAAGAATAATTGCTTCCTTTTTGCAACTTAAATGGATATTTTCCTTAAACGCGTATTAGATTTCGTGCCAGTATTTAAAATAGAGTAGTTGACTCAATTTTTTTAAATAATTTAATCAAATATTCACATTACCTAAAACCTATTAACGAAAGAATTATCTGAATCCGAACAAAAATAAGTAAATTAGACGTCATTCAAATCTGGGGGAAGGGGTGATTGTAAAATGACAGTAAAATAATGCATTATATGTACTGTCACGTCACGGTTCTCAGAATCCATATTACTTCTGCGAGGAGATAGCAATATGTTCCCAATACGCCACCGTTTTCGCTCATGCCTGTGAGTATTTGCTCATGCCAATATTTAAAATAAATATTGTGACCTTTCTCAAGCAATTTTGATTCTCTTTTCACAAAAGGCTAAGCATAATTATTTCTGTTATTATTATTGTTAATGTAATAATAAGGCAATAAACTGATTTATTATTATTATTAAATACACACAGTTCAGTGGACCATCACACATTGACAATAAGACAATTCTGCGATCGTCTTCACCGTACAAGCATGCCCTACATGCCTATAACATATGTCTGCCTATACACTATGCCCTATATCAGTAAACAATACGAAAACCCATTGCTGTTGTGTGAAATTCGTGTTCACATGCAGACCGGTCAATTTAGACTGCTGGACGGCATACCATACTATTTCAGCCTCCTTAAGGCATGTTATTCAGCTTGTGTTTGATTTTAATTGACATTGGATAAAATTTTTACAAGATAGTTATTACAATAAACTTGTCGTCATGAGGGGTGGTTTATTCTTATTGTGAAAGAAGAAAGAAATATTTTATTTGTTACAAGCATTTACATAGGTACAAACTAAAAGAAATTATAAGAAAACGATAATTATACTAAACATGTAAAAACACAGGGGAAAAAATACCTTGTGTTTATACAAAATAAGTTTAAAATAAGAAAAATTATGAAAATCTGCCGTAGATTTTCATTCATTTTTGTTTTATTGTTTACATAAATTATAATACATTTAATTAATTTAATATAATACATTTAATTATAATTACATGAAATCAATTTATTTTTGGTAAATAACTATTGTTGCTTATTATCAAGATGAGATGTTAGAACTCAGGGAGAAAATTCTCACGCACTCGAATCAACTTCGTATACAAAAATAATTCAAATTCGAACTTTTTTCGAGTGAATGTAAAGTTAAGCTATTATGGAAATGGCGAGTCAGGTGTTTCTCGAAGGTCTTGATGGTACGAATATAATGTCAAATGTATTGTTCATAAATAAATTATTTTAAAAATAGAATTCGAAATCAAAATATTCTATTTGAGCTATTC
The DNA here is from genome assembly GCA_905220505.1 of Laothoe populi. Lineage (NCBI taxonomy): Eukaryota > Metazoa > Arthropoda > Insecta > Lepidoptera > Sphingidae > Laothoe > Laothoe populi. The sequence goes on along the minus strand of HG992149.1, from coordinate 12,280,226 downwards.
TAAAAATTACCATTCGAACATTTCTCGAAGGTTATCGCTCGAAATGCTTCGACTGGTACAGACCGGTCGAGACGTACATCTCGAATTCGAACCATTCAATATTGTGTCCTAACTTAATGATGATGATGATGTCCTCCAAGAAGTATCCTTCGATGGCGAACCTTGCATTTTTGGAACAAGTTTTTTTCGCCAATGTGAGCATATGTGACTAGCTAGCCCTAATTTTGTTTTAAAAGCCCTGTCACAGGACGTACAGAACAGTTGTCTAGAAGAGTAGCTGTAAGAGTCAACTCAAACTGGCGCAGAGTCGAAACGTTGCGTCACGTCCTATTTTTCAACTACAATGCATGGCGACGCGCGTCGTGTACACTTAGGGCCAACCCTATATGTACACAGTTTTAGGTCTTATTTATTGCAGCTCACGCTGGGCGTCAAGGCATTGGATACATACATGTTTCCTCAAAATGTGCACATGATTTTCGTACTGAGCTACGCCATTCGGTCTAGTGACACGAAAGTTCTTCCCAGCAGTCGCAGGGTACGTCGCAAGATGCTAAGTAACGCTTGATGATATTGTAGTAGGTAGAAAATGACATCCAGGCTTACGCCATTCTTGACCGAGTTTGCCTTAAACCACTGAAACCTAATGGTGTCTAAACCATATGGCTTCTTGACAAATTTCATATGAACTGCATCAGGTGAATTCTCCAGATAAAGTGGCAATATTGTTTCCTTAACATTAATATTTTACGACGTTTATAGCTAAGCGGCAAAGAGTCTATGCTCTTGGAGGTGGTGCGGTAATGTTGTACGTATGAAGGCCTCTAGACACCCAAAGATATTGTTTTATTTTGGTCCTAACTTACTGCGTATATGATGCCATATGCTGATGTGTTTACCCATAAAAAGACTCAATCTCGTGTTTTTATTATGATAACTAAAAGTCTTAGAAAGATAAAATACTTGGAAGAGTCCAAAAACATGTCCAAGAACTGGATAGTGGATGCACATTTGATGAGGCCCGTGACACTATGGATATTAAAATACTTATAGATTTTTAGTTCGAAATTCAAATTTTTTAGTAGAATCTCATAGTAAAGACTCGAATTCAAATGGATATGGATGCAACATTAATATAACTAATAACTTCATACATACATCAACTAATATAACTTCATAGTTCGAAATTATGTAATAGAGAAATTATTCGAAATGTAGATAAAAAAAAAAAAAAGAGTACGAAATTATTTTGAATGAAAGGAGAATTGCCCTCCAGGTACTTATGGTACATCATATACCATCACACTCATCACTACTAAGTAGTCACTACTTAAGACTCGGTCGTATTTTTTTAAATAGATGTGCCCTGAAAAAAAGCAGTCTTGTTTTACCAGTTGATTTAAGCGCTAAAAAGTACACGAAAAAAATTAAACTAGGCTCAAAAGTCGTAGAAAAATCTGTTAATTCCAAATATGCATATAGCTGAATGCTGCAAAAATTGACATTTAAATCAAATAGCCTGCTAACCGTCTATATTATCCGCTATCAATAATTCGCGGTTTTTTATTATGTCGTAGGCTAAGGGGGGTGTCCGGACCCCCTGGACCCCCCCCTTATATACGCCCATGCCAGTACGTTATGGTATTATGAAAGACCGAATTAGTACTATACAGTAATATTATTTATTTGAGATTACTTATGCTATAAATTTAGTTTACCTTTATTATTCCTTTATTTTTATTTTGCTACAGGTTCAAATAATAACACTACCTTAGCTTTCAATTTTTACATTTTCTCTTAATGTTTATATTGACAACCTTTACTTCCCATATTAAATAAATCAATATACGTAAATAGTCATTAAATTTATACCTTCATGCAGTTTGTGTGTCCATCAGTATAATATATCAGTTAGAACATAACTGTCAGCATGTTTATTTAGTTGGTTGTTATTTGCTGGCTTGTAATGTTGGAAACTTGATTCTTGTTATTGGATTATTTTTGTTTATTTTTATGCTATTCTACTGATGGGATTTTTTCGTTGCATGCTATTTTACGATTTATATTAAGTTTTTGGTTTTATGTGTTACATAAACAGATGTGTATGGCGATATAAAAAAATACATATATATGGTGGCATAATAATTACCAACGTTTGTTATTTACTTCTATTGTATGTATTTTGAAAGTATATAGATATTTATTTTAAACAAACAAACAGTGTTACAAAAATACACACTAATTACATGTTTTCACATATAGAAATAAAATAGAACATTTTTAAGAGGTTTATTGTAAATATAAAATAAAGTACACGCACAATACAATCTAAAAAAATATATCTAATAACAGTTGCTTAATATTTTAGAAACCAAGACCTAGTTACAGTTTTTTGTAATAGATGAGGTTTGGAATTAAATAAATCACGGCCTGAGTGTTCTACTACTGTATTTAGTTAATTTGCAGCTGGGATTAAAAATGCATTCTGTCTGTAATGTGGAATTGCTAAACATACAGGATGTCTGAGAGACCTATTGGAACTTTCAAATTAATTTTAGATGAAGATGCGGAAGTTTTGAGAGATTTTAACTAATAAAGCAATACTCTCAATGTGACATTTTTGAGTTAATTATATCTTGTTAAAAAGTTGTTTAAGAATATACTTCGAATCTTAATAGAAATGAAAATAAAATAATGTTTAATTGATCAATCACACAATTATTAAGTTTTAACATTGGCTGGTTTGAAGTTATGCCTTTTAACCGCTAGTTACCACACTCGTCCCCCCTTTCTCTTATACAGTCGGAAGACTTCTGCCCAGAACATATTTCTATGTCGCTCTCGTATTCTACATGAAGAATTCAGCGAACCGTTCACTCTGGACTTCGGTACACACATTAACACGATATATAATGTGTAAATGTGGCGATCATCCAAATGATTCCGTATCCAGGCTCGGAGGCCAGTCAGGATATTCGCGATGCCAAGCTGGTTATAATGCCGGCTAGTAACATCTCTATAAAATAGTGTTACCACCATAAACGCGATTGACTAGAGGCATCAACAAAATAAATTGTTTATTATCTAAAATAATGATTCCTATAAATAATCGACATAGTGTTGTATTCTGTACAAGCTTATGCCTGCAGCTACGCTTATGTGATTACGTTTGTCGCTGGGGGACTGAAATCTCATAGAAGAAAGCTTTTTAAGGTTATCTGGAATTTTTAAATTTTTTGGGCACCATTTCCCATTTTTATTTTCCTTAAAACCTTATTCGAACGACGACAAAATTTTCATTAAATTTTGTCAAAGCACTTCAGCCGTTCTTTAGTCATGTGCTTACTAACGAACAGAATAGATAGATAGATAGATTGCCCATTACTAGACTGGTACTTGAAAGACATTATCTATCCTTGAATATTTATTAGTATAAAGGAAAATTTAAATTTACTTTTGATGTTTATGGCTTGAAATGCATAATTCGCTAAGAAGTAGTTACATATTTGCAGAGACATTAGATTGTTTTAACGCCGTAAGCAACCATATTCTTAGAATATTGTACTTGATATAACAGTTTAGTTTCATATTATGTGATTTGTAGAATGTCTGTATGAGAAAAAAGTCTGGGTTGAAAATAGTCTGTATAGATGATAGGTTTTGGTGGTAAATAATCTTGTTTGTACATCTTGGTTTTGGTATTTGTTGCAATTGGTCCAGGCATGGTAAACGTCTGGGTTGTAGAAGGTTGAGAACAAAAATATTGGATTTAAAAATATTATTTGTTATTGTGGTTTCATGTTTTATTTGAACTAAAATGTAATTGGTGTGGGTCACCGGAAATCTCAGTCACCGTAAAAAAACATCAGCTTCTTTACTGGTTTGACTGTATTGTCTTTTTATCAGGAATGGCCTACATTTATAAAACTGAAATTGAGTCGTATCGAACCAAAGTAGGAAAAGTAGATAGTTGGGCAAAAATTAAATAAATTATTACTTTTAAATAAAAATTAAACCGCCTTCAAAAAAACCCAGACACAACTAAAAAGCAAAAAATAATTGGTTACATTTAAATCAATTAGTTATATGCAATTTAAATCAATTATTTTTGGAGCCGGTGCCGGTGTTGTTTTCTTTACTTTTAGATTTATAAAAACCAAGTCTGGATCTATTTTATATTTTTTTGTATGCCTGTTTATTCTGTTTTTTCCATGTTTTGGCTGGCACCGACTCCAAATAATTGATTTAAATTGCATATAACTAATTGATTTAAATGTAACCAATTATTTTTTGCTTTTTAGTTGTGTCTGGGTTTTTTTGAAGGCGGTTTAATTTTTATTTAAAAATTAATAATTTATTTTTTGCTTTTTAGTGGTAAATTATATAAAATCGGTTAAAAGCTGCTGAAGATATTAGAATTTACGTGTATTTTAATTTTATCACCCCCCTCCCTCACCCCCACCCCTTTTACCCTCTCTCACTGAAACTTAATTTTTATAATGAACGTAATGCAAAAAGAACCACTGGAATACTACTTAATTTTAAGGAGTTACCCTCTCCAGCTCCGAAGATATTCATCAGATCTTCACCATATTTTTATGGGACCAAATGACAAGCACCAGCTTTCAATCAAAGAAAGAATGGTCGAAATCGGTTCACACAGTACAGAGAAACGAGGTAACAAACATAAAAAAAAAAAGCAACATACAGTCGAATTGAGAACCTCCTCCTTTTTTTGAAGTCGGTTAAAAATAATCGGTATCGACTATTGCAATGTCTTATACTTAAACATGGCTATAAACCCTTCTAAAACACAGAATAAAAGTTGCTTTAAAACCAAAGTCGCCAATCCTTCACTATCAATCAGAAGCGTCTGTCAAATCAACAATTCTGTTTTTCGGGAAAGTCAATGACAATCAAATATGGCAAAATTGGCTGGAGTGCAGCAAAGGCGGCCATCTTCTTACCTTAGTTGGGTTCAAACTCGGCAATCTAGAAAATTTTATAAGATTTTGCACCGTTATGCTTAATTTTTTATCATTGTTGACATCATTGATTAAATTAAATATCTCTTCAGATTAAAAGAAAATATTCAGTAAAATTGTCTTTCGACTTAAACAAAAGTTATCAGTTTTTTTTGAATTTCCATAATATAATTGGCTGGTAGGAAATTCATATCCGCCCGGATAGCGACCACAGGGTGTAATTCCCGCCATAGAGGCCGAAGCGAGAATTTTTTAACAAACAAAAATATAAGTGTAATCTATTTTGCCGACTTAAGTTCTATAAGACTCAATTAATATTACAACCACCAGTAAACTAAACTAATTTAAATTTTTAACACTAGGAACACATATTAACAAAGACGTTCTACAATCCAGATTATATGACCTATTATTTTCACATATATACTGTAAAGGCTTAGGCCATTAAAAAACCACAACCTAATAAGATAAAAATATTAAGGTATAAATAACTACTACCACTGCACGTTACATATAGGTGTAATATGCAAAAAAGAAACGTAAAAATGTCTAATAAAGAGACAGGGCAAGTATTTTAAAAATAACAAATTGTTTACTTATTGCAGCCTGAACCCGTCTTAGATGAAAATGGTGATGAAGTGACGGATCCGCTTACACGCGCCCAAAACGCGCGACGCAGGTAAATTGCTTATGTACACACTATTTCACATCTAAACCTACTAATATTATAAATACGAATGTTTGGATGGATGTTTACTCAACCACACTACAACGGCTGGACGGATCTGGTTGAAATTTGGCACTGAGATAGATTATAGTCTGGAATAGCACATAGGTTACTTTTTCCCCCGGAGAACTGTGCAGTTCCTGTGGGATAGATTAGTTTTTCACAGAGCAAGGGATCGTCATTACTTTTTGCATAGTTGACGTTTAGGGATCAGAAATTACTTAGGCCACTTTTTATCCCGGAAAAATGCACCCTTCCTATTTGATAGCAAAATATAGAAAGGTGTAATGGCTTAAAATGCCTCCATGGATTGTATACTTTTTCTTCCAAAAATAACCTCCACGCGGCCTTAGCCGCGGGGAACATCTAAGTAGTATGTATTAGGGATATCAAGAATGATTACTACCTACCAGCGATTTACAGGAATGACACCATGTAACGTGTACACTGGTCGCGATTACATTCGTATTGATTGTGTGTATTTTGTAGATATATTTATTTAGACGTATGTTGAAATAAAAATAAATATAACTAAATTAAATGACTTAAAGTTAGAAAATCCTTTCGTGATGACGCGTAACTCAGTCCGTCCCGTGACCACGAGGACTGTAGTAAGTCTTCGAAATCTTCGGACAGCAAATGTAAAATAAACCGCGATAAAAACCGTTAATAGTTTTATTTGCATGTGTAATATTAGTATAAATATAAGAATAACATTCAGGGATCATTTTTCAAAAACGTTGAAACACGTATTTCTCTATTTCCTACCAAAAGCCTTAATATGAATTTTCAGATCCCTAACTTGAGGAATGATAGATTTCCCATACAAATATTGAACTCTTATTTGACCCCTTTCAAAGTTGTGTTTTGAGAAAAAACGATAGCCTATGTCCTTCTACAGGATATAATCTATCTCCTTGCCAAATTTTATCACAATCCGGTCAGCCGTTTAGTCGTGAAAAGGTAACAAACAAACAAACAAACAAACAAACGGACGGATGGACGGACGGACGGACGGACGGACGGACGGACGGACGGACGGACGGATGGACGGACTGACGGACTGACGTACTGACGGACGGACTGACTGATTCACTCTCACTCTCTCACTCTCTCACTCTCTCACTCTCTCACTCTCTCACTCTCTCACTCTCTCACTCTCTCACTCTCTCACTCTCTCACTCTCTCACTCTCTCACTCTCTCACTCTCTCACTCTCTCACTCTCTCACTCTCTCACTCTCTCACTCTCTCACTCTCTCACTCTCTCACTCTCTCACTCTCTCACTCTCTCACTCTCTCACTCTCTCACTCTCTCACTCTCTCACTCTCTCACTCTCTCACTCTCTCACTCTCTCACTCTCTCACTCTCTCACTCTCTCACTCTCTCACTCTCTCACTCTCTCACTCTCTCACTCTCTCACTCTCTCACTCTCTCACTCTCTCACTCTCTCACTCTCTCACTCTCTCACTCTCTCACTCTCTCACTCTCTCACTCTCTCACTCTCTCACTCTCTCACTCTCTCACTCTCTCACTCTCTCACTCTCTCACTCTCTCACTCTCTCACTCTCTCACTCTCTCACTCTCTCACTCTCTCACTCTCTCACTCTCTCACTCTCTCACTCTCTCACTCTCTCACTCTCTCACTCTCTCACTCTCTCACTCTCTCACTCTCTCACTCTCTCACTCTCTCACTCTCTCACTCTCTCACTCTCTCACTCTCTCACTCTCTCACTCTCTCACTCTCTCACTCTCTCACTCTCTCACTCTCTCACTCTCTCACTCTCTCACTCTCTCACTCTCTCACTCTCTCACTCTCTCACTCTCTCACTCTCTCACTCTCTCACTCTCTCACTCTCTCACTCTCTCACTCTCTCACTCTCTCACTCTCTCACTCTCTCACTCTCTCACTCTCTCACTCTCTCACTCTCTCACTCTCTCACTCTCTCACTCTCTCACTCTCTCACTCTCTCACTCTCTCACTCTCTCACTCTCTCACTCTCTCACTCTCTCACTCTCTCACTCTCTCACTCTCTCACTCTCTCACTCTCTCACTCTCTCACTCTCTCACTCTCTCACTCTCTCACTCTCTCACTCTCTCACTCTCTCACTCTCTCACTCTCTCACTCTCTCACTCTCTCACTCTCTCACTCGCTTACTTTCTCACTCTCTCACTCTCTCACACTCTCACTCTCTCACTCTCTCACTCTCTCACTCACTCACTCTCGCACTCTCTCACTCTCAAACACTCTCTCACTCTCTCACTCTCAAACACTCTCTCACTCTCAAACACTCTCACACTGTCACTCTCTCTTACTCTCTCACTATTTAACTTCGTGTAAAAATGTGAAACACGTATTTCTTTATTTCCTACCCAAAGCCTAAATATGAATTTACAGACCCCTAAGTCGAGGAATTATGGATTTCCCATACAAATTTTGACCTCCTATTTGACCCCTTTCAAGGTTGTTTTTTGGGAAAAAATATAGCCTATGTCCTTCTCCAGGATATATCTATATATAGCTCTATCCTTTGAACAGTAATTGCTGTATGATATTTTCAAATTATACGTTTATAAATATTTATAAAAAGCAAATACAAAATTTAAGCGGTAACTTTTATGATTAAATGTTTTAAATTATTTAGATTTTTTTTATTGTAAATCGGCAATAGAGCATGCTTCAAAATAGGAGTGGTCATAGTATTATCTCTTAAAATAAAACAATAAATTGTAAAAACCGGTCTTATTCGAGGCGATACCGACTAAGATTCTTTAATTGTGATAGTGATAGTGACTGTGATTAGATTATTTATAGGAACAGTTACTAGACTAAAACGGCTCGCTCCATTGAGAGGTACGGTGGAAATCAACTGTACAATCGTCGGCGTACAATGCAGAAGTTTACTGGACCAGTTTATCAATGTATGACTATATGTATAATGTGACTTGTTTTTTTTTGAGATACGCTTTCTAATATTTTATTTCGACAAACATTACAAATTGCATTAACAATATAACATTAGGCTGCGCACTAAGTTTTAAACTTGTGTCGCCTTACATGTTATACAGAAATTCATCTTAAACAGTTGAATTTTACAGCAGACGCCAGTTCGAAAATAATATATATGATTTTGATCTTTATGTTAGAATATCCTTTTCGATTCATGGTTCGATGACAGTTGTTCCTGCTCTATATACTCACCATATATTGTTTGTATTTTATGCAATCTATTGAAATAAAATTTACGGATTCTATCACGGTTTATTTTACTTTTTTAACCCGACGTTTCGAAAGCTTTACAGCCTTCATGGTCACGGGGCGGACTTGTATGTCGTCACGCAAGTATAGTGCAATGTTTCTACCCTCCATATAGTTGTCTTTTAATTTTTATTTATTGTAGTCGGATCTACGCAGAAGGAGCTCACCGTGTCTTGAGGTCTGGCAGCTGGTCTTTTGGGTTCCGATTTGATTAATTCTATAATTGGGTCCCAGGCTGGTGCTAGCTTCCAACCATCTTCTTTATTTAAATTTGGATGTTTTTTAATTTCTATAGCTTCGCGTATCATCCTAGGTAGGAATCGGTGTTCTTTGGCAAGGATTTGTGGTTTGTCAAATCGAAGATAATGATTTAAGCCTTCTTCTGAATGTTCGGCAACTGCAGACTTCGTAGAGCGTCGGTGTTTCACATCAGCTATGTGTTCTTTTACGCGGGTCCCTATATTTCTCTTTGTTTGACCGATATAAGAGAGCCCACAATCACAGTCTATTTAAGTAAATTTCGTTTTATTTCAATGTATAATATTCACTTAAACAAAAGAAACCATTATGCAATTTATTCAAAAATAGTTATCCACTTGGCTGCTATTTAAATCTGTATTAAATTCCTAATGTACATTAACAAAGTGAAAGTGTTTGTCCAAAGAAGTTACAGAGCAATAAGAGCTCTGCGCGCGCGTCACTCCCGACCACGCGACCTGGCGCAGCTCATAGAAGAGCTAGACTCTTTGCAAGAACAGTTCACGCCATACCGAACCAACTTCATAAGATTGTTGAGATCTGCTAATGACCCTGAGGTGATCAAGTTATTTTTGTGTACACGTTATGAGTCAAGTCGGAACATTCAATAATGTACTCAGATGTTGTTATTGCATTGATATCAGTTGAAATAATGCCCAAATATGGAGGAAAAGAGAAAAAATTTAATATGTCAGTAAAATTTAAAAATAACATTTTGATCAGTCTTTGATGAACTCACTTGGCACATAGCAATATGTATATTTTACAATTACACGTTTGTGGTGTGTACCAAGCACCGCAATATTTTAATATTATGTGATTGTACCGTAGCCACCTCAGTACACTGAAGAGGAGAGAGAACATAGTCAACTTATTGTAGAAATGGCAAGCGATATAATGCATAGTTTCTCACATGCGTATCATGCTGTTAGTGATCTCAACTTTCAAGTGGGACAGCGTAACCCTCGTCTGACTGCTACTGATCCAAGTCCTCTGTTACGTCATCCTATACCAATGCAGGTAAGTTCGTTTTTATTGTATGGTATATCGTGCTACTAAATTGCTTATATTAATGCGAATTGCTGTGTAATTGTATGTTACAGGCGCACATAAATGTGGTTCAATCTGGCGGTAATCCCCGCCCGGCTCAGCAGGGTAACAATGAAAGCGCAGCTAATGGTGCTTCTGTAAGGTCTCCCGGGAACGAGGCCAATCCACAGAACTCTGGCGAACATCAAGATCAGAGCCGTAGTTCTTCGGCCCCTCCAGCCGGTAGGAATACTACCCAACCGACTGTCAATATAAACATACAGCCTGATCCCATTACGTATCAAGTAGAGATAGAGACAAGGGTGCCCATAGCGTTCCCTATAGAAAATGCGCTGTTTAGCGGGTTGACTAATGCTGCAAATACCAACAATTCGCAGCCAACTGAGACAAATCAACAGAATCCATCTCAAAACCAAGGTGGCGCTATACAAGGTCAAGCCAATCGGCGTCAAGTACTTTTTGGTAAGAATAAAATAAAGAAGGTGACCCTTAACAAAATGAATGTTAATAATAATACTACTATAACAGATCAGTTTAATGATTAGGGTGTCTGATAATAATCTTTAAGTGCTTGACTAAAAATATTTAACCACCTTTATTACCTGTTTATGTACCAAGATTTAAAATAATATCAGAATTATAATTAAAATTTAGCAATATTTGAGGATATTATAATCGCAAAACACATAGTACCACTAGTTTTTGCTATTTATAAAAGGATTAATATGAGTCTGGGCCCATTAAAACTATTAATGACGTTATTTTTGAGAGTGAATGGACTGATATTTTTAGATATATCGCATGACATATGGCAATCTGTATATATAAAAGAAGAACTGACTGACTGACTGACGATCAACGCACAGCCTAAACGGCTGGAGTTTGAGACTTGAAATTTTGACAGTAGGTACCTTTTATGACGTAGGCATCCACTAAGGAAGGGTTTTTGGAAATACCACCCCTAAGGGGGTAAAATAGGGGATGATAGTTTGTATGAAAATCCGTCATTTTTTAAGTTAAAGTCATGAAAATTAGTATTTGGGGTTATAGTTAAAAATAAAAAATATATATTTCAGGGTTTTTGGAAATTTCACCCCTAAAGGGGTAAAATAGGGGTTGAAAGTTTGTATGAAAATCCGTCATTTTTGAAGTTAAACGCATGAATAGTGGTGTTTTGCCTCTCAGTTAAAAATAAAAAATATATATTTCAGGATCTTTGAAAATTCTACCCCTAAGGGGGTAAAACAGAGAAATATAGTTTGTATGAACTCTTTTATCGGGGGTTTATTAATAATCCTACTAATATTATAAATGAGAATGTTTGGACTGATGGATGTTTGGTACTCAATCACGCTAAAACAACTCGACGGATCTGGTTGATATTTGGCACACAGATAGATTATAGTCTGGAATAGCACATAGGCTACGTTAATCGCGGAAAATGTACGGTTCCCATGGGATAGTTTTGTTTTTATTTTAGACAGAGCAAAGAAACCACGTGATTTTTTGCATAGTGTTAGTTGAGGGACTACTTTTTATACAAGAAAATACACGGTTCCTATGGGATAGCATAATACAGGAAGATGTAAATTTAAAGCTTAAGACGTCTCCATGGATTTTATACCTTTTCTTCCAAAAATAACCACAACGCGGGCGTAGCCGCGGGCAAAAGCTAGTAGTTACATATGAGGAGTATAAAAGCATCACCACATGAGTCATAAAACACCTAGCCATCTGTACTTTTATCCCTGTGATGTAGGATTTTTTTTTCGCTACTGTGTAATGTTGAAGGTCTTATGATAGTAAAATTATTAAAAAAAACATGAATAGTAATAGCTATATATATATTTTGTTCAACTAGATTTTGATAAAATTGACAAAAATTTCAGGACAGAGGTGGCTTTGCATTTAAATGTTTGACTGAGGCGTATTTGTTTTTTTCTATTTTATTTGACGACTGTGTTATAAATATAAAGACCACGTATACGCAGTCAACTTGCAATGAAGACTAGCGTATTTGCGTCTAACACTTTTGAAATAAAATAGCATCTCAACGGCTTTCTTAAAGTGCAATTTTCTTTGTGTGGATATGCATAATTTTAACATCATTGTTGCTACTTTTAAATGATAAAATATTTTACATTTAGTTTAAAAAATGACCAGTGTGGACTGATGCGTATTTGCATTTATACACCTAATGTCATTATTTAAGGATTAATTACAGTTTAGTATGACGTTTTAAGTCAGTCATACACACTGTCGTATACATATCGCAGTGTCCAATGTGTCCAAATTTAAATTATTAAGCATTATGAATCTTCACAACTTATGTTTTGGGGTCATACGCGCTAGCAGTGCAGCGCTGAAAGAAAAACTAAAATTGAAGCCCACACTAGTTAATGATTGCATCAATACTTTAAGATAAATTCAGTTTGCATAATTATGAATTATAAGGTATAATAAATTATAGTATTTATTTCTTGACGTTTATAAAAGGCCGGATGGAATGTTGTTGTATGAAGTTGTCACCAATAGTACCTTCTAAAATGCTACTGGTTATGGGTAGGCTTGGCGTTTGCCGTCAGACAAGGGACCTACGACAAACACATAAAAATATAGAGAGGACGTCATAATGTTTGAATGACGGTGTTATGTATTTTGTCGCAGATTTTGAGAACATATTTAGGGGGATAAGTCAAGCGGGAGGCTTAGGAGGCGTGGAGGTGGTGATGAGCATGGAGGAGATCATGGGCGGCGCGGGGGGAGCCCCCGGCGGCCCCGGCGCTGCCAACCTGCAGCCCGCCGCTGCCGTCGGCGTGCACAGCACTGACGGCGGAGGTAATAACCTTCAGCCTACCCTCGGACGAAATAGTTAGTGGTCATTTCAGTTCCTTTGGCTTCGTTATCTCACAATCGTGTAACAAAGCTTTCAGCGTTTGTTTTATTAATATTTTGTTATTCTAATATACTTAACTTTGCTGTTTTGATTGTTTGTTTATTAACTACGACGGTCGTTGAGGGTATGTTGTGTTTAATGATAAGCTTTCTAAATATAATAACTATTACTAAACCGCCTTATTAAATTGCCGTCCAATATCTTTGATAAATACAATTATTCACTTTAGGACCGATTTTGGAATTCTTAGATAAAAATTAAATATCTAATAAAACCCTACTTTAAAAACAGAAAAAACTGTATTATAATTACAATTTAAATACAAAATTCATTAATTGCTCCCATGTAAAATGCATATGATTAAACTAAATACTTTTTGGTGCCATGCCAAGTAAATAGCATAAAATTCCTTGTGGACTGTAGTTCTGCAGGTGGCTTTTGCTATATTAAGAGATGTAGGAATAATGGCGAAAATTTTCGATTGTTAATTAATCCTGCCTGTCAGCCGCCAAACTATCTATTTAACTGAGTTTTTAAAGTCTTCGTTTTTAATCGACCTTGCTGAATGACGGGAGAGATCAAGCTCAATGCTGCAGGTACGGATAAAATTAGTTCATTTTCGGAAAGTTATGTGCTTGTTAGAGATCTTGTTTTTTTTTATTTATTTATTAACAAACTTATTATTTATTTGTATAATTGATTTGTCATAAACTAATTCTAGTGTTAAAGTAGGTTAATCTTATCCTATAGTATACTGAACAAATGTATGAATGAAAGTAGGAATATTTGAGTTACCCATGAGTGGGTACCCATTTGTCCAAATTTTAATACTCACGAAAAAAAGAATACTAAAAAAGAAACCGCGTGTAATTTATGTATTTTTTTTAAAAGATTCTTAAAATCCTATATTCAAACTAACATGTATAAGAAATATCCAACATTACCTTCGCAGTCTACCTAGCTCCGATGCCATGGGCCGGTCCACCAAGTGCTGAGTTTCTGCAGAACATCGTGGCTTCAGTAATTCGCCAAGGTCTAGTGCCTGGAGTAGAAGGCGTGGCACTTCATGTGCCTGGCCTAGCTCAAGCGATTCAGAGTCAACTGCAAGCTCAGGCCGGCAACCCTGGTGACAGAGCCAATCCAGGCAATGCCGCTAACACAGGCGAGGATGCTAATACAGACGAGGCCGCCAATGTAGACCAGGCCGCCAATGCAGGCCAGTCTACCAATGCAGGTCAGGCCGCCAATGCAGGCCAGGCCTCCAATACAGGCCAGGCTGCCAATGCAGGCCTAACTGCCAATGCGGGTCAAGCCATCAACGCAGACCAAGGCAGTTCAGGCCCGGCCGTCGATGCAGATCAGGCCGCCGATTTAGGCCAGCCTCAGACACAAAACCAGAATTCGTCTTCAACCGCAGGCCAGCCCCCAGCTCAGGACCAGACTCAAGCTCAACAAGCCGCTGCCGGCAGTCAGAATCAACAGAGACAACAACGTAAGTATTTTTTCAAATCATGGTAATTACGCTAGAATAAGTATGTATAGGTTTTTATATCGGGAGTTACCTGATCAACTGTCGGTGATGATATAGATATAAAGTGATTGTGCTTGGTTTACTAGATTCCAAAAGTTGGCTCCCCAACTACAATAAGTGAAATAATTGTATTTGTACAGCGAACTTGCACCTGCGTCGCGCCGGCGCCACCTCGCGTGCTCAAGCCATGTCTCTTTCAAACTTCATCTATGATCGCTTCCTACATTGCAACAGCGTCCATGCCCGTCGCCGCCTACAACGCCGCAGGTGCCTTATACATATTTTGCTTTACTATTTCCTTTATACACATATTTATACATCTTAATATATTATGTGTAATTTAAGTTAGCTAGATGAACTTAATAAAATAAATGATAGTAAGCGAAGTAAGCTCGATGATAAGGTCACCAAGATTAAAACCATCATTAACAAATAACAAATTTCCCTTTATCGTAAAGGTATCTAGACGTGAAATATTTTTCTAAAGAAGATTTTTAGTTGCCTGAATATATTTAAACAGACCTATGAACTCAGTGTATAGATAGCTTGACTCGTTTAAGTACATCTTGTTATATGTGCTTGATCTAAAAATATGTAGTTTTGTCAAATATCAAAGATCTTAATAGACACCTCCCATAAGTATTCGTATCCAATCTGTGTTAAAACCAAGAGTACACCGTCTGCACTGCAAATCATATAGTGCTCAAAATGTAGATACGCGGAATAACGTTATACGTGTGTCTTCTCCCTATAATTAAGTCATAACTAAAAAGTCGTTCTGTTTATACAAACGTTACGCCTACATAGCTAATCACGCACACATGAGTTTAATTCTTTGTACGACAATACAAATATCGGTGGTCCCCACGTAAACTATCGAAATTGAAAAAAACACATTGTCGTTTTATTGCACTAATGGTAAGTAGAGATAAAGATTTATTATTGTATATAATAATATTGTACCAATTTTTATACCTTCAAATGTTTTTCAATTGAACAGAATTGATAGTGCATAAAATAAACTTATTAAAACATCGAAAATGGCAACTTCAATGTTGTAACATTTTTTCAATTTCGATAGTTTACGTGGGGACCGTCGATATGTGTAATAAAATTTGGGTAATCGAATCTTGTTAAAAATGTGACTGAAAAGTGACAGATATTGATGCTAAGTTGTTTACACAGAGATCAGCAGCAGCAGCAGATTGCAGCCCAGGAGCGTCTGCGGGTCGACCGGGCGGCGGCCGTCAACATCACCGCGCTACGAGACCGCAACACTAACATGACACAGGTATGGTGGTTATATGATTGATTGTGTATTATATTAGAGATCAAGCGGATCAGCAAGTAGATCTACTGGCTGATCCGTTAGATCTAATTATTTAAATTTATTTAATTCTTAAAATTTATATTTTATTTTCCGCGCTGATACCGAGTATTTCTAAATAGAAAAAACAAATAACACTTTCCCCGACCCGGGATCCGAGACCTTAACACAGCAGTTGTAACGCATGCGCAACAACACTATCACAACTAATATTATAATACTCGAGTTCTTGAGACCACAAATAGTTTGTTCATTAATCGTACCAAAGCAATGGAATAATGTCATGTTAAATGGATATTTTGCAGGACTTCATAGATACCATGGTTGAGCTGCTGCACGCGGAGCCATCGCCTGAGTCGTGGTTCAACGCACTAATGGTTGCTGTTGTAAGTAATATAGAAGTAAAGTACATCTGAAGCCACACTTTCTGAACAGTTGTGCAGGTACTGTTACGAAAAAAGTATCACCGTACGGAAATTAGACGCTTTAGATTGTAATGTTTAATTTAAAAAAAAAATCCAACGATGTTCGTCATTTTTTCTTAGAAAACAGTCCAACAGAATACGATACATAGGATTACCAAGTCTATGAAATGATAAAGGAATTTATGGCTTATGTTATTTCCCCACTCTAACTCAATATTAGTAAGAGTGAATCTTGCTTGCTGGTGGTAGGATACATGGTTTAGTGCGAAGAAGCAGGCCAGCATGATTGTGTAGAGTAGCGGGGGATGGATTGTCTCTGGCTACTCGATACTCTAAATGGACGGCCCTGCGCTTACCATCAGATGCAGTGTGGTCACCTTGGCCGTCCTAGGATAAAAAACTTCTACAAGTGGTATATATCCTTACAAAGTCAAGTCGAAAACTCTTTAACTCGTACTTTTTGGCGTCTCCCCTGAAGTTCGACATACAGAGGTTCTATAGTATTTAATACGGTGTGTATGACACAGGCCCGCAATTTGTTCTTGCCGGAGCCTATCCAAATGGTCGCTGGGCAGTCTACACTCGTTCCCAGCGAGTTCCACGCCCTCCGCCAGCAACTGCGCAGCTACATCCAAGACCTTCTGAACCGTTCCGGAGCTGCTGACGGCGAAAACGCATTCGAGGGCGTCGCCGATTTCGTCGTGCGGGAGAATACACCGTTTCTCAATACTATGGTGAGCGATATAATATTTATAGTCATAAATATCGTACCATACATAGTAGTTAAGGAAGTAGGTAACCCTATGGTAATGGTAATGGTTATATCGCCCACTAATAGCCAATTTCAATAAGCAATCTCAATCCGCATTTCCAGATCGAACCAGAAAATAAACCAATCAAACTATGTCATTAGTAGGTGTGGCACTCAAATTAATTCTTACTGGCTCATTGGTCGGAGGCACGTGCCCAGCAGTAGGACAATGTTTAATACAGGGCTAGTTTTATTGTATTATGAGGGGTATGTGGGTTTCCGGTTAATTCTCACTGTAGGGAATATAGCAGCGAACTGCCACTTCACATCGGTTGTTTGTAAGATAGTGGTACCACCCTTATCGAGCCGCATTTACGCTGAAGATAAAATTATATATACCGAGACTCCACTTTGCATTAATTCAAAATCAATATTTGTTATATGCTTAACGATCACACATAATATATTCCTAACTCAATAGATCAAATTTGTATCATAGGTATCAACACTACAGGGGACTACGGTACCACAACACACAGATCCACAAATATAAGTGGATCACACAAATATTTGTCTCAGTCTTGGGTATCAAAATGATTAGTTATTTAAATACAAATGAGATAAGCACTTGGTTATAATAGGGCAGTTGATTCGATTTTTTTTTATTAATTTAAACAATAAGTTACATTACCTAAAACCTATTATAGAAAGAGTTTTATGAATCCGAACAAAAATAACTAAATTAGACGCCATTCAATTCTGCTGATAGGGGTAGTTGTCAAATAACAGTACAAGGATGCATGATATGACCCGTGACGTCACGGTACTCAGAATCACCTGTAGGCTGTACTGTACCATTGTGTGCGATAGCGATATGTTTCCAATACGCAACCATTTTGGCTCATGCCTTTGAGTATTTGCTCATACCAATAATTAAAATAAATATTATGATCTCAAGCAATTTTGATTCCGTTTTTAACCGACTTCAAAAAAAGAAGGAAGAAGGTTAACTCGTCGGAATCTTTTTTTTATGTATGTTCCCCGATTACTCAAAGACGCCTGGACCGATTCGAGAAATTCTTTTTTTGTTTAAAAGGGTATACTTCCCAGGCGGTCCCATCGGCACCAAGTCAGGAGCTGATGATGGGATCTCAGAAAAATCAAGGGCAACCCTCAAATTTTATAGTGACGCATAATTTGTTTTTTGTTGAAGTCGGTGTACTTTTTATGAATTATCGCAAAAGAGCTTCTTTTGCGTATTATATTCGCTTGCACAATGCTGTACAAATTTAAAAACAACTACCCTATTGTGATAGTACGTGTTTGTCGCCAGCGTATCCTGACTCCGATAATGGCTGAGGTGGACGTGATCGGGTCTGTGCGGATGCTGATCCGCTCCCGGCTGCCGGCCATCATCGCCTCTGTAATGTCCGACTCGCCCGGGGAGTCGTTCGCGCCTCGCTTCTACGGCGTGTTCTCACGTCTCTTCACCGACATGTGCGCTCTCATCACACTGTGCTGTTGTGACGGCACTATGGGACTGCGCGTCCTCTTCAGCGCCTACATTGTAAGATTAAATAAATAATACATAAACACATACAACAGTCACACACATAATCCTGGCCTCACACTAGGTCAAACCTGTATAGTGGGTATCAAAAACTATGAAGGACTTTGGTGTCACAACAATCAGATCCGAAACAAATATCTTTCTGTCAAATAAACATTTGCCTCGGGAATCGAACCCACGGCCGGCTATGAAACGACATTTCATAGCCGGCTACTCGCCCGCTGCGCTTAATGTTATTCATTTAGCGAATTACATTATTATTGTGAAAGACGTTTTAAATATATAATTGGAACGTCTTTTGATTAAATATACACATACAAATCGATCACTTAATGCGTCAACATTATGGTAAAATAAAGAATACGCTTAGTACATTATGATGTTTTGTATGTACGTAAGCTGTCTATGAATTGCGTGTGTCAAAAAATTACACAAACTATGTTTAATGTTTTTTTGTATTTTGTTTATATTGGCTAAAAATGTTATCTATGAAGATATGTATCATGTTACACAGGATGAGATCATGCAAGATTTCGAAGAGCCAGTTCGTGACATGCTGTTGACAATCAGCGTTTGCAACTTAAATGGTGTACTGCCTAATCTGCGTGTTCACGCCAATAATATCCGCCAGTTCATGCAGTTTAGATCGAGGCCAAATCAGAACCAGCCCGCTAATAATGTAAGTACTTGTAATTGTTTTAGATCAATGTTAAATCCAGCGATCTATATGTACTACGTACTAGATGCGGCGACCAGAACAAACAATATGTTCCACAGAGTTGAGGTGTATACTCCACACCGACGTTAGTATGCTTCATGCCACCTACGAATGCACACCAGTTCATTTTAGTTATTTGTAGCGACATTCCCGAACAAATCTGCCTTAAATTGATTTACAGTGAAACTGTTAATAGTATATAAGGTAAATAACATAATTTCATAACGTTTTGAATGTAATATCAATAAATATGAATTAATTTCAATTCTGAATACGGGAAGTCAGAATCAGGGAAGAATTTCACAACAAAATTCATTATAGTTTACGGATTCTATCGCGGTTTACTTTACTTTTTTAACCCGACGTTACGAAGGCCTTACAACCTTCATGGTCACGGGGAGACTGAGTTGTATGTCGTCACGAAAGTATAGTGCAATGTTTCTACCCTCCATATAGTTGATATTTAATTTTTATTTTGTTGTAGTCCGATCTACGCAGAAAGAGCTCACAATGTCTTGAGGTCTGGCAGTTGGTCTTTTGGGTTCCGATTTAATTAAATGTATAATTGGATCCCAGGCTGGTGCTAGCTTCCAACCATCTTCTCTATTGAAATTTGGATGTTTTTTAATTTCAATAGCCTCGCGAATCATCCTAGGCAGGAATCGGTGTTCTTTGGCAAGGATTTGTGGTTTGTCAAATCGAAGATAATGCTTGGAGCCTTCCTCTGAATGTTCAGAAACTGCAGACTTCGTAGAGCGTCGGTGTTTTACGTCAATAAACCGCGATAGAATCCGTAAATTTCGTTTTATTACAATATATAATATTATATTATATAATATTCGCGTAAACATAAGAAACCAAGAAACCATTTCATTATAGTTTGTCCCGTTTTGGCGCGCGGAAAATCCCGTTCGAGAAAACGTGACGGAGTTATCAAATAGTTCTTAGTAAAATGAATAGATGGCATTTTCACAGCAAAATTCATTATACAACATGTAACATGATTAATGCACACTCTGAAAGTAGTTTGTTCAGAATAAGCTACTGAATCGATATCAACAATTTTCTAATAGACGATTTTCTTGTCCAAATATAATTAACACTCCGGTAAATAATAGTCACCCTTTAATTTAACCCTCTAAAGACAAACAAAACTGAAACATAACTTGATGCGATAAAGTTTGTTCTAAATGCAATAATAAACGAACACTTTAAAAAATCAAATAATTAAAATTACGAACTGTATGTCGAAAATTAGTACAACTAATTTCATAAAAATCTATATTTATATTCATCGC
Organism: Laothoe populi; assembly: GCA_905220505.1. NCBI lineage: Eukaryota > Metazoa > Arthropoda > Insecta > Lepidoptera > Sphingidae > Laothoe > Laothoe populi. The sequence goes on along the minus strand of HG992149.1, from coordinate 12,259,431 downwards.
AGTCTAATTTCAATATATGAATTATGATTGTAATAATACTTTTAAATTGGGGTGTTTGAGGATGTGCGTTATTCCCGTTACACGTAGTATATACACATTGCGACGATCCACTTGGTATTATCGGTCTTCATGGACATTGGAGATCACCTACCATCACGTGAGCCAATTGATGGTTCGCCGACTTGATATATATGGGGTACGTCTGTGTAGTCGGCGCCACCACAGCGGCCAGTCCCGATGGAGCTGTCACCGTCCCCGCCGGTGCGTGACGAGCCTATGCAGGCCTCGCCCCAGGCTATACACTTGGAAGCCGAGCGTGATGAGACACCGTACCAGGTGGAACTGTCTCCGGTGCTTACATCTAACCTGACCCCCATGGCGCCACATGTGGCTCTCTCCACGATGCCGTTGATGTCTACTCTGCCCAATCTGCCGATGCACACTTCCATGCCGACCCATTCTACGGCCCCAGTGCACGCTTCAACTTCGGCCAACGAGCCCGCCCATGTGCCCACCTTGCCCGCGACTCCCTCCAACTCGAGCCGGGCTATTCCAAGGTAAGTACTCCAATAATGCGCCGTCACTATTTCAATACATTACTAATATATTAGTTCCATGAAATAGCTTTGTGCACGCATAATAATTGTAGATTGCGGATATGAAACTAATCAACAGAGACAAAATCAAGCTTCTATATAACTAACCCACTGTTAATCAAAGCGTGAAAGTTTGTATCGCTTCAATTTAGTGCATTTTATAGATTTCATGTATATTTAAGCTTCACTGAATTCCATAATTTGATAAGACACTTAATCACAAGGCACTATGCTATATACGCAAAACTTGATAAATAATGCAAATCCAAGTAGGAATTGTCCTGTAGACATCTGCAAATCTGGAACTATTTAGTCCCTATTGCAAGTTAACCCATATAAGCCCGTCCAGCCCAAATGAGGACATTTGTTAATTTTCCCATGTCTTTTTCTCTCACTTACAAAAACCATAATTAAAGCCAATTTGCATATTTATGTTACCTAAGTACTCTTAGGCCGAGATCTATAAAGCAAAACGAAAAAACATAGTAGAGCCATACCTTTAAAGTATTTGTATTCATAAAATTTTAGTTTCTCTTTCGCTACTTCTACAAGTAATATTTAAAATGAGTAGTATAATATATATTCCTTTTATGAAATAATAATTATTGTGAATCGAATATTAAGTCGCCATTGTGCAAGTGATTTTGGACGGTTTATTTCGATGTTTTCTAAAAGGATACACTTTGTCACACTTAAGTCTTGTTTATAGATCTCAGCCTTAGTTGCATACTCTAATTTTGTGTATTAACTAACATAACGTGGTTTTGTTCTGCCTTTTGAGGACTTGATTAACAGACTAGAGGTCACGCCTACGGTAAGTTAGCTTCTTTATATACTTACATTATGTATGGTTTTGTTTGCATAATTTCATAGCATTGCCATATGCAATCAGATATATAATATTATTATGCCTGTAAAATTTTATACAATGTTGGGAGTGGCAATTGTCCGCAATTGTGGGCTTTCTATATTTAGTGGACATGATACTTTGTATCAACTCTGTTTATTTTATTTAAGTTTAATTTTTTATGTTGTAATTATATTTGTTTGTCATTGGGCCTAAATGGGTTTAACATACTTTACAATGAATAAATTATGGAGTTATACTGTATATTATATTTGCAGGCAAGTCAATGCTTGTTATCAGTAGTCTGAGTAATTTTAGAGTTATTATATATATTACCTAATAGTAAAGAATTTTCCAAATTATTAGAGTTTTTATTGGCACTAATATCAATATTTATCTTTCCTTTACACGTATTTTGCTTTTTATTGCAACGTCTAAGCGATTTCAGTTTCCTTTAAATTATATTATGTCTCCACAGGGCGCCCAAACCCAGTAAACCGGACACGACAACCACACCCCGGACTACGACCGAGCCTCCATCCAATTTACAACTAGTGAGTCTAATTTAATATTTTTCTCATTCTTGCAATGAAGCCGGTTAATAATCTGATGAACGTATCTTTTTAGTTTTCGAATTCTCATTTAATCACTATAGTGCGAATAGTGAATAATTAATGGTGAATGGTGATAATCCATGAATTTGCCGACTTTGTACAACCGGGTCATAGCAAAGCGTTGTAACGTATCAGTCTTTTGCTGCGTTTATACGGTGCGTGAGATTACTCTAGGTCCTTACCTTTATCCCCTTATACCTTTCATCCCTTTTGTTTAATATTATCAACGGGCTCATGTTGTTAGTATTGAAGGTAGGCAGCGGCTTTGCTGTGCCCTGGGATTGCAGAAGTCTATGCGCGGCGGTGACTACTTGCCATCAGGTGGCCCGTCTGCTCGTCTGCCTATCGAGGCACTAAAAAAAACGTATTCATGGGTGGTCCAGACCAATTAATAATATCCTTTTGACACGCGAGTAGTACCCACGCGTCATTGTCTAGTATAATATAAACACAGGTGTCGCCGATGATGATACTGCAGCACTGGGGCGAGGAGTGGGTGCCGGTGTTCACGCGCGACCAGCAAGCGCAGCGCGACGAGCCCACGGAGCCCTACAGTGACGCGTATCTCTCGGGCATGCCCTCGCGGAAACGACGATGCGTTCGACAGGCTAGACCACCCACCACGCTCGACGGATTCATGAACGGTGAGTGAAGGGTACAGGTAAGGAGAACCAGTGAGAAATAGTGGTCAGTTGTAAGCTGTAAATAACAGTTCAAAAACTCTACAATAGCGCTTTTGTAGACGCAGTTGTAGACGGCTGAAGTATGTCCAGTTAAAGAAATTATGTTTGGCGACTAGACTAAACATTCAATTTTCTCGGCTTATTAATATAGTTATTTTTAAAATATTTACTAATTATACGAAATAAAGAATATGTCGTTGTTTCCTATTTTAAAAGTGCGCCATAACAAAGCCATAAGAAAACCTTCCGTTTTCTTTTCTTGTTTATTTCTCGATGGTACTGTAATAACTTTTGGCGCTTTCTTTAAAATTTACCTTGGTGCTATTGTAGCGCCACCCTTATTTAACGCATTTTGACGGACACTTTTTTCACACAGAGATGGTTCTCCTTTACGTCTACCCTCCATAATGTTTCTGACTAGTTTATTTATAGCTCAAGGTTCATTTTCAGTGTATATTAATTTAATAAATTGCTCTTTATTACTCAACTAAAGGTAAGATGGCCGCCTTATTACTCGTGCCTAGTTTGCCATTTTTGATTGTCACTCACTTCATAACAAATAGGGCTGTTGACTTGATAGACAGTTCAAATTGGTTGATACCAAAAGATTGCCGACTTTGAGGTTTGGACGATTGCCATCTTTGGTGCTAAAGCCACTTTTGGCATAATTTTTGAAGTTTTTATGGCCGTCTTTGACTATAAAACGTTCCAATAGTCAGTTCACATTTGAATTTCCTATATTGACATATATTTTTTTAAATTTTGCCCATAAACCTACTTGGTCGACTTTGGTGTTATACGCGTCATTATGTTTGAAGTTGTTGTTTCCCCTTTACTCAGAGAGCGTTCGCGAAGCCGCCGACCGACCGACGACAATGGACAACAGCACGATCCGGACAGCGTTCCGGGAACACATGCGCAACATGGCCCGCAACCGAGCTTCTAACTCTGAAGACTACGACCCGCTGCGTTATGCATCCGCCGCAAGATTCCTGAACCCTTCACGGTGGGTAATACTGATTATAAAATAAAAAGTTATTTAATTTATATAAGGTACACCGACTTCAATAAAAAACAAATTATGCGTCCATATAAAATTTGAAGGTTGCCCTCGATTTTTCTGAGTTCAGACATCAGATCCTGACTTGGTGCCAATGGGACCACCTGGGAAGTATATCCTTTTAAACAAAAAATAATTTTTCGAATCGGGCCAGGCGTCTTCGAGTAATCGGGGAACATACATAAAAAAAAAGATTCCGACGAATTGTTAACCTCCTCCTTTTTTGAAGTCGGTTATAATATACACAGCATCAATAATAACAAACAATTTGTTTATTTTATTTATTATTATTCGGAAAATGCACTGACTGCATTTGCACGAGGTCAAAGTCATTAAACTAGGGGTACTAAATTCACACATTTCCTTTATTAATAAGTGAAAATTTTATTTAATTTGTGTAATTGCAAGCATTCATGTTTTTATTACAGATCGAGCAAACAACAACAGCCTGAAAGCAGTAGTGAGAGGAAAGACACATAAATATAGACTTTACAGTTCAAACCACCATTACTGCTTTGGTTTCGTAGTTATTAAATATTTTTAAACCTTTTGCTTTGTGTAATCAATGTGCTCATATTTAATGTTGTATTTCATTCAATGGTCGATGTTTTAGCAGTAAATAAATGTGTAGCCGTAACAATAGCCCGGCGTATTTGAAACTATTCGCAAATATTCATATAATATTAAATCAATTTATTATTTGTGTTTTCAAATAATATATCAAATTAATTATCTAATTTTGCACGTATAATATATTGTTTATGGGTTGTTTTTATATTTAATTGCAGGAATATTTCATAAAATATTCCTGCAATTAGTTTTGAGAATTTCTTATGGTTTTGATAATTACGTTTATTTCGTAATTACCGGAAACAATTATTGTATGCACGTTTAGTTTGTTATTATTATTAACTTGATGTTATTGTTAAGAAATATAATATTGAATAATCATTACGGTTAAAATTTATTTTAAACACAGCTCATTGGTTGGCGACTAAGTTCGTTCGGTTTGTTAGAGTTTCTATCTTCGATTTTGCATTAGCTTATGATTACCCTATTTTGAGTGGTAGTGGGAAATCTATGATCCTTCTGTTTACTTACATTAAAATGTAGTACTGTAGCTTTCACAAACATTGCTTAAGTTACACACTGCAACATTACTTCTACTATTATTACATACATACACTTACGCCTGTAATGCCCGAAGGGGTAGGCAGAGGTGTAACCAGTACACCCACTTTTCGCCGAATTTCGGTCCCATAATGTGATATGGGGCGAGCTTATCGCCATACCGGGCACAGATTCCAGACTCCGGGGATAATACTGAGGAATTTCTAGATAGAAAAGGCCAATATCACTTTACCCGACCCGGGATCGAACCCGAGACCTCAGCACAGCAGTCGTAACGCATGCGCAATTACAACTGCGCCACCGAGTCAGTCTACTATTATTATAGTTTTTTTTACAACATGTTTTAAAATTAACGTAAGGTCGTTTGTTAGAAATGGGCTACTAAATCGACATCAGTAATGTTAAAATAGGTTATATTTTTTCTAAATTAAATAAATAGTAAATAACAGTGACTCTTAGTAAAACAGTAAAAACAAACGAAATTGAAATAATCCAGGTGATAGGGTTGATTTTAACAATAAACGAGAAAGTTGTCAAATAAAATTAACTTTATGCTGATGGAAATAAAGGTTTTTATCGGATAATTTCAGTGTGTGTATTATTAATGTAACTTTGTGTTTAAAGAGGGGTGTTGGAGGGTATGCGTTAATCCTGTGACATGCTGTGTATTGTCCATTTTTGTTGATGACTTGTAATACTTTCACTAATTATTTTGCTGTTTCGTAAAACGCCTGGGATTTATTGAATAAAATCCAGGTGACTTTTATCAGCTTCCTGATTCTTAAAGGGCTTTTGATTAAATTCTGTAGCAATCGAAGTAAATAGTAATCAAAGGAAAAAGATCCCGTGAATACGGAAAGTGAAGCAAAACATTCCAAGATCAATTTTTACGTTGTCAAACATGTTTGAGGTTATCGTGGTAGAAAATAACTAATTAGCCAATTCTGGATTTAAACTGCGAGCAGTATACAGTTGAATCTGTCGTTTTGGCTTCGATAACACTGTAATTAACAATACTTTTAATATCCTAACATACTGATAGCACTACCCCCACAATATTCTACGCTTTTAAACTATCGTAGTTAATCCATTTTTCATCAGCTGTTAACACTCTTTTCCAAGACTAAAGCGAATTGACGTGGAACTACTCTCCATACTTAAAGTATACAAAAACCCGAATGTACTTATTTGTCAACCTATTAATTAATTAAATAGCGTTTTTACTCTATCCAACTATAAATATAATAGTATTTAACTAAAAACCAGGATGCAGTACCAAATCGGTAATAATTTTAAGATAATTATTATATTAAAAATAATTGTGTAGATTTAGAAAATATGGTCATTAGGACAGGTTACATAACTCAATGTCATCGTTTGGGCGACGTATTCAAAAAAGCTAGTATAACCCTACAATATTGAAAAGATTATTGTCGGATTTTAAGATTGAAATTTTCAATGTAATCAAGGTCTAAAATGAAATATATGGTTTCCATACACTATTATAAAAGTAAAAAAAGAGCTTCAATGTGTCAAATTCAACTTTTCAATAGAATTCAGTCATTAAATTTATGAATGTTTTCGGTGTCTATTAAAAATTATTGTGTAGTCATGATAATATTTGATATTTCAGTATATTGATAAAGTATAACAAAACATAGTTTTGTGCCATTTGGGCCGCATCCGCATACGTATATTTCTTAATATTCAGTATCAGATAATACATTATAATATACTAAACATAATATTCACGTAGTTAAGGGTCGTAGTTGTATTATATGATCAGTAGTTAGCTAACTGCTTATTACAATAAGTGTTTTAAAAAATGTTTATTTTTATTCTTTCTAGGATTAGACAACACTACAGGGGTGGGCAACCAGTTTATCGCGACTTAAAAGGCAGTCAGTCAGACGTGACAAAGCTATGAATAATACCTAGATTGTTACGAACATTACATAACCACTTACTACCAATAATTACCAATAATTCACATAACCTACCATTGATTAACTGATTATTAACCGAAGGTTATGTCTGTTCACGTTTTCGGTCTCAAAAGAAACTTTAAAACCTGATATATGCTGTTAGTAATGTTAAATTAGAACAAGATTTTTGTTAATTAAAATTAGTTAAACACTTTTAGAAGACCATGCAGAATCTGAACAGTACATAGTCGATTGCGGATTGTATTAAATTGCCCACCCCTGTTGTACAGTGTATGTTTTTATTGGTTGTACAATTTAGATATAATAACTACGTAAAAGATTACACCATAATAACTTGGAAACCACTTATCTTACGGGCGCAGGAGAATGGCATTAACATCCTCACTATTTTCCTTTCCTGCTTATCCTAGTCGCTTGCGTACTCGCTTGATAATGTTTTATTTATGTAAGTATGGTCATCGCCGGCATTTATATTAGACGAATTATGTGTACGCCCTATGACACAAAAGCCACAAAGTAACCAAAACTAATTCATAACATGGTCGAAGTCCTTTCTTTATTCTGCAATGTGATTTTGTCCAATGATACAATCATTATTTCTAATTAGTTTTTTTTACGGCAGCACTCGTCAAATACGAAGTTTTAAATGTGACGCATTTTGTTAACTTGTGCGTGCAATGATCATGACAAGCTCTAATCTAACATTTCATTATTCTGACACATTGGACCCTACTTGACTCACACAACAGTTTTGTCTATGAACTGTCTTTTACGTGGCTTATTATTTCTGTGTTGTATAGTGTATTAAACATTTGGAAAAACTACTAGCTTTTTATATACTCTATCTACTATAATTTTTATTCCTTGTATTTACAAGACAGCTAATGAATTCCTTCAAATAATATGGATAAAGAAATATTAAATTAAATTAATTATGATTCCTCGTATAATGTCATGTGTGTGGTTGAATTTGTAAAAGGGGGAAATTGGAATAAAAGCTAAATCGGGTAGTTTGTCGAAAAAGCTAACATCTGAGAGAATGAATCGAAAAAAACGACGCAAGTGAATAGTACAACTATTTTCATGGGGGTGGATTATAAAGAGTTATGTAAATAACTTTACTGTGGAATATGGTATTACAAATTTATATTCTCAGCTAATTTTAATTACTACTTATCAACTTTAAAAACTGGCTTATGTTTCAGAATATTTTTTAAATTATATTTATAACAATTTCTCGTACGTCTCATTTGAATAGGCGTTTCATTACTTTGTTTCAGGTTTTTAAATTTTACTACTATTTATTGATCTTTTTATATATCCATCAAATGAACGTAAAGTACCGTATTTAACATTGATTATATTATTAAGTATACTTACTGATTATTGCCAATGTATGGCACGATATTCATGTAGTCGTTTTAGAAGTAATAAAGAAATTAATGTCCATTGTTAGTTTTATTATTTACCCAGTTGCATACGAGCGTGTCTTTAGTATCCAATGACAAGTGACAGTAGCGCAAGTTTATAGAAAATATAGCAGACGTCGTCCTGCCCGGAAAAGTAGCGCCACCTACCGGGTCCAATTGAGAATCTAAACCATCCAGGGCGCCACCCAAACGCAAACAAAAAACATTCAAATCGGTCCAGCCGTAGAATTATATATACCTAGTCAGGTCATAAATTCTGTCACATGTTTAATATAAAATAATTGAAACAAGTTTATTCATTATGTAACCATTTATATACCAAAATGAACTTAACAAAACATAGATTCTTATGACACTAAAGTTTATTCAAAATGACCTCCGTGATTTTGAATACAGGCCTTCAATCTGCGCGGCCAGTTGTCTATCGCAGCACGAACGAGGTCCATGTCAACATCGGCGGCTGCCTTAATCAACGATGTCATGAGTGACTCCAAATTGGGATGAGGCTTTGAGCACGCCTTTTCCTCCAAGTGTTGCCATATCTTGTAATCTAACGGATTCAAATCTGGACTGGAGGAGGGCCAGTCTTCGTGCCGGATGAAGTCGATTTCACGCGCCGCCAGCCAGTCTTGTGTGCTCTTCGCTCTATGAGCTGGCGCCGAATCTTGTTGGAATACCCAGTGCCTGTTATTGAACATGGTATGAGAAACAGGTTCCACAAGGTTCGTCAGGACTGTATTTTGATACACAACTGCATTCGTTTTTACACCTTTCTCACAAAAATGTACCTCTGTTAAGCCCCAATAAGAAACTCCCAACCATACCATGAGCGAGGATGGAAAATGACCTCGTTGGACACGCGGAATACAGTTGCTCGCTTCTTCACTACTGTGTGCGTACACCTTATCATTTTGTTTGTTGTAGCTCTCTTCTACGGTAAAATTTTTTTCACCTGAAAAAAGAATTTCCCGATATTTTTTTTCCGTGTACCGCTTCAACAAAGCGCGGCATCTCTTCAGTCTCAGGTCCATTAGACGAGCATTCAAACGATGTCCTGTTTTTCTTCGATATGCCCGAAGCCCTAAGTCTTCATTTAACACCCTTTTCACCTTGGTTCTGCTTAACCCCATCTGAAGGGCCAACAGTTTCTGCTTACGTTTGGGATTTCTTTGAATTCGCGCCTTCACAGCTTTTATCACTGCTGGAGTCCTAACAGACCGAGGGCGACCACTTCTTGACCTGTCATATACACTAGAGTCTTCATTGTATCGTTTGATGGTACGATAAACGAATCTTTTGGTTATATTCTAATTTTTCAGTATGTCAAAAATTTGAATTGGCGCGTAACCGCAACGATGCAACGCAATTACTGCAACACGGTCTTCTTTGGCCGTGTTCCGGTATACACTGCGCCACTGTTCAGTGCTCTCATACTGCCGCTGTATGAAATGACGTTATAAATCGGCGCCATTTTTGTACTGAAAGCCACTGGGAGCACTGGCGTTTTCGAGGTAAGGCGCTCTCAGTGCTTTGGTCACGTGATCAATAGCGTTCAGAAACAGTGTCTCCAGGTTATGTATGTGAAATTTCCCCATTTTAGGTTTAAATTTTCCGTAAAAAGATATACAGTGTAAACTCTATATAGCGACACTGAAGGGACTGTGCATTTTATGGCGTTATAGAGAGTTGTCGTTAAATGGAGAGAAGAAACATCAGAATTAGAAAAATAAAAAGTTTATTTCTGACTATTGTTAGTAGTTATGTGCATAAAAAAGAATGTTATTTGAACGCTATTGAGTATAGTCTGTTATTTTTGTCTGACGTCTTTTGCTGCACCAGTAATTTTGTTGTATTTTTTTAGTTATTTTATTAATATCTAGCAATACTGAGGCATCTTGGTTATAAAGGAAATATTTTTTCAATAATTTTGCTGCTTCCAGAGCTTCTTTAATGCTCGGCGGAAGCTCAGGCTCATCCGTCTCATCTTCTTCATCACCTTGTTCTTGATCCTCAGTTTTTCTCACTGAATCCAAAATTTCTTCGTCTGTGAGTGAAGCCGTTGTAAGCAGGCGGTCGTCCACTTCAATGTAGGTTTGAAGATTTACCGTATTTCCTGCCATGTTGAATTGTTGAATCCACTCAGTTAATGGAAGGTCGTCGTCGCTTTCAAACTCAGATTCTGTTTCCACCTCATCACTCGTAGAATTGGTACAAAGTCCAGCATGTCGAAAAGAGTGCTGTATAGTTGTGGGTGTCACTTCTTCCCAGGCTTTAGATAAAAAATTTACTGCATGCAGCATATTAACAGAAGTTTTACCCTCAGATTCGACTAGCTCCATCAATAATTTCCTTCTGTAGTGACCCTTGAGGCTTTTAATCACACTCTGGTCCATTGGCTGTAAGACACTAGTCGTATTTGGAGGAAGAAATGCCAACTCTATGTTTTGAAGGTTTGATATAAAAGGGTGGGCAGGGCAGTTGTCAACAAGAAGTAAAATTTTTCGTCCCTTTAATTCTGCATCCCACTTTCGCACTTCTTCTTCAAAAAGTTGACTGGTCATCCAAGCTAATTTATTAGCTTTATACGTCACTGGCAATTTTTTGATGTTCTTAAAACAGCGCGGATTTTTCGATTTGCCTATTATTAGTAGCTTTTTTTTCTCTGTGCCATCCATATTAGCAGCCACAAGCACCGTAATACGTTCCTTGGAAAGCTTTCCTCCCACACACTTTTCCCCTTTAAATTTCAGAGTTTTATCTGGAGTCAACTTATAGAAAATTCCTGCTTCATCAGCATTGAAAATGTCACTTGGGGCGTATTTTTCTATGAATTTTGACCACACTCTGTTAATCCAATCATGAGTCACATTTGTATCAACACTTCGTGCTTCCCCACTTATTTTACCATAGTTGATATGATGACGCTGCTTGAATTTTCCGAGCCATCCTTCTGATGCTTTGAAAGAAGTTAAACCAAGTTCAGCAGCAAAATTCTCCGCCTTAGCTTTCACGAGCGGCCCCGAGATAGGCATATTATTCTGGCGCTGTCGATGAAACCATGATAGTACAGCTTTATCCAAATCTTCGTATATAGGTTTCTTTAATTTTTTGGAAGATTTTCCCTCGCCCGCAGCGTGGAGGATTTTTTCTTTATTTTTCCATATTGTGGACACGGTAGAGCGACTAAATCCAAAGCGTTTGCCAACATCACTTATCTTCTCTCCCGTTTCTATTGCGCGTATCAGTAAAACTTTTTCGTCAATACACAGTGATTTTCTTTTAGTAGCCATGTTTACAGTTTGCAAGTTTGTGAGCAACTAAGAATATGATAAGGTATAGATAATCCATGACTCCTAGTTATGAATCATGGTCAATAACAGTCTACACGTGCAAGCAATCCCAATTTGTAAACAAAAGAATGAATTTCTTAGAAAGTTCGGTATGCATGATGCCGACAGTCGAGTTTATTGCGGGCTAGGATAATAAAGCGACAATAGATCGTACACAGCTGCGCAGTTTTTACTAATTTTAGCAACTTAATTGTTGTCGTTATTGAGAGTGGGTGTAATGCTATATAGAGTGAAACATTGTATGAAAAACAAGCTAAACCAACCAAAGCCAATTGATTTCGACGCTTAAGAGAGTTTGTCGTTAAATAGAGTGACGTTACATGGAGTTTACACTGTATTTCCGAATTTTTTCCCCACAATATTTTTCCTTTTTATCTCAATGTTACCACAGGAATATCGGAATAAAAAGAAGCCTATTTTACTTCCAGTAACCCACTTTTTTGTTTTATATCACGATGATGGCAAACGAGCTTGCGGCCCGCCTTATGGTAAGTGGTTACCGTAGCCTATGGACGCTTGCAACACTAGGAGCATCACATGCGTCATGCGCGTTCCCGACCCTTCAAAAACCTATTTACTCCCTTCTTGAAGGACTGTAGTCCCCTTGGACATCTCGGCAGGGAGCTCATTCCACATTCATTTCATACTAGTGAAAGTTCCATCAAAATCGATCCAGCCGTTTGGGAGATTATTTGGAACAGACAGCCAAAAAATATTTTGCTATAGGTATTAGTTATGCTCTCATATAAATTTTTAAATTGTAAGTGGTCATTTTGATATTACAAACAGACGCTTCAACATTATTTATTTGTATTGATTTGACATCTACTAAAAATAAAACACAGTTTTCATCTATTTACTTTGTTCAAAATTACATACATTCCACTATCTAACACTTCCCTCTGATTGGTACACAAGATGAGATGTTTGACTCGCCATTGGCGTGTGGCAGCGGCACGACCGCGACGCGCTGCAGCGGGCAGGTTATCGAAAGAATACTGTTGGCAGCATTGTATTGTTTTACGCCTGCCGTTTTAATTACGACACAAAGAACAAATCTTAGATTTATTTTATTAAATAGACACAGAACTAGTTCTCCCCAAACTTTCGCCAAAATAAAGAAGGCCGCAAAACGGCCAACCATCGCACCCTAACTATAGACCATCGACAGAAAAAACCGAATGTACACTGGCTGGTCCCGGAACGCAACGCACTTGCGTGTGCCACTATGGCGGGTTTTACACCCTGTACGGTGGTTGCTATCCGGGTGGATATGAATATCCTAACACCGCAAACATAATTGTTGGTTGGCCTTTACTGTCTTAGTGAAACAAATGTATGATTTTGTTTAATTTATGAGTTAAGGTTTATTTTATATACTTTCGCTTCCTATTTACTTTCAGGCGACTAAATAATTATCTTCTCCAATTTTAAAGAAAATTGAAAAATGCACCTATTACCGGTAAAATAAATTAATACGGTATTTTTTTACCGGTAAATAAAATCTACGGTAATTGCAAGCCCTAGAATATAACGATATCTTAATTGTCGTAATGCATCCAGGCGTTTAGAAGATCCGAGGCAATAAAGAAATTTACAAACATACATACAAGATACTCGCGAAAAACATAAACCTTCCTTGGCAGTCGGGTAAAAAGGGCGGGAGGCGCCAGCCAGTCATCAAACTCGGCGCCCCCTCGATTGGTGGCGAGCGGAATCGGTTTGTTCCCGACCCCATAGACCATAGCAGCTATCACCACGCCAGCTACTACCACCAGAAATGTCTCCATTGATAGATTTTGACATGGCAGACTCCTCCCTTCTAGTTGCTTAAGCCCTAGGAAATGTATCGATACTTTCTATTCGATATCGTGTCCCTACAGTTCGGGGATATATATAAGTATATACAATACATACGCCTGTAGGCGTATGTATTGTATATACTTAGTAAAAAAAAACAATATTTTGTTAGTGGAAATTTTGGTGGTTATGTGTATATGGTACTGTATTATATGACAATTTTTGTTAGTGGTTTTCTGGTGGTTAAGTAGTTGCATCTGGGGAGAACTAGTTTAGTTGTTGGCAACACTGAAGAGCAGTATACAGTGCTTCCAGTGTTTTTCGGAACACAGCCTTTAAGTGTCCACTCCATATTTAAAAATGAGTAAAATTCTAAAAAGTATACATTTTTATTTTCATGAACAATTTGAAATTCGAATTCAATAAACTTTTTTTGTGGCCAGCATTCTAAAATAAAAGTTTTTACTGTGTGACAATACTTATGACCTGACTGTGTATATAACGATTAGTCAAATTACTCATTTGACAGTGTTTATGATGAATATTCAGTATAGAATATTCAATAATGTGTGTGTGATTTGTGTGAATATATATACATATTTTTTTTACACTCAACAGTCACACATAGTTCTGACCCCACACTAGGTAAAAACCTGTATCGTGGGTATCAAGAACTACGAGGGAATACGGTCCCATAACACCCAGACCCGAAACAAATATCTGTCTGTCACACAAACATTTGACTCGGTGCGGGAATCGAACCCATGGCCTCTGGTTTCACAACCGGCTGCTCGCCCGCTCGAAGTTTCATTACCTCTTCTACAAAGTTAAAGAATTCAGTTGCAGGACAAAGTACTATTTATAAATGCCCAGTCCGGACATTTTTTGAATGCATTATTAAAGATCTACCGAGGAGAGTTTATTAACCGACTTCAAAAAAGGAGGAGGTTAACAATTCGTAGGAATCTTTTTTTTATGTATGTTACCCCATTACTCGAAGACGCCTGGACCGATTCGAGAAATTCTTTTTTTGTTTAAAAGGGTATACTTCCCATGTGGTCCCATTGGCACCAAGTCAGGATCTGATGATGGAATCACAGAAAAATCAAGGGAAACCCTCAAATTTTATTGTGACGCATAATTTGTTTTGTATTGAAGTCGGTGTACTTTTTATGAATAAAAAAACTTTTACTTATTTTATAATAGAGTGTACAGTATCTACTAAAGATTTTGCTAGTGCTAAAAACGATTTCCCGAAGCCACTGGCTTACGTAAAGATACAAGTATTGCTTCCAAGCGTTTGAAACTCATCTCTCTTTTAGAGATGGGATATAAAAAATCTCTTTCGGTATAAAGAAATTTCATGCCATCTGTTGGCAGCATTTGCAATCACTTAAGTGTATAACAAGTTTTGTGAAGTAATATCAGAAGATGTCATATAAGCCTGAATTTCACAGACAATAAAACCTTTCAATAAAAGTAGGTATAACACAATATTCCTAGTTTTATTATTAGTATATTTTTTATTTTAGATATTTTTTTTCCAAAACGGAGTACGCTTAATCTCTAAACGTTTTTCACTGCAAATTATAGCATGTAGAAATAAATAAAATACCAGCAAGTAAAAAGAAGTACATTGTTTTTACATTATAAATAAAAACATGTTTTGTATGTGTTATTAGAGGCGGTGCAAGTGTTTTTGCCGTTCAAATGAAATTGCAGCGTTTCTATAAAGAGTTATACTATAATAACAAGTGATACTAGCCCTGTATTTAATGGGCCTACTCTACTAATGAGAGGGGTAATGCTGTAATTCACCACCGCGCTAGCCTAATGGCTTCACACACCTTTGAAAATCATATTAGAATTCTCACCTGAAAATCTGCATAGTTTTAGTTACGATGTTTTCCTTCACCGTTAATGGAAGCAATAATTAACAATGTAAGTATACACGTAACTTTAGATAAGTCAGATGTGTATACCTTTTGGGCTTGTTTCGAACATACGACTTTCGTCTTGATGGTCCTTACCGTAACCAACTAGGCTGTTACTGCTATTAAATATTTCTACTATCTGTAGAAATTAAAGCTAGATAAGGAGTTAAGTACTATTTTTAGCTGCCTAACGTTGATTCTTCAAGTGATTTTTAAATTTATGATTGAAATAATATTGAGAATTTTAGCGTTAGGTAAATATAATGTAACACAGACGAGTAGGGACATATTTGATGATATATATTATTAAAAATAAAACATCTGAGAGCTATTTCTACTTCGTAGGTACTCAGTTAACGACAATTTACATTATAAAAATTATATTAAAGTTCGGCTTTTTATACAATTGTTTTACAACATTATTAGGTACATAAATTCTATTGAAACAGAAAGTTTCATAAGGAAGCCATATTTTTATAGAACAACTGCGGCAGCAACTACGCAATGATTTCTTGAAATTCGACGTTATTTTTAGAACTTATGTGACGTTCAGTCTTTGAAATGAATATGAAAAAGGGATATTTGACCGCAAATTTTAGCGCTCCACAGTTTTGACCCACCTTCTTATGGATGATCGTGATTTCTTGTTTGTTTAGTGATGCATGTCCTAATATTTTAAATGCATCTGGAGCGTGGTTGTAGGATTTCATAATATATGATTATATTTGGCACACGTAAGCTTTGTACGTGTGCAAAATAAAATTCCTTACATGTCCAAGCTGACCCAGTTTCGCTCATTGCCAGAATATCATAAATTATTATTTTACTCGCTAATAACGCAGTTTCCACTTCACGGGAGCCAAATGGTCAGGGAACGTTAGTAACGCACTTTGCCACTATGTATTTATTACAATAGGGTGGTCAGGTGTAAACATTTGTTAACACATTAAAAATAAATACAAGAAATACTTCCAAAAATATCTCTAGTATACTTTGTCTACTTTAGGAATTAGTTTTTTTAATTTACCAAACTTTGTTAGTTTCCACTTTTTACCATTCAGTTATTTGGGTCCTTAGGGTAGACTGGGTACGGTTGTAACATTTTTGTGTTTATTGCCCACAGCACAACAATTACAGTTACGAGTAACGATTAAAAGTTCTGGGATGAAACCATAGTTATTTATCTCTAAAATAATATCGAAACCTGTAGCTCTGGTATAATAGTAAAGAAGTAATATGTCGTTTTAATGAGTAACGGCGATTGTTACTACCGACCCCATACCAGGGGCGGTTGTAACAGTAACGGGGGGCAGTTGTAACACTAAAAAAAAACATACATTACATATATTAAGCAGTCTTTATTCATCAAAATAGCTAAATGTACTTAAAACAAATTAATAATACGTAAGGAACTTTTGAATAGGCTTTTTAAGATAATTAGTAGCTCACCAAACTAAAATAAATGAATCAGCTCGAGATAGACTCGTAGCTTGAGCAGCGCGCACAGACAGTTCAGGATTTCTCTTCATAAATGACCGAAAGCGCTCCTCTCCAGCCATTTCATTTTCCAGCCAAGTAGGAGGGGCATTTAAATTGTATTTTTTTGTGAGTTCAAAAGCCAATTTCCTGACCTCTTTTGCGGGGAGACCGAAATATATGTCAGCACAACGTATAAGGTACTTTGATAATTCCCGCTCTTGGTCATTGTTAAAAACTCTATTATGAGCCACGTATCCCATCGTAATATTCTGAGCCTGTTGATCATCAGCTTCGGCTGCTGCATCCCTCTTTCGCTTATATCTCAAAAGAGAGACATAGCATAGTTCGTACTTTTCTGCAGCTTGTCTTAAAGAAGCCCCTAATTTCACTTCATCGTAAGCGTCTTTGTACGACTGCATATCTCTTTCACCTCTCGTAGTCTTTCTTGTACGTTTTCTGGGCATCTGAAATAAAAATATAATAAAAACAATTGTTACAACCGTCCCTATGAAAATTGTTACAATCGTCCCCACTTCTTTATTTGGGAATTAACCTGTTATAAACTCGTGGGAGTTTAACCTATACCAGAATAAATCTACTTAATACAAATTTTAATAAACGTTAATTTTATAAAGAAATTTCGAGAATTAATATTTATAATAATATTTTAGCTAAATCATAAATAAATTTGCAAATATTACTTACTTTTGGTTAAATAATCACAACACACCTCTCAGTACGCGTAGTCGCCGCGAGAAACGTGACGCAACACTGGTCACCGCGTCGAGACCCATTGCCAGTGCGCCCCACCCCATGCAACTCCTCACCTACTGTACGTTATTTCAAAAATATTCACATTGTTACTACCGTACCCTGTTACAACCGTACCCTGTCTACCCTACATAATATGGGAATGTATGTGGAATTAATCAAATATAAAAAGTATATATCAAACTAAGTTCAAAACGATATATTTTTAGGAATAGACACCTTAACCAACATCAAAGCTAATAGTGGCCTGGAGCAACTGGTTGATTCAGGAACTCGACTCGTCGGACCGCGTTATGTGTACATACGTGTGAGCATGTAGGTACCTGCTAAAAATTTCATCACTTAGCTTAATTGGATTAGATACGACTTATTCAGTCAGAAAATGCAGGCTCTTAGACACGCAGGGGCTAGGCCAAGTAATGTCAGATATAACAATAAATTAATTCCAAATTGTTGTTTGGTTTGATCATGTAATGTGTAATCGACATGTATTTAACTTAAAACATATACAGGGTGTGGCGTAATGATTGGATATTAAGGTCCCTGCGGGTAGAGGACATTGTGCCGGTTCAGATGAACATATGTTCAGTAAAGTGTCATGGTATCCGAGATATTCGACATTTTCAACATTTTTAAAATATTTCACCCTTCGTTATTCATTTCATTCATTCATTAAGATCGCAAATGAAGACGTTTATACTATCTGTTTTTTGGGTAGTATTCCTGAATAGATGAGCTATCGAATGTAAGCTATTACTTTTATAACACAAGCATAGTTTTTTTAAAACTAAGATTAAACTCAAATTTGACATTTTTTATTTATTCTTCGTCAACTTCTCCCTACTATACCGTGCTGTAAAAAATGTATGGTTGCTTGAACGCCAAGTTAATAAAAAAATTGCCTGTTTCATCGAAATTCCGAAATGGTATGGCACATGGTCCGCCACTCTCTTCAAATTAACCACTCGCGTATCGAAATATATTAAAAAGTAAGGTCCTTTTAAAATGAGCTAAGGTTTCAATTGTTACATATACATACACTGAGATGCATGCATAATTTTTCAATTTACTATAAATAAATACACATAATTAGATTTTGGTATTTCAGAACCCTTTCAGCCTTGGAGTCCCTGGGCCAGTAATCTGGGTACGGAAACCTGCTGCTGGGGAGCTCCGTCATTGAGTATTCACCATTAGATCTGGGGCCCTGAATGCCCATAGGGGAAAGACGGAACTGTCCGAGACAGTAAAAAATACTTATATAGATGATAATTATATTAACATTTTGAAACTAGCTATATTTTATCCTATTTCTAGCTTATGATAAGCTGAGTTGACGATGACTGTGTTGATAGTTTTTTAATATTACATTAATTATTTATTTTATCGGGCTCTGAATGGGCCCGTTGTCGACCAGCTTGCTTCCGTATCTTGGCTACGCTTCGTTGATCTCTTCGGGGAAACTGAGGGTTTTGTCTTTGCAATTATGGATGAGGTTGTTAAGACGAACAACTGTAGGAAATACATCCTGAAGGACGGTACGGTTGACATCTGTCGTGCATGCCACCGTCCCGGAGAGTCAATCAGGCATGTTATTTCCGGTTGTTCGTATCTTGCTAACGGCGAGTATTTGCATAGACATAACCTAGTGGCCAAGATCATACATCAGCAACTTGCTCTTCGATACCACCTTGTTATATCTGAGGTGCCATATTACCAATATGTGCCCCAACCGGTTCTCGAAAATGGCCATACAACACTGTATTGGGATCGATCTATTATCACAGACAGGACTATTGTAGCCAATAAGCCTGACATTGTGGTAATAGATCGATTAGCACGCCGGGCAATACTTGTTGACGTTACCATTCCGCATGACGATAACCTCGTTAAAGCTGAAAAAGACAAAATGTCCAAATATTTAGATCTGGCTCACGAGGTTGTTGACATGTGGAATGTTGACTCAGCTATTATTGTTCCGATAGTCGTTACTGCCATTGGGCTGATACCAAAGAGCCTCGACCAACATCTTCAGAGGCTCTCAATTGGTCGTTGGGTCAAAAGCCAGATACAGAAGGCAGTATTATTGGAAACGGCACGCATTGTGAGGAGGTTCCTCACTCTGGGGTCCTAACCGCCGGTGGCTTGGGTCCTAGGCTTAGAGTATTTAACACTGGAGACGCCATTGAGCGCTTACCCCGTATGACAAATGTAAGAGCACGGTGCTCATACACGTTCTATAAAACGAGTTGCGCTTCGTGATCCGCCACTAAAAAAATGACATCACGTGCGAATGGAGCTCCCTGAAAACGCGAGCCTGTAGCGGTATTAACATGTAAAAATAGATCTGACACATCAAACTTACAAAAATACAAAATTATTTTTCACCTGGACATATTTTTTTAAAGTAATATTATCATTAAAAGCAACAAAACATATAATCTCTAAAAATGATCATCGGGTAATAAATGTTGCCATGTTAAACTTTTAGCCACAGTAGTGCAAAATTTATTTGCATTCAATATCTTAAACGCAAGTTGTTTTTTTAATATTCATTTTTAACCCAATGTTGCCCGCGGCTCCGCCCGCGTGTAGGTCTTGGAGCATTTTAACCTTCTATATTTTGCTATCCCATAAGAAGCGTGCATTTTTTCAAGTTAAAAGTGGTCTTTGTCATTTTCTGATCCCTAAACTGCCACTATGCAAAAAATCATGTCGATTCTTTGCTCTGTGAAAAACTAAACTATCCCATGGGAACTGTACATTTCTCCGGGATAAAAAGTAGCCTATGTGCTTTTCCAGACTATAATCTATCTCTGTGCCAAATTTTCAGTAGATCCGTCCAGCCGTTGTAGCGTGATTGGATATCAAACAACCATGCATCCATCCAAACATACGCATCTATAATATTAGTAGGATGACTTTATTTATGCTTCTTAATTTATAATTTAAAAATATTAGGAGAGTTGACATATCGACTAAGTTTACAATTTCATAAACTTTATGCCAGTGTAGCATTTTGGGTGGTTTATGTGGTAACACTGTCGTTTATGCAAGACTCAAACAGTGTTGCAGATAAACTTATAAAGGTTATCGATAAAATTACTAATCCATCTGGACTGTCTTCTAAACACATACTTTTAATGTAAATAGTTCTAACACACTAGGAATGTCACAAAATATGACAAAACCAGAATAAAGTTTTTGTAAAAAAAATGTGATCCTAAAATTGTATCCGGTATATTTAAAAAATATTTAGGTATGAATTTTGGCGCCATTCATTTATTACGTAAGATGATGTAGGGGGGGAGTCGATCATGTCTTATTTTTTCTTACAAGGGGTGGAGGGAGTCTTAATAGTTCATACGTAAGATCACACAAATGCGCAAAGTTAGGACTATACTTTGAAAAAACGCGGGCCATGCCTATAATTTTAAAAACAAGAAACTTAGATTTTTAAATATTTTTTTGTTAACCGGTATGTCTTGCCTTTTCACCCGGTTCCGGCTTGACGTCGACTTTTGGGACACCCTGTATTCATGTCGAGATCTCAAGCCCTTTTTAAATGCTCTTCATAATAGATAGCCGTTAGCCGGCTACCACACCAAAACAGGCGATAATCGCTCTCAATGACATACAATAATTTCATTCACAGCATTTGCTAATCGCATTCGTTACCAGTAACACTGTATTTCTTGGCTCCGCTTATTTAATTTGAAATTTTATGGAATAACAGAACACTCCATTTTCTTACAAACTATATACCATTGGAAAGGTCGTGTTGTGTACTTTCCGGTGGTATATTTGCTGAGGTATAATCGGAATACCTCAAAACGAGTGAGTAATCAACATTTTAAAATAATTTGCAACGGCCGTCATTGTTGTGTTGCATGTGCTGACATACCTGAAAAACGCTACTCTACAATTAGTGTTGACCAAAAAAAATGGAAGTGTCACGGATGATGTGCAAAGCAACCAAAAACTGATAACAGTAATACACCTTTACGTCCCATTGACTCACCCGGGAAGTCGAGGAACAATAATGACTCGCTACCTTTTAATGACAATATTACGCATCGAAAAAAGCCACTATTGATACTAGCGCAATTAGTGGAAGTTCCGGCTTAAACTCTTCCGCGTCAGTTATTACAAAGAAAGACGCTAGGGAAATAATAAGAGAAGAATTCAATGTCATGAAATTGGCTTTAGCACAGGAGCTTAACCAAACACTTAAGCAGATGGTGAGAACCGAATTTCAATCTCGAAAATCAATTCATAAAACAGGAAATAACTGCTTTGGATATAATGTTTGTTTCTGAATGAAAATTATGAAACCACCAAATCCGCCATCGCCAAATACCAAGACACACTGGGAGAGCTAAAGAAATAGAACGTTCAGTTAACATATACATTACAGGATCTGCAAATCAGGCTTCAGGTTGCTGAGCAGCATAACCGTTCTAACAATCTTGAGATAGAGTGTGTCCCCGAGCACAAACAGTAAAACTTGCTATCTATAATTACTCAGCTGTCTAAGGTATCCTGCAACTTGAAAGAATCCGACATTCATCATTGCACTCGTGTGGTAAAAAGTAACAGAGATGACAAGAGACCTCGCTCAATCATTGTTAAATTGGCTACCTCTAGGCTTCGGGATACATTTTAGCGAAAACAATAAATTTTAATAAGGCAAATCCAAACGACAAGCTCAGTACTGCTCACATAGGCATTGGAGGTAATAAATCGCCGCTTTACATTGTTGAGCACCTTTCACCTAAAAACAAATTACACGCAGCGGCTCGCCAGATCGTCAAAGAAAAAGAGTACAAATTCGTGTAGGTTAAGCAAGGTCGTGTTTTCATTAGAAAAACAGAAGAAGACGAGTTTACTTATATAAGAAACCAAGAGACCAGAACCGACCTAAAACAATTCTCTGCCATATCCATACTAGCTGTTGCTCGCGGCTCCGCCCCCGTGGAGTTTATTTTCGGGAGCAGAAGTATCAATGCAAGGAGTTGTCTTCTGCACTGAGACACATATAGCGATCGTCCTGAATCTCAGGTGTTGTGATTGTCTAGATGGCTAGACAGGCACAACTCCTAATTTAAACTTCTAGCACTCCTAATAATACCCCGGGATCACTCCGTAAGTGTCGAAGAAGGCCACCGCGGGGTTTAAGCTGGTAGTGTCCGGTTGGGTGTACATAAGTAGTAGGGACTCGGCCCAGCCGCAGCCCGGATAGCCATCATCCGGGCGAGGGGGTGCTGTGTCGCAAGACCGGCTAGTCCAGCATAACCTTTTTATTCTCATTCCGCTTCCCCGCAGTAATAAAATGCTTTCCCCGCGAGAAAAAAAAGTGTTGTGCCTGAAGCTTGAGATTACATTTAAAGAATACCTCATAAGTTAACTCCTCACTTCGCCCTTTAAGGGATGATTAGGTAAAAACGTTGAAATATGTATTTCTTTATTTTTTACCTAAAGCCTAAATATGAATTTTCAGATCCCTAAGTTGAAGTATTACGGATTGCCCATACAAACTTTTAACCTCTATTTCACCCCTTTCAAGATATTTTTTTGAGACAAAAGATACCCTATGTCCTTCCCTAGGATATAATCTATCCCTCTACTGAATTTCATTAGGATTTGTTCACCCGTTTAGTCATGAAAAGGTAAGAGACAGACATACAAACAACAATATTAATTTTGTTGCGGAGATATTTTAAAACTGTAATATCTCCTAAGATATTCATTGAAATCAAATGACGTAAAGGGCAACTTTGTTCAAAATTAAATACTTGTGATGAATAAAGTATTTATTTGGATAAGGATTAATACCATGTTTATAAAAACCCCTTTCCAAATAATACATTGTTTCAGAACAAATTCGATAACCATTTAAAAGGTTATAGTGAGCCAACCGAAATAGATAGACATATGCTATCGCGGACTTTTTTTAGAACTTTTTAAGAGGAACAATTTCGTCATACATGATTGTTATGTAACTTTAACCGTTAACGCAACGGAAGCTCTCAAAAGGAATCAATTTTCCCTGTTTTTGCAACATTTTTCATTGCTGCTCCGCTCCTATTGGTGATAGCGTGATGTTATATACCCTATAGCGCTCCTCGATAAATGGGCTATCCAAAACTAAAAGATTTTTTCAATTCGAACGAGTAGTTCCTGAGATAAGCCAGTTCAAATAAACAAACAAACTCTTCAGCTTTATATAATAGTATAGATTAAATAAATGAAAGGCGTATTATTTTAAAAAAAATCTAAAAAATAAAGATTTTATTTTTGCTTATTTGGCTTGTATTTTTCTCAGTACTCATTACCTTTATTATCTTTACAGTATTTCGATTAAATTGGAAATATTAATTTACACTATTTTTAACTATACCTCTCTACTTCCGTCCCTTTTCACGAAATCACACCCAGAGATTGCAAGAAAGCGATAGAAAAGATGATACACATAAAAAAATATTATAAAACATTTAATAAATTATAATTGCTTTATTTTATCTATCGATAGATAAGGACAACGCTATCCATACCTCGTGTCGACATTGCTACGCTCGACTGTTTTTACACAGTTGTCAATATATGACACTGTCAGGTCATAAGTATTGTCACACAGTAAAAACTTTTATTTTAGAATGCTGGCCACAAAAAAGTTTATTGAATTCGAATTTCAAATTGTTCATGAAAATAAAAATGTATACTTTTTAGAATTTTACTCATTTTTAAATATGGAGTGGACGCTTAAAGAAGACCGTGTTGCAGTAATTGCGCTGCATCGTTGCGGTTACGCGCCAATTCAAATTTTTGACATACTGAAAAATTTGAATATAACCAAAAGATTCGTTTATCGTACCATCAAACGATGCAATGAAGACTCTAGTGTAGATGACAGGTCAAGAAGTGGTCGCCCTCGGTCTGTTAGGACTCCAGCAGTGATAAAAGCTGTGAAGGCGCGAATTCAAAGAAATCCCAAACGTAAGCAGAAACTGTTGGCCCTTCAGATGGGGTTAAGCAGAAAAGGTGAAAAGGGTGTTAAATGAAGACTTTGGGCTTCGGGCATATCGATGAAAAACAGGACATCGTTTGAATGCTCGTCTAATGGACCTGAGACTGAAAAGATGCCGCGCTTTGTTGAAGCGGTACGCGGGAAAAAAAATCGGGAAATTCTTTTTTCAGATGAAAAAATTTTTACCGTAGAAGAGAGCTACAACAAACAAAATGATAAGGTGTACGCACACAGTAGTGAAGAAGCGAGCAACCGTATTCCGCGTGTCCAACGAGGTCATTTTCCATCCTCGCTCATGGTATGGTTGGGAGTTTCTTATTAGGGCTTAACAGAGGTACATTTTTGTGAGAAAGGTGTAAAAACGAATGCAGTTGTGTATCAAAATACAGTCCTGACGAACCTTGTGGAACCTCTTTCTCATACCATGTTCAATAATAGGCACTGGGTATTCCAACAAGATTTGGCGCCAGCTCATAGAGCGAAGAGCACACAAGACTGGCTGGCGGCGCGTGAAATCGACTTCATCCGGCACGAAGACTGGCCCTCCTCCAGTCCAGATTTGAATCCGTTAGATTACAAGATATGGCAACACTTGGAGGAAAAGGCGTGCTCAAAGCCTCATCCCAATTTGGAGTCACTCAAGACATCCTTGATTAAGGCAGCCGCCGATATTGACATGGACCTCGTTCGTGCTGCGATAGACAACTGGGCGCGCAGATTGAAGGCCTGTATTCAAAATCACGGAGGTCATTTTGAATAAACTTTAGTGTCATAAGAATCTATGTTTTGTTAAGTTCATTTTGGTATATAAATGGTTACATAATGAATAAACTTGTTTCAATTATTTTATATTAAACATGTGACAGAATTTATGACCTGACTAGGTATATTTCACAACAAGATAAATTTGTAACTGTGTGCGTAAATTTGCCAGTGTTGTATGAAATGGTGTAGTGTGCGTGTGTAACGACGTGATTACATTTTGCATTTGTGTGCACATGTTTATTTGTAGTTGTACGAAGCCCCCCACCGACATTGCTGAATTTTTTGTTCAAGATTCGAGCGCAATGCCGTCTCCTTTTGGTTGCCTACTCTAAGGTCCTAGGCCTCGCCATCGGAGGGTGCACATTTTTATATTTTTAAATGTATTTTTATATAATTTATATTTAAAAATGAAAAAAAAACCTTTTAAATAAAGAGTACTGTACATATAATTATTACATTTTATATAATGAGCTTGGTCGAAAGTCATCTACGTCGCCCCGAGTTTCATAAAAACTTAATATCACTTAATTATTTTGTGTTATTGAGTACCTACCTATTGAATTGGCTTGTTTTATTTGATAGCTCATCAACGATTCAGTTAAGTTATGATTTTGAGGTAGGTAATTAGAAATCGATCAGTCAATCTAGGTAGGTACCTACGGGCGGGGTGATTGTTTTCAGATTTGATCTTCTGAAAATAATACTTTAAAGTAATCTTATTTGACCGTAAATTATATACCTATATCTGGGCGGAAATTATCTTCTGCCACATTTTGCCCATTAGAAATTAATATCTGACTTAGGGAAGGAAGGAAATTATCTACATTATAGTCGAGGAATAAAAAATGGCCGTTCTGGGAGATGATGTATGGATTCATATCGTGCGTCATTTTCTGTTATTTGTGTTCTAACTAACTTAATTTTGAGTAGACGAATATAATATTCTATTGACTGTTGAGACAGTAGGTATCTTAATGAAATCATGTTTATCATATATTTTTACATATATGATACCCCTCTCATTAGTAGAGGAGGCCCATGCCCAGCAGTGGGACAATGTTTAATACAGGGCTAGTATTATTATTACATATTTTTAAAGTTATTGGGTCAGCAGACTTTAGACAGAGTTAGTAAATACAAAGGTCGAAGATATCATAAATGAAACAAATAATTGAGTATTAATTTATTTATTGATTTTTCTACACGAGCCACGTATACATTATAATGACAAAGATAACGTAATGTATTAGATATATATCTTGTATGAGTAAAATAGCCTATACAATATCATATTTCTGTTTACTTATTAATGTGAAGATACAGGCTAGCACACTTCTACACTAGCGCATAGTAAGTTTCTGGCCGTTTTAAAATATATATTATAATATAAATAAAAAGTATTTAAGTCGCATCAAAATTTATTTACGACGCGTTTGGTTTTATTCTATTTCTTATATAATAAACATATGAAATGGCGCTGTGAAATGAGACAATGAAATAAAGTAAATATTCATATTTAATTTTATAAAAATAATACCTTTATAAACACACTGCGCTCAACTTTTAGTTAAATGCTATTGTAACAGAGTGGAATTTAAATCAATGTTATAATGTACATTTATTATAGTAAACATAGTTTGGTGATAATTTAATATATCCAGTAAATTAGTATTCGATACGATAACAGTCACTTTCACATGCATTTCTCGATAGTGATAAATGTAACACTGCATAATGCAATACTTATAATAACTAAAGTTAAACATCGAGGGGCACAGATTTGACACAGAGATCGAGAGCTAAACGACAGTAGAGTTTAAGGGGAATATTAATGTGATATGTTGAAGAATTTCTAGTTCTTCTTAAGTATTAGTCAATACTTTAAAATTGTATATAATATTAATTCTCCAAGTAATAAGAAGGAAGAATTCAATGATCTATGCATTAAACTGGAATAGAAAAAAGTTGTAATTTATACTCTTTTAAATTTTAACCAGATAAGCTCAACTGTGATTACATTATATATATTAATCTTATAGTTAATGAAGAACGACAATCGCGCGTGGCGACGAATACAAAGGAGCATACAAAAGTATTGTCGAACATTTTTATTCTTTAGAAAAGAGAGCACTCGAGATTAAGGAAGTCTATACAGAGAGACAGATCACAAGATAGCACAACATTACGATAAAAATATTTTTTTTTATATAAACTATTAATTACTCATTATACTTATCTATGTAGGTATATATTAATAATCACATCCATTATCTTAAAAAGTGAAATTTATGTTGGTGAAGATAGGGCACACATAATACTTATCACATACTGTAACGCTGAGCAAACACCACAACCCTCACATGATTAAACTTAATAAACTCTTGGTTCACTTCTGCAACGTATTCTGTCGAACAGATATAATGTTCGATATAATTTTATAATACACATTAATGTGCATATAAACTGCCGAGTAAGTACAGCTGCACGATTACAAATTATTTACGAGTTAAGATTATTAATAGCTTGGAGAAAAGCGTGTGTAGCTCTCATTATGTATATCACAATATGCAAACATATTTTTTACATTATCTAGTTACATTTCTTACATATATTATGTATTATAATAGCTAAGTACTCGTTAAAAGTGCATTCTGTTATTGAGATTTTAAGTGTAGAAGAGACGTTAAACTCTTGCAATATATTTGTGCATCAAAAAATAAATCTTTTGATTTAAAGCTATCAAATTGCATTAGTAATATATATATTATCGTGGGCTGGCATGGTGTTTGGAAACTGGGTAAACTATTCATTAATGTTTCAAAGTATATAAGATATACTAGTTGATATAATATGAGAGATATAAATAGTGAAGGCAATGTTTACGAAGAGTTGTTCACAACACCAATATAATAATTCTATTTAATATAATAATAAATAGTAATATATAGATAATATTTTTATTAGACATATCAGGCTATATTTTGCTTACTATCTACTTCTCACTTTCTGGACATTCTTATAAGTTACCTAATAAATATAATGTAGTTTTTTAAAGTTTGTGAAGAAAATACGCTTTGCTCATTAAGATATTTAACAAAATATATTTTATATAAGAATGTCATATCTGTACCGTTAACTAGAATAAATATTTAAAATTTTCAACATAATCGGAAATGTATTGCTTTTGTGATCAAAATTCGTTAGTTGTCAATGAAATTTTATTCATTTCTTTTTATTCCCTATTTTAAAATTATAGCAGTATATTTTCCGGAATGTGATTGTTTGTTTTCGAATGACTGCTACACAGCAACATACTTTAAGGAGATATGTATATTCCTATAGTTAATGTGTTGATAGATCTAAGTATTTGTATATATAAAAGAAGAAACTGACTGACTGACTGATCGATCAACGCACAGCCTAAACGGCTGGGGTTAGAGACTTGAAATTTTGACAGTAGGTACCTTTTATGATGTAGGCATCCACTAAGGATGGGTTTATGGAAATACCACTCCTAAGGGGGTAAAATAGGGGATGATAGTTTGTATGAAAATCCGTCATTTTTGAAGTTAAGTTTATGAAAATTAGTATTTGGCCTTATAGTTAAAAATAAAAAATATATATTTCAGGATTTTTGGAAATTTCACCCCTAAGGGGGTAAAATAGGGGCAGAAAGTTTCTATGAAAATCCGTCATTTTTGTAGTTAAACGCATGAAATTTGGTATTTGGACTTTTAGTTAAAAATAAAAAATATGTATTTCAGGATTTTTGGAAATTCCATCCCTAAGGGAGTAAAATAGGGGAAGAAAGTTTGTATAAAAATCTGTCATTTTCCAGATAAACGCATGAAAATTGGTATTTGGCATCTCAGTTAAAAATTTGGAAATTCCACCCCAAAGGGGATAAAATAGAGATGAGAGTTTATATGAATTCTTTTATCGGGGGTTTATCAATACTAATCTCGCTACAACGGCTCGACGGATCTGGTTAAAATTTGGCACAGAGATAGATTATAGTCTGCAATAGCACATAGGCTACTTTAATCCCGGAAAATTGTACGGTTCCCGTGGGAGAGATGTGTTTGTTTGTGTTGGTTTTACACAGAGCAAGGGATCCATACGCACGGTTCCTAAGAGATAGCATAATGCAGGAAGATGTAATAGCTTAAGAGGTGTCCATGGATAATACTATTCAAGTATGTTTGAATTTTTATTTAGGTCGAAGGTCATTGGCACGGCCACGATTACAAGCAGACTGACGCTTGCGGCACGTAAAATGTCATATATTGTATAGGGTGATTTTGTGGCATAGACGCATCAGCGCACGATACTGGTTAATCCCCTACAAAGAATTTGTCGTGTAACGCCGTTTCAATCAGGACGTGCCATTTGTCGTTAGTGACACTAACCCGTTACGGTTTTTCGCAGTGTAGATTTGGCGCTCGCTACACTGTGTAACTGTGTGTGTTGTGATAAATAACTTAGGTGACAAATTGTAATTTTTATAATATACATTAATTGATGGCTATAGCATTTATAATCACAAATTAAAAATAAGTTTACTCCCACCGAATGGATGTGTGACTGTGTGACGAACGGATTATTTTACTTAGATATGATAAAATTAGTTACGTTACGGACAGTTAATGTTGATTTTAGTGATATCGATTTATAGTATTCACAATGCCAAATATGACAAACAAAATGTTCTACACTTTAAGGCTCATTTCCATTCAAATGGCTAAGTTTGTGACTACAGCTTAACATGATTCAGAAGTAATATATGTATTGGATAGATTTCCAATTG
Organism: Laothoe populi; assembly: GCA_905220505.1. Classification (NCBI taxonomy): domain Eukaryota; kingdom Metazoa; phylum Arthropoda; class Insecta; order Lepidoptera; family Sphingidae; genus Laothoe; species Laothoe populi. The sequence continues at coordinate 12,229,191 of HG992149.1, read as the reverse complement.
AGACTTTTAATTTATTCGTGTACAATTAAGTTTGTAACTTAATGCCGTGGTTTTCATATTTATATTTGTGTAAACTGTCAATTCCGTTCGCTGTGTATAGGTTGCAAAATAATAAATAAAGTATCATACGTAGATATGTATCTACATATAATGATTGCTATCTCGCAGTCATCTCATCTTATCGATACGTTTTTGGGGGTCTAGAGTTGGGGTACATGTTGGCCATTTTGCGGCCTTCTGAGTACTCTGACAATAGACCCTCGACCGCTTCTTCACCTTCTTGCCCATGGCGTAGTGTGAAGGAGCAGGCCGGCATGATTGTGTTGAGTAGCGGGGGATAGATCGTCTCTCGCTACTCGATACTCTAATTGGACCGTACTGCGCTTACCATCAGGTGAAGTGCGGTCACTTTGCCGTGCTAGGATAAAAAAAAACGTATGATGTCTATACGTCCTTAGTATAGACATCATCTGCATTCAGTACTTATGTACTGCAGCACTGTTGAATCTGATTGCAATAGTGTCGTGCGGTTGTTCGTGGAAAAACGCTTTTAGTGCCTTTGTCTGATAAAATATATTATTTTCAGTATTACACTAACTGTTTTTTTTATGGAATAAAGGTTCGTTTACTCCTGTAGTTCATATTTATTCAAAATTCGTAGGTAATACTGCGTCTTACTACATCAAGCCAGTGGCCATGTTGTGAAAGCCTATATGCCGGTGTTATTGAATTAAATTAGAAGTATTTAAATATAGCAAAACCCATAGCTGTTAAACGACATAATTAGAAACTATCTAATCAATGTTTTAACTTATGAGTGTTTTAAAAGTGTAATTTAACTTTAGGTACTCATTAGTATGCCAGTTTGGATTAAACCTTATAAGTAACCAGTTCCCGTCAACAGAATTAACATAAATTTTGTTTACATGGAGCGAGTCGATAATAACGCAAATCATAATGTTTAGAAGCTGATCTGATGATGGCTACGGACGGTTAACTTCCAATTACTGAGTTTAATGATTAAAAATGTTTTTAAGTAAGGTTAAGTTTTCCACACTGATACGTCATATAATAAGTTATTTGTCAATTAATATGTCGCATGCAACATTTCCAGCAGGCATGATAAGTCAGTGCTTCTATATATGTCTTAACTTGTAGAAGAACTGATGTCAGTATGCTGTGAACTTTCAAATTTGTGAATTGTCTGTGCATTAACAGTAAATGTGCGGAACTTCAGTTATGCCTACTTTACTTTATTACTAAACATGGTTCAATTACATCATTATTTAACCGTGAATTGAAACTTCCTTTATTAATTCGTTTTTTTATTTGTCTCGATTTAAGTTAAGTAAAGGTTGAATATTTAATTCAAATCACGGTCAAATAAAAATATATTTTTAAATAAAAATAATACGGTGAGTGTTTCCAATCATTTCAAACTTGACAGATAGTAAGCATGCATGTATGCCTATGAGCTTGTTCATAAATATATGTATTTAGCAAACAGCCAAGTCCTAAAGTTCCATTAGGCCGATACACAACAACACTAATGTAACAGATGAAGTCAAGTAAGTTTATTGAAAGAGACAACTACTTGTGTTTGAGACAATACTCAATTACATGTTAGAAATGATTTTTTGTTAGTAATAAAGAAGCTCATAAATCAGTTCGGAGCAGCGTATGCGGCGACGAGGCGCGGACGGGCGGCGAGCGGGGCGCGGGGCGCGGGGCGCGGTGAAGCGCGGCCGACGCGCGTCGTCGCACGGCCCGGCGCTTGTGCCAACCCGCACTCGATTTACGCTACGCGGCTCTAATGTTAATCAAATTCTTTACGTACGCCCGGAAAACAGCTGGTACTGGAAGCAACCATAATAAAAAAAGTGATTAAAATCAAAGCGCGTGCGAGGCCGGAGATCGCGGACAGCATGACTCCGCCACGGCCGGCCGCGCGGTCCCCGCCCGCCCGCTCCACTACGCTACGCTAAGCTCTACGGCTACACACGTCTTTTCAACTTAGCTCTAACTGTTTACGCACTTACCAACGAGCAAACTATTGAGTATGCACTACAAACTTTATGTGATTTTAGACAAGCCGGAGAAGCAAATGAAACACAGGTAATAAGCCAGGACAGGGTCAGTTACGTCCTAAGGTGAACCAACATACCAAAATTATTGAATTCGTTTCCTAGATCTCGCTGCTTGTGTTTATTATTAAACACTTTAATAGACTCAACATGTAATAATTAATATTGAATTTGACAGCGGAGTGCCCAGTAATACTAGATAAAATATATTTTTTCTGTACGAAACATCAAAAAACCATGGGTTTCTCTTCATATTCTAAACACTCGTCATATTGTTTATGTTTTAAAGACCGATTTCATATATCTTTTACTAATTAACATTATAAGTACAATTTGTACTTCATATAATTATTTCAGTTACAGTAGTAGATTTATTTAGTTCTGAGTCACTACTTATATCATGTAAATGTTTAAAACTTTATTCAAAGTCAGGTACACGACTAGTCGAACTTTGTAACATGCGTATAAGGTTTTCTATTAATTTTATATATTTTTCAATTGTTATAAAATATAATAACGGTATTACGAAGGTATATTATGGAACACATAATAAATACTTGGCACAAAAATATGTCGCTATTTTACACAACAATAATGGATATTCACTACGACACATGACAAACGTGTTAGTCAGATAACACAAGGAATCAATTTCTAGTTTACTTTCTAATATACATGTATATAACATTACCATATCACAGCACCAATATACAACACCACGCTGTATACTTTCAGTTTGATAACACTCTTTACTGTTATTAATAATATTCAGTGTAAACTTTATTATTTTAATACAATATGGACATCTTTATTACATTTTCAATGTTCGGCTAATAAGTGATATGTCCACATTATACCGATTAAAGCTTACGCAGTAGTTTCTTTCCAACGATTTCAATTCTAAATTTAATGATTGTGAAATGCAAATAACGATTATAAAAAAATATTACCTTATTTCTTAAATATTTTTTTATGAATTTAACATTAATTATTTTAAAAGATTACGTTGATTTCTACATGATTACAATTCTATATGTTTGTGATGACAAACAAAATAAACAGAGTCATTTATCTAGAACACTGGCAAATAATATGAATATGGTGAATTTAAGTACAACATCAAGTTACTACTAAACATCGAGGGATCGGACGGGGATCGCTAATGGTGAGTGAGAACAAAAGCGATAATTCCCAGTAAATGTTGAGAGAGGCAGCGTCTGCAACGGTGGATGTTGAGGAGCGGCTGAGTCACGATGTCGCTCTGCAGCCGAGGCCGCCGCGTCTCCTCGAAGAACCAGCAGGGAACATAATACGATGGACGAAGAAACTGTGCCCCACCGTACCCACAATATAGCCAGAGCGTTTAACGTGTGAGCGTGATATTTAACGAGGGGCACTTCCTGACTGCCATTGCGGTCTGCTGCAGAGCGTTGTAGCCGGCGGAAGTCGCCCCTTGGAGAGCACTCCAATGATGCGGTGGTTGGGCCTGTATACGGTTAGATGAGCCGACGGGCAGATGTCTTACCATGCCGCTGCTGAGTTGTTGCAGGATACCAGAGCCCTGAGAGCCGCTGAGGCAAGCCGATGGCCGCCGAGATCTGATCGACTGCATTGATGATGTCAGCAGAAACGGCACGCTTGATGAAGTGTTAGGCATCGAACCACCCTGCACATGTATTAAACAAGTTAATGACATCAAATGGTATTCATATAAGTACGTAAAGAATAAAAAAAAACTTATTTCAAAAATCTAAGAACATATATGACAGTGTTAAAATTATTCAGGTACTGGAAGGGGTAAAGTAATATATAAATAAGCGTTAATGTTGAAGCGCGTTATATTATTTTGGTTATTTATGTAGCCATGCAATGTGCAAAGCAGTTAATAATAAATATTTCTAGGGGATGTTTTTAGTATCATGTACAGCAAATCGTTGAAATTGTCATTTTAAGGATTTACTTGTACTTCGCAGCTCAATCCGCCATGTATTAATCATATATCTCGATACTTATATTAGTTAATCTTTTATTGTATGAGCAAAATCTAACTTTGACATATGTCAGTGCTACCTAGGTTAAATACAATAATAACATGCACTACTTGTTATCGCGTGTTCATTTCTAATCGTAGCATTTAAAGCGTGTTGGGTTTATAAATTCTTTGTGATTTAGTAATAAGCAGTTAGCTACAAGTTCTACAGAGATGACTTACTTTGCCACAGAGATGTTGCCGCATAGGAATGGAATTTAAAGAATACCGTGATTTTGGAAGAATATTATTCCTGATGTTTAAATTTCAGGTCACGCTGCTCCCTTATATATTGTATTTGAAATATTAAAGGCAACATCTTAGTGTAGTTTCTATTGTAAGTTGTGAAGTTTACAGAAACAGATGTTTAGTCTCCGTTGTTCGCAATGACAGTTAAGGTACAATACTCACGATCATGCTCCGTGCAAGCTGCGTAGAAGAACAAATAGCAACAGTGAATGAGACAGCGTTATACATCAACCCTGACTAATAGCCTTATTAGTAGTGAAGAAATGGTCTCCTTACTTACATTGCTTCGGTAACATCAAACATTTACAACAAACTAAAAACTTGCCGAGCTGAGCTCCTTAAAACATTACTGACAGGTTCCTTACCGTCGCCGTTATTTATATATGCCAATTGTGTTAGGTAATATATTTATAGTTTGCAATATGTGTGTGACTATAATTGATATATGTAAAATTTTGATGTTCCTATCCGATTTGTAACACATGTAATATCAACACGGTTATTACAAGTATGCCGGAGTCAACGCAAAGGACAAGTCACGTAAGTGTCGGTGTATCCGAGTAGGAACTGCGCCGCGAGGAGAGGTCTCCCAGCCCGGCTGTAGGCGGATACATTCACCGCAATGAGGCCCACATGCATCCCACTTGATTTACAACACAATATCGGTAACAAGCATGCATCACTTCATTTTTTCTTGAATGTTATTGACGCTTTAGTCGTCTCGCAGGAATGGAAGTAGTAGCGTTGATGATGCGATGCGATGCAATGAAAGGTCTAATGAACGGAAAGAGAAAGTTCGCAACTTGGCATTATAAATGCCAACTGTTCGTGCAATTATATACGTATACATAATGATGAGAATGAGACACTATCTTTCCCAGTCAGTATGGGAAGAAGACACAACCGTAGAAGAGAACAGATTACACCAATGTTAAGCCGTTCCAAATCGACATTCAGTATAGGGATCTGGGGAATCTCGCTGCCAGGCAGGCGTACGTTGTGCACATCACTTACGACGCATTGTGACGCCGACGGTACGGACAGGCTCGAGCCTGACCCGCCTCGTCCCCTGTACTGGTAGCCCTGTCAAAATAACCACTGTCACTACCGTTTTTACCGATCATACCTTCTCCACACGTTCTACATCGGATAACCTGTTAACATTGTAATTGTCCCTCTGTTAGTATAAATAAATAAGATAGTATTTATGTCTGACTCCCTTAGGTTATAGTGTGTCAATCGTGTGAGTGCAGTAAGGTAAAAAGGCGGTAGCAGTGTCTTGACTTACAGTAGGAGGTGACAGGTTAACGGCAGATCCACGGCGTTCCTGTGGACCGATGCTCGAGTGACGGCGTGTGGGGAGACCCGAGTTACCACCCGGGGTTCCACCGGGAGAAGAGGCGCACGATGGAGCGATTCGTATTTTAGGCGTCATTAGAGTGTTATCTGACAGACGACGATTGGGAAATGCGCTCGCCACACGTAGGAAATTGTTGTCGTTATTGGTAGAATTACTAGAGCCGAAGAACCACTGTCCAATTCCTGTGCCTAAGTAATATTAGAGTATCAGTTAAGTAATTACATTAAAGAAATATTGTTAAATAGAATAATTCGTACTTTTAAATCCGCCTACGCTGCCAGTTCCACTCGGTCCACTCATTGAATTTTTGCGAGCCATATCTTCGGCACTGGACGTCTTACGTTGCTCTACACGAAGATTAGGAATGTTGAACGGCGGTGCGTTCATGTTATCAGTGCTCATCTGGTGGCGCAGTGGCCGATGTCGTTCCGGGCTCGACATGGACGAATTATCTACTTTGAGCTTAAATCGTTGATTTTTGTCGATATTGTCGAGCATGTCATACAGTATCTAAATATATTTCAAAAAATTAATATTTGATCTATTATTTAATAAACATGCTTCATTTAAAAGGCTTTATGGACCTACCTCCATAAGATTCGTGAATTGATCAACATTTAAGGCCGGGTTGACAGTTTGTGGTGCCAGTGATGGAATCATCTTCGTAGCCATCACGGTAGTTGTTAATCCAAATTTTCTTTCCGTGAGCATGGATTTGTATAACTCTGTAATTATCAGTACCTGTGGTAATTATCTCTCAAATGTGGATGAGATACAGATTTTTTTAACATATAATTCGCCTGAGCAGTAACATAAATTTTAAACAAATTCGCTAATTTCGCTGTGCCGAATATCTAAATAATAACATTTATTCACAGTCAGTGCTTTTGTTAGCGATTTCGCAAACTGAATAACGTATGCTCCATTATAAATAATAACATACTTACTGACGACTCTGTTTATTATATCAGGATCACTCATTCTCATGCTCAAGAGTGTGGGTATCACCTGCTCCAGAATATGTGTTCTTTCGAGTCTAATGAGGACTTTCTCATAGAATCCAAGAATAAGACATATTATTTTAACATCGCTTTGATTTTTTTCAAGCACTATTTTAACTCTGCCGAGGACGATGTTATGCAGGGCTTTATCTTCAATATAGTCAGAGACATTTTGAATAGCAATCAAGGAGGCTGTCTGTAATCATGAAAAAGATTAGTCAGATAAAATGCATACTCTGGATACCTAGTGAAGTGTTAAACGTATGTTATATACCTAGTCAGGTCATAAGTACTGTCACACAGTAAAAACTTTTATTTTAGAATGCTGGCCACAAAAAAGTTTATTGAATTTGAATTTCAAATTGTTCATGAAAATAAAAATGTATACTTTTTATAATTTTACTCATTTATAAATATGGAGTAGACGCTTAAAGAAGACCGTGTTGCAGTAATTGCGTTGCATCGTTGCGGTTACGCGCCAATTCAAATTTTTGACATAATGAAAAATTTGAATATAACCAAAAGATTCGTTTATCGTACCATCAAACGATACAATTAAGACTCTAGTCTAGATGACAGGTCAAGAAGTGGTCGCCCTCGGTCTGTTAGGACTCCAGCAGTGATAAAAGCTGTGAAGGCGCGAATTCAAAGAAATCCCAAACGTAAGCAGAAACTGTTGGCCCTTCAGATGGGGTTAAGCAGAACCACAGTGAAAAGGGTGTTAAATGAAGACTTAGGGCTTCGGGCATATCGAAGAAAAACAGGACCTCGTTTGAATGCTCGTCTAATGGACCTGAGACTGAAGAGATGCCGCGCTTTGTTGAAGCGGTACGCGGGAAAAAAATATCGGGAAATTCTTTTTTCAGATGAAAAAATTTTTACCGTAGAAGAGAGCTACAACAAACAAAATGATAAGGTGTACGCACACAGTAGTGAAGAAGCGAGCAACCGTATTCCGCGTGTCCAACGAGGTCATTTTCCATCCTCGCTCATGGTATGGTTGGGAGTTTCTTATTGGGGCTTAACAGAGGTACATTTTTGTGAAAAAGGTGTAAAAACGAATGCAGTTGTGTATCAAAATACAGTCCTGACGAACCTTGTGGAACCTGTTTCTCATACCATGTTCAATAACAGGCACTGGGTATTCCAACAAGATTCGGCACCAGCTCATAGAGCGAAGAGCACACAAGACTGGCTGGCGGCGCGTGAAATCGACTTCATCCGGCACGAAGACTGGCCCTCCTCCAGTCCAGATTTGAATCCGTTAGATTACAAGATATGGCAACACTTGGAGGAAAAGGCGTGCTCAAAGCCTCATCCCAATTTGGAGTCACTCAAGACATCCTTGATTAAGGCAGCCGCCGATATTGACATGGACCTCGTTCGTGCTGCGATAGACAACTGGCCGCGCAGATTGAAGGCCTGTATTCAAATTAAATCACGGAGGTCATTTTGAATAAACTTTAGTGTCATAAGAATCTATGTTTTGTTAAGTTCATTTTGGTATATAAATGGTTACATAATGAATGAACTTGTTTCAATTATTTTATATTAAACATGTGACAGAATTTATGACCTGACTAGGTATAATTATTTAAATTCAATTTATAATTTTTCAACATATTTTCAATATTTGTTAAATATTATTTTAGTATCTATTAACAACATGTATATAATGTATGTAATAAACTCACATCCTTAATTCAGTTTAATACAAATTAGGTATCGATTTTACTTTATTTCAATAGGTACCACTACCATTTCAATGGTAAGATTAAAATTGTAAAATATTACAAATTTGTCTATTACATACACTATAATTACATACGCTATGTCAAAAGTCTTAGCAATTCACTGTATACTTATACATAAGTAAGTACTTCATTTGCATTGTGCATCCAAAAAGAGACGAACCTGAATTTGGTTGGTATTGTTATCGAGCCCGCAGTAAAGCAGCGGCATAACATCATTGTTGACTTCGTGTTTCTGGCATTTTTTTAAAATAACGTGCAAATTCTCTAAAATGGTCACGGAAGCTTGGACACTTTTTGGAGAATTCATTAAATTCCTGAAAACAAACGCACTAAGACACGTACATATTTCTATCCGATTTACAAAATGATTCTTAGAACTAAAAATGAATAATGTAATGGAGTGAGTGATGAGAAGAATCCTACATAAACCAACGCTGTTGTGGTAAACAAGGGATTTATTATTGTAACACGTGTATCTTTATTCCACAAACAAGTAGTCTTCGGTAGAGAATTTCGCTTTAATTTGTTAAAAGTTATTAATAGAGAAAACTATATTCTCGTGAAAACTGTAACATTTTTCTTTTATACAATAATTATTTTTGTATTTAACTCTAAACTATAAGTGTAACTATAAGGCTTATGTGTTTGTGTAGGGCTTGTATAAGAATAGACCGATTTAGGTGTGATTTTATTAATTGTAAACTAATTTACTCGAGAGTGTCCTCCGCTAGGTAACCTTGACCTTAAGCTGTAATATCCAACTCATCGGTAATGTATAGCAGTAAATTGGTTAGGATCCCGATCTAGTAGTCCTTCGGGCGAACTGGGTCAGAAGGTCGGTGAGTCCGGCATAACCATCTCTCCTCCCCCGAGGACCAGAAGGTATCTGTAAGATGGATTTTCCCCGCGGAAAAAAAAGGTAACCTTGACCTTAAGCTGTAATATCCAACTCCTCGGTAATGTATAGCAGTGACGTATATTAATCATGTCTGTGCTCATTGAATAGATTTTGATGAGTAAATAGTTTATCTCAATGATCAACGTCTAATAATAGTGTAGGAAAGTGGCCAACAATTATTATAACTAGCAATTCTAGAATAAAATAATTAACTAAAAAGACCGGATACAAAAATAATGTGTGCAAATTAAAAAACACAATCTGATTCGTAAGAAAATTACCTTCGAAGTACTATGGTAATTAACATTTATAAAATGAAATATGTATTAAACTAATCGAGTGGTGATGTTTGGTCGCAGGGTCGCTCTGTATACCAAATGAAAAGTTAACGTTAGAGAATATAAAACTGAGTAGGCATTAGAAAAGAAGTAGGTTTGCGGACACGGTACCTAATCATAAGTCGATTATCAATTGACTGTAACATTATAATTGTTATCTATTGGCACATTTTGACTGTTTACGAGTTAGTTTTGTATGCTTTATTTGTAAAATAAAAATGTTGCTCTGGTAAATTGGTAAGGTTTTTGCCCATTATATACTTTTGTTCAATAATATATCTTTTTTTTATTTCTACCCACTTGTCTAACGTATACAGTTTTTTCAAGTGATCGTGGATGGCCAAGTCCGAAATTATGAGACATAGCGAAATGTACTTATAGGAGTCTCAGGGCCGAATTTGATGAAAACTAAAACTGAATCATCGGATTTTTGATAAATCAATATTGTATCAGGTTCATGTACGAGTAGTTTTGTGTGTAATTGTATATCTACAACTTTACTCAGAAGAATGTCATTACCCGTTCATAAAAAGACAGTCAGTTCGTATTCACTATTGTTATAGTTATTTTTAGTAGAACTATTAATTTAAGCCAACTTTATGGATAATTGGCGGTTTCCGTAGCTTAATTCATAACATTATTTTTGTGTAGTAGATTACAGCCCGGGATTTCGATACTATAGTATTAGCAACAATATCTTATAAACATTACAGGTTATTCTGACAATAGAGTTTCAATGAGTACATGCGTGATACTGGGAAATGTTCACGGCTTATGTTAATTAAATCTTACTTAAGGGTCGGTAGAACGTAGTGCGAGAATTCGTCCTGCGTAGCTTCGTTGGTGAGCCAGATAATGGGTTGCAAGACAGCAGCCAAAACTTCCGCCGTTCGAACTTCAAGTTGCAGCGCTGGCCAAACGTGTTGCCAACGTAGTTTCTAAAATTTTCGTTTCCATTTAACACTACCGACTGGTTTTGAACTATTCTAATACCTTTCATTCACAATGGACTCATATTTTATGAGCGTTACCAGAGTAACTAGCAGAGATAGAACCACCTGTATCGAACAGGTCTCAAACAGCGAAGTCTTCTCAGCGAGTAAGGTAGGGCCCTCCGCCGCCTTTAGAAGCATCTTGTTTATAGGGAAAGAGTATTTTTGTGTAATAGTTAGAGGTAGCAATATCAAGTCTTTAAGGGAATATAGAACCATTGAAATGTTATATGTACTCTATTCAAAAAGTTTTTAGTATGCACTTAAATTACATGAAAAATAACTTTAGAAACACAAAAGTTCGCAATATTTTTCGCATGAGCTGTTACGCAAGAAGCTGGAGCTGGCACATGTTTTATATGAATACTAAATTACAGATGACAACTTTCTTACTAATAGAGTTAAGAAAGTTACCTATCGATAAGACTCAAAATAATATCAATAAAATTTGTAATAATTTATATTGCTTTTAATACATTCATGTGTTTGGAGTGGATGGTATTGGAGTGCTTGGAATCTGGATATACACCAAATAAAATCAAAGTTTCACAACTCGATCTTATGTCATTGGTTTAATTGTCAGTTATACAGAGATAAAAAAATTTTGTCTGACAGTCTTCATTTAAAAGATAGCCCAAATTTTCATATCATTAGACCGGATTTATTTGGCGAATAAATTTATTATCTGAGGAACGACTTCCTCTGCTCCATCAATGCCACCTGATGCCACCGGACCGCAGTTAACTGTGTTTAGTACAATAGTATAATATTATTTGACATTAAGGTGCACATAAGTGACATTTTTATTTGATATACCTATATTGTCAATGCTCCGTTCTACTTTATTGCTTGTCAGAGTAATATATTTGTTAGAGGTCTCTGATATTAGAATATAATAATATGATATAATTCTAGCCACCACGCTGGCCAAATGCGGGTCGGTATCGGTAGATCTCACATACTTTCGAAATTCTTATAAGAATTCTCAGGTATGCAGGTTCCCTCACAATTTCCTTCACCGTTAAAGCAAGCGACAATTAAAATGAATACACACGTAACTTTAGAAAATTTAGAGGTGTATGCCATTTGGGTTGGTCTCGAAAATACGACTTTCGTCTCGACAGTCCGTACCGCAACCAACTAGGCTATCGCTGCTATTTTGTCTGAGGATTGCAAAATTGGTCCCAAGAATAAATAATATTAGCGCAAAATATGTACATTTCTATATTTTATTTTTAAAGGTGTTTTTGTGCCGGTACATTATAACTTCCATAATCTGTATATATAAAAGAAGAAACTGACTGACTGACTAACTGACTGACTGACTGATCGATCAACGCACAGCCTAAACGGCTGGGGTTAGAGACTTGAAATTTTGACAGTAGGTACCTTTTATCACGTAGGCATCCACTAAGGAAGGGTTTTTGGAAATACCACCCCTAAGGGGGTAAAATAGGGGATGAAAGTTTGTATGAAAATCCGTCATTTTTGAAGTTAAATTCATGAAAATTAGTATTTGGCATTTTAGTTAAAAATAAAAAATATATGTTTCAGGATTTTTGGAAATTCTACCCCTAAGGGGGTAAAATAGGGAATGAAAGTTTGTATGAAAATCCGTCATTTTTAAGTTAAACGCATGAATATTGGTATTTTGTATTGTATACTTTTTCTCCCAAACATGACCTCCACACGGGCGGAGCCGCGAGCAACAGCTAGTCTGTATATATAAAAGAAGAAACTGACTGACTGACTTACTGATCGATCAACGCACAGCCTAAACGGCTGGGGTTAGAGACTTGAAATTTTGACAGTAGATACCTTGTATCACGTAGGCATCCACTAAGGAAGGGTTTTTGGAAATACCACCCCTAAGGGGGTAAAATAGGGGATGAAAGTTTGTAAGAAAAACCGTCATTTTTGAAGTTACATTCATGAAAATTTGTATTTGGCCTTTTAGTTAAAAATAAAATATATATATTCCACGATTGTCGGGTATTCCACCCCTAAGGGGGTAAAATAGGAGATGAAAGTTGGTATGAAAATCCGTCATTTTGAAATGGAAATTGGTATTTTGTATTGTATACTTTTTCTCTCAAACACAACTTCCACACGGGCGGAGCCGCGAGCAACAGCTAGTTCTTCATAAAAATTTATGATTCAAACACCATATCAAAGCTTATGTTTGTCGCTATTAGTGAATAATAGATTAATGTTTTGTTATAGCTACTGCCAAAAAAGATGAAGTAACAGTGCCACCTGTTGACAGTATAATTAACTTAGTTAAAATTAATAAATATTTACATTTACTTATTTCTACTTCATTATGTTACGTCACTGACGACTATCAGTACGAAGTATGAAGTATTCGGCGGGGTAATCTAGTGTTATATAACATATAGAGTGAGTGAGAGTGGTCTTTTACTTAGGATGTTTCAAAAATCATACACCGCTGTGCCAATGTTTTAAACAAATTAAGAAATACACTCATATGAAAAAGAAAGTCGCCAAATCAAACTAAACGCCTGTAGCTATCCCTGAAGAGGTAAGTAACGCTATAATTAGGGCACAAACTATTCGCTGAGCTTCCTCGGTCTTATATTGTGCTAGGCAGCGAATTTATCATCATACCAAAACACAGTTATATTTTATAGTACATTTGAAAATCTACACAGCTGTTGATATTATGACCTAGGAATCGAACCCATGATCTCTTTTAAATACAGTGTCACGAGACCAACGAGATAATTTATTGTGGCTACAGATACAAAATAAATGGCTCTAGTTTATACCGAAGTTCACCAGTTTCCACTAATGAGGTAATTAAAAAGTTCAAAATACAACAGCAGCTGCCGGAATATACCAAGGATACCTATTTTAGCGATAAACCTACCTTTAATACGTATAGTATATATAACATAATAATTTTCTTTCCTGAAATCTGGACTTGATACAAATGCGGAGACAATTTTCTTATATAGTGACATACCTTGGGAATATACGGCAAAGCGTCAATCAGAGTGGTGCGATAAAAATTGGCTTTCTGGTTGGGATCCTTCATGGTGATCACGTCCAAAAACTGCATTGCTTGGATGGCTGCTTCGCTCTGGCATCTATTGAAATATTTCAAGTCCATAAACGATGTAGAATGTTAATGTATACTTTAAACTTATTAATTATAATATTTTTATTGTATCTTTTGTACTTTTAGACAGCATGTCCTCTTTATTTTTATGAACTTGTGCACTTAGTTTTGTTATGTAGTAAATGTTTTTTGTATTGCAAATTAGTGTTACAATTTTTTGTGAACCAATTAAAATAAATAAATAAAAATAATGTATTACACACAGTTTATTGATATTAACCACAGTATATACTCACGTCCACAATATGAAAGTAATAATGGTACCCAAGCTTTATTTGAGGACAGTGTATTTACAAAGCACAAATGAATGGAAGCCTTGCTAAATATTAATATTATTCTTCATCTAATGCTGCATATTAAGTTGGAACATTTCGGCTTAGCCACGTCACCATGCAACGACAGGACGGACGCCGACGGAATTCCGTTTTCAAATTATAGCTACACTAGCTTTTGCCCGCAGATTCGCATGCGTGATTACTTTATCGGTACCGTAAGAGACTGCACCCTACATAGTAAATAACTCGCCCAACATTTCGTCTGGATGATTTTTTATCTATGGGGCCAGAATCGGAATCAGCATCTGTGATAATCTATCTCCGTTCTGAATTTAACTCCAATATGTTAAGACATTACAGCGTACAACCCTTCGCATTATTTAATACGCTCATGAGGGAAATGCCCATAAAACGCTGCAATATGCGGTTCTTTCTAATACCTATACTATGCTCGTGAGGTAATTTTACAAAAAAGATGCTGAGTCAAGTAATTTTTTATTGAAAAAGTCTAAGTATGATTTTTATATAGCTTATTTGAAAAATGATGAATTCCAAATATAGACTTACATTATATTTTCTCTCCCTTCAGGTATTTTAAGATAAATAGTAGCTCACGTTTTTCCTCCTTCGTCCTATCAAATTTAATCAAAATCGTTCATCGTTTAATCAAATTCGGTTTCGTATTTTTAGGAAACCTTCACTTGCAAAAGGCAATATTGAATATAATTCAAACATTCAACAGTGTGACTGTTGGGTGTATTGAGTTATATTCAGTTACTATTCCTGACCCCACACAGAGTCTAACCTGTTTCGTGAGCACTACGAGAGACTACGGTCCCACAACAGCCAAACTCGAAACATATATCTGTCAGTCACTAAAACATTTGTCTCGGTGCGGGAATCGAACCCTCGGCCTCTCGTTTCACATGCGGCTACTCGTCTACCTGCGAGGCTGTCGAATTTTAAAGTACTAATAGATTTATGAGAAATCTAAATAAATAAAAATAGTATATATAGTAAAAGACGCTTACTTAAAGTACTTGATTAGGGGCAGCAATTGGGTGCTAGGCCGAGGATGAGGGTCGCGCGACAACAGTCTTTGCACTGCCTCCTGCAGAGCGCACGGCAAGCGCGGTAATACAGCGTTTACTTGCTGATCCAACTGCAAATTATCAATTTATATCAAACATACATATACACTCACGCCTGTAATCCCCGAAGGGTAGGCAGAGGTGTAACCAGTACACCCTTTTTGTCGATTGTTTTACAGTCCCATAATGTGATAGGGGGCGAGCCTATCGCCCATATTGCCTATGCCGGGCACAATTCCATACTCCGGGCTGATACTGAGTATTTCTAAATAGAAAAACCCAATATCACTTTACCCGACCCGGGGATCGAACCCGAGTTCATTGGTTCCTATTTATTTATAATATCGCAATATGACTGTAACTAATTAATATCTATGTCGATTATAATCCTTGCGATTCTATAAGTAAAAAGTATGATAGTTATTTATATGTTATTCCAAATATTTCATGAAAATGTGTAGCGTTGCCATTTGAAAATAAACATCAGATAAGCATTTGTGCTCTCGGATGAAAAGAAAATAATACTGTTTAGTATTGTTGTTCTTGTTTGTGAAAACACTGCAGCTCGTTAGCATGTTTAAGCTCAATTATTTACAAACAATGCGCTGTTTATTGATCTTCTTATATTTTTTTATGCTCACCTGTGTGTTATAGGAATATATTAGTAACGTATTTACATACATATAATACTTATTTGTTTTTGCTGTGACATTTCATATTTTGATATACGAGTGTATGATGGAATTAGGAACATGTTTTTAAAGGATTTATTTCATTAAAATATGTTTATATATATTTTTTAGATAAATAAAATTTTCAGCACTTACGAATTCAATTTGCTTCATGTATAACATGGGGTTGTTGTTGGCTTGTATGAGTGGCTTCCCAAAGTTGAATATGGCACAGATCACAAGTCCCAAGGAGAACATGTCAGACAGTATGTTGCAATGACCGTTGGCTTGTACTTCCGGGGCTACAACCAAAATAAATAAATGTACTCATGCATCTTTATATAAACGTTATGAACATGGAGCGTAAGAGCAGTCATTATTTTATCTCCCTCCGTCGTCGCCCTAAACATGTTTTGGGAGATCCAAACGATCCCATCACGGTCGCTGTTGAGGCAGCACTGTCCCTGCCCAATCGCAATCATAATCATACTCTGAATGCACGTCGACGTAGGACTCGCCGGCGAGTCCAAGGAGCCCGGCCGAGGCTCAGATCTTCGATACAATAGTATATCGAGACGGCCCTAAACCTATTCCAAGCGACGCGACGGCTTAATTGAAGGCCTTTTAGAAAGCGTCTTTGAGCTTAGCCGTTGAAAAATGTTGCGTTTTGTGGCTGGAGCGCCATAAGCGCCGGCCACAATGTTCGGTGAAGCTGTAAAAGCAACTATGAGCTAACAGCACAAATCCATACGAAAAAAAAAAACAGTCATTATCGAACATACCAGTCATGTGTCAATGGTACGCCGGCGCGCCACAAAGTACTGGCAACACTCGCCGTTCTTACATACTATTTTTTACTTTAACATTATGGAAATAAAATTGATTTTGGCTTTTATGTATTACCCCTACTTTATTACTTTTTAATATGCGTTTGATACGTGAGTGGTTAATAATAATTTTATGCTATAGATTTAATACATTAAAAAAGGATATGTATAATAATACACTTAAATATAACATGGTATAAACTTTATCATATTAACAAAGGTACTTCATTTTTGCTAGCTTCCTGTGTATCATCCCAATTGACACATATGGAAATACAACACTGACGTGGGCACCGATAAGTTAGGCCTTATAAATAGCGGGGTTATTACTGCATCATAAATTTTTACATTGGTCAATATCGGATGGTCCAATCCAAAACCAAAATTAACTAGATGACGACTTATCTCTATATATAATAGTCTCTATAGGATAAAGATTTGAGGGTGTTTATATAAAGTACATATGGCTTATTTATAAAACTAATCTATCATCAGAAATATAGGTAACGAGAGAGTTGTTACGGCGCGGAGTTGCACAATATATATCATGTTTTATTTATTTATTTACAGTATATAATATAAGTATAGGCAAACTTAATGCCATACACATTCTATACCGCTATAAGTCCAAAAATACAACTAACACCTTCAATGTCAAAGAAATAAAATCACGTGACTACGTATACAAATCATCTATGCGTCACGTTGTACGAATGGATGCCTTGTAAATAATGTAGCTAAATCATTTTTAGATCGTGCCAGCCATATTAATTATTTATGATAATGATTTTGCGCGTTTTGGAATAATTTGTGTGGTAGATCATTAAAATAATTTATTCTTACCCATAAAGTCAAGACTGGGTTGCGAAATTTTAGCCACTTTAATAGACCAGGGTGGCACCGACATCATGTCAGTTGGGTCAATTCCGATTATATTCTCTGCAAAGAAAAAATACATTTAGCTGTGATAGAAATAATTCAATATCTACGTTTGTGCACTTTCTGCTTCATAGCTTCCGTGCCGAGGAGCACGAACGCCGGGCTGTATTTTCAAAGTGAAACTGTATTTTTTGTTGACCACAATAAGCTCTGTGTTGTGGATAGTTAGATTTTTATATTACTTACTTCCTGATTTCCAGGATAAAACCTGGTATGTTAGTGTGATGCCATTACTATGTCTGTAACATTATTTGATCTATAACCTTTTTATTTCTCTTGCATATCATTTCACAACACGTGTGTTAGCTTAGCGTGGGGTTGTGTCATACATTGAGCATATATATCGATATTGTAAGTAGCTACGAGCATACGTTAAAAAAAATCAACCTAAAGTTGGCATAATTGACATATGAATATTGTTTTTTTTAGTATCTATTAATATTAAATGCTTTGGGAAGTATTAACTCAAAGACTGCCTCGGTGGCGCAGTTGTAATTGTGCATGCGTTACGACTGCTGTGCTGAGGTCTCGGGTTCGATCCCCGGGTCGGGTAAAGTGATATTGGGTTTTTCTATCTAGAAATTCTCAGTATTAGCTCGGAGTCTGGAATTGTGCCCGGTGTGGCGATAGGCTCGCCCCCTATCACATTATGGGACCGAAGTTCGGCGAAAAGTGGGTGTATTGGTTACACCTCTGCCTACCCCTTCGGGGATTACAGGCGTGAGTGTATATGTATGTATGTAAGTATTAAATGTTGTAATGATTTTTTGCCTCGAACAGTGTTTTGGAAAGTTTGCCGTATTTACAATAACAATGCAAGTATATACAACGCCAAGAGCACAATAACCATTGTTGACACGGGTAACACAAAAGCAAATGGCAACAAACCGCCGAGAAAGGATTAGCCCGACTGCGTAGTGTATTTCTCTTCTCAGAATACATGTAAATATGTGAGATATTCGAAAGCACAACCGCTCTTTGAACTTTGTACATATTTCCATTCTTGTAAGCAATGGGGAAACGCCCACGAATAAGCGCGGACTTCAAACTAATACGAATATACTACACAAACTCGTTACAGATGAGAAACTTTCCTGTACGGGCGACATATTATACTTGTCTTCACATAATTCCATAATGTAGGTCAGAAGTTTTTGCTACACGTGTCCACTAAAGGTTACAAATGATTAAACATTTTTTATCTATTACAATAAAACCGCTAATGCCTTGCCTTTATTGATAAAATTAATTAATACAGTACAAACAACGTTGTGTTAGTTTTTAAATTCTTGCATAGATACTGGTGCATAATTCAAAATATTTATTGAATTTATGAAACGTTATAAATTATTTAGATTCAGTCAATCTATTTACTCTACGACCAGTTCAGAATGCAATTTCGCTGGAGAAGAACTGGAAAGAAACTTTAGCGTTACCCTTTTTCTTTTTCATCCTAATTAATTACAATCAATTTCACGTCATTTTGTTTCCGGTGAAGTTATAATAAAATTGTTCTTCTCGAGTTCAGATTCTGGCACAAATAGCAAGACTCAATAAAATATAATACACTGACGGACTCACAAACTGCATTAATGTTCAAAACTCTTTTGAAATAAACATTTTAACCTAGTATTCAAACTTTTTACACAAATTTAAATTAAAACGTATAGTTTGGTTCGTCAACTTCCTATCAGCGTATTATCAGGAAAAAAAATGGCGGGAATGTGATGTGATGTTGTATTGTGATTAATAAGTGAAAATATTATTTCAGACATGGCTCAGGCCTTTAAATTGTGACTATTACAGACATGGCTTCAGTCTCTAAATTGTGACAATTACAGACATGGCTTAGGCCTCTTGAATTGTGTTTATTTCAGATATGGCTCTAGCCTTTAGAATGAGAAAAATATCGGATATGGCTTCCCCCTTTTGAATGGATGATGACTGCAGACATGGCTTTGGCCTTTTGTTTAAGTTAAAACCAGAGAAGAAGAAGACTTTAATTCTAGCCCAGATTTGGAAAAAATAACGACAGACATGGCTGCATGGCCGAGAACCTTTGCCTTCTCTTTTATAGAGTAAATAAATAAATAAAATTAAAAAATAGCGTATTATCATATCCATAACTGTATGTTTGTATACTGGAAAGGACCATTCAATATTTTTAACGATAAATGTAACAAAAATTAGTATTGGTTGGTTTATTCCAAAATTGGTTTTTACAATAAAAAAAAGTTGAAGCACAGGTTTTTTTATCTTAATAACTTGTATTGCTTCCACGTGCTCTTATTATAGATTCTAATCGGTTCCGCATAGATCTGATTAGGGTTACTAAACGGTCTTGTGAAATATTGTTCCATTCTTGTGCAATCGCTGTTCTTAGTGCTGTCACTAATTTCAGACTTTGCTCTTATTAACGTTTATTAATTTAATAACATTCATTTTATTTTCCCAGCTATAATTTTATCTTATACTAGATTCTGTTTGTAAATGTTGTTTTTTATGTTTTATGGACAGTCTCGACATTTTCATTGAGTTTAAACTAAAAAGTTTGCAGACTTATCAAACGGTAATCCTGAACTTTGATGTAGTTTATGAGTCCGTCAGTGTATTAGGAAAAATTATGTGGGATTAAAGCTGTGCTTAAGTATCTATGTGCATTGGGCCGCCTCAACTTGTTCCAAATGACGTGTTTTATGTAAAACTCAAATACCGACATGCGGTAATGTTAGTCAGTTAAGCATTGTTGAGTCCCATATTTCAAAGTCGGCAACATATTTAGTTGTTGAATATAGTTGTATACGAATATTATTATATTATTTTATAGTGTTATTACATGCATACGGATATTACACTCACGCCTGAGTGTAATATCCGTATGCATGATATCCCCGAGGCATAGGTGTACCCAGTAAACCCACTTTTCGCCGAATTTATTATGGTCCCATAATGTGATAATATCGCCATACTCAATTCCAAATTCCAGGCTGATACTGAGTTTTTCTAAATAAACTCAAACCCAGTATCACTCTACCCGACCCGGGGATCGAACCCGAGACAGCATATCAGTCGTAACGCATGCGCG
This sequence comes from Laothoe populi, assembly GCA_905220505.1. Lineage (NCBI taxonomy): Eukaryota > Metazoa > Arthropoda > Insecta > Lepidoptera > Sphingidae > Laothoe > Laothoe populi. The sequence goes on along the minus strand of HG992149.1, from coordinate 12,208,456 downwards.
ATTACAAATGCAGGATAACAGGAAGTAGTAGAGTTATTATTGCTTGTATTATTAATGAGTTTATTTGATAAAACATTATGCTTTAAGTGTTTCGTGATTTACATATGAATAGAACAAAATAAAAACGAATGTGATTCAAGGAAGAGGTTGAAGTACATATAAATTTCTGTACATCATGTATAATTTAACACAATTTAGCTTAATTACGACAAATTCTTAAAAATAACTTAGAATTATAAATACAGTTACTGTATTCCATTGAAAACTAGCAACATCTACGAATGTAGTAAAGACGACCGCTCGTATAATGTGAATTTTAAAAATAAGTCGACAGAACTTCATTAATAACGTTTTAAAGGGAAGTTTTCTTGTGCAAACTAAAATATAATATTTAATCATTTTTTCTGTCGCAGTATTTATGATGTGAAACAGAATTAAAAAAATCTTGACTAGATCACAGTTGTTTAGATGCCGTTCTGCTTACCCGTTTATGGCTACAGTTTCTGTTATTTTTATGGTTACCTGCGAGTCAAATGAAAATGAAAAACAATAATTTAAAACTTCCATAACTTAAATAAGCTTAAAAACAAACTATTTGTCGCTGTTTTATTCAGGCATTAACATTACAAATTTCAACTGTCGGTCCCATACGGACTTGTGATATTCATGCAGGCAAGTGATAGTTCAGTGATGTGTTAAATTAATTAATACTCACCAACAAACTCCAAGCCGAAGAGCTTCCACGTGCCACGTTTTGTAACTATAATAACCTGGGGACATACATTGCGATGTATTTGTCTCGCCGTGTAGTGAAGGTAGTGCAGCGCCTCGATTATCTGGTAACAATGACGCACGTTAATTGTTTACTGAAACTCAGCGCGCATTGGTTTAGGAATATTAGTTAGGTCACCGATCTCGCACTTGGATCTGGATTAGGTCGAAAGGTCTTCATCGAAGTTAGTTATACGGAAGATGGACTTTTCCCGCGGAATAAACAGTCCGGCCATATTGGCAGAAAACCGAACCGCATATATCTTTTTAATCTTAATTTATGTGTATTTATACGAGTAAGAACATATATTTTATGATTTATTATTTAACTTAGGCCTAACCCCTCTCATTATTAGAGGAGGCCCGTGCCAAACAGCGGGACAATGTCTTATACAGCGCTAGTATTATTATTATTATTATAATATTTAATTTACGAAGCCATAGTACTATGAACTTGTACTTGTGTACTATGAGACAGCGAAAAGTCGGCGTATCACTACCGTGCCAATCTTAGATAAAATGAAGATGAGTCGCTTGACATTTCTATTATTACTTGTGCATCCTGATATTTACGCTTGTTCAATTCCGATTCCTGGACTCACACACTTAGTCACTTATTAGTTTGTTCAACCATTACTGTTTTAATAAATACGTTGTTTTATACGGCGCAATTGGATGTCAACGGAATGTCTATAAATGCACATGATGATATCACTAAGTAATATATGATCTAACATCGACGGTTGGCGGTCTTGATTAAAGCGACATTTTTGCGATATTGAATTATATGTATACAATAGATTGGGAATTAGCGAATTTTTCTGCATCTTTTGAGCCTAGTTAAAAAAATGTGCACTATTTGGCGCTGAAATCAACTAGTAAAACACGGCTGCTTTTCAGGGTAAAAATATTTTAGAAAAAAATGCATGTAAATAAGTCATAAAGATGCAGTATTTAATACATACTCGTACTCAATAGATTTTTTATGATGATTTATTTCCGAGACTCAAAAAACTTTAAACCACTTTCCTGCAACTTTACAAAAATGTCGCTTAAATTAAATAGCCCGGCAACCGTCGATATATTTGTTTAAATAGAGGCCGTACAAACCAGTCCCAAGTTGAGTATATTTCTTTTTGTAAGTTCCCTCTCTCTAAGGTACCGATAAATCTAATCGTAAAAGTGGAACAAAGCGGGCAACAGATTCCATCCAACACAATATTATTAATAAGAGATTTTTGATTGGTATACTCACGTACTTTTAAACTTATATTCAGAATTCGCAGGTATGCAGATTTCCTCATGATGTGTATTTTCATTGCGTGTTTATAACTAAAGCCCGCAATAATTTTACTAACGAGAATACACATGTAACTTAGAAAAGTCAGAGATGTATTTGAGCCATTTGAACTGGTTTTGACGAATCCCAGTCCGTATCAATAACAATACTTCTATTATAATGATCATAACATAATTGGTTTGTGTAACCAAAAATAACCTCCACGCGTGGGGGTTATTTTTGTAAGGAAAGGTATACAATAAATGGAGGCATCTTAAGCCTTACACCTTTCTATATTTTGCCATCCCATAAGATGAGTGCATTTTTCCCGGATAAAAAGTAGCCTATGTTATTTTCTGATTCCTAAACTACCCCTATGCAAAAAATCATGTCGATCCCTTGCTCTGTGAAAAACTAAACTATCCCACGGGAACTGTACATTTTTTCGGGATAAAAAGTAGCCTATGTGCTATTCCAGACTATAATCTATCTCTGTGCCAAATTTCAACCAGATCCGTCCAGCCGTTGTAGCGTGATTGAGTAACAAACATCCATCCATCCATCCAAACTTTCGCATTTATAATATTAGTAGGATGACTGGCAGCTTATAGCCGTTTTGAAATGTCAGATAAAAGAAATAAACGGCAGTGCGTTTTCAACTGTCAATTGTTTGACTTGTACTCATTAATACATTATATTTAATTTTTTGTTTACTGTTACTAGGACTCTAGATATTAATTGAGTGTGTCTCTACTTATGCGCGTGTAGGGAGAATTTACTAATGTCAGTTTGTAGTGCCATAAGTGGCATGGTCTTTACACGTCCCTGCAGAAATATATCTTAATTTTTAGTAATCACTCATGCCAGTTGTTGTGGCAATACAGGGGCATTCAGTTTTGACTGATATCCGCGCCGGCAACCTGGCACCCAGGACACATGCTTAGGAGTACCTAAGGACGGAACGGAAAGTTCCCCCGGTAACCGCGTGGCGGGATTGAATATTACAATTTATCTGAGCTTACATTTTTGATATGTATGGATTTATAACAATAAATACATATATATGAAAAACGTTACAATCCATAGTTTAGAATTTAAATGATATTAGAAGCTCAGATAAATTGTAATATTAAATTCCGCGACACGGTTACATATTAAAAAAACATTCTATAGGACTAAATAGTTTTTACATTAAATAGTTTTTATCAAAAAAAAGCTAAGTTATATAAATTTTGTTATCTAGTTTTTAAATTTACCTTTAGTGAAATTTGAATACTCGTAAAATCTAAAATGTTAAGAAGAAACATTGAAATTTATGGTCCTACTTGATACACCGAGGAAAACAGGTTACTTTTTACTTTAAACTTTTATAAGAGGGAGTTGCGAGCGTATGTTAGTTACAATAAAACGATGACAGAATGTACCTTCAATGTGAGCCTTACTAACATCAAGTAGTAAAAGATGAAGACTACGTTTGTAGTGTAATTTTCAATTACACCATAGTACAAGTACGAACTAGGTAGAGAGAGTTGGTGTTGAAGGCTCTCCCTTACATTTGCGGAGGAAAAAATTTAAAGTATTTTTATAATTACTGGTTTGTTTGCTTTAAGGCTTTGCTGAATCAGACTATAGATATAACGTTATATCATCCATACTAATACTATAAATGCGAAAGTAACTCTGTTTGTTTGTTAACTTTTCACGACTAAACGGCTAATCAGATGTTATGAAATTTGGCAAGGAGATAGCCTATGTCCTTCTCCAGGATATAATCTATCTTTTTTTCAAAAAACAACCTTGAAAGGGGTCAAATAGGAGTTCAAAATTTGTATGGGAAATCCATAATTCCTCGACCTAGGGATCTGGAAATTCATATTTAGGCTTTTGGTAGGAAATAAAGAAATACGTGTTTCACATTTTTTTCAAAATCATCCCTAAGGGGGTAAAATAGGGGATGAAAGTTTGCATGAAAATCCTTCATTTTTTACATTAAACGCATTAAAATAATTCGTATTTTGTATCTATACTATTACACAGTCAGGTCATAAGTATTGTCACACAGTAAAAACTTTTATTTTAGAATGCTGGCCACAAAAAAGTTTATTGAATTCGAATTTCAAATTGTTCATGAAAATAAAAATGTATACTTTTTAGAATTTTACTCATTTTTAAATATGGAGTGCGTTGCATCGTTGCGGTTACGCGCCAATTCAAATTTTTGACATACTGAGAAATTTGAATATAACCAAAAGATTCGTTTATCGTACCATCAAACGATACAATGAAGACTCTAGTGTAGATGACAGGTCAAGAAGTGGTCGCCCTCGGTCTGTTAGGACTCCAGCAGTGATAAAAGCTGTGAAGGCGCGAATTCAAAGAAATCCCAAACGTAAGCAGAAACTGTTGGCCCTTCAGATGGGGTTAAACAGAACCACGGTGAAAAGGGTGTTAAATGAAGACTTAGGGCTTCGGGCATATCGAAGAAAAACAGGACATTGTTTGAATGCTCGTCTAATGGACCTGAGACTGAAGAGATGCCGCGCTTTGTTGAAGCGGTACGCGGGAAAAAAATATCGGGAAATTCTTTTTTCAGATGAAAAATTTTTTACCGTAGAAGAGAGCTACAACAAACAAAATGATAAGGTGTACGCACACAGTAGTGAAGAAGCGAGCAACCGTATTCCGCGTGTCCAACGAGGTCATTTTCCATCCTCGCTCATGGTATGGTTGGGAGTTTCTTATTGGGGCTTAACAGAGGTACATTTTTGTGAGAAAGGTGTAAAAACGAATGCAGTTGTGTATCAAAATACAGTCCTGACGAACCTTGTGGAACCTGTTTCTCATACCATGTTCAATAACAGGCACTGGGTATTCCAACAAGATTCGGCGCCAGCCCATAGAGCGAAGAGCACACAAGACTGGCTGGCGGCGCGTGAAATCGACTTCATCCGGCACGAAGACTGGCCCTCCTCCAGTCCAGATTTGAATCCGTTAGATTACAAGATATGGCAACACTTGGAGGAAAAGGCGTGCTCAAAGCCTCATCCCAATTTGGAGTCACTCAAGACATCCTTGATTAAGGCAGCCGCCGATATTGGCATGGACCTCGTTCGTGCTGCGATAAACAACTTGCCGCGCAGATTGAAGGCCTGTATTCAAAATCACGGAGGTAATTTTGAATAAACTTTAGTGTCATATGAATCTATGTTTTGTTAAGTTCATTTTGGTATATAAACGGTTACATAATGAATAAACTTGTTTCAATTATTTTATATTAAACATGAGACAGAATTTATGACCTGACTAGGTATATAAAGCTGAAGAGTTTGTTTGTTTATTTGAACGGGCTAATCTCAGGAACTACTGGTTCGAATTGAAAAAATATTTTAGTGTTGGATAGCCCATTTATCGAGGAGCGCTATAGGCTATATAACATCACGCTATGACCAATAGGAGCGGAGCAGCAATGAAAAATGTTGCAAAAACGGGGAAAATTGATTCCTTTTGAGAGATTCCGTTGCGTACGCTACGTTAACGGTTAAAGTTACATAACAATCATGTACGACGAAATTGTTCCTCTTAAAAAGTTCTAGAAAAAAGTCCGGGATAGCATATGTCTATCTATTTTGGTTGGCTCACTATAACCTTTTTAATGGTAATCGAATTTGTTCTGAAACAATACATTATTTGGAAAGGGGTTTTTATAAATATGGTATTAACCCTTATCCAAATAAATACTTTATTCATCACAAGTATTTAATTTTGAACAAAGTTGCCCTTTACGTCATTTGATTTCAATGAATATCTTAGGAGATATAACAGTTTTAAAATATCTCCGCAGCAAAATGAATATTGTTGTTTGTGTGTCTGTTTCTTACCTTTTCATGACTAAACGGGTGAACGAATCCTAATGAAATTCAGTAGAGGGATAGATTATATTCTAGGGAAGGACATAGGGTATCTTTTGTCTCAAAAAATTATCTTCAAAGGGGTGAAATAGAGGTTTTTTTTAGTGCCTCGATGGGCAGACGAGCAGACGCGCCACCTGATGGTAAGTAGTCACCGACGCCCATTGACTTCTGCAATACCAGGGCACAGCAAAGCCGCTGCCTACCGTAGAGGTTAAAAGTTTGTATGGGCAATACGTAATACTTCAACTTAGGGATCTGAAAATTCATATTTAGGCTTTTAGTAAAAAATAAAGAAATACGTGTTTCAACGTTTTTACCAAATCATCCATTAAAGGGCGAAGTGAGGAGTTAACTTATGAGGTATTCTTTAAATGTAATCTCAAGCTTCAGGCACAACACTTTTTTTTTGTCGCGTGGTAAGCATTTTATTACTGCCGTCCGCTTCGGGGGGAAGCGGAATGAGAATAAAATGGTTGCTGGACTAGCCGGTCTTACGAGCCAGCAGCCCCTCGCCCGGATGATGGCTATCCGGGCTGCCGCTGGGCCGAGTCCCTACTACTTATGTACACCCAACCGGACACTACCAGCTAAAACCCCGCGGTGGCCTTCTTCGACACTTACGGAGTGATCCCGGGTCATTATAAGGAGTGCTAGAAGTTTAAGTTAGGAGTTGTGCCTATCTAGCCATCTAGACAGTCACAACACCTGAGATTCAAGACGATCGCTATAGGTGTATTGTGTTGCTCCCGAAAATAACCTCCACGGGGCGGAGCCGCGAGCAACAGCTAGTATAGATATATATGTAGGACGAAATTATCTCGTCCACAAAACCGCTACTGGAACTCCTGTAAGGCAGGATCGAAAATGACACCGACACCGAGCCGTGAAGCTCAGCGAGTCTCTATGAATGCATGACGGTCTTTATCCCGCAACTTTTTTCAATTTACTATATATTGATAGTATATAACTGAATGAGCGATATATTTCAGGTATTAATGAAAATTATGCACATGATTTTTATGCAATTTTATCAAATAAGGCACTTCATACACAACAAAGACGCGTAGTAAACGTAGTGTAGTCGGGGTCATCATTAGATAAATACACGGTATAACATTAAAACTCGCGATTTAGTACAAGTGCATTAGGCATCTATATTGGCATTCATGTGCGTATCACACTCGTTTGTATAACCATAAACGCATCTTCATTTTTAGAGAACAGGGCCCCTGGTGAGAGTTTTACATGCAAAGGTCACGTGTATAAGAACAGCTGATTAAACATATTACACAGCATTGGTTATTACTTTTTTAATTTTAATAGTTCGTATTTGTGGATAAAAAGAGCACTTACTTGCAGTAATCCGTATCGTAGCTCGATATCCAAAAAGAAATATTCCTTGGCGTGGGGCGGCCGTTGCGGGGGTTGATGTACTTGTTGCTGCTGAGCACTCGGCGGCGCCAGCGATATGGGGTGAGGCATCACAGGTTGTTGACCACCGGGCAAAACCGATGATTCCTATAATAAAAATATACAGAGTTCATTTTGACTTCAAATGGGAAGAAATTTTGCATTTCACATATTTGTTTGATTCATGCAACGCGGTACCTCAATCCAATGATCGCTTTTTATAATAACTTTTGTGGTCGATGGGGGCTTTCCTCAATGGGCTGTAGTACATTATAAATTGACTAAAGATTGTAGGTTATCTAAATGATTAAATGTTCAAATCATGTTGGAAGAAATTTCTGTATAACCCCTACCACATAAAACTGAAGATATAAAGATGGCTTTACTACAAACTTTTTCTCCATAGAATTTCTATAGGTATTCTCAAATACTGTAGGCATATGTAAAAAAGAGTATATGATCCTAATTTTTCTTTGCAATTGTCTTTGAAAACGAATGTTGAGGCATGCTAGAAAAAATGAGTTCAGTTACATTATCAACATTCTATTATAAAACACAAAACGAATGTTCATTATATTCCATAATGTTCAATATATCGGGTGGTTAAAATCGCACTTAGCCGCTTTTTACATGACTATCTAATCGGTCAATGCCTAAAACGACAAAGCCGATTGCGCAGGGTATACACATATTCAGCCGGAAGACCTGATGACGGAGTATGCGGGCAAAATTGGAACCTTCTCAAATATTTTTCCTAGTTTTTAAATTGCTGTGGGCATCATAAAAATGTCTTCTTACATTTTGTCCGCAAAAAAATATTACTGCTCCATACTCGATCCTCAACGCGGCACGGTATCTCAACCGCGACGGCCGCGACGCGACGACATTTATTAAGCGCAGAGACATTTAATCTATGAGCTTATTGGCGTGCGGGAAAAGATTGGAGAAAGATATATTATCTTTCTCCGACGGCTCTAGAAAGGAAGGTAATGTTATTTCAAGTACATTTAAAATAATAATATTATTAACGCGAACAAGATTCTGTATGTTACTTTTTCACGAATAAGCAAAAAATCTTTCAATAATAAGATACTTTATTTCTAAATTCTAATTGCTATAAGGTCTTTTCACTTTGATAAAAATATTTTTTCATATGAAATAAATATTTGCGCGTGAGGACGAAATGGATAGTTTAATTAAACAGTCAGCAAAATTTAATTAAACAGATAAATATTGCATAAAAATATCTTCTGTAGCAAACAAAGCAATAGATCGCCGCGTTGGTCAATTGGTATGGTACTAAGGCTGAGAAACTGATAAAGTCCTGGGTTTAAATCATTTGTGACACCACCAAAATTTGTGGTAAAGTTTTTTGGTCCATAAATTTTTGTCTCATATTGTGAAGGACTTACACCTACCTACCACAATCATCATCATCATCATCATCAGCTGATGGACATAGGCCTCCCCCAAGGTTCGCCATTGAACCCGATCCCGATACCACAATGTGGAGCGAAAATAATCCCTGAGAGTCGTGGGTGCGTTAATTGCACATCTATCTACGCCTTCGATACGAACTTGATTTTATTTATGTAAAAATACTTTGCAGGTTTGAGACGAGCTATAATTACCGTAGCCTTTGTCGTTGTGAATAGAGTTTCAAGTAATTATATTGTGGCGGCCCAACAACTTGTTCGTGTCATTTTCAGTTTATCGAAACCTTTAAAATGTTGAACCGTCACACTACTGTAGGTAGGTTCCTTTGATATAAAATGAAACCAGCATCGTTTTAAGGTTTATTCATACGGCTATCTAGAGTTTCAAGCCTGCACGTCTCACTATGAACATTATTTTGGTCAATTTTATGATTTGTAGTTTATATTCTAATCATTGATATTTTGTTGTGTGTATATGCAAACATATTGCCACTGTCGTTAATAAGATTGTTTCGTAAATGATAAGATAATGTCCGATATGAATGTAATCGAAGATGCGGACGTTCGATTTGAATATTTAAAAAAAGCAGTAATAATTTCAATAAATGTTTGTTCGTGATTTCAAATGAATTGGTTAATTATATTGCAATGTGAAGAAGCTAAACAGCAGGCCGGCATGATTGTGTTGAGTAGCGGGGGATTGACTGTCTCTCGCTACTTGATACTCTATCTGGTCGGCACTGCGCTTACAATCAGGTGCAGTGTGGTCAAGTTGCCGCGCCAGAATAAAAAAAAATTGTATAAACAGATTATTTCAATAGACAATGAGATAAATAATAGTATTGTTATTATGTTAGCTAGTCTACCTATTCGTTTATATTGTATTGCTCGAATCTGTTATTTTTGTTTTATAAATAAATAAATAATAATTAAATTATCTGTGTAACAATGTTTGACTCAATGCGTAAGTAATATCTTAAACTATACGGGGATAACATCTCTCAGTCAAGATCAGTGTTGAAGATCAGTTTCTATTTTCTTCTCTCTGGTGTCTGACTAAATGTTTATGACACATGGGCAGACATAACGAAATTATAATGGTTCTTTATTATTAGAGAACTTTTTTTCTTTAGGACGGTGTGGATTGCGCTAATTACATTGGCATCATATTTAATATGTCCTACATGGTGTACAATATTATCATATCTAAAATTAATGTGTGGGCTCTCAAAAATGTTATCTGGAATGCAATAGCAATGTCCACAATTATTAGCAGCAACCAAAGTGCCTTATTGAACGCGAGATATATTATTTTCTTAGGTCACATGTCGAATGTCTATACGTGATTTTAGACAACATATGGACTATGGTCCATGTGTTGTCTAAATAGATAAAGTATGTATATCCACTTCACCTGGTGATCTAAGTAACTTTTAGCCTTGAGCTTACGCTCTCCATGGTACATTCCGATCGTTTTTTTAATCTTAATTAAAATAAAGAGATGCTTTGAGAAAATGAATTGTGCCTTGAGTCGCTCTACAACGTCAGCCCCAATGTACAAAAAAGAAATTACTCACTAATATTAGATTATGGAGTACAAATATTTAGTTAAGTCGCACATAGGTACTCTGAAATATACCTACATGTACTGACAGGATTATGTGAAATTCATCTACAATATATGCACTCATAACCTCGGTCCAAACACACTCAGATAGAAGATGGTAAACATCAGTTTGTTCTCGACAGTATCGTAGTAAAACGTCAGCTGAACATAGTTCTGATTGAAGTACTCACGTGTTCTGTTTAGATCTATGTCTGTGGGATATCATCCATCTCGTGGATGATGTAAATGTACTTGGACACTTCTCTACTTGATACAATATTACATACACAATAATAATAATAGGTCTTTACCTATGAAATTGCCGTTCTGCAGTACTGGCCATTTCAAATAAAAATAATTTTTGTTTGTCTATGAATTCAAATTTAAAAAATATGGATATATTTTTGATTGATTAGTGTTATGTTTTCATCGCATTTGAATCTTTTATCGTCATCATGGATACGTTAAAAACTCGAGTAATTGTGGAATATGAGTACCGTCGAGGCATCAACGCGGCACAAGCGGTACGCAACATCAACGACGTTTACGGGGCTAACACTAAAAATCAACGCACCGCCTGTTATTGGTTCTGGAAATTTTACCAAAAAATGAACCTCGTGGTCGTCCGAAAACTTTCGTCGACAATGACGAATTAAAGGCGATTATGGAAGATGATGATTATCAATCTACGGCTGAATTAGCAGCAGCTTTCAACGTTAGCGTTAAAACAATATTGGTCCATTTGCGTTAAATTGGCAAGGTAAATAAGCTGGACAAATGGGTGCCCCACGAACTCGTTGATTGACAGCACGAGGTACGCGTCGAGACGTGCCTCGCTCTGCTCAACGAAGAAATTTTGAACCGTATTGTTACCTGCGATGAAAACTGGATTCTGTTTGACAATCACAGGCGCTCAGCATGTTGGTTGAATACAACTAGTATTATAACAACACCTAAACGAAAACTTACCCCTAGAAAAGTGATGGTCACTGTTTGGTGGTCTAGCACCGGTGTGATTGATCACAGCTACTTACCAAACGGGATGACCATTACTGCAGATATGTATTGTGAAGAACTGAACACAATGATGGAGAAGCTCGCACATCTCCAGCCAACTTAAGTCAATCGTTCGTCTCCGCTGCTCCTGCACGACAACGCACGACCTCATACTGCACATCAGACGGTCTCCAAGTTGCAAAGGCTGGGGTTGGAAGCTCTCCGTCATCCATCCTCACCAGACCTTGCGCCTTTAGACTTTCCAGAATTTGGATAACTTCTTGGGGAAAAAAAAAATCAATACCCGAGGAGCAGTACCAAATGCCTTTCAGAATTTGTGGGAGGCAACAAATTCTCCAGTCCAGCGGATTTCTTCAAAAACGGCATCAATAAACTGCTATTGCGTTGGCAAAGATGCGTCGATATCATGGGTGGTTATTTTGATAGAAATTTGTTTGAAAAAAAGTTTGTTTTTTTTCATATAAAACGGCAATTGCGTAGGTAAAGGCCTAATATTAATCAATGTAATATATTACAAATTATTTGCAAATTAAGGAGTTACAAGGCTAATACCTTAATTACGACGCAGGCTGTTTAAATTTCAACAACGTCTCAATCATGTATAACTCAACACATAAGTTAAACACTGATTTGTAGCACCGTACTTCATAAACTCGTGCTCAACATGTAATTTTTTTGTAGTTAATATAATATTCGAGTAACAACGTAGTATACATACTTATGGTTAAACAATAATGAACTGAGATCGCCGCGTTTGTCGCTCACGAATGAATACATCGGACACACGTCGCGTGAAGTAGTTATACTCTGATTTTTAATTAGATAGACTAAAATGACATTTGGTGGGTTGCCACGTTACCAAAAAGTAAAAATAGGGTGGTATCCTGAGTGATCGAGAATTTCGACAAAAAATCGGAACATCGTGATTAATTTTCTTTTACAATAAATTGATAAAAGTATTCGTTACAATTTGCTTTGATGAAAAACAACCAATCGCGAGCGAAGAAGGTAGACGAATGACACACAAAATGGCAGATGCCTACCATTGTTACCATATTAATAATATTGGTATATTTCTACACAGGCAATGGAACTAATACACATACCTATTAACATAAAGAGTAAAAAATTAACTAAATTCTATTGATCGCATTTATTTTATTGTTGATTTCATAATTGATACAAGTAATGTTTATGTAATAAGTATAACAAAATTAATTTTGTTATATTCATTTTCTTAATTTGATATTTATTAAACAATTAATAACACCAAATAATAAATCAAAAGGTCATGTCACAACAGGTCGATGAATCATTCATAATCAGCCATACTCCAGCACTATGCTCTACGCTTGCAACATTAATAAAAGAAAAGGTCGATTGCAACTGTCATTTTAGTCTATCTAATTAAAAGTCAGAAATTTAAACCTATAACGTAGTTATAGTTACCGCGTTTAAGTTGGTCGCATTACGTCGCGTCGCGTCGCGTCGTTACCTGTCGCGTCCCGTCGTTCACCTAGGACAACGGATTAGAAGTTTCGTGCGTACGTCTGTGTATGCATAGAGCCATGTAATAAACTCGGACATTTATAGCGTCAGTTAATTTACACCATTTTTGAGAAAACCCGAGAAATATATATTGAATCTTAATAAAAATAAAAGGTATAATACTGACAATTACATGTTACTACGTTCTTAATTAATTTTAATTGTAGAGTCTGATATTTCATCAATTATCTTGATACTCTGCAAATAATTTACAATATAGAGGGAAACTTAACTGGATCTTAAAAATAGCTTTGAAGTTTCTGCTCAAATTAATATTGAAACAGATTTCAGATTTTCATAACTATATTCCTGTGTCTTTATCCGTATCACAACTTGTAAATAACACTAAGTAAGGTAATCTAAGCTAAAGTTTTGTAGTAACATTACACAGCCGATATATTGTGGGATAATAAAACTAAAGTTAGCATAAACACTCGACAGTTTCTGTTCGCACAGATATGTGTAACGTCTCTGATCTAATGAATATACGAGAATAGTTTTAAAGCACTCCGCAAACTGTAGTTAGAATTTCAGAGTCACGAAACTTTATGATTTGGTCATTTATTACAACTCCATGTTTTCTAGCGTAATATATTTATATTATACCAAATATTATGTTCGTATATTATTTTATCAAGATAATTTTTGTGGTACATGGATATCTTTCTAAAAAGTGTGGAATAACCCAACCAAAGAACTTATGTAATTACTCGTGGACTGTACATTGTGATTTTTTTATTTATTTTATTCATTACAAAATAATTATTTACAAGGCATTGATTTTAGTCTAAATTGCCTCTAGATTCGTGTTATTTTACCGCAAATATCGTTTGGCGAAATGGATGTATATTCACCTTTGACTAATTCAAGGTTACAGGCATGACGGTACATGATATTATTTTCGAGAGCTAGTTACCCTTGAAGGCGTAATGTGATTGGAGCCGAGCGCAGCGATACCTTAAATTATTATTGTTCATAAGCTGTGTAGGCTGATCATGTTTTAATTGAGTTACCCCATACGCAAAGTCAAGAAAAGTAAATGAGCAGTGAAGTTCAGTTACTATATAGAATCTAACAGAATCGATATTTGAGATACGTTTTTTATTGAATTGATTATCTTTCTTGTGCGTAAGTATTGCCGTAATTATCGTTTATACGCTATCGAGAAATTATTTGTTTAAAAACTTAGTTCATAATAAATAAATATATTCTGTCACAAGTTGAATATTGACCCCACACTAAGATGAGAGATGTATCACAAAAAGTTTTATGTGTATATACTGTAAGGGTACTTTAGATTTTTATGGAAATATTGGGGGTCACTTACGAAATATTTGTGGGTAGATTGGATACTCGGTGGTGAAGATTTGTTATAAAAAGGAAAGCCTGAACGCTCGCGGGGCAGTCTATACGAAACTAGCGGAAGTGGTGCTCGGTTCTAATCAGTGTGTGTACATTCGTTTTCAGTTTAGTTTGTGTTTAATCGATGATGGCTAATAATACTATATAAGTACATTATGAATATTAAGCCAATTACAATAATTATAATCAAAATAACAAATACTTGTTTTTTGATTATAGTAAATTATTTGAAAAGGGGATAATTTGAGAAGCACTTGTAAGAATTTCATTTGGAAATAGTTCGGCGAGAAACTACTTACATGCCAGGCTAGTATATTATGCAGACTCGCCAAAACAGACTCCGAAGCGAAAGCTATGGTGTTGTGACCTTCTTCGAGCGAATGGATAATTTGGAGCATCTTCGGATGTCGCATCTTCTCAAGCTGGGATATACAAGCACGTAGGCGATCAAGCATGCTCTCCTTCCGTTTCGGTTTATACAGTTTATCCGCAATCCTCTTGTCAAAGAAGAACACCGAGCATTCCTGTAAAAGAAACAGTCATAAAATACCCGCGACGAAATTGTAGAATTGTTAGATAGCGTTTACATAATGAGTTCCATAGGCAAATACAGGGTTCCAAGAACATAAGCGCGGGTATTCTTGCGAGGCAGCTCATGTCGAAGCAAATTTCGTGCAGCATTCAACGTCGAATTTGATCGATTAGGACACTATTCCGCGGCCTCAATAATTTAAGTAATCGATGTTCTAAGCCCGCTGGGAAAACTATACGTTATAAAAGTCCTTCTTTTAAACTGAATCATTTTTTTGTAACTTATGCATAGTTTATATATAAATAGCCATTAGTTTTATATACGCGAATAATCTGCAACAAACTTCCTAGCCATCATGAGCTGCCTTTGGGTATTATAAACATTGTTGTTATTTAAAATATTACGTAAATAATTTAAATTTTACACAGCAAATACCGGGTTATTTTTATACGTTTAATTTATGTATATAGAATTAAACGCCAACATCAATCATGGGCGTGTTTGGTTTTTGGCTGCGGGGATGAAGTCCAGGCTTGATTAACTATGTAGGCTTAATGGGTAGAAAACCGGCGGCGATGTGCCTGACAGCGACAATTTGCCACCAGCCTTATTACATATTTTCGGAGAGGTGTCATTTGCTACCCCAGATGTTGAGAACTAATAAAATCTAACGCCAGTTTAACTTAAGAGGCAACGAAACGTAAAATGTTCAATTAATTAAAATCGCGTTCCACATGTATGAGTGAGACTTATCTACGCCTAAGTGTGTAGTCTGGAGGGCGGAGTCTCTTCCCACGCCTATCTAGCAATACTCATGTAAATACTGGAACTCTTGGGTTAAATTTACAGCTCAATGGCTCAGGGATATTTATCAGAAGCATTAATATGAGACTAAAGTAATTAGAGTCATCTAAGTGAATCACAAAGAAGGTATTTAGTTAAATCTATTTTGTATTTTTTTGGTTTTAAATCATTGGCCCGGTCTTTGTTTTTTTTTATTTATTTAGTTGCTACTAAGTTTACATTTAGTTTTACATAATATACTTAAAATAAACTTATTATTTTACATTACATTGTATGCATTTTAAACAACGCTATAAGAAGCTTGAGGGTTGGGAGCTGAGCGAGACAACCATGTCGGGTTATTCATCAAATATGAATTATTGATTTTAAGTAGATATGAGGAAAAATAATCAAAATAATACAGTTTGATATTAGTTTATTAAATTAAAATAATATTGTTAAAATGTACAGTGTCGTCAATAGGGTAGTTGACAGTAAGTGAAAACCTGATAGAATTTTGTTTTATATCATAGATTTTAGTCTAAAAATATCACCGTCTGAAACATCTAAAACTCTCTGTGCCAAACATCTATGTGTTAAATACTCTAAGATCTATTAGTTTTGCGGAGGGTAATGTCAGACGAGAGGCCCTGACAGCTGGTGTCATTTTGGTGGCAAAAATAAAAATGGTTTATAAAAATGAAAACTTATGTTTTATGTTTATTAATGATATTTTGATAATATAGACCATGAAGAATAAAATAAAACGGTTTCCCAAAAACAGCCAACTAGCCTATTGTATTCAAGGCGTTCTATTTCAAGTTGATATCCCAGTTAACATCTACAAGGATTAGATACGAGAAGCACTCGTGTAGATCGGAGTCACGTGACTACACCCACACCCACACATAATTGCACGTTTCATTGCGTGAAATGACACTCGACGATGCTGGGTGTATTGCTTCTAAGGAATTTCATAATAAAATATGAAGGCGCTCGGCATACCTACGGGCGCTAGTATCCCTAATAAGTAAATACTGCGGCTTCCGCACATTTTAGGATTTGTAGATGTTATTTTTATTTAAGTTACGTATACACGATACTTTTTTATGGGGTGTTTAATGTGATGTGTGTTTAAAGTAGCATTTCATATATCTTTGGAGCGATGCTAATGCATCTGGCTAAAATATAATTGTAATCGCTTCATAGGTCTAGTGATCTACTCAGGATGGGAATCTAATGAAATGGGTTTAAATCCCAGTTGGGCTATACAATTTATTTTTAAAATCTGTAACGTTACACACGTTTTGGACTCAAATATTGCGAATGATTATTATTTTTTGTTGCAAGAATCAAGCCGTTTGGTAAAACCCTGAGTCGTGACAGGCTATCGTACCGTGTATCGATATCCAAGGTTTTTTTTTTAGTGCCTCGATAGGCAGACGAGCAGACGGGCCACCTGATGGTAAGTAGTCACCGCCGCCCATAGACTTCTGCAATGCCAGGGCACAGCAAAGCCGCTGCCTACCGTTAAGGTATAAGGATAGGTACTACATGTGGAATTTGACAGCATCAAAGTTTAAAAGTTTTGTTTGTTTTCAATTAATATGGAATGGTCTAATGAAAAAGAAAATATTTCTGATAATCATCAGAAATATTTTCTAATGCCTCGGAATAAAATAGACATGCTAGTTATGGCCGCATTCAGTTTTAACACAAGGCACGACAACGCACGCCGCGGCTGCAATAATATGAACAATAATATTGTCGCATGATATTGTTTTAGCATAAACCATGCTTAAGTCGTCATAATTGACTAATTTCCATAGACCTTTAGTGGTCATAGAATTTTACACATTGCAAAATTTAAACCATTTAAACCATTTATTTTTCCACACACACACAATACACAAACGAAAGAAATGATATACTATCTAGTTACATAATTTGGCTATTTGCTGCAACATGTGCGGTGGAAGGGGCACCAGCTCAGTATACGCTGCTGAAAAACAGCACTGATTTTCAGCTGGACCCCACCGTCGCTTCATCATAGCACAACAATTTCGACAGACGTGCAAACATCAACAACCAAAGTTACATAAACAAAACGCAAATTCTAACAGACAAACAATTACACAATTTAGCAATTACAACTACAACATAGAAAAAATGGATTGCAACAATACAATGTAATTTATAAGATTTTTCCCAGACATAATATTACACATGAAAAACTCACGGCTTGTAAAATATCATTTTAATATCGAAATAACAAACAAACATTTACATTGATAAAATTCTCGGAAAAGAAAATATGTCATTGTATTTCTTGTATGAAATACCAGACTGAAGAAAGATATATACACAAACTGCAAAAAATAAAGCGATCTAAACAATTTCAAATTCCCGATTTATTTTTCATATAGTCATAAGGGGCAAGTGTGCGCCGATTCAATATTTTAGAATCCTTAAAAGTTAGAGAGTGGACTCTATTTTCCATCAGTACTCGCTTCAACGTTGAAAAAAATACTCGAGTCTTATCTAGCGTATTTATATAGTTTTGTTTATATATGTTAGTATAATTTGTTGTTAAAGTTCTTATAATCTTATATTAATTAATCTTAATTAAATATCTTTCATTTTGAATTTGAAGTATTTTATACTTCTGCTGCGGTTTTTGCAACTTATTATATACAGATATACCCATTAATATATCGAGTTTCATGAATAAAATAACAAATTTTAATAGCAGTAAACACTAACCTATAATTCAAAGTAGACTCTGATGAGGCGAGTAGGGGTAAGTGTGCGCATAAGCTTGTGGGGTAAGAGTACGTATATTGGCGTGCGTTCTTGTGCCCTAAGTAAGGTTCTCTTTAAGTAGTGTTTGTTTTTATTTTTCAAACAAAATACACATTTCGTATAATATACAAGACTTCTGGAATATGGTCTATCAACAGAAATATCTTTTCTGAAGAAGATTTCACAGTAGAACTCATAGATATATTTCAAGTTGAACCATCTAGAATTCCAATCCTAGTTAACATGCTGTAGCAATATAACAGATCGCGCTGCGGTTGCAGTAACTACTAGAACAAAAAAAAGTAGCCCAAAAAATAAGCGAAAAATGTTATTGCTATAACCTACTTATTATAATAATTTTAATGTAATAATTTTACCCGGATCACTGCACACACTTACCCATAGATTGGGGTAAGTTTGTGCAATTTGACAAAGTTATATTTAATTTATTTTCATAATTGCGCGATTAAAGCAGCGATAACCTAGTTGTCTGCGGTACGGACTGCCAAGACGAAAGTCGTATGTTCGAAACCCAAGTGGCATACACCTCTGACTTTTCTAAAGTGATGTGTGTATTAAAATGTTAATTATCGCTTGCTTTAACGGTGAAGGAAAACATCGTGAGGAAACCTGCATATCTGGGATTTTTTCGAAAGTATGTGAAGTCTGCCAACCCGCATTAGGCCAGCGTGGTGGACTAAGGCCTAACCCCTCTCATTAGTAGAGGAGGCCCGTGCTCAGCAGTGGGACAATGTTTAATACAGAGCTAGTATTATTATTATAATTACGAATTAGTAAATTTCAGTCGGTTGTATGTAATTATTAAATTCATAAATTTTGAATATGAAGTACGTTGTTTTACTTAATTTTATTTAAAATTCCTTACTTCATGACTGTTTAAAATAAAAATGCCCACTCTTGCCCTACAAAACTCTATCTATTTTCCATTATCACATTAACGGGAATTGTGCTAAATATAACTGAAAAGAGTTGAGCCTCTTTTCAGTTACATTTAGCACAACAATACATTCAATAACAATTTAATTTAATTTAACGATGGGCCAATATACAAAACGACAAATAACTCTTCTTTTCGCTTCCCCGTAGTCGGGTAACTAGAATGACAATACAATGTTTCACCAAAAAAGTTGATAACTAAATATATTATAATAAAATTGTTTGAATTTATGCCATTTTAGTTATTAACAAGGCAATAAGGCCACGATTAATTGCATATTACACGATAATAAGTAAATTCACGGAACTGTAATAAGTAATATCAAGCGTTTAATTAACGTCAAGACTAGAGCAGTAAATGTGCTTGGAAGTGGTAGAGCCACGCTGAAGACATATTTGTCTACAGCATGAATGGGCCGGCTCGACCGGGGAAGTACCACCGTCTCACAGAAAACCAACGTAAAGTGACAGTTTACTGTCTCGTTTCGTATTGTAAGTGAGATATCCGGAGGCCCAGATTCCCACTTCCACACCCATTCCCTACCCTAATCCCCATTCCTGTCCTTTAAGGCCGACAGCGCATACATGATACTTTCGGTATTGCGGATGTTCATGGGCGGTGGAGATCACTTAACATCAGGTGACCCACTGGCTCGTTTGTCGGCCTATACTATAAAAAAATTTAAATGAACAACATAAGTAAGTAAGTAGAGTGAGAGTGAGAGTGAGAGTGAGAGTGAGAGTGAGAGTGAGAGTGAGAGTGAGAGTGAGAGTGAGAGTGAGAGTGAGAGTGAGAGTGAGAGTGAGAGTGAGAGTGAGAGTGAGAGTGAGAGTGAGAGTGAGAGTGAGAGTGAGAGTGAGAGTGAGAGTGAGAGTGAGAGTGAGAGTGAGAGTGAGAGTGAGAGTGAGAGTGAGAGTGAGAGTGAGAGTGAGAGTGAGAGTGAGAGTGAGAGTGAGAGTGAGAGTGAGAGTGAGAGTGAGAGTGAGAGTGAGAGTGAGAGTGAGAGTGAGAGTGAGAGTGAGAGTGAGAGTGAGAGTGAGAGTGAGAGTGAGAGTGAGAGTGAGAGTGAGAGTGAGAGTGAGAGTGAGAGTGAGAGTGAGAGTGAGAGTGAGAGTGAGAGTGAGAGTGAGAGTGAGAGTGAGAGTGAGAGTGAGAGTGAGAGTGAGAGTGAGAGTGAGAGTGAGAGTGAGAGTGAGAGTGAGAGTGAGAGTGAGAGTGAGAGTGAGAGTGAGAGTGAGAGTGAGAGTGAGAGTGAGAGTGAGAGTGAGAGTGAGAGTGAGAGTGAGAGTGAGAGTGAGAGTGAGAGTGAGAGTGAGAGTGAGAGTGAGAGTGAGAGTGAGAGTGAGAGTGAGAGTGAGAGTGAGAGTGAGAGTGAGAGTGAGAGTGAGAGTGAGAGTGAGAGTGAGAGTGAGAGTGAGAGTGAGAGTGAGAGTGAGAGTGAGAGTGAGAGTGAGAGTGAGAGTGAGAGTGAGAGTGAGAGTGAGAGTGAGAGTGAGAGTGAGAGTGAGAGTGAGAGTGAGAGTGAGAGTGAGAGTGAGAGTGAGAGTGAGAGTGAGAGTGAGAGTGAGAGTGAGAGTGAGAGTGAGAGTGAGAGTGAGAGTGAGAGTGAGAGTGAGAGTGAGAGTGAGAGTGAGGGTGAGGGTGAGGGTGAGGGTGAGGGTGAGGGTGAGGGTGAGAGTGAGAGTGAGAGTGAGAGTGAGAGTGAGAGTGAGAGTGAGAGTGAGAGTGAGAGTGAGAGTGAGAGTGAGAGTGAGAGTGAGAGTGAGAGTGAGAGTGAGAGTGAGAGTGAGAGTGAGAGTGAGAGTGAGAGTGAGAGTGAGAGTGAGAGTGAGAGTGAGAGTGAGAGTGAGAGTGAGAGTGAGAGTGAGAGTGAGAGTGAGAGTGAGAGTGAGAGTGAGAGTGAGAGTGAGAGTGAGAGTGAGAGTGAGAGTGAGAGTGAGAGTGAGAGTGAGAGTGAGAGTGAGAGTGAGAGTGAGAGTGAGAGTGAGAGTGAGAGTGAGAGTGAGAGTGAGAGTGAGAGTGAGAGTGAGAGTGAGAGTGAGAGTGAGAGTGAGAGTGAGAGTGAGAGTGAGAGTGAGAGTGAGAGTGAGAGTGAGAGTGAGAGTGAGAGTGAGAGTGAGAGTGAGAGTGAGAGTGAGAGTGAGAGTGAGAGTGAGAGTGAGAGTGAGAGTGAGAGTGAGAGTGAGAGTGAGAGTGAGAGTGAGAGTGAAATCATCCCTGAAAGGGGCAAAGTGAGGATAAACTTATGAGGTATTCTTTAGATGCAATCTCAAGATTCATGCACAACAACTGAGAGGCTGGACAATCGCTACAGGTGCCTCAGTGCAGAGGACAACTCCTTGGATTGTATACTTCTGCTCCCGAAAATAACCTCAACGCGGGCGGAGCCGCGAGCAACAGCTAGTAGGCTATATTTTTTCTCAAAAAGCAACCTTGAAAGGGGTCAAATAGTAGGTCAACATTTGTATGGGAAATCCATAATTCCTCGACTTAGGGGTCTGTAAATTCATATTAAGGCTTTTGGTAGGAAATAAAGAAATACGTGTTTCACATTTTTTCACGAAGTTAAATAGAGAGAGATTGAGAGAGTGATAGATTGAGAGAGTGAGAGAGTAAGAGAGTGAGAGAGTAAGAGAGTGACAGAGTAAGAGAGTGAGAGAGTGAGAGAGTGAGAGAGTGAGAGAGTGAGAGAGTGAGAGAGTGAGAGAGTGAGAGAGTGAGAGAGTGAGAGAGTGAGAGAGTGAGAGGGTGAGAGAGTGAGAGGTGAGAGAGTGAGAGAGTGAGAGAGTGAGAGAGTGAGAGAGTGGGAGAGTGAGAGAGTGAGAGAGTGAGAGAGTGAGAGAGTGAGAGAGTGAGAGAGTGAGAGAGTGAGAGAGTGAGAGAGTGAGAGAGTGAGAGAGTGAGAGAGTGAGAGAGTGAGAGAGTGAGAGAGTGAGAGAGTGAGAGAGTGAGAGAGTGAGAGAGTGAGAGAGTGAGAGAGTGAGAGAGTGAGAGAGTGAGAGAGTGAGAGAGTGAGAGAGTGAGAGAGTGAGAGAGTGAGAGAGTGAGAGAGTGAGAGAGTGAGAGAGTGAGAGAGTGAGAGAGTGAGAGAGTGAGAGAGTGAGAGAGTGAGAGAGTGAGAGAGTGAGAGAGTGAAAGAGTGAGAGAGTGAGAGAGTGAGTGTTGTGTATGTAAACTCCATAGCAATGTTAAAAAGGAAAAATATACTGACGTCTGTCACTCGTCTCTGTATCGCTCACATATTGTAACCGTTCTTGTAACCCTGCGTAATCCAAATATATCTATTCTAATACGATACGGACTTTCGCTAATTTCCATCAGGTTATGGGCCCAGAATACGCGAATACGAGGGTGGCGCATATTTTCAATATATATTATAAGAAATTTTACGTGTAATTTTAAATAACGTATTGAAAAGATGGCGTCGTCGACTTCGAATTTATCATCAAGCCTTACAGCGATTGATAAATTGAAAGGCATGGAAAATTACACATCCTGGAAGTTCATGATAAAAATGATTCTCATTCATGAAGACTTATGGGAATGCGTCGAAGAAGACAAGGGCGATTCTAGAAAGAAACAAAAGGCTCTCGCCAAGATTGCTTTGACAGTAAGTCCGGCAGCAATTCCACATATTAGGAATGCGACGTCCGCAAAGGAAGCGTGGGACAATCTGCAAAAAGCATACGAAGACAAAGGATTATGTCGTAGACTTGGTTTGTTGAGATCACTTTTCGGAAGCAAGTTAAGTGAATCCGTGAGTATGGAGTGCTATCTGAACAAAATTACAGAAATTTCACAGCAGTTAACGGAGATTGGATCACCACTGGAAGACGATTTTGTCGCTGTCATTATGTTGAGCGGTCTGACAGCGGATTACGATCCATTCATAATGGCTATAGAGAACACGGGTGTCAAGCTGTCAAGTGAATTTGTGAAGGGAAAACTTTTACAAGAAAATCTTCGCAGAAATGTCAAGACAGAGTATGCTACAGCTTTGATTGTAAAAAGGCAACCTCGATGTTTCAAATGTAAGCAGGTTGGTCATTACATCAAGAACTGTCCTAAATTCACTAAGAAGAAAACTGCACAGGAAAACGTTGCGACATCTAAGGTTTTACTGACAGCACTTTCCGTCAGCATCAACAGCAACTCGTGGTATATAGATAGCGGTGCCACAGGACATATGTGTCATGATAGGAGTGTTATGTGTGATTTTACCCATGATAGACGACTTGAAGTGAATATAGCCAATGGTGAGAAACTTTATACAGCAGGAAAAGGATCAGTTCGAGTACAAATGAAAAACAAGCAAATAAAGACAATAAGTGACGTTTTTTTTGTACCCAATTTAGCTGCCAATTTACTGTCTGTTAGTGCCATGGTAAATAAGGGTTATAAAGTTGTGTTTTGTTCCAAAGGCTGTAGAGTTTTAGATAATAATATTGTAGTAGCTACTGCCACTTTGCGCAATGGTGTTTATAAATTAGATGCAATGACTTCTATTAATTGTAATTTGCTAGGAAATGTTTCTACAGGTGTTTCAGGATCTCTAAAGAAGAAGTCATTTGGTGAACGCAGTGCTTTCTCAGCAAATAATATACAGACAAAAGTTTGTGCAATGACGGCTTCACAAAAGGGAGATATTGCCTCACAAGGGTTGTGGCATCGACGCCTTGGACACCTGAATTACAGAAGCATGGAGTTGTTGAAAAAGGGTATGGCTTCAGGAATTTCTTATGAAAGTAGTACTTATCAACAGTGTATAGCATGCATTGAAGGGAAACAAACCCGACTACCTTTCCCGAAAAAGTCATTTAATAGAGCCACATGTATATTAGAATTAGTGCACACTGATTTATGTGGTCCTATGCCCTGCAGTTCTATGAGTGGCTCAAGGTATTTTTTAACATTCATAGATGATTTTAGCAGAAAAACTTTTGTTTATTTTTTAAAACAAAAGAGTCAGGTTTTTGAGAAGTTTAAAGAATGGAAGGCGCTTGTGGAGAACCAAACTGGTAAGAATTTAAAAGCAATTAGGAGTGATAATGGTGGCGAATATGTCAACTTAATATTTCAGAATGTTTTGAAGGAAAGCGGTATTAGACATGAGACAACGGTACCACATTCTCCTCAGCAGAATGGAGTCGCTGAACGAGCGAACCGAACTATAATGGAGAAGGCCCGTTGCATGTTGAGAGACGCAGACCTAGAAAATAAATATTGGGCAGAAGCGGTGAACACTGCGGTGTATCTAAAAAACCGGTCGCCTACTGTTGCTGTTAAAGGTTATACTCCAGAGGAAAAATGGAGTAATACCAAGGTAACTCTGTCACATTTACGAACGTTTGGTTGTATTGCCTATGCTCAAAAACAAAACAGAACCAAACTAGATCCTAAGGCAAAGTGTTACATATTTGTAGGCTATTGTCAGGAAACGAAGGGTTATAGATTAATAGACCCTGATCAACCGACTAATTGTATAAAAGCAAGAGATGTCACATTTTTAGAAAATAAATTTTATAAATCTTTTGATTCACGTGATGATAAGCAGCGAGATGATGTAATCACACCACTTGTTTGTGATGAGATTCAAAATGATTATCATTCTCCTGTACTCACAGAATCATCTGCTGAAGAAAATGCTGATAACATAAATATTAATGCTTGTCGAAGAAGCAGCAGAATTAATCGTAATGCACAGCGGTTAAATACAATCGTATCAGATGATTCTGAGAGCGGAGAGGATAGCTTTGATACAAATGATGCTGCGGATAAAACGTACGTTCCAGATGGATCAACAGAAGAAGAAAGTCCTACTGACACTTCGAACTTTGAGGACAGTGAATTTTTATCATTGTTCTCAACTCATTTGGTCAGCGAGTCTGGACCGCTGAATGTGCAGGAAGCATTAAGCGGATCAGAAGCTGAAAAATGGCGAAAAGCAATGGAGGATGAGTATATGTCCTTTATTACTAATAAATGCTGGTCTCTATGTGATCGAGTTCCGGATCAGAAACCTGTAAAGTGTAAATGGGTATTTAAGAAAAAGTTAATCAACGGGGAATCTCTGAAGTATAAGGCCAGACTAGTAGCAAAAGGCTTCACTCAGAAGCAAGGTATTGACTACACTGAGACCTTCTCCCCGGTTGTAAGATACTCTAGCATCCGTGCGCTGCTAGCGGTAGCTGCTGAATACAATATGGACGTAGATCATCTCGACGTGAAGACGGCGTTTCTGAATGGAGAACTCAAAGAAACAGTTTATATGGAGCAACCGGAAGCATTTACTATAAAAGGTAAGGAAGATAAAGTTTATAAACTTCACAAAGCGATTTATGGTTTGAAGCAAGCTTCAAAAGCTTGGAATGAAAAGATAAACAATGTTCTGTGCAAGAAATTAATGTTTATCAAATCATTATCGGAACCTTGTGTCTATTATAAATCAGATAACAATTCACTAGTGATAATAGCGTTATATGTCGATGATATTTTGTTGTTTACAATGCCTAATTCTAGAGAAAAGGCAAAAATTATAGATAAACTCAGAAAAGAGTTTGAGATTACTGATTTAGGGCCAGCTAAATATGTTTTAGGTATGAGGATCTGTAAACAAAAAGATGTGATCACTCTTGATCAATCTGATTACATTGATAAGGTTTTAGATAGGTATAAAATGGCAGAATGTAAACCTTCGGCTACACCTTTAGAAATAGGCGTGAACTTGACCAAACCTAAGACTGCTGAGACTTCTCTCAGTGACAGTGATTATAGAGGCTTGATAGGCTCTCTCATGTATATTGCTGTAGGGTCACGTCCTGATATTGCTCATGCTATGAGTTATCTTAGTCAATTTAATGATTGTCACACAGAAGTTCACTGGAAAGCCGCTAAAAGAGTCCTTCGTTACCTTAAAGGTACAAAAGAATTTTGTTTAAAGTTTCAGAAAGGTGGTTTCGAGATAACAGCTTTTGCTGATTCCGATTGGGGCCGGAATGAGTCAGATCGACGTTCATATACTGGTTTTGTGTTTAGGATTGGTAAATCTATTGTTTCATGGGAAAGTAGGAAACAAAGAACAGTAGCATTATCAAGTACAGAAGCTGAATACATGGCTCTGTCAGACACTTGTAAAGAGGCTTTATTCTTGAATAAATTCTTGAAAGAAATTCTTGGAAAAACTTTAAAAGTGGTCATCTATAATGATAACCAGTCGGCTCAAAAGTTATGTCACAATTCTATGTTTCATAATAGAACAAAACACATAGACATAAGACACCATTTTATAAGAAAAAATGTTGGTAGTGGTATAGTCGATATAAAGTATTTATGTACTGAGGAAATGCTAGCAGATTTGCTAACAAAGCCCTTGTGTAAAGAAAAACACGGTAAATTTGTACATCAGTTATTATATAAAAAATAAATTGATGTTATAGTTTAGTTTTTGTAAGTACAAAGTATTTTGGTTTAATGTTGAGTTGTTTTGTAATGAGTTTGTTTTACATGCCGTAGAATTGTAATAGGATTATTTTATATTGTTTTGGTATCAGGTATGTAAACTAAGTTTAAATATGTATAAGATGATTTAAATGATCAGTCTATTTATTGCTATTGGTTTAAGGGCCAGTGTTGTGTATGTAAACTCCATAGCAATGTTAAAAAGGAAAAATATACTGACGTCTGTCACTCGTCTCTGTATCGCTCACATATTGTAACCGTTCTTGTAACCCTGCGTAATCCAAATATATCTATTCTAATACGATACGGACTTTCGCTAATTTCCATCAGTGAGAGAGTGAGAGAGTGAGAGAGTGAGAGAGTGAGAGAGTGAGAGAGTGAGAGAGTGAGAGAGTGAGAGAGTGAGAGAGTGAGAGAGTGAGAGAGTGAGAGAGTGAGAGAGTGAGAGAGTGAGAGAGTGAGAGAGTGAGAGAGTGAGAGAGTGAGAGAGTGAGAGAGTGAGAGAGTGAGAGAGTGAGAGAGTGAGAGAGTGAGAGAGTGAGAGAGTGAGAGAGTGAGAGAGTGAGAGAGTGAGAGAGTGAGAGAGTGAGAGAGTGACAGAATGAGAGAGTGACAGAATGAGAGAGTGAGAGAGTGAGAGAGTGAGAGAGTGAGAGAGTGAGAGAGTGAGAGAGTGAGAGAGTGAGAGAGTGAGAGAGTGAGAGAGTGAGAGAGTGAGAGAGTGAGAGAGTGAGAGAGTGAGAGAGTGAGAGAGTGAGAGAGTGAGAGAGTGAGAGAGTGAGAGAGTGAGAGAGTGAGAGAGTGAGAGAGTGAGAGAGTGAGAGAGTGAGAGAGTGAGAGAGTGAGAGAGGGAGAGAGTGAGAGAGTGAGAGAGTGAGAGAGTGAGAGAGTGAGAGAGTGAGAGAGTGAGAGAGTGAGAGAGTGAGAGAGTGAGAGAGTGAGAGAGTGAGAGAGTGAGAGAGTGAGAGAGTGAGAGAGTGAGAGAGTGAGAGAGTGAGAGAGTGAGAGAGTGAGAGAGTGAGAGAGTAAGAGTAAGAGTGATCATTCCTCATGTTAGGGATCTGAAAATTCTTTAGGCTTTTGGTAGTAAATCAAGAAATACGTGTTTCAACGTTTTTGAAAAATCATCCCTGAAAGGGGCAAAGTGAGGTTAAACTTATGAGGTATTCTTTAGATGCAATCTCAAGATTCAGGCACAACACCTGAGAGGCTGGACAATCGCTACAGGCGCCTCAGTGCAGAAGACAACTCCTTGGATTGTATACTTCTGCTCCCTCGAAAATAACCTCCAAGCGGGCGGAGCCGCGAGCAACAGCTAGTAATTAAATATTTGTATATTGGTAACACAGTTGTATTTTAAATGAAATATATAACAACTAATAAGTTGTTTTGCAAAATAATTCTTCGTTAAAGTTGTTTATAGAAGTTATACTGGTTGATTGTGTAGTTTATATATTTTTACTATATAAATACTATGCTATACTATGCAAAAGAGATTGGTATATTTATATATATTGGTAAATTTAATCTTTTCTTGGCATATAATAAATCGCAAACAAAAACACAATAAACACGCCCTTTATTTGCAGTGACAAGGCTTGTAAAAAGCTCTTACGTTATTCTTGTCGTCAAATGTTCTTTATGGACTATAAGAAAGATTTAGTGGCATCGTTATTTAAAGGGTTAAAGGGTAGTAAATTTGCGTAATGACGACACTCAGTCCGTCGAAGGAGTTCTGGAGGATATAAATCAAACATTTTTACAATAAACATTGGTAAGCATTATACTCTATAGACACGAACTGTCGAAGGAACAATATGTTCCAAATACCTTCTCCACCCACTAATGCCATCTATTCGTTTTACTAAGAACTATTTGGTAGTTAGAATCGTGATAACTACCGTCACTTTTTCTCGAACGGGACTTTCCGCGCGACAAGACGGGACACACTATATAATGAATTTTGTTAAGAAATATAGACTTCCCGTATTCAGAATTGTAATTAATTAATATTTATTGATATTACGTTCTAAACGTTATGAAATCATGTTATTTACCTTATACACTATTAGCAGTTTCACTGTAAATCAATTTAAGGAAAGATGCAATGTAGTGTGCATACTTAGGTGGCATGAAGCAAACTAACGTTGGTGCGGTGGTTCCACCGCAACTCGGTGGAACATAAGGTTTGTTCTGGTCACCGCATCTGGTACGTATTACATATAGATCGCTGGTAAGAAGCTACAAGTTGCAGTACGTTAGCCGGTTCACAGACCATCTCCGTCTATACGAGTGATTAACATGGATTGGTAATGTGCAGTGCGCGTGAATAGCCGATTAACAACCCTCCATAGGCTTAGTTTAAAATCAAATTTTTCACGGCATAATCGTGAATTGAATGGTTGATTCATTAATACTGAGATGCGCAAAAATAGCTTTTTGAGTAAACAGTCTGTGGGATATAAGTAACATACATTGTTGTAAGGTAATCTTTATTAACATTTGTAACAATATTTTATTAACTGTCTTTTATGATTATAATAATCAGATATTGACATTTTAAATGTTAGATTGTAGCTCAAAATATATCAATTCAATACTGCTGTAAGGTTATTTTCGTTTGTGAAGAAAAAGTCTTGAAATTCACAGAGTTAATATTTGCAAATACTATTTGATCATTGAAAGAAAACTAAGCTTACGGGTTCTGTCGCAGTTTATTTTACTTTTTAGTCCCATAGTTTCAATGTCTAACGGTCGTGTAAGCAAGGGTAATCAAGTAATTTAATCAAATAAAAATTGCTTAGCTTAAAATCAATAATATTTATTTGTGATGAATTATTATAAATATTATTTATTTAACTTATATAAAGATTATTAGTGTTTTGGAAATTTAAAACACAGGTGTGAGTTTAGTTATACAATATTATTAGAGAAGCTTAGACAATGCTTATAAGAAAATTTCGTAAACTTTCATCTTTATACTTTAAAACATTTATGGCATATTTATGAATATTCGACAAAGGGATAAAAGATAAATTTTATGATGTTGAATATCGTTAAAAATAATATAAGGGAAATCACAGACGACTATGATATTTTATATTTTAAACTATATTAGGTCGTAACAGGTTTGCTGGTGGTAGGATGTTTATATTCGTCCGGATAGCGACCACCGTAGTCGGGGTGTAAAACCCGCCATAGTGGCACACGTAAGTGTGTCGCGTTTTGGGATCAACCAGTGTACATCCGGTTTTTGTCGGGGGTTTAGAGTTGGGGTACGATGTTTGGCCGTTTTACGGCCTTCTGAGTATTCTGACACTAGACCCTCGATCGCTTTTTCACCTTCTTGCCTATGGCGTTGTGTTAGGTAGCAGGCCGACGTGTAGATTGTCTCTCGCTACTCGTTACTGCGGTTAGCACAGGTGCAGTGTGGTCAATCTGGCCGTGCCAGTATAAAAAAATAAAAAAGTTCATTATTGCAATAGTTTTAATGTCTTATTACATAAATCATATAAATCACTAAGCGCAATAAATATAATTAACGTCGAATCATTTATTTTCAACGGTTCTTAATAAGTATATTATTCTAACAGGTAGAAAGTAATAAGCATTGAAAAGAAACGGTGCTCATAAATTGAAATAACGTGACATATTCCCTTGCCTTTTTAAAAAAATAATATAACCCAACACCTTACGTGATACGTTGTTAAAACATTCTATAGCAGTACTTAGTAGTATTAAATCATCCAACCTTCCACGGAATGATAGACTAAAAGAATTGCAAAAAAATTACTGCCTCTTATAATATTTAAGTACGCAGCGGTAGATGCATATAATATTTTTCTGGGGCAGATTGGAAGCAGAGAGAGAGAGAAAAGAGTGAAGAATAAGTGCCCTTACGAGTAGTATTAATAAAAAACGTGATGGGAAAAGACTGATTATATTATGGTATTGTTATACATATACCTAGTCAGGTCATAAATTCTGTCACATGTTTAATATAAAATAATTGAAACAAGTTTATTCATTATGTAACCATTTATATACCAACATGAACTTAACAAAACATAGATTCTTATGACACTAAAGTTTATTCAAAATGACCTCCGTGATTTTGAATACAGGCCTTCAATCTGCGCGGCCAGTTGTCTATCGCTGCACGAACGAGGTTCATGTCAATATCGGCGGCTGCCTTAATCAAGGATGTCTTGAGTGACTCCAAATTGGGATGAGGCTTTGAGCACGCCTTTTCCTCCAAGTGTTGCCATATCTTGTAATCTAACGGATTCAAATCTGGACTGGAGGAGGGCCAGTCTTCGTGCCGGATGAAGTCGATTTCACGCGCCGCCAGCCAGTCTTGTGTGCTCTTCGCTCTATGAGCTGGCGCCGAATCTTGTTGGAATACCCAGTGCCTGTTATTGAACATGGTATGAGAAACAGGTTCCACAAGGTTCGTCAGGACTGTATTTTGATACACAACTGCATTCGTTTTTACACCTTTCTCACAAAAATGTACCTCTGTTAAGCCCCAATAAGAAACTCCCAACCATACCATGAGCGAGGATGGAAAATGACCTCGTTGGACACGCGGAATACGGTTGCTCGCTTCTTCACTACTGTGTGCATACACCTTATCATTTTGTTTGTTGTAGCTCTCTTCTACGGTAAAAAATTTTTCATCTGAAAAAAGAATTTCCCGATATTTTTTTCCCGCGTACCGCTTCAACAAAGCGCGGCATCTCTTCAGTCTCAGGTCCATTAGACGAGCATTCAAACGATGTCCTGTTTTTCTTCGATATGCCCGAAGCCCTAAGTCTTCATTTAACACCCTTTTCACCGTGGTTCTGCTTAACCCCATCTGAAGGGCCAACAGTTTCTGCTTACGTTTGGGATTTCTTAGAATTCGCGCCTTCACAGCTTTTATCACTGCTGGAGTCCTAACAGACCGAGGGCGACCACTTCTTGACCTGTCATCTACACTAGAGTCTTCATTGTATCGTTTGATGGTACGATAAACGCATCTTATGGTTATATTCAAATTTTTCAGTATGTCAAAAATTTGAATTGGCGCGTAACCGCAACGTTGCAACGCAATTACTGCAACACGGTCTTCTTTAAGCGTCCACTCCATATTTAAAAACGAGTAAAATTTTAAAAAGTATACATTTTTATTTTCATGAACAATTTGAAATTCGAATTCAATAAACTTTTTTGTGGCCACCATTCTAAAATAAAAGTTTTTACTGTGTGACAATACTTATGACCTGACTAGGTATGTATATTAATAGCTATAAGCTATCTCATTGGGAGTTCGGCAACGTACCCGCCGTGTTACGTATTATTTTGTATCTGGCGTAGAAAATTGTCGAGTACCATCGCATAGTCTATTTATGATATTATTATTACATAAAAGTGTAGAAAATAAGCTTAAACCAAAATAAAATAATTGTTATTATATGTTATAATTTTGTAATATATGTACCTACATTATTAATTATAGTTAATAAACAAATCCCCAAATAGAATTTGAAAAATATTTTAATGATTAAAATTAGAATTTTCTTTTAAGGCTCGCGCTAAATATAACAATCGGGTCTAGTTCCAAGAATTGGTCTTGAGAAGTCTACTGATCCAGTTGCTATTTAAAAATATATGTCAAAATTTATTATGAAACTTACTGTTGTAATAGAATTGCTTCAAGTGTTCTCAATGTGGAAGATTACTGAAAACTATACGTATATAATAAACTGTTCATCACAATTAGCTTTATCGTGCACTATTTCATTATTATTAAGTTATTTCTTATGTAATAATTAGATAATTAATTCGAGCTGTAGTATCACACAATTATAATAGGAATTGAAACAAGAGGTACAGTGCTGCAAAGAAAGTAAGATAACCTAGCCGAAAAGTTTTCTGTTTCTAGTCCAGTATAATAATGACGCTAAATTAAATGTAATTATAATATTAGCCCTGCATATACTGTACTGCTGAGCACATGCTGCCTATTCTAATGAGAGGAATGAGGCTTTATTTTGTATTATACATTATTATAATAAGAGCTCACCAACAGAAATAAAATTATTAGATAACATAGATGAGGTGTCTTTGTTGAGTGGTATTACTATTAATAAGAGAAAATTCTTCCTCAATAAAAACAGTTACTTCCTCAGTTTTGTCATACATATATTTTGCATCAAAATTTTACTGCCACCTAAATGGAACTAATTTGATAGTGGTCTTCCCCATTAATGTAAAAAACCTAAAGAAACAGATAATAATGGCTTTTAATGCAAATTGTCTTCACAGCTATTAATTCCAATCACGTGTGTCCTAAACTTAAAAAGTCTTGTGATATTGTCTAAAAATACAAGTGTAGGCTACACTTTCAACGTCCGTAACAAAAAAATTATAAAACAGTTCAAGATTGTTCAAGGTTCGTTTAAGCATAAACTAGAGACTAGTAAGACTACTAAGTACTAGTAAGTCTGGAGACTAAACTACCAGTTAGATTTGAAAAATATTATTGCAAATTATACCTTACTAGCTTTTAACCACGGCTTCGCGTGCGTGGTAATTATTTTTGTAAGAATTTTCTATATTATGCTATCCAATAGGAACCATGTATATTCCGGAATAAATAGTAACCTGTCATTCTCAGACCCTTAGCTAACGCAAAAAATCATGTCGATTCCTTATTCTGTGTAAGACAAAAATAAAACTATCCCACGGGAACCGATTTTTCCGGGATAAAAGCTAGTCTACACTTTTCTCTGTGCTAAATTGCAACCAGTTCCGTTCAGCCGTTTTGCCGTTATCGAGTATCAAACTTATTCCCAAACATTCGAATTTATAATATTAGTAAGATTGCTAACTAACGTTAATAGGCTATCTAAAACTATCGTCATAACATTAGGGAACTGAGAAATGGCTGCCGCCTCTGTCACAGACCGGAACAAAAAAAACGGGTATATGAAACCGGAGCCTTAGCCACTTAGGTATAGAAGCAGCTGAGGCTCCGGTTAGGTCCGTGCATAGACGTGGCGAGATGGTTAACGCTAAAACAGAGACGTAACGTAAGGTAACCCCGTAAAGTGTTATTTAAAAGAATTGGTTCTTTGATTATGTTATCCCTTTAGTCAATGTGTCGTTAACGTGCAAACCAAGCGGACAAATTCTGAGTATATTTGCAAGCTATGTTACGTTGCCAGAGTAATTAATTATAATTTGTATAGAATATTTACATTTTACGTGAGCAAAAAGTTCACAGAAATGTTAGTCTCGGGTAAGTATAACTTTGTTCGCGCAGTAGTTGGGTCTACGACGGGTGACGTGTATAATGTATCACGTAAAGTAATACGAGTACAAATAGTGTGGATGGCACACGAGGTCAACTTGAAACTAGTAGTGCAAGCTCATTTGTGTTCTCATGAAAAACCCAAGAGTCATAAGACACCCAATGAATCAGCACGAGCGCTGCGTCGGCATAAGGTTTACATTTAATTTTCGTTGTTCCAGGCACACAAAGAATTTGCTTTACAATGCTCATTACACGCGGCTATTTATATGTGTTAAAAATAACCTAACAACGGAACGAAATAACGAACTAATAGTATGTGGTTTTAGAATTGTGTTCAGCATATAATTATATTCACTGAACATAGTTCTAAAACAACATTCCATTTTAGAATATAGAACAATTGACATGACGAAGCGGAGGGAACATAGATTGCATCTATCTACCTATTCACTTAATTTTAAAATCTTTCTCTTATGGATTCTTAACATTCATGGATCTCTATATTTATAATAATAAGGTAAATAAAAGCATAACCAACTATAGAGTCAATAAATCAAAATGTAAAAGAAAAACACCAGATTGACAACAAAACGTTACATAAAATGAAATTGAAGTATTATTTTTAATTTACAAAATAACAAAAAATAGATACATTACATAAAATGAAGATATAATATTTTTTTAACCTGGAACGGCATAGTGACCACACTGCACCTGATGGTAAGCGCGGTGCCGTCCAGTTAGATTATCGAGTAGCGAGAGTCAATCTATCCCCCGCTACTCAACACAATCATGCCGGCCTGCTTCTTTACACTACGCCATGGGCAAGAAGGTGAAGAAGCGGTCGAGGGTCTAGTGTCAGAGTAATGAGAACGCCGCGAAACGGCCAAACATCTTACCCTAATTCTAGACCCCCGACGAAGACATAGATACTATGGAGTTATGATAGATACACACACAGTTACACGCACACAAGCGCACAGGCACGCGTGCGCGCAAAATGATGCAATCATGTGTATGATTGCCCTATTTTTATTTGTTATATTATTTGTTTTATCAACTCGTAAATTTGGATTTCAGTTGCATGTTATAAGTCAAAATACCTACTTAACTTTATTATTTACGGGAAAGCCTAACGCTCCGTTTTGGGGATGGGTGGTGTATGCTGTTAGTCAAGCTTATAGCTTAATACAGACCTTTTAGTTTCTAGTCTAGGGATTCTAGTCGTTCAATCTGCTTGTCTCGTTCACAGCTTAAATAAATACATGATTGAGTAACAACTGATGTAGTTTCTTCGATATTGTGAACATAAAGACGCCAAAACTCAAGTGCTGCACCCGACATCGCGCCCGCCGTTTAACTCTGAACGAGGCCTTAATCAGTC
The DNA here is from genome assembly GCA_905220505.1 of Laothoe populi. Taxonomy (NCBI): domain Eukaryota; kingdom Metazoa; phylum Arthropoda; class Insecta; order Lepidoptera; family Sphingidae; genus Laothoe; species Laothoe populi. Next base: position 12,172,899 of record HG992149.1, on the reverse strand, counting down.
AAATTAACGAATAAAATTGTCTTGATTATTCTTATTTCATCGGATGAATAGTTCTGGAGAGTGAAGTACAGATAATAATATTATGTAGTTTAAGCAGCCTGACACCCTGCCGTTATCAATAATTAATGATCGAAGCGGATATCGGTTTTATGGCAGTGGACGGGTGGCAATTTGGGTGGATGGAACTTTACTTTTATTATTCTAAGGTTAATAAAATATATAAGTGGTTCTACAAGCTTGTTAGCATGGATTCGGTTAGAGTAAAAAAAACAAACGCCTATACTTTGTTTTTTAATCGTGGTGCCAAAAAAACTGTTTACCGACCAACATTATAATATGAGAATTTTCAACAGTTTCGCTGTTATTTAAGTAAACAAGTAAGTTGTCACAGACTTACCTATATTAAAATTTGGAGATTAAGTATCATCTCGGAGCTCTGTGTATAATTAATTCCAACATGGACGTATCCATCTGCAAGCTGATTCATGTGAAAGCTGCCGGCGACAGCGGTAATAGACGAGTATACCAATTGGATAAAATAATTACGTAACAGCTAATCAGTACAGCATTGAATATCGAAATGTGCAAAACATTAGTACCCGACAGTATAACGAGAAGTCGTGGATCCGATTCTCGCTCCGTGACAAATGTTTGTGTGACAGACAGATATTTGTTTCGAGTCTGGGTGTTGTGGAGCCATAGTCCCTTGAAGTTCTTGACACCCTTGATACCGGTTTGAACTAGAGTGGGGTCAGGATTATGTGAGTGACTTTGGGTGTATTTATTTATTTCTACGTAAAACTGGATTTGAACCTTTATTATATATTCAAGATAATTATACCGTATCCGTTAAAAGAAGTTAAAAAAGGAAACTGAGTAGAGTAGTGTAATAAATGATAATAATACAACTGAGGACGGAAACTGGGTGCGTTGGTACGATCATGAGGGAAAGAGGAAATCGACGAAATGGCTCGTTCATTTGGAATATTTGCCGACATCACGCAAAAAAATATCTAAGCACTGGTGAAATATGATTGCTTCTTTTTTTGTAAGTCAGGAAATTATACAATAATTAATATTGCATTGTTATCACTTTAGTTATCTATAATAAAAGAACAGTCACTGCAGATTAATACGTTACTATAATCTTTGGTTGCTCAATATTTTAAAAATATCGTAAAATGAGTGTTTGTGGCATAATAGTCTTCTATAATGATATTACATTTTGCTAGTGGTAGGATATTCATATCCGCCCAGATAGCGACCACCGTACACAGGGTATAAAACCCGCGATAGTGGCACACACAAGTGTGTCGCGTTCCGGGATCAGCCAGTGTACATCCGGTGTTTGTCGGGAGTATAGAGTTGGGGTACGATGCTCAGCCGCTGGCCTTCAGAGTACTCCGACACTAGAGCCTCGATCGCTTCTTCATCTTCTTACCTATGCCGTAGTCGGAAGAAGCTACACAGCAGGTTAGCTTATTTGTGTTGAGTAGCGAGGGATAGATTGTTTCTCGCTATTTGACTATAACTATTTATTTGACTATAACTGGACGGCACTGCCCTTACCATCAGGTGTAGTGTGGTCACTTTGCCGTGCCAGGATAAAAAAAATACAATCCACTCTGTTTAGATAATAATAAAATGAATAAGGGTCTTTTTAAAGAAATCCAACGGGAAACTAATCATACCATCCCGACCCCGCAATATTTTTGCGTATGAAAAACTTAACGATAAACTTCGTTGAATAAGTTTAACGAGTGCAGAAGCGGCGTTTATTGGAAGAGCCGACTGAGAACACTTCACGTTACACGTCATCATCAAAATTTAAGATAAAAATGTCACACTACCCTTTCGTGACGACATATAACGCAGTACGTCCCGACAGCATGAAGGCTGTAAAGTTATGCTAACGTCGGGACTCAATAAAGTAAAATTATCCTCGATAAGCTATCTTATCTATCTAGCTAACTATTTTTACGACTTTGTATTTTTGAAAAATACTCAGAATTAGCCCGGAGTCTGGAATTGTGCCCGATATGGCTCGCCCCCTATTACACAATGGGTAAGTAATAAGCTCGGCGAAATGTGGGTGTACTGGTTACACCTGTGCCTACGCCTTCGGAGATCACAGGCGTGAGTGTGTACGTATGTATGTACAATAAAATAGTTTCTCAAAATTAGTAGTACGTCGTGTCTATTATTGTTATCCTTAAGATATATCCTTCTATCTGATGGGCGAAAAATGCAAGACTGGATATGTATCAGGAAAATTGTGACGGCAGAATGGCAATCGCATTTATTTCATGAGCACCCCTTGTCCCTATTGATTCTATCACTCAAAGATTTAAATTTAAAATAAAAGTTATTTTATTAAAGCTATTTATTCTAGTTCGTGGTGTCGTTAAAATTTGTAAGTAAAACGCTGAAAGTGTTAAATATTTTAATTATTTCTACCTGTATCACCCCTCTTTTAGGGCCTTCTGTGAACATATTAAATACAAAGGGTGAGTTACTATTAAGCATTTTGCAATTATACAAGTATACGTTCTTAATAAGCAGTAATCTTTGGTATTTTATATCTGTATTTTATTATATTATTTTTATATTATAGTACCTATAGACTCATGTGATTGATATTATATTTAAGATACTTTCAGACATGACTGAATAGCAGCATAAATGGTAATAATACTTAAGTCTCGAAGAAGATGACATCGATATCTATACAATACACAATTCAATCGGCTTTAGAAAGTTGGTTCAGTTATGAATAGCGGGAACTGTAAGTAGCTGAGCAGCAGAGTGTTATGAAATATTATTCCGAGGCGGTGTGCTTGAAGTATCTCAACCTAGTTATTTTTTCTTTAAAATAAGTTTTTGAATTTATAACTACACCTAGCGATGTCAGATGTGCAATCTATTTCGCTCTATGTAAAACTGAATGGATATATCGGTAGGGACATCAGCTTTAACAGTTTTCGACAAAATTAATGTATACAACATTGAATTACATTTTTTACTATTTTATTACTAATAATTACTATTTTAATAGCAGCGATAGCCTAGTTGGTTGCGGTACGGACTGCCAAGACGAAAGTCGTATGTTCGAAACCCAAGTGGCATACACCTCTGACTTTTCTAAAAGTTATGTGTGTATTAAATGTTAATTATCGCTTGCTGTGAAGGAAAACATCGTGAGGAAACCTGCATATCTGAGAATTCTTATACGAATTTCGAAGGTATGTGAAGTCTACCAACACACATTAGGCCAGCGTGGTGGTAGTCCACCAGGCCTAACCCTTCTCATTAGTAGAGGTGGCCCGTGTCCAGCAGTGGAACAATATTTAATACAGGGCTAGTATTATTATTATTAATTACTATTGTAATATGGAGCTGTAAATTTTACAGTTATGAATCTTAACAGTTTCTTATTCTTGTGAAAACTTCGTTACTCTTAGAAAAATAACATTCTCATCAAGGTACTGATACAAAACAAACTATATTTTGAAATTATGTGCAGAAATCATTTAAATCAAAATTAAACAACTTACCTTTAATGACGGATCAACAAATACATATAGGTGAAAATATAATGCTAAACACAATTTTAGTAATTTAAAAGCAAGTAAAAGGTGTAGTTGTTAAGAAAATATTGAAATACTAATAAATAATATATATATGGTCCTTGGTCTTACTTATTAATCCTGAAATTGCCGTATGGCCAAAAATCGCAACTAAAAATTATCAAAAATCATTCGAATACAATCTCGGCATCAACACTATTATAATATAACTAGATGTTACTCGCGGCTCCGCCCGCGTGGAGCCATGGAGCCGTGGAGCATTCCATAGGAAGCGTGCATTTTTCCGGGATAAAAGTGGCCTATGTAATTCTCTAACCCCTTAACTACCACTATGAAAAAAAATCATGTCGATTCCTTGCTCTGTGAAAAACAAAAAACTATCCCGCGGGAACCGTACATTTTGTCCCGGATAAAAGTCGCCTTTGTGATTCTCTGATCCGCAAATAACCACTGTGCAAGAAATCATGTCGATCCCTTGCATTTCCACAGGAAAACAAAAATCTTTCCCGCGGAAACCTTACCCTTTTCCGGGATAAAATGTAGCGTATGTGCTATTCCAGGCTATAATCTATCTCTGTGCCAAATTTCAGCCAGATCCGTCCAGCCGTTGTGGCGTGATTGAATAACAAACAACCATCCATACTTACAAACTCTCGCGTTTATAATATTAGTAGGATTAGTATACAGTGTCAATCTTGATGTAACTTGTTGATTGAAATAATAAAAAAATCGAGTCACCTCAGTTTTTCCTGACACCATAAGCTGAAGAGAATATTTGTGTTTACATCATGTAATTTAAAGAAATACCAATACTGTTTACTGAGGAAGGTTAAAGGTTATCTAACATCACGTTACGAGTCACGGGAGCGGAGTAAATGGCTGTCACCAGAGCGACGTCGCGAGGATAATATAGTTTTATATATAAATATTAATAGTCACATTAATTTTGTAAAAACTGTCCTACAAAATGAATGAATGGTCACTTGTGGCAAGCTGTTGAAAAGAAGCGATTCCTATTAGGTACAGGCAAATTTTCCGAGAGACTATGAAATCACAGTACAATCTCCTCTAGATAAAGAAGATAAAGCCTTTGAGAGCATTGTTAGGATGACTGCTCAGTAAAAAATCTAATAAAATTATGTTATTCTTTGCCTGTTGCCAGCCGCGTGCTTCAGTTTCCTTTATTTAAAGAAACTTATAATGGTTAGAACTCAGTTTGTTATGAGCCTTTTTATTTTTAATATCTGCATAAATAACAAGCATTCAAGGTAAATATAAGGTCGGCTGAAAAACTAGCTACATAATAATATATCGAATATTTGGTTATTTGAATGCGTAAATACGTGTTAGTTTTGTTTTATGATTGCTAGAAGCAGAACACTTACACAATTGAAGGAATTTTTGCCTATAGACGATGTAAATTATTAAAATGATTTACATCATCAATTATTTACACATTCATAGCTATTCGCATATTATCGGTAATTTACGTAAGTTAATTTATTTGATTGTCATTACTTTGTATATTATGTGTAATAATAGGGATTTCGTAAACCAACGTGTAAACTACATTTCAACAAATTACTTTGGTTATGTTAGGGCCTTACAGCATTAACTACACGTCCGCAAGATTTGCAAGAAAATAAATTAAGACATAATCTTTGATATTTAAGGGATATATTGCGTCACAATTTTAGCGCTTACAGCTCCATGCAAAAAGTAGCTAAATTGGAAGTTTCGAGTGCTCGACATGCAGCGTTTTTATTTGTGTGTATCGGACGTCGCTACGCTTCTTTGAATATACGACACACATAAATGAAATGAGTAGTTTAAGACAATTTATATTACTCTCTTTGTAATAAAGACATAATATTTAATATATGTTTTACAAAGCGATTATGTCAACCGATTTCTGTATTTGCCATTTTTATAGCAAACGTTCACAAACAAGCAAGTGGTGCATCTGATGTTTAGTATTTCTTTAGCCCACGAATGCTCACTATATCAGACAAATTAATAATGTGTTGCCAGCCTTATAAGAAAATGGGGATTATGAAGGTAAGATCAGATCGGGACGATGAAGGAAAACATCGTGAAGAAACCTGCAGAATTGACATAAAACGATTTCGAAGGTATGTATGTAAGTCTACCAACTCGCATTAGGCCAGTGTGGTGGACTAAGGCCCAACCCCTCTTATTCGTAGAGGAGGCCCGTGTCCAGCTGTGGGATAATGTTTAAACGAATTTTCAAACAAATTATAAAATAATATACGAATCGCGAACCTACTGCTCGCTGCGTCAGTTGAAAAGGCAAGCATTTACATAGCAATACCCAGGCAATACTAGACATTGACATCACACTACCCAACACTTACCAGGCACAGCATAGATATGTGTGAATAGAGCATTAATTTCATTACGATAAACGGATTTCCGTCCGACACGATAGAGGCAAGCCTCTCGCCACGCCAGGCGTAAATCTAATCTCTGACACATCATGTTGTTTAGTTCAACTTTATACAAAGGCTTAAGCGATCTGACAATCGATGCCATATATTCCATGGTTTATACGAGACTTTCAATGGTATAATTCAATATGAATAATAATATATCCCAAACTTTAGAGATTATTTGTATTTTTTATTATTGACTTTATTATTCACTTCAATCATGGTTGATTCATATTTTACAGATCATAAATCAGCCGTGGATCCACGCTAGTTCCCGATCAATGAAGATACAATTGCGTGCAAGTAGAATTCAGTGTATTCACTTAAAATACACGTACGCAAGAGAAACTTCTATGGCGATTATTATGTGTTTATTATTATTATTACTACAATACTCTATTTAAAAAGGTTTTTTTACATTTCTTAATGTAAATTAAAAAAAAAACATTTAGAAATATAAAAATGTGCATCCTCCGATGGCGAGGCCTACTGCCGCCCGCTCCGGAGGGAAGCGGATTAAGAATAAAACGGGTATGCTGGACTAGTCGGTCTTACGACCCAGCATCCCCCTCGCACGGATGATGGCTATCCGCGCTGCCACTGGGCCGAGTCCCTAACCCCTATGTACACCCCACCCGACACTACCAGCTAAAACCCCGCGGTGGCCTTCTTCGGCGCTTGCGGAGCGATTCCGGGGTATTCTAAGGAGTGCTAGAATTGCAGCCGGAATCGCCCCTGCGCGGTGCTGCGTAGCAGCCCATCTCCATGGAGGGCTAAGGAGCCCCCGCGCACCGAACAACGACAGCGAACGAGGCCTTACCACATGCGCTGCCGTCCATCTCGGGGTCGCACGATGCCCCTCATTTGGGAGTGCACTCCGATGGCGAGGCCTAGGACCCAAGCCAACGGTGGTTAGGATCCCAGAGTGAGGAACCTTCTCACGATACGTGACAATAGTACTGCCTTTTGAATCTGGCTTTTGACCCAACGACCAATTGAGAGCCTCTGAATATATTGGTCGAAGCTCGCTAATCGATCTGTTAACATAATATCAAGCTTATTGGCTACAAGAGTCCTGTATGTGTAAATTATTTTTTATTATTATCATAGTTGCTTACTGTATAAATTACATTTTACATCGCACTATATTAAAATATCTCTGAAATAAACTTATTTTAGTTCACACATTATACGAAAACTTTTCTATTGTTGCAACGGATTAAATTTCAACTAATTAAAACAATACTAAATTTGATTTTGATATTACTAAACTGAATTAAGACTGTGTTACAATGCTATAATTTAATAATGAAATTAATAATCTTTAAATTTGAATTGAAATATTAATATATGAGTAAAAATAATATGTAAGAAATAAATTCACTAAGATCAAACCAAACTCCTTGAGTCCTTTCGATTTTGGAATACGAAACGTCACAACATAGATTATGTTCAACTCTTATATTTTATCTATGTGAGGGCACACAGTGTATATCGACAGCAGTTAATCCTAATAAGTTAACACACAGGTGTGTCGTTCATCCAAACAACTATATAACCTAACTCAAGGACAGTATCCTGCGGATTATTGAAAACTTTCATTAATATTAAAGTTTAAACAAGGCTATTCGAAGTCACCAGACCGACTTGAAAACGCAGAACTACATTTATTTTATCTTCTAAAAACGTTTTAAAGATCCAGGTGGGGCAAAACGTCGACCCAAGAGAATAAACAGAATTTCTAGAGTAGCGCACATTTGTTTTACGTTCTGAAATGCTAAAAGCGTTCATTGCGTCTAACGAGCGCTTGCTAATGTTTTTCAACGTATCGATTACAAATTAAAAGTTTAAATTGTACATGCTTCGATTGTAAGCAAGCGTAACATTATTTGTAATAAATGAAAGAAGCAAAAAGATAAAAGAAGCCCCTTTAACTAGAATAATACAAATCAGTTCAATGTATTTTTATGAAAGGTGAAAAACTCATTAAAATGGAAACCTCTTGTGATTATGGAAATCTACAAAACATTCAGCGGCTTAATCACTAAACCAATTTCCTTGGATATGGCTTGGTTCTTCAAATTCATTTATATCATGAGTGGGTAGTATCAAGTTCTAATGAACTCTATTAATAACTATAGAACATATATACATAACTGTTTATAAAAGCGTTACTACACGTTTTTAATACTTTGAAATAACTGAAGGAAACTTAAGGATGATATTATAGGTTTGTTGCGCCAGATAATAAGATTAATGTACGTTTATATATATTTAACAATTAATACTCATAATATAATTCCGCTAATAAGCATTTTACTATTGAAATTCATTTTATGATAAACCGTTATACCAGAAAAACTAAAAACTAATATTCACTATCTGTATATATAAAAGAAGAAGCTGACTGACTGACTGACTGATCGATCAACGCACAGCCTAAACGGCTGGGGTTAGAAACTTGAAATTTTGACAGTAGGTACCTTTTATGTCGAAGGCCACTAAGGAAGGGTTTTTGGAAATACCACCCCTAAGGTGGTAAAATAGGGGATGAAAATTCGTCATTTTTGAAGTTAAACGCACGAAAATTTATATTTGGCCTTTTAGTTAAAAAAAATATATATTTCAGGATTTTTCGATATTCTACCCCTAAGGGGGTAAAATAGGGGTTGAAAGTTTGTATAAACATCCGTCATTTTTCTCCCAAATATGGTCTCTACGCGGGCGGAGCCGCGAGCAACAGCTAGTTTCAAATATATGATTTAGATATAAATAAAAACACAAAGAAACGGCTTGTAGGTGATAATTGTTGCAAATAGCTCCCCAGATCAGATCAGATCTTGAATAAACATACAGCCTCCGTGGCACAGTACGCGAATAGCCGGCTGTGAAACAAACGGCCGTGGGTTCGATTCCCACACCGGGACGAATATTTGTGTGACAGATAGACATCTGTGTCGTGTCTGGGTGTTGTGAGACCGAAAGTCTCTCGTAATCCCTGATACTCCCGACACAAGACTTGTATCTTAGTGTGGGATCGGGGCTGTGTGTGTGACTGTTGGATGTTATTTATTTATAGAATACGACGACTTTTTAGAGTGACAACACAATATATAGTTAAAGGTGCCCTGTGAAGAAATTTATGTTATTCGAAGTCGTAGGCAAAAGGAAGCAATTATTTAATGCATATTTAAGCTGAAAAAATAAAGTTTAAAACATAATATAATATATAATTATTTTGCTAACTTTTTAATTGGATTCCTACACTATATTGAAATTAATAAGTATAGTTTTATAAAAATCAATTGCTGCTCAGCTTAAATACTCGGTTTGATTCAAGTTTTTATATTAGTGACTAGCTGTTGCTCGCGGCTCCGCCCGCGTGGAGGTCATGTTTGGGAGAAAAAGTATACAATACAATATACCAATATTCATGCGTTTAACTTAAAAATGACGGATTTTCATACAAACTTTCATTCCCTATTTTACCCCCTTAGGGGCGGAATTTCCAAAAATCCTGAAACATATATTTTTTATTTTTAACTAAAATGCCAAATACAAATTTTCATGAATTTAAATTCAAAAATGACGGATTTTCATACAAAGTTTCATCCCCTATTTTACCCCCTTAGGGGTGGTATTTCCAAAAACCCTTCCTTAGTGGATGCCTACGTGATAAAAGGTACCTACTGTCAAAATTTCAAGTCTCTAACTACAGCCGTTTATATATATTTAACAATTAATACTCATAATATAATTCCGCTAATAAGCATTTTACTATTGAAATTCATTTTATGATAATCCATTATACCAGAAAAACTAAAAACTAATATTCACTATCTGTATATATAAAAGAAGAAGCTGACTGACTGACTGACTGATCGATCAACGCACAGCCTAAACGGCTGGGGTTAGAAACTTGAAATTTTGACAGTAGGTACCTTTTATGACGTAGGCATCCACTAAGGAAGGGTTTTTGGAAATACCAACCTTTCAACCCCTATTTTACCCCCTTAGGGGTAGAATTTCGAAAAATCCTGAAATATATATTTTTTGTTTCTAACTAAAAGGCCAAATACCAATTTTCGTGCGTTTAACTTCAACAATGACGGATTTTCATACAAACTTTCATCCCCTATTTTACCCCCTTATTTCCAAAAACCCTTCATTAGTGGATGCCTACGTGATAAAAGGTACCTACTGTCAAAATTTCAAGTCTCTAACTACAGCCGTTTAGGCTGTGCGTTGATCGATTAGTCAGTCAGTTTCTTCTTTTATATATACAGATATCTTTATTGAAAGTTTTTCGGCACTATAAAGTTTCCTTAAAAAAAAAACTTCCAAGACTGACATCTTTTTTTCTAGCGTATTTCATAAAAAAAACTTTATATATCATACACAAGTTCCCACAAACTTGAATATAATTAATTACATCACTCATAATCATTAATCATTGTTATACCTATATTAGTGAAAAGAAGAAAATTAAATATTCTTCTGATGTTAATCTTCTTAGAACGATGACAGAAAGTGGCAAGCCATTGTGATTATCAGGGACATACAAAGGTGATTCAACAATAGCAACTATATTGAAGAGGGACTGAATGTCTCTTTTCATTAAACTAATGGACTCACCATTAGTTAAATTGTTTACTCGATACAATATTTATAAATAGAACTTTAGATAAGAGGTTACTTGTTCCTCAAGGATCCTCAATCCTTGTACACTATGCACTTATCTTATTTGTTACTAGTTGTTGCCCGCGGCTGCACCCGGGTGGAGGTTATTTTTTGAAGAAAAGGTATACCATCCATTGATGCATCTAACCTATTACACCTTTCTATATTTTGCCATCACATAGGAAGCGTGCATATTTCCGGGATAAAAAGTAGCATTCATCATCATCATCATAGTGTAAAAAAACTCACCACTATGTAAAAATCATGTCGATCACTGTGGAAAACTAAACTATCCCACGCGAACTGTACATTTTTCCGAGATGAAACGCCTATTTACTATTCCAGATTATAATCTATCTCTGTGGCAAATTTGAATCAGATCCGTTCAGCCGTTGTAGCGTGATTGAGTAACAAACAACCATCCATCCAAACATTCGTATTTATAATATTAGTCGGAAGTAGGTTTACCCCATTATATCAAACAGTGCGAAACCTCGTAGGCAAATTTTGTCATGCGTTTTCTAACAAGCATTTAACTTTTTATATTATCAAAATGTCTAGACGGATATTATTAGTCTGTAAAACTTATATAATTTTGTAAAGATTCTCAAGTTACCAAGTTTAAGTGAGTCAAGTTTGGCGTCGATGTTATTGACGGTAACTACAATGCTCATGATATTACATCTGACAGGTAGGTATCTAAGATTTATTAATATCACCGTAATATCAAAACTTTTATGCGGGCTATAAACTCTGTAAAGGATTCTGCTCGTCAATGTGTTGGGGTGCGCGCGTGTTCGGTCGGAGGTTCACATATTGGAGGATAACCTCTAAAATGTGAGCCTCTGGCTGGGCACGTGTGTGTTCCGGCGCATTGACGAGCAGAATCAAGTAAATACTTGAAAGTTGAAATTCCTACTGACAACTAAAATACTGAACAAATAACTGACTAACTTGACATTGGCGGAATAGCTTCTTAGTTAAGCTCGTCGCCATCAAACAAAGAAGAAGAAGAAGAACTCTGTAAAGTTTGAGCAATATATTCGTGCAGGATTCGTCCTGTCTGTTCGTCTATCCTAAGTGTCTTATGTTAAAAAACGTAAATTTGTTATTCCTATAATTAAATTAAATGGCAACCCTACGCAACGATTTTCCCGAATATCGAGCGATAAATCAATAAATGAAATGCATTTGAGCAATGTGATGGATAAATTTTGGTTATTAGATCCTAGAATATCAATATTTTTGAAAAAGGAGAATTATTCAACCTAAAATATAATTGTTTTACTAATGATGCATACTGTAAAATCTTTTTAATTCATCAGGTATCAGCACGCATTATAAGTAGAACAATGAAGCGGACGACTAGAAGCTCATTAGATGCCCCATTTAATCCTAATTAGAGGTCCGTTTTATAATTTGCTACTAAGGTTGAAATGTGCAAATGTCTCGTAACATACAGTAAAACATAAAAAAGTGATATATATCAAAGTACGTTACCTATTAATGTTTTTGGCAGTGTAAGATTATATTAAATTTTATAAATCTGGATGTGATATTTGTATATGTGTAATTATGATGTCGATAACACAAAATATTGGTTTTCTCAAGATTACTTTGCCTAATCGTCAGCCACATCATTTACAAATTCCACAATTAGGCATAACTTCGTTCACCCTCGGGACATCGCCTCAACATAGCCAAAGATTTAATTAAAAGCTGTTTCGATCCTATATTAGACTCGTATTTACCTACTTTGCTTCTGAGAAAGATCAATATTTCTAGCAAGCTTAAACCGAACGAACTTGAACGGTTACAAACTTGTTACAAAATGGATATAAGTCAAATATATAATGCTGGTGGTAGAATATTTATATCCGCCCGGATAGCGAACACCGTACACATGGTGTAAAACCCGCCATAGGCACATGCAAGTGTCTCGCGTTCCGGGATCAGCCAGTGTACATCCGGTTTCCTTACGTTTTCGTGTCGGAGGTTTATAGTTGGGGTACGATGTTTTGCGGCCTTCTGAGTACTCTGACACTAGACCCTCGACCGCTTCTTCACCTTCTTGCCCATGGCGTAGTGTGAAGAAGCAGGCCGGCATGATTGTGTTGAGTAGCGCGGGACAGATCGTCTCTCGCTACTCGATACTCTAATTGGACCGCACTGCGCTAACCATCAGGTGCAGTGTGGTCACTTTGCCGTGTCAGTATAAAAAAAAATATGTAGGAATGAAATTAACATTCTTCAGTGTCGTGAAAATATATTATATTTAAATGACAACATTTTAAATTATCTGACTTTCAAACCAGTAAGGATACAATATTTAATACTTACGAACTGTAAATAAATTCAATACACAAATGAGAACAGAACGACGACATAATTAATTGAGTAAATACGAGACCTACAAATCAGCTTAGTGAACACATCAATGTGACTATTAACCAAACTTTAAACATCAATAGCAACATGTGGTCAGGTACTTCAGAGTTGTTACGCCAGTTTGGAGAAACGTGATAGACGAATGCGGCGAACGGTTAGCGGGTACCGTTCAGTGAAAACATTTCCACGTAACAAATATAAAAATTACCGCTTTTATTGTTTTTGACCCACGTTATGCGATGCGCTTAATGAGTAGGTAACTAACTTACAGACAATTGATTGATTAATTTCAAGTGAAGAGCCTGGAAAATTTGAGCACTGTTTTATGTTATCAGTCTGTACGGATATGAAAATCACTTTGTTTTATTTTTAAAGGCAAAGTACCCATATCCAACATCTTATATATATAATCAAAAAATGATGGTGGTTACATCATTTTTTGAGACATCTTTGCTTATGTTTTACCGGCCATCGGTGTCTGGTGAGTAGGTTACTTAGCTTTCGGTATCAACCACCAGATTATATATTAATAAACAAAGAATATTATCAGTGGCAATGTCATCTTTGTCATCAAGTTTGTCAACTTTAATTGTAATATTATGCGTAAGAACCTATGATTCACCATATTTTGAACTATTGTTGGTACTCTAAATAAATTAAACAGCCTTTAAGTAACATAAATTGTTTCCTTTTTATGAACAGTTTTCGATTACTAGTGGTTGAAAATAACTCACGGAGAACATTTATTAAACTGTGGAAAAAAACTTAGATCCTTGCCAACCATAACAAAGGGTACGTCGTACTTGTACCAGATAAAAACCCCATAGTTTTCTCCATCAGCAGCATGAGGGACTCCGGGATTCCAAAAGTAACACGCTGGAGCCTCTATCATTATCCTGTAGTGGCTCGTCAGGAGGGAACCAACCATCAGTCAAAGTTAAAAGGAAAGTAAAAAATATATTTTAAGAGTATAATGATACATTGGTCAAAATAAGTTGTTTATTTGTTTTTTTTTTGTTGATTCCATAGTCGAGGCAAGACAAAGCCTTGAACAAAGACCAAAAGTAGCCAGTTTATAGGTTTTTTACCGGATGAATTTCGGCGAGTGTGTCTTGGAATTACATAATTTAATTCCCCCAACCCCTTTCCATCATTGGACGACAAGAGATTCGCCGAAGCGTCATTCATACATTTGGTATTCCACCAGTGCGCACGAAGCGTTTTGCTAGTACATTTATCATGCGCACCGCTTGAGAGTGGAACTCTTTGCCGGAGTCTATATTTCCCGAAAATTATAACCTGGGTATCTTCAAGTCAAGAGTGAATAGGTATCTTCTAGGCAAGCGTGCTCCACCGTATACCACATCATCACTTACCATCAGGCGAGATAATGGTCAAACGCAAGCCTATTTCGATTTTTTTTTAAGAAAGTGCGTTTCATATTGATGCCAGTAGTAATATTGCTAGTACTCTCAATAGTCTGTAGTAATATGAAAATATTTATTTATTTAAATTGCGTACAAAACAAACCTGATAGAATCTGATAAAGTGGTGACAGCACGATTATCATTAGTAGCCGTTGCCACAATAGTTTTTTTATTATTTATATTTCAACCGTAGTATAATTATAATTTAAATATTTCACCACCGTACTACAATAAATCTTTGTTAACCTATTTCATATTGATTCTAAACGGATTAAATTGTGACTTAGGAGGCTGATTAAAATATTTTTTATTTATAACTATTACAAAACTCTTTGTTTGTTCGAGCATTCCTATAACATTACTAGGCTGATTTCGATGAAGCTTTTTGTTTAAAAGTTTTTGATTAACCTTCAATAGGATCTATCTAGGATCGTTTTGGGCTTTGCAAGACCTTAGGCATATTGGATTTGGGATTATTTTAAGAATTTAAATTTATGAAAATTGGATCTTTGTTTAATCAAGAAACAAATACAAATTCAAGTCAAAATGTTTATTTATAATCTGTGTTATTTTAGGTTATGGTTCAGCGAAATCTGCGCCTAGAAAATATAAATATTTAAAAAATAGTTGATTAGTCAAACTTCATTAATGTTCCAACGTCAAACAAAATTCAGTGATAGAAAATAGAAATGTTCTAAGATAATGCCTGAATTTTGAAATTCCAGAATCCCACCACGAAGTCCTGGGGTTAGTGCCCTGAGTACTATTATTTTGTAGGAAATATTCATGGGCACTGAATTACAACATTTTGGGTCCACCAACAGGCCGAAAGTTTTGTGCTCTGCATACCAATGGGGTAAAGACGGAACGGAGTCGGTGATTCTATAATAAATTTAGCAGCTGAGTGAATTATAGATAAATATTAGAAAAACAGGTATAGAAAAAACGTTTAAGCGATTGATAAATTGAAGTAATAATAACGAAAATAGTTTTATGTCCCTGAATATTAATCATTTAGTCGCATACAACTATTCTAACTACGCGGTTTGATCGAGTTGGACGGTTGAATTTCAAACTCGACCAGTTATCAATCCTACGTGCCACTCAAAAAAAGCGAAATGGGTTATAAAAAGAGTATTGTGTGCTGAAGCGCTATTGGATTTGCCGGTTGACCGTCGCTAATTGATGTTAGAGAGAGAGAGGAATTCCTGGCGGAAACGTGCCCGGCGGTGGGGTACATGGCAATAGTACATTGAAAGCAATTTTTATTTCGTTTTTACCGTCTGTGCTCGACCAGCGATATATTTAAATACTAAAATATACGAATGCTAATGTAGCGTATACTTTTGTGAAATGTTATGTAGGTCTTGTGTATTATACTGTCCATCTGGGTGCCAGTGCTTTGTTTATTTTTGTTGTATTTGACTTTGAATCCAGTAAAATTCTTGAATATTATGATTAGA
Source organism: Laothoe populi (assembly GCA_905220505.1). NCBI lineage: Eukaryota > Metazoa > Arthropoda > Insecta > Lepidoptera > Sphingidae > Laothoe > Laothoe populi. The sequence continues at coordinate 12,156,904 of HG992149.1, read as the reverse complement.
TGGTGAGCCCAGTGGAGCATTTTTAAAAATTCTGAATAGTGTTGTTGTGTCATATTGCCTTGCTTTTCAGGCGTAAAAAAGCATATAACCACGTGTTCTAATTGAGAGTTTCGTTAAGTTACGACATTTTCGCTCTTATGCTCGTAATTCCTGTCTCCTTAAACTCCAAGCTCTTTACAACCCTCGTATGCGATAGAAAATTAATAGCGAGAGCAACTTTTCGAGATGGGGTGCTGTAGTTGCTTAGTAAGTTATTTTAACTCCTCTGTGAGAGTACTAGTTCGTGTACTATCGAAGAGCGCTCACTTCTAGGAAATTTAGTTTATTTCTAGGTTATAAACTAATAGCATTATGGATTATTAATAACAAATTATTTACAGTGGCCTTAGTTGATTAGCAGTTAGTTGTACTTTGTTATTATGATCTTTACTATTTTTAAGTACCAAAACAACTTTTTCACCCGACTGCAGAAGGAGCGTAATGTTTTCGAGGTTATTTATGTATGCATGCTCTGCAGCCTAAACGGTTCGATAGCTTTTGGCACGATGTGTTTTTAGATTTCTCTTGGTTGTGAGAACGACTTAGAGTATAATATTTAAATACGGCGTCTGGGAATCAAGAGCAAACGGTAAATGAAAATTTTGTATAACACAAATATGGCTATTAATTGAAGCTAGGAATAAAAAGCCTATTCCAAATTTTGATGTAATTGTAATACTTTTATGTTACCATTTCGACACAAATTGCGGCCTTCTGAGTACTCTGACACTAGACCCTCGACCGCTTCATCACCTTGTCCATGGCATAGTGTGAAGAAGCAGGCCGGCAAGACTGTGTGCGATAGATAGCGGGGGATAGATTGCTTCTCACTACTCAATACTCTAATTGGACGGCGCTGTGCATACTACCAGGTGCAGCGTAGTCACTTTGCCGTGCCAGGATAAATAAAAACAAATACACAAAAACTTATTTTAATATAACGTTAGTAACTAAGTTGTTTTGTTGGGCTATTTCAATGGTTGGCAAATTCATTAGATAACATAGCCAAATATATAGCACAGCGGATGGAAACTGCTTCGACAGCCACACTTCAAATATTTACATAGAAACATTGTTTGTAAACTTAATAAGCAATTATGTTTGAATGAAACTATACTACCCAATATACCTAATAAAGGTACGCACGCGGGATTTACTAGTTATAAGAGTTCAATTGTGATTGTGAGCATTCGGTGTCCATAACACAAGTTAAATCTTCTTTTGGACACCAGAGTTCAACAACAAACACTGTCTATTGCTTGTATTCCTTACTTATGCTCATGTAAGTTTTAAGCATGTAAAGACTTATGGAATAAATAAATTATTATTATATATAACTTTATATCTGAATTTATATTTCGATTCGTAAAAGTTAAGTGTCGCAGATTCAAATGGATTGCCATCTAAATGGCATTCACCGTCGACCTTCATGATGATTTTTAATTAGCCAGTTCGCCTGGCGCAGACGTGTCCCGAGAGCAAGCAAGTCTTGACAAACTTCACAACAATGACGAAAGAAACCAAAAGAAACCTATACCAGGACTTGAAGTGTTTAGCTATAGAATCATTAGGTTATACAAATATAGAATAATTCGATATTGTATACATAAAAATGTGCCATCTCTATCAATCCAATATGAATGTATGTGCGTAAAAATGGAAAACAATATTATTGAGGTATGTCCAGACACATGTATACTACAAAGGGACGGTCATTTTGGCGAACTTTGTACCTTAGATCATCATCATCGATTCATACTCTTCTCTAGATGCAAATAAGGTTAGAGGTTAATACCACTTTAGTTCACTGTTGTTTCCCACTTTATTATGGAGATAAGTAGACAATTAATATTTCCAACTACTCTCTATATATTTCTATTTGAAATGCGTGGCAATGTCGACGCTGGCTTATAGGACTAACAGTGGAGAGTGTGTGGGTGAGATAATCTCGTTGTCTAAATAGCTCGTAATGAATTTTAACGCTAATTTATTATATATGTGTATATTTATCTCTTATCTATCAGTAGTTGACGGTAATCATTAAGTTTGTTTAGTATGTTTGCGAAATTTTACTTACTGACTTAATATACTTATTAAGTATCATAACAACAAATTAAGTAATTTATATATAGAGTGCAAGCCGAAAATCTGAAAAGCACAATGGTTAGAAGAATTATAAATATTAATTACCGTAGTCAATGGAGCCATAAAATCGAGTCCGCTGTATATTGTGAGATGGCAGCTTATTGCTTATTATTTTGGCACAAAGGCTTCTTACTACTGTTGAACATGTATTCAAGTTCATATTCTTATTTTTTTTTCGTTAATCTATAAAATACACAGCCAGGTGTAGCAAATAGCTTGTACTAATGCAAGTTGCACGTATAGAGTTGGTGATTAGTTCTCAAGTAGTTATGAAATAGAGTTCGTTTAGATTAGGGATTGTGGGCGGAAATTAGCTCGGCGAACTGTCGGTGCACTAGCATGCAGAAGCGGCCTTACCGCGAATAATTGTATGTATAAATTTTCAATTTATAACAGGCAATTTAAAATATAGTATTTTTTTAATTTCAAATGTCGTTTTAAACTGTATTCACACAAATCTGTTGCACAAAGATAACTGCAGTTGCAGTCTGCACAGAAATTGAGCCTTTTTTTTTGTTGTCACGGGGAAACCGTTTTATTACTGCCACCCGCTCCGGGGGGAAGCGGAATGAGAATAAAACGTTAATGCTAAACTAGCTGGTCTTACTACCCAGCACTCCCTCGCTCGGATGATGGCTATCCAGGCAGCCGCTGGACCTCCGGCTGGCGACAATGGAAGACACCATGGCGACAACGAGAGGTCTTCACCGACGACTGCTCTGAGAGTGCTGCGCTCTACGTCCCAGGCTGGGCATTTCTCCAACGTGTGTTGTGCCGTGTCCTCGCGGCACTTGCTACAATGGTGGCACATGGCGGACAACTCCTTTCCAATCCAACACAGGAACGAACCGAAACACCCATGGTCCGTAAGTACCTGCGTCTGTCAAGCATCTCTTTAGGACAAGACGCACTGCCGCGATAGTCTTCTAGCCCGCACTCGGGCTCTCCAGCCTGGTATGCCACTCCTGCACGGTGCGAAATCGGGCCGATATTCTCCTCGGGGCGAATCTCTCTCGACGGCTGTTAGACGCCTCTTCACGCCAGAAGAACGCTGACGAGAGGAGTTTGTCGTCCAACTCCCAAGGGAGGGTGCCGGCCAAGATTCTAGCCACCTCGTGGGAGACTGGAGTGCGGTAGCCCCTTACTATTTGTTGCCCCATTAGACATTGCGGCTTGCGCAGCAGAGCGACGCAGCAGGTGTTTAGAGGTTTGGCCCAGACGGGACATCCGTACAGATCCCTCGATGGCACGACTCCGGCGTACAAAGTTCGGCAAGGATTCCTAGGTCCTTCCAGCAGCCGAATCCTGCCCACCACACGTTCGGCTGCAACGCAGGCGAGCAAGGCGGCCTCATGGAAAGACCTAGCCGTCCCTGTTAGTAAAGTGTCGTCGCGTAACAGACGACAACGACACTACGGGGGTTGGCACCACGGAACACCCAATCGTAGCCAATGTTCCACAAAAAAAACAGTCTGAGTTGCAATTAGTTCTATTTTCTGATTGTTATTATTATGTATGTTATATTGTAAACTTTGTTCAAATAATAAAATAAATAAATAAATAAAAGAGCCCTGTGGAACAACGCAACCATAGCTCTTCGGTGCCACCTGTCGGCGTACACTATGCACCTGTCAGAGAGGTACGACTCCTCCAAGCGCCGAAGATACGGTGGCACCACGTGGTACCGTATCTCATCGTGTATGCAGGCCCAGGGCAGGGTGTTAAATGCGTTAGCGATGTCGATAGACACCGTTACCACCACTTTACTCTGAGACACTGCGTCCTCCGCTTGCACCTTGACCCGCAAAATAGCGTGAGTTGTTTATAGGCCATGCCAGAACACGTACTGGCACTGTAACAGGTCCACAGAAATTCTGTAATCTTGAGCTTAGCTCAGTTTCTATCTTGCTTGTTATTTCAACAATATGATGTATTTTTATTAACACACAATTGCTTATTCCTGGATTGCGCAGATTGGGAGTATATTTTTGGCTGATTTAATCTAACTTAAGAGACAAAAACATGTTTTCGAGATGTAAACAGCATGCGATTTATCGTAACAAACATTAAGACACATATTAAGTACCCATTTTTCTACTGATAATGACATGTCGTTCTATACTTTCACTCTCGTTGAAATACGTAGTGAATTGTTGATTCATCATGTCATCAATCATCATCATCACATAAATTTTATTTACTTAGTTAATATTTTTATTACGTGACATTGGCAAATTTGTGGAGTTGTTCCTCCGCAGAGGCCATTAAAGCAAGAAGAAGAAGAAATACGTAGTGAACCACAATGTACTTTTATTCGTTTTATTTCCGCGTCAGATACTATGCATAACTTACATCAAGTTTGAGTGCAGAGAATAGAAAACATTCTATTATTAGTTTTCTCATCGAATTTTAGAACCTCAATCTTGATCTTATTCCAAGGAGAAAACTTTATTGAAAGTTGATGTACTTAGTATAAAAGCACTTGCATCATATCTAAATAAGTATCAAGACAAAACCGTTTCCTTATTTGGCTTTTTCAACGTCACACCTAAAGATTTCAAAGACCGAAAATAAAACCACATAAACAGGAAATAACGTAATAAAACTGTAAATGATATTCCTCGAGGCTGGTTTTAAATTAAATGTTTTACAATACGCTTTGTTGTTCAAATTTAATTAGTATTAAGTGAACTGTAAAGGAAGTGTTAAGATTTTATTCATGTTGGCTCTATAAAATGACTAAGTAGGTACGGCAAGTTATCCGTCAAGGAGAGTTATGTGGAGGTTCTCAAAGATGACTGACTAATGAACAAAGTGATGCATCAATCAAAATAGAAACTGATTACAACTTCAATAGAACGGGACTCTTAAATTAGATTTCCTAATAATAGATATTCCTAAGTAACGGACGTGTGCGTCAGAACCGCTGTCAACTTTCAGCCCTAGATCGTACTAAAATTGTCATTGACACGCGAGTCACGTGCGCTTTTAATACGTTCCGTCTGTCGTTTGACTGGATGGTCAGAAGTTTGCCATTAGGTTATTTATAGCGGTTAAAACTTACTACCCGTAACCTAATAAACCGGTATTTGATATATTAATAAGAATATTAATCAATTGTACATTTGGACTACAGCTACAAATCAAATATTGCATCGTTATTGAGGACGGAGAAATGAAAAATAGGTACAAATCTTGCTGTCACGTTCACGGTTGGTTAATGTTTGTATAAGCCATTCTAATGTGCCGTATATTGCACAACTAAATCACTCTCTTCGAATAATGAGGTGTATACTCGCCCAAGGCAAACACTTGAATTGTTTTTAGTTGAATTAAAAGATTAAACCACATAAAACAAAATGTTATGCTTGTCGCAATAGAACTGGCAAAATTCTCTAGCGAGGGGATCACAGATTGGAAGACTATAAAACGTTGTTAACACTGGCAATGGCGCCGACTTACAGATAAATTGACACTGTTTCCGAGCAATTAATACACTCTATATCGAACTGTGAAAGCGAGGCTATCAGGGAATTTGATCTCGAAAATGACTTAAGGCCTTAGTTATTTCTTAGTTGATTGTCAATACGCCCAGTCGATCATTGTACCTAGTCACTGATCCAATGGTGTTCATTCGCAGAGAAAATAATTGTAACTGCATTTTAGGTTTATTTTCATGTCAACCATATATTTATTGAAATTTTCTGGAAACTACTAATAAGCAAATTATAAATACTCAATTGATATAATTTGCTTATTAGATACAAGAACAACTAGGGCAATATCGGATCTTAGCAATTAGGATCGTGAGTTTTAAGATCTGATTACAATTACTCCTATCAATATGTAATCATATATTGTGAAAACCTTACCTATCATCCACGATGAGAATATACTAAAAAGTTTTATGAAAAATTAATAATGACATCTTTAGACAGAAACACGATCTAATATTTTCGAGAAATTTTGCCTCTTTTGTATAATTATGACGTTATCCGACTATTACTTTTTATAAATAAAAATCTATCCAGCAAATAGACACGGGACGTGGCGTACACATTACATCTAAGGATAAACATGATAAGAAAAAGAATAAGTGCCCAGATGTCAACGTCGTGATAATGTCGCATATTAATTAAAGGTACTGTTCCACTTCATAAATCTACATTGTACACATATATTATTTCTATCTCATGAAGGTATTATATAATTATTTTTCATATTTATAAACGATGTATACTTTTATATACTATGCGGCTACTAACTTGAAACTTGATACGTGTATCCATAAGTAATAGGTATTAATATATTAATGAAACATAAGCTACTCGGCCGCCTGTTTGTCTGTTATTTTATAAGTGCATAACGTAAAAACTGTTGAACGATTTCCACAGGGGTTCGTTGTTATTGGAATAAAACTAGTTTTAGGGATTTTATCGCGGATTATTTTTACCTTTTTTAACCCAACGTATCGAAAGGCTTATAGCATTCATGGTCACGGGGCGGACAGAGCTGTATGTCGTGACAAATGGGTATTGTAACGTATTTACCTTCAATGTAGCTAATTTTGTATTTTATTTATTGCAGTCTGATCTATGCAGAAGAAGCTCACAGTGTCTTGAGATCTTTGGGATTCCGTTTTAATTAAATGTATAATTGGATCCCAGGGTTGTGCTAGCTTCCAACAATCTTCTCTATCGAAATTTGGATGTTATTAATTTCAATAGTCTCGCGAATACCTAGGCTAGGTCGCAATCGGTGTTCTTTGGCCAGGATTTGTCGAATCTCCGTCAATGTTTGGAGCTTTCCTCTGAATGTTCAGCTGCATACTTCGTAGAGCGTCGATGTTAATTATTAAGTTAGTTTTATTTCAATGTGTAAAAACCGCGTAAAATTAAGAAACCATTATGTTTCATTGTTATGTTAAGCGAAAATCCGGTAAAGGTAATTTATTTATAGTCTATAAAAGCTACTTTTCCAAGAATACGAGTTTCTAGCGGGCACTCGAGCAAATTGAATTTTCAGGTGTAGCTTTGTGTATCTCAATTTGAATCATTTATGGAATTGTTCCTTATCACTTACAATATTATCTTGAATTTGATTATAATGATTATATGTGTAAATAGTTATTGGTTAGTGCCTGTCTTATATTCAATAGAAGTCACATTTGATAGCCAACTCCAGCTTATAATCTTAATTTATTTTATATACACAGATACATAAGTAATTCTTTTTTCGTAACCTATTCTACGGAACGAGTTCTTGGCTGGGTATGTACAATGTTTATATAAGATATTAAAAGGAAAAAAAAAACAATATAAAAATGGGGTTAAAATTATAAACCAAATTATAAGCCATTTCAAACAAAATCGGGATTTATTTTGATTTCATAACTAAATGAATTAAATGGTTGTTTATTTACAATAATAAGTTTGAGCCAGCGATAGTCTACCGAGGAGTGTTACGGAAGTCGCATGGCACACGCCTCTAATTTTTCAAAGTTTTGTGTGCCTTCATTAGTAACTAATTTTTTCCGGTAGCTACGCATGCATGATTATCTTTATCGGTACGGAGAGTACCGAAACCCCATATAAATATGCTCTTTCAGTTTTGCCCAAAATCTAAATTTTTCCGGACAGATTTTCCAACTGTTTTTATTTTAGGGACCACCGTTATTCGGACTATTACGAAAATGTCATAAGAATAGTCGACTGTTCCAACCGTTCTCAAGTGATGCGTATCTCAACGAATCGCAGTTAGCGTTGATAATTGTTCGCTGTAACGGTGGAAAAGAACATCGTCCCGGTCCCGTTCCAGATACTGGTTGGGATGTTCCCAAGCTCAGCCCATCTCGTTAGTAGAGGAGGCTCGTGCCCAGCAGTTGGTTATATAATAAAGGGTTGATATTTTTATGAACTACAGTGTTCCATAAGTAAGTTAAACCCAAACTGTTCCAATAACAAAAACAGGAATTGTTTTTTATTAATTAAATCAACAAGTTAGATTACCTAAAACATATTATCGAAATAATTTTTTTAATCCGAACAGAAATAAGTAAATTAGACGCCATTCAAATCTGCTGGAAGGGGTAATTGTCAAATGACAGTAAAATAATACATGATGACATTACCGTGACGTCACAGTTCTCAGTATCGCTATTACTGCGCCCTTGTGCGAGAGTGATAGCGATATGTTCCCAATACGTCACCATTTTTGCTCATGCCTTTGAGTATTTTACTCATACCGATATTTAAAATAAATATTGTGACATCATTTTTCAAGCAATTTTGATTATGTGTGCGCAAAAGAGTTTCTTTTGTGTATTATATTGGGTTGCATGTCGAATAATATACTAAATTAAACACAGCGAACTACCCCATTATCACAGTCATCGAACTCAGATACATTTTAATTTATTAACAAAATTTAATATATACGTTGTGCTTCTCGGGTAAATCACGTTTTACATCCATTGATTGTGTTGATTGAGTAAACAATAATGTGTTAGCACGAGCTCCCAAGGCAAGGATTTAGTTATCGAGTTATAAAGTTAGTCATCCGAGTAACAACGACTCAATTAAATTCCATAAACTCACACGTACCACGCACGATTATTAATATGGTTCACTGGACTAGATAATTTGTTTACACACCTACGATGACACTCAACTTTGAGTTCGCACTTTTTAAAATACGTATCTTAGAATAGATCAAAGGCAAAACATTTTATTCCAGAAACGTAACTTCGAAACGTTCTATATTTATCGAAGAAAATAACTTATTATAATCTTTTATATAAACAACTATCAATGAATATGCTAAAGCCTATATCTTGCAGTAGACGAATATAATCCGATAAATGTATGGGTGGATGGATAATAAGGTAAATAGTAAAATTAAACGGGATATAAAATATTAATAAATACAAGTAATATTTGTTGCAATCTAAATTTGATACGGTTCAGAATTATCTTATGTATAAAGTATCAATACGGAAAAAATCGCATCAAACCTCCAACCCGAGACAAAAATAATTGTACTGATAATTCTACTAATATTATAAATGCTAATATTTGGAAGGATGGATGTTTGCTACTTAATCACGCTACAACGGCAGGACGAATCTTGTTGAAATATGGCACAGAGATAGATTTTAGTCTGGAATAGCACACATACTTTTCATACCTTTTTAAAATGTACAGTTCCCGTCGGATAGTTAAGTTTTTTACAGAGCAAGGGATCGACATGATTTGCATAGAGGCAGTTTAGATATGAGAAAATGACATAGGCTACTTTTTATCTCGGAAAAATGCACGCTTTCTACGGGATAGCAAAATATAGAAAGGCGTAATAGCTTAAGATGCCTCCTGGGATTGTACCTTTTCTTCCAATAAAATACACGCGGGTGGAGCCGCGGGCAACATCTAGTATTTCATAAAGATAGAGTCGATAAGGGTATCGATAGACTATCTTCGAAACAGATTACGTTTCAGACGTCGTAGATCTAAATTACGCTAGCTCTCACACATTGCGCGGCGACTACGCAATGCGCACCGTAAGTCGAAACTGGAAAAATTCAACAGAATTCTTTTACAATAAGCAGCGATCTATATGTACTACGTACTAGATGCGGCGACCAGAACAAACGTTATGTTCCACCGAGTTGCGGTGTAATCACCGCACCGACGTTAGTTGGCTTCATGCCACCTAAGTATGACACCACATTGCATATTTCAGTGTCGAGTTAATTTTAGTTATTTGTAGCGACATTCCCGAACAAATCTGCCTTAAATTGATTTACAGTGAATAGTATATAATATAAGGTAAATAACATAATTTCATAACTAAATGAATTAAATGGTTGTTTATTTACAATAATAAGTTTGAGCCAGCGATAGTCTACCGAGGAGTGTTACGGAAGTCGCATGGCACACGCCTCTAATTTTTCAAAGTTTTGTGTGCCTTCATTAGTAACTAATTTTTTCCGGTAGCTACGCATGCATGATTATCTTTATCGGTACGGAGAGTACCGAAACCCCATATAAATATGCTCTTTCAGTTTTGCCCAAAATCTAAATTTTTCCGGACAGATTTTCCAACTGTTTTTATTTTAGGGACCACCGTTATTCGGACTATTACGAAAATGTCATAAGAATAGTCGACTGTTCCAACCGTTCTCAAGTGATGCGTATCTCAACGAATCGCAGTTAGCGTTGATAATTGTTCGCTGTAACGGTGGAAAAGAACATCGTCCCGGTCCCGTTCCAGATACTGGTTGGGATGTTCCCAAGCTCAGCCCATCTCGTTAGTAGAGGAGGCTCGTGCCCAGCAGTTGGTTATATAATAAAGGGTTGATATTTTTATGAACTACAGTGTTCCATAAGTAAGTTAAACCCAAACTGTTCCAATAACAAAAACAGGAATTGTTTTTTATTAATTAAATCAACAAGTTAGATTACCTAAAACATATTATCGAAATAATTTTTTTAATCCGAACAGAAATAAGTAAATTAGACGCCATTCAAATCAGCTGGAAGGGGTAATTGTCAAATGACAGTAAAATAATACATGATGACATTACCGTGACGTCACAGTTCTCAGTATCGCTATTACTGCGCCCTTGTGCGAGAGTGATAGCGATATGTTCCCAATACGTCACCATTTTTGCTCATGCCTTTGAGTATTTTACTCATACCGATATTTAAAATAAATATTGTGACATCATTTTTCAAGCAATTTTGATTATGTGTGCGCAAAAGAGTTTCTTTTGTGTATTATATTGGGTTGCATGTCGAATAATATACTAAATTAAACACAGCGAACTACCCCATTATCACAGTCATCGAACTCAGATACATTTTAATTTATTAACAAAATTTAATATATACGTTGTGCTTCTCGGGTAAATCACGTTTTACATCCATTGATTGTGTTGATTGAGTAAACAATAATGTGTTAGCACGAGCTCCCAAGGCAAGGATTTAGTTATCGAGTTATAAAGTTAGTCATCCGAGTAACAACGACTCAATTAAATTCCATAAACTCACACGTACCACGCACGATTATTAATATGGTTCACTGGACTAGATAATTTGTTTACACACCTACGATGACACTCAACTTTGAGTTCGCACTTTTTAAAATACGTATCTTAGAATAGATCAAAGGCAAAACATTTTATTCCAGAAACGTAACTTCGAAACGTTCTATATTTATCGAAGAAAATAACTTATTATAATCTTTTATATAAACAACTATCAATGAATATGCTAAAGCCTATATCTTGCAGTAGACGAATATAATCCGATAAATGTATGGGTGGATGGATAATAAGGTAAATAGTAAAATTAAACGGGATATAAAATATTAATAAATACAAGTAATATTTGTTGCAATCTAAATTTGATACGGTTCAGAATTATCTTATGTATAAAGTATCAATACGGAAAAAATCGCATCAAACCTCCAACCCGAGACAAAAATAATTGTACTGATAATTCTACTAATATTATAAATGCTAATATTTGGAAGGATGGATGTTTGCTACTTAATCACGCTACAACGGCAGGACGAATCTTGTTGAAATATGGCACAGAGATAGATTTTAGTCTGGAATAGCACACATACTTTTCATACCTTTTTAAAATGTACAGTTCCCGTCGGATAGTTAAGTTTTTTACAGAGCAAGGGATCGACATGATTTGCATAGAGGCAGTTTAGATATGAGAAAATGACATAGGCTACTTTTTATCTCGGAAAAATGCACGCTTTCTACGGGATAGCAAAATATAGAAAGGCGTAATAGCTTAAGATGCCTCCTGGGATTGTACCTTTTCTTCCAATAAAATACACGCGGGTGGAGCCGCGGGCAACATCTAGTATTTCATAAAGATAGAGTCGATAAGGGTATCGATAGACTATCTTCGAAACAGATTACGTTTCAGACGTCGTAGATCTAAATTACGCTAGCTCTCACACATTGCGCGGCGACTACGCAATGCGCACCGTAAGTCGAAACTGGAAAAATTCAACAGAATTCTTTTACAATAAGCAGCGATCTATATGTACTACGTACTAGATGCGGCGACCAGAACAAACGTTATGTTCCACCGAGTTGCGGTGTAATCACCGCACCGACGTTAGTTGGCTTCATGCCACCTAAGTATGACACCACATTGCATATTTCAGTGTCGAGTTAATTTTAGTTATTTGTAGCGACATTCCCGAACAAATCTGCCTTAAATTGATTTACAGTGAATAGTATATAATATAAGGTAAATAACATAATTTCATAACGTTTAGAACGTAATATCAATAAATATTAATTAATTTCAATTCTGAATACGGGTAGTCTATATTTCACAACAAAAATCATTATATAGTTTGTTCCATTTTGGCGCGCGGAAAGTCCCGTTCGAGAAAAGACGCTTCTAAGTTCTTAGTAAAATGAATAGATGGCATTAGTGGGCGGACAAGGTGTTTGGAAGGTATTCGTTGTTTCTTCGACAGTTCGTGTCTATCGGTAGAATATAAGTCAATGAGAACAAGTGACTTTTTTAATCCAACACAATAGTGCTGTGATAATGAACTATAGTATAGCATTTTTAATAAAAATAACTTTGTCAAGGAAATAACCAATACTATAATATAATACATGGAACTCCGCCTACCTTACCTGTTATTTTTAGAAACTCGTCGACATTTCATGTAGAATTATTTTCATGTAACAATAGATTCCACAAGGAAAGTTATTTCCCCGCAACATTTCCTGATAAATACGATTAATAATAGATATTTTATCTTCAACCAACGAATTTAAAGAATTATTTGACACGTTATACGTCACAAACAAGGAAATCTTCGAATAGTGGTATCAAGATATAATACCAAGGTGTCAATATAACCGAAAAATGTAAACACAAAAAGTTTCAGCATTATTTAATTATCATACCAGAGTAGTCCTTCAACGGTAGGCAGCGGCTTTTCTGTGCCCTGGCATTGCAGAAGTCTATGGGTGGCGGTGACTACTTACCATCAGGTGGCTCGTCTGCTTGTCTGCCGATCAAGGTACTAAAAAACCTACCTTAGGTGTGCTATATATATAAATAAATAATATATTTGCGAAATCATCACCCGTTTTAGGGATATATAATGTAAAAGATTTCATAAATTAAAGACATGAATTTAAATGTGCATTTATGTTGCTCTGTGACTCATTAAAATAGTGATATAAACTTCGATCAACAATACAACTGAATTGTTGATCGAAGGATATAAAATTCATTCATGTTTATAATGTTAATTAAAACTCTAATAGTTAATTGGTTTTATTTTACCATGGATATAACTAATCAGAGACATGATTTCAAGTAGCGTATGTAAGTGAATAATATTAATGTGTAATAAGTACATGGTATGTAAAAAAAGCTTTTATATATTTATTCACTTTTTTCTTACAGCTTCAACAGCGGTCATGTCATGCCAGTTGAATGAAAAATGTGACGATTTTAATTATTGATCTTGTTTGTGCATAGTCCACTTAGTGAATTTCGAATCGATTGACCTGGCCCGATTAAATACCTCATTTATATTATTAACCATTTAAAAAAATCTCCAAAATATGTATTCACTAATTATGCCGAATAGAATTAATACTGAATTTTAAATCCATTTGATCGAATAAATATTGTGTCCCAAGTAAATTTTACAATCTTATTTCTTAGAAGTTGAATGTCAATAAACATTTTCTTAAACGCTGTTTACAATATAAAGTCAACACTATCTCAAAATTTATTTTGTTAGTCTGGCTGAAATTAAAGTAATAATATTTTTTAAGTTATGTGATACGGAGCAGCGATAGCCTAGTTGGTTGCGGTACGGACTGTCAAGACGAAAGTCGTATGTTCGAAACCCAAATGGCATACCCTCAGACTTTTCTAAAGTTATGTGTGTATTGAATGTTAATTATCGCTTGCTTTAACGGTGAAGGTAAACATCGTGAGAAAGCCTGCATACCTGTGAATTTCGCAGAATTTCGTGAATTTATATATATACCTAGTCAGGTCATAAATTATGTCACATGTTTAATATAAAATAATTGAAACAAGTTTATTCATTATGTAACCATTTATATACCAAAATGAACTTAACAAAACATAGATTCTTATGACACTAAAGTTTATTCAAAATGATCTCCGTGATTTTGAATACAGGCCTTCAATCTGCGCGGCCAGTTGTCTATCGCAGCACGAACGAGGTCCATGTCAATATCGGCGGCTGCCTTAATCAAGGATGTCTTGAGTAACTCCAAATTGGGATGAGGCTTTGAGCACGCCTTTTCCTCCAAGTGTTGCCATATCTTGTAATCTAACGGATTCAAATATGGACTGGAGGAGGGCCAGTCTTCGTGCCGGATGAAGTCGATTTCACGCGCCGCCAGCCAGTCTTGTGTGCTCTTCGCTCTATGAGCTGGCGCCGAATCTTGTTGGAATACCCAGTGCCTGTTATTGAACATGGTATGAGAAACAGGTTCCACAAGGTTCGTCAGGACTGTATTTTGATACACAACTGCATTCGTTTTTACACCTTTCTCACAAAAATGTACCTCTGTTAAGCCCCAATAAGAAACTCCCAACCATACCATGAGTGAGGATGGAAAATGACCTCGTTGGACACGCGGAATACGGTTGCTCGCTTCTTCACTACTGTGTGCGTACACCTTATCATTTTGTTTGTTGTAGCTCTCTTCTACGGTAAAAAATTTTTCATCTAAAAAAAGAATTTCCTGATAATTTTTTCCCGCGTACCGCTTCAACAAAGCGCGACATCTCTTCAGTCTCAGGTCCATTAGACGAGCATTCAAACGATGTCCTGTTTTTCTTCAATATGCCCGAAGCCCTAAGTCTTCATTTAACACCCTTTTCACCGTGGTTCTGCTTAACCCCATCTGAAGGGCCAACAGTTTCTGCTTACGTTTGGGATTTCTTTGAATTCGCGCCTTCACAGCTTTTATCACTGCTGGAGTCCTAACAGACCGAGGGCGACCACTTCTTGACCTGTCATCTACACTAGAGTCTTCATTGTATCGTTTGATGGTACGATAAACGAATCTTTTGGTTATATTCAAATTTTTCAGTATGTCAAAAATTTTAATTGGCGCGTAACCGCAACGATGCAACGCAATTACTGCAACACGGTCTTCTTTAAGCGTCCGCTCCATATTTAAAAATGAGTAAAATTCTAAAAAGTATACATTTTTATTTTCATGAACAATTTGAAATTCGAATTCAATAAACTTTTTTTTGGCCAGCATTCTAAAATAAAAGTTTTTACTGTGTGACAATACTTATGACCTGACTGTGTATATATATTTAATACAGGGCTAGTATTTTTATTATTATTATGTGATACGGACAATAGATATTTCCGAAACGTCACCTGATTTTGAACTACCATCATATCCAAACACGACCCTCTTTGTAAGTTTCCTCGCGATGTTTCCTTTACTGTTATAGCAAGCAATGATAAACAAAGAATATTGACGTAACTTCGACGTGCGTGTCGGGCGTGCGGCGACATTTGCGGCACCCGCGACCCTTGCCTTGGCAGTCCGTCTCACCGTCAGCCCTGTGGAATGGGGGCGTTTGAATTCCACCTCGGTAACCCCTGCCTGTCGTACGAGGCGACTAATAGAGGCCATCGGAGGTTGCGGGCGCGCAGCGGAGGGCTGTCAGCCCGTATCGATGCACTCCTAAATTCGGAGCATCGTGCGACCCCGAGATGGACGGCAGCGCGGGTGGTAAGGCCTCGTTCGCTGTCGTTGTTCAGTGCGCGGGGCTCCTTAGCCCTCCATAGAGATGAGCTGCTACGCGGCACCGCGCAAGGGCGATTCCGGCTGCAATTCTAGCACTCCTTAGAATACCCCGAGATTACTCCGTAAGCGCCGAAGAAGGCCACCGCGGGGTTTTAGCTGGTAGTGTCGCGTGGGGTGTACATAGGGGGTAGGGACTCGGCCCAGCGGCAGCACGGATAGCCATCATCCGTGCGACGGGGATGCTGGGTCGTAAGACCGGCTAGTCCAGCATACTCGTTTTATTCTTAATCCGTTTCCCTCCGGAGCGGGCGGCAGTAATAAAACGCATTCCCCGCGACAACAAAAAAAAAGTCCGTCTCACCGTTCACTAGGCTGTCGCTACTTCATTTATTTTATTTTTGCACATCTTCTCTATTTCAATACCAACAAAAACTCAGCAAACTAGTTAATCCTGGTAGATGACATAAGATAATAAATCTCATATTACGAGTAGTTTTACAAGCTTCACATCGGGACGCAATAGTATTTTTTCACCGTTGGTTAAATACTTAGTCATAAATTTTGATATTATATGAAAACAGTGGTTTAGCAAAAAGTAGCAATAAACGCAGCTCCATCAATACAAGACTATTCAAGATCATAAACATGAGCTGACATAGAATTAAGTTACGTTTTTGGTATCTTAATAAACAAAAGATTTGCATGTGTTGTCTTGTTTCCAAATTATGGAATATGAGGCCTGAATTCATACCGGGTCCCATAGACGCGGGTCCTCTTTAATAAGAGAGCTCTACCACACTAGCATCATGCGGGTCGGTGAACATAGAAGAAAGAAGTGTTTGATTGTTGTTTAAATGTTACTGAATCTGGAAATTGCCAATTGTTCACAGTCAATGGTCACATTTAAAACCATGAACCGAATGACTTTTAGTTAATGCAATGTTAAAGTAATACAAATATAAATTAATTAAATTATCACATTAAAGTGAAATTATTTATACACCTATTAGTGGTTTACATAAAATTCTATTTCAATATTTAAAATAATTGACATCAGCCCTGAAAATAAGTTTCACTGGTGTTTATTTTGCTTTGAAATGAAACTAACTTTTACGGATTCTGTCGCGGTTCATTTAACTTTTTTATTCACGACGTTTGGAAAGTTTTACAGCCTTCATAGTCACGAGGCCGACACGTAAAAATTTGTTTAATTTCAATGTATAATTTTTGCGTAAAGAAACCAAGATAAGAAACCATTATGTTTATTTTGCTCTCCAGACAAGTTCCGCACATACATCCCACTTCACTGAAGTTAGTTGTTTATTCAAGGCCTAAGCTATATTTGCTTGAGTACTGCTACAAAAGTATGGTCTGGTTAAGATATAATTAAACCACTTTTCATTTCATAACAGGAACTTTCTTTGCTCATACAAAGTACGCTGTAAATCGATATAGGGCGTGATTTAAATAAACTTGAATAAATAAAGATTTTTATTGCGTCTGATAAAAACAAAAAGATGCCTAAACCGTGCTTCTTAGGTACGCCAATTTAATTTCAGGCTGTTCAATGTATGTTGTGCGTAAAACATTGGTCGATAACAAGTAAATTTCATCTATAAGTACCAAATATATATTTTTATTTATTAAGAAAACCAACAGCTGTCTTAAAAATGTACGAAGTTCAATTCATGTTTAACCATACACAAGCCATTTATAGGTTTAACTAAATTAACATAAATATTTTACAATAAAATACGCTAGTCGGAAGGGACACACTAGAATTCATAGGCGAGTACAACAAAACAACAGTGTGTGTGTGTATGTGTGCGTGCGTGTGTGTGTGCAGTACGTATTTGCCTGTTAAGCCGATCATAATGTATTTATAAATTCTAGAATTCGAAGCTATTCGGCTGCCTCGGTGGCGCAGTTGTAACTGCGCATGCGTTACGACTGCTGTGCTGAGGTCTCGGGTTCTATCCCCGGGTCGGGTAAAGTGATATTGGGTTTTTCTATCTAAAAATTCCTCAGTATTAGCCCGGAGTCTGGAAAATGTGCCCGGTATGGCGATAGGCTCGCCCCCTATCACATTATGGGACCGAAGTTCGGCGAAAAGTGGGTGTACTGGTTACACCTCTGCCTACCCCTTCGGGGATTACAGGCGTGAGTGTATATGTGTGTGTAAATAATTTATTTATTATTCGTTTTCTAAAAGTTGGTTTACTGTTGTAAAATATCTGAGTCTAAATCTGAGAAAATACGATTATATGACTATATTCTATAATAATTAAAAAAATCGGTGGTAAAGCATTTCTTTAATATAACTAATATTAAGTCTTTGTTTTATTAAAATGGGTTCTTATAGCAAAAAAGGTGAATATAGTTTGAAGTTTACAACTTTGTTCAGTAAACATATTGGTGGTACACACCAATTTATATAGCCACTGAACCAATTTGTATGTAGTTTTCAGTCATGAAGGTATTGAAATAAGCTTGAACTAACATAATTGGTTCTTATTCCAATTATAGATGCATGACTCTCGTGCCAGAAAAAATCCTGAGTTTTTTATATTTAACTATGCCATACGGTGAAGACCAAGAAACATAATTACGCAATCGACCCTGCGGACAAAAGCTACTCAACAACATGTAAACTACATAAATACGACCACGATGGCAAAACAAAACCTATTACAGAATAGTTTTGATTGAGTTATTTACAGTACGTCCCGCTCGTTGGAATGTTTATCAAAATTTATAATTATGACGTGATTGAGCAAAATATTTTGAAGCAAATAGCTTTGGAATTTGTGCCTAATATATTAAGCTTGTATAATTTGTATAAATTTACTCTTGAACACACTAAAAATTTTACACTTTACCAAAATGTAGTGTTCACTGTTCAATTTCTTACTAAATGGTTTATAAAGGTTTGTTGTACGATTAATTAATGAGTAAGACATGATTTTTTTCTATTAGACTGAGGAAAATATCGAAAACTATTAAAATTAAGAGCATATTTTTGGTGAGAATTTCCAATTAAGTTGACGTTTTTTTTACCCATCCTATATATTAATATCTGAAGAGAACACTTTGTTCCCTTTTTAAACATATTTTACGCAAGTTAATGTTGATATAGAGAAGGAGTGCAGAAAGGTTAAATGTATACGTAACGAGTATTACAAATACATTAAATTAAATAAAATAAAACACGCTAATGAAGTATTTGTACCAATGACGCAAGAAATCTTTTGTACACGCTCTCAGTTGACGCAATAGAGCGAAATAAAAAAAACATGCAATGTTTATAAAGGTATTAAGCTCTTTGAGAAAACAACCTCAATAACATTCAATCTTAAAATTATGTGAGTACGAAATAATAAGAAATATTTTAATGGTTTACAACTAAAAGCAATATACAAGAGCGGGTTAACTTATTCAGACAAAACAATGATTTTTTATGGTGTGATAGTTGATTTTTACATTTAAAATTACTTTGAATTTTAAATCTCTAAGATAACGCATAACTGACAGCCTCCGTGGTGCAATTGGTGAGTAGCTGGCTGTGAAACGAGAGGCCGTGGGTTCGACTCCCACACCGGGACAAATGTTTGTGTGACAGACAGATATTTGTGTCCGGGGTCTGAGTGTTGTCAGACCGAAAGTCTCTCGTAGTCCCGGATACCCACAACACAAGACTCGTATCTTAGTGTGGAGTTGAGGCTGTGTGTGACTTTTGGGTGTTATTTATTTATTTAACTAGGTCGGATCACAGTCCGGTCCGTCTTTAGAAATACCTTAATAAAAATATGAAAAGGGGTACGAGGTATAATAAATACGAAGTATTAACCCTCGCTCAAACTAATCCGTATCCTTAATTTCCGAAGTTACCCGACCATATTGATTTGATATTATGTTCATTTTATTAAAAAGTAAAGTCGATTTCTAGACGCTTCGAGTTCATCCAGCTAAATGAGTTTTAATCCTACCAGTTTCATTAATATAAAGTGTATTCTATATAATTTTATTCATACTTTAGACTTTTACTTTCATTACTCGTTGAGATAACTGTAATGTACACAATACACCTAGAACATTTCAATTCCATTTTTATAATGTAATTATTATTGTGCTTCGGATTCGACAGTGATGGACTGATTTAGGTCAGGAAACTAAGCCTATGAGCGTTTCTAACAATTAGAGTCAATTAACATTGAAAGAAAGCAATTAAATCAAAAAGCAATCGATGCCGTTTCACACGCACTTAGACTAAAGTGGAAATGGGCAGGTCATGTAGCAAGGCTACAAGACAATAGATGGGCCAAAAAGTTAACTTCCTGGATGGGGCCGATGGGTAAAAGGAAGCGAGGAAGACCACTCACACGTTGGGAGGACGAGATCGTGCGTCTGGCTGGATCACGCTGGTTAGAAATAGCGAAAGACCGAGAAAAATGGCACTCTCTGGAGGAGGCCTTCACCTCAGGGGTTCCCTCAAAAAACTAACACAATTTTTTTATATTTTATTTCTCTTTATTTAATAATTACTATTATTTAATAATACTAACACTTAGTGTAAATTTGGGAAATATAAGGCTTTTTTATTTTTATTTATTTATTTATTTAACATTGAAAGAAAATCGGTTATTCTGCGCTCTTTTCAACCAACTATGTGATTTTGTAGCGTTGTGCAACGTGCATTTCTTTTGATGATTTTAAATGTATATAATAACAATAATACATAAAACTATATAATACTAGCCCTGTATTAAACATTGTCCCACTGCTGGGCACGGGCATCCTCTACTAGTGAGAGGGGTTAGGTCTTAGTCCACCACGCTGGCCTAATGCGGGTTGGTAGACTTCACATACCTTTGAAATTCGTATAAGAATTCTCAGATATGCAGGTTTCCTCACGATGTTTTCCTTCACCGTTAAAGCAAGCGATAATTAACATTTAATACTCACATAGCTTTAGAAAAGTCAGAGGTGTATGCCACTTGGATTTCTAACATACGAATTTCGTCTTGGCAGTCCGTACGGCAACCAACTAGGCTATCGCTGCCATATAATAATAATTAATAATTTTTAAATAGGTAATTATTTTATTATATTATATTATTATATTAATTTACCCGAGTTTGAACTGGCGGTACAGTATAAAAAGATAAGATAAAGATATTGAAATAAAACGAAGTTTACGGATTATATCGCGGTTTATTTTACTTTTTTAACCCGACGTTTCGAAGACTTTACAGCCTTCATGGTCACAGGGGAGACTGAGTTGTATGCCAAAAATGTACAGGATAGTTTAGTCTCTCACAGAGCAAGGGATTGACATGATTATTTGCATAGTGGTAGTTTATGGACCAGGAAATGACATATGCCACCTTTTATACCGGAAAAATTCACGCATTCTATGGAATGCAAAATATAGAAAGGTGTAATAGCTTAAGATGCTTGGATGGATTGTATACCTTTCCTTCCAAAAATAACCTCCACGCGGGCGGAGCCGCGAGCAACATCTAGTTCTATATATTTTAGTGTAAGTTAAATATTCATTTTATCTACTAATGAAATGGATACGTCTTTGCAATTACATACAACACGTTGCTGAGGGGAAATAATGCACTTTCTGTCATAAGTTTGTAAATGAGGGGTTGCACGAGGTAAGTTTAAAATTCACAGTTAGCTGACCATAAAGTAAGTACCTAGTTATTTATTGCCTCTGATCTCGAATAAAGTACTACGTAACTATGATGAAATAATACCGCATTATTATCAATACTTTCTTGGTATCGAATGGAAAGAAAGGATAATTACATGTATCGGATGGCTTTTATCTTTAACTATCTTTTAAATGTTTTTTTTGTATATATTAGACACAACGATCACGATGATATCTAAATCAACCGTGGAATAAGCTAGTATATTCATCTTATACTAGTATATTTCATAATGATACGCTTTCTTCAGAACGCAGGGTACAGAGCACCCGTCAAGAGAGACTGGCCCCGAAGGAGATTGCGGCCCGGTTTCGCAGAACCGCTGTGAAGGAGTGGCATACCAGGCTGGAAAGCCCAAGTGCGGGCTTGAGAACCGTCGCGGCAGTGCGTCCTGTCCTAAAGATATGGTTAGACAGGCGCTACGGTGCACCAACGTTCCGGTTGACGCAGGTACTGACGGACCATGGGTGTTTCGGTTCGTTCCTGTCGTTCCTGTGTCGGATCGGAAAGGCGATGTCTGCCTTGTGCCACTATTGTGGCAACTGCCTCGAGGACACAGCCCAACACACGTTGGAGGAGTGCCCAGCCTGGGACGAAGAGCGCAGCGCTCTCAGAGCAGTCGTCGGAGGAGACCTCTCGCTGCCGGCCGTGGTATCCATGGTCGCCAGCCGGAGGTCCTGGCGTGTGGTGGCCCACTTCTGCGAAAACGTCATCTCGCAGAAGGAGAGTGCCGAGAGGGATCGGGAACGATCCCGCCGCCAGAGGAGACGTAGAAGACGCCTGGTGGACGACTGACTGGCGTCTTCCGCCCTGTGGAATGGAGGCGTTTGGAGAATTCTACCACGGTAACCCCTGCCTGTCGTAGGAGGCGACTAATTTGGGCCATCGGGGGTCGCGGGTGCGCAGCGGGGGGCTGTCAGCCCATATCGATGCACTCCAATTTCGGTGCATCGTGCGGACCCGAGATGGACGGCAGCTTGGGTGGTAAGGCCTCGTTCGCTGTCGTTGTTCGGTGCGCGGGGGCTCCTAAGCCCCACATGGAGATGGGCCCGTACAAGGCACCGCGCAGGGGCGGTTCCGGCAGCAATTCTAGCACTCCTTAGAATTCCCCGGGATCGCTCCGTAAGCGCCGAAGAAGGCCACCGCGGGGTTTTAGCTGGTAGTGACGGGTGGGGTGTACATAGGGGGTAGGGACTCGGCCCAGCGGCGCTAACAATGGGTAAAAGAAGAAAAAAAACTAAATGTCAAATAACTATAATGACTTCATAATTGCTGCCGCCACTTGTGCGAATATGTATATCCTTTTATACAAAGAAGCCTAATGAGTTGAGATGACTTTCTCTAGCAATAGGAAATGTTACAAGAAGTAATAACATAAATTGAGTTGTAGTTCGAGCACACAATTCTAATACCTATAGATAGAGAAGTAGCAACTTAGAGCACTACCGGGATGTGTCGGTTCCGGCGAAAGGATGTCGGATATAGAAGCGGATTGCGTAGGAAAAATATCAGAACCTACCGTGTACCGTGTGAAAGCTACCGTGTTCCCTCCCTCCTATGATCCTGGGTCCTTTAGGCGTAACGTGAAAAAGCTAAACAGCAGGCCGGCATGATTGTGTTGAGTAGCGGGGGATAGACTGTCTCTCGCTACTTGATACTCTATCTGGACGGCACTGCGCTTACCATCAGGCGCAGTGTGGTCACTATGCCGCGCTAGAATAAAAAAAAAAAAAAAAGAACCATGCATGCGAGCAGACGAATAATATATAATTAATAATATTTTAAATTAATCATAATTTCAGAAGAAATGATTTCTTGGTTCTTCGTCGTAGAGTGATAAATATTTCAATAATTTACAATAATTTTAATGTAAATGTGCCAATAGTGGCTAATGGATATTATGTATACATTTTTGAAAAGAATATACTAATATACTAAAATATCGGTAAATAGCTCAACGTTGATTTATTGCCGGAATTATAATTAAATTATTTCTTATAAATACAAGAAGCGTCGATTCCAAAGCTTAATATGTATACTGTACAGGCGTTTTATAATAAATGGCGTTCTAATTAACCTCAGCTTCATTAAGTTAGTTTTTACTTAAGAACGACTGGAAGCAGCAACAGCCTAGATGGGATTGGTACGGACGTTCGAAACTAGCCAAAAAACTAGCCGATGTTCTAAAAATGAGGTATAAGTTATACTTCATTTTTCTAAGTTACGTATATGTATATTCATTGTTAACCGCTTGCTTTAACGGAAGGATAACATCGTGATGATTTTGCCAGTGGTAGGATATTCATATCCGCCCGGATAGCAACTACCGTACACAGGGTGTAAAACAGGTGCAGTGGTCACTTTGCCCTGCCGCGATAAAAAACAACGTTCGGAACGTTTAAATAGGCATCAGAATTGTCCTTCAAAGACTGAACGCAATAGTGTACGGCAGCAGGAAAGCACCATCATGTGGAACTAATAATTCCTAATATGCACAAACTGACCAAGCATTCGGTGAGAGCGGAAAACAATCTATTGTGTTTTCTTTTTCCATATATCTTTTTCCGTAATATTAATCCACACCAATACTATAAATGCGAAAGTAACTCTGTTTGTTTGTTTGTTTGTTACCTTTTCACGACTAAACGGCTGACTATATTGTAATGAAATTTGGCAAGGAGATAGATTATATCCCGTAGATGGACATAGGCTATCTTTTTTCTTAAAAAACAACCTGGAAAGGGGTCAAATAGGAGTCCAAAATTTGTATGGTAAATCCATAATTCCTCGACTTAGGAATCTGGAAATTCATATTTAGGCTTTTGGTAGGAAATAAAGAAATACGTGTTTCATCGTTTTTGAAAAATCATACCTAAAAGAAGCAAAGTGAGGTTAAACTTATGAGGTATTCTTTAGATGCAATCTCAAGATTCAGGCACAACACATGAGAGGCTGGTCAATCGCTACAGGTGTGGAAGACAACTACTTGGATTGTATACTTCTGCTCCCGAAAATAACCTCCACGCGGGCGAAGCCGCGAGCAACAGCTAGTACTTTATAAATATTATGTTTGTCCAAGTTCAGTGACGTGGGTAGGTTAACAAAGTACTTATCTACTTCGAGCTTATAAGAATAAAGCATATGTTACTCCATTGTGAGTATAATATAATTCCCACTTTATAGTTGGGTCGACGTCTGATATTTTTGTCTGACTAGACTGAGGCTCCCACACAGTAGACACTTTACAATATGGATAATACATAAAAGCGTACTAAAACGTATTAAATCTTATTTCAGTCTAACATATATTCAGTTAGATAGACTGGCATAATCCTGGCTATAAAAGGCATATGCCACGGTACTCGTTATTCAACAATATATTGTAAACTATTTATCTAAATACGCGTTGTTCCTGTTATGTTGAGTGGTAATTTACATTAAAGGTCCTAAGGGTAATCTCATTGAATGTGATAAAAAGTTGTCAAGTGACGTCAAGTGTTTTTTTTTATTCGAAATAGGCTTGCGTTTGACCACTAACTTGCCTGATGATGTGGTCTACGGTGGAGCACGCTTGCCTAGAAGATACCTATTCACTCTTGACTTGAATATACCCAGGTCATAATTTTCGGGAAATATAGACTCCGGCAAAGAGTTCCACTCTCTAGCGGTGCGCATGATAAATGTACTAGCAAAACGCTTCGTGCGCACTGGTGGAATATCAACCATGTATCGATGACGCTTCGCCGAGTCTCTTGTCGTCCGATGATGAGTGTCTGCGATAATGGCTACGGGTGTATAATATATTGGTAGTTGCAATGTGCTCGAATCGTGGTTCGTGAAACCCATTCATGTTGTAAACAAAACTAATTATAACACTACTCTACTCACTATTTTCACATAATTTTCAGCGAATGAAATTGTGTGTGGTGTTTTAGTACGTTAATTTCTATTTGCGAGCGCCACGAAGTAGCGTTTCATTACAAATGCATATAATCGTGTGCTGTGCCTTTGAGTAGAAGTTGATTGATTTCTTAATGAATGATTCTTATTGCATAACATGTTACGTATAAAATCTTAAAATCTGTATATATAAAAGAAGAAGCTGACTGACTGACTGACTGACTGACTGACTGACTGATCGATCAACGCACAGCCAAAACGGCTGGGGTTAGAGACTTGAAATTTTGACAGTAGGTACCTTTTATGACGTAGGCATCCACTAAGGAAGGGTTTTTGGAAATACCACCCCTAAGGGGGTAAAATAGGGGATGATAGTTTGTATGAAAATCCGTCATTTTTGAAGTTAAGTTTATGAAAATTAGTATTTGGCCTTTTAGTCAAAAATAAAAAATATATGTTTCAGGGTTTTTGGAACTTCCACCCCGGAAGGGGTTAAATAGGGTAAGAAAGTTTGTATGAAAATCCTTCATTTTTAAAGTTAAATGCATGAAAATTGGTATTTTGTAGTGCATACTTTTTGTCTCAAACATGACCTCCACGCGGGCGGAGCCGCGAGCAACAGCTAGTGTTTTATATGGGCAATGAACCTCGATTCTAATTCTCTATTATATAATAGTAATAAATAACACTAGCCCTGAATTAAATATTGTCTCACTGCTGGGCATGGGCCTCCTATACTAATCAATCTTTTAAATGCTGATCATTTTTCTTGTTATGAAAATGGCAACCCACAAAAATATGCAGATTTATCGTATTTTATTGAAAAGTATTAAGTTATTATACATACAAATGTATAAAGTATTGTCGTATGAGAACTTTAGCTTTAGATTCTCAAAATTACGTTAGTTTGTACTTGTTAAAATCAAACCGTGCCCAATTCAATATCTACAGCTTTTCATGCCTGTGTAGGCAATGTTCTATTGAAAAGTTTATTTAGTTCAATAAATAAATAGGATATCGTGCTAGAACTCTACAAGGCCGAGTTTATTACTCTCCCATAATGAGAGCCGGTGAATCAATAACAATAAACATAATGAACAAATTCTAAACTTAAGTGATCACATGTGTGTTTATCGAATTGAATAAATGAATCTATCAATTGATATGTGGACTACCAACATAAGTGAAAACTTTAAACCTTGAAATTGCTATGTTTTTTTTAAAACAGCGTCGATGAAGTAGTAACTTTTTTGTTTTTGATTACTTGTCACTAAATAAAGAACTTCAAAGGCGTGCTTATGTCAAAAGTAAAGTAATGTATTTATATCTGAGCGTGATGATCACCCGAGTTCAGTGTTCTTTCCCCATCCCAAAATAGTCCAACGTGTCTAAAGAAGTTTGCACTTTAAAAAAAAAAATTACCTCTTTCCGAACAGTTTAACATCGCACATATACACCCAAATTATTGTCAATGGTTTCATATGGGTGGGGCGATAAAGGTAAATTGTATTCCCGGTGAAACCAAAAAATAACATTTCCAATGCCAGCAGCATTTCCGTTTCTTTATATAGTGGCAGGATTTGGCCGGCGCGGTAGATATTGATCTGATGTTATTACACTCGTATACCCTGTTAATTAAACCGGTTGGGATAAAAGATGATGTTGTGTACCTATTATAACGTAATAGATATAAGTATCCCGACTATAGCTTTTACTTTGACACAGCATAATTGATCGTAAAAACATGAAATATTAAATTCGCGTTAGTGTCAAAATGGGTTTATAGATTAATTTGATTGTATTAACAACTTTTTTGTGGCAGTGAGCGAGTAGCTGGATATGAAACTAGCCTCGTCAAGTTCATTCCTCGTAACATCATGATCAACAGATATTTTTTGGGATCCGGGTGTTGTAGGATAGTACGTCGTTCGAAGTACTATCATTTGAGAGTGGGTTAGTCAGCGAAGTCTGTACAGAGCATTTATAAAAAAGGGTTAAAAACAATATTAAAATTAGGTTTACGTCCGAATTTCATATACATTTTGGGATAGCATGTCACATGAAATAGTTTACTGAATTCCCCAAACATGTATTATTGTGTAAAGATGTTTAATTTTACAGATTTTATCGCAGCTTATATTCATTTTCAATCTCGACGTTTCGATCACTTTATAGCTTATTTATAGCATTGATGGTCACAGTGCGGGCTAAAATAAATGAAGTAAATTATACTTCATTTATTTTAGCTCGTCATTAAAAATGTTAAAAATATTATTCTAATTTAGTTTCGACGTCAATAATGTCATTTTCATACAACGTCTATCGCGACATTGTATTGAAATGATATTGCCAATAGACCAACATTGATAGAAAGATACAAGGAGTTTCATGACACATACACAAACACACACGTAATTTATTTATTAATTGATAATTTATTCTTAGTTCCGTTTACATTCACTCGCGGTGTTAATAAAATATAAGGATTAGCCCTTTGGTATCGTACATATAGACTGAAAACCATATGTGTCGTTTGGTAAATGTGCTAGTGTTAATCAAGATTTTTGATTATCAATAAATAATATATCTAAAAGAAAAGACTTAAGCATAATACAGAATTAAATCATCCCCATGTTAACAAGTAAGAAAATATCCCACAGCACTGTTTTTTAAAAGCTATTAAAGATAGCTCAGTGAAAAAGCACGAGTACTTGTTTTAAATTGTTCCTTATGGGTGAAGAGGCGCAGGTCACAATCAAAACAAATTATAAAATATATTTTTTCAGTCAAAAGTCAGGCTGATAATTTTATCACTCGTTGAAATGTGTAAATAGGAGTTTTAGTAAATTATAGCGCTCACACGAATATTGGATATAATTGTTACCTTGCAATTTTCTGATGATGAAGTCCAATTTCGTAAGTACACGTTGCGTATCAGAAGAAATCAAAAAGAAAATCGGCAGTCGCAGAATTTAAAACATTTTTAACAAACTGTAACAACAAAGCATGATACTTGTTATTTTAGCTACTCGGTATTTGTATTGATTACACAAATAACAAATGTAGTGAAGAATGAAAAAAAACACGCTATGAAAAAATACCAGTACAATTTTCATGGATTAGTTTGATATAAATGGAATATTGAATGGACACAACGGTTGGGAATAATTAAAATAAATAATAAAAACTTATCATAATTAATGGGACATTATGAATCTGTAGTGTCTGTCTATTCATTTGAGTAATTTACCCGATTTGCGTCAAATATTCGTTTTATAACTCAGCGATCCCAATTGTGCATTTTTATCATTTTTGTATGTCTGTATGTCCGTCCGATTTTAACTCAAAAACGGCTTGACCAAACATCCTAAAACTTTATTTATCATTCGATCGCACAAATGATAGGCTACATTTTATTCTGGGAAAATATATGGTTCCCGTGGGATAGCTTTGATTTTTTGTTTTTCACAGAGCAAGGGATCGATATATTTTATGCATAGTAATAGTTTAGAGGTCAGATAATCTCATACTTATTATTCCGGCAAAATACACTATCCTATGGGATAGCATAAAAATAATATGCTAGGGAATCGTGCGTTTAAAAGGAGTTTCTTTAAAGTCCGTAAAATAGAGTTTTAGCGCATTTACGATATTCGAAGCTTCTATATATGTAGATGAAGCGTCATGCAAACTTCGCTACCGTGATTTAGGAAGGCATTTGCTCTTAGTGCGGTGTACGCGCTGTGTGGCGTTTAAACATCATATTTAAAATTAATAAAACGAATCTAAAAGCATATCTAATGTTAAATTATGTTTCGGCTTATAAATATCCATACACATAAAAAAAAACAAAAACCTGGCAGCAAAGAGAATCAAAATGGAATGGCATACTACATCATATTGGATTAGACGATCTGGACGAATATTGCGTACCTGTACTTCGTATAACATGTTTACTGGTATGAATCATAATTTGACGGCCGTATTAATTGGATACGCAATGTACTTACTCTACATAATATTATATACAAGAATCTAGAAATATATTGAGATACCACTGACATAATATTACAAGTAATGTAATGGCGATGCTAGTAATAATTAGCAGTTCTAATTACATTCATGTGATATCATTTACTAACACAAACGCGTGGCGACCGCTGGGAGCACACATCACTCCTGTCCTCTGTCAGCTTGTTGGAGTAGGGTGGAACAAAAAAATCTTCAAGCAAACAAAATTAATCTAAATTAATAATGTAAACTCCTTTACAGCATGAAAACCCGTTGCATTGAGAAGTGTCATTACATGTCAGTGCTTCCTGCTCTTATTACAGTGTCCTTTATTTAAGAGGAAGAAGTATCCTTTAAAAATTTTGTGTCCACTGATTTTTGTTAGAACCCAACTTAAAACCACATCTTAGTTGAAAGTCAAAGTTGCATTGAGAAGTGTCATTATATGTCAGTGCTTCCTGCTTTTACTAGAGTGTCGTTTATTTAAGAGGAAGAAGTATTCTTTAAAAATGTAGTTTCCACTAATTTCTGTTAGTTACCCAACTTAAAGCCACAACTTTGTTGAAAGTCAAAGTTTGTTATGTTTATCACCTTCCATTATACGGCATGATATATAAACGACTCTTTTCTTAGAAGGCTTAAGCCCTAGCTTAATTAAACAAAGTGTTGAATATACCAGACATCAATTTGTTAAAATTTTCTAATAAAATACATACAACTGTATCTACAAATAATATAAAAGAGTTTTGAAACGCGGACTGATTTAATCTAAAAATAATATATCCGACAGATAATATATTATTTTTCTCAATGAAGGTGGCTATTGACTAGAGGCTGTTTTTGTTTATTATTATCTTGTTAATAATTTTGTTAGGGCCACTATTTATTCTCGAATAAAAAGTAACAAATAAAATTATTTGCTGTGTATATGTCTATGTTATCTATTTTTGAAATCTCATGAATCTCAACATTAATAAAACTATCCAAATAATCTTATTATTTTAGTCTGCCTCTGTACCTCGGCGCTTTTATTTTATGTATTTTAGGAGACACTTTTTTGGTTGTAAAACATGACTACTCAGTACTCAACCTTTGACCTTTGCCGTCCATAATTATTTATAATGCTTATTATGTATGTGTAATACTGTCATTGAATTAAATGAATGCGAATAGAATTGTGATAATATATAAAACCGTTTGATTAATGGCTGGCATGGCTCCATAGCCATAATTAAGACAGATAAATTATGGTGAAATTGGCTACCAAACTAGAGCAACATCGTGACTCGGGCTGGAATTGAACTGCAAGCTTAGTCTTATACATCGAACCTATTTTGAAATGGCGCAAATCCATTTGGACTAGTAGGTATCTTGCAAGAGATGATGTTTTATTCTTGAAAGTGTTAATTTTTGATATTGTCAGTTTGATTTCTATAAGTAGGTACAGTATGTATCTTGCAGTCGCTATTTTTTTGCAGTCGCATTTACCATCGTCGTACTCTGCTCGTGCTGTGTTTGATTTCAATTCTCGGAACTCCTACTGGAGTAAGAGACTGGAGAAACATGAAAGACCTTCTTACTTAGGGGTGGGCGGTTTCACTTGCCTGCTGCGCCTCGGAGGCTGTCAATAACAATTAAAGCAATGTTAATTTACTATGTTACTAGCGGACCGTGCAGACGTTGTTCTGCCCGTAAAAGCAGCACCACACCGACTGCAGCGCCATCTGCCGGGCTGATTTGTGAATCTAAACCATCCAGGGCGCCACCCAAACGCATACAAAAAAAATCATTCAAATCGGTCCAGCCGTTTAGGAGGAGTTCAGTGACATACACACGTATAGTAGAATTATATATATAGAGATTATGGTAACGTTTACCCCGGAGCAGTCAAGTTCAATAAAAAGTGTTGAATATACCAGACATCAATCTCTTAAAATCTTCTAATAAAATTTTAAATTTCTCCCTTTCATCATAGATGGTAAAATCTGCACTACTCTCAGGGATATCATCTGTATATATAAAATAAGAAGCTGACTGACTGACTGACTGACTGACTGACTGACTGACTGATCGATCAACGCACAGCCTAAACGGCTGGGGTTAGAGACTTGAAATTTTGACAGTAGGTACCTATTATGACGTAGGCATCCACTAAGGAAGGGTTTTTGGAAATACCACCCCTAAGGGGGTAAAATAGGGGATGAAATTTTGTATGAAAATCCGTAATTTTTTAAGATAAATTCATGAAAATTAGTATTTGGCATTTTAGTTAAAAATAAAAAATATATATTTCAGGATTTTTGGAAATTCCACCCCGAAGGGGGTAAAATAGGGGAAGAAAGTTTGTATGAAAATCTGACATTTTTGCAGTTAAACGCATGAAATTTGGTATTTGGCCATACAGTTAAAAATTAAAAACACATATTTCAGGGTTTTTGGAAATTCCACCCCTAAGGGGGTTAAATAGGGTAAGAAAGTTTGTATGAAAATCCTTCATTTTTGAAGTTAAATGCATGAAAATTGGTATTTTGTAGTGTATACTTTTTGTCTCAAATATGACCTCCACGCGGGCGGAGCCGCGAGCAACAGCTAGTCTGTATATATAAAAGAAGAAACTGACTGACTGACTGACTGACTGATCGATCAACGCACAGCCTAAACGGCTGGGGTTAGAGACTTGAAATTTTGACAGTAGGTACCTTTTATCACGTAGGCATCCACTAAGGAAGGGTTTTTGGAAATACCACCCCTAAGGGGGTAAAATAGGGGATGAAAGTTTGTATGAAAAACCGTCATTTTTGAAGTTAAATTCATGAAAATTAGTATTTGGCATTTTAGTTAAAAATAAAAAATATATGTTTCAGGATTTTTGGAAATTCCGCTCCTAAGGGGGTAAAATAGGGAATTAAAGTTTGTATGAAAATCCGTCATTTTTAAGTTAAACGCATGAATATTGGTATTTTGTATTGTATACTTTTTCTCCCAAACATGACTTCCACGCGGGCGGAGCCGCGAGCAACAGCTAGTGTCTAATATAATTGGCGGTTGGAAATACTATATCTCCTATATCCTATAGCAACCAGGTAGATACATATTTCTAAGAAAATAATTTATACACCAAACGTAATCAGACCCTCTTAACGAAAACTTACAAACGCAAGAAGTTTATTGCGGTAACAGTTAATTTTATGATCATTGAAACAACTTGAAGTTTATTTTAATAATTTATTAAGTGAAGAAATTGAAGTTGTTCATTTAATTTTTACCATTCTATATGTCGGAGCAACATGAAAACGGATACTCACTTGAACTTTTAAACAATACATTTTATTGTAAAATATCTGACCCGTCACTTGTTTTTGTATTTTGAGGGTGGGTTCGAGTAGTTTATCGCGTGATCTTGCGCACAGAGTGGGGCACAATAGAAAATATCACAATAAAAGCGTGCACCTTGTCATTTGTAGAGGAATTTCATATTCAATCTTGAATAGCTAGTTACTTAGTGGTCGTAATGCCGAAATACTGTGTAAAGTAATGAGTTAACGTGATGTAATTAGTATCAGTTATAGTAACTTAGATTGTGAAGAGCAACCATGAGAGTTTCTTGCAAGATTCTTCTCCATGGATGACTGCATTCCGAAATGGCAGTAGTTTAATAAAATCTGAAGTCTGAAGTGTTAATCTCGTGTTTTACTACCGAACTATCGTACGCTATGCATCCTGACTATATATGGAGATCGGAGAGGGACATGTAAGCCCTCTCACAGCCTCGGCCTGTGGACATGCCGCCGACATATATATTAAATTGTAAAGAGGTTTTTTTTACAAGTGCAAAACATTTGACGACAAATACGAGGCAAGATGAAAGAGACATCACATTTTACCCCTCGAAGAAAGAAGGACAATATAGCCAATGTCTCCTTTTTAATAAACAGTACCCAGTCTCAAATATATTCTCCTGAACTTCTCTCTAATAATCGTTTAAATGTTCCTATTAGAACTGTAAGATACCCTAGTCCTATATACCACACCCTAATACTAATTATAGAAAACAATATTTTTTCTTAGGAACTGCTAACTCCTTCAATCATCTGGTTCGCTAACATAAGCACAATCTGTTGTAACGTTACGTTATTATATGAACATGTTTTATTTAAATAATAATCGCGCGCTTATCCCGAATCCCAATGTGGTTTCAGTGCTCAGCGTTCCACAATAGATATGGTCTTATAGTCTAAGATCCGATTAATAACGACCTTCACCCATCTGTTTAATCGATGAAAAGTATATTATACAACATTTTATATGTTAAAAAATAAATCGCGATTGGGATGGCTAAAGAAATCCTGGCCAAACCCGAATATGGCCGGCCGAAAGCCTCCCTAATTAAAATGCATTAAAGGGAATGGCCGCTGATGCGAACGGTTTGTTTACATTACGTATTTTATATTATGTTTTAATGCATGTCAATCAGGGTGAAAATTATCGCCAGTTTTGGTGCGGTAGCTGGCTCACGCGTCGACTTTGAGAGGTTCTGCTCCAAAACGTTACTTAGTATTTACTACTATACACCCGAAGCTATGTATAGTAGTAAATACTAAGTGATATTAAGTGTATTATGTAATGTACAACAACGCATACAAGCGTTAAAACATGAAATAAAATACTTAATGTAAACAAACCGTCTGCGGCCATTACCTTAAATACGCCTTTAATGCATTTTAATAAGGGTGACTTTCGGGTGGCCATATTCGGAAATTCATTTTTCAATTCTTAATTAAGCATAGTTTGGCCAGGATTTTTTTTGGCCAACCCACTTGCGATTTATTTTTTTACATAGAACATTTTATATGATATACTTTTCATCCATTAAACAGATGCGTGAAGGTAGTTCTTATTCGGATCCTTTACTACTCTACGCTCCGTCAATTGCAAGTGAAATGTAGGGAGCAGAAGACGTCCTTGGTTACTGCATTCGTTGATCTTAACAAGGCCTTCGACACGGTCAGCAGATATTCGTCCGCCGCTTTTTTCGAGTCTCGTAAAATATTTTCATGAAGACATGAAGGGCAGTGTTGTGTTCTACGGCAGTAAAGTCCGCGACAGCTCGACATGGCAATTTTCTAGTGATGTGGCAAAATGTAGCAAGTAGTTTATATCGATATTTATTCCATTGAATATCCATTGTGGGCGATTTTAATTGTTTATCGGGTCCTATTTTCGATTCAAATTATAATCTGGGCATTTATAGGTACATCAGAATGGTTCGACATGCGCAGAGGTGTTCGTCAGGGATGTGTGTTGGCTCCTACACTATTCGGCATATTTTTGCGTTGCTTCTAATTATTATCTATATATTATCTTAAATCCAAGTGTTACCGCGAGGACGTACATACCGACAGTCTTTATTTTTCCGACGATGCAGCCTTTGCGGCCACCTCCACTCACGAGCTCCGGGTTATCATGGATAAGTTTTTTTATGCGTGCTACATGTTCTCCATGAGCATAAACGCCAAAAGACGGTAGTGTTAGCGCACGGTTGTGCTGAAATTCCGACTATTCTCACGGACTCTCTTCACTCTCTTCTGGACGACAATCCTCTAAAAGTGGTTGACAAGTTTTGCTACTACAAACTTGCTGAATAATCTTTCGTTGGATGTGGAGATTGACGTCCGTATCGACAAGGTAGCTGCCATGTTCGGGCGATTAAATACAAGAGTTTGGCGTAATAAACATCTACCATTGAACACCATTAGATCGTATAAGGCCAATATATATATATACCGTGCCCAAAAGCATCGACTCTCAATCACACACTGCCATTGCATTGGGTAGAATCGGTTCACTAGATGGTAGTTTATTCTTTTAGTTTGATTTTAAACTCATATCAAAACAAATAAAAAAGATACAAAAAATTCGTACAATATGTGACCTTAACGAGCGCCATATTTTATGTGGTACATGCAGTAACTGTATGATATTTTCGTAAAGCAATTTTGTACAATATTTTATTTACGGGCTGTAAAGACCTTTTTATTTTATTACAAAAATAGATTTACTCTAGGAATTTCTTACACGAAACATGCGGAAATATAACAGAAAACTGTCTTTTTTGAGGCCAAGTAATGTAATTTAATAATGAGATTTCTATGAAGGGCCCGCGTATGGGTCAGTTTTCTTTTATATTTTCGCCTGTCATACGAGAAACTTTCCGTTATATGCCCTTAATTTTTAATGAAGTCGTGATATTGTTAGTTACTAAAAAGGCGACGGCTACGCGTTGCCACCAACCACTGTTTACAATCCAGCTATGATTATAGTTTTTCTGAATAACAAGCGTTCAGAATTACTTTAAATTTCCAGTTTTTTCATAAATATAAACGTCGATTAGCGTGTTCTACCGTCTGTATCATGGCGAATGCTCTGGAATTGTTTGATCTTATCCCATCCTCTCCCTTCCATACTAGAACCACGCGTACTGGATTGCGGAGCCACAGCTTTGTGGTGTCTACTGCCCCGGCCCGAACTAAGAGGTTCGCAAACTCGTACTTTTGCCGCACCATCAAGCTGTGGAACAGTTTGCCAGCTACCGTGTTCCCTCCTTCCTATGATCCTGGGTCCTTTAGGCGTAGTGTGAAGAAGCTACACAGCAGGCCGGCATGATTGTATTGAGTAGCGAGGGATAGATTATCACTCGCTACTTGATACTATAACTGGACGGCACTGCACTTACCATCAGGTGCAGTGTGGTCACTATGCCGAGCCACGTTAAAAAAAAAGATATATTTCTTTTTATTCTGGCACGGCAAGGTGATCACACTGCGCCTCATGGAAAGCATATATCCAGTTAGAGTTTCAGATATCGAGACACAACTATATATAGTTGTGTTGTACATGCAAAAAAAGATCTCTATTTATTTATAGATTTTAGTACTTCAATTTTTCTTAGTGTAACGTTGTTAAGAACCAATTAGATGATGTCCGCTCACGATTATAGTACTTGCCATGTTCAAGAGCGAGAATGGGTGGAACTCCATTACCTAGTTCAAATAATTAAATAAGGATTTCCAGTTTGCGGTCAAGTTTAACTGGAGATGTAGCCAAATAGTGAGTAAGAAATTAATAAACGTATTACATTACAATAAATAATTATTTTTAAGATACAATACTTAGATTACAGATTGTCCTAATAAGCGCCAAATGCGTATTACCGTTCTAAGTAGATTTGTTGTGTATCATCTTATACGCGTTTATTTTAATACATGCGTACAATATGAATGCTTCTTAATATAGTCTCAATGTGGAACGGTTAAATCACATTTCCAACAGAACGGCATGGAAGTTCGACGAGTTCGTATTCTCGATTCTGCGCGTAATTTGTTAATTAATCACATTTAGGAATTGTGGGTGTTGTTTTGGTTTTCTGACAGCCCAGCTTCTACGGCCTTTCCAAAACCTGGCGGGGAAGATTCTAATCCTACTAATATTATAAATGCGAATGTTTAGATGGATGGATGGATGTTTTTTATTCAATCATGCTACAACGCCTGGACGGATCTGGTTGAAATTTGGCACAGAGATAGATGATAGTCTGGAATAGCACATAGGGTACTTTTTATTCCGGAAAAATTTACAGTTCCCGTGGGATAGTTAAGTTTTTCACAGAGCAAGGGATCGACGTAATTTTTTGCATAGTGGCAGTTTAGGGATCAGAAAATGACATAGGCCACTTTTTATCCCGGTAAAATGCACGAATCCTATGGGATAGCAAAATATAGAAAGGTGTAATAGCTTAAGATGCCTCCATGGGTTGAATACCTTTCCTTCCAAAAATAACCTCCACGCGGGCTACATCTAGTAACTAATAATCTAAAAGAAAATATTCTAAAGGTTTGTATATTATTTCCAACTCCCTAGGATTATATTAAAATGAAGGAACTACTGTCGTAATACAAATGATGTGATTATTTTCGTCAGTCTAAAAGTGGGTATTGTTGATAAAGTCTTTAATGAGTTTGGAATCTTTAAAGTTAATCAGCATATTCTGAACAAGTAACTTTTATAATAAGTATTAAATAAATAACATTATTTATTTTTTAACTGAATCTTTGCTGCTAAAATCATAATTGAGACAAATTAGTTATTCGATTACACAGCGTGGCATAAAAATATTGTACATTCCTTAATTTACTTTTAGGTTTTATTGACCAAGCACCATCGCGAAATGTCGTACCATTTCGATAATAATGTCCTTATCAACTTTTCGTGTTTGTTTTAGACTTGGGGTTTTATTAACCGACTTCAAAAAAGGAGGAGGTTAACAATTCGTCGGAATCTTTTTTTTTATGTATGTTACCCGATTACTCGATGACGCCTGTTCCGATTCAAGAAATTCTTTTTTTGTTTAAAAGGGTATACTTCCCAGGTGGTCCCATTGGCCCCAAGTCAGGATCTGATGATGGTATCTCAGAAAAATCAAATTTTATATTGACGCATAATTTGTTTTTATTGAAGTCGGTGTACTTTATATGAATTAAAAAACTTTTTATTCTTTACATGATTTTAATATTCAGAAAACTACTTCAAAGTATCTGAACTACCTTAACTACCACACAAAACAACCAGTGCAACTAAAATCAACCCGCATCGATGTAGATCGTTTAGATCAGACTGACCTCGGTTTGTATGGCGGCAGCCTTTACTTAGTGCAAGATCCAACCACAGAGGGGTAAATGCGTGGTTCATTAGCGCTAACTGCTAACATACGGTCAATTTATGTAAATGCGTCATGGTTAACTATCCCGCCCACACACCCGCCAGGGTAACTCCAGTTAGACAATCTAACATAATTTCGATACCGAGCCGTGAAGCTCAGCTAGTCTGTGTCAATGCTTAACAATCTTTATCCCGCAACGAAATTAATCAAATAAAAATGTCTCTATATATCGTCTCCGCACCACCCGTAGGTAGGCTGGTAGAGAATGCCTCTGGTATTAAGTCCGCTTTTATACATTTTGTGTATACAAAGTTTAAATAAATAAATTAAACAAATTAGAGCGTGTATAGGTGTTGGAAATATGAATTATCCACATGGCGAGTCGATAGTTTATCTAATACTAGTGATATTATTAACAACTACCTCCGCTTTAATAATACTAGTTGTATCTATATACATATGTCTTGAATCATCTGAATTGTAATAGATTTATTATTGAACTCTTTTATGGAGGCACCCCACCTCACGCTTGCTAAAGCATGGTGGGCCGCACTGTTGCGTGGCAGGACAAGGCGGACATGATTGTTAACAGCTTGAACACAGCTATTTTATTCCCAGTTTAATGCAGGTCAATACAATGTACATTTTCAATATTCTTTAACACAGACGAATCGGTATCTAGGAGCGTCCATGGCAGTCATCGTGTATTGTAGGAACAATGTCTTCTAGGACCTCTTTTATACAGCCAAGCCAACGTCACTATTACCAAATTTTAAATCTCTTTTAAATAATATAAAACGCGTATATATATTACTCAAGAACAAAATGTTTCACTTAAAACAAAACTGTGAACAAACCTATTCAATTCGGATACCTAATTAACAACATAATATTTTTTTTCAGAGAAGAAACAAATGGCAATGTTGTCTCGTAAAAATCACCCTCGAGGTGTAGATGAGACAGCCACTTTATTTTTTGTAAGACATAGACATAATAAAGTCATAAATATTTTTATTAGAAGCAAAAAGTGTTTTTATCAAGTAATATTAGTCCCAATCTTATTTCAAGCAAGAAACAAAAGGTACTGTAGTATTGTGTAGCCATTCAATTTGTAAAGAACGTATAAACACAACGATAATGTTATAATAAAATATTACGCCTTTCGTTCGAAAACTCCGGAACATGCAATCCATTGGGGTTCACCGGTTTACACAAGGATGAACATTTAAAGTAGCCGCCACGTTTACAAACGGGAGAATACTTCTCTCTTTGTTCTATTAATATGGAGAAAGTGGCTCGTACTAGCGAGCCATGTCCAGTTCAAGTCCATGTCAAGTTAAACGAAAGTTATATATAGGCTGCAGACCAAATAACACTGGAGACCGACTTTCAGTGTCTGAGACTATGTATAATTTAGTTGTTTTTCCGGAATTTTGTGTTTTTGGAAATATTAAATAATGTATATAACTCCTTCATTTTTAATTAAAAATCAACTAACCTGTGAATAATCGTTTTAGGTATGAGGGTTTTTTTTTGTCGCGGGGAAAGCGTTTTATTACTGCCACCCGCTCCAGGGGGGAGCGGAATAAGAATAAAACGGTTATGCTGGACTAGCCGGTCTTACAACCCAGCATATCCGTGCTATCCGTGCTGCCACTGGGCCGAGTCCCTACCCCTATGTACACGCTACCCGACACTACCAGCTAAAACCCCACGGTGGCCTTCCTCGGCGCTTACGGAGCGATCCCGGGGTATTCTAAGGAGTGCTGGAATTGCTGCCAGAACCGCCCCTGCGCGGTGCCCTGTACGGGCCTAACTCCATGTGGGGCTTAGGAGCCCCCGCACACCGAACAACGACAGCAAACGAGGCCTTACCACCTGAGCTGCCGTCCATGTCGGGGTCGCACGACGCACCGAAATTTGAGTGCATCGATATGGGTTGACAGCCCCCCGCTGCGCACCCGCGATCCCCGATGGCCCCAATTAGTTGCCTTCTACGGCAGGCAGGGGTTACCGTGGTGAAATTCTTAAAACGCCCCCATTCCACAGGGAGCGAGACGCCGATCAGTCGTCCACCCGGCGCCTCCTACGTCTCCTCTGGCGGCGGGAGGGATCAAATCGTTCCCGATCCCTCTCGGCACTCTCCTTCTGCGAGATGACGCTCTCACAGAAGGGCCACCGCATGCCAGGACCTCCGGCTGGCGACCATAGACGACACCACAGCCGGCAGCGACAGGTCTCCTCCGACGACTGCTCTGAGAGTGCTGCGCTCTTCGTCCCAGTCAATACCTGCGTCAGCCGGAACGTTGGTGCACCGTGGCGCCTGTCTAGCCATCTCTTTAGGGCAGGACGCACTGCCGCGACGGTCCTCAAGCCCGCACTTGGGCTTTGAAAACGAAAAAAAAAGGTATGACGTACCTACTAATATTTCTTTTATTGATTACTAGCTGTTGCTCGCGGCTCCGCCCGCGTGGAGGTCATGTTTGGGAGAAAAAGTATACAATACAAAATACCAATATTCATGCGTTTAACTTAAAAATGACGGATTTTCATATAAACTTTCATTCCCTATTTTACCCCCTTAGGGGCGGAATTTCCAAAAATCCTGAAACATATATTTTTTATTTTTAACTAAAATGCCAAAACATAATTTTCATGAATTTAACTTCAAAAATGACGGATTTTCATACAAACTTTCATCCCCTATTTTACCCCCTTATGCCTACGTGATAAAAGGTACCTACTGTCAAAATTTCAAGTCTCTAACCCCAGACGCTTAGGCTGTGCGTTGATCGATCAGTCAGTCAGTCAGTCAGTCAGTCAGTCAGTTTCTTCTTTTATATATACAGAAGAATCAATAATCGTTTCAAATAGTAATGTTATAAATAGAGGTGTTGCAATGCATAGCAGTAAATGTGACAACAGTTAAAAATCAACCTCATTATAATTTAAAAATAAAAATATTTTTGACGTAATTATTGAATATTATTCTTTTTAGATTTATTTCATTTTTGCACACTGAAACCAAAGATTTGACTGAAATGATTTATTTATATTTTTAAATAGTTTATTTATGAAACTGTGCATACCTCACTGTCCTAAGATTTCAGTTCACTAAATTTGCGAGACGATTTAATATCCATTTCTTACTTAAAGTAGGGTTAAATACTCAATCATTTATTATTATCCCTAGATAGAGGCCCGAGAAAACAAGGGCAGATTCATGAATATTTTACACTACAAAGATGTATAAATAATAAAAATATTAATGTAGATACAGTTTTGAAAAATTAAAAATGTTTTATTCGAATATAGTACTCAATTGGAATATGGTTGTAGAGTGGCTGCGCTTGTGAAGTGAGTTCGGGCTTAGTTTAAGCGCGAGTGCCATAAGAGCCTTTCAGAGACTAGTGAGCTGATATGACTGCACACCGTGAAAGTGGAAAAAGAGCAGAGAAGCGTGTTTGTAAATAATTGTTTTAGTTGACTTATAACTATTGGATTATACTGCGGTGATAATTAGATTTTAGGTAATGTATCAAAATATGAATTAACATTTGCAGCCACTCTGATTTATATACAACTAGCTTTTGCCTGCGGCTTTGCCCGCGTAGTACTTAGTTATTTTCGAAAGAAAAGGTAAAAAATCAATGGAGACATCTTGAGCTACTACATATTTCTATATTATGCTATCCCATAGGAACGGTGCATTTTCCGGGATTAAAACATCCATCCATCCAAATATTCGCATTTATAATATTAGTACAAATATATGAAAGGAAATCAGAAAGAAACATTTGCTTATTACATAACTGTTCATTTCTCTTTATAGTACCGGCAACAGAAACTTTAAAAATTAAATTGTTTCTTAAATTATATATCCTTTAGAATATGCATAAAGGTTTCCTTTTATCCGAAAAATATAAAGTTTCATCATAACCAGTGTAACGACTTAGCCGTAAAAAGTATTTTTGCAATCGAGTTAAATACCTACGTAGTCATAATCAAGTTTCATGTGTGCATAAAAGATCCAGACAGTTTGAAAATATTTACCCAATTAATTTTCAATTACTTACTGCATAGTACTATTTTTAAATTCGCTGCCAACCTTTAATTTTTCCTTTGTCACCTTTGTCATTTACTCAAAAGTATGGAAAATTCAGTTGGATCTTTTCTGCTTAACAGGCTCCAATTTTCAATAAATTGTAATACTTAAGATACAGCAATAATATAGAGAAGATCCAGAAACGGTTTGTCAGATA
This sequence comes from Laothoe populi, assembly GCA_905220505.1. Lineage (NCBI taxonomy): Eukaryota > Metazoa > Arthropoda > Insecta > Lepidoptera > Sphingidae > Laothoe > Laothoe populi. The sequence goes on along the minus strand of HG992149.1, from coordinate 12,114,298 downwards.
TCTGGGTTTTAAATTTAAGCTCTCATATTTTCTTATGACCATCAATGTAATACGACATCTTTTACGACTTTATCAACGCAGAAATATAGCTGATATATATATATATATATATATATATATATATATATATATATATATATATATATATATATATATATATATATATATATTTACTGTCTGGATATATAGGTCACCTGGTGATAAGTAGACACCGCCGCCCATAGACTTCTGCAATGCAAGGGCACAGCAAAGCCGCTGCCTACCATTCTATATGTCTTATTTTGAATATTGCACAAAATAAACTGGACTGTCCGGATCTCCTCAGCAATATTAAACTCATCACTCCTACAAGAAGGTCGCGTTCCAACAATCTGCTCCACATTTCATTCAGCCATACTAATTATCAATACAATCGTTATTTACCAAGAGTTTTCCGTTTATTTAAAAGTTAATCCATAATGATAAAATTGACTTATTTTGCAGTTGCACGCAAAAAAATTATAATATCTTAACGAATGAGCCAAAGTTATTGTTATGATTGTGTTATGTATATAATTTTATTGATGTTTGTAATGTATTCTTCCCACATGTGGTATATTGTAATTGGCATATATCTACTTATATATTTAACCCAATCTATACTAAAAATTTGTATGTATGTTTGTAACGAACTGGCTCAAAAAGTACTGGACCGATTTTAAAAATTCTTTCACCATTTCAATGCTACATTATCACTGATTAATATAGTCTATTTTAATTGCAAGAAAAAAATAAGGATAGAAAGGTGTAATAGCTTAAGATGCCTCCATGGATTATATTCACCCTTGTGAAACACGAGGGATTGGCAGTCACTGTAGGTCGGTGCAGCGAACAACTCCTAGGGTTGTATACTTATCTCCCATAAATAACACCCATGCAGACGGAGCGACGGGCAACAGCTAGTTTATAATAACACTTCTATGAGCATACCATTTTCGACGATAATAATTTGTAAATTTTTTATTATAAAGTTGACGAATACCTATTATATTATTAATCAGAATCCAAACTTTTTACATAAACCCCTAACTAGTCGTGCCAGACAGCAGCTGTGAAGACTAGAGCCAAGGCCACAGAACAGTAATAAAATTGTATAAAATATAAACTAATATGACGATATTGCTATTTGCTACTTTGTTCTTTAATCGATGTTGACAATAACTCGACAGCCACGAGCATGAAAACTGTGCAAAAAGTAATTTTATACTTCTGTTGATATAACCAACCATATACATCAACGTCAAATTACTTTCCTTTTATAAAAATACATTACTTTGTGCATAAACTAATAACACACAACAGTCACACACATTGCCCCGACCCCACACTTAGATGCGAGTCTTGTGTTGTGGGTATCAGGGACTACGGGAGACTTTCAGTCTCACAACACCTAGACCCCGGACACAGATATCTGTCTGTCACACAAACATTTGTCCAGGTGTGGGAATCGAACCCACGGCCTCTCGTTTCATAGCCGGCTACTCGCCAACTGCGCCATGGAGGCTGTCTAAACTACTTTATATATACGTATATTATAAGCCACACTTAATATCTTGTATCGTATATAGCAGGAACTTCGAGAGATTTTTGTTCGTACAAGTACTAAGGCCTCAAACAAATATTTGATATGATACTTAACATTTGTTCCGATGCGAAGTGCGAACTTGTGACCCCTTGTTTCGCAGTCGGTTAGGCATTAATTGCGCCCACGAGTCATCAATATTTTAAATACAAAAAAAACATGAATCTAAAATCGGGATTTTTGGCGGAACAGGTGGTTTCATTTTGTAACGTAATGTCGAAATGACACTGTATATGTAATATACGTACACATTTACTATGTAATTTGATGATGTATAAGCCCAATACATTTTGTATTAACTGCAATAAAATATTAAATGATGGCTCATTATTTTAGGCGTAGAAACTAAAGCATTATTATCTATCTATTTATATCGTGTATAAGACTTTTTTTGACAATATGTTGTAGAAAATTGAGCTCATCTTGGCACTATTTGCTATGGCGTGCGCGTGAGTATGCCAATCTATTATGATTTAGGTGACAGTTATCAATGTTGGAACATTCAAAGTTTTATTTAATCCACAACAATTATTTTGAAGATTTGAGGGCTCTGTGCCTATACAAAAGCTAACAAAGCGGGATGCAACGTTGCGGCAGAATTTAAGTGCCTATTAATTAACCTGCGATCACAAGGATTTTTTTGCTTCAAACTCATGTAAGTCATATATTTATATATTTATATATTTATTCGACAATTATATTTAAAGATTAAAAAATAGTAGTAATTCAAACTTTTTTACCTTAATCTCTATTAACATGCAAGGCAGTCATATTACATATATTTTTTTATATAGCTATAAGATTACACAAATTTCTTGGAATCCAATGTAATTTTACTATCAAGCTTACGTTAGCAGCGAGTCAATATTAACAGCACTACACTCAGTCATTGTCTCTAAGTTTACAAACACATCACGCACACATAGCAAGATGTATAAAATTGAACTCAAATGTTTATAATGGAATCGTTTGCTTGTTTGGAATTCATTCAATCTCATTTCTAAACGGTGTGACAAAACTAAAACGTCTAGAAGGCAATTCACAAGAAATTGTTCCTGCGTAACAGCTGATTCATAAAGTATAACTCGGAATTATTCCTCTAAGTGGTGCACATTGTAAAGGCGGAGTTCCGATAGTCGCGTCAAGGCTCAGTGACGCTGATTCTACGCGTTTATGTGTAACTAGTTTGCACTACGTAAGGCTATACGAGACCATCTGACGGTAACATAATTAACACACGGCGTTATTGGCGCCTTCACTATAGTGTTCACAAAAGACGATGGTGCCGAGTCTGACACTTACGCGAATATTATTATTATGCTTGCTATACTAATGCGATATGTAAAGTTAGTGAATTGGTGAATTTAAAAAAACGAAGAATTCTCTTTTGTTAGAAACTATTATTGCAATAAAGTGTGCATGATATTATACAGTGACTGTCGCCATTCACAATAGGTTAGAATTTTATAAGAGAAACAAGCTAAGTAATGAACTTAATTAGTTATATATGAGCTTATTCTGCTACTTTACTTTGTAGCCACAACTTGTTGCTTTTGTAATAATACTCTTATACATTTTACGATTCTATTCGTGTATTATTACGTTTGCGAAGTGTTTTCGTTTTCTCGCTTTATTGTGATTGAAATAAGAATAAAATTCACATGCTTATATAAGTACAGATTAGAAGCGCCAGGGCATTTTTCTTGTACATATTATAATAATGCTTGGCCTACGCCCGTAAGTCTTATTTATACCGGTTTTCAAACCGAGACTTAAAAAAGTTTACCGAAAATAATAATAATAATAGCCCTGTATTAAACATTGTCCCACTGCTGGGCACGGGCCTTCTCTACTAATGAGAGGGGTTAGGCCTTAGTAAATCACACTGGCCTAATGCGGATTGGTAGACTTCACATGCCTTCGAAATTCTTAAGAGAATTCTCAGGTATGCAGGTTTGTTACGATGTTTTCCTTCACCGTTAAAGCAAGCGATAATTTACAATTAATACATCACATAACTTTAGAAAAGTCAGGGGTGTAAGCCATTTGGGTTTCGAACATACGACTTTCGTCTTGACAGTCCGTGCCGCAACTAACTAGGCTATCGCTGCTAATGAATCTTGTACAAACAATATATTGATAACAGCCTCCGTGGCGTAGCGGGCGAGTAGCCGGCTGTGAGACCGAGGGTATTGGAGACCGAGGGTTCGATTCCCGCACTCTGACAACTGTTTGTGTGACAGACAGATATTTGTTGTATATTTCGGGAAAAAAATTCGCGGAATACTCAACCAATCACGCCACGTGATATTCGATAGCAGTTTTAACGTGTTAAATTAATAGGTATAATTGGCTAACATTTCTATGCTTTATTGTGTCGTCAAATAATTGTTTATATAAATTGTGAAATAATAATAGTCCTGGTATCACCTCATTCGGCGATACGAAAGATAATGTTTTAAAATTAATTTCAAGTTGGTTTTTTGCAAACAATCTTTTACTAAATGCAGGAAAAACAAAATGCATTCTGTTTGCATTACCGAATGTACCAATTATAAATTCGTGTATTAAATTAAACGGAGAATCACTAGATTTAGTCTCTTCAACTGTATTTTTAGGAATAAGTCTAGATGGTAAATTGCAATGGGGTCCTCAAATAGAAAGGTTATCCGTTAAATTAAGTGATGCAGCTTTTGCAGTCCGGAAAATAAAACGTCTATTTTTTTTTTTTTATCTTGGCACGGCAAAGTGACCGCACTGTACCTGATGGTAAGCGCAGTGCGGTCCAAATAGAGTACTGAGTAGCGAGAGACGATCTATCCCTTCTACTCAACACACTCATGCCGGCCTGCTTCTTCACACTACGCCATGAGCAAGAAGGTGAAGAAGGGGTCGAGAGTCTAGTGTCAGAGTACTAAGAAGGCCGCAAAATGGCCTTTGTACCCCAACTCCAGACCCCCGACAAAAACCGGATGTACACTGGCTGATCCCGGAACGCGACACACTTGCGTGTGCCACTATGGCGGGTTTTTCGCCCTATGTACGGTGGTCGCTATCCGGGCGGATATGAATATCCTACCACCAGCTAAAGTCAGTCTAACAGATGTTTCAACGGCTAGGTTGGTATATTTCGCATACTTCCACAGTATTATGTCTTACGGCATTCTATTGTGGGGATCAGCTGCTGATGTAAATACCATATTTACTTTAGAGCGTAGTATCCAGCGGTAATGTAAGCCCGCTGAGTTTGTTTCGCCGGGTCTTCTCAGGCGGGGTCGCGTTTGGATCCGGTGGTAGCTTTTAAAACAAGCGACGTCTCGGAAATACCCATTGTCCATATCAAACCCATTTAAATATATATACCTAGTCAGGTCATAAATTCTGTCACATGTTTAATATAAAATAATTGAAACAAGTTTATTCATTATGTAACCATTTATATACCAAAATGAACTTAACAAAACATAGATTCTTATGACACTAAAGTTTATTCAAAATGACCTCCGTGATTAAATTTGAATACAGGCCTTCAATCTGCGCGGCCAGTTGTCTATCACAGCACGAACGAGGTCCATGTCAATATCGGCGGCTGCCTTAATCAAGGATGTCTTGAGTGACTCCAAATTGGGATGAGGCTTTGAGCACGCCTTTTCCTCCAAGTGTTGCCATATCTTGTAATCTAACGGATTCAAATCTCGACTGGAGGAGGGCCAGTCTTCGTACCGGATGAAGTCGATTTCACGCGCTGCCAGCCAGTCTTGTGTGCTCTTCGCTCTATGAGCTGGCGCCGAATCTTGTTGAAATACCCAGTGCCTGTTATTGAACATGGTATGAGAAACAGGTTCCACAAGGTTCGTCAGGACTGTATTTTGATACACAACTGCATTCGTTTTTACACCTTTCTCACAAAAATGTACCTCTGTTAAGCCCCAATAAGAAACTCCCAACCATACCATGAGCGAGGATGGAAAATGACCTCGTTGGACACGCGGAATACGGTTGCTCGCTTCTTCACTACTGTGTGCGTACACCTTATCATTTTGTTTGTTGTAGCTCTCTTCCACGGTAAAAAAATTTTCATCTGAAAAAAGAATTTCCCGATATCTTTTTCCCGCGTACCGCTTCAACAAAGCGCGGCATCTCTTCAGTCTCAGGTCCATTAGACGAGCATTCAAACGATGTCCTGTTTTTCTTCGATATGCCCGAAGCCCTAAGTCTTCATTTAACACCCTTTTCACCGTGGTTCTGCTTAACGCCATCTGAAGGGCCAACAGTTTCTGCTTACGTTTGGGATTTCTTTGAATTCGCGCCTTCACAGCTTTTATCACTGCTGGAGTCCTAACAGACCGAGGGCGACCACTTCTTGACCTGTCATCTACACTAGAGTCTTCATTGTATCATTTGATGGTACGATAAACGAATCTTTTCGTTATATTCAAATTTTTCAGTATGTCAAAAATTTGAATTGGCGCGTAACTGCAACGATGCAACGCAATTACTGCAACACGGTCTTGTTTAAGCGTCCACTCCATATTTAAAAATTAGTAAAATTCTAAAAAGTATACATTTTTATTTTCATGAACAATTTGAAATTCGAATTCAATAAACTTTTTGGTGGCCAGCATTCTAAAATAAAAGTTTTTACTGTGTGACAATACTTATGACCTGACTGTGTATATATTTGACTGGTATTTCCTTGAACAATATTAATTAATATTATAAAAATAAAAAATAATAAATAAATAATAATATGACTGCCTCGGTGGCGCAGTTGTAATTGCGCATGCGTTACGATTGCTGTGCTGAGGTCTCGGGTTCGATCCCCGGGTCGGGTAAAGTGATATTGGGTTTTTCTACCTAGAAATACTCAGTATTAACTCGGAGTCTGGAATGGTGCCCGGTGTGGCGATAGGCTCGCCCCCTATCACATTATGGGACCGAAATTCGGCGAAAAGTGGGTGTACTGGTTACACCTCTGCCTACCCCTTCGGGGATTACAGGCGTGAGTGTATATGTATGTATGTAAATAATAATATTTTTTAATACCTTATGAATAATTAATCGCTAGTGTATTGATGATGCTATGTATGTTATGTATACATAAGCTGATATGCATTTCTTAAAATTTCTTTACTTTTTTTAATGTTCTGACTTGTCATAAGAGCTATGTAATTGCCTACTTGATATTGATCTTATTAGATTACATTTCATTTTATTTAAATGCAAATTAAATCTTGAAAACTTATGTTTTATGTTCATTAATGATAATATTTTAATAATATAGACCGTGAAGAATAAAATAAAACGGTTTCCCAGAAACAGTCAACTAGCTTATTGTTGAGGCCCTGAATTCAAATCGCATATCAGGGAATCACAATGTTTACTTTCGACTATTCGAAAAATCAAATATGAATTGCCGGAAATCAGGATCTGTATCCTATAACTGAAATTAGCTCGATGGACCGGGAAAGCTTTTAGAGATAAAAGGAGAATGCCCAAGTGACTATAAACTTGTCGGTATCAAACTTATCGTAACACAATAAAAAATCGCTTAATAATAAGTTTGCTTCTGAGACTTTACAATAGAATGATCATTTTCCCCTAAGTTTTTGTATTTCTTGGTAAAGATCACGTTTACTAAATTTAGCCTATATTTTATAATAACACTGGTATTATTAAGCGATATAAAAACTCTATCTTCAAATTGCTCAAATATACAAATTATTTTATTATTATATATATTGCACAAGCAATATATATAATAAAAATGTATTAAACAATACTATAGACCTATGATAAAAACTGTTACATTAAAAAAATATATAAACAATGACTATGTGACATACTAACATCTGTCATTTATAAATGAAAACAGAAACTATTGTCTCCATGTACATTTAAATCTCTTTTGTTTTGTATATCGGGATATTTTCTACAAATATTCATGACTAGTGACTAATTCTTCCCATCCTGCCAGTAATAAAAACCTACATTATTCCTAAGTAATATGTATGTTATATGTCATTTTATCAAAGTAATTTTTTAGGGCCCCACCTTCATAATAATTTATAAGTGAAGTCGTAAGAAATGGCGTTGCTTGGCTACTTATCTCCTATTCTGACAAATTATTTATTCAACAAGCATTTATGTTGTGCAAAGTAATAGATAAATAAATATTAAAATAGTAATAAATACGAATAATATGTCTTACAACGAATATATTTAAGAATTTTTCAAAAAAAGCCAGCGATTGTACTCCCATTTTTATTATTTACGTTACAATATCGTTTTATGTTCACAATCAATTGGATTTAATTAGGTGCTCTTGAAGTTAATTTTTTCATTGTTGATTTGAAGTGTTGTAAAATAATATTGTGTGTTTTTCCTTGTCCTGAGTAAGTATCAGATGGGGTAAATAATTAATTCCATATATTAAACTAGCTGTTGCTCGCGGCTCCGCCCGCGTGGAGGTCATGTGTAATGTCAGTGTAATTTTTCTTGCAATTTAAATAGCGTATATTTATCAGTGATAATGTAGCATTAAATTTTTTTTATTTATAGAATATTATATTTAGAAGATAAGCAAATGCACTTTGTGAGTCACTACAGTGACAAATTTATATTTTTAAAAAATGTAGATTTAAGTTGACTAGGGATACCCTGTATCTGTCCAAAAAGATAAATTATGATATTGCTACACTGTTATCTTATAATATTAACTCACGTCATAAGTATTAAGACGAAGTCTTTAACTACTACATGTTTAGTAGTTCTACTAATATTACTGTAGTAACCAATAATAATAATTTAAACAATTAAGTTTTGACAACAGAGAATGAGAACAATTTTATAAAATTAAGTCATCATAATAGCAGCGATAACCTAGTTGGTTGCGGTACGGACTGTCAATACGAAAGTCGTATATTCGAAACCCAAATGGCATACACCTCTGACTTTTCTAAAGTTACGTGTGTATTAAATGTTAATTATCGCTTGCTCTAACGGTGAAGGAAAACATCGTGAGGAAACCTGCATACCTGAGAATTCTCAAAAGAATTTCAAAGGTATTTGAAGTCTATTATTAAGTCATCAAAATATTAATCGTTTCTTTGGAAAAATCCTTAATGTGGACCTATTTATAGAAAAATATAACATAGATATTTTATGTTTTTCTGAACCTGGTTAAAACCAGATAGAATAGCGTTTAGTATTGATAGTTACAGTCTCGCCTACACAGATTTTCAGCCGAAGGTGGTTGCAGTCTGATCCTCATCAAGGCCGGTGTTTCATACAAGGAGAGACGGGACATCACAGATCTCTCTGTTTAACGAATCTGTGAGGTCGCGTGTGCAGAGACTGATGAATATATTATAATATGTGTATATAGACCTCATCAGCAAACATTTTATCTTTCTTATCCAAAATGGAGGATATACTATAGAAAATTAAAATGAATAAAAATATTCTAGTCTGTGGAGACTTTAACATTGACACCTTGATCGACTTAACAGACAAAGGTAATTTTCTGGCGATATTAAAATATAGATAGCTATATATAGAAGCTATGACACTGTGTTGGTACACGCTACTCTCTGAAATGTCCTACCAATTTCAATTACATTTTGAAAATGTGTATACTTGGTTCCAGCTTGAAAAATATGATAGTTTAGTTAGTTATAGCTTTACACCCGATGGGTGGCGCTATTGTCAAGATCATTTTTTAACGAAATGTTGCTATGACGGCACTAACGCCACAAGCAACAGCTAATATTGATATTCCACCAGCGCGCACGAAGCTTTTTGCTAGTACATTTATCATGCGCACCGCTAGAGAGTGGAACTCTTTGCCGGAGTCTATATTTCCCGAAAATTATAATCTGGGTATCTTTAAGTCAAGAGTCAATAGGTATCTTCTAGGCAAGCGTGATCCACCGTAGACCGCATCATCACTTACCATCAGGCGAGATAGTGGTGAAACGCAAGCCTATAAAGGTAAAAAAAAAAATATACCCCTCAGGTAAGTCGTCTTTACTTGTGTTTACTCGTTCACTCGTTAATCAATAGTTAATCTTCACGGAGCTACTTGAATGCTTATAAAACCCTTTTATATTTTGACTTAACACTATATTTATTTTTCAGTCCACGTAAAGGAGAAGTAAAAAGTTCCAGCACTTTGTGGCGTAAAAACGATAACTTCCACAAAACACAACTGTGCCGCCGCGTGGGATTCGCTATAACTGAGCGGTGGATCGGGAAGCATACTTGGTACAGAACTATAGCCTCGTGCTCACAGTAACTTAACCTTTTAGTACCAACATACCGTTTTACCTACCTAAACACCAATCCGGGTTCTTACAGATCTTTAAGTGTAATTACACAAAACTAAGTTATTATCTATAACTTGCTAATGAATTTTTGACTAAATTAATTAATTTGTAAAAAATTGTTCAAAAAGCTATGTTGGTTACATAACCAGACTTTAACCACATGGTTAAAGTTATACATAGCTTAATTTAATATTCTATCAAACTTTCTCTAAAGCTTCGTAACGAATATAAATAAATTGTATTGTGTTTTAGGTTTATTTTAACGGGGAGCTGTATATACAGCAGTATTATTTTATAATGAACATCCTGTGATCATTCATATGTGTTCTTTCGTATTTATTGAAAACCTTAAGATGTGAGACTTATTTGTATCGACCTTTCGACCCGTTGAACTAATTTGAAATCGCTCATACAATTTGTGTTACATCTATACACAAAATGAATGCCGAAATGTATGTACGCATATAACTTTCGAAAAACTTCAATAAATTGGAAAATACTTTTTTGTTGTGTTCATTATTGATAGAACAAATGTTTAAGAAAATGTTTAAAAATCGTACGGAAAATTTATTGAAATATCATACTATATAAAGTGAGTGAGACAGAAGATAGTAGGGGAGATTTTTCAGTATACCTACTGACAAAAACAAATGACAACTGAACACCAATCTGTCAATCCGATTGACGTTCAATTGTTCAGCCAGCAGATCCCATCCCATCCCATGAAAACATGATATTTTAGGCCCTGCTGAGCTGCATGAAAAGATTCTCGTGAATCCTCTAAGTATCCGGCAAGCAACCGGCTACTAGGCAGTTAAAGAAACATGTAATAGTCTAAGATGCGTCAATGGACTGTATACCTTTTCTCCCAAAGATAACTTCCACACTGGAGGGGACGCATGCAACAGCTAGTAATCAAGAAATTACTAATTTTAATCGTGCTTATTATTTGAAGTAAGACTACTTCTTGGGATTTACGCTATGACTTACCTTGCCATCACTTTTTCTGTAGGCGTCGTGCACCCTCCAGACGAGTCCAGGACCTGCTGTGGTGGACTCCTTTCCCACCTCAAAGTACTGCATGATGGGGTTACTCTCTAACGGTGGTGGGGCATTGCTGATCACCCCACTCTTCAATTTCGATATGATACCCGCCATACCTTGACCGATCCGCTTGGTCAGTGGAACTGGGTCTGGTCTGACCGATTTCGGCTCGCTAGTTTGGCCTGTAATAATAAACACAAATTAACATCACAGCATCAACTTATAGTTGTGATCCGGGAATTTATTGATTTTGCGATTTAGTTTGAAACCAAAGAGGCTGCAAATATGGCAATCGTTTCCGTGATATGGCATCACGCGCAATATAATGTTGCGTAGATTCCACTCACTATGCGAAGACTTTTCGATGTTACGTATGTGATCGTGAAAGAAAACATCGTGAGGAAATGCATAACTGAAATTCTCCATAAGGCTGGTTTATGGACCCTCAGTATGCGAGCGTGGTGATTTAAGTACTAATCTATGTCATAAGTAGAAAAGGCCCGTGCCCAGTAGTGGGACAACGTGTATAGTTTTCATGCTGATATTATTTTTATTACATAGATACATATTGAAAAATGTTTTGTGTCAGCGAAGAGAAAAGTTCAATAATATATTGAATAGAAATTCAATGCCACATAAATACGAATAGTATTCAGTCAATCTTCAGTATATTTAATTGTCATTATACAACGCTTTGAAGTCGCCGCCATGAAAATGTTTTTAATTACACTTATGTAGGTTGACGCTGGGCGTATCTTGTTTCATAGTTCACATTCAATTTGATGAGTTGATAAATATTGTGGCCTAAACTTCGTTACTTTAAAATAATGGGATAATCGAAAATATCTCATATAAAATTTTATTACTGTTTTCACTAATACCTATTTTGTCTCTTTTCTTTCTAACGTTAATATAATTGAACATAGACATAGACAGAACACTGATTTCAATAATCACTAATGTATTGGACATATATAGGTAGTTATACACTATCAGGCTGGTTATGTTGAATAACATTTAACATCAAAGGAAACAAGATATAACCAGAGGGTTATTCCAAACCTGTATAAACCACTATTAGAGCCATCAGATCTTCGTATTTAATTTAACAATCGCACGATCTTATAGTACTGTGCGGTATACTTGATTAAGTAGGATTGATAATAATAACAATGAATGTTGGGGCGGACAGTTGCCGTGGCATAGTGGCGAGTAGTAGTAGTAGAAAACCAGCGCTGTGTTGTGGTATGTACTATGTACGTGCCACAGCACAGCAATATGCTGAGTGGTCACCTACCTGTCACAGCAAGTGCCATTAGCATTAGTTTTACGTATAATAAAATTGTTAATTGTATTGTGCTATGTGCGTGTTGTTAGCTGTGCTAATAAATAGTTTTTCTTTCTTTTCAGTAGCTGTCTGAGAAACAAAAGGCCATGGATACGATTCCGGCACCAAGAGAAATGTTTGTGTGATCCAAGTATTTGTTCCATCTGGCTGGTGCGAGACCATAGTCTCTCGTTCTTGACCCACGGTATAGGTTTTAAATGCGTGGGGTGAGAACTACGTACGTGAGTGTTGGATGTATTTATTTATTTGTAGTTTGAATGGTATCCCTGCCGTAGAGGATCTTTTTGTGGTGCGTATTCATTTTGATACTCTCCCGGTGACCTGCCTTCATGTAAAGCCGTGATTGTGTTTTTTTTTATTAAATAAGGTTTACTCCAGGGTGGTCTCATATGTTAGTTACGATCTTATGATTGAGCTACTAGATAAATTTCGACAGCTCATAAACGGATGAGGGCAGACATACAATATTAGATTTATCGATTAGAGACAACCGAAACGGCACTATGTAATAAGATATCTAACGTCAGCACTTACAATGGAGTAGTTCTTTGTGCTATGATCTATTGAATACTAATACGTTGACTAAAAATAATTAGAATATTGTTGATGCCGATTTTATTGTCACCTAATTCTCTAAAATAGACTAAAAATTACAAAAATTCAATTTCTCCCTATCAAATTCAATTTATATTACTTACTTAGCATACTTTAGTTTGCCACGATCTAAGTTAGTCAATACAATTTCTTAATGAATGTTAATTTTCATTCATTCGTTATTTTTAAATAATTCAAATAGTGGTAACACTGTAATATAGCGATACGGCGTTTTTTCATGGTTTCATTCATGTTTATTATTTTATATTTTAGGACGAGTTGTAAATGTGCTAGACCCGTTTTTGAAGGATGTTATAAAACTTCTTGTATACAATACAAGTGAATAGATTTCGTAATTTACCAGACAATATGTAATAAAAATCGGTGCCGTCAGCTTTTTAGAATTTGTTTTACATTATGTGAGAATACGTATAGGTATATAAATACTATTGAGACAGAAATATTAAAAACAAAGGTATATTTAACATATTATACTCTTTATATAAAGAGATTTATTTATTCAGCAGACTTCTTGAGAACTTCTTTTTATGATTTGCGCGACGAATGTCCTTAAGATCTTAACCAAATTTACATTTAACCCCCTGTAGGTAAACTATTTAAATGAGTAATCGCACAGGTATCGTTAATCTCATAATTAAATTAAAAAGAAACTCATCAAATGGAGAATCTCTTTTTTTAAGTAAATCAAAATTCGCAACTTTCACGGATTTAGGATTTTAAGGCTAATGCAGAATAAAATGATTCTGCTAAATCATCAATTCGGAGCATTCGCCAAGGTACAGACTGGAGAACATACTAAGCGAAGAAATATCCCTGCGCAGCTGTAGCAGCTCCAAGCTGTTGGTCATGTCTGCCTATGGAGGCACTAAAAAAACCTATTCCTGATATCCTGCGAAAACATGAGATCTAGGGTCTGGCTGAGCTCAATTACAAGATCCTCGCATCTCCGCGTAGTGTCTCCCCACATCCAGCTACTAGGCAGATATAGAGGGATGTAATAACGTAAGGTGCCTCAAAAATATAACTTCCACGCGGGCGGAGCCGCGGGCAGAAGCTAGTTATCAATAATTTATAGTGAGACGCACTTTAATTGATTTATTTCCTAAACTAATTCAAATTCCATTCTGTAAATATTATGGCACAATTTATAAACACGTAGCTTTATTTGCAGTAAAAATATATAGAATTAAAATGTTTAAAGTAAATAAAAAAAAATTACTTCCGGCTTATAACTAGTAAAGAAAATAAATTAAGAATATGATTCCAAAATCAAAAAGAACAATTAATTTTCTATGAAAAATACTACATATATTATTTTATTAAAATTTCGAGAGCTCAGCGTCTGTCTATCAATTGTTCGTCGTAATTCGATACAGTTCTACATCCCTTTCAATTATATTTCAAGGACCATTGTGAAATTCAAAGCGATTACAAAATTAAATATTTATGAATTATGATATTTTTCTTTGAACTAACCTAAGAATCCTACGTGCCTATTAACATTATTTCAATATACATGATCAAATAAGTATAAAGATATATAATACAAAGTGAATGCCGCAACTGAATGAGAGATAGTAATATATTTAGTTATATAAATTGGTTTGAAAACATAAAACCGCTAATCAAAGGAGGTAGGTTATTTTTAAAAAAGTGTAGTGGAATTCCACTATTCTGACTGAGTAATACTTTAGAAGTTTTAAAATTATTAGCCACAATTAAATTAAATAACTTAATACTCTAGTTGGACGGTACTGCGCTTACCATGAGGTACAAAGTGGTCACTTTGCCGAGGCAGTTTTTTTTATAAAATAACATAAAATATAAATATAAGAAGATTAATTTAAACAGAACAGTTTGGCGGTGATGATATACCAAGTACCACCACTTTCTACCATTTTGCACACACATTGCGCACACTCTTCTCACACATTGGAAACTAAATGGTCACGGACAGCGCGTTTTCAGAAGAATTTCATCCCGCGAACGCTCCGATTGTGGAATGAGCTGCCTGCCTAGGTTTTCCAAGGGAACTACAGTATGGGGTTCTTCAAGAAGGGAGTAAATAGGTTTTTGAAGGGTCGGCAACGCGCATGTGATACTCCTGGTGTTGCAAGCGTCCATAGGCTACGGTAACCGCTTACCATCAGGCGGGCCGTAAGCTTGTTTGCCACCATCGTAGTATAAAAAAAGTAATAAATGCAGGTTTCACTGTTATGTTAAGAGATTTTTCACTAAACGAATAAATTTTAAAATACTTAATTATTCAAAAAAGCATCAGTAAATAAGAAAGAAACCTTTGCAACGTAAATACTTAATATATCTCCCCTCACACTTGAGCAATTCTTGTTTTACGTATGTATTGTCTGCCGTGTTCCCGAGATTAAATTTTCATTACAAGCCTGTTTGAGCTACGAGTTGTATTCATTATCATCTACTATAATATGTTGTTGATTCACAAACGATTGATTTCTACTTATAAAATCATTGTCATCTATCGTGTTTTTTTATGACAGAGACCATTAAACATGCATGTCACTCAATGATGAGTTATCCTCGTCATCCATAAACATCACTAACACGAGAAAAAATATGATGGGTGCGTAGGAAGGAGGAACTGCGGCAACCTCATTCAGCGTACGAAATGCAACAGCAAGCTTTTACATAATGTTTTCTTGTGAGGCAGTGGTAGTAACCCGGTCAATCCCATTGGCTCAAATTTGTCTATAGAGTAAAAACAATTGAAATGAAGAAATGAAAACAGCGAACATATTGAACATAAAATTCTGGGAAATATACATGTGAAATTTCGAGTTGGCGGTTACTGGCGAGCATTATTAGGCGAAGACTGTATTAATACATACATGTATTTTATTATTGTATGTACAATTGTATCTACCATGAATAGCCTCACGCCTATTTGGCACTGATAAGCAAAGATTATTCTACAAATCAATGACTTATCGATACAGAACTTTCTTGATATTAGTTAATTTTATACTATTATTTGCTTTTGGAGTTTAGTTTTGACGTTTGTTAAACGGTTTGAAAAAATTTCAAGTATCAAGATTTCCAAGAGTATATTTTAGTGAAATGAATTTGTTATTATTTTCAACTAAGTGGCTAGTAGCGAGCGCTGGACGCGTCTTTATTTATTCAAATAAGTCATATACTAACTGACTGACACTGACGCGGCCAAGACTTAGTGGTCTTTATATATGGAGTAGCTGCTGGTGACTCAACAATTCATTAAAATTATTATTCAATTGGAGCGACGCTAATTAATTACTATTGAAATAATCTGGCCCGCGGGAAATTGAATCGACTGGTGGCGAGTGCAGACGTACTCGCTTGAGTAGTTTGATAGTGAGAATTGTGTGTCGCAAACTCAAAGGAAAATATAATGCTAGTTTTTAATTTTGCCGTACACATAATTATGTAGTTATATTTCTACATTTCAGAGGAGTATAAATGATTACTTCTTGATTAATATTATTCATATTTTGAATTTAAAAAAATTAAACCCGCCCCGAGACGCAAACCTGGCTACGTCCGTGCACTAGATATGCTTTATCACCGATTCTATCTTACTACCTACATTGTTCGTCGTTTCGTTTAATTGTCATGACGATGTGGATCACTTAAATACATTAAAATGTCCACTTTAATCGTATTACTCACGGAGAATTCGCGCATATGCAGCTTTATATGCAAATTACATTGATTGGATGTCAGAGTAGATAATCAACTTAAATAATAAAAGTCCTCACAGAGAGAACGGAACTATATTCCATTAAAATTCATGGACATTTAAAGAAATTACTGTTCTGAACGGCCGTCCATTCATCTTCGTTAGTCTTTTTATCATTTTATCTTTGTTATCGATATATGAATCAAAAAAGTTTATTCCGTTGTATTGGGCAGTCATCGGAGTTAATAATTAGCATCAAATCAATTGCTGTGGTATTTCGACTCGATCGAGCAGAGTATGTTCTTAACCGACTTCAAAAAAAGGAGGAGGTTCTCAATTCGTCGGAATCTTTTTTTATGTATGTTCCTCGATTTCTCGAAGACGACTGGACTGATTCGAGAAACTCTTTTTTTGTTTAAAAAGGTATACTTCCCATGTGGCACTTTGTTAGGATCCGATGATGTGATCTCAGAAAAATCGAGATCAACCCTCAAATTTTATAGGGACGCAAAGTTTGTTTTTTATTGAAATCGGTGTACTTTTTATGAATTAAAAAACCTTTTTGAACAAAAACGATAAATGTAACAAAAATTGGTTTTTATACCACCTTCGTCGAAATCTATAAAAGTATTTTAAATTCGTTACTGAAATTGTTAGTCCATTCAATCCGATGTTATATTTATTGTGACAAACAATTTTAAGCAAAACGCTATCGATGACCTTATCCCGCCCCTTTGACACACACACACACACAATATATTTGACACAATATATTTTTAAGTACTTTTGAGTATTATATAAACATACATACGCACTCACGCCTGTAATCCCCAAAAGGGTAGGCAGATGTGAAAACAGTACATTCACATATAGCCGAGCTTATTAGCTATAACTTATGATACCGTTCCATGATGTGATAGGGGCCATACCCGCCAATCGCCATATCACCATACCGGGCACAATTCCAGACTCCGGGCTAATACTGAGTATTTCATTATAGTGAAACCCAAAATTACATTTACAAGACCCACGGATCGAACCCGAGACCTCACACATCAGTCATCACGCATACTGATGGCAAGTATGCGCCACCGAGGCAATCTAACGATAATTTATAGCTACTTATTTTAATTCCGATAAGTAGCATCATAAGGAAGTTATTGATAATAGGGGTGTATTATATAACACTGAGTTTTACCCTAGACTAAGTGATAAACTAGCGGGAAATGGTAAGAACTATTGAAGCGGAACTTACTGGTTGACGAACCTCATTTCTCAATATTATGTGTCTAATTATTGCTAATTGATGCTAAGGTTCTTCAGCATTAACAGCGAAGGTAAACATTGCATCATAAGTAAACCTGTCTACCTCAGAATCGTTCATAAGAATGCTGAAGGTGAAGTGTGCAGTCTTCGAACCCATATTAGGCTGGCGAGATGGGCCCTCTACTTAGTACAGAAGGCCCGTGCCAAGTCCCAACGTGTTACAAGTTCGGACGTACCAAAGCTTTTAAAAAAGTAACATTGAGGACATATAATAAAAATTGGAATTAAAATATATACGAATATTTTTAGTGCAAAAATATCATTGCAAAATTTATATTGGAGGAACACTGTCTTAAAAATAATTCCCAGGTAATTAGAAGATTTTTACTAAATACCATAGTTCCACATTATCATCGAAAGGTATTTGCTATTTTATTTTTATTCAAACAGACGAGTCCAATTTTAGTAATAACGGTATATACAGCCGCCATAATTCGAAGAAACCCTGAGCACGGAAAATATTTGGAAACACTTCAAATTTAATAAGTAATCTTCCAGAGGCGGAGCGACAAACTTTCGTTTTTCAGCAAGACGAGGCTTCATCGTATAAAAGTTTGAAAACAGCTAAAAATTTAACGAATATTTAACATCCTAGATCAATACATACGTAAAAATTATATGACAAGCAAGGTCTTCGAATTTTACATCTTTAGACAAGTCTAAAGATGTAAAATTGTGTTTTTAATGTTTTATTTTGGACATATATGAAAAGTTTATTATACATTGAACGAAAATATTTCCAACTCCTCCCTATATTTCTATTTGATTAATTTCGTTGCGGGATAAAAGTCAGTTAACCATTCACAGTTCAGAGTTTCATTACTCGATGTCGAAAAAATCGATCTTGGCTAACCAGGAGTTACAGTTAACGATCATGTGAACAAGTTACAAAATGTATTTAGAGAAACCTTTTATTTTCAAGAATTCATTATGGCTACATAATGATTTCTTATGACGATGCCAATATTACACATTGAAATAAAACTAATTTATGTACAATGCTGTAGTCAGTAAGTCTGTGGGCTCTTGAAGGTTGTAAAGCTTCGGGACGTCGGGACTAAAAAGTTAAAATAAACCGTGATAAAATCCGTAAAATTAGTTTTATTGTGGTTACTTAAGTATGATAATGAGCAGATACAGATATATAACAGTTTAGAATACCCCCCTCAAGAAACTAAAAACATATCGAACATTTAATAAATTGAGTGGAAATATATCACATACATTGATAAAATTAAGGCTATTTATTGTTAAAAACAGATTTTTTTAGCAGTATTCAACAATAAAAATTCATAAATTATTTTATTTAATAGTGCTCTTATAATAAACTAAAGCTCAATTAGAATATTTAAGGTACCTATCACAACATTTGAGAACCTCTATTTGTCACAGTAATAGGTGCCAACTGTGTAGCGTTTCAGTATATAGAAGGAATTAATTGAATTGGTACCAGAAAATTCATAACGGGGTTTCCCCTCATTTGGCCTGTTAGAGGCCTAGCTTAAGTTTTAAAAACGTAGTATTAAGTTTTAGAAATTCAATGTTCTTTACATTAAGTATAGCATTTTAATCAATATCAAATATTTATTGAATCCATGAAATGTTATACATCATTTAGATTCAGTCAATTTTTAACTCTACCGCCAGTTCGGAATGCAATTTCGCTAGAGAAGAACGGGCAAGAAACTCTAGCGTTGCTCTTTTCACACCGGTTAACAATATTTGGTCATACAATTAGTAAACGATTTCAGTTTAATAACATTAGATTAGAGCAGCTCAATGTATGTTAAGTAACCTTATTGCAATATTGTGAATAAAAATCATTACAAGACCTAGTGCCGCACATGACCATCGTGAGTGATGAAAATCTCGATTTCTTAAAGCAGTTGGTCCTTACTGAAACAGTCTGAGCAGACCAGTCCACACGAGCCACACCCATTCACGAGAAATGACGCATGTGTTAGCCATCGGCCTCCTCAACCATATTACAGGGAAGAGACCGACCTGGTATATGGCGCCAATAATAGATTTATAATTTGAAATATTTGCCTACTATGTGCCATGAGCCTTAATACTGCATCCAGACGGGTTGGTCTTGGAATGAACTTGGTCAAAACCAAGATCATGTCCAAGGATCACGTTGATCCGAGACCAATCAATGTCGATGGGTCACCCCTTGAAGTTGTTAACGAATATGTCTACCTCGGACAATGTCTGCAGTTGGGACGAAACAACTTTGAGAGGGAGATAGCTAGAAGGATCCAGTTGGGCTGGGCAGCGTTTGGAAAGCTTCGTCAAGTCTTTTGGTCGCCCGTACCGCAAAGTCTGAGCGCAAAAGTCTTCAATCAGTGCGTCCTACCCGTGATGACCTACGGTGCAGATACGTGGACACTCACAGTGCGACTGGTCCATCAGCTTAAAGTCGCTCAGCGTGGCATGAAGAGGGCTATGCTCGGAATTTCGCTGAGAGACCGAATAAGAAATGATACTATTCGCGCGAAAACCAAACTCGTCGACATAGCCCAAAGAATAAGTAAGCTGAAGTGGCAATGGGCTGGTCACATTTGTCGTAGAACCGATCACCACTGGGGTAATAAGGTTCTTGAGTGGAGACCGCGTACAGGTAAACGGAGTGTGGGACGCCCTCCTGCTAGATGGAGCGACGATCTGCGCAAGGCTGCAGGCAGACATTGGATGCATAGAACCGAAGATCGGGTTTAATGGCGAACCTTGGGGGAGGCCTATGTCCAGCCGTAGACTGCGATAGGCTGATGATGATGATGATGTGCCATGAGTGCTGGTGATGGTGTGAGGCAAATATGTCGTATACACATATTTTTTTTTATATTGTTATACTTAACTTTTTTTTAAATAAAAATGATGTGATGTTATACAACTGATAAATAAGACTCAACAATTTAAAATTAAACTGCATTATTGTTTGAAACACCATTGGATGTAATTTAAAATATGTATGTGATTTCCGTTATTCGCATGAACCGGTACAGCAAAATGAATTGTAAGATAGAATCTAAATGGCTAAATGGGTCAATATGGACAATGAATTTCCTATGAAAATCGATTCTGCAATATCAAATTTTGGTCTATCAAACTATTTTCAATTGAATAAAAATTACTAAGTCTAATATAAAAAAAAACCTCAACATCAGTCGGTTTTATTTTGGATAAAATTATTATCTGTTTAGATTTTGGAATAACCTTAGCTGAACTTTCAAAGCAGGATCTTTTAACCTCTCGTGTAACACTAGTACACCAGTGTTCGGAAAAAAGGTAATAAGAAGTGAGTAAAAATACAAGCCGAAATCAATTTTATTTCCATAATCGCTTAATACATACGTCAATAAGGGGTGATTATCGGCCGTTTTTGTCCGGTGTCCGAATGATACGTGGCTGGATCGATAATTTTGATCGCGATGGCTATTGCCGATCGACTGGAGATCTGAACAGTAGCGCTAGAACTTAGGGCCAGGCATTAAGGGTTACAATACTTAATTTAACACTTTAAATGAAAGTTAGTAAACAAATTCATGCGATATAATTATTAAAAAAATGAGGGCAAATCACAAACTGCAATAAATTATGTATTTATTATTTGTGTTATACTGTTAAAGTCGTCAATTGTTAAAATACTAGCTGTCAATATAACAGTTTAAAAATACTTAACATTTAAAGATTAAAAAGTTGATGTGCCGTACCGCATCTCTACTAGAACGTGTAATACAAATGACGAAATAGGCATATTATTATTTAAAACCACGATAATCACATCTACGAATTCTAATTTTGCGATTATTACTCAACTAACTGCCAAATAATTTTGATTTGTACTAAAACATACTCATATGTTATGGACATTTCTTTTAAATTTTGGATATGCGTAATTCCTATCTGAAAACCGAAGCTCGTTAGGAAAATGATAGACATCTCCATTTTCTTCCGTCATCGCCCCAAATATATTTTAGGAGATTCAAATGATGCCATTACTGGCCAGATCCATCTCTAACCGCAATAGTGATTCAAGCGCGCGCACACGTCCAGTACAGCCGCCTCATCGGCGAGTTCAAAGAATTATTCTGGCTTCAGCACAATGATATATAGAGACGTAATTTGCCCGCTCTATGATGGAGACACAATGGACAGCGGTAACACGAGCGGGATGAGTTGGCTGTCGGGTAATGAATATCGGTAAATATAACAGTGTTCAGTTTTATTGTCAAAGTGTGACTGGTGTCTTATTGTTTTGATATTTTTTTTATTTATTTAAGTTTAAAGTACAAAACTGTTTGTTTAGGAACTAATAACATTTTTATCATAATAGTAACTAGTGCTGTTGTAGCAATATTAACACTGTTAGCCGTTGACCCTTGCATTAAGCATAGCTTGTATCGCAAGGACCCAAGACCAACTCCCAAAAGTGTCTTTAACAGCATGTGGGGCACACAGTTGACATTTTGTTGCAAATAATAAACTAGAATAACATAAGTGAAAAGAAATAAAAAAAACATGATGATAAAACATGAAATTTTAATTATATAAATTTTGTATATGTTCAATTGCATCACTTGACATGTATTTACATATTGTTTTTTTTTCATATATATACTCCCAACAGTCACACACATAGTTGTAACCCCACACTAGGTAAATAAGGAATGCGGTCCAACTTTTGTGGGTGTTCCCAGACCCGATACAAATATCTGTATGTCACACAAACATAAGTCTCGGTAATGGAATCGAACCCACGACCTCTCGTTTCACAACCAGCTACTCGCTCGCTGCGCCATGGAGGTTGCATTCAAAGATATTTCGAAGGTATTAAAATAAAATTTGTTGAATAAATATTTAAAGAATTTAAACCCAACAATTATTAGCCGTAAAAATGGTCGCGGGTGTGGTCATATGTATGCATTTGAATAATATTCATGTTACCTTAAACAAGTGTAATAATCAAACAAACTCTTACCATGTCCCGTTAATTATATTTGTTTGTGACAGATTCACACAGTGTGTTTTGTAACTTAGACG
Source organism: Laothoe populi (assembly GCA_905220505.1). Lineage (NCBI taxonomy): Eukaryota > Metazoa > Arthropoda > Insecta > Lepidoptera > Sphingidae > Laothoe > Laothoe populi. Next base: position 12,091,280 of record HG992149.1, on the reverse strand, counting down.
AAAAATGTATACTCTTTTTTCGTCATTGGTTTCGTAATGAGACTTTCCACAACGGTTAGGTTAAATGTAAGTTCAATGTTTCCACAGTTTTATTAATTAATTTTGCTATTTACAACAGTTCGTTGTCGCTGTTATATTATCCCGGATATTAGGTAAAACACTATTCGCTATACTTGGCAATTTTATTTATCTATAAATTCTAACTAGCTGCTTTTTTTAGAGTTTTTGAATTTTTTAACCATTTTGAAAATTTTAGAACAATTGTTATTTATTATTTATTTATTTAGTCTAAAATAATAAAACATATAATATTAGGATATTTCCTATTATTAGAAATACCGAAGGTATAACGGAGGTATTTAGGAGACTAGTTGGGGGTAGTTAATAATGACAACCAAAGTGGGAGTAGTAAATGTTTAATATAAAACGGTGTGCCTTCCGCGCTCGGGTGTTCAGTTCAGAAGACTAGTGGTGTAGCAGTGAGTTGGTAGTAAGAACATTCGTGGTTCGTTTGCGGGGCAGTAAGTAATTGTAAACGGTTCAATGGCGTTGTTCAGTTTAAAAGGGTAATGCTGGTAGATTAATTATAAAGAGAAGCCTCAAATGAATCCTGACATGCGTGTGTGTTAATATTAAGCACTGAGATGTGTAACAGTGTCGTGTAAATCAATTAATAAATTATAAATATTGTATTTGTGCCTTTTAAATATCCATCTTGCATAGTTTGTTGATGTTCCTTACAATAATTATGTGAGAATCAATACATAGCTAAAATAAGTTATGTACATATGTACCTATATTTGATGTATATAATATAAGATAATGGAAAGTTTATATAATTATTGAGATACTTAGTAAAAATGATATTAATACGGGGTTGTAATATTAATGGGCTGGAACAAAACAAAGGTAAATTATTTTAAAGTAAAGTAAAACATCTTAATATTACCATTAACCTAGGCCCTGAAAATCTCACTTCAAACCGATAACTCGTATACAATTATAACAATTTTGTCATTTGAGAAGGACGGGTCTTAGTCAAGGACGAGTCAAAATATATCTCAGGCACGAGGGTAGAATAAAAACTAATTAATTCTGGGACTATTATCTAAACCTGTACAAACTTCAAATTAATGTACCATCAGTTATTGAGCTAAATCATTTTGTGGAGACCGGTTATTATTAAATATTAATAGGTTTGTATTTGGAATTATGTATTATACTTATGTTAACATGAAAAATATTAACACTCAAATCAAATAGAATAAGTCATATTCTGTTATCGACAGCCTACGTGGCGCAGTTGGCGAGTAGCCGGCTGAAAAACGAGAGGCCGTGGGTTCGATTCCCACACCGGGACAAATGTTTGTGTGCGAATATATATTTGTGTCGGGGGTCTTCGTGTTGTGAGACCGAAAGTCTCTCGTAGTCCCTGATGCCCACAACACAAGACTCGTATCTTAGTAAGGGGTCGGAGCTATGTGTGTGACTGTTGGGTGTTATTTATTTATTAATAAAGTATATTTTATTTCATAGTCTGGAATTGTACCCGGTATGGCGATAGGCTCGCCCCCTATCACATTATCGGACCGTAATAAACTCGGCTAAAAGTGGGTGCACTAGTTACACTTCTGCCTACCCCTTCGGGGATTACAGGCGTGAGTGTATATGTGTGTATACGGAAAAAATACCGAATTGGGATGTTTATTATCAATAAAAGATAGAAAATTAAATTGTATTACACAAATTTTCTGAGTTTTATACCACTTTAGATATTATACTCGATATGAATGACACACAAAAAAATAAAAGATAGTTTAGATTAGTTTTCTTTTGTAGTATACATATAAAAACATAATAATATATGCTTAAGCAAAACCATAATAATATATGCTTAGGATAGATAAATTTAAAAATATGTAACTAGACTATACTAAAAAAATATTCAGAAATGGAACAAGATCATATTAGTGAGTGAAGCGACATCTAATAAGAGTGGTAAGTACATCCCTAAGCCCCATAGGTACGGGAGACTGCATATTTATTTATTATATTTTTATTTTATTTATTACACACAAAACAGGTTACAATCGGGTACAAATAGTATACAAAATTGTTTAAAGTTTTTTAACATAATTATAACCCACTTTGTGTTCCGGAATTAATATTAAGTGTTAACGTGATAACAAAGTGAAAAACATCTAATACAATGCTAATTTCAACTAGTTAATTTTTAAATATGTTAGTGGAGTGGAATACGATTGAGAAAAAAAACACCTGATATACCAGGGTACATGCTCAGAGCGTTCATAAATAAAACATATTATCTTTATTTTATTTAGGAAGGCTTACAGACTAATAACAACAACGAATAAAATCTATGAAATAAACAAATAGCTAATTACAAGCCCCCACTGACTTATATTGGCACCACTTATCTTTTTTTCTGACAATTATACAATTAATTAATCTAAATATGAAGATCTAAGTAAGTTTACATATCTTAGTGTGAGCTATGTGTTGAAAATATTGTGTTGTCAGTACACGTTTAACCTTTTCTATTTTATCTTTCCTTGATATTTATCTGTAGGTAAACAAGTATCCTGTTCACCAAGCACCTCCCACCTTCCCATTCAATCAAGTATTATCGCGTGGTATTTAATGAAAGGGGAAATATCAAAAGTATTCGTTAAAAGGAAAATAACATAAAAAAGTTAAATAAAGAATATTCCAAGAGAAAGAAAAAGGCACCGTGCCGTTCTAAATTCAACTGTATCCTAAGCATTTATTAAAAATAATTAATCTGTGTCAATACAGTGGGCATATTGTAAATAAAGAAGAGGAAATAAGATTTATTGGAGATAAAGAAACACTGGTCATGTTTCGTTTCATAATTATTATCTTTCGCCTACGATATCTATGTTCAATGCACCGGGCCGTTTTATATTTCAATGATATAAAATAACTATTAGTTCGCTACCTAGAGGATCACTCGTTGATCAATGACTGCCAACACGGGTTCCATCATAACCGATCAACGGGTGATCTTCTAGCGTTCGTATTACATCACTGGGGGGAGGCGATTGACAAGCATGGCGGGCTCTGGCTGTGAGTCTCGACATAGCCAAGGCATTTGATAGGGTCTGGCATCGTGGCCTTCTCTCCAAGCTCCCGGCATACGGTCTGCCCGACAATCTGTGCAAGTGGATTTGTTTGAAGAATTGTTTGATCTTATCCCATCCTCTCCCTTCCATACCAGAACCACGCGTACTGGCTTGCGGAGTCACAGCTTCGTGGTGTCTACTACCCCGGCCCGAACCAAGAGGTTCGCAAATTCGTATTTTTGCCGCACCATCAAGCAGTGGAACAGTTTGCCAGCTACCGTGTTCCCTCCCTCCTATGATCCTGGGTCCTTTAGGCGTAATGTGAGGAAGCTAAACAGCAGGCCGGCATGATTGTGTTGAGTAGCGGGGGATAGACTGTCTCTTGCTACTTGATCCTCTATCTGGACGGCACTGCGCTTACCATCAGGTGAAGTGTGGTCACTTTGCCGCGCCAGAATAAAATATATAAATTTTATATATATATATAGAAAAAAATATTTCATACATTGCTGCATCCAATTTTGAGTCGTTTTTATAGGTCATTGGCCAGAATCAAGCCAAAAAGAATAGTCCGCGTTTGATTAATTTAATCAATACATTTTTAACCGTCAATCATACGTCGAGGTTCTTATGTATGTACATTTTAATGCACGGTCGATATCATTTCATTATATGACATAGTAGTGACGGTATCTTTTTATCCGATATAATATGCTCTTTATTCTCACTAAAGTTTGAATAAAAAGATTCATGGAATCGATAAAAGAAGATAAAAAAATGGAATTTATGCAGTGATTTTGAAGATTCAACAAAACGAAACAAAACGTTGTTATATTAAGAACTGTAAGTAGAAATGACCCTTTTTCCGCTCATATTAAATGTAATAAGGTAGTCAACACAATGTTTTAATTATATTAATCAATGAGATAAAACCTATTGTCGCAAGAATTCCATAAATTTGCTGAATAATAATAATATTAGACGCTTTTCAAAACTGATGGAAGGGAGGAGAAATTATTATCAAATAACAGAAAAAGGATAGTATGTTGTGGGTATCAGGGACTACGAGAGACTTTCGGTCTCATAGCACCCAGACCTCGGATACAAATATCTGTCTGCCACAAAAACATTTATCTGTGGGAATCGAACCCACGGCCTCTCGTTTCACAGCCGGCTACTCGCCAACTGCGCCATGGAGGCTGTCATCATCCAGATTCGTGAGCATAAATGTGTCATCAGCTAACAGGGCAATGTCGTCCGGGAATTATAGATGTACAAGCTATTTACCATCTATATTAATTATATCCTTTTCAATCCAACCAATGGTTTTCAGAATATCCAAAAATTTGTGATTATTTTGGAAGTGAATCTATCTCCTTGGTCTATGCGGGCCAAAGGTAAAGGATTGCTGAGCCAATAAATGTGCACCTATAAGTAATATATAGCCTATATATAGTGGCCAATCTGACAACCCTGGAAGGATATCAAAATCAAATATTTATTGAGTCCATGAATCATTTAGATTCAGTCAAATTTTACTCTACCGCCAATTCGGAATGCAGTTTCGCTAGAGAAGAACGGGCAAGAAACTCTAACGTTAAATATCCATTTAGCTACTATATATTTCACAGAAATACAAAGATTCAAAAATATTTTCAAATTCTCAAGGATACAGAAAACTCAAGAGAGTGGTTGCTTATATCCATGTATCTCTCCTTCTACTGTGTATTCAAAATATTTGCCATTAGGGAGCCTTTTATAAAATCTGGTAACCCCGACTGGATGGTGTTTGCTAATATTACACCTAAATAAGTTTTTAATTCATAAAAAGTACACCGACTTCAATAAAAAACAAATTATGCGTCACTATATAATTTTAGGGTTGCCCCTGATTTTTCTGATATCCCATCCTCAGATCCTGACTTGGTGCCAATGGGACCACATGGGAAGTATACCCTTTTAAACAAAAAAAGAATTTCTCGAATCGGTCCAGGTGTCTTCGAGTAATCGGGTAACATACATAAAAAAAAGATTCCGACGAATTCTTAACCTCCTCCTTTTTTGAAGTCGGTTAAAAAGAGACTTATAGGAGTATGTTCTTTGCTTGAAGGGATAATTACCATGGCGTTATGCCTAGGTCATTGTAAAGTTCAACCAAGATATCCAAAATAGCGGGGCCACATAATTGATCCTCCCGAGTGTACATTATACACTCCACCTTTAGATTAAAATCTCATTGACTTTTATCTTGCCTAGCATAAACTCTATTTCGGGTTTGATGATATGTAATGAATTGTTCTTTTCTCATATATTCATAATCTTATAAATTTTTCCCTATTTAGCTGTGTCCAGTAACACGCCAATACTCCTAATTATAGATACTAGTGCTTTACTCTTCACAGTTACTACAGTTCCCTGGATTGTTATTTTCCCTACCATCAAGTCAAAGTCAAATAATTAAATAAAAATGTTTATACCTCGCACTCTGAAACTAAATATTTATAAAACTCAGTTGTTTAATTACCTCCCAAATTATGCAATGTTATTTTCCAGAATGTTAACCGCTAACTTTGTTATATTATGTAAGGCACAGGTAGTCAAGCTAACTCAATCAGAACAGACTAACCTGTTACACCCGTTATCACGACGGCGCTAACCAAGTAAAAGTAATTTCCCTATTTTTAACGGTCCGCCACCCGACACCGCGTAGATGATTTAAATGTTTTATTAGGTTGGGGGCAAATAAATTTTTCCATTTACCTGTCCGCAAACCACTCCTACAACTAGCTTTAACAATAATTTATGTTTAAATCTTAAATAATATCACCTCAATTTGTTTATGTTTTGTAAAACTTGACTTGAATAATATCTCCATGTACAGTCAGCAGCACAAGTCGCTAAACAACCAAGGTGTTCATATAGTACTACACACTCAAAGTGACCAAAATTATCTACACACCAAAAGTTTCTAAATGTTGTGAGCATTCAATCTGTCAATTATAACTGAGCACATACACTGTCAAATATTTAGTAGCAAACTGAAGGCCGTTGTTATGATAAACAATCTGGTATCTAAGCAGATTTCCAGAACAAATTAAGAAACACGAATAATAAATTCTATTGTATATGTATTTAGACTCATAATTGTTTGGAATATTTATACATTACTATAATGCCATGATTTGTCAAATGTATTTATTTTATCAAATACTAGTCAAGTTTTGATTTCATTCCTTGTATGACGTCAGTGACGTATCTTTGTTTCGAATTACTTGAATACTATCCAAATTATATGAAATCAAAATAAAATATATCCACTGATATATTTTCCCACGCGTACGATTCATACAAGTGCTCCTTAATCACCTGGCAAGTCCAAAGCCAAAAAATTATGAATTATATTTTAAAGATATAGATATCATAGCTTTCATAAATTCGTTTTGTATTATTATAATGTTATCATAATGTAACTTAAGATGCCTGCCTCGGTGGCGTAGTTGTAATTGCGCATGCTTTACGACTGTTGTGCTGAGGTCTCGGGTTCGATCCCCGGGTCGGGTAAAGTGATATTGGTTTTTCTATCTAGAAATTCTCAGTATTAGCCCGGAGTCTGGAACCTGTGCCCGGTATGCCGATAGGCTCGCCCCCTATCACATTATGGGACCGAAATTCGGCGAAAAGTGGGTGTACTGGTTACACCTCTGCCTACCCCTTCGGGGATTACAGGCGTGAGTGTATATGTATGTATGTATGTAACTTAAGAAATAAAATAAATAAAATAAAAGATGTTTAATTATGTTTTTTTTGTAAGATCTAAATTACTATTTAAGATTCTTGTAATGTAGCATTAAATTATCCACATTATTAAAAATTTCATGCATGCCTTTGATCGGTATGGTTACATTGTATTTTAAATAATTAGTTTAACAATATGTGAATTGAATTAATATGTAATCATTCTGTTGGTGTGCTAAAAAATTAAAATAAAGTGATTCGGTTTAAAATCGCTGTCATTTGAAACTCGATGAAACAAAAATTTAATATACATCACCACTAAGAGACAATCACATAAATATAAGTCAGCAAGAAAATGAGATAGAATACATTACACAGTATTATATTCTAGGTTTATGTACTTTTTTAATGTGTGTTAATACGCGTGTACGCGCCTGCGTATAACAAAGCTTACTCGTAGGTTACTTTTTTCATTTTACTTTTTTTATATTAGTACATGTGTTAATACGCTTGTATGCACCTGCGTTGTAATAAAGCTGACTCGCATGTTACTTTCTCAAATTTTAGGTTTTATTGTGTTAGTATGTGTTAATACGCGCGTATGCGCCTGCGTATTACTAAGCTTACTCGTATGTTACTTTTCTGAAGTTTCAAGTTTTTTATGTTAGTATCTGAATGCGCGTTTGCGCATGCATATTAAAAAGCTTACTCATAGGCATTGACATATATTCTACCGATAGACACGAATTGTCGTAGAAACAATATGTTCCAAATACCTTTTCCGCACATGTCTATATGTCTCAAAAAATATCTTGAAGGGGGTGAAATAGGGGTTGAAAGTTTGTTTTAAATTATTTAAATCAATTAATTACAAACAATTTAAATCAATTATTTTTGGAGTCGGCGCCGGTATTGTTTTCTTTACTTTTAGATTCATAAAAACCAAGTATCGATCTATTTCGATATTATTTCTATTTTTCTATCGATCGAGAAGCCGGCTGTGAAACGAGAGGCCGTGGGTTCGATTCCCACACCGGGACAAATGTTTGTGTAATAGACAGATATTTGTGTCCGGGTCTGGGTGTTGTGAGACCGAAAGTCTCTCGTAGTCCCTGATACCCACAACACAAGACTCGTATCTTAGAGTGTGGTCGGGGCTATGTGTGTGGCTGTTGGGCGTTATTTATTTATTTATTTTATATTTTTTGTATGCCTGATTATTCTGTTTTTTTTTTCATGTTTTGGCTGGAAGAGTTCTGAGGTAACAAACATAAAAAAATACACGTCGAATTGAGAACTTCCTCCTTTTTTTGAAGTCGGTTAAAAATCACTATATTATTATATATAGACTGCCTCGGTGGCGCAGTGGTAATTGCGCATGCGTTACGACTGCTGTGCTGAGGTCTCGGGTTCGATCCCCGGGTCGGGTAAAGTGATATTGGGTTTTTCTATCTAGAAATTCCTCAGTATTAGCCCGGAGTCTGGAATTTGTGCCCGGTATGGCGATAGACTCGCCCCCTATCACATTATGGGACCGAAATTCGGCGAAAAGTGGGTGTACTCGTTACACCTCTGCCTATCCCTTCGGGGATTACAGGCGTGAGTGTATATGTATGTATGTATGTAACTTAAGATGTTTAATTATGTTTTTTTTGTAAGATCTAAATTACTATTTAAGATTCTTGTAATGTAGCATTAAATTATCCACATTATTAAAAATTTCATGCATGCCTTTGATCGGTATGGTTACATTGTATTTTAAATAATTAGTTTAACAATATGTAAATTGAATTAATATGTAATCATTCTGTTGGTGTGCTAAAAAATAAAAATAAAGTGATTCGGTTTAAAATCGCTGTCATTTGAAACTCGATGAAACAAAAATTTAATATACATCACCACTAAGAGACAATCACATAAATATAAGTCAGCAAGAAAATGAGATAGAATACATTACACAGTATTATATTCTAGGTTTATGTACTTTTTTAATGTGTGTTAATATGTATGTGTGTATTATATATAATATATACATTATACAAGTTTAGTCAGAAAGGGTTTACTAAGCCGCGACCATAAAGTTTCGGTGACAAGGATTACAATCGTGAATATCACATCTCTTAAAGGCAATATTTTTATTTTCATACAAAGATCAAATATTATTTATTTTTATTTTAAATACGCACAACCCTGTACGTATAGGTTAGAGAATTAAGTCAATTCCTACTGTGAAGATTTGTTTACAAATATTTGAAAATCGAGTGTGTAGATCATTTTGACGCAATGGATGCTCACGATAATTTGACTACTTTTGTTGTGTAGATGTTATTGATTTTCTTGGGTGTATAGAATTATTTGAACACATGATGTGCGCATATATATCTGCTGCTGACTGTACAAGATCCTATTTTTTCCAAATTTTGTTTTTATTACTGCTTGTTTTACATTAAATTTTATTTAATTTACCTTCAATATATTATATTCCAGTAATGTGGCCATACAAAGTGTACGATTAACATTGTCTTTGATGGGAAGTAATAGGATGGAATGGGAGTTTATTTATACATAAGCTTACATACATGATAATACACGTCACGCCCCAGAAAAGGCTTGGTATTTATTGATTTCCTTTGACCTTGTTATATATGCACTACACTAAGTCACAAACAAAAACACATTTATAATTACGAGTGAATTGTATGTAGCATTCGCTCGACTAGCTGGGGACCTTGTCAGCTAAAAGTACAACAGAGTTCGGGACCCGGCGACGATTCGAGCCTCCGTCGCTCAGAGCGGAGCCAAGTCCCAAAATCAATAAACATTTCATTTCACTTTGACCCGACCGTTCCACTCAGGCGACCACGTGCTTCCTCCCGAGCCACAAGTACGTAATGATTGTAAATAACTGTTTATGGCCAGCTGTAAAGAGAATATTACTTAACTCTTTTATAGGGTTTTTACGAACCGTATTATATAAAGACGCGATTGTGTAAATTAAATAATCATAGCCTTATATTCCTATTGTGCTCGTTAGTAAATTGACTCATATTTTTGCGAATATATTTCATATTTCGTTACATAAGGCCGATATTTATAACAACTCTATTAAGTAGTTTCCATTGTAATAGAACAAAGCAACAACGTAGATATTACTGAAACATTTAAACAATCTGTTTGGGTTGGGTCTCAGTGAGAGTCTATTCAGACAGATACAGACAAAACGCCCGGCAGCACCAATTCCTGCTATGTTAAGCTACATCAGCAGTCACAAATATATTCCATGGAGGCGATAATTCTCCCTGCGCGAGTGCCTATGTGTTCGCATACGTATAGGGCGCTCCCAATCTCTACCCACCCACTCCACGACGCCGCTTAACAAGTGAAGCAATGTCATCACGAAAATTGAATTTCGCTTAGTCACTAGATTGACAAAGCATTATACTTATATCTAGAAGCAACAGTTTATGTTTACCAGAAAAATATGCATTTTTATGTGAGCATTATCTTTTGTTTATTCGTCTCTCCAAAATCTTATATGTACAGTTATGGAATTTTTAAATACCGCACGTCAATTGAAAATGGACGTGTCCATAAAATTAATATAGTAAATGGCTGCCGAATTCAACAGAGCAAATTGAATGGCGTTACTTTTGTTGAATTGTAAGTTCAGTTGAGTAATGATGAGGAAATGTGTGTATTGTATATTTCGTTACAAAAAGGGAGTAAAAAATCGTTTCACAAGCATTGGATGTTATTTTGACTATTAGTTATTGTGAAATTACATATAAAACGCCTGATTTATCATTTTAATATAAACAATTATTACACATTATGTTACAAAAGCGAGTTGGTAATGAATTGTATATTCTTGTTTTAATTATATGTAGTAATGTCTATGGGCACGAATGCCTGTGTGTAACTATAGAATCAATAAATAATTAAGACGAATGGTTGAATTTATTTAATAAAGATAAAATCTATATTTTTCTTGTAAAGAACAAACACTATCTAGATATCTTAGACTCACTCCAAAAAGTGTTTTGATTATGTTTTTATTTGTATGGTAGCAGTTAAGTAATTTCTTATTTATGTTATTCAAGTAAAATAAATTGTGATATTGATGAATCTATTTTGCTGCTTGTCAATAGTGCTTATAAACAGTGTCTAGGGTTTCGGACTAACTAGCATTGTATTAGATGTTTTTCACTTTGTTATCTCAATCAAATTTGTGGGTTATAATTATGTTAAAAAACGTTAAACAATTTATACCCGATTGTAACCTGTTTTGTGTGTAATAAATGAATAAAAAAAAATAACGCATGCTTAAGTTATTTTAAATATAACATTGATCGTTTTTAGTTGTTTTCACACACAATGGAGTAAATTTATCTTGATGACTCTTGACATAAAAACTTTTTGTTCACAAACTGTCATTGGTGATGGTGATTGGAACAATTATTCTAATTACTGTTGTACAGTGATCTGTTCAAATAACTTTGTCGATTTTTACCAATTTGATAGACAAATGAGTCCAGGAGTTTGGGCCAATTAGAAGTTATGAACTTTTTATTTTCTATAATTTAACGAATATACCTTTTTACCGCTTATTAAAACCATCAAACCAACACTAGTTTTTACGTTAGAATGTTTAAAATATTGAAATAAATATGTGTGGGACTATTGGGTGTTATTTAGTTATTATTTTAGGTTTAACTATATCTACGGCAAAAAAAGGTTATATAGCATGAAAAGTATTATTTATCATATGTCTAAAAAATATTTTATGCAAATATCAATATCGATTAACATTTAGAATTAGTGCACATATTTTTTTGGTTCCTTGGACACTTAATACCGATTAAACATTATAGTGACGATAATAAATCAGGTTTCAAAGGAAATGACAGCCGTTTTTCCAGTGATTCATTAAAAATGCGATAACATAATATAATATGATTAAATATAACATTCTAACCCAGTTCCATTGAGAAATAGTTCCTCCACAAAGAAATTCAGTTTTTTTACGTAGCCAGTTAATAAGTAGTATTTATAAAATGCTTCATAACCATATCTAACGTTTATAAGATTTTTTGTTGAAAGACGTTATTTATCTCATAACAAGTCGACCTTCATTTTGATTAAAATCTTTACGGACTTAAGTAACAGACATAACTTAAAGAATATGCACGTAAGAATAACCAGCTCCGCTACAATTATACTATGAAATAATTTTTGCTACATTCATTTTGTTAAAATTCATCGATTGATAAAAAATCCAATTTTAATTAAATTTTGATAACGAGTTTGCTCTTGTTTTGTTCAGTTCTTAACTCCGTAATTGAGTTGAGAACCAGAATTTAAACTTTTAAGCAAAATAGTAACACGGGCTTTTTGAGCTAAAACGTACTATGCGAGTGCAGACAGAAACAAGTGAAACAAGTTCTCGCTTTTGCAACGAAATCTACACCGAGTACGCGTTATTCCATAACAGTCGTAATTTTAGTATTTTTTAATTAAGAAAAAATATATTTTCTAGTGTCAGTGTTAGTGCAGCGACTTGCGACTTGTAGATCTTTCTCTGATAGCGGTCACCGTAGCCTATGGAGGCTTTCACACCAGGAGCATCACGTGCCGTTGCCGACCCTTCAGAAGCCTATTTATTCCGTTCTTGAAGAACCTCACACTGTACCTCGGCAGGGAGCTCATTCCAGAATCGGAGCGTTCGCGGGAGGGAAGATGCATTACGTAAATGCACTATGCAAACTCTACAATCGTGCTTCTGATATGACATACAATTCACATTATAATAATTTAATGCAATATTTCTTTTCTTTCAATTTAGCTATGAGTTTAACTGTGTCTTATTACTTTATTTGTTGGTAAAGTGACCAAATCCGGTCAGACATAATTTCAGCATTGTATTCCGATTTCAATAGCACTTTAATTTAAGTTATTATTAACTTAAATTAAAGTATATATCTCTCAATATATAAAGTATATATATAATAATAATCTCTACTTATTTTCACACAACAATGGATTTTCAAAGATCGGTAGCTTAAAGTATGAATACTCTTATTATTAACATACAAATGACTTAGCTCTATTTAATAAAACAAAAATCAGTAAGCCACATTCAAAGAGTTTATTCGACAAACATCACTATTCAATGACAAGAAAATGTCGACCTCACTCAAGCATACAAACAGGTGTACCACTTACCATAATTTATAAAATAAAGATGCACAGTAATTGCGCTTAAGATAAGACCCGAGTCTAAGCATCAAAAGAAAAATGGCCACTGTTAGTAATTATTTAAATCCAATATTATTTGCAGATCATGTATAACCGTTGGTTCTGGTAATAAAGAAAGTGTACTCATAATACAACATTAATATTGAAAATCCTACCAATAGATTGTTTCGCACGAAACCAATGTCGTTAGAGCTTTTGCACAAAACTTTTTCTACATACTTCTACTTTTGTATATTTTCGTGTGCAAATGTGTAGTTGCGTATGTATTCTATACAACTCGCCTATTAGTTTATTAACCACGCATCGGTCAATTATTTCCTGTGGTTACAATAAGAAGTTAATGTTAATTATTTTTTATAATTGACCTTTGTCACTTTCCAAACCTGATTTTCCACCAACTCAATGCTAGCCGGTGCGGTACATGAGAGGTTAAATTTCCCCTGCTGTGAAGCTGAACTCAACAGTAGGACTTATGTAGAATGGATATTGAATGTATTGTCACCGAATTCTCTAATTGCAACCAAGTAAATTATCCAATCACTTTAAATGAAATTGCTTAATGAAAATAAGTTCACATTAAGCCGCCACTATAATTTTGCAAATAGTTATTAGTCGTACAATATATCGATTCTAGTGCCACTTTTAAAAACTCTTAGTTTATTTTAGAAATGAATAATAATAAAATAGAGGTATTAAAAAGTGATTGCCTCGGTGGCGCCGTTGTAATTGCGCATGCGTTACGACTGCTGTGCACGTGACGAGGTCTCGGGTTCGATCCCCGGGTCGGATAAAGTGATATTGGTTTTTTCTATTTAGAAATACTCAGTATCAGCCTGGAGTCAGGTATAGTACCCGGTATGGCGATAGGCTCGTCCCCTATCACATTATGGGACCGTAATAAAATTTCCGGGATTTATAGTAACTTATGTCATACCCCTAAACTACCACTATGCCAAAAACCATGTCGAAACGCTTCATAAAAAAAACAAAAGACTATCCCGCGGGAACCGTTTTTTTTTCTGGATGAATAGTATCATATAATTTGCGTGATTAAATGATATAACTGTATTCTAAATTTCAGGAGGATTGGTCAAGCCGTTTTTGAGTTAAACCCAGACAGACACAAATTTTAAAAACTTCTGCAGTTTTTCAGAATCAGTCAGTCATAAAATGAATATTTCACGCAAAATCGGGTAAATTACTCAAATGTATAGACATACGCTACAGATTTATATATTAGTATAGATTTCAATATTAATTTGCGTATTTAGTTTATTACCGCATTGATGTTTATTTATAAGTAATTTAGTAATCAGTAGTAATTGAATTATAGTAATTTATACGTTTACAACTTGATATTGTGTATAATATTTATAAAAGGAAAAGTTCAATTAATTTTTAATTTCAAATATTAAAAGTTCCATTATGTTATTGCGTACCATAGTTGTGTGATCATGAGTGTAGTTGTAGAGATATATGCCTCGGACAGCGATAAATCAGGTGTCAAATGCTATGCAATCGATCCTGCATATAATTTCAATGTTCAATTTATCTCTGAGCGGAGGAAACTTCGATAGTACATTTATTTTACATTTTTGCAAAACAAATACATTTATTAAAATCATTTATCAATAGAATGAATAACGACTACAATGAAAACTGGCGGCCAGATATTGAGCACACCTGTAACCATTAATTACTTTTGTTGTTTAAATTTCACTGGAAGGTTATTTTTCATATATACACTCACACCTGTAATCCCCGAAGGGGTGGGCAGAGGTGTAACTAGTACACCCATTTTTCGCCAAATTTCGGTCCCATGATGTGATAGGGGGCGAGCCTATCGCCATACCGGGCACAGATTCCAGACTCCGGGCTAATACTGGGAATTTCTGGATAGAAAAACCCAACATCACTTTACCCGACCCGGGGATCGAACCCGAGACCTCAGCATAGCAGTCGTAAACGGATGCGCAATTACAACTGCGCCACCGAGGCAGTCGAGGTTATTTTTCAACAAAAAATATCTGTAACACGGTTGCAGTTCATGCAATGTATAGTTTACAAAATCGTGCGAGCGCCTCCACCGCGCTATTTTTCTCGCAATTAATCGTATCGTAGCGACGCTATATGGAATGGGAAATGTTGGTATTATAAGAAATAAAACACTGCCATTTCAAATGGAAGTTAAAACAAGATATACGGGATGGGTTTAGTTGTTAGTGGAGTTTTTATTTCGCATAATAAAATATACAGAAAAGTTTTGTTTTATAATGAGTGAAAGCTCTGTGTAGTCACAATTGTAAAATTTTGTAATTATATTTTATGTTAATGTATAAAAACCACGTATCACTGTGTCCATACATGCTAATCTGAAACCGCTTTACCGATTTTAATGATTTTTGGGAATTAACCATATAGGTTTCTTCCGGTTAGAAAGATATATTAGACTCAATAGGTGGCGCTGTTGTCGCGCCAAAGATCATTGAAAGCTACAGCTAGTCTAATTATACAATAATATTATATAATAATTTATATTATAATTAACGAATTATAATATTCCACAACGAGGCGTGTGTGGTTTTTTTTATTTAGAGTTTTTATTATCATATACCATTTTTATTTTTATGACGTTTAACTATTAAATTATAAAAAAATATAAGTACCTAAGTATTTTAAAAGAATCGCACTTTTATTAGTTACGCGAAATACTTTTATAAAATACAAGATACATACAAAGATTAAAATACAAGAATATTTTTCACAACCTATCTATCATGCATATAATTAAGCGAGTAGTAATTG
Source organism: Laothoe populi (assembly GCA_905220505.1). Taxonomy (NCBI): domain Eukaryota; kingdom Metazoa; phylum Arthropoda; class Insecta; order Lepidoptera; family Sphingidae; genus Laothoe; species Laothoe populi. The sequence goes on along the minus strand of HG992149.1, from coordinate 12,075,381 downwards.
TCGGTAGCAACGCGCAAAAAATAAACTATTAAATACTTGTCAGAATTTAGCGCAATCTTATATACCTGTCTTTCAACAAAAAATGATGGTTTTAATAAGCGGTAAAAAGGTATATTCGTTAAATTATAGAAAATAAAAAGCTCATAACTTCTAATTGGCCCAAACTCCTGGACTCATTTGTATTTTTAATTTCAAATATTTTTATCATGTACATTTCCAACGCAAGGAAATAGTATATTAGTGCCAAATTATAATGTCTAAAATAAATAATAATCTTTATTGAACACGTAGGCATATAAAAGGCACTTATGACAGGGCAAAACACACATGTAAATTCACCATACGGAATAAATAATTATAGTAACGTCATGGGAACTTAGAGACCACCACCAAGAGCTGGCAGGTAAGGAAGGATAGAATGACGCGGGCGGGACTATAAAAGGAGAAAAGAGGAGGACCACAAAATGGAAGGAAGGGAATTGTGGTCTTCGGTGAAGGAAGTGACGGGAGATGATGATCACGGGAAGGTGCAGAAATGGGAGGGGAGAAGTCGAACAGTAACTGGACGGATTTGTAAGGGAAGAGTGTAATCCCTAGTCTAGCTAACCTACCAGCCTTTTACAAGCTACCTAAGCGATAACGACCCGAAGAAGAAAGTATGAATTAAGGAGCCATACCTAATACACACACCAGGTAATTAACTAGCCTTGGTTTTCATTTTGCAATATTTCACCTTCACCGCAGTATGAAACGATAATTTGGAGATATATGTCATACAATTGTAATCTTATGTTTAAATTATATTTATCAAATTTCTTAAATTTATAGATTCCTCCAAAAATATTTTTTCTAAAATATAAAAATAATAATAATAATAATAAATATTTTATATTAAGTAAATGGAAAACATTGCATTAATATAGTTTCAAAGTATTAGCGCGTTAATTAAAAGAAGCGACAGTAGACATCCGTAGACATGTAGACCCTTCGTAGCAGATCGTAGATGTTTCCTAGGCGCCCCGTAGTAGATTCGTAGAAATACTTGCAATACTACAATAGTATACTGTAGTTATCATTTACGAAATTTAAAATGGCAGTTTTTATTCTTAGTGAAAAACAGTTGTGTATTTATTATTAAGCTCCTTATATTTACGGCTTCGCCCTCGTAAGTATTATAAAAACTAGCTCCTTTGACTCAGTGAAATATGTATTTCATTATTTCGACACACATAAAATTTTAGAAATAAATTACCAAATATTTTAATTAATGTTTTCGCCTATTTCCAAAGTTATTCAAATTTAACCACACATTAAATATATTTCAAAAGTATATGGCTGCTATGGAGAACATTTTCTTTAGGGTAATAAAAACTGCGTGAAAATCTGTTTAGTAATTTCGAAGACTAGCACGGTAAAGACCCGGAACTTTTTTAGATTCTATATTTTGTTTTTGATATTATTCAAATAACCATATAAACTTAGGAAAAAACCCTTTATTTCGAAATTACAGATAGACACTTGAATTTTATATATTTACACAGGTTTTATTGTTTAGGTTAGGTTAGTTTAGTATGCTACGCAGCACCGCGCAGGGGCGATTCCGGCTGCAATTCTAGCACTCCTTAGAATACCCCGGAATCGCTCCGCAAGCGCCGAAGAAGGCTACCGCGGGGTTTTAGCTGGTAGTGTCGGGTGGGGTGTACATAGGGGTTAGGGACTCGGCCCAGCGGCAGCGCGGATAGCCATCATCCGTGCGAGGGGGATGCTGGGTCGTAAGACCGGCTAGTCCAGCATACCCGTTTTATTCTTAATCCGCTTCCCTCCGGAGCGGGCGGCAGTAATAAAACGCTTTCCCCGCGACAGCAAAAAAGAATTTTAGTTTAGTATAGTTATATTATAATGTAATAAAATTAAAATACAACTTTAAAAATAAATTTATATATATGATATGATTTTCAAAATAACCACAACCAGATTTTCTGAAGGCTTTCTTTCATTTGAATGTATGTTTATTGAATCCAATAAGTGATTGCTCTTTGATATCAACTTTTTGAATTATTTCAGCTCTCGATAAAAACATTATTTTGCACATTTGGATATTATATTTGCCTGCCTCGGTGGCGCAGTTGTAATTGCGCATGCTTTACGACTGTTGTGCCGAGGTCCCAGGTGCGATCCCCGGGTCAGGCAAAGTGATATTGTTTTTTTTTTATACTGGCACGGCAAAGTGACCACACTGCACCTGATGGTAAGCGCAGTGCGGTTCGATTAGAGAGTCGAGTAGCGAGAGACAATCTATCCCCCACTACTCAACACAATCATGCCAGCCTGCTTCTTCACACTACGCCATGGGCAAGAAGGTGACGAAGCGGTCGAGGGTCTGTTGTCAGAGTATTCAGAAGGCCGCAAAACGGCCAAACATCGTACCCCAACTCAAGACCCCCGACAAAAACCGGAAGTACACTGGTTGATCCCGGAACGCGACACACTTGCGTGTGCCACTATGGAGGGTTTCATACCCTGTGTACAGTAGTCGCTATCCGGGTGGATATGAATATTCTACCGCCAGCAAATCTTTTTTCAATTAATCAAGTTTTCAAGTATCAGCGCAGTCTGGAATTGTGCCTAGTATGGCGATAGGCTCGCCATACTAGGCACAATTCCAGATTATGGGATATAATACCACATTGTGGGACCTTAATGAATTCGGGTGTACTGGTTACACCTCTACCTACCCCTTCTGAGATTACAGGCGTGAGTGTATAAATGTATATGTCATATTATATTTTACTATTTATTTGTGTAATTCAGTTATTTTACACGTACGGTACGGCTTCTTTTGTTTGTGTTTGTACACGCTTGAATTTAGTGTTAAGCCAGCACAGTAGTTACAGTTCACCACAACTCACATGCATAACTAAGCAACAAAACCCACAAGAAGTCATTGACTTTGGGTACTTGATTCAACAACTATACGTTGTTATTGCCTTAACAAGCTTTTGCAATATTAAACTATACAACTCGTTTACATTACACATTATATACCAAAAAATATACAAACTATTGTTTAAATTTATATACTCAGCATGTAAATGCAACGCGTTTTTATGACGTCCCAGTTATAGAATAGTATATTGGACTCATAGTTTTAACTTTTTATTTATATCTATATAATAATCTTATAAAACAATAGATTATATGTCATATGTTAATTTTTCCGTTCATGCCGTAAAAACGGCTGGACGGATTTTATTAAGTGGATTCTGTTTATCCTACTGTGTATTCCATCTGAATTTTGTCACGGTAAAGCTAAAGTTATATAGAGCGAAAGTTATTAAATAAAACGTACTAATTAGTATTTAATAACATATACTTATTCAGGTCCCATAGTTGAAATAGACATTAACAAAGGGATATTTGGTAACCTATTCTCTTTTGAAATACGTAATAAAGTAGGACCCAACGATGTATATTAATGATGTACACTACATTACGCGTAATAGCTACTTACGAATTCTTTATAACCTTTTCATTCTCTTTTGTTAAAATATTTTAAAATAAAGTTTTTTATCTCATTGATGGTAAATGCCGATTTTACAGAAATAAACTGTAGTTAATAATATTAATATTTTTAAAAGACTTGTTGAGCTATGTGACCGAGACAAAATACCACGACAACTGTCACACGTTCTTTGTCTATGACATTCCATAGGTATATTTTGAGCTTTAGTACATTTTACCATGGTGCGATAATTTCTTTTATTGCATACATAGGTGGAGGTGTCGCCGTTCCCTTTAGCATTTTAAACTTTTTTAGGTTATAAGTTAAGATGAGAAAGATGTTTTACGATTATTAAAAGAAAAATATTAGAACACGGTTTGGGTCTAAACGATAGCCAATGAGAGCGATGCGGCAGCAATAAATTAGTACCAAAAATATTTCGCCTCCGCCGAATCCAATTGTACAACTTCATATTGAGTGCGAACCAAAAAATATACGTTTATTTCGTTAACTCGCCGTACCATCGCCTACACAAGAACGTATACGAAACCATTAACATCCGCACCCGGAGTACCACATAGTATTTTTTTTTTCAAGTATAACCTGGCGCTGTTTATTTAAATGGAAAAGATGATTACGCAATTTTTACGGTTTTCTATCGTTTTTTTAATAGATATAACTGATTTTATTTACATTTTGTTAATATATTTTTGATCAACTACATATTAAGGAAATATACACTCATTTGCAAAAAAAACGGGCGGTTTTGATTTTAATTCTTCTTTAAAAAAAAGCCAGGGTATCTCTGTTCGGTGAAGATCGACGTCGGCGAGTGCTACGAAGACGAGGAGAATGCTTTGCAGAGGCTTGTTTTGAAGAAATCACACCTTATGGTGGGGGCTCTGTTATGTTTTGGGCAGCAATAAATTCAATGGATCGTACAGAGTTAGTCTTCATTGAAAACGGCTCACTGACTGGACATCGATACATAACGGAAGTTCTAATTCCTCATGCAAAACCCGCATTGGCTGCTTTAGGCGAAGACTCAATTTTTATGGACGATAACGCTCGCGCCCACCGGTCTGGCGATGTGGAAGCGTATGTGCAAGAGGTCGGCATTCGTCGTTTGGATTGGCCAGCTCGAAGTCCCGACCTCAATCCTATAGAGCATGTCTGGGACGTTCGGAAACGACGCGTGAGATCAGTACAACCGGCTTCGCAGACCATCAGAGAGCTGAAGAATGTGATTACCGCGGAGTGGGAACGTATTCCGCAAGCAAGTATCCGGGATATCCTCGCTAGCATACCCAGACGAATTCAAGCTGTGATTTCAGCTAGAGCGGGTCACACTCGATACTAAACATTTATCTGCTTTTACTTTATTAAAGAAAAAACAAACAAAAATCTTTGTTAACTTTTACTTCACGAGCATATGCACTACTAGCGAGCATACACTACTAGTGAACTTTAGCATTAAAACCCATAAATTTTATCAAAATTTTATGATAATACTGACGAAAACGATTATTTGCTTATTAATTTACAAAATTGTGAAAGTAAAACTACCTATAATTATCAAACAAACCAATAGTAACATTTGAAATGGTTCATTGCTTAGGTGCCCGTTTTTTTTTGCAAATGAGTTTATATTTTATATACATGCCGGATCGTGATTAATATGGACACTGAATTGAACTTGCAATTAACTTTATTTATTGTAAACTGTGGGTACCGCCATTTGTTTTGCTATTTTGAAGGTGGTTTCGACTTGTTTATCGAGTGATCTCACTCGCAGAGGAGTGGGTCACAACGAAAATCACAATATAAAAGAGCACCTCGTCTTTGGTGCGGCATTCGTGAATTATCGTTGTAACAGTTAGTAACTTGTCGATCTTAATGCCGAAATATTGTTAAAGTAGTAAGTTAACGTGATGTAGAGTAGGATAAAGTTATTACTTTTTGAGTTAGTAAAGATAAACAAATCGTGTTGTTTGAACTTTTACCTCTATTTTGACGTCAACAGATAAGAATTCATGCTAGAGTATGTACTATGGTAAAGCATGCATTTGTATGCTGAAAGATTATTTTGGTAGCACCGTGCTGTATCTGACTGTTAACTAAAAGTAAAGTACGAGAATGACCTTGGAAATCCTGGAAATCACTACGCAACAAAATAAAATTAGTAATCATTTAATAAGTTTACAGGTTTTCTTTGTTTTTATGACTTTTATTTTTCTGGCGTTATATGTAGACGTAACTAACGCTTAATTATGTGCCTAACTCCACTAGTTAACAAGTATAATGGGTTATTACTGTTTAAATTAATTAATTAAAATATGCGTGGTTATTAATATTAGTCAAAATAGACTATGCGAGTTATATTACAGTTACCAAAATATTAATAAAGAGTATAAATAAATATAAATTGAATGATTGTGTAACTACTACTTCGAATAAAAACATATTATATTAGACGACAGTAATAGTCGGAAGTGCCTGCGAGAAATATTCGGTTGTCGTAGCTAATTTTGAAACCATTTTGATATTTTACGATTCGTTTACTATCAATGGTCGGCACGTTATTATTTTTATTTTCCTTAACTGGATTGCGTTCCTACATCAACGTTTTATTTGTATTTTATCCAAGCTGTAGCATTTGTCTACGAGCCATGCTACGACGCGGCGTAGAGAAAGTGTACAAGGTGCACTAAATCAAATATTGACCAATCTTTAGCAGGAGGTGACAAATATCACGTTCGCTAGTTCCTAGATTAAAACAGTAATACTAGTTAACTAGAGCTACTATAATATAACTTTTAATATGTTTTACTACAAATTTCAGAATTTGGCCTACAAAATCAGCTGTTTTGCTACTAAATATGGATGCGAGACTCCTTTAAAAATCAGGTGTGGCTCCTTAATTCATACTTTCTTCTTCGGGTCGTCATCGCTTAGGTAGCTAGTAAAAGGCTGGTAGGTTAGCTAGACTAGGGATTACACTCTTCCCTTACAAATCCGTCCAGTTACTGTTCGACTTCTCGCCTCCCATTTCTGCGCCTTCCCGTGATCATCATCTCCCGTCACTTCCTTCACCGAAGACCACAATTCCCTTCCTTCCATTTTGTGGTCCTCCTCTTTTCTCCTTTTATAGTCCCGCCCGCGTCATTCTATCCTTCCTTACCTGCCAGCTCTTGGTGGTGGTCTCTTAGTTCCCATGACGTTACTATAATTATTTATTCCGTATGGTGAATTTACATGTTGGTTTTGCCCTGTCATAAGTGCCTTTTATATGCCTACGTGTTCAATAAAGATTATTATTTATTTTAGACATTATAATTTGGCACTAATATACTATTTCCTTGCGTTGGAAATATACATGATAAAAATATTTGAAATTAAAAATACTGTAACAATTCTGAAGTTAATTAAGCCGTTATAGTAAAATAGAGCAATTTTCATTAGTACAGGTAGACTGTTATAATGAAAATCTATATCAGTAGTATTCGCTCTTATTAATTTGTAACCTTATTCTCTGCTCATTTATCTTCATTATCAGCTTCTAAACAAAGTGTTATGTATTTTTAGATAGTTCGTTAAATGTATAAATCGATTATCAATCAAAGAAATCAGTTTAATATCATTTTCGGCTATTTTATAAAATGCAGATGTAGATACATACAGGGTCCCGCTGTAGATTGTTTTACAATATAGATGGATTATACTGGTTTACCACTGTATTACAGAAAATCAGCGGAATATAACGGCTGCTGTGTTTTGTACGGTAACATTTTCGGGGACCCAAATACCCATCCTCTTTCCAATTTATATTCCTTAATTATACGCATGATACCATCTGATATTATGGGTGTTCGTGGATAGTGGAGATCATTATCAGATGGCTCATTTGGCCGACCTATATTAAAAACTTGTCAATGTAAACATAAACTGCTGTATTGGCCAAATCGGTATGAGCCCAATATTAAAGGCGCCAATATCATGAGTGTTTACGTAAGCAGGTGTAAAGTACTATGATGGGATGAACTAGGCGGTCACAGCTATAAATAATAACACCCAACACACATAGCCCCGACCCTAAACTAAGATACGAGTCTTGTGTTATGGGTATCAGGGACTACGAGAGACTTTTGGTCTCACAACACCCAGACCCCGGACACAAATATCTGTCTGTCACACAAACATTTGTCCCGGTGTGGGAATCGAACGCACGGCCTCTCGTTTCACAGCCGGCTACTTGCCAACAGTGCCACTGAGTTCGGAGATAAATTATAATTTACGCTCCAAAACGAAGGTGGAAAACACGTGTGCTACGACATTATTGTCGCGCGCTTCACATTCAACCTGTTGTCGGACTCCGCCGCTTGAATTTTTTTTCTATCCTGGCCCGGCAAAGACGGCACTGCGCCTGATGGTAAGTGCAGTGCTGTCCAGTTATAGTATCAAGTAGCGAGAGAAAATCTATGCCACGCTACTCAACACAATCATGCCGGCCTGTTATGTAGCTTCTTCACACTATGCCTAAAGGACCCAGGATCATAGGAAGGAGGGAACACGGTAGCTGGCAAACTGTTCCACAGCTTGATGGTTCGGCAAAAATACCGTCATCACCCGAACCCGTATTGTGGCACACGGCATGCGACTACATTTATAAATTATTAAAATCGCGCAGGTGTTCACAAAGAGCGGAGACTGGTCTCCATTCCGCTTGTGACAGACCTCCTTTCGTGTTTGAATTGATTTTCTAAATGTTTCAGTCGCGTATGTTGTTCATAGACTCGTCAAACAGCTTGCCGTCGGCCGTCGGCAGAGCGGCCACAAACAAAGAACTTGTCTTATAACGTTTCCGCAAATTATGAACGCGCTAAAGATCTGCGTGTTTTATTAAAGTGACCGCAGTATATTTATGTGGCCTTTTATGGAAATCTGAATCTGAAATACTGATTTTACCAGACGAATATTTAATTAAATCACTTAAATATCGTTGAGAAATGTTATAATACCAAGTGTATAGTTAAATTTATTCGTTAATTTAAATTCCTTCGTAATATTATTAAAATAGATAAATTTCAGTATTCAACGATTTTGAAATCATATGCAACAAGTAGATAGTCGATAGAAGGTGTGAGTGAGAAGAAATACACATGAAAATTACTTTCAAATGGATAATAATAATTGGATAATAATTTTGAATGAAATAAGTAAACATTAAATTTATTTTTAATGCAACATTAATAAATTATAAACACAATAATTGATTAACGGTTCGCGGCTTAATATGTTGTTTTCCTTGATTTTTAATTTGTTTTTCCGCCTATACTCGGTATAGAGATAATTTTCCCATGCTATTTATTATTTTTAATTCGAGTTTATAATTTCTTCAAAGATACATTGTATTAATTTGGTTTTACTTAAAAATTATAATATAATTTATTCATGTTTCAAGAATATATTTTTATTACAGACACAGTTTAAATTTAATACAGTAGTAAAGGATCGTAAGAATGTACTCTGCCAGATGAGATGTAATTTGAGCGACTTAAATCTATTTTGGGAGGTGAATGATTTTTTTAGTTGGTGAATTAGTAGGTGTAAGGTATTATTTAGGTAAATAAAAATCTTCTAATGTTAGCTGCTGGTGGCGGTGAGATAAAATGGCGGTTGTAGGATGGGCCCGGATTACGGCCGCTTAACCGAAAAGTATAAGTGAGCGTATCTCTCGCTCGATATCGCCCTACCTGTTGCGGCGCCGCGCCCGCCACACACCGCGCCTTACTCAAACTTTTACGCGCCCTTCGCTTACGCTCTGTCCGCTAGTGCCCGCGGCATTACAACTAAACATCGAACTTAGCACTTACCCGAAGTCCCCGCTTGAGCTTCGGTCGCGACACCAGATTTTTTTTTAACAACTTTTGAGATAGTTGAAATCAGTTTGCCGATTGTTAAAGACTGTTAAGCGCAACTACATGGCGCGCGGTGCGCGACGTTTCCCGAGACTGGTGGTGGTTCGGAGGCGTGCGCCCGCGAGGTCGACCGAAGAGATAGTGAGCGCCGCCCTCTAGCCCTCGTCAGCGTCGCCACCGCCGCCGCCGCTGCCGATGCCGCACCCCGCGCCCCGCGCCCTCCACCCGCGCACTCCCTCAACAATCCACCCGCCACCAATCTCTTAGCTAAACCTCACTTTCTTGTGTAGTTCGAATTTTGCTCAATGACACCACAAATAGTATTTTAACAATCACACATAATTTAGGGGCTCCGAATTTAAATCAAGTATTTTTACCAATTTTATTTTATTCTCAATTTTTAAAGAAACTATTGTATTTTAGTTCAATGAATAGCCAAAGAAGTGCTTATAATAGTGACTTATTTAGTTTATCTGCCCTTCAAAGTATAGAATTAACAAAAACGCTGCTACATAAAATATAAAATTAAATTTAACCTATTCTGTAAGAATCCTAAGCAAATTATATACATATATATCAAGTAGTCAAATTTAATTATAAGCAAGACAAGAAAAGGGTGTTACGCAAACGAGCCTTTAATCCAACAGTATAATAGAGATATATGTATTTTAAACAAGTAAATAGCTCCCTAAAATACTGTGAACTCTTTATTCCCGTTAAATAAATGTTACCTCAAAGAGCAACCAATAAAATATAAATTATCATACTTATAATAATTATTATAAAAAACTAATTTTCACGGTCAGCCCGGTTGTTTGCAACTACAAATATCATGTTTAGTTTGAGCTTCAAATCAAACCTAAGACATTGCTATTCACTTTTATTCTATGTAAATATTCACTCTGGATAAATCGTTTTTTATTAACTGCGGTGTTTTGTTTACAGAAGCTGTCAAAATTTATAATATAACTAATGGTTAAAACGCACTTATCTATCGCACGGCATCAACCATCAGCTAAAATGCAGACACATTATTGAAATAGCCTACCAGATTTCGATTTAGATACGTTTAGGGGTTAGTATTTTTATGATATACTGTTATCTTAGGTCATTTTAAGACATTGCACATATTTAGAAAATAAAAACACGCGTCATTCCCAGCGACTACGACACATAAAGGCAAATTTGCGATGATCATGTTAAGTCGCTTATGACATACGTACATATTAATTTACGCATGTGACGCAGTGGCTAAGCGAATCTACAAAAGACTATTTGGCGTTAGTGTCACTAGCCCCATTAGTATGACGTTACCAACGACTGTGTCACTGACGGTCACGTCAGGACTATCGGAAGTCTGCCTTAAGTGTACGAGCGTATTACCTCCTATCCCTTACAATTAAGATTTCTGCGTGCTCTCACAACTCTCTTCTCCTTTCTAAGTCCCTTACTCCGCATTCTTACTTATCTACACTCTTAAAGGTCCTTGTAACAGTAGTGATAGGACTGACTCTACTTTCGGTATTCAAGCTTTACTTCTCTTCTAAGAACTCCCTCTCGAAATCAGGTCATCCACATCACGATTGACCTTCAAAGTGAGAATTAATTATATTATTTATAGATGTTATTGATATTATAACAGTATTTTATTATATTTATTATTTTTTATACATAAGGTAAAGATCAGATCGTCATCACCCTAAGGTTGACTGGGTGTAGAATGCCTAGGGCATTGAGTCTGCTTATATTAGTCCATGTATTTATAATATGTGAATTAAAGAAACAAAATTGAAGTCAAATTTATATTTGTCATACCACAGCTCATGGCTCACTACGTTAGACTGTGAATGCATTCGTGGAAAGCCCGTATTCCATAATTATTATCGACAGTCTACAAAGTAATATGGACCTGATTGTATTGTTATTTCGATAACAATAAATATTATAATCGTTCTGTTACAGCCTTTAACGTGCTCTATTGAGAGTATTCCTACCGTTAAATTACTTTGAATTTCAATTTTGTGTGAAAATCAATGTACATTGTTCTGTTCTGGATATTGACGAATACATTCGAAACATATTAATTGGCATCAAGAAACTTATATGGAAAAATTACTATATATACTATAATGCAAAAATTTATGATACATATTTTGCACAAAGTTTATATAAAATAAGTATCTTCTTGAAATAAAAGGAACGCTAAGTTTATTTTAGGTAAGCAGCACAACATTGACTTAGTCGTTTATATAAACTGTGGCAAATAAAAAGAGAAAGTGAGCAGTGCAATTGGGGGTAAATGATAGAGGGTACTTACTGAGAAGTATGTAGGCGTGATGATAAGTGTCGTCGTCAAAACGCTTTAGTCGACCGGACTCAGCTGCAGTGGTACATTAACTCCGGCGTTTGGCTGTATGTAGCCGTTTTTGGTGGCTATTTTACGATGCCATCTTATAACAACAGCTTAATGCCACATTGAGTAATATGATAAAAGTTAGAAAAAAAAAATATTTTGATGCCTAATTAAATCGTAACACAAGATTTTATTTACCATACTAGATGTTGCCCGCGGCTCCGGCCGCGTGGAGGTTATATTTGGAAGTAAATGTATACAATCCATGGAGGCATCTCAAGTTATTACACCTATAGAAAGCGTGCATTTTTCCGGAATAAAAAGTAGCCTATATTATTTGCTGTTCCCTAAATTGCCACAATGAAAAATATCATGTCGAACCACAAAGACACGGGAACTGTACATTGTCGCGGGAAAATAAGCCTATGTGCTATTCCAGACTATAATCTATCTTTGTGCCAAATTTCAAACACATCCGTCCAGCTGTTGTAGCGTGATTGAGTAACAAACATCCATCCATCCAAACATTCACATTATAAATGTATTAGTAGGAAGTAGGATTACACCTAAGAGTAGGCAACCATACTCTAAGGACTACACCAAATGATTTTCCTTAATTGACTGACACTTTAACGCAGGCGGAGCTAAGGGCAAAATGTACACACTTATTATGTACCTACACATTAAACAAATTCTTAGAAAAGTTCTCGTAGTTTTTTTAAAACCGGGTTTATCTAAATTCTAAACATTTTATTAACGTCGTGTAAGGCGTCTGTGATAGTGTTGGAAGCAAGACAAAATACTGTATAATAATGACGGATACATGCATGTAGCTGTTTCTAAGACCCTTACATGTTTACTAAACATTGTTAACTATACATTGTGTAATTTTATCATAGCTATAGTGATGTGGGAGAAATATAAATAATAAATGATTTGGGGAGCAGCCATTTAATTCACTCACATGTGAAATATCAAAGACGTAAAACAGAAAAATAGAATAAAACATTTTACAAAACGTCAACTGACCAAACAGAAAAATATAAGAAATAGCGGGCCCGACAGACGTCGTCCTGCCCGTAAAAGCAGCGCCACACCGACTGCAGCGCTATCTGCCGGGCTGATTTATGAATCTAAACCATCCAGGGGCCACCCAAACGCATACAAAAAAAAACATTCAAAATGGTCCAGCCGTTTAGGAGGAGTTCAGTGACATACACAGGTACAGTAGAATTATATATATAAAGATATACATGCCAGTAATCAAAAAGTATTTATGCAATTTATTACCATACTGTGTTTATTATTTATTACAGTTTTGTCGTACTTCCTCTGGTGTTCGATGTCGCGATGTCACTCAACATGGCGAGACCAAACAGTTTGTGACTTATATAGGGTTTTGCTTGGTGGCAGTTGGTGGCACACAACAAAACGACGTAAAGTAAGGATGATCGGTAACATAACGGTCAAATGAAAAACTCCGTCAACCTTATCGGAATTTGAAATTTCTATATTCGTTTTATGATCGATGAAGCCACTGAAAAATAGTTACGAACTTATTATGCATTATATAAGTATGTTTTAGGCTTTGATAATCGCTTGATATTTTACCAGGTGTTTAAAAAGGTACAAGGCAATTTTAAGAATACACCACATACAATATTTCGAGAAAATTTTAGAATTTCGTTTTACATTCTATAACTTTACAACTACGTTACTTATAACAAACGAAATACGTGAGGACTGCGTCAGTGGCGCAGTTGTAATTGCGCAAGCGTTACGATTGCTGTGAATGAGGTCTCGGGTTCGATCCCCGGGTCGGGTAAAGTGATATTGAGTTTTTCTATTTAGAAATACTTAGTATCAGCCCGGAGTTTGGAATTGAGCCCGGTATGGCCATAGGCTCGCCCGTGGGTGTACTGATTACACCTCTGCCTACCTCTTCGGGGAATTACAGGTGTGAGTGTATATGTATGTATGAATTTAAACTATTTAAACTCATTTTACTATTACAATATGGGGATATTTAAGAACACTTATAAAGCTACGCGTGACATCTCACATTAATACACAAAAGTGTATGAAATAAACCTTATTAAAGAATATAAATTACTATAACTATTCGATAAATGGGGCAAAACAACTAATAATTTAGATTCCGGTGTAAAATCATATTATACTTATATTATTTTATGATTGTGAAATCTTTGAGAGAAATATGACATCACGCCACGCTTCTTATTCCTTACATTTGATTAAATTCCGTTCAAACACCGAATGACATTATCAAATTTTGTGACTTATACTAATTCCCTGTCTGTATATATATAAAGGAGAAGCTGACTGACTGACCGACTGACTGACTGACTGACTGACTGACTGACTGATCGATCAACGCACAGCCTAAACGGCTGGGGTTAGAGACTTGAAATTTTGACAGTAGGTACCTTTTATGACGTAGGCATCCACTAAGGAAGGGTTTTTGGAAATACCACCCCTAAGGGGGTAAAATAGGGGATGAAAGTTTGTATGAAAATCTGTCAGTTTTGAAGATAAATTCATGAAAATTTGTATTTGTTATTTTAGTTAAAAATAAAAAATATATGTTTCAGGATTTTTGGAAATTCCGCCCCTAAGGGGGTAAAATAAGGAATTAAAGTTTGTATGAAAATCCGTTATTTTTAAGTTAAACACATGAATATTGGTATTTTGTATTGTATACTTTTTCTCCCAAACATGACCTCCACGCGGGCGGAGCCGCGAGCAACAGCTAGTCGTTTATATATGACATTACATGTTTGTAAACTTCTAACTTAAATATGTAAGCCATATAAATAAATAATAATACAATATAGACATAGGTATATTCAACCATGTTGTTAGGAATTATGTAAACAATATCAAAGAGAAAATGTATGTATAAGAGTGTTCAAAATAGCGGAAATATCATTTTGGATTTTATTGCCGTAGCTTAAAATGTAGTAACTACAAGGTAGAGGTATAAAGTGTGGGTACTTAGAGGCGTTTGTGGACGGCGTACTTTGCCATACAACCTACTTTTAAGATAGAATTTAAATTACTTCAGTTAAATTTCATCAAGTTATTACATTTTCCAGTAGGTCACTAAACGTGAGCGCACACCGCAGGAACCCCACGCCCCGTTATTAAATACGCTGATGACCTCGTAGGCCTATCCGCGAATAAGTATTTAAATCGAAAACGTCCTTATTTGTGTGAAATTTCAAATAACGCATGATGTATTATATATATTGTTTACATGTCCACAAAAATCACACGTGTGTGACTGTTAGGTGTATTTAATTATATTTTTTAGAATTTTCGGTACTTCTGGAAAACATGAAATCTATCAATAGCGCGTATGATGAGGCATGATATAAATGACAGCATCGGTCAACTCGTCCGCCCCGTCACATGTCCTATTGCCTGTATGCGCCAAATTCGTGAACGCGCCAACGTCTACGGCGCGCGTGTTTTTAAATAATCCATATGCCTACATTTTACTAAAAAACTTCTAATGTGGGTGGGTAAGAGGTAAGTTCAACTAGAATTTCAACCACGTGGTTGACCTTGACAAACAACTCACCGTCCAATCAATTTTGAGGTATTGCACAGAACGGCAACACAGTACGTTTCTTATTCTCTTTGTATTTTTTTACGAATAATGTAAAACTAATAGGGTGTGTTTTTAAACCTTAAGGATTTTTGGAATAAAATTCATGTAAATATAGTATACAAGATGACCCTGTGAATGTGTATCACCTACATAATATATTCGTGTAAAATGTGGTTAAAACTTAAACCGAACAAAACGAATTAAAAGGGCTAAACTACAGAAAAATCTAGTGAAGCACAAATTAACATGAATACAGAAATTCTACATTGGTGTAGAGGACCACTAAAATAATATGCACATTTTTCACACCTACATGAAACATAAAGTAAATTTTATCGATTTTCTGAAAAGTTATCTTATTTCTTCTCATTTGTACATCGAACATATCTTTCGAAAATACAAATATAACATTATCACAACGACAGGTGTAATAAATAAACTCTCTCAACACCGTTTTAATAAAGAGAGATCGTTAATACCGATAACGTATTAATAATAATTATAGGGGAGAGTGGGGTAATTGGGAACACTTAACTTCTAACGCTAAAAAATAATAGAGAAAAGTTATACACTAAATCAACTTTTATTGGCTACATAAAATTTGGTTAACTATGTACATAAGAGTAATATTTTTTTTTATAAATTTACGTTTTATTCAAAATATAAAGAAAAACAAAAAACATTGCCTTTCCTATTTACCCCATACCTATGGGGTAATTGAGATCATCCCGCGGGGCAAATGGGAATATGTATTATTCTAGTTGGTCTTCTTGTTGTTTATAAAATACCGTGTGCCGACCTCTTCTTGGTGCCTATTCGTTGTGTTTTAGTGGCATAAATAATGTTGTTTTTGGTATTTCCTAGCAGCTTGGCCGTATGTCAGCTTTTTACTTTTAACATCTTCGATTGCATGGTGAATTATTTCAATTTGGTATTTTGTTTCAGTTTGGGTACGTAATTTCGAGGCATCTGAAACAATTTGTAAAGTTTAAATATTTTTACACAATCAACCAGCAGCACTTTGAGTAATTAAGAAGGCAAGGGGTAAATGGTAACGTTCCCAATTACCCATCTAATACCGTTCCCAATTGCCCGAAGTAGTCAATATACATAAAAATAGCCGCCACTCTCAACAGCATTTTTGTTACCTTTAATTTACGTTGGATTTGAAAACACATAGTGTGTGCATTTCAGCAGCAAAATGTGGTGTCTTTGAACTCAAAAATATGATACTTACATCTATTATAACAATTAACAAAAATTATATCAATGATACAAAAAAAATTGTTCGACTCACCGTGACAAAATGCATGCGTCCTTTCACTCCCACTAGCGTGCACGCAATGAGTGGCGCTCTATGCAGCCGTTGAATAGGTTCGCGATGGTTTAGTGCGGGGCAAAGTATTACTTATCTAGCCGTTCCCAATTACCCACTGCTCTCAATTACCCCACTCTTCCCTATCGACATTGATATTATTGCTGGTTATTCACACACATTTATGCCTATATAAATTAGATGAATAATTAATTTATACAATATAGTGTAATTAGTTCTGGTTGCCTGTGACTTGGTAGCATTGTTTGTTTTTTTTTATTAATATCACTGGTGATTCAATTAATATGTAAGGTTTCAATAATCCCGATAAAACCATAAAGCCGGATCGAGTTGGATAGTTGGCAAAGAGCATTATATTGTTGGAGAAAGTAAGATCGGTGCCTTGAACCCGCTGCTCTGTCCTAACTAAATAAAATATTGTTTAATCCAAATGAAAATAGTAATCAAAACTATGATCATTGTGTTTTGTGCTCGTATTTTACCCCAATAACGCCCACAAAGCCCGCAATCACGATTACTGATGTCGATGGGAATAATGTTTCTCGGACATATATTAATATTTATTGTTAATATTGGCTCGCATTATAAGGGACAAAAATTGTACCTGCATAACTGAGTTTGACAGTTTAAAGTAAAATTTATCAAGGTACGCTCTGCAAAAGTCCTAAACCACCGTATAATAGGAAAGACCCGCGGCTGGCAGAAGTGTATTATTTTATTATACAGTACTAATATTGTTATTTTATTCAAAATAAATAAAATCGTTAATGTTAATTTTTGTCGCCTCGATAAAATTCAACAGAAATAACTCACCTCCAAAGTCATCCGATCTAATCTGAGTAACTTAATCGTTCCGAAAATGTTACTCGAGTGAGAAAAGATTTTCCGGTGTCCGTGCAACAGGTTCTAACAACTTACGCGGCGCCCTATTCTACAGTTGTAGGTTATATGCTTATATCATTATTTAAATGTTATATTAGGAAGAGTGAAAATTACACAAGTCTAATTTTTAGTATACGATAGTTCTTTTTGAATACACGAGGGTGAATATATTATTATCTATATAGGCATGTCTATATTTAGTACATGAACTTACACGTGAATACGAGTAAGTACTTTGACGACATGCCGCATAAAAACTCAGAATAATTTGAGAATTTGTCTACAATATATCACGGAAATATTATCAAGTTCCGTAATGAGGCCACATTTGACATATATTTTATTTATACGATAACCGTTTGAAATAATCGTCGAGGAAATTCTTGCTACACAAATTCATTTTAATAATGTCGCCTACACTGCCTGTCTGAATGAAACGTTTTTGCGTTTTAGGTATTTTTAATGTTATGTTATGTATTATTCTCGCCTTTTTTCCAGCTATTTCTGTCGCGCTGCTGACAAATATTCTCTTGGCTTGATATTCTTGATCTTGATTCATATTTTTAAATATATAACATTATGTTTTCCGTAGTGCTGTTTTAACTGTTTAAATATCTTGCTTAATAAATAACTTTGTATTTTAGTAACACCATCACTTTAAAGGATTTTCTTGGCGTTTATGTAGCCACCTAAATATTGCTATTAAAATTACAACTAGTTTTTACTGGCGGTTCCGGCCCCAGTGACTGTATTTGTCTGGAATAGTAGCATTGATTTCTGTTCAACCGGTGTTCGCGTAGGGCGAAAAATTTTCAGTTGTACTGCAGATACATCTATTTTATTTATAACAATATATATATAGCTACGAAGTGTCCGTAAAAGGGCTGACAAATAACATCGTAACACTTTTAAACACAATTGTATTGTTAATAAAGCTAACAATGTATTTAAGATATTACATTACCGTGTGTTGTTTTGCATCATTAGTGAAAATTGTGTTTGCGCTCTCAAGGGAAATATCCTTCTTCTACTTAGCGCTAAACCGACCTCGGTCAGGGCCCATTTTCCCGCTAAAAGTTTGTACGTTCTTGAGACTTACTATGTACATTGACCTATATCAAGTTACTATACTGTCTGCTCGGGAAAATTTAATTAAATATATACCTTCTATCCTATGCTATAATTACACGTTTACGCCTGCAAAATTGTGGTGAAATACAATAATGAAATTTTCAGATATTAATTACGCATCGAAACTGACAATGCCCATTCTGCTCTAATTATCATAAATTTAAGCTTTTGCAACGCTTTCGTTGATGTTGAATTTATACCCCACTTTGAAAGATTTATTATGTATTTAACCTGGTATAATATGATATTCTGATAATTTTATATACATCTATTGAAATGATCACTTTGAACTCTAAACTCTCTTAGAATCTCTTCAAAAAATGTGTGTTTATTTACGGCCAAAAATAACATCATTAACCAACTGTTGTCAACAGTCCAATGTTTTTATTAACATATTGGTGCCGAAGATAAACTGCCTGTGTTGTTACAGAATATTTGGAGTATACAATTTCGTCAACCCCTACGATAGGTCGAACTTTAGCGTTTATTTAATTAGTTCACTATTCACTTCATCGGTATTCACTGATGAAGTGCCCATGTGTATCTAAGAAATGTATTTATTATACAGTCCAATTAAATATTTCCTTCTGACCGTGCAATGTTCAAGCACTATAATGATCAGATACTTCTATCTTTATTTGCGTCGCCTAAAGCTTAGTTCATAAGATCACTCGATTCCGTGACAAAGACTCTCCACGTATTAAAGATCGACAAACAACGTTTTCTAACTGTATTTCATACTGATTTCATAATACCTACCATTCGGCTCTCTAAAACCTTGTATTTTGCGTCATGACATATGATATTATATAGTATGCTAAATGTGTAATATACAACAAAAACTAATTACTTAAATGAAAAGAACCCTGCAACATAACATTATGTGACATAATAATTAGGACTGAAGCCTGACTAAAGCCTTAATGATTACCGAGCACGTTACTGTATCGTTCAAAATATTTTTCTTGAAGTATATTAAACTATAATTATACAACACTCATCACTTTGCTCGGCTCCACCCGCGTGGAGGTTATTTTCGGGAGCAGAAGTATACAAGGAGTTGCACTGAGGCACTTGTAGCGATTGTCCAGCCTCTCAGGTGTTGTGCCTGAATCTTGAGATTGCATCTAAAGAATACCTAATAAGTTTAACCTCACTTTGCCCCTTTTAGGGTGATTTTTTAAAAACGTTGAAACACGTATTTCGTTATTTCTTACCAAAAGCCTAAATATGAATTTCCAGAGCCCTAAGTCGAGGAATTATGGATTTCCCATACAAAATTTGAACTCCTATTTGACCCCTTTCTAGGTTGTTTTTTGAGAAAAAATATAGCTTATGTCCTCCTCCAGGATATAATCTATCTCCTTGCTAAATTTCATCAGAATCTGGTCAGCCGTTTAGACGTGAAAAGGTAACAAACAAACAAACAGAGATACTTTCGCATTTGTAGTATTAGTATGGATGTAACATTATTAATGCACACTCTAAAAGTAGTTTGTTCAAAATAAGCGACTAAATCAATATCAAAAATTTTATAATAGACGACTTTTTTTCCAAAAATAATTAACATTCAGTTAAATAATAATCATGGATATCTTACACTCCATCTGTACACAAATATGGAATACGGGAGAGTGGCCGAAGGATTGGTCACATTCCTTGTTTATCCCACTCCACAAAAAAGGCTCGACCAAAACGTGTAACTATTTCCGCCTTATATCTTTGATATCCCACGCTAGCAAGGTCCTTCTTCATATAATTAATACGAGGCTAATAAAAATCATAGAAAAAGCGCGTGAGTTCACTAAAGCGCTGTATATTTGTTTTGTAGATTTTCGTAAAGCTTTTGACACCGTTATGTGGTGGAAGCTATGGGAAGTACTGTTGATAATGGGTGTACCACGACATCTAGTTTATCTCATCAGGAGACCCTACGAAGGTGGTACAGCTGCTGTTCGCGTGGACGGAGTCGATTCCAGCAATTTCACAACTCAGGCTGGTGTTCGACAAGGATGTATTATCTCCCCTCTCTTGTTTAACATCTATACCGAATACCTAATGCGAATAGTTTTAGAGAACTGGGATAAAGGTATATCAATTGGAGGTAGTTTGATATCAAACTTGAGATATGCAGACGACACTACTCTTCTTGCAACATCACAAGCAGACTTAGAAGGATTTCTTTCGCTCCTGGAAACAACCAGTTCAGATTTTGGCCTCACCTTAAACCGCAATAAAACCAAAATGATGGTGGTGGATCGTAAAGCTAACAATCGACCTGTTTACGTGAAATAGGTAACTGCGAAGTTGTCCAGAGTTACATCTATCTGGGATCCACAATCACAAATACTGGCATCTGCGAGAAAGAAATCAAAAGACGGTGTGCCGTGACACGATCAGCCGTGGAAAAGCTCACGAAGATATGGAAAGATCGCTGCATATCTAAAAACACCAAGGTTCAATTAATGAAATGCTTAATATTCCCTATTTTCCTTTATGGAGCTGAAACATGGACGATCCATCAAAAACATCGAAAAAAGATAGACGCCTTTGAGATGTGGTGCTGGAGGCGTTTGCTGAAAATAAAATGGACTGCTCACCGCACTAACGTTTCCATAATAAAAGAGCTTCGTATCAAACAAAGACTTTCGTCGACTGTGCAATTGCGAATCCTTAAGATGTTTGGACATATCAATCGCAACGAAAGCTCTTTGGAACGTCTAGAAATACAAGGAAGGGTAGAGGGTCAACGTTCTCGCGGCCGATATCCAACAAGATGGACAGACCTTATCAAATCATCTACGAAGTGTTCCCTTGCTGAGTGTACACGCAGTGCCACGAACAGGAAAGAATGGAGACGTATCGCAAATGCTACAACCGACCAATGATCCATAACCACGACCATTCTGCCAGGAGTGCCCGACTAAGAAGAAAATAATAGTCACCCTT
The DNA here is from genome assembly GCA_905220505.1 of Laothoe populi. Taxonomy (NCBI): domain Eukaryota; kingdom Metazoa; phylum Arthropoda; class Insecta; order Lepidoptera; family Sphingidae; genus Laothoe; species Laothoe populi. Next base: position 12,053,676 of record HG992149.1, on the reverse strand, counting down.
TAATTTAATGTTCAAGACAAACGAAACTGAGACATAACTCGATGCGATAAAGTCTTTTCTAAATGCAATAATAAACGAACTAATTTCATAAAAAACAATATTTATATTCATCGCAGTCTAATTTCAATACATGAATAATGATTGTAATAATATTTTTAAATTGGGGTGTCTGAGGATGTGCGTTATTCCCGTTACCCATAGTATGTGATACATTGAAATTGGATTCTGAATCGATTTGAGAATGATGATCGTCACACTTGACGATCAAGTCAAAGCTTATATTATGAACTCGACCGACCTTTTAAAGGTTTTTAAATCTCAAATACTTCAAAAATATAATATAATAAAATAAAAACAAAATATCTAATTTCAAAGGCGGAGTAGGGCCTAATTTTCAACAACTATACGTATTGTGTTCGATTTGTATCAGATTTACAAAAGAAATGTTACATGAATTTTCACGATGTCTCACATACATACATACTCTAAAGTGATTAACACTTCTCCTATACTGTTATTGATATTTTGAAAATTGTTATTCTTGTTTTTAAACGTTTAACATATAATTAGAATTTAAAACAAATAATATTAAATTCAATATGTATACAAGATTCCGTTGTAAACTTACACTTTTTTAATATTGCCAATTCTCTTGAATTGTCATTGCGGCTGAATGTTAGTCGGATTGTGAATAGATTGAGCTAGCTAAAAGTGCTATAAATACAACACAATGTCATGACTGTCGTTTTCAGTGTCGATTTTTGATGCTTACCCTAAATCGAAATATCTACCTATAATATAATAAATGTTTACCTAATATAAAAAATATATTAATGAGAATTGGCCTTTTGGACAGTGTCATATATTTTAATGACATACACTGCTTTTCAGTGGCTAGATCTCTATATATACGAGTGGTTTTTACTTTTACTAATGTAGTATGTATTGTCAATTATTCTTCAAACAAATTGTGACAAATATTGTCATCATTCATTACAGCTTTGGTATCAATCAAAACTCCAATGGTCACACTTACGGCATAGGATAAGTCGACGCGTGACATACAGTAAGGCGTGTTTATTTGCACACGTCGGTGCTTCAACGTGAAGCAAGCTTTAGAATCAATTAGTGCGCAGAGAATCTTTCACAAAACGCCACCGGATCATCTGAACTTAGTCTTAATTAGGAAAGGATTTCAGTCTCCGACCATAAAATATTAACAAGACATGTCGATATTGAACTCATTCCAATTTATTGTTGTAATTATTTATTTAGGTATCAAAAGTTTATTTATAGTCAATAAATTTTGAGTGATTTTTATAGATAGACAATAGCAAAATTCATATCACATCTTTCCCCATGTTGGGCACCAAGTAGCAAGATATGAATACACAGCGGGTCTCTCTGGCAAGCAATATCCTAAGCATTCCAGCAAGGAAGGTGTATTCACAACCGATTCGTGGAAATCGTTATAATTTATCACACCATCTAAATCAGCATCCATCCTCTTCAACATTATGTCCACTAGTTCCTGTGAACAAACCCCATAATATGAATATTATAAACAACTTGTAACGTAATAAACGCTCACACTGAAAGGGGTTTATTAAGAACTAGCTGTTGCTCGCGGTTCCGCTTGCGTGGAGGTTATATTCGGGGGCAGAAGTATACAATCCAAGGAGTTGTCTTCTGCACTGAGGCACCTGTAGCGATTGTCCAGCCTCTCAGGTGTTGTGCCTGAATCTTGACATTGCATCTAAAGAATACCCCATAAGTTTAACCTCACTTTGCGCCTTTTAGGGATGGTTTTTCAAAAACGTTGAAACACGTATTTCTTTATTTCCTACCAAAAGCCTAAATATGAATTTACAGATGCCTAAGTCGGGGAATTATAGATTTCTCATATAAATTTTGAACTCCTATTTGACCCCTTTCAATGTTGTTTTTTGAGAAAAAAGATAGCCTATGTCCTTCTCCAGGATATTATCTATTCCCTTACCAAATTTCATTACAATCAGTTCAGCCGTTTAGTCGTGAAGAGGTAACAAATAAAAAAACAAACTGAGCTACTTTCGCATTTATAGTAATAGTATGGATGGTCAACTGAATCGATTCGTGATTATTAAAATGGGTAAATTTTCGTAATAATATTTAGGTTCATCACATTATTTGTACACCCAACAGTCACACATATAGTTCTGACCCCACACTAGGTTAAACCTGTATCGTGGGTATCAAGAACTACGAGGGATTATGGGCCCACAATACCCAGACCCGAAACTGCGGGAATCGAACCCACGGCCTGTCGTTTCAAAGTCGGGTTCTCGCCCGCTACGCCACGGAGGCTGTCAATAGTAACAGTATAGTTTCAATGTAAGTATTAAGATTGACTCTTTGAATTATTTGGCTAAGGGTGTGCATTATTTATGTGGTATACAGTATAAATTATATTATTAGAATATAGAGATACAAATGCCGGAAAAAAAATAACAGTTTAACAGCTGATAGTACAATTATTTCTATAATTTGAAAGGCGACATTAGTTTCAACCAATTTATGATGAAGTAAGTATAATAAGGATTATTAAAAACATTTTAATATCTACCTATAACTTGTACTTTACTTGTATGGCTCTCGATTAAGAGCAACATTTGTATAATGGTTTATATTTGCGGGAATATTATACAGTGACATAAAACTAATTTTAGGGATTTTATCCCGATTTGTTTTACATAGTTTTAATAAGTTATTACTTTAGAAAGAACATAATATGTTATTACTTTCGTTAAGTTTTAGGCAGCAATGAAAGTGTGACATTTATTTAAGTAAATAGTTATTACATATTTCATCATATTTTTAATTCTCGAATTGCCAAATATTAATATAATACTAATGATGATGGGTAAATATACGTTCAAGCTACAATAAATTAGACACAGCAGATGTCTTAATTTGAAAAAAACAACATTATTTATGGTTTGTTTCCTATAATATAAAAATGAAAAAATATAATAATCAGCTATGCGGGAAAGACGGGACGGTATAAATTATAATTTATTCTGTCAGTATTAATTAAAGGGAAGTTAAACAGGAAAATACAATTAAAATTATAATTAACATTTCAGAAGCTTTGTTTAACGATAATCTATATAAATAAAAATTAAATACTGTTCGTTGATAAGCGCACTGCTTGATAACGGCTAGATAGCCCAAATAAAATTTTTACAGGTAGAAATAAAAGAGGTTAACACAATCCTCTGTACTGATGACCTGGTAAAGGTCGCGGGAGTCCACTGGATACGGGTGGCGCAGAACCGGTCATTGTGGTACTCTTTGGGGGAGGCCTATGTCCAGCAGTGGACGTCCTTCGGCTGACATGATGATGATGATAGTCCAAAGAAATGGAAAATTCAGGAAAAACTAAAAAGTAATGTATTACCTGGAATTTAAGAATTAAACGATATCTATAATCACGCATTCAAAGCTGCAGCAAAAAGCCGCGCGAGCACATTTCATATTGTTGAGATATATTTCAGTACATATATTAAGTTTCAATAAACTCATAAGATGCTTACGTACGGCAGCACGGCGCTTCCTTTTATTAGATTCCATGTTGCGAATACATTTTCCAAATTATTATTGTATTGTATGCTCCTACCTACCTACAACATAACAATAATTCAGAACATCGAAGCTTAGTGATTGGTTAGCCCGCATTCTAACCAGCGTGGTTTAATTACGCTCAGTAAACTAATTAAATAATTAATACGATTGATGAAACAAGTTTTGTTGTCTATAATAATATAAGTATGTAATTTATATAATTAACGGCGAAGTTCTAATTCATCATCATCTGTTAGAATCGATATTATTGTAGTTTGTTTTAAATATAGTGTTGTGATGATTTAAGGTAGATTAACATATACAATGTGCAGTAGTTTTTCTATTTTGAAGGTAGTTTCGAGTTATTTATCGGATGATCTCACTCACGGAGTGTGGCACAACGAAAATAACAATATAAAAGAGTACCTCGCCATTTGCGTGGCAATTCGGGACTAATCATTGAGCAGTTAGTAGCTTTAGAGGTCGTAATGCCGAAATACTGTTTAAAAGTAATAAGTTAACATGATGTGAAAGTGTTATTGTGTTTCGAATATTGTAACGTAAATTGTGATGTGTTTAAAAGAGCAACCATGGGGTTTCTTGCCAGCTCTTCCCCAATGGATTACCGCATTCCGAACTGACAGTAGCTTAATAAACTATGAAGTGTTGATGAAGTGAACTTGTGTTTATTTACCGAACTATCATACGCTATGCATCCTGGTTATGTCTGGAGATCAGAAAGAGATGTAAGCCATCTCGTCTGCCTCGACATGTTGACGTATACTCTATACACCCAACTGAAACCGTTCAGGATAGAAACTTGAAATTTCGAGAGGGTGTTGGGCAGTGAAGTGGATTTTGTATTATGAGATTCATTAAAAGTGATTTCTTGAAATTCAACCCCTAAAGCGAGAAACTATAGTATGTAGGAGCAATAATATATTTGATCAAATTTAGGTGTGTGGCGAAGTACTTATACCTACTATAAGTCTACACGAGTAAAACCGAGAACGATTCACTATATATGTATATACCTGTTGATCCGATTATGATGAAATTTACTATGAAGGCTCCTACTTGAAACACTCGTCCGGACTAGACTACTATTAATAATAGATGAAGTTGACAGAAACATGTTGTATGGAGCCTTCGCCACTAGAAGTTAATCTCTTTCAAAACACATTTGAAAGTTTGTTATTTCTAAATTCTGAGTGAAAATATAGTGAATCTATATCATAATTTAAGGATGTTATTTGTACGCGGATTTGGGTTTGGTTACGGATTTGCTCAGAACGCCGCTCTGCCATGGAGGGCTAAGGAGCCCCCGCGCACCGAACAACGACAGCGAACGAGGCCCTATCACCCGCGCTGCCGTCCATCTCGGGGTCGCACGATGCTCCGAATTTGGGAGTGCATCGATACGGGCTGACAGAATTAACAGTAACTTCCCCCCGGAGCGGGCGGCAGTAATAAAACGCTTTCCCCACGACAAAAAAAAGCACTTAAAAACATGCCAGAGGTGAGAGCAGTATTCCATTGCCATAGCAGCAAAGCTGATGGGGCGTTAAAACCGCCGTACCCTGTTCAGGATTCGGACACTGCGCAAACTGGCGAATATAACATCCTCGATGTGAGTCCTTTGATTTAGATCACATTGGATATCTATACCTAACACACTACGGTCATTGAGAATGGAACACTTCGAAAAGTGGGAACGGGAAAAATGCGGGTATTTTCGCATGTGTGTTAGGTTTTCTTGGCATTGAATTCAACCCTATTCTGGTTGAGCTCAATGACAAGATCCTCGCACCTGCTCGCAGTGTCCGCCCGGCAACCGGCTACGAATCAGATATAGAAAAAAAATTATAGCATAAGATGCCTCCATGGATTATAAGGATTTTCTCTGAATAATAACTTCCTCGTGGGCGGAGCTCTAACATGCAAGTTATAATATATATCCGTATAACACCTATACAAAATTGAAAAGTGATAAATCACTAAAATGAACATGATAGGTGCTTAGTGCACAAATGGCGAGAGAATGTACCTGTAAATCGAATTAGCGGCAGCTGTGATGGAAAAGGTAATTAAATGGTGAATGAACATCGGAGGAGCGGATAGAGGTTGAGACATGGAGGAAATTGCGCCACGTATGAAGTTACTAATTTATGGTAGGACCAATATAGGTTATAATGGAAAACAAACCTTAGCATACAACTTATCTGGAGGTGGAATCACCCAAGATGATAATACTGATAATACCCTAGTCATTTTTGAATCTAAGTAACAAAAACAAGTCTGCTAATTATTGTTTTACTTACAATTTTTATGGAAATTCATGAACACAGATTAATGCTGAGTTCTAAATAAATACGCAGTAATATACTAAGTGATGTTATGACTGGTTTTATGTGGACTCAACAGGATCGTAGCTAAAAGTATTAATTAGTGCTTGCCGCGCCGCCACAAACATGCGTAAGGCGCAACAAGGTCGAGTCTGTGGTCGAGGCAGCTCCAACTTGGCCCTCAGCGGAATATTGTATTGGACACGAGGTACAATGTACTACGTTTACTATATTTTAACCACAAATTTCACATGTAAACCGACTGTGGGACGCGTTTTTGCAACATCTCGGAAGGAATATGTGGACTTTTGGATAATATTCGGTTGTCATCGTCTTCCCTGACATTCTGTATTAACATAATCCGTGAGATCTAAAATAATTTCAGACCCACAAAAATGCACGGTTCAATACAAGTTTCCTGTATTAGGCTTTATTATTATGTTTGTCTTACCTTAATCTCGGGACTATAGAGTCCTGGTCTTTTGGAAGGTATGCATGGGAGGCCCGTTAGACAATGTGAGTGATGTGACACCATCCGACAGTCATGCCTGTATACACTATAGAAGTGCACCCAAGTACAACCCTTGCTTAGTGTAGGACTATTTTATGGATGAATAAAAAATTATACTGGTTTATTCAGGTGAGGTATTGGGTCTATGGGAAAAACTATGGTACCTGCCTGACCAATTTTAAAAAACACGGACAAAATAGGCAAATAGTGACTGGCCAACTCAGGTAAATGGGCTCCACAATATAGAAAAAGCAACAACGAGCAACATCATTTGAGCGGCTAAAGAGTTGAGAGATGTCCCTAGACTTTAAACCACGATTATTTGCTCCCTTAGGGTCCCATCACGTTGCAATTCACTGCTAACGAGTATGCTTAATATTCACCCTTCGAGCGTAACACTCTCGCAACTCCACTTTGACCGGTGAAGGCAAGCTAAAGGAGGGAGATCTGTTCCTCTTCATTGTTCACTCCAACAAGCCGGTAAAGGCGAGCCAAAGATGAAGAACAGGACCTTCCCCCGGGAGCGAGGAGTTACGTGAGGTCGCTACTTCCCAACAGCTCGCCACAAGCTGCCCTGAGGGCTTATTATAATTATTATTAGTGGCCATAGAATTATTAGTCTTCCACATGTGGCATTCTTTTTCATTTTCGTAGTTGTTTTATGATTATTTTATTTATATATTAAGTGTAACAAAGTCATTCGAAACCATTTTCTCCTAATTCTGGATTAAGTTAAAAATATACGCCAGTAAGCGTAGGTACGTATATTATCTTAATCTTGTACTGAACAATTATATCGGAATTAAAACCCACTCGAAGAATATTGGGTTCCAATATAGAAACATTATATCTGGAAATAATATTCTATCCTTGAATGAGTTTTTGAACAAACATTATACGTAATAAACGAGGCAAGTGGCTTAACGTGGTCTCTGATGCATAGAGGGATTTCAAATATTAATAACGAATAGCGGACGCTGTCCATGCCTTATAAGAATCCAATATTCTACTAATAACTATAAAATCATGAAGTGTTTACAATATAATAGCTAGCCCTATGCTTTTCACGGTTTTAAAATATTTACGCGTGGAAACAAGTGGGCGTATAGACATACCATAGACAAAGAGACAGACTGATCATTCTCTGTCCAGCTACGGACAGAAAAATGTAAGAGAGGTAAAGCGAACGTGCCAGAAGTTGTCTTTTTCTAGAATGACTAGAATGAAAGCCTGTGCGCTTAGGATTTTATCACATGCATGTTCTTTCGTAAAGAATATCAAAACGATGTATGAAATAACTGTTTGAGAATTAAAAGTAAGTAAGGTGTTCCACCTTTTATCACCATGAGTAAATGTTCAAAAGAATTGCACATTATTAGCTTCCACAGGAATTACTCTTTCTTCTCTAATTCTATTAAATTGTACAAAATAAAAGATCAAAATTTGTATGATGGCGCATGCGTGCGTTCCTGCGTTCAATCATGCACACTCAAGATAGTAAATGGAAGAACGTGACGTAGAAACACAACTTAATATATGCACGGCATTAAATATAATAAGTTTATCTATAACATTGGCTTTGTATAATGACTGAACCTCCACTTAGAATAATCACAAAATGAATTAATAACCACATAATTAATTAGGTATATCGAAACAAGTTCACCTTGGTCGCGCATTAATGTGGTTTTGTGGGCGTTGAATCAACTGTTTCTAGCAGTCTTTAAAGCATGATTCGTCTATGCATTTAAAATACATATAGTGTTTTTTTCTGAAAATCCCCCAGACCTACAATCTGAAATGGATTTTCCGTGTAATGTTTTTTAAATATATATTTTTTCTATCCGTAACATACACGATGGTAATAAACTAATGAGTAAGTGTAGATAACAATAGTGGCAAGTAAATAGTTTTCTTTCCATCTTTCAATTTTCGGTAGTGTATTCACATAATGTAATAATAACCTAGGAAGGGTTTTTATAATCTTTCCCTAATGAGATTAAAAGGGTTGCATGGTTTGTATGGAGAAAAGTATTTATATTATAATAAAACTATAACTAATAACTATTAAAATGTTTCAAGTCTCAACATTTAACACCTTCGGGAGAATATTTTGAATAATAATATTTTTATTATTTTTTTTATAACACGAGCGGACTCGCAAGAAAAAGTAAAGTAGTATCAGACATTTACTCAGATATTATATGTATAATACATATTTTTAATAATATTCAAAGTATAAGAAATAAGCTCACAGCGCCATCTAGTTAAATTGTGAATGTTTTAAATACCATCAACGTTGAGATCAAATTTCAGTGCTCGGGTTCTCACTCAAGGGAAAAGTTACTGCTCTCTCCGACAGATGTGTGTGATAAGCAAAATTCTAAGTAACAAGATAAATTCATCATGTCATGTCGGATATTCGAGGAAAATACCTAATACAAAAGTACAAAATTATCAATTTTAACTTCTGCATTTTTTTATTAAAAATATATGTTGTATAACAATTGCACAACTGTATACAATACAATAGGATTGACATATATTTTTGAATAGAAACCTCTAATTAAAGATAAGTAAAACATCTTCAATAATACTTGCCTTTCTAAATATGTTTTACGAATATAATAATAATACTAGCCCTGTATTAAACATTGTCCCACTGCTGGGCACGGGCCTCCTCTACTAATGAGAGGGGTTAGGCCTTAGTCCACCACGCTGGCCTAATGCGGGTTGGCAGACTTCTCATACCTTCGAAAAATTCTCAGGTCAATCGTGAGGAACACGATGTTTTCCTTCACCGTTAAAGCAAGCGATAATTAACATTTTAATACACACATAACTTTAGAAAAGTCAGAGGTGTATGCCACTTGGGTTTCTAACCTACGACTTTCGTCTTGGCAGTCCGTACCGCAACCAACTAGAATATCGCTGCTATATATGCTTTACGAATATACCTTAATAATTTTATTACATCTTGTGTAAAGCACATTACAATTCCGCTGGGTGCTTGTAGCACCTTAGTCCGTAGTATTTTACGAATTGCGATTTTCTATACAAAGCTTGAAAGCTTTATAAGCTAGTAGCGAATTCATACTCTTACTGTAGAATATGTGGTTTGAATGTCAAGCTGGATAAACTAAGTATAGGAAAAATATCGTGTCCTACGCTGATCCCATAACCCTAATCGAAAAATAGAAAGGCAGTGATTCTGAGACTGTGTTATATTTTGTCGGGTCTGTTTGATATTATTCACTTTATTACTTTGAATAAAATGCTAAAAGAAATACTAAATAATTTTATGTACTATAAATTATCTCACTACCAGAGACATACTATGCACTGATGTTATAGGATTGAACATTTGTCCACTACACTGACTTAATGTCTGACCGAATGTCAGTAGTTTCACATCTTCGAAATTTTTATTTGATATTGCAGCTTTGCTTGCGTGATTACGTTTACTGGTATGTCAGGAGAAATTTACCACTTCACAATAATTTATACTAATACCCACTTACTTTCACAGCTTCCTCCACATCATCGTCTCTAGACGCCTTGGCAACACTTTTTTTCATTAGCTGATACATTGTTTCCCTTCTCAGGTGGCCTTCTCCAAGTAAGTCATAACACTAAAAAAGAATTATTTTCTTGTAAATTAAATTTGCTTAGCATGAGTCTTCTCTACCTGTTAGAGCGCTTAGGCTTTAGTCCGCCACGTTGATCTGATGCGGGTAGACGACACGTCATTTGAAAATTCCAATTTAAAATTTTAAAGTTTATGTATATTTATAATAATGTCTTGCTAAATAGAGTACAATATTTTATAAATGCCGTCACTCGTAAATACGCCACACAATTTTCACGCTTTGCGGGAATGGGAGAGAGCATCCCTTCCTGTTTTGCTAGAAACTTTAAACACCCCTATGTCAGAAATTTGGTGATATAAATATCATTAATACGCATTTAATTGATTTTTTCAATAAACTTCACTTCATGTTATTCTTAATAAATAAACACTTATCCTGTAGTCAGTTCTCAGCAGTGCAGGTGCTGTTATGAATATTTTCCTTCGTCGTTAAAGCGAGCATTAATTTACACGTAATTTAGAAAACTAAAATTAATGTACTCTAAGAGCTGAGATCAAACTCGTGACCTCTATCTCGCTAGTACATCACCGCTAGCCTATCACAGTCTGCTATTATATACATAGTTCATAATTTTTTTTTTTTAGTGCATTGATAGGCAGACGAGCAGACGGGCCACCTGATGTAAGTAGTCACCGCCGCCCATAGACTTCTGCAATGCCAGGGCACAGCAAAGCCGCTGCCTACCGTTAAAATAATTTAATCACCATGAGCAGATCAATAATAATTATGATTTTACTATAAACTTACTGTAAATGCGTACGAAATACGCTCTTCAAGGCTCCCTCGGAGGTATAGCGACAGGGCCTTAGCGAACGTCGCCATAGTGACATAGGGAGAAGTGCCTCGATCAAGAGCCACCATTACACGCTCCATCATGTACGAATCCGTCATGCCGAGTCCAGTGTGCAGTACATCCCTAAAGTGAGCCCTATACATACACGTGTTTACAATTTATGATTTAAACCTTAACAATCAAAACAATCACTTCATTTTTTAAAAATCTCTCGTTATAAAATAGTTAGGATCGGCTCCCAGGATGGGTGGAAAGGAAAGGGAAAGTGTGGGCCAGTATTTCGGGTGGTTCCAATAAACCGTAAAGATTATTTGTATTTACTAAAGTTGAACGTAAATGTGTACTCGCTAGATCGGAGTTAAGGTGTGTGCGAACTGTTTAAGCGTTAGCATTCTTGTGCAGGGTGTCGGGGAAGGTGTTTTGCCACTCAGTGTTCGTTACACACCAGTATCATTTCCACAGATCTCAGCTACGTTCCAAAATAAAATAAAAATGATTCTGCTCGTCTCTGCTGTGCTTAAACTATGTTCACTGAACTTAAGCAGAGAAGCAACTCAAGAATGCATAATTAAGGATTCTCAATGTAGCTCATAAAAGTAATCTACTTAATTACCTCGATATCAAATCAGAAGCAGCAGGCTTCTCATCTCGTTTTTGAATTTTAAAGAATATTACCATTATTTCTGAAATAAAGAGTGTGTATTGATATACTGGCCCGTTTGCTTAAGACGCTTACTTTTTAATCCTAGTACGGTGGGACAAATTTCCTTTACTAACGCAAAAGCTATTGCTAATTTGGGCACTATAGAAGCTCACAATTATCTCAGCTCGAGCTTTCAAAATAAGATTATGGCTAAAATATGTATCTACGCTGTCTGCAAATTTTATTCATAAACATTGTACATGTTATTTTATATGTACCCATCCACTATTCGAGAATATAACCTGAGTAGTTAATATTCTTATTTTTTACGTTTACCATGAAGGATCTTCTTTTCCTAAATCATAAAGGATCGTGGAATATATTTAGATATATTTTAATCAGTTATTCTTTTACAAAATGTCACATTGCGATGTGCTGTGTATGGAATTAATTGTCATAAATAATAATCGGCATCAATATAAATATTCAGCATTTATATTTTTATTCATGTATGTACCTGTACAAAAAAATATATAATGCTATAATTAATATGGAACAAATATTATATTTATGATAATTTTAAATGGCACTACGGCTATGTCTTCATTGGGTACATAATTGAGTGCGATTTACATTGTTCGTTCACAAACAGATATTTAGGCAATTCTAAAAATGATAATAATGTGTACATGCTTTTATTGTAAGTGCCAACTATACAATGTAAAGACGTATTTACTCATTAATAAAGAATGTCGAAATCAATGAAAACGAAAACTTTTTATTTGTCTGTTTTGTGGTATGTGCGTGTTGTGAGCTGTGCAAATAAATCAATTTTCTTTCTTCTCTTTCTTTCTATTTATACATATCAGTCAGTATTCTACAGGTTTTACATAGTTTTACTTATAATTCTGATTTTAGGCCGGCATGATTGTGTTGAGTAGCGAGGGATAGGTTGTCTTTCGCTACTTAGGATAAAAAAATATATACCTCTTCTATTGTATTCTGCCTTTTTTCAGAGAAATAATTCTTATCTAAAATAGAATTGAGGGAAAGGAGTCAACATCGTAATACAAGAGTTTACGTAATTAGTGAAAAAAGTGAATAAACACAGAAAAAAGGCATATAAAATGCTTTGTATTATTGAAAAATATAACATGTCAAGAAGCAGCCAAGAAATGTTGAATAAGCAGCATTGTTGCGCTGCTTTTTGAATGGCATTTATGGCCAATGAAATTGGTAGGCATCATGAGACAAATGCTCATATATATAATGCTCAAGGTCACATTAATCCATAAAAATAAGTTAAAAATTAAAGGACATGAATTTGATATTTAAAATAAACTTTGTTTATAAATGCGGCCGTCAGCGCAAAAGTGGCCTAAGCTTGAGACAATAAGTACGAAAATAATGGGGTTCGTATATTCATGAATTTTAAATCAGTGTAAATAAATGCAATTTTTTCTATCCCATCTTGTTGTCATCATATTGGCAATTGGTGAAACTAGAGATAGGCCGGTTTTGCATTAAATTTTCGCACATTTTAACTCATTCGTAGTACATAGGTCAGATTATGAAAAATTTAGGGTTAGGCCACTTTTGCACTGACAGCCTCAAATATGAGCGTAATCTCTGACACAACAACTATATTACAAATAAGTATTGAGTGAAGTCTCGAGATAACAAGTGCAGTCTGAAGTGTTGTTTGTCTGTCTAGGGAGGTATAGGCTAAAAGGGGCGCAAAATGTCTTATTATTGAAGTGTACTGAAGCCTTTAAGAGGATTAATAATATTCTCTCAAATATAGAATTTAGAAAATTATGGAGGACTCCCTTAATTGGTTCTACTTAATAATTTATAACAAAATCTTAACTAGTCAAGACCTTATTAATACCTACTAGATAGTAACTACGCGAACGATTTAATATAACGCAACCATTCTTTTACATCATAATAACATATTCCACAGTAAATATTTAAATACATATAGAAAGGTGTAATTGCTTAAGATGCCTCCACGGATTGTACATCTTTTCTTCCAAAAATAACCTTCACGCGGGTGGAGACGCGGGCAACATAGTGTTAATATATATAAAAAGACACATCACGCGTCACCTCTAGATTTATTTAATCGATATTCATATTCATAAGCCAGTGCACAAAATCAACTAAGCTAACTTACTTATACACTAACTCGTCTGCTTGCACCTACGAAAATACAGGTATTATGAGGTACATTGATATGGTGGGATTAAACTTAATCCCACCATATCAACTTGTCCAAAATGTGTTTAAAATATACGACGAAGTATAATATATAATCATTCTTAGCAGCGATAGCCTAGTTGGTTGCGGTACGGACTGTCAAGACGAAAGTCGTAGGTTCGAAACCCAAGTGGCATACACCTCTGACTTTTCTAAAGTTATGTGTGTATTAAAATGTTAAATATCGCTTGCTTTGAAGCTTGCTCTTGCTTGCGGTGAAGGAAAACATCGTGAGGAAACCTGCATATCTGAGAATTTTTCGAAGGTATGAGAAGTCTGCCAACCCGCATTAGGCCAGCGTGGTGGACTAAGGCCTAACCCCTCTCATTAGTAGAGGAGGCCCGTGCCCAGCAGTGGGACAATGTTTAATACAGGGCTAGTATTATTATTATTATATAATCATTCTTAAACCCAACTACAGAACAAACGAACAAAAGCCTGAACAAGAAACTACTTCCACCCGAAATAATAGGCTGTGCTGAAAAAATATAGGTATGTTCGTATGCCCCTGTGCTCTGTGAGTGCAAATTAAACTTAAAGACGCTATTATTGTATTACAGCTACATACTATAATTGAAAGAACGTATACGGAATTTTGTACTTCGCACTTTGAAAATGACGTACTTTCATACAACTGTTTTTCCTTTATTTTAACCCCGTAGAGTGAATTTTCGAAAATTCTTAGTGGATGCTTCAACATTAAGAGGATCAACTGCCGAATTTTCAAGTATGTAGCCCCACTAGAGGCTTTAACCCTGCGTTGATGAATCAGTCAGTCAATCAGGGCAAGTTTGTATAGATAGGAGCATAGCATCACCACCGCGATACTTATATGTAGAAGTCAGTTCATCACAGCCTACGCAACAAGACTGTTTTATTGATTAAATCTGTTCTTATCATTCTATGAATATTTCGTAGCCGTGACTTCAATTTATTTATAACATTGTAGTTCCAGATAAAATATTGAATGACGCATAATTTTTAATTCTATTTAAAAACTGTTCAATATATCCATATATCTTATTTTATGAAAATATATAACTTATTTATATATTTTTGAGATTTTTCGAAACTACAAACTGTCTCACCAATATAACTTATAATGAGAAAGGAATTGGACATGCATTTATAGCCCTTGAGATTTACATGTGGTAACACAGTTCTAATACAATAATAAATGAGGAGCGCGGGAACGTCTAAGTGAGAAAAGACGTTCCCGCGATTTCCGTCGTTTGTAAATGTGAACCGACTGTAAAATAAGTGAAATGTGACGACAATGAATAAATAAATGGCTTAATTAAAGCCTAGTTATTGAAGAGTTTTATATATTGAAGAGTGAAGATTTTATACTGAAGACATTATTTGAACAACATAAGAAACCTATGGGAAAGGAATGGAGAATGGCGGGAATAAGAGACGTGGCTTCGGCCGGAGAATTCATGATAAATTCTTTTGATAAAGGAATAAATAAATGGCTTGATTGAAGTGAGAGTAAGAGTGAAAATTTTATACTGAAGACTATTGAACTATTTACAGTGATTTGATTCGTGTGAAATACAATTATTACAATGTATCCGGCTGAAGGACATGTATCCATGGCCATGAATAAATAATATTAAAAAAAAATACAATAATAAATAAGAAAAACATTATTTACGTTCTAATTCATCGAATGTAAAATGTGTATCTTTCTGTATTTCGATCCACATTTGGCCATGTTTTTTTCGGAAACGAATTTCTTCCATAGGATCCAAAGCTGAGTCTAGTGATGCAGACATAGTAACGCAGTATAAAACGCTAGTTTATCTAGAAAATTTTTAGCAAAATAAAGTTACAAGACGTGTAAAATTTAATTTTGATTGAAAATAGCACATCGATGTCAAATTGCACTATGGATGTCAACTTGACACCAACACGCTCAGGCTAGTAATAGGTTGGTACAAAGAGCATTCATTATAATACTACTTTAATATACATAGAGAATAGACTAAACACTCTCTAACCAGGGGCAATTCTCACGCACTCGAATCAACTTTGTATACGAAAAATAATTCAAATTCAAACTTTTTTCGAGTGAATGTAAAGTTAAGCTATTCTGGAATATATATACCTAGTCAGGTCATAAATTCTGTCACATGTTTAATATAAAATAATTGAAACAAGTTTATTCATTATGTAACCATTTATATACCAAAATGAACTTAACAAAACATAGATTCTTATGACACTAAAGTTTATTCAAAATGACCTCCGTGATTTTGAATACAGGCCTTCAATCTGCGCGGCCAGTTGTCTATCGCAGCACGAACGAGGTCCATGTGAATATCGGCGGCTGCCTTAATCAAGGATGTCTTGAGTGACTCCAAATTGGGATGAGGCTTTGAGCACGCCTTTTCCTCCAAGTGTTGCCATATCTTGTAATCTAACGGATTCAAATCTGGACTGGGGGAGGGCCAGTCTTCGTGCCGGATGAAGTCGATTTGACGCGCCGCCAGCCAGTCTTGTGTGCTCTTCGCTCTATGAGCTGGCGCCGAATCTTGTTGGAATACCCAGTGCCTGTTATTGAACATGTTATGAGAAACAGGTTCCACAAGGTTCGTCAGGACGTATTTTGATACACAACTGCATTCGTTTTTACACCTTTCTCACAAAAATGTACCTCTGTTAAGCCCCAATAAGAAACTCCCAACCATACCATGAGCGAGGATGGAAAATGACCTCGTTGGACACGCGGAATACGGTTGCTCGCTTCTTCACTACTGTGTGCGTACACCTTATCATTTTGTTTGTTGTAGCTCTCTTCTACGGTAAAATTTTTTTCAATTGAAAAAAGAATTTCCCGATATTTTTTTCCCGCGTACCGCTTCAACAAAGCGCGGCATCTCTTCAGTCTCAGGTCCATTAGACGAGCATTCAAACAATGTCCTGTTTATCTTCGATATGCCCGAAGCCCTAAGTCTTCATTTAACACCCTTTTCACCGTAGTTCTGCTTAACCCCATCTGAAGGGCCAACAGTTTCTGCTTACGTTTGGGATTTCTTTGAATTCGCGCCTTCACAGCTTTTATCACTGCTGGAGTCCTAACAGACCGAGGGCGACCACTTCTTGACCTGTCATCTACACTAGAGTCTTCATTGTATCGTTTGATGGTACGATAAACGAATCTTTTGGTTATATTCAAATTTTTCAGTATGTCAAAAATTTGAATTGGCGCCTATCCGCAACGATGCAACGCAATTACTGCAACACGGTTTTCTTTAAGCGTCCACTCCATATTTAAAAATGAGTAAAATTCTAAAAAGTATACATTTTTATTTTCATGAACAATTTGAAATTCGAATTCAATAAACTTTTTTGTGGCCAGCATTCTAAAATAAAAGTTTTTACTGTGTGACAATACTTATGACCTGACTGTGTATATATATGTATATATATTCTGGAAATGTCGAGTCCGGTGTTTCTCGAAGGTTTGATTGTCAGTGTACAATGTCAAATGTAATGTTCATAAATATATTATTTTAAAAATAGAATTCGCAATCAAAATATTATATTTGAGCTATTCTGAAAATTACCATTCGAACATTTCTCGAAGGTTATCGCTCGAACTGCTTCCACTGGTACAGACCGGTCGAGACGTACATCTCGAATTCGAACCTTTCAATATTGTGTCCTAACTTGATGATGATGATGATTTGCTGGTGGTAGAATAGTCATATCCGCCCGGATAGCAAACACCGTACACAGGGTGTAAAACCCGCCATAGTGGCACACGCAAGTATGTCGTGTTCCTAGATCAGCCAGTGTACATCCGGTTTTTTGTCGGGGGTCTAGAGTTGAGGTACGATGTTTGGCCGTTTTGCGGCCTTTTGAGTACTCTAACAATAGACCCTCGACCTCTTCTTCACCTTCATGCCCATGGCGTAGTGTGGAGAAGCAGGCCGGCATGATTGTGTTGAATAGCGGGGGATAGATTGTCTCTCGCTACTCTAATTGGACCGCACTGCGCTTACCATCAGGTGCAGTATGGTCACTTTGCCGTGCCAGTATAAAAAAAAATGATGTCCTCCAAGAAGTATCCTTCGACGGCGAACTTTGCACTTTTGGATTAAGTTTTTTTCGCCAATGTGAGTATATGTGACTAGCTAATTTTGTTTTCAAAGCCCTGGACAGGACGTACAGAACAGTTGTCCAGAAGAGTAGGTGTAAGAGTCAACTCAAACTGGCGCAGAGTCGAGACGTCGCGTCGCGTCCTATTTTTCAACTACAATACATGGCGACGCGCATCGTGTACACTTAGGACCAACCCTAAGGTCAACCCTACACAGTTTTAGGTCTTAATTATTGCAGCTCACGGGCGTCAAGGCATTGGATACACACATGTTTCCTCAAAATGTGCACATGATTTTCGTACTGTGCTACGCCATTGGGTCTAGTGACACGAAGTTCTTCCCGACAGTCGCAAGATGCTAAGTAACGCTTGTGGTGATATTGTAGTAGGGCAGAAAATGGCATCCAGGCTTACGCCGGTCTTGAGGGGGTTGCTTTACACCACTGAAACCTAATGGCGTCTAAACCATATGGCGTCTTGACAAATTTCACATGAATTGTATCAGGTGAATTCTCCAGCTAAAGTGGTAAGATTGTTTCCTTAACATCGATATTTTACGTCGTTTATAGCTAAGCTGCGTAGAGTCTATGCTCTTGAAGGTGGTGCGGTAATGTTGTACGTATGAAGGCCTCTAGACTGCCGAAGATATTGTTTTATTCGGACCTATTTTACTGACTGTATGATGCATATGGCTTATGTGTTTACCCATAAAAAGACACAATCTCGTATTTTTATTATGATTTTACTAATAGCCTTAGAAAGATATAATTAAACTTTTTCGAAGAGATACATTTATTTCTTAAAAAAAATGTCTAGAAATAAAAATATTACGAAATTACATTTATAGCTTAGAGTAGGACTCTAAGATTTATAGTTATTAATTGATAGGTAATCTATATGAATAATCTACAACAATTCATCTGTTTGTCTATTGGCTGTTTAGTTAGAGTTGTTCCGATGATAAGATTAGTGAAAAGGAATAGTGTAATTTTTATACGAAAATAACTATATCATAGGATAGAGATAGTGGTCAAACGCAAGCCTATTACGATAAAAAAAAAATACAAATTTACTTCACAAATTATAATAGTGACCAATTGCCGTAATCAAGCGAGAATATTTATAAAAAATATTTCATATAGGCAGAGCCTCGATTAAAGTTTTTAACTTCAGTTGACGTTGTATTTTTCGAAAAACTAAAATCTGCGAGTCCGTCATTTTCAAAGTAAGAGGCACAAAATGAACAAAAGCGTGTATGAAACACGTGTTTTTGGTTTAGTTTTCTGTATGTTATATTTTCATGGCTAAATCACTGAACCGATTTTATTTATTTACCTTTAATCTTGAGACCGGACATTGTACATTGTTTTTTTTAAATCCCCTCCACTCTTCTGTCTAAATATTTTACGCGGGCGAAACCGCGAGCAAATGTTTGTCATGGCAAATGATTAAACGGAATACGTCGTGCGCTGTTTGTATCATATTGACATTCTGCTCGTTCGAAGTTTATTTAGAGTATTGCTGAGAACACAAAAATCGAGAAAACTCGAGATTAAAAGTTTTTAGTTCAAATTTTTTAGTAGAATCTCGTAGTAAAGACTCGTATTTAAATAGATATGGATGCAACATTCGAAAAATACTCCGTAGTTTGAAATTATGTAATAGAGAAATGATTCGAACTGTAGATTCGAGTACGAAATTATTTTGAGTGAAAGGTAAATTGCCGCCCAGCTGTTAATTGAATACGGACAGAAAAATGTGAGAGAGGTAAAGAGAACGTGCGGCCAAAAGTTATATTTTTCTAGAATTTTGATTGTACTATGTTACAGTAGCAAAAAGACAGTTAGTTTCGATTTAACATTATTGTTCAGACACTCTCAAAAGATGTATTTCTGGATATATTAGTTAGTCAAAAATAAATGTCTGCGTATACTGGAAACGGTAGAAAAAATGCTACTGCTTGAGTATTATTTTTACAAAATATATTCTCTATTAACAGAATAATACATTTAAATACTTAATTTAGATTTCAATTTTAATATTACTGTAAAATTGAAAATATTGAACATTATTCGAAAGCGGACGCCAATCCTAATGCATTTAAGGGTTTATATGACATGAGCTAACAAAGACCCAATCATGTTGACAATATTTCACATATCCATTAGGTAGTCTTCAGAAATTGATTATAACAGTGCAGGGATGTAGATAATATGTTTATAGCTAAGCTGGCTTTCCTTCCAAAGTTATAATGGGCCCTTTGTTCACACTGCCATACTGCTAAACATTTACTTACTAATACTATTAGTAAATTACTGAATAAAATTAAAATAGAGTCAAATATAATACGTATAAAGTGTTTCGAAACCTACCTACAGTTTGAGGTACTAACACCAGTCACACCTCGGTCGCGGACTCCAATCTTAATCTTTTCCTACATTCAATTTTACATAAGACAGAAGGATAAAATATTTGTCAAAGAATACTATTTATTACGTATACAAGGTTAGTCAGATGTAGTAAGCCGCGGCCATCTTAAAGTACCAGTGACAAGAATGACAACCGTGAATATATCATCTCTTAAAGGCAATATTTTTACTTTCACACAAAAATAAAATACTATATATTTTTACTAGGCATGCCTTTTAAGTTCTGTCGTTTCCATATTTCCCGGCAATTTTGAATTTGGGACTGTTCTATATTCGAATGTGTTTAAATTTTGAATCTCAAAACAGTTAAAAGTATTAGGATTAATGTTATTGTTTAGTCACAGCGTCGATTGGAATCTGTCAGGTTACGTACGAAAATGAATCTTTCTAAGGAAAATGTACGTGCAATAATTTTCTTAACTTTAGAAGAGGCCTGACAGGGCTTCAGTGTTTTGAAGAACTAACATCTGTATTCAGTGATGAAGCCCCATGTCTGCGGACTGTCGAACTCTGGTATTTAGAATTCCAGCGTGGACATACTAGTGTTAGTGACAAATCTCGCGAAGGACGTCCAAAATCCGTATTCACTGAAGATAACATCATTGCTGTGAGACAACTAATTCTCGAAGATCGTCATGTGACGTATCGAGAGATAGAGGCTCTATTAGACATCTCAGGGACAACCATTCAGAAGATCTTGCATGAAGCGCTTGGTGTGAGAAAGCTAGTTTGCCGTTGGATACCGCATCTACGTTCCGACGATCACAAGGCGGCCCGCGTCAGATGGTGTAAGAAAACTCTGCAAAGGTTCAACCGAGGAGAGTCAAATCATGTCTACGACATCATCAGTAGTGAAGAATTTTGGATCTATGCCTACGATCCTGATTCCAAACAACAATCTACAATCTGGGTCTTTCAAGACGAGCCAAAGCCAACTAAAGTTGTTCGTTCTCGAAGCACTTCAAAGAAGATGGTGGCCACGTTCGTTGGAAAAACCGGCTATGTTTGCGACTATTGCACTTGAAGATTGTAGAATGGTTAACGCAGAGTGGTATACCACAGTTTGTTTACCACAAGTCATCGCCGAAATTCGAAACTCTAACTCAAAGCGACGCATCATCCTGCACCACGAAAACGCAAGCTCACACAGCGCTCGTCAAACGATTGAGTATTTGAAGCAGGAAAAAGTAGAAATTCTTGACCATCCTCCATACAGTCCTGACCTTTGCTGGTGGTAGGATATTCATATCCGCCCGGATAGCGACCACCGCACACAGGGTGAAAAACCCGCCATAGTGGCACACGCAAGTGTGTCGCGTTCCGGGATCAGCCAGTGTATATCCGGTTTTTTGGGGGTCTAGAGTTGGGGTACAATGTTGGCCATTTTGCGGCCTTCTGAGTACTCTGATAATAGACCCTCGACCGCTTCTTCACCTTCTTGCCCATGGCGTAGTGTGAAGGAGCAGGCCGGCATGATTGTGTTGAGTAGCGGGGGATAGATCGTCTCTTGCTACTCGATACTCTAATTGGACCGTACTGCGCTTACCATCAGGTGAAGTGCGGTCACTTTGCCGTGCTAGGATAAAAAAAAATCTAAGCCCTAACGATTCCTTTACATTTCCTAAAATTAAGAAAAATCTTCGTGGTCAAAGGTTCCAGTCCGGTGAAGAAGCAGTCGACGCTTTCAAGTCAGCCATTTTGAACACCCCCACTTTACAGTGGAATAAATGTTACAATAACTGGTTTGAGTGAATGGAAAAGTGTACCTATTAAGCTACGTGGTGAATTCTTTGAAAAACAATAGCAAGTACTATAAGGTTCTAGTTGTTTTTTTCTTCAAACGACAAAACTTAAAAGGCAAGTCACGTATATTACCTAAATACGCACAACCCTGTTACGCAACTTCATAGCCCACGAGACGGCGCGGCGGCGAAATAAAAAGGACACGTGCACCGTCCCTGCGTCATGAGTGGTGACCTTATATGAAAACACAGTTGATCTTAGAGTTATGTGAACCTATTTTTACAAAGAAAGTGTTTAAACTGCAATATCCTGGACTCTATTGCGTTTTTTTTAATTAAACGTATTAAACTTGATTAGAATTGCGGGTACTTTTCCCCCTTTCCTTCCTTTATACTGTCCCAGTGGTGTAAATCAACGCTCTCTATTCCATAGGTCCACCACACTCATCCCACCCAACAGTGTATATTTCGAATATTGGAAAAGAAAGAAGATTGATTTGTGCGTATCGTTTTAATGCTTTTAATACGACTGTCTATATAATAGAACTAGCTTTTGCCCGCGACTCCGCAACGACTCTGGAGGCATATTACGCTATTACATCCCTCTAGCATCTGCCTAGTAGTCGAATACCGGGCGGACACTATGCGGAGACAATGACAATGCAGAATGATGTTCGTATCTTAGGTGTAGATATGGGATTTAATTTTGCGGCGGCGATTTCTAACGCCCGGTCAGCGTATATAAGCGTGCTGCTAATATAAAGCGTAGGTAGAGCCGGGAATGGAATACTGCTTCCACCTCTGTTATGGTTCCGATAATTGCTTGCTCGATGGTTGATATGGATTGCAGCGACGGGCCATCCGCATTATGAATGATGCAGACGTGACCAACAGCTTAGAGCTGCTACGGCTGCCCAGTCTTATCCCATCCTCTTCTATACACGCCAGAACTGCACGTACTGGCTTGCGGAGCTACAACCGCGTGGTGTCTATTACCCTGGCCTAAACCAAGAGGTTGGCGAATTTCTATCTTAACCGCACCATCAAGTCGTGGAAAAGTTTGCCAGCGCACGTGTTCCCTCCTTCCTGTAATCCCGGGTTTATTATGCGTACTGTGAAGAAGCTTCTGACTGACTGAAAATATTATGTCACTTTGCGAGGGATGTTTGTCCTCGCTGTTTGATAATCTACTTGGACAGTACTGCGCTTACTATCGGATGCAATGTGGTCACTTTTGACTCGTATACAGTGAAATTATATTAAAATAACATCGAATATTACACAAGCACCTTAATAATAATAAAAATAATGTAGTCCTGTATACATACACTATGTACATATTCATCGGCCCACTGCTGGGCACGCGTGGCCTCCTCTATTGAAAACAACAATTCACATCAAACGAGTGTTATTTTTACAGCTAAAGCCTACTGTACTGAGATAAATAATATAATATATAATACTTATACTAACTATTTGCTGCAGTGTAGTATATCATAATTTATACTATTTTTAAAAAATAAACAAGTCACAAATCACCCAGACTCGTGCTTGGATTGATCAGAGGAAGCTCAGTTCACAACCATCTACATGCCAAAAGCTGGCTGCTAGAAGTACCTAAGTAGGTAAAGATTATCTAAGTTACCACTTAGATGTTACAAGGTGACTAATACTATGACCCAGTTAGATTATCTGAACTATAGTCTTAGCTCAAAAACATAATACATAAGTAGGCATATACCTGTATAATGAAAAAAAACTATGAATAGTAGTCGCCCGGTCGAACTTTACTACGTACCTCAATTGGTAGAATTAAGCTGTTAGTAAAATTGTCTGAAATCAATCCACGTAAAAGATGTCACAAAAGAAACAGAAAAGCTATGACATCCAGCTATATTTTTTTTATATTATATTATAGTCCGACAAACAAGCCAGTGGGTCACCTGATGTTAAGTGTTTTCCACCGCCCATGGACATCCACAATACTGAAAGTATCATGTATGCGCTGTCGGTCTTAAAGGACAGGAATAGGGATTAGGGAAGGGAAGGGGGAATCGGGCCTCCGGATATCTCACTTACCATACGAAACGCGACAGTGAACTGTCACTTTACGTTGGTTTTCTGTGAGACAGTGGTACTACCCCGGTCGAGCCGGCCCATTCATGCTGTAGACAAATATGCCTACAGCGTGGCTTTACCACTTTTAAATATGTCTGAATTTAATTTATATAATATGAACCATAATTGTATTGATTCCCTCATAATAAATAATATATCCTATTAGAGTAGTTCCCTTTTATTAGAAATACCGAAGGTATATCGAAAGTATTTTACAGAATAACCGTGGGTAGATTAATAAGTTTATAGATTGAGCGGGGTGAAGACGGTTCGGATTGCAATAAAAGAGACCGCACGCAGCGTACCGGTCTTCAGTGCGTGTTCAGTTTATAGTTTGTGAGCAGTGAAGTCGTACAGTCAGAGTGTTGGTCGTCTGTTTGGTTTACGTCGGCCTATACCCTGATCTAGTCTCGTTGTAGTTCAGCTTTGAGCGTCATGCTGTTCGTATATATAGATATTTGTTATAAAACCGTATTTAGTACATCCTGACATGGGTTGGTAACGTTAAGCACTAAATTGTGCAACAGTGCTCATTAAATAAATCATTGCTTAGTAATCTTCGTTTATGTGCCTTAAAAATACCCATTTTACATAGCGACTCAGTCATATGTTGCAAAAAAACTGATTTATATCTCAAGATTAAGTCTAGTCTATATCTAGTCCAGTCGTAATTTCGTTATGTAAAAATGGATCTATACTATATACTAATTAAAAGGCATTATTTCCTATTTACCAATACTCTGTTACTATGCCTATATAATATATACTGAATACTTAATTGCAGAGCTATCCTGTCTGGAAAATTAAAAGGATTGTGGTCGAAGTTAACCGGTTGTATAAATAGTAATAGTCTCGGTGTCAATCGGATATAATATAAAACTTTAACGATGATTTTTTTATAGATTATTATATTAATTTTGATTATAATTTATCATACCTGCAATTAATATTAGTTTCAAGAGTAGTAGACAATATTTTTATCTACAAAAATTCTTAATTTTGTAGATATAAATATTGTCCAGTCTTAATTTTGTATAACTTATAGTAGTAAAAATAAATTAACGAAACTATGATCCAAGACAGTAATGAAATAGGGGCGCCACACCTCGAAAACTATAATTATAATCCAGTCACCATATGAGAATGAGAGTCATGAGAATAAGTCTTCTAAAAAGCAGCAATAGCTTAGTCGGTATTGGCATGGCCTGCCGAGACAAAGTCTGCCCAAAAAAGTCGCGGGTTTGAAACCAGCCCAATTGGTATATGTATAATGTTTTTCACATACATAACCTTTACCATACTAAGTCAAACTTGTATCAAGAACTACGAGGGACTATGATCCCACATCATCAAGAACCGAAACCAAATTTACGAATCATACAAACATTTGTTATGGTCCAAGAACCGAACCTCCTTGGAACTTAGACGCCAACTTGCTCTCGTCAGTTTTCTTCCGACGGGAGGAGCCGTCCCGTCGCGGGGTTGGACTAGCCACCAGAGAAGTCAAGGCCCTCCGCAGAACCTTGGTACGAGTGGCTAGCAAGACTGGAGAGCCCGAGTAAAAGCCTGAGGACTGTCGAGACAGTGTGTTCTGTTTTTAGCCAATAGCTTGACAGGGCCACGGTGCACCCACGTTCCGTCTGACACAGCAGGCCGGCATGATTGTGTTGAGTAGCGAGGCATAGTTTGTCTCTCGCTACTTGATACTTTAACTGGACGGCACTACACTTACCATCAGGTGCAGTGTGGTCACTTTGCCGTACCAGGATAAAAAAAACACAGATGTTGTCGGGTCACGGATGTTTCGCTACGTTTCTATGTCAGATCGGAAAGAAGGAGTCCGTGTGCCACCATTCTGGTAACTGTTGAATTGACAGGGATCAACACACCTTCAAGAAGTGACCAACCTGGGGCGAAGAGCGCATCGCTCTCAGAACAGCTGTCAATGGAGACCTTTCTCGGCCAGCCGCGGTAGCTGCCATGGTCGGCAGACGAAGGTCGTGGCGTGCAATGGCCTCTTTCTGTGAACGTGTTGCATTTATTTTTTACATGTTGTAGAGGGAGAGCTCTGAACGGAATCGGGACCGAACCGATCCCGCCCCCCACCGAACGCGAAGGAGGCGCCGAGTTGACGACTGACTAGCGCCTCCCGCTCTGTAGATTGGGGGCTTTGAAGAATTCTACCACGGTATAACCTGCTTGTCGAAAAAAGCGACTAAAAGAGGTCACGGGGGTCGCCATTGCAAAGCGGGGGCCGTGTGACCTTTATCTATATACTTTTTTCGTGGTGCGGCCCTGAGACTGGTGGTGGCGCGAAGTATCGTGCTCCTATAGAATATGTAAGGCAACTAGCTCTAAAAGAGAAAGCCGTAAAGGCACCGTGCAGGGATCGTTCCGGCAGCAATCCAGAATACACTCAGGATCCCCAGGGACTGTTCCACATTCGCTGTAGAAGCCTACCGCGGATTTTTTTGTCGGTACACCAACGTAGGAAAATTGCTTAGGACCCCGATCAGAAGATAAGTGATTCCGGCATAACCATCTCTCCTCCCCCGAGATCCAGATGGTATCCATGAGATGAATTTTTCCCACGGGAATAAAATGGTTCAAGAATCGAACCTGTTGTCTCTCGTTTTACAACCAGCTACGCGCCAGCTGTTCCAAGGAGCCTCTCAACGGTTATTTAATTAAACCTTGTATGTAAAAAAGATAAGATAACAATATTCTTTATTCACATCGAAAGATTATGTGGCTTTAAATTATGTGTTTCTGAAAAATAACTACTTGATCAATCTTCTAGATCGCAGGGATGATGTCACAGGCAATAAGTCTCTAGTAGTATACGTACCTATGAATGAAACGCATTTCTAGTACAGGTATGAAATACAAGTAAGTGAGTCACTGCCCACCAGTATCTCAGTCTGCTTTCAGCCGCCCTAGCGAAAAGTTGCCAGCCGCCCAGGGCGCATCGCGACTTACGAAATTGTGTGAATCAGAGAGTATTCCTTCAATTTGATTAATGTATTTTTATCAGTTTAAAGTACTTATGAAGTAATTACAAATAAATAGTTTTTTCCTGCAGCTACGAAGATCAAGCATCTGCGATCTGCATCTGCGAAACGGTAAATAATAAATAACACAATTGTTGCACGCATTCAACAGGCTTTGATATAATGGGTTATATTTTTTAAAAACAAACGTATTTGATTTTATGAGTACAAGACTTAAAGAAGTGAGGTTCATATTATTTCAAATAAAACGTTGCAATACAAAAAAATTTAACTCCTAACTTGTTGAATCTGTGCGCACAGCTGGCGCTCGACTGTATTGTTGATAAGTAACATTCTTAAACAAAAATAGCACAATTCAAGAAATGATGATTCCATTCTATGTTCTCATTACTTAGTTTTGCAGTATAATAATTAATCATTGATTTATATACTTAAATTATGAGATAAAAATAAATATCAATGTAACAAATATTTCCAATCAAATCCCAACCGACTAATTCTTTAGATAATACAAGCTATTTAGAAATATATATAATCAATCTAGTGTGTAATATTGGCCTTTGGCATATCTGACTTTAACAGCAAGGGAATAATTTTAATTTTTCAATGAGCATTTCGAGTTGTGTATACTTTGGTGCTTTTATGTTTCTTCACTTAGAAATATTTATTGACAATAAATCATTACAAAAAATTGAGCAGACATTTAAGAGTCATTAATTACAAACATTATGGGATAACACATTGGTAGCGACGGAGAATCTATATTATTAATTACTTACACAGAAAAGCAGCGATAGCCTAGTTGGTTGCGGTACGAACTGCCAAGACGAAAGTCGTGTGTTCGAAACCCAAGTGGCATACACCTCTGACTTTTCTAAAGTTATGTGTTTTAAATGTTAATTATCGCTTGCATTAACGGTGAAGGAAAACATCGTGAGGAAACCTGCATATCCGAGAATTCTTATACGAATTTCGAAGGTATGTGAAGTCTACCAATCCGCATTAGGCCAGCGTGGTGGACTAAGGCCTAACCCCTCTCATTAGTAGAGTAGGCCCGGGCCCAGCAGTGGGACAATGTTTAATACAGTATGGGCTAGTATGATTATGATGATATGAATTACTTACACGCGTTATACCCAAAATGACCACGAGTTGTGTCATCCATGAATTCTTCACATATATTATGTTAGCTTCTGATTGCGGCCCTATGACGTTAAATTAGAATTCTTCCTGGAAACTTATTTAATCTTAATGAAATAAAATATTTCTATCACAAGAAGCGTCCCGTCGGTGAATGATCGGATCCTTTATTCTGGAGATTACCTCCTAGAAACTAAACCTTTCTGTAATATTAGTATCGGTAACCTAAACCTCTACATAATTTTTATCGTCGGTAAATTGTGACTTCTGATAAGGGGATATAGTACAAAATAAAGAAATGCAATGATTAAACGATGTCGTTTTGCCTTTGATTATATCGACGCACGGTTGGCGGGCTATTTGGTTTAAGTTTTTTTTTGTACTGGCACGGCTAAGTGACCACACTGCACCTGATGGTAAGCGCAGTGCAGTCCAATTAGAGTATCGAGTAGCGAAAGACAATCTATCCCCCGCTACCCAACACAATCATGCCGACCTGCTTCTTCACACTACGCCATGGGCAAGAAGGTGAAGAAGAGGTCGAGGGTCTAGTGTCAGAGTACTCAGAGCCGCAAAACGGCCACACATCGTACCCCAACTCTAGACCCCCGACAAAAACCGGAGGTACCTAGTGTACCTGATCCCGGAACGTGAGATATTTGCATGTGCCACTATGGCGGTTTTACACCCTGTGTACGGTGTCGCTATCTGGGCGAATATGAATATCCTAACACCAGCAAAAAATTACATTTTTAAAAAGTTACAGCGATAGGTTAAAAGTATTTTGTTTGTTTTTTCGGTTAAAAAATTCACTATAGAAACTATTACATGGATTTTAGTAGAATTAATATTTTACTTATGTAAGCACGTGCTGCATATTTATGACTTATTTTCATGCATTTATAATATAAGTATTATGGTATAAAATAAATATGCCCTTGTTTTACCCGTTGATTTGAATAAAAAAAGTACACATGAAATTGAAAATAGGTTCAAATAGATGCAGAAACATTTGCTGGTTCCGAATATAGCTCAATATAGCATCAGCAGAAATGTCGCTTACTGCAAATAGCCCGCCAACCGTCGCCATGCATTTTACTAGCTTTTGCCCGCGTAAAATTTTGAATATTTTTTTGTTGATCTGTTCTCTCTTTTTAATCCAAATATTGGACGGTTAACGGTAGGCAGCGGCTCTGCTGTGCTTTGGCATTGCAGAAGTCTATGGGCGGGGTGACTACTTACCATCAAGTGGCCCGTCGGCCCGTATGCCTTTCCAGGCACTAAAAAAAATATTTTTACAAATTAGCGGAGCAAAACATTATCTTTTAGTTTTATCAGATCCTGCCTCTTCGTATCTTCTCTTCTTTTCTAATAAAAAACGTAACAGACGGTAAACTTGCAACCCCTACCGACATCACACCCTCTAAAGGACAACATTTTGAAAAGGCCGATATGATACGTGTTTTTTTATTCGTAACCAGTAGCAGGTATATTAACAGTCGTGCTTCTTAACTTAAAAAGACGAACTTCTATAAAATCGTTTATCCCATATTTTACCCCTTAGGGTAGAAAATACCAAAAATCCATTCAAATCTTCCAAATCTCGCAACGTAAACCTGGGACCGCTTAAAAGTTACAACCTTTGATTAAAGTAATAATAATAAGTTAAAGTATTGGTCATAATACAACATTCGGTAATCTATATATATATATGTATATATATATATGATTACTTTTTAAATAAAAATAAAACCGCCTTCAAAAAAACCCAGTCACAACTAAAAAGCAAAAAATAATTGGTTACATTTACATCAATTAATTACATACAATTTAAATCAATTATTTTTACCGTCTATAAATGACGCAGTTCTGAGGTAACAAACATAAAAAATACACGTCGAATTGAGAACCTCCTCCTTTTTTTTTGAAGTCGGTTAAAAGCAGTCGTGTTAATTACACCATTTATAACTCAAGAACGGCTGGACCAATTTTTATGATTTTGGTGGTTTTGGAATTGTCTTCGTCCGGAATAGAATAAAAAGTATGATATGACATCCATCAATAAAAAAATATCATTAAAAAACATCAGTCTAGCCATTAATTTTTTATGATCTTTTCGGGCCGATATCCGAAATGGTGACTGCATGTATACTCCTTTTTAACCGACTTCAAAAAAGGAGGAGGTTAACAATTCGTCGGAATCTTTTTTTTTATGTATGTTACCCGATTACTCGAAGACTGCCTGGACCGATTCGAGAAATTATTTTTTTGTTTAAAAGGGTATACTTCCCAGGTGGTCCCATTGGCACCAAGTCAGGATCTGATGATGGGATCTCAGAAAAATCAAGGGCAACCCTCAAATTTTATAGTGACGCATAATTTGTTTTTTATTGAAGTCGGTGTACTTTTTATGAATTAAAAAACTTTTTCATTTGTCTGATTTTAAACCAACCAAAACTATGCAACGGAACGCGTTTGGTGATAATTAAACTGATGATCAATCTTATTTACGCGACGATACCCAAAGGAAAATTCAAAGGCGAGGAAGTTCTCATTCCGATGATCCCAATCGATATGCCGTTTGAGTTTAAACGACTTAAATTTGACAATTAACAAATCACAAGGCCAATCCTTGAATGTTTGTGGTCTGAATCTAGAAAATGCATGTTTTTCTCATGGTCAGTTATACGTGGCATGTTCACGGGTCGGAAAACCACCTGTTACATTTGTTCTTGCGCCTGATAACAAAACGAAAAATGTAGTATATCACAAGGTGCTTCACTGAAGAGTGCAACCTATGCACCAAAATACATGTCCAATAAAGCCTACCCTACCTACTTGATTGTTTTTATTTATATTTATTATCCTACTAAAAAATTTAACTTGATAATTTTGAATTAATTTTAATATCCTAAATCTGATCATTCATTGACTTTTAGGCGGAACGAAGTTCGCCGGGGCAGCTAGTTCTTCATATATTTTCCATTCCTATTTCTTGACCAAGTTTTTTTTTTAATTAGTGTGTTTATGATATGCTATCGCATTGGCCACGAGTTTATATTAGACGATTACTTCACCAAATCTGTTTTTCACATTTTAACAGATTTTAAGATTTTATATTTTGGACTGATTATGCTGATTGTCATAATTTAAAGTTCAAAGTTCAATACCTGTTTTCTGATTATGATAAGTTTCATAATCAGAAAACAGGTATAACTTTTTTTTGAAAACTCACCCAAAAATTATATTATTACCGTGTTCAACAGATTCAGTTATATTTCGTTTACCGAATTTTTTTACTTGCCTCGGGTTTATGTTTCGAAAACTAATCAGCGACTTTTCATGTTTAAAGTGTACACGTTTTCGAGGATGTTACGTGTTTTGTAACTTTTGTCGACGACTGTACCCTGTTAACTGGTAATCAATTTATCGTGATACATTTTAATAATACTGAAGTACAACCGCGCTGCCAGCAGGATGCTTCCTGCAAGCTATTAATGGAGAATATTAGTGCTTTCTAATAGTGAAACAATATCCGGTAACCTGGGAAATGAAGTTACGGTGTCTGAAAGCTTCTAAACTTCGTAATAGCGGAAAGGAAACTGTGTTCACTATTTTATAGTCTATATTAGCATTTAAAGAATAAATACGTGTGTCTGCCCTTACCAATTCTCTAGCATCGAGCAATCATATTGATTAATGGGTTCGTTTTTACTTTCTACTGTGTTAAACCGCGACACAACCAATCAAATGAGGACGGGATGAAGGGTATTTATTCTGAAATTGGAATATTTAGTAGTGCCAAATAGTGCTTAATTGACTTGTTGCTTACTAAACTGTGACAAATAGTTAATCACCTAATTAATTTGGGGGTGATCGCTTTCCTTAAAGAGTTTAGGTATGATAATAGGAATATAGCAGCGATAGCCTAGTTGGTTGCGGTACGGACTGCCAAGACGAAAGTCGTAGGTTCCAAACCCAAGTGGCATACACCTCTGACTTTTCTAAAGTTATGTGTATATTAAAATGTTAATTATCGCTTGCTTTAACGGTGAAGGAAAACATCATGAGGAAACCTGCATATCTGAGAATTTTTCGAAGGTATGTAAGTCTGCCAACCCGCATTAGGCCAGCGTGGTGGACTAAGGCCTAACCCCTCTCATTAGTAGAGGAGGCCCGTGCCCAGCAGTGGGACAATGTTTAATACAGGGCTAGTATTATTATATTATTAATAGGAATTTACCAGTATAAAATATCACAGCAGATTTCTTACCTTAATTTATGTTATACTATTAATTATAATAATTAATTCTATGTCCAGCAGTGGACGTCCTTCGGCTGACATGATGATGATGATTAATTATTGTTAACCACTCTTCTGCTTCATCGACTTTTTAATTAATTGCGTACTTTGCTTTAAAATGTAAAATATATTAGTATCTCATTAGAGGGTTACTTGTATTAATTTATTCAGTAGGTTAGACCTATGTTTATCTATTAATGGAAAGTCCATTTCACAAGCTTAAGATGATTCTTTTTTAACTAATTTTTTACCAATAAAAATTAACAAGGGAAATGTCACGTATTGGTTTGACTATAGCTATAGCAATTCATTGGGATATTTATACTAATGTAAACATACATCCCACTGACGTTCCCTGGACTTGTGATGCAATGCCACTACAAGCCTATATGGCACAAATTCATCATGTCTGAATGAGTCTTGAGTTTTAAATATCATTTCTACTAGATTCCACAACTAAGTTTACATCTTGTCAGTTGTTTATTTTTTAAGCATAATTTTTTGTTTAATTTTACATTGGAAGATTGTGAAGGCATGTGACAAGACTAGTTGTCAATATGTATGTGGATGGAAGAAATAGTCGTGAGAGACCCAAAAAGAGGTGGATGGATTGCGTGAATGAGGACATGCGCGTGAAAGGAGTGAATGATTTTACGCATGATAGGGCTGCGTGGAGAGTTAAAACTATTTGTGCCGACCCCACTTAGTGTGGGATAAGGGCAGGTAGATGATGATGACGTTGGAAGATTGTTCAAAAATATAAAACGGTACTCGTTGGGTAAAAGCCAGATTAAAATATCTGAAAATACTGGTAAAGTGATATAATAACATGATAAAGCAATATTTTGCTGTGCCAAAATATCACATTAATTTTATTAGAGTAATAAAAAATGCAATATATATATTATACCAAACAATCCTAGGCTGTAAGCCTTCATGGTCACTGGGCGGACTGAGTTGTATGATGTCACGCAAGTATAGTGCAATGTTTGTACCCTCTTGTAGGTTCATTTGGTTAATTAAATGTATAATTGGATCCCAGGCTGGTGCTAGCTTCCAACCATCTTCTCTATTGTTTTTTTTTATCTAATGAAATCTTGCGATCAGTCATGTCGACTATAAGCAGATGAGATGTAGTAGGTGTTGCAGGTTGGGCGTTGCTCCCAGCAGAGCAAACCCTTCATTTCTATTGAAATTTGGATATTTTTTAATTTAAAACTTTCAAGGTTGTAAAGCTTTCTAAACATCGGGTTAAAAAGCAAAATAAACCGCGATAAAATCCGTTAAATTAGTTTTATTTAATGTGTAATATGCACATAAACTTAAAAAATCATTATGAATAAAATGATTTAAAGAATAGGTTAACTTATTCGCAAAAATAAAACTCGGAAAAGTATTTTTGCGCTCAGCGAAGCACTGTTATTAAAAGTTTTCAAAAACAATTTTAGTTAAAATAAATCAATTTCACTTTATTGTATGTAATATTATTTTAAAAAAAGTATTCAAAATAAGTCTAACAAAAAAGAGATCATTGTAAATATTCCCGTAGGCTGATTACGAACAATAATATTTTATTTCATTTTCATTTGAGATAGTGTCTCAGATAAACAATGCGATTTCAAACAGACGAAACTATTATGTATTGTATGTTGTTATTGTTGCTATCAGCCTTGTATGACTGGGCTGGGCACAGGTATATTTGATTCAGTATAGGGTAAGCTTTCTTTGCAATTTTCTTTTGTCACTAGCAAGCGGGAAGTGGTAGAGCCACGCTGTAGACATTTGTCTACACATGAATGGGCCGGCTCGACCGGGGTAGAACCACTGTCTCACAGAAAACCAACGTAAAGTGACAGTTTACTGTCGCGTTTCGTATGGTAAGTGAGATAGCCGTAGGCCCAGATTCCCCATTCCCTTCCCTAATCCCTATTCCTATCGTTTAAGGTCGACAACGCATACATGATACTTTCGGTATTGTGGATGTTCATGGGCGGTGGAGATCACTTAACATCAGGTGACCCACTGGCTCGTTTGTCGGACTATACTATAAAAAAAAAACTATAAAAAAAGCATTTAATTAACAACAACTACATTTATTATTTTGAAAAGTTAATGTGACGTAAAAATTCTGAAACCCCACATCCGATAACGCAAATGATTGATTTATGCGGGTGTATGAATAATGTTACTTTGTTTAAAATTCCTAAGTCTTATGAAGCGACGTAGTGCTGTCTGTATGCAAACTCTGGTTGAGAGTTTGTTTTATAATTATAGCTACGCATGTTTATAAATTACTAGCTGTTGCTCGCGGCTTCGCCCGGGTGGAGAATATTTTCGGGACCAGAAGTCAATACAATCCAAGGAATTGTCTTCTGCACTGAGGCGCCTGTAGCGATTGTCCTGCCCCTCAGGTGTTGTGCCTGAATCTTGAGATTGCATCTAAATAATACCTCATAAGTTAACCCTCACTTTGCCTCTTTTAGGGATGATATTTCAAAAACGTTGAAAAACATATTTCTTTATTTCTTACCAAAAGCCTAAATATGAATTTTCAAATCCCTAAGTTGAGGTATTACGGATTGCCCATACAAACTTTCAACCCCTATTTCACCCCCTTTAAGATATTTTTTGAGACAAAAGATAACCTATGTCCTTCCCCAGGATGTAATCTACCCCCTGCTGAATTTCATTAGGATCCGTTCACCCGTTTAGGCATGAAAAGGTAACAAACAAACATACAAACAACAATATTAATTTTGCTGCGAAGATATTTTAAAAATGTTATATCTCCTAAGATATTCATCGAAATCAAATGATGAATAAAGTATTTATTTGGATAAAGCTTAATACCATGTTTATAAAAACCCCTTTGCAAATAATGCATTATTTAGGAAAAAAATTATTAATGATTTTAATTTGAGCCAACTGAAAAAGATAGACATATGCTATCGCGGATTTTTTTTAGAACTTTTTAGAGGAACAATTCCGTCATACAAGATTGTTATGTAAATTCAACCGTTTACGCAGCACACGCAACAGTAGCTCTCAAAAAGAATATATTTTCCCCGTTTTTGCAATATTTTTCATTGCATTTGAGCGGCCTATTGGTCATAGGATGATTTTTTTTTATAACATAGTCCGACAAACGAGCCAGTGGGTCACCTGATGTTAAGTGATCTCCACCGCCCATGAACATCCACAATACCGAAAGTATCATATATGCGATGTCGGCCTAAAAGGACAGGAAAAGGGATTAGGGAAGGGAAGGGAGAATCTGGGCCTCCGGATATCTCACTTACCATACGAAACGCGACAGTAAACTGTCACTTTACGTTGGTTTTCTGTGAGACAGTGGT
This sequence comes from Laothoe populi, assembly GCA_905220505.1. NCBI lineage: Eukaryota > Metazoa > Arthropoda > Insecta > Lepidoptera > Sphingidae > Laothoe > Laothoe populi. The sequence goes on along the minus strand of HG992149.1, from coordinate 12,017,662 downwards.
ACCACCCCGGTCGAGCGGGCCCATTCATGCTGTAGACAAATATGTCTAAAGCGTGGCTCTACCACTTCAGTGATGTTATCGAACACTAAAAGATTTTTTTCAATTAGAACCAGTAGATCCGGAGATTAGCGCGTTCAAATCAACAAACAAACTCTTCAGCTTTATAATATAAGTTAAGAAGTATAGATATCAACATATGTATTTATTTACAATTAATTCATGAGAATTCATGTTTCAAATTAGGAAGTTTGTAGGAAGTCTTGTTTTAGTACATTTTTAACATTTGCTAATTTTGGTTTCGACTGACCACCCCACTAACATCGTGTCCTCGAAATGATCTCTAGCTATAACATCCGACGGACCCCACGGTCCTCGCGTTGGGATGGGATGGCATTGGCAAACTAGTTGTTACTTGTTTCGATGGTCAGTGGTGTACCTTGGAGTTCTGGCCGTATTGATCTCTCACTTACCATTAAGTGCTTGTTCCTTAACTTAATTGTCCTGGTATCCGTCGCCAATTGTTCAAGAAAATTACCTCACATTATTGCGCTATGCCTACATTTTACATTTATGGCCAATTAAAACAGGAGACATTAGGTTGAGGGAAAAAATTTAAACAAGAGGGAGGCGCAATGCGGCGGTCTGCTAGGATCCGTTTTGGGTGGTGTCTCTAGACATCGCCAACGCGTTCAACACCCTTTTTTTTGTTGTCGCGGGGAAAGCGTTTTATTACTGCCGCCCGCTCCGGAGGGAAGCGGATTAAGAATAAAACGGGTATGCTGGACTAGCCGGTCTTACGACCCAGTATCCCCCTCGCACGGATGATGGCTATCCGTGCTGCCACTGGGCCGACTCCCTAACCCCTATGTACACCCCACTCGACACTACCAGCTAAAACCCCGCGGTGGCCTTCTTCGAACGAACCGAAACACCCATAGTCCGTTAATACCTGTGTCAGTCGGAACGTAGGCGCCCCGCGGACGCGTTCAACAACCTGCCCTGGGCCTGCATACTGGAAGCACTGCGGTACCATGTGGTGCTCCACAGGGCTCAGTCCTAGACCCTCTCCTGTGGAACATGTGGTACCAACCCCCGAGGTGTCGCTGTCGTCTGTTACGCTGACGAAACACTGGGGACAGTGACAGACAGGTCTTTCCAGGAGGCCACCCTGCTCGCTTCGTTCGCAATCGAACAGGTTGTGGGCAGGATTCAGTGACTGGACCTTAAGGTGGCCGCATAACAATACCGAGATCCGTTATTTTCACGGGCGTCGGATTCGGCCACCTTTTAGGCCCCACATCAATGTGGAAGGGGAGCGGATTCCCGGCTGTAAAATGAAGTACTTGGGATTGATTCTAAACAGCCGATGGGATTTCCGTGACCATTTCGAGGAGTTGTCGCCAAAATTGGTGAGGGCGGGGAGCGCGCTCGGATGCCTGCTGCCAAAGCTGGAGGGACCTAATAACCCTTGCCGAAGCTTATACGCCAGAGTCGTGCGGTCGATGACCCTGTACGGATGACCCGTCTGGGCCAAGTTCCTGAACACCCGCTGCGATGCCCTGCTGCGCAAACCGCAGCGTCTGTTGGTGCCAGGAATAGTAAGGGGCTCCCGTACAGTCTCCCATGAAGCGACCTGCGTATTGGCCGACACACTCCCTTGGGAGTTGGTCCCCAGACTCCACTCGTTAGCGTTCTTCTAGCGGGAGGAGGCGTCCAGTCGCCGTCAGGAGAGACTGCCGGAGGGAAGTGCGGTCCGATTTCGCAGAACCACCGTGGAGGAGTGGCATGGCATGGCAGTGTTTATGGGTCAGAGAATGACATAGGCTGTATGTACGGTTCCCTCGGGATGGTATTTTGTTTTTCACAGAGAAAGGGATCTACACAAAAGATTTTTTTGCATACTGGTAGTTTAGGTGTCAGAAATTGGTAACAGTGGTAGTTTAGGAATTGGAAATGACATAGGATATTTTTATCTCGCAAAAATACATGGTTTCTATTGGATAGCAAAATATGGATTTTTGTCTTTTCTTTCAAAGAACTATCACGCGGTCGGAGCAGCGAGCAACAGCTAGTATATACATAAGATCACGCCTGTATCACTAAATGAGTAGGCAGTGCTGCATATCATATATCCGTGATGCACCGAACTTATTTCCGTGATGTGATGTAGCGAGCCTATGGTCATAGCGGGCATGAATTCCAATCTTAGGAATGGATAACAATAAATACAAATTGTAATTTCTCTACCTGACATTTTATCCCAGAATCTCATTCGTTTCTAAGAGATAGACATATTTTAATTTTTTTCTAATATTTATAATCATATTGACACTAGACCACTATTAAAATATCAGAACCACTTTTTGCTATAGTTATCATTATTGCAAATTTTGCAACAATAATCACGAGAATAACAATGGAATATTTACTCCACACATCGAATAATAAAAATAAACTATATCGTATAATAATAATAACAACTGTATACAGTTCGTTAAATACCTACGTATATTATTCGTCTTTGAATACTTCCATTATCTATCACCAAAGGTACACATCAGATCGCTACCAAATTTAAAGGGGATCGGATAAAACCCTTCAAAACAACTAAATATTGAAAAGCACTTCAGTAACTTATCATCACGGTTCATAACAATAGACTTCAAATTACCTTCAAAATATTTGAACATACCTTTACTTATAAAACATAGGTATTATGTAGCATATACTTTGTTTATAGGAAGAATATCGTCGTCTATTCAACATGGATCAGAATGAAATTCCCGATGAAAAAGTTTACGCCCACCACAATTTTGAAACTATTCGGAAATTAATGAGAGAGTGTTACACTCCGGACAGTAACAACCACAGCAAGGTTCTGGACGGTGCGTTTTCTAGTAAGTATATTTAATTTTATATAAAAATATAATTTCAATATTATGTCAATTTATAATACTAACACTAGCTAGCGCTATATTAACCATTGTCCCACTTCTGGGCAGGGGCCTCCTCAACGAGAGGGGTTAGGCCACCACCACGCGGGCCTAATGCGGGTTGGTAGACTTCACACACCTTTGAAATTCATCATTACAGCAAGCGATAATTTACAATGAATATATACGTAACTTTAGAAAGGTCAGAAGTGTATGAAATTTGGGCTGGTTTGGAACATACGACTTTCGTCTTGACAGTACGTACCACAACCAACTATGCTATCGCTACTATAATGTGCTGTATGTCAAGTTATTATTATTAAAAACATTTCATCTCACCAGTATTTGCGTAAAACGATCCAAACAAATAGAATCCAGAAAATTATAAAAATAGAAATTAGAATCCCAATAGATTTTATTATTAAAACAAACTAAAATCTCTTAATAATATAAATTATGCTAAAATCTTTAATATATGAACCTAGCACGTACCTTGTTTTTCCCAGTAGACATTAAAGAGTGTAGGAATAACATAACCACTGACATTAATATCCGTAATTATAGTTCAGATTTTTCACGAAAGTAAAGTCGAAATATTGAAGGTTGTTGTAAGTTCATAGCATCAATATAGTCCCTGCTACCGACTCTCTTCTTCACTTTCCATATACGGCATATACATATTGCATATACCTCGTAGGAATATATAACATTTATTAAATTAAAAAGAACGGTTTATTTCACAGATATTGCAAAATTTTGCCCGAAGACATTTGATGGTCTGTCTTGTTGGGATGAAACCCCCGCAGGAACCACGGCGACTCAAAACTGCCCAGATTTCTTCTTTGGGTTCGATCCACGCCGATCCTCCTACAAAAGGTACATAATTTTTATAAAAATTTGTGTATCATCTATAACACTGAAATAATATTATTATCAAACAATTATATTGCCAATAAGTAGAAAATGTTACATGTACTTTATTATTCATAGTTAATGGCTCTTTGGTTCCTGAGATATAGCTAGCGCTAGTTCAGGAGCTAGGGAATGAACCATATATAAAACTTATAATTTATGCAAATACACAATTTTATTATTATTATTTAATGTTGCCTTTCTTGGCAACAGGGTAATGTCCGGAATAAAGCAGAAATACATCATTATAAAGTGCATCTTGTGAGAGGATGTCCGCAATTTACTAGCTCCTATGAATCTAAAAGCTTAATTTTTTACTTTTTTTTTAATTTATTTACTGTATAGAAGAGAAGGCAAAGGTTCTCCACCATGCAGCCATGTCTGTCCTTATTTTTTCCAAATCTGGGCTACAATTAAAGTCTTCTTCTTCTCTGGTTTTAACTTAAACAAAAGGCCGAAGCCGCATCGGCCGCCTGCAGTCTTCATCCATTCAAAAGGGGGAAGCCATGTCCGATATTTTTTTCATTCTAAAGGCCGGAGCCATGTATGAAATAAACACAATTCAAGAGGTCGAAGCCATGTCTCTAATAGTCACAATATAAAGGCCAAAGCCATGTCTGTAATATTCACAATTTAAAGGCCTAAGCCATGTCTGAAATATTGTTTTCACTTGTTAATCACAATACAACATCACATCACATCACATTCCCGCCATTTTTACACAAAATTTTCTTAATTATTATTACTACAGTGAGCCGGACCTTACAGGTTTTAATCTAGCACAAAATCAACCTTAAATAAAAAAATGTGGTCCATTTATTGATAAATTACAATAAATACACTATGAAAACAGAGATTACATAAATATAGGTACTTTACATTTAAATACAACATGAACAGCTTACGTGGAGTAGGCGCATAATAATATAATTACGTATTAAAACCAACGAATCACATAATAATGCCAATGTACTTTCATCAAATGAAGAGGTTTAAGAAAAAAACATAATAATCGATTTCAAGCCAGTGGTGTTTGTTTGAGAAATAAATTTATTAGCCACTCCACGGTTCGAGTGTACAACGTATTTGTTTACACAGGCCTGGCTTCAATCTCGCGAGAAACCATTACTGCTACAGTTACTGCCAGCACGCTATATGTTTGTTATTTAAAAATATCTTTTGTTCAAAGAGACAGTGCCACGTTTCAAAATCGTTCACGGTTACGGAGAGCTAATTGCCTAGCAAATACCAAAACTATTTATATCCAACTAAAAAACATTTTAAAACCTATAAAAATAAAACATGTATGTCTTACTAAATTCACGGAACTATGGAGTCCCGGGCCTGTGTGGGGCGCTTACGCCAACACTTAAGAGGCCCGTTAGACAATTTAAAAATATTGTGATGTGACACCAACCGACAGTTATTCCAGTATACACTATACAATTGCACCCAGGGCAGTTGGTGTAGGACTATTGTATCCATCCAGGATAAAAAGTTATGCTGATTGATTGAGGTAAGGTGTTGGTGCATTGGTTAATTGGGTTTATGGAAGAACTATGGCACCTCCCTGACCAATGTTAATAACACGGATGAAATAGGCAGGTGGTGGCTAACTCAGGTAAATGGGTTCCCCAAAATAATTGTTACATACAGCCTGTATTCTCCAATGATATACATACGAATACATCAAAATATTTTATTGAATATAGGACCAATATATTGATACATGATTGAATTGAACCTAACAGGTGAGCAGTGTCGTCTCAACCCTTACAGCAGTATCCTTTTAAAAATATCCATAAACACAGAAATATTATACTGAGAAATACCCTCACAAAATAAACCACTCTGTAGAAAGAGACTAAGCAACTGTGCGGCCAATTCTCGCCTCTTTTCTGTAAGTCTGTAGTAACTTTGTTAGAAAATAACAACCTGCACGATCGCCTTATCCCTATCCTATATACTGTTGATACTTTTTGGGCAGTTTTTTTTTCATATGAATATACCTTATTACTCAAAAAAAATTATGAGAAATAGCTGCTTCACAACTGGATAGAAAGTGCTCAGTCCATTAGTCTATTTATGATTATTGCAACTCGTAGCGCATTCAACAATTGTCAACTTGGTACTTTACCTTTTTTATAACAGTGAATAAGTAATCTTCGGAATTCATAGGTTCTTTCCCAGCAATCCAATCAGCAGCAATAAAATAATATCTATGCTATTAGGCACCTACCTCATCATCTCATCTCAGCATACTACCGTCCTTTGTTAGACGCAAGCCAACTGACCACTGAACTCCCAAATGACTGCCAACTACCCCGATCTGAGGTAGCCCGTATTCATCCACTAACCTTTTCCTTTTTTCCTTTACTACGTTTGCCTAAACGAAGTCTCCACTCAAGCGCATGTCTGAATGTTTGCGTCTGTAGACGTGACCAGCCCAGTTACACTGCAGGGTGCTGATTCTGCGAGAAATGTCGATAACTTTGGTCCTCTGGCAGATGAATTAATATCGATCTGTATCCATCAGAGAAATTCCTATTTCTCGCTCCATAGCACGCTGAGTGACTTTAAGAAATCAGTCCACTGATGAGGGTCCACGCTTTAGCCCCGTAGGTCATTATGGATAGGGCATTTTCTTAAAGTACTTCCCGCCACTTTCCTAAATAACATGTTTGATGTTACATTACTTACATACTTGTAATTACATATCCTAAGTAGGGTTGATATAAAAAAGGCCTACAAATATTATATGGTTCGTATATTTATTAAAGCAGATTATCCATAGTTCCATCAAGTTACATGAGTCGGATCAGTGACGCCGTGTTTATACGTTTATATTGTGCACTACATCATTTAAGTAGTTGTCAGACTATTCGACAATAGCTTCACTAACACACTATAGTATGACGTTGGCTTACAACTAACACATTATGCGACCATCCAGAATCTGTATTTATAAGTTCGTTTTATTTATTAAAATGAATAATTGAATATAGATGCATGGAAAATGGAACTTGGCAGACTCACCCGCAGGGAAATACTCCTTGGACCAACTATACTACATGCGTGAATGTAGAAGATCTGGACGTAAGTTTAGTATACTGTTATGTATATTCTGTTCTATATTTACTAGAGATAAAACGGATATCCGGTATCCGGCCTAAATTGACTATCCGGCCGGATACCGGATAATAAGGGAGTATCTACCGGATATAAAAAACATACGAAATATAAAGTTTAGTTATAGATATAATATAATCAACCTAAGAAATATCTAACCACATTTTCTTTTTACAACAAAATTAAATTAGTGATCGTCCTTCACTGAGGGCAATTTACGGCGAATGGATACCAATTTCTAAAGAAATCTTGTTTGCAATAAATTCAACGAGTCAATGAAACACTTGCTTATGAGCAACAGGACCAGAATTTATCACAGTCCTCTCGATCCTTCGTGCTTCACCTTCGCGAGCTCGCTCGTTACGAAGCGCCAATCGGAAATATTCAGTAGGATATCCGGCTATCCGGCCATAAGATCGGCCAGATGTCCGGTATCCGGCCAAACAGCCATCTATTTCATCTCTAGTCTTTACCCTATGAACACATGAGACGACTTGATACCCAGGTCTTTCCCCTCTCGATGCACTCCCAATATCGGTGAATCGTGCGACCCGGAGATGGACGGCAGCACGGGTGGTAAGGCCTCGTTTACTGTCGTTGACGCGGAGGGCGTCCTTCGATGGGCGGGGCTCATAATGCAAATGGAGATGAGCCACTACGCGACATCGTCCAGGGGCGGCTCCAGCGGCAATTCTTGTATACCTTACGATACCCCGGGATCGCTCCGTAAGCGCCGAAGAAGGCCACAGCGGGGTTTTAGCTGTTAGTGTCGTGTGGGGTGTACATAGGGTGTAGGGACTCAACCCAGCGGCCGCCCGGTAAGCCATCATTCGGGCGAGACTCTAAATAATTGATTTCAATTGTATGTAATTAATTGATGTAAATGTAACCAATAATGTTTTGCTTTTTAGTTGTGTCTGGGTTTTTTTGAAGACGGTTTATTTTTATTTAAAAAGTAATAATTGCTAAAGTTTGTTGACGTATTATTTTTTGTTCTTGTTACAGTTCAGGGAAACAATCAAAATAATTTATGTGGCAGGTTATATATTGTCTCTAATATCATTACTTTTATCTCTGGCAATATTCTTCTACTTCCGGTAAGTTCCCATATTTTATTAATTAATAGATGAAATAAGTACATATTATACTAATTGTATTTATATTGACTCCATATTATCACAATATATACATAATTCGTATTCATTTACATCTTGATACCGAATTCTTTAATCTTCAGATAATATACTATTTTCAACGCCTAAGTATTCACTACAAAATATTATTATTGTTCACTCTGATTAATTATCACCGCAACTCGTATGTTTTTTATTCTATCAGTAATTGATTAATAAAACAATAGTTCGATTGTATTTGTATTGTTAATTCGGTGCTTTTGCTAGCACCGAATTAAAATTATTGAGATTTATAGCACAAAGGCGTTTTTACTTTTTGCGTATGTTTTAATTTGCTAAACAGATTTTTTATTTAATGTTTGTAATTACTTCACTCTTTCCTAGATGTATTTTTTTCCTTTTTGTTTTATGTACTACTATTTCCAAGTCATAACAAATACATTTTAAAAAATCTTTGCTAATATTTTTATTTGCTTATTTCTATATCCTTTAGCTAATGTTTTGTTTTTTTTTTAATTCAGTAAATTTCCGATTTATATTCTTACATTTTTAAAATGCTATCATAGAGATAAATGTTGTATTAACTAATTTATTATATAAGGTACATACAATAATGTAAGTCATAAGTCATACAATTAAAAAAAATCATGTAGACTGACTTTCGGTTTTCGGTTTCGGTCGAACTTATAGAGTTTTTTTTATTAGGTCGTTGAGATGCACGAGAACCCGCATTCACATGCATCTATTCATCGCTTTTGCTATAAGCAATATACTTTGGATCTTCTGGTACTATCGTGTTGTGGAGCAAGTGATCGTCGTGGAGAACAATGTGGTATGTAGAAATGCCGTTCGATAAATCAGTGACTTTACAAATATTTTAAAGTAAAGGTCTGATATTATAGTTTCTAATATAAATAATATAATAATACTAGCCCTGAATGAAACATTGTCCCACTGCTGGGCACGGGCCTCCTCTACTAATGAGAGGGGTTAGGCCGTAGTCCACCACGCTGGCCTGATGCAGTTTGGTAGACTTCACATACCTTCGAAATTCGTATAAGAATTCTCAGATATGCAGGTTTCCTCACGATGTCTTCCTTCATCGTTAAAGCAAGCGATAATTAAAATTTAATACACACATAACTTTAGAAAAGTCAGAGGTGTATGCCACTTCGGTTTCGAACATACGACTTTCGTCTTAGCAGTCCGTACCGCAACTAACTAGGCTATCGCTGCTATTTAGTTTCTAATATCTATGTTTATATTCTAGAAGGGTACAATTTTTGTTTCCATCATTATTACCAATTTGGTTTTGGTTTCTACTTTAACTCTCCTGGATGATTATATTGAAGTACTAGATATGTGAAAAAATATTAGTATTATAGTGTTCATATTTTTCTTCCCTAAACGTCAATCGATCTTGTATGCTCTGTGCAAAAGTTTGGCGGTTGGTCAAAAAGACCTTCCCCTTCAAAGTCTATAACGCATAGTACAAACATTTTTTTTATTTAGCTTGCCGTGGTTGGTTTTTGTTTGTTTGGGTAAAATTTACTAATCGAAATTTTACCCCCTTCCTGTTGACAGATTGATCTGATATTTGGTACACACCTTCAGTTTTTATGAGAATATAATTTAATATGTTCAGTATTTATTGTACATATTTTTTCACAACTCCCTCAATATGGGTATTGAATGAAAGAGCTTGAATCATAGAATACTGTACACTACAACAAAGGACAATGGGCGAAGTGTCCCTACCCACCAACAGGTTTGAAATGGGTCTCAATCGATTCATATAAGCTACGTGATAATTTTTTGGTATGGGGTCAACCACGAAATGTATAGGGTTATTTTTTTATTGTCATTTTTGTGTTATATTAATATTATTATTTATTGAATTCTTCGGTGGCGCAGTTGTAATTGCTTACGTGTTGCAACTGCTGTGCCGAAGTCTCGGGTTCGATCCCCAGGTCGGGTTAAGTGGTATTAGGTTTTTCTATCACGAAATGCTCAGTATTAGCCCGGAGTCTGGAACTGCGTTCGGTTTGGCGATAGGGTCGCCCCGTATCACATCATGGGACGGTAATAAAGTCAGCGAAATATGAGTGCACTATTGGTGAGGGTGAGTGTATATGTATGTATAAAACATATTACATTTGGTGGTTTAACTATACTTGACTATGCGGTAACATATTTTGTAAAAAAAATTGGTGCAATGTAGCTACACAGTTACAAACTACAGAACTGAAAGATATCTTTCCGAAAAACAAAGTAATAAAATGATGTAAACTAGACATATCTAGGCACGTGTGTCATGTGCTCTCGGTCTGTCTTACGACAGAGTGACCACCTCCTCACAGCCTGGATGATAGGGTGTATAAGACCCTCAAACCGTTCAGTTTGATGCGATGTATATTATGCATTCGATACATGTCCAAATTATGATACATCATTCTTGCAAGCGAGACATCTTTTTTGCATATTTGCATATTTCGCACATACAATTATCTTGGCATTGAAATCAATATTTTTTGTACCCCAATCTAGTATAAGTTTCAAAGCTTGAAGAAATTCATTGAATAAACTAACTGGCAACGCGTTTTGGTGTCCTCTCTAGGCAGAGAGGACAAATAGCTACCAGCTTTGAGAATAACAAGACCGCTCAAATCTCATACCTTATACACCCTTAAACGGACATTCAACATGGTATACCCACAATCAGGCAGTGTGAGTGTACTACATTAGAGTCTTCAAACAGTAGTTGGTTGCAACGAGAGTAGCTCTCTCCTGAAGTCTAGACCTCAGTAATTCATTTCGATGTCTTGACGAGGACAACGGCGGACAGCAGATTTAAAAAAACAGTTTTAGCTAGACTCTAATACGTATAACGGATGGTCCTCTAAAACACGACTAATCCTGATGACATGCAAATCATTTATTTTACAGTAAGCCTTCTTGCAGGTATGCTTGTAAGCCTGCAGCAGTCACTTTGAGTAAACTTATCTAAATAATACATTGAAATAAGTTTAACCTACTGCTATTAATTAGTCAATTTGCAGTAAGTCTGTTTCATAGATAGATTAAAGTGATACTGTCATTGATCAGTCTAGGCGAAGCAAACTAATGCATTGAGCGGAATATGCGCTATAGCCGTCCGAACTGACGCTTAGACCCAACATATGGTCTAGAACCAGTATGCATAGAAATATTTTTAAATTCAAAGTAGAATTTAATAATGTTACAGATGCTTGCCATAAATGATGGAAACGAGCTGATGGTTTTCTTCAAAGTCAAGGATATGCCAACACAACACATTTTACACTACAATAATTGATAAACATTTACACAAAATAAACCATGAAATTTCGTATAATATACCAAAGATAAACATAAACATCGTGGCCCTATAACGCAATGTTGACGTTAGTCTGAGGGCCATGTTGCCCCATGTATGTAGATTTCTTTATGGTAATTGCCTAGGTTTCTAAGCCTCTATGTTCAAAAGGGACGTTTCTAACTAATATAGTTGACGAGGTCCAGTAATTTTTTCCCATTGCTATAATCGCCTCGCTGACAGATTTTAACTTTTGTTGTAGTACAAAGTACCTATTTTCTGACATCCAGCTAATTTTCTGACACCCTCATCAAGTCAGCATCATATTTCATACGATAAAAATGCCGAAGGTTCTATGCTCAAATATCCAAACAGGACGTCCTTAACTATTGTAGTTTCCAAGATCTAGTTACATAGTAATCAGATCCTGGAAGAATTACGTATGAAAAGTAACCAAAACGTTACTCGATTATATTTTGTAATAGCGCGCGAAAATCTAATAAAAGCAAGTAAAAAATACAAAAAGTAACAGTATTTCGTAGAAATATTTTAGATTTTTTTTTCTATGGCTTCCCCATGGATATATATAATTTTAACGATGTAGTAAGAGTTTTTATATGTCACTTAACAATGACGTATATGTATGGTGTCTGTTGGTGGGTGGGGACGGAGCTCATACAAATTCGCCCATTGTCCATCTAAGATGGCCGACTAAGTAATGAAATAAAAATGTGAAAATAAAATAAGTAAATAAAGATTTTTGAGTTAAAGGTTTTATTGAAATATTATAAAAAGGATAAAAAAAGGTAATAATGATGTGAATATGTACTAAACGTAGTACTAAATGTTTTTTTTATGTATTATAGATTCGGATGAAGAGTTAGAGTTAGATGTTAGTGGTTACGAATGTATCTCGAATCGTTAATCGGTGCAATCTGTCCCTTACTGAGATGTCACACAGCTTTTTCTGAAACTGAGATTGTCGGTTGTCACTAATTAGCTTAGTCTAAGCTAATTAGCAACGTGCTCGGATCTTTGTGTTTTTCCTTTGAGTATTTAAGACACTCTAAGTGTTTTTCACTTCGTTTGCCACCTCAACTGTAAACATTGTTTCTACGTTCCACATTTTATTGGTTTTGTAATAAATATAGTGCCAGCATAGTGGAAGGACGTTGACTCATCTCATTAGAAGAAGGGTCCGTTGCCTAGCTATGGAACAGAGTATTATTGTAGGGGAGTGCACACTATTATATTAAGTTGGCTGTTAATTATGGCAATTATTATGCATCTATTATTCCTCAATGGGTATGAAAAATTATAACTGCATCTTGTAAATTTCCTAAAATATTCATTATATGTCATTATATTCATTGAAAACTTGTCATCATATGTGTCATAAATTTAATAAAATTAAACACAGAATCAAAGACAAAAGTAAAAAATAGGCAGCCATGGGGACAGCCGACAGAAGTAAAAACTTAAAACTTTGGAATTACTGTGTTTTTTTTGTGAAATAGCGTCCATTAAGTAGATAACATAACATTCCGATTTCGCAAATTTTACAAATGAAGGTTGCCAAGATATTTGAAGTGACCTATTTTTTGCCAGTTTCTGCTATGAAAAATATATTTTATGATACCTTACCATTGCAACCCTGCGGGATAGGGAACCTGCATCACTCTATAATTTAAAATAATAACTTCGGTACTTATTTCTGAAAAATATTGCGTATATTTGTAAAAAAAACATCTAATTTCATTTCAAACAGATAGCTTTCATATTTTAATATTGCTATTTGTTGGATTTTATTTTCCATTCTTATTAATTAAACTCCTATTGTCTTTACTAGATATGGTGCCAGATACTGCACATCGTAACCCAATATTTTACGGTGTCGAGCTACATGTGGATGTTCTGCGAAGGTCTCCACCTGTATATGTCTCTGGTCATTGTAAGAGCACACTATATTTTTGAACCACTTATCTTACCATAGATAGAAACATATACTCTCACGCATGTAATCTTCGATGGGGTAGGCAGATGTGTATCCAGTACAACCACTTATCGCCGAATTACGGTCCCATAATGTGACGGGGGCGAGCCTATCGCCATTCCAGACACAATTCCAGACTCCGGACTCTCATTTAATTTAAGGGTTCATTAGAAATGTTTCGATAATCTGTTATGGGCTTGATGTTTTATCTAGAGTTCAGCTTGGCGCTGGTATTTCACACATCACATCTTTGACATCGTATTCAGAGAGTGTAAACATGTTTTACTAAGGCTAAGGGAGGACAGTAGCTTATAATAGAAAAAAGGAATTTAACATTCAACAAACAAACCAGTTAAATTCCAAATCAGATGTATGCAATATTCACGTACAGACTCTCATTGGACAATGCAAATAATGTAAATATATTTGACTCTTGCATTTTGGTTAACAAAACACATCTTATCTTATGGCTGTAAATTTTATTTACATTTATTTATTATCATCAGAGTAAAGATGCCCCATAAAAGTCCATGCCAATACACTGCTTAGCATAATCTTGAATGGGCATGATACAGGTAAGTATTGAAAATTAACAAAATACCATAGCGCAACACTCAGTCCTGACGAGAAGGTAATGTATTATAAGTTGTTTGTAGAAATAATTACCAGAGAGCTAGAAATAGTTCGTTTACATGACGAAGCATATGGTAAATGGTAATGTCTAATGATTGAATGTCCGGTTACAAATATTCACTTAGTGACTTTTACAGGTTTTTGTGAGGGAGGATATTGCGATGATATGGTTTAAATTTATCGGCTGGGGCGTATCGTTCATCATTGTGATGATTTACGCGATCGTACGCTACAACACTCCTGGTGCCACCGAGAGGTAAATATAACCGTCCCTTGATTTTCTATTTGACGACGTGTTTGTTTGTAAAAAACGATTAGAGATATGTTTTATTTGCAGATGCTGGATGGACAATAGTGACACCTTTTTGATTATAACAATACCGATCATAGGCGGTCTTGCTGCTTCATTAGGTAAAAAACATACTTTTTCTTACAGTATTACTTTATCGACTTCTATAAATAGTCTTTTTTCATAGAGTATTTTTTGTTTATAATAAGTCACTTAATCACATGACCAAATTGTTGTAAACTGGTCTTTATTCACAGTTCGATTCCTATCGAACGCAATAAGAAAGAGAAATTGTAGAAGCCCCCGAAACTACGAATTATGTTGTTACCCCGGTGACGAGTGGCGATCGCACGTGTTGCGATAATTGCCTGACATATAATACTTTCCTTTACTGCTTAGTAATTCTTTGTCACTATATTCCAAACGGTAATTAAATACACTGTAATTAAACAAACTGTCATTTAATTAGTAGGCACTGGCCTACGTCTAATCAGCACAACACGTAGAACAGTTTGCCAGCTACCGTGTTCCCTCCCTCCTATGATTCTGGGTCCTTTAGGCGTAACGTGAAGAAGCTAAACAGCAGGCTGGCATGATTGTGTTGAGTATCGGGGAATAGACTGTCTCTCGCTACTTGATAGTCTATCTGGACGGCACTGCGCTTACCATCAGGTGCAGTTGTTGTTGTTGTTGTGTGCACTTTACCGCGCCAGAATAAAAAAAAAAAGAACATTTTGTCAGATTTGGTAAACTATAGGAGGTCAACAACCATGTTTCATAGTAATGTAAGTTTTATATTTTAGGGTTCCTGATTAACGTAATTAGAATTCTTATGACTAAACTGCGACCAAATTCCAACCAAGACCGGACTATTACCTATTATAAAGCTGCGCGCGCTGCATTGATACTGGTAAGCATTATTACGTCACTAATAGTGAAAAGTTTATATGAGATCTTTTTTCAACGCCTTGATTGTATACACACAAAAAGAATATAAATAAATAATGGTTATTGTTTCTAAAATGTATAACCTATGATGTTTTTAATAATTTATAGATCTATTAACGTATTTTGATCAAAAATAATTCAGCACTACTCACAACGCAAAAATATGTTGGTATATACTACGTGTAACGGGAATAACGCACATCCTCAGACACCCCAATTTAAAAATATTATTACGTTCATAATTCATGGATTGAAATTAGACTGCGATAAATATAAATATTGTTTTTTATGAAATTTGTTGTACTAATTTTCGACATAAAGTTCGTAATTTTAATTATTTGTTTTTTTTAAGTGTTCGTTTATTATTGCATTTAGATAAGACTTTATCGCATCGAGTTATGTTTCAGTTTCGTTTGTCTTGAACGTTAAATTAAAGGGTGACTATTATTTACCTAAGTGTTAATTATTTTTGGTAATCCAAAACGTCTATTAAAAAATTGTTGATATCGATTCAGTCGCTTATTCTGAACCAACTATTTTCAGAGTGTGCGTTAATCATGTTACATGTTGTATAAAGTAAATGTGAACTCTGAGATAGGAGCCTCTTTACATAATACAGATTGTAATGGAGCTATTTTTTAACAAATTTAACTCTCCTTTAATTTCAGTTCGTTGTGAACAAATATTTCGTTGCTTGAGCCATATAAAAAAGTTTCTAAAACATTGCAATATTAAAACTACACCGACTTCAATAAAAACAAATCATGTGTCCCTATGAAATTGATTTTTCTGGGATTCCATCATCAGATTCTGACATGGTGCCAATGGGAAGTATACCGTTTTAAACACAAAAATATTTCTCGAACCGGTCCAGGCGTCTTCGAGTAATCGGGGAACATACATAAAAAAAGATACCGACGAATTGAGGACCTCCTCCTTTTTTAGTGAGTTAATAAAACTACTTTTATTTTGCAGATACCTTTGTTCGGACTACATTTTATAATGATCCCGATGCATCCTGCTCCTGGTGCCCCCGGCGAACAAGTATATGAAACTATATCTACTATCCTCACCAGCACGCAGGTGATGCTCTGCTAATATTATTAGGTAATGAGTGTTTTCAATGGTATAATGCAACTGCGATTTTATACTGGATTTTAGTTAAATACGATAACTTTGAAAGTGACGTAAGTACATATCAAAAGCAACTACAAATGTAAACTTTGAGGTGCAAACCAACAACAATACATCACATTTGCATGCAATTAATATGTTGAAATAAATTTTAATCAACATTTCCACATGCGAACGCTTATCATGTCGTGCCTATCACAGATAATAAATACATAGCTGATTAATTGTAGAATTTTTACACTAGTCCCAAAACTTTGGCCCGCGAATACTTGTTGCTGCACGAAAAATAAATCTTATTACAGGAATAAAAAATGGTCATTATGTTGTGTTGGCGTTATTATAAATAATACATTAAACTTTGTACACAAAAATGAAATACTTTACAATTAGACAAAATCATTAAGAGAACTATGAAATTTATAATTTACTAGCGGGCCCGGCAGACGTCGACTTCCCCGGGTAAGCAGCGCCACACCGATTGCAGCGCCATCTGCCGGGCTGATTTGTAAATCTAAACCATCCAGGGCGCCACCCAAACGCATACAAAAAAATCATTCAAATCGGTCCAGCCGTTTAGGAAGAGTTCAGTGACATATACACGTCAGTAGAATTGTTTATATAAAGATTTATTTTCTCGTTGCGTACGAGTTACACGGTACGGTTTGTCAACATCGCTAAATAGATTAAATGTTGATACAATTTAAGAGTTGAAAATACATAAAAATATAATCCTTTTCGTATTCTGTAAATAGGTAATGCTTTGTGAAATATTTAGTTGTGTGTCCATTAATCTTTACGATTTTGTTACGATGCATGTGTATTGTGTTCCCATAGTGATGTCTTTAGGAATATAAATTAATAACATACGAAGAACGTGATTGTAAATCCGTTTGCATACATATACAATCACGCCTGTAATCCCCGAAGGTGTAAGCAGTACACCCACTTTTCGCCGAATTTCGGTCTCATAATGTGATTGGGGGCGAGCCTATCGCCATACCGGGCACGGATCCAGACTCCTGGCTAATACTAAGGAATTTTTAGATAGAAAAACCAAATATCACGTTACCCGACCCGGGGATCAAACCCGAGACCTCAGCACAGCAGTCGTAACGCATGCGCAATTACAACTGCGCCACCGAGGCAGTCCGTTTGCTAATAAATAAATCCGTTTCAAGTCCTAGTTTGTACAATTACATTATGGCCAGTATTCAATATATTGGGCGAGGCATCTTATTAGTTGACATGAGAGTGGAAGGACAGTCTTGTCTCGCTATGCGCCAGTGTCACCAGAGGAAAATAGCAAACTACCGTGTCAGCAGACTAAAATTGCCGTGTTTGAAGTATACCTTAGATTTATTTTTGAATTACAGTGTATAATACCGTGTCAACGTTTAACGTAAAACAACGTTATCTGAATATATAAAAGAAGAAACTGACTGACTGACTGACTGATCAATCAACGCACAGCCTAAACGGCTGGGGTTAGAGACTTGAAATTTTGACAGTAGGTACCTTTTATCACGTAGGCATCCACTAAGGAAGGGTTTTTGGAAATACCACCCCTAAGGGGATAAAATAGGGGATGAAAGTTTGTATGAAAATCCGTCATTTTTTAAGTTAAATTCATTAAAATTACTATTTGGCATTTTAGTTAAAAATAAAAAATATATGTTTCAGGATTTTTGGAAATTCCGCCCCTAAGGGGGTAAAATAGGGAA
Source organism: Laothoe populi (assembly GCA_905220505.1). Taxonomy (NCBI): domain Eukaryota; kingdom Metazoa; phylum Arthropoda; class Insecta; order Lepidoptera; family Sphingidae; genus Laothoe; species Laothoe populi. The sequence continues at coordinate 11,999,503 of HG992149.1, read as the reverse complement.
TGAAAGTTTGTATGAAAATCCGTCATTTTTAAGTTAAACGCATGAATATTGGTATTTTGTATTGTATACTTTTTCTCCCAAACATGACCTTCACGCGGGCGGAGCCGCGAGCAACAACTAGTTATTTATATTCTTTTTACTAGAAATAAATTATTCGTCCAAAAGTTCCACTTCTTGTTCATAAATAGACGGAGTCATCTTTTTAAACATATCATCATCTTTGTATACCTCTTTCTAATGCCTACCACAAGCTGCCGACAGGTCAATCTGAATTCGTTTTACGATTTTTTATTTTTGGATTCGAATTCGATTATAATTTACACGGTAAATAATATTAATAAATACCGTAGAAAATGACACGGTAATAGATCATTACCGTAGACCATGTTATGGTTAAAATTCCGTGCATTTACAGTAATAACCGTGTATCTGGTAACACTGCTATGCGCAGTCTTATATACTAGTATTTATAGGAATTTTCAGCTAGAGGTCTTCACTCTTATACAATATGTAAAGCTAGTATAACGATTATACTGCTCAAGCTGCCTGTGTATGGGTCTTAATGGACTTAAGTCGGGCTTAAGTCAATCAAGACTTATGTTATGTTTCTTAAACTAATTACTAATGAATATATTAACTTGTATAACTTTTTTTAAATTAATTACTAATTAATATATTGTTTTCGTTTAGGGACTTAGTGTATCCGTGCTATTTTGCTTCACCAACCACGAAGTAAAAGCCGCCATCCGCACCGTATATGCTCGCTACTTCAGAGGCAACGAGGTGATCGCCTTGGCTGGTATGTACATATTAATCTCTATCCATATTTACTTCAATAATGCCACTCTTTAACACCTCATGAGTGAAGTAATCATGTACTTACACTGAGCCAGTACAATGAGCTGGTGGTTGCAAACCCCAGTTAGCCCATAACTTTGTTTTTGAGTTATGATTCCAAAAATCACGCATGATTTTCCGAGTTTTGAGTTTATACCCGATATTGTGATTGACTGGTCCCGCATCACATCATAGGTCAGACATTGTAAGATCCACACTCTTAATGCGTACGATATTGCGTACCTATATTTTTGTGGTACAAACATGCAACGGAGAAAAACATATTGCAAGTTAGAATCACCCGAAAATGAACATATTTATTTATTTATATCAAAATAAAAATAATTATTGTTGTAAATATTTGTAGAGTCACAATAGCGAAAAGTTTGATATATTTCTAAAATTGGTATAGCTGCAGTACATTGACTGCAGCCTGACTGTGCCGGTTAGAGCACATTAGCGCCACCATCTCAAAGAGTGTGATTTCCAGAGGCCCATATTCACATCTCCGTCCAAACCATCATTTAAGACAGGCAACACCCCAATGATTTGTCTGGTATTCTGGGTGTTCATGGACGGTGGAGATAACTCGATTGAATCTCTCGCTCGTTGACCAGCCTTTACAACGAAAACAATATATTTTAACAGAATATTAATAGAAGTTTCATTTCAGGAGTCACCGCTGGAGAGAGTGTTCCGAATACTCAAGAACACGTCGTCTAAATCCAGGATTATCGGGATATATCAACATCCGGCGAACTTCGAACGAACAAAAATCATGTCAAAATGTCAAAAAAAGTATATATTTTCTCGAGATATGTTTCAAATAGAGCTGTTCCATTTAAAATGTATGGGAAAATTAATTTTTCTTCAAATTTTTATCGTGAATTTTTCCGATGTTTTTATAGGTTTTCTGCTATTCGGGGCGAAGTCAAATCAAAGATCATAAAAATCAGTAGAGTCAGTTAAATGGTGTAACTAATCCAACATTGTTTTATACATATACATCACAAGCTATTCATGTGACCCACTTTCTTTGTGAACGGAAGAGTTTGAAGTTTTCTTTATAACCTCATTCAAAGTAAACCTTAGTTTAGTAAAATAAATAAAGACATCTTAAAAATAACAGAAACACAATTACAGGAAAAACTATCCAATCAATGTGTGCTTAAGTCCGAATTTAACAGATGGCGTAAAACGCTGGTCTACATTTACCTATGCTCATTAATGTTTAAACTTAATGATAATTGTATTAGAAGCATCAATACTCTGTCTATATAATCTTGTTCCATGATATCGGAACATTATTCATATCAAAAAATATATTAATATTTATATAAAAATTTATAATCCCTATTTAAAGGAAATAAATATACGTTTTGGATGTTTTTAAATTATTCATATATGTATGTATACGAAAAGTAGTAGTAGATTTCAAATGCACTTTTTAAGATATATAATAATATATTGTTTCTAATAAATAAACTTCTATTATATTCCAATATTAGTGTATACTTAGTTAAGATAGATAATACATTTGGGAATATATATCTCCATAACTTCTGTAAACGTATTACAATTTACGAGTTATATTAAATACTCTATAAATAAAGGAAACAAAAAATATTTGTGTTTCATTTATATTTAAAGTAGTTTGTCACACAGAATAACCTCACACTATATTTCACAAAATAGGTAATGACTTGAAAAAAATGGCTATTTACTATTACTCTAAAATATAATTAACTTCTTATATGAGAACAGAAGAGTTTTACTCATACGCTCACTTAAAGGATGTAGTAAGGCTTTATTGTATTATAACGTAATCAGGTATACAGATATTGGAGGGCTATTGATCATAAATAATCATTTTTAATTTGTCACCATTCGTTTATAAGTGAGCAATAGATATCTTATTTTTAATAACAAATACGTAATAATTTTATATACCGTACTTGCAAGCATAAAATCATCAATATTAAATTATCTTCATGTGTCAGGTAAACTTCAGTACATCTATCTTACTAATTGACCATAAATACAGCAATATCTAACACAAAGAATCGACGCTCTATGACAATGATACTTTATAGAAAAATGTTCACCGGTCAAAGCTGATGTCGCACAATCCTACTAATATTACAAATGCAAATGTTTGGATGGATGGATGGATGTTTGTTACTCAATCACGCTACAACGGCTGGACGAATCTGGTTGAAATTTGGCCCATAGATAGATTATAATCTGGAATAGTACATAGGCTACTTTTTATCCTGGAAAATTTACAGTCACCGTGGGATAGTTTAGTTTTTCACAGAGCAAACGATTGACATTATTTTTACATAGTGGCAGTTTATTGATCAGAAAATGACATAGGCAATTTTTTATCCCGGATAAATGAGCGCTTTCTATGTGATATCAAAATATAGAAAGGTGTATTAGCTTAAGATGTCTTCATGGATTGTAAGCCGTTTTTTTTCAAAATAACCTCAACGCGGGTGGAGCCGCAGGAAACATCTTGTATTTAATAAATCTGTGATTAAACGTAGTCATCTGCGTTACATCTAATGGTGGGTATACAAGCAGCTACATGCTCGATGAGCATGTTTCATCCGAGCAAGACTATCTACAAACATGTTCGACCCTGCGTCTATACGTAAAAAGCTTGCTCGAAGAACATGTTTAGTGTGCGTTGAAACTCTTCGAGCAATGGACGCGAAAACCTACGCGAAGAAGGTGTCGTCGTTGGGTTAGGCCAATGTTGCAAAGAAGAGAACTTCACTGCCATGTTAATTTGATAAAAGAGTTCTTGAATTTGATAAGAGTATTCTTTTAACGTCGTTTTTTCACAAAATATCGAGAAAATGAGCGATAGTCCGAGATTTTAAATGCATACTCACATCCTCTTCACAAAAACATCACGACGACTACCATGCTTGACGTCGTGGCTACACGTACAAACATGTTTGCCTCGAACATCGAGCAAGAATTAAGGACGTTTGAATCTTGTTCGAATGGAACATTGTGGTTAGCTTCGAGTATTTGTCTTGAGACCTGCATGGTACACAAGTTCATACTTGCTCGAGATCGAGCATGTACGTACGTGTACCCACTATAGCGATACATAGAAACGGCGTATAAATGCTATGTGTATAGGCACGTATCATTAAGGTTCATAGGATCTCTGCATAGCTTAGAGACATGTGTCCATGCATTGAACATATAGATGAGTCGATACGTTGTATATGGCAAATAAACAGGTTTGCAGGCCTTCAGTAGCTCAACCATGAGTTTATATCAAAAAGTTACTATAGGGAAACGAACTTATTTGTTTGTGTTGTAGCGTTGTTTTTATGTATGGAATGATTCGTTCCAAATTTTCTCACGTAACCGGTAGAGATGATGTATATTTTGTCATATAAATACTTTACGTCGCCACTAGCGAATAAACATGAGAAAAACTCATGATTGAGCTGCTGATAAGAAGCAGTAAAATAGTCCAAAAGTTAATATTATTTATACTAAAAAATCGGACAGCGTTTTACCATTAGGTTTGGTTTAATAAAAGCATCCGCACCCTGCAAGGCTTTCAATGGCCATCACACACTACGTAACAGGATATCAATACAATCAGATCTAATCTAATTAACATTCGCTAAACATATACCCGCCTAAATATCGATTATTTAATTCACTTTTCAATTCAATTGTCTTCGTTGAATTTCTTTTTGTTTATTTTGACAGCCATTGACGAGGTTTAAAATAGGTAACCACAACATTATCACAATATATGTATATAATACCTGATTACAATTAAATGCAATTTTGATAGCGATAATGAATATCTTTAAGAAATTATTTTAATAAAACGACATAATGGTAATTTATATGAACTGGATAAATAATTTCTACTTCATTGCCGGTAAATACTTTCCATATAGTGTTATATTAAATTATATAAATAATTTATTTAAAAATCAACTTTACAAAATACATTTAAATAAAACTACGTGATCTATGAAATTTTAATATATGTACCACTTTTTGTTAAAATTATTATTTACACATGATAGACATGCTCATACTCGCCACCTATCACATCATGCAATAAATCATCATCTCATGAACCATGGTTTCAGTAGATATACCCCTACCCACCCCTCAACGTTAGAGGCGTATACATTATGTTTACTTGAATACTTAATGTTAAAACGATTCGGCAAATTTGTGGACACTTTTATTCCTATCATGCTTGACATAAAAGTTTAAAGGTGTCGACTTGATTTCATGAATACTATTTCCACATAACAACAAACGGTTCACATTCACATCCTTAATATCATAAAACCAGTTTTAACAGCGTAATGAAATGTTGATTATTAAACATTTAATATTCTAATAGAGTCTTAGACGTGTGTATCTAGGTGTTATTTTGTAGTGAAAAACAGATATCCAGCAATACGAACACATAAGCTTCCGATTGTTATTCAGGTATAAAACTCTGTCATCCTCTGTGTCTAGTCTAGTACAAAAAGTATTTCGAACCTCCTACGTAGAAACATCTGTTTACATGTTGAGCTCTTTATCGAACTTTCTCTTTACCATTGCATGAACATAATTTAGCAATGTGATCCTCACAATTCCTTAGTTAACTACACGCTTGATGACAAGAGACGAAATATTTAAGTCAGCACTCACTGTATGCTTCGATACCTCTGTCCAAAATTACACCCATTTCCACTAGAATTGTGAACGTTATGAAGATTAAATATAATACAATCAAAACACCGCCGATACTTCGTTTGAGGGTAAATTTACCAATAAACAAGGTAATCCATAGGCAACTGACTGCCACAAGAAGTGAGGCAACTACGAAGTCGATTCCGGCAGAATTAATAAATACAGCTGAGTTCTCAGCTCCTTGCAGTTCCAAAGATACGCTTTTAATAAGCCAGGGTAAACCCAAGGCAAACAGGATCGCCAGTGAATTAGCTCCGAGCGCGTTGGAGACGCCTATGCCTCCTTCTCCTGTAACAATACATTCAGAAATAAAAATAAAACATAAATTACTACAAACCTATCAAATGTTATAAAATCCGTTGTGTTCAGAAATTACTAATTTCACATTCATTTAGAATAATCATTTGTGATACTATATAATATTTACATTCTTCTCCTACACCTACACGGAAAAATACATCATGCCGAAAATATAGGTAAAATTGAAGAACCAACACAGAGCAAAAAAGTATATCCTGCACAATAGATTAGCCAACTTAAATTATTTAGTTGTATCTTTAATAAATAAAAAAACCCAATTTGTAAACATATACACACATCATAACTGTACCCCAGTAAACTAGAAAGTAAATCGTAGCTTAGATATTGACATGAAATCAAGTACTTGTATAAATGTCTAATCTATGATCACAAGCGCGAAGGCGTCAATAACAATAGCTCGTTAATCTTTTCTTATCGCACAAATTCGATGCATGAACCATAGATAACAGATATTGATACACTGATAGTCTTTAATTACCAGTTGGTGTTTAATGTTACGATAATTATTATATTACTTATGGCGAGTGGCCACTGGACACATATTTCTTGATAGCAAAAAATGCATACAACAATCCATATTCAATGTCTTTCTTTAATAATCCAATCAATAATAAAAATTGAAATTAAAGAATCTGAGAGCTATTAAGTAAATAACAATAATATAATCTATATGATAATCACGCTGAAGAAAAACTTCGTCTGTTAATTAAATATTTTTGCAAAATTTTGATTGTAACGTGTTATATTATCGATATAGAATCCAAAATAATTGTTTTTGGAATTATTGTCTGTTTATATGTCAAGGCATCCGTCCAAAGTACTGTATTACGACAAGAAAATCGACAATAAAATTATGGATTTTTTTTATGACTTTTATGTCTTTATTTCTTTTAAATCGGTGCATTCCCTCAAAAGTTATACCTATTTGAACGAATATCTGTATTATGCAAAGAGTACTTGTGAAGGATGAAATGATTTTATAAATAGCTAGAAGATAACTTCCACGCGAGTGGAGCCGCAAGCAACAGCTAGTAAACAATATAATAATAAATGATCCTATACTATGTGCCTAAACCCGATACACATATAAAATCAGCTCCAGACTGAAGTTGCATTCAGATTTATAGATATCTGACTATGAGTCCTAAAAATTAAAATTAGATGTTTATGTGTATACCGCTAGGTGGAAAATGACATTGTAGTCTCTAAATCTCGTTACTTATTATTATGAGCGTTTTAGGCTTTGGAAGTTATCCAGAGCCCTGGAACCCTATATTAGAGTGCAAGCGGAAGCAAAAAAGTAATAGACCGTAAAGTTGAGTATATATCAGTATAGAATTCAATATTCATCATCAGCTTTAATTTCGTATAAATCAACAAATAACAAATGGAAAGAAAAAATTTGGAACATGTCTTCATTTTATTTCTTGTTATTAAAACAAACTATTATCATTAATTATCATGAAATATAACTATTTAAATCATTTTAGAACTGTCTGTCTGACAATCATCACCTCCAAAAGACTAAATTTATCAGTTTCAATATAATAAAGCTTAACTTCGGGCATTATTTCGTTTTTATTTTATTAATGACTTTTACTCTACAAATTGTTTAGAAATATTTTCTATTCTTCGAATTTGTTTAATCGTAGTGATGTGTTTTATATTAAATAAATACACCCAACAGTCACTCAGAAAGATAGTCCTAACCTTACACTAGTTCAAAGTTCAAACCTGTAACGTAGCTATCAAGAACTTGGAGAGATATTTATGGATCACACAAATATTTGTCTCGGTGTGAGGATCAAACCCACGATCTCGCGTTCCACAGTCAGCCAGAGAGGTTATATTGTCTATGAAATGGCAGCAAAATTATGTTGAATAAGGTTTATACTAACACCCAAAAATCAATAGACAAATAGATTAAGATTCTCATAAGGAAATCTTTTTTTTTTTATTCTGGCACGGCAAAGTGACTACACTGCACCTGATGGTAAGTGCAGTGCCGTCCAAAAAGAGAGTATCAAGTAGCGAGAGACAGTCTATCCCTCGCTACTCAACACAAGCATGCCGGCCTGCTGTTTAGCTTCTTCACACTACGCCTAAAGGACCCAGGATCATAGGAAGGAGGGAACACGGTAGCTGGCAAACTGTTCCACAGCTTGATGGCTTCCGTTATGTAATATAATATTATCACATTAGACCAAGGATTATCCACGTTATCTATAGATTGCGTTGCGCATAATGATAAAATACTAGACATATTTTAGTGAGTGCACATTAATCTCCATAACCTCTGGACCAATTTGCAGGTAGTAGCGAGTTCAATTCTCGCGCTAGGAAAACGTAGAAGACAAAGTTGATTTTACTTTTTATTGTGGCAGCATCATCGTCATTGACACTATAGCTGACTAAGATATATAAGGTTGATAAATAAGTTAGTTCCTTTCTCGAACCGAAACAGATGGTAGTATGATCCACAAATTATTATATCAGGTTTACACGTTATAATAATATATAATACTAGCCCTATATTAAACATTGTCCCACTGCTGGGCACGGGCCTCCTCTAGTAATGAGAGGGGTTAGGCCTTAGTCCACCACGCTGGCCTAATGCGGGTTGGCAGACTTCTCATACCTTCGAAAAATTCTCAGATATGCAGGTTTCCTCACGATGTTTTCCTTCACCGTTAAAGCAAGCGATAATTAACATTTTAATACACACATAACTTTAGAAAAGTCAGAGGTGTATGCCACTTGGGTTTCGAACCTACGACTGTCGTCTTGGCAGTCCGTACCGCAACCAACTAGGCTATCGGTTTACACGTTGTCAGACCTAAAATTTCAATTCTAATCATTCTCAAAACACAACACACAAGTTGATTGTATTTTATTGTAGGATGGGGGTTATGTGTGCGACTGTTGGGTTTTATTTATATTTAAAATTTAGTGATAAACATAATACTTTTAAATTAATATAAATACTTAAGTAATAAAAAAGAAGCGATAGCCTAGTTGATTGCAGTACGGACTGCCAAGACGAAAGTCGTATGTTCGAAACCCAAGTGGCATACACCTCCGACTTTTCTAAAGTTATGTGTGTATTAAATGTTAATTATCGCTTGCTTTAACGGTGAAGGTGAGGAAACCTGCATATCTGAGAATTCTTATACGAATTTTAAAGGTATGTGAAGTCTACCAACCCGCATTAGGCCAGCGTTGTGGACTAAGGCCTAACCCCTCTCATTAGTAGAGGAGGCCCGTGCCCAGCAGTGGGACAATGTTTAATACAGGGCTAGTATTATTACTTGAGTACCAATAGTATCTTAACATCTTTGGGTCTATTGCCGTTTTCACCGGAGGCTTTCCACAGCTTCAAAACTTACAATTCTGTTAGGTTACATGCCTCGCGTGAAAAGGGGGTTCGCCGTAAATGTTGTTGAAATTGGTTAACTGTTTGAACATTGTATCGGCGAACATTTTTGTTAATATCAAATTATTCTGTTTTAAATGTTGCACAAACTGTATCGGCTATTAAACGGCTTTTCATTATTTCGTATGACTATATACCACGGCAGTGATATTGGCGATTTTAACGATGACGAGGCACCATACAATCCACACCATACGGCTAAAGGGAAGTTTCAAGCCCTCGAGATGCAGCGTATTTCTTGGTTTTAATTTGTTTTTTTATAGGTAAGTTGAAAATGTAACTTTACTTTATTATACTTCTTTTAGTAAAATGTAGTACGCATACCTCTTTGTCTTAATCAGCCAAATGTGTGGGTTAATAAAGCGATATAAATATATATAAAAATAAAGTAATAGAATCCGGGCCAGCACTTGGCTTAAAAAAAATTGAAACACCACTGGTTAGTGGCTGCTGCAGTTTGTCTGACTTGACTTCCATTCAAGAATGATTTTCAATTACTTTGTATATTATAGATAGGTTTGACTAACACCCCATAAACTCACGTCACCTCATATTCGAATATAAATACCAGCCATGAGTCGAAATAATTATTATACTATATGTACAATAATATTGTTTCGCATCACTACATTACATTTGAAATAATTCGCCTTGCGCTTTAATAACTAAATTGCTATTCATAAAAAAATCGCTGTTGCTTAAGAGCTATGTATAATATAGTACAATAACATGATTATTTAAATTAATCTAATAGACATACACGATCATGATAAAAATCAGCCTTAAATAAAATTGTATTTATTAATAAAGTGTTTTTTTTTACTAATTATGATAATCAATAATATAAGTTGCTTGCGTAACCTGAGATTGTGTATGTTTATTTTATCAACACGTTTTAAGTAAGTATACCATGGAGCGTGCGATATGGAAGATTGAAATCGCTGTAGGTAGGTAAGTATATGTATAGTAAGCCAGTGTATACGAACCTCTTCTCGACATAATGAATATCGAGCACGCTTCAGGCAAGCAACCTCCGAAAGCCAAAAACGTCATTCCCATTACTGACTCCGGAATGAAGAAAGTGTGCCCTGAAAGGAATTTTATACATCAATATTGACATACCACACCAAGTGACTTAGATAGTATATTTAACAATATACTAGTACTGTTATCCAGCAGTTTAGAATAAAAATATACACCAATAATACTACTAATACTTCAACAAATGGTTTCTTAAACAATGCCTACAATACACAATTAACACCCGCTATAATTTTCATCCTTGAAATATTAATATTTACGTAAAAATAATGCAAAGTATAGAAATGTTATTAAAAATGTCAAATCTTTATTTTAATGCCTATAAAGCGCTGACAAAAGATGGTGCATGAGATGATGATGAATTATGATCAAATGATGAGGATGGTGAGGAGAACCAATAGTTGATATATTTACACTGCCTGGTGTGTTTCAGTCAAGTAAAAACAATTTAAGAACAAGGAACACTTTTCGATATTAAAAGAGACGTACCAATAACAGTCATGCTCCAGGAGACAAAATAAGAGTTAACCCCAATCCAAACAATGCACATGAAAAAGGCAAAGGGATAAAATCTTCTGTATTTTATTGGCGATGGAATTGTGGCGCCAAGAATACATTTTAAAGGCCACACGTATAGCCACCATATCCTGTAAAAAACTGATTTGTGACTAGGGAATATCCAAATACTTTTTTTAGGTTTATCGTCGATTTCTGAAAATGTAAAATATTTTAATTAACTTACAATCGATAGAATGTAAAAGAAATATGTTATTTTATGTTAGTACTACTTGCCCGATTTTTCAACAGGAGCTTTTTCGGATTCACTGTTCGATACGGCACTAGGTTTGGGAAGTCCTTTATTTTCTATCCCTTCTTCCACAGATACCGTATTGTCGTTGATCGTGTCTGTAAATTTAAAATATTTATCACTCTTATATTTTACTTTCAAAACATAATTAATTTTACATTCAAATTGAGATCCTCGCCACACTACGACGTAATTTACGTCACCGATCTTTCGTCGTGTATTGTAGTCGTATAATTTCATGCATTACTCCGATCACATCTAGCCGAGAATAAGTAGGGTAATATTACACAATAAAAAAAATGAGAGATCACTGACGTATATTCTAGTCACTTACGTAGTAGTGTGACGTGGCCCTACTTACTTTCAAACGAAGTCTTTTTACAACATGCGACGACCAGTTTGTCGTATAACGCAAAGAGCCTCATACTATTAAACATAACAAAGAAGTATAGAATATATAATATTCCTAGAACCAATGACTCGTACCAATCTATTTGGCCATCCCATACAAATACTACCAGTACACTGACGTTTATCATGTAAATAATTACATCTCTTGTAACAGGACGTCTGTCAATTGCTATAGGCTGAAAAGGAATAAATAAAATTTTAAATAACACAAACTAAATTTGATAGACAACATTAGGTTCTTATCTTACAGTTGCAGCAGCTAAGCTTCCAATCGCGGCTACGCCGAGAGCATTGAAGAGAGCGGAGCCGACGATAGTTCCAATACCCATGTCAGACGCAGTTAAAAACGTCGAAATAACGTTCACGAAAAACTCGGGGCATGAGGTCGCCACGGACATGAAAGTGGCTGCAGCCACATTCTAAAAACAATATAATAATATTATTTCAGAGGAAAGAAAGGTTGGAAGTCTGAACGAACAAAGCGATTTTATTGGTTTCCAGTAGAATATATAATGAGCAAGTGAATTACATCATCTTCAAGTCACATAATGGCAACTGCTCGCCACTGCCCATTGACAGCCAGCTATTCAAGATACATCATCAGTGGACAATCCAATTGATCACATGAATACAACAGCAAAGTTTTAATATCATGCTTCAAAATTTAGGGCTTTAATTTTTTTTAAGTTTATTTGTTTATACGTATTTTTTACAATTCAACTTACGTATTATCAAAACTTGGAATAATCTGCTGAAAAATAGTTGGAATAATCTGCTGCTATGGCTATATAAAAATATGTGTTAAATATGGTTATATTTAAAAACATTATGTATAAAAAAAGTACTTCTAAGTAATCTAAACAAATTCTTAAAAATCTAAAAGTTGCAAATTGCCTTTAACTATTGATTTTAGTCTACTGTGTATTTTAAGACAGAAGATATAATAACAAAAAGAACCATTGTAATAAAACTTATTTTACGGATTTTATCGCTGTTTATTTTACTTTTTTTAACCCATAGTTTAACCGATAAAACTACTATGGAAACCAAAAATAACCATAATAACGCTGTTTTTGGAGCGCCCAAAACCCCAGTTTAAACCCCTTATTGTATGGGGGATTAGCGCTCCAATCATCGAGGTCATTGACGACGGGTACCTTATACAAGTACATATATTTATGAAAGTCTGATCGAAAGGCTGTCGTAACTATCATGATGGTTAGCCCTATTCATATATAAAACTGGATAAAACAGGATTCTACCACTTAAGAGATGCTCTCGCCTATTATCATTTAGTGCAGGTATAAATGTAATTTCATGTAATTACTTTACATAGATAGTGATAAAAAATCAATACATTGTAAACGGTAATAATCACAACTACCTACAGACATCACTTTTCATCGGTGTATTCAGGTTAAATAGCGTCATGTCTCATGATTACTGCTTTAACAAGTAGGTGCTTTTTTCCGTCTGGCCCATTAGTCAATGTCGAAACAGAATGGAGCATTATACTAATTTTTCACTGTTTAAAAAATCTACACGCTTTATAAACTATTGTGCTACTACTGTACGGTATTTTTTTTTTTTGGTTCCTCAATAGGCAGACGAGCCTCCTAATGGTAAGTAGTCACCGCCGCTCATAAACATCTGCAATGCCAGGGCAAAGCAAAGCCGTTGTCTATAAACAATTTGGATCCGCGTGTACAAATTAATCAATAAGGCAAGGAGGTGAAGATGCGGTCGAGGGTCTAGTGTCAGAGCAGTCAGAAGGCCGCGACACGGCTAAACATCGTACCCTAACTCTAGACCCCCGACAAACACTGGATGTACATTGGCTGACCCTGGAACCCGACACACTTGCGTATGCCACTATGGCTGGTTTTACACCCTGTTTACGATGGTCGCTATCCGGGCGAATATGAGTAGCCTACTACCAGTGCCACCACCAGTTTTAGTTAATTTAGAGTAAAAAACAGTATAAACTAGGTGTAGATCATCAAAAAACTCTCGATTTAGGGGTATTTATTTACTAGGAGATAAGTGTAATCAAAATAATAATAAAAAATGTACATTATGTAGATCCAAACCTGTGGTATTTTTAAATCTTCGCAGATGAGCTCAACGCATGGAATAAAGTAATCATTACACACTATTGCCAACAATGTAAATGCGTAGATTCCAAACAGAACGTAAAACAGGAAGGCGCCTTGCCGCAGCTGATCCTCTGCAATTTTACCAGGATTTAATAAAGATAAAGGTTCTATAGCGCTTTCTTACAATGTATTTTTGCCGCATCATAAAGCTATGGAACAGTTTGCCAGCTACCGTGTTCCCTCCTTTCTATGATTCTGGATCCTTTAGCATGATTGTTTTGAGTAGCGAGGGATAGATTGTCTCTCACTACTTGATACTCTAATTACACGGCACTGCGCTTACCATCAGGTGCACGTGTGCTCACTTTGCCGTCTCAGGATAATATATATACATACAATACAATTGCCTACATTAGAGGCTCACGCAGATTCACACTCGACACTTACAACATATTGTAATCTAACATAAACAAATATTCCAAAACTCACCCGTAAAAATTCCGTCAGGAAAACTCTCTATAGAGTCTCTAGCTAAACAATCAATCTGACGCAGTACGTTATCGAACACTTCTAATCTGGTGCGTAGCCACGGGCTCCAGTGCCATGTCGACTGTTCTTCTTCCAACTTTAATACCAATGCTTCATTTACTAGTAAAGGTCTGCCATTTCTACTCAGTTGTAGAAATGCAGTGTTGTTGTCTACGCCTAAAATATAAATATTTTGTGTAAGTAAATTCATGTACACATTATTTACAAAGCACAAATACACAGAGAACATCTCTTATGGTATGGAAAATCGATCACTAAATGACAATGTTGTATCAGAAATGATGTATCAACAGCGATAATAGCCATCGATGAGCCAATCACATTTTCGGCTATTTACCAACGAGTACGATATTTGATTCAGAATAATAAGCTTGGGTGGTCTGAGAGCTGAAAGCCACCCATATATATACCTAAGAAAAATTTATTTATTACAATTTACGACTCGCCATAGGAACTGTTTAAAATACTCACTGAAATTTTCAATAGCAGTAGTAAGAGATGCACAGTAAAGCACTGACAAAATACTGAAAACGCTGCTGACTCGAATGGCCGCCATGGGAAATACTTTTTTTTAGCTTTGGTAACTGAAACAGAAAATATAAATGTATAAACAAACAATATTTTGCATTTAAATACTTAAAAAGATAATATTATTATCCCCGATAATAATAGTCATGAAACATAATATCTTAAACGTGATTAAGACTAGATATGAACAATATTGGAATTGATTGATTGGCTCAATTAAGATAAGGAAACACATATTATGCACACATGTTAACGTCAACATTTAATAATTTATCACACCAAATCATAGGTTCTGTGAAGGGTGCTCTATGTAGATAAATAATATTTTTTTGGTTATTTATCTCTTAGATAATGATTATTGCTGCATGTATTTTCCATCTATTCATTATGATATTCAATTACTTTATAGCACCCTAGTATTCGAAAATCAGATGAAAAAGACGAATATATAAATTTAATGGTGCTTAAATGATAGAGCCGTACGTTATATACAGTTTTGTCTGCGGCATGAATAGGCCGGCTGAATTTCTGTTACACAGAAAACTCGCGTGAAGTGCCAGCTCATTATTGAATTTTGGACAGGGAGCGAGATTTTTGATGGTCCAAATGCGTGATACATTCCCCCCCCTTATCTATACTCATTTCTTTAAGAAGGCAATGCACCTACGTTTCTTCCGCTAACACTTACAGGTGTTCGTAAGCGCTAGAGATCACTTATCATCAAGAGAGCCACTTACTGCTTCGCCAGTTCTGTTATAGAAAATCTAAATTTTAAGACAGTCTACTTAAGTAGATTAATGGGCATAACGCCATATAATCTGATAATTGATGGCGCTTAAAGGACACCTTAAGATATCTTCTAATAGTCGTGTCATTAGAAATGTGCCTTATGGTGTCCTTTCTGACAACCTCCCATGGCTCAATAAGCTCTTACAAGCGTTTTCAATTACACAATAACACATTTGGCCGATTATCTTAACATGTGCATAAATCAATAACATACAATTGGTATTCGTAGTATCGAGGCGATAAAATTAATAAAACATACTTATTTCTGAATGTTTTTATTTACTTGTATCCTACCAAAAGTTTCAATTTATATTAAACTTACTCAATACGTTTGTTACTATCCATATGCAATCTGTATCTAACACGCTCGCATACGATTTACTTAGCTTAGTATCTAACACTAAGGCCTTATTGATTCATCCGTAGTCAATTTAATAACTTTTGTTAAAGACCATGATCAATTATGAAGATCATCCCATTGTTTCACACTTGATTATTTTCTATTTTAATACAATAATAGTCACAATAGTGAAGTGTAATTATAATTGGAGATGTGTGATGCGATGTTTAACGATGAAAAAAACTTTAACCATAGTCACAGCTCGACTACAATTAAAATAATGGTTTAAAATTAGCTAAGTTAATATTTATCTGACAGTAACTTTTGTTTAACTTAAAACAGGGCTAAATAGATGAGGATTGCTGACCAACCTGTGGTCCGCACTTGTATTCGGTTATACACAAACTCGAACTTGGCTATAGAACATTACACTGTACAAACTAATTATCAACATGTTCAGTAGCAGGAGTGATATAAGTACTCGGTGGCGGTAACAAAGAGGCGATAAAACCTACCACACGTTCAATATCACAATCTTGAACAAAGAATTTAATCAATGACTATTTATGCCTATGTATATCCATTTTAGTAACAAGTTTACTGTGTTAAACATCAACGATCCACTTGGACTTAGTACAATTCTAATCTTCACTAATAAACAAAGGTTTTTTATTTTTGTTGAAATAGTGTATCATGTTTGAAAATATTAGGTAGTAACGTACTTTAAATTGTTTATAATTTGAAGGATATTAATAATTGACTATATTATCACTTGTGTATTCTAGTCATGCCCTAATGCAATATATAAGAATTATAATATTATTATCTATTGATGCTATTTTGGGCATGTGGATTTAATTACCGTTGCACACCTCCAGACCCTTCTAGGGAATATGTTATTGAACAAGGAACAGTTATCAGATAAGACACATAGATCAAATTAAACCGAGGATACAAAAACGATTGCGGAGTCATAGTGATGATTTGGTAAACGGTTACTCAGTCTGTATCATCAGAGAGCGATGATGTTTTTAAAAGCGGGAAAGGAAGGCGATAAAGGGGTAACAACATACTCTTACTAAAACGAACCCTTTCTACCCATTCGCCCCAAAAGAACACGTAGACCGATTTTAAAAGTTAGAATTTAATATGTATTAAAACGGACCACGTTTTATTGATTTTGTGTATTCCACTTCATTTTAAAGTATTACTGATATGCCATTTCTCGTAACTTTTAGAGTGGATTGTAAGTGCAGTGTTCATGTTAAATAAATTCCTTCATTCTTGAAACTTGTGTGGCTTGTGTCGCCTACATATATTTTCCATCTACATTTGTTTCAATATCAATCAATGTTATAATAGGTTTTTACCTATGGGGACTCATCCCCACATCCGTACATATCCGCAGTAATACTCATATTACTGCGGATATGTACGGTGAAGAACTGACACAATGATCGAGAGAGCTTTGGTCGTTCGTCTCCGCTGCTCCACCACGACAACGCGCGACCTCATACCGCACCGCAGACGGTCTCCAAGTTGCAAGAACTGGGGTCGAAAGCTCTCAGCCATCCACCGTACACACCAGACGTTGCGCCTACAGACTTGTACTTTTCCAGAATTTGGATAACTTCTTGGTGGGAAAAAATTCTATTGAATTTTTCCGAGAAGCGGTACAAAATGCCTGTTGACTAAAGAGGTGGAATTTCATATTCTATAATTAAACTGTCATGACGGATAGGCACGCCGGCGGCGCTAACACTAGCAACACTCGCCGTTCTTGCATGCAATTTTTAACTTTAATGCTATGGAAATAAAAGCTTGTTGCTTTACTCCCGACTTTTTTTTTAATATCCTTCCTGACTGGAGGGGTTAAGAATGTTAAGATTTATTTTTATGTTGCTTGGCAACCACAGCAAATTATTCTATGTGAAATATTCGTGTGCATTAAATACGTTATCTAGAATTCTTGCAATTTATTAAATATTCATCATAACTTTTAATAGGTTATGGGCCCAGAACTTTTTTAATAATTATTGCAAAGAGCAGAGAGAGAATATTGGTTGAAGAATTAAATAATATTTAAAATGGACATCACCAGTTCCAAATTAAGTATGGAACGTTTCAATGGAAATAACTTTCGACAATGGAAATTTCAAATTAAATGCGCATTAAAAGCAAAAGGTATTGATATTACAAAATCAAGACCAGAAACTTGTGATGAAGAATGGGTGAAAAATGACGGTATGACCATGTTTATTATTACGTCAGCCATGGAGTATAAACAGATTGCATTAATAGAAAATTGCGATAGCGCCGGAAAAATTATGGATAAACTTGAAGCTATATACGAACAAAAGTCTGAATTTAACAAAATGTTAGTTCATGAGCGTTTTTATCAGTATCAATTGAACCCATCAGATTCTATGGCTCAACATATTTCAAAAATAGAAGGATTGGCACAACAATTGAAAGAAAATGGAGAAAATATAAGTGAGACAGCCATCATCACTAAAATACTCAGTACATTACCATCAAAATATCGCTCTTTGCGTCAAGCATGGTTGTCATTAGATGCTAAGCAACAAACTATACATAACCTTACTGCTAGATTGCTTGATGAAGAAAACAGTTTGACATCGGAAGAACAGAATGACGTAGCCCTAGTGACGCATCAAAGAAAAGATAAGTCAGACAAAAACTTTGCACAAGATCATCGTTTTCTTTGCTACAACTGCGGCAAACGAGGACATTTTGCCAGGCAGTGCCGCTCACCAAAAAAGCCGGATGCATTAAAAACTCAAAACAGTAATATGTTAGCTTTTCATACAGAAGAACATTTGAATGTTATGCACGATTCAAATGATGACATGTGGTTACTAGATAGTGGCGCTTCAGTTCACATGACCTACAAAAGAGAATTTTTTAAAGATTTTACAGAATGTGATAATGATTTAAGATATGTAAAGTTGGGTAACCAACAAGACCTTAAAGTGCATGGAGTAGGAACTGTTTTAATTAGAAAATGTACAAGAGGACAATGGGAAACCAACATATTACGAGAAGTTCTTTTTGTCCCTGAATTGAGAAGAAATCTATTTTCTGAAGGTGCGGTTATGCGTTTAGGCTACGAAATTGTTAAAAAGAATACTGTTGCTTTAATTTATAAGGATAGACACTTAGTTTTGAGTGCAAAGCAAAGGTTCGATAATTTATATGAAATGAATTTTAAGACTTTAATAACTTTAGATTGTAATGCCGCACAAAACTCACAAGGTAATATTAGACTTTGGCATGAGCGTCTCGGACATTTAAATGTAAATGAAATAAAAAATATGATTAAACGTGGACTTTTACAGTGTCAAGACAACACTGCAGATTCGTTTGTCTGTGAAGCTTGTATGTATGGTAAGCACAGTCGATCTCCATTCAACACATCCTTTCGAG
The DNA here is from genome assembly GCA_905220505.1 of Laothoe populi. Taxonomy (NCBI): domain Eukaryota; kingdom Metazoa; phylum Arthropoda; class Insecta; order Lepidoptera; family Sphingidae; genus Laothoe; species Laothoe populi. The sequence goes on along the minus strand of HG992149.1, from coordinate 11,980,163 downwards.
GTCAATTAAGTCCTGGAGATTTAGTCTATAGTGATGTCTGCGGTCCAATGAGCGAGTTCTCAAAACAAGGTATGAAATATTTCGTTATATTCAAAGATGCAGCCTCAAGTTTCCTTTATGTATATTTTATGAGACACAAGAGTGATGTACTAGATCACTTTAAAACTTACAATGCTTTAATAAGGAATAAGTTCGGCCATAATGTACGTATATTACATTCAGACAATGGCACAGAGTATGTAAACAATTGTTTTAAGGAATTTTCGACTATTAATGGGATTGTTCAGGAGTTCACTGCACCCTATACACCTCAACAAAATGGGAGAGCAGAACGAGAGCTGCGTACTATTATGGAAAGTGCAAAGTCCATGCTTCATGGACGTAAATTACCGTTGTATTTGTGGGCAGAAGCTGTTAATTGCGCAGTTTATATATTGAATAGAACTTTATCAAGCCAAACTCCAAATAAAACCCCATTTGAAATTTGGATGGGACATAAACCGAATCTTAACCATTTAAGAGTCTTTGGTTCGTATGGCTATGCTCATATACCTGATGTATGTAGGAGTAAATTAGATAAGAAAAGTAGTAAAATGATATTGGTTGGTTACGACAATGATAATTATAGAATGTATGATCAGAGCACTAATAAAATAAAAATCTGTCGTGATGTCATCTTTGAGGAAGTTGATATTTCTGTAACAAATAAAACTGAAGATATTTCTGTAACAAATAAAATTGAAGATATTTCTGTAACAAATAAAACTGAGGAAGTTGAAGAGATGGATATAGAGTTGTGTCCGACAGAGAATGTATCAACGTCAACAGGCATAAATCCAGTTTTCACGTCAACGCCAAACCATAATGAAGCTTCGACAAATGAAGATTTGTCGAACAATGATAGTTTGCAGAGCTGTGATAATGATAGCACATACGAACCATCTCAATTACTTCAAGATGTTACAACTAGAAGTACTATGATCTTAAGACCCCGACAAAATCTAAGATTTGATTTGAATACAGTTGAAATTTCTGAACCATCATCTTATAACGAAGCTATAAATGGTCCAGAATCAGAAAAGTGGAAAATAGCCATTGATGAAGAGCTACAAGCTCATGAGCAAAATAATACATGGACAATAGTTGACAAGACTGAGAAAAAGGCTATAACATCCAAGTGGGTGTTCAGAATTAAAAGGAAAAATACAGGTGAAGTTGAACGTTATAAAGCTAGACTATGTGCTCGAGGCTTTAATCAGGTAAAAGATATTGACTATACGGACACATTTGCTCCAACTACAAGATATGACTCAATCAGAATTCTACTAAGTCTTGCAGCTTTTTTTTTTTTTTTTTGTTGTCGCGGGGAAAGCGTTTTATTACTACCGCCCGCTCCGGGGGGAAGCGGAATAAGAATAAAACGGTTATGCTGGACTAGCCGGTCTTACGACCCAGCATCTCCCTCGCCCGGATGATGGCTATCCGGGCAGCCGCTGGGCCGAGTCCCTACCCCCTATGTACACCCCACCCGACACTACCAGCTAAAACCCCGCGGTGGCCTTCTTCGGCGCTTACGGAGCGATCCCGGGGTATTCTAAGGAGTGCTAGAATTGCTGCCGGAACCGCCCCTGCGCGGTGCTGCGTAGCAGCCCATCTCCATGGGAGGGCTTAGGAGCCCCCGCGCACCGAACAACGACAGCGAACGAGGCCTTACCACACGCGCTGCCGTCCATCTCGAGGTCGCACGATGCTCCGAAACTGGGAGTGCATCGATTCGGGCTGACAGCCCCCCGCTGCGAGCCCGCGACCCCCGATGGCCCCAATTAGTCGCCTCGTACGACAGGCAGGGGTTACCGTGGTGGAATTCAAACGCCCCCGTTCCACAGGGCGGGAGACGCCGGTCAGTCGTCCACCCGGCGCCTCCTACGTCTTCTCTGGCGGCGGGAGGGATCATTTCGTTCCCGATCCCTCTCGGCACTCTCCTTCTGCGAGATGACGCTCTCGCAGAAGTGGGCCACCGCACGCCAGGACCTCCGGCTGGCGACCATGGACGACACCACGGCCGGCAGCGAGAGGTCTCCTCCGACGACTGCTCTGAGAGCGCTGCGCTCTTCGTCCCAGGCTGGGCACTCCTCCAACGTGTGTTGAGCCGTGTCCTCATGGCAGTTGCCACAATGGTGGCACACGGCAGACACCTCCTTTCCGATCCGACACAGGAACGAACCGAAACATCCGTGGTCCGTCAGTACCTGCGTCAGACGGAAAGTTGGCGCACCGTGGCGCCTGTCTAGCCATCTCTTTAGGACAGGACGCACTGCCGCGACGGTCCTCAAGCCCGCACTTGGGCTTTCCAGCCTGGTATGCCACTCCTCCACAGCGGTTCTGCGAAATCGGGCCGCAATCTCCCTCGGGGCCAGTCTCACCTGACGGCGACTGGACGCCTCCTCCCGCCAGAAGAACGCGGACGAGAGGAGTTTTGCGTCCAACTCCCAAGGGAGGGTGCCGGCCAATACGCAGGCCGCCTCGTGGGAGACCGTGCGGTAGCCCCTTACTATTCGCTGCGCCAACAAACGCTGCGGTTTGCGCAGCAAGGCGACGCAGCGGGGTTTCAGGGACTGGGCCCATACGGGACATCCGTACAGGGCCATTGACCGCACGACTCCAGCGTATAAACTTCGGCAAGGGCTATTAGGTCCCTCCAGGTTCGGCAGCAGGCGTCCGAGCGCGCCCGCCGCCCGCACCAATTTCGGCGACAACTCCTTGAAATGGGCACGGAAATCCCACCGGCTGTCCAGAATCAATCCCAAGTACTTCATTGTACAGCCGATGGGAATCCGCACCCCCTCCACATTGATGTTGGGCATTAAAGGTGGCCGAATCCGAGGACCGTGAAAGTAAAGGGCCTCGGATTTGTTCAGGGCCACCTTAAGGCCCAGTCGCCGAATCCTGCCCACCACCTGTTCGGTTGCGAACGAGGCGAGCAGGGTGGCCTCCTGGAAAGACCTGGCTGTCGCTGTTACTAGCGTGTCGTCTGCATAACAGACGACAGCGACGCCTCGGGGGTTAGTACCACGGAGCACCCAATCGTAGCCGATGTTCCACAGGAGAGGGCCCAGGACTGAGCCCTGTGGAACACCGCAGGCCATCGCTCTTCGGTGCCACCTGTCGGCGCCTGGATACACTATGTACCTGTCTGAGAGATACGAGCGCACCAGACGCCGGAGATACGGTGGCACAAGTCTTGCAGCTAAATACAATTATGAAATAATTCAGTTTGATGTACAAACTGCGTTTTTATATGGAGAAATCAAAGAAGAAATATATATGGAAATACCAGAGGGAGTCAAAGCTGATAGAAACAAAGTGTGTAAGCTCAATAAATCTCTATATGGTCTGAAACAAGCCCCTCGCTGCTGGAACACAAAATTTACAGACTTCTTAAAATCCAATGGATTTATTCAAACACAATCAGATAATTGTGTTTTCATTGGCAATTTTTATGGTGAGAAAGTTTTGTTGGTATTATTTGTTGATGACGGATTAATTTTTTCTTCACATAAAAATACTTTAGAGTCCGTTATAAATATTTTGAAAACCAAGTTTGAAATCAGAGTATTGGATTTAAATTGTTTTGTAGGGTTAGAAATTAGTAAAAGTCTGAATACCATACGTTTAACTCAGACAAAGTATATTGAACATTTAATTAAAAAGTTTAATATGACAGATGCAAATCCATGCAGCAGTCCTATTGACTATAATGTATCTTATGTGAAGAACAGTGATGATAATGTTGTTAATAATGATTTTCCTTATAGAGAAGCAGTAGGGTCCCTGTTGTATTTAGCCTTAGTAACACGCCCAGATATTTCATTTTCTGTTAATGTAGTTAGTCGTTTTGTTAATAATCCTAGTATGGAACATGTTACAGCTGTAAAACGTATTTTAAGATATCTTGTTGGTACGAAATCATTAGGAATAGAATATAAGCCAGGCAGTGAACTAATTGGGTACTCAGATGCTGATTATGCCAATGACTTAGATTCTAGAAAGTCAACTACTGGCTACATTTTTATTCTTAACAACGGCCCTATTACTTGGTCTAGCAAGAAACAGCATACAGTTGCTCTATCCACAATGGAGGCAGAGTTTATGGCTGCTTGTGATGCAACAAAAGAAATTTTATGGTTGAGACAATTTTTATTTGACATTGATGAATGTAAATCTATGAAAGAATCTACTACGTTGTTAGTAGATAATCAAGCTGCTATTAAATTAATTTGTAATCCTGTTTTTCACCAAAGATCAAAACACATTGATGTGAGATATAATTTTATACGAGAAATGGTACAAAAGGGTATTATAAACATTAAATACATTTGTAGCTCTAATCAGTTAGCTGATTTCTTAACAAAAGCTCTTCCGCCTCAAAAATTTGTTTATAACAGGGAACTAGTATTTTTATAATTTTTCTCTTATTTGTGTACGTAAATTATTTGAGTTTGTTTGTATATGGATATGAAATTAGTGGGAGTGTTGACTAAAGAGGTGGAATTTCATATTCTATAATTAAGAATGTTAAGATTTATTTTTATGTTGCTTGGCAACCACAGCAAATTATTCTATGTGAAATATTCGTGTGCATTAAATACGTTATCTAGAATTCTTGCAATTTATTAAATATTCATCATAACTTTTAATAATGCCTTTGAAGAATTTGTTGCCTCTCTTTCAGCTGATTTATTCAAGAAGGGCATCAATAAACTGCTATTTGGTTGTCAAAGATTCATCGATTGCAAAGGTGATTATTTTAATTAATATAAATAAAAAATATTTTTTTTTCATATAAAACGGCAATTTCATAGGTAAAGACCTAATATTATCATAATGGTATCATTACGCATCCGGTGTACATAAATAGGAGCAATATGAGCAATTAATTAAAATTCTACTTTTAACATAAACATATACTTTTAGAGAAGTTGTAAACAGTTGCAATTAACTTCAACCGAAAGACAATATAAATACTGCATATTATTTATGGATGAATTATTATGAGTATTTTCTATAAATGATTTTGGCATGTTATAGTACAATAAACCAATTCAACAACATTATAATAATATAAATAAAAAAAAAAAAAAAAAAAAAAAATTGTAAATAACTTCAAATAACGAAGGTATTCTAGATCGGTACTCTCACTCCAGCATATGTAGTCCATAGGCGATGGCCTATTTATTGTACATTTATCTTAGGTGTTAGTACAGAAATTACCACACGATTTAGTAACTGGCACAATAAATAAGAATACAAAAGCGTACTTACGCCTCAACTGGCACTTTAAAGATAGTTATAACTTGAAACTAGTGTATACAAAACATTTCGATTAAACACGATATCAGCAGTAGCTACCAGTCTGCAATCATAAAGGATTCCATCGCGACACTGAATAAAACATATTAATTCCAGGGGATTTTAAGTAGATAATCTTATTGATAAGAAATTTCTTTACAGCGATTAGTAGATACATTATGACTTTACACGTCAATGATATACGCGTTACTTTATGTAATATACACATAATAAAACAGTAGTTTCTGCCGTATGTCTGTATTGTAACTTGGTGGGTATGTCACGTATAAACTGCAGAACGGATTTCGATACAGTCTTTCACTATCTATCATATTATGTGAAGATCTATAAACATAAAAAAAAGGCTATAAAAGTACTATCTATCCCAGAAAATAAGTCACGGGGCGAAACCACAAACAAATGCTAGAACATAAAATCTTACAAAATACCGCTACCGTATGCATGCATTACGTGTTATATAAGGACAGTGTGACGACTCGATGAAATTATAAAATCAATTTTGAAAAGCTGACTCCATACAGTCATCATTATCATTTTCTTATACCAATTTAACTCTTAAATACATATAATACTAATATTTTACACAAATCCGTATCGACCCAAGTTATATGAGTATACTTTTTATGAATTAAAAAACTTTGTTGGCTTGTATCTGTACCACAAACATCAGCTCATGGCTATCATTACACTGCCCATACATACCATTCTAGTTCATTATTACCAAACAATTAAACAGAAATCATAAGAAATTTTGCCTAGATTTTTATAAACTCGGCCCCACGCGGACCCAGATTAATATTAGTGGGCGCATTTTTAATTTTTATATGTTATTACGGACACATACGTCTGCGTCAAAGTAAAACCTTTCAAACAAAAAATTCTAAATTATGTGACGTTATCTAATAGAAGAATCTAATTAGAGATATTTAAAAGTTTTTTAATTCATAAAAAGTACACCGACTTCAATGAAAATCAATTATGCGTCACTAAAATTATATGAAATAATAATTATATAAAATTTGATGGTTGCCCTCGATTTTTCTGAGATCCAGACTTGGTGCCAATGGGACCACCTGAGAAGTATACCCTTTTAAACAAAAAAAGATTTTCTCAAATCGGTCCAGGCGCCTTTGAGTAATCGGGGAACATACATAAAAAAAAGATTACGACGAATTGTTAACCTCCTCCTTTTTTGAAGTCGGTTTAAAGGAAATAAAACTAATCTAAATATGATCACGAAGGCACAGACTGATTTAAAAAGAAAAGTAACGCATAATCTCAGTCTATTGTGTTACGAAGGTTATGTTTTATTAGATTGTTATAATTTTTAATCAATGCTAATTAAATAATCATTAATAATTAATTACTAGCTATTTTGTATTTATCTTAAGGTCACTTTATTTTTTATATTTAAAACATATGCCGCTTTATTTACCTTATTGACAACTTTTGGGACGGGGCATGATCGTGTTACTGTAGACATTTTGGGATTTTTATACCAAAAATAAGGAAAATCGAAGAGATTGAACCAAGTAAAAATCTGAAGGTACGAGATTAGGTTAGTTAGCTATATAGTGTATGCATTAACACTTCCCAGCCAAGATCTCTAAATCTAAGTGGTGGGATATGGAGATATATACGATTGGAGGTTATCATGATGAAAGACCACACACCCTTTTACAGCCTTTATGTTGTTTAAATCCGGGCGTTATTTTTTAAATTTAGCTTTTTTCTCATCCGCTGTTGGCATAACTATCGATATCTTTTCAATCCCACCATAAACCACATCAACTTTGAGACTATAATCTGGGTTTTCACCACAGTCTGTGGAGCTTAGCCGCTCTTTGACCATCACTATATAAGTGATTACCATTCATCACCAGGAATCAATCTTTTCAAAAATAATTTGTTCTTATTACGTTTTAATATGGAATATCAAACGATTACACGGTTCATTAGGTTATTTTCAGTGAACTCGTGTGGCACCTAAATATAAAGTTATTTGCATTTCCAGAGTTTCTCCAATGATTCATGGTTTTTGTTACAGTAAAATTAAAGTTATGACTATAAACATTATGCTAGCTCTGTTTAGCGATAAGACGGTATTTATGTTCAGACTATAGCTCTATAATATTATAGTACTGTAAATGTACTTATGGGAAAACTGTTGGTGGACTGATGAAAATTTAAAATGAGAAGACCTAAATTACTGTATACAACTTTAATCCTGTATCCATACAGGATATGAACACTGTATAATAACTACATATTAATATGCATAGTTAAAAGGCGGAAATCAATTTTACGGTCCATTATTGAAGTAGCATGTTGTTTATGGAAGTATTTAAAACTTGATACTGTTATAGGAAAGCACTTAGAGTGGTGGCACGAGTAACGATGTTAGCTCGAACATCCTGCTTCCTGCACACTATAAAATCTACACGCTCGCCGCCGTGGTTCGGCATCATACATTTTAACCGCTTATGCGAACTTTTTTTTTTCTTGATAAGACATTACTGTTTTCGATAGATTTCAGATGTTGCTGCGCCGTAAAGGATTTCCAAACCCACGATGTCGAGCTCAAAGACGCTACACTGCTATCTATCCTGGATACACAATGGGAGCGTATATAACCAACCATCACAGTGTGAAATAATAATACCTGCACATTCATTATTATGATAGACTAGATATAGACTGAGATAAAATTTTGAGAGGGATAGACTGTCCCTCGCTACTTGAAACTATATCTGGACGGCACTGCGCTTACCAAAAGACAAAAAAAATATACAATTAGTACCTATATATTTTTTATTTATTTATTCGGAACACTTACCGTTAGCATTAACAATATAAATACAGAATGTAATACATAAAAAGGCCATTTTTTTGTGTAAAACATATAGAACATTTTCAGTCTCCGTAGTTTAGTGGGTGAGTAGCAGGCTGTGAAACGGAAACCCTCGGGTTCAAATAGTGTTAGCTTGATTCATTTGGCCCATTCATGCTGTATATAAAACTATCGCTATCGTGGCTCTGCGCTTCAGATAGGCATAGAGCACTGAGTAAGTATGACAAGTTCGCCTAGCTATCCATATACTTGCGGCTCCTATGTCGAGGAAACCTTTTGTACTGGTGTTGGCAACCCGATCTGACGTGTTTTTTAGTAGGACCCTACACCTAGACTACATTAAAAGGTCCTTTAGTTTCGATGTGCAGAGCTTAACTATCGCATCGGTAAGGAAATACTACGTTTTATACAACGGTCTCTTTAGTAACATTATATCCTTGATTGTAACTAAGTGTTTAATTTTTTTTTTAAATATTGTAATTAAACTAATTTTACGGATTCTATCGCGGTTTATTAAACTTTTTTAATGCCGACGTTTTGGGATCATGGACACTTTCGAAAAATTAGTTTCATTTTTAGATATTATTATTGTGTTCCTATAATATACATTTCCTCCTTTGGGTCATCTATACAAAAATTATGTATTTTAATATTTTTGAATGTATCTTGTATTTTCCAACTTCTTGTCTCCCCTGAAGACTCCCCATTGATGAAAGTTATCCTCTAACTTTAATCAAAGCCATGTATCGCGATTCATTATTTCATTACACATTGCCTCTAATTAGTTACACGCTCTTCGAAATATTATTTTTCCTTCTTTTATCAAGGAAAAATCTAATCATTCTTATATTGCCTTATCAATAAATGTATTGATACTATTTATAATATATTCAAATCTTTTGGATGTGCGTTATAATCCAATTGTTATGCAATGATTGGTGAAGATGGATATATTATATAAAACTATCTATCTATGAGTGTAGCTGCGTTTTCATGATTATACTTCTTTGTAGAAGAAGACTGTGCCCTAACAATAAATCACCCCAAACATTTTTCTAAAAAAATTTACTGCGAGATTTTCACTAGAAATTTGAATGATAAACAACTTATATATCAATCCAGGATATTAGCTACCTCACTTTAGGTTTCACTTAAATTCATTGAACCATCACAGTGTGTAAAAGTAACAAACATGCACACAAACTTTTGGATATGCGACATATTTGCCATTGAATGATGATTTTCTTACCCAATGTCTAAATATAAATTTTCAAATCTCTAACTTGAGAAATAACGGATTCCTTCTAGAGACTAGGGGATAGGGGATGAATCCCTCATTTAGTCAAACAGCATTTTTGTTGGCAGTAAAAACTGAAATAGGCATCGTCATTCAGGAAAATCGTTATCAAAATTAATTAAAAAATTATTTTGCGTCATTCTGCAGCAAAACATTAATCAAATAACAAGATAATCATGAGTCATTTTATCTTTCTAATTATGATATATATCTTAAGGATCTACATCTATACTGCGGTAATATTTATTTAAACCTAGATCGGCTTCGACTACGTACTACCTACTTATAAAGACTAGACTTTCTTATAAAGCTACATTTGGATGGTAGCTTTATAAGAAAGTCTGTACTGATGGTCAATTTTGCCAACATATAGTAACATCGAGTAGCGAGGGATGGTTGTCTCTTGCTACTTATATCATACTAGATGTTGCCCGCGTATCCCGCGTGCCCGCCCGCGCCGCGTGGAGGTTATTTTTGGAAGAAAAGGTATACAATCCATGAAGGCATCTTAAGCTATTACACCTTTCTTTATTTTACTATCCCACAGCAAGAGTGCATTTTTCGGGAATAAAAAGTGGCCTATGTCATTTTCTGATCCCTAAACTGCCACTAAATCATGCCGGAACTGTAAATTAAATTATTAAATTATAAATAGACACTGCAAATACTCCAATCTGTACGATACAAAGCCTACCTATAAACGCTTGTTGTAAAGTTACAAAATGTAATTTAACCACAAGAAACACTTTAAATTATTTAATGGCTCAGAGTAGAAGTATTTATCGTGTCTTCATTTGGGTTACTGGACTACGAAGATGATCGAATGGCAGCATCACAGCGAATGCAAACTAACGCAATTCGTTTTTGAGTCACCGAAAATGAGCCGTTAAAGACCATTTTTCGATTTTCGAAGCCCTAAAATAATCTGGCGGAACAAACGAATGTTTTATTAGAAAACAACATATATATATATACCTAGACAGGTCATAAGTATTGTCACACAGTAAAAACTTTTATTTTAGAATGCTGGCCACAAAAAAGTTTATTAAATTCGAATTTCAAATTGTTCATGAAAATAAAAATGTATACTTTTTAGAATTTTACTCATTTTTAAATATGGAGTGGACGCTTAAAGAAGACCGTGTTGCAGTAATTGCGTTGCATCGTTGCGGTTACGCGCCAATTCAAGTTTTTGACATACTGAAAAATTTGAATATAACCAAAAGATTCGTTTATCGTACCATCAAACGATACAATGAAGACTCTAGTATAGATGACAGGTCAAGAAGTGGTCGCCCTCGGTCTGTTAGGACTCCAGCAGTGATAAAAGCTGTGAAGGCGCGAATTCAAAGAAATCCCAAACGTAAGCCCTGTTGGCCCTTCAGATGGGGTTAAGCAGAACCACGGTGAAAAGGGTGTTAAATGAAGACTTAGGGCTTCGGGCATATCGAAGAAAAACAGGACATCGTTTGAATGCTCGTCTAATGGACCTGAGACTGAAGAGATGCCGTGCTTTGTTGAAGCGGTACGCGGGAAAAAAATATCGGGAAATTCTTTTTTCAGATGAAAATTTTTTTACCGTAGAAGAGAGCTACAACAAACAAAATGATAAGCTGTACGCACACAGTAGTGAAGAAGCGAGCAACCGTATTCCGCGTGTCCAACGAGGTCATTTTCCATACAACCATACAACCATTACATTCCATACATTTTACATACGTACCGCTTCAACAAAGCGCGGCATCTCTTCAGTCTCAGGTCCATTAGACGAGCATTCAAACGATGTCCTGTTTTTCTTCAATATGCCCGAAGCCCTAAGTCTTCATTTAACACCCTTTTCACCGTGGTTCTGCTTAACCCCATCTGAAGGGCCAACAGTTTTTGCTTACGTTTGGGATTTCTTTGAATTCGCGCCTTCACAGCTTTTATCACTGCTGGAGTCCTAACAGACCGAGGGCGACCACTTCTTGACCTGTCATCTACACTAGAGTCTTCATTGTATCGTTTGATGGTACGATAAACGAATCTTTTGGTTATATTCAAATTTTTCAGTATGTCAAAAATTTGAATTGGCGTGTAACCGCAACGATGCAACGCAATTACTGCAACACGGTCTTCTTTAAGCGTCCACTCCATATTTAAAAATGAGTAAAATTCTAAAAAGTATACATTTTTATTTTCATGAACAATTTGAAATTCGAGTTCAATAAACTTTTTTGTGGCCAGCATTCTAAAATAAAAGTTTTTACTGTGTGACAATACTTATGACCTGACTGTGTATGTTCAATGTATAAGTCCGGTCCTATTATCAGCGAACATAAATTATATTTTTAATAATTTTCAGGTAAACATAATGTAATAATGTAGACACTAGTAGTTCCATTTTATGTATATACATACTTTTTTTTTTTTTTTCGCGGGGAAAAGCGATTTATCACTACCGCCCCGCCGGGGGGAGTGGCGGGACGGTTATGTTGGGCTCACCGGCCTTACGACCCAACGTTAAGCCGTCCGAGAGAGATGTTGACATCCGGACGACCGCTGGGCCGAGTCCCTAACAAATTCCCTACACCGGCAATACCAACTAAAAACCCCGCGGTGGCCCTCTTCGGCGCATAAGAGACGGTCCCGGGCACACGGGGCGAGAAGCGCCCCATTTTCGACCAGAACCGCCCCTGCGCGGTGCCGCCTTGCGGCCCGTCTCCATGTGGGGGGGGGGCTCAGAAGCCCCCGCGCACCGAAGGACGCCCTCGGCGTCCACGGCAGCAACGAGGCCAACCACCCGCGCTGCCGTTCATCCCGGGGTCGCCCGGTGTGCCGACGAAGTATATACAAAATAAAACTATGTACAAACAAATTTCGACACACCAAAAGGGGCGCTACGACAGCCCCCCGCTGCGCACCCGCGACCCCCGATGACCCCTATTAGTCGCCTCTTACGACAGGCAGGGGATACCGTGGTGGGATTCTCCAAACGCCCCCAAACCACAGGGCGGGAGACGCCAGTCAGTCGTCCACCCGGCGCCTCCTACGTCTTCTCTGGCGGCGGGAGGGACCATATCGTTCCCGATCCCTCTCGGCACTCTCTTTCTGTGAGATAACGGCCTCACAGAAGAGGGCCACCGCGCGCCAGGACCTCCGGCTGTCGACCATGGCCGATACCAAGGCCGGCAGCGAGAGGTCTCCTCCGACGACTGCTGCGAGAGCGCTGCGCTCCTCGTCCCAGGCTGAGCACTCCTCCAGTGTGTGTTGGGCCGTGTCACTCGGACAGTTGTCACAGTGGTGACACACGGCCGACCTTTCTGCGCCGGCTATGCGACACAGGTACTCGCCAAAACAACCATGGCCTGTGAGCACCTGTGTCAGCCGGAACGTCGCCGCGCCGTGGCGCCTGTCCAACCATTGGCGGAAGACAGGACGCACTGCCGCTACGACCCGCTGATTTTATGTATATACTGAGATCTAGTTACGTTTTTAATTATTAATTTGTCCTTAATCAAGCAGGTCCTACATACCGTACCCCTACAAACGAATCGAAGGCGTATTACCAGTATTGAGGAATCAGAGGTGGATTTTGGGGCTATCATTAATTTCACCGGCAGTCCGAAACGCAATTTCATCTGGTTATCAGCTTGTTTACTGCAATGATCCTTTCATGCTGTATTCTTTTAGTAAGATTGATTCTCTTGAAGCAGCTAATTTTAAATTAATGTTGTGAAAAATAATAACCCTTTTTTAATTTGAATGTCTATTTATTTAAAGTGCATACACTATTTTTTATTACATAAACGTTCTATATTAAAGGATATTGCGTGCATAACAATAGATGTCTAAAGTGTGATCTTTTGTTCAATAACGATACTGTGAATAATGCGACTGCTTGTTCGATTTCTTCATACTATTGTCATAGCTCCCAAGTTTCACAGACATGTCAGCCCACGCTTCTTTTTTATCCATCCTACGAGACTGTATTTGGTTATTTTTGTACTTTTTAGTGGTGACAAACATCACACGGAGTACAAAAAAAATTATCAGATCAAAACCAGATATCAACGTGAAGCCGAGCATCAAGCTGAGAAGACCGCCGAATGCAGCTGGGAATTAAATACATATTTAAAATAATATTATAAAAATTCAGTTGTTATTATACAAAAAAATTACCGCATTTTGTTAAATACTGTGTTTTCTGTTTACATATATTAAATAATTAGTACAATGTCTTAAAACTATAAAGAGTTAAAATTAGTTTCTCAGATGATGAAAAAAATTAATAGTATTCATTAGCTGTTTTGTAACATATTATATCCACTTTTAAAGCTATTCATCCAATAAAAATCAGTAATTGATCTTGACTCATTCTGTGAATTAAATACATCGTCGGCATACGTACCTAGAATATTTTGCCAATTCAAATAAACATCACGTCTATATCGGGTGGATACCAAGTCGTTGAAGAACACGTTCAATAGAGATCTATTTTCTAAATTGACATCATTACTGAAAAGAATATTACGATGTTATTTCTTTTTTGTTTATTTATATATTGCAATTATTATATCATCAAACAAACTATCTTCTGGTTCATTCTTTTTGTCAAAAATGTACTACAGAATATTTAAAAAAAGTAAGTAAGATTGATTCGCCTTTATACGTTAACTTATTATGATAAAAACTAACAACGGCTAGCAGTATGCGCTGTAATGCAATTACTCACAAAAAAGGAAGTTCATTGCTTTGTATATTGTTCGCGATCTTTCCAAGAGCGACCTCTAAAGGATATTCATAGTGTTCACATTCAGGTAGACATTGGCACGTATGTAAATCTTCATAGTCTTCATTTAGACGATTCGGGCCTGAAACATGGATTATTATAACAAAAGGTATATGAAATAATCAAGATTATTTTATTTCCACATATATAAGAAACAGCAGCATCGAAAGTCTAGTTGCATGCGGACTATGAAGACGAAAGTCGCATGTTCGAAACCAGCCCAAATGGCATACACCTCTGACTTTTCTAAAGTTACGAATATATTCATTGTTAATTATAACTTGCTTTAACGGTTAAGGAAAACGTGAGGAAACCTGCATACTCAAGAATTCTTATACGAATTTCAAAGGTATGTGAAGTCTACCAACCCGCATCAGGCCAGCGTGGTGTACTAAGGCCTAACCCCTCTCATCTGTATAGGAGGCCCGTGTCCAGCAGAGGGATTGTGTTTAATACAGGGGAAGTATTATTTTATAGTATTATGTGCTCCGGTATATAAAGTTTAATGTAAAGTATAAGTGTGTTTAGTATTGCAAAAGCTTGAAGTTGTGAAAGGAGGTAAACTAGGGTATTTATAATGTATGGGTTGTATGAACACGGAAGTAGATTTCTCGTTATCTTCATGATTTGTTGATTACAGGCCAGTTCTCACTAAGAAGTTCTTATTTACGTAATACAGAATCTCTCTATTATTCTCTGAGCGTGAGATAGCTCTGAGTAAAATAGAGAGCACGATTGCTCACAGAATATTTTTTAAACTGCACGACAGTCAAATATTCGTAATTAGAATAAATATTGTACGGTTAACACTAACAAGACACGTTTATTGCAACTTTGGTACCGAGCAAAACTCAAAATAATAAAAGCTGCCGCTCTAATTCTATATACGATAAGCTTCGCTGGTGCCCACTAGGTTTTTACTTAAAGAACCTAATTAATACAAAAGGTATATTCAATAATAAAAATAAATCATATCATTAACATTTACTTAAAACGTCTTCCAGGCAATCCAAATCTTTAAAATTGCAGGTTCGATGATATTCTGAAATATGAATACAATGTATGATTAAAATTGTTTAAAAAATGTACAATTTTTATGTATATTAAGTAAAATATTTTAACGATTTTTAGTTACCTTTTAAAGGAAAATAGAAAGGTACGCAATCACAGGCGTTTTTTATTAAAACAACTTTCTGATAAGCCATGCAGTTATGGAACGAATACTGACGGAAATCTCCGATCTTAATCTGAAATTTTAATTTTGTTAGAAGATTGGAATGATTACTTATGTATTTTAAAATATTCACTTAATAGAATTATAAAATCAAACTTATAACTTATAACCAAAAATAAAAAATAAATTAAAATTAATTAATGACATAGGTCTGTATATAGGTCTTTCTATATAAATCTAGGAAATCCCCATTTAAAAGAACATTAAAATCTTGACATATAATGAATTATTTACAATGAATACATATGATTAAAAAGGTATAAGCTAACTTAGGTAACGACTTTATACAAAAAAGCTGTTGCTCGCGGCTCCGCCCGCGTGCAAGTTATTTTCGGGAGGCAGAAGTATACAACCCAAGGAGTTGTCTTCTGCACTGAGGCACCTACAGCAATCGTCCTGACTCTCAGGAGTTGTGCCTGAAGCTAGAGATTACATTTAAATAATACCTCATAGTTTAACCCCTCACTTCGCCCCTTTTAGGGATGATTTGGTAAAAACGTTGAAACACGTATTTCGTTATTTCTTACCAAAAGGCTAAATATGAATTTTCAGATCCCTAAGTCGAGGAATTATAGATTTCCCATACAAATTTTGAACTCATATTTGACCCCTTTCAAGGTTGTTTTTTGAGAAAAAAAGATAGCCTATGTCCTTCTCCAGGATATAATCTATCTCCTTGCCAAATTTCATCACAATCTGGTAAGCCGTTTAGTCGTGAAAAGGTAACAAACAAACAGAGTTACTTTCGTATTTATAGTATTAGTATGGATAACATATACGTGAACTCTTTGCTATCTGTATACGAGATAGGCCAGTTTTGTTTGGCTTAAAAATGCACCTATGGAGTATACAGATAGCAAAGAGCTCGCACAAGTATCTTTCTGGAACACGGGCGTAGGGCTCTGCAAACTTGATTTCAGTTTATTTACATGACAGATAAACAAGTGATTTACAGAAGTGGAACCGATAACTTCTTTGTTTAAGTATGAAGATAATATGTACATTGTACATTGCTAAGACCTTGATTATTTTTACACATTTTGCGTCAGTCGGAAAATAAATTGTAGTATGGTTATCGCAGCCCAATCTTCAAGTTCGTCATTAGCTTGATCAATCTGTCATCGATAATATACTAGCAAATAGTGGTCGCAAGGCGATTACATTGCTTAAATTATCTAATAGTGGACTATAATATTTTCTTACTTATTTGAAAGGGATGCGACTTCCGGCGGTCTATTTATATTTATCCTACACTGCAGTACATAACAGTAGTATAGGAACGTTGCCGCGCAGAAATAAAAATAAACCTTAAAATGCTTACTGTATTTTAAAAAAACACTTGTATGTTTGTCAGAACAGCTGTTACTTTGAAGATAATTACTTTTGAAAAGAAAGAAATTATGTCTACGAATGGACTCTTCATTCTCATGATTTCCAATTTTTTTATCTTACTTAGAATATTATTATTTAGTTCATTACATTACTTTTAACACTACATCAAATATAGATAAATTGAAAGTGAGGTAACTAGATATTTGTTTAAATTTTTGGTACAAGGCCAGCGATTACGCTTTACATGTAGTTTCTATAAACCTCATCATTATAATAGCACTGCCTCTGCTCAGGAACGAACGCCTTAACACCAGATGTGGTATATGTGCGCTCCGGAGACAATGCTATCAGCACCTCAGTGGAAGGGTTCACCATGCGCACGGGTGAGTCGAGATCTGGCATGTTGTACGAGTTGTCGATAAACACCTGCAAGAAAACAATACGATCATTTTCCTTTGATCGTTATTGTATATCATTTTACAAACACCAAAATACTTTCCAAAAAAACTTTCCAGAAAACAAGTAAGAAATGTTTTATAACTTGAATCAATAACTTGTAGAGAATAATGTGCGATTCAATAAACCTATTATCATGATTTTTACAATTCAATACGACAAGACTCTGCCTAAGATTTTTTCAAACACAATAGGTGAGTTTTTATCAATGTATTTATAAACTTAAAGAAAGCAATGTGAATTGTTGACCCTCAGACAAACCTATTGTTCGTTCAACTAGAGCTGACTACTATCGTCAACTGGGTGGTAAGTATGCCCACGGGATACGCCCACGCTATCTACTGTTGTGTAACAATTTGAATTTGCTCCTGGTGTTGCAAGCGTCCTCAGGCTACGGAAACCGCTTACCATCAGGCGCGCCATAAGCTTGTTTGCCACCATCGTGACGTGATATAAAAAATGTAAAAATGAACATTGAAGGTCATAAAAATTACTGAGTATTGTGACTGTTGGCTGTTATTTACTTAACTTTAATGTCTCGTGAAGGACGCAAATCAGATTCATATAACATTGTAATAAAAAATCGATTGGTGTTGCCTCTGGTAAGCAGACGTGGCAATTTTAATCAGACAAGCGTCCTACTTATATCATTATTCAAGCTTAAACAAGAAAGAAAGAGCAACAGCAGTAACAGTTAGCCGCTTCACGTGGGTTTTCTTTAACACTGTGGTACCACCCCAGTTTAATCGGCCAATTCATGCTGAAAACAAAACAGATTCAAGTGTGGCGCTATCACTTACAAAGATATTAGCAATATCCGCGTGGTGGATTATCTCTCACTATCAGCATAGCATCATGTATCAATTTTTTTTAAAGATCATGTTAGCAGCATCAAAACTAAGCTGAATTACGCGACCATTGAACAGATTATATTTACAGCACTGCGAACGAATCATGAATATACTGGCGATGACGATTCATCTGCTACACAAGTGATCCCCGGAGCGCGGAAGGCGCTCTGTTTTATGCTAAACATATACTACTCCCCACTTAGGTTGTAATTATTAATGTACCCGAAGCTGCACTCCAAATTACCTTCGACACCTATACCTCGGTATCGGTATTTCTAATAATAGGATATACCCTATTAATCGGAAATAATAATATGTTATATGGTTCATTTAAAATTAATGTTGTGGTGATAGTATTGACGATTAAGAAGCTTTTTAAATAATGTTATTATTATATTACTAATACAAGTTTGCTGGCGAAATCAATCTGGTGTACAAATTAGCAGTGTATATTAAAACTATTGCGCAGGGCGGGTAAACAGCTCCCGGCTAACGGCCAGATTCAATACATAATTAGAATCTTGTTCTACAGATCGTTTCCAAAAATGGGCCAATAAGAATAAAGTTTCGATTCCACGCCATTATTTGATTGGTTTATTTTCGGGATCGATCTGGATATGTGGTTAGAGATTGTTTATTGAAATTGGCTGTAAGTGTGCTTTAAATATTTCGAGTACAATTTCATTCGATAAGTCGATTAATTTCCTATCCACACATTACCCATGTTCTTTCCTTATATTTCCAACTCCTCCCTATATTTCTATTTGATTTATTTCGTTGCGGGATAAAAGACAGTTAAGCATTCCCAGAGACTCGCCGAGTTTCATTACTCGGTGTCCAAAAAATGCATTACAATGGCGGTTGTGTGGGCGGGATAGTCTCTCTATCCACACATTGACTTGCTCTACAAATTTCTCCACGCCTCTCTTTGCTTCTGAGTTCTCTGACACTAGTGTCAGAAGGCCGCAAAACAGCCAAACATCGTACCCCAACTCTAGACTCCCAACCAAAACCAGACGTACACATTTGATGTGGATCAGTATCAAGGAACGCGACACACTTGCCTGTGCCACTATGGTGGGTTTTACACCATGTGCACGGTTGCTATCCGGGTGGATATGAATATCCTACCACCAGCAAGTGAAAGATAATAACGCTGGGGATAAAATGACCTATGTACCAAAACTAATTCTCTTCTATTAAATCTACACGTGATTTGAGTAAACGTAGATATGATTATTCTCTGTGTTATTAAAATAGAATATATTGAATAATTCAAAATTGATACTATTGTTATTTTAACAGACTGCAGAAACCTATAGGTAAAAAATTCTTTGTTGTCTTATTACAAAACGTTGACACCTATAAAACTTACGAGACAGTATATTTTTACACAATTGAATGATCGAATGAATAAGCACTAGACATACAGCAGCTGTCGGCCGGCACGAATGTCTGTACAAGTTTTTTATTTATTATATATATGCCTATATATACTAAACATTAAGACTTGTACTGCGTGGGACTGCACTGCGTTCGTCTCCCTCGCGCGTATGCATATACCTGTTTAGAAAGTATTAAGTATCTTCTTGAATAAGGGTGTCTCACTCGTATTGCAGGATAAAACCTAAGTATGCACTTTAAAAAGATAAAGTCATAGATATTGCTCGCAAAATTAGCACGCTAAAGTGGAAGTGGGCTGGTCACGTCTGCAGACGGACAGATGGCCGATGGAGCAGACATGTGTTGGAGTGGAGACCGCGTTTAGGCAAACGTAGTGTGGGACGCCCTGCTGCACGATGGACCGACGACTTGAAGAAGGTGGTGGGTAGCGGGTGGATGCGGGCTACCCAAGACCGGGATGGTTGGCGTTCACTTGGGTAGGCCTACGTCCAACAGTGGACGGCAACAGGCTGAGTATATATGCTCTTTAACGGTGTCAGCGTTAGCAGTGGGCGCGGTCGGGTGACCACCCCGTCTGGGAATGAAGGGGAGCAGGACTGCACTCATCCAATACCTGTATTGTAACTTGTTGCATACTTGGCAGCGGCCAATTCACAATATAAGTCTTACATTTATTTTATATTAAGGGGACAAGTCGAACCACGGTACCGGCTTAGGTTAATACTGCACTGACGCCCACATGATAGGAATTAACCAACTTCTAAGCTTTTATTATTATTTTTTTATTTTAACATACACCTAATAGTGACACACATAATTCTGAACTCACACTAGGTAAAACCTGTATTGTGGGTAGCAAGCACTACGAGGGACTACGTTCCCACAACACCCACACCCGAAACAAATATCTATCTGTCACACAAACATTTGTCTCGGTGCGGGAATCGAACCCCCGGCTTCTCGTTTCACAGCCGACTACTACTGCGCCACGGAGGCTGTCAATATATCAACAGTCAATATCATATTAGTGTATAATCTAAGGTCAATATAATATTTAATAGCGTGGCATAAATTTATTTAAATGTGTATAAGAAGCACCTTATCGAATTGAGAATGCATATGTTTGAATTTTCATATAATATGTAACGTTTCGATGCGAATTCTGCAAGTTATTTGCGCGGTACCCACTACGACATACGAATATTGTGTATACATACATAGCTGACAAAACTCTGAAGGAAACGCCAATTTTGCAAATATCTACCACTTATAAAGATATCATTACGGAACTTTATTTATTATCTAAATAACACGATATTTATGTAATCATTCAGATTAAAGAAATATTCGTTGGAGTTGATTATATTATTAGGTACCTTAAGTATTTACAAATAAAAAACCTCAAAAGGCAGTCATGGGGACTACCGACAGAAGTTATACCTTAAAACATGGAATTACTGTGTTCTTTTTTGGACAGCGTCAATGAAATATAACTTTGTTTGTTTATAATTGCTTGTCAATAATTATAGAACTTCATAGGCGTGCTTATGTCAAAAGTAAAATAATCTGAGCGTGATAGTCACGAAATCCCAAAAGCACCAAAAGTATCCAACTTGCCTAAAGAAGTTTTCAGATAAAAATATATTAAAATAGGGATATGCGCAAAGAGAAAAAAGCGGTGGGGAATAAGGAGGTAGGTACTATTTATATTTTATAAATAAAAAGAAGTAGATATATTAATCTTCTAGTTAATATAAACATGGATAACTGTTTGTATTTCATATTATTTCTATTGCCACATCAATATTGTATTTTATATAAAGTGTTCATGTGTCAAAGTAGGTTCCCAGGTGCAGGGTAAAACACCAAATTATGAAATATCAAGATATTAGTAATTATTCGTCTTATAAATCGGAATCACGAAACTTTATTATATATATTATAAATGAACATATAGCTGCTGGACCCAAAATATTATATATTATAGAAGGGAGCAAATAACAGGAAGGACAACAGATCTGGCTAATAATTAATACTCCAAAGTACATAAACAGGTTTACTATTTCTATAATATATATCCAATTAATGGAAATATTGAGATCATGCATCCTACATGTCCCGTTGCAATGCAATACAACAAAGTACAAGTTGAGCTACTAACCACATAGCCGCACGTCATACGCACCACATCGTCATTTTACGCTTGTGTGTAGCTGGCTTGCATATTGCGTAGAAACCTTAGAGTAGGCATGTTAAATACTCTAAGGTAGAAACTGACGGAACTGTGTCCACGGTGCGACAAAGTGGCATTTGCGTATCGTCATGCGTTCGTCCTAATACACACACTATATACACAATAGATTGATACTGTATATACTAAATATAAGATTAATACAGGCTGCACTGTCAAAATCAATCAAAAGAGTTACACTTAATATGCTAACAGTCTAATACAAAATCCCGACCCCACTCTTGGTCACTGTATCAAATCAAACATTATCAAGACCTACAAAGAACTACAGTCTAACAACAGTTGGGAACACCACAACAACCAAACCCACAACAAACTTTGTCTCCGTGCGGGGATCGAACCCGCGGCCTCTCGTTGACAGCCTGCTACTCCATCGCTCCACCACGGAGGCAGGTGCTGAAGAGGCTGTTGGTTAAGAACTATACTGTTTTTCATGATTTGTGTTTTATTGTCATCAATAGAAAAACGTAATTATTAGATTAACTAATGATCATACCAATGCGCCTTGTGACGCAACTGACGCGCTGTAGTAGTCATCAGGGTCGGTTCGGAGCATGACAGTGAGCGCCGTTTGGTAGCCGCACGAGGTCACTCGCCGCGGCGTTGATAAATGGATCCATTCTTCACCTTCGATATTAGTCCTGAAGACAAATCAATTTATACATTACGTGTCTTACGTTTTCAGAGACTATTATGTGCAGAATCAGGTCATAACCATAGCATAGGGCTAGTTTTTTAACCAGTTGATTTATTAATCTATTGGCGTTTGTCGCTGTGCGTGCATAAGTGTTAACCAGAAATATAAAAAAAAGTTGATAATTATGACAAAACGATCGTGAACATTACCTTAACCACGGACTTGTCATTCCATAAATTTTTCATTTAATATACCATTACTAAAGTAACCTATGAGAGCAAAGGACTATCCACTAAATTTTTGTGTGTATATGGGTAATAAAATAATAACAGAGTTCAAGAAAAGGCAGCAAGTGCTGAAAAGCGATTAACGCTGGTACAAATGAACTTTTAATCCTAATATAACATTACAGACGACGATATAGGTAATATTATGTATATTGTCGGGGGATGGAAGAGTCGCTATTTTACGAACTAATTGTTACTATTCTTTGTTGTTTGTTCGGTTGCTACGAATATTCCTTAGAAGACGATCTGAAGTAAAGCTGTTAAAAGAACCAAAAACAAACAATTGAGAAGAATAATAATTCACAACAGTTTCAAATAATGAATCCTTCGACAAACACTTATCTCTATGCAGTAATAATAATATACTCAGGTCATGACGATTTAGTTTGCCTTATAAAATTCATATTGTATATTTGCCTGGTAAAGTAGATTGGTACTGAATTTAAAAGTTCAGTAATAAGTTGTATCCAATGTGTATTGTTGTCTTTCGAAAATAACTTAAAAAAATATAGATGTTTATAGATAACTAGTATAATTATGTGCATAAGCTGATATAAAATAATCAATATACTGTGCTAATATACAGCTTATATGTTATGGCATTTACTCCACAACGTGTTAAAGGACAATGGGCGAATTTGTATGAGCCCTGTCCCCACCCACCAACAGACACCATACATATACATTATTATTAAGTGTACTATAAAAACTCTTACCACATCATTTAAATTTAATAAATCAATGGAGATTCCTTACAAAATAAAAAACATAAATTAAAAATGTTCTTAGTAAACACTGCTATTTTATTGCAATTTTTTACTATTTTGATATACTTTTAATAAATATATAAAGAAATATGGTCGCGTAACGTTTTGTTACATTTGATAGGCAATTTCACCATGAACTGTTCGCCAAGTAACTAAACCTTAGGAACTAGCAATAGCTAAAACTGCCTGTTTGGATATTTGAGTTTAGAACCTTTGGCATATTTATAGTACAAAATCTGATGCTGATCTGATGATGGTAGGGAAAGGAAAGATAAACTGGATCTTGGAAAATGTAATAGTTGAAGACGTCTTGTTTGCTCGTATATGTTTAGTAATCTGTGTAATTGCAGAAGTTAAAATCTTTCCACAACAGATGCTAGCAATAGCAAAAATATTATCGGAGCTCGTGAACTACATTAATTAAAAACGTCCCGTTTGGACATAAACGTTTAAAAACCTAGGCAATTACAGAAACACCCTACATACGTGGTGCAACACGACCGCCATTCATAGCATGGATGGCATGAATACTTTTTAGTACTTTGTTTTTACAAATATCAAAAGAGATTTAAAATAAAGATTGTCTTATGAAAAACTATTAATTTATGGTTGTTCTTATTTATTGCATATATTTTAAAAAAAAATGATATCAGACGAATTAAAAACATAATACTATTTTATTATAATATTTACTAACGACCCCCCGGGTTTGCACGATTGTTGTCAACCTTTGGAGACAGGTACATGTCAATGTGAACTCTTTCTAGATTATTTTAAAATCATAGTGCAATATTTTGATTTAGCCCTATGGTTTAGCCGGAGTAAGTTTTTTTTGGCGCGGCAATGTGACCACACTGCACCTGATGGTAAGCGCAGTGCCGTCCAGATAGAGTATCAAGTAGCGAGAGACAGTAATGTAATCACCCGAAAATATAATTAGACGATACGATTATCAAACGTTGACTTTACTGTACATTCTACAAATATAATATGTAAGTATTAGGTATACATTTAAACCTTCGGGAAAATATACAAATGATAATTATCATGTCGAGGCTGTCGAGAGGGCTTATACATCCCTCTCCGATCTTCAGATATAGTATCACAATGCAATCGTGTGATAGTTCAGTAGAAATAACACAAGTTATTTAACAGAGTTAAATAACTTGTAATAACTTTAGAGTTTATTAAACTACTGCCAGTTCCGAATGCAGTTATCCCATGGAGAAGAACTGGCCAGAAACTCCATGGTCGCGTTTTCGTGCAAGAAATCCCCGTTCTTCAGGGTGTTCCACACGCAATGCGGAATGACCTTAGTGTCCTAGGTATGGATATCCGCTGCGATCTTAATCCAAGGAGTCACATTGAGGGCGTAATATTCTCCACCTCCCGCAGGGTCGGAATCCTGAACAGGGAGCGGCGGTTTTTCACGCCCGGTCAGCTCTACCGCTTATATAAAGCGCAGGTGCGGCCGGGAATGGAATACTGCTCGCACCTCTGGGACGGTTCCGTAAAATACCTTCTTGATGCCTTGGATGGGTTGCAGCGGCGGGCCATCCGCATTGTGAATGAGCAGACGTGAGTAACAACCTGGAGCCGCTACAGCTGCGTAGGGATATTTCCTCGCTTAGCGTGTTCTACCGTCTGTATCATGGCGAATGCTCTGAAGAATTGTTTGATCTTATCCCATCCTCTCCCTTCCATAAGAAAAGATTTTTATTGCCGGAACGTTAAAACACATTCAAAAAAATGCAAAAATTACAATAATAATAATTGATCCGACAATGGGGTCCCTATTCAGCTGCATGCTGCAGTACAGGCTAACCCATACTGCAGCGCTGGTTTTCGATAGAACTCAACCAGTGACGTAGGTACACATGTTATACAAAATAAAAACTCTTAAAAACTAGCCAGTATTAAATATAAGCTAGTAACAAAAATAAACCTGAATTAAGCGTAATATTGCGGAGCCACAGCTTCGTGGTATCTACTACCCCGGCCCGAACCAAGAGGTTCGCAAACTCGTATTTTTGCCGCACCATCAAGCTGTGGAACAGTTTGCCAGCTACCGTGTTCCCTCCTTCCTATGATCCTGGGTCCTTTAGGCGTAGTGTGAAGAAGCTAAACAGCAGGCTGGCATGATTATGTTGAGTAGCGATGGATAGAGTGTCTCTTGCTACTGTATCTGGAGGTGAAGTGTGGTCACTTTGCCGCGACAGCATAAAAAAAATGACGAATCATTCGTTAGGTCCCCCGTAGTCTCGTTGAGAACGCGAGTCGCTACCGCAAAACTGCAACCTTGTCGGTTTTATGTAAGACAGCGGTAACATACCATTGAGGTAGGCCATTAAAGCTGTAGAAAAAAAATGATTATAATGTAGCTCTACCACCTATATACTATGTTATAGCACGGCGTAATATAGTAAAATCTGCAAAAATTAAATTTTCGATATAAAACAAAAAAGTGAATTAAAAAAAAAACTCAATACTTTTCGTTGTTGTCGTCATACCAAAAAATTATCACCTTGCTAAGATTAATCGATTGAGACCAATTTCAAACCTGTTGACGGGTGGGGACACTTGACCCATTGTCCTTTAATAACCTAATTTTAGAGCTTTGTATATTCATATTTTGATTTAAGTATAGTTTAATAACTCTCAAAGAAAATAAATAAATGAAAAATTTATAATTATTTTGATGATGATCGTTTTCTGGATGACGAGTGATCTTCTAGCGATTGTATTACATAAATGGGGGGAGGCGATAGACAGTCATAGCGAAGCTCTAATTATGAGTCTCTACATGGCCAAGGCCTTTGATAGGGGCTAGTATCCTTCTCTCCAAGCTCCAGGCATGCGGTCTGCCTAACAACCTGTGTAAGTGGATTTCCAGCTTTCTGCCTGAGTGTAAAATAAGTGTCCTCGTTGATGGACACGCTTCGCAACTCATATATATCGCAAATTCCCGCACCATCAAGCTGTGGAACAGTTTGACAGCTACCGTGTTGCTTTCTATGAGCCCGGGTCCTTTTTCAAAATTCAGTTCAAGATTGTTGAACTTACTTGTCTGTCGTGTCTACGGCGTAGTAATTGAAAGCACAACAGAGACTTATCAATGTAAAAACTTGTTGGAAAAGCTGATCGCAGCGGTATATTGCGTTCTTCCACATACATCTCTCCAACAGTTGAGTGCACGACGCTGCAGGTGATAACTAATAAAAAAAATAAAGATTATCGCTGCAGTAAATGACATCACTTAACTTAACGTAAAGTAAATTACTTCATATTTTTCTATAATATATTAAATAATAAAACTGCCTGTCCACAACTTATGAACAAACTAAATACATCGATTCGAAGGACTTTACCCCGTCCTGTAATGTCGAGAGGATTTTTTTTTTAATTATAACTACTTGAATGTACATATTAATTAAAATCCTATATGTTTGAGTCTCGAATAAAAGATAGTTGACAAATAGACTAATAATATCAATCATCAGACATGTAGTGAATAATAATTAATGAATGCCGTTCACAGATTAATGTGCTTTTAGCTGCAAACACTTGTTTATTGAAGTGCTGAACTTATTTATCTAACTTATACATTAACACAACATGGATTATCATGTTAATCATATATATGGTTTTGTTAATAAATTTTACCTTCTGATTTTATTAAATCGTTTAATGGATTCAAACCATTTATAAATAAATAATTAACACTTATCAATTATATTTATTTATTCGAATCAAGGTTCAGAATATTTTTACCTCGTTAAATTATTTTAAAAGTATTGGCATCGTATTTAAAATCAATCTTGCGTTTTGTAAAAAATAAATTCTGAAAATTTGCAAAGTTAAATACGCTATGAGACTAAATTATATAAGATATGTCGGTAGCATAACATGATATTCATGATATAGGAGAAGTATAAAAATTTTATTTAAAAAGAGGTTGTGAGACATATTTCAGATGCAACAGCATCAAATATGTAGAGTAACGAAAAGTAAAAATCATAAATATAATCTAATACTAGCATACTAATCTAAACATCATAATCCATCTCATGGGTAAACCGGTTCACTATAAGAGCTAGAGAAAAACCAAAATAAAAGATATGAAAACCAAAATCCTTTTTTGGTTTCTTCACATCTCTCATTACATATTCATGAGAATTAAAGGAATGGTAATGAGAATGGTGAAAGAAGAAAAAGATTTTATCGGATTTCAAAATTAAGTTTAGAAATCAATAAGATATTCCGAAGAATGCAGACACATTCTTGGAATTTAGTAACGTCAGGGGTAGAAAACGGAAACCTTTAAAATGAGAACAAAACTGCCGTCTGGCTGCGTTTTATTGGTTCAGTAGCATCTGACAAACTAAGGCAATAAAACATCCGTATTTCAGAGTAAGGTCTTTGCAATCCCTAGATATTTTAGATAAATGTTGTTATTGCATACGGGCGTTAGTGTTATCAGCAAACTATATGCAAAAGTATTGATGGAAAACTTATGAAAGAGACGAATGATAAAATATGGGCTTTACTAGCAGACTATTTTCCAGAACAGTTTGTTAGAAGAACAAGAATTGAAGGCGATTTTGTGAATGATTTCGAATAAAGGATAGGTCAGAACGAATCTATTACGACATGAAAGCATGAAGATATTAAGCTTTATTACATGTTTCTATATTTTGCTAACCCATAGGAAGCGTGCATTTTTCCGGAATAAAAAGTAGCCTATGTAATTTTCTGATCCCTAAACTGCCACTATGCAAAAAATCATGTCGATCTTTTGCTCTGTGAATCCCACTACTAACTATCCCACGGGAGCTGTTCATTTTTCCGGGATAAAAATAGCCTATGTGCTATTCCAGACTATAATCTGTCACTGCCCCAAATTTTAACCAGAGCCATCCAGCCAGTTTGTAGCGTGATTTAGTAACAAAAACCCATCCATCCAAACATTCGAAATATAATATTATTAGGATTTATGATAATAAGTTTTGCGTAACTTAAATTGCAATACAAGTACTATGATAACTGATATGGTACTAAAAGGAATGTTTCGAATGCAATGCAATTTTAATGAACTTATGTATGCAAGCTCGTAAAGTTTCTAACTTTGAAAAACATGCAATTATTAATAAGAATATTAAAAAATAGTGACTAGCTGAAAAAACTAGCTTCATCACCAAACCTATCTCTTAGGCCACCCTAAAATGAAAATACAATTAATATCCACTTACTTTTCTAAATAAACTTTCGATAGATATATTATTGAGGTCCAAAATAACCTGGAGTTGATGGAGTCTTTGCTTTTGCTCAGGATCAGCCGTGTATGTTGAGTGTAACAATGGAACGAGTTTTATTGTATCGAAAACAAATTCTTTTGTTATATTTGCTGGAAGAGTTCTGAAAATTTGTTCGATTGTTGTTTATTTACATAAAAAAGAAGGTACTGTGTAAATATTAGTAATTCTTATATACACCGATACATACAGGAATATAAGTGAATATTTTAATATGTATTTAATTCTACTTTGAATTACTCAACGGAAAGTATTTAAGCTGCATTCCATGCTGTGTTCTATATTTCCATACAGAATATCGAATACAATGATACTAACAAGTTATTAGTGAAAGCTCTTGCTGCCCTACGCGACACTATATTTAAATCGCATATTGTCACAGCTGGGAAAGGGACGTCCCAGATAGCCCCCTGTGTACTTTCGATGACCTGTAATATTAATAATAATATGTACACAATAAAATTGACCGAATAAGTGGAATTTCTCATTATCAAACCTCAAAATGATATTACGTAGTTTATTATTAGTACTCGTACGTGGAGCCATTGAGAGCATCTTCATAAAAAGAACTTGAAATTTTTGAACGTTAAGTAAAACATAATTAGGTTAAAACAAGAATTCTCATAAGAATTTCGAAGGTATGTGAAGTCTACTAATGCGGGTTGGCATTAGGCCAGAGTGGTGGACAAAGGCCTAACTCCTCTCATTAGTCGAGGAGGCCCGTGCCCAGGATTGGGACAATGTCTAATACAGGGCTAGTATATATTATTATTTATATTACTAAGTTAAAACACTAAAAAGAAATTCTATTTATTGAAATATAAAATAAACAGCCTTTGTGGCACAGCGTACGTGGAGCCGATTGTAAAATGAGAGATTGCAGGTTCGGGTTCTGCACCGATTGCAGATATTTATGTGATCCACAAATATTTATTTAGGTAATTCTGACCGACCGAAAGTCGCTCGTAGTGTTGGACAGGACAGTGTCAGTGTCTAAACTGCCGTTTGTCTGAATTTAAGAGTACTGCATTATATTAATAACGCTAATAGTAGAGAAATGAAGTATTATTAAAATGGTATTAAAACAGGTTCTAATATTGATACTTACAGTGACTATGGGATTCCTA
Source organism: Laothoe populi (assembly GCA_905220505.1). Taxonomy (NCBI): domain Eukaryota; kingdom Metazoa; phylum Arthropoda; class Insecta; order Lepidoptera; family Sphingidae; genus Laothoe; species Laothoe populi. The sequence continues at coordinate 11,950,216 of HG992149.1, read as the reverse complement.
GCATACCATCTGTAAGCGGTGACTACGAAGAACGCAGTACATGCAATACTCACTGCCACCGCCAACGCCCAACAACTTCTACAAAAATAATTAAACTAAATAGTAAAGCTAGCAACTTTTTATAGTAGTCATACTTTCTTAGTAATACGGCTATCTCTTGTCCAGATCAGAATCCAGACTGGACTATGTATGTACATAACTCATAATATTGGGCAATATTTTAATAAAACAACGAATATGTATTTTAGATTTAGTTAGTATAATGACTACAGAATATTTTAATAAATTTTGGTCAAGTAACTGCACAAGTTTATTTGTTGTAATATGTGTTATGATGAGTATTGTGAAATCATTAGTAATATAATAAGAATAAACCTCTCAGCGACGTTGAGGTCTTCCATCACGATGTACTTATAGCCGTGCAAATCGGTTCTCTTACAAAACTCTACAAATTTACGCCAACAAAAACTCTTTGTTGACATGTTTACTTTTTCGGGATCTTTGTGTTTTGTGAATCTCTTTTTCACACCAGGCTTGTCTACGTTATTGAGAACCATATTTAGGTGTATTCAGAACAAACACAATGGTTAGGACTGTCCACAGAACGTTAAATATGGTCATGGTTTGTCAACAAGACACGAACTAGTAATTACACATGACAGTCTATCACAGATAACGGCAGCTACTCATGTGTATTTTATGCGTTCGAGTATAGAAAAGGCAATATTTTAATACAGAAGGGGCAATTTCTATGTTTAAATATTACCTATTTCAATTAAATCTTGCTTGGTCTAGTGATAGCACAATTAAAGTTAGAAACCGGTGTATTCCTGTATTCAATGCCCATACCGGTACATTTTTATATTCGAAATTGTTGGGTATTGAATTGTCCATGTCGAATGTTCCACATGGCGAACGGCTTGGACTATAATCATAAAAATAAACACAAACTGTGCTTGGACTTGTTGCACCGATACCACCTTATATATACAAAATTATCCTTATGGGGTAGTTACACCATATTTACATAAATTCGACACACCGATATGGGCGCTACGACAGGCCCCCCCCCCCCCTGCGCGCCCGTGACACTTTATGCGCCATATTCGTGAATGCTGTGAATTAACAGTTTAATACACACATAACTTTAGAAAAGTCAGAGGTGTATGCCACTTGGGTTTCGAACCTACGACTTTCGTCTTGGCAGTCCGTACCGCAAGCAACTAGGCTATCGCTGTTTTTTCTAAAAAATGAATTGATGTAAATGTAACCAATTATTTTTTGCTTTTTAGTTGTGTTTGGTTTTTTTGAAGGCGGTTTTATTTTTATTTAAAAAGTAATAATTAATTTTTTGCTTTTTAGTGATACAAATATAAAATAGGTACGTTGGATAGAGTACCCAAAGAAAACACCACTGAAAAAGTAACAGAACAGCAACATTCGCATTTTCGTATATTCGGACAACATATTTTTTCAAGTTATTTTGGTTTTAAAACCAAACTACTCGACCGATTTTGATAAAAATCTATGGGACCAATCTGGAAGCATATTCTCTGTAATAAAAGAAGAATTTTCCAAATCGGTCAATAAATGACGGAGTTCTGAGGTAACAAACATAAAAAAATACACGCCGAATTGAGAACCTCCTCCTTTTTTTTGAAGTCGGTTAAAAACAGGAAGAAGTAGTCTTCGCATTCCATAAATATGGTACTGGTCATTGGGATTGCAATAACTGCATGTAGTTGAGTTTAAAGTACGTATTTCTGAATTCTCGTAGTCTTATCATTTGCACGATACAGCCCAGCTAGGAGGACACCTGTTGATGAAACCTATCAATGGTAAGGTGATCAATGGCAGACGGCAATGAAATCACAAAATTCTTGAGATAGTCTGTGTGTGGCAGCAGCTTTCTTCTTGATCCCACGAAAGAAATTACGCAGAAATAGTAGTTAGTTTGGCGAGCTAGTTTATACTAAAACCAGGTCCTGAAAATGATACAAGAGTGAAGTGAGTATTTACGCATTTAAACATCACCGTCGCAATCAGTTTGTTCAATTCCTTAGTCGTGACAATGGTGATCCGCTGGGTAGTAAAAAACCTTTCCAATTCTAAACATTTAGTGTAAAGAGCAATAAAAGCTAAATAAAATCAGCAAATATATTCTATTAACTAATTATTAATTATCTATAGACTAATGTTGTTTTATTTATTTTATTGGTCGGCTAGGTACGTACTCATCGATAATATTTCTCCGTATGCTGGTGGGATGTAAATTTTAGAATATGATAACTTCGCTGTCTATTATCTGTGCAAAAATTCAAGACACTTCAGGATATAGCATAGTCAGGGCACCTGCATATAGCTAGAGCAACATTATACTGCCTTAAATTAAACGGTATGCCGTGTCGGACACTAATTCAAATACATATCTCTTTAAAAGTATTGTCATATTTAATTATCTACTGTACAAAATATTAAATTTTTAAGATTAGTATAATAAGAAATAAATTAAAGATCAAATATATTCAATATTCAACTTTATACTGTGATTAGTTTATGTATCAGAAATAGTTCATAAAAAATATAGGTAGATAGTAAACTCGATTAACACAATTAACCTTGCTCGACAAAGGGCATACGTTATTAAACATTCATAAATAGCACCAACACAGAAGGGTAAAACTAATAATTATCCGTCGATCGCAATCAGGTTGTTGTGGGCTGTTAGTGACAAGTTTAGTATGAATAAGGTACATACACACATACCTGTGTGTCCTTGAAAAAGTAGAAAACAGTTTATTAACATCCCATCGTATGATGGGGCAGAGCAGACGTTAGGCAAGTCTATATAGGCAAGCGTAAGCTCATATCGTTCACTACTAATCGAACATTTCAAAGTAAAATTTTACACATCGATCAACTCCCACAAATTTTGCATGACTGGCCTCGGGACTTCGCAAGATTTACAGGCTTAGGGTATATCACCATCAATTCATCAAAAATTAAATCGGTCGTAACAAGTGAAAACAAACGGAACAAAATTTATAATATAATAATGTAACAATGCTTATTATGAACTGTTCTAGATATACATATACTTACAACGCAATGCACTGTATATTACATATCTATGCATTCATGAAGATATCTCATGTACGTCACACATTCTCATTTTACACACTCAGCATTTTCAGCCATTTAGTTCGATTTCCTTTTCTTTCCAAAGTTAGTCTAGTTCCCAAGTCTAGATAGCGTTGTGTACACCGAACTGTTACCTACACCAAACTCTGTCCCGGTCGATCTGGTCGCCAGTTTGTTCATGACAAAACACATTAGAAGATTAGTAGGTACTCTTACTATTACTGCTCATTGATCTGTTTCTATTTTACACCAGCATATCTACTTCTGTATGTGATCGGTATATTCCTCTAACAACGCTGTTCGCTAGAGTCAATGGATTAACAAGAAGCACCTCTCACCAAGAAAACAAGAATGCCAAAAATGTATTAATTCATAACAAAGAATAAATATATTTTTGGCATTCTTAGCGTTCGTTGGATCTCCCGCCTTCGTGTCCTTACTGAAGAAATTAATGATATTATTATATTTTTATGTTTGTATGAATGGAGGAGCCACTCCTGATTCGAAAGGAATCTCACACCCTTATTTAGTAGTTAGTTTTATCCAAAACTGAAATAACAAGTTCCTTTGAATTAAGAATAAATTATTTATGCCTAGATAATATAATTTCATAACATTTACCCACTCCATACAATATAATATAAATATGGATTTAGTTTTATACCTAATACCTACAGCTATGTGTTATTATAGCATTGCTCAAAGATAAGTCAGAGTACTGTACCCTCGATTCATTTAAAGAATACAGTACCGACTTTTATTATTTTAATTTACGACGGCGTTTTTTTGGAGAATATATTTGTTTAGATAAACTTGAAAAGCACAATATTAACTATTTAGTTAATGGAAAATGTATCTATATTTATACATTTTCATTAAATTCGATCAAGCCGTTTCTGAGATACAGGACGTATAGAGTTAATATACAGGTACACCTAATTGTTTTTTATGTTTATTTACGTACAATTTTTTTGTAACGCCATCTCGTAGATATTTGAGTTACTATCCAATAGCAACAATGCAAGTCTAGTGAAGTTTATGGCTTTGTCTCTGTTGGTATTCGTAGCCATATGTATATGCGGCATGTGCGTATGAACTCCAGATTTTTAAAGGAGGTATTTACTACTTTGCGAGTTACTAGGAGGCTCCTCAGTCTTAAACCTTTAGATTGAGTAGCCACTTTTACATTGATATAACTTTTGATGTATTTTACTACAAATTCCAGAATTTGGACTGCAAAATCAGCTGCTTTGCTAATAAATATGGGTACGAGACTCCTTTAAAAATCAGTGGTGGCTCCTCAATTCTTACGGACATCACGAAACTTGGATAAGTAGGAAGATCATACATGGGCGATGTTATTATTGTTATACGGTGGAACTCCGTTATGATATGGAACTCCAGTTCCCAAAATATTTGACGCCGTAAAGGGGTATCATTTTTCGTAATAAATAAAACCATCATGATATTTACTTATCTTTTATTTATTTCAGAAAGGTACATTTTTTGAGCATTTTGTTTATATGAATATAATTAAAATTTAAAAAAAATAGTTTCCTTTTCATCTTTACATAAGAAATTTCCACTTTACATATCATTTATTTTTAGAAATTATACTAGCCCTGTCTGTCTGTCTAACACTATGCCCATCTGTGAGTGGAGCTGAGGACAAAATTAAGAGTGTAAAACTTATGAATAGTTTTGACCTTAGACTTAGGTAACCTTCATACAACTTTGAAATTCTTACGGAGAATTCGCAAGTAAGTAGGTTTTCTATCGATATTTTTATTACCGTTAAAGCAGTCCGTACTACCTCAAACTAGACTACCGTTGCTCTTATTAATTTTATACATCAGATTAATCTTGCAATAAAGCCTTCAAATAATTCGGATTCAAAATTTGGCTCGTGACCGGCTACTGAAGTCAGTAACGCATTCGTCCGTTCGTTTATTGATTTTATACTTGAGATTGACGATTAGCTCAGCAGGCGCTAAGTGTCGTAGCAAAATGATGATTCCGTTATCGAATTATTATCGCTATTCATGGAAACTGTTAAAAGTGTAAACGAATAGTAAAACACATTAGGAATGCTATATCGTGATTAAGATTTGTAGAGTGATATTTGCGTGAAAGTGAGCTCCAAAGAAATAGACCTACAATAAGCATGACTTGCCTACAATGGGGAAGAACAAAGACACATTAGTTCCATCTAGGTGGCACTATAATATATTTATATTGGAAAATACACTACACGCACGCCCGAAATCCCCGAAGGGGTAGGCAGAGGTGTAACTAGTACACCCACTTTTCGCCAAATTTCGGTCCCATGATGTGATAGCGGGCGAGCCTATCGCCATACCGGGCACAATTCCAGACTCCGGGCTAATACTGGGAATTTCTGGATAGAAAAACCCAACATCACTTTACCCGACCCGGGGATCGAACCCGAGACCTCAGCATAGCAGTCGTAAACGCATGCGCAATTACAACTGCGCCACCGAGGCAGTCATATTGGAAAATAAATTTAATTTAATTAAATTACCCTACAAATCGACCAAAATTCGTGTTTTTTCGCAGAATAATCTGATGGTAGAGCTCTCAGTAATCTTCTCAATTGAAACAACACGGAATAAGTTAGCTTTGCAAGTATCTAATATTTTTTAATATTCGAGAATATAATCGTTGCGTAGTGGGAACATCTCACTATCTCCCTCGCACAACGTCACAGTAATGGCCATTCTGAGAGGTGACGTCACGGCTCATACCAAGCATCCTTTACAGTCATATGACAATTACACCTCCTAGCAATTTTTTATGGCGTCGAATTTACTTATTTTTGTTCGGAATCATAAAATTCATGATATGGATTTTAAGTAATGTAACTTGATGATTAAAATTAAAAAAAAACGATTCAACTACCCTATTACCGGGCAGGCTATGAACGAGACACGATTGAACCGTACGTATTAAACGAGCTCCTACAGTACTTGGAAATTCGGGATTATTACAATTTCACACCATGTGTACTCGAAATAATCAAATTCGCACGTTATAGCATCCAATGTGAAGTCAGCAATAGGTACATAGGGTAGATTAGGTACATAATTAACAACATATATTTATTACACATTATAATTAATATAAACATTTCGACCACAAGGTCACATCGCACCAAAGATAATCACAGTCAAATATAAGCTATAGGTACTAGGATATAGGTATTTATAATAAAATTTGATAAAAACTGTCATATTGATAATTGAATCTATTGACATCAAAACATATTTATCCGATACTATATTCATGCAAAGGCAATCTACGTATTGTTGGTACATACCACTGAAAGTTATGAATTAAACATAGTATTATGCCTTATTTTAAACAGTTAACCATAAAAATGTTTCTACGAGTAATACAGGTATATTCCAATAAAATTTACAGTAAATAACATTTTTAATGGCTTTCACTACTCAATTTAACAAAATATTATACCATCTTAAAACTATTTTATGATATATTGATCATAAAATATAGTTTTAAAACTAATTTAATAATACATATTTACAAATACTAAGACTAATAATAATTGTGCAAATCGTTTAGAACAATAGGTCATTGAGTAACAATATAAATCTGATTTATAATAATGAAAATTAAAAGTATTTAAAATAATTGGGTTCGAGAACCTTACAATTGGCACTTCTGAACGCAACACCAGCGCACGATTTAACTGAATACAGCGGAATTTTTAGTAACTAAATTAAATAGAGTACCTATTTATAATCGTAAATTCTCTATTTCATTTAGTTCAGTGAGTTAGAGTGCCAATGTCTTCTAGATTGGAATTGAAGCTGTATCGAATTCAAGATTGGAATTGATTTCAAAAGTAGGCCTACTGATCCATGATGTTATGGTCGGTATTAGAAATTAAGTAATGTCGAGAGGTATTACTATTAATTTGATATTTAATACTACAACTAGTGCACTCACAGCCACGGTCCACAGAGCTTCTTGCCGCCATGTGATCTGATAGATATGAGTTTATCACCATATAACACCCAAAGTCAGATTCCCCGCCACTGATGCAACTTTTAGCATGAATATAAAAATTACGATTGCTCCACCTGGGGGGTTACTCTTGACACTCGAATCCAATTTAAAATTGGGATTGGGTTCGAAAACTGTACAACTGGCACTCTTGAACGCAACACCAGCGCACGATTTAACTGAATACGGCGGAATTAATGAAATAAGAGTTATTACGATCGCTAGTTCGTAAATATTCTATTTCATTTAGTTGAGTGAGTTAGAGTTCCAATATCTTATAGATTGGAATTGAAACTGTATCGAGTTCGAAATTGGAATTGATTTCAAGAGTAGGCCTACTGGGATTTGAATATGCGCATCAATTTATCAGCTAAGTACGCTACCACTATAAGGACACTTTAACACAAAGGTAGCTCTTCAGATCTGATTCACACCACACATTACATATTCTGGAAAGGTACATAATATTAGTTACATATTTGTTCTCCTAGCGTATGCTACTCTTATATTGTATAACACCCATAATATAATTAATACATTTACTGAAATGCCACCGATACTGGCAGACCTTAGCAGTGTAAGGTCTGTGCTAAAAAAAATTAGGTACTTGTGATAATCTTGACCGTAAATTAATTAAAGTAATTTAAAGTATTTATATATTACTGCTTTTAGTTGAGGCTCTCCTTAGGGGATAAAATTAATTTTCTAGCTATGTTTGCTGGAGTTTTGCTATACATAATACTTGATATTACATAGAAATAAGGAAAAATAAAACAAAACTAAAAAGTATTATTCAAATACGAAAAAGTTTTCTTAGGGCTGAAATTTTATAATCATCACCGTCCGTTGATCTGTTAAGTTTCTGGGCAACTTTATAGGAGTGACTTGGCCAAGATTAGTACAACAGAAAATAAAACAGCTTGAGGCTTAGTTCAGTGGACTAGATATAATCTTAGTTCTCTTAATATATGCTATCATACATTAATGAGAACTAAGATTATTAACATTTTATTAAGTTACACTTTTTGTAATTGGTAGTGTTCACTTCTTTGTGTTTGATCCTTATTAGCCTTACAATAAATTATGTAATAAAACGTCGTTCTAATGAAATTTACAAAATATATGGTTATTTTAAAAATATTTTTCAATTGTATAATCTGTAAAAATATGTTTTTAATTCGAACGCGTTTTCTCTAGTTAAAACTACTTTATACTGAATTCCTTAGTACAAATACAATATATTGCTAGTCAAAAATGAATAACAATTAATTAATGGTTTTGAATATCTACTATGCGATCCAAATAAAAATAGAAATAACTTAGCCTACTAATCTTCTTAGCTTGTACACTGTTCTGAGTAATAGATTTTGTAATATTAAGATTATATCTATCGGAGTGTGAAGAAAATAAATTAAAATAAATAGACCACTAACGCCATCTGTTGAAAATAAATACCAATTGACATGTGACAGCCCGCCATTTGTGACAAGACAATGTAAAGTATATTATTATCGGAGGGCTGGTTGTTCTTGTTAATTATTGAACTGAATAAGTAAAAAGTGTAATTGTGAACTGATGTAATAAGTGATATGTTTAAAAGAGCAACCATAGGCTTTATTGCCAGGATCTTTCCTATTGGTTGACTGCATTCCGAACTGGTGGTAGCTTAATAAACCATAAATTGATGAACGTGTGTTATTTCTACTGAACTATCGTACGATGAGCATTCTACTATATCTGAAGAGCAAAGAGGGACAAATAACCCTCATAGACATGACCTATGATGACGTCATGACCTCAGCCATCTGACCACAACACATAGTCAGCTCTGATATATCTATATGTATAAAAATTACTCCCTATTTCCCTTGGTCACGGCATCACGCGTGAACGGCTAGACCGATTTTGCAAATTCTTTTTTTTTTGTGTTTTTACTGTCAGGAGAAGGTAAATGTTAATGACAAAAATTAAGTTGCGCGGAAAATTTGAAATTGTTTCACAACTTAACGACTGTATAAACTTTTCTAATGCAACCTCAGCATGATTGACAGTTTGCAAAATATAGAAACATGCATATATGCAATAGCTTAAGATGACTCCATGGATTGTATACCTTTTCTTTCAAAAATAAATACCGCGCGGGCGGATCCGCGGGCAAAAGCAAAAGTGCAAAATAAATTTCCTTTAAAATCGTAATTTTATTCGTTGACATTGGCCGTTGATGATCGTGGTATTATTTGGAGCGTATAATATAGAATAAATAGATTTAATCATTCAATCTTCGAAACCTCGCAACGATTTTACGTATAAGCCCCAACTATTTATTACTGATATTTTAAGTAAAATAATATTTTTAAGATCTTAATATATAACATCAAATAAAACATTTAACAAAAACGATATTGTTTTGTCTTAACTTAAATGTGTAACACATTTATTAAAAATAATAGAATCTAAGTATTACCGCAAAACGATCAGCAGGAAAATAAATGCCTGTGATCATAGAATTGACAATACAGAAATTACATAATATACACTTTGAACTTACAAACTAAAAGTAAAACTAACATGTATTAAACAATATGTATAACTGCTAGTTTTAAAAATAACATAAGATCACCATGTTGTCAACATAGAAGACTACCAAGTACCAACACACATATTTACATGAGAATCTTTCAGAATATAAACAAATACTTATTTAAATACTGCATAACATTTATATGACGTAAATAATAGCACCTTATATCCATAGACATCGCAAGGATACCCACTTAATATGGTAACACAAAGTATGAGATCTAGCGCAACATACAGCGCAAGCGTAATCTGATTTAGTCTGTTCGACGTATCCATAGTAAAAAGACAGCCGAACACTTGTAAATACTTTTCATGCCGTTAGTATACTACACTCATATAAAGTGTTGCAAAGGTAAAACCTCAATCAAGGTCAATTTAGCTATAAAAAATGCCGCTAAATAGGTATTGGCCGCACAGTCGCTTGGTCTCTTTCTACAAAATGATACAAAGATATTGCTCAGCCCATTCTGTTTGTCTATAATCCTTACAACAGATATTAAAAATGAGACACGCTTGGTTTCATATAGATTGCACTTCTTGCGGTGTCTAATTAGATGTATGTCTCCTCGCGTCTGCTTTAAAAGATAAATGTCACTCTTTGAACAAAACTAAATTAATATATTTTTTTTACAGTTGAAATTTTGCTGTTTAGATGCAAAGAGAACATAGACTGATCTCTGGGGCTCCACAAGAAAAAGTATTGAGTATATGTTAGTTTTTGAATGTTTTAACTCAATACAAAAAATATCATCTAAATAAAAAAAAACTGTGTGAATTTTGTTTTCACGGACCCATGATCAGTACCATAAATAAAATAAAGTTACTGTGAAATGTGATAATACTGCAATGACAGCGCTCAAGTAATTACAGTTTATAGACTTGATGCACTTCCGTTTTTCATTTCACCAGAATTGACATTACCTAAATATTATTTATCTCATGATACTTGAATGGTATATTTGATGAAAGTGTTGTATTTGTACCTAAACAATAAGGTAGTTGACAGTAAGTGAAAACCTTTTTATAATAGATTTTAGTCTTAAAATATCGAAAGTTAAACCAATTTGTTAATTTATATGTGATTATTTAATATTTCCAAGAAACAGATATGTAAAAAGAAAGCATTTTGTCACGTGACATGAAACACAAATCAGTCATGCATGACGTCACCGTATGAAACATCTATTAAACGCTGAGCCAAACGTCTATTAGTTTTGCGGATGGTCACGTCACAAGCGAAGCCATGACAGTTGGTTGCGTTTTGGTGGGAAAAATAAAGTTGGTTTATAAAACTGCAAATTAAATATTGAAAACTTATGTTTTATGTTTATTAATGATAAAATTTTATTAATAAAGACCATAAACAATAAAATAAAACGGTTTCCCAAAAACAGTCAACTAGCCTATTCTTTGTCACTTTATTAATGAGGCACTTCATTGTTACTTCAGGACCTCCCAACCATCAATTCCTGTACTCGCAATGCATGCAAATAAACAGAAATACCCTACACCCTTTGGTTTATAAAATAAATTATTAACTGCTTTACATTTAAATTATAACATTTTACATCTACACTAAAATTGAAGTGATCTAGAAATCGTTAAGATCACCGTGCGGTGCAGCCTTAAAACGTATACCAACTGACTGAGTAGTCATAAAACTGATAAACTATATAAAATATATCTTATGATAATAACTGGTCAAATCTAAATTACAAACAGACACTGGTGTATTGTGCCCGCCTTGCGAGCCACTCCCTCGACTGCTCTGAACAAATCTCAAGTCGCCATCTTAAATATTATAAACGTGCAAACAACACGAGAGCAATTTCGATGAGACCCCTGAGTCTTGTTTATTCACCTTCTTTAATAAACTAAATGATTCAATAATTTGGCAGCAACTCTTTTATATCAGTAAAATTATGTGCAAAATGCGGCCATGTCTTGATTATGTTGTACAATTTATCGCCTGGACTGAGTGTAGATGCCAATTGCCGATGAGCAAACAACTTATAATCTTTAGCAAGTTTACCCATTTTTACTCCTCTATTTAAAAGTTTTTGGCAAGCTTCTATCTGCTTCTTGGGTGGCGGTTTGTTGTTGAATGTTCCAATAAACGCAATTCCAATACTGTAAATATTATATCCCAAAGTGTGAGAACCTACATAATCCCAACCGCGGCCATAATACGCAGAACCGTCGCCGCCGACTAAAAAGTTATATCCAATATCATACCATTTTCTTGATTCAATATGAAAGCTTTGTATGACCCGGACCCGAAGGACACATTCACTCTGAAACACAATGAGTTTTTTGTGTATTGACATGTCACACGCTGTAATAAAAATGTTACAAAGGTCTTTCATAACTTTACTGACTTCAACAACTACTGTGGTAAGTATTTTTAATTCTTTTATACGCTACTTTCTTACATTGACCATTTGTATAATATGTTTAATGAGAAGTGGTCCTATAATTTTATGTTACACGCCATTAACGTAAGTGGCGTTATAATATAATGATAACAATACTAAGACTGTATTAATCATGGTCTCAGTACTGGGCACGGGACTTCTATACAAATATGACGCCTCAGACCTCCATGCTGGCCTTATGTAGGTTGGCAGACTACACATACCTTTTTCAATTCGTATAATATTTCTCAGGTAGGTTTCTACACGATATACACCATTAAAGCAAGCGATAATTAACAATTAATATACGTAACTTTATAAAAGTAACAGGTGTATGCCATTTGTGCTGGTTTCGAACCTGCGACTTTAGTCTCTGCAATGCATACTACAAATTGGTATTATTATTATTGGTACCAGCTAATCGCAGCACAATAAAAACAACATAACACTTGCGTAAATTTTATTCCTGTCATATCTTTGTTAGAAAACCAAACATAACAATGAATTGTAGCACAATGCTTGTGAAGTAAATCATACCTGACTAGAGCATTCTTCTGTGGCTGTATGTGTTATTATTACCCAAGGCACTGGTTGTCGTATTTCATCCAATTTATTCTCAACTGGTTGGGCGAGCCAATCTGATCTTGACACTATCCGCAAGTGATCAGGTGCAATCACCAAAGGATCAGCTATATGTAAAGATTTATTAATTATATCAATGTGAAACTAGCTTTCTAAGGTTAATCATATATACATATATACAAGCATTAGCGCTGAGCCCCAGTCTAGAACCTCCGTTACCCAGTGTGAGACTAGAATCCACTACTGAGATATAAAGTACTCCATGGAACTGTCAAAGCATGGTTCAGTTTCAACGAAATGCTAACTTACATACAAAAAAAATAATTACACTACAGTAGTATTTATATAAATATCAATGTTGTATTTCTTTGTTTGCACAGTCACAAAGCTATTTATGGCAATAACAGTGGGGAAATTCCCTGATCACTCATTTAACTAAGGTAGTATACAAACTTATCAGAAAATACCCTGTGAAAATTAATATTTTCAAGGTGTCATGAGTTCAACATACAAAAAAATATATAATTTATAAAGATAAATATAAAATGATCATAAGATATATGACACAGTTTCTTTGGCTAAATTAATTTGATAACACACATTATAGCACTACATAGTAATCAAAGAAAATGTATGCGTTCATGTTTCTAAATCCAGCCATACATAACAATAACAAATAATAGAGGTTTAGCAGATAATGGTGTTTTAACCAACATTGTTTGCCAACTTCTTTAATAAAGTTAAAATAAAGAAATTTCGGAAATTATTCATTATTCCATTGCTGACGATTCTATATAGTCTACTGTAATTTTTTTTTTAAATTGTATCTAGAGTTTTACCTTCACCTTTTTAGTTCAGAAACATTACAAGAACCAGAAGTTAAGTTTAAAATGTTACATAAATTAGTATTAAATACAGAAATAGGCATTTTCTTACTCATTTTGACACATTTTTTTATGAAATTTAGTTGTATTTTGACTTGAAATTTCCTGTGAACATTATTTTTGGAGCTGAAACAATTTATCCGACTCACAACACACACTCACTCATAACTATGATAGCCATTAGACAATAAACCAAAAATACCTGTCTCTTTATGTCCCGTAGCTGCATTAAATAACTTGTTATGTATTATAAGATGTGTTAATGATACAACAATAAAAATAGAAATTGTTATTGCGACTATCTTATGAGTTGCATGATATGGGTCTGCCACCAGAATGCATTCTGAAATGATAATAAAACAAGTCTTCAAAGCAACAGCGTAAATTTATTACCACAAATATCAGTAGCTTGATATTTCTAACTGTACTCAAAAACGCTCATGGCAGTCGTGGAAGTGCCTTATATCTTATTGATAGTTTAAGTGTGGTTACTAAGCCATATTGTGGTATTTAAATAATCAATATTAAGCATGTTAGTTTTTGGTTTTCTCATATCTTAAATGGTATTTTTATTGCTGAGTAGTTAACTTTTAAATGTTAATATTTAATTTAGTGCTGTTATGTCTTATCTTTATTATGCTAATCACTATATATTATAAAAAAAATATTTCTCAGACATAAATAGTTTTTTTATTTACAATTACTGCTTTATCGATAGGTATGATGTCTCCCCGTAAGGGGTGTAAGAGCGAGCGACAACGCATTACCACCCACATTTAATGACCACGACTGCCATGAGGGTATTCACTTACTGTTGTCAGATGTAATGCATTTGGTTAAATGCAAGTAATAGTTACAGTAGTTCACTATTCAATGAAATTGAAGATAGAATCATTGACAATTAAACCATCACCAATAATGAATAAACCAACACCTGTTACATAAATAGCTAATTCTTATAAAACAAAGTTTTATTATCTTAAAATATCTTTAATATGAATTATTGGAAGTTGCAGAGGTAACAAAGCATTAGTCAATTTACAAATATTTGACATGAAACTTCTTCATAATTCTTATAGACCTTCCAAAAGTTTATGCCTTCTTCTTTTTTAAATAACTGGCTTCTCCAGGTTAACTTATTAATTTTGATAATATCAAGTAAAAAAGATAATCGCTGAACAAATAAAGCTCTTAGGGCAGCACTTACAGTTCTCAGAAAAAATGCCTACTACTCTGACCCATTCATAAATACCATTTTACTTTTTGAATCACTATTAGTATAAAGAATCATTCAATGTCCATAAAAACAAAAGCATCACTCAAAAATTATGGTTGAATATAATAAGACCAATTCTTTCAACATATCAAAGCCACCATCAATCAATTTCAATTCTTCGTAATGGGTGTAGCCATTAGACTTGTGAACTAGCCCTCATTGGATAGTCTATCTAATTCTTTAGTAAGTCACAAGTGCAGTAACAAACATGGTTTTATTTCTTTTTCATTCAATAAAATTTTATGCAAATGAATAATTATTATATGCGCCACAGAGGCTGTCAAAGTGACATAATAAAGCCATATTACACTGTGTATTTTTATACAGCAATTGGTATCTTCTTCTGAAATGTTTAGGAAGGCTACATAATTTTAGTATATTAACGTTATACTCATAAAAAGCCAAATGACTAATACCATGTTACTACTTCACTAACAAATTTGTTATATACTTACTTGGCACATCATCTTTAAAATATGTTGTACTTTTGTCATCTTTTGTTGAATCACTTAGTATAATAGACACAACTGCACAAATAGCTGCAATTATTGCTAAGCACAAGGCAGATAGAGTTATCTTATGCCAAGCCTGTAATTTAAATTTTGTTGATGCTGTGGGTGTAAAAAAGGCATTTTACTTCCAATTTCAATATTTTTTATATGAAAAACTTTACAAATGACAGTAATGTATTTTTATCTTGTCAAGGCTACTTTCAGTATGTATTGTTAAATAGTTTTTTTTTACAGCACATTACCACCAGACAAGTGACACCAGAAGAAATGGGTCATCTGATAATAAATAATCACCGCCTGCAATGTTGGAAGCGTCATGTCCATAGTATATACAAATATTAAAGATATAAACAGAGTTTTATTTTTTGTTCATTAGTAAGTCTTACTCATTGTATAAAACACAATAGCAAGCTACCACTTCAGATTTCCTGAGACAAGATTACTGTCTACTGCCTGACATACATGACATTACATTCTACACTCCAAAAATTTCATTGATTTTACACCATGAGTCAATCACATTTACATTCTACACTCCAAAAATTTCATTGGCTTTACACCATGAGTGAATCACATTTACTAACATCAAAATACACAAATGCTACTCAACAGGCCAACCATCTATCAACTACTTGTTTTGTAACACACCATACAATTCTGACATATAAGAGGGTATCAAATGTTTTACACAATCTTAAATTCTTGAGTTGCATTTGATTATTTGGATGTTATTGTGCGAAATTTTACTCCAATGTCAGTGGTTGTTTGCTAGTTAAATTATATTGCATAATAACACATTCTCTAAAATATCAGCATGGGAAGTAGTAGAACATATGGTGTCTATATAGATCTCTGTCCACAATTTTAAAATTTACCTGGGATGTCATTAGTTGACTCCTGTTGTTTGCAACCAGCAGCAGTCATAGTTTCTGCTTCTGTTTTTGTATATGCAGAGTTATCAAATTCTCCATTACCATGTATCACTTGTTTTATAGTGACAGGACCATGGAAGTGAGTGTTATTTCCAAATTGCACATTTTCTGAATCTTTGACAACAACACTACTTATCTTCGCTGTGGCTGAAGGGTGGATAACACCTGCTGGAAGCTTTGATAAATGACCAACTGTCTTCGTATTATTGTCTTCTAAGACATCCTCCTCATCACTATCACTTTTCTCTTCAATTATATGGAAATCACCTATGTCGCCTTTTACTTTAATACCAAGATTGCTCCCATCGTGATTTGAATTTGCTTCTAAGGCCATCTTTCGACTTCTCAACATAGTAAGTTAAATATATGGTAGGGTAAAGTCAATCAACGCATTGTTGTTTTCACAGGCTTACATTGATACATTTCGAATAACATTAAATATCTATATAATTTGTGGTCACTAAGTTAGCAACATACTCATTTTTACCCGAATAGTCACTGGCAATTAATAAAACACATACCTACTCGATAGATACTTAACATACAAAAAAATTGGTTTTTAAAGTTACATTTCAAGATAATTTTTATAATGGAATTAAAATTACTATTATGTAGGTAGCATCATAGTATTATAATGCTCTTTGGGTAGCATGCTAAATACCTATTTTTTATATTTTTTTTATTTCATTCTCTCTTTTTTAAATAAAAGAGAAGGCAACGGTTCTCCACCATGCAGCCTTGTCTGTCGTTATTTTTTCCAAACCTGGACAATTAAGTCTTCTTCTTCTCTGGTTTTTATAAGGCAAAAGCCATGTCTGTATTTTTTATCCGTTTAAAAGGGGAAGCCATGTCCGATATTGTTCCATACTAAAAGCCGAAGCCATGCCTAAAATAATTAAATAAAACATCACATCACATTCCCGCCATTTCTTTTTCTCGATCTTTTTTATTATTTTTGTCCAAAGGAGAGGCTAAAGTCAATCGACCATACTGCCTAGTCTTATGTATTGCTAACAGGAAATAGGAAATACCGAATTAGGTCAAATTGCCAAATTATATTTTACTAGCTGTTGCTCGCGGCTCCGCCCCCGTGGAGGTTATTTTCGGGAGTATCAATGCAAGGAGTTGTCTTCTGCACTGAGACACCTATAGCGATCGTCCTGAATCTCAGGTGTTGTGACTCTCTAGATGGCTAGACAGGCACAACTCCTAACTTAAACTTCTAGCACTCCTTATAATAACCCGGGATCACTCCGTAAGTGTCGAAGAAGTTTTATTCTCATTCCGCTACCCCCCGAAGCGGACGGCAGTAATAAAATGCTTTCCCCGCGACAAAAACCAAGATTGGAAGTATTATGGATTGCCCATACAAACTTTTAACCTCTATTTCACCCCTTTCAAGATAATTTTTTGAGACAAAAGATACCCTATGTCCTCCCCTGGGATATAATCTATCCCTTTACTGAATTTAATTAGGATTCGTTCACCCGTTTAGTCATGAAAAGGTAAGAAACAGACATACAAACAACAATATTAATTTTGCTGCGGAGATATTTTAAAACTGTTATATCTCCTAAGATATTCATTGAAATCAAATGACGTAAAGGGCAACTTTGTTCAAAATTAAATATTTGTGATGAATAAAGTATTTATTTGGATAAGGATTAATACCATGTTTATAAAAACCCCTTTCCAAATAATGCATTGTTTCAGAACAAATTCGATAACCATTAAAAAGGTTATAGTGAGCCAACCAAAATAGATAGACGTATGCTACGGCGGACTTTTTTTTAGAACTTTTTAAGAGGAACAATTTCGTCATACATAATTGTTATGTAACTTTAACCGTTAACGCAGTGTACGCAACGGAAGCTCTCAAAAGGAATCAATTTTCCCCGTTTTTGCAACATTTTTCATTGCTGCTCCGCTCCTATTGGTCATAGCGTGATGTTATATAGCCTATAGCGCTCCTCGATAAATGGGCTAAAAGTTTTTTTCAATTTGAACCAGTAGTTCCTGAGATTAGCCCGTTCAAAGAAACAAAAAAACTCTTCAGCTTTATATAATAGTATAGATTTAATCTAAATTTTTGCTACAATTTTGCATTTTTGGTATAAGTAATGTGATGTGATATGTGATCATACATAAACAAAACAGACACAAAACAACGTGTAACCCTCTATGTGTCTACTAACATACATGTGTTTTATTATTCATATGTATTTCCTATCATACTCCTCACTTACTCTGATACGTTTAGATATTTACAATGCTGACCATTTTGTTGCATGAATGCCTCCCGCGCTCTCACTAAATCCGTACAAATCGCGGAATTCTAGCCATATTGGCAGCACTGATGTGGTGCCAACTCCAACAACTGACAACCGTCAGTGCTGCTATTGACCACAGAATAACCCGAAAATGTGGAAAATTTAATGCTTATGCTTAAAATGCACTAATTTTGTTACATATTAATTATATGATATCGTTAGCAACATCAACAAAACTATGCAAGATGGATATTTAAAAGGCACAAATATAATGTTTATGATTTTATTGATTGATTTACACAACACTGTTACACATCTCAGAGCTGAATATTAACACAAACGCATGTCAGGATTCACTAAGGCTTCTCTTTATAATTAATCTACTAGCATTACCCTCTAAGCTAAACAATGCGGCCATTGAACTGTTTACAATTACTTACTGCCCCGCGAATGAACCACGAATATCCTGGCTATCACTTCTTCACAATTTAACTGAACACCGTAGCGCGGAAGGCACTCCGTTTTATGCTAAACATTTACTAATCCCACTTAGGTTGTCATTATTAATGTACCCCCAACTAGTCTTCTAAATACCTCCGATATACCTTGGGTATTTCTAATAATAGGAAATACCCTAATAATATATAATAATACTAGTCCTGTATGAAACATTGTCCCATTGCTCAGCACGGGCCTCCTCTACTAATGAGAGGGGTTAGGCCTTAGTCCACCACGCTGACCACTTTTATTTTGTTGTATGAAATAAAAATTTAATATCAACTATATGGAGGGTAGAAACATTGCACTATACTTTCGTGACGACATACAACTCAGTCTGCCCCGTGATCATAAAGGCTGTAAAGCCTTCGAAACGTCGGGTTAAAAAAGTAAAATAAACCGCGATATAATCCGTATAATTCGTTTTATATCAATGTATAATATTCGAGTAAATATAAGAAACCATTATTGAATCCATGTTTCACATGAGTACACCTTTTGGTTTAGTATAACTGCCGTTTTGTAAACTCTTATATACATTACGATGTTATTGTACTACGAAGATTTTACTTTTATAATGTTCTCGCCAAGACAAACATCGTCGTCATAAGTTGCTGCATTTCGCCTCGATTTTTTTACGTTTATTTTGAGTGAAAATTGCAGTCCTTATAACACCCATAGACTTAACTCGTTTTGTAAATAATGGTATTCAAATCACAATTTGGGGAATTAGGTTAAAGACGGCGGAGATTCAAAATTTTTTAAAATGACAGCACTGCAACCCACCCACTGACGTATATTATATATATAATATACGTCAGTGAACTCACCCATCGAGCGATAGGGTGAGGTCAGACAATTGCCAACCTTGCGAATTTTACAAAACTGCCGAATTACATAATTAAATACAAAAACTGTATATTTCAGCGGGTCGTGTGTAACTTTTTGCATTCACGATTTAAAACATAAAATTAAATGTATAACTCAATAACAGCACTCAAATAATAACGATACATCAGATGAAGTAGTTAATTATTATAGTTATATTTCTTGCGATAAATGCTTTCTTTTTACCTACAAAAGTATAATAAATACCTTAGTCAATAAAACGTCAAATCTGGCTACGGCTGTATAGTTTTAAATAATATACAGGCAACCCTAATTTTCCACTTGCGAACCATCGCGACTTGCGAGCAAGGTGTGGTGTAAGGTGTAGTTGTGTGTGGTAGTTGGCGCTTGGTGGGTTTGAAAATGGCTCTGTTCAGGATCACATCTATAAAATTAGCAGAAGTGCAGGTAATTTAAGGCTTACTTTTATAGTTCTAGCTAATTGAATTATTTATTCCAATTTTATGTCTTTGCCAGGGTTAATATTTTTAGTGCATAGTTTTATTTATAACCTTGTTATCCACATTTTGAGTTCGAAGTTATGTAATATGAATAAAAGCTATTTTGGGGTTGAATACAGCAGTTTCAGCACTAGCGCCATACAAATTATTGAAGAATATCACCAGAAAGCTTTAAATTCGTTGTATGTTATCGTTTAAAAAGCCCGGTAATTTTGGTATGAGTACATGCTCATGTTCATTCATCATTGCTAAATGCTATCGTAATCGACAACTTCAGTGTCCTGCCGGCTTAACTTTTCTATGTAAATTAAACATATAGCCCACGTGATTCGGAATTTTAAACCTTTGCCCTCTAGATATTTTATTCAATAGATCATTTTTCGCCTTAGCAATTTATAGTCTTTGTCGTAAATAATATCGTGTGTTTGGCGACATTTAATGAGTAATACTTATGTCTTAGCACTTAAGTCAATTTCAATGGACATGATAATTTTGCTTATGTAATTTAATTAACAATAAAGGCTTTCATTGCAGCGTGAGGCGGGAGCGTCAATGTCCTGTGGTACAGCGTTGGTTTCGCCACGCGTCTGCGCATTTGTGCTGTGCAGTATGCGCTGTGCAAACCTATGAAAGACTATTTGACAATAAAATCACTAACGCACGGCGTCTTTGTCGATTGACATTTGACGCCTTGAGTTGACAGGCGACGATATAACTGACGCTTCCGTCTGACGGCACCATCGGAAGTAGGTCTTGGCGGTAAAGATTTGATAAAATCCATTTTTGTTATAGTTGTTTTTAACCTCTAAAAATGGTTATACATAGAGAAATAAGTATAGTTAACTATTTTGATATTTTTTTATATTGTTTGACTGAATTTTAAAACCAAAGTACAGAAAGAACCTTATTTATTAATAGGTATGTTTTATCTATCAATAGTATTTATTTGTTATAATGCTCAACCTTAGTTTCTTAGCATTGTGATGAAGAAAATACATATATACTCACGCCTGTAATCCCTGAAGTTGTAGGCAGAGGTGTAACCAGTACACCCTAGTGATGAACATACACTACACATAGTGATGTGAATATTTACATTATATTTTCATTACCATAATTTTTTTTTCTATTGATAATAACATCAATTTTTTTTTATAGCATTGTCTGACAAAAGCCATTGGGTCACCTGATGTTAAGTGATCTCCACCGCCCATGAACATCCACAATACCGAAAGAATCATGTATGTCAGCCTTGAAGTACAGGAATAGGGATTAGGGTAGGGAAGGGGGAATATGGGCCTCCGGATATCTCACTTACCATACGAAACGCGACAGTAAACTGTCATTATACATTGGTTTTCTGTGAGACAGTGGTACTACCCCGGTCGAGCCGGCCCATTCATGCTGTAGACAAATGTGTCTACAGCGTGGCTCTACCACTATCAGATTAAATAGTATTCTATCTACATCCTAATATGATTGTACAATAACTATTGCTTATTTATTTACTTTTTTACACTAGGTATTACTTTTCTAGGTCCACAAATACCCACCTACAAATTTCATCATTTTGTTACACCTATAATACATAAGATAAAGTTTCTTGATTTATCATTTGTTATGTGTTAGATCAAATTTTATGATCCCACAATAATTGATTTTTAACTATTGGAACTATTATTAAACAAGTAATTTTACAGAAATATAAAGCCAAATATAAACATGAAAAAGACATACCAATTGCAAATCATCTTTTTCTAAATTGTCTATGGATCATTTTACTATAGAGGGCCAATAATTTCATATTTTTATGGAGGAAATATATAGGCACAGTTCTGAGAAACTTCAAAAAAATAACCATTTGTTTCAGCTGTATGCAAGTCAAAATAGAAGCAAACACACATGCCCACAATGAAAAAGAAATTACATCTCTTTTACCATTTTGTAGGTATTATGAACTAGGAGAGTATAGGACAGGGTTGAGCAGTAGCTCAGTAGATAATAGTGTCCTTAACAAATTCTAGATTTAGCTTTAGTCCACATGGCCTATGGATCCATACAGTACTTAATAATTATGGCCTGATGGGCCTAGTCCAGCCCCTAGAATCCTGTTGGATCATGAAATCCATTAACCACCCAGATGTTTAATGCTCTTATCATGGCCAAACTTTGTTAGTTTTTTAATCACAGTCGAGTATTCAAGTAGGTGGGTTAAGTACTCACTATGCACAGGTTTGCACTTCATTATAGTTCTTTAGGTTAGAATACAGGTGTAACCTAAAGAAATATACTAAAGATTGTGGGAGTGATTTATTGGAAATGTTTTGATTGGATGTGGTCATGGGTTGACTCTCAGGGATATTTGTTGGGCCTTTAGCAATCTCACTGACTGAAATGAAACAGTCAAACCTTCTATCAGTTTCACATTTCATGTGACATTGACATACCTGATAAATTTAAAACTGGCCATAGTGCTGCTCTAAACCTACGAGAATTTAAAATACATAAGGATTATTCTTTTAATCTGTAATCTTATCGATAATCTAGACCACATGTCATAACGAGATTATACAAGTTAAAACTACAATGATTGATATGTTTGCGACACCGAGTCATGTGAGTTTTGTGCATAGCGTGCGGCAATGGCAAAAGCAATGGCCTTGAGGAAATCTATGTCAGTGTCACGCACAGAGGCGTCTGATGTGATAACCGATGTATCATCTTGACCACATTAGCTTCGTTCATTGTCAAGCCAATTAAATAATTGTTTGTTACACTTTACCTAAACTATGTGTATCTTATTCCCAAAATCCTTATGATGTGCATAAAACGAATGTAAAAATAATGATACTCGTAAATCTTAAACGTACAGATAACCTAAAATACGGTGACACCCGAGGCGGGTGAGTGTCGAGCGCGCTTGCATCTATCTGCCTGTACCGACGCGTGACTTGGCGACTGACGTGTTTTCGATCACTTTGTTGAAACAGATTGTATTATTGAATATTCTTTAATATACTATCAACCCACTATAAATGATAATATTCTACAATTTAAATATAAGCAACAGCTACACACATAGACCTCACCATACTACATCATCTATAAATCAAATCAAGCCAAATCTGTATCGTGGGTATCAAGAACTACGAGCGACTCCGGCTTACAAATATAATAGAAATGTTGACATTTTAATGGGGTTCAATTTAATCGCGTCTTGAATCTCTAGTTAAGCAAAACGCTTTCATACAAAAATCGACTAAAGCGACAGAGTTTATTATGGTTGTTATTTTATTTTATTGTACCTAATACTAAATATCTAATCTAATACTAATAAGTTGCTTATTTTTAGAATGTAACAGCTCTTTAGTTTTGAAAAACAATCGAAATTGTTTTTTTTGTTTTTTTTTATGTACGAAATCATTTGTAATAAATAGTATTTCTTCACTAGTAATCGAGAATTTAAATTATGTACCCTTATTTATGAATGTGTAATACTAATACAATGATATGACTAGCATAATTATTTATTATAATAACATAAACATCATTCTTTCATAGACCTACATAGTACATATACCACTTATGACCCAGTCTACTATAATTACAACAATCTGACGAGATGAACCTTCTGTACATCGTACTATTAGATACTCTATGGTACCTGCTATATGTAATAGATTGAAATTTTTACACGACTAGTGTCTAATCATACTAGTGCTGTTTTGAAAGGCGATATTTTTTAGAATGATGTTTACCGTTAGACTGTCAGCTTTTTACAGACAAAATGGCTTACGGCGCTCTAGTCACAAAATTAAATGCTAGGCATATTATGTTTGGGGCATCTTGTATAAGAATCGCATTTCAACGAGAGCAGACATAAGAAATGTAGTGAGATGAGGGACCATTTCTATAAATCAATCACTAGCTGTGATAGTTATTATAAAACAGCTTAAAAATAGGTATGTGTGTGCGTGAGTTTTTTGTTACTTAGACGTGTGGTATGGTAATGTAATATTATAAGTAATACCCCTAGAATTCTTACATTATCTCAAGTGACACAGTGTAGGTAATTTTTAGACTACCGTGTTGTTTTATTCATAATTATATCTTGCATGTTATGCAACGTCTATTGACCCGAACTATCTTGCAAGTTACGATATTCCGGCCCTATGTTTCTTCTGTTGATATTGCCATTTCCATTTTGTCACGATTCTTTTGACCTTGCGGTCGTGACGTGAATACCCCACTTTTTTGCTACTAATAACCACGTGATGAAATGTATTTAGGCGTGACTTGGAAACGCAAAAACCCAAAGAATCGATAGTTATTATTTTTCGACGAATTATATAGCATAATTTAAATTAAACATTTTATCTTCAGTTTATTGAATAATGTCTAGCTGAAAAGGCACGACATTACCCACAACAATTTAATTTTAAATCAATTATAATAATGGATATTGTAAAATGTCAAGGTTGTATCCGTGCTTAATTTAATTATCGGTAAAATACTGTAACACAGTAATGACAGCAATGACATTCACGATGCGTGTCCTCTGCAATGTTTCCACTCTAAAGATAACACAGGTCAACTGGCACGCATCGGGCACACGCCCAAATGTTTCACTTTTGTAATACACGATTTAGAAAAAAATACAAATAATTATTATTCTACCTGTCCTTCGCAAGACGCCATTGAAAAAGCAAAATAATGAAGTTCAGGCCTACAGGCCTAAAATAATAGGCCTACTCTTGAAATCAATTTCAATCTCGAACTCGAGACAGTTTCAATTCCAATGTAGAAAATATTGGAACTCTAACTCACTCAACCGTTTACGAACACATGATTGTGTATGATCTCTAGGGGTCGCGATCGGGTATGTCTTTTAATATGGTTATTTATACACCAGTTCGCCGCAATACTTTCGATCTGCTACGGACATTTTAAAACGGTAATCTATAAGTAAAAAAAATCTGTATCTTCAATACTAATATATAAAGAGTTAAAATTTGTGAGTTTGGATGTTCGGGGAAACTCCAGTACTACTGGTCCGATTTTAAAACTTATTTCACTGTTAGAAAGGTATATAATTCCTGAGTGGTATAGATAGATATATATATACTTATAATCTATAGGTACTAATATATAAATATATATACAATTGTATACTTTTTCTCACAAAAATAACTTATACGCGGGCGGAACCGCGGGTAACAGCTAGCCGTACATAAATACCGTGCGAACAAACCGACGAGTTCTTGATTACTATAAGTATATCTCCTATTTATGTAATAAGCACACGGTACAAAATGTACTCGGAATGGTTGCTGATGACTTTGTTTAGGGTCTTGAACTTAAGTACGTATTGTTTTTACATTCGCTGCGTGAATTGAATGTGATAATTATTATTATCATTAGTAAAATATTTTGGCAGTTCAAAGCTTATCTGAGAATTCCGATAACTTCCTACATTACTGTTACTATACACTAGAGTAAGCTCATACGTGTACGATAACACTAAAATGAAACACTATAAGCCTACTCCAGTCTCTAAGCAGTCTTCTTGTTATTTACGTCAGATTTAATTATGTAATACAGCATATCTTATCATTTCTAGGATTACCTACTATAATCTGTGGCCCCTTTGATAAATCTAGATCTGAAATAAAATTTCCATGTTCGTTTTATTCACCTTGTGAGGCCTTCGTTGTAGAATGCATTATTGGGGAATTACTTACAAAGTGAGTCATGTACGTCATATTGACGTGGCGTCGAATCGGCGCTAGTGAAATAATGTTTCAAGTTCTACAATGAATATTATTGAATAGTTAATGAGCGGAACACTTGTGGGGGACAACACCGCGATCGGGCTATTTACCGAATGTATTATAAATTAAACGAGCCAACAATATAATTGAGAATATTCTAGATTTAGAATTAATGGCTAACATTACGAATTCATTTTCAATGTTACATAATGTAAATATATATCGGGATATATAACCGAATATAAATACACATTATTGTGTTCAATGATGTACTAGATACTAATATAAGCTACGCACTTTTTATTAATTAATTTATATCCTCTTTATGAATCTTTTTTAAATTTCTTAATGTCTATGTAAAAATCGTCGTTCGTTAGTCTCGCTAAAACTCAAAAACTGCTTGACCGATTTGGATGCAATTTTGTGTCTATATTTCAATGGATTCCTGGGTGGTTTGAAAATACAATTGGACTGTAGGTAGCGCTGTTGTTAGTATTTCAAATTTGATTTGCTGGGATTTGTGGGAGAAATTATGAAGATGGAGATCTTTAAAATATCATATTTAATGTGGCTGCTTTTACGAGCAGAACGCTTGCCGGGCCCGCTAGTTATCAATAGTTTTTGAAAAAAGAACCAAATGGCTTCTTTCATCTAAATTAGTTAATAACAATTGCTATTTTTTATATGCTGTTATTGAAATGCATTTTAGGCGTTTTTTAGAGATTATTCCGAATTCAATGAGCTATCGCTTATATTTTTAAGAGCTTTATCGAGAGTTAACTAACACCAATTTGAACTTGACTAGAATACTATAAACGATGCATCGAAGGCGGTTTTTGAGGTTCTTATGATTAAGACAGTGCTTTCATATGAACCTTCATTAACACAATAAATGTTATTTTAATGATTATGTTTTTACTGAATTAATAAATTCAATAGGAGGAATATATTTTTTACTTTATTTATATCATAAAGTACACAGTATCAGAAAAACCTTGACAATGACATTATAATACGAACATTTAACTTTTATAAATCAAACACAGCAATGCTTGCGCCAACCAAATTTTTTCCGTGTTTAAATGTTGTAGAAACTTGTATCACTGGAAGTTCCTGATATTTACGAGTCACGGCACAAGACATAACTTAAATAATATTTTTTATACATTGCGCATTTTATTTTAGTATTTTCAATGAGTTTTGGAATAATATTTGTTACTATTACTAGCTGTATTATTTTGATTTTGTTTTGTGTATTGCTCTTATTACCTACTAGTTTATGATTGCCGAGTACCAGGCAATCTTAGTGTCAATTTTCTTAATGAAAGTCTCATTTTTCTTTCGTAATTTGAATCATTAATCTACCTGCCCTTATACCACACTAAGGGAAGCAGCCTTATTATCCGCCAAATCTGCATTCACTCCTTTCATGCGAATGTCCTCATTCACATCTCTTTCGCAATTTGCATATTGCAATTATTTGAAATTCTAATTCTTTTAACAATTATAGACAACAGTAAGGTATATATTGCAAAAAGAAAGAAAACATTTCGTATAATTGTAGTATACTTTTGTAACAAATGTAAAATTTTCCTCATACAGTTCGTTGGAAAATTTACTACGTAAATTCCGTTTACAAGGAAACTTGTGATGAATCGAGAACCTACTTTATATAATTACAGTTTTGACCTTAATTCTGGTGGCCTTTAATGGCAACACGTCATGTCCTTGTTTAAAGATAAGGCCAAACCAGGATAAGCATGATTCTAAGTTTCGTTGCCTTTTTAATCGACTTCAAAAACGGAAGTTTCTTAATTCAGCGCGAATTTTCTCCGCTGAGTGTAGGTCTATTTTAATGACATATTTTTGTTTGATAGACTTTACTGCGGCATTATATCGTATAATTTAATTACGAAATAGAATTTAAAAAAAACATAATTACAACGATAAACATTGCATACGTAGCGATTAGGTTATAGTATTGGAATTTAAAGGTCATATTATGGGTACAGCGTAAATAAAAATAGAATAAAAAAATTACTAAACTTAAATAATGACTACAAAAAATAACAGCAATACTAATCCGCTATCGTTCTTATAAGCAAATAATTATTTGTGACTTTAGTGTTATATTTTCAAGGTTAAATGTTAAATTTTAATGTTATAGTGAAAAATATCCTATGTAATATCAACTAGTTTTAGCATACCTCAATGAAAATAAGTTTTAGTTGGTTTTAAATCAATAACTACAAAGTATATATGGTAGGTCTATACCTATCATACTGTAATCTCAAAAACGATAGAAAATATTGCTACAAAGATGCCCGTCTGGAATAAACTTGGAGAAAGCCCAAGTTTATACCCAACGCTCAAGCACGCACTCAAACATAAAACATTGTTGCACTTACCATGAGCGGCTGTCTTGAGATATGGCTTTTCGACACCATTATCCGTCTTTGAAAGAGAAGCACCTACTTACCGTGACAAAACTGTGAAACGATTAAAATATCATTCATAACCACAATCATGGGTTAAACTGAATAAAATAATGATATTACTTTTAACTATTAACTATTACGTTTCCATGTATTTCTGGCCTACTTAACAACATGTCAAAATAATGTCAGTTATAATTAGCCTAAAAAGAGTATTATATTGTATATCAAAAAGGCCTTCCGTAAATTCATAGAAAACTATTCTTTCTATTTCTTTCTTTCACTTTATTAAAAACGTAAGGCTCTTATCAACACTTTTGCCATACCACATCGAATTGGATATTTTGGATGGTTAGCCATTTCCTGCATGGCTCGGGGTCGCACCCCGTACTCGTGAATCGTATGGTCGTAATACCCTAAACCAGATATCTATTTGAAGACTACACCTAACCTAGACACCATAGGTTTGTTTGTTTTAAAAACAATAGGGGAAATAATGTAAAAAAAAAAACAAAAAGATATCGATAATTATTTTTACCACATAACGGATCAGTGTCATTTAATTAACAGAAGTGTATTTAGTAAATGGTTTATTGAGTTTAGATAAAATGAGTATTGCCATTAATAGTAAATATGTTGAAACTATTGTAATAGAATCGAAAACTAATTTATTTTTTGTCTATCATTTTGTTAACGGTTTCCACATTAGCTGAACAATTTAGATCTAGTTTTTACTGAAGCTTGAGCCTACATTTTAGTATTTGTTTAAATTAATATGTCAAGTAAAACAATATGTACATTTTAAAGTACATTCCTCAATTGTATGCGTTGTGAGTTATACACCAAAGAATCTTAATGCCAAAGCAATGACACTTTACGCAAGGGAAATCTGGCTGGTGTTTGGTTTGTTAAAAATATCAGGCTTGGAGGCTGTTTTAGAGTTTCCAATTAAAATTTACCCGACAAATCCGAATTTGATCCGACATGCGAACTTAGCAAGTTTTAATTTGCTATGTGCTTGTCGGTGAACCTAAACGGCGTAATAATTTTGTTGTCTTTTTTTTCTTTATTTTAATTTTGGGGTTTTTACAAGCAGGATAATATCATCCCCATTAATGTATACATAATAAATAGTGTATACTTGGACATTGTAAGACAGGCCGTAAATGATATTTAATACGTATACTGGACAAAAAAGTTGCGTGGAAAATATCGTGGATCGTGATCGGTATATATAAGACAATAAACAATTTAAGCTATTGCTGTCATTATAATCTTTTTTTTTTCCTGTTGCGTATGTTACATTTATTACAACAGAATTGTTGACTGAATCAGAACTCTTTTATTGCTTCTAGTATACGCGTATTTCTGCCACCGAACATTATATAATAATTGCTCTATTGATTATAATGTAGTTTAGAAGCAGATATATAGAAAACATCAATGTAAACCTTATTTAAGGAAAAGATTAGTGAAAGTGTTCATATACAGTCACGCCTGAAACCCTCGAAGGGATAAGCTGAGGTGTAACCAGTACACCCCCCATTTCGCCGAATTTATTACGGTCCTATAATGTGATAGACGGCAAGCCTATCGCCATACCGGGCACAATACGGTAGTTGACTCGTTTTTTTTATTAATTTAATCAACAAGTTACATTACCTAAAACCCATTATCGAAAGAATTTTATGAATCCGAACAAATATAAGTTAATTAGACACCATTGAAATCTGCTGGAAGGGGTAGTTGTCAAATAACAGTACAAGGATGCATAACTGATACAGTGACGTCACGGTACTATGAATCGCCTGCACTGTACCGTTGTGCGAGGGGGATAGCGATATGTTCCCTATACGCTATCGTTTTCGCTTATGCCTGTGAGTATTTGCTCATACCAATATTTAAAATAAATATTGTGACCTCATTTTTCAAGCAATTGCGATTCTGTTTTCGCAAAAGAGTTTCTTTTGCGTATTATATTCGATTGCGTAGAGAATAATGTACAAAATTAAACACAGGAAACTACCCTATTCCAAACTCCGGGCTGATACTGAGTATATCTAAACAAAACTCAATATCCTCTACTCGGGATCGAACCCGAGATCTCGGCACAGCAGTCTTAACGCATGCGCAATTACAACTGCGCCACCGAGGCAGTCCACCAAAAAAAATATATTTATTTTGCGTCATTAAACTTGCATTTCATTAACATGTTGCTATAATCATTATCGGTGTATTGAATAAAAATTCAACAATATTGTAAATGTTGACCGTAGGTTATTGTTCCTATTTAACTTATTTTATTTGAATGACACGTTATTTAAATTAGTTGAAACAAAACAATAACGCGGCTAGGGATTAAAGTATAGGCAGGCCCATATTATTTTATCAACGTATTTATTGTCCTAATAGTCTGTTTAATTTCTTTGTTTAGAAATTATGTCCGGCGACAACGATTTTATTGAGAAATCTTAGCGCGGAATCGACCAATTTGAAGAGTATTCTTCAAGAGAAGATCCCCAAGGAACAGGAAAAGATTCGGGAATTTCGCAAAAAGCATGGCTCGACCAAAGTCGGCGAAGTCACTGTAGATATGGTGAGTAGATTTTTCTTTCATTTGTTTTGTGTTTGGTTTCTAGGACGTGTTGTACCATTATGTTTTCAAAATACGGTTAGGTACTTGTTACCAATTGTATATCTAACCATTGGTGATCTGTACTTTACTTTCCTCTGTCCTTTAAAACCAGAATTTTAGGACGTGTATTACGTGATAGCCTTGTGATGTTCCGAAATTACTGACATATTACGTTTGGATCTTTTAAAACACTTTCTGATGTATAATGTAGTTTGCTATTTTAGTTTATTCGCGTAAAGGAAATACGGATATCATTGTCAGTTATCCTTTACATAACGAGAAATTCCACTTCTCCCTTCAGACCCGCCCAACGGACAGCTATATTGTCATGATGTGTCTACAAATGATATCGAGCAGCCGCTAAGTCGAGTCCATCAAGAGTTTTATACTGTGGTATACCGACGAAAGTCTCTCGGTGGTCTTTATTGGCACTCTGAGGATGGATCTAGCCTCCATCAGCTAAGATTCTGCCAGAAACCATCCTTGGGCCACCGCGCCTCGCGTTGCCGCTGTTCAGCCCCTCCATATAAGGCGATCAATACAAATAACAATATTATGTATCATACTAAAAGAGTGCCTCCACATTATAGTCTTAAAATAATTAAAGTTGACAATTACGTAATATTTAAGACGACATTCCACGTCGGTCTTTACCTCGTCTTTACGCCGCCGATCTGTCGTCGCATACACTGTACTGTGTTCGCAACTGGAGATACGTGGCGTAGCTCATACATAATTTGGAGAATTATAAAATAAAAGTACCATATAGAATTTAATAAATTCAAGATTAATACATCCTGTCACGTCCAAATCATGTTTGTGTACCAGTGGCGGAAGCTCCAAACGATCCTTCTGAATTAATTTATTAATAAATCTAGCAAAAGGAAATGCTATAATGAGTAATAATGACCCTAAAATTTAAAACGTAATATTAAGTAATTAAGTGTTTCTATGTCAGCATCTATATTAAAATGGCGTAAATTTTATTGCAGTTGGCTTCTGTTTTAAAACAAATCCTGTTCGCCTCTTTTGTTTGCTTACAAGACTATTGTAACATGAATTCAACTGTCGTTGTCATGCCTTCATATATTATGTAATTCACAGATGTACAGTGGTATGCGTGGCATTAAAGGCCTTGTTTGGGAAACATCCGTATTGGATCCGGATGAAGGTATCCGCTTCCGAGGCATGTCGATCCCCGAGTGCCAACAGCAACTTCCCAAAGCCAAGGGTGGAAAGGAGCCCCTCCCAGAAGGTCTTTTCTGGCTACTTGTTACTGGAGACATTCCTACCGACGCTCAAGTCCAAGCCATTTCCAAGGAATGGGCTCAAAGGTTAATAACTTACGATGACTTCTATAAATATAATAGATTGCATAATAATATTAAGTTACATTATTAGGTAATGTCATTATAACTTCTTGAATGTTATCTTGGCCAGTTTTAAACTAGCTAAATCAGTCCATCGTATGTTAATATAGACATTCTATTATCGCTTCAAGTGCTAAAGCCGCTATGGTTGTGCACTAAGTATCTGGAGACCATTCGTGCGTCACTGGCGCTTACGGTGGCTATTAGCCGTCGAAGAAGTCACTGTCAATGCTAGACGGGGCCATTTGAAACTCAAGCCACAGGAAGAAGACGAGACTGGTTTTTGGCCCGGTATTGCATTGTATTTTTTTTTAGTGCCTTGATAGGCAGACGAGCAGACGGGCCATCTGATGGTAAGTAGTCACCGACGCCCATAGACTTGTGCAATGCCAGGGCACAGCAAAGCCGTTGCCTAACGTTAAATTGTATGGTATGGCTTTTCTGTATCGTGTGGACTATATTTCAAACAGCTTCGGGACGAACAATGACATATTCATTTATTATATGAATAATAATAATTTGACAGCCTCCGTGGCGCACCGGGCGAGAATCCGGCTGTGAAACGGGAGGCCGTGGGTTCGTTTCTCACACGGAGACAAATGTTTGTATGACAGACAGATATTTGTTTCGGTTTGTGTGTTGCGGAACCGTAGTCCCTCGTAGTTCTTGATACCTCGATACCGGTTCAACCTAGTGTATATACATATACACGCACGCCTGTAATCCCCGAAAGGGTAGGCAGAGGTGCAACCAGTACACCCTCTTTTCACCGAATTTATTTCGGTCCCATAATGTGATAAATGTGAGCCTATCGCCATACCGGACACAGGTTTCAGACTCCGGGCTAATACTGATAATTTTTTTTTTTTTTTTTTAATCGAAATAGGCTTGCGTTTGACCACTATCTCGCCTGATGGAAAGTGATGATGTGGTCTACGGTGGAGCACGCTTGCCTAGAAGATACCTATTCACTCTTGACTTGAAGATACCCAGGTTATAATTTTCGGGAAATATAGACTCCGGCAAAGAGTTCCACTCTCTAGCGGTGCGCATGATAAATGTACTAGCAAAACGCTTCGTGCGTACTGGTGGAATATCAACCATGTATCGATGACGCTTCGCCGAGTCTCTTGTCGTCCGATGATGGAAAGGGGTTGGGGGAATTAAATTATGTAATTCCAAGGCACACTCGCCGAAATGTATCCGGTAAAATACCGATAAACTAGCAACTTTACGTCTGTGTTCAAGGCTTTGCAGCCTTGCCTCGACTATGGAATCGTTGCCTATGAGTCTCTTGGCGCGTCTCTCGATTGCCTCCAATGCCTCAAGCTGGTACTTGGCTGATCCATCCCAAAGATGAGAGCAGTACTCCATGCACGACCGGACTTGCGCTTGATACAGATCAAGGAGCTGTCCCGGCGTGAAGTACCGTCTCACCTTCGCAAGGATAGCCAGCTTTTTGGCAGCCAATTGAGCTTTATGCTCAATGTAGGAGCCAAAACTGAGAGTTGGAGACAAAGTTACACCAAGAATCTCTAGGTGGTCAGTTATCGGTACGGACACATCTCTGAAAGTAGGAGTCAGTTCGAAGGGACTCCGTTTAGCAGAGAATAGACAAGCCTGGGTCTTAGTGGCATTAAACTTGACCAGGTTGGCATCGCCCCAATCGGAGACTGCCTTTAAGGACAAGTTCAAGCGTTCTACCAAGGCCTCCCTGAGGGCCTGGACTTGCACTCCACTGGTTCGTGCATTAGATATGTAACTTTCTACCACTGTGCTGTCATCAGCGTACCCAAAAGTACCGGGCTTAAGCAGATCATTGATGTGCAGCAGGAATAGAGTCGCAGAAAGTACGGACCCCTGAGGTACCCCGGCATTGATAGCCAATAGATCGGAAGAGCAGCCATCAATGACCACTCGAATCAATCGTTCCCTCAAGAAGTCCGATATCCAAGCACATAGCCCAGTGGGCAAGCCATATGATGGAAGCTTGCTTAAGAGGCTATCATGCCACACTCTGTCGAAGGCCTTCGAGATATCAAGTGAAACGGCAAGCGCTTCCCCATGCTTCTCGACGGCCTCGCTCCAGATGTGAGTGACATACGCTAGAAGGTCTCCAGTTGACCGGTTTCGGCGAAATCCGTATTGTCGGTCACTTAGGAGGTCATTCGCTTCTAGATATGCCATGAGCCTGCCATTCAGTACACGTTCCATACTTTTGCAAAGTATGGACGTAACCGAGATGGGCCTATAGTTGGCAGGCTCAGCACGACTACCTTTTTTGGGCACAGGTTGCACGTTAGCTTGCTTCCAGGCTTGAGGCACTTGTCCAGTGACCAGAGAGAGACGAAACAGGCGAGTCAAAATAGGAGAGAGCTCAGGCGCACACAGATTTCTAGATAGAAAAACCCAATATCACTTCACCCGACCCGGGGATCGAACCCGAGACCTCAGCACAGCAGTCGTAACGCATACGCAATTACAACTGCGCCACCGAGGCAGTTAACCTAGTGTGTGATCAGATTTATCTGTGTGACTGTTGGGCGTATTTTTTTTTAATAAATGGTTTCTTTAAATGTCTGTGTTACAGAGCCGAGTTGCCAGCCCATGTAGTGACTATGTTGAACAACATGCCCAGCAAATTGCACCCTATGTCACAATTTTCGGCCGCCGTCACGGCACTCAACAGCGAATCAAAGTTCGCCCAGGCTTACTCCGAGGGAGTACACAAATCCAAATACTGGGAGGTAAGTAATATTGTGGCTGTGGTTTTTGTGTCATGAAAATTTAAGTATTGTAATTATACAGAAAGTTCCTAAACTTAGTTACATTCCAAAAACACCGCGGGTGTAAACTGCAAGTCAAACTTTTTTACATATTATTTAAGTGTTGAGAGACATCTATTGGATCCTAATTGCAATGTGATTACTTTTAATTATTTACCAGTTTAAATTTCAGTTGGCTCCCGTTATCTGTTTTTAAAGATTTGTCTTTATTGTATCAATATTCATTAGCAGAATAGTGTAGTAGTGCATTTATTGTTTGATAGTACGTGTACGAAGATTCCATGAATCTGATCGCGAAGCTGCCAGTGATCGCGGCGACGATATACCGCAACACGTACCGCGACGGCAAGGGCATCGGAGCCATTGACGACAACAAGGACTGGTCCGCCAACTACTGCACCATGCTCGGCTTCGACGACGCACAGTTCACAGAACTGATGCGTCTATACCTCACCATCCATAGGTACGTCAACCTGATTTATTCAACTTATAATTTTTTTGAAGTGATAACTTCTTATGTGAGGGTAAATCCCTTCGTAACGTAACGCGTTACGGCGCTACTCTGTCTGGCCTCTTTATTAATTTCTATTTCTTTCCTTCCACAATCTCTGTGCTATATTTTTTTGAAGTGAAACTTCTTAAGAGTCGTTGTGATTTGATTTGAGCGTTATCGAGTGGGTAAAATATATCTTATAACCAATAAAAGATTTCATTAATAAATAACCTTTCCTCACATTATCATATTAATATACACAAATTTTAAGTAATAACCTAAGCTATTCTCAATTTAAATATTAAATAGTTCAACTTAGCTTTTAAGTTATCACTTCTGTCGAGCGTCCCGAGACGCGCACGTTTTTTTTATTTTGGCACGGCAAAGTGACCACACCGCTTACCATCAAGCGGGCCTTGTGCTTTTTGCCACCATATTGGTATAAAAAAAAAATTGAAATATAGAACTAACCCAATTTAAATATCGAAGCCTAAAGTTTGAGTTGAGAACCTTACGAATTACCTCTATGACCCTCGTTTACTATTTAAATTTTTTTTATCCTGGCACGGCAAAGTGACCACACTGCACCTGATGGTAAGCGCAGTCCCGTCCAACTAGTATGTCGCCCGTCGAGGCACTAAAAAAAAAAAGAGTATCGAGTGGCGAGAGACACACTACTTAACACAATCATGCCTGCTTCTTCACACTAAGCCATGGACAAGAAGGTGAAGAATCGGTCGAGGGTCTAGTGTTAGCACTCAGAAGGGTGCAAAACATCGTACCCCAACTCTAAACCCCCGTCACAAACCGGATGTACACTGTCTGATCCCGAAACGCGACACATTTGCGTGTGCCACTATGGCGGGTTTTTCACCCTGTGTACGGTTGTCGCTATCCTAGCGGATATGAATATGCTACCACCAGCAAATGTTATGAACAATAGTTAATTCATTGACTGGGGTAGCGTGTGGCTTGTATTTAACAAGAATCTATAGACATTAGACATATATGTACAGAAAATGTAGACTAAAGAACCAAAGATAATATAGTATAACTAGATCAAGAATTATCATAGATCTTAACAGTGTTGCGAAGATGAAGTGTTAATAACACTACTTAGTTGGAAGATTATATGTTGTTTACCAAACCAGGTAAAAGAAAACATTAACATACTTCAAAATGACCTAGATTGATTTTCCTTTGTCGTAAAAACATTATTACATATAAGTTTAAACTTGAGGTATTTTTCCCTTAGGCTTTAAGTTAAGATGTCAAAACAAGACCAATAATGCAATAAATATTTTTAAATATAGTTTTATCAAATCATTTTTGTATTATCTATATATTGTTCACTTATGTTCTATGATCGTTTTTGCAATGGATTTGAAGTTCAGCCTTGGTTTGACACTCATAATACAATCAGCTCTTGAAAACACTGAATACAATTGCTTTTGAGAAACCATGTGTATTTGAGTGGGAAGCCAACAAAAGAACATTACTTTCTTGTTAATAATAAACATCTTGTAACATACACTAGTGTACCTCGTGATATTTGCGAGCTGGATATGTATGTAAATAATTATATGTGTAGCGTTGCGAATATCTGTTTGTCATTGCTGAATGCGAATTGTTGGTATA
This sequence comes from Laothoe populi, assembly GCA_905220505.1. Classification (NCBI taxonomy): domain Eukaryota; kingdom Metazoa; phylum Arthropoda; class Insecta; order Lepidoptera; family Sphingidae; genus Laothoe; species Laothoe populi. Next base: position 11,912,603 of record HG992149.1, on the reverse strand, counting down.
GTTATTGCATGTTTTCTAGAACCATCTTGTTACTAAAAAAAGAAGAAATGTTTGAATTTGCTACGGAAATTTGTATTACTTCCTCTGCATCTTGCATTCGTTTGACCTAATGCCTGAACATAATTTGAATTGCATGTTTTAGATATCGCATCCAAATTGATACTGTGCTATGTGTATATAAATTTTAACCATCATAAAAAAAATACCAGTATTACAAATTATATAGTCAGCCTTGAAGCTTCCAAACGAGACACGCTTACGTAGTGTTTACATTAAAATTTACACAAAAAATACAACATACACGATTCTTTGAACAGAAACCGAAATATTCAAGTGCTTCCTACACACTTTTAGATATTCGTCCTTCTAGATGTTTACCAACAGGGTTTTCACTTTACTGAAAACTGGCTTGGTTGGGTCCTGATCAAAGGTGGCTCGGCTCTTAAAACGTTCCATAAAACGAGTTGACTACCGATGCTAGCGATAAAAAAATGATGTATAATATACATTTGACAGCCTCCGTGGGGCAGCGAGTAGTCGGCTGTGCAACGTGGGTCACGGGTTCGAACCCCGCACCGAGGCAATTTGTGTGATCCACAGATATTTGTTTCGGGTCTGGATATTGTGGGACCGAAAGTCTCTCGTAATTCCTGTTACTCACCACACAAGACTCGGTATCTTAATGTGGGACTATGTATGACTGTTGGATGTTATTATTTAAGAAGGTCATGATACGTAACAGTGTTGCTAAAGTCAATTCGCACGTATTTGATTGGGCAGAATTAGATAATATGGTCTGCGAAATAAATCATTGTTAAACTAATGTTTTTCACGACACTTGGCACGTAGTTTAGGCCCACGACGCACGCTTGTTACGTAATGTGTAACGTGTCAAATATGTGAACATTTTTTTATCACTTACACAAATTGTTGAATTATACTAAATTGAAACAATTCCATTCACATTCTTATAACACTTTGACACCTAAGTATCAGCTAGAAACTAAGTTTGTTTTAAATAAATACTTGAATAATGATAAGGACTTGGGTGTATTGGTGACTAGTAAACTACTTGGCCGTCCAGTTTTTTTCCTGCAATAATATGTTGCTGGTGGTAGGATATTCATATCCGCCCGGATAGCGACCACCGTACACAGGGTGTAAAACCCGTCATAGTGACATGCAAGTGTGTCGCGTTCCGTTATCAGCCAGTGTACATCCGGTTTTTGTCGGGGGTCTAGAGTTGGGGTACGATGTTCGGCTGTTTCGCGGAGTACTCTGACAACAGACCCTCGACCGCTTCTTCCCCTTCTTACCCATGGCGTAGTGTGAAGAAGCAGGCCGGCATGATTGTGTTGAGTAGCGGGGGACAGATCGTCTCTCGTTACTCTAATTGGACCACACTGCGCTTACCATCAGGTGCAATGTCGTCACTTTGCCGCGCCAGGATAAAAAAAATTAAATGTTAATGTTAACAAGAAGTAGCTTTTTTTATAAAAAAGAATTCTTAGACGGTAGTAAAACCTCTGTCTGATATCTCAAGCCTGCATCGGTCATGTAATATCACTTAGCGCATTGCGAATGACAGATTTATACAATAGATTAGAAGCACCTGACTGAACGATATCTTGTATTATATTCATCAAATGTAATCTTGGTATGTTGTCACAAACGAGATATAAAACTGAATATTGTAGTGTCTATATATTCTTTGAAATTTTTAAGTTTGTTTTATCTTCTTTGTTTTATTGCATTGGCTGGCTCTCTTTTTATTACTATTAAACATGCCTGAATAGCATAAAATCTGGTATTTTAGGTACGGTTGAGTCATTGATACATTATCTTATTTATATAATATGATATCTATTGTTTACAATTTTATGTAATGTAATTGATCATCCAAAAAGTTTCCACGAATGTCGACAAACTATATACCACATTCTACACGCATTAGCAACAATCTTGAACCTCCAAAACAACAATAACATAAAATTTTTCGTATAACGTTGATTAATGGAACATATACATGTCAGGATTGTTAAAACCTCATAAATAAATTTAATCAAGCGTAAAATACTGATGTATTTAAATTATGCGTCGCCTTTTTGTGTTATCATGACGTGTCGGTCTACAAACTCATTAATACAATGTTGTCTTATACATATTAAATTAACAACGCATTTAGTAATTAACAGTGTAAATTCGGTTTTTGACGGACTATAGAGTTGGGGTACGATGTTTGGCCGTTCTGCGGCCTTCTGAATACTCTGACACTAGACCCTCTACTCCTTCTTCACCTTCATGCCCATGGCGTAGTGTGAAGAAGCAGGCCGGCATGATAGTGTTGAGTAGCGAGGGATAGATTTTCTCTCTCTACTCGATACTCTAATTGGACGGCACTACGCTTACCATCAGGTGCAGCTTGGTCAATTTGCCGTGCCAGGATAAAAAAATGTCGAGGATGTTAAAAAAACGACAGTTATAGAGATAATTCGAATAGTTCTCAACTCAAACTTTAGGCTTCGATATTTAATTTGGGTGAATTCTATATTTCCATACATTTTTTTTCATACCATTATGGTGGCAATCAATTATAAAGCCCGCCTGATGATAAGCGTCACCGTAGACTATGAAAGCCAGGAGGTGTCACAATTTCATGATCCTATTTACTCCCATCTTGAAGACCCACTTATGTGATGTTAATAATAAGAATAGTTTTAATCCTATGTCTGCACATGTGTGACTATTTTGAGTTTCAATGCCGTCTTGCCTTTAACGGCTTTAACACCTGTAATGTTTGTTTAATATTAATTAATTTATTGTACGATGGTGTGTTTGTATGTACTTATTAATTATTATTAACGCTCGTGCATATAGTTTTATTATATGTGTGTATTATATACTGTCTCAGTGCTGGGCACCTCTTCCTCTATAATGTGACGATACTTTAGTCTACATTCTACAAAAATATTTTTTATATAATACATACATATACACTCACGCCTGTACGAAGGGGTAGACAGAGGTGTAACCAGTACACCCACTTTTCGCCGAATTTCGGTCTCATTGTGATAAAGGGCGAGCATATCGCCATGCCGGACACAAATTCCAGACTCCGGGATAATACTGAGAATTTCTAGATAGAAAAAATATCACTTTTCCCGACCCGGGGATCGAACCCGAGACCTCAGCACAGCAGTCGTAACGCGTGCGCAATGACAACTGCGCCACTGAGGCAGTATTATCAGTCTTTTTCATATAATAGTGTGAAAATAATAATATTTAAAATGCCATCACACATAATTTAATTGATTACAACTCTTAAATGTGTAATGTTTGAATCTTACCTTTGTGTAACTAGTTTGATCAATGTGTACCCATTGTCCGCAGTGACCATGAGGGCGGCAACGTTTCCGCTCACACGTCGCATCTGGTAGGGTCCGCCCTGAGCGACCCCTACCTGTCCTTCGCCGCCGGTCTCAACGGTCTTGCTGGACCTCTCCACGGTCTCGCTAACCAAGAGGTAAGGATATCCGATACTTTAGTGGTTTATCATTTGCAAAAACTTAACGGACAGCAAGGACTGTAGGCAGCGGCTTTGCCCTGGCATTGCAGAAGTCTATGGGCGGCGGTGACTACTTGCCATCAGGTGGTCCGTCTGCTCATCTGCCTATCGAGGCACTAATAAAAAGTGGCGATACACTACATTTTTTTTGTGAGCAGTGGTTGATTCATTTTTCGAGTCTTGCCAATTATTATTATGGTCAGGGTTCCGCAGCGCACGCTTTGCTTTATTAGCCATATTAAACTATGCTAAACAAACAAAACTACGTTAACCAAATAATAACAAACAAATATCACAACGTATAGACAAGAAAGACTTATTTCATTTAATGATAGTAGAAATTAAGATAAGCAATGAATTATTTTAACCTCTATGGAGTATATTAAAACTATCGTTAAAATAATTAGTAAATTAATAATATATTAATATTAATTAGCAATTTTTAACATTGGTTATTTTAAATGTCTAATTATTCATCTTCATATTGCTATTCGGGTGTGTTCGGGAGTTCCCTTAGTTATCAGGCCGACATACGTATTTATATACCTACAATAGGTTAGTTTCCGGTGTTCAATTTTATATATTATTTGATAAGCAATAAACATTTTTCGAAATGAGGATCAAAAGTGATAATTATTATATTTACCATTGATGAAAACAAAAATGGGTTCGTAATGGGAAAATCTCAGGATAAGCCTCCCACAAATGACATTAATAAATTAGTTGTACAAGATTTGAAGGGCTTGATCGAATGAGGTCATAATAATATATTTAGTTTGTACAGCCGCGATCGATAAATAACGCATCCTTTTATGATATTTGTTACTTATTAATTATCACTATAATATTTATTACCCCTATCACGTTCCTGCCTGACTGCCTCGGTGGCGCAGTTTTAATTGCGCATGCGTTTACGACTGCTATGCTGAGGTCTCGGGTTCGATCCCCGGGTCGGGTAAAGTGATGTTGGGTTTTTCTATCCAGAAATTCGCAGTATTAGCCCGGAGTCTGGAATCTGTGCCCGGTATGGCGATAGGCTCGCCCCTATTCACATTATGGGACCGAAATTTGGCGAAAAGTGGGTGTACTAGTTACACCTCTGCTCACCCCTTCGGGGATTACAGGCGTGAGTGTATATGTATGTATGTATGTATGTATCACGTTACTTTCTTGCGTATTGCAATTATCAGTGTTATCATTTTGAAAGAAAACTCCATGATGCATCTATCAATCACATAATGATAAACAACTGTAAGATTGTTAATGTTGAGCTGTCTTGTTAAAGTAGAAATGTTATAAATATTGTGTATCAGTTTGTGTATTTATATAACCCTGTCGTATGGCGAACGAAGCAACTGTTTCAAGCGGCGGACTCGCTTAACAAACTACAGTTAAGAGATATAGAACAAGAGGCGTGCCATTTTTAGATCTCATTCTATTCTAAAAGTAGTCTCAGGCGAGTACTGCATACATGCGTGATTCTGTTTGCAAGTCTTCCTATTAGTATACACTACATAACTAATAGTATGTTATAATACATAACAAGAATAACCAGCAAGCAGAATTTATTTAGAACTAGATGTTGCCCGCGGCTCCGCTCGCGTGGATGTTATTGTTGGAAGAAAAGGTATACAATACAAGGAATCTTAAGCTATTACGATAATAATTAAAACTTTCTAAATTTAGCTACCTATATGGTAGCTAAATTCCTGTGGAAGTGTGCATTTTTCCGGAAAAAAACGTGGCCTATGTCATTTTCTGATCCCTAAACTGCCGCTTTAACTATCCCACAGGAACTGTACATTTTTATATTTTTCATAAAAATAGCCTATTTATACCAGACTATAAGCTATCTCTGTGCCATATTTTAACGAGATCCGTCCAGCCGTTGTAGCGTGATTCAGTAACAAACATCCATCCAAACATTCGCATTTATAATATTAGTAGGATTACAACTGTGCAGATCATTGTGAAATGCAAATACTAGATTTATATGCTCAGACGCGGAATGATAAACTTCTAAGCTAATAAATATGATAATACAAATCAGATTTTAGTAAAGTTATTTACAAAACATGAAATACAAGTAGTGTACAGTCGCGGACGTACGACGGCCCATAACTTCTTCAAAGTACAGTTGCAAATTGCAGGAATGCTTCCATTTAATTGATAACCGGAAAGTATATAAGAGATCGAATGGACTGCCTACATGATAAAATTGATTTTAACATTTACTTTCATATCACATTTGTTTGAACGCAATGTATTTTTAAATATAGGTGCTCATCTGGCTGGAGAAACTTCGCAAACAAATTGGCGATAACTACACAGAAGACCAACTCAAAGAGTTCATCTGGAAGACCCTGAAATCCGGACTGGTCGTCCCTGGCTACGGACACGCTGTACTGAGGAAGACTGACCCCAGGTGAATAAATAATTCTCAAAACAGTAGATCTGGTAATGCGAGTAAGCATTTTAAAACTTTTGTTGTAGAACACTATAATGTCTTCCGACCGATTTCGGCCATGGCGACAAGTTTTTTTATTGTCGGAAAGTAAAATAGAACTAACACATAAAAAAATAATCGAACCAACAATGGGAGTTCCTATTCAGTGACATGTGCAATACAAGCAAACCCATCTGAAGTGCTGGTTTTCAATAGGGAACCCACCATATATCTTATCTTAATACTATTTATTGCAGAATCATTTAAAGTTATATATTTTTCTCCTTGGTTATTCTTCAGTTGTCGGTGTTTGGGATATGACCAATCCATTATTATTATAACCACTCGCGATTCACCTGTAAACATTAGGCGAAAAATATAACCCTCTACATTTGCAATATGTAAAATTAATCAAATCAATTAATCAAAACCATGAGTTTTGATTAAATTTACCCTCAAATTACTTATAATCTATACCAGCCAAGAAACTGCGAAACCAGCTCATGCTGCGATTGTGTAGGCTGCTTTAAAACACTTCGCGGAATTGTTTAATTGTTATTTTGATGTATTTGTTATTTACTTACGTTTTGTGTTGTATAGGTATACGTGCCAGCGTGAGTTCGCCCTGCAGCACTTGCCCAATGACCCGATGTTCAAGCTGGTCGCCGACGTCTACAAAGTTGTGCCTCCGATCCTTACCGAGCTCGGAAAGGTCAAGAACCCCTGGCCCAACGTAGATTCTCACTCTGGTGTCCTTTTACAGGTAAATATAGAACAAGTTGAACGTATAGTTGATAATTATTTATTGAATCTTTAAAAATGTTCAGGAAACCATCACGTGCCTATTTTGAAATTATCATGGAAAGGCCAATCATACTCTTGCCTCTCTGTATCTCATCACGACTGGTCCACGAAGATCTTTATAGGGGCGACTAGAAAGCAGGAAGCCAGACCTTTGCTTTTTCATAACGACAATGTAGACTTAAAAAAAATCAAAGCATCAGTTTATGAAATTAGTTGTTTTCAACTGGGTATATTATGAAAAATTTTAAAGTTACAGTAAAACACAATTGACATTCATTGAGTGAGTGTGTGAGTTCATTCTTCAACTATTAATCCGGTAAATCCTTGGGTTCAAGCATATATACATAGGGTTCGGGACTCGCCCCAGCGGCTGCCCGGACAGCCATCGTCTGGGCGAGGGGGGTGCTGGGTCGTAAGTCCGGCTAGTCCAGCATAACCGTTTTATTCTCATTCCGCTTCCCCCAGGAGCAGGCGGCAGTCATAAAAGGCTAGAAGAAAAAAATTAATAAAAAAAAAGGGTTGAAGCATAACTTTGAGTGTATGTTTGTTTTTAGTATTACGGTCTGAAGGAGATGAACTACTACACTGTGATGTTCGGCGTGTCTCGCGCACTGGGCGTGCTCGCGCAGATGATCTGGTCGCGCGCGCTCGGCTTCCCCATCGAGCGTCCCAAGTCCCTCAGCACCGACCACCTGATGAAACAACTTGGCAACTAAGCGTCCTGCACCGCGCATACTTGCTCACTAGTGACTAGGGCACGACGCGACCCAATCAATACTCTCCGTTTAGCCGCACTTACATGCAACTGCCTTAGTAAACTTGATCACTTTGATTCACACAAAACACCAATAGTCAATTTAAGAGTTATCTTTATTTAATTAATTGAATATCATATTTTTTATTTACCTTTTTGTTTCAGTAGTATTAAGCGTAAATCATGTTTTTCGTTTTATTTAATTATTTTTATAATATTGTTGCATAGTTATATTAACGGTCCGTTTTATAAATGGACCTATGTTTGCTGTGAATAAAATTATTTATATTTTACATGTTATACCCGATATAATAGAATCAATGAAAAGTGAAAATCACCCTAAAAATATATACAAACGAATCCAAGTGTAAATTGACTATTTTGGTGGTGTGATTCAACTTCAAATCTCATATAAATTGTAGAATCGTACAGTAGTCGATACTGTGTTTCGAGTCGTTTTAGTAGTGAACGTTTTAGCAGAATTTACAAATATAGTATGATAGTGTGCCGTGCACACTGTCGGTTTTAAAATATACCTAAATAAACTAGTGTTTCGCCAACTGAATGGTGGCTGGTTCGGTATTTTTTCCATGTAATGTGCTTAGCTTCGTGCTAATGGTCGTAATAGGTACTTAGAAAAATTAGCTTATCAGACAATAAGATACACTTCTGCGATGCAATGTTCTTTTAGTAATTTATTTTATATTGTTTAAATGTTGCCTTTATTTATTACCAAGTTACCAAAGTTCTTGTATAATTTGTAAACAGAAATACCTTTTTCCTACGTGTGAAGCAATGTTAACAATACTCTTGGTAAATGGACTACCGGAAATATATTATAAAGAATATAGCATGTGTAATTACATTTCTTCTCTGACTATTGTTAATATTGCAAGTATTAAAATAAATTATGTTCATATTGTCATTAAAACCATATATTTTCGTTAATTTAGGTACCTTTGGAATTATATTTATTACCAATTTAAGTTTTTTTGGCATCACCAACATCTTTACAATTTGACAATACTAAAATAAATTGGTATGGTGTAGTATACAAATGTTTTTTTTTGGACCTCATATATTATATTTCAACAGAACTTACAAGTCAGTCAACGGGTATTGCAGCCAATATAAGTAAGTAACTAATTTGTCTCGGTGTGGGGATCGAACTCGCGGCCTATTATTTCTTAATCTGCTACGCACTCATTGCGCTATGGAGGCTGTCAATAGATAACAATTTAACTCTGTAGACTATAAACTAACAAACTATATACCCCACTGCTAAGCCCACTGCACATCTTTTAGTATAAAATACTCTTAGTTTAATCCATCATTGGCAGTGAACACGATCAGGGAAAGGTATAATAAATCGAACAAGTACTCAACAGCGCAACTAATACTTTGTTCAGAAGCTAATAAAGACAGGCGAATTTAATATTTTCTTTATTAAAAAAAAACAATACATTTCTTACATTTAACTATTGATTTCATTTGGAATGTATATTGCACAATGTTATGTCATTGAAAAAAGATACTTATACATCGTTTTAAGCAGCAGATCTAATACGTCTACAGACATACAATTCTAACTTAAAGTTTTAATATAACAATCCAACTTTACAGGCAGTTTTTACTACTACTGGTTAGTATTTTCACTAGTGCAGCTAATCATTGGATTTGTTACGTTTTGGGAAACCAGTTTCCGACTTATTTATACTTTCTAAAGTAGCCGGCTATAATGATAAATAGCCAGATTTCCTAAATATTATTTGAGTTAACAATGACGTGTGATAGATATTAACTGAATGATCATAATGTAAATGATATGTAATAGCCCATTAAAATACGCATAAATTATGTTATCGTTTCACTACGAGTAGAAGATTTTATTATATAATGAGCGGCTCTCCCGTTGGTTAAATATAGTTTATTCATTAACTAACGTTTAGTTTGGTTAGACGCATTTCTTCTATTCTTTGATATTTTCTAGCTTAACCATTGAGTGATGGAATCTGATCGAGCTCTGATTATTTATTGTCTGTTCTCAGTTCTGGGTGTGTTACTTGATCTATTTGTAGAAACTTCCGGTTCTATTGTGAATTCTTCCTTGTTGACTTTGTCATCAGGATGAACATCATCATTGAATATATCTCCAAAGGAATCTAGCTTTGAACTAGAATCCTTTCTGATTTCTTGGTTAGTTGCTTTTTTCTCCACAGATATACGTCTGGCTGATAGTTTTGAGCCGGAAATACGCCACTCGTCGACTATGAGCAGATGCTTGCTTAAATCCCAACCTACAAGAATTACAACATTTAATAATATGCGATAATAATCTAACGTGAAATAGTACGGCTACTGAAACGAAAATTGCTAGTTCGTAACCAGCTTCAAGGGCATGTGCCTCGTGACTTCGAAGTCACGTGTGTGTGTATTTACTATTATCACTTGCTTAACCGGTGCATAGGAGTTACGCTATTAAATCTTTATTAAGAGATAAAATCAGTCTTTAGGAGATCTATAACTATATAATGTAGGCCTTCTTTGACGTAACTCTTTTTGTCTTTATTCCAAACTTTGCAATTAGTCAACGAATACAAAGTTTTATTGATAACAATAAGTTTCCACTGTGCACTTTCAAGTCCATAAAATATACTTTGCAACGTTTAATCTGCAGACTGTAAAATAATAGCAAATACATCACTAATGTAGATGACGATCTTCAATTTGAGAATCTTTTAACCATTTAATTATAGATTCAGATAAAACACAAATAAATCAATTGTTGTAGTTCCTGTTTTCAAATTACTTTTCATTTTATCGTGTACCTTTTCTAATCCTGCTAGAGAATATTAACTACATTACAGTATTAAGTTTATAAAAGCAGTAGGTAATGTTTAAGACTCACCCGCGTGTGCTAATGCAACTCCTATTCTCTTCCATTCTTTTTGTACATATTTGTCGACATATTTCAACAAATCATATGAAGGTTCATATGTGAGCCCCCCGTGTAATGCACCATCTGTCTGCTCTCGGCTCCACTCAACAGATTTCAAAGTGTGGCAAGCTTGTACAAAAGGATTTGAAATGGTATTATCTTCAAAAATTGCCTGAAATTTTTACATAAAACTTGTATTGAAAAAAATAAACAATTCAAATGCAAAAATAATCTTACACAATAAATATCAATACATTTGGAGGAGATATGGCATAACATAAAAAATCTTGAAAACTACAGCATTTTTGGAGACGTTTTATAAAAAAGGAAGTATCATACATTTTTGTTGGAAAATATGAAACAGACATATTAATTATTCTAAACAATGCAATTGTGAAAATAATGTTAGGTTACGTCTGTGCGTAATATATATTTAGTACTTACCAAGGGTTCTTCGTTTATAGCGCATGTGATGATGGACAGCAATACAGCGTGAAAGTAAGCACATAGTACATCATCTGCCGTCGATTTCTGTCTGAGTATTACAAACATAGTCCTTCTACGGACATTTGGTATCAGCATATAATTATTCTGTTCATAAACATCTTTGATGCGTTGTATGTACAATGCATTTGGATTATCTTTTGTTATGCATATTATTGATTGTCCGAGCTTTATTGGAAATCCACATACTTTCTTATCTACATTGAAAATAAAATTGAGTATATTATTTATCGAAAAGAATGAGAAAGCCTTGTGCTTGGTAGGAGCGAAATGCAGTGAGCTAGGTGTAGCTATTGTGGCGGATAGGTAGAAACCGTAAGCATGTTTGCCACCATCGTTGTTTAAAAAAAAAGGGACATTAATTGTAGCTCGAACAAAGTGACAGACTTTAGATAAAAAAAACTTCCATTACTACTCTCCTATGGGAGCCCAGTCCGCGCTCTCACTGCAGATATGCAAATGCTACAAATCGTACTTGCGCCTGCGTTTACAATCTGACCAATGTAAATGGTGTAAATTACCTAACATATGGTGACCCAATTGATAAAAGAAGATTGGTTCTTTTCGATTTATATCACAAGCGGTACCAATTACTTCTTTATTAAGATACAAATCAATTAATTGCAAAAATCTTGGTTCATTCAGCGTCTTTAAGCATACTGCTCTTACGGCGAAATAGTTGAAAATAATATGCAGAATCACCATTAGGAGGAAAATCGTAATGGATTGCCTGAAACAAAGAATTCATATTAATTTAGAAATGCAATGTAACATATACAAGATTAGTTTTTGTATACAATAAAGCCGAAACACCCTAATTAGATTTTGGTATAAAAGATCAGATAAATATGTCATATAATAATAATAAGGAAAACTCACGCGGTGACATGCAAAAATAATTTATCCCGTTTCTTGTAAGACGCATGGACAGACGCGGACATTGACCCTTTAAGCGGCCGGCTGAGGTTAGGTAGGTATGTATCGGTGAGCGACCGACACGCGCCTGATTTTTATTAAGTAATAAACAAGGTAAACAGCTTGACGAACATTTTTATATGTTTTTGGGATATAAAAATACATATATGTAAAAAATTAGTGCAATGGATTGTGCTACTGATTCTCAACAAACTACTTTCGGCTTTGTAATATATTAAAAATAATGTTGTATATAATCTGGTGCATAAGTAATAACCCGATATCCTAAGGTTACACTAAAATTGTTATGGTAATGCAGGCGCGAATCCAGCCTTTAAAAAAGGTTGTGGTCACAGCCACCCACTTGCTCATGATCGATTTAGTGAATTCTGCCGTTGTCAAGTATTCGTACGTGTCATTTAGTTAATTTATTTACTCTTTTATCAAAATCGAAATTATATTGATCCTGCCTAAGTGGAATCGAGTAATAAGCTATTATTATAAATTATGTATTTAAGCCTTAATAACAAAGCAGTCTGGAGCTGTGCATATTCAATAAGTAAGATTTTATGTGCTTAAATATTGTACTAACCCAAAGACGGATATAATCAAAAGAGCAGTAAATGAAGCAATTAGATTGACAGCCGTTTCTTGTGCTGAGTCCTTGGCCGATACGTCTGCCAAGTTACCACGGATGGCATGATGTTGTGTCATTGCAACTCTGGTGGCTCCACCTGCAAATAACAACTCTATTAAAAGAATAGTTACAGTATGTATTGTCCGGTTTTCTCTATTTTAACTTAGGTGGTAAAATTAATAATTAAAAATAACAATTAATTATAACATTAAAATACACACCTGCAACTCCAACAATAGCCTTCATTACAGAACTAATACACAGTATCAGAGTAGTATATTGTTTAAACAGTGGCAGTGTCAATTCTATACACATTGCAACATCATTTATAAAGTCCGCATATAATCTCCACTTCTTACTGTATGCATCCAAATATGTGCTGTAAATTAATTTGCTTGTTTAATTTGGTAATTAATTATACATATATCGTTGACGTAAGTATTATTAAAACAGGTATGATTAAAATTAATAGTCAACCTGAACATGTGTGTGCCATTTTTAATATGCGGATAAATTTAAATCACTCATAAATAATAAATAATGATACGGGAGAGACTACTAATGATGATTGATTAATAAATTCAATGTTTGGTTTATATTCCAAATACTCGTTAATACAGGTACTGGAAAATATCTTGATCAACAGTTTTGTACAATGTCTATCACCCATTCATCAAGAACTTGAAATAATCTACTTGTAACAACACACTTTATGTACCCAAATCAGTTGAATCATCAACCAATACCAATAACAAAAAATGTTACTCACTTCACTCATAAAGACACAAAACCATTATTCAACAAACTACAATAAGTATATTTAATATTAGAAGATATGACGGCCAAATTAATATTATAGAGATAACCATGACATATAATTTCTATACTTTTCTATGCTTTTTCATTGTTTTCAGACTTATATTTGAACAGTGAAACGAATAGTTTTAAACTGATGGTGCTTGTTTATTGGGATTAAAATTGCTATATTATAACGCATAATCAATAACACTATTATGATTTTTGCATAATAGTGGACAGTGATGGATGGATTATATAGAGATAGACCATTCATTAATATATACACTCATTTGCAAAAAAAACGGGCACCTAAGCAATGAACCATTTCAAATGTTACTATTGGTTTGTTTGATAATTATAGGTAGTTTTACTTTCACAATTTTGTAAATTAATAAGCAAATAATCGTTTTCGTCAGTATTATCATAAAATTTTGATAAAATTTATGGGTTTTAATGCTAAAGTTCACTAGTAGTGTATGCTCGCTAGTAGTGCATATGCTCGTGAAGTAAAAGTTAACAAAGATTTTTGTTTGTTTTTTCTTTAATAAAGTAAAAGCAGATAAATGTTTAGTATCGAGTGTGACCCCCTCTAGCTGAAATCACAGCTTGAATTCGTCTGGGTATGCTAGCGAGGATATCCCGGATACTTGCTTGCGGAATACGTTCCCACTCCGCGGTAATCACATTCTTCAGCTCTCTGATGGTCTGCGGAGCTGGTTGTACTGATCTCACGCGTCGTTTCAGAACGTCCCAGACATGCTCTATAGGATTGAGGTCGGGACTTCGAGCTGGCCAATCCAAACGACGAATGCCGACCTCTTGCACATACGCTTCCACATCGCCAGACCGGTGGGCGCGAGCGTTGTCGTCCATAAAAATTGAGTCTTCGCCTAAAGCAGCCAATGCGGGTTGTGCATGAGGAATTAGAACTTCCGTTATGTATCGATGTCCAGTCAGTGAGCCGTTTTCAATGAAGACTAACTCTGTACGATCCATTGAATTTATTCCTGCCCAAAACATAACAGAGCCCCCACCATAAGGTGTGATTTCTTCAAAACAAACCTCTGCAAAGCGTTCTCCTCGTCTTCGTAGCACTCGCCGACGTCGATCTTCACCGAACAGAGATATCCTGGCTTCATCGGAGAACAATACCCTATTCCAGTCTTCTTGAGTCTATGACTCACAATTTCGAGCAAACCTAAGCCTGGCAACTTTGTGCTCACTGAGTAACTTAGGGCCGCGGGCCGGGCGATGACTGCGTATATTGGCCGCGAGAACCCTCTTCCTGACCGTCCATAGACTAATATGCACATTTCTTACTTCTTCGAGGTTGTTCTTAAGGTCCACATACGAAGACTTGCGATTTCTCAATGCGCGACTCATAAGAAAACGATCATCCCGTGGTTGGGTACATGGTTTTCTTCCAGAACCAGGCCTTCTCTCGACGGAACCGGTGTCTTGATACCGCTGCCAGGTCCTTTGAACCGTCGAGCGACTCACACTTAGCCTCTGAGCCACGAAGCATTGGCTGCAACCCTCTTCGAGCAGCGCAATAATTTTGGTAGCTTTTACCACTTTCTCTAACATTATTGAGACAGCTAAACAGCAATAAATGAAGCTTTGACAATTAAGAATATGAAATTTTACTTTATTAAAGAAAAAACAAACAAAAATCTTTGTTAACTTTTACTTCACGAGCATATGCACTACTAGCGAGCATACACTACTAGTGAACTTTAGCATTAAAACCCATAAATTATATCAAAATTTTATGATAACACTGACGAAAACGATTATTTGCTTATTAATTTACAAAATTGTGAAAGTAAAACTACCTATAATTATCAAACAAACCAATAGTAACATTTGAAATGGTTCATTGCTTAGGTGCCCGTTTTTTTTGCAAATGAGTTTATATTACATTGACAGACTCCGTGGCGCAATAGGCGAGTAGCCGGCTGTGAAACGAGAGGTTGTGTGGGTTCGATTCCCACAACCGGACAAATGTTTGTGTGACAGACAGATATTTGTGTCCGGGGTCTGGGTGTTGTGTGACCGAAAGTCTCTCATAGTCCCTGATACCCACAACACAAGACTCGTATCTTAGAGTGGGGTCGGCGCTATGTGTGTGAGTGTGGGTTGTTTTATTATTATAATTACTAAAGAATAATAAGCTTATGTAATGAGAGGATAAGGAAATATAATATGTGCAAGTGTTGTTCTTGCATATGGGTGTTAAAATGTGGATGAAGTGAAGGACAGTAAGCTGGTATGATATACTTTGCATATATTGCACAAGAGTATGGAATCTTCGTGCAGTGTACAAAAGTTATCATCTACCTGTCATAATCTCAGTCCAAAGTAGGGTTGGCGCAGCAGCCTTTTACATATAGCTTCGTAAGGATTTAGGTTAGATTTTATAAAGTTCCATCTGTCTGTTGCTAACCCTCTCTGGGATATCCAATCCCATGCTTATCATGTTAGAAAACTCACATAAAATGTTGTACAACCTGAGGAACAAACCCAAGAGCCAAGAACAAATGTGTGACTTGCATTAGACCAAAGTATGATAGCTGTACTAAACTAGTGCAGAATGATTTTTAATTGAATTTAATGGGGAAACTTACCCATGAGTGAATGCAAATAGTATTCTGCCCAAATGTCCACATCCATCTTTGACTACCCATGTAATGGTTGCTGATAAGGGAGTTGCTGTAGTATCTCCAACACCAACACCAGTCAGTACTGCTTGTGTTGCCAGAATACCTAGTAGTGTTAATTAAAAAAGTGAAGTGAGACTTCATGTGATTATATGCACAGAAAGTTGCATCAACATAAAAACCAAACAGTGACAAAGTAACACACAAGTTTAGCCACATGTTTTCAATCCATTTGTAAAAATGGTCTGCAATTTAGAATTTTGGATGTATAGGTCTCTTTCATGTGAGTGTAATCTTGGTATTTATCACTCCTTTGTTTATTTCTGCCACCCAGCAACAATGCGCAAGCACCCTTGCTTCTGAATTGAAAGGGTATGGAAGCCATTGAATTGTTACGTAGCAAAAGATTTTATTTCCAAGTTTTTGAAAAAACTACCTAACCTAATTAGTGTATAAAAATACAGGTATGTAGAATAAATCATTATAACAAAGCTTTTCTATAAATTAGAATTTGTCAACTTAAGTGTGCTATCACCAAATTATATTAATAGGGTTAATATTGGCTTTTTTTAGTCTATTAAAATTGCTGATTAAATTGATTTATCAACAATCAACAACATACATGAATCCTTAACAGAAATAAAAATCCTATTGATTAATAAAAATGGAACAATGCTCAAATCATCGGGTTTATTTATTGGCTTGAGTTAAAACCTGAACTTATGCCCAAATTATTATATCTTAAGCCTTCTTCTATAACTCTTTATTATTTATAAAAATCTTTAGGGGTGAGTTTATAAAAAATGTGTATGGTTATAATAATTACCACTTATAGTACTACAGAAAGCTTGTGCAGTATCCCATATTTGATAAGCTATATAATCACTGCTTACACTTTCTGGATATCCTTGTGGAAGAAGTATCTTGGTAAACCAATTGTTGATATTACTAGTTTTTTCTTCATCTAAGACAACAATGTTTTCTTGTTCTGTAAGTTGAAATGTGGTTTCAACAGAATTTTTATAGTATACATAGATCTACATATACACTCACACCTGTAATCCCTAAAGGGGTAGGCAGAGGTGTAACCAGTACACCCACTTTTCCCCATATTTCTGTCCCATAATGTAATAGGGAGCGAGCCTATCACCATGCCAGCCACAAATTCCAGACTTTGTGCTAATACTGAGAATGTCTAGATAGAAAACCTCAATATCACTTTACCCGACCCGGGGATCGAACCCGAGACCTCAGCACAGCAATTGTAATGGATGCACATTTATCACTGTGCCACTAAGGCAATTTTTATAGTAAAAAAGCTTTACCTAATAGGCATGATCTTTGAACACAAAAACATTACTTTTAATGCAAAGTAACAAGTGACACTCTTACAGAGTAAATAAATGAAAACCATTCTTATGTCCATTATTTGTATGAAACAAAATGCACAAGAGTTATTAAACAACATATTGGTCTAATACTGGATCAAAATTTTAAGTCAAATAGGTAATTGGATGGTGGCTGTTGTTCCTTTGTTTAAATATCATGAATGTGCAACTCATTGTTCTGAATCCTAAATCAATGGTTTTACTTTACAGTAATTCTTAAATACTTATAGGCAATGTTAGGTGTACCAAATACAAAAAAGATTAAGCCGAGCAAGGTAAGCAAGTGTGCCACATCAGCAACTGACAAAACTAACAATCTTCGAATACAATATTTTTATACATATATCGGTTAAGAATTTTGTTCTCAATAAAATATGTTACTTATTATGTACAGTAGTAAAAAGATAATTGGGCAAAAACAATGTATATTTTGTAGTCTTTCTCAAAAATATGGATACAGTATCATTTTTTGTCAAGTATAGGCTGATGTAATTATTTTAGTAACTGAACATATTTGTTTATTTGTTTACTGATAGGTTAGAATTGAGATACTAGATATTCTAAAAACAATATTTTAGTAAGGGACCAAAACTCTAATATTCATAGTGTTCACTATTATTATTCCTAAGATCCTGTTCTATACTTTTTAGACCATTAGTCATAACTCCATATTACCAGAAGGTTTTATATCTACAGAATTCTTTTTAATTTTACCTGGGGGTTTAATAAAATATCTTTCTTTAGAACCATATTTCTCTTTAAACAGGATTTCACCCTCGTGGCTATACATGATGTAAATTCTTTACACTGCTGGTTATTATTTTATGTAAGGTATCTTTCACTGCATATTAACTTGCAGATTGTTTTAAATTCCAGTTCGAAATTATTTTCATGAAAAATAAGCAAAAATAAGACTGTTTGAATGATTTTTTTTTTCTGTCTGTCTGTTTTATAAAAAAAAAAAAATAAGGCTGAAACAACCAGTGTTGCCAGAGGCGAGTTGCCATGTTGCCGATAGTCAAAAGTTACATGAGACTCAACAAGTAAACATTTTCATCACAAAAGTAATCTATACTTTCTAAATTTTAAAACTGCAATTTTATCAAAATATAAATTTCAATCGACCTTGACTAGCCTCGTGTAACTTTTGACTATCGGCCATTGGCAGCACTGTTATGACCTTCGTCTATATAGTCTAGAATATCACCTAAATATTGGTTACACTTGCTTTGTTTTAAAGACCGCGTGGTTCAAAACCTTTGCCTTTTCTGATTTTAAGAAAGCAACAATTGTTAAAAATGTCTGTTCCAAGTTTTTATCTGTTAATTAAAGTAATAAATCAGTAAATAAATTGCGAGTGTTGTGTAAGAAATAATAATTTTGAATTTTAATTATTGGCGCTTCATAATGCGTTTTCCAGTATTGTTAATAGTGTTTCACATATTATCCTTGGCTTATGCTGGAAAAGACTTTCGCCTCGGTCGTCGTAAAGGCGGCAATTTAGGTTCACCGGGACATTATAACAATGAAAATTTACCGCCGGCTCAGTGGTTCAAACAAAAGTTAGACCATTCTAGTTCATCGGATTTAAGAACATGGAAGCAGGTGAGTGATACGTTTATGTAGGTATAGTA
Organism: Laothoe populi; assembly: GCA_905220505.1. Lineage (NCBI taxonomy): Eukaryota > Metazoa > Arthropoda > Insecta > Lepidoptera > Sphingidae > Laothoe > Laothoe populi. The sequence goes on along the minus strand of HG992149.1, from coordinate 11,893,560 downwards.
TCATGGAAAAGGATTTTAAGACAATATAAAATGAAACTGGTGGTAAAACTTTTCTCTCTTTACCTTCCTTACTGGTTAGTCGAACGTTTTTGAGAAAATCAAATTAAACTCTTGAGTTCTTATCTCAAAAAGTGTACAAAGAAATTAATGTGTATAAATAGTATTTAAATTAAAATACAATTTTGTTTTGTTTCTCATTCATTCTCATTCAAATTTCAGTGTAAAATAATATTTTTTAATGTACAGTGTAAACTCTATATAGCGACACTGAAGGGACTGTGCATTTTATGGCGTTATAGAGAGTTGTCGTTAAATGGAGAGAAGAAACATCAGAATTAGAAAAATAAAAAGTTTATTTCTGACTATTGTTAATAGTTATGTGCATAAAAAAGAATGTTATTTGAACGCTATTGAGTATAGTCTGTTATTTTTGTCTGACGTCTTTTGCTGCACCAGTAATTTTGTTGTATTTTTTTAGTTATTTTATTAATATCTAGCAATACTGAGGCATCTTGGTTATAAAGGAAATATTTTTCCAATAATTTTGCTGCTTCCAGAGCTTCTTTAATGCTCGGCGGAAGCTCAGGCTCATCCGTCTCATCTTCTTCATCACCTTGTTCTTGATCCTCAGTTTTTCTCACTGAATCCAAAATTTCTTCGTCTGTGAGTGAAGCCGTTGTAAGCAGGCGGTCGTCCACTTCAATGTAGGTTTGAAGATTTACCGTATTTCCTGCCATGTTGAATTGTTGAATCCACTCAGTTAATGGAAGGTCGTCGTCGCTTTCAAACTCAGATTCTGTTTCCACCTCATCACTCGTAGAATTGGTACAAAGTCCAGCATGTCGAAAAGAGTGCTGTATAGTTGTGGGTGTCACTTCTTCCCAGGCTTTAGATAAACAATTTACTGCATGCAGCATATTAACAGAAGTTTTACCCTCAGATTCGACTAGCTCCATCAATAATTTCCTTCTGTAGTGACCCTTGAGGCTTTTAATCACACTCTGGTCCATTGGCTGTAAGACACTAGTCGTATTTGGAGGAAGAAATGCCAACTCTATGTTTTGAAGGTTTGATATAAAAGGGTGGGCAGGGCAGTTGTCAACAAGAAGTAAAATTTTTCGTCCCTTTAATTCTGCATCCCACTTTCGCACTTCTTCTTCAAAAAGTTGACTGGTCATCCAAGCTGATTTATTAGCTTTATACGTCACTGGCAATTTTTTGATGTTCTTAAAACAGCGCGGATTTTTCGATTTGCCTATTATTAGTAGCTTTTTTTTCTCTGTGCCATCCATATTAGCAGCCACAAGCACCGTAATACGTTCCTTGGAAAGCTTTCCTCCCACACACTTTTCCCCTTTAAATTTCAGAGTTTTATCTGGAGTCAACTTATAGAAAATTCCTGCTTCATCAGCATTGAAAATGTCACTTGGGGCGTATTTTTCTATGAATTTTGACCACACTCTGTTAATCCAATCATGAGTCACATTTGTATCAACACTTCGTGCTTCCCCACTTATTTTACCATAGTTGATATGATGACGCTGCTTGAATTTTCCGAGCCATCCTTCTGATGCTTTGAAAGAAGTTAAACCAAGTTCAGCAGCAAAATTCTCCGCCTTAGCTTTCACGAGCGGCCCCGAGATAGGCATATTATTCTGGCGCTGTCGATGAAACCATGATAGTACAGCTTTATCCAAATCTTCGTATATAGGTTTCTTTAATTTTTTGGAAGATTTTCCCTCGCCCGCAGCGTGGAGGATTTTTTCTTTATTTTTCCATATGGTTGACACGGTAGAGCGACTAAATCCAAAGCGTTTGCCAACATCACTTATCTTCTCTCCCGTTTCTATTGCGCGTATCAGTAAAACTTTTTCGTCAATACACAGTGATTTTCTTTTAGTAGCCATGTTTACAGTTTGCAAGTTTGTGAGCAACTAAGAATATGATAAGGTATAGATAATCCATGACTCCTAGTTATGAATCATGGTCAATAACAGTCTACACGTGCAAGCAATCCCAATTTGTAAACAAAAGAATGAATTTCTTAGAAAGTTCGGTATGCATGATGCCGACAGTCGAGTTTATTGCGGGCTAGGATAATAAAGCGACAATAGATCGTACACAGCTGCGCAGTTTTTACTAATTTTAGCAACTTAATTGTTGTCGTTATTGAGAGTGGGTGTAATGCTATATAGAGTGAAACATTGTATGAAAAACAAGCTAAACCAACCAAAGCCAATTGATTTCGACGCTTAAGAGAGTTTGTCGTTAAATAGAGTGACGTTACATGGAGTTTACACTGTATATAGTATCTGATGTCCCCTGACTTAATAATTGCGTAGTTATAAAATTATTTTTATTACAGAGATACTATGTGAATGACACATTCTATGACTTCAATAATCCTGGACCTGTATTTTTAATGATTGGTGGTGAAGGTCCAGCTGACCCACGTTGGATGGTGCAAGGCACCTGGATATTATACGCAAAAAAGCACAAGGCCCTTTGTATTAATTTGGAGCATCGTTATTATGGAGAAAGCCATCCTACCAAGTAAAATATACAAAATAAAAGCTCTTTATTCACAGGGGATAAAAATTTATGCAAATGCATATACATGCTAATATATGGCAAATACAGAAACTGTGAACATGACATTGTAATTTACATGGAATTGTTTGCAAAAAGTTTTTAGACACCACCATTACACATAGTTGGTTGCAACTTTTTAACCTGCAAGTAGTGAAAACACACATTAGGGTGAATAAGGAGCTTTCACTGTATTCTGATTTTAATATATTTGGTTATTAATGGAATAAAAATAAAAATATAATATAACAACCCATTGGGACCAATAATACCAAAGAAATTATGAGTGTTAGTTAAAAATGGTCACTTGGGTGCTACCTAACGTTTTGGGGAGGGGGGATACAGATAGGTCAAAAATGTTCAAAAATTGCATTAAGTAATACTTGAATGCCCCTCTACTTGATTTATCACTATATTTACACAACAACATAACTGCAATTTGTCCAAATTGCCATTCCTTTGTTATATATCATATTGTACATATTGTTTTATATGTGTCACATGTGTATAATTGTGCTGCCTGATAAATATTTGTTTCCAAGTATTGAATGTATAAATAATGTTAAACTACTATTTAATCTAAACTAATAATCTGATTTTGAATATTATTTCACTAATTGAAAGCTATCCCTGTTTATTGTAATAATAGTCATGCAAGACGAGCTACAAATTCAAATGTTAAATACAGCATTAATATTAAAACCAATATGTATACATTATATAACTATTTACAACAGTGATTGTAATGTTATTTAAACAATATTAAGTAATTACATTTGTATTTGTTTCTTAAACTTTGAGCCTTGTACAACATTCGGCTTATCTGTTCCAGTGACCTCAGTGTCAAGAACCTGCAGTACTTATCGTCATATCAAGCATTGGCAGACCTGGCCAATTTTATTCATGCCATGAATAGGAAATACAAACTCCACAAAGATGTAAAATGGATAGCTTTTGGAGGGTCATACCCAGGCTCGTTAGCTGCCTGGTTAAGGTTGAAATATCCACATCTTGTATATGCTGCAGTATCTTCTAGTGGACCATTATTAGCAAAAATTGACTTTATGGGTAACAATTTTTTTTTTTCATTTGGCCTATATCAAATATTTTAGGACGAATGGATAAGCATCATTTAATCACCATCATTATTGTATAATACAAAATAAAATAGCCACTTTTGTGTGTGCGGTTAGTTCGTATAAACCGCAATATTGATACGGCTTTTACTTGGTTTAAATAATATCTTGCTTTGTTATAACACATGCAAATTACATTTCTAGAATGTAGAGAAAAGTCGATGTTTTATAATAGAGTCGCTTTCTATATATGCTTTTAATTAATGTTCTATTAAATTATTATATTGTTGAAAGAGCATTTAAAGAATGTTTGGCTACCATATTTTATTATTTTGTGTTTAATAAAAAAAAATACGGTTGATAACTCTATTACTAGTCAGGAGGACATTTTAGACTGTTTTTTTCAATGTTCCCTTATTGAGTACATAACAAGTCGAATTAAATTGATTAAGGAACAAAGAAGAAAGAGCTTAATGTACAACATGTTTTAGCAATACTTGTTAAAATTACCAAACTATCTGATACTTGACCCAGATTACGTACATTATATCCAAACAAACCACTGCTAGATCATTTATTGGTATATGGTTTTTGATTTTCAGATAAATAAAATATTAAGCATAATTTATTTCAGAATATTTTCAAGTTGTGGTGAATGCATTGCGCGAAAAGACTTCTAGTGAAGATTGTGCCTCCATACTAAAGGAAGCTCATAAACAAATTGATAATTTTATCCAAAATAAACCTGAAGTAATTGAAAAGGAATTTAAGTAAGTATACAAATAATAAGAAATGAATACCCACGCAATTATAAATTATCTGGAGTATAATTTTATTTTGTTGTCTCTTCTAGGGTCTGCAAACCATTTAGTTCTGCATCTAAAAATGATATGAAAAACTTTTACAACTCAATTGCAGATGATTTTGCTGATTTAGTGCAGTATAATGAGGATAACAGGATAAGTGCTAACAAAAAGTACAAGAACCTAACAATAAATACAGTAAGCATAAGCTTCTAAAATTGTTCTGTAACAATGTTAACAATATTATTATTGTTAACATTTTCCCTTCACATGGTTATTTATTTTTCTTAAAAAATCAAATACCTACCGCGACATAACCCATTAGAGCCTAGCAAATAACCAGGCAATGAGAATTTGATAGAATCTAATTGATTCTAAGACAATTTGACATTCCTAAAATATTATTTATTCCCCTCCAGTTCAATTCTTGTTACACAATGGCTATCTTTATAATAACAAATGATATTTTCATTTCGCAGGTTTGTAATATGTTGACAGCAGCAGGAGATACACCTGCATATAAAAAGTTAGCAGTTTTCAATTCCCTTATGTTGGAAAAATCAAATCAAACATGTATGGATTACTCATATGATAATATGATTAAAGAACTCCGTAATATGTCATTGGGTTCAGAAGGAGGTATGTTTCCTTGAATTTAATTGATTAATTTAATGTATCTAGAGTAAACAATATGTAACATAATATATGTACATCTTATTTCTTGTACCATAGTTGAGCCAATAAACTTAATTTGAGCGCTGGGGTATCCTCGATAATTTTAATGTACTATAAGTCATGCGTTTATGACGTAATATCACTTTAGTGGATTGAAGGAACCAATTGTCGCAGCAAAATAAATTACCCCAGCTACATTTATTGACTTTATATAAACAACTAAATTTTATTAACGTCCTAGTGTGTACCATTACCCGACATAAACTTGAATACAAGTAGCACCAGCAATTATTAAAGAATTAGTTGCCATAGCGATGACGTTAATAAGACTACACGACCAAATAGATCTTCATATGACAATGGTTGTATATACTATATCTATGTATGACAATATCTTGATACTCTTACAAGTTGAAGTTGTATTAATTGGAGCTGAATGACGTTGAGTAAATATTTTTACAACACTTATACAATAAGACTATTACATAAAGTTATGGCTGAAACGTCTTTTCGACGTCTAGATTGTTTCTTGGGTTATTCCTGTGTATATGTATACAATAAGCGTATTTTACAGGTCGTCAGTGGATGTACCAAACATGTACAGAGTTCGGTTTCTACCAAACATCATCAGGAGAGGGTGAAGTGTTTGGGGATAATTTTAAACTGGATTTCTTTATACAACAATGCCAGGACGTGTTTGGCAAAAAGTAAGTGGGATAGTGAATAAAAATGCCATACCCAACTTTGACAAACTGGCTAGGGGTCTTATCTGATTGGTCGTTTGTAATCATAATTAACTCAAGTAGGAATTATATGGATTTAATAAAAGCAGATTAATAAGCAATCGGAAAGTAATAGATAGCAGTTGTAGTACCATCTAATACGTTTTATCATTTTAATATTCTGGGCAATCATCTTTATGATACAATTATTACGATATCAGTAGCCTTTGTCTTATAAATTGTCATCGGTAACTTAACCAGTTACTTTTCAAAATAAATTAAACTTGATTAAAGATAGAAATTAAATCAGAGAGCGAGATGGGAATGGTGTGGTTCTGAGTTCAAATTCAATATCTGGCAATCTCAATTTGTGGTTGTATATTCGATATAATATGGAGATATGATTACATCACGGGAAGAAAATAAGCGCGGCTAGTTGCAACTATGTCTACTCCTTCGCATACTGGTGTGCGAAGTCTACCAACCTGCATTAGGCCAGCCTGGACTAATGCCTATCACCTCCCACTTGTAGAGAAGGATCAATAGTGATTTAGTATATACTACATTTTTTTTCCTAGTGAAATACAAAACCAATTTATAAAAAATAAATTTTCATCATCAGATTTGGTGCCAACTTGATAACAAAGGCAGCTGAATGGAGTAATAGCGACTACGGCGCGTTGGATATACCTATATCAAGGGTTGTGTTTGTACATGGTTCCGTGGACCCCTGGCATGCTCTGGGGATCACCAATAGTACAAATAACGATGCTCCTGCTATTTTCATACCAGGTTAGTAATATTATGGGTGGAAATTACTGCATTAGTATTATCAAACAATGTGCAGCAGACTGGGGAGTATTTGCCAGTCATGCTGTCTAGCTCCTCAGCTCGAAGTCCCTCCCACCATGAACAAATACCCCCTTTAGTCTAAAAATAAGAACTGCATCGGCACTCTTGACTAACTTACCGCCAGTAGTCATGCGCTCCAATGTGAGACATCCACAATAATGTTACCATCTACTTAAATATCTTTTAGATTTTCCTCTATACGGGTAGACAAGGTTAGACAAAAACCCACAATGGTAACCAACTACTGTAACCCGCTACAGTTGCGTAGGGATATCTCCTTGCTTAGTGTGTTCTACCGTCTGTATCATGGCGTATGCTCTGAAGAATTGTTAAATCGTATCCCATCCTCTCCCTGCCACACCAGAACCACGCGTACTGGCTTGCGGAGCCACAGCTTCGTGGTGTCTACTACCCCGGCACGAACCAAGAGGTTCGCAGATTTATATAATTTTGACAGCCTCCATGGGCCAGCGTGCGAGTAGCCGTCTGTGAAACGAGAGGCCGTGGGTTCGATTCTCACACCAGGACAAATGTTTGTGTGATAGACAGACCGAAAGTCTCTCGTAGTCCCCGATACCCACAACACAAGACTCGTATCTTAGTGTGGGATCGGGGCTATGTGTGTGACTGTTGTGTTATTTATTTATTGTTCCGTGTGTTTTGTGAAGAAGCTACACAGCAGGTCGACATGATTGTTTCGAGTAGCGAGATATACTTGACTCGCTTTTATTAGTATACTAATATGTATTACTTATAAATGTATGATTTTGTGTTAATTTTAGGAACTGCCCATTGCGCGAACATGTATCCTCCAAGTGAGAACGATTCAATTGCTTTAGTGGAAGCTCGCCTGAGAATCGATGTACTCCTTACCAATTGGCTCAGACAGGAGTAAATTCTGCTGCTGGAAAATATAAGATTACTAAAGTTATTTTTAATAAGTTGCCACCTGCTTTCAAACTCGCATCGTATATACGAACAGTACGCACCATTTGTGTTTAATAAAAATGTATACAATAATGCCATGCGTCTCATATAAAAATCTACATAGGAATGCGGCCCACACGTACTAGTAGCTCAACCATAAGATTTTCTCACGTATATTCGCTGGCGACATCGTAAAATGTTTATATTACATAACATTTTTATAAAAAGTACACAGACTTCAATAAAAAACAAATTAAGCGTCACTATAAAATTTGATGTTCCTTGATTTTTCTGAGATCCCATCATCAGATCCTGACTTGGTGCCAATGGAACCAACTGGGAAGTATACCCTTTTAAACAAAAAAAGAATTTCTCGAATCGGTCCAGGCGTCTTCGAGTAATCGAGTAACATACATAAAAAAAAAGATTCAGACGAATTGTTAACCTTCTCCTTTTTTGAAGTCGGTTAAAAATATACAGCGCGCCGGGCGGGTACATAGGAAGAACGAACATTTCGATACATAAAAAACAACGCTGCAATGCTAGCGACTTCGTTTACCTATCGTAACTTTTGATCATAAACGCATGGTTGAGCTACATTTGATTCAGGCCCATGCTTGCGTATTTTGCGTACACTGTTGTGCTTGTGCATACGCGTGCAAGTTCTACGCAATACTCAAAACTGATACTCATACATAACATTTATATCGTAGTGTAAGTTATGTTCTTAATATTTTTTATACTATTTTTATTTTTATTAGTGCTTTTAACATAAAGAATTTAGTTATGTATCAGGAAAACAGGCACAATTTTAAGTATACAAATCTATAAAAATATTATAATGAAAGAACTATTTGGTGATTGTAAAAAAAAACTGTTTATCTTGATATTAGGTATAATATGTACCCATAAATCATTGTTAAAGCAACTTATTAAAGAGTATAATTAAAGCATTTATAATTATTTGTTTTGTTTTATTAATATCACATAAGACATACTACATGCATTGAATATGGGCCTTGGTTTAAAATCATACTATGGCTAAATTATAATAGGTACCATTTAAACTAACTAAAAAAAATATGCTTAAACAAATTGGTTGAAGATTACATAAACATTTTTGTGGCATATTCCATAGGTCTATGCTAATAATATAAAGCTATTAGTTTTCGAAATCTAATTGTTGTGACAGGACTTATTGCAAACCTGATAAAATTTTGTTTTAGTCTAAAAATATTTAAAAATAATTTGATTTGTTAATTTATATGTGATTATTTAATATTTTCAAGAAACAAATACGTAAAAATAAAAAGCATTGTCACGTGACATGAAACACAAATCAGTCATGCATGACGTCACCGTTTGAAACATCTATTAAACGCTGAGCCAAACAAACGTCTATTCGTTTTGTGGATGGTCACGTCACACGAGAGACCATGACAGTTCGTAGCGTTTTGGTGGGAAAAATAAAGTTGGTTTATAAAAATGCAAATTCAATTTAAACTTTTTGTGATTGTACTATGCTGGTACGGTGGTCGCTCCGATAGCGACCACCATACACAGCGTGTAAAACCCGCCATAGTGGCACACGCAAGTGTGTCGCTTTCCAGGATCAGCCAGTGTACATCCGGTTTGTGTCGGGGGTTTAGAATAATTGGGGTAAGATGTTTGGCCGCTTTGCGGCCTTCTGAGTACTCTGACAATAGAGTCTCGACCGCTTCTTTATTTTCTTGCCCATGGCGTAGTTTGAAGAAGCAGGCCGGCATGATTGTGTTGAGTAGCGGGATATAGCTTGTCTCTCGCTACTCTAATTTGACTGCACTGCGCTTACCATCAGGTGCAGTGTGGTCATTTTGCCGTGCCAGTATAAAAAAAATCGGTCTTGATAAGCAATGGATTATAAATATTTGTGATTTTGACAAACAAGATGTTTAATCTATAAAAATTCTACAGTCCAGAGTATTTCAACCTAAAGTTTTAAACTTCGACTATTGGTATACAAAAAATTAGACATTACTTAAAACTTGATTTTTAGCGTCACTAGTGTTTATGGGATTTCGATAACTAAAATAATATAATGAAACAGAATACAACGTGTAGAATAGTAGACTTTATTCAATACCATAAAATATGGATAACTACACAAAGTACATGGTCAAAACTTAACATTATAATTTTCAACAACCTTGTTCAAATATGATATAGCACTTATATAATAACATATCTATGATCACAATTCGTATCTTATACAAACAACGTTACATAATACTCACAGGAATTGTCACTTATAAACTAAATAACAATTTTACAATATATAAGAATTGTTACCACTTGTGTATAAAACTAAAGTTATCCATCTACTATTCGATTATTTATTTATTTATTTAAAACTTTATATACACAAAATGTATAAAGGTGGACTTAATGCCAGAGGCATTCTCTACCAGTCTACCTACGAGTGATGCAGAGACGAGACAATATGGGTGTACATACAGTAAGAAAGAATATTTTGAGAATCAGTGTTAAAGACAAGATACTAATACATAAATAAATTTACCTAATAAAATAGACATAATAAATATAAATAGTAAATATATAGAACAGAATATATTAGATATGTTAATTAATAATATAGTATACGTAGACATACACACAAATATAATAAATAGATATCAGCTAAAGTTGTAATCTTATTGTATTATCTGTTCTACTCTTTACTCTTTTTACCTATTGCCATGTAGATATAATATTCGAATTAAGGTGAAATTTCTTTTTCGACATTGTCTGTGATGGATTCAAGCTTTTTCCCTTTAAGCATAAGTTCCATTGTGCTGAAAAAATAACAAATTTTATTATATATAAGCTTATGGAATACCGATTAACAATGAAACCTGGAAATAAATGTTAGTCGTTCAAGTAGTATAGAACTCCGAGAATATATTTTTTTAAGCCGCTGTATTAACAATCAACGTAGATCTTAAATATACGGGTATTTTATTCGAAGATAAGTAGGTATGCTAAATACCAATTCAACATAGTTAATACGATGGTCGATGGTCACGTCATAATGTTTTGTCCAGTTTTTAATTTAGAATGAGCTAAAAGGAAAACTTATAAGTTCTACTCTTCTTAAATATATTGTTATTTACAATACATTTTTTTGTAAAAGAATATTTAAATTTAATGCGATAGGTACCTATAAATTTTCGTTAATGTGCTAGGATCAGTAAAAACAGTAAATAATTTAATTAGTTCTAAAAAACATTATAACAGATTTTTTTAATTCACATTACTGTTGTATGAGTGCCAGAAAAGAAAAACAACAATAGGGGTATACTCCGTTTACGTGTAATAGTTTCGAAAAGCAACCCTTTGAAGGTTTCATTTAATGGCCTGACAAATATGTTCTCACATATATATATCACATTATCACAACGAAGTCGGGGGCAACAGTTAGTCTAAATATAATATTATTATTATTGATAGTGACATTTATCCTTTCATCTACAATTATTGTCAATAATCTTATCTATATGTCAGAAGTAGGTATTATGTTCATCATGGGTCGGTAACTGTGAAGTGTCTTCATCTTGATAATATAGACACAAACATCGTACTGATAATTGACGTAAAAGATTTCTTATTATCCTGGCACAGCAAAGTGACCACATTGCACTCGATGGCAAGCGCAGTGCCGTCCAATTAGAGTATCAAGTAACAATGTTTTTGTTGCTTCTATTAATCGATTGTAATATTGACGATAACGGCCGAAATTAGGCCCCAGCTCAGCATGATGCTTTGCTCCTAAAAGCAAAGCGCTAAAATTTGATTAATTTCCCATTTTATCATTACATGACGGTAGGCAGCTGCTTTGCTGTGCCCTGGCATTGCATAAGTCTATGAGCGGCGGTGACTGACCATCAGGTGGCCCGTCTGCTCGTCTTTCTATCCAGGCAGAAAAAATGAAGTACATAGCGTGAAGAAGCTACACAGCAGGCCGGCATGATTCTGTCGAGTACCGAGGGATAGATTATCTCTCGCTACTTGATACTATAACTGGACGGCACTGCACTTACCATTAGGTGCAGTGTGGTCACTTTGCCGTGCTAGGATAAAAAAAACAAATAGATCATGGACAAGTGATGACTATTACGTATGTATAGATTGATCCTTTATACTTACAAGGCACACAGGAACACGACGATTTGTGTAGCTATAGTGAGGTAGAATATAGAATTAATGTAGCTAGTGCCGAGGGTCGCCTTGTAGATCTGCGAGTACACCACCGATGCGAACATAGCCACTGCGTTCTCCATCACTGACAGGAATGCGTATGCCACGCCTAAAAACATCATTATCATCATAAATAAAAAAGAGTGTGTGTACTTATGTACACGCGTTAGAAGTTATAGTTATAAAAGTATAATACTACATAGTACTTATTATTATTAACTCGTAACCACTCGTAGTGACCACTTGCAATCACTCGTAACCACTCGCAACAACTCGCAAACCACGTACTCACTTTTCATAACGGTGTTACTTTTGTGTCACGGTAGCTGTATGTGAAATTGATTTAATAAAAACACCAAAATAATATTTATTTATTCACGCTGTTTAATTGTACTGTTACGAAACACGTGTTCTAAATATAAAAATACTAGAATATACAACGTGAACATAGTTATATATCGATTTTCATGCCACCTAGAACTAACTTTACGATGTGGCTGTCGCATCGTAAAAATTCACTCTCATAATTTTTCTCCATCGCGCCATAAGAAGTATAATTTCAAAAATACTAAAACCGGCCGTGATGAAGTTTTTTTTTTATTTATTGAAGAAAAACAAACAATTGTACGTTACAAAATTACAACACAGTATAGTTACTTAATATAGGCTAATATATACGCGTTACGGCCCCACTCTGTCTGGCTTCTTTATTTTTTATTTCGATTTCTATTTCTGTCGTTCCATAATCTCTGTGCTATAATTTTTTGAAGTGAAACTTCTTTAGAGTCGTTGTGATTTGATTTGAGTTGGATCAAGTGGGATGGGAAGTTTAAGTAAATACCTAAGCTTTTCACAAGTTATACAATTTCAATATTAAATAGTTCAACTTAGATTAGTTTTTAAGTTATCGCTGCTGTCGAGCGTCCCGAGACGCAAGTTATTTATTAGATTCCATACAATATGACTTCTTTCTGCTTCCCGCTATAAACCTGTCGTTTAGTAACTACTGAATCTTAGGAGTGAATGCAGATTTGACGGATGATAGGGCTGCTATGAGTTTCAACCATTTGTGCCGACCCCACTTAGTGTGGGATAACGGCAGGTAGATGATGATATAGTTATATTGTACACACTCACATCTGTAATCATCGATGGGGTAAGCAGAGGTGTAACCAGTACACCCGCATTTCGCCGTCCTATACATTATAGGGGGCGAGCTTCTCACCATACTGAGTATATTAATGGTTGATAGTTATATTCACCACCTCTTCCTGTGTTTTCAGGGACGATACTCACACAGCAGTCAAGTCGCATGCTCCTAGTACCAATTTTTAACCGACTTCAAAAAAAGGAGAAGGTTCTCAATTCGTCGGATTTTGGATTTTTTTTATGTATGTTCCCCGATTACTCGAAGACGCCTGGACTGATTTGAGAAATTCTTTTTTTGTTTAAAAGGGTATACTTCCCAGGTGGTCCCATTAGCACCAAGTCAGGATCTGATGATGGGATCTCAGAAAAATCGAGGGCAATCCTCAAATTTTACAAGGAAGCATAATTTGTTTTTTATTGAAGTTGGTGTACTTTTTACGAATTATACGAGTTACGAAAATTACTAGCGAATTACGAACCGCTAAGATAGTTCAAATTGCATAGAGACCGCAGTAAAACGTAACAAATACTTCGCTCAATCGTTTATACTATAGTAGGGTCAGTTTCCCTTTTCAAATTGTTAACCTTCAACACTGCTGACTGGACAATTGACCACTTGATGAGTCAGGTCTTGCTGATGAGTCACAGTGATAAGTTATCATGTACTAAGTGGAAGCTATCTATTCAGGTGCAACTATACCTTTTTATCTAACGGGGAATATCGATAATCTCTCGGATCCCTCTTAAAACTTCGTCAAGCTGAAGTATTCTATCATCGCTATGTTCTTTAATATCTAAATCCGTCATTTACGTTATCTTAGGAGTGATGGTTATATTTATTCTATATAATTCATAAAAGTACACCGACTTCAATAAAAAAATATGCGTCCCTATAGATTTGAGGGTTGCCCTCGATTTTTCTGAGATCCCATCATCGAATCCTGACTTGGTGCCAATGGGACCACCTGGGAAGTATTACACCTTTTAAACAAAAAAGAATTTCTCGAATCGGTCCAGGCGTCTTCGAGTAATCGGGGAACATACATAAAAAAAATCCGACGAATTGAGAGCCTCCTCCTTTTTTTAAGTCGGTCAAAAATGAGTGGGCGATTTGAAAGTACTCTTACCTCTTTCATCAGCTGGCAGTAGTTTGGAAGTCATAGAACGGATGAGTGGTGCTACACAGGGGCCCAGGGCTGCAGTAGTGGCTCCTATGTACATCATTTTGTCCATCGTCGCATGCGCATATATGAGATGACCAGTTATGTGTGATGTTGCACCCAGCATTACTATCAACTAACGAAATACATTTTTACAAGATTAGCTTGTACTAATAAATAATAATAATATAACTAGCCCTGTATTAAACATTGTCCCACAGCTGGGCACGTTAAAGCAAGCGATAATTAACATTTAATACACACGTAACTTTAGAAAAGTCAGAGGTGTATGCCATTTGGGTTTCGAACATACGACATTCGTCGTTACAGTCCGTACCGCAACCAACTAGGCCATCACTCCTTCCTTTGTATTAATTATTTTTATTATTATCCTTTGTATTAATTATTTTCATTTAGGCGTAACGTGAAAACGCTAAACAGCAGGCCGGCATGATTGTGTTGAGTAGCGGGGGATAGACTGTCTCACGCTACTTGATACTCTATCTGGACGGCACTGCACTTATCATCAGGTGCAGTGTGGTCACTTTGCCGCGCCAGAATAAAAAAAAAATCCTTCTTGTTTGTATTAAATTAAACTATTATCAGCAGTTTCATAAGAAGGGAATATGCAATGGCAATCAATAATTTAAGTTAATTAAAACCACACAGTATGGAATAGCGTAACAGACCATCACGTCCTAAGATAAATGTTTCGACATCTTTATCGTAAAATATTTTACTAATGATAACTACGCCCAATGACCAATTAGATGGCAAAACACTTATAAAAGAGGTTGCATATAGGAGGCTCCATTTTCACGATAAATATGTACAAAAATATTGATTTGTGGTATTCATCGGCTGGTAATAATTGTCAGACATATCATCGGAGTTTTTAATTAATCGTGGTTTAATGTCGAGTAATTTTAAGACAGCACTGCGCTTACATCAGGTGCAGTGTGGTCACTTTGCCGTACCAATATAAAAACAAATTGAGTGGCTTCAATGTTTTGGGACCTACCTAAATTTACTCTCGCATATGTCATAGCAACTGATTATTCCATTATTTACTTTTACATCAAGAAAAAAAACGATCTTCCAGTATTATATGCTTCAACACCCTATATGTATATGAAAAATATTTAACGATATCGATTTATATTTTTTTAATGATTTATAAATACCGACCTGAATAACAGCGTCTGTAGTAAAACGAAAAGTCGCAGGTTCGAATCCCGCACTGAGACAAAACTTTGTGTGATCTTAAAGTAATATTTTATTTCCGATTTGGGTTTTGTAAGATGTAAAGGATCTCGTGCTTAGTTCCTGATACCCACAATTAAATGGATCTTACCATGGATTTAAGATTCAAGACTATGTGTGATAGTTAGGTGTCAAAAAGGTAGGCAGCTTTTGCTGTGCCCTGGCATTGCAGAAGTCTATGGGCGGCGGTGACTACTTACCATCAGGTGGCCCGTCTGCTCGTCTGCCTATCTAGACACTAAGAAAAAAAATCATTTATTTACTAACCGTGTCCCTAAGGTGAATAATTTTCGTCATAAAAGGGATGCCTATCAGCATAGCCAGCACATACAGCGTGCTTAGATACGTGCGGAAGTTGCTAAACGTCGTGGCATTCCATTTGAATACCGTTGATGTGTACATATACATTACAGGACGCTCGTCTGGAAATAATAAATATCAATTAAAAGTTTTCAAGTTAGTTCTGGAGCATTATTCTCTATGTCCTGACAAACGCGTTACGTTAACTGCTTGTTATTCGCATGTAGTTCGTATGTTATGGTATTCTGTAATGCCGTTACATGCGAATTACAATAACATGCATTTAACGTAACGCGCCTCGTTACGCGTTTCTAAGGACATAGAGAATCATGCATCTGTATGTAGTGTTGTGACGAATTCTAGTCTTACTCTCAGCCAAGGTAGTGGCATTTTTTTTACTGCCTGGATAGACAGACGAGTAAGTAGTCACCGCCGCCCATAGACTTAGGCACAGCAAAACCGCTGCCTACCGTTATACATCATGGTTCTTTATAAACCCTTCCTACTTCTTAGTAAATAAAATAATAGTTAATAGGACCGTTGCGTCAGGAACCGCCTAATTTCCACAGTTGGGATATGCATTCGGCGTTAAGATGTTCAAAGGTCAACATTAGTTATTAAATTGAAGATTGCGCTAAATAAAATAAAACACAGTAAAGGTCACACATACATATAGTTCTGACCCCACCCTCTAAGAGTCCCACAAAACCCAGACTCGAAATAAGTGTTTGTGGAAATATTTGTCTGGGTCCAGGGATCGAATTCGAGACCTCTGGTTTCACAGGCGATTACTCGCTTGCGCCACGGATGCTGTTAAATATCTTTGGTACAGGCCATTGATATGATACGTTATTTTTGGCGTAATTATATCTAATATAAATTCAAATATATAGTAATACTAACCCATAGCAAATATTTATTTGATGACAATTGGGCGTAAAATAAATTAAAAGGAATGGTCTTGTGTAGAGTCCTCATTAATGCTACATAATATCTAGGTAAGTTTCATATTGATATGTTTATTACTGATTAAGATTTCTGTGATATTACGTCACTTTATTTTGTATTTTGCTTTCTTCATTTGATTTAAACAAGGAAGTCTGCAGTTGCTGAACATTCAGAAGAAGGCTCCAAACATTATTTTCGATTTGATAAACCTCAAATCCTAGCTAAAGAAAATAGATTCCTAACTAGGATGATTCGCGAGGCTATTGAAATTAAGAAACAACATTGACTTCATGAGTAATAGGATTGTTGACTTGACAGATGCTTCTGATTGGTTGGTAGTGAGAGATTGCCGACTTTGGTTCTAAAGCAAGTTTGTTTTGTGTTTTAGAAGGGTTTATAGCCGTTTTTAATTATATAACATTGGATTAGTCGATGCGGAATTTAATTTCCTATATTGCTATCATTTTTTGCATTTTTGTCCAACTACCTACATTGCCGACTTGGGTTTTATACGACTCAAATGTAATAATTATGCAAATAAATTGCGAGCTCCGAGCTGCATTTAAATACTTATTGCCGCGTCGTAATTTTTTTTTTTTCAATAATAGTCCGACAAACGAGCCAGTGGGTCACCTGATGTTAAGTGATATCCACCGCCCATGAACATCCACAATACCGAAAGTATCATGTATGCGCTGTCGGCCTTAAAGGAGAGGAATAGGGATTAGGGAAGGGAGGCGGGAATCTGGGCCTCCGGATATCTCACTTACCATACGAAACGCGACAGTAAACTGTCACTTTACATTGGTTTTCTGTGAGACAGTGGTACTACCCCGGTCGAGCCGGCCCATTCATGCTGTAGACAAATATGTCTACAGCGTGGCTCTACCACTTTTATAGTTATATACTCATATAGTTATTATTCGTTAATTTGTGGCAATAATTATGATTTCGTTATATTCAAATGCAAATTTCTCTAACCTACTTTAGGTTAGAGAATTTGCGATCAAGCATTTAATAGGCTATTGTAAGTAATCATTTTAAAACTGTAACTAAGCGAAATCTTAGAAATTGCTGATTCTAATTTTATTCTACTGATCCAATTTTATACCGTGACTGAAGCTATTTTCATTACGAAATCTCTTATTTGAAGTAGAAATTCTTGTAAGGCTCTCAATTTATGGTAAAAATGTACTGCTTTTTGTTACTTTCAAGTAAAATCTATATAAAGAATCGACTCAGTTTAGTGCGATCATACAATAACATAACACATAACAACGAAACATTGCATAAATTAAAGAAGCTTTCCGCGTTTAATATCGCACTAAGCCTCGTTGGCCATATCAAAAACTTATTAGCTTCGATGCCGCACGCGCACAGTTCAGTCGCCTCCAGCTATTTTCTCAGTTAAGTTAATCTATACTATTATATAAAGCTGAAGAGTTTATTTGTTTGTTTATTTGAACGGGCTAATCTCAGGAACTACTGGTTCGAATTTAAAAAATCTTTTAGTGTTAGATAGCCCATTTATCGAGGAGCGCTATAGGCTATATAACATCATGCTATGACCAAAAGGAGCGGACCAGCAATGAAAAATGTTGCAAAAACGGGGAAAATTGATTCCTTTTGAGAGCTTCCGTTGCGTACGCTGTACGACTAAATTATTCCTCTTAAAAAGTTCTAAAAAAAGTCCGCGATAGCATATGTCTATATATTTCGGTTGGCTCACTATAACCTTTTTAATGGTTATCGCATTTGTTTTGAAACAATGCATTATTTGGAAAGGGGTTTTTATAAACATGGTATTAATCCTTATCCAAATAAATACTATATTCATCACAAGTATTTAATTTTGAACAAAGTTGCCCGTTACGTCATTTGATTTCAATGAATATCTTAGGAGATATTACAGTTTTAAAATATCTCCGCAGCAAAATTAATATTGTTGTTTGTATGTCTGTTTCTTACCTTTTCATGACTAAACGGGTGAACGAATCCTAATGAAATTCAGTAGAGGGATAGATTATATCCTAGGGAAGGACATAGGGTATCTTATGTCTCAAAAAATTATCTTGAAAGGGGTGAATTAGAGGTTAAAAGTTTGTATGGGCAATCCGTAATACTTCAACTTAGGGATCTGAAAATTCATATTTAGGCATTTGGTAAAAAATAAAGAAATACGTGTTTCAACGTTTTTACCAAATCATCCCTTAAAGGGCGAAGTGAGGAGTTAACTTATGAGGTATTCTTTAAATGTAATTCAAGCTTCAGGCACAACACTTTTTTTTTTCGCGGGGAAAGTATTTTATTACTGCCGTCCGCTTCGGGGGGAAGCGGAATGAGAATAAAACGGTTATGCTGGACTAGCCGGTCTTACGATCCAGCACATCGCCCGGATGATGGCTATCCGGGCTGCCGCTGGTCCGAGTTCCTACTATTTATGTACACCCAACCGGACACTACCAGCCAAAACCCCGCGGTGGCCTTCTTCGACACTTACGGAGTGATCCCGGGGTATTATAAGGAGTGCTAAAAGTTTAAGTTAGGAGTTGTGCCTGTCTAGCCATCTAGAGAGTCACAACACCTGAGATTCAGGACGATCGCTATAGGTGTCTCAGTGCAGAAGACAACTCCTTGCATTGATACTTCTGCTCCCGAAAATAACTTCCACGGGGGCGGAGCCGCGAGCAACAACTAGTAAAGAATATGGACGGAGTGTGTTAATGTAGGATAATTATTACGCAGGTAGACACTAACATTGACAATTATGTTAAAGCATACTGGATAAGCGTTCCGGTCTGATAAACTAACCAATATTGTCAAGATTCTGGTCTGGTCGCTGCGTAGCTTATCAGATAGACACATATAGGTAATGTTTGTTATGTACATATAAAATGAATAAACTAACCTCTTTGGAAAGTATAAAACGCCATAGATAGTAATAGGAACCATAAAAACAGTCTTCGGCTGTTTGTCCTCCACTTGGTCAATGTGTTCACGGTCCGTTGAATGTTGTTCAAGTCAAAGAAGTCTGAGATTGGATTTTTCACACCGGCTTCTTTTAGTGATTTTTGTTCGGGTCTCGTTTGCCAATCCAAAAAAAGTAGCACGTGGAGCGTGGCCAAAACCATCAAGGCCGTATTGATAGCAAACATAGCCGTAAACGACTGATAAAACACTTTGCTGTATAATACGTTACCTAGAAATAAAAAGGGTCAGTTTTTTTATACTGTTATGGGTTTTTTTTATAATGCCTGAATAGGCAGACGAGCAGACGGGCCACCTGATGGTAAGTAGTCACCGCCGCCCATAGACCTCTGCAATTGCAGGGCACAGCAAAGCCGCTGCCTATCAAAAAATTATAAACTACGCAATATAATGTAGCCAATCAACTTTGTATTAGCTGAAACGGGGCGGGATTTCTTCGCGATCCCCTTTCTCGTCGACGATTTTGTGATTACCAGATGTTCGCATGCATAAAATAGATTATCGTTAGAGAAAATAACAAAAACCGGGGTGCTTTAGTCCTACTTCATGTTTTAGTGTTTCATAACTGAACTTCCTATACGAAATTGGTAAGTGTGCTAATAAAATTGCGTAACTTAGCTCTTAGCTTATCTCTTTAAGTGGTAGCCCCGTCTCTCTAGCTTACTAATGGCTTATCTTGACTAAGCTCTTTTTATGAATTTTATACTAATTCACATCATTCGTTAAGAGAGAATCACGATTCGTATCATTAATATAGTGGCATTGTACCTAACCGTTTTTACAAGAAATGTTTTGGGTTTTAATCCCAGATCGGACAATCAGAACTAGTATTTTAGTTTTGATAAAAACCATTAAAAAGCAATTCACTACAAAAAAAATGCGTTATTTTTAGCAGAACAAGTAACATATTAATTTCTACTTGTATAAGCACGTACTGCATCTTTATGAATTATTTTCATGCATTTACGAGCATTATTCTCTAAAATAAATGTGCCCAGAGCGCCAAAAAAGTGAACAAAAAATTGACTCAAGGATCAAAAGGCGCAGAAGATTTGTTAATGTCAAAAAAATTACGCTTAAGTCAAATAGCCTGCCAATCGTCGATATTATGTAAGTCGTATTTACGTACCCACTGTTATTTATCGAAACGTAAATAATTGAATAATCGCAATAACCATAATTAGTTGTTTTGCGTAGAAAATGCCATGAATGAAATCTATATGGCCCAGATCATTATCAGATTATGCAATAAGTATTCTTATATATTTTAATGAGTATAATAATTGTAGTGTATATTATAATACAATCGCAATCAAAAATTCGCAATGCAAAAGAAATAATGAGCCGCAAACGCCACGCATTTATCACAAAATTATGATATAATAACTATAATACAAATTTATGTAAATAAATAGCTTGCGTACATTTAAATCTCTATTATTTATGTACTATTTGTTTAGAGGTCGAACAGATGTTAAAATTGTTATTGAGCTGGTGACGTCGTTAAATAGGCAGTTATTATTGAGAAATATTTATAAAGTGCGACAAAATATATTCACCATTAATGGACTAAGTATTTATCTTTTGGGGAAGACATTTTATTTAATCTTTATATGGACAGCTGTTTGACAGTTTTGAAAAATATGGAATGTGGACTGGGAATGAATGAGTTGCATGTCAAGTGTCTTCTCTACGCCGATGACCAGGTATTGCTTGCGTCATCGGTGGGGGAGCTACAAGACATGTTAAATGTAGTGAATGAGTCGTTTAAGGAGAAGGGAATGAAAATTAATGGAAGTAAGAAAGTTATGGTGATAGAAAGAGAGGAAGATGTTACGGAATGTAACATAAATATAGATGGTGAGAGAGTGAAACAAGTGAAAGAGTTTGTTTATTTGGGAAGCGTGTTAACCAGTAATGGGAAATATGAGAGGGATATTGAAAGGAGAGTGATGGCAGGTAATAAAGTGAATGGTGCCTTGCACGCGATAATGAGCAGCCAGGCGGTGTCACAAAAGGCGCGAATGGCTGTTCATAATGGTGTGCTGGTACCGACACTTATGTATGGAAGTGAAAGTTGGGTGTGGCAGAAGAAGCATGAAAGTGGAGTTAATGCGGTGGAGATGCGTTCCTTACGGAGTATGTGTTGAGTCACCCTTGCTGATCGCATGAGGAATAGTGTGATAAGAGATCGTTGTGAGTTGAAGAATGATGTGGTGACTAAGATAGAAAGAGGTATGCTGAGATGGTTTGGCCACATGGAGAGGATGGATGAAAGGCGATTTACGAAAGCTATTTATCGTGCAAATGTGACTGGAAGAGTGGGTAGAGGGCGCCCAAGGAGAACGTTTACGAAACAGATAAACGATCTTCTCCTAAAAGGGCAAATCAGAAGTACCTCCAACCGTCATAAATGTATGAGAAGATGTATGAATGTGGAAGAGGCGAAAGAAGTGTGTCAGGATCGTAGCTTGTGGCACTCAATAGTCTCTGCCTACCCCCATGGGATACGGGCGTGAGTGTATATGTATGTATGTATTTTATATTATCCTGGCACGGCAAAGTGACTACACTGCACCTGATGGTAAGCGCAGTCTAATTAGAGTATCGGGTAGCAAGAGACAGTCTATCCCCTGCTACTCAACACAAGCAAGTTGGCCTGCTTCTTCACACTACTCCATGGGCAAGAAGATGAAGAAGCGGTCGAGGGTCTAGTGTCAGAGTACTCAGTAGGCCACAAAACGGCCAAACATCGTACCCAACTCTAGACCCCCGACAAAACAAAACACATACAGGCTGATGCAATGTAAAACCAGTCACGTATTAAATGGTATGCCGGCGCGCCAAAATTGCTGGCACACTCGCCGTTCTTACATGCTACTTTCAACTTTAATGTTATGGAATAAAATTGATTTTGGCTTCTATTTACTCCATACTACCGTACTTTTTAAATATTTTTGATACGCGAGTGGTTTGCGTAACTTAAATTGTCTCCGTATACCGCACGTCACATGAACAGCGCACACCCTCAGAGACCCCAATCTTAATATACATAATTCTTCTGTACGTGTGTTTGTCACCTAACTTCCTCTAAACGGCTGGACCGATTTAAATTAATTTAAATTTTGTGTGTATATATCAATGGGTTCCTGGATGGTTTAAAAACACAATTGGAACCGGTAGGTGGCGATTTAATAGGGTTCTTCAATTTTCAGGACAGGACAAAGTCTGGCGGGCTAGTTGAAATATATAGTTGCAATAATCGTAATACATAGGTAGAACACGGTTACATTATCTGTGCACCTCGCTTCGATGACGTCACATCGACGCTCAAGTACCTACAGTGTGAAAAATAAGTATCACTAGAAATATTAGAAAATCATTTATTGGAATAGAATTAAGGGATTCTTTTTGAATGATCGCTCTTTGTGTATGTATGTTTTTATTTATTTGTTTTTAAAGTATAATTTAATGAAAGGATATTTTTTTCCATTCTTTATCAGTTTTATATCCTGTATAACATATACGTAGTTATTAAAGTTATTTAAGTAATAGTACCTGCTACCTATTATAATTTAATTAGTTCTCATGATTTATTTTGACGTATCACAAGGGCAACTTCTTTCGCCTGTGTAATAAACAAAGTATTCTATTTTATTTTATGAGAATAAACCAAACGTTTCAAACCAAACTAACCTAACCTAACCTACCAATATACATATTTTCAAAACAATGGTGAGACGAAAATAACGAAATATCGAAATGCGTATCGGCAACGAAGATGCAAACTGTACTGACACGATACAGCGTGCGCGGGGAGGTGAAAAGAGCAGCAGGAGGGGCGTCGCATTCCAGAGAAGTGCACAGATATTGTGACCGTGTTATACATGAAATTACACCATGGTTAAGTATTTCTTACGTATTTGAAACTGTATTTAAGAAAAGCCCAAAAACAACTTTTTAACTCCAAATAAAACAATAACATATGACATAACAGACAAGATATAATTATAAAATAGATAACATTTAACAGTATTATTAGCTTTCAATAAAAATATTCTAATATCTTAATAGAACAAATGAGATAAAAAATACTGTGGGTATTCTAATGGCAGATACCCGACCGCCTAAGTAAGTTTTAAGTTTTTCTTCGGAAGCCATCATCAAAAATCGTTTCGTTGTCGGAAGTGCGACTTTTATAGCGTTCTAAGAAATAAATAATATAGGTTTGCTGCCTATGTATTCAAATATGAAATGAGAATTACTTATCGTGCACTGATTTATTGTCTTACATAATATTATTTACTATGTTATATCTAAACAATAAAAAGATCTTTAGCAAACCAATAATCATAGTACATGTGTTACGACAAGAAAAAGTGCGTAGTTACATATTTAAATATGTACACAGAATATATTAAAATGAATTAGACACATGTGTACACTAACCTATAGCAACGCCTAAGGGCATGGCGCTCAGGTAAACAACATCTAAAATGCTGACTCTGAGAGTTCTGTTCTTAACAGAAGACACATCGGCTATGTAGGAGAAACAGCCTGCGAATATTGCTAAATCAGCGCCGGTGAGAGCACTGGGCAAAGTTGCAGTGTAAATCACATACTCCACTGGCCAGTCTGAAAACACATCACAATATTATACATCCTTTTTCAGCTTATATAAGACAACTATTGAAATAAAACTAATTTTACTTTTTTTTTATTTAGTCCGCCCCGTGACCATGAAGGCTGGAAAGCTTTCGAAACGTCGTGGTAAAAAAGTTAAATAAACCGCGATAGAATCCGTAAAAAATAGTTTTATTTCAATGTATAACATTCGCGTAAACATACCTACCATAAGAAAACTAATACATATAATGTTAGTTATACTATCCCTGTATTAAACATTGTCTCACTGCTGGACACGGGCCTCCTCTACCACTGAGAGGGGTTAGATCTTAGTCCACCACGCTGGCCTAATGAAGGTTGGTAGACTTCACATACCTGCGAAATTCTTATGAGAATTCTCAGGTATGCAGGTTTTCTCACGATATTTCCCTTCACCGTTAAAGCAAGCGATAATTAACAATGAATGTAATGAATACACACGTAACTTTAGAAATATCAGAGGAGTAAGCCATTTGGGCTGGTTACGAACATAGGTAGTACGACTTTCGTCTTGACAGTCCGAACCGCAACCAACTAGGCTAACGCTGCTGCCCAACCACGAGTTATATTTGGGAACGTATTTATGGCGACGTAACTCACGACTTAAGTTAAAAATAAGGTTGACTTATGAACAACATTATAGGCTCATTACCTAATTTTAAATATAGATTCCCATCGCTACTGAAAAAATGCTCAATATAGTTAAAGCTGACTGAAGTTTGCAACACATGGTACAAATTGGAGCTATTCGATAACTGAGTACAGTCATCTTTTCCAAGAAATAAGGAATGCCTATCGAAACTGTTTAACATAAAAAAAAATTACATAAAAATATCCTTACCATAAATAGTGTTAATTGTAATCATCACAGAGAAGTAAAGTTTGCCTATAAGGCCTGCGAGCAATATCAACTTTCTACCTCGTTTATCGCTATACGAACCCAGGAAAAATGCAAGGAGGAGTGGCACCACGTGACTCGCAATGCCGTTCCATTGATGGAATGTTGATACTGTGGCCTGTTAATATACGCATTATACGAGTATATGTCACATATTAAACAATAAAAAAAATGATTGGTTCTGGTCCTGGTTGAACGAAATTTGTGTCGTAAGGGTTCGAGATCACGAAGCCTTCAGATACGCACGCAAACACACAGACAAACATGTACATTGTACACACGTAAACATTGGTTTCGAGTAGGTATATAATGTTCAAGTAAATAGTAAAACTTATGGCATTACCTGAACTTTCAGATTGATGTCCTCATAATCACTTATATTGTAACATATTTCTGCGCTGTATCCGTGGTTCACTTTACATGTTTGAAACAAATAAAACGTTTGTTCAATAACATTTGTTATCATATATGCCATCATGTAGAAAAACATACAAGGCTCTACGGTTATGTATTTGTACCATGGTTGCATTTTATCGTACTGAAACAAAAATGCATAATATTAAGGCCAATCTTACATATTTATCCACGAATTTCCGTGTTTCTCTAGAGCGGTAAAGCAGTAAAAAGACGGACTTTTGACAAACAAAAAATATTAGCTAGTACATAGATTCTGTGTATAATAAACGATATTTCTAAGTTTTCAGACATATATAAGACATATAATGTAAATAACTAAAATAATACTTTAGTGGCGAGTGACGTGATAAACTATTATCTTAGCAAATTATATTTTGTAAAGTCGAGTCAAAAAATCTATCACTTAAACGCTATGTGAATGAAGTTAAGTTAGTATATCTATTTAGTTCACAGCTGTTTTATAATAATACTTATTTCCACTTTATCGTTACTATTTCAAAAACCTGGGTGACTGAGCTTCGCTCGGCGATTTATCGAAGATACTTATTAAAAGATAAACATGAAAAGTAAAATTATCCTAAATATAAATTTTCATTCTAATCGTTAGAGCCGTTTCCGAGATACAAATAGTTACTTATTAATATGTGGAATTATATTTGTTTATATAAGTAACATTGTTTTGTAACGTCATCTCGTAGAGTAAAGTTCTGAATATCCTAACATGCATGAACAATGCAAGTGCCTCAAAGATTTAGATGGCATTTACGAACTAACTCGCGATTAATAAAAAAAATATTGTGTAATATCGCGTGTTTATAGGAAATACAACTATATAGGTTAAGAAGCAAAACTTGATCTAAATACAAAATTAAATCCTTTATTTATTTCTGACTCGGTGGATGCACTGGGTATTGTGGGTTGGCTTTGAACTAAAACTGGACTAAGTAGTTTTGTGATGAAAATTAAATAAAAATATGATTAATAACAATTAACTATAATGACAAATTTAGGAAAGGTCGGTATGATAAGTACACTGTCAGCATTTATTACTCAATACCAAAAGTAATTTGACTCAATTTTTTAATGGATTAGTTAACGCTCTACAGCATTATAAAATCCACCACATTTTAAGTTTTAGAAAAGGAACAATGCTACTAGAGGGTACTAGGTGACAATTAATGTCTAATAAAATTTAACAAATAAACGCAGGTATTTTTGGAAGAGATACTTTCAGTTCTTACTGGACTTGTCTTGCTCTCAACCCTCTATCTAATCTGCACAACGACTCAAAAACATCTTTATAATAGTAACTGAACAATCTGATAATTTTAAGATAACCAACATTTTCAACAGTCATGAGTTTAGATCCAGAATTTATTTCGCGGATTTCGAATAAATAAACATATATATTTTATAACATTTAGAAAAAACAGACAGGTTAACAGACACAGGTAGATATATAATCACAATTAACAATTAACCTCTAGTAAATACAGAGATAGCATAGAGAGAGCAGCGATAGCCTAATTGGTTGCGGTACGGACTGCCAAGACGAAAGACGTAGGTTCGAAACCCAAGTGGCATACACCTCTGACTTTTCTAAAGTTATGTGTGTATTAAATTCCACCACCATCGCTACCGCCTGATCAATATAGATTTCTTCCAATGATGGGTACAGTAGCGATGTTGCAGTCTATATAAAACCATAATAGTCGATGTCAGTGGAAAAAAAATCTGGTCCCTGAGATGTAAATTGTGGTCCATGTTTTTTTTAACTATAAATAGGCCTGCGTTTGACCACTATCTCGCCTAATGGTAAGTGATGATGTGGCTTACAGTGGAGCACGCTTGCCTAGAAGATACCTATTGATAGCGTACAGTAATTTAAGATTTTAAAAGATAGATATAATTTGAGGAAATAATAATTATTAGACTGGCAACACTTCACTGTGGAAGGGTGGGATCTATAAAAAAAAGTTGCATACCCACTAAGCTATAAGAGACGGAAAAACGCGCTCCCGGTAATTCGTCGATTGGATTTTGTGGTAGTGCTACCTTGACTTAGAAAAAGTGTAAATACATTATATAACAAGTGTATAGCTGATTCTTTCACTATGCACTCTTGATTTAAAGATACCCAGCTTATAATTTTCGAGAAATAGATTCCATTCCATAAATTCCATGATAATAAAAAGGATCTCATTTAATAAAGTTGTTGTTATTTTATGTAGTAGATACTAAATTATTTTTTTGGTTTAGTTGGTTTTAATTAAAAAAAAAAAAAAAATAGCCATAGCCAATAGATTAGGTGTAGAATAGCTAAGCGATAGCCTAGTTGGTTGCGGTACGGTCTGCTTACTGCTTCTGGTTAGTGTTTGGAATGTTTCATTTATCAGTTTAGTTTAGTGTGCTAAGCATTGGTGTATTATTGCGGTCATTTGATGCTTTGATCTATAATAATGGCGATGTTTATTTGTTCGGGTTTTGGGACTACAGATGCCAGTGTCTTGATAAATGGTTCTGATGTGCTGTATACTAAATATAATCATAAATAATTTGTAATATTATAATTTCATAATAAATCCTCTTGTTTCCAAGAACAAGTTGTCTTATTACAATCATGCATTCGACGCCTTAATGTCGACATGGTTTTGTTGCAATTCTTGGCGACGCGATATCTCCTTTGGAAAGATTTGTGACGAAAGATGGATTTTTTGTCTCTATTGCTGTATGTATTGGTTAACTCGTATTTTAGAATGTAAGTTAAGAAGAAGTAAAATAATAAATGAAATGCAACTTTAATGACACACACATGTTTTTTTTTTATTTAATATAATTTTTATTCTCAGTTCAGTCAACATTTAGTCGCAGTATCCGTTAAATACGATTGGCACTCTATTATTTTTAAAGGTTTTCAATATCTATGACACTGTTGCATTAATTATGAGTAGTATTTTTAAATTTTAAATACAATACAATAAAGATCTCTTGTTTTTGTATTTGTACGCTAATTTACACGTATCGCTTAAAAAGGCTGAACGGAACCCAATGCATATTTCACTATTATATTAAGTAAATAATTAAACATTCAAGTTCATAATACATAATACCTGTATTACCTTCAAGTCGTCCCCTTTGGAGACACATCAATGAGTTTTTATAAGTACGTAAGTTTATGCAATTATGGAAATAAATCACTCAAATTAGATTGTCATAGATTTTTTTTTCTTATATATATTTCTTATATTATTATATATATATATATATATATATATATAGTTACAACAATTATAAATATAAATATTATAGTAACTACATAACAGGTATTATAATTTTGAGATAAAAGCGTCACTTTGATAAGGATGTACTGATTATTTGTTAGGTCAACAGATATGTATTGTGTCAGTGTCATCGTTCATAATATGATTGTAGTAAATTTAACAACAGCAATAACATGCACATCCTAAGTACTCAAGCATTTTACGTCAATTCGCAAAAAAATGAACTTTAACAATTAAAATTTAAAACCTATTATAGTATAATAAGTAATTTTAGTGTCTGCTAGGACATTTCTAATATAAAAATAAAATATGTACTGATCCATGCTGCGAAAGCCTCCGTGTCGAGATTGATTGAAATTTCAGGAGGCCCAAATCGATCTTACCTTCTCCTGATTCCTTTCCTTTAATGCTGACAAGGCAATTATAATTCTTCTACGATTCAGAGTGTTCTAGTCTGGTGGAGATCATTTACCGTCAGGTGACTCACTTGCTCGTCTGCCAACCTCTACTATACGAAAAGTATTGTCATTTGTAAAAATAGCCCAGGCTGAAAGAAAAAGCTGAAAAGATGAACTGCGTGATGCTAACATATTGTAACGCGCAATATTTGGGACAAGCAATTGGAAAGAGGGACATAGAAAAGTAGAGATGGAGAGAAGCCACAGGAGAGCTGAGGCGGAAACAGTGCAGAGGAGAGGGAGTTGAGAGAGGGGCGGAGAGGAGAGGCGGGGAGAGGAGTGGAGTGGAGAGGAGAGGAGTGGAGAGGAGCGGAGAGGAGAGGAGAGGAGAGGAGAGATGTGGGCTGAGGTTGCATAAATCTAGTTGTCGCCCGACTTGAATTTATCCAAACAGTAATTATACTTAAACGGTACTGGCAATTATTTGTTTATGGAGCCTCGGTGGATAGATATTTGAATTTAGAAATGTCAATGTTATTCTATGTGAAAATATTCGCAATAAATGTATTCCGTTTTATGAGCTCTTTATAATATTGTTATCTGCTAATGTTCTAATGATTGCTAATTAATGTTTAAACAAGACGGATGGCGTGTTTACGCGCACGTGGGTGTGTGTGTGCCTGTGGTCGTAAAGCGCTACCGCTTTGACGAATGTGCGAGAGAAGGAAATGTGTCTATTATCAAGTTGTATTGATTTGTTTGTTTTTTAGGAGTCTTATTCTGTGATCTTATGTACTATTGTTTTTTAATGTTATGAAAATATATTGTTGTATTTACATAAACTTATTATGTGTTCTCTTTGATTATGATTTTGTTCAGCACTTGTAAGTCAAAAACTAGGTAGTAAGTTAGTACTCTTTACTAGTATATTATAAAATGTACACCGACTTCAATAAAAAACAAATTATGCGTCCTTATAACATTTGAGGATTTGCCCTCGATTTTTCTGAGATCCCATCATTAGATCCTGACTTGGTGACAATGGGACCACCTGGGAAGTATACCCTATTAAACAAAAAAAGATTTTCTCGAATCGGTCCAGGCGTTCTCGAGTAATCGGGGAACATACATAAGAAAAAAGATTCCACCGATTGAGAACATCCTCCTTTTTTCAAGTTGTTTAAAAATAAAGTTTAACCCACACCTGCATAAATTACAAAAGAAACAAAGTTATTATAATAATAACTTTTAGCCTTAGCATGCAAGAAGAATTCTTCACACTACATTATGGGCAAGAAGATGAAGAAGCGGTTGAGGATCTAGTGTCATAGTACTCAGACTCAGAAGACCACAAAACGGCCAAATATCCTATCCTATAAAATAACCTAGACCTCCGACAAAACTACATATTGCTTACTTGTGGAAATTAATGACTTGCATTAAAATTATACAATATTCTAAAAAGTCTTTTGTGAATTAATAGAAATATGTTGAACAGTTTCCTAACGTTGTTTCTTTGGACACATTAGACAGACATAATGGCTTATCCATCATAAGTTAGGCTTTTTCGACAATAAAAAATATAAAAGAGATATTGCATATTTATGCTTTTTAGAATCTGTTCTATATATACACAACAAAAATTTATTGATAATAATAAATAATTTCTAGATACAAAAATGTCTTATGGCATTTACCCAAACTAGCCAGCTGAGTAAAGAGAAAGAGAATATTTTCAATTTGTTTTACATATACCTGGTTAATCAAATAGTACATATAAATTAATACATTTATCAGTATTTGTCACCTTTCTTATGTAAAAGGATGAAATGTAATACATACATACATATACACTCACGCCTGTAATGCCCGAAGGGGTAGGCAGAGGTTTAACCAGTACACCCACTTTTCGCCGAATTTCGGTCCCATAATGTGATAGGGGGCGAGCCTATCGCCATACCGGGCACAGGTTCCAGACTCCGGGCTAATACTGAGAATTTCTAAATAGAAAAACCCAATATCACTTTTCCCGACCCGGGGATCGAACCCGAGACCTCAGCACAGCAGTCGTAACGCATGCGCAATTACAACTGCGCCACCGAGGCAGTCATGAAATATAATGAAAGTAAGTAAAATGAAAATCTAAAATAATAACATTATTTTTCAGTGAATGTTGGTGCATGCTAATGAATGTAGTGTATACAAGATAGACTAAATCGTAGTAGTGTTTTTAGTACTATCAGGTAATATTAAGTACTGTGTCCATATTTTTATGCTTTTTGTATACAGAACAAACTTTCATAATGTTTAAAAAATGACTGCACACAGCCCTTTCCGATGAACTTATAACAAATCAATCATGTATACTTTTGTTACATATTTTATGTTAAGCCACATATCATCGGTGATACTGCAATATGTTCCATGTCAAAAAAATATATTTTTTTATTTTTTTTTGTTAAAATGATCGAGATCCTGTATCCAAACGCATCTGTTTCCGGGATTATTTGCCTGTTATTATATAGGTCTTAATAGCGTTATATCATTATAAGCATGTCATACACTTAAAAATATGTTTTTGTCTCTGCTGTAAAATCAGTTCTTGGTGACATATCTCGTTTCGCAGTATCAATGACGATATGCCTCTTACAAACTTATTTTAAAATTAATTGATAGGGTTTAGCTCAAACTTGGACACTTTAAATTTAAAGACGCAATTCCATCACTAAGAATGTTGAAATCCGAGATGGAAATCTTAAAAATTTGGAGTTCGTGCAATTTTGGTGATTGACTGAAAATTGGGAAACAAAAATGAAAGAATTGAATTGAATGTATTATTTTTAAAAATTATCTATTGTTTATAATAAATAATACATATAAAAAAAATAAACTAAACTTTATGTATTAAAGTTACCTTGTAAAAACTAATAATAAATGAAGCTACCTTTATTGTACTATTTTTATTTGTCTTCATTACAAAGTTATATACTTGAAAAATAGTACGAACCTACATGGTCAACCAACGGCGCGGCGTGGTGGACGTAAGGCCTAACCCCTCTTATTTATATATTTTGTTAAAAAGGCACGAGTTGCTAGTATTTTTTTATTATATAGAAGTCGTTACTTTAGTCAATAAACGCATTCATTGTGAAATCATTAAAATCAATTTATCATAAATAAGATATTTGTGTTTTACTATAACCGTAACAAATTAAAACACTTACCATGTAAGTTTCTTCTGTTGACATTATACAATGAATTCACACAAGCTTCATAAAAATACACAGAAAATTATAAAAAAAAAACTTTATGCTGATTTCTAAGAACTAAATATTAAACATAAAACCTTTCGTCACTCGTCATACGAGTAATTTAATTCATTCTATCTTTACCGCCTTCGAAAGCCGGCCTTACTTTTGACATTATTTGTAATGTTGCCAGATATGAGCCATCGAATCCGACAAATCTTTTATTATGTAATTTTTGTACAAAATTCTTAGCTTTTATGTTAGTTAAATTTCTAATATTTCGATAGAAAATCGGAACATTGTGATTCATTGTCTTTTACAATAAATTGTTTAAAGTATTCGTTTGAATTTTCGTTTATCAGTAAATGAAAAACCGTACTTTTTTAAATTCTGTTGTGTTAAGAGCGCAAGGAATATTCGTACAACTAATCGCGAGTGAAGAAGGAAGACCAATGATGCACAAAATAGCGGATGCCTACCATTGTTTCCATATTAATATTATTAGTAAAATTCTACACAGGAAATAGAACTAATACACTAACAAAAAGAGTAAGAGAGTAGATCAAAAACGAAATCCCGACTAATCTAACCGACTAAAAGTGTGAAACAAGAATGTCATAAATATTTTATTGTATTAATTTTTCAGTAATCGGGTTTTAGTTTTTGGACTTATTTTTTATTAAAATATTTTGGGGTTTTTACAGAGCCACGTCACATTTTGTTCTGTTAGGGTTTTTGTCTAATTAAGATTAGAAGTTATGGGACAACAATTGAACATAAATGCATTAATACATACGTACTCGTAAATACATATAAACATACTTACATCAACAAACACTTTTATTTTATTGCCGTAGTCAGGTAATTTTTTTTTATTCTGGCGCGGCAAATTGACCACACTGCACCTGATGGTAAGCGCAGTGCCGTCCAGATAGAGTATCAAGTAGCGAGAGACAGTCTATCTCTCGCTACTCAACACAATCATGCCGGCCTGCTGTTAAGCTTCTTCCCATTACGCCTAAAGGACCCAGGATCATAGGAAGGAGGGAACACGGTACCTGGCAAACTGTTCCACATCTTGATGGTGCAGCAAAAATACGAATTTGCGAACCTCTTGGTGCGGGCTGGGGTAGTAGACACCACGAAGCTGTGGCCCCGCAAGCAAGTACGCGTGGTTTCGGTATAGAAGGGAGCGGATGGGATAAGATCAAACAATTCTCCAGAGCATTCGCCATGATACAGACGGTAGAACATGCTAAGTGAGGAAATATCCCTACGCAGCTTTAGCGGCTCCAGGCTGTTACTCACGTCTCCATCATTCACAATGCGGATGGCCCGCCACTACAACTCATCCAAGGCATCGAGAAGGTTCCTTGCGGAACCGTCCCAGAGGTGCGAGCAGTATTCCATTCCCGTCTGACATAAGCTACGAAGCGTGTCCATCAACGAGGACACGCATTCTACGCTCATGCAGAAAGCTGGAAATCCACTTGCACAGGTTGTCGGGCAGACCGTATGCCGGGAGCTTGGAGAGAAGACCACGATGCCAGACTCTATCAAACGCCTTGGCTATGTCGAGATTCACAGCCAGAGCCTCGCCATGCTTGTCAA
Source organism: Laothoe populi (assembly GCA_905220505.1). Lineage (NCBI taxonomy): Eukaryota > Metazoa > Arthropoda > Insecta > Lepidoptera > Sphingidae > Laothoe > Laothoe populi. The sequence continues at coordinate 11,859,357 of HG992149.1, read as the reverse complement.
TCGCCTCCCCCTGCTTGTCAATCGCCTCCCCCTAGTGATGTGATACGAACGCTAGAAGATCACTCATTGATCGGTTATGACGTCATCCGTATTTTCTGTCATTGATCAACGATTGATCCTCTAGGTAGCGAACTAATTGAATTTACGCCTTTGACGGGATATATCTCGCAAACGGTACGCTTGTCAAAAATATGATGTACCAAACCGTACCATTTTAATCCCTGTTCAATGATACACAGATCATCATGTGACGCGGAAAAAAAATTCTTGGCTTCCTGCCCCCTCGAGAGCGCCATATTCAATTTAATGTGCTGTCACATAGTCTACAACCAGCGGACAGACAAGACGCCTCCAATGATGTCTTATTTGTCAAATTATGATAAGTAGTTTAGAAGTTATGAGAGAACAGATGAACATACATACTTAGATACTCACATACCGGTTAAAAACATAACCCTCCCCTTTTGCTTTACGTAGTCAGCTAAAACTGAACTAAATTCTATCAATCTCCTTTTTTATAATTGATTTCTTATTTATTACAAGTAAAAATAATGTAATAAAACAAAATAAATAACATAAGTAAAATTTGTTATATTCATTTTATTGCTTTTAAATTTATTAAACATTTAATAACAGCAAGAGTAAAATTAAATCGAAAGGTCATGTCACAACAGGTCGATTAATCATTCATAATCGGCCATACTACAGCACTATGCTCTACGCTTGCAACATTCCGAAAAAGAAAAGGTCGATCGCAAGTACTTTATGTGGGAGAGCGCGGGAACGTCTGTGTAAGAAAAGACGTTCCCGCGCTTTCCGTCGTTTGTAAATGTGAACCGAGTGTAAAATCAGGGAAATGTGACGACAATGAATAAATAAATGGCTTAATTAAAGCCTAGTTATTGAAGACTGAAGATTTCATACTGAAGACATTATTTGAACAACATAAGAAACCTATGGGAAAGGATTGGAGAATGGCGGGAATAAGAGACGTGGCTTCGGCCGGAGAATTCATGATAATTGAACTATTTACAGTGATTTGATTCGTGTAAAATACAATTATTACAATGTATCCGGCTGAAGGACGTGTATCCATGGCCATGAATAAATAATATTAAAAAAAAAGGTCGATCACAGCTGTCAGTTTAGTCTATTTATTAATCAGAGTACTCTGATTTGTAATTAGACATACTAAAATGACATTTGGCGGGTTGCCACTTTATCATAAAGTAAAAATAATGTCGTGTCCTAAGTTATCGAGTATTTCGATCGAAAATAGGAACATTATTATTCATTTTCTTTTACAATAAATGGATAAAAGCATTCGTTTGAATTTGCGTTGTTCAGTAAATTAAAAACCGAACCTTTTAAATTCTGTTGCGGAGCGCAAGGAATATTCATACATCCAATCGCGAGTGAAGAAAGAAGCGAATGTTACACAAAATGGCCGTTGCCTACCATTGTTACTATAGTTATACTATTAGTAAAATTCTACACATGCAATAGAGCTAGTACATATACTTACTAACAAAAAGAGTAATAATGAATTAAATTCTATCGATTGCATTTATTTTATTGATGATTTCTTATTTATTACAAGTAAAGTTAATGTAATATGACAAAATTAATAACTAATTTTATAAATTTTTACTGTAGGTCATGTCACAACAGGTCGATGAATCATTCTTAATCGGCCATACTACAGCACTATGCTCTACGCTTGCAACATTAAAAAAATAAAAAGTTGATCGCAGCTGTCATTTTAGTCTACCTAATTAAAAATCAGAGTACAGTGAATGTTTTAATTTGTGATTGTTATAGAAATTGTGAAAAGAAAGAAACACTACATTTAAACACAAAAGGAAAATACATTTACATTTCTACATTTTCTCCTAAAGATTTAAATCGGAGTTTATATACTATATCTGCATTTTTATTATAAACTAGCTGTTGCTCGCGGCGCCACCTGCGTGGAAGTCATGTTTGGGAGAAAAATTATATTATACAAAATACGAATTTTCATGCGTTTAACTTAAAAAATGAAGGATTTTCATACTAACTTTCATCCCCTATTTTACCCCCTTAAGGATGATTTTGAACAAAATGTAAAACACGTATTTCTTTATTTCCTACCAAAAGCCTAAATATGAATTTCTAGATCCCCAAATCGAGGAATTAGGGATTTCCCATACAAATTTTGAACGCCTATTTGACCCCTTTCATGGTTGTTTTTTGAGAAAAAGATGTCCTTCTCCAGGATATAATCTAGCTCCCTTCCAAATTTCATCACAATCCGGTCAGCCGTTTAGTCGTGAAAAGGTAACAAACAAACAAACAGAGCTACTTTCGCATTTATAGTATTAGCATGGATGGATTTCACAGCCCCTGTGGCTCAGCGGGCGAGTAGGTAGCCGGTTGTGAAACTGGAGGCCGTCGCGTAGGTTCGATTCCGTACCGAGACAAATATTTGTGTGGCAGACAGATGTTAGTACGGTCTGGGTGTTGTGGGACCGTAGTCCCTCGTATTTCTTGATACCCGCGATATACGTTTTACCTAGTGTGGGGTCAGAACTATGTGTGTGACTGTTGGGTGTATTTAATTTAGGTAATTAAATTTATCAATAGGTACGTGAAAATAAAATTAATTATTACGCTAAGTATAGGTATATAATGCTTCCGGATAAGTAATTGTAAGTAACGTTAGTTTATATGATGATAAATATATATATGATAATGTTGAAAAATTATAAACGGTGTATATTGTAATTAATTAAACGGGCCTATTTGAGTTATTTAATAAGGTGAAATGTCAGATGTTACACATCATATGCCACTATTGAAAGGCTCAAGCGTTTTTTGACGTGTAACATCTTTTTTATCGCTTTCTGGGAGTGATTTCGTGAAAAGGGACGTGTGAAGTGTGTCAACAGGAAGTCGGGGAAGCGCGCGCTATTTGATTTGACCAATGAGCGCGGGCTGCTTCATTTCCGTGCCCGTCACACAGAAAGGTTTTATTTTCGTGTTCGAATGTAAACGAACGGAATCCAATGGAATAGAATATAATCGAATGGAATAAAACAGAATTGCATGGAATCGATTGAAATCGAACGGAGTAAGTACTTGTTTTACACCCTTTTTTTACACCCTGTTGCGTTTTCAACATTCAAACAAGTCTTTAGAATTGTACATTCCATACGATTTTTAATTTAAAAAGTAGGTACTTTACTAATAGATGTTCTCAAAATGTCACATGATGTAAATAAAACAAAATAAAACGAAAGATGTCGTTAATATAGACATAGAGAATGGACTGAGCAATATCCACACAAAATGTACCACTTTGTAGAAAGAGACAACGCGACTGTGCGGCCATTTAATATGATCCTAAATATCTATCCTAGTATATCTAATTACTGAATTTTACCAAAAACATTCAGAAACTTATTTTCATCTAATATTCAACGCTCAAGGAGTTGGTTACAATCAGTGTACCTACTATCCATTCTCAGGGCTAAAAATATCATATACAAAATATTATCAAAATTGTTTTCGCGATTTCTGAATTCCTATAGAAAATTTCATCCCTTAATTCATCTCTTTACGGATGGATTAACCAGTCATGACTCATAAGCTTGCCGGCGGTGCGTTCAAATACTGGCCAGTTTCGCCGTTATTACATGCTATTTTTAACTTTAATATTATGGAAATAAAAAATTATTTTGGCTTGTATTTTTCTCGCGACTTTTTTTTTATATCCTTATAGACACGAGTGATAAAAAATAAAGTATTTCATATCCATCCTCAATATTATAAGTAGGTATTTCCATACCAATTTTCATAAAAATCGGTACAGTAGATTAGCCGTGAAAACGTAACAGACAGACAGTTACTTTCATATTTATAATATTAGTACGGATAGTATGCATGAATAACGTAGTTTTCCGATTTCACTGATGCTAAAAACAAGATTTTGAATAAGTGGATTACAGATATACCTTCGGGATCGCTCTAGGCGAGTTATGGCTGTCGGCTGTCCTCCGCACTCTTGCGTTCAGCGATTAATCTTGGGATGTCTCGTCCAATATGTAGAGCGTGCTATATATTTTCACATAACTAGTGTATTCACTATTTAGCAATGAGTAAAGAATCCTATTATAGGCCAAACTCTAGGGATGGCTATAATGCAAGTGACAAATATGACGTTACAGAGCAAACAATATTAAATAATCGTCTGGTTTTGGAATGGTGTGTGTTTGAACTTAACATTATAAGCAGTTAATTATAACATAAAAACGAAACGAATAATGCTTTATATATGTGCTATTTTAGATTTCATTTAAATATTATAAACTTCCATATTCTCAGGTTTTTTACAAGCTGTATTATTTCAGTTACAGATTACGGGAAACTATGGGACCGAGCCGTTAAATTATTACTGCCCATTATCCAAAAAATGTTGTTATTGTATATTGCTAAAGGTGGGCACTATCATTATATCCATTATGGGATTCCTGCCTAGTATCATATTAATATTGTTTTTTGACACTGGCATGATTTTCCTGGAAAGACATGGAATCCCACATTTAGTGGCTCAGGTTATAGTACACGTTTACGCTATTTTGGGAATATTATTATGCTTGGTGCATGCTATATTGCTTGTCGCGGCTATTACTTACAATGAGGTACTGATTTTGTTATACTTGTGGTGCGGTGTTTTATATTTTTTTGTTGATTTCACTCTACATGCCTGGTGTTAGTGCTTAATATTAATATAAACGCATGTCAGGATTCACTTAAGGATTCTCTTTATAATTAATCTACCAGCATTACCACCTAAGCTCAGCTCACGCGGCCATTGAACTGTTTACACACTCACTTACTGCCCCGCGAACAAACCACGAATGTACTCATTACCAAATCGCTACTACACCATTAGTCTTCTTCACAATTCCACTGAACTGAACTGAACTACGCGACCATTGAACCGATTACACTTAGGTACTGTACCGCAAACGAACCACGAGTGTTCTCACTACCAACTCACTGCTACACCACTAGTCTTCTGAACTGAATCCCGGAGCGCGGAAGGCACTCTGTTTTTTATTAAAAATTTACTACTCCCACTTAGGTTGTTATTATTAATGTACCCCCCAACTAGTCTCCTAAATACCTCCGTTATACCTTCGGTATTTCTAATAATAGTAAATACCCTAATACTTGTTACTGTATTAACCGTAACAAACGGTATGGTAGTAACTGGATTAACGTGGTTTTTCGGTGATATTTTGTATTGGTTGATATTATACCTAGTCAGGTCATAAATTCTGTCACATGTTTAATATAAAATAATTGAAACAAGTTTATTCATTATGTAACCATTTATATACCAAAATGAACTTAACAAAACATAGATTCTTATGACACTACAGTTTATTCAAAATGACCTCCGTGATTTTGAATACAGGCCTTCAATCTGCGCGGCCAGTTGTCTATAGCAGCACGAACGAGGTCCATGTCAATATCGGCGGCTGCCTTAATCAAGGATGTCTTGAGTGACTCCAAATTGGGATGAGGCTTTGAGCACGCCTTTTCCTCCAAGTGTTGCCATATCTTGTAATCTAACGGATTCAAATCTGGACTGGAGGAGGGCCAGTCTTCGTGCCGGATGAAGTCGATTTCACGCGCCGCCAGCCAGTCTTGTGTGCTCTTCGCTCTATGAGCTGGCGCCGAATCTTGTTGGAATACCCAGTGCCTGTTATTGAACATGGTATAAGAAACAGGTTCCACAAGGTTCGTCAGGACTGTATTTTGATACACAACTGCATTCGTTTTTACACCTTTCTCACAAAAATGTACCTCGGTTAAGCCCCAATAAGAAACTCCCAACCATACCATGAGCGAGGATGGAAAATGACCTCGTTGGACACGCGGAATACGGTTGCTCGCTTCTTCACTACTGTGTGCGTACACCTTATCATTTTGTTTGTTGTAGCTCTCTTCTACGATAAAAATTTTTTCATCTGATAAAAGAATTTCCCGATATTTTTTTCCCGCGTACCGCTTCAACAAAGCGCGGCATCTCTTCAGTCTCAGGTCCATTAGACGAGCATTCAAACGATGTCCTGTTTTTCTTCGATATGCCCGAAGCCCTAAGTCTTCATTTAACACCTTTTCACCGTGGTTCTGCTTAACCCCATCTGAAGGGCCAACAGTTTCTGCTTACGTTTGGGATTTCTTTGAATTCGCGCCTTCACAGCTGTTATCACTGCTGGAGTCCTAACAGACCGAGGGCGACCACTTCTTGACCTGTCATCTACACTACAGTCATTCATTGTATCGTTTGATGGTACGATAAACGAATCTTTTGGTTATATTCAAATTTTTCAGTATGTCAAAAATTTGAATTGGTGCGTAACCGCAACGATGCAACGCAATTACTGCAACACGGTCTCCTTTAAGCGTCCACTCCATATTTAAAAATGAGTAAAATTCTAAAAAGTATACATTTTTATTTTCATGAACAATTTGAAATTCGAATTCAATAAACTTTTTTGTGGCCAGCATTCTAAAATAAAAGTTTTTACTGTGTGACAATACTTATGACCTGACTGTGTATTTATTTGTGTTTCCTGTAGTTTATGGACTGAGAAGGAATATACATACCTACAGTGGTTATAATATTATCATAAATATAGTTTTTCTGTATTCTATATACTGTTGTTTTGATCTACTATTTGGCTCTTATATTGCTCATATTTTGTTTATGTAGAGAAAAATACAGAAGACAGGTGTAAAATTATGGAAAAAAGTTATTATTAAAGCTATAAGTTGTCACTGAACACGCTTGGGGTATTTCTGAGAGCACTTGGAGATAGTCAACAGAATACTTTTTATATATTATCTATGTATAATAAGTCACATCAGGATAAAGTATACAGATCACCACTCTATCACTAAATTGAATTAGTTTATTAAAAACTTCTTTATTAACAGTTTTATCTGGCTTAATATTAATTTCAGTAAACTTTGAAATAGAGGCTTTTATTTTGAACTACACAAAATTAATTTTACCAAAAACAGAATTTAACTATGACATTTTTATTAATTTCGTACTCATTCTTTATTATTGGAACATAAGATTGCGGCCGAAAATACGAAACAAAATGTAGCTTTTTATGTGTCGCGCGACTTTATATCAATTTCTAGTTCGTTTTCGTCTTCGTTCTGGTTATTTCATTTATTACTACTTTTATGACTAGATAAGTTTCTTGCTTATACGATCTTCGATCTCTTGGTTGAGTTGTTGTTTTTGTTGCGCAGGTACATTGTGATATTTATTAATGAATCCAGGTCCTCTTGTCATCATACTGGTATTTTAAACTAAAAATTAAAAGAAATATTCTATAGATAATACTCGTATTATGCGTATAAGTTGAAAAGAGGGATAAATAATTAATTATGTTAATTGCACACTTTGAATAATTCATTTGAATTTATTGATTTACAACCGATGATATATACCTTGTGTGGCAGCGGATTTCAACGGTTCCAAAGTACCTACATATTTGATTCGTATGATAAGCTCTCCTTAGAAGCTATATATGCTTTGCTTACATCTGAATTTATTAATTGTGATGGCATGTATTTAAGCACGTGTTTTCCTTAATTATTACAATTACAATTAGTTTTCTTTTCTGGTTTGAAAATCTAAGTAATTGTGTTACTTATTAGAATATCTCAAATTTATAATATTATTTTAAGGTATTTGTTAATTATTTATTTATATTAAGCTTTAATTTACCACGTCATGAGGTGATGTTAACATTGTTATGACCACTCTATGATGACTTAATTTTACATGACATACCTATTTACTTACCTACTTAGATTACTGTCTTTATTTACATCGAAGTATACAAGAGTATACGAGACAGAGTTGTGTTAATTTCTTCAACACTAGAAGATGGAAATAGAATCCTTTCGAGGACATTACGATTAGCAAAACAACACACACCGGGCAGGAGTAGCATGATTCGTCCGAATCTGATTGTTTCTTTTATAGCGCAATGCTTTTGCAACAGAATTAGTATTTCTTCCTGCAACATCTCTATGTTGAAAGAAAACGAACTTTCAATATCTGTAAAGATAATATTATATACAGGGAAACATATTTTATTTCAGGTCACTAATAGTTCAAATATATGATAGTTTTGCTGCCTCTTCCATGTGGCAAATCCAATTAAAAACTTTATGTTAATGGCACATTTATTAACGAGGCTGGTTTCGCTTTTTGACTTTTTTGTTTTGTTGTATGCAACACATTCAGCTCATTAAAAATTCTGTAAAATTCTCATTTTACACCCTATTTAAAAATGGTTATATAGCATCAACCTATGACCAAATATCAGTATATCGAATAGTACACAGACATCACTATACCAAGCCGCCATTAACTGTTCTCTGCTGAGTCGAGCTGTACAAGTTTTTTTCTTAGTTAGAAGTGGTTTGAACACGTCATTTATTAGGTTTCTTTCGTCTTTGCATCCTAACTAGCCAGTTATAAACATTACCAATGAGAGTGGGTTGCAACTTCATACATACAAATCACGAAAAGGTTTTGTACCCTACCTGTTATCAAACTTACCTGTACGATACAACAAAACAGCTTTTATCCACTCGTACTCGGTTTTATCTAATCTATAATGAGATATCCTCTTCAATAGGTAAGTTAATTTATTGAGGTCCTCTGAAACATTAGGCCATTTTGAGATGACTTCCTGGCTTAAATGATCTACAAATAGAAATTAAATCCTCTTTATTATTTACACTAAGTTACATCACTTGGAAGCACCTTTAAGATAAATTTATTATTGAGGTCCGGTATCGACTGAAGCAGAGATTTGTCGAGAGAAGGTGAGATGTGCGGAGTACCAGACTCAAATAGGATACACTAACTTTTAAATCCACATGTATAGCCATTTTTAAATACCGCTTGCTTTAATGGTGAAAGAAACTATGATCCAGGGTCCTTTGGGCGTAGTGTGAAGAAGCTACACAGCAGGCTGGCATGATTGTGCCGTTTAGTGATGGCTGGTTGTGGTTATCTCTCACTACTTAATACTTTACCTGGAATGCACTGCACTTACCATCAGATGCAGTGTGGTCACTTTGCACCGTTAGGGATAAAAGAAACAAACATAAATTTGTCGTAAAATTTTCACTTACTTTCATTAAAATAAAAAGAGCACTGTGCAGCTGTCAGTATAAATAATTCTTTCCAGTTCTTGTGCAATAAAGAAATCTGCTCTGTATTTTTCATTTGTACAAAAGATCCGAGTCCGTGTAGCCATTTAACAGTAGCCACTAGTAATTTTGCTACGGGATCGTAAAGTGCGTCGCCTATTAGTTTCCAGTTGTCTTGAAGAGATAACTTTTTTGATTCCGTTTGTATATGACTATCGTAATATCGCTTTGTACTTTCTGTAAAATGTTCAAAACCATGTCGCTCGTTGTAATAATCGGAGAAACTAGAGTTTTTCTGGCTGAATTCTGATGATTGTGGTTCAAGGTTCTCAGATTTTTTTGTCACAATATGTGCTGGTGGGTCGAAATTATCAGAAGCATTGACTATAATGTTTCTTGAATCTACAAACACACAGTAGCACGTTATCTCAGGAAGTGTATATCGACGGTTGGCAGGCTATTTGACTTAAGCAACATATTTGAAAAGCTATAGGAGGGAGGTTTAAAGGTTTTTGGTTTTCGGGAAAAAAATCACTATATCGATACGGTTGCGTGGATTTTAGTAGAATTAATATATTACTTGTGGAAGCATCTAATGCATCTTTAAGATTTATTTTCATGCAAGTAATAGCATTATTTTCTAAAATAAACGAGCCCTGAAAAATGGCCTTGTTTTACCAGTTGATCAAGGGCTCAAAAAGTGCACAAAAAAATGATACTAGATTTAAAAGATGCAGAAAATTTGCTTATTTCGAAAATGTATAACTCAATATCGCAAAAAAATACGCTTAAATCAAATAGCTCGCCATCCGTCGCAATTAATCATAGACTAACAACAAAATAAAATAAAATTATCATACATTTAATTTATGTATAAAACTAATTAGTTGTAGTTTGTGCAATCATTCAAGTCTGAAAAAATAATGAAGCCGCCTAAAAAATTAATGAAATATTTTTTTGATGTAAAACATCTAATTTTATTGTCTTAGGACCCAGGCAACACTAAATAAGTTAAATTAAAGGTTTTTAAAATCTAACCATAAGTACGTAATTTTATTAAAAGTACATGCCCTATATAAATACGTAAATTTACCTTCTCTGCTAACATCCGATTTGAATACTTCTTCTGAACTAGACACCTCGTCTTCTTTAAGTTTTTCTGAAAGTTGTGAGTCTGGTTTATCTTGGACTCCACGGCCATGTAGTGATGAAGTCAAAGAAGGACTGTTTTGGTTTGTAACCGTTTCTAAAATAAATGTTATATATAAGGATAAGTATATACAAATCACTATATTAATAATTTAAAGTTAATTATAAAATACATTTTAAGAACGAGTAATTAATTTAACAACTTACTTTTCAAAGAAGATGCTGAAGATGGTGATGCGTCCATGGGAACGACAGATGGGTAAAATATATTTGCTGACAAATATCCGGGATGAGTTACGGGGTAATGTAATGGCGTCGAAAACAGCGGTATTTTGAATGGACTGAGCGAACTCAGTGAACCAACTTGAGTGCTTAAAAGGGGATTCAATTGCGGAATCTCAGCTATCGTATCAGGATGCTTCGAAGTGGGGAAATCTTGAAATGGCGATCTGTCTAGAAATGAATTGTGTACGTTTGACTCGGGAAAAGCGGGTACCAGTCCGTTATATGCTTGTAAATGTGAAAAGGTGGGAAATGGCAGGGGCGTGGGGTTGGACACAAAGGATTGCTGTCGCGTGAAATTATAACCGAGTTTTTGTAGCGTTAATTGATGTTGGGCGGTTACTACTGGGCGCGGAGCTCTTTCGTGTTGAACAGCTGTGAATAACACACCAAATATCTATTTGTAATGTATTAGAAATCCATTTCTATTAAAACCAGAGGTCGATAAATTTGATATATATTATACCTGGCTTTGATTCAAAGCTTATTTAAATAATCCTGTACAGAAAGTTTATCCTAATATGAAGTTCATATGACATTATTATTAAAATATAATAACTATTTTTGCCTGTTTCTATTTGCGCTTAGTTGCTTTATTGTACGTAATGGATTTTGATACACCTTTTACTATGATTTTTAATTTCATTCGGAAGTTTATATGTAGGTATAATACATGCATATAATATTTAATTGTTTTGGGAGCTTACATCGCTAACCCCACGTTGTTTAAACCCTGTGAGGTACATCAAATTATTGTACCTACTACGAAATTGTGTATCTCAGAAAAGCCTGCGATATCATGTGTATGAGTATATTTTTTTTATAGTAGATTGAAATTAGTGCAACGAATTGTTATAGCTAAGTGTTGTTCAAGAAAATTAAAAAGAGTGACGTTTTACAATACACTCGCTCTGTATATCTATATTGATATTTACAGTGTCGTGATGCAAACACTCGTTTTATTACGTTATATAAATTGTTATGTAAACGGTCTTACCACAACCACCCTTTTACCTAACGTGTCAATTTAAAAAGCCAAAAGTAAACAAATCTCGCGACTAAAATTACAAGTGGTTGACTAAGAGCACATTAGGGTGTTGTATGCCCACTTCTACTATCATTGTACACATATCAACACCACTCCGTCGGGTCGCGTTATCGGGTGAGAGACGGGGTGCAATCAATTTCATAAGTAAATAAATATCTGTGTGAATGTCAGCTGTTATTAACAGTCCGCTTTCTTCAAGATGTGTTTGCCTTACCAAATAACATTGTGTAAGATACTATCGTATAATATTTACTTAGTATTCTTTGCATTACATAAATTAAAAACGTATTTTAAGAAATTTATTCATTATTAGTTTCGAAATAAAATACGACAAGAGATAGTTTACCAATATTAAAATTTTTAAAGAAATGCTCCTTGCATTATTAAATTGGGTTTTTAATGCTCGCTTTTTAGTGCCTCGATAGGCAGACGAGCAGACGGGCTACCTTATGGTAAGTACTCACCGCCGCCCATAGACAATTCTGCAATACCAGGAGACAGCAAAGCCGCTACCTACCTATCAAAAGTTGCAATTTTCAGCTCTGTCTCGCTTTGTTCCAGGCCGGACAAGACAGGAAGAGTCTTGTATTCGAATAAAGCATAAATATATATAGATAAAATTATGTTCTGCTATAGGATAATTAAGCAAGATACTTGAAATCTAAAACGAGCGACTTAACATTGTGTTAATAGAATTTGTACATGAGGAAAAAGGAAAAGCTGAGCGGGGTTTCGCTGTGTCGCCCTCGCATTTTTTTTCTCTCGCCACTTATCTGACACTCGTGTACCGCAAATACTTGAAATGTTTCCTAATGGAAAAGACATGCTGCGATAGAGGAGCCCTGGATAAATACTTTATTGAGACAAGTGCTCGGCGGTGTTCGCTATTGATTGTCGCTTAACGCCGCTATGGGCAACAATTTCTAATCTTATTTTAATAGACAAAATCTGTAGGTATTTTTTCTAATGTATAAAAAGGCGGCACAAAATACAACATTTTTGTCACATAATAAGTATGTTGACTGATTTATTATACACTTTTTAGGCGCTCAAATCAACTGGTAAACAGGGCTCATTTCCTTCAGGGCACAATTATTATTTTAGAAAAGAATGCTCATAAAAGCAGGAAAATAAGTCATTTACATGCTGTACGTGCTTACGTTCTACTCTAATCTAACTTTAAACTTCTATGTTGTAACTTTTTAAAAATGTCGCTAAACTCAAATAGCTTCTTGCTGGTGGTAGGATGTTCATATCCGCCCGGATAGCGACCACCATACACAGGGTGTAAAACCCGCTATAGTGGCACACGCAAGTGTCTCGCGTTCCGGGATCAGCCAGTATACATCCGGTTATTGTCGGGGGTTTAGATTTAGGGTACGATGTTTGGCCGTTTTGCGGCCTTCTGTGTACTCTGACACTAGACCCTCGACCGCTTCTTCACTTTCTTGCCCATGGCGTAATGTGAAGAAGCAGGCCGGCATAAGTATGTTGAGTAGCGGGGGATAGATTGTCTCTCGGTACTCTATACTCTTACCATCTTACGCTTACCATCAGGTGCAGTGTGGTGTGGTGCACTTTGCCGTGCCGGGATAAAAAAAGGTTGCCAACCGTAGTTATGTAGAAGCGTTAAAAAATTTATGATGAAATTTACCTTCCTTTTTCATATTAACTCTTAAACATTTTGCAAAACGGCAAGCTTGACACTGATTTCGTCTCGTCACATCCACAATACACCGTCCATTTTCTTTGCAAATGTAATCTAAATTACTGAAATAAATAAGAAATTAATTACTATTATCAATTGTCAGTGTGTTGCAGAAAGGTAATACTTAAAGGGGCCTTCAAAAACAAGTTGGAAAATTTAAAGGTAAAGTTAAAATAATGATTAAAATTATATTATGATTTTTAAAACAAATGATGATGTGACAACTGATTAAATAAGTATTTAATATACTGGAAAAAATCGTTAGTTTTTATTAGTGGCTTTAGGAATCATAAAACAAATAATCCGGAACATATTACTAACTATAATTATTCAGGTTAAATAAGACTAAAGTAGTTTTTATCTTTGCCGATAAGGGCCGACATAGTCCACAAGCGACTCAAAGCCCTGAAAGAACCACAAAGACCACAATAAAAATAAAAACGCAGCGGCGTTTGTGTGCTACCGCTGAGAACTAGACGCAATGCAGTGCTCTTAAACATATTATGATATCAAATGAATATCATATTGTATTCAGTAAGTCCTTAAACCCTGGTCCTAAGTGCTCGTTCGCATTAACTCGCGGGTGCGGTGGCGGGCGCGGTCTATCAAACACAAAGCATTATATGCAAGTGTTCACGTACAAAACGCTAGTGCGGTGGAAGTAGCGGGCAAGCTGGCGCGTGCTGCGCGCGGGCGTCCATTTCAGACATATCACAATGATTTATTTATTAATTTCATTCACACCAATTCTAATTTTGGTCATCTCCCACATTAAGTTAGAATTTTCGATTAAAAAGGATCTTCGTCGATGTTTACAACCACAGACAACGCGGTACACTCGCGTTAACGCCTGGCGGCTAATGTGAACACGAGCTCGCCTAGACCACCGCGCCCGCGACCGCGACCGCGCCCGCGTGTTCTACGTGAACAAGCACTTACATTCGCATACATTACAAAATCTGCTGTGCCCTATGCTTTGCATTTGCTGATCACTCAGCGTTGAAATTATATACATTACGAAATCTATTTAAAACTCCGCTTTAAATACTTCGCCTTAGGGTTTGCTCAAAAATTGGAATGGCGTGATCGCTATATGATACATAAAACATGTGTGCAATGTGAACTATCGCTTCAAGCAATAAAATAAAATCTTATTAAAAAAATTATAATTTGGAATTAAATTACAGTGTAAACTCCATGTAACGTCACTCTATTTAACGACAAACTCTCTTAAGCGTCGAAATCAATTGGCTTTGGTTGGTTTAGCTTGTTTTTCATACAATGTTTCACTCTATATAGCATTACACCCACTCTCAATAACGACAACAATTAAGTTGCTAAAATTAGTAAAAACTGCGCAGCTGTGTACGATCTATTGTCGCTTTATTATCCTAGCCCGCAATAAACTCGACTGTCGGCATCATGCATACCGAACTTTCTAAGAAATTCATTCTTTTGTTTACAAATTGGGATTGCTTGCACGTGTAGACTGTTATTGACCATGATTCATAACTAGGAGTCATGGATTATCTATACCTTATCATATTCTTAGTTGCTCACAAACTTGCAAACTGTAAACATGGCTACTAAAAGAAAATCACTGTGTATTGACGAAAAAGTTTTACTGATACGCGCAATAGAAACGGGAGAGAAGATAAGTGATGTTGGCAAACGCTTTGGATTTAGTCGCTCTACCGTGTCCACAATATGGAAAAATAAAGAAAAAATCCTCCACGCTGCGGGCGAGGGAAAATCTTCCAAAAAATTAAAGAAACCTATATACGAAGATTTGGATAAAGCTGTACTATCATGGTTTCATCGACAGCGCCAGAATAATATGCCTATCTCGGGGCCGCTCGTGAAAGCTAAGGCGGAGAATTTTGCTGCTGAACTTGGTTTAACTTCTTTCAAAGCATCAGAAGGATGGCTCGGAAAATTCAAGCAGCGTCATCATATCAACTATGGTAAAATAAGTGGGGAAGCACGAAGTGTTGATACAAATGTGACTCATGATTGGATTAACAGAGTGTGGTCAAAATTCATAGAAAAATACGCCCCAAGTGACATTTTCAATGCTGATGAAGCAGGAATTTTCTATAAGTTGACTCCAGATAAAACTCTGAAATTTAAAGGGGAAAAGTGTGTGGGAGGAAAGCTTTCCAAGGAACGTATTACGGTGCTTGTGGCTGCTAATATGGATGGCACAGAGAAAAAAAAGCTACTAATAATAGGCAAATCGAAAAATCCGCGCTGTTTTAAGAACATCAAAAAATTGCCAGTGACGTATAAAGCTAATAAATCAGCTTGGATGACCAGTCAACTTTTTGAAGAAGAAGTGCGAAAGTGGGATGCAGAATTAAAGGGACGAAAAATTTTACTTCTTGTTGACAACTGCCCTGCCCACCCTTTTATATCAAACCTTCAAAACATAGAGTTGGCATTTCTTCCTCCAAATACGACTAGTGTCTTACAGCCAATGGACCAGAGTGTGATTAAAAGCCTCAAGGGTCACTACAGAAGGAAATTATTGATGGAGCTAGTCGAATCTGAGGGTAAAACTTCTGTTAATATGCTGCATGCAGTAAATTTTTTATCTAAAGCCTGGGAAGAAGTGACACCCACAACTATACAGCACTCTTTTCGACATGCTGGACTTTGTACCAATTCTACGAGTGATGAGGTGGAAACAGAATCTGAGTTTGAAAGCGACGACGACCTTCCATTAACTGAGTGGATTCAACAATTCAACATGGCAGGAAATACGGTAAATCTTCAAACCTACATTGAAGTGGACGACCGCCTGCTTACAACGGCTTCACTCACAGACGAAGAAATTTTGGATTCAGTGAGAAAAACTGAGGATCAAGAACAAGGTGATGAAGAAGATGAGACGGATGAGCCTGAGCTTCCGCCGAGCATTAAAGAAGCTCTGGAAGCAGCAAAATTATTGGAAAAATATTTCCTTTATAACCAAGATGCCTCAGTATTGCTGGATATTAATAAAATAACTAAAAAAATACAACAAAATTACTGGTGCAGCAAAAGACGTCAGACAAAAATAACAGACTATACTCAATAGCGTTCAAATAACATTCTTTTTTATGCACATAACTACTAACAATAGTCAGAAATAAACTTTTTATTTTTCTAATTCTGATGTTTCTTCTCTCCATTTAACGACAACTCTCTATAACGCCATAAAATGCACAGTCCCTTCAGTGTCGCTATATAGAGTTTACACTGTATTGTATAAAGTCAATAAATTTGGTTACCGTCGGATACTTCGTTTGAAAAATCCTCTACATCCGTCACAGGACGGCACACCGTAGTGCTTTCCTGAAGCTTTATCTCCACATACTCGGCACATAGCTTCCAGTTTGCTGTTGCTGATTTCCATGATCTGCCAAACTTTACATAAAATGAATACAACTGTATAAACTAATAATTAGATTGTGTATTAGTAGTATTGTGTATGACAGCCTCCGTGGCGTAGTTGGCGAGTAGAGGCCGTGGGTTCGATTCCCATACCGGGACAAATGTTTGTGTGACAGATAGATATTTGTGTCCGGGGTTGGGCGTTGTGAGACCGAAAGTCTCTCGTAATCCCTGATACCCACAATACAAGACTGGTAACTTAGGTTGAGGTCGGGGCTATGTGTGTGACCGTTGGGTGTTATTTATTAGCATAGTTTTGAGTCAGCTCTCAGCGTCAACGCAGATAAGGCGAAGAACTGCGCGAGCATGCTCGCATATTTTTGTAGCGATAGTTAAAAAAATACATTGTAAAGCTTAAAATCAAAGAGCTATAGGTAACATTATATAGCACAAAACTATTATCCAAGGAAGCGACAAATCAGCGACGCGTACACCAATGACGGTGTGATTGTCCTAACACACTGTACCGTACAAGATAGACCTTTAAAGGGCTCTATCTTTGGAAGCTAAATACGAAGTGGGCTGAAATTATAATAGAATGTATGTTATGATGGTAAGCAGTTACCGTAACCTATGGACGCTTGCTACACCAGGATCATCAGAACAACATAATAACAATTATTAGGGTATTTCCTATTATTAGAAATACCGAAGGTATAACGGAGGTATTTAGGAGACTAGTTGGGGGTACATTAATAATGACAACCTAGTTCGGTGTAGTAAGTGTAAATTGTAATTAGTTCAATGGCCGCGTAGTTCAGCTTAGAGGGTAATGCTGGTAGATTAATTATAAAGAGAAGCCTTAAGTGAACCCTGACATGCGGTTGTGTTAATATTAAGCACTGAGATGTGTCTGTTACACATTGTGTAATAAATTAATTAATAAAATCATAAACATAGTATTTGTGCCTGTTTAAATATCCATATTGCATAGTTTTCTTGATGTTCCTAACACAATACTGTTAATAAATAACTAGTGATATCTGGGCATTGAAATTTATTTATTTTAAGCTATTGACGAAGGCACTTACTGTACCACTTGATCAAAGATGTAGGTAATGATAGTTCTTTGCATCTAATGAACAAAATACATTTATTTTAAATATAAATATCGTAAGTAAAGTAGTTTACAAAATATACAGCTCATATTAGAATAATTCTAACACAATAGCTCAATCAAATTTTCATCAAATCCCGGTGTTGCGGCACCCTTGTTGCCAAGAATGCACAAAGTTTGAAAGAATATTGCCGCATCATCGACGACAGGCATTAATAATCGATTGATTATTCTAATGTGGCTACACCGGTGTCACGTCACATTGCCTTATAATAATGAAATTATAAAAAATAAGTCTCCAGGGACAGTAGGGATAAATTACATTTTGATGCAAGGTTTTATTCAATTAACATAATATTAAAGCTATAGTATTACCCTTTCATATATTTCCACATGCTTTACGTTATACCGAGGCAGTAAATATGTTGAACTAGCTGTTGCTCGTTGGCTCCGCCCGCGTGGAGGTCATGTTTGAGACAAAAAGTATACACTACAAAATACCAATTTTCATGTATTTAACTTCAAAAATGAAGGATTTTCATACAAACTTTCTTACCCTATTTAACCCCCTTAGGGGTGGAATTTCCAAAAACGCTGAAATATGTGTTTTTAATTTTTAACTAAGAGGCCAAATACTAATTTTCATAAACTTAACTTCAAAAATGACGGATTTTCATACAAACTATCATCCCCTATTTTACCCCCTTAGGGGTGGTATTTCCAAAAACCCTTCCTTAGTGGATGCCTACGTCATAAAAGGTACCTACTGTCAGTTCTACTGTGCGTTGATCGATCAGTCAGTCAGTCAGTCAGTCAGTCAGTCAGTCAGCTTCTTCTTTTATATATACAGATTTAGGTGATATTAGATTTAAATATCACATATTATTAATATACATGTAAGGGTAGGCAGCAGTACAATTAATGCGCGCAGGGTTCGCCGAGTTTGTTTCCGTCACATAATGAAATATTATGTAGGTAGCAGGTCTTTCACCATATGCTTAAATCCCAATCCCTCACAATTCTTGTGACAAATCGAAAACCCAAAGAACTGTAACTACCCCATATGAGATATGAACTCCCGACCTGGTTTTCAACATGCGTATACAAATTTTCCTCTTTATCGAGTTTATTGTGTCTATGGTTTTACTATTTTTTGTTCCCTAGTTTTATGTACTGTTTTTACTTTTGTCTAATTAATTTGTAAAATCTGGTTATGTAGGTACTAGTACTAAAGGGAGTACTTATTTTTAGTCGATCAAATAGCAAACGTCGCGGTCGTTATGGTGAAAGCCCCACCATAGTAACTCCGTCCGGCGAGTCGCGTTCCGAGGTCTACTTGTACCTACCTATATCCAGTTACTTCAGACCGGACTACTTTTAGAGACTATCAAGAGAAGCAAAAGCTATGATAAGATAAATTTATAATATATCAAAACCGGGTTGAAGGTTAGAAATGTGGCACAGTGAAGTAAATTTCATGAAATGTTAATTAAATTTGATACTACCAATAGTAACATTAATTTGATTTTCGAGTTCAAGTAGAATTAGATACAGGACTTTAAACTAATGAGTAATTCAAGCGATGTAATTCTCTGGGTAGTTCGGCTATGAAACCAGCGTTGGAAATTCGACGCTTACAGCCAATTCAATCTCAACTAGACATTTTGTTGTAATTTTTTATTGTTATATTTATTCTTGTGCTAAATTTTTCTCTATAGAGAACAGTAATACGTGCTAGTGTTTCAAACCGAACTATAGACTCGCATGTCTTCATTCCTTAAAGTATATATATGTAGGCGTGAAAGTATGAGTAAAAAAGATCTATGATGTAAGCGATAAGCTCGGCTGTGGGATTTGTAAATTATACCTTGACGTGAGTTCCCCGTATGTCAGCCTGCCATAATTGTCTCGTGTGTTGGTAATTGTTCAGCAGCGGGTGTCTACATTCTCACGACACTCAAATGAAGGGGAAGTGACTTTTCGTTAAAATATATACTTAGATGTTGGTATACCTACAGGGTTTTTCAATAAGATCCGGGAAAGTCAGAGTTAGAATATACATAAATAGTTTGCAATTACACTTGTTGTTTTTGGAGAGGTATTCTATATAATATCGATAACTCGCTGATTTTTAAACAGAACCAATTATACGCACAAATTATTTTCCTAAATAAACACATTTCTTCACTACTATGTCGCATATTATGTATTTTAGGCATTTTTGTCACAGTAAATATAAGTAACTGCCTATTATATACGTTTACACACAGGAGCAGACAAAAGACACGATAGCACGAGCCGAGCAATGGATGATACGCTATTTTTCCCGAGAGCTTATTTTTTTTTGTTAAACCTTTTTAACACAATATAAACATAAAGACATTTTAAAGTTTCCTTAAAGTTATGGTTTATAATTATTATTAATAATTGAATATGTACCTGATAAATAAATACACCCAACAGTCACACATATTGTTCAGACCTAATATTAGGTAAAACCTGTGTCGTGTGTGTCAAGAACTACGAGGTTCTACGGCCACGCAGCACCCAGACCCGAAACAAATATCTATCTGTCACACAAATATTAGTCTCGGTACAGGAATCGAACCCACGGCCTCTTGTCACGCGGCTACTCGCCCGCTGCACCACGGAGGCTGTTTATGGTAGGGTACTTTGTCTGGACGCGAGCACTACTCGTTCTAGCCCTTTTTTTATCCTTATAATGGTAACTTTCGTGTTTTGCGTTTTAAAGTGTCTTGAAAACTAGATCTACATATTAATGTAAAGACGACTTTGTAGCAGTTAGAAGGTGTAGACTTTTAGGGCAAATATGTCGTTATGTTTTCAACAACCTGTTCCTAATAGCGACTACATTGGACAGAATTATTAATATACTTACCTAATCAATAATGTTCTGTCCTTGAATAGGATATAGTGTAAGTACTATTACTACCAAATGAGAACTTTACTATTAAATATTTCGGGTTTATCTCGTAAACCATTAGAATTTTAGTTAAATGAGGAAGTAACTTCAGTTTATGTGCTAGCAAGTAGCTCTAGGGTTTTCAGAATTTAGTGTAAAATTGATGCTGATATGTTCGTCGACACCTAATACAAAGTAGGGTAAGCCTATTTTCTGTTTGAATTTCACAATTGGAGCACTGGTGCTCTCATACAAAAAAGTGATACCTGAAAATCAATGTGCGCAGTGGAGTTCCAGAGTGGTGGTAATTTTTAAAGTATGAAATATATTTTCTTTTTACTTGAAAATATAAAATAAGGCTAATTTTTTAAGATGTTACGGCAATACTGAAGATATTTATAAAGAACGTAATTTATAAGAAATCTATAAATATTTCAAAACACCTTAACTATATTACATATAGTTTAATATTCTTTATATTATTATGATCACGTGAACTATCAAGAAATTTGTTATAACCAAAGTAGTTTTTAAGATTTAATTTGTTACAGCCTTATGGAATCTCATCACAGATTTTAAATCTCTTAAACCCGACTTGAAAGATTTAAACTTATTCTTGCTCATATATATATGCTCATATATGCACTATATACCTTTTATGTTTTAAATCCAATATTATAATAAATTTGTATTTTCGGAGGCCCAAACCCTATAACTTTTCTAATCCCTATAACAGAAACGCACCCATAATTCTTCTGGTATTGTGAGTGTTTATGGGTGATCTTGGTTTTGGTCTTAGTCTCGGTTTTGGTCGGGCCATTGTGCTTACTGTGTTCATAGGCGGTTCACGGTTGAGACCACCACATTACTCATATGCTCGTTTATGGACCTCAGATATAATAACGTATAAGTAGTAAGAATACCTAACTGAAATTCGGAAAACTGCATCAATCACATTTTTATTTTCTATTTAACCCCGTTAGGGGTGGAATTTCCAAAAATCCTGAAATACATATTATTTATTTTTGACTAAAAGGCTAAATACAAATTTTCATGAATTTAAGTTAAACTTTCATCCCCTATTTTACCTGTTTTACCAAAAACCCTTCCTTAGTGGATGTCTACATCATAAAAGGTATCTACTTTCAAAATTTCAAGTCTCTAACCCCAGCCGTTTGGCTGTGCGTTGATCGATCAGTCAGTCAGTAAGTAAGTTTCTTCTTCACATTTATACCACATTTTATGAAGACTGCTTTAGCGGCTAAACCGTGAAAACATATCAGACACACTATGCACCTAATAATTAAGTATTGATAAAAATAACTATAACAATATTGGAGCTTAATCGAGTGCAAATAATTGTAAACAAAATGCTAACATATTTTCGTAATTATGGCATGACGTACAGGTCACAATTACACCGTATGTGTGGTGAAAATGACGAGGGTCTTGCTACAGTTATTATCTATTAATGATAAATGCCACATATTTTGACTCCGCTTCCCCTGCTATAATTATTGTGGTATACACAAACTTGTCAAATTAGCTTTGGACATTTCCGTGAAAAATCAATGAAGTTACGTATTATTTTAATATAGAATAATTGAATTTTGATTTAGTTTAAGTTAAGAGCCTGGATATCTTGTATATAGATATTTAAGCATTAATTAGTGAATAATAGACGTATTTAGCTGCGTGTCTATAAAAATATATTTTACAGTGACAATATTTTAATAACACGTTATCACATAAGGTGTTTATATGGAGTATGAACTAAGGAGCTTTTTGACATGACCCAATTTGTAGTAAAAGTCTTAAAAGTAGGTGGCTCTCCAATACGTAACGACAGAATTTAGGCACCAACTAGAGTTGAATAAATAGGTAAATCTTTTTTACGGTGGGACCTTACTACTGAGCTCTCGAAACTTCCCCTCTTGGCCTAGCGCCAGCATATTGTTAAATTATAAACGTAATAACAACCACCCTAACCCGCTAGCATAAGCGCTACGAGAAAATTTTATCGATACGCTTTGTCGAGTTATTTGGATATTTAAGTCTAATCTATGAAGCTAACAACATACTTTAACGGTCCTCCTCCTTGCATCGCCTTCCTCATTGCTGAGGGTCGTGACCTCCTCCATGAATCACTTTCTCCAGAATGATGTTCTTCCATCTGTCACGATTTCCGGCAACTCGAAAAGCATCATGGACTGTCATGGAAAGATTGTGGCGGATTTGGTCGGACCAACGGGTAGGGTTGCGACCTCTCTCTTTTTTGCCCTCCACTTTGCCGGTGACGATGAGTTTTTCTAAATTGTTATCAGTCTTCCTGGCAATGTGGCCGAAAAATTCAAGGACTCTGCGTAGACAGGTTGTTGAAAGTCTCGTAGTGATTTTGAGTTCCTTGAGTATCGACACGTTAGTCCGGTATGCTGTCCAGGGTATTCCAAGCATTTTCCGCCAGCACCACATTTCAAAGGCGTCAATTCTTCTTTAACTTCTTCTTCTTTAATTTCTTATACTTTAACGGTATGGGCTCATAATTCGACACGTTACATTAGCATTAGACATTATAGTATTTTTAATTTCTCTGCGATTTTTTATGCACGACCCTTTTTTTTTTTTTTTGTTTGCACGTCCCTAGCATGTCGACGTATCAACTTTTATCAAATTTGGTACTCTCATGTACACTCAATATTTTCCGTTGATACTTTGGTATACGAAATAAGATAAGTATTCTTTCCGAGGTAGCTTAGTCTATTCTTTCTCATTAGTTGATCATTATTTTGTAAACGTATTTTTATTTAAATGATGGCGATGCCTTACTACAATTATATTATTATTGTAACTTGATAGCCGCAGCGACATCCGGGAAATATTTAAAGAAAATTCCATTTTCATTTGATCTTAATATCTAGAATACTAATATTAAGGCCTAACCCCTCTCATTAGTAGAGGAGGCCCGTGCCCAGCAGTGGGACAATGTTTAATACAGGGCTATTATTATTATTATTATTTTATCTAGAATACAACAGGTCTGTCTAGTTCAGAAACAAAGTTATAATGCTACATGCGCGTAACGATAATGGGATGTTCGACGTCGACGCAAAACTTTTCGGTAATGAACAAACATTCAGCATCAACAAAATTTTGTCACTCGCGAGCACATATTCTTGTTTCTTATGCTAGCATGGCAGGGTTGGTTTGAATATCACTACGGTAAAAGGCGACACACGGCCATATGACATTTGAACTGTGACATTACTTTCGACCTTAAAGGGGAAGTCAAAATAAATAATAACTACACCCCACAGTCACTCATAGTCCTGACCCCACACTAGGTCAAACTTGTATCGTGGGTATCAGGAACTATGAGAGATTTTACATCTTACAGCACCCAGATCGAAAACAAATATCTATCTGTCATACAAACTTTTGTCTCGGTGCAGGAATCGAACCCGCGGCCTCTCGTTTCACAACTGGCCACTCGCCCGCTGCGCCACGGAGGCTGTCTGGTATTCTCTTTTTATATTAAAACTGTTTTTCGGGTAGCTGCATCAGTCGTCACATAAATCAACGTCCAAATAGAACAGCAGTAATCAGTATAAATAATACATGCAACAGCCACACACGTAGTAGACCCCAAAGTAAAATAATTTGTTCTGTGGGTATCAAGAACTATGAAAGCCTTGCGGTCCCACAATTACACTTATTTTCAAAATAAAATAATTTAATTTCAAAATTTAAAGTGGTGTTGATGTAGTTTAAGTAGAGAGAGACGTTTAAAGTTTTCAAGTTTACATTTAAAAACTTGTTATATTGTAATAATATTATTTATTCACCTATAATTTTACCCGTAATTTTTTTTTTTTTTTTTTTATAGTATAGTCCGACAAACGAGCGAGTGGGTCACCTGATGTTAAGTGATCTCCACCGCCCATGAACATCCACAATACCGAAAGTATCATGTATGCGTTGTCGGCCTTAAAGGACAGGAATACGGATTAGGGAAGGGAAAGGGAAGGGGGAATCTGGGCCTCCGGTTATCTCACTTACCATACGAAACGCGACAGTAAACTGTCACTTTACGTTGGTTTTCTGTGAGACAGTGGTACTACCCCGGTCGAGCCGGCCCATTCATGCTGTAGACAAATATGTCTACAGCGTGGCTCTACCACTTCCAGTATGTCTACAGCGTGGCTCTACCACTTCCAATTTTAATTAGATTATCTCTTCGGCAATATGAATTTGATCTAAAACTAACGACGGATTAACATAGCTCATTGGATCATTGCGTTTTTAAGCCTAGCACAACAACAGCAGTGAAGAAACAGCACGTGGCAGAATCAGCTGTTACCATTTATATCTAGATTGCACCATGGAATTAGAAATGTCTTATTGTTGGTTTCTAACTCTACCTAATGTAGTAGTATTAAACCAACCTGCAGTTAAGCCAATGCCTAGTAGCTCTTACTAGTAGAGGAGGCATGTGTCGAGCATTGGAACAATGTATAATAGAGGATTATTATTAATTTGGAGGACTCATAATATTCCCCTGTACAGTGAGCTCTTAGAAGTTGCCAACCACAATCCACCACCACCGCTACCGCCTGATCAATATAGATTTCTTCCAATGACGGGTACAGTAGCGATGTTAATAATAGTCGATGTCAGTGGGGAAAAAATCTGGTCCATGTGATGTAAACTGTGGTCCATGATAATAAAATGGATCTCATTTAAGAAAATTGACGTTATTTTATGTAATTACTAGCTGTTGCTCGCGGCTCCGCCCGCATGGAGGTCATGTTTGGGAGAAAAAGTATACAATACAAAATACCAATATTCATGCGTTTAACTTAAAAATTACGGATTTTCATACAAACTTTCATTCCCTATTTTACCCCCTTAGGGGCGGAATTTCCAAAAATCCTGAAACATATATTTTTTATTTTTAACTAAAATGCCAAATACTAATTTTCATGAATTTAACTTCAAAAATGACGGAATTTCATACAAACTTTCATCCCCTATTTTACCCCCTTATGGGTGGTATTTCCAAAAACCCTTCCTTAGTGGATGCCTACGTGATAAAAGGTACCTACTGTCAAAATGTCAAGTCTCTAACCCCAGCCGTTTAGGCTGTGCGTTGATCGATTAGTCAGTTTCCTCTTTTATATATACAGATAATTTGGTTAGCCAATAGAATACATATAGAATAGCCAAGCGATAGCCTAGTTAGTTGCGGTACGGACTGTCACACACTGACAACATAACTTAAACCTTTAAATTAATTCAAACCATAACTGAGAATAATTACCTTAATGCACATTAAAAACCACGAAAAAGTTAATGAGACAAACGTCAAATTAAAAATCGTGGAATATAGATAATTTGGCACTTCTTTAGGTACTAATTATTTTTATTTTTCTTAACTATTTGACTTTAGTTTATGGGAATCCTAGTAGGTACAGTCAGCAGCAGAAGTAGCTAAACAACCAAGGTATTCATATAGTACTACGCACTCAAAGTGACCAAAATTATCTACACACCAAAAGTTTCTAAATGATGTTAGCACTCAATCTGTCAATTATAACTGAGCACATACATTGTCAAATATTTATTAGTAAACTGAAGGCCGTTGTTATGATAAACAATCTGGTATCTAAGCAGATTTTCAGAACAAATTAACAAACACGAATAATAAATCCTATATATATGCATTTATACTCATAATTGTTTGGAATAACATTACTATAATGTCATGATTTGTCAAATAGATTTATTTTATCAAATACTAGTCAAGTATTGATTTCATTCCTTGTATGACGTCAGTGACGTATCTTTGTTTCGAATTACTTGAATACTATCCAAATTATATGAAATCAACATAAAATATATCCACTGATATATTTTCCTACGCGTACGATTCATACAAGCGCTCCTTACTCACCTGCGAAATCCAAAGCCAAATAATTATGAATTATATTTTAAAGATATAATTATCATAGCTTTCATAAATTCGTTGTGTATTATAATAATGTTAACATAATGTAGCTTAAGATGTTTAATTTTTTTTTTGTCATATCTAAATTACTATTTAAGATTCTTGTAATGTAGCATTAAATTATCCACATTATTAAAAATTTAATGCATGCCTATGATTGGTTTGATTACGTTGTATTTTAAATAATTAATTTAACAATATGTAAATTGAATTAATATGTAATCAGTCTGTTGGTGTGCTAAAAAATAATGAGATTCAATTTTGCCTTTTCCGTAAGTAATCTTTACCAGCGGACCCACATGGAATGTATCACTAATTAATCTCAGAAATATTCTATTGCAGTTAAAAAATATTAAAATTATAAAAATTTAAAATCGCTGTGATTTGAAACTCGATGAAACAAAAATTTTAAATACATCACCACTAAGAGACAATCACATAAATATAAGACGGCAAGAAAATGAGATAGAATACATTACACAGTATTATATTCTAGGTTAATACGCGTGTACGAGCCTGCGTATAACAAAGCTTACTCGTAGGTTACTTTTTTAATTTTAGTTTTTTTTATGTCAGTACGTGTGTTAATACGCGCGTATGCGCCCTCGTATCATAAAGCTTACTCGTAGGTTACTTTTCTGAAGTTTCAAGTTTTTTATGTTAGTATTTGAATGCGTTTTTGCGCATGCATATTAAAAAGCTTACTCATAGGCATTGACATATATTCTGCCGATAAACACGAATTGTCGTAGAAACAATATGTTCCAAATACCTTTTCCGCACACTAATGCCATCGATTCCTTTTCTAAGCCAAAGACCAAAGAGCATCATGAGCAGATGCGACAGTTCATTTAAATTTTTGAGGAACTATCCTGGAGATGGTGTAGATATGTAAAATTTAATTTTATTACCCAACAGTGGCGGGCCCAAAATAATGTATTTCGTCATCATGTATTTTGGTGAAACAAATTACTTTTATTTTAAATTTTTGTATTTACAATTATTTAGGTGACTCAAAGTGAGGTATTATTGGAGCCACATAATTAATAAAAATAATGCAAAGTTTAAATTTTAGTGGAAAACAAATAAATCACTTTAAATCTATACTTATATATAAAGCTGAAGAGTTTGTTTATTTGAACGCGCTAATCTCAGGTTCGAATTGAAAAAATATTTTATTGTTGGATAGCCTATTTATCAAGGAGCGCTATAGGCTATATAACATCACGCTATGACCAATAGGAGCAGAGCAGCAATGAAACATGTTGGAAAAACAGGGAAAATTTATTCCTTTTGAGAGCTTCCGTTGCGTGCGCTGCGTAAACGGTTAAAGTTACGTAACAATCATATATCACGGAATTGTTCCTCTTAAAAACAGAAACCTCTTGACAGCATATGACTATCTTTTTCGGTTGGCTCACCGACCTTTTTAATGGTTATCGAATTTGTTCTGAAACAATTGTATTATTTGGGAAGGGGTTTTTATAAACATGGTATTAATCCTTATCCAAATAAATACTTTATTTATCACAAGTATTTAGTTTTGAACAAAGTTACGCTATTTGATTTCAATGAATATCTTAGGAGATATAACAGTTTGAAAATATGTCCGCAGCAAAATTAATATTGTTGTTTGTATGATTGTTTGTTACCTTTCCATAACTAAACAGGTGAACGAATCCTCATGAAATTCAGCAGAGGGATAGATTATATCCTGGGGAAGGACATAGGTTATCTTTTTAACCAACTTCAAAAAAAGAATACGTTCTCAATTCGTCGGAATCTTTTTTTATGTATGTTCCCCGTTTACGCGAAGACGCCTGGACCGATTCGAGAAATTAGTTTTTTGTTAAAAAAGGAATACTTCCCAGGTAGTCCCACTGGCACCATGTCAGGATCTGATGATGGGATCTCAGAAAAATCGAGCGCAACCGTCAAATTTTATAGGGACGCATAATTTATATTATTTTTTATTGAAGTCGGTGTACTTTTTATGAATTAAACTTTTACTTATGTCTCAAAAAAATATCTTGAAGGGGGTGAAATAGGGGTTGAAAGTTTGTATGGGCAAACCGTAATACCTCAATTTAGGGATCTGGAAAATCAAATTTAGGCTTTTGGTAAGAAATTAAGAAATACCTACGTGTTTCAACGTTTTTACCAAATCATCCCATATTATATATTAACTTATGTGGTATTCTTCAAATGCAATTTAAAGCTTCAGGTACAACACCTGAGAGTCAGGACGATCGCTATAGGTGCCTCAATGCAGAAGACAACTCCTTGGATTGTACACTTCTGCTCCCGGAAATAACCTCCACGCGGGTGGAGCCGGGAGCAACAGCTAGTATTGTATAAAAGCATTTATTTTATAACTAACTAGCTGTTGCTCGCGGCTCTGCCCTCGTGGAGGTCATGTTTGGGAGAAAAGGTATATTATACAAAATACGAATTTTCATGCGTTTAACTTAAAAAATAAAGAATTTTCATACAAACTTTCATCGCCTATTTTACCCCCTTAGGGATGATTTAAAAAAAAATGTGAAACATGTATTTCTATATTACCTACCAAAATCCTAAATATGAATTTTAAGATCCCTAACTTGAGGAATTATGGATTTCCCATACAAATTTTGAACTCCTATTTGACCCCTTTTAAGATTGTTTTTTGAGAAAAAAGATAACATATGTCCTTTTCCAGGATATAATCTATCTCCTTGCCAAATTTCATCACAATCTGGTCAGCCGTTTAGTCGTGAAAAGGCAATAAACAAACATACAAAGAAACAGAGTTACTTTCGCATTTATAGTATTAGTATGCATTCCCTTGAAACAAAATAAATTTGGTTAATTTCTTATGTTGAGTAGTAGGGCTTATCGTAGGGCAGGATCTACCTTTTTTATTTATTATTATTACTAGCCCTGTATTAAACATTGTCCCACTGCTGGGCACGGGCCTCCTCTACTATTGAGAGGAGTTAGGCCTTAATCCAGCACGCTGGCCTAATGCGGGATCTACCTTAGCCTAAACTATTACAGTAGATTTATTGACATTTTTGGAAGTGTTTTTACAATAACGCTGTATGCGTTCTGACATTTCTAGAAGCGGGCACTTACTCCTTTAAAAAAGAAAAATAGGAATTGTATAAAAATTATGTGGATATACAATACAAAGAATGTGAAATAATACAATTCATCCATCAAGTGCCTTTTTTGCACCCTCTGATCGATTGATCTATAACTATTAGAAGTGTGATAACTCCGTCCCTTTTTGGGGCCAAAAATGGAACAAACTTATGGCCAATTTTGTTGTGAAAAATAGACTCTCCCATATTCGGAATTGAAATTAATTAATTATGTCATTTACCTTACATACTATTAACAGTAGCACTGTAAATCAATTTAAGGCTGATTTGTTCGGGAATGTTGCTACAAATAATTAAAATTCATTCGACACTGAAATATGCATTGTGGCGTGATTACTTCGGTAGCATGAAGCAAACTAATGTCAATGCGGTATCGGAACCGCAACTCGATGGAACATTATGTTTGTTCTGGTCGTCGCATCTAGTACGTAATACATATAAATCGCTGTTCATAGGTAACTTTACTTTTGTTTTTAATAATATTTTACGTTTCTAGTTATGTTAAAACGATACCACTTTCTGTTAGAATAGTTCATAGAGATTACAATGCCAGTTTAAATTACCCAATTTCCAAGTTGACATTGCTTAGCATCAACCACCCATGGCGGACGGCAGTACTAAAACGCTTTCCCCGCGATAACAAAAAAGTTTCTTCGTTACGTTTTTCTTCACCGTTAAAGCAACCAATAATTAAAATTGAATACACACGGAACCATAGAAAAGTCAGAGGTGTATGCCATTTGAGCTGGTTTCGAACATACTACTCTTTGAGAGTTCAAACCACCACCAACTAGACAATTGCTGCTATCCAATAAATTATAAAAAAATATACTACAAGTAAGTTAAATATCACAATTCAACAATGTGATAGCATGAAATGCCGCTGCGTTATAGAACTTAAAAAAAAGTTTATTGTATTTACGTACATTTTATATGGAAAATCTTTTCACGCTCTGGGAAAGTACTTACAATTAATATTAAGGGCTATACATAACTTCTAGGGAATTATTTTTACGATATATCGAATCAAATTTTAGATGGGGAGTCATAAAAATAGTCGAAAAAAACACTATATTATTATATATAAGATATACAAGGTTAGTCAGAAAGGGCCAAGCCGTGGCCATAAAGTTTCGGAGACAAGGATTACAATCGTGAATAATACAATCTCATATTTTAAAGGCAATATTTTTATTTTCATACAAAACTCAAATATTATTTATTTTTATTTTAAATACGCACAACCCTGTACGTATAGGTTAGAGAATTAAGTCAATTCCTACTGTGAAGATTTGTTTACCTATATTTGAAAATCGAGTGTGTAGATCATTTTGACGCAATGGATGCTCACGATAATTTGACTACCTTTGGTTGTGTAGATGTTTTTGATTTTCTTGGGTGTATAGAATTATTTGAACACATTATGTGCGCATATATATCTGCTGCTGACTGTACGTACCTGTAAATATAGTTTGCAGTTGTAGTTTGCAAAGGAATCACATTTGACTTATTAGATACATAATAATACAAGCCCAGTATTAAATATTGTCCCAGTGTTGGGCACGGGCTTCCTCTACTAGTGAGAAGGGATAGGCCTTAGTCCACCACGCTAGCCTATTGCGGATTGATAGATATTGATTCACATACCTTTGAAATTCTTCTTTTTAGTAAAGTGAGAGGTGTATGCCATTTTGGGCTAGTTTCGAACATAAACTTTCGTCTCTACAGCCCGTACTACCAACTAGGCTATCGCTACTCATGTTATTACATTGTTACATAAGGTTTATAAAAAATAATTTGCGTTTTAGCGTAATTTTTTGCAATGTTGAGTTATATGCGGAATAAACGAATTTTGCATCTTTTGAGCCTAGTTTCAAAATGTCGCTGTAATTTAAAAGTTTCTTTCGTCATTGCTGCAATCAAATAGCCCGCCAACCGTGGATGTATATTTTTTAATACGAATGATAAATAATACTTAGTCAGGTCATAAGTATTGTCACACAGTAAAAACTTTTATTTTAGAATGCTGGCCACAAAAAAGTTTATTGAATTCGAATTTCAAATTGTTCATGAAAATAAAAATGTATACTTTTTAGAATTTTACTCATTTTTAAATATGGAGTGGACGCTTAAAGAAGACCGTGTTGCAGTAATTGCGTTGCATCGTTGCGGTTACGCGCCAATTCAAATTTTTGACATACTGAAAAATTTGAATATAACCAAAAGATTCGTTTATCGTACCATCAAACGATACAATGAAGACTCTAGTGTAGATGACAGGTCAAGAAGTGGTCGCCCTCGGTCTGTTAGGACTCCAGCAGTGATAAAAGCTGTGAAGGCGCGAATTCAAAGAAATCCCAAACGTAAGCAGAAACTGTTGGCCCTTCAGATAGGGTTAAGCAGAACCACGGTGAAAATGGTGTTAAATGAAGACTTAGGGCTTCGGGCATATCGAAGAAAAACAGGACTTCGTTTGAATGCTCGTCTAATGGACCTGAGACTGAAGAGATGCCGCGCTTTGTTGAAGCGGTACGCGGGAAAAAAATATCGGGAAATTCTTTTTTCAGATGAAAAAAATTTTTCCGTAGAAGAGAGCTACAACAAACAAAATGATAAGGTGTACGCACACAGTAGTGAAGAAGCGAGCAACCGTATTCCGCGTGTCCAACGAGGTCATTTTCCATCCTCGCTCATGGTATGGTTGGGAGTTTCTTATTGGGGCTTAACAGAGGTACATTTTTGTGAGAAAGGTATAAAAAACGAATGCAGTTGTGTATCAAAATACAGTCCTGACGAACCTTGTGGAACCTGTTTCTCATACCATGTTCAATAACATGCACTGGGTATTCCAACAAGATTCGGCGCCAGCTCATAGAGCGAAGAGCACACAAGACTGGCTGGCGGCGCGTGAAATCGACTTCATCCGGCACAAAGACTGGCCCTCCTCCAGTCCAGAATTGAATTCGTTAGATTACAAGATATGGCAACACTTGGAGCAAAAGGCGTGCTCAAAGCCTCATCCCAATTTGGAGTCACTCAAGACATCCTTGATTAAGGCAGCCGCCGATATTGACATGGACCTCGTTCGTGCTGCGATAGACAACTGGCCGCGCAGATTGAAGGCCTGTATTCAAAATCACGGAGGTCATTTTGAATAAACTTTAAGGTCATAAGAACCTATGTTTTGTTAAGTTCATTTTGGTATATAAATGGTTACATAATGAATAAACTTGTTTCAATTATTTTATATTAAACATGTGACAGAATTTATGACCTGACTAGGTATATATTTATCAAACTAGTTCGCGTTCTTATTTTTAAAAACACATTTTAAAGAATATTCATATATAATAATTATTGCCTCGATATATTACACGCATAGCTAATTTTAATTTGTTTTTCACCGATTAGCAAAAATTAGAAGTTTATATTTGTTATTTTAGACAACCCATTTCCCTACAGCCATAATATAGTGAATTTAACACGTACGCGACGGTTATATTTGCGGTGACGGGGGCTGAAGCTTGTATTTTATTTATCCTGGCTACGCTGCACCTGATGGTAAGCGTAGTGCCGTCCAATTAGAGTATCGAGTAGCGAGAGACGATCTATCCCCCGCTACTCAACACAATCGTGCCTGCTTCTTAACACTACGCCATGGCCAAGAAGGTGAAAAAGCGGTCGAGGGTAGACTCTATATATAATTGTAAATTCTATTATTTTTCGGATAGATCACTGCAAAATTTGAATTAATTTTAATTTAACGACTTTACAATATAACATCAAGTTATGTTTATTTTGCAGCATTGGACATATATAGAGCAAAGCTTACGTAATTCCAAAATAACCAAATCGCGGCGCAAACAGCTCAGTATCTGTGTGCATGTTCTTGAGGAAGTTTTCATAATTATTTTACTTTTATATCAGATTTTAACTAAAATATAACAAAAAAGCAAAATTGTTCCACGCTCTGCGGAGAAATCATAAAAAGAAAGTTTTGTATAATAAGCACAAAAAATATTTCTAATCACACACGGAAAGCCATAAATATGAAATTACCTGATGCAGATGTCGTCGTTGAAGCAGGAAAGCACGACAATCAGCCAACACTAAATGATAACATTCTTAGTGCTAACCTTAATGTAAGGGTGGTGACGACGGGCAGGGGTGGACACCCTGATGGGCGGGGCATTCTATCACCCCGTATTTTAGCAGACTGCCATTGGATCGTGCTCAGAGGGCGTGCCCTAAGATCTTATTTTCTAGGACCTTGAAATTTATGCTTAATCATATACTTGATACGTATTTTTCCATCTTAACTTGTAATGGGTGCCGCATTGTGCACTGAGGTATTTAAAATAATTACGTACCTATGATATAAAAGTGTGGTAAGCTAATGATTTGATTTAAACATATATAAAATACCAGCAATAGCCCGCGGCTCCACCCAAGTCGTAGTTATTTTTGAAAAAGAAGGTATGAAATCCATTGAGTCAAATCTTTCTATATTTTTCTATCCCATAGGAACCGTAACTTTCGCCGAGATAAAAAGTAGCCTATGTCATTCTCTGACCCCTAAACTGCCGCTATGCCAAAAATCAAGTCTATCCCTTAATAATGAAAACAAAAGACTATCCCGCGGGAACCGTAAATTTTTCCGGGATAAAAAGTAGCCAATCATTCCGCGATCGAATAATCTAACTGCCTTCTAAATTTCAGGATAATTGGCCAAGCCGTTTTTGAGTTAAACCCGGACATCCAGACAAACAGACAAGCAAAATTTTAAAAATTGCAGTAACGTGATCATCAGTCATAAAATGAATATTTCACGCAAAATCGGGTAAATTACTCAAATGTACAGACGGATGGATTTAAATATTAGTATAGATGTAAAAAGCAACGATAGCCTAGTTGTTAGTGGTACGGACCGTTGAGACGAAAGTTGTATGTTCGAAACCAGCCGAAATGGAATACACCTCTGACTTTTCTAGCAAAGGAAAACATCGTGAGGAAACCTGCATATCTGAGAGTTCTTATACGAATTTTAAAGGTATGTGAAGTCTACCAACCCACATGTGGGACAATGTTTAATACAGGGCTAGTATTATTGTACCTATAATCAGTGACGTAGCTATAGCTTTTACATGGGGGGGGTCCGCGGGTAAAAGCTAAAAATCTAACCTAAAAATCTAACCTAATCTAAAACATAGAATGGGAAAACGCTAGTTAATAAAAAAATTGCTACTTGCTATTTGGATTTGGACTTTGGATGGATGAAAATCTGCCGCAGATTTTCATTCATTTTTGTTTTATTGTTTACATAACAACTGTCAAAATATCAAGTGAAGTCAATTTATTTTTGGTAAATAACTATTTTAAGTTGCTTATTACCAAGATGAGATGTTAGAACTCAGGGAGAAAATTTTCACGCACTCGAATCAACTTCGTATACGAAAAATAATTCAAATTCGAACTTTTTTCGAGTGAAGGTAAAGTTAAGCTATTATGGAAATGTCGAGTCCGGTGTTTCTCGAAGGTCTTGATGGTACGAATATAGGGGGCAATTCTCACGCACTCGAATCAACTTCGTATACGAAAAATAATTCAATTTCGAACTTTTTTCGAGTGAATGTTAAGTTAAGCTATTCTGGAAATGTCGAGTCCGGTGTTTCTCGAAGGTTTTGATTGTCAGTGTACAATGTCAAATGTTCATAAATAAATTATGCACTGTAGTTGCACACGCCAACCCTAAGTGTACACAGTTTTAGATCTTATTTATTGCAGCTCACGCTGGGCGTCAAGGCATTGGATTCATACATGTTTCCTCAAAATGTGCACATGATTTTCGTACTGAGCCACGCCATTCGGTCTAGTGACACGAAAGTTCTTCCCAGCAGTCGCAGGGTACGCCGCAGGATGCTAAGTAACGCTTGATGATATTGTAGTAGGTAGAAAATGACATCCAGGCTTACGCCATTCATGACCGAGTTTGCCTTAAACCACTGAAACCTAATAGCGTCTAAACCATATGGCGTCTTGACAAATTTCATATGAACTGTATCAGGTGAATTCTCCAGATAAAGTGGCAAGATTGTTTCCTTAACATTAATATTTTACGACGTTTATAGCTAAGCGGCATAGAGTCTAAGCTCTTGGAGGTGGTGCGGTAATGTTGTACGTATGAAGGCCTCTAGACACCCAAAGATATTGTTTTATTTTGGTCCTAACTTACTGCGTATATGATGCCATATGCTAATGTATTTACCCATAAAAAGACTCAATCTCGTGTTTTTATTATGATTTAACTAAAAGTCTTAGAAAGGTAAAATACTTGGAAGAGTCCAAAAACATGTCCAAGAACTGGATAATGGATGCAGATTTGATGAGGCCCGAGACACTATGGATATTAAAATACTTATAGATTTTTAGTTCGAAATTCAAATTTTTTAGTAGAATCTCATAGTAAAGACTCGAATTCAAATGGATATGGATGCAAAATTCGAAAAAATAACTTCGTAGTTCGAAATTATGTAATAGAGACATGATTCGAACTGTAGATTCGAGTACGAAATTATTTTGAATGAAAGGAGAATTGCCCACCAGGTACTTATGGTACATCATATACTATCACACTCATCACTACTAAGTAGTCACTACTTAAGAATTGGTCGTATTTTTTTAAACAGATGTGCCCTGAAAAAAAACAGTCTTGTTTTACCAGTTGATTTAAGCGCTAAAAAGTACACGAAAAAAATTAAACTAGACTCAAAAGTCGTAGAAATAGTAAGTAAGTAGTCTTAAGTAATTCCAAATATGCATATAGCTGAATGCTGCAAAAATTTACACTTAAATCAAATAGCCTGCTAACCGTCCATATTATCCGCTATCAGTAGTCCGCGATTTTTTATTATGTCGTATGCTAAGGGGGGTGTCCGGACCCCCTGAACCCCCCCCCTTATATACGCCCATGCCTATAATATAGAATATGTTAATTAAATATTAAAATGTTGCAAATTCCAAATTCACATAGGAAGCGGCAAAGGATAGACACATACTTTGGTCTAATTATCGATCGAATACCTACCTAATAATGTGTCTACTTACCTAAATTGATCTACAACCTCATGTAAAACCACGAACAATCGTTTGTACAGATAGTTCAAGACATCCGTGCGCGTGGTGCTGTGTTTGTCATGCGTATTACGTATGTATCTAAACACAATATAAGCACAAGGACTTTGCTTTATGTGTATCCATGGGTAATGGGCACCGTTTCAAAAATTAAATATATTTAAAAAATATTTTACAACTCACGCACACATATCACTGCGTGCTTAAAATGAGTGTTGGACTATCTGTACAGATTTCATTATTTTATAAATAAAACTATATGTCAAGTGGGACCTTTTTATTCCTGTGTTCCATTTTTATAAAACAGAATGAACTAACTTACATTTATAATATTACACAAAAGTGCATTACATGCGTTACGTTAACTGTGATATACAATTTATTTAAAAATACATAGGTTACTATAATGTTCGTTAACAAATAAGAAAAGATTTAACTATAAAGCTTATCTTATTTATCCTTCGGAAAGAACCGCATGTAAAATAACAGAGACAAACACTTTAGTACCAACTTCAATAATATTACGTAATTTGTCGTATTATTTGCAAATAATAAAGTAACTAGGTACACACATTACACAATTTCAAATAACATTTTCAATATATATTATGTCTATTTTTGTACAATAAGTAAATGAAAATGAAGTATTTAGATATTACCACATATTATTTTCGCAAAATGTTTGTAAATAGCCGTTACAATACAAACCAAGTTTAAATTTCAACGCTTAATACATTTAGTTCTATCACCGGAAGCGAATCAAGACCGTTAACGTAAGTAAAATTTAACAAATAGAAGGAAAAACATCAATACTTGAACATTCTACAAATTGTTAGTGTGCTGACATAAAAGTGCTACCACCTACCTAGGCGTAGTAAGGTCTATAAGGAGGCAGCCGGGACACAAACTTCAATAACTTTGTAATTGTATAGTATTAGGCAATAATAAATATTATATCGGGAACAAATTTGTTTGAAAACTTATGTCACCCATGTGTTCTATATGAATTAAACAAACGTCTGTTATTCGAAATTTACATTTAGGAATTGGTATCATAACCTGCGTTGCTACTTCGATTCACTAGACCTATGACGGGTTTTTTTTGACACAATTCCATTGCAAAGTTATATCAACACGGATCATAATAATTAACATTTCAGGTAGAGCTGAGTGTACTAAGTTAGTTTGTCGGACTAAACCCTCTCATTAGCAGAAGAGGCCCGAGCCCAGCTGTGGGACAGCGTTTAATATAGAGCTGGTATCAGTTATATAGATTTGCTTTGTTCGCATATTACGGAAGGATATACGCCATATGATAAGTTAGTTACTAGTTAAGACGATATATCTAATTAATAAATCTTAGAACATCGACATTGTTTACACCTTTCTTTATGTTTAATAATAGACAATATGGTTACCTACTTAGCTATTATGTTATGACTTGAATTGACAAATATTTGATTAGACAGCAATTGATTAAGTAAGACTTTTAGGATTCAACTTTAGATCAGAGCTTTGTGGATATAGATACAATTATAGAATCAAATAGATTGTTAATAGGGATGATAGTCAAAAAACCTCTTTCTATATTTGATGTCTGTAAACACATAATTCTATATTCGGGTACAGATTCCTTTCTTAGCATACAAGGCTTCTAGTAAGGGATATTCCTATAAAATTTAATAAGTGAATGACTTGCCCATACATTAGTGCGAACACCCGTAACATATTTGTACACACTTCTTTAAACTAAAAGTAATCCAGTAAATCCTCCTTCCTACTCCTTGTATTCCTCGCCTGTCTCTATAGCGAAGTTGTGGGGTGCGCCTTCATAAAATGTACAAATAGGTAAATATGTAATACAGTATATTTTATAACTGACAAACAGTTCAAAATTCAGTTTTGTTTGGCCAAAACAGAGGACTATTATATCATCTTGATATAATTGTATTCCAGCGTTATACTAGTTTTTTCTTTCTCTTTATTTAAAGGGTTTATTCGCTTAGCGCATATGCCACCGTTATACTAGTTAAAGGGCAAATTTAATTGCAGATGATGTTAAAAACGGTGGCGATAGAACATAACATGAAACTGTATTTCCCGTATGAATCACGGACTAATGAACCTACCCATGCATATCAAATGTAGAGGCCGCAGCTGCGGTCTGGTGCAATTTGCAAAATATTATAAACATAACTCGCTATTTTTAGCCTAGAATTCACTATCCAGCTTATTGTCAGATAGGTAATGTGTTCGTTGTTAAATTAACACAGAAATGCTTTTTCACAGACAGATGTTTAGATACACTGGGTACAATGTATTTTAATACAGGATAAATGTTTTTGTAATATATGACAATATTGACAGCCTCCGTGGCGCAGTAGGCGAGTAGCTGGCTATGAAACGAGAGGCCGTGGGTTCGATTCCCACACCGGGACAAATGTTTGTGTGACAGACAGGCATTTGTGTCCGGGTTCTGGGTATTGCGAGACCGAAAGTCTCTCGTAGTCCGTTAAACCCACAAGACTCGTATCTTAGTGTGGGTCAGGGCTATGTGTGTGACTGTTGGGTGTTATTTATTTGCCTCTTGCTTTACAGGAACATACGTACCAATATGGTTTTGTACATACGATTAAACCCATATAGATACATAAAGAAAGATAAACATTTCAAAAAGAGTTGTATTACGACTGTCTGTGTAATTTCGATATACATATTGTCAAGTCTATGATTAATTTTAGGTATCAGTTATCAGAGGAACGCGTTTCTAACGACCGCGAATTCAAAATCGGAACCATTGTATAATTATCAATACTAAAATTTGATAACTTTATAAGGCCTTACACAAGACAGCTATGTGTTATTTTAGGTATTAACTCGTTAATCGAAATTAAACTCTGTCATATCTAAACGAAACCTAAATTATAAAGAACAAATTGGATTTAATCCGATATCGGTGAATGCATATATAGATACCTAAATATGAAACGGACCCCAATAATTGTCCACAAAGATAACATGTACGTCATTTAGAATTTTCACAGTTGTACCTTGTAGTATAATTACAGCGTGTTAATGTAATATATTATGTTAATAAAACTTAGTAAATTCAATTGGGTGTAAGCCAAACAATTACGCAATTAAATACGTTCAGACATCAGTTGAGCCCAGTTTATCACTTGCAGTTATGTTTAAGACTTCTCGGTAAGTTAGAAATTTGATTCGTCTGAATTTTCACTTCAATCACACTTACATCAATTGTGTCGACCGATGCATGGTTATCTTTGCAGGCCGGATCACGATTGACCCTCAAGTTAAATGTGCCATGGGCTGTCCACTCAGCAGTGGGGCGCGGCGCAGCACATGTTATTGTAGTTTATCGGCTGGCAGGATGCGTGCCGCATGGCGTTGCATTAACAAAAAAGGGGCAAATGCAAGTCTGACACAGGTCGAAAGGGCTTCACAGTACGTACTTTGTTTTCTATGACTATTCAGAAATGGTTTTCAGACTATTCTTTGGGTTTTAGTCGAAATTGTCCTTTAACTTATGAGTGACAACTATGTTCCCTATTTATATTAACAGTTAAATTTTAAATTTGTAGCTCAGTGATATCTGACATAAGACGTAGGAGAAACAAATATTTGTAGTTCACACAAACATGTATCAGCGCGAGAATCGAACCCGCGGCCTCTTTTCATCGCCGCCTACTAACCGACTGCGCCACGGAGACTGTCAATAAAACCGCTGCTTATACAAAATATTGGCTGTCTAGATTTTGTCTCTAATCTCAAATAATCAATGCGTGAATGTTAATAATTTTAATTTTAAAAATAGTCCATAGACATAATGTAGTATTTGAAATAAAAATATACCATCATTCCTTTAACTATGACTGCCTCAGTAGCGTATTTGTAATTGCGTTCGCGGTACAACTGCTGCGCTAAGGAATTAAGTTCGATTTCAGGGTCGGGTAAAAATGATGAGTTTTTCTACTAGAAAGTACTCAGTTTCAACCGGAGGGTAGGTATAATAGGTTCGCCCCCATCACATCATGGGACGGTAATAAGCTTAGCGAAATGTGAGTATAATGATGATGTCCTCCTCGACGTATCCGTCGACGGCGAACCTTGCACTTTTGGATTCAATTATTGATTTTCTTTTCGCCAATGTGAGTAAATGTGACTAGCTAGCCCTAACTTTGTTTTAAAAGTCCTGTCACAAGACGCACAAAATAGTTGTCCAGAAGAGTCGTGGGTGTATGTGTAAACAGTTTTGGGTCTTAACTTTAGTAGTTCACGCTGGGCGTCAAGGCGTTGGATGCGTGTTTCCCCAAATGTTCTAATCCAATCCAACGAAATAGATATTCATTACTACCTACTGGTTTTAAACGAGCTTATGAATAGGGTAGTTTCTTGTGTTTGATTCTGTACAATATTGAATGTGCAACCCGAATATAATACGCAAAAGTAACCCTTTTGTGAAAAGAGAATCAAAATTGATGTTCATAATATTTAATTTAAGTATTGGTATGAGCAGAAATTGGTGCATAGTGGGAACCTCTCACTATCTCCCTTGCACAACGGCACAGTAATAGCCATTCTGAGAGTGACGTCACGGCTCATATCATGCATCCTTTTACCGTCATTTGACAATTACCCCTTCCAGCAGATTTGAATGGCGTCTAATTTACTTATTTCTGTTCGGATTTACAAAATTCTTTCGATAATAATAGGTTTTAGGTTATGTAACTTATACGTTGTATAGTTGTATATGTGTCAACTACCCCCTATTGATTACTTTTTATTCCGCCTTTAAAAAAGATAAAGTTTCTCGGTTCGGTGTGTTCTAAAAATTTATTAGTTAGCGTTAATCCAAAGGTTAGCAGTCTTATATAAATCTAAAGGTAGAATACGAATAAAAAATTTAATTCCTTAGCAATTAACAGCACACACATCACTGTGGTTGTATTAAAATTTACATCCCTAACTGTTCTCAACACAGAAATCTTTAAAAATAAATATTAATTTACCAAAACTTAAAAACTGACTTCCAAATTTACACAGTTGAAAAGTCACTAACAACAATATTGAAGTAGTACTGACTTTACAAGTTAATATTAGAAGTCAGTTTTTAAGTTTT
Organism: Laothoe populi; assembly: GCA_905220505.1. Classification (NCBI taxonomy): domain Eukaryota; kingdom Metazoa; phylum Arthropoda; class Insecta; order Lepidoptera; family Sphingidae; genus Laothoe; species Laothoe populi. The sequence continues at coordinate 11,817,091 of HG992149.1, read as the reverse complement.
GTTTTTATATTTACCATTGTACTTGGTTAATTAATGCAAGCTATTTAAAAAAATTACAGGTTCTTCTGTATTGGTTGTAGCATATTAATGTATAATATAAACACAAATCATTCTATTATTATTTTTATTCAATGAATAATGAGTAGTAGCACTCATGTAACTATCACATAACTAAAATTTATGACATACATTTTATGAATTTAACCACAGCCACTACTATTAATATTATTTAACATGAAGAGTAATCACATTTCGCTATTAATCAATATACATAGTAATATCTTAAAAATTTCCAAGTAGAATTTATGTATAAAATCTCATAATGTAATTAATTATTCACAGTCCGTTATATTTGTTTTTTACATTCCTTTAAAGGAAAAAGTCATTTAAGTATACAGGGTTTCCCTGGAAGTAAGGATCAAATCGAATAGGGGCATGGGCGAGGTCATTTCCAAATGTTTAACCCTAAGAATGTTGGTGCAATTTTCTACGGTTCAAAAGTTATGACTAATTTAAAAATACGACGTCCTTGTAAATAAAATTCTGTAACTTTCAAACTAATAAGAATATCCCAGTGATTCATACCTCCAAATAATCTTTATGACTTAGACAAGCCTATCAATACGTAGTCATCTTTCGCTAGTGTAACAATTTCCCATGAAAATCGCTCGAAAATTGAGTTAAATTTGTGCCAGTCTGAAACTGGCAGTAAATAGTTTTTCTTATTGAACACATGTTTTCTAGCTGCGCAAAAGTATTACGCCAGGAAGGCACACTATTGAACAACGTTCTCAAAAAAAAATACATTGTTAGCTCTGATAGTTTATTTTTTATGATGTTTTTCATTGAGCACTGCGAAAAATACAAATTGGTCATAACTTTTGAACCGTAAAAAATTGCACCAACATTTTTAGGGTTAAAAATTAGGAAATGACCTTGCCCATGCCCCTATTCGATTTGATCCATACTTCCAGGGACACACTGTATTATAAAGTGACCTCCATTGGCAATGCCTTGGGAGAAACCTCTTTACAGTACAAATACTGCTTTATGTGGCTCCACTCAACAACAAAGAGTATACGACTATCGATATTTGATCACTTGCTACATATCAGTAATCTCGTGTTCTAAATTTATTTTTAACAAGGTTCGCGCTTTTGTGGTTTGGTGACTATTAAGTACCTCAATATTCAATTTGTTGGCAACAATAAACTTATCTATGCGGTATCAAATGGTAAGCATATTTTCTATTGCCTAATGATAAGGGGCAACTTGACTTCGGTAAAGCTAGAGCACCGACAAAGCCGTTGAATATAGTGGGAAGTATATATTTTTATACCTCTATCAATATAAAAAAGGTGGCTAGTTTATGATCTCGCTGAGGTTTGCACCAAGCAAATGCTTGCTTGCCATTAAGATACATCTGAGACCAGATGCCTGATTGTCTGTGTGACAATGGCATACCCGGCGATGGTATGTGTCCCGATGTTTGTCCCAATAAATCTTGCAAAGACGCTACCTTTATTTTTTCCAATAAGGTCACAGAAAATTTGTTGAATTCCAGAAGCCGTCTGTCAACATTGGGCTCATGAAAACCTTATCAGAACCATGGGAGAATCTAACGGATGTATTTTTAAATAATAAACCATATCAACAATAAATTATTGTTTAAGACACATCATATTTTAAGAGTAACATTTCACAAACAATTTGTCGACGTAATTCTTCCCTCAGTTGATACCTATAGATTCTTCCATCATATATCATGGGTAGTTGGCTCTGACGCTCCTATCACGAGTGCAAGCATCACGCTAGGTTTTGAGCTTTCGTCCTTCCTCCGCAGTTGAAGGAACTCCCCGTAATTACATAAAATTCCTGGGATACCACAGTAAGCCACAAATCAATGACCACGAGCAGACAGTATATGCATAGGGTAGAGGCTATACCGTCCACATATTCGCCACTGTAACAATTGTTTAGCCAGGATGGTACATGTTTTCGACACCGAACAATGAAACTCGGCGAATCTCAGGGAATGCTATATTTTATCCGACGAAATTAATCAAGTAGAAACATAGGGAGGAGTAGCAAATATTAATTGTTTACTTCCCTCAATAGGAAGGTAAATAATACAAATAGTGAAGAGAAGCCAGACGTAAACCGTATACGTAAGCCCCATAGTTTTGCTGGTAAATTGTGTGTATTATGCTAGACGTTGTATATTAAGAGATCACTTATTTTTGTTTTTCGTGTTGGTTGATTCATTCTTTTGCTTCTCGTATCGTCGGTCTAAGTTCGTAATATTTTCCTAAACAATCAAGTTGAATTACCGGAAAGACAATTAGTATTCATGGATAAAAAATAAAAAATATGGATATTGGATACCCATAAAAAGTATGGGTATCCAATGTGACATGACATTTTTGTCTAATATTAAGAAATTGGAATGAGGAGGAACCATTGCTGTTAACAACGTAATCAGCTGCATGAACTTTTTCACAATTTTGGCAACTATTAAGACGGCACTACCTAGTCTCGTAAACCATCACAGAATACGCTTTATGAATTATGTTTTCCAAACTATACACTGCTTATAAAGGTAGACATATCCATAAATTATTTATGCTTATAAATATGTATCTCCTGTTCGTATGTTCCGCAACACGATAAACAAGCAAAACTTCGCAGTTAAATGAGGTTTCAATATTTTTGCCGATTATTTGACGTGGTAAAATGTTAAATCACATATAACAATTGTGACTATCTGTTTTTGCTATGTGATGATATTATATTTGACTATGAGAAACACTAACAAAAGTTACAATTCACTACGGTTTAAACAACAAGGGGTGAAAATACTGTATAGTACTTTTTATATATTTATTTATCTAGTAAAAAGATCTAGTAACGAAATTATATATTTTCGATAAATAAAAATATCTATATTCGATATTCATAACCGGCTGTTTTATGTGCCGGTAGCGTTGAAAAACGGGTCAATTTCTCACTGACATAGCTGATCTCCTAATATCTATGATAATATGTGTGTACGCATGACGCTGGTGGTGACAATATATATAGTAGAATGTAACTATCATACAGTCTAAATAAAGGCGACTCTAGACAGGGCATCGTGCGTTGCGGTACAGACTGTGTGGGTAGCACTTAAATCGCTTTGTAGCGACGATGTTAGTTGGTAACTACCACTTGTTTCAATGGCTTATAGATGACGTCAGAACTTTTTACTTTGCTGTGACAGATTATGATAGTGATAATACGTGACGTCATATAAATCCCAATTCATTGGTAATCTATCGTGTAATACGTATATCCAAATAAAGTTCTACCCTAATTCTGCGAAATAACGACATAGGATGCATAAATACTATTGGTCTCCGTATATGTTTACTTAAGAAGTATCACGCCTGCAAACAACGCAACATTCCGGCAGGTCGTGCATGCAGGAGGTATACTAAGATAATATTTTTTTGCACAAACCTCGCCTAAGTTCATTATAAACATTTTTTTTATCACCATTACGCGGAGATTGCTTCCAGTTATCACGAGCAGTTACAAGTTATAATGTACAACAATGTTGCTATTGCAAATTAATGCTAAATGTTACAACACCAAAAACACTTAAGTGCTAATTACAATTTTTGTTACTATCGTGATAATATCTTATACCTAAATCTAAAGCGGGTACATAGCGACAAAAATCTATTAGACACTGCCGGTCCCCATAAAAACATTATAGAACAAATTGGTAAAATATTTGTTCAGTCGCGCCTAGAGCAGACCGAACACTTCCTTTAACTTCGATAGCATGGATATTTGTACTTTACTCACGTTTTAGAATTGGATTTCTAAAATAGATATTATTATTAACACCTGTCAGAGTCCGTCTAATATATACTAAGTCAGACACACAGATAGACGCACTGGACAGGTTCCTTACAATCTAAAATTGGTGTTCTGTTATTTGTAATTAATTATTAAAGTATACACCGACAAATCGTTATAAGCTCTTACAATAGAATAGGCAATAAAGAGATTATGTGCAGTACATAATACAAGCAGCATTAGATAAAGAAACAAGAATCGTTTTTCTATGTATTTACCGTAAATCGACCCAAAAAATAGTTAGAACCCGACTGCCCAAAAAGTATTTTTTTTTCAGTTAGTTTTATTCAGTATAATATTAAAAGGATTCTGGTAATATATTGTGGGGTATATTACCAGAATCCTTTTAATATTATACTGAATAAAACTAAACTTTAAATCAAGTTTTTATAGTGAAAATATCATAAACAAAAATTATTATGAAAATGATTAGATTTTTGGGCAGTCATGAAAAAAAATGACGCAACCGTAATATAATTCTTGTAGTATTAAAACAAAAACGAAAATACATAAATCATAAAAAGTCATTGTAATACAAATAAATTTAGTTACAAATCATTATGTGAGCGAAGTATTTATTTAACAATTATTAGGTGATATGTTTCTTGTTATGTCTTATAATGTAGTAACTTACAATAAGTATACAATTCACGGTGGTAATAAAGGCATACATGTTCTTTTTGCATCATTCGACGGCGTCCATAATTTTAATGACATATTAAATACGACTCAACAAGTTCACAATCTTTTGTTGCTATATTATAAAATAACAACAATAATTATATCTAATTAAAATCATAGTAATATATATAACTTTTATGATCTTTGGTGAATCAAAAACAGTATTAATACATATAATACAATGCGACTCAATTAAGAAGGTAGCTTTCAATCCTCCATTTACTTAGAATTTCGTATGCAACTTTACAATAAGCTATGCCACTAGCAAAATAATGTGAATATTCTTTGTGTAAGGCCTGAGTGAAACAGTGTATAAGGAAGAAAGCAATATATAAGGAATATTAGAAATTACCTCATCCGGGGATCCGATTACTAGCATTTTTTTTTTTGTTTTTTTTATACCACGTTGGTGGCAAACAAGCTTACGGCCCGCCTGATGGTAAGCGGTTACCGTAGCCTATGGACGCCTGCAACACCAGGAGTATCACATGCGCGTTGCCGACCCTTCAAAAACCTATTTACTCCCTTCTTGAAGAACCCCATACTGTAGTCCCCTTCGAAAACCTTGGCAGGGAGCTCATTCCACATTCGGAGCGTTCGCGGGAGGAAATTCCTCTGAAACCGCGCTGTGCGCGACCATTTAGGTTCCAAAGTGTGAGGATGAACTCCCTGTCGATGGCGAGCGGTGCGATGGTAGAAGGTGGCCGTGGGCATCATGTCAAACAATTCCTCGGAACACAACCCATTATACAAACGGTAGAACACACACAAGGAGGCTATGTCTCTCCTTAGACTTAGAGGCTCGATACCGTTTGTGAGTTTGGGATCGTCAACGATTCTCACAGCTCTTCTTTGAACCGAGTCAAAAGGACCAAGCTGGTATTGAGGTGCTCCCGCCCAGAGATGACAGCAGTACTCCATATGGGGCCGGACTTGCGATTTGTATAATAGCAGTCTTTGCCCCGGAGTGAAGTACCTCTTCGCTCTGTTTAGCACACCGAGTTTTTTAGACGCCAGCTTGACCTTGTCTTCTAAGTGACTTCGGAACTGAACGTCGCTAGAGATGTTGACGCCAAGGATCCCAATACTCTTCGAGACGTTAATGGGTGTGTCCTGGAATTGTGGGGCCACAGTGAATGGGGTTTTCTTAGCGGTGAACGCGCAAACTTGCGTCTTGGAGGGGTTGAATTTGACTATATTATCCCGACCCCAATCGGAGGCTTTGGATAAAGTGCTCTCGATTTCCGACACAAGTTGTTCGCGACTTTCTTCCACAACGGTACGAGGGATGTTTGCACGGCCCGTGTAAAGTGCATCTCCGGTGCAGTCGTCCGCATAGCAATGAATGCTGTCAATAGACAGCATATCATTAATATGCAGCAGAAACAGCGTCGGAGATAGAACGGAGCCTTGTGGGACGCCAGCGTTTATGTCCATGCTTTCGGAGCAGTTACCATCTACTACGGTTTTTATGCATCTGCTGGACAGAAAGCTAGCAACCCACTGGCACAAACCCTCGGGCAGTCCGTACGAAGGCAACTTCGATAGAAGACCCCGGTGCCAGACCCGATCGAACGCCTTCGCTATATCTAGGCTTACTGCCAATGCCTCACCTTGACTCTCAATGGCTGAAGCCCATCGGTGTGTGAGATACACCAGAAGATCACCAGTTGAGCGATTATGGCGAAAGACATATTGACGATCGTTGATCAACTGGTGCTCCTCTAGGTATCTTAGGAGCTGAGTATTAATCACACGCTCCATCACCTTAGAGAGAAGGGAGGTTATAGCAATAGGCCTGTAATTCGATGGATCTGATGTATCGCCCTTCTTAGGCACTGGGTGCACATGGGGATTGAGCTATTCAGATATGGGGACCAAATAATACGCTTATTGGCACCTATTCTCATATTTGTTTTTAGTGGACCTAGATCTTGGGTTTCTTTTATTCTGGCGCGGCAATGTGACCACACTGCACCTGATGGTAGGCGCAGTGCCGTCCAAATAGAGTATTAAACATTCTTTTACACACCTTTCCGAAACAGCTTGCACAGAAAAGTAACATTTTGATAAATTTGTGATAAATTTTTACTATGTGATTAATATATTATTAGTTGGTGTTTAGACCAACAAGAATCATAAATGAGAGATAAGTTTTTTTAAGTAAAGCTATTTACTATTAAATATTGTATTCACGCGTATCTTGTATGTAGGTATGTATGTTTGTTTGTAAATTTCTTTATTACCTCGTATCTTCCAAACGGCTGAAAGAATTTCGACAGTTGAGGTATCGTTATATTCGTCTTAAAAACCCAAGCGTCCTAAGATAGGTGTTTGAAAAAAAACAAAATGGCGAAATAAATTTGGCGCGAAATAATAATACGTTGATAGAAAAAAAATATCCAAACCTATCGAGTTTTGTTTGTTAAGGCATAAATCGTTCATGTGTAAAATATTAGTTGTTTTAATATCGAAATATATGGCATTATTTTGTAGGTATGCAAATTGTTTTGGTATGTAAACTTAACGCCCATGAAATGTATGAGATTGTGATGGTCAATATTGCTTTAAGAGCCAGTGTTGTCAATGTGGGTTATAAACTCATTAGTATCCTTAAAAGAAAAAAAAGCTGTCATCTGTCCCTATACTACGCCTATCCTGCTTCACAGCATCTCCTGTATGCACCTTATACAAATCGTCAATAATTCGTTATGGACACTAGCTAGATTCCATAACAGTCAAGAATCCAACATAGTGTTATTTATTATTTCATTCTCTCTTTTTCACATAAAAGAGAATGCAAAGTTTCTCCACCATGCAGCCTTGTCTGTCGTAATTTTCTCCAAATATGGGTTAAAATTGAGTCTTCTTCTCTGGTTTTAACTTATACAAAGGGCCAAAGCCATGTCTGTAGTTTTTATCCATTTAAAAAGGGGAAGTCATATCCGATATTTTTCCCATTCTAAAGGCTGAAGCCATATCTGAAATAAACACAATTCAAAAGACCAAAGCCATGTCTAAAATAGTCACAATTCAAAAGGCCGAAGTCATGTCTGAAATAGTCACAATTTAAAAGGCCAGAGCCATGTCTGAAATAAATTATTCACTTAATATTTACAAATAAAACGTCACATCACATTTTCACCTCAACATCGTGTATTTCATCGGATTCCCTTGTCAAACATTGATGCCTTGGTAAAATAGTCATAAAAAGTTCAGAAATTAAGTTTTCCAAATTATTATTTTTTTAGAATTTCTTTATGTGTTGTTATGTCAAGTAAGGAATTCAGTATTCTATCGCATTCTCATTTGAATCGCATAGTAAACAAACGCAGTAGGCAGCTTACAATCACAATACAGTAATTTATGCTCGGTATTATTGTGTTTGTCCAGACATAGTAGGAACGGCGCGGGTGTCAGCCGTGTAGTGCTTATTAATTATAACACCTTTCTGTACTTTAGAGGTATACAACATTAACACTATTCTCTTAATGTTGTTTTATCAACAATGAAACCACAAAACCAAGTGGTCCATGATGGTGTAAATCATTAAATCGTACGATGCGAACGATTAGTTCATTGCAAGAAATTTAAACAACTAATACAATATTATATTCATAGTCTTATGTATTTAATGCAGAACTTGTGTTTTGCCGTTTGATGTTATATATCTCTTAGGTATAGCATTGTTATATGCCAAGGGGGGCCAACGTGCGGCTCGCGAGCCACATGGCTCTTTGAAGGATTATTTGTGGCTCTCGACAAATTTACCTGAGTTCCCTTTTCATTTTAGTGCTATTATATTTAAAAAATATATTATAGTCCCGTATGTGTTATTATAGACCCCCCACAAGGTGGACTGATGACCTGGTAAAGGTCGCGGGAGTCCGCTGGATGCGGGTGGCGCAGGACCGGTCATTGTGGCACTCTTTGGGGGAGGCCTATGTCCAGCAGTGGACGTCCTTCGGCTGATATGATGATGATGTGTTTCAAAATGTCTTTTAAATTACTGACAAAAAATATGAAAGACTAAGTGCAACATTGTAACAAATTTCATTTCCGTCCTAGTTAATAATGAAATACGTATTTAATTGCTACTCGCAAAAAATGTCAAATTTTGAAAAATGGCTCAACTATCAAGCAGGTTGGCCACCCCTGTTATATTCTTTCACAAGTCCGCACGGTTTATTAGTATACCCGCGCGTTCCCACAGTATCTGAACGTATACTTTGCCTGCCTTAACGGCTAGATACTGCTTCGTCCTGTTGTCCCAAACACACCGATTTTTGTTATGAAGTATAATTAGTATTAGAGAACAAAGCTTAAAAAAGTAACAACTACTGCTATTTTAAACTTTGATTCAATGTTACTGGTAAATCAATATATCGATTCACATGAATCCAACATATAAATGTTTGTGATTATACAATAAAACAATACATTTTAACTTTACAAGATTTAAATTAATAAGTAATAAATAGATATAATAACATTAAAAACGCTGCTGTGTGCCACACTGATTTTGTTTGGGCGATATTTTAAACACGTTGCGTGCACAAAATTCAAAAAATTAAGCCGTTGCTGTAAGACCCTTAATCAACTACTATTTAGCATTGCACTCTTGCACTCACCATCCTGAGGTATCAGATATTAAGTTTGATAAATGCACGGTAATTTTACAAGCTTCAATGTTATAAGTATAGATAAATCTGAAATGGCTTAGTATGTAATAACTGTAGAGAATCTTGCAAAATGCAAACACGTTTCTCATTTATACGAAGGTAGATAGTATCAATAACGAAAGTTCAACATCTATGGTGATCTATAAGAACTTCTCAACGAATATTTTCGCTGTGGATGATTATTTTGTGACCACTTTTCTGTTTTCTGTTTTCTCAACAAAGACATTGCTGTGTTTTATACTACTTATCTCGGCTACTCTGTTGTGCAGTTTAAACATAGTACCGTAAACAAAATGTAGTGAACAGAACGTATAAGTGTAATTACCATCGCATCACGACATATCGAATGCCCAAGACACATATTCCTTCTTTTAAAATATGTTGTAGCATAAAGCGCAGAGCATTTTGCAATTTTTCTACGACACCCCAATACAAATTACAGTTACAAAATTAGACTAGGGTTGCCACACTGGCGTTGTACAAATGTTAAACGACTATGCCACTTACCCTTATCATTGCTTCGATGCAAGTGGTAATTTGATAAGTAATAAAACGAGAAATAACACAAACTATTAATTTGGCGAGATTAACATTAAAATTTTCGTTTGACTTTCGATTTTGTTGAATTATGCGAATAATATACATGATTGAAGTGAATATACAAATATGTCGATATAAATGCACGCGTCTGTCATATGTACCTAATTTCATGACATGCATGTTATATATTATTACTATTATATTTACATTACAAACTGGCAGCGCATATATTACATACCAATGTTGACTCTCTGTTACAATGTTATAATTTAACGTAATGTGCAATGTTATAAAAAGAGCTTCACGATACAACTACACAACCACAACTCAAATTCAAATTACATTATTAAATAACAACTAAGTTACATTATCTACAATTATCAATGTAATACGTTAGTTTAAGCCACAATGAGCAATTAATTAACGCGATTGTAATATTTGTGGCTTTTGAAGGCATTTTTATCATGTATGTATTGCTATGTTCAATTTTCACAGCTGCGGTATAGGTATTAAAAATATTTCATACACTTCATATAAAATATTCATTTATATCACTAGGCTCACAGCAAATTGAGTAAAGCGTGCATATATTAATTTGACTTTTTGAATGCGTCTGGTGCAAACTATCAACGAATGAACCACCGTTATCACTAATCGACTCCTTAGTTCGAGTAATGCCTGTTTTCACTAACAAAGAACTAAGTGACATTTTTGTTTTTTTTTTGTAACGCCGGGTTGTCTATCTGCGCACATAAAATAATTTAGTCGGCTACCTTGCTTATTGCAAATTTTGGAAAGTGTATAGTCACACGTGTAAAACACATGAAAATCTGGTAAGGGTACTAAAATTTTGCAAATGTGTGCCCAAACTTGGCTGACGGGTGAGGCGCTGGCGCTTAAAAAAACATTTGCAAAGTTCGTTTTGAAAACGAATTAATGATTTTTTATGTTAATATTGTTTGACCGCAGGTTAATCATCACACAATGCCAAGTCAATATTGTAACTTTAGATTGCGTAGCTATCAGTGAAATGGTATTCGTTAGGATTACACATTGTCTTTAAGATCTATGATTAGTGAAAACGAGCATAACATTTTTACTGGTTTAAAGTAATCTTTCTGTTTTCCTTTGCGTATTAATCTTTAGTGTTAGTAATACAGTACACCTAAGGCCTTTGTGGCCAGGATACAACTTAGTGTCTGATAACTCGCAATGTGGCTTAAAGACCAGTGAATACCACTCATATATACACCATTCATTATCAAAATATTTTTTGTTTATCATAATCCGTATAAGTCGTCGGTGTGTCACAATAAGCCAAACACTATCAATGTTGGCGGAATACGTGTTCACAAAAATTGATTTTATCAAACTCTTCATGTATACAAAATATTATGTAATGCTATCGAAAAAAAAATCATAATCACGAGTGATGTATCTATTACTAAATAAATTAAAGGACGATTCAATAAATACGCATAAATACTTCTCACTTAAAATTATGTTCCAGTAATACTCACAAATTAATGTAACTCATCGCAATCAATAGATAGAAGGGGTTGTCGGGAGTCAGAAGTCAGAAGTCACTAGCACTTGGTACTCCACGCTCGATACTAAATATCGGCGAGTAACTCCGAATAGTAATGCGTGGCACTCAAGTAGTCAAGCAGGCGTCTGGGCAGAGGTAGGTTATTTATAAGGTCGCGTCGCACGTACTTTAGTATCACAAACCTGAAACAAAATGTACATCATTGATATTGATCTATTAAGAACAGGTCGTTGAAAACAAAACGACATATTTGCCATGAAACTGTATAGTCACACGTCTAAAACATGAAAATCTGGTAAGGGTACTAAAATTTTGCGTTCCTATTTGCGCATATGAAATGTATATTTTGCAACTTGGCTGACATGTCAAGCGCTGGCCCTTAAAAAACATAAGCAAAGTTCGTTTTGAAAACTTATTCATGATAATTATGTTAATTTAATTTAACCTTCCTACACCTTCTAACTGCTAAATGTCAAAATCGTCTTTACATTAACAGATCTAGTTTTTCAAGACATTTTAAAACGCTTAAAACGAAAATTACCATTATGAGGATAATAACGGGCAAGAACGAGTAGTGCTCGCGTCCAGACAAAGTATCCTACCATAAACAGCCTCCGTGGCGTAGTTGGCGAGTAGCCGCCTGTGAAACGAGAGGCCGTGGGTTCGATTCCACACCGGGACAAATGTTTATGTGACAGACAGATATTTGTTTCGGGTCTGGGTGTTGTGGGACCATAGTCCCTCATAGTTCTTGATATCCACGATACAGGTTTGGCCTAGTGTGGGGTAAGGTCTATGTGTGACTGTTGGGTGTTTTACAGTAGGAAAAGGCGTTTTTATCCATATATATAAATAAAATAAAATTATTTAATAATATGAACCATATTAAATATAATGACCTGCACATATGCTGTAAGCTCTGCACTCGCTTAAACCTGGACACTGGGTAAAGGAGTTGTACTCGCACAGGTCCTAATAACGGACGCAAATTTAAAAAGAACAAGTATCTTCCACTACGGGATGTTTCAACAGCATTCTCTATGAACTCTACTATCGTCTGCGCCTTGAACATTGTACAACCTCCAAAACAGAAGTTACCTGAAACACGAAAAACATTGCATTCAATATGATCCACTAATCATTATACACTATTAATTTTTACGTTTTATAAAGGTGTACGCACTTCGAGCCGCACTGTGGCTGCGATCTCGACACACAAAACGCTCGCTTATCAACCGATTGCGGTCGGTATGACATAACTCATCATACACAGTAAAGACATCGACCGAAATTGATATATCGATTGCCAATACGTTATGATACAGTTAATAATCTATATTTTAAAATGTCGAGGCTACCGAAGATTGTTATCATGAGTCCATTATGTCACCGGACCAGGACCAGGGGCTGGTTACAATGCGCATGTGCGCAAATTTATATGATTTTTTTAGTTGTTTTATGCACTACACATCTAGTATCATTTTGTACTTGTAGCACTATAGACATCGGAGTGGAAGTACAGAATAACAGCTTTGTAAAATATACTAGCGGGCCCGGCAGACGTCGTCCTGGCCGTAAAAGCAGCGCCAAAGCGACTGCAGCGCCATCTGCCGGGCTGATTTGTGAATCTAAACCGTCCACGAAGCCACCCAAACGCATACAAAAAAAAAATATACCAGTCCAGCCGTTTAGGAGGAGTTCAGTGACATACACACGTACAGTAGAATCTTTATATATAAAAGAAGAAACTGACTGATCGATCAACGCACAGCCCAAACGGCTAGGGTTAGAGACTTGAATTTTTTACAGTAGATACCTTTTATGACGTAGGCATCCACTAAGGAAGGGTTTTTGGAAATACCACCCCTAAGGGGGTAAAATAGGGGATGAAAGTTTGTATGAAAATCCGTCATTTTTGAAGTTAAATACATGAAAATTTGTATTTGGCATTTTAGTTAAAAATATTATATATATAAAGATAAAGTGTAAAATACAAGCAGTCTTTAAAAGATAAATATTAATAATATCTCGTACCCTGATCATGTTCTATCCTTACATGTCTAAGACCATTCAATTTGAACGTTAACGTAAATATATAATGGTCGTCACTGCTATCTCGGACTATGAATGAACCGTCGGGCTCGTTGGAAAGTATCTTTTCTGCCGCTTCTACTGATATCGGGCCCCAGTACCAGCCATACTGAAACAGAAGGAAATAATGTACAATAATATTAAAAAAAAAAAGATAAATAAAAAGATTACGGAATGAATGAAACCTCCATAACACGTCCTAATTTTATTCTATTCGAATTTGACATTACCTGATTATAACAAATTGTTAATGTACTTGTTTAACATAGTTGTTTTAGAGCTAGAAAAAAATGGCCGAATGTGATGTTTGATTTGTGATTTCATTAAGTGAATTAATTATTTCAGACATGGCTTTGGATTTTTGAATTGTGACTATTTCAGACATGGCTTAGGCTTTTTGAATTGTGATTATTTCAGACATGACTTCGGCCTTTTGAATTGTTATTATTTCGGACATGGCTTCGGCTTTTAAATTGATAAAAAACTACAGACATGGCTTTGGCCTTATAAAAACCAAAGAAGAAGAAGATTTTCAATTTTACCCTAAATTCGGAAAAATAACGACAGACAAGGCTGCATTGTGGAAAACCTTTGCCTGATCTTTTAAAGAGAGAATGAAATAAAAAAAGTACTTGTTTAAATGACGAGATAATAATTATGAGTAGCTCGGTTGATGGCATGTGCCGGGCCTTTTTTTGCTGTCACGGGGAAATATCGTTTTTACTGCCGCCCGCTCCAGGGGAACCGGAATAAGAATAAAACGGTTATGCTGGACTAGCCGGTCTTACGACCCAGCACCCCCTCGCCCGGATGATAGTTGCTGGGCCTGCCCATGAAAAGTAGCAACACATGTCTTTCAATCCGGAATACAACAGTGCTTGCACTCTACTGCTTGGAGGCAGATAGACTAAGTGGTGGTACCTACAAACACGGGACTCTCGTATAAGAGATATAATAATACTAGCCCTGTATTAAACATTGTCCCACTGCTGGGCACGGGCCTCCTCTACTAATGAGAGGGATTAGGCCTTAGTCCACCACGCTGGCCTAATGCGGGTTGGCAGACTTCTCATACCTTCGAAAAACTCTCAGATATGCAGGTTTCCTCACGATGTTTTCCTTCACCGTTAAAGCAAGCGATAATTAACATTTTAATACACGCATAACTTTAGAAAAGTCAGAGGTGTATGCCACTTGGGTTTCGAACCTACGACTTTCGTCTTGACAGTCCGTACCGCAACCAACTAGGCTATCGCTGCTTCCGTATAAGAGAACTACTCTTTAATAGACTTTGTTTTTTTTTCTCCAAAGTGACCACACTGCACCTGATGGTAAGCGCAGTGCGGTCCAAGTATAGTATCGAGTAGCGAGAGACGATCTATCCCTCGCTACTCAACACAATCATGCCGGCCTGCTTCGAGGGTCTCTTGTCAGAGTATTCAGAAGGCCGCGAAACGGCCCAACATCGTACCCCAACTTTAGACCCCCGACAAAAAGTATCGCGTATCGCGCTATTTCTGCTGTAAGTTAATTAACACGCAGCTTAATGATACAATCAGGAGATATAAGCGAACAAGCAGCAATGTTAACTTATCGATAGGTGATTTTTGCTGTGACGCATTAGTTTTAATATGATGGGTTAATTAAGCGACTTTAGTAACTACTACGTAAGTAAATCCATAGATATTTTCTATTTTCTCTTATAAAGCTATTTCGCTATAGAACCTGTTGATTAGAAATAATAACATTGAAAGTGTATTTAGTTATATAGAACAATTAAATTATGTTTATTATGTACGGTGCGCTATTTTCCTATCACTGTTTGGTACTATTCAAAATATTATGTGTGATAAACATGATTTAATATTGTTTCTGCCAACTTATCGCACGACGTTAATTTTCCGTGCCAATATATTGGACTTAATGTATATAAAAGCATGGTTACTTACATCTTTGACTTTTTGTATCGATGTGGCGAAGTCCATGACAGTGTCATCCTCATTGGCAGCTCGTCTCGACGAGTGCGATGTCGGCTGCGTCGGAGGGAGCGGCGGCAAGGCCCTTCGGACAACTGCCGGAGGCGTGTCCTCTCTTCCAACAACTTTTTCTATTTCTGTAACATCTACCACGGGTTGCCTTCGCCAACGAAACAGATTACAGAAACTTTGCTTCAAATTAATAGACAATATTCTGACAGGCGACAACTTCGTTTTCTGACTCTGATTAGAAATATTTTTCTTCACCAATTTGTCACTTTTACCAACTTCTATAATATCCTTCGAAATGTTTTCTTTGTGTTTCATATGTTTTGTATTCAATCCAAAGGAGTTCTTTGACGTTTTCCTGTGATTGTTATTTGTTTCGATGCTTTTAGAGATATCAATATTCTCTTTTAAGAAAACAGTTGAGCCGGTCGATAGTTCTTTGTTAACATGTCTCGTGTGTATTCCCACGCTGGTTACTATTGTGTTATTCTTTTTATTTATTGTATTTCTACATTCAGAATCGCTCGAACTAGAATAAAGGGTATGCAAATACTTCCTCATTTCTCGCAAGGTCAAATGTAGAGAGTCTGTGTCTGAATCCGTAGCGCTCTTTTTATACGAAGAGCTTGGTAAACTATGTCTTTTAGTTTTTATGTCCCTATGTCTATTTGATTCCTTTGGTTTTAGATTCTTTTCCACTGAGTCGTTAACGGTGGTACTCTGTGGAGTGCTCTTCACGCGTTTCTTGTTGGATCTCGTAGCTTTTTTAACTTTGTTTCTCATATTACTGTGACTAGGGTGCACCATGTCTATCGGGACAGCATAAATATCACTGTCAAAAGGGACATTGTACATGTCAGTTATGTCGGACTTTTGTGCAGACAAAGTATCGTGTGATATTGCCTGCGTTATAAAACTTGAATCATCCGCTTGAAATTGGGTAATTAGTGAGTTGTGGCTACTAGATAGCCGCGACGAAAGCGAATTCCTCGACGACGGCCTAGTCCCGCGACAAGGGCTCAAGTGCAATAATCTCGGGCTCGCAAATCTGTGATTTAAAGCCTGACGTCGTTCATACAAGCACTCTGGTTTCAATTTTCTAGGGTATAACGGCGATAAACGCCTTGTACTGCTAGATAAATCTATGTTCGAAGATTTAGATTTACTTATACAATCATTGGTAAAAACAACAGAAGGAGGCACATACACAGCCGTACAATTTTCTATATTAACTCGAGCAGGTATATCCTGTAAAAAAATAGAACATTATATAAGTTTTTAATATATGTATGTTCGTAACAAGTATATTTATCAACAGGTAATTAATCATTAGGCTGGCATCAAAATGGTTTGATAATTAATAGACAGCACATTATAGTGTGCATACTTTAATTAGTTTTAGGTTAGATATCATAGATTATATCTCATACAAAAAAAATGATATCCTTAGGTTCTGTCAATTATATCCGAACACTGAAAAATATTTCCTCGCTAATATTTTTTTTTATCATTGACATTTCTATGACCAGCGCCTTAAGCTTTAATAGTACCTAAGCTTGTGGCCAACTAATGTTTGGTAACGTAGGTTAGTTTACTTGTGTATTTTTACCACAGGTATTTTTGTATGTACCTGAAATTCTGGCGGTGGTTCTATAGTAGTAGTACTCAGAACTACTTTTCCCGGACCTTTCTTCACTGTGTTGAAAAAATCACCACACATACGTTCCGAAGTCTCGGTTGATTCGCAGAGCGAAAGGGACCTCTCATCGAAATCACTTTCTTGTAACTGCCGAAAAATAAGGCATTAACATCATGAACCATGTCGTTATTTATTTCTTTTAAACCGTAGATATTATTTTACAAAATAAATACGTTTGCGCATTGTATCAGCAGAGCAACATTAACTTGGTACCGCGATGTTAATATAATAGTTAAGATAAAGTCAAACCCAAATAACTTGAGTCTTAAGTGGGGTTGACATGGGTAAATTTTCACCGCACGACTTAAATTGCATATTAATTACACAGCAATAGACTTTTGCTATGCGAAGACATGCTGCATTTATTGGGCGACTTTTGATAATGAAAACGCTATCGCAGTCGATTACGCTACCTCGCAAGAAGACCTTTCTGCTCAACATTTCTGAACTAAATGACTTAATCACTAGCGATTTATTTTAACTGTGTAAATTATGTGGCTTAGCTAAGCGACTCAGTTAGATATTGACCATACAGCAAAAATAAACTTATGTAAATCGCCATTTATCAATTTTGTGTTACAATCTAAAATTGGAATGTCCATACTGTGATACTGATACCTAATATAATGCAGTAATAGGATAGTAATTTAAAATACGCATCGACAACCGCTTCACCACTAAGTATCCATACAACAGCATATTGTAAACAAGTTGCAAGTGGGCATTATTGACTTTGCTAATTAGTCACCTTAAAAATAAGAAGTAATTATATTTGGGCCTATCAGAGGTAACAAAGGAGATTATGTATATATAAAAATATATAAACATAACATTCAGCCCTGAAGCTGGACAGACATTGCGGTTGACGCTCCGTGCTGTGCCGTCTGAATGAGGGCAGAGGACGCCAAAAAAAAAGGAAGCGTGATCTGGGAAATACCTATGTTCATGGATGGAACCATAAGCATATATCTCTTTATAGCTAATCTAGAGCAATAAAAATATAGCTTTTTTTTTATTAGATTTATATATTATTCGTCATCTCTTATTACACATATTTCTTATAACGACCAATATAAGAAGATTAACAATTGTTTATAGATGGGGATTACCTTTGTGCTATCAGGAAAAGACTAATAGGCAAGTCAGGCATAAAAAAAAATCCTAGTTAAATACTGGCAGTAAAAAAATAAATAACATGATAATCATATTTTCAGTTAACTTTAAAAAAAGGAGTAAGATTAATTATTAATTTATAGTTTGATAATTTGATATCTCTGCTGAATGTTAACCACTTTTGATACTTCTTTTTGTATTCAATAGGGTTAATGTTAAAGTGGTTACATATAAATTTGGTTAGAATATTATAATGAGATATAATGATATAGTTACATACATACATACACATACACTCACGCCTGTAATTCCCGAAGGGGTAGGCAGAGGTGTAACCAGTACACCCACTTTTCGCCGAATTTCGGTCCCATAATGTGATAGGGGGCGAGCCTATCGCTATACCGGGCACAGGTTCCAGACTCCAGGCTAATACTGAGAATTTCCAGATAGAAACACCCAATATCACTTTACCCGACACGGGGATCGAACCCGAGACCTCAGCACAGCAGTCGTAACGCATGCGCAATTACAACTGCATCACCGAGGAATGATATAGTTAACCTTGCTTTTTGTATTCTGTAGATTTAATTACATAAATAATATATGTCAATTACAAATTCTGGTGCCACATCGTACCAATATTTAATGTTATGGCATTTCAAAATCTTAGCTCAACTTAATAGAGGTGATCATGAAAGCCAATGGGCTCACTCCAGTAGATGTAACTGGAAAGTGGAGTTTAGCACTAAGCTCAAATAACTACATGGAGAAAGAAACATATTTTATCATGAAGGGTAAAAAATTGCAAAAGTTACACAAGATTAGCAATGCAGGCAGATCAATAAAAAAGACAATATATAAAAATATAGATGTAATAAATCATACAAAATCGTGAACATAATAATGAAAAAAATATTATGAAATGAAAGAAAGGCACACAATGTAGCAGGCATAGCACATTATCTGTACAATGTTTTAATAAATTAAAAGCCACACATATTTTATGCAAAACAACATATTAAAAAGATTATTTACAATATTATTTATAGTGCAATTCAGTAATTTTTAAGAACATGTTCAATCGCCTTTGAAATAATTAAATTGTACACACAAAATAAAATAAATAAAGAAATTCGCTATGTTACGCATTTGCAGAAAATTTATCATTACAACTGAAAAGTTCCATCAATAATAGTATTTAAAGAACACAAATATTGCATTGGGATTGGGGAATGCCGATAGAAGGCAACTTAAAAATAACAATTGTTTTTTTTTTAATAATTTTCGAAATAATTGTAGTATAAAAAAATAAGTTCATAGCTTTTAAATTAAAAGATGAATGTGGTGTTCAGATCTATAGCCACTAAAAGCAACTACTATATACATATATCAAAAATAACTTATTGCTTTTAAGTACAGCATATTGGTGACACAAATTCAGAATGTTTAACCCATCCAAAAATCACATAAAGAAGTGTTCACTTGAAACAATTTTACACCACAATCCTTAGAATAATGTCCTTTAAAAATCATTTGTTTACATTAGCAATAGAATATAATCAAACTAAATAAATAAATACACTCAACAGTCACACACATAGTTCTGACCCCACACTAGGTAAAACCTGTATTGTGGGTATCAAGAACTACATGGGACTATGGTCCCACAACACCCAGACCCGAAACAAATATCTGTCTGTCACACAAAACTTTGGCCCAGTGCAGGAATCGAACCCACAGCCTCTCGTTTCACAACCAACTAGTCGCCTACTATTTAATCTTAGTTTAAAAATTAAGAATAAGTTCAGTAGAAAATATAATTAATATATGTATTTCATTCCTATCTATGCATTTATGAAAGCCACAGGACATCCTTCTAATATTATAAACATGAACTGTATGTTTAGATGTTTGTTACTCAATCATACAAAAACTGCTGAATGGATTTTGAGGAAATTTGGACATGTTATATCCCAGAAAAATATTAGGTTCTTTATAAATTCACTATTAGGCCGGTATAGAAAGATGTAATCGCTTAAAATGCATCCATTGATTGTATACCTTTCCTTTGAAACATAACTTCCACTCAGGTATATTTATTAAAAAACAAAATGTGTATAGGTTTACTTTGTTATGCAATACTATTTATTGACTGGGTAGAATTTTAGTGCTAATGTACTTGCTAACAAACCATGTAAAACATGATAAAATAAAGTCAATATGATGTTAGAATCCAGGGGGTGGAAAAAGTCTAAATTTTCATATTAGATCAAGATTGTTATTGTAACTTGATTGTAATCTTTACAAACAAAATATATTGTTGTACCAATTTTAAACAAAATCAAGCTATGATTAGATTTGTTAATGTTTTTAAATTTCGATCTAAATTTAATATATTATGTTTTGAGATAAATATGACCCATCTTATGATATTCGAAGTGGTATACATGTCAAAAAAAACCTGCTGTGGCAAGAGGCATACATCATGCTGCCATTGTTATTGTTTATAATAAACTTGGTCATTAGTGGCAAGTAATTGAAAGTCACGTTAGTTTGTTTATTTTTCTTTAAATACTTTTACATATACACATACAAACATACAAACCATCACTAAGTATATAAACTGGGATGAACCCTTGTGTCATTAATAATGAAACGTAAATTGCAATACAAAAAAGAAACTAAAATTATCGTGAAAGTTTTCTTATAGTTTGTGAACACGATTTTTATGCTGTAATTGAACAGAAAAGATATGCCTTGTACAATAACCCACCTCAGATGCGATATGATGCCATCCGCTTGCAGAATCACTTGAAAAAGAGCCACTTGTAATCAGTAAACCACTATCTTCACTTAAAGGAGGAGCTTCGGAATGTGTCGAGAAGGGTGGTGACTCCATCACCCCAAACACGATAATAATACAAATATCTAATTAAAACAATAAAATACACTAAACATTTTTATAGTTCATCAAAAAACTAACACATGGTTATATTCACTCATTCTCTTCCCTGAATAGTTTGTATCGTATAAGTATGTATGAATATTGAATTTATGTGTCTCCTCTATCTTTCTCTTTGGTTTGGATAAAGCTACGTACATAATAGAGCACCCCACCTCAAATGACATGTTATTTATTCTATTATAATTATTATAACATTGTTTAAATATTAGTTGGATTCTAACTTTATTGTTCTGTTCTAAGTTTAAGAGGATCTTTATAGAATTCTTTAGTCGTTAGAAAAAACGGACAGAAAGCTAAACAAAAAGGCATTAAAGCCTAGTACATAATATCGCAATGTGCAGCCACAGGGCTGACATTCCTTTTATAATTCCCAGAAAGAGCAGGATGCACTTATTACGAAAAAGCTAAGAGCAATAGGAATAGACATACTATTTGCTGTCACTATCTGAGTTTCACAACTTTTTGATTTGGCCTTTTTTGTTGGCCAGATAGTCTAAATGTCAACGAAATATATATCCGAAATATATCCGTGATTGTGGAAATATATAATTATAAATTGTGTTTGAAAATACATTTCGCGTCGTATTTAAGTGTTTAGAACGTGTTGAATATGGTACATTGCAGTGTTCTTGGCTGTAAAAGCCTAAGTAAGCGAAAATATGAAAATATAATGTTTTATTCGTAAGTAGCAATTTTACGTTACTATTTATCACGTTTCTGAAAAATAATTGTAAAATATTGACAGTATACCATCTTCTAGGCATTCCTTGCTGCAGAAGTTAAATAAATTCATGTAAAACCAATTTAAAATTTCATGTATTACCTAGTCAAATTCGGAAATTGTTTAAATGTCATTTGCCGCTTTTTACATCTTTAGCTGTCCATGCCAATTTTAGGTAAATTTAATATGGCTGCATAATACACATTATGGGGATACCAGCGTTTACGACATATAATTACCTCTTATTTATGGATAATGTCTCAGCGTTTCCCAAGAGTTTAATAAAAAAATAATACAGTTTAACTAACAAAATAAAAGTGAACAGTTGAACTAATTAATATCAGAAAATTACATTATAAAATATTGAAATTGTTATTGTATTGGCACTTTTCTATTGAAAATAAAATCGGTACACATTATGTTATTTAAATATGTATATGTAATGAATGCATTTTATATAATTATCAGTATGTATTTTCTTATGCCTCGGTACCACAGTTGTAATTGCGTAAGTACAACGACTGCTGGTCTGAGGTCTCGGGTTCGATCCCCGGGTCGAGCCAAGTGATATTTGATTTTTCTATCACGGAATGCTCAGTATTAGCACGGAGTTATGCACAGTTTTTTTTATGTTAAAAGGAGGCAAACGGGCAGGAGGCTCACCTGATGGAAAGTGATCACCGCCGCCCATGAACATCTGCAACACCAGAGGGCTTGCAAATGCGTTGCCGGCCTTTCAGGAAAGAATATGCTCTCTTCTTGAAGGTTCCCAAGTCGTAACGGTTCGGAAAGACCCCCGGTGATAACTGGTTCCACAGAGTGGTTGTGCGAGGCAGAAAATGCCTTAAAAATCGCGCTGTTGTGGAACGTTGGACATCGAGGTGGTGTGGATGGAATTTCTGGTTTGTGCGCGATGTCCGATGGTGAAATCTAGCCGCGGGGATCAATCCAAACAACTCCTCGGAACACTCCCCGTGATAAATGCGGTAGAAGATGCAGAGTGATCCAACATCTCTACGCAGAGCCAATGGATCAAGCCGATCGGAAAGAGTTTGATCGTCGATAACCCGAGCCGCCCTACGTTGAATGCGGTCAAATGGAAGTAGCTGGTACTGGGGTGCTCCCGCCCAGAGATGAGAACAGTACTCCATGTGGGGCCAAATTTGCGCCTTATAGAGATTTAGGCGTTGACCCGACGTGAAGTACCGTCTCGCCTTGCTGAGCACACCAAGCTTCTTTGAGGCCAATTTGGCCTTACCTTCCAATTGACCGCGGAACTGGACGTTGCTCGAAATGTCGACGCCAAGTATTCCGATACTGGCTGTGGCAGACAAGGGAGTGTTCTCAAAATGAGGTGTTACGACAAATGGTGGCTTTTTAGCGATTACAGGCGTGAGTTTATATGTTTATGTGTTTATTATGCGTAGTAGTACACTTAACATGGAATATTTAATACATCTTCAGTATTGTCATAAGTTAGTGAATCTTTTCGCTTTCTTTGTCGTTTTATCCCTCGCGATGTTGTTATTATATTTAAAATTTATGGATAACTATCGAAAAAAACATTCAACTGAATAAATAAATATAACAGTATTGGGGTTATTTTTTATATCTTGTGATTATTTGGCAAGACTGTTATAAACATGCACTCTTATAAATTTGCCAAACCTTTGTGCCAATCTGGTGTTGGCAGATGGGGTGGGTAGTCTATAAACTCTACGACTCGCTAATCTTCTCCTACAAGAATGCAGGTCGCAGGAATGTGTTGGTCGTCTATTATTTGCAGCAGTTCCTTGCGATTCTTCATTCTCTTTTGTTAACCACTAAGTAATGGTCATCAAAAGTATTTGTCAAAGCTATGTAAATGTCAGGCCCCACTATGCTGGAAAATCTTACGTAGATAAAAAAGACAATATTAGAAGAAACCTATATACAACATTAATTTTATTCAAAGGACAGTAATAATTACTTGTTTTGAATTGTTCATTGTTAACCAGTCATGACGGATAAAAGGATAAAGATAAAGTTATTATGCCTATTATGTAACTGTGAGTTTTTGTTTCAAGAAGTTATTACTATTCTTATATTATGTATACCCGTACCAACCCGTATTAGGCCAGCGTGGTGGACAAAGGCCTAATCCCTCTCATTAGTAGAAGAGGCCCGTGCCCAGCAGTGGGACAATGATTAGTACAGGGCATGTATTATTTTATATATTATGTCTATACCTCATAATTTTTAAATTTTATCTTAATTTGAAACGCCTTAGATTTCAAGAACTGGGTAAACTAATGTTAGTTGGTAACCCCATAGAGTTCAGCTGTCCCTTTCGGGTGCACGCCTATGCCTCATCTACGGTTGTATATACTATATCTATGTGTGCAGCGGAATCTACTCTTTATTGTATTTATATGTCTGTGATTATCTATATCTATGGTCTGTGAGCAGGATCCGAGGATTCATTTAGGGTCGTGTCACTCCTTAACATTATGGTTTTTGTTCTCGTACCCATGGGCTAGAGGGCGCTGAGATCCAAAGAAAATGTAACTGCTTCTAGAAATGTACAAAAATCATAATTAAACTAAAATAAACCCTTCTTCTTCTGTTTCTCTTGTATTTAAGGTATTTGCGGAGGAACGATTCCACAATAACATGTAATAAAATAGACATTTCTCGGACTGAGGTAAAATTAATCAAAGTATGGGCAGTAAAAAGAGGCAGTAAAGAGTAACCTTTTGTAATTCGAATGGGTTTTTTTAATTATTGTAGAAACCTGTTATTTGGTATCCTAGAAGATTTGAAGAATAGAGATGAGATCATTTCATACAACTAAAAGAAAGTAAATGGCAAAATATTTATCATCAACTAATATGAGTCGTAGAGAACCGAAATCGGCAAAGTAGGGCCGACTTATTTTGGCAAATAAAAAAAAACTATTCACTTTTGTTTAAGTCAAAAGACTAATTTGTTGAATAGGTTATTTAAATGTGAATGTGTGTGAATATTTAATATAGTGAATATTGGAAAGTGGAAGGAATAAACCTGGTGCTTTGATAATAAAGGTTGAATATTTGACATAAATTTTGCGAGGTTTACGTAAGCGTGGGCCCCCGTTTATATCCCATAGATCCCAAATTTTTTTTGCACTCACATTGACCTGTTATAGGTCGTCATCGACCTTGCTGGTCGATATAGACCACTTTAGGTATCTTTGATGTAGATGAAGTCAAATGTCAGTTACTTTCATCGTCAAAGTATGTCAAATTGAAGTGTGTCAAGTTAACTGAAAATTATAAATATTAATACTGTTTATTATACAAAAATGACAATTTTATAATTTTGGATGTTGTTATTGTGATGTTAAGTTTTATACATAAATTGTTATTACATAATAAAATAAATTATATTATAGACTGCCTCGGTAGCGCAGTTGTAATTGCGCATGCGTTACGACTGCTGCTGTGTTGAGGTGTCGGGTTCTTTTTCTATTTCGAAATTTTCAGTATTAGTCCGGGGGCTGGAATCTGTCCCCGGTATGGCGATAGGCTCGCCCTCTATTACATTATGGGACTGAAATTCGGCGAAAAGTGGGTGTACTAGTTACACCTCTGCCTACTCCTTCGGGGATTACAGGTGTGAGTGTATGTATGTGTACATTATAAAATCGTATTGCAATTATTAAGGTTTTCTAATTACCCCTACCACTATCAATATTAAAATAATAAGTGACCGTGATTGTTGTGTACTGTTAAAAAGTGTTGTATTCTAAAATATTACATCGAGACGAAGCATATTGCAATATTTTTGTGATTGTGATTGGGCTTACCGTCATGTTATGTACTTTTACAACCCTCAATTTACAGAACATTTACGTTAACAATCACTGTCAACCAAAATATCAAAAAAGGTTGTGGCGCCACCTACAATATTTTTCTACTAACAAAACATTACTAGTGGCATCTAGTGTATGGCGTATTGTGTAAAAGTACTGTAATTTGACAATTAATTATTGGCATAAAAAAGGTACTAGTAGATTCTCTATGCTCTTTGGGACTTATCTGTGATTGGCAGCACTACAGTAGGGATGTGACATTGAGTGAAAAAAATCGATTATTTAAAATCGATTTTTCTCATTTCAATAATAATCGATTTTTGGAAATATCGTTTTTTTTTCTTAAAATTTTGCGTAATATGTTTTTCTCTGTAGTAATATGACTAAAAAGTTTATATTAACAATTTATTTTAGGAGTCTTCAATTTGGCATTGAAGTCACCCATTACAATGCTGTAGGAAGCCTTGGTAGGAGACATAGCTTTCCCTATGTCTTCGTACATGGCCTCTACTTCGTCATCAGGATAAGCTGACGTTGGGGCGTACACTTGTAAAATCTTCAGAGTATATCTCTCAGTTATTTTGAAGACGAGGTACGCCACTCGTTCTGATAGGCTGCAAACTTCCACAACGTTGTGACTTTTTAGTGACTTGTGAATAATAAACCCGACGCCACCTTGGGTTGGTTGGTTGGTTCTCGGAAGTAGAGTAAGTGACCAGAATCTAGGGCCATCTTCTCCTCCCCCGTCTCCGGATCTTGGATAGCCCTAGGATATGCTAGTTAATGAGACTTAGCTCTTCTTCCAACTCAGCGATGTGCTCGTCCAACCGCAGAGAGCGTCCGTTGTACGTCGCCAAAAATAGCTTTTTGTGGTACCCTACCGTAGCCCGGGACTTGTAATGGGTGACTTCAATGCCAAAGTGGGAGTACAAGGACACGGCGAATCGAGGGTAGAATCATTCGGCTATGGGTGCAGGAATCACTGGGGGCAAATGCTAGTCAACTTTCTCGAGACCCGGGGGTTCTTTTTGATGAATTCATTTTTCCAGAAGAAGCCCCAGAGGAAGTGGACTTGGCGAAGCCCCAATAATGTTACTAGGAATGAGATCGACTTAATTATGACTGACAAGCGCCAAATATTCAGAGATGTCTCTGTGATCAGTAGGTTTAACACCGGTAGTGATCACCGACTGGTAAGAGGCACTCTAAAAGTTAAAATTGACCGGGCGCGCTTAATGAAGTCGACTCTCCGGCCAACTTTGCCCCAAGTAGAGGTCATCTGTGAAGCTTTCCAGCTAGAGCTTCAGAACCGATTTGCCGTATTGGAAACTACGGCGGATATTGATGACGCCACTGACAGCCTGGTGCGGGCTCTGTGTGAGGTGGGCTATAAATACTTTCAACCTCACAAAAATAGACGTAAGTCGAAGCTTACACTTACCTCTAGTTGTCGCCTGACAAAGCTCAGAAAATCAGAAACCACCACCGTCACCTAGAGGTGTATCTCTGGCATCTATACTCGCAGAGGTCGAAAGGTATTATGGGGACTTGTATACTCAAAAATCAAGTCCACCTGAGGCCCAGAACGCGGATGATCTGCGTGCCAGACTAACTCACCACCATACAGATGAGTTTCCCGACATCGTCGTGGTTGATGTCATTCTCGAGGTTGTGCAAGAGTACGTATACTTGGGCCAAATAATCCAACTGGGCAAGCACGAAACGTGGACACTCACCAATGGACTGGGCAATGCTTGGGGTTTCTATGGTGGATAGAGTTCGCAATGAAGAAAAACCAAAGTCAGAGTCAAAGATATTGCTCGCAAAATTAGCATGCTAAAGTGGAAGTAGGCTGGACGTCTGCAGACGGACAGATGGCCGATGGAGCAGACATGTGTTGGAGTGGAGACCGCGTTTAGGCAAACGTAGTGTGGGACGCCCAGCGCCCTGCCGCACGATGGACCGATAACTTGAAGAAGGTGGCGGGTAGTGGTTGGCGTTCACTTGGGGAGGCCTATGTCCAACAGTGGACGGCAACAGGCTGAGTATACTGCAATATGTTATTTTATATTTTTAATTTTTGGTTGGTGCCAAATCTTTTACCTTGTGTATTTTTCACAGTATTGCAGACGGTATTCAAGATAATAATATCGTAGACTTGACAGGTTAATCGTTGTAAGAATGAGTAATGAAATTCTTCAGCGTAGTCTGTTAGTCCTACGTATTCATTTTATTTTGTTCAGATTGACGATTAACACTATTGTCACACTTCATGGGTTAATAAATGAGGGAAAGCATAGGAACATCTTTTCTCTTTAGACGCTTCCACAGGTTAATTAAAATGTGTTATTTACTACATCGTGTTACCCCAAAAGCCTCCTGTATTTTTAATAAAAACATGTGTAATATACAAAAAAATCGAATTTTAAAAATCGATTTTTTTAATTTAAAAAATCGATTTATAAAAATCGATTATTTTTTCACATCCCTACACTACAGTCGCATGACGCACGGGGATACGATTGTTTTTTTATATTAAGGGGATGTGTTGTTATATTAGTATTCGAATTAATAATTTAATTCGTGTTAAAAATATATTGTAATACTGATGAATTAGTATTTTATGATTTATTTGAGGCCTAGTCATTTTGAAACGCCTTAACGTTAATAGCAAAGATAATGTGACTACGTTATTTTGATAGTGTTGATTTCTGTGCTTTCCTCGCAGAGATGCCGTGTTGACTGCTGCATAATAACCATTTACGGTTTTGCACAAAATACATTCATGAATCACATCGGCGATATGGCTGATACACAAGTAGCCAATATAGTCAATGAAATATTGGTAAGTTAAAGTTACCTTTGTTTATACATTACAATAATATTGTTTGGTTATTGGTGTGTTTGCTGTCGTAATTTAGTCGCTAGTAAATTTAGATTTAGCTTAGTAACTTTTGCTTAAGGTCACTCTCACAACTCTTCTCCACAAAATCTCCTAAAGCTGCTGAGGCAGTCCACAATGAGCCCCTGGACTTAAGGCCTCCCAAGTCTGAAGACTTCGAGATTTAGATACCCCGAGTATCATATTTATATACAATATTTAGTTTCTCAGCTTCCAACCACCACTGGGTACATTTAACTGCTAAATACATCCTGCGGCATGTCAGAGATAGAGACTAGACAGCCGTGATGTTACAAAGCCTATTCAATTCTACAGCTTGTATGTATAGACTCTTCAATAAAATTAAGCATATATTTTATTAAAGACAAAACGGACGACAGCCGCCAGCCTCTGTGGCGCATTTGGCGAGTAGCCGGCTGTGAAACAAGTGGCCATGGGTTCGATTCCCACACCGGGACAAAAGTTTGTGTGACGAACAGATATTTGTGTCCAGGGTCTGGGTGTTGTGAGACCAAAAGTCTCTCGTATTCCCTAATATCCACAACACAAGACTTGTCTTAGTGTGGGGTCGGGGCTATGTGTGTGACTGTTGGGTGTTATTTATTCATATTAAATGAGGTTTAGAAAATAAAATAATGAATTAATACATATTACATTTATTCTTCTTTATTTATAAACACAATGAATCCTCACTTTATAGCTAATATGTTGACTTGTATTTTATTACATCAGAATCCTGAGAATATATATTAAAATTATGTTTCTGACCAAAGCTAGTTTCCTGATAGAAACAGAAACTGAAAATTTCTTCTCAGACAATTCTTTTGTTTTTTTGAAGTGAAACTTCTTTAGAATCGTTGTGATTTGAAACTCGATGAAACGAAAAAGCGTCAGTAAAAATAGACAAACACATCAATCTATAGCACTAAGCCTAAGAGAGAATGAGCCTATGAGCGAGTGGGATTGAGTGGGATCTATTAGGATCGAGGAATCGGTTACTGTTATTGACATAGTTCTTTAATGGTTTTGAAATATTTTAGTAGTTAGTACTTACTATGTGTGTGTGTACGATCTAATAGTGTGTATGTGCCTGTGTATTACAAAGCTGACTCTAGGGAACTTTTCTGAAGTTTCACTTCTACTGTGTGTGTAACACACTTTTTTTTAGCTTTTGTTCATTTTACCTGTTTGCAAATGGGTGTTTTGTGTCCATAAAACAGTTATTTTATAAATATATAGTTTACTTGTTTTCAAAATATACATATATCTATTCTATTTGATAGAGGATGCGGTAAGTATATGTTCATATCTATATGCTTTTCAATTATAAAAGTGAATCTTATAGAAATCAGTCTTCTTTTCTCCTGTTTCTTTGGTTATAGTTATGCTCTCAATGACCTATTACTGCTGCACTCTGTTACTTAATGGACTATTATCTCATCTCTTAGTAAAGATTTGACAATGCAACATTCAGAGAGAGTTAACCCATTAGCGTTAACTGTAAAATATTTGTCAATCTTACTACTATTATAAATGTGATGTTTGGATGGATGGTTGTTTGTTATTCAATCACGTCAGAATGGTGGGACAAATCTAGTTGAAATTTAGCATAGAGATAGATTATAGTCTGGAATAGCACCTTTGCTACTTTTTATCCTGGAAAATTTATGTTTCAGATGGGATAGTTCAGTGCAAGGGATCGACATAAGTTTTTGCATAGTGTCAGTTGAGGGGTCTGAGGATAACATAGTTTTTTTTTCCTGGAAAATGCACAGTTCCTTTGGGATAGCATGATATAGAAAGATGTAATAGCTTAAGATGTCTCCATGGATTTTATACCTTTTGTTTCAAAGGTAATTACCACACGGGCGAAGCCGCGTGCAAAAGCTAGTTAATTTTAATTATAACATTAAATTACACTTTTTTTTTTAAATACACACACATGCAACTCCAACAATACCCTTCATTACAGAACTAATATACAGTATAAGAGTAGTATATGGTTTAAACAGTGGCAGTGTCAATTCTATACACATGGCAACATCATTTAAAATATCCGCATATGAGGCTGTCAGTGCAAAAGTGGCCTAACCCCCAATTTTTCATAATCTGACCTATGTACTACAAATGATTTAAAATGTGCTAAAATTTAATGCACAACCGGCCTATCTCTAGTTTCACCAATTGCTAATATGATGGACAACAAGATGGCATTCCAAAATTTGCATTTATGTACATTGATTTAAAATTCATGAATATACAAACCCTATTATTTTCATACTCATTGTCTCAAGCTTAGGCCACTTTTGCACTGACGGCCTCATATAATCTCCACTTCTTACTGTATGCATCCAAATATACTGACCATCTAGTACTGTAACCGCAAGCATCTAGTACTGAAATAAAATAAAATCCCAATTACTAGCTTCTTTTAAGTACACACACACACACATACACCCACGCCTGTAATCCCCGAAGGGGTAGGCAGAGGTGTAACGAGTACACCCACTTTTCGCCGAATTTCGGTATCATTTCATATTATATTCATCCGGTATTTCATAATGTGATAGGGGGCGAGCTTATCACCATACCGGGCACAAATTTCAGACTCCGGGCTAATACTGAGGAATTTCTAGATAGAAAAACCCAATATCACTTTACCCGACCCGGGGATCGGACCCGAGACCTCAGCACAGCAGTCGTAACGCATGCGCAATTACAACTGCGCCACCGAGGCTTTCTTTTAAGTAAAGTTTAGTAAAATGGACTATGCATCTTTAAACCTCTCATTAGAGCTAATAAGATTTATGTTTGACTCTAGAGAGTGGCTGTCTCTTAAAATGGTCGATGAATTGATTCAAGGCTTAATAAACAATTGTATTCTAGCTTGGCTGAAATCATATGTGTCCGAACGCTCATTTTATGTAGTGGTGAACGGATATAGCTCAACACGGAATGAAATCACTTCAGGCGTACCCCAAAGTTCTCATCTAGGGCCTGTTTTATTTAATATCTTTATAAATGATGTCCCCGACTGTTTTAAACATTCTGTTCCATTTCTTTACGCGGATGACTTGAAGATTGCTAAAATTGTTAACTCCGACAATGATGTATTGCTTCGGCAAGACGATCTGGATAGACTATCCAAGTGGTGTTCTGATAACAGCATGTCGCCTTACCTAAATAAGTGCTTTCATCTACGATTTACAAAAAAACATAAAATAATAAGATCTACGTACGTTATTTCTTCTCACAGGCTTAAAGAAGTTAATCAAGTTAAAGACCTCGGCGTCATATTCGATAGTAAACTCACTTTTCAACCGCATATTGATTATGTTGTCAAAAAGGCATCTAAAATGCTAGGGTTCATTATTAGGAATGGTAAAAATTTCCAAAATCAACAAACAAAAAAACTTCTTTACTACAGTCTCGTGCGTAGTATTATTGAGTACGCTAGTATCGTATGGCGACCTCCCTATTCCACACACTGCTTGGGACTGGAAAGGATACAAAAGAGATTTCTATGGCATCTTGCTCGATCGACCGATCTTAGAAAGAGATCATTTTCCTACAACCAAAGATTGAAACATTTCAACATTGTTTCACTATCTAAACGTTGAGATTTGTTATATTTGAAATTTCTTTTCAAACTGTTGCGATATGAAATCGATGGTCCATCACTTCTGGAGAAAATCTGTTTTAAAGTTCCTGTAAGGTATCCCAGACATATAATTAATCCGCTTGTTCCACCATTTCGGAAATCAGTCACAGGTGCAAATTCCCCATTATGTCGCTTGAGCAGATTGTTCAATCAATATAGTAAAATCACAGATGTCAATTTCCAAAGTTTAACTATTTTCATTAAAAGCATACTGGAAGATGAAGATGCCGGCGTTATTGCTTGTGCTAGTAACTAGTAATTAATTTTATTTTTAGTTAATTATTAGTGCTTAGTTTCGTTAATTATTTGTTTAACCTGTTAGTAGTATTAATTAAGCCCACCTTAGATTTTGTTTGATTGTTAGATTTATGTTTGTATTTTAGCACTTGATTTGATTTGTTACCATTAAATAGTTTTAAGTTATAACTTTAAGTATTATGCAAGCTGTGTTTACCTGTAAAGGAGTTCATATTTAGACTATAACGCTAAAGCAATTGTCATTTTATTTACATGTACTAATATGAAAACCGCTGGTAGCCCTAATTAAATAAATAAATAAACAAAGGCTCAGAGTGCAGTAGTTAGGTAAAATAAATTAAGTATCATAAATAAAATAAATTGATTATTAGAACCCTGTTTAAATGATTTCAGTGAGTCAAAGTGGCTTTTTCTAACAACATAGAAAATTTAAGAATATTGAAACCGACTTGCAATCTTTCTTCCTCTTTGTGTGCCGTGTGTTTAGTTCAGAAATCAAAGTATCTTCTTTTCAGATTTCTATTGATAACACCGGCCTAGACAATGTAATAAACACATATTTCATTTAGTTCACCCGCTCCAATTCAAGAAAACAACACTTTCCTAATGGAATAGATTAGCACTATGTAAACAATATATTTGATTATTTTCAGAGAGTTGAAGCTGTAGAAGAAGCCTTTAGTTGTTTTTTAGTCCATAAACCAGACCAAGAAAATGAGAGACTTGCAATGTATCAAAAGAAGCTTTCAACCATCATGACAACACTCAGTGTTGAGTTACAAGAGTCTGCCATTCGGCAGTACTTAACACTCACTGCAGTTTTGACAAACAGATATAAAATGAAACAATTACTAACTTTGTTGGAGAACTTAGTCAATACAAATATACTTCAGGCTCGGTAATATATAAAAACAATAATTGAATTAAATTTTTCAATAAATTTTAAATATTCACTTATACATATTTTAGTTATTAAACTGTAATTTGCCAGGCCTCATACCTCATATATAGGTTCTTTAGTGTACAATGTTATCTACAATATGCAGTGAATAAATTGAATATTACGATTCTAATTTTCTTGCAGGATGCTTTGTGATTGTATTCTAACCAATGATAAACTTGCATATCAGAATGCAGATTTTTGGATAGAATGTTTTAATTTAATAAGAAGAATAATTGGTGGCGTCGATTATAAAGGTGTAAGAGAAATAATGAAGGTAATCATCTCAAATATACCTCTTATTATTTTAGAATCAGTCTTTTGTCTTCTTTGTTCTAACATTCTTAAATTTTAATGTGAGCTAAAAATATTCAACCGTTATTATACACATTAAAAGACTAATTTTAAATATTTGCAATTTACATGTAAAGAGTTTAATAATTTAAACATTGTTTCATAATATACACAGTCAAGTTTTAAATAACAAAAACTTAAGTGCAATTTTCACAACAGGCTACTTAGCAGCATACTTAGTTCGAGGGAACAATGAGTTCCAGCATACAAATTACAGAAAAAACAATCATAATTAGTGCTTAACTTTTTGGTTTGAAACATCACGTCATATGGGTTGTTTGTGTTTGTAGGCTACCATAGACTCGACTCCAATCTATCACATTATCAGACCAAAATAATCCAGACGGCGTGAACTTATATTATGTTTAAGCAATATTAATTTAAATATATGATTTTCTATAACAAGTTTCGTTCAACAGGGTTGTAGAGAGAAAGCACACACATTACCAGTAAGGTTAAACTCTAGTACAATGCCTCAACTAAAAGCGCTATATAATGTTATAGAATATATTTTTGATCGAAATGCTTCATTACTGCCTGCGTATTTCATAGTTACCGAGATCCAGAAAGACTATCCAGACAATAACCATTGGCCTCATTGGGTAATATACATTTTTTTGATGCTTCATAAATTCTCACCAAATTTAAAATAAATAAAATATAACATTTACACTTACACAGTCAACTACGTAATTTTGATATATATGTGATAAAAAAAAATCTATATTATAATTTTTATATTAGATTCGATTTTTTAAATAGAGGTCGGCAAATGGTTCACTGATGGTATATGATTTTAAACACACAAAATACCAGAAGATTAATTGTGTGAATTTCTGATATATCAAAAATTTATTTGGAAAGAGGGAAGAGGAGGAAATTAGACTCACAAAATCAAGCTGCCACTTCATTTTGATTTTCTGTGGTCAAGTGGTATCACCTCAGTTAAGTCATTCTATTGATGCTGTAACAAAAGTCTACAGTGTGGCTCTAATATTTATATATTTTTTGTACATATTGAAAATATTAATTATTATAATTTTTTTTCAAGTTAACTTATATTTTATTCCAGCAACTAGCTAAATTGTTGACCAGTTTTGTTGAAAGCTTCAAGCCATGTGCACAAATGGTTTCAATAATAGGACACTCTAATATGCTTCCTGTAGTAGAATTTTCTGGTTATGCTGATCATCTTGTAAACCCATGGCGTTTGGATCCTACCACTCTGAAATTTTCTCTAAAGGGTAATTTGCCATATGATGACGAACTTCTGAAACCTCAAATAGGATTGTTGAGGCATGTTCTACAACAACCTTATTCTAGAGATATGATATACTCCATGCTAGGCTTACAAAAGCAACACAAACAGAGATGTATTGCTTTAGAAGACCAATTAGTTGAACTAATGATATTGCCTATGGAAAAAAGTGAACAGGAAAATGAAGATGATGAAGTGTCATCATCACATTGGTGTTGGCTGCATTTGTCATCACAAGTTATCTATTTAATACTGATTGGATTTGCATCTTTTCCTAATATTGTTATGGGTTTGCACAACAAATTGATTGGGCATGACATGAAGAGGGGAAGAGATCACTTAATGTGGGTGCTTCTACAATTCATATCTGGAAGCATTCAAAGAAACCCATTGTCGAATTTCCTGCCCATTATAAAGCTACATGAATTGTTATATCCCGAAAAAGAGCCTCTACCTGTGCCAGATTACACAAAAGCACATTGTACACACCAGATGGCTGTTGTGTGTATATGGATGCATTTGTTGAAAAAAGCTGAGACGGAACATAAAACAATTTCTATGCCCCAAAATTTGAAAGTTCAGTATGAGTAAGTCTATAACACTAACTGCTTTACTAATAATTGTTGTATTCAGTACCAGTTATAGTGTCTTGTCTCTGTCTGTTGAGTGAAATTTCATGTCAGAGAAGTCAAGACAAAGCACTCTTTATGTAATACAGCTGTTTACTACGTTTATTAGTGAAGCCCTAAATGTTGCTTAACAACTTAAGTTTAAAATAAATAATTGATGCTATTTCTTGACAGATTTCTGCAGCACCTTATGAGTTCCAACAGCACACCAACATTGATGGGTTCAGATTATCGCATAGCCTTACTATGTAATGCATATTCCACGAATCAAGAATATTACGCAAGGCCAATGGGAATTATAATTGAAACTTTGTTTGGTAGTCAAAAAGCTCTGCCAAATGGAAATCCAGGGACTCCTCTACCAACAGTCCCACTCTCAATGTGTATTCTTGATAGTTTAACGTTGCATTGTAAAATGTCGTTGATCCACTCCATTGTAACTCACGTTGCTAAATTGGCTCAGAATAAGACCAATATACCAGGTAGTAGTATGATGGCACCAGCTCTGCTTGAGACATACAGCCGGTTGCTAGTCTATACTGAAATAGAGTCTCTAGGAATAAAGGGATTCATCAGTAAGTCTTATCACACAAATACAGTACTTTAAATGTATGTGCTTTAGCGATTTTTTTATTTCGAAAGTAAGCACGCGTGATTACCGTGGTCGAAAACATTCGTTTATGTACTTACTTTCCTCTTGAGTAAATAACCCGGATCAGATGGCCGGACATTGCATATTTGTAAAAAAATATTTTTTAAATGCTTTAGTAACATTGCAGAAACGCATAACTTTAATCAAAGTACTGTATCACACTTTCACTTTTTTGGTGTTAGGCTCTACATGTTGTCGGTAATATCTGCTTATTTTCAGATCAACTTCTGCCCAATGTATTCAAGTCACATGCGTGGGGAATACTTCACAATCTTTTGGATATGTTTTCATATCGCATTCATCATATACAACCACATTACAGAGTACAGCTTCTGTCTAATATACATTCATTGGCTGCTTACCCCCAGGCCAATCAGACACAGTTACAATTGTGGTATGTTTCGAGGTTAATATTAATGTTTTCTATAATATATGAAACTCATCACAAATTATTATTTATATAACCAGGAGATGACTTTACCAAACTTATAATAACATAAAATCATAGTAACACCTCTACTAATATTGTTTTTGACATAGCTTATCATGTTTAAAGATGTTTTCATATTATGTAATTAATATTTCAGTTTCGAGAGTACCGCCCTCCGTCTGATAACAAGCCTCGGTAGTTCAGGCGTTCAACTGCAGATGTCGCGAGTGGTATCTGAGCCGAAATCGCTCGTATCATCTGAGAGCGAGGAACTTAATCGAGTGCTGGTACTGACATTAGCACGCGGACTTTACATGACCGGAGCAGGTAAATTCATTCTAGGATCATCTATACTAATATTATAAACCTGAAGAATTTATCCTGGCAAAGCGACCACACTGCACTTGATGATAAGCGCAGTGCCGTCCAGTTAGAGTATCAAATAGCGAGAAAGTTTGTTTGTTTGAACGCCCTAATGGAAATACTTGTCTGCTCTGAAATATAAGAAAACAATGATTTTACATCTTATTTTCTACTCTTTCTTTGAAGTCTTTCTAAAAAATATTTTTAACTATAAGCATCATGTATGTATACAGTTTTTAATATCAGATTGACTTCGCCGAAGGCTAAGATTTAGAAAGAAAGAAGAAACAAAGAATGAATATAAATTTAACTTGTACAACACTTTTAAGATGACATACAAATTAATACAAATTAATTAATTAATTTTAAAACGCATAAAGGTCTACTAAAAAAAACAATCATGAACTCTAAATACACCCCTGCTCCTCAATTTGGAACACTTGTGTCTAAAATGAACAAAAAGGCCATATACTCAGTATTTGGTAGGTAGTAAAATAGTTCAGCTGTCAACGGAGACCTTTCGGCAGTCAAAGTTCGTGGCGTGCGATGGCCTCCTGCGAACGTGTGTCATGTCGCAGAGGGAGAGCCCCGAACGGGATCGGGAACGGACTGATCCCGCTCATTGCCAAATGAGAAGGAGGCGCCGAGTTTGACGATTGACTGGCGCCTCCCGCCCTGTGGAATGGGGGCCCTGAAGAATTCTACCACGATACCCTGCCGTAAGAGGCGACTAAAAGGGATCACGGGGGTCGCGGCTGCACAGCGGCGGATGTGCGTCCTTTATATATATTTTGGTGCGACCCTGAGGCGGGTGGCGGCGCGAAACATCGTGCTGCTGCTGAAAATTGTGGAGGGCATCTAGCCCAAGAAGAGACGGGCCGTAAAGGCACGGCGCCGAGATGGTTCCGGGAGCAATCCAGAGTACACTCAGGATCCCCCGTGATCATCCCACATGTGCTGCAGAAGGCTACCGCGGGGTTTTTAGTCGGTACACCGGCGTAGGAAAATTGATTAGCGTCCCGATCTAGTAGTCCTTCGGGTGATTTGGTTCGGAAGGTCGGTGAGTCCGGCATAACCATCTCTCCTCCCCCGAGGACCAGAAGGTATCCGTAAGATGGATTTTCCCGCGAGGAAAAATTTGGAAAAAAATACTGTCTGGCACTGATATTCTGTCTAGGCCTTAGAGTCAGTTGTGCCATATTATTATATTGTTGTATATTATATTCTAATACTGAATATACTTAACGAACTATAATTATATGCAACTTACGAAAATTGGTACAAAATGTCATCAGAGATAAGTGGGCTCAAATTCTAAAGGGATAATGTACCCTTTTATATTTGTTAATAGGCAGTGATGGGGCAGCAGTAAAGGAGTTACTGACGACTATAATGACAAACACTCCACACATGTGGTCCCAACATACATTGCAGTGTTTCCCGCCAGTGCTGGTTGAGTTTTTTGAACAGGTTTGTGTGTTTTTTTTTCTCACAATGTAATATAAGTAGCTGTTGCCCGCGGCTCCGCCCTCGTGGTAGTTATTTTTGAAAGAAAAGGCATGAAATCAATGGAGTCATCTTAAGCTATTACATCTTTCTAAATTTTGATATCCCATAGGAAACGTTCATTTTTCCGGGAAAAATAGCTTATGTCATTCTTTAATCCTTAAACTACCAAATGCAATAAATCATGTCGATCCCTTGCTCTGCGAAAACAAAAAAATACTACCCCGCTGGAACCGTAAATTTTTACGGGATAAGTAGCCTATGTCATTATCTGATCCCTAACCTACCACTATGCCAAATATCATGCCGATTTCTTAATATTAAAAAGAAACAAAAGACAAAGAAGAAGAAGAAGAACCGCACATTTTTCCGGAATAAAAAATTGCCTATAATTTGCGCGATCGAACTTAAAATTAATATTTAGTGAGTCATAAAATGAATATTTCACACAAAATCGGGTAAATCACTCAAATGTTCAGACATACACTACAGATTTACATATTAGTATAGATATATATTAATTTAATGTGGGTGTTATTATTTTCAGAATCCAGCACCAAAGGAAAATAAACAACTTCTTAAGAAATCAGTTGAGGAGGAGTATCGCAAGTGGACGTCTATGGCGAATGACAATGACATTATAACACATTTCTCCGTCCATGGAACTCCTCCACTCTTTTTGTGTCTATTATGGAAAATGATATTTGAAACCAATAGAATCAATCCCATCGCATTCAAGTAAGTGCAAAGTATTCCATTTGCTAAGTTATTTACTTATACAAGTACATTATTTAAAAATACAGTACACAATTTTGCTTCTCCTAAGTACGCTGTAAATGTTTGCACACAGCGAAAATAAAATAAAACACATATTAAAATTAGTAGATTTTATATACAATTTAAATATATTGTTTTTGTTTATTAACAAAATTAGTTCGCCAAACTTTTTTCAAAATTGTGCTTGATTTTGGCCTATATAACAGCTTACTTAGAATAAATGCAATTACGGAAAATTTGAAACGTTTGAAATTATTTCTAAATATACTGAATATACATAACGAACTATAATAATATGCAACTTACGAAAATTTAGTACAAAATGTCACCAGAGATAAGTGGGCTCAAACTCTAAAGGGATAATGTACCTTATACTTGTAATAACAAAATAAGAATACACGTAATAACTCTGTTCGTACACACTATACCACCAGGCTTAGCGGCGCTTCTCTATCGGCATTTTACCTAAAGGATTGTGAGGTGTGGTGCTCTGTAGTTTTTTGATAGTTTCTGCGGCTCGTCCAGATAGCGTTGTCGGCATAGTGTGTCAATAGATGGCATTTTGGTATAGAAAATATCTATGCAAAAAAAAAAAAATTTAATACAAAAAATAGGGTTGAAAATCTGATATGCCCCCGAAGCCCAGAGATGCCAATTTGTTTATTTGAGGGTTTAACTCATAATCAGTAAATATGAATGCAAACGATACAGTTACGTGAGCGGAGTAGTTGCGAGCAATAGCTGTCTGTCTAAAAACGTGTATTTAAGGCCCATTCCAGCAAGTCTGACACTAGACCCTCGACCGCTTCTTCACCTTCTTGCACATGGCGTAGTGTGAAGAAGCTACACAGCAGGCCGGCATGATTGTGTTGAGTAGCGAAGGAAAGATTGTTTCTTGCTACTTGATACTCTAACTGGACGGCACTGCGCTTACCATCAAGTAATAATAATAATAAATACACCCAACAGTCACACACATAGTTCTGACCCCACACTAGGTAAAACCTGTATCGTGGATATCAAGAATTACGAGGGACTACGGTCCCACAACACCCAGACCCGAAACAAATATCTGTCTTTTACACAAACATTTGTCTTGGTGTGGGAATCGAACCCACGGCCTCTCGTTTCACAGCCGTATCAAGTGCAGTATGATAACTTTGCAAGGAAATAAAAGTATCCCATAAGTATTGGTAGAGACTATTGAGCTGTCTCAAGCTACGAACCTGACACTTCTTTCGCCTCCTCTACTCATTCATTTTCGACGGTTAAAAGTACTGATAATTTTCCCTTTTAGGAGACCGAGAGAATCATTTATTTTATCGGCATCAATTCTCCTCGGCCGCCCTTTTCCGGAAATAAACTACAATAAATAACATTTATATTATATTAAGTAATGTGAATATTAAAATTGTATATTCCTAAGGATTTTGGAGCGCATCGGAGCCCGAGCACTTTCGGCCCATTTACGTAAATTTTGCGATTATCTCGTTTTCGAGGTGACAAATCCAGCCGGAGGTCCGCACATCAACAAATGTGTGGACGCCATCAACGATATCATATGGAAGTACAATATAGTCACTATCGACAGGCTCGTCTTGTGTTTGGTAAGAATTTTTAACGCAGCGGCTTTGCTGTGCCCTGGTATTGCAGAAGTCTATGGGCGGCGGTGACTAATTACCATCAGGTGGCCCGTCTGCACGTCTGCCTATCGAGGCACTAAAAAAAAATATGTGCAAGCTCTACTTGTGTATATTTTTAATACTAGCCTTATATTAAACATTGTCCCACTGCTGGGCCTCCTCTACTAATGAGAGGGGTTAGGCCTTAGTCCACCACGCTGGCCTAATGAGGATCGGTAGACTTCACATACGTTCGAAATTCTTATGAGAATTCTCAGGTATGCAGGTTTCCTCACGATGTTTTCCTTCACTGTTAAAGCAAGCGATAGTTAACAATGAATACACACGTAACTTTAAAAAAATCAGATATGAATGTCATTGGAGCTGGTTTCGATCATACCACTTTCGTCTTGACAGTCCGTACCGCAACCAACTATACTTACCTATATTTTATTTTATTAAAAACTAGATGTTGCTCGCGGCTCCGCCCGCGTGGAGTTATTTTTGGAAGGAAAGGTATACAATACATGGAGGCATCTTAAGCTATTACAACTTTCTATATTTTGCTATCCCATAGGATGCGTGCATTTTTCCGGGATAAAAAGTAGCTTCTGTCATTTTCTGATCCCTAAAAAACCACTATGCAAAAAATCATGTCGATCCCTGCTCTGTGAAAAACTAAACTATCCCACGGGAATTGTTCATTTTTCCGGGATAAAAAGTAGCCTATGTGCTATTCCAGACTATAATCTATCTCTGTGCCAATTTTCAACCAGATCCGTGCTATGTATCAGAGATGGCGCTGTATGCGAAAAAAGATTTTCCCGCTTTTCTGTTGAAATTTTTCCTGAATTTTCTTTGCTATAAACCTCACGGAGCCCGAGACCTTTCCAACGAATCCAAAACCGCGGAAATCGGTTCGTGCGTTCTGGAGTTATAGCGTCAGGAAGGAAAACCCGACTTATTTTTATATAATAGATAATGCTAATAATAAAGCGTCATATTCTTTTTAAGGTGCTACGTCCTAACCCTGACGGAAATGAAAGCCAAGTGTGCCTTTACATTATACAGTTATTATTACTAAAGGGATCTGAATTGAGAAACAGAGCACAGGATTTTGTAAAAGAAAACTCCCCCGAACATTGGAAACAAAATAACTGGTGAGTATTCGAACATTGTGTTTTATTCTCTTTGAATATAATATGTATGTAAATAATATTCAAGTGATATTATATACAACTCACTCATTAAATCACTTGCCACTTAGTCTCAGTATACATATAATACTAGTTTAAGCTCGCGGTTTCGCCCGCGTTTTAGTTATTTTGAAAGAAAAGATATAAAATCCATAGAGTGACCTTAGGCTACATCTTTCTATATGATGCTACCCATAGAAATGGACCATTTTCTGGGGTACAAAGGACCCTATGTCATTTTCAAAACCCTCAACTAATAGGTACTATGCAAAAAATCATGTCGATCCCTTGCTCTGAAAAACAAAACAAAACTATTCCACGGGAACCACATATTATCCGGGATAAAAGGTACCCTATGTGCTATTCCAGACTATAATGTATCTCTGTGCCATATTTTAACCAGATCCGTTCAGCCGTTCTGGCGTGATTGAGAAACAAACATTCATCCATCCATCGAATTTATAATATTAATAGGATTAATCAACTGGGTTCATGGTTCTTGCAAAATATATCACAAGCTCACA
Organism: Laothoe populi; assembly: GCA_905220505.1. NCBI lineage: Eukaryota > Metazoa > Arthropoda > Insecta > Lepidoptera > Sphingidae > Laothoe > Laothoe populi. The sequence continues at coordinate 11,774,258 of HG992149.1, read as the reverse complement.
TCATAGCAAAAGAGTACATGACCTGTGGAGTCACAGTTCCCAGACTCGATACTTATACTGGGCGATTCTTATTTTTGTAGCGTGTATACGATTCCATGATTTTCATGCGATTGCACCTTTAATTGCTATGGCGTAGTTAAGAACGCAATTTAATGTCAAAAAGTGTATTCGGTTAAGACTCTGTCTGTATATATTTTCGTATAAATAGAAAAGTCTGTATGGAATAAGTAGGTATACAAAAGCGCATATTCTAATAGAACTTTGCACATTATTTTGATAGAGCAAACTGTAACCTTAATCGAGTATATAAAGCACTAGCTTTTGCTCGCGGCTCCGCCTGCGTGTAGGTTGTTTTCGGGAGCAGAAGTATAAAATCCAAGGAGTTGTCTTCTGCACTGAGGCACTTATAGCGATCGTCCTGACTCTCAGGTGTTCTGCCTGAAGCTTGAGATTGCATTTAAAGAATACCTCATAAGTTAACCCCTCACTTCGCCCCTTTTAGGGATGATTTGGTGAAAACGTTGAAACACGCATTTCTTTATTTCTTACCAATAGCCTAAATACGAATTTTCAGATCCCTAAGTTGAGGTATTACGGATTGCCCATACAAACTTTCAACCCCTATTTCACCCCTCCAAGATAATTTGTAGACAAAAGAGAACCTATGTCCATCCCCAGGATATAATCTATCCCTCTGCTGAATGTCATTAGGATTCGTTCACCCGTTTAGTCATGAAAAGGTAACAAACAAACATCCAAACAACAATATTAATATGCATGGTATTTTAAAACTGTTATATCTCCTAAGATATTGAAATCAAATTACGTAAGGGCAACTTTGTTCAAAATTAAATACTTGTAATGAATAAAGTATTTATTTGGATAAGGATTAATACCATGTTTATAAAAACCCCTTCCCAAATATAGCATTCTTTTAGAACAAATTCGATAACCATTAAAAAGGTTATAGTGAGCTAACCGAAAAAGATAGACATATGCTATCCCGGACTTTTTTTAGAACTTTTTAAGAGGAACAATTTCGTCGTAAATGATTGTTATGTAACTTTAACCGTTAACGTAGCGTACGCAACGGAATCTCTCAAAAGGAATCAATTTTCCCCGTTTTTGCAACATTTTTCATTGCTGCTCCGCTCCCATTGTTCATGGCGTGATGTTATATAGCCTATAGCGCTCCACGATAAATGGGCTATTCAACACTAAAAGAATTTTTCAATTCGTACCAGTAGTTCCTGAGATTAGCGCGTTCAAATAAACAAACAAAACAAACTCTTCAGCTTTATATATAAGTATAAATTCGGTGGCTGTGAGATATTATTGTCTAAATTGAGTCTGTCCATTCATACTAGAATTATTATTAAAAAAAAGCCAATAAATTAGATTACTTTTATAGACATACCATATTTTTAAAAGAACGACCACTTTTTAACAAGTCTTAAAAATGCAAATTTTTACTAATTACCAGGCAAGGTTCCTAGGGTGATTTTCCTATATGTTAATTAATAGAAACTGTCCTTTTAACTAGGACACGATATAACATGTGTTTTCGTTGATGTCTCTTTGCAGGTATGATAAGCATTTAGCTTTTCACAGAAAGTACCCAGAAAAGTTCGCTCCTGAAGAGGCGAGTAATGCGTACGGTGGGCCGATACCCGTTTACTTGAGCAATGTGTGTCTGAGATTCATTCCCGTTCTGGACATAGTTGTGCATAGACATTTGGAAATACCCCAAGTAAGCAAGAACTTGGAACAATTACTCGAACATCTCGGATATTTGTATAAATTTCATGGTGAGTTAAAATAGTACAATATAGATTAATTTACCTGTCTTTCATTCAATTCAGTTAGTGTGTAAAATTGTTGTAAATTATTTTATTTTAATTACACATCATTAATTTATTGCTTGACGCAATTTGGGTGTCCTTCAACGTATGATCTTTTGCTGGACTTTCCCTATTAAAGGCCACCAACATAAGTACTAGAAATTGGCAAAAAGCTGAGGACCACTGTACAAAATTCCCTTTAGGTCGAAAGCCGGAAACGAATAAGCAAGCCTAGTCTGTAGGAGCCTTTAAATTCTACTACATGGTTCAGGAGATCAATAACTTGCACATATGTTATATTCTTGAACGTGTGCTGCTTGTGTGGACTGGTCTATTCGGTTAACTTATTAATAGGGTAGCTTTAGTGTATTTTTGTATATTATTCGATATGCAACCTAATATAATACGCAAAAGAAATCCTTTTTTTTTGTAAGTAGTCACCGCCGCCCATAGACTTCTGCAATGCCAGAGCACAGCAGAGCCGCTGCCTACCCTTTTGTGAAAGAATCAAAATTGCTTGAAGAATGAGTTAACTAAATTTATTTTAAATATTGGTAGGAGTGAAAACGGGTGCGTAGTGAGAACATCTCACTGTCTTCCTCGCACAACGGCACAGTAATGGCGATTCTGAGCAATGACGTTACGGCTCATATCATGCATCTTTTTAGTTAGTTGACAATTACTCTTTCCAGCACACTTCAATGGCGTCTCATTTAATTATTTTTGTTCGGATTCATAAACTTCTTTCGACAATAGGGTTTAGGTAATGTAACTTGTTGGTTAAAATATAAAAAAAAATCACGCCAACTACCCTATTGTTTCTTATATACTTTGAAATTTTCGTATCTATACTTGTACAAACAAGTATATAATGTAAATGTAATTTTTTCCATTAATTTTTATTATTTTTTTTAGTGTCTCGATAGGTAGACTAGCAGACGGGCCAGCTGATGGTAAGTAGTTACTGCCGCCCATAGACTTCTGCAACGACAAGACACAGCAAAGCCGCTGCCTACCGTACCTAAGTAATGTGAACTATGTATTATCGATGTTAATCGTGAGCCACAAATTACCAACGACCTAAGGACGATTTCTTTGCTTCTTGTCTTCTTGTTTAACGGTAGGCAGCGGCTTTGCTGTGCCCTGGTATTGCAGAAGTCTATGGGCGGCGGTGACTACTTACCATCAGGTGGCCCGTCTGCTCGTCTGCCTATCGAGGCAATAAAAAAAAAAATGTCATATCAATGGTTGTATCGAAGCATCAGGATTTGAAATAGAATCTTGACATGTAAAAAGCACCCACCATGACCTAATATACTAAATAAATTGATTCAATTGTATTTCAGATCGTCCAATAACATTCCTTTATAACACACTACATTACTACGAAAGAAAACTTCGTGATAAACCTTTGTTGAAAAGAAAGCTAGTGAATGCGGTACTTGGTTCCCTGAAGGACGTGCGCCCAGCTGGCTGGGCTACCACTGACGCCTTCCAAACGTATTTAGCAAAGACTGATGTCGAGGCAACGGCATGGGTACCAGATCTCAACTATTACTTAAGTCTGGTCAACAGAATGGTGGATAGTATCCTTTTTCAATATACTTTCACTACTATTCGAAATCACCGCTTCTTCACCTTCTTGTCCATGGCGTAGTGTGAAGAAGAAGGCCGGCATGATTGTGTTGAGTAGCGGGGGATAGATGGTCTCTCGCTACTCGATACTCTAATTGGATCGCACTGTGCTTCCCATCAGGTGCAGTGTTCCAGGATAAAAGTAAAAACTCTAAAGAAAATAAATGAGAAATTTGACACATAAAGCATTAGTTCCAGATATTAATCAAACTTTTATTTTATTTATTTATTAAGGTACGTCAACAATATTCATAATATACATAGAATTATTAAATTAAACTTCATATTAGTGTACTCGTAAATCTAAGTAGTGTACATTATCTCTTCTTTATATATATAATTCTACTGTACGTGTGTATGTCACTGAACTCCTAAATGGCTGGACCGATATGAATGAATTTTTTTGTATGCACAAATCAGCCCGGCAGATGGCGCTGCAGTCGGTGTGGCGCTGCTTTTACGGGCAGGACGACGTCTGCACGGTCCGCTAGTATAGTATATATTTACATTTATCACGGGTATAATGCTGTTTTTATTTGTTTTAAGTGATATGGTTTCTTTAATATTGCCTCAGCGATGACGGGCACCTCCCACTTTCCGAACACAGATTGGCGATTTAATGAATACCCTAATCCTTCTGCGCATTCCCTGTATGTTACCTGTGTGGAGCTCATGTCGCTTCCAGTTGCGCCCAACTTCGTGGGTAATAGCATGCTAGACGTGGTTACCAAGGGGTTTGTCGTTATACCTGCAACAAAAATACAGCTTTGGATAAATGCTATTGGTCTCGTAATGGCTGCGTTGCCTGATCCGTATTGGACGGTGTTGCACGACCGCCTCTTGGAGTTGATCACCTGCAGCGAGTTGACAGACTGGCCATACCCACACACACCGTTTCAGCTATTCAGTCTGACCACGACAAATGATGCCATGCTCGAGAACAAATACAGCCTGACTCTGGCATTGGCACACGCTATATGGTATCATGCAGTAGTCGGACAAATTATGCAAATACCTCAGTGAGTAAATATTTTTTTGCTATATATTATTATTGTTAGATAAAGATTTTTTGTATTTTTGTAGGGAGGTATAGTAAATGTTGTATCATTTTGAATATCAATAGGAGTCCTACTTACATGCATATTTTTTAACCGACTTCAAAAAAAGGAGGAGGTTCTCAATTCGACTGTATGTTGTTTTTTTTTTTTTTTTTTTGTTTTTTGTTACCTCGTTTCTCTGTACTGTGTGAACCGATTTCGACCATTCTTTCTTTGATTGAAAGCTGGTGCTTGTCATTTGGTCCCATAAAAATATGGTGAAGATCTGATGAATATCTTCGGAGCTGGAGAGGGTAACTCCTTAAAATTAAGTAGTATTCCAGTGGTTCTTTTTGCATTACGTTCATTATAAAAGTTAAGTTTCAGTGAGAGAGGGTAAAAGGGGTGGGGGTGAGGGAGGGGGGTGATAAAATTAAAATACACGTAAATTCTAATATCTTCAGCAGCTTTTAACCGATTTTATATAATTTACCACTAAAAAGCAAAAAATAAATTATTACTTTTTAAATAAAAATTAAACCGCCTTCAAAAAAACCCAGACACAACTAAAAAGCAAAAAATAATTGGTTACATTTAAATCAATTAGTTATATGCAATTTAAATCAATTATTTGGAGTCGGTGCCAGCCAAAACATGGAAAAAACAGAATAATCAGGCATACAAAAAAATATAAAATAGATCCAGACTTGGTTTTTATAAATCTAAAAGTAAAGAAAACAACACCGGCACCGACTCCAAAAATAATTGATTTAAATTGCATATAACTAATTGATTTAAATGTAACCAATTATTTTTTGCTTTTTAGTTGTGTCTGGGTTTTTTTGAAGGCGGTTTAATTTTTATTTAAAAAGTAATAATTTATTGTTTTACAAGAAACGGCATTAGAATTTTGTATATAATATCAATTTATTCTATATTTGTATTATGTCCTGTAGGTCAATATTTTACGTCTGAAGGATGCTTTATTCGTTGGTACAGGTCGATATTTTTCTTTAAAAGTATGTCAAATAAACATATAAAATTTAAGCTTAAAAATTTTCATTAAAAATCCAGTCATTGATAGTAATTTAAAAGACCATGACTACGAATCCATGGTGTGTCTTGATTCTCAGTCGACTCACTTGACCTGTTAGATAAATCGGATTGGAGAGTCAATATACCTTACGAGAAAGTAACAAACAAAATGTATAAAAATATCTCGTGCTAGCTGAAGATTTTTTTTATTAATTGGTTGATATATCGTGACTTTGATATTGGGTTTATTAAAATGTCTTAAGAAAAGACTATGCATTTTTTGAGTTTTTTGACTTTCATTGCGAGACTTACACCTGTTACAAGTTACCTGTTACAAGGTGGGGGGATGAACTTTGAAATGTTAAATTTAAATACTATATAAATTATATTTTAATTAAGTAACGTGGTGGCGTAAAGGTTTTAAGAAGTACTATTGTGTTTATAAACTAAAAGTGTATTGTGTGAAACAAATAATTTCAGGTTTATAAAAGAAAAACTAGCAGTGGAGGTTCATATGGAGATTCAGTTGCTGTTTCTCTGCCACATGGTGGGACCTTTCCTGCAGAGATTCAATTCGGATTTGTCTCGAACCGTCATGGACATCACAATCACACTATACGAACTGCTCGCCCATATTGATAAAAATCAGCAACATTTGCAATATATAGACCCCATCTGTGACTTGCTGTATCCTTTTTTCTATAATTTATCGACATATATTTTTTTTATTTGTGTAGTGGCCATATATCTAAATTCACATATTCGTTGAAAAATGTACACCGTTGTCGTATTATTTTGTTGTCATGAATATGAGGAACATACCTAATATGAATTAAACATTCGAATAGGCACAGGCAGCAATACACCAATAAGATAAATATAATAATATTGTTCTCGGAAAACTAATTGCTTTAATATAGACTTTATTTTAATAGAAAGTGGCCAGTAGTTTTAACTCCTCTTCTGTATATTATCTTTGTTTTTCCCTTTATTTATTTACTGATGCCTGCGTGGCGCAGCTGGCGAGTAGCCAGCTGTGAAACGAGAGGCCGTGGGTTCGATTCCCACATCGGGACAAATGTTTGTGTGACAGACAAATATTTGTGTCCGGGGTCTGGGTGTTGTGAGACCGAAAGTCGCACGTAGTCCCTGATGTGGGTATCAACACAAGACTCGTATCATAGTGTGGGGTCGGGGCTATGTGTGTGACCGTTGGGTGTGTTATTTATTATTATTTATTTAATGATAAAGGGAATTTGCCGCTTATGCCACCCTCATCGTTGTAACAGTTATAAATACAAATCAACGTAGGTTATTTCTACGCTTAATACCTAATTCTACAAGTCTGTATAGCATCATGGCAACTTCCGTAGTGGGACTTACAAGAATGCTATTTCATTCTCCCGTCTCGCAAAACTGTTTATCGATAAATCATGTCTCTTGAGGTTCCTGTATATTATCTTGTAATCATACAAGAATATTCCTTAATGATTAAACAGCTATCATATCAAATATATGTTTGTCGGTGATACAATGAAGAATGAAGTGGAATGTGTTATCCGCAAATTGCGTCCAGCTTTGCAGATGCGCTTGCGGTTCATAACTCATTTGAACGTGGAACAAATAAATACCGCCTAGCAGAACGATTACTACAGCTATACGCCTTCGAGTTCCAGCTCTAGCTCCGAGTGAAGGCTACGCTGTAGTAATTGTTGAATATCTATCTATGTATATAAATATCGTTCGCCTAATTATCAAATATACGTAAACCATTTTCGGAAAATTTTACAAGAATGAGAATAAATGAGAATGACTGCCTCGGTGGCGCAGTTGTAATTGCACATGCGTTACGACTGCTGTGCTAAGGTCTCGGGCTCGATCCCCGGGTCGGGTAAAGTGATATTGGGTTTTTCTATCTAAAAATTCTCAGTATTAGCCCGGTGTCTGGAATTTGTACCCGGTATGGCTATAGGCTCGCCCCCTACATTATGGGACGGTTATAAGCTTGGCGAAATGTGGGTTTAATGGTTACGCCTTTGCCTACCCCTTCGGGGATTATACGCATGAGTGTATATGTAATGCGTATAAATTGTTTGTGTATTTTTATTCTACATAAATATTCAATGTTGTGTTACTAAGAACGCCGTTGGAATAGTTGAACAAATGTGCGCTGATGGCATTAAGAACCAATATCGAATTCTTTGGAGTTATTAATTTTGATAATTAGGCCAACGATAAATACTATGTGTCCGTCGTTTACGTGTTCATATATTCTACTGTAGATTTTGTACAATATTCACAGAGCAATATCTACGGGCAAAGAAAGAGAGAATACTGTCACGAGTCTGATAAACGTTGCCTTTGTAAGGAACAAAATGCACAATAGGCTATTTGACAACATTGAAATTACACTGCAAATTGTGGTCATCCTGTTAGACAACAGCTTAAAAAACCATATTTCACTTAATTTTAAACAAAATAATGTATACTTTTTGCAAATTAGACGAAATAAAGTACAACATTTTTTTAAAATTTTATATGAGATGTGAACACTCTGTGATTGACGATTGCAACTCTGGTGACGTCACACGCAAGTAAACATAGTTTCTTCGTGTGATTTTATGTCGCGTTTTATGTTTTATGGGTGATAAATTCTATTGATGATCTATTTTTGAAGCAGTTTTATGATAAAACAATTATCATAAAACTTAGCTTTGCTTATCATTATTAGCTTGTTTACTTGCGGCGATGTGACGTCACACGTGTCATATGATCAGCGCCATTACAGAAATAGCGTTTTTGCCGCGGTTTTGGAGCTTTAAACTTTAACATTGATTTTTATTAAAAATACAGAAGGGTTCCCGGAAATATCAATATAGTGTGCTTATTATGTAATAAATAATAGATTTAAATCATTTTCGGAAATTTGTCAAATAGCCTATTCCTGAGGTAATTGAGATGCTACAATCCATTATTATAAGACTATAGTTCGAATATCCACTGTCGAAAGACAATTCATTAGGTAAGTGGCGTAACACTTAACAATATTGTCGGAGTAATAGGCTTGTGCGTGCATCCATGTTTACTTTCATACATCATGAAAATACGATACAAATTAGGCCCACCAAGACATATCTAAAATTTGTAATAATATTAGGATAACGATGTTTTGGATCACGTGCTTATGCAATAAATGTATGTGGCATTAGAGATAAGGAACAACATTAAGTATACTTGCAGCAATAGCCTTGGTGCATCGAACTAATGCAATAAGAAATATTATAAAATCTAAGTTATTTGAAATGTCTGTTGTAACGTTAAATCCGTTGACTGAATAATAGATTATTGTCAAGACATTATTTGTAATAATAGAGATAATTCAGCTGAATTCGCGCCAGAAGTTAACATATACATCACAGTAGTACGCGAGTGCAGAATTTATCTAGAACAAACGTTAATGCCTCATTAATGTAAGAGACATAAACGGACTTCTATTAGTAATGATAAATAAATGTAATATTTTTATTATTTACTGACGAACTACATTATATTTAGCATTTAGCTTAAGTTGTGTACTTTGTAATTTAGCTTTGCATTATCACATTTAAAAGCAACACAAATCAATAATAAATACAAGAGAATTGTTAGTATGATCAAATGATTTTATGTGAACAATTACAAATGTAATGTGGCTTTATAGGATAAATGTAATCTGTAAGCACTTGCAATAATTCACTAGTATGATAAGGTAATTGACGGAATATCACATTTTATTTACAGGTCGTGTTAATAGATCTAATATTTTTAAGCCTTCTACATAATAGTTATAGAAATGAATGTTTCATTTGCTAGAATACTTTTACGTTTTTATACAACGCAGCTTTTATAGTTATACAAGTGTTTCAATACACCAAATAAGGTGTTTTAAAATATGAAACGCAAATTGCTTTCTTTGTAAAGAGTACAAGATTTTAGTAAGGCAGTGTGAATCTGGATTTATGTTATGATCAATTCTTTTATACAAACGTAAATAGATTAACCTATATATATAAAGTTGACAACGGACTAGTGACAGAACTCTGAGTATCAACTTTTTTCAAGCCCCTGTATTCACCGATGTATGACCAAATTCAATAAACGATTTTAATACGAAACTGCAGATCGTTTTGAAAAATGAACCAGTAAGAATTAAGTTTGGATGCCACGCCTACAAATGTTTGATTGGTTTATTTTCTGGTTCGATCTGTCAATACAGATTGAGATTGCATATTGTAATTGGCCATTAGATGTCATCGATTCATATTGATACGTCATTGCATTCAAAACTAAAACCAATGGATACTGAATAAAATATCTATAGAACATAAATATGAATAAAACTAGGTTATTGGCTGGAAATTGTGAAAAAGATTTTACGGAGTTTTTTTTATGGAAAAAGGGGGCAGGAGGCTCACCTGATGGAAAGTGATCACCGCCGCCCATGAACATCTGCAACACCAAAGGGCTTGCAAATGCGTTGCCGGCCTTTCAGGAAAGAATATGCTCTCTTCTTGAAGGTTCCCAGGTCGTAACGGTTCGGAAAGACCGCCGGCGACAGCTGGTTCCACAGAGTGGTTGTGCGTGGCAGAAAATGCCGTAAAAATCGCGCTGTTGTGGAACGCTGGACATCGAGATAAAATAGAGTAGTAATATTGTGATTATATGTTTTTATACATGTAGATATTAGAAAACCTCTAGTAGCATACAAAATTAATTGACTTACAATTTAGTTTCCAATATAAATATTTCCAGATCTTTCTAGATTTACATAATATTATTTTCATTGTGTACTGAATGTCATTAATTAATTGTCCACGACTATATGTACTTTGGTACTGACATGCGCTAAAAGTGAAGCTATGCTTAACTTAAATATCAGCACTATACTATTAATTCCAAAAATGAATGATATACGACATATTGTATAAAATTTCTTATTTTTATATTTAAGAATATTAAACTCATTGCGCCTTAACAAAAGCAAATGTAGTAGTTGTAAGTTGATCATAAGTTATTATGGAATTGAATAAGTGAAAATAATAGCGATTTTATTGCTACTCTTTTATTATTTTTTAAGCTACTTACATCACATGTAGTATGTATTACTTAATGCAATATGCGTATTGAAATACGCAAATAACGTTAAATCAACACAAGTTATTAATTCAAATCATGCAACGATAACTTATTGTCCTAAAGGGATACCGTAGGTACATTTTATTTTATATCAGCAATAATCTGACACAACGTAAATAAATTTGTTGAACTAATATAATATTAATATTTAATTCCATAAAGCAATAGTCGTGTATTATATTCCATAGTTGTTTGTGACTGTACGGATTCGGGAAGTTTCAGGTGATCCATATTTATACTTACAATAGGGTTGACACAATTTTTTTATTTATTAAGTCAACAAGTTACATTACCTAAAACCTAACGAAAGAATTTTATAAATGCCAACAAAAATAAGTAAATTAGACGCCTTTCAAATCTGCTGGAAAGGGTAATTGCTAAAATTACCAATTCAACAATTTATTAATTCCAACAATTCTACGCTATTAACGCCTGGTATAACAGTTTTTTAATAGGGTTTTAACAAACGATGACGTCACTGATATTTATAACTGACCTTTACATGTCCTTCGAACTCTGCCTTGAACGGTGTTTCGTATAGTGATTATATGTGCTAGTGTTGAAGACTATATCCAAAACCTTTAAACGTAATTTATGGGTTTCGTGGCTATTTTTATCAATGGTATTTGATGGGGATGGGTGGGTTCGAGATGTGATTTTGGCGCAGAAATTAACGTATATTCTATCATTATTATTAATGTTCTCTTAAATATAAGTGTTTGTGTAATCGAGTAATAATCTTGGCAATAAAATATATTTATGCAATAAAGTAATAATTATAACACGCTCTTTTGTGTCAGTTTTCTTTCAAGGGGACAATATGGAGATATATACCGTAGAATGTCTGAGAAACCATTTTTTTGCACCTTTTTAAACTACTTGGTATAATTAATTTTTAGACGTTAGAAGTCTATGAAAATGAAAAAAAAAAGAATTCTTGAATTCGCATTCACATGCTTTATAAAGTATATTATATTTATTATTATAATTATTAATCATACCTATTAAGGCAATGACTGACGTTTTATCGTATATCAATGATGGTTTCAATGCACGTAAATTTCTTGATCGGAACTGTATATATTTATTGTATACACACTTTTTGAAATCCATAAAAACATCAGATTAGTTTGTATATACTTCTACAAACATTAGTTGCGATGGTTTTTATACTAAGTACTACCAGATCATCAAGTGTTGCTTTTGTTTATAAGTCAAGACGCGAGATGAATACGAAAATGCATATGTGTACTGTGCACATAGGTATTTGTAGTTATATGCAAAACCATAACAAATTCGGTAATATCACATTGCTGTTTAATGCTATAAAATATTTTACTGAGTACTGAAATCGAGTCTTTAAATTAATATTTTATCATATTTAATCATTATAATTACAATAAGGCGATTACTGCATAATTATTTAATTAAATTATGTAAATATTTTAGTCATATTAATTGTATAATATTAAGGAATTAAATATTTTTAATTACTGTGTTGTCTCTACTTAATAACCTTAACCCTTTACGGCATTTGAGAGAAATCTTAAAAATAGACCCGTTCCCATTTGGAGAAATCAACTAATAAAATAAATGAACCGTTTCACTTTTGAAGGCCCGCCCCGATTGACGAGATCAGTCGCGTATTAACAAGACCAGCCTGTCATGTCAGACGAAGTTGGCGAAAGTGGCAACATTGCTGTGACGAGCATTTCAGCTAATTTCAAATTTGCTACAAAAGATAGGCTCTAGATCCACCTCGCAGGCCTAATGCACCTTGAGCTTAAAAAACAAATATCTGTGGGATATTTCCCTTCCGACCATTATTAATGAGCAGACATAGGTAGTTATGGAAAACTCCTCAGAATACTTTTATTCTGTATTCTGAGGAAAACTCTATTCATTGTAGTTATTAAATGTTTTTAAACTTTCGCGATTTCTATACATAATATAAAATTAGAGAACGGGTCTTAAGCGCGCAATATTTATATAATATAAATACCAATTTATGTCGCGACGTTTATACCGAGCTGCATCGGCCTTGGTCACGGGCTGACAAGTGACAAAACTAATAAAATTTCGCGACGTCTTTGTAAGGTGGGTTTCGTTTGGTGGGGATTCCGCTAACAACCTCGGTGGTGGTTTCGGTAACTACCTTCCCTTGGTCTTTATTTATGTTACTAATATTACTGTCGGTACTTCGACTCACTACACTGACAATGTCTGCGTGCTAATGAGTTGTATTATTTTGGTGGCGAGGTTTACATATACTTATGACTGGGTTCCATATACTTCATGTACATGTTGAGTCAACCCGCGAACACGGCCGATGCAACTCGGTTGAAACGTCGGGAAATAATTTGGTGTTTATACCATTAAATATTTCGTTATTAAGACCCTTTCTCTAATTTTATAATATGTGTAGACATCGCGAAAGTCTAAAACATTTATCTCATCATCTTTCTCCCATGACTGCCCCGTATCATGCCTAGCCATTCCAGGCAGACACGTCATGTATCATATCGTGCATCCTTTTTCTGCCGTGTAATATTTATCCCTTCCACTCTATATGAACGATTTAGATACATTTGAATTTGTATCATATCAAGGACCAAGGATAGATCCTTGGTCGTAGTATCATATTAATTAAAATAAAAAAATTGTATAATTTAACCAATTCGGGTGTGTTTTAGCTATATTTTACTTAGCAACATAAAATTCACCGTGGCTCACTGCCTCAGTGCCAAAATAAATTTGTTCAATTCTGTATACATAATATTAATTTATTCGGGCTTTCAGCACTTAAAAGCTTTTATTTGTATTTCCCGCTAATAAAAAGTGAGTCAATACACGTGCTTATAATTGTGGGAAAAAGGCGTTACTTTTTATAATTACAAATAAATACAAAACGTTAATAATGATATCGTAAACACATCTGTATTTAGTAATATTTATTAATAAAGTACTAACTGTAGTAAATCTCTCGTCTTAAGTTTAAAAGCGCCATTTTGTAACCGTTGCGTTGATTTGATGGCGTGGCCCGGCAACGACTTGTTATTCGGTGACTAATGCACCCTAGCGGATGCGGCAGGAGGTAGGAGCTTTGCACAAGCGTATAGCGAGTAGCGACTGTACCCGGCCCGGCAGACCGGCACGTCAGTCAGGCGAAACACAACGTTGAGCTCTCTCGTTAATCGACGGGGAAACGAAATCCATAATTTGCTCACGGGACTTTTGTGCAATTTGTAGTGCGTGTGGGTTGTTTAAAAAATACTTTAACTTACTACAATGACTGCTGATAATACGAATAACGTTCCTGAGAATCCCGAGAAAGAGAAGGCAATGAAAGAGGACACGCCAGTAGATAATGGCCAAACCAAGGAAGAGGCACCGGCTTCTGGAGAGAAAGTTGACGAAAAAGCTGAAGAGAAAAAAGTTGAATCTCCCGCGCCAAAACCAATGGTGCACAAAGCTAATTTCGAAAAAGATATTGTCTATTTGTACCAATTCTCGCGAAATCCTTTGTTACCGTCGATATCATCTTTCTGCTTGAAAGTTGAAACATGGCTTCGTTTAGCCGGCATCAAATACGAGGTAAGTAATTGTAATGTTATATCTCTTATTTACTGGAGTAAATGTCTTTTGTGTTTATATTTTATACTTAGCTAGTTAGACGTTCATTATATAAATGTATTAAAACGAAAGCTGTGCCTTAATTTGATAGACTTTGTGAATAATGTTATTAAAAGCTTATTTGCGAATTTGTGCTTAGCGAAAGAATTTCTGTATATAGTACACATTATACAAATAATTTAAATATTTAGGTTGTTATCGATTCGGAAAATTAAAATAATTATGTATGAATAACTAGTTGCATTTAATAATATTGTCCGATAAGGTGACATGACCTTAAGTCTATTAATATTGTTCGATAAGGTGAAATTACCTAAAGTTTATTAATATTCGATAACGGAGTGACCTTTTCGCCTTATTTTCAATAAATAGAATTACGACGCGGACGGAGAAAATAATACTCAAAAGGTTTTTCATCAAGAAGAGCTTTAACATCAGTACGTTAATACTTATAGGTCAGTACCTATAATAGGTACCTTTAGTTATAGTAGAACATATATATCGTACAACATGATAATTTTATTTTTATTTTATGTACTCGTAAATCACATGTAAATCGTAGTTTTCTTACATTTAAAAAGTTCATCAACTAATTTTTTTTGTTGGTGCGTCCTGAGTAGATTTTTGGTACCAATGCTAAAATCTCTATTATCAGCTATATTAGAGTTGCCAACCGTCCTGTTTTCCCAGGACATGTCCTGGTTTTTTAAGCAGTGTCCTGGGATTTTAAGCAGCGTCCTGGGTTTTAATTAAAGCGCCCTAATAATGTCCTGTATTTTAAAATTAGCACACCACTTTTGCAATCTTGACTATCGGTTGGGTGCGTCTCGGCTCGTAAAAGATGCGTCCTGTTTTTAAATTGAAATGTCCTGGTTTTTCTAACTTCAAAAACTAAAAATCCTAGTATTTGAATTTTGAGGATGGCAACCCTAAGCTATATACACAGTCAGGTCATAAATTCTGTCACATGTTTAATATAAAATAATTGAAACAAGTTTATTCATTATTTAACCATTTATATACCAAGGTGAACTTAACAAAACATAGATTCTTATGACACTAAAGTTTATTCAAAATGACCTCCGTGATTTTAAATACAGGCCTTCAATCTGCGCGGCCAGTTGTCTATCGCAGCACGAACGAGGTCCATGTCAATATCGGCGGCTGCCTTAATCAAGGATGTCTTGAGTGACTCCAAATTGGGATGAGGCTTTGAGCACGCCTTTTCCTCCAAGTGTTGCCATATCTTGTAATCTAACGGATTCAAATCTGGACTGGAGGAGGGCCAGTCTTCGTGCCGGATGAAGTCGATTTCACGCGCCGCCAGCCAGTTTTGTGTGCTCTTCGCTCTATGAGCTGGCGCCGAATCTTGTTGGAATACCCAGTGCCTGTTATTGAACATGTTATGAGAATCAGGTTCCACAAGGTTCGTCAGGACTGTATTTTGATACACAACTGCATTCGTTTTTACACCTTTCTCACAAAAATGTACCTCTGTTAAGCCCCAATAAGAAACTCCCAACCATACCATGAGCGAGGATGGAAAATGACCTCGTTGGACACGCGGAATACGGTTGCTCGCTTCTTCACTACTGTGTGCGTACACCATATCATTTTGTTTGTTGTAGCTATCTTCTACGGTAAAAATTTTTTCATCTGAAAAAAGAATTTCCCGATATTTTTTTCCCGCGTACCGCTTCAACAAAGCGCGGAATCTCGTCAGTCTCAGGTCCATTAGACGAGCATTCAAACGATGTCCTGTTTTTCTTCGATATGCCCGAAGCCCTAAGTCTTCATTTAACACCCTTTTCACCGTGGTTCTGCTTAACCCCATCTGAAGGGCCAACAGTTTCTGCTTACGTTTGGGATTTCTTTGAATTCGCGCCTTCACAGCTTTTATCACTGCTGGAGTCCTAACAGACCGAGGGCGACCACTTCTTGACCTGTCATCTACACTAGAGTCTTCATTGTATCGTTTGATGGTACGATAAACGAATCTTTTGGTTATATTCAAATTTTTCAGTATGACAAAAATTTGAATTGGCGCGTAACCGCAACGATGCAACGCAATTACTGCAACACGGTCTTCTTTAAGCGTCCACTCCATATTTAAAAATGAGTAAAATTCTAAAAAGTATACATTTTTATTTTCATGAACAATTTGAAATTCGAATTCAATAAACTTTTTTGTGGCCAGCATTCTAAAATAAAAGTTTTTACTGTGTGACAATACTTATGACCTGACTGTGTATATATAAGTAAGTATGTAACCCTAAATACGGCTACAATAATACGAACTTTTAAATCCAACATTTTTGCATAACAAAACATGTTGAAAACTTTTGTGTTTGTTGCGTTCGTTGCTAAATAGTATTTGCAATACCTAGATGTTTGGATCTATGTTAGATACACTAGTTTTAATGTCTGGGACTAACTCTAGCTATGCATCAATAAAAAATAAAAATATACAATTTTTTTTAAAAATACAGCTCCATGTGGTATTGTAAGTGACCGCAATATTTACCTACATATATGTGTACGTATATTAAAGAGGTTACATATATAAAATCTTTAAACATTAAATGAATAGCTGCGGTTTTCAATAGGTAAGTACATAATATGTTTCGCACTGTACGTAGGATAACTACTCCCTAGAACCACCGTGGCAGCTTCCTTACACCACGACTCTGCAGTCAACTAGCGCCCAGCAGCTACGGTGCAGTACGATTTAATTATTTTCGTGGAATACAAATAATTTCTAATAACTTACAAGATATGGTACTTTATGCTAAAGATTTTTGTATAATTTATTAGATTTTTGAATTACAAAAATCGGCTGACGTGGAGGTTTCGGCCGCCCGATATGCAGCATTATGGACTGTTTCTATTTATTTCAACTTATTGTTACGAACCTTTTATAGCTAGACTCATATTTTTAGGATGCATTCATTGACTTATATTCTATAGACACGAACTGTCGAAGAAACAATATGTTCCAAAAACCTTGTCCGCCCACTAATGCCATCTATTCATTATTTTACTAAGAACTATTTGAAAGTTAGAATCGTGATAACTCCCGTCACTTTCTCTCGAACGGGACTTTCCGCGCGTCAAAACGGGACAAACTATATAATAAATTTTGTTGTGAAAATGCCATCTATTCATTTTACTAAGGACTATTTGGTAGAAGCGTGATAACTCCGTCACTTTTTCTCGAACGGGACTTTCCGCGCGCCAAAACGGGACAAACTATATAATGAATTTTGTTGTGAAATATAGACTTCCCGTATTCAGAATTGAAATTAATTAATATTTATTGATATTACGTTCTAAACGTTATGAAATGATGTTATTTACCTTATATACTATTAACAGTTTCATTGTAAATCAATTTAAGGCAGATTTGTTCGGGAATGTCGCTACAAATAACTAAAATTAACTCGACACTGAAAGATGCAATGTGGTGTGCATACTTAGGTGGCATGAAGAAAACTAACGTCGGTGCGGTGGTTCCACCGCAACTCGGTGGAACATAATGTTTAATCTGGTCGCCGCATCTAGTACGTAGTACATATAGATCGCTGGATGCATTACTTTATATTTTGAAATGGTTATACTAAAGTATAGGACACAAGTGAATAGAATAGTTTTAACAAAACAACTTGCATTAAAAGAAATATTTAAAAGAAACATATGATATTTTTGTAAAGATATTGTTTCAGCAGAATTATTAGGAATTGTGGAGAGTTCATCTTGGGGTATACATTAAAACACATTTTTAACTGCATTATATACGTAACTACGTATCATGAAACGACTTATAATGAGGAATACACAATTTAATTATTTTTATAAATTCATAATTTATTCGGCGGCAATATTATTTCGGCTAAATAAATTCGGTGAAGTGTGGGTGAACTTAATGCACCTCTACATACCCCTTCGGGGATTACAGGCGAGTATGTATATGTATGGTATAAATTCATATTTTAAAAGATGTTAAAGTAATTTAACAAAAATCTAGCTTTTCACGTTTTCTTCAAAACTACTGGGTATAAAATGTTGAATTATCAACTAAAGATTATAGGAGCCTTTCTTCATAGCCCGAAAATTCCTAATCTCACACCAATAATTCTAATTTAATTCATATTTCCAAACTTTGTGTGGATATTCATGTTTAACTAGCTCGCGGCTCCGCCCGCATGGAGGTCATGTTTGGGAGAAAAAGTAAACAATACAAAATACCTATTTTCATGCGTTTATCTTCAAAAATGACGGATTTTCATACAAACTTTCATCCCCTATTTTACCCCCTCAGGGGTGGGTGGTATTTCCAAAAACCCTTCCTTAGTGGTTGACTACGTCATAAAAGGTACCTACTGTCAAAATTTAAAGTCTCTAACCCCAACCGTTTAGGCTGTGCGTCAGTCAGTTTCTTATTCTATATATAAAGATTTTTTACATGTCATAATAATGGTCATTCTGAGAGGCTCATATCATCCATCCTTTTACTGTCATGAGACAACTACTCCTACCAGAAGATTTGAATGGAATCTAATTTACTTATTTTTGTTCGTATTAATTTAATTCTTTCGATATATACTACCCTATTGTGCCAGAATAGTAATAAAAATACGTTTTAAGTTATTACTTCTTCATCTAATCCTACATCCGCCCAGTTTTAGTTGTATCCAGCAGGATTATATTTAAAAATGAAATATCTAAACGAACTTAAGTGACTCGATGACTTTAAAAATAATAACAAACCCTACATGAAACATCAAACCACTGCTGCTGGATAGGGGGCTCCTCATATGTCTACAAATTATAACATACATAAATAAAATTACCTTACACTCAACCAAACAAAATGTTGAAGAAAGAATTACACGTAAAATAACACTAATAAAATACACGACCTACATAAAATATAATAAAAGAAACAAACAATAAGTACGCGAACGTTTTGTTAATATTAAATTATCTCAAAACTATGCATCCAAATTGTATGATACAAACGGCAAATATAATTTACATAAAATTACCATGTCATAATTTATTTTTGTAAGGGTCCATAAACTGCAAAAAGGGAGTGCATCTAAAGAATACTTATGTCATAATTTTAACTATTTACATTGCCGCTTTAGGGATTATTTTACAAAAAACAAAAAACACGTATTTCTTTCCAAAAGCCGAAATATGAATTTTCAGGTCCCTAACTTGAGGAACCACCAGAGTTAATTTAGAATTTATAATATTCTGGATAAAAAGCTATCGGGCAGATGTTCGATTTGTTAAACATAACAGGCTTAGTGGAAAATATAATCAAATAATATACACGTAGGTAAACAAATAGTTCTTATATAATAAGTGTTTAACGTTTTTGGTCTATTCCGTCCTTTGGCAAGCGAGTGTCTGTATGGAATTTATATATGGCATTTAAACATATGGATCTCATTAATAATCATTGCCATCTGTAATAGTTAACAATGTTTTGAGTTGTTATGTTGACTAATATTAAATGCCAGAGGAAGTAAGAACAAATACTGTGTAAATATGACTGATCCAGTTTAACGTTGATTTTTAGGGCTTAAAATTCTTATATCTCTCTTAATATACACATTTAGGTTATGTTGCAGGTGTAAGACACTATTTATGATCTACATAACGAATTCTTTTATACAATAGATCCATTATTTGCCCATTACGAAGTGATTTTTCTTCAGAGCTTAATATAAAGCATGAAGATTATTTCATTGCATGATATTTCATGTAATATATATATAATACCTACGTGTAAATATCAAGTTTGATTTAAGGTCTAAGTTATTCTCAATGATGCTACAAGTATAGTAGTTTTCTTACTATTATTTACCATTTATAAACCGTTGAACTTAATTTGGTATGAACGATAAGGCGGAACTTTGTTTTTTTTAAATTATCTTTAATGGGAAGGAAAACATGTTAAGGTTTGCGGCGTATGGGTCTAAATAATTGTATATGATAACGTGCGGAAACAATATTACTTTACTTCTTGTTTCATATTTGTTCCATCAATGACTGATCATCACAAATATAGTAATTGTAAAAGTTCTATTTCGACTGAAACCTTAGAATGTTGCAATATTTAATCAACCAAAAATTAATGATTTCTAGTACGCAACAAATTCGTATATACAAGCCATTTAATATAATATTACGGTAGGTACGTGTGATTATATGTAATTTTTATGGCTCGCCATATATTCATAATACAATGAACCCTAATTAGCTTATCATAAGACGTTTATATTAAACTAAGAATTGTCTTTGTTTTGTTGAAGGGTATACAATTAAACTGAAGGCTACTTTATTCTTGGACGATTTGACTGCGCCATCAAGGGCTTAGTTCATTATGTATTTTAAACATGCTGTACTTTGTGCAACCATATCAACCTATAGGCAATACTTGTACTATAAAAGGTAAGTTATTTGTGTATGACATCCTCTGAATATATTGATAACTATCAAGTCCATAAGATACGGACATGTCAAAACAGATAATTTATCTGAATGACTACAGGCAATCATAAAACGGATACTTACACAAATAAAACTAGATAAAATTAGGGAATATACTTTACCTAAGTCATAAGTTGATAGCAGACAAAAAACTTCAGTAGTGAATATATAATATGGAAAACAGAGACTTAATATAGGGTCAATCGTGTATTTTAAATATTCTAGAACGTCCACCCACACTCTCGGGCCCGTAACTGCTTGGCATAATTTTTTTAACACCATGCTGTGAAGCTCCTCAAATGTGAAGCTGTATAGAAATAAATAAATGATAGGAGTCACGATGATACATAGATTTATTATATCCCGATGATACGATGGAAACTTTTCACGTCTCCTCATAGCAAATTGAGAGACGAAATAATTATCTAAGGAGGTTTTAACAACAAGTATACATTTAAAACTTGAAAAGCTGAATATTAAGCATCACAGATGTAAATTATTGGACCTATAGTTTTTATTTTTATTTATTTGGTGTAGATACAGACTATAAATAGGTATATAGTTATTTTGTTTGACAATTTGTTATATTCTGCAGTTATGTTATTTTTAAATTTGTGTTTGTTATGTTAGGTTCTTTTATTATATAATTGAATTTAAAATTTTAATACGAATGTTGTTTCACACCTGTAATTGGTGTGTAGACTAGTCCTTAGATTTTACAATTTTAATTAAGCATGTTTGCTCTATTAACTGTTGGTGTGTCATTTAATAAATAAATAAATATACACAGAGATAACCTAACAAAATACTGTACACGAACTGTAGAACAAAAAAGATGTTCCGATAACCTTGTCCGCCCACCAATGCCATCTATCATTTTACTAAGAAGTATTTGGAAGTAAAACTCCCGTCACTGTCTCTCGAACGGGACTTGCCGCGCGCTAAAACGGGACAAACTATATAATGAATTTGTTTTGAAATGTAGACTTCGAGTATTCAAAATTGAAATTAATTAATATTTATTGATATTACGTTCTAAACGTAATGAAATTATGTTATTTACCTTATATACAATTAACAGTTTCACTGTAAATCAATTTAAGGCAGATTTGTTCGGGAATGTCGCTACAAATAACTAAAATTAACTGGTGGCATGAAGCATACTAACGTCGGTGTGGAGTATACACCTCAATTCGGTGGAATATAACGTTTGTTCTGGTCGCCGCATCTAGTACGCAGTACAATATATAGATCGCTGACTGTACATTTAAAATTTACCTACACGTCATCGTTACAGGAATTATTAATAAATAATATCTCTAGCATACTCGTAGGCACATATTACACTATGTACTGTGTTATTTTTGTAAGTAATTATGTTCCCGTAGCGGTAAACCGTGATTCATAGTCAGGGAAATAAATGTATCACTCGGTCAATAAGGGAAGTGGTGTCTCCAAGCGACGACACGCAAAACTAAGATTTAACTAAACAGAAATAAGAGTTTCGGCTGTTATAATGCGCATTCGACTCTTTATTAATAATAGATATTTTAATTATAAAAATTGTCGGTGAAGTGGGAATGAGACTGAGGATTCTGTCATATAATATACATGTACATATTGTAGAAGGGTTAAACTCACTCATTTTGTATACTACCTTAGTCGAGGAAAGATTGTGTTTACAGTATAACAGAGCAGATAATATTATGAGTATTATTGGTATACACAAATCATTACAATTCTAAATAAATTATTATTAATTAATTATTAGTTGTTGAGACTGTTTTGCTACTTTCATTCATGCATACAGGGATGCATGTGCGCAGGAAAATGGTTTACGCAAAATAAGTAGTATTAATTTTCATTTGTGACTATAGAAATAGTTATATAAAATAAAACAATATATTTACTAAAGCATCTACTTGTAGTTTTGGCTTCAACCAGTTATGTTAATTCATGTTTGATAAGAGTATCTCGCGACTGGGTCCATGAATAAGACCTATTGTCAATTGAATGTTCATAACAGTAATAATACGGCATGTGCACTGTGCAGTCTCACTAGCCAACCAGAGGAGGGTGTAGGACGAGCGATATCCGGCAACGGCCATTGCCCTTTCATATTAACCTTGTACAATGTACATTACGCTCTATCTATCTTTTTCTTAAAAAAAATACAAATATCCTACTTATCTAAATACGTATTGAAGTGCGGTATGTGCAATGGTCAACAAATTCCGTGTAACCATACAACTTAAGTAGGTATCATAGTGATATGTAAATTAATTGTTTTCAAACAATGCAATAATACAAGAGTGTTGTTATTACTAGGTATATGTTAACATACAAATACAATCGCTTAATGTTCATGTTGTGCTTCATTAAGTAACGACATTGTTTATTTAGTAATAAACTGGCTGTCGCTCGCAGCTTCACATGCGTGATTACGTTTATCATAAGTATGATCTTACTGCTAGAAGACTATGAGTTTACCATCCGCAATAGCTTACTTTAGCTCGCGGGACACTGGACAGCTTGACAGGCAGCTTCTCCAGCCTGTGTGACATTAAGTCGTAGGAGGGGGAAGCGGTGGGAGACGCCTTTAAAAGTAGCCTAATCTTCTGCTTATAACATTAGCTATCTATCTAAGAGTCCTGTCCAAATTATTCCAACCGTTTCGTAGATTAGTCGGAACAAACTGAGACAAAATATAAAAAAAATGGTTTACTTTATGTACCGTATATACTTTCTTATGCATTTAGTAAAAAGCTGGTACTTAACAGATACTTCAATTTTATTTATTACTAGCTGTTGCCCGTGGCCTCACCCGCGTGGTTTTTTATTTTTTAAAGAAAATGTATACGAAGCCTGGTCAGTCATCTTAAGCTATTACATCTTTCTATATTTTGCTATCCCATAGAAAACATGCATTTTTATGGGATAGAAAGTAGCCTATGTCATTCTCTAATCCCTAAACTCCCACTATGTAAACTATCATGTCGATTCCTTGCTCTGCGAAAAACAATCCCGTAGTCTATGGGCGGCGGTGACTACTTACCATCAGGTGGCCCGTCTGCTCGTCTGCCTATCGAGGCACTAAAAAAAAATCGTTCGTTTTTTCCGGGATAAATGTAGCCTATGTGATTATTTTTGAATAGTGGTATATACATATATACCACGCTTGTAATCCACGAAGGGGTAGGCAGACGTGTAACCAGTATACCCACTTTTCGCCGAATTTATTACGGTCCCATAATGTTATAGGAAGCCGCCTATCGCCATACTGCATCATTTTGGGAATTTATATTCGAAAACTTTTATATACCAACCTACCTAACTTTATTCTAGTTGATTCGAAAATTCAATAAACTGCATAGATTTAATATTGAGCTTCACATTTGAAGTGATTTATAAGTAAGCGTTAATAGCGCCCAATAAAATTTACTTATTTTCTTAAACAGAAGAACACACATCATTCAAAGAGATTCTATTACAACTCCACACACTCAAAAAACGAAAAGACTTTCTCCCTGACCTATTATTTAATGATTCTAACAGCACACCGTCCGACCGCCGCACTGCACTATCTATTTGAATAATTAAAGATTTCCTGATAAATTACTCTTATTTTCCAGGGAAATTAGTTTCAAGAAAATCGAGACAATCTTAAACAATTTAATAAATTTAGTAGGAATTCTAATAAAGCTGCCGAACACGTCGCGCTGTATCTAAACAAGCAAATTTAACTAAATTATTATAAACCGAGCAACGAATGTGAAAAAAATATAGTAAACGGTGTCTAACAGTAAACTTGGATATAATTGTAAAAATTATGAATAATTTTGAATGTTTACTGATCAGTTATTTACCATATTTGTTATATTAGTTACTACGTTACATTATGTATTTACTTATCATACAGTGACGGGTACAGACGCAAAAAAACAGGAACTTTGGCCTGAGATGCATCAGCAGTATATCTGGTCGATCAAAATGTCGTGTGAACATAAATAATAATTTTAATATTATATATACTGCATAGAATGTGTACAAATTTATTTAAATCACTACGTTTTAACTTGCTGTTTTACACTGCTAGTATTTATACGTTAACACGTTGTTGTGCCCGAGCGAGAACCCCGTTTCACTGGGTCTCTGATACGTTTTTGTCCCTTTTTTTGTGAAGGAGCTTTAGAAAGGTGTTCAAAGAAACGTTCCAGATGTTATGCGTATTCGAACACTGCACTGTCGTAGCTGGTGGTTGGGTCTTATTATTTAGTTATAAGTATTGAATAATCTTTAAAATTGACTTTTGTTATGAGTTACATAATGCTTATATAAAAATTGCAATCTTGCAATTGGATACTTTATTTCCTTATTATTCTATATATAATCGCATGTTAAACTGTTCTTAAAATATATCTTACGCATTAACTCAACACATGTGTATGTACTCCAAAAATTGAAATAAACTCGAAACGTGGAACTTAAACACATCTGACATCGGCTACTGGAGGGGCTTATATGTATAACTGCTATCTTGGAAATTAATGACTGTAAGCTGGGAGCTACTATTTATTAAATTGCTTTCCAGTGGAACTTAGAGGTCGACGACCGTCGTGGTCATTCCCAACTCGAGCCAAGCCGCGTCTTATCTACTCTATCTTGTGCCTACTTGAACGGGTATCGACTACACAGATATTTACACTAAAAGATTCGGCATGCGTCTTCAGCGTTTTATATTACGTTATACACGCCGGGTATGTCTATTATATTCATAATTTTTAAGGAATATGTATTATACTTATCATGTTTTTCAATTACTGTTAATAATATCGGGTCAACCGTGCCTACTTGTTAAGCAGGGATATTATTGTTTTTATCTTATAGAGGATTTTATTTATCTCAAAGGAGGATTTATCTCAAAATGTATAATATGTAAAAAAACAAAAGTATTTTATCTTATTATAATCTTTTATTAAAACATTGACAAAACGTCTATGGGATACAAACGCGCTTTTATTTAGATCTGTCGAAATAAACAGCGGATTTTCGTTACTATTGTGTTCTACTAAAGTGGCGCGACCCAGTTTTAAGAGGAGTAAGCGAATCAAACTCAGAGCTTCTTTTCTTTCTGCTCAATAAAATTACCTGCCTATTTTTTATTTTTATTTTTAGGATTATTATAATTCTAAAAATAAAATCGTGTAAACTGTACTAGGTATAAAAAATACTATAAACTAGTGACATAAAAAGCTTATCCATCTCTTTGTTCTAATAGTAATACGTAGTATGTTAAATTATATATTTTCCTCGCTTTTTATTATTCTCAAGGCTCCGAAGAAACCGTGATTTTCTTGGGTTGTTCATGATTAAAAGATACGAATAAAATCATTTTAGTGATGCAATAATCACGACGAACATATAAGCGCTCATCGAACCGTTATTTATTTAAACATGTCTTAATTTAGTGTAGTAAGAAAATAATTGATAATTTAATAGCTACTACCACTAGAAGGAGAGAGTAGCAATCTTGTTGCATGGACCTATACCTCGGGTAGGTACTTAATAAGATTATAGTGTGGCAAGAGTGATTATTACTTAAAGCTGCAGAAGTTATTCGAATAGTTTTCAAGAATAAACAACATTGTTTTTGTGGGTGCAAACTACATAAAAATAAAAGTTACTGTTTGGTATTGCGCACATGTTTGCACGGCGCAGCGTAAGTTACATTAGACAAAAAAAAATTTTTTATTTAGGTTATGTGTATGGTATATGGGTCTCACGGTTTTATATTTAGGGGATCAATTTGATTTAGTGTTGTCTTTCATGCAGAATTATAGTAAACTGTTTCGAGTCTATATTTGTTGCAGAACGTTTTTTGTTTTTGGGGGAAGGTAGGTACATCGATTGCGACATACCTACTTTCGTTTTCTTTCGTCTTTCGTTCGCTACAAAGCAAAGTATAAAGTATGACAGACTTCCTTTTTAAAAACGCTGTGTCCCGAGCCCTCGAAATCTCTGCTTTAGCCACTTTTTGTGTGGATTGTTCAGTCACAGTAATGTTAGATAGATAACATTACCGTGGTTGAGTCGTCAAAGTGTCAAGGTTACTGGTTTTAGGTACAGCCTTAATACACAATATCACTTTATCCACCCACTCGGCGAGGCGTGCGTTTAACTTTACGCCAGGACATAGCTGGTAATTACAAGGCACATGAATTTTAAAAATTGGTTTACATTGTGTTGAAGTAGGATAAAAATCGCATATCTTCTGATATATGACTGACAATTTCGCTTGGCACATACGAGGTTCGATTACAAAGCAATTATTATTCCGACCGGGAGTAATATCGCGCGACGTATTTGGTGGTGGAATGCGGCTCGAGCTCGACAGCCCTCCGCTGCTAGACTTAAACGACGGAAGTTTACTTTGAGTTGCTTAATGCTACGTTACAAACCGTTGATTCGTATTCAATGCAGGTGGATCTTTACTATAATATCTAGCACCTGCACCGTTACAGTATGTCCTTCATTGATACATCGCAACACAACCCGGTAAGGAGGACAGACACACCATATATTTCAGTGTAACCTAATTAGTTTATGTTGCTTATGTATCTGTGCCTAGCGTCATAAGTTATAACGGATGTTTATTCATTTTTATAATCAATCTTTCATTACGTAAGTAAACAGTAGTTAGCTATATGCATATGTGATACCGGACCTGGACCTGGACCTGGCCCAACAGAAATGTCATAGATTGCTGGAGGCCTCTCCAAACTTACCATTTCGTTCCTTAAAGGTCGGCGATGCAACTATGGTATTGTGTATTAGGATTGTGATTGTTCCCGGGCGGCAGTGATCGCAACAGAAACAAAAATCGGTGACCGTTATTAAAAAAGGCGCAAAAGCCGAGCGGGGAGTGGAAAGGACTAACGTGATGTCGCACGTGCTACTTTTTGAAGTTGTGATGCTATTTATTTTTAATAATATATCTTAATGAGAAAATCAGCGTTACTGAAATTTCTTTAATAATAATTACGTAGTTATTCGAAGTCTACCGCAGGTATACAATCGCATTAGGCCAGCCTTGTGGACTATGACCAAACTCCTCTCATTAGTCGAAGAGGCCCGGACCCAGCAGTGAGCAGACTATAATATATGTTTGATATAATTATAATTATTCAAAAAGGTTTTTTTATAATTCAGAGATTATTTATCCGTATTTGTATTATCTAATATATAAAATTCTCGTGTCACAGTTTTCGTTGCCATACTCCTCCGAAACGGCTTGACCGATTTTGATGAAATTTATATCGCAAAACAACGTTTGCCGGGTCAGCTAGTTAATTATATATATTTATTCGTATATTCTGTACGCAAAACCGGATAAACTTTAAAATAGGTTTTACAGTGTAGGTTAATAGTAGTAATAGATATATATAACATCAACAAGCTGACCACTATTTGTCGTAGACGGTACGGTCACGGTATGGCGACAGTCGACTCAACTTTGAAAGTCCATCTCAACTCGGGGACGAGGAATTTGAAATTCCAATTTGGTGTTGAATAAGTAAATGTAAGACACAGACAAGGTGAGAAGTTCACGCGTACATTCGCTCATTTTTGTACTGGTTATAAATGATTCCCTATATCCGTTTTAAGGTAGAAGAAATACGCTGGCAAGTAATAGGCCGTGGATATATGCATATTGTTAGTAAATACTCAATTTATCATACAAAAGAGTATCATTGATATTTATGAAGAAATATTATTGTGTCAGTGTTTGTTCTAAATTGAAATACAGTCGGTCGTCTTGGTTCAAATAGCATTATAATTCTTGGTTCTTTGGTGCAATGCATACTAGTTTTATTTATTAATATATTTATTGCCCAACTTCCTAATTCACAACACATATTGCCTGTGGTCACATATGCTCGCTGATGTTGGCTGTGGGTATATTATATCTTGTCTGCTGTTTACAACTTGTAGATAAATGCGAGAATATGCGTATGTAGTTTTATTCCTGTTTATTCTGATCTACAATAATTATTGTAGATCTCGGAATGCATTTAAAGTCATTTGATGTAGAATTTTTGTCTGTTGTATTAAACTTACATGAAACAATATACACACAAGCATAACGATCCTCTGATCATAACTAATAAGTAATACGTAAAAGTATTTCTATGCCAAATGGCATAGAATTACTTTGTTGGTAATTTGTTGTCGGTACTTGCCGGTCTTTACCGGCAAGTACCGACAACAAATTATATATATATATGTATATGAAGTTGTTATAAATGTAAATAGACTGGCTTTGGAGATATTCGACGATTATTTGCAAAAAAAACGGCATTTATCCTAATAACTTCTGAGAATTAGTATTCGTCAGTAGAAAGAGACTAGAACATGAGAAAATATTACCATTGGTTAAAGGACACTTCAATACTCTATTTTATTATAGTGCACATATATAATGCACTTTATCGAAGAAGGATTAGAAACAAAATGCAAGCAAATTGTATTTCTCCTAGTCGATGCAGTATTGGATGATAGAGTGGTGTGTCCATGTTATGATAATTATTTGAGTTGAATGAGCTGAATGCGTTATCTGATCAATATGTTATTTCCCTGCTCAGTTTCTGAATACTAATAGCACACCTACTTCTACAGACCCGGCGTCGGGACGTGACGACCCCATCGCCCGCTGGTGGGATAATCTTGTGACAGAGATTATTCCACCAGTGCAATCAGTCAACCCAACTAGTGGTAGTGCCATGCTGCGCACTTTCGGGTAGCAGCCGAATGGGCCGGCACGCCCGGGGAAGAACCACTCTCTCACAGAAAACCGGCGTCAAGTGGCAGCTATGCTGTCGCGTTTCGTTTGGTCTGTGAGAGTCCCGGAGGCCCACTCCCCATCCCTCCCCCACACCACTAAATAACATGGCAGTGCGAGATTTGGGTGATCTACCCCAGGAGGGTACCACCAGCGTACATCGCGGTGGAGAATCCCTCTCTGGACGTCCACGCCCAGATCGTACACCACCTGTGTGTGGATGCCCAGACTGCCCTCCGTATTCTGGGGGGGGCAATTTTGCACGTGTACGAGGCAAACGGAGCAGGCAACATAAGGCCACCCCTTCCACGCTTGCTGTGGATTTTTGTAACATAAGGGGGCTGAATTCCAACTTGAACGCCGTCCACTTCCATCTTGAGACGGCGAAGCCGGCCTTGCTATTCCTTACCGAGACGCAGATATCTTCTCCGGCTGACACCTCTTTCCTCTCCTACCCGGGGTACAAACTGGAACATTCCTTTGTACCGCGGGCTGGGGTGTGCGTCTACATTAGAGAGGATATCTGCTCTCGTCGCCTCGGCAGCCTTGAAGGGCGGGACCTATCCAACCTCTGGCTACGCATAGACTGCGACGACCATCCGCGAATCTACGCATGCCTGTATAGGTCCCATAGCGGTAATGCCGAAACTGACCGACTTGTTGAGCACATGCAAATGGCTACAGACTCCGTGCTGCAGCAGATCCCATCCGCAGAGATCGTGATTCTCGGTGACTTTAACGCCCACCACGCCGAATGGCTTAGATCACGCACCACCGATCATGCGGGGAGATCTGTTCACGATTTCGCATTAGCATATGATTTGACACAACTGGTCACCTCGCCAACGCGAATCCCAGATGTGGAGGATCATACACCTTCCCTGTTGGACCTTCTGCTGACCTCTCATCCGGAAGGCTACCTGGTATCCGTCGATCCTCCTCTTGGTTCGTCGGACCACTGTCTTGTCCGGAGTACAGTGCCAGTCACGCACTCAACACGGCCTCGCTTTGCGGGCTGCCGCCGCGTGTGGCACTATAGGTCAGCGGATTGGGACGGAATGCGGTCATTCTTTGCGTCCTACCCATGGGGGCAGATTTGCTTCTCGCCGGATGATCCTGACGTCGTTGCTGACTCTATCACTGATGTGGTACTTCAGGGTATGGAACTCTTTATTCCGTTCTCTGCAGTGCCCATCGGAGGCAAATCCCAGCCTTGGTTTGGTCGCTCCTGCAAGACGGCATTACGCCGAAAGCGGGAATGCTACCAAGCCTGGGCTGACGCGTCGGCGTCTAGCGATGTAAATACCGGCGCATTTAAAAAGGAGTTTAACTTTGCCTCTAGGTCCTTCAAAAGCGCCATTGCTAAGGCGAAGTCGGAGCACATTGGCAGAATTGGCGAGAGACTGGCACGTCTCCCGTCGGGAACACGTGCGTTTTGGTCTCTCGCCAAGGCTGTCTTAGGAAATTTTTGTCAGCCATCTTTTCCACCCCTGCACACGGAGGATGACTCGCTGGCCCATGCCGCGAAGGTGAAAGCCGATCTTCTGGGCTCTCTCTTCGCGTCCAACTCGACTTTGGATGACCGAGGAAATTCACCGCCGACAATCCCGCGGTGCGATGCAACGATGCCGGAGGTTAAGTTCCGGCAAAGTGCAGTTCGCAAAGCACTCCTGTCCTTGGACATTCATAAGTCGAGTGGGCCCGATGGCATCCCTCCGATCGTGTTGCAGACATGTGCTCCGGAGTTGGCACCGGTTTTAACGCGTCTTTTCCGGCACTCCTATACATTAGGCGTAGTCCCGAAATCCTGGAAGGCCGCTTTAGTGCACCCGATCCCTAAAAAAGGCAACCGCTCGGACCCGTCCAATTACAGGCCTATAGCCATCACCTCCTTGTTCTCCAAGATAATGGAGTCCGTTATTAACTGCCAGCTCCTGCGGTACCTGGAGGAGCACCGGCTGATTAGCGACCGCCAGTACGGCTTTCGTCGGGGTCGCTCAGCCGGTGATCTTCTAGTCTACCTAACTCATAGATGGGCAAAAGCAGTTGAGACCAAGGGGGAGGCGCTTGCAGCCAGCCTGGACATAGCGAAGGCCTTTGATCGGGTATGGCACAAGGCGCTTCTTTCGAAGCTACCTTCCTATGGGCTTCCCGAGAAATTATGCAACTGGATCACCAGTTTTTTGGCAGATCGGAGCATCAAGGTCGTCGTCGACGGTGCATGCTCTGATCCTAAATTTGTCAATGCTGGTGTTCCACAAGGCTGTGTACTGTCTCCTACTCTGTTTCTTCTGCATATAAATGACATGCTGCAAATCAGCAACATTCATTGCTATGCAGACGATAGCACTGTAGATGTACTGTACACTGGCCGTGCTAATATTTCTCGGGAATACGTCGACGAGAGCCGGAACAAACTTGTGTCTGAAGTCGAGTCCTTGTTAACCAAAGTCTCGGACTGGGGTCGACTAAACTTAGTCCAATTCAACCCCAAAAAGACACAAGTCTGCGCGTTAACCGCTAAAAAGTCACCATTTGTCGTGACTCCTCATTTAGAGAACACTCCCCTGTCTGCCAAACCCAGTATCGGAATACTTGGCGTCGACATTTCGAGCAACGTCCAGTTCCGCGGTCAATTGGAAGGAAAGGCCAAATTGGCCTCAAAGAAGCTTGGTGTGCTCAATAAGGCGAGACGGTACTTCACGTCGGGTCAACGCCTAAATCTCTATAAGGCGCAAATTCGGCCCCACATGGAGTACTGTTCTCATCTCTGGGCGGGAGCCCCCCAGTACCAGCTACTTCCATTTGACCGCATTCAACGTAGGGCAGCTCGGGTTATCGACGATCAAGCTCTTTCCGATCGGCTTGATCCATTGGCTCTGCGTAGAGATGTTGGATCACTCTGCATCTTCTACCGCATTTATCATGGGGAATGTTCCGAGGAATTGTTTGGATTGATCCCGGCCGCTGAATTTCACCATCGGACATCGCGCCAAAACATAAAATTCCATCCGCACCATCTCGATGTCCAGCGTTCCACAACAGCGCGATTTTTACGGCATTTTCTGCCACGCACAACCACTCTGTGGAACCAGCTGTCGCCGGCGGTCTTTCCGAACCGTTACGACCTGGGAACCTTCAAGAAGAGAGCATATTCTTTCCTGAAAGGCCGGCAACGCATTTGCAAGCCCTTTGGTGTTGCAGATGTTCATGGGCGGCGGTGATCACTTTCCATCAGGTGAGCCTCTTGCCCGTTTGCCCCCTTTTTCCATAAAAAAAAAAAAAAAAAGACGAACAAATACAGTTGTTGAGGTGCATTCAGTTTGTTAACAATATTCCGTCTTCACAAAAATAAGATATTTTTCTCAAATATTGTTTTAGGTTTTATTGGTGAGTTATTTCATCCTCAGCCTTATATCTTTCAATTTGCTATGTGATGTGCAATTGACATATACACCGTGTCACAGGCATAACGCGTGTGCGTTTGTTTATGTTTTAATTAGGGTGTCTTCGGGTGAACTAAGACATTTATTATTATTATTTGTTGAAGGTTTTCGTTTATAATTGCATTCAAAGTCCCTATCATCTATCTATAAAATAGACATAGAGAATGGACTGAGCTCTCTCTATCCTGCTATTATGTGAATACGGGCCGAGAAATAAAGCGAAAGTGGGACCAGCAGATGTCTTTTTCTAGAATTTTGATTAGTCTACGTCACAGACTTGCAGGAGAGAAAAAAATAGGTATTGGCCGCACAGTCGCTTTGTCTCTTTCTACCAAGTGGTCAATTTTATAAAGATACTGTTGCTCGTGGCTCCGCCCGCGTGGAGGTTATTTTCGGAAGCAGAAGTATACAATCCAAGGAGTTGTCCTCTGCACTGAGGCACCTGTAGCGATTGTCCAGCCTCTCAGTTGTTGTGCCTGAATCTTGAGATTGCATCTAAAGAATACCTCATAAGTTTAACCTCACTTTGCCCCCTTTCAGGGATGATTTTTCAAAAACGCCGAAACACGTATTTCTCTATTTCCTACCAAAAGCCTTAATATGAATTTTCAGATCCCTAACTTGAGGGTCAAATAAGAGTTCAACAAATATTGAACTCTTATTTGACCCCTTTCAAAGTAGTGTTTTGAGAAAAAAGAAGCCTATGTCCTTCTACAGAATATAATCTATCTCCTTGCCAAATTTCATCACAATCCGGTCAGCCGTTTAGTCGTGAAAAGGTAACAAACAAACAAACGGACGGACGGACGGATGGACTGACGGACTGACTGACTGACTAACTGACTAACTGACTAACTGACTCACTCTCTCACTCTCACTCTCTTACTCTCTCACTCTCTCACTGTCTCACTCTCACACACTCACTCACTCTCTCACTATTTAACTTCGTGTAAAAATGTGAAACACGTATTTCTTTATTTCCTACCAAAAGCCTAAATATGAATTTACAGACCCCTAAGTCGAAGAATTATGGATTTCCCATACAAATATTGACCTCCTATTTGACCCCTTTCAAGGTTGTTTTTTGAGAAAAAATATAATAGCCTAAGTCCTTCTCCAGGATATAATTTATTCCCTTACCAAATTTCATTACAATCCGTTTAGTCGTGAAGAGGTAACAAACAAACAAACAGAATTACTTTCGCATTTATAGTATTAGTATGGATTGCTCAGTCCAATCTCAAGAATGCCACAATTGGAACACAATGACAATCGCGACATTGTATTAAAATGAGAATATTGATGGAAGATGAAACGTTTAACACCACACGGGCGTACCCAGGTTTGTGTATCGGGTTCAAAAAAAATCTAATTCAAAATATTAATAATTAAATAATCATTTATAGTCATTGCCTCTCTCTACAAGTACCTACCTTGTGTTACACTATGCCGGCGCTTATAAGGTTTATATAGGAATTGTCTCGAAACTCACGGTTTTACTGCCGTACGCTTTTATTATAGACCAATTAGAAAAAATACAAACGCGGATTTAGTGATTTGTGTGCATAGCCCATATGTCACTTAGTTTCAATGCATCCGACAATACGGTGGGTAAAAGCTAGTTACCAATAAAACATTGCAGATATTCTGTAATATACATGAAATATAAATAGCCAGTATAACCAATTAGGGCGGCGCGGCGTGGCAACAGGGTGAAGATAGTATACATAGTAAGTAAGCTAGCTAGTATAGTAGCTTCTAGGCTCTTGTCACCTAAGGGTTAGCTAAGATATATTTAATTAAAAACGGCTTGATTGGTATATACGAGTGTGTAGTTTACTATAACTGAAACTTATACGCATTACCTGAGCGCATACCGCATGAAAACCTGAAACTGAATTTGCTACACAATGGTAAAGCGTTTCCCCGAACACTGGTGTTTAAGTAACGGTTAACACAATGTGTAATGCAGCGTTGTTTACTTAACACACGATACTTAACAGTAGCATACGTTGTTAAATTTAGCTGCGATTCGGTGAATGTTATTTCTTCCACCTAGCGCAGTATGTTACTCAATTAGTGCATATACGCTAAATACCGCTGAGTTTTATAACCACTCGGTGTTTAGAATTACTGCTATTTTAAATCGGTAAAATGGTTTGCAATGCTACACTTAGCATTATTGGAATGGATTCGATTTGTGAATACATAGTCTATATTAAGCATTGACTTATATTCTATAGACACGAACTGTCGAACAAAAAAGATGTTCCGAAAACCTTGTCCGCCCACTAATGCCATCTATCATTTTACTAAGAACTATTTGGAAGTTATAACTCCCGTCACTGTCTCTCGAACGGGACTTTCCACGCGCTAAAACGGGACAAACTATATAATGAATTTGTTGTGAAATATTAGACTTCCCGTTTGAATTTAATTAATATTTATTGATATTACGTTCTAAACGTTATGAAATTATGTTATTTACCTTATATACTTCTAACAGTTTCACTGTAAATTAATTTAAGGCAGATTTGTTCGGGATTGTCGCTACAAATAACTAAAATTAACTTGTGTTCATTCGTAGGTGGCATGAAGCATACTAACGTCGGTGTGGAGTATACACCTCAACTCGGTGGAACATAACGTTAGTTCTGGTCGCCGCATCTAGTACGTAGTACATATAGATCGCTGATATTAAGCTTTAATTTTTGTATGTAGACTAGTAATATGTCCGCAGATTATTTATGAATCGAAATATAAAATAAGCTCAAAACTATTAAGAAAAACGAATGTAAGTAATTATAAACAGTGAAATGTTTCGGGAAAATCCATTATTCCATAGCGAGTACTCCTAGACTCGGGGGTCGGCAACCGCGAGGACTTCGACCTGCATAGCCGAGGCGCCTGCGCGACCCCGCCCGGCCATCGACCAACCCTCGCTACCGATCCCAGGGTGTGCCGTCCGGGACGACAACGCGCCCCGGCTACAATTTATTATTTGGGAACGGCGCTATAAAATACAGCTTCGCTGTCACTTATCAACACTTAACTGCTGTAGATAGTGACACCACGCATTAGCGTAAAATATTGCGGTCAAAATTTACATAATTATCAATTTAGATTTCATGCATACATTAGTGCATAACGTGTCGACTCTGGTACTTTTATATTTGTCACAAACTGCATCATTATTTGTAGAAGTTATAAAACATTCAAATGCAAGCCGACGAATATGGTCCGTCATAGATTTTTAACTACTCTTATAGTATATTGATTTCTTAAGTTTACACGAATATTGAAACATTGAAACAAAACTAATTATACGGATTTTAATTAAGGATTATAAAGGTAAAATAAACCTCGACAGAATAGTTAAAATTAGTTTATTACAATCTGATAATAATAATGAATCATTAACATATTCTGTAGGAAGAAAACTGTAAAATTTTAGGTACTACGGTCGAAAATCCGCAGAAGCTAGAATTCGTGACGATTAGCTATACGTATATAATATAGGCCTAAAAATATATAAATTTCTCGATTTTTTTTCTACAATATTGAATTATTACATTATAATGACGGGTAATGGGTAGGGACTCGGCCCAGCGGCTGCCCGGATAGCCATCATCCGGGCGAGGGGGATGCTGGGTCGTAAGACCGGCTAGTCCAGCATAACCGTTTTATTCTTATTCCGCTTCCCCCCGGAGCGGGCGGTAGTAATAAAACGCTTTCCCCGCGACAAAAAAAAAAAAAAGGTATCAATCACCTTTATAAATGTTTATTTATTTCTCACTCAAGAAAAATATAACGAATTGAGGCATTTTGTTAAATATGTCTGTGTAAAGAATGTAATTTATGGTGTAAGTAATTATTAAATACATGGATATTTGTTCCAAAGTTATTTTTTGACACCTGGGTCAATGATAGTTATAGTTATAAGGGTTGCACGTAAGTAGAACGGGGCGAGGGTGTAGCGGCCGGCCGCTGAACCTCTGCACACGCTAGTCAAAATCAATACAGCTGCTCTCGGAGCCCAGCCCGGCCCGGCGAACTTGCGCTCGTCTGGAGCCGGTCGCCATGGATACGCGACCTGATAAACGTAGTCGATGGGACGTTCTACCCCCGCCCCCGCCACCGCCCCCGCAGCCACAATCACCCGCCCCGCTCCTCGGTCGCTACGTGCTTCCAACCCCGTTCACGTCCTGGGACTGTATAGACCGCTACTAGACACGTCATTGCCAAACTTGGTCAATTCCTGTCGGTCATGGAATAGGTTTACAACTTATTGGGTACCACACGGGAATAATTGAAACATAAAATTGTATTTATATTAATTAAACTGGGGAATACAGAATATTATAATTTTCCAACTAGGAAATTCCCTATGGTTTAGAATAATATTTTTACGTTTTGCGTGTTACACTTACATAATTATTTAAGTAATTCCGCTTTCGTGCCTTTATTTAAATAAATAACAGTTAACAATCACCCACATAGTCCCGAACCCACAATAAGCTACGATTATCTTGTGAGACTAATATAAAATATCTAGTATTGCCCGTAGATTCGCTTGTGTGATTAGGTTTTTAGTTTATTGTGTCCTGCACTATAAATAAGCACACTACCCTCTACCGTAAAACGCAGGTACCTTACATTTTTATCGCCATAAAAATTGTTAAGAGTAAAATAAAAAAGTTTGTAAAAAAGTTGTTACGCTACGTTACTACATACTTGTTACGAATACTTATGGATTCTAACCATTAAAATAATTTTATATATTATAGATAAG
Source organism: Laothoe populi (assembly GCA_905220505.1). Taxonomy (NCBI): domain Eukaryota; kingdom Metazoa; phylum Arthropoda; class Insecta; order Lepidoptera; family Sphingidae; genus Laothoe; species Laothoe populi. The sequence goes on along the minus strand of HG992149.1, from coordinate 11,736,324 downwards.
TCGTTAATGGCTGGAACTGGTTCGCCTTTGGAACATGTTGTAATAGTGTTTAATAAAAATTTAATGACCTGTAAAGAAATGTTCTAAAAATCTTTTTATAGTTTCCCAAAGCGACACTGATAAATAGAAGTATTTTAGTGATATTGGTGGGGGAATATTTCATTTTTCATTACGTTAGTATTCTCATAATATATAAAATAGTATACATTGTTCGGTAATGCTATAATAACTTAACTTACTTAAATTCAAAGTGAATAAATAAATATATTATATTTAAATCAGTTGTAAATATATGAAACTGAAAACACAACGTAAAAATAATGAAATAGGCACCATTTGAATAATGTGTAGGTAATCACTATAACTGAACACCAAAACAACGGGAATATAAAACTTTATTTGACATTTTGTTTTCCCTGATTAAAGTGTAGTTATAGTTATATTCACACTTCGTTGCTCACACAAACAACGTTATATATAAATTAAATATTTTGATATAGAGGAAAACTATTGAACATACCATTTAAGTTCTATATTTATTTACTTTGTATGATTTGATTTTGTTTGGAGAAATTCAAGTATTGTATTTATTATTATTTTATTGACGATTCCAACCACGTCAAAGGTGTTTCTGTAATAAAAAGAAGATTTTTATGTTTACTGGTTTCGCCTAAAATAATTATAGTAAAACCTCCGTTCAGCTGCTTTTTACATGATGCATGAAATAAATTACAGACACACAACAGAAACTCTTCTTCCTTCGTCATTCGCTCCTGGAATATGTCGTAGTTGTCGTTTTTCCGTTGGTGGCATGCCTAAAAGTTTGTCCACTATTAAAATCTTTTAGGCAAGGTCTTAACTTGGTCATTAAATATATACAGGTAATCTATTTCGCGCTTTCAATAAATCTTTGAACCACAAGGAGCACCAATCACACTATTCTGCGTCGCAATACCAGCCTCAGGCAAATGAGAATAACATATCCTCGTCTATATTTTAACAAGGCCTCGTTAAAATATAGCCGCTGCTTGATGCCGAGCCTCTATATTAAGATAATTTTAAAATACTTCGATTTAGAAGGTATCTATCAGCACGAAAGTAAATATTAGGGGTACTAGAATTTCTGAGCGATAGTGAAGTGCAAGTTCAATTATGTTCTAAAAAAACACGTTTCCGGAATTCCGAACCAAAACAACATTACATAAATTTTTGGTATAATTATTTATTTATATAGTAGAGTAAAAATATATGTGAGTATTCTTCAAAGGCAACGGGCTAAACGTAGTTTATATAGAAATAAACACTTATATGGACGGTCCTTTTCGATACAGAGAATTTTATTGACTATTACAACCAATTTTTTTATAACATTATTTATTTTAACTGTTAAATGTATAATAATAATTATTCAGATAAATCAGTCGGTTATTTTATAAACAAATGTAAATATAGTTATAATGCACAAAATGTATGGATGTTGAGCATCACAATATTAAAATATGAACAAAACTCGTATGATAAATAAATATATTATTATGACTTAAACAAATCATTAACTTAACGTTGATGACAGCGCCCTTTTTCTCTATGGGTAATCAGTTTTTGGAATAATATGATTGTTTTATTTACTTTTAAAATAAAAACTTCCTAATTACTTACAAATAAAAATTAACGTTATCTTTTATACGTTTGATGTCCCAGATTTCTTTGTAACTACGTGAAAATACATTTGGTACAAGCTAGCAATGTCTGGGAGTTCAATTCGAACGTAATGTCTAGTCACCTATAGAAATTCGAAGTAAACATGTGAAGTAAAGAAAAATCGTTGCTTGAGCTCTTATTGAAAATATTTTATGATAATATTTATTTATTTTTTCTGTTAATGAAATTGAATAGTTGTAATAGATGATATTGTTGCATTTCAATTGATCGCTACGATCGCAACTTAAACATCGACTTACAAAATTGACACTGTTATTAAAATTAATGTTAATTTCACATTATTTTTGAAAATTAAATTAATTATTTCTCATGTAAATAATGGCTTAGCATAGTTTTTGGAATTATTACGATTCCGGTCGTTGTTCCCAGTGCCTATCTATATATCATAATAATAGAAATTATGCGACCCTTGGTGTTGGTGTTAGAGATATTCATTACATCTTAAAATGATCTGTTAATACATAGGTGTTATATTGTCCACAGAATGTTGACCACCGAGCTAAATACCGTTCCAAGAAGGGACAATTACCTTTTGTGGAACTGAATGGCGAAGAGATAGCTGACAGCACATTCATTATCAAGGAACTTTCGGAAAAATATAACAAAGATCTTGATGCTGGTGAGTTCTATAATATATATATATCTTATTATAGAATGCTAGTAGAATCTCGCGACACGCACTGTAACGCATTAACTAGACAAGACTACTATAGCAGCGGCTATTACATATTTTGTGCCATTCCACTGTAATTGTAGACTGCTGCTTGTTTTACTGAGTTATATTAGGACTGAATTAACAAATTGTTTATAATGCTTTGCAGCGTTTGCAATGTTTACTGTTATTAAAAATACAGTAGTGGGTTACCAACAACCGATGTATACATTTAAAACGAACTTTGTCGAAGTTTGTTCGTACATGTTTTGCTTTAGTTATTTTTAGCTGCAGGCTACGTAGATTCACTTGACCCGGGAGTCCTAGTAATCCAGATATTAAGGCACGTTGCGCATGTGCACACGAATTAGTGCCAGAAATGCCTGAGCTTCATTTAACCGTTTGTCCTTACACGCAGCCCTATCTCCGGAGCAGCGGGTGATATCGCACGCTATGATTTCAATGATCGAGAATCATCTCTCTTGGGTAATTCTGTGGTGGCGTGCCAAGTACCCTGACAGCGTCATCAAGGGATACCAGCTCAATTTACAGAATGCACTTAATACACGTCTACCCAACTCCATACTTAATTTCTGCTACAAGTTCACATATGGACGAAAGGTAAGGACATTAACTGTGTTATTTAATTAATATTTTATTAATGACGCGGTGCAGCTACAGCATACTTATTTTTTTGTATTTAATTTGGTTTCATTGGAATAGAGTATAATATTACTTTGAATTTCTTCTAGTATATGTACTAAGTTAATACACAAATAAATTTAGATTCGCTTTCCATAGTTTAATATCGATTTATTTATTTCATGTTGGTCCTTATTTATTTATTATTGTTATATAACTATATGAAATGAAATTTAATTAAAGCATTGGGTGAAAGTAGTAGTAAAGTAGCTTTTTTCTTTTATACTAAACTATAAATGTTACAAACATAAAACATAGTTATTAACACCCATTGCTGCATGGACTCACACGCTATTTAATTAGGTTGGGTTCATGTCTATTATATGTACCATTTTAATAAACAGATATATGTGCCTCTTCAGTATTTTAATTAAAGCTCAATTAGAGCGTCTATTTATAAGAGAGTCTGTGAGTAGTTCTCGAGGAATAATGTTATAAAATATAGGCATGTTTAATAAGGTTTGTGTCATATGTCTTGTTTTTTTAGGGAATGAAAAAAGCTAAGGCCCACGGCATCGGAGTCCACAGCCAGGATGAAATCATAGAGTTTGGTAAAAACGATCTGCGCGTATTATCGGACTTACTTGCTGACAGACCATTCTTCTTTGGTGATGAGCCGACGCTTGTGAGTACATTTTCATTAAAAGTAATAAAATATAATTGTATTTATTTAAAAAGTGTAAAATTGTGACGCGTTTATATTGGAAAATTGGTAATTGGTAAACTGTTACATAAATGTAGGTATATGTCCACGCTGCTTACAACAGCACATTATTTATAAACACCTTCACAATACCTAAAACAGTAGAATAGTTTAAATGATTAGCTACATTACACGGAACTCAAATTGAATATAGACTTTGAATTGTATGAAAAATAGGATTTGTTTTTTTTTATTTATTGTTGGAGGATTAACATGAGTAATTTACAAAGTTACAATTAAATATAATGATAAAAGTTGTGGTGTATGATGATTGTTATCGAGTAATATATGACGAGTCTTTATTGTTGATGTCAGCTGGACGTGGTTGCATTCTCGAATCTTGCACAACTGCAGTTCATCGACAAAGAAGTAGAACACCCGCTGCGTGATGCTATGAACGAATGGTTTCCCAACCTGGTAGGCCTTGTGTCACGTATCAAAGAGCGTGCCTTCGTAGACTGGGATGACATTTGCACCACGCTCGATCTTAACTCGCATCTACCGAAGCCAGTAAAAGAGATCAAAGAGACAAAAGAGGGCACCGGCCCCGCCGAGAAGCAACCTCTGCCAGACGAACCAGAGAAAGGCAAGGTAAGTCCCTTACAATATACAAGTAGCTGTAACACTATTTTACATTACTGCAGCTATTATCGTTCGTTGAAAGTTTCACCTACATATTGTATAGATAAAATAAAAACAAATATATAGGTATGATCATGCGTTTCAATCGCATCTACTAGGATATAGTACGTTTACAATGTTTGTAAGCATCTAACCTAAGCTAACCTGCTTATGACGCTGACCCCAGACGTTACAGTCATGAGTATCTACTGTCAGTTACAATTACCATCATGAAGGTACTACTAGTAAATTTTGGCACTGCTTTGAGTGAGCAGTGGGAAAAAGTTTAATGCACGGCTGCTATAATTTTAGTTGTTAACAAAAAAATTCAAATTCAGGCGACGACATTTGCAAAGATAGGAATTATAAACAATTCCGAGCACCCTGACATTTCACCAAAAAAGGTCCATTAATGTCAGCACTTTCTTACGGGAATCATAAGTGTTTTATGGTGTTCTATGACACATAACTCCCTATGTTATAAATTATAGTGTATCATTTTCAAATTGCACTAGTAATTTATATATCCTAAGCAATTAACATTCTTTCGGGGTTGCTTATTAATTACGACGTTATAAATACAAGTTTTATTATTTTTAATTATGGTTCAGATAACGAACTTTATTCTATTAAAATATTTTAACAAATTAAATTGTAACTTATTCCACCCATAAACCCGCCACTGTAACTTCTGCAAGCCATCGAGAATGACACGCATTTTCTAAACCGAGCAGTGAACGCGAGTTTTTGGGTATGCGTAACTGTCTAATCTGGGTTTGAGTTTTTTTTTATCCTGGCACGGCAATGTGACCGCACTGCACCTGATGGTAAGCGCAGTGCGGTCCAATTAGAGTATCAAGTAGCGAGAGACGATCTATCCCCCGCTACTCGACACAATCATGCCGGCCTGCTTCCTCACACTACGCCTTGGGCAAGAAGGTGAAGAAGCGGTCGAGGGTCTATTATCAGAGTACTCAGAAGACCGCAAAATGGCCAAATATGGCGGGGTTTACACCCTGTGTATGGTGGTCGCTATCCGGGCGGATATGAATATCCTACCACCAGCTGAGTATTGTGGGATCGCAGTCCCTCTTAGTAAATATATACTCTGTGAGGTCAGGACTATGGATGATCGTCGGAATGTATATTTTCTCGTCAGGAGTTCCAAACTGACATACATACATATACACTCACGCCTGTAATCCCCGAAGGTTAATTCCGGTCCCATAATGTGATAGGGGTGAGCCTATCGCCATACTGGGCACAATTCCAGACTCCGGGCTAATACACTCAGTTTTCAAGATAGAAAACCCAATATCACTTTACCCGACCCGGGGATCGAACCCGAAACCTAGGCACAGCAGTCGTGACGTATGCGCAATTACAACTGCGCCACTGAGGCAGTAAACTGCAAAACTGACCTAGATATTTTGTAATAGAAAAAGTTAGTAATTATAGTAAGAAATTAAACTTCTATTTTCAGGGCGATGAGAAGGAAATCGAGAAGGAGCCCGAAGATAAGCCAGAGAAGGACAACGAGAAAGAGAAGTAAGGCGTGATGAGGGTGCGGTGATCATGTGTTTAACATACAAGTTGATTGTGCGTTAGTTAGGAGTCAGACTCACTTCCGTAAGTTTTAAGCGCGTAAATCCATTTGTCTTTCCCGTATTTTCTGTTGACATGGATGCCAATGCGTCCGTATTGACACCCGACATAAAAAGGGGTGTTAAAAGTTTGGTACCTTTTTTACTTTGTGTGTGTAATTGTCTGTGGCATCGTAGCAGGTTTTTAGTGTTTTGAGCCAACCTTGACCTGATTGATACTGCAACCAAACTTGTAGCTTCCAGCTCTTGGGTAATATAAATGTTGTTTGGGATGTAGGTCTTGATAATTAGTTGGTTTTTGGATGTTGATCAAGGTCTCATGGTGGGGTGGGAATGTCGACAGGAACTAAAAAGACGCAGTTTTTTTGTTTGAACTTTTAAGATCTCGGCGAGTAGTTGATGATTAGTCAAAATTGAATCGGAACAAGTCAAGTGTGTAGACGTGTTCGTAAACTCCCGTATTTTAAAAATCATTTAAACAATAATTGCGCAATAGTATCATCTGAATTTGTAACTGTGGATAAAGTAAGTTCATCGCGGTTGTGTTAAATAACATTAAAGTGCAGTAACTGTGAACTGAGTCCAATAAAACAAATACAATTCAAAACTGTGAGTGACGGTAGATTGAACTTTTTACATAGTTATTGTGATCTTCAAACTGCTGACAATAGCACCTTCACAATTTAAATCATATTACCAAATTGCACAATATAATACAACAAATTCGACTATAAGCCAACAATTCAGCTTGGCCTGGAAGACATTGCATCGCTGTACCGCCGTATCGCGGCACCGGTTGAAGGTTCAAACCCCGGATAAAATTTGAGAATATACAATTTTTTGGTTTATCGTACCTATGAAATTTGGATCATTAATTTTAATTTTAGTATTATCTATTGGAACATAAAAGAGAAAAATAAGAAAAAAAAATAGTTCGTTATAGTTATTGTTGCTTTTTAGTTCTTGGTTAGAGCGCCTGTAACATTTTTAGCAGCAAAATTTTGCTCTATAATAACAGACAGGCGCCCAGACACAAAAACACTCACAATGGCATCTACACAGAAGTGGGGCTGTTGTTCAGGGCAGGATGATAATGACAATTACCTTATGTGTCGAAAGTGTTCCCAAGCGTTTCATTTCGAATGTCTAAATTTGGACAAAAGTTATCCGAATAAAGAGGACTGGAAATGTCCAAAATGCGTCGGGAAAAAAAACACGCAGGATCGGACTCCAGTTCGAGGCCCATGTAAGGATAGCTCTGTTTCAAAGTATGAGGACATCATTGCAAAGCGCTCTACTAAAAGGCAGGCAGTGTCTTCGCCGCCTGAAGAAAGGAATGTCATGGTGACACGTGAGGATGTCGGAGAAATAATGAGAGACACCATTAAATCAGAGATGCAGGCACTCCTGGTCCAGATTAACAGCACAATAAAGTGTTCAATCAGTGCTGAGATGGCAACATTAAAAACAGAAATAAAAGAAATGAAGGAGGCTATGGATTTCATAAATCAACAGTATGAGGATTTCAAAAGTGAACATCATCAGGCACAGAAAACTATAGAGAATTTGAAGTGTGAAAACACAGCAATGCGCCGTACTATATCCAATTTAAGCGAAAGAGTTAACCATCTTGAACAGTACTCCAGATCTTGTAATATCGAAATTCAATGCGTTCCTGAAAAGAAAAGCGAAAACCTACTTACCATCGTCTCATCTATTAGTAAGAAGGTAAATTGCAGTATTACAGCAGACGACCTCGTAAAATGCACTCGCATCGCGAAACTAGACCCTGCCAGCTCGCGTCCCCGTTCTATTATCGTGCAACTAGGTTCATCGAAATTGCGCGACCAATTTCTAGCGGCAGCAAAATCATACAATAAAGCCAAAAATAAGATGGAGGATAAACTTAATACCAATGACATTGGGAGTCTAGGTGAAAGAAAACCCATATTTGTTATGGAACATCTATCACCAGCAAATAAGGCATTACATGCTGCAGCAAGATCCAAGGCGAAGGAAAACAAGTACAAATACGTTTGGATTAGAAGTGGTAAAATTTTTGTACGTAAGGCAGACGACACTGATTACATATTAATCAAAGATATGGATGCCTTGAATAAGATAAAATAGATCTACATCAACCAAATTAAATTTACTAACTATTTGCACGTCAACAAGTATGTTCTCTTACTAAATTCAGTACTTTAAATATATATTATCAGAATGTAAGAGGATTACGTACAAAAACGTTAGAGTTTTATAGAAATGTTTGTGGGAATAATTATGATATTATTATTTTAACGGAGACGTGGTTGAATAGCGGAATATATAGCTCGGAATTGTTTGACAACAGGTATGCTGTTTACAGAAGGGATAGACAGCATAATCATAACTCACAAAAAAAAGATGGAGGAGGGGTCCTAATTGCAATTCTCAAGTCTTTCAACTCTAAGCAAGTTAAGTCATGGGAATGTATGAATAGTGAGGATTTGTGGGTCATGATAGAAGTTAAACACTGTACATCCATTTACAAATATATTTTATGTTCTGTATATCTTCCTCCGCCTGTAACCAGTGTATCATTGGATAACTTTCTGGACAATTGTAATGCCGTTTTAGAGCAATGTGATTGTCCCAAACTTATAATAGGTGACTTTAATATGGGATGTATAAACTGGAATTGTCTGGATAGTGGCCTTAATTACACAATATCAAACATGGCAAAAAAGCTTGTTGATTTCAATAGTTTAAACAACTTCAGACAAGTGAACCGCACCCTCAACTCGGGCAATAAAATATTGGATTTAGTACTCACAGATATTCGCGACTGTGAATCAGTCAGTGCACCCGAGGTGTTAAGCAAAGTTGACATACTGCATCCTCCTATTTTAATTAACATTGTTCTTACATCGTCATATTGTAAAACTCTTTCTCCAAAGCCAGGAATAAAAAAATATAATTTCTTTATTGCTGACTACAATAAAATTGAAGATTCGTTAGGAAGTTTTAGCTGGAAATCGATATTTAATGATTGTACAGACGTAAATGAAATGGTAAATGAGTTTCATAATGTTGTTTCCAATGTTATTAAGTGTAAAGTTCCCTGCATCCCCATCAAAAGTAGAAAATATCCACCATGGTACTCGCATAACTTAATTAGAAGAATAAAGGAAAAAGAAAATATTAGAGCTCGGGTAAAAAAGTATAACAACCCATTAGATAAGCTGGAACTAAAATTGCTTAAGAAGCGTTGTCACAAGATTTTGATTAATTGCTACAACTTATATATTAAAGAAATTGAAAGTCACTTAAAAAATGACCCCAAATATTTCTGGGCTTATATTAAAGGAAAAAAAAAGAATTTAGATAGTTATCCTACAGTAATGACATATAATAGTAAGAGCTCTAACGATGGCTCAGAGATTTGTAATATGTTTGGATCATATTTTGCATCGGTGCATTCACAAGACAATCATATTAATACACTAAATAGCCCTCCAAGTTTAAATACTACAATAGGCTCAGATTCATTTGCTCGAATTCAAATATCGCGTGAAGAACTTTTGGAGAGACTACAAAACCTAAACGTTAATAAAGGGGTTGGTCCTGATGGTATACCAAATGTATTTATAAAAAGATGTGCAAGAACACTCGTGGAACCATTGTTGACCATATTTAATACTTCATTGAGTACCGGTACCTTTCCTCAGCAATGGAAAATTGCAAAAGTAGTGCCAATATTCAAAGGTGATGACAACTCATCTGTTGAAAATTATAGACCAATTTCAATTTTGAATGCATTTGGTAAATTACTGGAATCGATGGTTTGTTCTGCAATGCAAAATTACCTCAAAACGTACATTGTCGAACAACAGCATGGCTTTGTAAAGGCCAGATCTATCAGCACTAACTTAGTTACTTTCACTGACTGTATAACACAGGCCATTGACAATGGGAAACAAGTACACGTTATATACACTGACTTTAGCAAAGCGTTCGACAAAGTACCGCATGATTTGTTGATAGTAAAACTGTTTAATTGTGGAATAATGGGCCCAATGTTAAAATGGTTAAAATCATACATCCAGGGGAGGTTCTTTTATGTGGTAGTTAATGGATTCGAATCAGTGAAATACCCCATAAAGTCTGGAGTACCCCAAGGGTCCAATCTTGGTCCTGTTCTCTTCAATATCTTTATTAATGATTTACCAGATTGTATTAAAAACTGTATTCCTTTCATGTACGCGGATGATTTGAAAATTTTGAGAGTAATTAACATAGCATCGGACGCCATTGCACTCCAGAATGATTTAAATAACCTTACCAACTGGTGTGAAACAAACAGAATGCATCTTAATCCTAAAAAATGTTTCCACATAAATTTCAGCCGTAAGATAAGTGGCTTAATCAAACATAGCTACACTATCAATAATACAATTATAACTGAAGTTGATACAATAAAAGATTTGGGTATTGTGTTAGACAAAAAGCTAACATTTATACCACATATTGATAATGTCGTAAAGAAAGCTTCCAAAATACTGGGTTTTGTTATTCGCAATATAAAACCGTTTAAATGTGCAGTAACTAAAATTATACTTTACAACACCTTAGTGCGAAGTATCCTGGAATATGGGTCAGTAATATGGCGACCACATTATGCAACTCACTCACTACGGATAGAAAGAATACAGAGAAGGTTTCTGAAGCACTTAGTATTCGCCACAGGAGAAGCTAAATCAATACGGTCGTATGAGGCCGGGTTAGTTAAGTTTAATATGGTCAGTCTGGAGCATCGGAGGAATATGTTAGATTTAATGTTTTTATTTAAAATAATTCGCAATGTTACCGATTGCCCACAACTCCTCAGTAAATTTAAACTTAACATACCATATAACTACCCTCGTAAAAAGATTAGAAATATATGGTCATTGCCAAAATCTAGAACAGTCATGGGTCGTAACTCACCAGTTCCACGACTCTGCACTCTATATAACAAATATAGTAATGTGTTGGATATATTCTCTTTTAAACAGCATAAATTTCGAAGAGTCATTTGCAAATTTTGTAAGTAGTCAGACTAAGTTGTTTTGTGTTTTCATTTGCCGTGCTTAGGAACTTCATTTATGTTTATAGAAATTATTAGTTTATGATTCAATGGTCCACGATAGTCTATAGTCGTCAATAGTAATAAGTATATCAATTCATTTTTGTTTTATTATGTAGCTTTAGTTTTTTTTGTATCATTTAGTTATATTTTTCTTTAACTTTTTAATTGTTAATCTATCTACACATAGCAGGTAGTGTTTATCTTAATTAAGTTGTACAATTGGCTTAAATAATTATATAGCTGCTATATATAACTAGCATAATTTTTACTAAGCATGTATTATTGTAACAACTGTTGATAAACCAATAAATAAATAAATAAATAAATAAATAAATGATATATAGCGACTGTGTAATAAAAAAATCTAAATAGATCCATTCGTAGGTGCTACGGTCTACGGTGTCACTGGCTGAAACACACACACACGTATACACGAAAGGTTCAAGTTTCTGACATCTCTTTGTTGAGGTTGCACGGTAAAAAACGAATTCTTAATTTTAAAGATATGTACCTCTGACAGTCAAAAATACTTAACAATATTTATTGCTGCCTGATGTTATCCCAGCCTAGTGCCAGCATCTGCTTCCTTCCATTCTTCGTCCATTTTTACTTCACATCGAAGATCATATGACCATGTGCGCAAGTGACTAACCCCGTAATGAGAACATTAGCTATTATATCTGGCTCGAACATACCAAGGCTGCGATTTTGGATTGTGTATAAAATGATGCACATTTACCGTAGTATTTTCATCTTTGCAACGTCTCTCGTCGAATCTTATTAATATGACACTTAAGAACGCTTCGTGCTCAAACAGGATTACAGGCCGCATGACAGTCTTATGTATAAGACATTAAATTCTTATCGTCTATGACCTCCCACTATTTATTTCAAGCAGCACCAACTTACCCATACATCAGGGTCGAAGCCACCACACATGTGCATTACAGACTCTAGGAACATAAACTCCGTATTCATGGCATGGCAAGTCTATTCTCTATCGGTCTTATTCATAATGAGTTATCGGAGCTTTATAAAAATGTTGAGAGGTTTTATCTCTATTGAGCCATCTATTTAACAAGCTCCTATTAACGGCCTTATAAACCTCCGATAACTCATTATGAATAAGACCGTATGCATATATTATATGAGTGTGTATTATACATGTGTGCAGGCTATATTATTATATACCTAATTAATAGTGGTATGTTATTGGCATACACGAGCATCCATGGAAGCTGCCCTGTATTGTGTAAAAGCACAGTACTAAATAGTGTCGAGTGTAGTGGCGGCGTCTTGGCTCGCAAGTGTTCACGCTATTTTAAAACAAAGATGCGTCCTGTTTTTAAACTGAATTGCCCTGGTTTTTCTAGCTTATTAGTATTTGAATTCCGGGGTTGGTTACCCTACGTTGGAGGAACTCTACACGGTGTGTTATCTTTAATTGCGACGGACAGGAAGACTAACACTATAGAAGACTTACGAAAACTGTCATTGGTACATTTTTTATCGTTAAGAGTGATTTATAAATTGTGTGTTTATTTTTCATAATATTGACATAAAATATAATATTATAGATTTCGCTTGATGTCGTGTCGTAATGATAGCATTGTGTCAGTTCATGTAGACAACGTACTGTTTATAATATATTTGTTCATAACATTTATTATGCTTGGAATTCATTTGGTTTATATAATGATACTGACGTAATCATTGCACTGACAGAGTTTTAAACACCGTGTTCTCTGGTCGGTGAAACTAAGAACTTTAATTATAATGTTAAAAGTCGTCTTGAAGTAAGTGGGGTTAGTAGGTACTTCAAAATGTGACGAACAAATTGGAATGAATTCAGATGTTCTGTGGTCAACATCAACAGATTTAGTAATAAATAAAAACAAAACACATAGTTCTAAGAATACTTTCAATTCGCGATACATACTTCGCTGATTACTAAACGATGCGTTAGCTGTATACATGAATACTTGGAAATTAACATGGTTCTCTTGCTCACATTTCGATTCCATTTCGTCTTTAGAATCATTTTATTATTTAAAATCAAACGAATAAAATTGGCGCCATCATAATATAATTGAACGACAAAGCCATTGTCGGCAACACTACCGTTTCACACAAGTGAACGAGGTTGTTGTGTAACATTAGACTGTTTTGAGAATCTTGTACTTTATTGGGTTTTACAATGGAAATTTTACATTTTACAACTTTTGATAAACGAACAAGCCTGGAAGACTGTTTTTTCATGTTATTAATAAATCATAGTCCATAAAATTTTTATATTATATTAAATAAATTGTTAAGATATAAGATTGAATGTACTCAAAATTAATGTTAAATATAATTGAATTATGTCCGTATTTGATGATATATCGATGAGTTTACGTTGAAACACGTCTCTTCGCGTCTACTAGGAATGTTTACAATGTGATGTGCCATATAAGCGCGCTTCTCGTTTTTGGCCGTCATTTATAACATTATATAACACGCTATCTACATTAGCTGTACACAGAATACCGTCATTTTTACCTTATTTGTAACACATAGATGCGGGTGAATGTTTGTCTGATTGTAAAAAACGAGCGTTCAGTTTTCGTATGTACTAGTGGCGTTTATCACTGAAGCAGGCTTTGATGGTTCATAATTTATAAAGGTTACATTCTATTGTTACGTAATAATTGCAAACATATAATGACGTGCGTAATGTCATATGAACGTATATTACATACACATAAGAACTAAAGGTGTTATTCTTACAACTTAGATCAGCAATATGGCGATGTTTTGCGTATCAAGGTAGTGCCATAGCTTCCTATCATTTTGGCTACACCGTTGAATTTGATTCGTTATCTATTGGTAATGAAATGTATAATCACGCAGGATGCTTTTTGAGTTTTATCTGACATCTCTACATTTCAATATAATTAATATTAGAATAAATTTAATATAAGTGTTTAGGTCTGAAAATAAATATACATACATAATATAAATATCATTTAAATGATATAATCATAAGGTAATAGGTAAATGAACGTAATTGCGTACCAGACTTATGGTACTTTAGGAGTAGTTGAGTCTAGAGTCGAGAAGACGCCGATGCTTTCTACATCAAGATCTACCGCAGCATCACGGTAGCGTCCGTAATAGTGGTTGTAAAACTTGTACGGCTCTTAGGTAGTACCAGAATATTTTGTTATTGTAAATGTTTTTTGTTCGATTCGTGGGGAAGGTCGACACGATCCCTTCCCGCAACTGCTGACCATCACTGCCATTAGATTGAAATATAAGGATATAAGAATAAGGAAGTAAATTATTTAAGAAATGGATATATATTTCACGATTTAGATGTTCGGTCTGTAGACATCATTCCATTTGTCAGTGTGCCGAAGATCAGGAGGGTTACTCTTGACACTCGATTCTAATTCAAAATTGGGATTGGGTTCGACAACTGTATAATTGGCACTCTTGAACGCAACACCAGCGCACGATTTAACTGAATACGGCGGAATTTTTAAAAACGAATGAAATAGAGTATTTACGGTCGCTACTTCGTAAATATTCTATTTCATTTAGTTGAGTGAGTACGAGTTCCAATATCTTCTAGATTGGAATTAAAACTGTATCGAGTTCGAAATTGGAATTGATTTCAAGAGTAGGCCTACTGTTTAGACTAGGCTAGGCTCATACAGACGCTCGTCACACTCGTGATGTTAAAAGGAATAGAGTCGAGACTTATCTGACAATCTCACTCATCACTCTTATCCCTTATATTGGTAGTTTTGTTTCACTCTACAGCCTGTTTCAGTGTGATGCGACTAATACTTTACTTGTGTGACGTAAGACTTTGTCTAGAGTCACTTTCATGTTTGAATGCAAAAAATTGTGAATCTGTGTATCCCATGCTACTCCAGTCTTGTATCTCTAAGATAAGTTAGGTGCATTTATATAATTATAATTATAAGAGCATCACAGTTATTTCGCTCATATTTTATCCAAAGTAGTTACTGTATGGATTGAGACAATAAAGAATTGAAATCATCTAAATCGTTTGTAACTGAATTATTGGGCAAATATTTGTGTTGTTCACGCTCAGCTGGTCAAAAACTTCTCCCACCGTA
Source organism: Laothoe populi (assembly GCA_905220505.1). NCBI lineage: Eukaryota > Metazoa > Arthropoda > Insecta > Lepidoptera > Sphingidae > Laothoe > Laothoe populi. The sequence continues at coordinate 11,721,080 of HG992149.1, read as the reverse complement.
ACATTTAAAGGAATACATAATTAAAATTGTTCTTTATTGTCTCTATATATTTAAATAAGTACCTAGAATTATTGATATTATTAGTAATTAAACATGACATATTCTGACTCAACTTGTATTGTTGTAAGTTAGTGCTATTATTACTTATACCTACAAATTAATCATAATTACTGTAATATTAATAATAAGTATCTGAAGTATGTTTATAATATTATAGAAACGTAGAAAAGTTTAAGAAAAAAACGAGTTGTAATATCCATAGTTTACATTTTAAACTTTGTAATCATTACCTATAATTCATTTACGTACCAGTAAACATTGTAAATTCAATTATCGTGTCAATGTTTAATGATAAGCATATTCTGGTAGAAAATAATGGTTCGCTATAATTGTACCATTCATACAAAACTGAGCTTTCAGGTGGACGCGATAGTCTTGTAAGAATTTCAATGTAATAATCTGTCTCCATTAAAATATAACTACAAATTTGTTACCGTGACGTGAGTCGATGTGAATCTGTATGGTTTCATATCGATAAACAACACAAGCGTATTCATTTATTCCTTTTACTTTTGGTTATTATTCGGAAATCTGAGTTCCGCTGCTGGTTCCGTGAAGCATTACGTAAAGCGCAGACCCATCGGAACTGTCTGTCTCCTGGAGCATTATTATCTATGTTCTGACACACGCGTAACGAGGCACGACGTTAAATACATACAAACGCGTTAACTGCGTATAATTCGCATGTAATGGCATTACAGATTACAGAATACCATAACATACGACTTACATGCTAATAACACGCAGACAACTTAACGCGTTTGTAAGGACATAGAGAATCTGCCTCTGATGCTGCAACACAAGGTTAGCTAATGTAGTTCTCACAGAATAACAAAGTGATAACAAATTGATGCCAGCTAAAAAGTCTTCTTTATCTCTTCTCCTAGTTGCGAAAAAAGGTTGAGACTGCTTTGGAATCGTTCAATTATGTTGAATTCATGTAAGTGTATTCAAATTTAGAGATCATGTTGCTTATCTCGAAGAGTAATCGCCACAAAATATACTTATATAGGTTTTTATACTGGCACGGCAAAGTGACCACACTGCACCTGATGGTAAGCGCAGTGCGGTCCAATAAGAGTATCGAGTAGCGAGAGACGATCCCCCGCTACTCAACACAATCATGCCGGCCTGCTTCTTCACACTACGCCATGGGCAGAAGGTGAAGACGCGGTCGAGGGTCTAGTGTCAGAGTACTCAGAAGGCCGCAAAACGGCCAAACATCGTACCCCAACTCTAGACCCTAACAAAAACCGGATGTACACTGGCTGATCCTGGAACGCGACACACTTGCGTGTGTCACTATGGCGGGTTTTACACCCTGTGTACAGTGGTCGCTATCCGGGCGGATTTGAATATCCTACCACCAACAACTATGTAATAGTTAGCTATTTTTTTACTTTCATATGCTAGTACGGAACTCATTCGATCTCGATATTATTAATCGTTTTGATAATATCCTTTGATAATAATGTTTTGACATTCCCGAACAAATCTGCCTTAAATTGATTTACAGTGAAACTGTTAATAGTATATTAGGTAAATTATACAATTTTATAACGTTTAGAACGTAATATCAATAAATATTAAATTAATAAGTCTATTTTTCACCACAAAATTGAGCAAATCCATTATTTAGTTTGTCCCATATTGGCGCGCGGATAGTCCCGTTCGAGAAAAATTGACGAAGTTATCACGCTTCTAACTGTCATAGATCTATCAGGGTCGTTTAGATCAGAGGGTGCAAAATAGGCACTTGATGGATGATTATTCTTTTTATTGTTTTATTCACATTATTATTATACAATTTCTATTTTTTAAAGGAGTAAGTACCCGCTTGTGTAGAAATGTCAGGACGTATACAGCGTTATTGTAAAAACATTTCCAAAAACGTCAATAAATCTACTGTAATAACTTGAGGCTAAGGTAGATCCAGCGACAAGCTCTACTACTAAAGGAACTTACTACTACTACTTGTTTCAAGGAAAGTAGTTATGAAATAAACGCTTTTATACAATATTTAAAGCGATCTATTTACTTTTTACTAAATTTTAAACTTTGCTTTATTTTTCTTACCTTTAGTCACCAAAATAATGGTAAATAAAAAAGTTTAAACTTTTTTTATTTAAAAGTAATTTATTTCAACAAAATAATAATAATATATAATAATAATAATAATAAATTAAATGTTACACAACTATACAATCTCCAGGATAGTTCCTCAAATACCTTATAGATATGAACTGTCGCATCTGCTCATTGCTCTTTGGTCAAATAATACTAACTACTATTTAGTTCTTAGTAACAGGAATAGATGGCATTAGTCGGCGGACAAGGTATTTGGAACATAATTCTACGACTGTTCGTGTCTATCGGTAGAATATATTTAATAATAATAACAAAAACAATATCTAAGCAAACATCTAATAATACATCAAGAATTAAAAATTAACAAACAATAATACACATTTCATATGTCAATGCATCTAAAAGTTTAAGAATATAATATTTAGCACTTTCCCGCCATTACAGGGCGTTACAGCACACATTTTTTTCTATATATTGCCTATAGATATTATATTATAGGTTCATTTACCTTCTAAAGCCACCTTTGAGTATTTTATTTTTTATTTTATTTATTTTTATTTTATTTATTACACACAAATTTATTGAACTTACCTACTATAAGAAAGCCACACATGAGAAAATAAACTTTTCAATATTTTACAAAATGAGTCTCCAACACGCTTTTGGAGAGGGCAGGGCTACCTGCCCTCTATTATCACTTTTGTGAAGAAATCATGAAAAATTACACTCGCCGTACGCGATGAAGCGCTAGTTTGTATGACTTTAGTTGCGATTAACTAAGGCAGGTTGGGTTGCTCTGCTAATATACATACCGTACAACTGATCACATAGGTTGACTTGAGCACGGAAAACATTTAAACTGTATTCACTATTGTAACTCCCTACTAGATGGCGGTATTGTTATACATGTGTCGGGTATTTATGCAACGAGAATCCCAGGGCATGACGTGGTAGTACCCCCGCCAAGACGAGCTTAAAAGCAGGCCATTAATAAAAATAATGCCCTGATTTCATCTCAAAGCGCTTCGATTTATTCTCTTATAGTTCTGGTCTGGATAACACTAGAAAGCCCATATTTTCAGGATAAGATGTAAGCAGATTTTTAAAACACAATAAGTTTCATTTGTGTTCTTGGGATTTTGTTAATCCCTAAAATAAATTGATTGATTCAACAGACTATTCAGTATTTTAAATATCATTATGTATAATGGAAGAAAATGCCATCTATCTAGATTTTTGAGAATTACTGACGTATACTATATTTATTCCAAACTGTAGATATAGATTCCAAGTTCTTATACAAAAGTTCTTCCTAAGTCTGTCAGTCTAATAGGTGGCGCAGAATGGTAATACAATGACATATTTCTTTTGTCAATGCATATACAAGATGACGCCACTAATGATTTTCGTTGATAGATAATATTATATTATAGTTTAGATCATATAGGCAGTAGCATAGCTAGGACGAAGTGGAACCTCACCCACCGCCCGAACTAACCGGTGCCTCGAGAAGCCCCTTTAAATCCGATGCGCCCAGATTTTACCACAAATGACTAATTAATTTGTAGTCACCTACCGAAGGTTCGTTTTCGGTTTCGGCAAGGTTCGGCAAAAAAATGAGTTTCGGTCCCAGTTTTGGTTTCAGCAGAAAACCTACCGAACCTTCGGCCGCACCGAAACTGCATTCGTGAATTATCGCGCGTCGCTCGGTTGCCTCAGGGAGAGTCTTTTACAAGGAATATCAATATTAATATATCAATGGGGAGAGTTCGTGTATCGTGTGTCACCCACCATGGTCATTGCAGGTGTCAGATCGCGGGCCGGTCTGGCGTTATTGTATTGACAAAGCAATAATTAATTGACCTCATAATTGTGGATATACCGTATACTTTAGTAGCAGTTTAGTCCTTAAACGGTAGGCAGCGGCTCTGCTGTGCCCTGGCATTGCAGAAGTCTATGGGCGGCGGTGACTACTTACCATCAGGTGGCCCGTGTGCTCGTCTGCCTATTCAGGCATAAAAAAAAGACGAAGCGTTCCAACGACTAAATTTCACTGATCCCTACGCGGTTTATAAATATAGCATGAAGTCTGCAAAACATTTTAGAATATCACTGATGCCACAAACATATGAGAAAGTGAAGTCTAAAGTCAAAAACTAAAACCCTACTACTTTGCAGAATGTTTTGTATTGTCGCGATAGGTGGCATACGGCCACGGTTATCCCAGAGCCCCACTATGAATATGTATGTGATACAATAAAATATTTATTATATCTTGTTTCATACTTTTTAGAGCGTGTTTTTTCAGTAGTCGGGGTTTAGTTTTTGAACTTATTTTTTATTTTACTGAGCAATAGATTTTAACATGTCTGAAAAGTTTCGGTTTCGGTATCGGCCGAAACTGTAACAGGTACCGAAGATACGTTTTCGGTTTCGGTTTCGGTAGAAATTCCTGTTTCGGTCGGACACTATTAATTTGATCACTTTTACGCTCGAAAAAGAACGTCACAAATTTCTATCAAATCATGAATAGGTTTTGTTGGTTACCACCAACAAATCCTACCGGATATTCATATTCGCCAGGACAGCGACCACCGCACACAGGGTGTAAAACTTGCCATAGTCGCACACGCAAGTGTGTCGCGTTCCGGGATCAGCCAGTGTACATCCGGTTTTTGTCGCGGGTCCAGAGTTGGGGTACGATGTTTGGTGGTTTTGCGGCCTTCTGAGTAGGCACTCTACACTAGACCCTCGACCTCTTCTTCACCTTCTTCTTGTCCATGGCGTAGTGTGAAGAAGCAGGCCGGCAAGATTGTGTTGAGTACCGGGGGATAGATTGTCTCTTGCTACTCGATACTCTAATTGGACGGTATTGCGCTTACCTTACTAGGTGCAGTGTGGTCACTTTGCTGTGCCAGCAAAAGCTGAGCTGTCATGGGATTTTTACATATTCGCAGTCATTTTCCGTCCATCCCCTTGGTATCTGAAAACTTTCAGTTTCTTGGTATTTAAGGCTGTCAGACTGAAGTGGAGTACTTTCCTCTGCCTACCCCTTCGGGGATTACAGGGGTGAGTGTATGAATCAGTCTGAATTTAACCACTTATTTCAAACTATTTTTTATTACTTGGAGTAAGTTTGATAGGAAATTGTGGCAAATACTACGACAGAACTTTATTTAAATTTATTGATTCGTAAGATAAACGATGACTATTATTTTGACAGCCTCCATTGCGCAGTGGATGAGGAACTGGCTATTGAAACGAATTACCGCGGGTTCCATCCCCGTACAAATCTTTGTGTGATCCACAATTATTTGTTTCTGGTCTGGGTGTTTGTGAGACCGAAACTGTCTTGTAGTTCTTGATACAACCAACACAAGACTCGTAGGTTCTAATCAATACACTCGTCGTATCCTAGTGTGAGGTCAGGACTATGTGTGTGACTGTTGGCTGTTATTTATTTATGTTTGAAATTTTGGCACAAAAAAAGATTCTTAGCCACGATTACAGAAAATCCCCATTCGTTTAAATGCCTGTGAATAAAGACAGAATATTTGAACAGATTAAAATAGGCCGTCATCGCCGGTGAAACAATGCTTTGAAGGCCAATCTTGTTTGTTATAATTAGTTCTTATTCAAATAATTTACAGATTCTTTAGGGGCCGGAATAATCCGTAAATAATAAGTAACGCGTAGGCTACTCTTATACAAAATAATGTACACACTTGCGATGTTTTTTTGCATTCTTTTAGAAAATGTGTAATTAGGTAGTTTATACTTTCCAAAACATCATTTATTATAATATTGTCGCAACGCCGAACGGATTTTGGTTTGCTTTATATATATTTATAAAGTACCTACTTGGCTTGCATTGTCAATTGGTCAGCGTGGTAGACTAAGGCCTAATCCATCTCATTAGGAGAGGAGGTCCGTGCCCAGCCGTGGACAATGTTTAATATAGGGCCGGTATTCATTATTATTATGTTTGTCGTACTATAATCTCGGGACTATAGAACCCCGATCTTTTGGAAGGCGTGCGTAGGGCTGAAGCCAACACGTAGACACTTTTAATTGAATATTATGACGACACTAGCCGACGCACGGTTATCCCTGAATACACTATACAAGTGTACCCCCAGTTGGTTTAGAACTATTGTATGGATGGATAAAAAGTTATGCTGGTTTATTGAGGTGAGGTGTTAGTGATTTGGGTAATTGGGTCTATAGGAAAAACGATGGCACCTGCCGAATGAATCTTAAAAAACTCGCCAACCCAGGGGCGCCTGGGGCAAAGACGCAAAGTACGCCCCATAAATAGTCGTTTTAAAAAGCGACAGGGGAACATCATTTGAGCGGCTAAAGGGTGGAGAGGTGTCACTGGACTTTAAACTACGATAATTTGCACCCTTAGGGTCCCATTTCGTTGCCTACTCGCTACTTATGTTTGACATCCACCGTTGGAGTGCATCACTCTGGCGACAAAATGTTTAGAGTCTTATATAATAAGCTGCGAATAGATAGTGAACCAGTTGATAATATTTATGCGTATGAACCATTGTTAATGTGATATTTACAATCTATGCTTACAACGTAGATTGTAAATTCGCACAAAAGTGGGTGTACCTACTGGTTACACCTCTGCCTACCCCTTTGGGGCTTACAGGCGTGAGTTTATATGTATGTATGTATGTATAGATCGTACATTGGTTCTTCTTTTAGACTATAAACCCGAATACAAATTTATGTTGGTTAAGTACCAAGTCTAATACCATACTATACTATATACTATTTTGAGCACGTATCCCTAAAAATCTTAAATTCTTCAACGAATCGAAAGATTCGGCGATATTTCTGGACAATTGGGAAATTTTAGTCAGTGCGCTTATTAGACAACGGCATATGTTAAAGTTTGTAATGCATTGTATAATAGTCTATTAGACTTCGTCGTTTCGAAAGATTCCGCCCAACTGTATTGTTATGATCTATAAATACTTCTTCAGTATATGATCAAACGTATGATTCAGAGAAGCAAAAATAACATTGAACGTGCTGTTGTAAATTTTTCGGGCTATTAAAACATTACGTCATCTAGATCTTTGAATATTTTTTTAAGTTGCATAAATGGCCGATTATGAGTCAAATTTGTTCGTGGTAGGATATTCATATCTGCCCGGATAGCGACCTCTGTACACAGGGTGTAAAACACGCCATAGTGACAAACGCTAGTGTATCATGTTACGGGATCAACCAGTGTACATCCGGATTTTGTCGGGGTTTAGAGTTGGGATGCGATGTTTGGCTGGCCTTTGGAGTACCTACTCTGACACAAGACCCTCGACCGCTTCTTCACTTCACTTCTTCACCTTCTAGCCCATGGCGTAGTGTAATGGCGTAGTACTACTAATAATAGAGATTAAAGTCTAAGGCGCTGTAAAAAGGCCGGACCGCATTTGTGCCGTCGTCAGTTGGGAATGCAGTTTCGCTCACTGTTGTTTCGAACACTGGTTAACAATATTTGGTCATACAATGAATATACGATTGAAGTTTTATTACATTAGATTAGAGCAGCTCAATATATGTTGATTAAGTTGCTTTATTCTAATATTCTGAAATAAAATTTATTACAAGACTTATTGCCTCACATGAAGAGAAATCGGAAGAGAGATGAAAATCTCGATTTCTTTAATCGGTTGATGCTTATTGAATCAGTCTGACCAGACCATTCCATACGAGCAGCACCCGTTCACGAGTAATGACGCATGTACCAGCCATCGGCCTCCTCAACCAAGTTACAGGGAAAAGACTGACCCGGCACATGGCGCCGCTGCAAGCACAGATACTTTAGCGAGCATGACATACCTAGACTAAATACAATAACTATACACTAAATATCAAGAAAAGTCATGTAAGGCGTACAAGCAACGGGGTAACCTGGGATAGACTAGGATTGCTGCTGGAACCGCCCCTGCGCAGTGCCTTCTTGCGGCCCTCTCCGTTCACATGAGCCCCGCGCACTGAAGGACGACGGGTGGGACGGGACGGTACGCATCGGTGGTCAGACCTGTTGCTACAGCAACAGGCCTGAACACCCCTGATGCTGGCCATCTCGGGCGCTAAGACAGCCCCCTGCTGAGCGCCCGCGAACCCCGTTGGCCCCATAAGTCGACTCGTACGACAAGCAGGGGATACCGTAGTGAAATTCTCCAAATACCCTCATACCCTCATTTTACAAGATGGGAGACGTCGGTCAGGTCCATTCGGCACCTCCTACGTCTCCTCTGGCGGTGGAAGGGATCAAATCGTTCCCGATCCCTTTCGGCACTCTCCTTCTGCGTCATGACCCTCCCACAAAAGTGGGCCACCGCAGGCCAGGACCTCCGGCTAGCGACTATAGTAGACACCACGGCTGGCAGCGAGAGGTCTCCTCCGACTACTGCTCTTAGAAAGCTGCGCTTTTCGTCCCAGACTGGGCGCTCCTCTTACATGTGTTCATCCTGTCTTCGCGTCAGTTGCCACAATGGTGACACACAGCGGACTCCTCCTTTCCGATCCGACACAGGAACGAACGGAAATACCCGTGGCCCGACAGTACTTACGTCAGCCGGAAAGTGGCGCATGTTAAGTCATCTTTTTGAGGACTGGCCGCGCTACCACAATGGTCTTCAAACCCGCACTCGGGCTCTCCAGCCTAGAACGCCACTATTCCTCGGTGGCTCTGCGAAATTGGCCGCGATTTCCCTCGGGGCCAGTCGGACTCGACTCTACTCGAGAACAAAGCTGCGACGACTTCTTTGACCAGCCGGTCTACTCTGTAACACAATTCCGATTGACAGATTTCGTTCTCCTGAACATGGCGTTCATTATTTCAATATTGTGTATTCATTAATATGCAGTAATTGCAATTAAGATTATCATATAAATGGTTATGCAATATTGAAATAATATGGCGCTAGGGTCGCACTCATAATACGAAATCTCACAAATCCAATACCGATCGATCGGAATTGTGTTACAGAGTAGACTGGCAGGTCTCTCCGGAGACTACGTCAGTGGTGTTCCCACTGGTAATACTTCCTAAATTTGACACTAAACTTAAGGCAACTTAATTAATGTACATTAAGCTGCTCTAATTTACTGCTCTAATTGTTATCCAATTTAAATTGTATTTTATTTTTATGTAGTCCAAATATTGTAACCAGTTTTCGAAAAGAGCAAAGATAGACTTTCATTTGCGATTTCAAACTGCGATTTTTTTTACACTGGCACTGACACACTGGAAAAGTGCCATACTACTCGAGATGGTAACCACAGTGACGCCCAGTTAGAGTATCAAATAGCAAGAGTCCACTATCCCTCGCTACAAACCACAATGATACCGGCTTGCAATCCGAACTGGTGGTAGAGTAAAAAAGATTGACTGCATAACAACGATATTTTTATTCGACTCAACACAACACTCATCCCAAGAAGAAATTAAAATAGATAAATATAAATAGTAGCATTGCTTTGACATTTCAATTGTAAAATTTCAAATTCATTTCTACCACCTAGCTTTTTGTAAATAATCTCGATATTTCTCAATACAAATTTATACACATTGATATATAATGATGTCTTCCAACGATTCTGACACAATGCTACAGTGCCAAGGACTTTTATAACTAATTAGGTTGTTGCTCGCAGCGCGGCGCGGGGCCACGTCGTCGCCCCCGTGGCAGCCATTTGCTTCGCTCCCGTGGGTCGTAATCTGATGTTAGATAGCATAGACTTTTCTCAATAAACAGGCTATAAATTTGAAAATGATTTTATAAATCCCACTAGTAATTTCACATAGTAGAGCTTTAAAAATAATATTAATCAGGAAGCCGCTTCAGCTGGTGGTATATTAGTTTTATTAAACCAGTAACAATAATATATACCTATAGGTATATTGTATAATTTTATTATTCACTTTTATTTTAAATTGACCTGTTTCTAAAGTTCATCAGCATCCTGTAGTGGACGGCGATTAGCAAAAAATGTAAACATTATATATGTATTTCGTAGAATTTTGATAACGTTACAAGTTCAGTGAAGTAGAAGCTTGAAATATTTTCTGATCGAAGTACAGGATTATGTAATATGTGCTGGTAGGAAGGTTCATACATATTTGTAACAGTCTTGAGTGACCATCGTATACTTGGTAGAACCTATCTTAGTAGACCGTTCCAGGATCAGCCAGTGTGTATTCAGTAAACCAGATCGGATTAAGTCTGGTAATCGTCGAGGGGCATTTCATTTAGAATGTATTATACTTATGTCGCGAATAGTCGCGAACTGTGAACAGACAGCAAACTATTTAATCTTGATGAGAGGGTAATATCTTTTTAGTGGAAATGTCTAGGGTCTCTTACAAAAAGAGTGCGGGTGGATTCATAATTTATACTCGGTGGATTTGCTATAAAAGGAGGCGTCTCTGCATTCTCGAGTCAGTCTCGCTCGGTTTGGATCAGTGTGCAGTGGTCCTCAGTTCAGTGTGTGTGTGTGTGTGTGTGTGTGTGTTTAGTTGTGTCACTAGCAGTGGGCAGTAGACAGCGGTCAAGGAGAAACAAATGTAAGTCAGTTATAATATATTTATTTTAGAGACAGTACAGTATCTATTAACTTTCCTTTAAACAGTAAAGCAGTAAGGTTCTCGTTATTTCATGAAGCTATTATGTTTAAGATTCAAAGATCAAATCATACTGATGTATAGTTACTAGAACCAAGTGACACCAATGTTCAGAGGTGTCTTCAGATACTTATCTGACCTATTGCAAAGTAGGCCAGATGGTTAAATAGGAGGCCGAGTGCCTTGAGCGAGGGATTTCTTCCCAGACAGTTCACAAATTACCTTCGTAGTTCCATTCCGTAAACGCAACCGTCATATTTAATCTGTGACATTATCAATTCTGATTATTTAGATACAACATCAAGTTTACTTATATATATCAACACAGTACTATGTACCAATATACCTATATATTCGCCATATACTCAAATAGCTCAGGGTAATTGGCGACATGGTGGAGACGCTGGGATCGAGTTGATTTCTCATTATTAATTAGTAAATCTCAAAAATTGAAATTGATTCATTTTGGAGATCATGTTCGGGCACATTTTACAGCTTTATAATTGAGTCATTAACAATCACATAATCATGTTGACAACATGTTTAATTTTTTGACTCTGACCATTTATATTCACTTTACGAAAGTAGTCACATTTGTATTTTTAAATTAAACAGCTTCGGTTTGATAAAATAAAGATACTTACTGCTTATTTCTGCCAATAAATGTAATGGCTTACGGAAATCCAACAATAATCAGTAACTACAAATGATTTTTTTATCCAAAATTGTACTCAAACAAACTCTGGAACAAACTCATTCTGCGATTTTACGTTTATGCGAGTATAGTAATGTAATATTCAGATAAAAATCAATTAGTCTCACCAACACTTGAACCAAACGGTATACAGAACAATATCTACATACATATGAATTATATTACAAAAGGCAGTAGATATCATGCCGACGATAAGTCGCAAATAAATCAGACCATGTAAAACAATATTTTTTTCTTCGAAAATCACTTTACGATCAATATTATCTGATAGACAGTGTTATAAAATCAGGAGATAACTTTAATTGTTTAATTATTAAAGTAATTCAGCAAGTTGGGCAGTAATATTAGTATTAGTGTATTTCCTATGTGTTCCTTATGTGTTTGGGAGAGTAATTGCGGGTACATTAATCATGAAAAGTAAGTGTAAAAAATGTAAACAGTTCAATGGCTGGTAGATTAATTATAAAGAGAAGCCTTAAGTGAATCCTGACACGCGTTTGTGTTAATATTAAGCACTGAGACGTGTAACGGAGTTATGTAAATCAATCAATAAATTTATATTCATGATGATGAATATAAAATTACTCAATATAACACTTTTATCAACGAAGGAAATATCTAAGTCACTCAGGATCGCTACTTATTTAATCTCGATTTTGGTTAGGTTTGGTGAGGAAAACTCAATAGAATGATTGACAGACCGGATAAGTTAGACTTATTTCCAATCACATAGTAGAGAATATATATTAATAATGTATTAACAGGCATTCAGTCAATTTTAGAAGCACATAACTTATGTAAGATATTCAAAGAAACATTCTGTAACTCATCCATGAATTTGCGCGAATAGAAATTAGTTTCAAGCCGAATTTAGTGATAGTCAAAATACTAATTTAAAACATAGAGATCATTTCAATTTCTTATAAAATTAAATATGGAGCACCTACATTGTTTTATTGACTCATCTAACATGCATATGCTGCATTAGTATATTTCAAGAGTTCTTTGACACCAATAATATTGTCAGTTTTGTTACTGGTAAGAGTAGATTACCCCTTAAGGGGCTCAAATAAATTATAGATTCCTAAATTACAGTTGTTGGGGCGTATTCTTTAGATGTAGACTCATGAAATCTGTTTATATTTCTACAGCTTAAAATCAAGACAACAATTCTTGTGGACAGATGATCAGGTAGTTTCTAACAAATCAAATCAAATTGGGACAAATCAGACAAGTTCCTGTCTGTTTGTTTCACATATAAGACCAATGAAATCTTGCAGTATAAAGTCTAAGCAATCATGTATGTGCCAACCAAATTAAATCTTTCCGATGTACGCACTAGGGCACTTGCGTAAATCCTTATAACGTATAGCTTCAGGGTCCTGAATTCTTAAGCAATGAGCAAAATTAATATCCCACATATTCAAAAAACATAAATATATTAGTAACTCAGTTTCGTGGCCGGGGAGGGTCTTACGATTATTACATCTAAAAATAAACCTTAAAACTATATAAAAAATAATAATAAATAAATAATAAAAATAAAAAAAAGTATATATACCAAAAGAATCAATAATAAAAGGTAATAACATTACAAGACAAATTGAAACCAAAAGAGTATAAGATATTCAAGCTAAATATTAATTATCCCAGAGATATTCAACCACCAAGAGAGTTTCCGCTACTTAGTATATCAGACAGTATCACACAATTAAATCTCACATAAAGTACATTTTATAATTTTTACGTTTAAGTGTATCAGTATCAAAAGAAAATTCAGGCAATGAATTTTGGAATCAAGTAAACAAACTATTCTAAGAATATGCAATGTTAAAAAAAATCATTATTTGACTAGTCTACGCGATCGGAAAGACTGACACAAAGAACCGAAAGATAGAGGAACTAATCAAAGGTTTATAAGATTAGAGAACGGGTCTTAAACGCGTAATATTATATGTATATACATACTTTATATATGTGTATGTGTGTATATAATTATGTAAGTATATGTATTTTTATGTGTATATATGTATGTGTGTATGTATATATGTCTCTTATGAGGTGTATACAGGTCGCGAGAGTCTAAAGCATAAGGGTAAGATGACCAGATCACAGTAGCTAGAGTAAGATCATTATCAGAAAAATTACTAACTTGCTCAATTGGCCATTTCTCACTAGTAAATATTTATTGATGATCCAGTTAATACAGGCCATTTAACAGATTCACTGACTAAAACCCAAACTGAGATACCACTAACCAGTCGCTCGAAGAAACGTGAAACAACACGAGCTGATAGACCAGCAGCGATAAACTAATCAGAAACACTCATAGAGGTGGCTTCTGCTACCAGGACCAGACCTAGCAGAATCTCATCGGTAAAAGTCAGAACAAGTTAGAGTGAACTACTCAATTAAATAGAGCATTTCTGATTTACTATGGTTTCTTAATTTTTCTTAAGCTTGTCTCTGGTGGGAATGTCGCGAATAGTCGCGAACTGTGAACAGACAGCAAACTATTTAATCTTGATGAGAGGGTAATATCTTTTTAGTGGAAATGTCTAGGGTCTCTTACAAAAAGAGTGCGGGTGGATTCATAATTTATACTCGGTGGATTTGCTATAAAAGGAGGCGTCTCAGCATTCTCGAGTCAGTCTCGCTCGGTTTGGATCAGTGTGCAGTGGTCCTCAGTTCAGTGTGTGTGTGTGTGTGTGTTTAGTTGTGTCACTAGCAGTGGGCAGTAGACAGCGGTCAAGGAGAAACAAATGTAAGTCAGTTATAATATATTTATTTTAGAGACAGTACAGTATCTATTAACTTTCCTTTAAACAGTAAAGCAGTAAGGTTCTCGTTATTTCATGAAGCTATTATGTTTAAGATTCAAAGATCAAATCATACTGATGTATAGTTACTAGAACCAAGTGACACCAATGTTCAGAGGTGTCTTCAGATACTTATCTGACCTATTGCAAAGTAGGCCAGATGGTTAAATAGGAGGCCGAGTGCCTTGAGCGAGGGATTTCTTCCCAGACAGTTCACAAATTACCTTCGTAGTTCCATTCCGTAAACGCAACCGTCATATTTAATCTGTGACATTATCAATTCTGATTATTTAGATACAACATCAAGTTTACTTATATATATCAACACAGTACTATGTACCAATATACCTATATATTCGCCATATACTCAAATAGCTCAGGGTAATTGGCGACAACTTACGAAGACTCATGAGGTGCAGTATAAATAGTACTTTTATCCTACACTGCACCTGATGGCAAGCGCAGTGCCGTCCAATTAGAGTATCGAGTAGTAAGAGGCAATACCCTTCTATTCAACACAATCATGCTGGCCTGCTTCATCACACTATGCCATGGGCAAGAAGGCGAAGAAGCGGTAGAGGGTCTAGTGTCAGAGTACTCAAAAGGCCGCAAAACGGCCAAACATCGTACCCCACCTCTAGACCCCCGACAAAAACCGGATGTACACAGGCTGATCCCGGAACGGGACACACTTGCGTGTGCCTTTATGGCGGGTTTTACACCCTGTGACCGGTGGTCGCATTCTACCACCAGCTAAATATATTTATTGTTTGCCGTGCTATAGGCCTTTATATAAGATAAATCATTTAACGAATGTAATAAGTATACTTAGGTACTAATGTAGCCTACTACATAGTATTACATACTACTAGGTATCCACAACAGTACCTAATAAGTTCAAAATAAAGTGTGGAGGCAAAATGTATAGTTGTCTGTGTGCACGAAGAGGCGAACTTATTACTTATAGTTGCATAAACACAAATCGCCAATCAATCGCCTCAAGTAATCCAGTCTGCTAGGCCTGCGATGAATCATTCTCTTGTATTATAAAATATTTTATCTGAACACTTATTGTAAAGTTTAAGCAAATAGTTAACCGATATTTTTTCAAATAAATTTTCCGGAAAGGATATTGCCAGCGACCTAAATGTACTACGTACTAGATGCGGCGACTAGAACAAACATTTTGTTCCACAGAGTTGAGGTGTATACTCCACACCGACGTTAGTATGCTTCATGCCACCTACGAATGCACACCAGTTAATTTGAGTTATTTGTAGCGACATTCCCGAACAAATCTGCCTTAAATTGATTTACAGTGAAACTGTTAATAGTATATAAGGTAAATAACATTATTTCATAACGTATAGAACGTAATATCAATAAATATTAATTAATTTCAATTCTGAATACGGGAAGTCTATATTTCACAACAAATGCATTATATAGTTTGTCCCGTTTTAGCGCGCGGAAAGTTCCGTTCGAGAGACAGTGACGGGAGTTATAACTTCCAAATAGTTCTTAGTAAAATTATAGATGACATTAGTGGGCGGACAAGGTTTTCGGAACATCTTTTTTGTTCGACAGTTCGTGTCTATAGAATATAAGTCAATGGATATTGCCTATGGCTTTTTCAAATGAAGAATGTATAAATGTACTATGAGCACAATAAAAGCTTCTCATTTGCGCGGGAAAATGTTCCATAAATATGTCGAGAATACAGAAATCGTGAATATGAGATGGTAATTTGTATGGGATTATAGGAGATACGTTAAAAGGTTCCAAAATTAGACAAAAAGTATATTTTTTGAGACTTTAACAATATGTATTAATGGTTATTGTCATTTTCAGGCAAGGGATTAAAAAATTTAGTAATTATTTCTTGTATAGCCGCTATTTATATATTAAGTTAGTACGGTAGCGATGGCATTTGAAAACGCACTTTAGGCATAGTAGCAATAAGGTTTATTTTTCTTTGAGATTAGTGCATTGTGTTACAGTCTTTTTAAAAGCCGCCTAGGCTCGTGCCTGCTGCTCAAAAGATGGCATGAATGAAGGATACTATGCCGACTAGACCAACGAAGAAAGTCTTTTTTTTGCCCGTGAATGCAGGAACTTTGTCTACATTTTTAACCCGCGAATAGTGAAAACGCGAATACGGGAACCGTGAATTTTGTTAAGTTTTGTTGAAAAAATCACTGAGAGATGGTGACATTAAACATACAACTCATAAATTTTTTTGTTTCATTCGCAATTTGATACCTATTGTTTTATAAACTTTATTTAACTTGCTTGCTATTCTATGAAATTGTCTACGTAGGCAAGCACCTTTAAATATATCATTGTAGGTAGGCATAGAAGTGTGCGACTTGTGTATGAGGTAGAAATATAACACTGTCCATTAGATTTTAATGTTGAGATTAAAATATCTACGGTGTTAAGTCTACAAGCGTCGATATATACAGAAATTACAGAATGACAAACTAGTGACATGAGTAAGCCCAGTCGGTTATTGCAGCAATATTGTAGACGTTCAAATAAAACAAACAAAGAAAATAATGTGGTATCTTTATAATTTATATTTAAAGGTCCTTATTTAATAAATAATATAATGTTTATGCTTATTAATAATAAACCTACTGTGTTGTAGGTTTATGAATATCTAGCTTTTGGTTGTTACTTTTGAAAAAAAGTACAAAATTCATGGAGTCATCTGCTATTACATATTTCTATATTCTGATATCCCATAGCGATACATTTTTTCTTTACTCCAGAACGGCTATTTTTTCAGGATGAAAACATATATTTAATAACATTTGCATTTATAATATTAGTAAGAAGTAAGATTATGATCTATTCATGAAAATTGTTTGTTTCTACATATTATTAAATACAGTTACTAACAGTTGCATACGTATAGTTTAGGTTTAGTATTAGTTCATCAAAAACGCTATTCATAATAATATAGATAATGACAAGTCAAACAGATGAAATTTATTATTTATTCTAGTTATATGAAGGTTTTACACACATAACAGCTTATGTACAAACATAATAGGTTAAGTAAAAAAAAAATTAGTAAATATTTAGTTATTGTCATAATGCTTTCTCATATAAGGCATTATCGAGCTGTTCGGGCATAATGAATAATGTGCTATTAGTCACTTGCTTCATAACATATTATACAGTACAAGTATATATTCACCAATTAGTTACTTTAAGCTAGCATAATTCTAGAATATAGAAAAATCATTCGACGGTGGATTTTTGATTGTACTGTATTATGTACTTACTATCAGATACAGTTTGATACTTTGTTCTGCCACAACAAAAAAAAAATTATGATCGTAAGGTTTTTAAGATTTAAAAATTAAGAAATAAAACTTAATATTATCATATGAAAGTAAATATAAGTTACGACGCATCAAGCCAATGCGGCGAGGCGGGGTAGGCGCATTGGAAAGGTTTAACCTCTGGAGTGATGAATAAAAGCAAGCCTACGCTCAGCAGTGGGACAATTTAGTACATTTAACTGATGTTTTAATAATAATATCTTGTTTTTACTTCCTTTTTTAGAGCTTTAAATGAAGGTAATTGCTGACATCATTTTTAGCAAACCTTCTATGCGACGTTTTTTTCTCTACGTACTATTCGAACAAATAAGTATTTCGATTAGGTAAAATACAAAAACATACAAAACTAGAATTTTAGATAGGTTTCATGCTATTTTTACCATTATTTGGAAACGTGCTTAAAGTTTTAAAAGTAGAGGTGATTTATGTATAAGAGCCTAATACATTGAGGTTTTTGTTTGTTTAATTGAATTCGTTGTTAGTAGAGTGCAGGGAGTGGTGATCACGATACCATCAAGCATCTCACGAGTCGGTAGTCAGTCGCGATCCAGTCTGCCGTGGCCGCCAGAACCGCCAGTCGCTACCCGGGTCTCGCACTCGGCCACTCGCCCCGCGGCTCCGCGGTGCTGCGCGATTCCACACGGTCAACTTATCGAATCGAAGTATTACAACAGCTCATTCATAATGAGAAGTTTATATTTTTTTTGTTTCTTGCTCTTCATCTTTTTTGGTTTCTCATCGTCGGTTAAATTCTGCCCTCCAAAATGCCAATGTAATCGAAGCAAGGTTGGGTGCCTTCATCAAGATTTGTTGACCGTTCCCAAGACGCCGGCCGACACTCATACGCTGTAAGTTTAAATTTACAAAAGTTATATTTTATTTTGCATTTATTAATAACTTACAGCTGGGACTTTATTAATAAACAGGAGGAAATACCCAAGCGTGCTGCGCGGCCGAACGCGACATGTTATGTTGCGAAACTATCTGCTTTTGCTTATTTATATGTTTCGGAGACATACTTAATTTTGGTTTTACAGGTATAAACCGCTGAGCGTTGCACGACATACTATTTTAACTTGACGTACAATTTCAATAATTATATTTTTTTACTGCAAACTTTTTTGTCCATTTTTATTTGCTTTATTAGTGTTCTTTATGGCGATAATTCTCCACTATTTTTTATTTTTTATAAATTACATTATCACACATTCACACGTTAAACAGCTTTTGTGAATACGTATTTGCTAAGGAGGCAGTTCGGTATTCAGAATGTTATTAGATTAAGAGCGAAACATTAATTCAACAGATTGTATTTGGTAGTTTGTGCTTACCGACCGGGACGGTATACTCACCTACCTATTTTATCTCAGAGCCAATGAACGCGGAGAACAAGTCACTGTCTTTTATTTAGCCATGTTATCGGCCATGCCACATATATGAGAGTGCGGTGCTCAGGGTGATGTCATTTTTATCTGGCACATTCAACACGATTTGCCCAATAAATAATATGTACATAAAATATGTCAGAAGCGCATACATAGTCTCTGTATATCTTATTTATTTTAAATTAGCTGTTAGAGACACTGTTAATAAAATATTAAGTTTCTCAAGAAATATTTTTGGACTGTAGAAGTTTACCATTTATATTTATTTACAGCGCGATTATTTTACTAAAGGTTTTTACGCCAATAATCCTGTAAACTATTAGTAATAGTATATACAACCTATATAGTAATTTGAGGTTTGCGGCCCACATAAAATAGCGACGGTGAGGTCAATACCTCTATTCTCAATTGTGCAATCACAGTTGAGACCCCGCCTGGAGGTGGTTTTTATTTCCTAATTTAAATTTAACTTTATGTTAAGAATATAAAGGTAATATATGCGTGCAGTTTGTTTGCTCACTCATGCGCATAGATAAGTCAATTCGCTAGTAAATGTAATTTAAAGATTAAAAAATTTACTAGTATTGATATTACTTTAATAAATTTTATTTTGACAAAATTAAATGTAGAGCGCTCTTAGTAAAATTGTGGTGCAGTAAAAATGCCTGAATAAAAATAAAAAACAATTGGAAATTTGTAAGAATTTGCATATTTTGACTTATAGACTTACAAATACAATTCGTACGAAGATAAACTGGATCTATATTACTATTTACACTAATTAATATTATAATAAAGCTGAAAAGGCACCTTGTACACATTAAATATTTTTGCAAAATTTTGATTGTATCATGTTATACTATGGATATAGAACTCAAAACAATTGTTTTTGAAATAATTGTCTGTCTGTCAAGACAACACATATAAAGTACTGTATTAGGACAAAAAAATCAACAGTAAATTATTGAGTTTATCTCGAGGTAACATTTAGTCTTTATTTCATTTAAATCGGTGCATTCAATCAAAAGTTACACCTGTATGAACGAATATCTGTGTAATGCAAAGAGTAGTTGCGAGACATGAAATTATTATATAAGATAATTTCCACGCGGGCGGAGCCACAGGCAACAGCTAGTTTAGGATATAATCATGTTAGGAATTTTAGATATTAAATAAGAAATTTGCATAAATTATGCTTACGTATTTTATTATACACCGCGTAGTGTTAAAATTTTACTGTGTCTGACCGTCAGCGGTGTGACGTTTTTTAATTCCATGGTCAAAGCCCATTAATACAATAGTCATGTCCGAAAAGTTTGTCGGGCTTTGACCACTTCATAAGTTTTTAGCATCACAGTTTTAAGCTGGCCAAATGTTACATAATAAATACTCCAGAGAAAAATATCTGTATAAATTAATTCATATGAAAAATCTCAATTATACATAAGTATGCGTAAGTATTTTGTTCATGTGCCGTCGGTGTCATTGGTTGTCTTAAGACGTGTTTCCTGTGACCATATTTTGTTAAACAGAAAACTCAATAGAACTACGACTACGTTTAACAATAGTTAAAAAATTATAACGTCTTTTTTTAATAAAAACGAGCTTCACTATTTTCTTTTTGAAGTGAAATCTTCTAAAGACACCGGGGACACTTTTGTGATGGGTAAAAAGCACTGAACACGCGTGACCATCACGCTCAGTTTTTTTTCTTTTAAGCACGTACCTAGAAAAAAAAATGGCGGGAATGTGATGTGATGTTGTATTGTGATTAATAAGTGAAAAAAGTATTTCAGACATGGCTTAGGCCTTTAAATTGTGACTATTACAGACATGGCTTCGGCCTTTAAATTGTGACTATTACAGACATGGCTTAGGCCTCTTGAATTGTGTTTATTTCAGACATGGCTCCGGCCTTTAGAATGAGAAAAATATCGGTCATGGCTTCCCCCTTTTGAATGGATGAAGACTGCAGACATGGCTTCGGCCTTTTGTATAAGTTAATACCAGAGAAGAAAAAGACTTTAATTCTAGCCCAGATTTGGAAAAAATAACGACAGACATGGCTGCATGGTGGAGAACCTTTGCCTTCTCTTTTATAGAGTAAATAAATTATAAAAAAAAGCACGTACCTATATGAAATTATAATTATTGACAAGCAATCATAAATGATAAAAGTTCCTACTTCTTCGAGGCTGTTTCAAAAAAGAACACAGTAATTACAAAGTTTTAAGTTTTCACTTCTGTCGATAGTCCCCATGACTTCCTATGTTTTTTTTTCTTTCTGTTTATTAACTATTTTTTTGCGATTCGATGTTTTTGGCTCAAGACAATCGGTTTTTAGATATTAATTTTGCGTTGGACTGTAATGTAAAAGTTGTAAAACAAATCTTGCAATTTGTAAAAAAATTATACAAACAATAAAAGTTAATGCCGGCTCACTGTCATAATATTCAACTAATTTAATTTATAAGTAGCACTCTAGCATTCCCACATTAATATCATTGACCAATTATTTTAATTATATATTCATTTGGGTTCCTATAGGACCTAAAAATAAATTTACTCAATAAAATATATTTTGACATAAATTTGATACGTGTGGCGACCATGCATTATAACTTTCCAATGTTTCCATACAAACATTTTTTTATTCTGGTGCGGCTAAGTTACCTCACTGCACGTCCAGATAGAGTATCAAGTAGCGAGAGACAGTCTATCCCTCGCTACTCAACACAATCATGCCGGCCTGCTGTTTAGTTTCTTCACATTACGCCTAAAGGATCCAGGATCATTGGAAGGAGGGAACACGGTACCTCGCAAACTGTTCCACAGCTTGATGGTGCAGGCAAAAATACGAGTTTGCGAACCTCTTGGTTCGACCGTGGTAGTAGGTACCACGAAGCTGTACCTCCGCAAATCAGGGCGCGTGGTTCTGGTGTGGAAGGGAGAGGATGGGATAAGATCAAACAATTCTTCAGAGCATTCGATTTGATACAGACGGCAGAACACGCTAAGCGCGGAAATATCCCTTCGCAGCTGTAGCGGCTCCAGGCTATTGGTCACGTCTGCATCATTCATAATGCGGATGGCCCGCTGCTCCAATCCATCCAAGGTATCGAGTAGGTACTTAGCGCAACCGTCCCAGAGATGAGAGCTGTATTCCATTTCCGGCCGCACCTGTGCTTTATATAAGCGGTAGAGCTGGCCGGGCGTGAAAAACCGCCGCACCCTGTTCAGGATTCCGACCCTGCGTGAAGTAGCGGATATTACGCCCTCGATGTGAGTCCTTGGATTAAGATCACAGCGGATATCCATACCTAGGATGCTAAGGTCATTCCGCATTGCGAGTAGAACACCCTGAAGAACAGGGATGGGAGAAAACGGAAACTTCTTGCACGAAAACGCGCACACCTGGGTTTTCTTGGCATTAAGCTCAACCCGATTCCTGGTACCCCATGATGAGATGAGATCCAAGGTCTGGCTGAGCTAAATAACAAGATGCTCGCGTCTCCTCTCAGCATCTCTATCTCTCCTCTCAGCAGTCTCGTCTCTAATAAAAGTATATTTTATAAACAAAAAACCAAAATGGAGTAATAGCGGATATTTACAAACTTAAAGATGAGAATGGGTTTTACTATCCAGAAATGTGTGGATTGACTGAGTACTTCGCTATTGGCATTGATGAATAAGTAAGTTGGTCAGGTATTTCAGTTCAGATGTTGGCTCCGCCCACGTCAAGCACTGGCGACTAACCCCAATACATTTCCTATGCGTGTTTATGAAATTGCGGAAAACCAGGAACGTCCATCAGCCGTGCGCTTTCCGGACCATTGCATTTCGTGATACTGCATATTCATTACTTTTCAGAAGGATTTGATGGCGGCTTTCAAAACTAGACAAAATCGGTCAAGTGAATTTAACCCGTAAATGGCGTGGTCCTATAAATGGCAAATCCTAAGCCGAAATTATATTATTAATAATAATAAATACACCCAACGGTCACACATATAGTTGTTACCCCACACTAGGTAAAACATGTATCGTGGGTAACAAGAATTATGAAGGACTACGGTCCCACAACACCCAGACCCGAAACCGGAACCCACGGCCTCTCGTTTCACATCCAGCTGAGACTGTAAAACATTGACTGTTTTTTCTCCTGCATAAGTACTGGACACAAAACTACCTACTTTATATACATAGAGATAACTTTATGCATAAGTAACTTAAATTGAATTTATAATTTATGCTTGACTCCAATTATAATAATATGTAACGTTATTGCAGGCCATTTTTTTTTATTAATTTTAATGACATTCCGAAAAATCGAAATTAGTTTGTCCCGGAAATTCCGCAGAACCATGAACATCGAAATATAAATATAATAAAATAATCCAATGCCGAGTTATAATTTTAATGATCGATTTCCATTGCATACAATAATAAACCAAATTATCAAAGGACAACAAGGAATTAAGAATAAGAAACTAGGAATAAATGGTGTATAGATACAAAATACAATAATAACTAGAAATAATTTATATGACAGAATAACGATTGCCGGGTCAGCTTGTATAATAATATGCCTTGTCTGCTATCCCACTGCTTCACACTGGTCTTATGCCTAATGAGAGATGTTCTGCACTTCGTACGACTCCCGCTAGGTATCATAAGCGTTACGATTTGTGCTTATCAATTTGTAATAGTTACAATTGAACAAAAAAATTACATTAGTTACTTGTTTGCGATAGCCTAGTTGGGGCTGACAGAGGAGAGTTGAGTAACAAGTAATTGTATCGGGTATGCACGAGGGTATGGTCTAAAATAAAAAACAAAATTACATTTTAATTAATTTGTTTGTGAATAAAATATACACATTTTATACCGCATTTATTCCAATCAACATAATATTATCTACACGAGCTTCGAAGTTGTTCATGATTATTAATAGTACTAAAAAACGTGAAATGAATATGTTGAAAAACATATTCATTTCACGTTTCACGTTCACATTTCACATTTAAAATATAATCTCTTAATAACGGTTAAATTGTACCTATTTAATCGTACTTTATTCACATATGTTAATTGTAGCGTTCGGAATCTTGTTTAGATCAACAATATATTAAATATACACCGATTAATTCGGTATTGTTTTCCGGCGGCGCGTTGTTACCAGGCGTCATTGTTGATCGTATAGCCCAGTCTCGGCCCGTATACACTAAAAATCTGATGAAGTGATGATAGGTACCTTGACATATCGATAGAGAGTACTATACTGTAGGTCTACTCTTGAAATCAATTCCAATCTCGAACTAGATACAGTTTCAATTCCAATCTAGAAGATATTGGAATTCTTAAATCACTCAACTAAATGAAATAGAATATTTACGAACTAGCGATCGTAAATACTCTATGTCATTGAGTTACTAATAATTCCGCCGTATTCAGTAAAATCGTGCGCTGGTGTTGCGTTCAAGAGTGCCAATTGTACGGTTTTTGAACCCAATTCCAATTTTAAATTGGAATCGAGTGTCAAGAGTAACCCTCCAGATCGCTTTGACATGGCAGATTCAGCCGTGACAAAACAGTACTATAATATTTCCATACTGATTAATTAATTAATATATTCCGTTTATTTTATTTTCAAATATGTTTTTCTACCTTACTGTATTCACGTTCAAATCCAGATATCCATAATGAACAATGTGTATTCGACATAGATAGATATCCGATAGGAAACATTGCTGCTTGAGTATTTAATTCACTTCACCGCCTCTTCAATTTCGCTCTGCGTCTGTTACCATTTATTCTAGAGCTACGAGCTAGATAGTATTTGTAAAATAATGCAATTCTCAGAAAATGTACTCGATGATGAATTGGCCGATAACTTGTTAGCTACTTGTTATATGAAAGCCATGAAATAAACTTAGATTTGTTTTAATGGAGTTACAAAAATCGTCATGTGTACCGATTACAGCCAGGATATTATATTTTTTTATTAATATAACACCCAACAGTCTAACACACCCCCGAACCCACATTGACATACTAGTCTTGTGTCGGGTTATCAGGAACTACGAGACACTTTCGGTCTCACAACACCCTAACCCGACAAAAATATCTGTCAGTCACACAAATATTTGTCCCGTTGTGGGAATCGAAACCACGGCGTCTCGTCTATTGTGCCATGGAGGCTGTCAGGATATTCAATAACTGTTTGAAATTTTCAAATCATTTATTATGTTCCAGCGAAGTTTGAATTTTGTTATAAGTGCTGTCCTTTTTTATATCTACAGCGTACATTTTATTGTGTTCAGTTAAGTTATCATTGATAACTGAATTGAATGATAAAATCAATTTAAAAACCACTTTACTACCAAACAAAGCTCCTGACAAAATTGTAACAAAGGTCATTTAGGTCTTCGTTTTCTAATATTGTAAATAATATTACATAATGCATACTGAACTTGCAAAATATGCACGCATTGTGCCCCTCATTTATGACATATTAGCTATAACATTAAGAGAAATTATAGAAAAATTCATATGCTCAATTTATGCACATTTATGATATTCGATTTATTAATGGAATAAGTCGGCGTTGGTTGCCGCTGTGAATAAAATATAATCTCACGTTCATTATGTATTTATTATATAATGAAATAGCTACAATATTGTAAATAGGGACAGAATAGGCTTAACCGTGCATTATTGTAGGCAGCAATTTTATTTGACACTACTACTGAATTGATTTCATATACTAAGCAACGAGTCATAAATAGACTATTTAATAAACAAAATTCAAGTTCCCTACCCGGGTAAATCCAAACTAGTCTCATCCCGTGAATTTCGGATCGGGGTATTTCGGGAAGTCGATAAAGCAGATTTGAATGGCGTCTGATTTACTTAATTTTGTTGGGGTTTATTATTTTTTTTAGGTTCTTTTTGATTAAAATAGGAAAAATATTGTGTCAACTATCCTATTATAAAAAATATATTACCTATATTCATAAGTATTATTTCTTTTTCACTCGCAAATGTTCAGATCTCTCTCTCTCAAATGTTATTAAAAATAAATGTTTGATATTTTTTTATATTAAGTCCGAATGTGAGTTACGTTTTCAAAATAATATCAACAATTAGATGAACAAGTTATTTCCTATTCTAAGATTCATATTATATTGTCTATTTTAGCTTCCAATGATGCCGTGAAATATCTACCAATGTGATAAAATAAAATACTATTTAGTTGAAAGATGTAGTTATTTTTAATCTTATACCTAGTAGAATGTGGCTCACTGAGTTGTATATAATAATGTGCGCGTAGTAGGTATACTCAAAGGAATTCAACACGATTAATGTCCGTACTACGTCCGTCTCTATTACCTATTGCTTCTTTTATAAAGTCATTTATGTGTCCGTTTTATTATGTTCCTAAGTCCATTTCTGTTCTGTATTGTATGTTACCTTCATATTTATTTTAATGTTTGACTTGGAATCAAATCTTATCCTTATTAACATTCTATCTACACTTAAAAGCCTTTGCTAGAGCGTATCAAATAAGGTAAAATATTGAAAATATCAGTTTCTAAATGAAGAAATCACTAAATACCAAGTTTTTAGGGCCTCGATAGGCAGGCGAGCAGACGGGCCACCTGATGGTAGTCTACGCCGCCCATAGACTTCTGCAATGGCAGGGCACAGCAAAGCCGCTGCCTACCGTTAAACCGGTTGACGATAAACTTACAACCGGGTATTTAAAATATTTCACAGTAAACTGTATTAATATAAATAAATATTAATAATTATTGTTCATTTTAACAATAGCAGTAACGTTAAAGTAACCACAGCTGGTAAAGAACATATAGGTACATGACAAAGACAAGTGTTTTGGAGTTGTTTAAATATGTACTAATATCGGTTAATACAGATGGTCTTTTACAACAGCTAATGTTTTGTTTAGATGGTAACTCAATATCTTATTACACAACACGGATATCTACCCTATTTCTGTAAAAATCAGACCAATAAATCAACCCCCAAGTAACCCAACAACAAGAAAAACCTTCTACTAATCATATAACTGGATATGATTTTGGGGTAACACTGTATAATATACTCGTTTAATACAAATATATCGAAAAACAGGAAAATAACGGAATTACGAAAAATACAATACCATAATTTTAATTAGTTTGACAGCCTTCGAGGAGCAGCAGGCACGCAGCCGGCTGTGAAACGAGAGGCCGTAGGTTCGATTTTTGTGACAGACATATATTTTTTTAGTCTGGGTGTTGCCTCGTAGTTCTTGATGCACACACATGATAAGGCTTTAACTTAGATGGGGATCTGAACTATGTGTGTGACTGTTGAGTGTATTCTTATTATTACTTATTTTATAAGAATATAAATTGGGCGTTTGATGTTTTTCAATATGACATTAAATTTAGTTCTATAAGAATTTCAAATAGGGATTGCATCTAGCATGCAATGAGTTGTTTTATTAAGTCCTGGTAAAAAACGTGTTCTAAGTTTGACCCTTTGGTCGGTCTGTCTGTGTGTTTGTATCTATATACTTACATGTTCACGTATTTTGTATTAATTTGATGTGATAAAACGTTTGACCTTCAGAAATGTATGAAGGCAAGCCCGTCACGCTTCTTGCGCTTTAAAAATAGGTATGAGATGACTACCTATT
This sequence comes from Laothoe populi, assembly GCA_905220505.1. Classification (NCBI taxonomy): domain Eukaryota; kingdom Metazoa; phylum Arthropoda; class Insecta; order Lepidoptera; family Sphingidae; genus Laothoe; species Laothoe populi. The sequence goes on along the minus strand of HG992149.1, from coordinate 11,693,306 downwards.
ATTTACAATTGTTGGACTTCGATTTATATCACAGCCAGCTTTATGGACCATAAATAGGGCTCGGCATGACACACCCTTGGTATTGTGAACTCCTTTATGAAGTACAACTAATGATCAGGCAAATTAATTGTTTTATTTTATCACATAAAACACGTATAACAGAAATAGAGCCTGAAAAATAAATAAGTCGTTCACCGATCCGAGCATTCCCAACACACAATTTATTTGTAAATAACTAAAGCCAGGAAAGCAAAGGATAGATTGTCATTCTTGTTAGTTTGATTCTAGTGTATTTATGGAGAAGCAAACTAAAGACAATATATGCAATTGTAGGCGCTTAATGCTTCTCATTGTCACAATATACATTCGTTATATTTGTGAAATTAATTAGATTTTTTGAAAAGTTGACTTAAATCTGCCCGGATTAATTTCGGTTATCACGTAACAGTTTTTTAATCATCTTAATTAAACTTAATATATAGAGATTGATGTTCCGGGGCGACTACGTCCAAATATGAGTGAGACTACCAGATAGTACCTATATGTGATCTCTACAAATAAAGATTACGAACATATGACGTTAATATTGGAATGGGGTAAAATATTTGGTAACGCCTACATGAGTGGTTTTTAATTTAAATTATTAAACGCACAATGAGCATGTTTTGTTGTTAGCAAATTTGTTGTTTTATGTGCTAACAGCACGACTCAAGATTGCAAATTGCATTATGGAGTGTTTATAATCTGAATGCTCCGCAGCTGCTTTAGTGCTCAGCCTATTGATCTTGTAGGCGGGACGTTTTGTAAATTCAGTATGAAGGTTATATCAACGGTAATATATATTCTTTGATGCAAATCAAAACAAACAGATAAATATGAAATGCATTAACTAGTTACAACTGGTTAAAAAACAAACGGTAATAAGTTTTGGCAGCCATTATACTAATGACTGCAATACTTCTGTTATATATCTTTTGTAAGACATCCAAGACAAGGAACTTTTGGAAATACACGTAGACTTGTTTCAAGAAGGCTTTATTCTTGAGTGCAGTGTTGAACGATCTGGTGCAGTTGCGATTTCTCGGTAACGCAAACAATAAAGCAACCGGGTCAACCGGTATCTAGAGGACTATTTAAAATAAATTGAATAATAGTTAATTATCGTAATAAATACAAAATCTTTTACCTTTTATTATCAACACATATACATTTTCAGTACTTCTAAATTATATTCGGTGGCCGAAGCGGTGAAATTTTAATTATTGTCATTTATTCACAACATTTGCGGCTTTTACAACGATCCAACATCAGTGCACATTTATTTACTCGTATGAATCCGCAAATAGAATCATATTTTAATACATTGGAAATGTGGGACTTTATTTGGAAATATGAAAATATTAATGTTTCAAAGCATTAAAAGCTTTCCGAAAGCTCATTTTACCTTTGACGTTGCAACGGGAACAAATATGGCACTGTATTTTGTTTGCTGCGCCCTCAGGCCACGTTCGTTATACTGTCGATGTACTGTAACACAACCATAGTGTATTTAATGGTAATCAAAGATTGATGTATGACGTCATTTTCCTTTACGAGTTCTGTTTTTACTTTTTACTCAGCATTCATTTTAGTTGTCAGGGGTTGTTTTCACCGTCATAAAATTCACTTCAATCAACTTTTGCTTTTCAATGTGTAACCACAGTTGTAATATTCAATTTATAAATAGGTGTTTATTTATTATTTTTGTATAAAATACAAAATAAGACAGTCTCCGTGGCACAGCGGACAGGTCAGCTGTGAAACGAGAGGTCGCGGGTTCGATCCCCGCAGCGGGGTAAATGTTGGCGTGATCCACGAATATTCCATTCGAGTCTGGATGTTGTGGTACCGTAGTTACTCGATTATCCGATTTGTTGATACCCCCGCCACAGGATTGACCTAGTGTGGTGTCAGGTGTGTGACTGTTGTGTGTATTTATTTATAAATTCAGAGCTAAATCCATAAGTGGGGTTATATTCACATATGAGATATAATAATAATAAAGGTATTTATTGACAAAATTAGATTACAATTACAAAATCAATTTTAATTAATACAATTACACTTACAAAGTCAGTCTTGATAACATAAGATATTATAATATACATATTATTATGAAAATTACACAAATATATATTTACGTAATTTAGGTAATGATACTATAATCATGACAATACTCACTTTCTATAACACCACTATTTTCCCGCAGCTCCGTTTGCGTGATTATATTACCAGTACCGTACTGTGCTCTACACACTAAATAAATATCTACATCTATTTTTACGCAATTGTCAAGAACAACTAAACACGTTTGACTCATTTAGTATAATTCTATGGAAAAATGTAGAACGCATAAACATTTGTTTTTATCAGTACGATATCGTTTTATAGTTTTTTATATGGTTGAAAAAAAATGTTCCAGCTACTGTGGTTAATTTGTAGTAGTAGTTTTTATAAAACGGACTTACCTAGTAGCAGTTCCAATAAAAAAAAAATATTGTTGTATAATTTATGAAGTTCATTACAGGCAGAAGAGTAGGTCATTTGATGAGTAACTCCATGTGTACAAACATAGCATGTTCCAGGAGTTAATAAACCGGTTTCACGTCGCGCTACATCGTGCGCCGTGTCGATTGCAAAGCTGTCCTTTGATGGGCCTACCTATATGAATATTTACCTGGTCAATACAAACACATCCAGCTATATCGTTACGTAGCTACACCGTAACAAATTTTACTTTAGTGCAAAAACCAAACGAGACACGAGGTGTTGTTCTGTTTCTTCGTTGCTCAAAATACATATGTCCGTCTAGAGTTTAAGCGCTAAGAAAACTTTGTCGCGCAACGCTTTAAAAAGTGTCGGGACTATGCTATGTTAACTGACTTCTGACACTAACTAGCTCTTACGTAACTCACATTTTCCTTAAAGATGAAATATTTTTAAGTATATTTTATTTTATTTTATTTTATTTTATTTTATTTTATTTTATTTATTTATTTACTAATTAAGACACAAAACAGAATACAGCCAAGAAAAACAATAAAAATACAAATTCACAAAAAATTACTAAACTAGACCATACTCCAAAGCATGTGTCCTGATCCAATTCAAACACATATGCTAGTGTGTCACCTACTCAAAATAAATATAGAATACTACAAAAATACAAAAACTACAAAAATTAATAAATTTGATCGGAAACTAAAAGAAACATATAAATATAAATCCATGTACGCACAAATGCAAAGACGACTACAAGAATTATTAAACAGTCTTATAACATATTTTTTTAATATCCGCAAAAAATCGAGGGAATCTGCCGTCCATGATATCGAGAGAACTATACAAGCTTGCCAACTCGTTATATAGACGACACATTCTAACAATAGGATTGTAGAAGGAGGTGTTATTTCTATACACATCAAGCGAGAAGATGTTAGGGTGACGTGTTCTAAATCGTATATTAAAATTAATTAAAGAGAGTAAGTCGGGTGAGTCTATGCGAGAATGAATAATTTTGTGGAGATAAACTAAATCGAAAACCTTACGTCTACAATCCAGTCTTTGGACTTTAAATCTAGCCAGTCTTTCATTGTAGCTTGTAACGCTACGCCCAAAACCACATCGATAACACAAGATTTTTAGACACCTACTCTGAATGCCCTCGAGGCGTTCAACGTGAACTGAGTAGTATGGAGACCATACAACTGATCCATATTCAAGCACAGATCTTACAAGGCTGTAGTAGAGCAAGATCATACTGCCGGGCTTTTTGAAAGGCTTACTGATACGAACAACAAATCCGAGTAGTTTGTATGCTTTAGTCACAATGTAGTTGTAGTGGTCCCGGAAAGTCAGCTCCTCATCAAAGATGATTCCAAGATCTCTGACGCTACCTTTGCGACCCAAAACGTGACCTCCTACTGTATATGGAAAAGAAATCTTGTTATGTTTTTTTGTAAAAGAGATGGTAAAGCATTTGTCTACGTTAAGCGACATTTTGTTAACAATACACCATTCATGTACTGTGTTCAAGTCATCTTGTAAACGCAAGGCATCATCAACAGAATCAACCTTTGTGTATATTTTTAAATCGTCCGCATAAAGCAAACAGGGGCAAGATAATTTTTCAATCAAATCATTAATAAAAATGACAAAAAATAGTGGACCCAAATGGGATCCTTGCGGAACTCCGGATGTAACCACTATTTCGGATGATAGAAAGCCCCTAACCGCTACCAACTGGCTCCTGAGTGAGAGATATGAACTTATCCAACGCAACAAATCTCCACTGATACCGAGAGAATTAAGCTTGTTACAAAGGAGTGGGTGGTTAACCTTATCAAAAGCCTTATGGAAATCAGTGTATATAGCATCCACTTGTTGACGTTCTGCGAAAGCAGAACATAAGTAGTTTTTGTAAATTAAAAGATTACTAATCGTAGATCTGCGGTTCACAAAGCCATGCTGGCAGGTGGAGATATAAGTCGAGACGTGGTTGTAAAGGTGATCATAAACAAGCGATTCGAATACCTTAGCAAACGATGAAAGAATACTAATTGGCCGATAATTAGCGCAAAGACATTTATCGCCAGACTTATAAATAGGAACTATGATGGCTTTCTTCCACAGACTTGGAAACACACCTGCCACAAGAGATTGGTTGTAAATGATATGCAATGGAGTAGAAAGTTCCTTGGCACATGTTTTTAGGAAATAAGGTGGAATCCCGTCCGGTCCAGCGCCTTTTTTGCCATCGAGACCCTTAAGCTTGCACAATATATCCCTTTCCGCAACAAAGACTTTTGTCAACGAATGGTTAGAGCAGTCGTTAGCCACATCCGAATAGTTAATATTAGCTGTAGATTTATCAAAAACTGAACCAAAAAAAGTGGAAAACATATCACAGATTTCCTTGTTATCCGACGCAACAATATTACCTAATCGCATTGAATGAGGAATTGAGCAACTTGAGCGTTTACTATTTACAAAACTCCAGAAAGGTTTAATATCTTTAGCTAGACCATTCTCAACACTGGAAATAAATGTATCCAAACATTCCTTCAGAAGAACTTTGCTACGAGATCTTAGCAGGTTAAAAGTATCATAATCTCGAGGATTATTGAACTTTTTAAATCTTTTGTGGAATTTTCTTTTCTCCTCCAAACAACGACGTAAAGATGAATTAAACCAAAAAGGATAATTCTGAGAGCCTTTTTTTGAAAGCTTAGCGTACTGTCCAATGACGTCTTTGATTAAATTGTAGAATTTCTCAACACACATTTCAATGTCCGGTTCAGATAACAGTTCATTATGCCAGTCTATTTTACTTAATGCCGATTTCAAAGCGGAATAATCACACTTGTAAAAGTTATATCTGTGGATTTCATTTGGTTTACGCATTTTAAAGCAGCAAGTATTAGGAATATCAATTAAAATAGGAGGATGGTGAAGGTCTATTTTGCTAAGCGCTGCCACATCATATACCTTCATAGTACTTAAAGTAGACAAAATTAAATCAAGAAAACGACCATTAGTATTGGGAATGTTATTAAATTGCAGTAAATTACAAAGGGACATAAAATCTAATAATTGAACTGACTCCTGACCACGCACTACATCAGCCATAACGTTAAAAGTGTTTGGATGTTGCACCCATGTTATATAAGGAGTGTTAAAGTCACCGATTAGGATAAAGTCGTTCTTTTCGTCCGAATTTAATATAACACTTTGTACATGACTGTAAAACTTTGAACGAGTACTAATGTCTGTGTCAGGGGGTATATAACAAACACATATATTAATTGAGGATACATCACTACCTGTGGAATGAACAGTGACCCAAACATCCTCCGCTCCACTTTCCCAAGATGATCTTCTAAAAACATTAAGAGTTTTTTTAATTGCGATAAGAACACCTCCTCCCTCAGATTTAGAACTACAAGTATTACAACGGTCACGACGGAATACATTATATCTCTCATCGAACAGCTCATTATCAGAAATACCATTGACAAGATTCGTTTCGGATAAACAAATGATATCGTAATTACAAGTGAGCATACTAGTGTAAAATTCATTCACTTTAGAGCGAAGACGGTTAACATTTTGATAATAAATATACATAACAAAATAATATAATATACCAGATAACATAATTTACGTTATAAAAAAAAAAAAAAAAAAATACCATGCAAATTAAAGTTTACTGAGAGCCTCCATGTTCCCAATGTGCAGAGCAATGCTGTTCTCGTCTTTCCGTACATAAATCCGACCGTATTTAATCCATACAAATGTATATGATTTCTCCTTACATGCATTACGCGTCGCGGAATGAAGTATTTTGAGCTCCGGTGTCAGGTGTTCACAAACGTATATCTTTCCACCGGTTAGACCCAGTTGAGTAGCATTCAGAGCATCATTTGGATGAGCCTTATTGAAACGATGGGCAGCCGAAATAATAGTGTCGCGTAAAATAAAAGAAGATAACGACACAAGTATGTTCCGAGGACGATTAGAACTCTTGTTCATTTTGGCCACACGACGACAAGACACAATATCAGAGTCACTAATGGAGACCTGTAATAATTTACATAAATTTCTGAATAAAGTTGCAGTATCTTCTTTATGACTCTCAGGAATCAATTGGAGTTCAACATTCATATTACGTGAATTTCTTTCCATAATAAACAGGCGTTTATCTATACGTTTAATATCTTCTAATAGCTTGGAGTTTTCAGTTTGAAGCTTTCCAATTAATTTATTCTTTAGCTTAATTTCCTCATTGAGATTTATTTGAACGGCAGATATATGATCAGTAGTGACTGTAAAATCATCCTTCAATTTATCAATAATGGATTGCATTTCACTGCGTACAATAGACTTCACCTCCTCCTTTAAAGCCAACTTAAAATTATCGGAAAATTCGGCAAGTGATTGTTTTAATTTGAGCTCCAGAAGGTTGCTTATTTTATCCATCGTAACATCGCCAGGAGCACATTCTCGTTCAGTTTTCTCATTGGAGACATTTGAAGAGTTATCTACTAAAGGCTCCGGACTCCTACGCACTGGCGTACACAAGTTAGTGTTTTTACGACGAGAAGTGTTAGAACAAGCTGGACATATCCAAGAGTCGATAAATTTTGACTTCAATTTCAAAAGTTGGTCTCTTTTTATGTTAAGACATTCACAATGGAATAAGCTTGTGCAAGCAGAACATTTCAAATAATTGTCTTTGTTGTTGAGAATACCATTGCACGCATGACACTGCATAGCGACAAGTGTATAAAATATTATCTTAGACGAAAAAACTGTATATTATTTAGTCATTGATTATAACAGATACAGGAAGCGACACCTTTTGAATATTTACATCAATCAATATCCCAGATTAATATCGGTTTGAGGTCACATATCATATTTATGATTCAAGCGACATCTGTTGAGCACACACAAAATAAAAATGTCCCTGTTGTTTTACATATCTTCTATGTTTTTAGTACTTATTTTCAACATTTTCGTCGTTTTCTGTATAATTCAGAAAATAATCTTCTTCTAATATTTTAATATTGCCTTTATTTGGTTTATGCATATTATCAATTTTGTAATTAGAGTATTAAGGGACCCTTTCCTTGTGACCATCAGGAAGGTTAGTCACATTTTTTTTCAATTTACATTTCATTTTGAAAATGTAAAGTATTTTTTAGTTAACCGACCATTCTGACGTAATGATGCATAATCACATATGTGATCTAACGAAAAAGGTACACAAATTTTATATTGTACTCCCAGATAACATTGCGAAAATGTGACACTCAACTCACACTTAAATTGATAATTTTAATAAAGTTGTTATCTAATTTACCCATTCAGATTATTTCCTAAATATAATTCATATTTAACACTGAGACCCTGTAAGTGTAGGTAAGGTACGTTGTGGCTTGTTAGTAAGAAACTAAATTATATAACTGATGATTGCAAATATTTCATACACACATTTTCAGTAATCATTCATGTTTAAATTCGGTGAGAAAAACGTAAATTATTTGTCCTTGAAATTAATTTTCGATATAGCATCAAGAGTATACTGAAAGATTAAGTCCTGGACGTATACAAATCAGTACACATAGTTTTTTCGAATTATAATTTTTTTTATCAATTTAACTTTTATTAGCATAGGTAAATTGCTATAGCTATAGTGAATTATAATAGTGAGCCTTGTAGGGGGCTATAGCCCGGCGAAATTGTTGAAACTTGAGATTAAGGTTATAATTCCTTAGAAGTCTGCTGGCAGCTGCTTTCTGCTGACAATCTTATAGAAAAACAATACGATAAATGACTTTACTACGAAATTTCCTGTCTGTGTTATTAAAAATGTAGAAAAGCAAATATACCGGTTTTTTATGCTAAATTTATTTAAAACTTATTATCTTATGTTTGTCTTCTACTAAAGAAATCTTGACATCCAAAACAACAAGTCTACCAACATTTACAACGTTGCTAATAATAAAATTACGGAAAATGACGAATATGGAGTGTTCAAAACCTCAACTCCAGTCGCTTTTTGTATGGGTCAGTCAGCGCTGAAATCAGCGAGGTTATTGAGGTGGGGACTGGGGTACAACCTCAATTCTCTTCAACACAATATATAGTAGTCGACACGATTTTTTATTATGTTAATCATCAACTTACAATACCTAAAACCTGTTATCAAAATGTTTTTTTAATCCGAACAAAAATAAGTTGGGTAATTAGAAGCCATTCAAATCTGCTGGAAGGGGTAATTGTCAAACGGCTGTAAAAGGATGCATGATATGAGCCGTGACGTCACCTCTCAAAATGGCTATTACTGTGCCATTGTGAGAGGGAGATAGTGAGATGTTCCCACTGCGCACCCATTTTTGCACATACCAATAATAAAAATAAGTATTGTGAACTAATTTTTCAAGCATTTTGATTTTGTTTTCACAAAAGGGTTTCCTTTGCGTATAATATTCGCTATCGGATAAGTTGGTAATTTCTTAAGAAATTCAGTTAAAGTGATACATATTAAAATTATATATTTAATTATTAAATGTGATATGTAGGTATACAAATGTTTTTTTTTTAAATCTTCTTTTATAGTTCTGATTCCTCTCCCGCAAAGCGAGTGTCAGTATGGAATGTGTAAGTGAGGTTAGTTAAATATGCTCTGTGTCAAGAGTATGCATGTGTGTGTTCCTAGCAAGGAACATGAAAACTAATATGCTTGACTTGACCACATTTTATTATAGATATTTCAGCGTTTTTAGAGTTCAATCCCTAATTTAATGCGTAAAGAGCGAAAAGCTATTTCGTACATATTATTATATGTGTTTGGTCTATATATGACATAAAGACCAAAAACCTATGTGTCTCCTAGTCCATGTCTTTCATGTCATATATAACACGGAATGGAGGAAGACGTAGAGGCAGACGGAACCACGACCAAAAGCTATCTTGCAATAATCTTTATTAATAATTCTAACAATCTATTACACAAATAAAAATATTCTTAATGCATTCTATTGAAATCAATTGTAATTTTGTTGCAGAGATGTTCGCTTCAACAAAATTCATGATTTGGAGCCAGGAGTGTTTAGTCATCTACATCAGTTGCGGTCACTTTTGCTGAATGACAACCGATTGCGATCGCTGCGTTCGGGCGCTTTCCATGGATTACGGAGACTGAAATATCTATATTTGTATCGTAACCGAATACAGCACGTGGACGCTAATGTTTTCCAGGAGCTAATTCACTTGGAACAACTGTGAGTATACCCTAGTTCCTACCTATATTTACCTTACGACATTCTTCACTAGTACTAGTAAGATAAGCGAACTCTCAACATACCAACAACACTGCATAGTTTGGTTCATAATAATATTAATAAAGTTCGCAGTAGCGACAGAACAGCTTCAATGCTTGTATTCACGTGATAATTATTTAGACAGATAAGTTGAGAACGTTGAATTGAGAAGTTCCTCGAATAGTCTATCTAGTAAAATGCTTAAACAGGTATGTTTATTGCATTTCACAGGGACATCGGATTCCTCGTTTTCAAAAAGTTTTGATAACATTCCTGTGCTATCATGCGGAAACATAGTAGTGTCGTACTCATTTCAAACTCATATCTTTTTGTTGAGCTATACAAAACGTGCACGAGGTAGTAATATTCTATTAAGTGTAAAATCCATTTTTGTTATAGGAGGCTAAGCGGATATGACTTATACAATAAAATATATGGTTAGCTTTGTAATAATTCCCAAGAAACTTTAATTTGATTATCTTATCTCGTGTGAAGGCTCAGGATGTCACCTGATTATCTAACGTTACAGCGAATTTAAAAAATATCAGAACATTTTATCTGATGATCTAGATAGATTGTATAAGTATTTCGTTACGTGAGAAATTAGGGATATATACTTATTTACATTGAGAGCGTATTTTAATCAAGGCGAACGATTACTAGATGTAAATAGAGATTACGAAAAATAGTCTGCACATTGTCCGTTAGATACATAGTTTGTTTTTGTTTTGTCTATACGAGCCAGCCAAACTCTAAAATTACCTACTTATTCTAAACGCCCGGCACTGCAAAATTAAATATTCCAAAGCTAACGTACAAAACTATCGGTAATCTTCAAATATTTACACTAATAATTTCTGAAAATATATATTTTGTTGATAACATTTTATAATCAATACTCCTTACACATAGGTACATATAGATTCTTATGAGGGTTTTAGCATATAATATTTTCACCGTAGAGCTTTTGGTCTTTTTGTCACTCATAAATACTTCCACGGTAGGCTTTGCTGTGACCGGGCATTGCAGAAGTCTATGGCCGGCGATCACTACTTACTATCAGGTGGCCCGTATGCTCGTCTGCCTAACTAGGCATTAAAATCCAATGTTATGTTACAAAAATATAGTTTTTTTCCATGCTTAAAAATATCTATGGGACGGATATTTATTTTGAGGGAATCGTAATTTATTTTACAATACAAATTTTCATTTTCCATAGTAAAAATAGATTTAATACAAAAAGTTTTCGAAATAATGACATTTTACGTTTTTAAATGTTTATTTTCTTCTTAGGATTGCAGTACTCGTCTTCAAAATGCTTTTTAGTTTAAAATAATTCATTATAAACTCATTTGCAAAAAAAACGGGCACCTAAGCAATGAACCATTTCAAATGTTACTATTGGTTTGTTTTATAATTATAGGTAGTTTTACTTTCACAATTTTGTAAATTAATAAGCAAATAATCGTTTTCGTCAGTATTATCATAAAATTTTGATAAAATTTATGGGTTTTAATGCTAAAGTTCACTAGTAGTGTATGCTCGCTAGTAGTGCATATGCTCGTGAAGTAAAAGTTAACAAAGATTTTTGTTTGGTTTTCTTTAATAAAGTAAAAGCAGATAAATGTTTAGTATCGAGTGTGACCCCCTCTAGCTGAAATCACAGCTTGAATTCGTCTGGGTATGCTAGCGAGGATATCCCGGATACTTGCTTGCGGAATACGTTCCCACTCCGCGGTAATCACATTCTTCAGCTCTCTGATGGTCTGCGGAGCCGGTTGTACTGATCTCACGCGTCGTTTCAGAACGTCCCAGACATGCTCTATAGGATTGAGGTCGGGAATTCAAGCTGGCCAATCCAAACGACGAATGCCGATCTCTTGCACATACGCTTCCACATCGCCAGACCGGTGGGCGCGAGCGTTGTCGTCTATAAAAATTGAGTCTTCGCCTAAAGCAGCCAATGCGGGTTGTGCATGAGGAATTAGAACTTCCGTTATGTATCGATGTCCAGTCAGTGAGCCGTTTTCAATGAAGACTAACTCTGTACGATCCATTGAATTTATTCCTGCCCAAAACATAACAGAGCCCCCACCATAAGGTGTGATTTCTTCAAAACAAGCCTCTGCAAAGCGTTCTCCTCGTCTTCGTAGCACTCGCCGACGTCGATCTTCACCGAACAGAGATATCCTGGCTTCATCGGAGAACAATACCCTATTCCAGTCTTCTTGAGTCCATGACTCACAATTTCGAGCAAACCTAAGCCTGGCAACTCTGTGCTCACGGAGTAACTTAGGGCCGCGGGCCGGGCGATGACTGTGTATATTGGCCGCGAGAAGCCTCCTCCTGACCGTCCATAGACTAATATGCACATTTGTTACTTCTTCGAGGTTGTTCTTAAGGTCCACATACGAAGACTTGCGATTTCTCAATGCGCGACTCACAAGAAAACGATCCCAGGGAAATGGCCAGCTCGAAGTCCCGACCTCAATCCTATAGAGCATGTCTGGGACGTTCTGAAACGACGCGTGAGATCAGTACAACCGGCTCCGCAGACCATCAGAGAGCTGAAGAATGTGATTACCGCGGAGTGGGAACGTATTCCGCAAGCAAGTATCCGGGATATCCTCGCTAGCATACCCAGACGAATTCAAGCTGTGATTTCAGCTAGAGGGGGTCACACTCGATACTAAACATTTATCTGCTTTTACTTTATTAAAGAAAAAACAAACAAAAATCTTTGTTAACTTTTACTTCACGAGCATATGCACTACTAGCGAGCATACACTACTAGTGAACTTTAGCATTAAAACCCATAAATTTTATCAAAATTTTATGATAATACTGACGAAAACGATTATTTGCTTATTAATTTACAAAATTGTGAAAGTAAAACTACCTATAATTATCAAACAAACCAATAGTAACATTTGAAATGGTTCACTGCTTAGGTGCCCGTTTTTTTTTGCAAATGAGGTATAATTACCTATATTTTTTATTATTGTTAAGGATATAAGGGTACGGGTGCTTTAGCCATAGAACTTCAGATCTTGTTTAATTCTCACGGAAATAATAAAGAACCAAAACAAAAATATCATAATACTAGTAATGTAATGTAAATCTTTTTTATAGCAAAATTCGAAATAAACTTTATCGATATAACACTTCGTTGCTGTCTAACTATTTTCAGTAAATCATGCAGTGTTAATATGACTCTTAAAACTAGAGTAGAGGAATATCGGAATTGTATTATTCGTTTAAAAATGAAACAAACAAAATACTAGTGTACCATTCAAGAAGTTGGGCGGATGTTATAGGTAGTTTTTTTATTAATTATTTTTAGTTTTTGGTATTGCGTTGTTATTGTTGTTGCATCTCGACATACCATGCAGTCCGAATGGGTCATAATATTAATTAAACTAAATAAAATGTTAGCGACAATATTGTCCGACTGCTGGGTAATGTCTTAGTCCAATACGCTGGCGTAATGCGTGTTAGTTGGCATACTTAAAACACTTTCGAAATTCTTTAAATAAAATCTAATCAAAATACTTATTGAATTCATGAAATGTTACTTACACATTTTTGAGATTCAGTCAATCTATTTTTACTCTACCGCCAATTCGAAAATGCAGTTTCGCTAAAGAAGAACGGGAATAAATACTAACTGTTATTTTTGAAAACTGGTTTGAAAACATTATTTGGACTACATACAATTTATATAGATTCAATTTTTTAGATTAGAGAGAGGTTCAAATTAGATTTTCAACCTTAATGTATTTATTTGTAACATTGTGAATGAAAAAAATACAAAACCCATTGCCATAAAGATTGCCATACATGACTTTCATAAGTGCGATGTCTGACTTACTGATCTTATTATAATGCTCGAGCATGCAGAATTCCTTACGATGTTCCTTCGCCTTTTAAAATGACAACTGACAAGGTATCTATTTTAGTTGTAGCTAGATTTTTACAACATTCGCAATATGCTACATCAGTGAAAAAAATACAACTTAGTAAAATGTTATTTAGTATCCCTGAGTCTATAAATGGCATGTGGTAATTAGATATGTAAGTATGACGAACTCGGCCCTGTTTAAACTTTAATAGTTTCCCCAGAAAATGATGTCATTGCAGTAAATATGTAATATTTATTCACAAATTCTTGTGATTAACTGACAAATGGAATAATTCCAAGTTACTAATGTTTATAAAGAGCCATATGTTTTATGCGTGAGAAAATTATACATAGGTATTAATAAGTAAGTGTTTTATTTGTTTATGGCCACCTTTTTTCAATCTTTATATTGTTTTCAATGTCAATTGTCCTCAATTTTAAACACATAAAAGCTCATAAAGAAACAATAATTTGTGCAATTTAAAAGACATATTTTAGCCGTCATTGATTTACGCTATTTCATGTTCGTAAATTTGTCGCGATACGAGTTATGTTTACGATATAAATAGAGACTAGTGAGCGATTGTAGCCGATATTTACCATTCATTTTTACACTCAAACTAAGCTAATAGCTTCTTATTTTTGTCTTTGTCTAACTTACACGAACAACAGTATACAACAGTTCTTTAAAGCTATCCAAAGAAGAGAAAAATGTACAAAAGCTTAATGCCCCAGATGTCTTGCTCAAAATGCGTCTTATGGATATTTTTAAATAATTGTATCGCCTAAGGGTTTTTTTCCTAATGAGGTTAGTTTAAAAATGCGTTTACTTTAAATTGAATGCGTAATTTTTGTCATTTTAAGCAGTTATTAAAAATGTATGCACACTTCATTAATCGTGTAACCAGGTACAGGTAGGTATATAATATAGTTTATAAATTATTTTACTAACATTAACAAAATAATTTTATAAGAGTATTTATAATTTATTTATTTATATATCTTAGTCTTGAAAGGCCCAAACAATGGTTCACTTTCTGTCTACAGTAAACTCAAAATGACCTACCTCTAACTATAATACTTAGAATTTAATGCGAATCATCAACAAAAGAAAGAAATCACCTACATATATTATATAATAAATTATTAAATAACAAATATTATTAAATGTTATTCTGTTATTAAATGAAAGTGAGAATATGACGAACAGAGTTCTTGTTATTAGGTGAAAATGTCATAAAGGTCGTATTAGCGTCAGGGATTAGTAATTGGGGCATCCACTCTATATAATAATATACTATCTGTGATGCGTACCTGTAGGTAGTTGGCTAGAAATACCAGGAATTCTAAACCCGAACACAAGTCACGTGCATGAATGCTGCAGTCTATAGGCATAGACAACGCTGGTTTCTTCAATTGTATGTCGCACTTTTACTAACTACTAAAACTACAAGAGCTATTTAAAAATAGATCCGTTTGCTTAATACTTTACCGCATGAAAAGTATTTTATCTTGTGTCGTTGAAATATTACTGCTGTAACAAATCAATTAAATTTACGCATGGTCCCTTTATTCGTCTCAGCATACTTGTACTTGCAGATTGTATATATACTTGGGATATTTATTGAGATCTATGTCTATGCTGCAGACACATAGCTTGACTGTATAATGAGCTTGATTGATTATACAAAGGGGAAATCAAGTCACATAGTTGCACCAATTAAATGCTTATTGATGCCTATCAATACCTCGTACATTAATGTTCGAGGCGCTATAGTGGAATCTTGGAATCTAACCATTATCCTGGTATCTATAGACGTATACAGAGGGGGATTGGGCAGTTCGGTCTTACGACTTAGCGCTGAACCGCCCGACAGATGAATGATGGTAAATATCCGTAAGACTCCTAGGTTGAGTACCTAACAATAGTGTTAGGGACTCCAGCGTAGAATGTATATATCCTACGAGAAGTACACTTCGAAAATGTGCTGGCCGTATCTTGCATAGAATAGGGTAGTTGACAGTAAGTGGAAACCTGGTAGAATTTTGTTTTTTAGAATTGATTTATTCTAAATATATCGAAAATTAATCCAATTTCTTAATTTATATATGATTATTCATTATTTTCATGAAACAAATATGTAAAAATAAAGCATTTTGACAATGTTACCGCATGAAAGGGTCTGTTCCAACATGGTAGTTCCACTGCCTCAAAGAAAACTGAAGTTAAGTGGCAGTATGCCATGGTATGCCCTTTGTACCATATGTGTGACCATGTGTTAAAGATTACTCATTAGGTACCCTACTTCCTCCTTTGTCCGTCACTGCCTACAATAAAAGGGTAGAATGATATCTTACATGTTTTAAATTCTAATATCTTAACTGTAATACTAAAAAACTAGTTTTACATAATATTATATTGCGCGAAGTATTTGAAAAATGTTCAATTATCCCTGTCGGAAAATGAGGAGCGTTTTAAATGTGTAGGTATATTACGATCTAAGTACGTATTTATGTACAAATAATACATAAACACATATTGTTTGTTTTAGATACTTACATGTGAATGAACTACACCACATTAAGCCAGAAACATTCTCAAACATGCCGCGACTGGAAAGATTGTAAGTATTTTTAACCGTCTTCAAAAAAGGAGGAGGTTAACAATTCGTCGGAATCTTTTTTTTATGTATGTTACCCGATTACTCGAAGACGCCTGGACCGATTCGAGAAATTCTTTTTTTGTTTAAAAGGGTATACTTCCCAGGTGGTCCCATTGGCACCAAGTCAGGATCTGATGATGAATTTGTTTTTTATTGAAGTCGGTGTACTTTTTATTAATTAAAAAACTTTTACTTATCTATAACATATGTTGTAAATGTGTATAGGCTAACGATTGTTATGCTTTATACGAACTAGCTACATTTTATCTTTCGTGTTTTTAGATACTTACATAACAATCGCTTAAAGGGCATTCCAAAGGGCTCATTCAGCGGTATGCCTAAGTTACGCAAACTACGTTTAGACAGTAATGCTCTGATCTGCGACTGTTCAATGCTTTGGCTAGTACGGATGCTTGCCGAACACGATGATATGAATGTTGCAGCCACGTGTTACCAACCAGCAAGTGTCACAGGAACTCCCTTGGCAGCAATGAAGGAAAATGATTTTAAATGCAGTATGTAATTTTAGTACCTACCTATATATACCTAGAGATAGAGCGTTTATGGGAATTTTACAAATGTTATGAGTTATTATCGTACACCAATCATCAATCTGGAAAACAGATAAGTGCAGGTTGCTTGTTGTTGGTCTACTTTATTAGTAGGTACTCTAGTTATGTGTGAAATAATTATTTCGTAGATTTCATAATATTTTATTTTACCTCAGTGGATATCACCACCCTGCTAATTTTCTTTTAATACATTTTCATAAAAACATAATTTTTTGAAGGAATGTTATATGAAAATTTGCATATAAAGTCTAAAATATTTTTTAAAGAGAAGGAATCAATACATTAATCATGATATATCCGTGTTACTCTCCATATAGCCCCTATGTTAGAATATCTTTTTATGTAAACTGCTCAAAATCGCGCATGTGCTGATAATCAAATAGATACCTACGTAAATTAAAAATGCTAAATATGTTTTAACACATTTGAACAAGTGTATGATTTTCTAAAAGAAACTTTTTCTAGTGTCGGTGGACATGGTTGACGCTATAAAGATCCATGCAAAAGTAAAGTTAATGGACGTTAAAAATGTATGCACATTAAGTTGCACATGCGCCCTTGCACGACTCATATTAGCAATAAGCAGACTTTTAGTACCATAAATTAATATATATCTGTAATCAGGGCATCCAGAGATCATGACGGAACCACAAGATATAGCCGTCAGATTTGGAGAAGATGCTACGTTCACGTGTATTGCAAGTGGAGAGCCTGAGCCTGAAATTATTTGGCTACGTGATTCGACTGCCGTGCCTTTAGACGGAAGCCGTTACGAGCTTCTACACAATGGGACTCTTATGATTCATGAAACCGATGAAAATGTCATTGGAGTTTTTGAATGTATGGCAGTAAATCCTGCTGGCGCTGCACACTCGAAACCGGCAAAAATGATAGTTCAACGTATGGCGCAAGGAGAAAGTAGTGAGTGCTTTCTTAATATACATACATACATATACACTCACGCCTATAATCCCCGAAGGGGTTGGCAGAGGTGTAACCAGTACACCCACTTTTCGCCGAATTTCGGTCCCATAATGTGATAGGGGGCGAGCCTATCGTCATATCGGGTACAGGTTCCAGACTCCGGGCTAATACTGAGAATTTCTAGATAGAAAAACCCAATATCACTTTACCCGACCCGGGGATCGAACCCGAGACCTCAGCACAGCGGTTGTAACGCTTGCGCAATTACAACTGCGCCACCAAGGCAGCCTTAATATACCTAACCCGTTAACACAATCAGTAAATGTCATAAGTATGTTTATGTACCTATTATACATTTCAGGTGTGCCTGAATTTACGCTATTGCCTAAGAGACAAATTGCCAAAGTAAACCAATCGTTCGCAAGTTTTGATTGCGTAGCAAACGGCTTCCCAATGCCTCATCTGGTATGGTTTTTTAACGGCGAAAGAATGTTATTAACGGAACGGGTATCTGTTTACCGTAATGGAACCTTATCAATTAAAGATATCCAAGAGTCTGATGCAGGCGAATATACATGCCAAGCTGAAAATAAGCATGGAAAGGTTGCCACATCTGTTCCACTTGAAGTTAAAGGTAAATTTGATGCTATAGTAAAATTTATTTTATAGTATTAATAAGTTAGATATATATAATATGAAGTAGCGGGATCAATTCTGCAATCAGTATAAGGCCTTATATAATACATGCCAATTAATTATTGAGTATTATTAGGATTCAATTCGTAATGTTGTGATGAGTGTTGATAATACAGACGATTAAAATTTACGGATTGAATCCGTAAATTTCGTTTAATTTAATGTATAATATTCGCGTAAACATAAGAAAACATTATACAGAGGATACATTTCGTTGTTTATGAATTTTCAATTTCAGGTTTTTATTTGGTTCAAATTTACAAGACAGCCGCCGCCACAAAATGGCGGATTACATTTTTTTACAAACCCTACATATGGCTATCAAATGAAAGGGCTTGACTCGTAGAATATTGTACACTACGACACAAATTTCAAATCTAAGATGGCCGACTAAGTAATGTAATAAAAACTATAAACATGTAAATACAATAAGGCTTTATTGAAAAAAAGATAAAAGTGATGTGGATAATGTACTAAACGCTAAAAAATACTCAAGACAATCATGCCAGTCTGCTATGTAGCTTCTTCACACTACGCTATATTGCATGGTGCAAGGATGTGAAGAAGCGGTCGAGAGTCTAGTGTCAGAGTAGTCAATAGGCCGCAATACGGCCAAACATTGTACCCCAACTCGAGACTAGATCACTGGCTGACCCTGGAACGCGACACACTTGCGTGTGCCACTATGGCAGGTTTTACACTCTATATATGGTGGTCGCTATCCAAGCGGATTATGAATATCCACCAGCAAATGACTTTCAGTTTTCTACAAAATATTTGACAATCTGTGTGCTCTGTTATAATTGACAAATTGAGTGATCATAACAATTACAAACTTTTGATGTATAGATAAATCTGGTATCTTTTCATTCAGCTTTGAATGTGTAGTACTTGAACATCCTTACTTTTTAGCTACTTCAGTTGCTGATGGTACACATCGCATATAAACACACAATATGGTAGATTCCTGTGGTTCATGTTTGTAGTTCAAATAAGCCTCTCCCTTATAGTCTGTTTTCCTTACTTAATCATAAATATCTATTTCACCGACTAGCAAGATGCGACCATCAGTTAAGTTAACAAATTGCTTGTCAGTAAACATAATGTTTACTATATATATATACTATATATATCTATATATATAATACAATTTAGTGACCGAAACATGGCGCTCCCATATACTATATTTAATAAATTTATTTTTCAGCCGCGCCGTCGTTTGTTATTATTCCGAAAAATGCAACTGCTGCTGTTGGAGATAATGCTGTGTTCATGTGTTCTGCTAAAGGAATTCCAAAGCCAGCACTCAGATGGTTCCGCGACACTTTAGAGTTACCACCAAGCGAAAATGTAATTTTGAGTGAAAACTATGAAAACTTAACACTGGTTGCGGTATCAAGCGAGGATGAAGGAATTTATCATTGTAGGGCTGAAAACACTGATGGTAATATAGAAGCGTCGGCTCTATTAAAAGTCCAGGATATTAAAGTAATTCCTCCTAAGATCGTATTAAGGCCTGAAGATACTGACGCATATAAGGAAACGTCTGTACTAATGCCCTGTGAAGTAGAAAGCGAGCCTCCAGCTTCAATAGAATGGAGAAAAGATGGTTCTCGTGTAGTAGAAGATGACAGGTTATCTGTTACTATTATTGGGAGTCTCATAATTAGAAACGTATCTGTGATTGACAGTGGTCGATATGAATGTTCGGTGTTTAATGAATATGGACGTGATACTGCTTCTGTCTTCTTAACAGTAAAAGACCATGTGCTTCCTGGAGATGAGTACGTAAATATAGCTTTAACTCAAGCAACGCGAGATGTAGATCAAGCTATAGCTAGAACTATTGATAATATGTTCAAAAATAATAGCGGTAAGGTGGATATCCATGATCTGTATAGAATGACTAGATTTCCAAATGCACCTGCAAGAGAGATTGCCCGCGCAGCAGAAATATATGAAAGAACCTTAGATAAGGTTAAAGAATATATCCAAAATGGCCAAGACGTGACTTCCGCAGAACCTTTCAATTACCAACACGTTTTAACTAACCAACATTTGGACGTCATCGCTAGACTATCGGGGTGTGTTGCTCACAGGGAAACAAAAGATTGCTCAGATATGTGTTATCACAACAAATACCGTACTGTGGATGGCAGCTGCAATAACTTCGCACATCCCACTTGGGGAAGTTCTTTAACTGGATTTAGAAGAATTCTCTATCCCATCTACGAAAATGGTTTTAGTCAACCTAATGGATGGAATAAAGATATAAAATATAATGGGTTTGTTTTACCAAGCGCTCGATTAGTGTCATCAACTATTATAACCACTAAAGATATATCCCACGATATAGAAATAACCCATATGGCTATGCAGTGGGGTCAATGGTTAGATCATGATTTAGATCACGCGTTGCCATCTGTTAGTTCTCAGACGTGGGATGGTGTAGATTGCAAAAAAACTTGTCAATATGCTGCTCCTTGTTTTCCTATTGATATTCCACCTAATGATCCTCGAGTTACTAATCGTCGATGTATTGACTTTATCAGAACAAGCGCTGTTTGTGGATCTGGTATGACATCAGTTCTTTTTGGGACATTACAACCAAGAGAACAAATAAATCAACTAACTTCTTTCATAGATGCATCGCAAGTTTATGGTTTCGAAGAAGCAGTAGCAGAAGATCTTCGTGATATGACAAACGACAATGGATTGTTAAGAGTAGGTGCTACATTCCCAGGTCAGAAACCTTTGTTGCCTACTGTTGGAATAAATGGTATGGATTGCCGGCTTAATTTAGAAGAAAGCACTCGAAACTGTTTTGTCGCGGGTGATATAAGAGCTAATGAGCAGATTGGTTTAGCAGCAATGCATACAATTTGGATGAGAGAACATAATCGAATCGCTCTACAATTAAAATCTTTAAACCCATTTTGGGATGGAGACAGAGTATACCAAGAAGCCAGAAAGATAGTAGGCGCTGAAATACAATATATAACTTACGAACACTGGCTCCCCATCATTTTGGGCCCTGAAGGTGTTAAACACTTAGGAAAATATAAAGAATATGATTCATATTTAAATCCATCGGTTTCAAATGTTTTTGCCACGGCTGCCTTAAGATTTGGACATTCTATGATTAATCCTGTACTGCATCGCTATGACGAAAATTTTGAACCAATCCCGCAAGGACATCTGCTACTTAGACATGCCTTTTTTGCGCCATGGCGTCTAGTTGAAGAAGGAGGTGTAGATCCTTTGTTGAGAGGAATGTTTACGACACCTGCCAAACTAAAAACACCTACTCAAAATTTAAACTCTGAACTCACTGAGAAGCTTTTCTACAGTGTTCACGCTGTCGCTCTCGACTTAGCTGCAATCAACATTCAAAGAAGTCGTGATCATGGCATTCCAGCTTATACAAAGTGGCGAGAATTTTGTAACATGACTGAAGTAAATGATTTTGACGACTTATCTGAGGAAATAACAGACAAATCGATTAGAGACAAATTAAAAGATCTTTATGGTTCAGTACAGAACATAGATGTTTGGGTAGGTGGCATCCTAGAAGATCAAGTCGAAGGTGGTAAAATAGGACCATTATTCAGGTGTTTGTTAACAGAACAATTCTCACGTTTACGCGACGGGGACAGATTCTGGTACGAAAATCCTACTGTATTTAAACCTGATCAGCTGCGACAAATTAAAGAAACCAGTTTGGCTAGAGTTTTATGTGACAACGGTGATAACATTGATACAATTGGAGAAAACGTGTTTTTGTTGCCGGAGATACAAGATGGGCTGTCTTCTTGCGAAGACTTGCCCGCAATGGACCTAAGATATTGGGCAGATTGTGAGTCATGTAGTGATGATAATAATCATCGTCGAGAGAAACGACATGTCAAGAGGGATGTTACTTCCAATGCACTCAACAATGAATCGCCAGAAGAGGATCGCTTAAGTAATGTAGAAAAAATACAGAAGCATCTAATTGAGACTATCGAGCAGTTGCAAAAGAAAATTAACTTTCTCGAACGAAATTGTGAATCAAATTAAACATGATACGATACTTTTACACAATATATTATTTATGTATAGATTTAATTATATAACATACGTTAATATTTCCTAATACTTTTCAAAATAGTATTATTATAGACTTATGTGGTAGATCTTCCTATGAGGTCCAAAAAATGAGACTTAAACTCGTTACTTATTTCTTATGGTTATCGTATTTATGTAATCTTATTGTAACCTAAGAAAATCAATACTTGCACTGTTATTATTTTTTATCTATTTATTACTAAATAATCTAGTCTTAGGCGATATCAATTTTGACGACTAACGATGCTGAACTTAGTATTTCAACACTTATTCCAAGTTTAATTTTAAGTTTTCATTTTTTAATGTGTGTCTGTTTTACATATAATATTACCATCTATAATAACTTTGTAATAAATAAGATGTTAAATTAAAATTTACATTGGTAAAAATTTGGTTATATGGTAGGAATATCAATGGTGTAATGCAATATGTGTTTGAGTATTGTCAAGTATTCTGTCGCATTACGAATTATACACATTTTTGCACACAGAATAAAGCATGGTAACTTTAAAACTATTTGAATACCTTTTAAAGCAGTTCTTTCTTTTCTTTCTTTTTCTTTATAAATAACACCGTATCACGCAGCCGTCGTAATTTTCTAAGTAAATAAAATTGTATCGTGTATAATATACATAATTTTATGTTCACATTGCAAATTTTCTAGATTAATATTAAGGATTTTATGAATGGAACTAATGTCTGTGGTGTTAGTGTAGTAACTTTGAGCTAAGTAGGCACATATTGTGTTTTATGTATGTGAAGTTAGGGAAATATAAAACTGTTTAACTGTTAGTTATACTCTATATATTCACTTGTATGTCATTAGGGTAAGTCCTCTCTTACATGATTCGTGGAATAAATAAAATCGAAGACGTACCAGTTGTTTTATTTTCCTTACTATTAAAAAAGTCGGTAGACAAAGGAACAAAATATTACTTAGACAGCGTTGCGAAAGTGATTCAATTAGCAAAGATTTTAAAATACATAAGTTTATAAATTCTCAATATTTTCTAAAATTGAATGTAATATAGCCTTCTATATATGAATGAATTTAGCCGATACATGAACCGTGGAGAACTCAGACTTTTGGCAAACGTGTTTTTGTGCTATTGGTTTTTATTTTTAGAAAATTTGTAAAATATTTCCTCTCGTTTGAGTAATACTCATTTGCAAAAAAAACGGGCGGTTTTGATTTTAATTCTTCTTTAAAAAAATACGGTACCAAAATGATTTCAATCATTTGTACATGTTACTGGCCGGTTTTAAAAATGCCGTGGTGTTTAAAACAGTACGTTCTAAATTCAAATTTTCGTTTGATGCTCGTTTTTACAGAAAACCACTTTTTATCCTACATTTTTGGTGCGAAGTTCCAAAAGATAATATCGGTTTTCATAACTTTTAGTCAATTTTTATGAATTTATTTCATATTCTTAATTGTCAAAGCTTTCATTTGTTGCTGTTTAGCTGTCTCAATAATGTTAGAGAAAGTGGTAAAAGCTACCAAAATTATTGCGCTGCTCGAAGAGGGTTGCAGCCAATGCTTTGTGGCTCAGAGGCTAAGTGTGAGTCGCTCGACGGTTCAAAGGACCTGGCAGCGGTATCAAAACACCGGTTCCGTCGAGAGAAGGCCTGGTTCTGGAAGAAAACCATGTACCCAACCACGGGATGATCGTTTTCTTGTGAGTCGCGCATTGAGAAATCGCAAGTCTTCGTATATGGACCTTAAGAACAACCTCGAAGAAGTAAGAAATGTGCATATTAGTCTATGGACGGTCAGGAGGAGGCTTCTCGCGGCCAATATACGTCATCGCCCGGCCCGCGGCCCTAAGTTACTCCGTGAGCATAGAGTTGCCAGGCTTAGGTTTGCTCGAAATTGTGAGTCATGGACTCAAGAAGACTGGAATAGGGTATTGTTCTCCGATGAAGCCAGGATATCTCTGTTCGGTGAAGATCGACGTTGGCGAGTGCTACGAAGACGAGGAGAACGCTTTGCAGAGGCTTGTTTTGAAGAAATCACACCTTATGGTGGGGGCTCTGTTATGTTTTGGGCAGGAATAAATTCAATGGATCGTACAGAGTTAGTCTTCATTGAAAACGACTCACGGACATCGATACATAACGGAAGTTCTAATTCCTCATGCACAACCCACATTGGCTGCTTTAGGCGAAGACTCAATTTTTATGGACGACAACGCTCGCGCCCACCGGTCTGGCGATGTGGAAGCGTATGTGCAAGAGGTCGGCATTCGTCGTTTGGATTGGCCAGCTCGAAGTCCCGACCTCAATCCTATAGAGCATGTCTGGGACGTTCTGAAACGACGCGTGAGATCAGTACAACCGGCTCCGCAGACCATCAGAGAGCTGAAGAATGTGATTACCGCGGAGTGGGAACGTATTCCGCAAGCAAGTATCCGGGATATCCTCGCTAGCATACCCAGACGAATTCAAGCTGTGATTTCAGCTAGAGGGGGTCACACTCGATACTAAACATTTATCTGCTTTTACTTTATTAAAGAAAAAACAAACAAAAATCTTTGTTAACTTTTACTTCACGAGCATATGCACTACTAGCGAGCATACACTACTAGTGAACTTTAGCATTAAAACCCATAAATTTTATCAAAATTTTATGATAATACTGACGAAAACGATTATTTGCTTATTAATTTACAAAGTTGTGAAAATAAAACTACCTATAATTATCAAACAAACCAATAGTAACATTTGAAATGGTTCATTGCTTAGGTGCCCGTTTTTTTTGCAAATGAGTTTATTATAGTTTACTATACAGCAAACTATTGTCCTCGGTATTTGGTGAATATTATTTATAAACATTATATTTTAAGTGATATGGAAGTATGCCGAGTACTGCCGTCTCACGGGGATTAAGTAGGGGGAAGTTTAGACTTTTGTCCCCCCGTATTCAGATAATTTCGTTACGACAGCGACCGAACCTCCTAATTTAATGGCAAATCATTTATCCGCATCGGGTCTGAACTTAACCGTTAAAAAGAAAAAGTATGTAAGTACTGCAAAAATGCGCAGAATTTTCGACCCGAATGATATAGGATGATGTTGGTAGACATTGTGGTCTTCAGCCACAATCAGTCGTGGCAACTATTGAAACTGATTTACTTTGCATGAAGTCCATCTGTAATTTATCAACCATTTTATACCAGTAACATCATATTAATTATTTTAAATATGTTTTACAACTCGTAGTATTCCTTCGATATGTACCTAGGTATGTTTCGATTAGTCTCCACTAGTCAAAACAATTCGAGTAGTTACGCTTTCAAAAATGTCGGACTCGACATTTGCAGAACGGCTCAATTTAAATTTGATTCAAGAAAAGTTCGAACATTAGCGGTGTTCGAATTCGTGATTAATTCAAATGCACGAAAATTGATTTCCAGATCGTGTAGGTACTGAGCTGTAATAAATGCAGACGGTGTACCGGTATCGTTCTCGGTATTTTGATAAGCAAAATTTAATTTATTTTAAATACCCAAAACATAAATGTATTAAAATAAGTTATTAAGAAGTAAGAAAATGGAATACATTTATTCCAAATATTTTTACATATAATAACATTGACATTTCTAAATTAAAACATTTAGCCAACAAGGCTCTATAAACAAATAGATAATTGTCAGTACCATTCAAATATCGTAACTCAGGTAATTTTCTGGTCCTAACTCTTACTCGTTACTAAATATTTACTATAAACTCACAAAAAAATAATGGGTAGGCATAAAAAGTAGAAGTATGCTTTAAAATCGTGAAAAGTAGTAATAATGTGAGTAAGTTCCTTATTCCTATTTCGTATATAAATTCCTTACCTAACTTATTAACTAAACAAGCCAGGTTTCCAGTTTTCCCAAACAAGTATCCAGTATCATCAGTATACAGGTTTGATGTGGGAGATTGTTTTATAGTTATTGAAGTCGATTTAGCCTTCATAAAACATGTTTTAACCATCGAAAAACGTTTCTCGTATAACGGAGCAGTGGCGCCAAGCCTGGATCGAAAGGAGAAACCGGTTAAATAAATAGTGGGAAAATTATAGCATTTCGAATGAAAGCTCCAATCAGCAAAATAGCTTTCGTCATTTAGTGCAATGATCCAATCATAACTAGTTGTCTTATACAAGTTCTATAAGGTATCCTCGAAGTTTATGATTATTTGACTACTATTAGTTATAGGTACATGGGTAATTTTAATTTAGCAGCTGAAGATGAAATTTGGCTGTGAAATGAGAGGTTGCAGGTTCGATTCCTGTACCAAAGATTTTTGTAAGTCACAAATATTTTTTTCCGGAGCTGGATTTGTGGGATCGTAGTCCTTTGTTGTTCTTGACACTTGACACAAGTCTCATATCTTAGTGTGAGGTCAGGAATAAGGTGTAAATGCTGGGTGTATTTTTTTGAAAACTAAATTCAATTTGATTTGGTTTCGAAAACCAGATGCTTTTCTATATAACAACATTTTATTTTACATATATTTACCGCAATTGTTAAATGACCGAAACTGTTTTTTTGTTGTCGTCTATTGCCTGGCCTATAAACGAGGGAAGAATTAGCATTATACTTAATCAAATTGATACCTAAGCGAAATAAAAAGGTACAAATAAATATAACAATAGTAGGCATACACGGGAGTTATTTTGTAATGTGATCCCAGTGTTGTATTGCAAAATACCAATCAACTATTTGCATTGAACATAGGTATTTAGTTACATTAGAAAGATAGGCCGTTAGCATTGACAAGTTGATTGGACTCACAAAGCCCGGTGCTGCTACTACTCAATTAAGGGACGGGACAGCGCTGGATGGTAGATATTCTAAAGCGTATTACAACAAAAAATACAAATTTTCCTCTCAGCGCTCATACGAAAAGTGATTAAAGCGGACGATTCAGATGCTCGAGATGCAGCGATTTAAGCCGTTATTATTGTTATTTTGATTTTATGTTAAGAATATTAAAATGAAGTTCGACCTGTTTTTTAGGCTGTCTCAAAACTTCTCTTAATAAATGATACATGTGATCAGGGTTTGTATAAAAGACAATTTGCATTAAAAGCCAATATTCTATACTTTTCTTTATTTTTGTACATTATTTAAAAACACTTATAGAAATAAAGTTTCGTAATGAAGACAAATTCAACACATATTTTTATATTGCATATAGGTTTGCAGATTCTGTGGTTTTATTTCTTTATATCTTAACCCTTGTGACAGGATGGCTACCCTAATGCAGTAGCGTCGACTATTAACATAACTTCTTTCGATATACTTTTATGATTTGCGACGAACAGCCCTGTGCTTTAAATTTTCCAATAAAGCCTTTGCTGTACTGTCATGTCTCGTAGTGAAGTTATTCTTGCTCTGTACCATGTTATGAATTTTAAAGTTAAATAAGATTTACAAAAGTGTGTGATTCGAACATTTCGTAACTACCGGTATGTTATACTCGTAAACATTCATCTAGGTGTGAATCCCCATAAAGTTTTGGTTTCCATCCCAAGGCTAGCAATCGAAATTTTCTGTGATTTAGGGTCCAAAAATATACTTAATGTTTTAGGGACTTGCTTTGCGCATATCCCTTTAATACAGAATCATAGCACGGAAATACAATTATTTTCTTTTCTGAGGAAAAAAATAATACGATGACCAAAATATTGATAATGCTAGAACAAATTGATACCAAATTCCAGAATTACAAACGTATACACCCACGCCGGCAATCCCCGAAGAGGTAGGCAGAGGTGTAACCCCGTCCTGTGAAATACGGGCGTTTGGAGAATTCCACCACTGTAACCCCCTTTTTTCCCGCGGGGAATATCCATCTTACGGATACCTTCTGGTCCTCGGGGGAGGAGAGATGGTTCTGCCGGACTCACCGACCTTCCGACCCAGTTCGCCCGAAGGACTACTAGATCGGGACTCTAACCAATTTTCCTACGCCGGTGTACCGACTAAAAACCCCGCGGTAGCCTTCTGCAGCACATGTGGGACAATCCCGGGGGATCCTGAGTGTACCCTGTGACAATCCCTGTGCTGTACCTTTACGGCCCGTCTCTTCTTGGGCTAGATGCCCCCCACAATTTACAGTAGCAGCGCGATGTTTCACGCCGCCAACCGCCTCAGGGTCGCACCATTAAGATATATACATAAAGGCCGCACATCCCCCGCTGTGCAGCCGCGACCCCTGTGATCCCTTTTAGTCGCCTTTTACGGCAGGCAGGGTATACCGTGGTAGAATTCTTCAGGGCCCCCATTCCACATGGCGGGAACCACTGTAACCCCTGCCTGTGCGTACGAGGCGACTACTTGTGGCCATCAGGGGTTGGGGGCGCGCAGCGGGGTCTGTAACAGCCCCCATATCGATGCACTCTCAATACCGGTGCATCGTGCGACCCGAGATGGACAGCAGCACGGGTGATAAGGGCACGTTCGCGGTCGTTGACGCCGAGGGCGTCCTTCAGGGCTAAGGGGCTTATGAGTCCCATGGAGATGGGACGCTACGCGGCACCTTATAAGGCGGTTCCGTCAGCAATTCTTGTATACCTTAGGATACCTCAAAATCGCTCCGTAAGCGCCGAAGGGGCACCGTGGGGTTTTAGCTAGTGCTATCGGTGGGGTGTACATAAGGGGTAGGGACTCGGCCCAGCGGCTGCCCGGATAGCCATCTCCCGGGCGAGGGGCATGCTGGGTCGTTAGACCGGCTAAACCAGCATAACCGTTTTATTCTTATTCCGCTTCCACCCGGAGCGGGTGGCAGTAATACAGCGTTTTCCACACGACAATAAAAAAAAAGCCGAGGTGTAAAAAGTACTCTCACATGTCGCCGAGTTTATTACTATCCCATGATGGCTCAATTCCAGACTCCGGGCTGATACTGAGTGAATTTAAATAAAAAAATCCAACATCAACCCACCTGACCCGGGGATCGAACACCTCAGCACAGCAGTCGTAACGCATGCGCAATTACAACTGCGCCACCGAGGCAAACTGAAAAATATTATTTAGAAATGCAAGTATCTATAAGTATAAGTGAGTAATCATACTATTTATATACTCAGTAACGACGCGCAATGACATTACAAAATATTAATTAAACAAATGAGAACATCATGATAACAAGGAAATAAGTATTATACCTATTTCATCGAGATTATTGTCTAAAATTCCCCATGTTTAAACATTCTTATCACAATTTTTTTGTATACTGATAGCTGGTGCTATCATTATATTTAATTAAAATAACTCATAATGACGAGTCGTGAACGATGAATATTTATGATTATTTAGTCCGGTCCCGAATCTTTAGAATTTCCTAGAGAGGTCGCAGGTTCGACCCCTGCACGGAGACAAGTGTTTGTGTGATCCACAATTTTTTTGGCGCGGGTCTAGGTGTCGTGCCTTGTAGTTATTGATACTCACGACAGAGGTTTGTACCTAGTACTGGGTCAGGACTATGTGTTTGACTGTTGGGTTTGGTTGATTTTAATTATTAAATTCCCGGCAGAAGATTATAAAATTTTCCGGGAATTTACAACCCGGGGAAATCCCTAGCACCAACTTAACACATCTTGGTGTAAATATTGCAACAATAAACAGGCACAGACCGTTTTACATTAGTTATTTTTTTGTCTAAATGTATTACCTAAAAACCCTTATTTGCATTTTATCCTGCCACGGTATATCGGGCAAGAAGCATTAGAGTTACGAAAATTAATTGTGGCAGAATTCTCCATTCTTAATGTAGAGAACGATACGGGAACAAGGTAAATATAAGATAAACTATTTCATTTGTTGGTACTTGGTCCAATCGCAGGTTATTGTGGCTGCAAAATCATCGTTGTCTCGGATTCAAATCTTAATCAGTTTGTGTGAGTTTTTCGATTCAAAAACTAACTTTAGTGTTGTCCCGGTTACTAGCGACTAGTAGAAAATCTCTAACAGTCTCTACTAGAAACTACCAACTATCGTTATAAATAACTAATACAAATATTTAATTTGAAAATAAAAACAGTACAGTAAAAAACACATCACAGTTTTTTACTGTGGAACTGGTGGTACTGCGCTTTTCTGGCGCGATTGAGTAACAAACATCCATCCTTGAAAATTCTTATTTATAATATTAGCAATAAAAATCTGTTCAATATCATACAAGTATTAGTATCTCCTCTTCAAAAAAACCTGTATCAATTATCTCTTGCTACTTGATACTCTACTCAAGTAATATAATAATAACTTGCTAATTATACTCTTTATATATTATATATTTTTTTAGAAATTGAGAACCTACAGTTTACCATTCTATAATGCATTGGTACAGGGGTAAACAAGTATTCTTCTTGCACTGTATACTGGTGTGTAGTCGACCGCAATTAGTGTGGGATTTCTATTGATTTTTTTTGTGATCGATTATGTACACAGTCAGGTCATAAGTATTGTCACACAGTAAAAACTTTTATTTTAGAATGCTGGCCACAAAAAAGTTTATTGAATTCGAATTTCAAATTGTTCATGAAAATAAAAATGTATACTTTTTAGAATTTTACTCATTTTTAAATATGGAGTGGACGCTTAAAGAAGACCGTGTTGCAGTAATTGCGTTGCATCGTTGCGGTTACGCGCCAATTCAAATTTTAGACATACTGAAAAATTTGAATATAACCAAAAGATTCGTTTATCGTACCATCAAACGATACAATGAAGACTCTAGTGTAGATGACAGGTCAAGAAGTGTTCGCCCTCGGTCTGTTAGGACTCCAGCAGTGATAAAAGCTGTGAAGGCGCGAATTCAAAGAAATCCCAAACGTAAGCAGAAACTGTTGGCCCTTCAGATGGGGTTAAGCAGAACCACGGTGAAAAGGGTGTTAAATGAAGACTTAGGGCTTCGGGCATAACGAAGAAAAACAGGACATCGTTTGAATGCTCGTCTAATGGACCTGAGACTGAAGAGATGCCGCGCTTTGTTGAAGCGGTACGCGGGAAAAAAATATCGGGAAATTCTTTTTTCAGATGAAAAATTTTTACCGTAGAAGAGAGCTACAACAAACAAAATGATAAGGTGTACGCACACAGTAGTGAAGAAGCGAGCAACCGTATTCCGCGTGTCCAACGAGGTCATTTTCCATCCTCGCTCATGGTATGGTTGGGAGTTTCTTATTGGGGCTTAACAGAGGTACATTTTTGTGAGAAAGGTGTAAAAACGAATGCAGTTGTGTATCAAAATACAGTCCTGACGAACCTCGTGGAACCTGTTTCTCATACCATGTTCAATAACAGGCACTGGGTATTCCAACAAGATTCGGCGCCAGCTCATAGAGCGAAGAGCACACAAGACTGGCTGGCGGCGCGTGAAATCGACTTCATCCGGCACGAAGACTGGCCCTCCTCCAGTCCAGATTTGAATCCGTTAGATTACAAGATATGGCAAAACTTGGAGGAAAAGGCGTGCTCAAAGCCTCATCCCAATTTGGAGTCACTCAAGACATCCTTGATTAAGGCAGCCGCCGATATTGACATGGACCTCGTTCGTGCTGCGATAGACAACTGGCCGCGCAGATTGAAGGCCTATATTCAAAATCACGGAGGTCATTTTGAATAAACTTTAGTGTTATAAGAATCTATGTTTTGTTAAGTTCATTTTGGTATATAAATGGTTACATAATGAATAAACTTGTTTCAATTATTTTATATTAAACATGTGACAGAATTTATGACCTGACTAGGTATTGTCAATTTATTATTCACTACTTTGTCCCATTCCGTTGTTGCTAATTCATAATCATGACGATAACAGACGCATACGGAAGCAACGTTTCTATTTTTTTTTTATAATTTAGCAATATTTTTATCTTTTTTACATAAATAATTACAAAATGTGATAGACGACAGATGTGTACATTTAGAAAAAAAAACTATCGGGAAATGGGATATTCTGATTGCGATAATTTACTCCCAGAGAAAACAGCCTGACAGCCTCCGTGGCGCAGTAGGCCAGTAGCCGACTGTGAAACGAGAGGCCGTGGGTTCGATTCCCATGGACAAATGTTTGTTTGACAGACAGATATTTGTGTCCGGGGTCTGGGTGTTGTGAGACCGAAAGTCTCTCGTAGTCCCCGATACCCACAACACAAGACTCGTATCTTAGTGTGGGATCGGGGCTATGTGTGTGACTGTTGGGTGTTATTTATTATTTATTTTATTTAGATATGACAATGATGGACTAATTAAAGCATAATTTCAGTAATTTCGTTTATTTAAATATAAATAATATATCTACATATTACAACAAATAGGTCATCTACAGTCAATATGCATTGTATCGTAAAAAATATTTCACAATTATAGTACACATCATATTATACTATTAATTCTTTTATATAATACATCTAGATCATAGCATTGTAAACACACAGAAATTGTAGATTATACTCTTACATTATAACACACTTAAGTGTCGGTGTGTGTAATGTGTAATATAAAAGCCAATCATAAGATAGTCACATTGATAAGTCTATGGTATATTTACATTGTTCTATGATATATAAAGTAATATGGCCAGATCTTATTTTTCTATAAATTTTATACTAACACATACTTTGGTAGATGTAAATTCATGGACAATGAAATTGCCTACTAAGCATATTAACTACATTACTACTATAAATTATACTCCAATATATTTAGTATGTCGACCAGTTGCCAATAATTGGTTTTTATCCTTATTACGCACTTGCACCTCAAGAAATGCAATTTTTTTACCAGTTTTAATTGTGATTGCTTCAACTTGTATATTGTCACCCTCTTTTGCAGCACCCATATAACTAAAAACAAATAACCATGTTGCATAATTTCATTATGTTTTTGTGACTCACATACTTCCTAAGTTGTACACTTCGATACTTTATGCATGAAGAATTACTAAAGGTAACTTTTTTTTGTCATGGCTGAATGACCACTCTGCACCTGATAGTAAGCGCAGTGCCATCCAATTACAGTACCAAGTAGCGAGAGATCTATCCCTCACTACTCAACACAATCATGCCAGCCTGCTGTGTAGCTTCTTCACACTACGCCTAAAGGACCCAGGATCATAGGAAGGACTAAACATGAAGAATTACTAACTACATAAAATGTAAATGGGAATATCATACCATGCCATAAGTATAATATACAAAGCTAGTCAATATAATTATTATTCTTAACAACAATTAATATTCTTTTATTTAAAATATTCTTTTTTTTTCTTGGGACCCTGTAAACATTTTTAACTCATAATTGAAAATATTTAATTTGGTATTTGGTATTTGGTAATTTGGTAGTTAGTAGTTGGTATTTGGTAATTTGGTAAAACATTCACAATCCCTATCCTAGCTACCTATTTTATTACTATATGGAGTCCATGATTTATTTACACTCAAGATGAATCAAACATCTAACACTATGAAGTGCAGTACCAAAAAACATGTTCCATACAAACCTCACACTTAGATCAATTGACACCCCTCTAGTCTCCACTGTTTCATTAGTAGTTAGTGCATATGTTGAAATTGAATCCACAAGATGTGCAATGAAACCTCCATGCAGGGTTCCTCTCTGATTAAGATGCTCAGAACCAACTTGAAATTCTGTGACCATTCTACCATTTCCACAAGAAACCAGCTTGACCTGGATATAATTCATGGACTTGTTATTGGTTGTGGGCTCCTTTCTCCACACTTAGCCCATTGAACATTGGGCCATTGTGTGTGGACTTATTATTATTCATATTTTTATCAAAATGTAGCTTCACAGTAAATATTATATTAACATACCACAAATTCAAAAGTTATTTAATATTAATTTTCACATTTTAAATTGGACCACATATATCTGTATTTTTTACATTGCTTTGGTTTTATTACTTAAGCTCTCGTAAAGTAACCATAATTGACTCAATTCTAGAATTAGGTGTTGATGATGGCTAAATCTCCTGCTATTCAATAATTACCTTATAGATAGACTAACATAAAATATTGCATCATAGCTTTTTATTTCTTTTGCACTAATTACAATTACTAAGATGATAATATAGAGTTTTGGTAAATGATATGACAAAGAGAGTTCTAGGGGGCTGACATAGTTTTACAAAGACCAAAAGACTAAAAATCATATGAATAAAAAAAGAGATGATAATATAGTTTTCTTTTCTTCACTGCTAGATATCAAAATAAATTAATCACCAGCTGTAAGTATAGGCTTGTTCGTTTAGTATATCTGTTTTTTTTAATACAACATGGTTGTGGGAGAAACTGAAGCAAAACAAGAATAGAACTTTGCCATCAGGCCGGATCATTGAGCCTGGAACCATGTCAGTTCCCTTTGTATGGAACCATCAATTATTTAAAATTGCTTAATTTAATAGGTATGTTGCAAACCAGAAGGCAGTAATTAAATACTTTGAAATAAATAGATAATAACTGCACCTTCCTTGCGTTGGTAACACATTTCATCGTTGTTTAATCAAAATTCATACCATTTGATAAGCTCGGTATGTATTCATAGGATTTAGTATTCAAATAATAGTTTTAATAACTAAAAAAAACAGAACCTACCTTGCAAAGATTTTGATCAAAGCATTTAGTTGTAGCTATAGCTTTAGTAAAAAGCTCAGCAACCTTTACACCTTTATTGCACATTTTTAATTAAAATACCAAGTTATTGAATAAATCTGTAGCAAAATAACGATTTTTCTTGCTTATCAGCAGACATCAGATGTCTAACATATCTGAATCATCTGACAACTGTCTTTTTTTGTTTAGTGGACAAGCCTATGTCTTAAGACCATACTGCCTAGTTTCACCGTTCACTTGAATTTGATTTTCCGAATCTCAGTGTTAATAAACACCTTACCAAGTATCTAAATCGTAATACGTTTAAAAGGCATATATAATCATAAGTGGAAATGCTCTACGATGTTTCTTTTATGTTATTTATAAGCATTTCTCACTCTAATGATACCTCATTAGCGCGCTACTCAATGAAGTTACTATATACTCACCTACGCCTACTCTCAAATATTGTGTGAAAAAACATGTGAGGTAATAGATACACTAGAAAAATATTTTATTTTTATACGTATTTGTTATTCTTATATTATATACAAGCTGTGGTCATTGGCTCCGCCCGCGTGTAAATTATTTTTGAAAGAAAAATGCCTTCATGGCTTGCATACCACTAGCCATGGAGGCATCTTAAACTATTACATATTTTTATACTGCCTAGTAGTGAAATTATAGACAACCTAACATTGTTACAGTTAATAAACTATCTGTGTGTCAAATTTCATCCAAATCGTTCGTGATGGTTCGTTTTTTGCGTGATTAAGTAACAAACATACAAACTTTCACATGTATTATATTAGTTGGATAAAACACGAGATAACCAAACCGACACTTTATATTTATCTGATCATGTAGCGAGATACAACCAACCTTGCCACTCAATACGACAATGCGGGCCTTATTTGTCACACTACGCATAGAGGACCCAGGATTTTAGGAAGAAGAGAACACGTAGGCCTACAAATTGTACTACATCACGACGATCCGGTAAAGATACGAATGTTATGAACCCTTGTTTCGGTCTGGGGTGGTAGACACCACGAAAGTAGACCTTAACATTATTATGACATGTAAAAAGTGCCCATAGTGGCCTAATTTACAAAATAAATGATTTGATTTGATTAGAAAGTGTGGCTCCGCAAGTCAGTAGGCGTGGTTCTAGTGTGGAAAACTACACTAAAATTGTATTTATTATATACCTATAGATATTCAAGAAGATTATTCTTAATAGTGTTTAAATGAGGAGTAATCAGTTTAATTAGCTAATATATTATATTTTATTATGCACCAAAATAATTCACAAATATAAATAGTATAATAACATACATACTTTTATTTCTTACTAGCTGTTACCCGCGGCTCCCCCCTCGTGAAAGTTATCTTTTAAAGAAAAGTTATAAAATCCCTGGAGTCATCTTAAGCTACCACATCTTTCTAACTTTTGCTATCCCATAGGAGACTAGGAGGAATTTCCGTGCTTTCCGGCGTTTTTGCCATACCTATTATTGGAATCAAGCGTAACAGCTCGGATGATAGGACCCGTTAAGTAAATTCCGTGGTGCTTTACGTCTGGCTTCTCCAGACGTAAATGTCTTTTATTGAGGTTAATACCTGTTTAGTTCAGTATTTGTCTCCCGCTTTGTTATGGAGGGAAGTGGACAATTTATATTTCCAACTCCTCCCTATATTTCTATTTGATTAATTTCGTTGCGGGATAAAAGACAGTTATGAAGCATTCCCAGAGACTCGCCGAGTTTCATTACTCGGTGTCGAAAAAATGCGTGCCATTGTTGATCCTGGCTAAACAGGAGTTACAATGGCGGGTGCGTGGGCGGGATAGTCCCTATCCCATTGGAAAAGTATTTTTTCCGGGAAAAATAGCCTATATCATTCTCTGATCCCTAAGCTACCACTGTGTATAAATTCATTTGGGTCTGTTGCTCTGTGAAAAACAAAAGCTATCCCGTACGAAGCTGGCCATTTTTCCGGGATAAAAAGGAGCCTATCATTTGCGGGATCGAATGATCTATATCTGTATTCTAAATTTCAAGATGATTGGGCAAGCCGTTTTTTAGCAGACACACAAAAAAATTTAATATTTTTAATCGGGATCAGTTAGTCACAAAAGGAATATTTCACGCAAAATCTGGTAAATTACTCAAATCTACAGATTTATATATATAGTAGAGATCATTTATTCCGTATAAATATAATGTATTAATAACTGTAATAGTGTTTAAGCTTATAAAATGGTGTTGTTCAAGCACTTGAGGGGAATTTCACGAAAACAATGTTGTGTGCCTATGTCAATACGATACGACCTCATATTTTCTGTCATTACTCAATCATTTTCAAAAGTATGTCACTATAGGCACATTTGTGAGGTAGTGAGCTGTGATTCTGACCCACGAACTGACAAGGCTTGGTTATATAAATGGTGCATGTAACATGTTCAATGACATCCATTTGCAATAGTAAGGGCAAGTGTGCCACTAATGGTTTTCTTACCATTACGAGACACCTACATTGAAGTTTTCTATTAAGGTGCTCTATTTTTACATAAATTTATAATTGGTCGTGTTGTAAATATACTTATTTATTTATATATATATGTCTTTATTGTACACCAAGAACATTAAATATATTGAACACTTAGAAATTTTATAAATATAATTGGTGGTCTTGTCTCTCAAGAAAATCTCTTACAAGAATGCGATGTAAGAAAGAGAATGAAACAAATAGAAATGGTAGTCTAGGGCGTACGTACTATTACGTACGTATATTTAAGCAACTACTTACTCAATATTTATTTATATTCAGCGTATAATATTTTGACCTGCTACAATTTATATTTAAGCAATTATAGCAGAACTTTATAAATCGAACTTCAATGGGGACGCCAAAAAATTCGAATTATAGAGTTATCGACTTTATGAAAGATTTCAACTAAGATGGATTGTGTTAAGATTCACTCTTACTTATTTTGAGTTACAAAGGTAAAATAAATAAAAAATGTATTGTCATCTAAGATGCTTCAAATGATAGAGTTGAGAGTTGGTCGAAATATAGAGGCTCAATTATTTTTTTGGAGTTACGGAGGGAAAATTTGTACCGAAATGGCTTGTAGTGACTCACTGATTACTTCGACTTTTCGAGGGTTAAAATTTTCGACTTATTGAGGTTCTACTGTATTATTTCATAACCAATAAGGAATATTTTAAAATCTTATAATAAGACACCCAAATTAAATAGACAAATAAATACCTAAACACACCCAACAGTCACACACATACTCTTGACCCCACACTATGTCAAACCTGTACCGTCGGTATCAAGAACTAAAAAAAACTATGTTTCCACAAAACCCAAACCCGAAACAAATATTTCTGTATCACACAAAATTATTTGTCTCGGTGCGAGGATGGACCCGCAACCTCACGTTTCACAGCTTTTCAGCACATTTTTAATATTATGTCAAAACCACGTTTATATAAATGTTTTTATAAATTATTTTAATTTAAACTTTTAAATATCTGTGTGGTATAAACTACTCATTGTCAGTTGTTAGGTATAACTTGTTAACGGGAGAACACTGCGTGTTGTTTTTTTGTTTGATTTTGGTGTTAGTCTAATATGTAACTCTAAAATATATAAACTAAAAGTCAATGGCAATTGTCAGCGCTTGTAATGGACAACAATAATTATATTACAACAAGACGACATTATGTATGAGAAAATGTATGAATGTGGAAAAGGCGATAGAAGTGTGTGAGGTTCGTAGCTTGTGGCACTCAATAGTCTCTGCCTACCCCTATGGGATACGGGCGTGAGTGTATATGAATGTATGTAAGACGACATTAATAATACCTGCAGTGTGTGGGAATATTATTTTCTAAACTAATTTAAGAGACAAACGAAACAAGAGTGACAATTGGTAAATACCACAATTAAAAAATAAACAATTGAGACAGAAAAGTTTCGTAATGACATCACGTAGAATATATATTCTTATATTTGAGATTGATCCGAAGGATTCTTTGGAAATACTAGAAAATCATAGTATTTATATAGTTTGACGTACAACCTTAAATATATATAATGCACCCACGATCCCTCTGGCCTTGTCCGTGTACGTGTATTATTATGTACATAATAGTGGTATTATTATGTACATAATAGTGGTATTATTATGTACATAATAGTGGTATTATTTAGCCTATTAGGTGATAGGTCTCTATGCGTGACTCCGTCGGAGTAGGTATCACTGCTTTGTATATCTCCCATGGCAAGCAGTAATGCGTGGGTAGGCTTGTCTTGTCACGCAGACGAATAAAAAATATTACACAATTTATATGCTCAAAGATTAGCTTACCTAGCTAATCGTTTAAAATTTAAAATAAAAAATAATTTATTTTTAAAATAACACTTATCGATATTTTATTATAGTTTTTTTTTAAAAGAGGCTTTGGCGATATCATTGACGTCTTTGATACCTTTACAAATTCACTTTTATCTAGTTTATTTTTAAACTTGGACTAGGCAGGGCTCATCGACCAGCGCAATCATAATAATGATAAAATAAAACCCGATAACAGTAAAACTCACCGTAAGTTAGGTATCGGTATACAAAGTACAATTTAAAGCTTTTGAAGGTTTAGTGTTTAACCTAATAAGTAAAGGAAGCTATATTTCTTAGCATTTTAAGTGAGATAATGAAATCCAATCATACCTACTTGTTGATCTCGTCATATATTCGCATAACAGGAAAACCCATTATTACCAATAACTATAAATATATTATTTTTCAGTTTCCGTTCAACGACATTAATATAAAACAAATCCGTGGTAAAACATAATAATATTATCAAGAGATACAAATAATAATATCGCACCTGGATGAATAATAAAAGCGGCTCTCAGAAACTTGTCTGACGTCTTACTTCTAGTTCGTATAGTAGATGTGTAATATATGGCACGTGATTACATATTTTATTAAATGAGGAGACTAACTTCCCATAAACACTGCTCAGAGCTTTGGAATACACACTGCAAGGAGGTATACACTATTTCGAGACATATGACGCTAAGTCTCATAATACCAAGTGATTCTACTGTCTTTCAAACTCGAACACAACATTGTATACACAATGCTGCTTAGCATCGAAAATAAACAAAGTAGTGAACGTACATATAGTAAGTAACTACCCAGACGGACCCTCGGTTACTACAGTTCTACAATATAGTAAATCGATAATAATTAACGTTTCACTTTCACAGTTATGTTTACCTAAACAAGAAACAATGGGCACAACAACGCACTACTTTTATACAGTGACGTTCTTCGTGATTGCGCAACAGCTCGCTAAACTGAGCTAAAGTCGTGTAAGGTGGGTGGTAGGACGCACACAGTGAGAAAGTGATTCGACCCGTTTTGATGAGGAACCTCTTCGGTGAGTTCCGCGTGCTGTCCCCGCTCTCCTTGCATCGTGTCGGAACTAACTCGAATGCAAGTTTCCAGCACATGTAACACTTCCTTGTTAGCTCCTA
Organism: Laothoe populi; assembly: GCA_905220505.1. Taxonomy (NCBI): domain Eukaryota; kingdom Metazoa; phylum Arthropoda; class Insecta; order Lepidoptera; family Sphingidae; genus Laothoe; species Laothoe populi. Next base: position 11,652,408 of record HG992149.1, on the reverse strand, counting down.
TAGACAATTAGTTACATTTTATGGAGCAATACAACATCTTCACGGTTCACCCTTAATTATTATATTCGACTATACTATTTACTTCAAGTTACAACTTTTTAAATACACATCCAATTCAGAGTATTTCTGATAGCAATCATTTACAAAATAATATATTATGGACTGTGTGAACGTACTTTTAAAAAGGAAAATTTCGGTTGTAACATGTACCCAATGATATAGAATTGACGACAACATTTCGTAGTACCTAATGCTTATATAATTTTAGGTTAGTATATATATTATGATAGTTGACATTCATTTGCACCTACCCGTATGTAGACATGGACGGAGAAACTCCCTGTTGCTTACATTTTGCATAATCTTACAATTTGTTGGTAATACCACGTGGATAGGCAGCACATAAATATTACGGATGAATTTATTGTCCGATTATACAACAGGTCACAGTTCCGTGTAAAAAAATAAATTAACAACGTAATGCACCGTCCTAGTGTGTACCACTTATGTAGTGATGTGATGTTTTACAACACACTTTACAATTTAGCGGATGTTGTTTTCACTGGCCAGTTATTTTTATACAATGGACCTTGTTTAAATTTACCGGATAAATAAGCCTTTGTTTCGAACCGATACCAGACAACTGTGGGCATCCAATTTTTAAATATCATATGGGATCAATGCATACGCGAGTAATTAACCTTTAATTCACTTTAACAATGACTTTAAAAGCCTTGTATAAAGGATAAACAATTCAAAATATCTATCGTGCTTATCTAACGTATTCTTATTGTATGCGCAAAGGTTATTTTCGTATTGTACAGGCATCGTGGATTCCCAAGATTAAATTTGTTGTGTAGGTACTCATTACATATCTAACCGACGAATAACCACTTCCTTTAACGAAAACCAAAATAACTACGAAATTAAGATTTCTCTACGGGAGTGATCAATACTAATTCAATGTGTGAATTAGATAAATAAATAAATAACACCCAACAGTCACACACATAGTCCCAGTCCCACACTAAGATACGAGTCTTGTGTTGTGGGTATCAGGGACTACGAGAGACTTTCGGTCTCACAACACCCAGACCCCGGACACAAATGTCTGTATGTCACACAAACATTTGTCCCGGTGTGGGAATCGAACCCACGGCCTCTCGTTTCACAGCCGGCTACTCGCCTACTGCGCCACGGAGGCTGTCTAATGAGCGCAATCTTTGTTATAAGCTGCAGGGAACGTGATATTTGTAAAGCTAAATATTAATGTGTAACTAAAATAAAAATAAAATGTATTTTTATAACCTATAATGTTAAGTTAAAGTTAAAGGTCAAGTTAAAGGTCTAACAGGATGGTGTTATCTATATTGAAATCAGTTTTAATTGTCAGACAGATGTACGTCTAATGTTTTTATATTAAGTAAATATACAATATGTAGAAAGCGTTGTGCCTGGTGGATATGACATATAACGATGAGGAGAATATGGAGCACAATCATATCATTCGAGTGATAAATATATAAAATAACTAAAAAATCTATAAGAATTCTTATAAACCATTAGAAAATCCCGGCTTTCTCAACGTTTTATCCTCTCGGACTTCTTTAGGCGTCATAGTACTCTTAAAGTCATAAGCAAGATGTGCGGACCTTGTGGTGGCGGACTGGACGGACTGCACCAAGATTTGCTAGTCGGTATGGATACCGGCACTGGCCAGTCGCTGCTGCGGACCACGGCGTTGCAGTGGAGTAGTGGCCCATAAATTCCATGTTTGTTCAGTGCGATAGTGCTGTTATGTGCAAATAAACTACACAATATAAATTTGCCTTGATGATAGGAAACTACCTCGTACAATCCATCGCTATCCAACTGTATAGTTAACACCAGACACTGGTGACTGCTTTCCTTAACAGTTGCAGCAACTTGTCTCGACAGTCGAATTGATCTATTATGGCTAGCTAGAAAAATAACAATATTTTTGTTTTAACAATTCTTTTAAAAAGACGCTACTTCAATATCGCTCCATATTTGGCGGAAATAAACGGGATTGTATATAAACATAACGCCAAATTCTGAGGTCGATTAAATAAGTAGTCGAAATCTATAGTATAATGAAAACCAATGACAATATTTTTGATTCGTATTGATATTATTTATTAGTGTAACCAGAGCATAACCAGAGTTAAAGTATAAGATTAATATCAGACGTTTTAAAGCATAACCTCTTTTAACTTCCTCAAACATGGCGATAGGTTTTAATTAGAAATTGTCAAGGTACAATAGGTATTTTGAGGAAATGTTAGTTTTGATTTTGGATCTTTTGTCGTAGGTTATTCGTTAGGTATTCCTAATAGTATAAATAAGATTGTATAATTACTGTTATTTAAATGTAATCTTAAAAATATAGTTTACATTTAAAATTTATAATAATAGTAATAATAAGCCCGCAGGGCAGCTTGTGGCGAGCTGTTGGGAAGTAGCGACCCCACGTACCTGAGTGCTCACGGGGAAGGTCCTGTTCTTCATCTCTATAGCTCGCCTCTACTAGCTGGTTGGAGTGAACAATGACGAGAAACAGCTCCTCCACCTCTGGCTTGCCTTCACCGGCCGGTCAGAATTAAGTGACGAGAGCGTTACGCTCGTAGGGTTGATGTTAAACGTAAGTGGTGAGTGGGCAAAGTGACCCGTTGTTTAAAGTCCAGTGACACCTCTCCACTGTCTTTCGATTTTCCTATTTCGATTTTTCTAACGACTATATTGGGGAGCACATTTACCCGAGGTGGCGAGTCACCACCTACCTACCCCTTTTATCCGTGTTTTTAACATTGGTCAGGCAGGTGCCATAGTTCTTCCCATAGAGTCAATTATGGAGAGTCAAAAAGTTATGCTGTTTTATTAAGGCGAGGTGTTCGTGGATTAGGATTACCTAATTAAGTATAACTATATCTATATACCTTTTTTAACCATCCATACAATAGTCATACACCAACCGGGGGCTGTCCTTGGATGCACTTGCGTAATGTATACAGCGATAACCGTCGGTTGGTGTCACGATTAAAATTGTCTGACGGGCAACTACGTGTTGGCTTCGGTCCCACGCACGCCTTCCAAATGTCCGGGACTCTGTAGTTCCGCGATTACGGTGTGACAATAAATAAATACATCCTAGACACACATAGCCATAATAATATACAAGTCTTATGTCATAGGTATCAGCTAGGTACTACGAGAAACTTTCTGTCTCATAACATCCATACACCAATTTTGTAGAATACTGTTGCCCATTCCACAGGCGACTTCTCACCCTTTGACTCTACGAAGACTGTCAAGCTTAAAAATCACAATTAAAATTAATTTACAAGTCTTTTGTCAGTGCAATTATACAACTGAACTTCATATTTTTAGTAATTAATTAATTTTAATAAATTATTTGAAAATTAAATGTTGAACGTTTATATTGATTTTTATTTAATTATTGAGAAGAATAGTTACAGCTTTTTTACAAAATTGGCTAATTATTTAAAAAAAAATTGCCACATCAAAATGAGTATAGCTGTGACGAATAAATATTATTTAATCAAAGATCAAAATAATAATAACAAAGTGAATATATGCGAAGACTGCTTTCACCATGGGTTTTCTTATATAATAATAATACTATCCCTGTATTAAACATTGTCCCACTGCTGGGCACGGGCCTCCTCTACTAATGAGAGGGGTTAGGCCGTAGTTCACCACGCTGGCCTAATGCGGGTTGGGTTTTCTTAATTTTTACTAATTTTCCAGTAATATCCAATAATCCAGACCAGATACCATCGATTATAAAATATTATTTGTTCCTTTATATAATATACTTTATGCAGTAACATTCCATAACAGCGATAACTTAATGGGAGTGGTGGAGTCTGAGAATTTTCATAAAAATATCAAAGATATGTGAAGTCTAGCAACCCGCATTAGGCAACTGTGTAGGTCTAAGGTCTAACACCTCTCATTAGTAGAGAGTCCCATGCCCACCTGTGGGACAGTATTTAATACAGGGCTGATAATATGGAAGATATATATATAAGTCTATTAAACAAGAGCTAATCTTGAAAAGAGTTTTTTGTAACTTTGTGAGTTTGTGTGCAATGTCTGAAAATGTTGAGTTTACCTATTCTGATTGATTGAAGCTACTTTATAATAATAATCATCCCTGATAAACGTCCTACCATCTCGATATTAGTATTAATCACCTTACACAATGAACGACTTCATTGATTATTTGTGTTTTGAAAATATTGCTGACTCTTTTTCAGGTGCTTCTTTTTGTATACGACCTAGGTGAGTGTGTATTTTAAAAGGCAACAAATCTGCTACTTTTTAAAGTCTTTATATACTTTATTAGAGAAACATTATATACTATAAATCCTAGTGTGGCTTAAAGTTTCGTAATTAAGTAATATTTAAGATATTTTCTACATAGCCATTGGGTCAGCGGATTTCTCTTGAATTTTATAGAACTTATTACCTATTATAATTTGCTTAGCACATCCATCCATCCATTGATAAGCTAATTATAATAGGATTTTATATACTAAAATAGAAAATTCTAGAATAGACACATATTCGTAACCACCTATAGTTATTCAACAAAATTGTTATGACACCCGTAAACGTAGGACCATTTCTTATCAGTTTATATAATAAAGCATTTAATAAGTTCCGTTCGACATGCTTAAGAAGACGAAGATGAGTAAGTCGCTATGCATCCTTTTCAGCAGGACATCCTACGCTTCCTGAGGGCCACCGGGGGTAGTACAGAGCCTGCGGGTGGCGGGGTGGTAGCGAAAGTAACCGCAACACGCGCCCCACCGGCAGGCGTATGGGGTGGGCCAGGCCTTATATAAAAGCATTCCGAACGGCAACTAATAGAGTAAAAAGAGTTTCGTCGTCTCACCAAGTGGTACGGCCGCCCCCGCCCCATCATGCGAGGGACCTGGAGCCAAGTGGTCAGTGTTCTAAATCATTAAATTCATTCATATAAATCTTTAAATCCGGCAATTTCCAAATATTAGAATTCAATTTAAAAAAATCTTTTATGAAAATAAATTGTGAACTTTAATTTTAGTGAGAGATTAAAAATATATTTCAGATTAATGATAAAATAATAAATACTGAAATGTAACAAGTTGTAAATCAAATACAGCTTTCACCGTTACTTCTACTGGCTTTCGCGATGTGCTATACTAGATAGTTGCGTTTCGTTATGTGTTTGGCAGCTTTTGCTTGTTTTTGTTCCACGCATTGGAATTAGAAATATTATATTAATTATCTTAAAAATATTGAAATAATGAGTGTTGAGACAGTGTCCGATAGACCATAAGTGGAACCTTTTAAAGTGAATTACCGGTAGAGCTCGGTCGATTATATTTATTTGTTTAAAGTTAAGTCCAAGTAGCCAGTTTAAATATTGACAGTGCCGCTTAGTCAAATTTGTATTTTGCGTTTCACACTTATAACTTCTGAATACTTCACACACTAAATGGTAATTGGTAAATATTCCATGTAATTACGATTGTTTGAATGATTGAGTTAATCGATTTAACGTTGGTATATGTATTGAATTCACGCAATATGGATTGCTCGAGCTTTTCTTAGTAATCTTGCATTTATTACTCGTCTTTTATAATATTGGTTTTAAACCAACATATTTATAGTTTATATGCTTAAATAAATAAAATAAAAATTATAGATGATAGTTTATGAAACTGGAACGTAGATTTAAATATTTAATAACAATGTTTGACTCTTTATTACCTTAGAATATATAGTATAAAAATTATATATAGTTGAGTAGTATATAGTAAAGTATAACAAGTATGTTACCTACGTGAATATATATTTTGTCTCAATCGATACTAATAAGGGGTAGTCGAATTTTTTGTAGAGCTTTCTTCTTCCTCACTATCGTTATTTTGATTGTACGGATAAGGAAATAGTGCCGAGTTACCGCGATGAGCCAAAAATATGAATTTGGTCATTTTACGTAAAACATCCTTGCCAGTTTTTATTCGTTGTGTAAGAATTAGATATGTTTTCAACTTGTTTATAAGGTTATTATTACAGTTTATTTTAGAAACTTCAGTTGCATTTTATAGAAATGTATAAATGTACGTTCCTTTTTCCTTACCTAATCTGATACATCATTGATTTTTAAAGCGAGTCTATATTTTATTTAAGGTGACTTAAATAATACCTACCGTGTATTTTTACTTGTTTGTTTAGGATTATTTTTAAAATAATGCCTAATTGAAATATTTTTAAATTCCTACCAGTTGTATTGAAAAGCGGATTAAAGAATTTTTTTTTTCAAATAGGTATCCATAACGATTAATCTCTATCGCCTTATTAGTGTGTGTATCAAACGCGTGACACAATGGTTATTGGCTCATTTTACATTCTACTCATATTTGGTATCCCACATATATGGACAGGTTATTTATTGTACCTGTAATTGTCGGTCACCATTGTCGTTGCACGACGCCGTAACTATTGCATAATATCGTCCACCTTTGTGTTGTATTATGTTAGTCCCAGGTGTGAAGTACGCTAATGCACCAAAATGTAGACTTTCACAAGAAATTTTCACTGATCCTTTACATAAGTCTAGTCAAGCATCGTACTGTGATACCGCTTCAGAAACAAATTATTCCAAACAAATACACACGAGACAAAAACTAAAAGATAAGAGGAGTGTTATTTTTTTTTACTAGTTGAGCTAATGTCGATATATTTATTTTCTATAAATTGTAACTTGTAAAAAATGGTTTAATGTGCATGTTTTATATAAGAGGAAATTTATAACATATAACTGTTTGTATTTGACACATGCAATTTTAGAAATTAAACTTAGTCTGACTAAATGTATTATTCATTGTATCCGGTTCACGATTTCCGAAACAGGTTTTTGATAATACGTAACGACATGCTTTACTAACAGTGTTCGTTACGGCAATTCTTAAGATAAAAGGGAAATCATAGCAAATTGATTAAAGTTATGTATACGTTAAAAATACTTCCGGATGTCAGGTCGCGGGTTCTTTACTAGATGGACCGCGTTCCGCCCCCACCCCACTGTTAACAACTTGTCGTAAGAACACTTTCTTTTTTAATACACTCAAATGTTCTCATTATGTAACAGATATACACCGAATGATGTAATAATTAAGTATGTTACTTAAATATATAGATCACATAACAACTTCGTTATTGTACTGAAATAATTTGTTTATACTTATAGGTAATGTGTATCATTTTATAATCTGGATCATAGATTGTAGACCACATCATTGGTCTAATAAAGTAAATAAAGATAAGAACTGAGCTGCTGGTACCATATCCGGGTTCGGGCAATCATATTCTGTTTGAGTTTTTCCGAATCGAAACATCACTCATGAGTTCCCAGGCTTGTGTTCCATATTCTGATAGATTGTTTACATATCACATCACGTGACAAAAAAACTCGCTGAATCATGGGTACGCTAGATGCATGTTTATTATGTCTTAATTCGTATATATAATTCTTCTGTACGTGTGTTTGTCACCTAACTCCTCCTACACAACTGAACCGATTTGAATGAAATGTTGTGTGTGTATTTCAATGGGTATCTGGAACTCTGGATGGTTTGAAGACGCTATTGGACCGCACCGGTAGGTGGCGCTGCTGTCAGTATATCACCAAATTTGATTTGTGGGAGAAACCCCGAAGATTGTGATCTTTTAAATATCATATTTAATTTGGCGCTGCTTTTCCGGGCGGGACGGCGTCTACCGGGAAAAGTATACCTAACACTTATTTTATATGGGTTTATATTATATGGTTATACTACCTATATACCATTATTTTAAAACGACAATTTTTTAGACAGGCTTCCAGAAAGTAGAGTGTAGACCATTTATTTATTTTTAATTTAACTAAAACTGCGCTGTGTTTTACTGTATGAAACCAAGCGATGTTTAAATCGGCTGCAATATTGAAAATAACCAGTTTGTAATGTTGTATTGTTAAGCTGTGCATCTAGTTTTAGAATAATAATTACCATTTTTGCGTAACTCATGATATTGTAAATTGTTTCAGATTACCCTTGCGGTAATTTTAGAAACTGCTCTAGTTTCTGGCAAGGCATTACCTCAACAAAATCAGCAGCTTCAGGTGGTACAGATACCGGATAGCGACAGTAAAGCTCAAAGACGCGAAGGTTACGACTACCCAACGCCACCAACCGACGGATTTAACCCATTTCAAGACAGCAATGATTTACACTTGCATGATGATCACCACGACGTAATTGACCATCACGATGACCACCATGATGAACATGAACACCATGATCACCATGAAGAACATAACTTCGAAGAACACCACGAGGAGCACCATGATCATCATGACCATCATGATCACCATGATCCTGGATACTGGAAAAAGAAGCTAATCTGGAAGCCGGGATGGAAGAAAATTTGGAAGCCAGCCAAAAAGCAAATTTGGAAACCTTCTTGGAAAAAAATTTGGAAGCCGATTTGGGTTCCCACGAAAGTCCCTGTTTGGAAAGAAATTAAAGTCCCAGACTGGAAAAAAATATACAAGCCCGTATGGAAACCAATTAAAGTGCCAGCTTGGAAGGAAATTAAAGTACCGGACTGGAAAAAGATAACCGTTCCCGTTTACAAAGATATCGTCGTGCCAGGGTGGAAAGATATTCAAGTTCCCGCATGGAAGAAAATCTGGATACCTGAATGGGTAAAAGTTGGCATACCTGGTGAGAAATATTTGGGTAAAGATCACGATGGTTGGGAATACACTTCTCACGATCTGTGGAAGAAAAAACTGGTCTGGAAACCTTTATGGAAGAAGTATTGGAAACCGTCTAAGAAACAAATATGGATTCCTGACAAGAAGTTAGTATGGAAGGATGAATGGAAGCAGATTTGGAAGACTGAGAAAAAGCAAATTTGGGTTGATGACAAGAAATTGGTTTGGAAAGAGGCCTGGCAACAAATATGGAAGCCATCTAAGAAACTGATATGGGTACCAGATAAAAAGCTGGAATGGAAGGAAGCCTGGAAACAAATTTGGGTACCTGCCTGGAAAGAAATATGGGTACCAGGTGTAAAGAAAATCTGGCGTCCTGTTTGGATTTCTGAATGGTTCCCATCACCTGATCATCATGAACACGTACACGAATCACACGGATGGGATAGAAGCGACAATGATTTAGCTGCAAGCCAAAAATCGGTAGCCGTTAAAGAGCCACCACAGCAACCTACACCGAAACAGCATCAACAGTCGACATGGCAATTCCCTAAATAATTATTTTGAATTAAAGGTGCATATTTTATATGCAAATTTGTCCAATATTTATGCCGAATTTCGGGAAGTATAGTGAGCGCTTCCAAGATGGACCATCGCTTTCTGCCATATATAATTAAGACTGCAATAACATATAGTCTATGAAGTCTACTATGATGGAAGGAACAATCCCGATTTAGCCAATTGCTTAGGTAATATTCATTTCATGATATTAAATAATATTATTTTATGCAATGCGAACTATTATGTGCCAGCGAGGCGATTGTTTCTTCTGATCCGATTTTAAGCAAATAATATGGAAGAATCTGACAGATTTAGTACGTTTTATTCTTATTCATAGCTGAAGCTTTAAGTCTGTTTTGTTATAGTTACTACCATAAGTCTGAATAGTACGTGTAAATGCTGTGTGTTTTGGTTTTTAGGTTTCGATATAAACCTGTAGTCTGTATCACTGATGCTGTGTGTTTTGTTGTTACTTAGGTTTTTAAGTTTTATCGTTATTTCCTTGTATTACTAGTTAGTTTTATTAAATACGAAACCAATGAAATAAATTTTAATAATAATTGTTGTAATGAACATATACATTCGTTTTACTTCCAACATTTAACGATAGATCTGTTTCGATCCCGTGTCGTAGATTGATTAAACCTAGAAGGCTATATTTATCCGTATAAAATGAAATATCAGTATTTTAAGTGCATGAATTCTGATACATACAAAAATATTTGTTTGTAGAGACTAGATCAGAAAATTGATCAAGAATTTCTTGACATGTAATATCATCTTTACGATTGCCTATTTCGGTCGATTTAAGGCAATCGATGAAGTTATCTGGACTCGCCTCTGGCGAATGTCACTTAGAGTCACATTTAACTTTAACAAAAAATGGAACTTTATGAATGCGTTTAAAGCATATGACACACACATAAAACTTTTTTATGTCTCTTCTAGTTCTGATTTCGATTGCTATCACCAAGTTAACATGAGAATTTACTCTCTTCAGTTACAGCTCAGAGTTTGAAGTACATAATTTCTAAACAGCTCATATCTGGCAAGTATATTCTAGATAATCCACTATCCGATTTTATGGCAATAATCTGATCAATTTGTCATTTTGCTTCCTGTATTATAGTTAAATAAATAATACCCATACTCAATAGTCACACATATGATCGTGACCCCACACTAAGTAAAACTTGTATCATAGGTATCAAGAACTGTGCGGGACTACAGTCCCACAATAGCCAGACACAAATATTTTTTGATTTTAGAGTGCGGAACCCTCCACATCTGGCTCTAGTGGAGATGGGCCGTTAAAGAACCGCGATGATGGTTCCGGCAGCAATCCAAAGTTCACTTAGGATCCCTCGGGACCATCCCCCATGGGCTGCAAAAGGTTTTAGGTTCACCGGCGTAAAAAATTGGTTAGGGCCCCGATCTAATAATAGTCTCTCGGGATGAACTAGGCCTGTAGGTGAGTTCGACATGACCATGTCTCCTCCCCCGATGTCCGGAAGGTATCCGTAAGATGTAATTTGCCCGTGGTGAAAAAAGGAATAATTACCTGCTTCAGAAATTGGTTTGGTATATTTAGAATTAAAACAATATATGCATACCAAATAAAAAAAATTACTACTACGAACAATGAGTCACGCTGGCCAGTACCTAACCGGTTATAAACATTTCAATAATTATAATTGCACATTTAATATTGATCGGGATACTATTAAAAATCTTATTATCTATTGCCAGTTTGTGTATTGGAAAACCAGACACTGATACTACTTATTTGACTTTAATTCAATTAGAGTATTCAAGTCCAATTAGAATATCGAGTAGTGAGAAAACATCTATTCTCCGCTACTCAACACAATCATGTCGGCCTGCTTCTTCCACACTATGCCATGGGCAAGAAGGTGAAGAAGCAGTCGAGGGTCCAGTGTCAGAGTACACAGAAGGCCACAAAACAACCAAACAGCGTACCCCAACTTTAGACCACTGACAAAAACCGGATGTACACTGGCTGATCCCGGAACGCGACACAATTAGGTGTGGCACTATGGCGGGTCTTACACCCTGTGTACGGTGGTCGGTATCCGGGCGGATGATATCCTACCACCAGCAAAAAAAAATTTTTTTTAATGGATCGCCAGTGGCTGTTACGTATTGTAGTACAAGTAAACAAAATTTCTGGTTCATGCTACCCACTTAACTTAACTCACTCGGTGATTTTTAGCATGTTTTATTGGTACGAGTTAATGTTCCAATAATTACTCGGCGGTTAGACGTGATTTAAGATTTTGACCACAAATTATAATAACACGATAAAAATATAAAATAAAATATTATTTTTGTTTATTAGAAAAATAACTCAGATGCACTATAAAAAGTTATCCTAACATGTTTTAACCTTAATTATATATTTATTTGATGCATACACTATATACCTGTAGGTACCTATTCTTACTTTCTATTCTGTTCTTCTTTCTGTTTTTCTTCAATAACCTTCCACTCTGAACAGTTCAATAAAAGATAACATTATGAGCTTGTAAAAGTACAGTAGACTTAGTATAACTGAAAAAGTTTATAAAAAAATATAGTACTATAAATATAGGACTGCGCTGAAACCGGTTTTACATACAGCATATATTAAGTATGCTCGGCTGAGGTGTATCATTCTGGCAGGTGATAAACAAACGAGTAGGTAACCTAATGATAAGTGATCACCACTGTCAATACTTACAGCGCTACAGGTTTAGCGGGTGCCGATCATTAAGCAAAAGTCGTTACTATAATATAATTTAGCGAACACAAGATCTTTGTTTTTGGAATTGCCTCATTCCGTAGATCATGGCTCACAATACTAAACGAAATATGTCACCATAAAAAACCCGTCGAAATAATGAAATGCGTAGGTATATAAATATGATTTGCTAATTAATGTGTCTACAGCTTAGAGTAGGTAACCGTCTACAGTTGTCGCTTTAGCCGAAGTAGAGATTGAATCGGCATCGTAGTTCTTGCCTCCCATAGATTGTAATATTGTTCACGGATTTTTGAATAACATTTTAATGACAGTTACAGTAGAGGATAAAAGTAAGTCAATGAACCGATTTTGGTAAAGTTTAGTATCAAGATATTATAAACTCTGTGGATGTACATAACAATCAACGCAAATAAGCTACATTGTTTTAAGGCCACTTCAGTTAAAATCGATCTCTTGAGCGGCCTGTAGGCCTACTCTTGAAATCAATTCCAATCTCGAACTCGATACAGTTTCAATTCCAATCTAAAAAAATATTGGAACACTAGCTCATTCAACTAAATGAAATAAAATATTTACGAACTAGCGATCGTAAATACTCTATTTCATTTAGTTACTAAAAAATCCGCCGTATTCAGTTAAATCGTGCGATGGTGTTGCGTTCAAGAGTGCTAATTATACAGTTTTCGATCCTAATTACAATTTTAAATTGGAATCGAGTGTCAAGAGTAACCCTCCTGTACCTAGATACGAAATATGGAACCGATGTTAAAACTGAAATAGTGGCTGCCATTAATCTTGTGTATTGACCGCCAAATCGTAACCATAAAATTTCGACACCAAAATATCCCCTACCATTTAAAAAATTTACGCGGGCGGGGCCGCGAGCAAAAGCTAGTTTCTAATAAAAAGGGACTAAAATTATATAATCATTATTTTTGTGGCTGCCCTAATAAACCACGCATAAGTGTGTCGATGTCTATTTATAAAATTAGAATTCGAGGCATACACCGCAATGTGACCACTATTATGTCACACAGTTCTTTAAGTTGGATCAGGAATATACGATTTTGTTTACGTAACAAGAAAGCGGCCATCGCACCATGCATCACGAAAACTTATGTAACTTCACATCTAATAAGTATGAGATGATCGATTTTGTTTTACAGATACAGAAGCTTAAATTTTAATTTTTGTCTAAAATCTAAACTTAGAGCTTTTTATTTGATGATAGTTAAATTTATATGCGTTATAAAAAAACGGTTTTAGTTCTTTTTACTCTGTTTTACCGTTATAGCGTAAAAACAAAGCTTTCAGTACAATTAAATGTTAAAAGAGAGCCCAACGTATAGTTCAGCAACGTTGATTATCTACTGTAATTTTGAATCTTCTACTCAATCCTCAACCGAACCAATTTTACTTAGCTATTAATTTTATATCATATTTAAAAATCACATATCTAATAACTAAATCATTTCTGTATCAATGACGTCGACGCAACCGGGCGCTACCTTAGTGTCACATCCTTAGAGTAGGTAACCAATACTCAAAGGTCACAGTTTTATAGACATTCGGCAGTGTTTATGATCAAATAAAAATCAAATATTTATTGAATCCATAAAATGTTATACATCATTTAGATTCAGTCAATTTTTTCACTCTACCGCCAGTTCGGAATGCAGTCTCGCTAGAGAAGAACGGGCAAGAAACTATAGCGTTGCTCTTTTCACACCGGTTAACAATATTTGGCCATATAATTATAATATATACGATTTAAGTTTAATTACCTTTGATTAGAGCAGCTTAATGTATGTTAAGTTGCCTTATTGAAATATTTTGAAATAGAACTCATTACAAGACCTAGTGACGCACATGACCGTCGTGAGAGTGATGAAAATCTCGAGTTCTTAAAGCTGTTGGTCCTTACTGAAACAGTCCAAGCAGACCATTCCACACGAGCCGCACCCATTCACGAGTAATGACGCATGTGTCAGCCATCAGCCTCCTCAACCATGTCACAGGGAAGAGACCGACCTGGCACATGGCACCGCAGCAAGCACAGACACTTTAGCGAGCATGATATACTCAGACTGAATACAAAAATTAAATACTAGACACAAAATATCAAGTAAAGTCATGTAAGGCATATAAGTTCGCAATGTTAAAGAAATAAATATATTGGCATTACTATATGTATGTAAAGTTCGCAATAATAATTTAATGGCTACGCTTCTAAGTAATAGGATAACTTATACCCAAGCCTTTAGGTCATCTAGATATATAAATTTTGTAATAGGCTTTATTACTTAGTTTTCGCTTAATAGTAGCTTTAAATCAATCGTAATAATTATCAAATATTACCTGCTTGGTTCAAAATATGCTTACATTTGATAATAATATACGTTCTCGAAATCACGTTGCATCGAGAAGCGACGTGTCGGGTTCTGTTACTGGCCCAGGACTATCTATGAGCCTATAGATATTGGCCTGGGTTAGTCTAACAAAACATGGAACCTTCGTTAACTATACTTGCAAATAAGTGCTGAACGTATGCGCAACTTCTAGTGGGATTGATTTTACTGAATATTCGAAACTACCAGTTGTCCAATAATAATAAATAACTTAATTTTCTAAACCATATAGTCCTAGATAATTACAATTGCAATTTTCTAAACACTTGGAAAAAGATAAAAGATGTTTATAGTACAGCAGAGTGCAGATGTGAGCATTTGAAACGTTCAGACAAAAATATAAAAGAAAATGTTTTAAAAGCGCTGAAGATAAATTCCGCGAAGGAAAATATACAAACTAACACATTTCCCCTTAAGACTCACCTTATCAACAGATGCTTTTAAATAAGAAATTTAATAATACTATTTCACTGCTGGCTCAGAAAGACATTCTCTCTACGAGAGAATTAGGAATTACGAGATCTTGATCTTTTTAATAAAGAAAATAAATGTCTAGTTCTAAGTATAAAACTGCATTTTATTAAATAAATGAAAGTAATTAATATATATTCTTAACGTCAGTAACTTGCTTTTAAACGAGAAAAAAAGTAAATTATTTTAATGAATTTGTATCTCTGCAACTTACCTGGGTAAGGAATAGGCATTAAATTGTAGTAAAAACTGTTTATGCGTATTATTTGCCTTAGGTTTTCTTTATGCATTGTTTTTCACAAAAGTACTCCTACTTTTAAAATAAACAGATATTAATATAATTATTTCTTAATTCATTTTTTCCAGTCTTTTTCTCTTTTATTCTCATGAATTAGGATAGCATAAAGGGGCGCCGATTAGCAATTACCTACGCCTAAGTCTCTGGTTTTACAACGCAAATTTTGTATGACAAATTCGTTTTTGTATTTACATACTAGGTATTGCCCGTGGCCCCGCACGCGTGTAAGTTATTGTGTGTGAGAAATGGCATACAATCCATGGAAGGCATCTTAAGCTATTATATCCCTCTATATCTGCCTAGTGCCTCGGTGGCGCAGTTGTAATTGCGCATGCGTTACGACTGCTGTGCTGAGGTCTCGGGTTCGATCCCCGGGTCGGGTAAAGTGATATTGGGTTTTTCTATCTAGAAATTCTTCAGTATTAGCCCGGAGTCTGGAAAATGTGCCCGGTATGGCGATAGGCTCGCCCCCTATCACATTATGGGACCGAAATTCGGCGAAAAGTGGGTGTACTAGTTACACCTCTGCCTACCCCTTCGGGGATTACAGGCGTGAGTGTATGTATGTGTGTGTGTATATCTGCCTAGTAGCCGAACTTCGGGCGGACACTGCGCGGAGACCGAGGATCTTGTAATTGAGCTCAACCAGACCTTAGATCACATATCTTCGCAAGATATCAGGAATAGAGTTGAATGTAATGCCAAGAAAACCTAGGTGTGCGCATTTTCATGCCAAAAAATCCCCGCTTTCCCCTATCTCCACTTTAAGGGTGTTCCAATGACAATGCAGAATTATGTTAGCATCTTAGGTGTAGATATCTGTATTAATTTTGCGGTTTCTAACGCCTGATCCGCGTATATTAGCCTGCTAATATGAAGTGCAGTTACATCCAGAAATTGAATACTGCTTTGTTATGGTTCCGATAATAGGGTAGGACCCTGTGTTTAATTGTGTACATTATTCGATATGTAACCGAATATAAACAGAATCAAAATTGCTTAAAAATTGAGGTCGCAATAATAATATGTATTTTAAATATTGGTATGAGCAAAAATGGTTGCGTTGTGGGAAAATATGACTATCTCTCTTGCACAACGGCACAGCAATGGCCATTCTGTGAACCGTGACGTCACGGAACACATCATGCATCCTTTTACTGTCATTTGACAATACCCCTTCCAACAGATTTTAATTGCGTCTAATTTACTTATTGTTGTTCGGATTCATAAAATTCTTCGATAATGGATTTTAGGTTATGTACGTAATTTGTTGATTAAATTAATAAAAAAAAATCATGCCAACTACCCTATTGCCTGCTCGATGGTTGATATAGATTGCAGCGACGGGCCATCCACATTATGAATGATGCGGACGTGACCCACAGCTTAGAGCTGCTACAGCTGCTCAGGGACATTTCTTCACTTGGCATGTTCTACCGTCTGTATCATGCCAAATGCTCCGAAGAATTGTTTGATCTTATCCCATCCTCTTCTGTACACGCCAAAACTACACGTACCTGCCTGCTGGCTTGCAGAGCTACAACAGCGTGGTGTCTATTACCCTGGCTTGAATAATATTATGGATATATTAATAATATTAATTTAGTCCTGTGGGTATACATACACTATGTACATACCTATACATCGACCCACTGCTGGGCACGCGTGGCCTCGTCTACTTAATGCAATAATAAAATTCACATCAAGCAAATAATATTTTACAGTTAAAGTCTAAAACCTAATTTTGGTATGCAACCGAAATCTAAATGTATCAGATGATTTTATTAACTCGCAGAGAATCTTGACATGTCAATTTAGATTTTTTTTATCCGGCACCTGATGGTAAGTGCAGTGCCGTCCAGAGAGTTTCAAGTAGCGAGAAACAATCTATTCCTCGACACAATCATGCCAGCCTGCTATGTAGCTTCTAAACACTACTCCACTGGGTAGAGAGATGAAGAAGCGGTAAAGGGTCTAGTGTCAGAGTACTCAGAAGGCCACAACACGGCCGAACACTGTACTCCAACTCTAGACACCCGATCAAAACCGGATTTACACGGGATGACCGGAACGCGACACACTTGCGTGTGCCATTATGGCGGGTTTTACACCCTGTGTATGTTGCTATCCGGGTGAGTACGCACCACCAGCAAGCAAATGAGGTTAGTTGGACCACACCATCAATCGATTACATTTGTTTAAGGAATAATCTTATTTTTGTGAGAAAATTAAGTCTTTTTTTAACCGACTTCAAAAAAAAGAGGAGTTTAACAATTCGTCGGAATCTTTTTTTTTATGTATGTTACCTGATTACTCGAAGACGCCTGGACCGATTCGAGAAATTCTTTTTTTGTTTAAAAGGGTATTCTTCCCATTGGCACCAAGATCTGATGATGGGATCTCAGAAAAATCAAGGGCAACACTCAAATTTTATAGTGACGCATAATAGTAAAACGCATATGGTTTTTTATTGAAGTCGGTGTACTTTTTATTAATTAAAAACTTTTATATTCAATTAGTGTGTTTTAATTAATTAGTACCTATATAATTGTTATACTGTTAGGGAAAACGACTAAACACACAAACTGTACTAAACTGCAAATGACTACTTAAACTGCACACAAACTGGAATAGCCTGAACACGGGCCAAGGCGATATAATCTATTGCAACTCTGCATCTTACACAGTCTATAACTTACCAATTTACCCATACTAATATTGTACCCCCGATATTTCTAATAAACAGGGACTGCCCTAGCAATATACCGTACATTATTTTGCATAATTTCGTTACCTATTCTAATACTATCTTATATATACAATATACATACATACATACCGGTACATACGAAGCGGTATAGGTAGAGGTGTAACGAGTACCCCTAGATTTCGTCGAGTTTATTACCGTCCCTTGAAGTGATGGGGGCCGAATCTATCGCCACACCGATACTGAGTATAAAGACGAAAAATCTAATATCATTTTACCCGACCAGGGTGTCGAACCCGTGACCTCAAGCACAGAAGTCACACCGAGTATGCAGTTACAACTCAGCCACAGAGGCAATCTTATCTTATACTAATTATAGCATTTTTATCGAACAAATGTTTGGGCGTGATTCTTTGAATTGATATAACTTTTTATTTATGAACTGATTGAAATAGTAAAATAAATACACTAAATATTAAGTGAAGATTACCTCAATACATTGAAACCACAACCAAATGGGTTAAGCCGTTTTTGAGAATAGCGCGCACAAACGCACAGACAAATAGGCAGAGTTCTATTGCATTAATAATGATCAGTAATGATCCCAATAGTAGTTTTTCTCATATATCCTCCATGTGCAGACAGCGATCAGTTACAAGTAATCCTTCAAAAAAGTCCGTCAGCCGTTAGACCATATTGAAAGAGTATTATCCATATTGTTTCCTGGTTTCCATTCGTCCATCCCGCCATAACCGGCGGAAAATCCGTAAATTTGGCAACACTGCCGATGTAGTCCTTTGATTTTCCATACCTCCCTGCGATACCGAGAATTAAAAAGCACAGAAATATAAATAAATAAATATATAATTCGGTTTTATATTTTTTTACGTTCATAAATCATTTTTTATATGCATTGTATTGTTTGAAAGTTTCCAAATAAAGTACAGCAACATAAGCTGCATAGGCTAAGACTTCTTTGCCTAATCCCAAGAAATAGTTTGATAGTTGTTATGGAGTCAAATAACTTAACTCCTCAACATTTAACAATACAAATAAACTCTGCAATTTGGTAATTTCCTTGATTTATATTATATTAAACTACACATCTTTCATATTTACACAAAAGTTTTTATGTCGATATGTCGAATTATAACAAATATGGATAATAATAAATAAATGGATAATAGAAGTAGGTTGGCAGGGGAGCACCTCAAAGAGAGAGAGAGAGTGCTGCTAATGTCCATATCTGACGAATATTGGTTTGTTTTATTAAAAATTTGTATAAGTAACCATTGTTGTAATTATTGACATCAAGGATTTCACTTAACAAATTATACATAAATAATACGTATTTTAGTGAAAATAAAACTGCCAAATATGTTAATTTTTTTTCGCGCTTGAATATTTCGACAGCACTTTTAGGTAACCATGCCTTCGAGAAAAATATCGAAATATCAACACTTTTATTCCAATATCTATTAAAATTATCGATACGATATATAATTTTCATTTGCCCATCCCTACTACGATTGACTAGGCTGTATGGGCTTGAAGCCTTTGCCTTCCTATTATAAAGGAAAAAAGAAATTAATGTGAAATGTCTGTCATATTTTTCCTTTGTAATATTTGTAATTAAGATTTCAAATATTTATATATGAAACATGTCATCAATATTGAGTTAATTTTATTAGCTATAAAAAATATCCTTATTACCCCTAATTTATTAGTCATTGAATGTGTATTAGAGGAACTATTCTAAAGTACATACTTCGTTTCGCTCTTTTCAACTTAAGTGATGGTGGTTTTTGTTTCGTTAAATAATAAATAATGCAGCCTTTAATATCTGTTGGTACGTATGTAATTGCTTATTAATACTTAATCTAATTACTTCAAAATAATTCTCTCACTGAGAATCGTATTAAAACATACAAAAATAAAACCAGAATCATTGACTTATATTCTATAGATACGAACTGTCGAACAAAAAAGATCTTCCGAAAACCTTGTCCGCCCACTAATGCCATCTATCATTTTACTAAGAACTATTTGGAAGTTGTAACTCCTGTCACTGTCTCTCGAACGGGACTTTCCGCGCGCTAAAACGGGACAAACTATATAAAAAAAAATTTGAAATATAGACTTCCCGTATTCAGAATTGAAATTAATTAGTATTTATTGATATTACGTTCTAAACTTTATGAAATTATGTTATTTACCTTATATACTATTAACAATTTCACTGTAAATCGATTTAAGGCAGATTTGTTCGGGAATGTCGCTACAAATAACTCAAATTAACTGATGTGCATACGTAGGTAGCATGAAGCATACTAACGTCGGTGCGGAGTATACACCTCAACTCAGTGGAACATAATGTTTGTTCTGGTCGCCGCATCTAGTACGTAGTACATATAGATCGTTGACCAGAATAAACATATTCAATAGATCCGTTTACATACTTGCACATTTTATTATCATGACATACCACATGACCATAGTGGCACACGCGAGTGTGTCGTGTTCCGGGATCAGCCAGTGTACATCTAGTTTTTGTCGGGAGTCTTGAGATATGGTACGATGTTTGGCTGTTAGCGGCCTTCTAAGACTGTGACACTAAACCTTCAACCGCTTTTTCACCTTCTTGCCCATGGCATGTGAAGAAGCAGGCCGGCATGGTTGTGTTGAGTTACGGGGTTTGGATCGCCTCTCGCTACTCAATACTCTAATTGGACCACACTGTGCTTACCATCAGGTGCATGGCGGTCACTTTGCTGGAAAAAAATTGAGGGTTTATTAATATTGTTAAAATATATTCATATCCATGACAAAACATCCTCTAGTAATAGTACTTTTTGTTACCCATTGAATAGCTTTTGCTAGTACATTAAGACACATTCGATTAATATATAAAAAGTATTGATGGTTAGAAGGAATAATAATAAAAACAAAGTATAGATATAGTTAAGCACTTTATCTTTTACATCAGTTAGTCTATGTTGATGATTTAGTAAAAAGTAATAATTTTTAAGTCACATTAGAGCTTGTGAACTGGTTTGTCTAAAGCATGAATGGGCGACTCAACAGCTATTACTACTGTCTTATAGAAGATAGATGTGTAGTAAGATTTTTGTTGCATTTCATATTAAGTGAGATTCTTAGAGGCCTAAATTCCTTCGATTTTCAAAAGGTTGGCAATTCTTCTGGTTCTAGGGGTTTTATAGGTAGGGGTTACTTACTAACCTACTGGCTAATGTGCCAACCTCTACATCAAAATAAATATTGCAACTAGTGTATAAATATTATTCTGCCATAAGTTGTTAGCTACTAAAGTTTGTTTCTAAGCTGTATTTGTATTTTTGTGCATCTAAATTAAATGTGAGCTGATAAATCTATAACAGGAATAAAAATGTATCTAAGTATTTGATTTTGTGCAGGCTAAGCTAGTGTGTACTAGAAAAGTTTATAATAGGAAAAATTCACAACAAGTGAACTTCTTATTCAAATTAAACATTATTTCATTGATTTTCAAACATAGTATAAAATTAAATAGGAAGAAACATAGTATAGAATTAAAAAGTAAATTTTTCAATTTACTTTTTCCATTTTTGTAATATCAAGTACTGCAGTTATTAATGATATTAGCCAAAATGATGTATACTGACTGCATTTAATTTTAAAATTGAAAATTATTATCTGCAGATGATTACATTTTACAATATTATAGGAGATTGTGCTTTTCTCAACAAATAATTACACCTATAATTTTCCTAAATCAAATATTCTGCAGCACAAGAAAATAACCATCCACGGAGACAAAAAGTAAGATTACCTATCTCAATCAGCAGTTCATTTATAAGAATAATACTAGCCCTGTATTAAACACTGTCCCACTGCTGGGCACGGGCCTCCTCTACTAATGAGAGGGGTTAGGCCAGTTCATTTGCATATGCATATTTAAATCCTGTTGAAAATAATCAATTTGTGTGACTAATTAAATTTAAATCATACCAGTAGTGTTTGCATCATGTGCAAACAATGGTAAATCTGTATCATAAACTAACCTATTTAACAAAGCAATATGTGTGTTACATTTTATTTTTATACCGCCTCTTAATACATTTTCTGGCCTTTGTAAATATATTATTGGTTTAATATTGTAAAATTATAATTCTCAAGTAAATATCTCTTTGGGGGCAGAGAAATCATAATGGGCACATAAAATTACTCTGCTACAATATTGTTCGGGATTTTCCGCCTTATCAATCTGTCTATTCATTAGATTAATCAATTAGATTTTGCTATAAAGTTTTTGTCTTTGAAACCTACTATATATTAATGTTAATACAATTTACATTTTGAGGTCATTGTGTATTCCACAATGTTTCATTATGTTAATATTGTCATGTTTTCATGGCCATTAAGTAATTGATTATTAGTTAGTTTTTTGTAGCAATATCACTTTTACTGAAAAAAGGATCAAGATGCATACAAAGAAAAAAAATATGTTGCCTATGTTGCAGAAATTGATGACTCACAGTACAAAGTGACATTTATGTACTTTACAATTTTCCTTCAGAGCCAATAACAATCAAATGACTATAGCACTAACACAAGTGTCTCAGATTTGTGTGCCACAAAACTCCACATATTAAAAAGGAGATAGATAATAGAAATATGTTTATGGTATAATAGTGTAATAATTTCACCATGCATTAAATATTCTAAGCACCTTTTAATTTTACACTCCACATAAAATTATATTAAACACAAAACAATAATTATTACTATGTATTGTCTTAAAGTATAAAGATCATATATAACTCTTGCACAGAGCTGAATGTTACAAAACAAATCATCAATTAATCAAAACCACAAAATCAATTTAATATACTTATAAAATCCCAAAGCACACACGTTATTTTATTCCACTTTAACAATAGAATGAAATATATCACATATTAATTTCCAGCAATAATCATTATAGAATTATTGCACATATTTAAATGAGACACAAAGATACCTATTTGAACAACCATGTAAATTTGATATGTTGAGATTTGATATATCATTACTAAAAAAAACAAAGTTATCTGTTCAACACATTGCATGTGTATTGTGAACATATCAATAACCGATCATTATTCGTAAGTCTAACATTAACGGCGGTAGTGTGTGATGCTGAGTCCTTGGCTGGCGTGTTAAATAATATCACATGTGGAATAATACACTAGCCACCCACTATCATGGTAGAGATACCTCTTCATCCATTCCATAGTAATGTCATTTTATATTTTATTATTTACTCGCAATATTCAGAGTAATTTCCTGTTAGGTTTTTATGATAATGATAATGGGGATTTACCTTTATTGTATTTCTAGTGTGGTTAATTTTTTTGTGTTTGCGATGCGATTTTATCATAAAGTTTGTGAAAAGAATGCGAATGAATACTATATATTGGTTACAGATCATGAATCTCGTCATAATTCCCATCACGCAAGCGGTGACCATGACCGTAGGCCATCAGAAGAAACACCTTTGCTTCATAGATTTCCACAGACTAATCCAGTTCCGAGGAGTTCATCTACTACGTTGATAGTAGGCTTACTACTTATAATATTGACATCAGGTGTTGTCATTGGAGTGTATCTGCTTATACTGCAGAACAATGCTGGTTAGTGCAAAATTTGATTTTTAGTGTTTCTAAGAATTTGTATCGAACTTTTGAATGTGAATAGAATTCCACAGCTCAGTAGTTCTCAAAATATGATAATCACGTTTTAAGCATATAGGAGCGAATTTTTAAAGATATCAATAATATATTTAACAGCCTCCGTGACGCAGCGGGCGAGTAGGCAGTTGTGTAACGGGAGGCCGTGGGTTCGATTCCCGCACCGAAACAAATGTTTGTGTGATAGACATGTTTGTTTCGGGTCTGGGTGTTGTGGGACCGTAGTCCCTCTTAGTTCTTGATACCCACGATACAGGATTGCCTAGTGTGGGGTCACAACTATGTGTGTAACTGTTGGGTGTATTTATTTATTTATTAGTTAGTCATTGAAATTATTTTCTGTGTTCATAATCTAAGAACAAATTACTTACTGCGAATATCCGAGTACCTGCCTACTAGTTTAACTCCTGTAGTCCTAAGGAAACTAAACGATGTACAGTGAAAACCTTACGTACCTACTTGAAATGCGCTTGGAATGGGCTCCCGTTCGAACTTAAAATGTCTGTGAATCGTACTTTTAAGATAATTACCTAAAAATTGTAAATAATAATAGTGGCCCTCCTTTAAAAATTGTCTCACTACTGCCCTTCTCTACATTAGTAGAGAAGAACCTCTCTCATTAGAGAGAGGTAATGTCTTAGTCCACCATGCAGACCTAATGCGAGTTACTATACTTCACACACCTTAAAAAAATCATGAGAATTGTCAGGCATTTATTTTCCTCGTGGTGTTTTTATTCGCTGCTTAAGCAAGCAACAATTGTCAATGAATACACACACAACATCAAAATTCGAACTCTCTACTTTCGTCTTGGCCAATTGTAACTAGGCTATCGCTGTTCTGTAGAAAAGTGTTTTACTTTTTAGTAGTATATAGTCAATTTTATTTATATTATTATTAATATTATATTTAAATATAAATTCATCCATATGTTACCTATATCGGATATGGTTTTCTTCTATTTTCTTCACATGGATTTTAATATTCCCACCTACCTTCTCATATCTCTGCAACTCTTCGGGTTACGGGCAGTCTCGCCTTCGGCATTAAGTCCGACTATATATTAAACTAGGTGTTGCCCGCGGCTCCGTCCCCGTGGGTCTTATTTTTGGGAGAAAATATACAATCATAAAAAAAATATATATTATTATATATAAAAAGTAGTCTATAGCACTCAGGGATAATGTACCTTTCTAACTGTCAAAGAATTTTCAAAATAGAATCAGTAGTACCGGAGATTACCCTGAACATATAAACTTCACCTCTTTATTAGTATAGTTTACATAAAATGTGTAAAGTAAAAATATTATATTCCAGAGAACGTATTGCCCCCTCTGGAGATTCCGTTACGACTAGTCAGCAGGAGGCAGTGGGATAATAGCATAAGTACACAACCTCTACTGTCGTTATCTCCATTCAAGGCGACGACAGTTATTGTAGTGCAAACAGATACACGCCAGTGTGCAAGTACAAAAACATGCGTGAAACTGTTACAGGAAATGCAGGTGAAGTATATTCTAAAAACCATTACTTTGCATTAATAATGTAATTAAATAATCATCTGTACATACATTTGCGTGTTGATTGCATTGACAAAGTTTCAAAATCCAGACGAGCCTAAAACACATTTACCGTTTTTTTTCTATTTTGTGTTAGAAAATATTTTTTTTTTTATTACTTGTTCAAACTTAATTTACTACTGAATAATATTATTGGCATTTATTTTATGTTCAAAGAAGAAGCTTGTAGATATAATACATATTGACAAGTAACGGAACGAAAATCTAGAGCGAATGTGAAACCTCGGCAGTAAATAAAATCAGCCAATAAAAACTAACAACATAGCATTTCGAAATAGTAGAGGATATATTGAAAATGGTAGACAAAAACAAAAGATTCAAATACCAAAGATCCTAGTCATGTAGTTTTAAAATAGGTTTGCAGATAATGTAGTACCTATAGCTCGCGACAGGTCGATATGGCAATCGGGGTATGAAGTGAGGCGCGGGAGAGGGGTCACCCCGCATACCCGCACATCGCCCGCGCTGTCTTAGTCGTAGCGCTGTACGACGCACGTGTTCGCATCGACCGCGTTTATCGATATCGATCTCGCTCACATTGTGTTTTGTCGTTGTGTATTAAAATGACTTCAGTCGCTTCCTCGTCACGTTTTAAAACAAAACACCAATAATTAATTCTGAAGCACGAGAACTAATCTGAAAAGTATTAGAAAATTGTGACATTAAACGGAAAGACAATTATTATAATTACCCTGTCAATCAGACATTGGATATGGCTGCGTTTTACACCAGCTTTTTAGAACTTTGCCCAGAATACAATACGAATCAAAATTAGCAGGACCCAATAAACAATCAAAATCGCCCATAATTGATATTGATTGTGATGAATAAAATAATATTTCGAAATATGTCACTAATAAACCATACTTAATTGATTTTAGTTTATTTTCTCGCATTGCAATAAAATAAATATCGATATAAACTACCTGCTACATTTTGCCACATCACTAGAAAATTGCCATGTCGACCTGTCGTATACTATAAGTACCTAAATTATGGAAATGATAATTGTCAACTTTTGATTGTCAATTCTTAAGTAACGAACAACTTTTAAACGGCTAAGCGCAAGCATGCTAAAAACTGTTCTACAATGAATGTACCTATAAGACTAAAATTAAGCAAGTGGATTCAAAGAAATCAATTAACCAGCTTATTGCTATATCTAAAGACTGGTTTGTAGTTTCCTAATGTGTATTTAAATATTCATTCGGTATATTTTTAGAAATCGGTTAATATTTAGGTCACGATCACGCTCACATGTCTGGGCCGATGTAAATTTACCGGCAATAGTTTGTCCCTCAACCACGATGTACACTTGGGCAGTGCACCTCGAAACTTGACACCGTAGCATTGACATTATTACCGATGCCGAACCGATTCATATTTAGATCTGTTATCGTTGCTCATAAGATTGCATAATTGGTCATAATGTCTATTTAATTAGATCTAAATTTTTTAAACTAGGTTTTTTCACAGTTAAGTTTTTTGACTTTGAATTTTGTTTAATTCTAAACAGTTTTGGTTAGGGTTTTCTCGGGGGTCTAGAGTTGGGATACGGTGTTGCGGCCTTCTGAGTACTTTGACACTAGATCCTCGACCGCTTCTTCACCTCCTTGCCCCCATGGCGTATTGTGAAAAAGCTACACAGTAGGCCGGCATGATTGTGTTGAGTAGCGGGATAAATTGTTTCTCGCTACTTGCTACTCTAACTGGATGGCACTGCGCTTACCATTAGGTGCTGTGTGGTCACTTTGTGACAGGATAATGTTTTAAACGCTAAATGCCGACCTATATATGAGGCTGTCAGTGCAAAAGTGGCCTAACCCTCAATTTTTCATAAACTGACCTATGTACTACAAATGATTTAAAATTTGCGAAAATTTAATGCAAAACCGGCCTATCTCTAGTTTCACCAATTGCCAATATGATGGACAACAAGATGGCATTGCAAAAATTGCATTTATGTACATTGATTTAAAATTCATGAATATACAAACCCCATTATTTTCATACTCATTGTCTCAAGCTTAGGCCACTTTTGCGCTGACGGCCTCATATATGTACAAACTACAACGTGGTTGTCTCTATGTAAGGACGCAAAGTAGGTATATAAATGACACCTCGATCTCGTGTTTAGTGTTAGGCGTCGCATAGTATCAGTCTAAATATTACATGTGTAATAAGTGAAGATGCATTGCAATGCTCACATATAGCTAATATGTTTGTGTTTAATTTTAGGCAAGCGCAAATGATACAAAACACTTGCCATACAATTTTTTAGTGTCGTCAAATGGTCAGACATACGAGGCGCTTGGATGGCATAGAATGTCCCCGATGTTTCCAGAATACACAGGATCTGCTTTAGTATTAGCTTTTATAGGTAAGTACATTAAACTTAACTTTACTTACTGCTTTAGGTTACTGCTGGTAGTAGAATATTCATATCCGCCCGGATAGCGACTAGCGTACACAGGGTGTAAAACCCATAGTGGCACACGCAAATGTGTCGCGTTCCGGGATCAGCCAGTGTACAACATCCGGGATTTGTCGGAGATATAGAGTTGGGGTACGATGTTTGGCTGTTTTGCGGCCTTTTAAGTACTCTGACACTAGATCCTCGACCGCTTCTTCACCATCTTGCCCATGACGTAGTGTGAAGAAGCTACACAGCGGGCCGGAATGCTTGTGTTGAGTAGCGCGGGATAAATTTTCTCTCGCTTCTCGATACTTTAATTGGACGACACTGCGCTTACCATCAAGTGCAGTGGTGTCACTTTTCCGTGCCAGGATAAAAAAATAATATTAACAGAATCAATATTTCATAAGCTATGTTTTATGTTTTTTTATCTACAATTTCTTGCATTGAACGATTGAATATAAAGGCAAGGAAGGTATTCCTAAGTTATTTTAACTTGAAAACCAGCGTCATTAAACTCACACATGCATATGTAATAATAATATATTGCGCTAGTTTAGGGATAGTCATGTGATTGGTTGAAGGCAAGAAACCAGACTTAGGTCTTATTTTATTCTATGGAAGCTAAGTTCGAATCGAGGACATAACCTATGTGGACCCACTTTAAAATATTTTCTCGCAATGCACAGACACAACAATGTGTCTAAATAAATGACCAGTACCCCAACAGTATTAAAACTTATGTCATATGAAAGCTGTTTGGTATGTATACTTTATTTATATCCATAGCCGGTGGATAGTACACCGCACGGTACACAAGTAATAGCAGGAAGAATAGAATATATTTAAATAAAGATTAAATTCTCTCCATATTATAAGATCAGTGAACGGGTCTTAATCACGTAATAGTTAATTAAATGAAATGAAATCGTTTATTGATCATGTAGGCAATTACATAGCTCTTATGACAAGTCAGTACATTAAAGAGAGATTTAACATAAAGCATATCAGCTTATGTATACATACCATACATAGCATCATGGATACACTAGCAATATTTAATGTTATAAATACCAATTTATTTCCCGACGTTTCAACCGATTTGCATCGTCACAGCCGATTAAGACCCGTTCACTAATCTTATAATATGACTAGCTGTTGCTCGCGGCTCCGCCCGCGTGGAGGTCATGTTTGAGACAAAAAGTATACACTACAAAATACCAATTTTCATGCATTTAACTTCAAAAATTAAGGATTTTCATACAAACTTTCTTACCCTATTTAACCCCCTTAGGGGTGGAATTTCCAAAAACCCTGAAATATATATTTTTTATTTTTGACTAAAAGGCCAAATACTAATTTTCATAAACTTAACTTCAAAAATGACGGATTTTCATACAAACTATCACCCCTATTTTACCCCCTTAGGGGTGGTATTTCCAAAAACCCTTCCATGGTGGATGCCTACGTCACAAAAGGTACCTACTGTCAAAATTTCAAGTCTCTAACCCCAGCCGTTTTGGCTGTGCGTTGATCGATCAGGCAGTCAGTTTCTTCTTTTATATATACAGAATACAAATCGCAAAAGTCTAATAACATTTGAATTATGTTCGTTGTTAAGAGCATCATTTAAGAACGACTGGACCGATTAGGCATTTATGTTCTAATAGTACCAATAAAGGGACAGAAAAATTTGTATAGTTGCCCGGTAAATTGGAAATATGTTAACAATATCTTGAAACTCGACGTATTTTATACTCCTTGCGCAATGTTCTGTTTTATAGGATATTCCTATCGTGATTTGAACCAAGTCATGTTAATGTTACATTTCTATATATTCTTTTTTTTTACTATAAATAGGATTGCGTTTGACCACTATCTCGCCTGAT
This sequence comes from Laothoe populi, assembly GCA_905220505.1. Lineage (NCBI taxonomy): Eukaryota > Metazoa > Arthropoda > Insecta > Lepidoptera > Sphingidae > Laothoe > Laothoe populi. Next base: position 11,622,791 of record HG992149.1, on the reverse strand, counting down.
GGTAAGTGATGATGTGGTCTACGGTGAAGCACGCTTGCCTAGAAGATACCTATTCACTTTGACTTAAAGATACCCAGGTTATATTTTTCGGGAAATACAGACTCCGGCAAAGCGTTCCACTCTCTAGCGGTGCGCATGATAAATGTACTAGCAAAACGCTTCGTGCGCACTGGTGGAATATCAACCATGTATCGATGACACTTCGCCGAGTCTCTTGTCGTCCGATGATGGTTAGGGGTTGGGGGAATTAAATTGGGCAATTCCAAGGCACACTCACCGAAATGTATCCGGTAAAAAACCGATAAACTGGCAACTTTACGTCTGTGTTCAAGGCTTTGCAGGCTCGCCTCGACTATGGATTCGTTGCCTATGAGCCTCTTGGCGCGTCTCTCGATTGCCTCCAACGCCTCAAGTATTGTCGTACTTGGCCGACCCATCCCAAAGATGAGAGCAGTACCTACTCCATGCACGATCGGACTTGCGCTTGTTAAGATCGAGCAGCTGTCCCAATTCAATTTTAATTCAACACAAACTAAACAATCGCTTCAATTTAAACACTTTTTTTATTTCAGGTAATTTTACCGAAGTCTCAACAACACGTGCGCAGATCGAAGAGGCTAAAGACTTTTTCGCTGAATCAGTGAGCCATCAATATTTAGACCCGGACTATAAGATTATCGGGAAAAGAACAAAACAAACACCAAAATATCTTTTTATAAGCCTAATGGGGCTACCGAAGTGGAACTCCGAACTGTCGGACATATAATAAAAACCTCCGTTTGATACGACCAAAGATGTGTGCATACATAGTGTATGAACGCATAGTGTAAGTAAAATGGAGGCATTTACCTATTGCATTATGTCGTATAATATTCTATTTAAGTAATAAAAAGCAAAGATTAATTAAGGTTTGTTAATCTTTAGAAAAAAAATTAATTACCTTTACGGTAAAACTCGCTCTAATCACCAAGGCCCAGAATGTTAGAATGACAGAACATAAGCCCTATAATATACTATCCAGTTTTTTTTTATCCTAGCACGGCAAAGTGACCGCACTTCACCTGATGGTAAGCGCAGTACGGTCCAATTAGAGTATCGAGTAGCGAGAGACGATCTATCCCCCGCTACTCAACACAATCATGCCGGCCTGCTCTTCACACTACGCCATGGGCAAGAAGGTGAAGAAGCGGTCGAGGGTCTATTGTCAGAGTACTCAGAAGAGCTGTTAGACTTTCAATACACAACTTAAAAACTCAAGGAAGGCTTTATATTTTATTGTGTGATTTAATAGTTTCGTTTTTGGTATTATTTGGGTAAGTATGTAAATGTTGGAACTCTATAATCGTTACTCATATAATAGGGTAGTTGACCAATCATTTTTATTGGTTTAATCAATATGTTACATTACTTAAATATATTATCGAAAGAACTTTATGAATCCACTCTAAAATAAGTAAGTAATAAATCTAATAGGAGGGGACTACCCTGATAATTTGACCATTATGTCATATGATAGAAAAAGAATAATGATCGCCCCAGTCGTGCAAATGATATGGTGGGATGTTCCTACTACGAACCAAGATTTTGTTGATAGCAATATTTTAAATATTAATTACAGTCTATTTTTTGGATCTATATTAACTTCGTTTTAAGTAAAATTACAGTTTATACGGTGTTTTTATGTACAACATTAAAGTCTGGAAACTACCCTATTATATGTAATTGTAATAGCATGTATTATAAATCTGTGGCCTGGTGCTAATAGGGCCAATATCAATAAATCATTATTTTCAGTAATGAGCGTTATAACAATGAATCAGCATACATAGTTATTATTTAGGTGTTATATTGTAGTATGGCAAAAATATTTTACTTTTAATTGATTTATGTTTTTAAGAAGATTTATGAATTAAATTCTAATTTAAGAAAAAATTGTTATTTTGGAAAATATTAACAACTTATGCCCCTTTAGCACTGATGATAATTATTATGTTAGTTCCCAATTATGTATAAAATTAAAAAGGCCAATGTTGTTTTTCTAAGAAATTTTATTATGGAGAGATTATAATATTTTTAATTTTCTTCATCAGAACATGACACAATATCCTCCATTTCGGGGCCAGTCTCCAAAGACTCATAAAATGGACGGCTGGATGGTTGGAGGTACTCCAGAAACGATTGCAGGTCTCTAACTTTTGGTGCAGGGAGTTTAATAGGTCTCTGATTTAGGGGCATGAGAGTTGCTACTGGTGCAGTATCTTCTGATTGTGAACGTGTCATATTTCGGTTTCTTTTTAAACTTAGCACTTTGAATAATTCTTCACTATCATCAAATGAGTATTTGTAGTATAATACCCCTGGATCTACTTTTCTACACTGTATCCATTTTATTTTATTCCAATTGACCTTTTCTTTCACTGAATTTATCTTTCGGTGTACGTATTGTGTAGTGAGCAGTTTTTGGAAGTTGTAGAACTGTGACTGTTGCATTTCTACAACATTTATTTTTGGGTTCCTATGGACTGCTCTGATTAGGTTTGCCCAGTCTTTTGGTAATTGGACTAAAATTATATCACAAAAAGGGCTAATGTTAACTTTGATCGTTTTAGTTCTTACTGTATTACTAGGAAAGTGAAAAATAATAATAATTTATCGGCTTAAGTATACTGCAGCCCTTTTAACATATTTTTTTTTTACTTAACTGTATGAAAGCGCACACTACATTGGCCTTTTTTACATAGTAACTTTTGAAAGATTGTTAATACACTAACGCCCTTTAAGCACAAAAAATATCATACTTTTACAATAAACTGGCATTACAATCTCGTTTCTTACAAAAACGTACTTTGGCCCTTTTAGCACCAGGCCACAGAAATAATATATTGAAATTATTCTAATTATTGTTCTATAGGTTTTAATAATTGATAATGGTCAATAATGAAATACTCTGTCTACGGTCGTGGATAAAAACTTTATATTATATAGGTTTCAAGCATTTTATTGTAGGTGTTGTATTGGTAATTGCTATACATATACAATATAATGTTGCTCATGATATTAATTAAATTTTAACTGTGATGTTATCTAGTTAAAGTAGGAACTAAGATTTACAGATATGAAGTGTGCATTGTTTCTGTATGTTTGCCTATTTTGTATTTTCTGTACATAAATATAATACTGATGTTTGTGTCATGTACGAACCCATAAAACGCAGTGCAAAATCAAAACATGGCGCAGTAGGCGAGTAGCCGGCTGTGAAACGAGAGGCCGTGGGTTCGATTTCCACACCGGGACAAATGTTTGTGTGACAGACAAATATTTGTGCCGGGGTCTGGGTGTTGTGAGACGGAAAGTGTCTCGTAGTCCCTGATACCCAGAACACAAGACTCGTATCGTAGTGTGGGGTCAGGGCTATGTGTGTGACTGTTGGGTGTTATTTATTTATTATAAAAGGGTGAAGCATAATCTTACAGTGTAACTCCAAGATTCGCTAGATATTATACAGATTTGATAGGCAATCTTAACCCAAAAGACATAACTCAAAAGCTAAAAAATACTATGTAAATAAAAGAAATCCTCAAACCGATCCAGTGTGAGAATTTTATAGAATTATTATATCCTCACAAAATTGACCACATTGTAGAAAGAGACAAAGCGACTGTGCGGCCAATACCAATTTCTTTTCGCTCCTGCTAGTCTGTGAAGTAAAACACAACTGCTGACCGTACGTTCGCTTTATCTCTCTCACATTATTCTGCCCGTATTCACTTAATAGCTGGATAGAAACGCTCATTCCAATCTCTGTGTCCAATATAGATCAATAATAGGATAATTAATGTAAAAAAAACAATGTATTTATGTTCGTTATTCTTTATTTATCAATGTTGGACAATGTATATATAATTGTGATTAATTTTCAATTATTTATTATAATATGTCCCGTTTTTACAATAACTTTCTGTACAGTAGTTAATAATCCTTATTGTTATATAGCAAATAAACATGTACACAAGCAATAAAAAACGTTATGTCGATGGGTTAGGTTTTATTGTTTGGGAGTTGCCTCAAGTCTCACCGTAATGCTAGTTTGGACTTGGTTCCGTAAAATGTATATAGCGCACGCATTGAAAAAGGTGTATATTCGGGTGTAATTGAAAAGAGTTACTTTTCATATTTATGTGAATGTATGTAGTAGATTAAAATATTATTGTCAGAAAATCAATAATAAAATTAGTTATATATTTAATAATAAAAACGTGTTTTATTTCAATACAAGAGGACCCCGGCTCCGCCCGCCTTGATGTTATTTTTGGGAGCTAGCTTTTACTAATCACTTCATATCTCACCACGCCTTATCGCCGTAATACAGCTATTCTGAACTATATAAATATTCATAACTTTGATTTAATAAACCGATTTTAATGAAATAAAGACTAAATGTTACCTCGAATATATGCTTTTTAGGTTTATTGCTGATTCTTTTGTAAATACACAGTACTTTAGACGTGATGCCTTTACAGACAAAAACAATTGTGTTGGGTTCTATACCGATACTATAATGTAATTCAATCAAACATTTGCAAACAAAAATTGATTTGCGGTCGAGTAGCCGGCTGTGAAACGAGAGGCCGTGGGTTCGATTCCCGCGCCGAGGCAAATGTTTGTGTGGCAGACAGATATTTGTTTCGGGTCTGGGTGTTGTGGGACCGTAGTCCCTCGTAGTTATTGATACCCACGATAAAGGTTTCACCTAATATAGCGTCAGAACTATGTGTGTGACTGTAGGGTATATTTATTTTTAAGAAACAACGCTGCATCGCTAGCGACTTCGTTGAGGTACTGTGTCTTTAGTATGAGTTTTTCGATAGCGGTCGCGTCATCCGTATTTGAGAAAATAGGGGTGCTGTATCAGGCTGCAATGTATACAATACATATTTTTGTGAAAGCTGACACGACGTCGCAACCGTTCTCTAAAATTTCGTACTAGAGATACTGATATGATTGCGTTGCGAACTAATTACCCATATGGTGATCGGGTTGCCACATATTCCATCATAGGATATAAATACCATCGACGAACTGTGCCAATGCTCTGTGCACCAGTGGGAGACCAACAATGGGAGATAATTACAGTCTATACGAGTTCCATTTGTACCATAAGGGCCGACCCTATTTCCCTCGGGATGAAGGGACCCCAAATACCTCAATGGCATTTTTTTATTCATATTACTTGTAAAACGGAGAAGTTGATCCCTGCAGCTCAATGCTTGTATTTTTTTTTGTAATTGCTTTTTAACCGACTTCAAAAAAGGAGGAGGTTCCCTCCTAAGAATTATTGTGTGTACAAAACGGCCCTACTAGCGCGAGGGTATATGACATTTTATCACAATATACAATGGTATAGTATGGTATGTTGCAGAAAGGTAGTACTAATGATAGCTCCACATGTAGAGTTAGTGATCAGTAACTAATTAATAAAGTAAAAATTTAATTGAAAAGTGAACATTTTCTTGTAATTTTTATGGTTTTAAATATACTTAACACTACAAAAAAACCGTTAGCATTTATCATTGGATTCAGATCATAAAACGAATAATTCTCTACGAATTTCATATTCCAATTATGTTACTCAATTAAGATGAGATCAGAGTTATTTAATCCTCCGTAAGAATATTGTGGATTTTTTGTAATAATAGTATTAACCGAGTTCTTTGAGGCAACATATACCTACATATCGGTATAACTGTTCGATTCACTTTGCATCCTTAAATTTGTTATAGGTAAAGTTATTATAATGAGTTAGTCAAGAGTGATAGTGACAAAATATTATGATAGCGAAGAATTTAAGGAAGCGCTATGATTGCGCCAGTTGATATGTTAGGGGTGTTGTCTAATCTGTGTGAGAGAATAATATTTGTACCCATGGGCGTATATAAGCGGGGGGTTCAGGGGGTCCGGACACCCCCCTTAGCATTCGACATCATAAAAAATCGCGGAAAATTGATAGCGGATAATATAGACTGTTGGCAGGATATTTGATTTAAGTGTAATTTTGCTATATTGAGCTATATGCATATTCGGAATTAATACATTTTTCTACGACTTTTGAGCCCAGTTTAAATTTTTTCATGTTCTTTTTAGCGCTTAAATCAGCCGGTAAAACAAGGCTCATTTTTTTTCAGGGCACAATTATTTAAAAAAAATACGAACGAGGCTTAAGTAGTCGCATATGATGTACCATAAGTACCTGACTTCTAACATCTCATCTTGGTAATAGGCAACATTAAAATTGTTATTTACCAATAATAAATTGACTTTACTTGACACTTGTAAACAATAAAACAAAAATGAATGAAAATCTGCGGCAGATTTTCATTTATCCAAAGTCCAAATCTAAATTTTAGTAGCTATGTTTTCCCATTCTATGTTTAAGTAATTTCTAAATAACTATAATTTGGGCCGTTACATTTTTTAGCTTTTACCCGCGGACCCCCCCCCCCCCCCCCCCCCCCCCCATGTAAAAGCTATTGCTACGTCACTGTATGTACCAACTACTGGCTACTATGGAGCGCACAAAAATTTGACACTATACATAAACACACACCCTTTTTTATGACTATGTTTTTTGATACTTATACTTTGCTAACATCATCACTTAATTAATTGGTATGTTTATAATTCCGTTTAAATCTAATCTTGCTAAAATATACCTAACATATTATATTATTATATAAACCGAAACATTTACCTACTTTAGTATTAGTAATTAATATTACTTTAGTAACATATTATTGCCGTAACTTTAAAATATTATATCCTACCTTATTCAAGAGATAACCGACATTTCATATATCACAATTTTTATAGATATCACTTACTATGCAATTTTATAATTATATAAACTAAAAACACGTATACAAAATTAATTATAATTATAAATCTTATATTACAAATAAATTCATTTTTAACCAACTTCCAAAAGGAGTCATTTCTCATTTCGCCTGTAAATAGATATGAATATCTATATATTTTATTTATCCTCCCCCATATGTCTAAAAGCAGGTTTAGAAAGGATTTTATTAAGCTGAACGGCATTTGGGAAGCCACGTAACTCTTATGAGTTGATAATTACTGAGTGCTATATAACAGCCTTTTGTTCTACGTGTTACGACACACGGGGCTAAACCACCGGCCGGCCGCCATGATGTAGAGCGAGCAACGCACGATTTTTAAGGCTGCGTCTACATAGAGTCAGTCAGGGACGACTTCTTATCTAAATATATGTTCTTATATAAAATCATGTGGGTATCACGATGTTCTTACACGATTATAACCAAAACCGTCCAACTGATTTAAATGAAACTTTAAGTAATGGTAATAATAATTAACTTGTAATGGTTAGTTCCAGCAAAATATATGGAATAGTTTTGGATAGGTATCGGAGGGCGGTGTTGTCGAGATCACAACAATAACGAAATATTATGTTGTATAAAATGTTTTTTAGATTTCTCGTCCAAAAATACACACAACCACAAATGTTAACAACACCCTCTCAATATTATAATGTGATTTTAAGGTACATGAGACTTTTGCATTTATTCTATATATGTCAAATGCATAAAATGTAGTCTACAATAAATGTTACATTATATGTATTGCTTATCTAATTATTTAAAGTAACTAACTCATATACAAATACATCTTACTTTGAATTTTACTTCGTTGCTCTTTGATCTTAACAATCAAGTATGATAATTATAATGTAATTCCTGTAAGGTTTGTCGTATAAAAGTATCTCCCTACACTATTGATGCCTGTAATGCAAATTTCAAAGAACTAGAACGTTAAAGAATAGTCACTAAAGACAAAACTATAACCCACCAAAATCATATTTATGAACAGTTTTAAAATAATCAGTAATTAAATCCTAAATTAGATTATTGCAATTTATTCAAATCTGTCAAAATAATGTAGCTACATATATTTTGAGGACTGATTCAAAATTAACTTGTGGAAAATGTAATTATAAAAGGTAATATTAATCTATTTCTAATTTTCTGAAACTTCCTTCGACAGACGTTGTATCGCCATTTGTGTTGTTTCTGGCTCTAGACGATGTAATACCTCTGGTACTTATAATCATCATATCATCTAAGGCGAGCACTCTCTTCCTCTGCTCGCTTAATAATTGTTTAGTATAAACTATCATGTTCTGGATATCTATTGGTCCTCCGTAGGTTGTTGGAAGACACTCAATATCCGTCTTCTTATAAAGTTGTTTCAGGTTTGTGTAGATCTGAAATTTGACATCCCTAAGTATTAATATTATTGAGGTAGAATCGCCAAAGAGATAGTGGGGATAATAAAAACTATATTACAATAATGTTTTTTTATAATATTATTTTCTAATAATCATGTACCTATACATAATATAATATATTATACACACATTGTTCTGTCAAACAGTAAGCTAAACCTGTGTCGTGGGTCTTAAGTACTACGAGGGACTATGGTCCCAATACACCCAGACCTGAAACAAATATTTGTGATCACACAAACATTTGTCTTGGTGCGGGGATCGAACCCAGTACCTCTCGTTCCATAGCCGGCTCACCCGCTGTACCACGGAACAGTCATATGGGACATATATTTCATTGAGAGATCATATCACCGAATGTCTAGCCATTTATTCAAAAAAGGAGAGTAAAACCACATTATGAAAATGTTACAGACGTTAGCGCGTGTGTAATCACCGGTCAACAATGCTTATCTAGTTCTTTATCTATTTAGCAAGGTACATTTGAGCTTGTGTCAAGTACTACACGTAATAATTACCTCATTCTACACAAATAAGTTGAATATCGTATTACTTACGTGAAGTCTCTCAGCCATCTTTGGTGTCACCTTACTGATTGCGAAGTCAATGATGTACTTGATGGCAGCCGGTATGTTTATCAGTTGAAACTCCTTGTGGCGCAGTGGGAGCGATTGCTGTAACAATTGCGCTGTTAACATGTTCTCTCGACACTAAGTTATAAACATATTTTTGACATTTTGTACAAATTATGTAACTGTGACCTAGTAAATTACGTGCCCGATCTGGGAGATAATTTTTGTTGTTTCTTAGAGTAGGTACCTAGAAACATCATATGTAAAATATTTAGACATTTTATATGAAATTTTGTTGAGAGAATCAAGTAAGTTGGTATCATGACAAATATTTCAACATTGTTATAGAGAAACTAGTACAATATTCTACTGCTGAAATTTAAATAAGTAATATCTACCTAGTACATGTTTGACTAGTGCTTAGACAAAGGATTATAACTCTTAAATGTATTATCTTAATTAATAGAGATAAAGGCAGAATTTAAATTAAATTAAGCAGCGATAGCCAAGTTGGTTGCGGTACGGACTGTCAAGACGAAAGTCGTATGTTCGAAACCAAAATGGCATAAACCTCTGACTTTTCTAAAATTACGTGTGTATTAAATATTAAATATCGCTTGCTTTAATGGTGAAGGAAAACATCGTGAGGAAACCTGCATACCTGAGAATTCCCATTAGAATTTCGAAGGTATGTGAAGTCCACCAACCAGCATTAGGCCAGCGTGGTGGACTACGGCCTAACCCCTCTCATTAGTAGAGGAGGCCCGTGCCCAGCAGTGGGACAATTTTTAATACGGAATAGGATTATTATTATTAATAGAGATTTAAATTATCTCATAATTAATATCAAAAAGAAAATATTTACCTCGCCCCATTTCATTATCCTACCGAAGTCTGAAGGATTCCAGGCGGTGATGTGTGCGCCGGTCACGCCGCTCCCGTCTCCTACGTGGGTAAATCCGCATATCTGGTCCATAGGCTCATCCATCAAGCTCTCGTAGGTGACCATATGAGCACGGCACATGTCCCAACAGCTGAACTTGGTAGCATTAAATTTACCTGCATGTATACATTTGACGATGAGGCTCCTAATGATTTTAACCCGAGTTGAGAAATGTCTATTGTCGCTTTGCACCTTAAGAATAAGATCTATACTATAAATAACTTACATCAGCATTTAGAGACCCTAAGCACAAAGAAAAAAAATAACCTGTGGTGGGCCAGATTTGAAATTACTACTCTCGGTTACCCAAACTAGAGTTGAGACACGTGAGAGGCGCTTAGCATGATTATGGGGTGAGCCAGCAATATTTCTAGGGAGAACTTGTAAAGTTGCTGCACCTAGTTGTCGAACATAGTATCCTAATTTATTGCACGAATAAAGTTCAGAACTGTTAAAGATATCTTGAACAACGGATCAGATAGTTTAGTAAGTAGTTAATCGCAGCTGCACAATGCTTCAGTCTATGCTTGATACGTAACTCAAATATAACTCGCAGTAAGATAAACAATTGTACATATTAAAGATTCGCTTGGTTTATAAAATAATTTCGTTCAAAGAAAAAAATCAAAATCATGTAGAAAAAATATTTAAGTAGGTAGGTACATATATCAATTCTTACTCATATTATAAACGATGACTCGGCGACCCTTGCTATCACGAACTGGTGAAATAGCTATATACCTGAAAAATTAGATACAGTTTAGTAACACAGACAAATAGAATTATATCATCGAACAACAATAACTCCTATAACAAACATACATGTGACGCAACACGAGAAGTTTAGCGCGGCAAAGTTCAAGGCTGGAATATGTGAAAACTTTCTAACGATCCGCGAATTTGTAAATAAACCCACTACACGCAACTTTAAAGTACTTTTAAGAGTATTAGAAAATGTTTGCGTAACGTCTCAAATATATTTTAATAATAACTAAATCTACATCTGCTACATTTACTGTAAACGGAATAATTATATCGTCAATCAAAATGTAGAAGTGTCGGTAAAAATAACGCAAGTGCAATTACCCATTGTCGATAATTTCTTGAATGTTCGGATCTTCACAATCTAGATTCATAAATATTTCAGGATAATATTTTCGCAGACTTAAATACTTCAACAGTGTCTGCTGTGCCATAGGTACGCTGTACTTTTTGTGTCGTAAGAACCTTAACAGGAATGCATCATCTGCAATCACCAGAAAAACACTAAAAACATTAAATTGCTTTCGAACTCGTTCAGTTTGCTTCTTTCCTTCCCAAATTCCTATAAATCACAAGCATAGTCATAGTCCCGCTATTAATTAATCTAACTCAATATTTTTCTATACCAACATAGATATTGTAAAATAAGCTACTCTACTCGATCCTTTGATGTGACAGTATATCACGCCAATTTGTTTCGTTATGAAAGGTTTATTGAATAATTTAAACGTACCTACATGAATATTTTACCTATTTAATTTTCTGTAAAATATGTTAAGTATTATTACAAAAGACCTACAGCTGAGTTTCTCGATGCCTCTTCGCAGACTGTTACCATGAAATTTCGCAAGACTTACATAACATTTCTAAAATCTTAATTGTTTATCCTGAATTGCACATTAATATACATAATAAACCATACATAGTTCATAAAGTTAAGTTGCAAACTCATCTGACTCAGTTTCTTGTCATTGTTTGCAAGTTCCTTTAAATAATGAGTTTACTAAATTGGCCTATATTTACATATAGATCATCACCAACAATTCCTTCATGACGAAATCAGTACGTAAACGTACTATACCTAAAATAAAAGTCGTTCAACCTTTAATCTTAATTTGTATTAGGTATTATTATCCTTGGTTACTTATGTTTTAAGTACGAGTTTGTGGGTTTTAACTACCATTTGGCAAACGCACGTACACTTGAAAGTCATGTATACGGAATAGTTTGCAGGAAATAAGACACTATTCAATGTCTATAGTTTCCAAACTTGAGATTAGAGGCCACACACAACGTTTCGCGGCCACTGTGCAAATATCAGGTCATTATACATATGTAAATATAAAATAAGTTTCTTAAATTATTTGATTAATGTTTCGGATTATTAGGTATGAGATTTACCTTGGCGCACGTTTTTAATGTCATTGTTCTGCTGTATCCAATCCCTCATGATGTTGAGTGTCTGGTCCTTGATAGTAGACGTCTCTCTGAGTTCTTTCAGCGCGTCGGTTACAACGACCCTCAATGAGTGTCCCAAACGGCCTCCATCTTTGTCGTGCTTTTCATTGGGAACATTCCAAGTGGTTGTAACGGTCAACAAAACGCTTGCGGTCGTCATTCTGCTTTAAGCGGATGACCTAAAACAAGGTGACCAACCAGATTTACATATTAGTTTGTTACCAATCTTGTCATATTTAATAATGTTTGAACACTTTGCACAATTTGCATGACCGAGAAATATTTATCTATCGATAGGTTTGTTACGTAAAACATAGGTAAATAGTAAGTTGACAATACCTACACAATTAGATAAATATATAAATTCAATTATATTATAAACACTATATATTGTAATCTAATGTAATCCAAACACTATATATTTTATTAAATAGAATCAACTCATGTACCTAGATACCTATATAAAAAATTAGACAATTTAACATATAAGATTATTGAACCGATTATAGTCCTACTATTATATATCCTACTAATATTATTATAAAATTATAAAATATTATAAATGCGAATGTTTGGATGGATGGATGGATGATGGATGATGGATTACTCAATCACGCTACAACAGCTGGACGGACCTGGATGAAATTTGGTACAGAGATAGATTAGGTATAGTCTGGAATAGCACATGGGCTATTTATCCCGGAAAAATGTACAGATCCAGTGGGATAGTTTAGTTTTTCACTGAGCAAGGGATCGACATAATTTAATGCAAAGTGGCAGGGATCAGAAATTACATAGGCTACTTTTTACCCTGGAAAATGCACACTTCCTATGGGATAGCAAAATATAGAAAGGTGTAATAGCTTAAGACGCCTCCATGGATTGTATACCTTTTCTTTCAAAAATAAAATCACGCGGGCGGCATCGCGGGCATCATCTAGTCAAAAATAAATTTCTGACTTTTACAGATATTGATGAATATGATGTAACTCTATTTGTCTACACTCTCAACTTTAGGTATAATTAACAAAAGTAATGAATACTAAGGGCAAGTGCAGATAAAATGTTTAACAGACAAGTTGTGCATGTTTTACTTGTAACAATAACTTAAGACCTGTGTTAGTATGTTATAAATAAATATGTTATTATTGAAAGTAAGATTTTACTTTGTACTCTGATCCATGAACTCTTTGCAAGTTTTATTTACAGTCTGTAAATTTAGAAGAGAAAAGTGTAGGTTAATCAAACAAGGCAATGATGTTTTTTGCATTCTGATTTATAATTTTTGACGCTCATTTTGCCATGTTACGAAATAAAATGACGTGCGTAAGTACTCGCAGTTAGATTTAAAACAAAACAGTTTGTACTTAAAGATGTACCTACCACATAAGAAATTCTAAAATATAAAGACCATTATCTAGCCATTTTTTGTTAGGCGATAACGTTCGTTATAAATGACCCTATTTGCCTACATTTAATATCCCATCGAAATTATCATTTGGCTAGTGATCACTGCAAATTTTAGAGCTAAGACCGTTGTGTTTAAAATGTATATTGAAACTATCATTAACGAGAAAAAATTAAAATATTGGTCATAATATCTCTCGTTTAGCAGGTTAAACCTACATTACATCGCGATGCTACACCTAGAAATTCATTAGTCTAGAAGTACCTACACCTGTAAGTTTCAGGAAAGCTTCTGGAGATATAAAGGGCTTTTTACCTATTCAATTTATCAGCTTTTCCATTGTCAATTAAATTCCACGATTGATTGAAGAATTTGATGTTGCATAGACCTGAGGCGAGAGTTCCATAGTTTCCTTAGACCTTCCATAGTTGAGGCGAGCCTCATCAAAATATCATTTTAAACATAGTCATTTCATACATAGTCTATAAAATATTGTTAACTTCCCTGAACTAGGAACATATTTGCAAATTTTATAATATGACACATTTTACATTCACGGACTTGGTACAATAATTTCTATGATATATAAATTTTTGAGCCTAGTTTAAAATTTGTTGCGCTTTTTGGGCGCTCAAATCAACTGGTAAAACAGAGCACATTTTTTAGGGCACATTTATTTTAAAAAATAATGATTAATGCATGAAAATAATTCATAAAGATGCAGTACCTGGTTACAGGAGTAATATATTCTTGTATGTACTAAAATCCTCACAATAGTTGTTTAAAGTGTTTTTTTCCGAAATACAAAAAAAAACTTTAAACCTCTCTTTTTTTATTTTTTATTTTTATCCTGGCACGGCAAAGTGACCGGACTGTACCTGATGGTAAGCGCAGTGCGGTCCAAATAGAGTACTGAGTAGCGAGAGACGATCTATCCCCGCTACTCAACACACTCATGCCGGCCTGCTTCTTCACACTACGCCATGGGCAAGAAGGTGAAGAAGGGTCTAGTGTCAGAGTACTAAGAAGGCCGTAAAATGGCCATTGTACCCCAACTCCAGACCCCCGACAAAAACCGGATGTACGCTGGCTGATCCCGGAACGCGACACACTTGCGTGTGCCACTATGGCGGGTTTTTCGCCCTGTGTAAGGTGGTCGCTATCCGGGCGGATATGAATATCCTACCACCAGCCTCTCTCCTGTAACTTTTCAAAAATGACGCTTAAATCAAATAGCCGTCAACCATCGATATATTCTTAGTGTGGGAGACTATGATTGCTTAAGATTGCTACGGGTCACGCATTAAGTATATAGGGTCTGTAGCCTTGCAAAATCTACACATACATGTTATAACATAAAATACTTAACATGGTCTATAGTCTAGCCCTAGTCTAGATAATAAAATATTTATAAATGTTCTTTTGAATTCTGTTTCATATATCCATTTCTTCATTCACCCTACGATATCGTTCGTGTTATCTATAATAAGCGTCCTTTAATATTTAAATATCTATAAATAGTTACTTGTTCATAGCATAAAAAATAAACGATTCGCCAATAGAAATCCAATTCCTATTGAATGTTTAATTCTGACCTTGTTTGATTTGCGTAATCAAATCATCACAAATATGCAAATATTTATTCAACCATTGTGAAATATTTTCATTCTAAGTACTTTAACATGTTTTTGAAACCTATAAAACGGTAAATTTAAAACGTATAACGTCTCGCTATAATTCAAATATTTCTATATCTTTTGATTCGGTCTATAGTCGTTCCTCATAATATTACCAGTTATTTGTTGTTTGGCATCTTAAAAACACCAATAAATCCAGGTCAATTACATAAGTTAATCTAGGTAGGTTGAACCCTGTAGAATTACAAAGAATGTAATTTAATATATTAGGTATGTTTGAATTTCGAAAGTTTACCGCTCAATGAAGTCAACAGAAATGTTCTCCTGATTATGCATAAAAGATATTTCAACAAAAAAACACGGCGCGGCGCGGCTTCGCGTTGGTGCCATCTTACACTTCGTTAGTTATAAAATTAATAAAACTAGTATTTATTGCAAAAAGAATTCAGTTATTAGGCAAGGCCTGCAACGAAATAATAGATTTTAATTCTCGTGGAAGGTAAAGCAGCAAAATGAAATAGTAGATGGGCACCTATATTTGATGACTAAATATCCTGCTTCAAAGGTAGGCAATACCAAACAAAGCGGTTGGTCAATATATCGAACTGCTAAAAAAAACGTGTGGATGCCTTTGCGCGATTTAGATTATTGGAGTATGCTGTGTGGTCGTGTTTTATTTCCTTTTTACGAATATTCTAACCATTAACCATTCTAGCATCGAAACATTACAGTACAAAATTTGGGATTAGTATGAAATAAATAACACTGTAATTTGAATTTAATGTTTTTGTTTAATTCTAGGGCATTAACAAATTTGGTGTCAAAAAAACATTATGTGCACTTCTATGTGTAGATAATATTGTATTAATTTTAATTAAATCTTTAAAGGACGGCCTCTCACCACTCTCGTTTGAAACGTGCAAGCAAGCTCTATATTATTTTATTTCTTCTATCTTGCTCGTAAAGAGCCACTTCAGGACACTTACACAGCAAATTAAATTGTCTTCCAAATGAAAACAATAACGACAAAATATATATATTACTTATCTAATTATTACTACATTTGCTATCATATTTCTGCTCATCACTTAATTATTTTTATGTACCTAGTGTTCGTGTTCGCTTGTACGTGATTTATTTGGGTACGTATTTCAAAACGTTGCCAAGTATATTGTCAACGGCACTATTCCAATTTTCAGGTGGTCCAAATGCGTCTTTATGCAAGGCTAATTCTGCAAATCCAGCAAGTATTTCAGCATTGCAATGTTTTAATTTTCCGATCATAAAAGCTGCCTCTTTATATTCTGACGGTTGGATCCTTACTATTTCACTTTTATTAAAAGCACATAAAATATTTCTTAAAGCTGTCAGATCATAATACGTATAGTCTTCTGGTTGTTTATTTGCAAACTTTTTACGGATTTGATCCGTAATGGCCGTGAGTTGGGATTCATGTAAATCGTAATCTTGACCGAAATTTTGAATCACGTCAATATCATCTAAATTTATGTTAGATACTCTTCAGGTGATATCGCAGGTGTAGCCCAGTGAAGCACCATCAACACTTCGGGTGGTATGTTCTGTGCACTTTTGTAATAAATTTTAACAGTTTTCCATATAAACTCGGATTCAGTTGCTGTTAATTTATATTTTGTCAAATCAGCAATACATTTAATAATCTCACTTGGTAACATTGTTTGTAATGTTGTAAATTGAATTTTTTTGGTCGAAGACAATTTTAATACTTCGTCACATGTGAGACAACATGTAGATTTTATAAACAGAAACAAAAGTACAACCTCATACATCATAATTTTTTGGTATAAACACACTCGGGTGTAATACATTAGTAGCAAAACAATAACGTGATTGTTTTAGTAACTTCACTAACAGATTAACGCATTATACCTACATTGAAGTGAAACTGAAACCGAACCACCTAGCTATCAAATATTTAACTTTTCAATTACAGAGTACCACATCGACCGGAGTTGTTAATACTTTACAGCTTCATTTCAAAAATAGGGTCTGTACATACTTTTGGATTAACTTTATTCGGTTTTATGCTTCTGAATTTCATAATGTAAAATGGAATCCTTTGTTTGTTTATTTGTCTGCCTGTGTCTATCTGTTTGGAACAGCTTGCAATAATAATGTCAAGTAGATGATGTTATTGAAGAATAAAATACGTTTTAGTAGTCTAAATTATTGAAAAAAAAATGATTTTTGAGCACAGGCCGGAAAACAAGCAAATATATCACTTGGTGATTAAATACAAAATATAACTTTTTTTATTTAATCACTTAAAATTATTACTAATCCTCCACCGCCCATAAACTCACGGTACCAGAAAAATAAAGTTTGCTTTCCTTTACCGAAAGACATGAAGGAATTGAGATGAAGAGGAGCTTTTAAATCTCCGGAAATTAAGAACAAGCAGTAAGGTAATAACTAACTAAACTAACCCGGTCTTGGCAGCCCAATTATGCTCTAGAAAAAACAGTCCTCAATATGGCTATACTATTTGAAATACAATAAAAAGATAGAGTTGATCAGAAATTCAACATCACACGACCAGAACATTCATATACGTCATATAATAAAGTAATTTTGAAATGAGTAATGCTATGTTAGAGTTTCTTGCCCGTTCTTCCTGGATAAAAATGGTTTGTCGAATTTCCGGGATAGAAAAAAACTGAATTATAATAATCCACTATCTCACTAATATTATTTACCCTTCATTTGGGCCCCCGACACAATTTGATACAGGGTTATAATACGCTACTGATCACTAGATACCTACACAGACAATCCCCAAAAGGCCGGCCATTATCGTGATATTTTCACCACTATACTTATTGAGATCACTACCAGTCGTGTATAATACATTATAGCATTTACCCATCCACCACCAAATCGATAATTATACGTAATTATATTATTATGCAGGTTAATTACTTCATTTGTCCCACTCATGGATATGTGTGAATAGGATAGGTAGCTAGTACCTAGATATATAAAGCAGATTTAATATCATATTTGAGGTACCCGTGTACTGTACCGTGCGCAGTTGTAATTGCGCATGCGTTTACGACTGCTATGCTGAGGTCTCGGGTTCGATCCCCGGGTCGGGTGAAAGTGATATTGGGTTTTTCTATCCAGAAATTCCCAGTATTAGCCCGGAGTCTGGAATCTGTGCCCGGTATGGCAATAGGCTCGCCCCCTATCACATCATGGGACCGAAATTTGGCGAAAAGTGGGTTTACTAGTTACACCTCTGCCCACCCCTTCGGGGATTACAGGCGTGAGTGTATATATGTATGTATGTATTTATTTATTTATTTATTTATTTATTCTTTATTGTACACTTAAGATTAAAAAATAAAGATAGATTACATTTATATATTAAAAGTACAAATGGCGGTCTTATCGCTCTAGGCAATTTCTTATATGTATCTGAGGTACTTTATGAAAACCTATCAAATGTTGATAGTCTATTCGTTTTTCTATTTGTGTATCCATACTCCATACGGGGAAATACTAAGTATAAATAACATGATGGTTATCGAGTTTCGCAGCATCTTGTCCGCCCGAGTACGTACGACATCATTAGCATAGTTGTTGTTGTGTAGTATACATACTACGGGGATGATAGAATAGTAAAATATCCATGTGAATTACTACAATATAATCTTCGAAGTATCATAAAAATAAGATATACACAATTCTAAAGACCAGAATATTACACAATAAGCCGCGACTATTATAATAAATGTAATTATAAAATATTATAAGGTAAATCCCCACTGAATTATGTACGTTACATTAGAACTGCTTAAACGTGTGATTAAAATAAATTATTATAACTATATACAAAACTCATGCACTTTATTTAAATGAAAATAACAATTTTAAGAAAATGTGGAAGTGATTTGAAACCATTTAAATTTATAACAAGTGTAACATGATCATGGTATACCTATGTATTATAGACATTTAGTATTATATTATTTGTATTTCAAAGTAGGTAGGTAAAAATGGTATGCGGTTAAATTATTATAATTACACGTTGTAATAAATAAATAAATAAACTAATCTATTATTTTTTATTCTGCTATAAGAAACATGACCGTAAATAGAGATGGTCATCGAAAAAACTTAAAATGTGCTGAAAATTTAGGAACATATAAAGAAAAAGTCTTGTCTGATAGCTTATCACCTTACTTGAACTACCAATAAGTCCAAGAAGTTCCTTTCGAAGAAGGAAACCTACTAAGGTTTCCTTCTTGTATCAACTTATGTACCTATATAATAAAATAAATAACGGTCTACTAACGAAGTAGAACTAACGAAAAGGCAGGAAGTGCCCAATGCGATAAGTAGGTTATATATTGTTCCTTTTTTAACCTATATTACACATACATATTTTTACATGTGTATAATAAATAAGACATGAACAAAAACTTTATTTATGCATCTATTTTTATGATTATACTTCACATTAATTTGTAAAATAAAGCATTAAAAAATCTTGTCTTACTAATCTATTATATATCTACTAATATATACAATAAATAAATCTGTAGCGTCTGTCTGCACATTTGTAAATTTAGACGATTTTGCATGAAATATTCTTTTAGTATTTTTATATACTTTAAAAACTGCAGAATAATTTAAAAAAGTTTCTGCATTTTTTTAATTTTTGTCTGGTTGTATATCTGGGTTAAACTAAAAACGGCTTGACCAATCATCCTGAAATTAAGAATACGTTAGATAACACGATCGCGCAAATGATAGGCTACCTTTTATCCCGGAATAATGTACGGTTCCCGGGGGATAGTCTTTTGTTTTTTTTTATAATTAAATGGTCGACATGATTTATTGCATAGAGGTAGTTAAGGGGTCAGAGAATGATAGGCTACATTTTATCTCAGAAAATGTACCGTTCCCGCGGGTTTTTTTTGTTTTCACCGAGCAAGGGATTTAATTGTTTTTTCTTGTGGTAGTTTAGGAATAAGAAAATGACATAGACATGACGGCTCCGGTGGTATAGATTTGTTGTTGTTTTTCACAGAGCAAGGGATCGACAGGATCCCGGTAAAATGTACGGTTGTGCCACTTACAAGTTGTGTTTAGATCTAGTTAATCCACATTTATAGTGTTCTTTGTGTGCAACGGTCCTAGTTTATTCATTATTCTACCAACCTTAATAGAAGGCTGCGGTGAGCAATTACTATGTAACGAACACCGACCGATAGTTTTGTCGAGTCATAGCGCACCGTGCACTGTTTTCAGGAAAAGGACAAATTTGTAACACAGATTGCCTAGAATTGCCTAGTTAAAAACATAATATATCAACGAAAGATACTTTGATATTTTTTTTATCCTGGCACGGTAATGTGACCACACTGCGCCAGAAGGTAAGCGCAATGCCATCCAGTTAGAATATCAAGTAGCGAGAAACAATCTATCTCTCGCTACCCAACACATTCATGCGGGCCTGCTATGTAGCTGCTTCACAGTACGCCTAAAGGATCCAGGATCATAGGAAGAGGGAACACGGTAGCTGGCAAACTGTTCCACAGCTTGATGGTGTGGCAAAAATACGAATAGGTACCTATGTAGGTTATATAAATAAATAATAATATTATTATCTCACGTTCCACAACTAGGTTCTATAAAGACCACAATAGATTATTATAAAGAAATCAGTAATAAATATTTCTTTTAAATTATTCACAATGTAATTAAAATTATAATAAACTCATTTGCAAAAAAACGGGCACCTAAGCAATGAACCATTTCAAATGTTACTATTGGTTTGTTTGATAATTATAGGTAGTTTTACTTTCACAATTTTGTAAATTAATAAGCAAATAATCGTTTTCGTCAGTATTATCATAAAATTTATGGGTTTTAATGCTAAAGTTCACTAGTAGTGTATGCTCGCTAGTAGTGCATATGCTCGTGAAGTAAAAGTTAACAAAGATTTTTGTTTGTTTTTTCTTTAATAAAGTAAAAGCAGATAAATGTTTAGTATCGAGTGTGACCCCCTCTAGCTGAAATCACAGCTTGAATTCGTCTGGGTATGCTAGCGAGGATATCCCGGATACTTGCTTGCGGAATACGTTCCCACTCCGCGGTAATCACATTCTTCAGCTCTCTGATGGTCTGCGGAGCCGGTTGTACTGATCTCACGCGTCGTTTCAGAACGTCCCAGACATGCTCTATAGGATTGAGGTCGGGACTTCGAGCTTGCCAATCCAAACGACGAATGCCGACCTCTTGCACATACGCTTCCACATCGCCAGACCGGTGGGCGCGAGCGTTGTCGTCCATAAAAATTGAGTCTTCGCCTAAAGCAGCCAATGCGGGTTGTGCATGAGGAATTAGAACTTCCGTTATGTATCGATGTCCAGTCAGTGAGCCGTTTTCAATGAAGAATAACTCTGTACGATCCATTGAATTTATTCCTGCCCAAAACATAACAGAGCCCCCACCATAAGGTGTGATTTCTTTAAAACAAGCCTCTGCAAAGCGTTCTCCTCGTCTTCGTAGCACTCGCCGACGTCGATCTTCACCGAACAGAGATATCCTGGCTTCATCGGAGAACAATACCCTATTCCAGTCTTCTTGAGTCCATGACTCACAATTTCGAGCAAACCTAAGCCTGGCAACTCTGTGCTCACGGAGTAACTTAGGTCCGCGGGCCGGGCGATGACTGCGTATATTGGCCGCGAGAAGCCTCCTCCTGACCACATTTCTTACTTCTTCGAGGTTGTTCTTAAGGTCCATATACGAAGACTTGCGATTTCTCAATGCGCGACTGACAAGAAAACGATCATCCCGTGGTTGGGTACATGGTTTTCTTCCAGAACCAGGCCTTCTCTCGACGGAACCGGTGTCTTGATACCGCTGCCAGGTCCTTTGAACCGTCGAGCGACTCACACTTAGCCTCTGAGCCACGAAGCATTGGCTGCAACCCTTTTCGAGCAGCGCAATAATTTTGGTAGCTTTTACCACTTTCTCTAACATTATTGAGACAGCTAAACAGCAATAAATGAAGCTTTGACAATTAAGAATATGAAATAAATTCATAAAAATTGACTAAAAGTTATGAAAACCGATATTATCTTTTGGAACTTCGCACCAAAAATGTAGGATAAAAAGTGGTTTTCTGTAAAAACGAGCATCAAACGAAAATTTGAATTTAGAACGTACTGTTTTAAACACCACGGCATTTTTAAAACCGGCCAGTAACATGTACAAATGATTGAAATCATTTTGGAACCGTATTTTTTTAAAGAAGAATTAAAATCAAAACCGCCCGTTTTTTTTGCAAATGAGTGTATTTGTTTTAAATGATCTATCTACAAACTATATTGGAGATAATAGATTTAGTATATTACCCATTCGAGATCCACGTTAATTCTACTATCTTACTAATTATTAATATTATAAATGCGAAAGTTTGGATGGATGGATGTTTGTTAATCAATCACGCTACAACGGCTGGACGGATCTGGTTGAAATTTGGCACTGAGATAGATTATAGTCTGGAATAGCACATAGCCTACTTTTTATCCCGGAAAAATGAACAGTTCCCGTGGGATAGCTTAGTATTTCACAGAGCAAAGGATCGACATGATTTTGTAACATAGTGACAGTTTAGGGATCAGAAAATGACATAGGTCACTTTTTATCCCGGAAAAATACATGCATCCTATGGGATAGCAGAATATAGAAAGGTGTAATAGCTTAAAATGCCTCCATGGATTGTATACCTTTCCTTCCAAAAATAAACTCCACGTGGGCGGAGCCGCGGGCAACATCTATAAATAATATACATATATTACAATTTACAACAAGTATGTAGGTAACAAAAATCTTTGTATGTACCTATATTATGAACGTGTTATTTTAAAACCTAATATTGTAGTAGGTATAAAAGGGAATTGAAGTTATCCATACCATTATATGACACAAATGGTTGAGTTCTAAATTTGTTGTCTATAATATGTACAATCCATGATGAGATACTGACTCATAATTATTCTTTCATCAGGCAATTTTACTAAATTGGATATTGTAGCCAAAAATATGGCCATATAAAACCAGGTTGCATATAATATACGAAAAAGAACATAGATGGTCAATAACAATAACATTGAAACATATTAAGTTTATAATTAAGAATTAGAAAGTTAAAAGCTCTCGATAAATCTGAAGTTACCATAGTGCGGCAGTCGCAACTTACACTCGCAAACGCTTATCATTTACGCGAGAGTACCTACCTAAAATTCTAAACGAATCTCCGATTTGTATTTCTTAAATCTGAATTAAAAAGTACAACGCTATGCATTTCTTTAACTATATTTTTTCATTCAATCTATACCTATATTCGATCTAAACAAAAAGAACTTAATTTTTATTGTATTTGAACAATGTCTAATATGTATTACATACTTAAATACTAAACACTTAATTATGTGTTTTAATGTTTTTGTTTTGTCTAAAGGTAAATAAAAAATACCTATTTAACAAATAAATAATACTTATGTCTCTTAATTCCGGAAATTAAATTAGTAACATACATATACATATACGCTCACGCCTGTAAATGCCGAAGAGGTATGCAGAGGTAACCAGTACACCCACATTTCGCCTAATTTATTTCGGTCCCATAATGTGATAGGGGGCGAACTGATACTGAGTATTAAAATAATTAAAATATAAAATTATTACAAAAAACCCCAATATCACTTTACCCGACCCGGGGATCGTACCCGAGACCTCAGCACAGCAGTCGTAACGCATGTGCAACTGCGCCACCGAGGAAGTCAAAATAAATTAGTAGCATGTAACTTTTTACGAAAATTCATGCAATGCATGCATGTTAAATTCATATGCGATTGTAATATCATATATTTATCCAATTTTAGCAACAAACGCCACGAATTGAGGGTTTCAAAAGTTACGCATGTGAAATCGAGGCAAAATTGTATGTTAACGTGACCTAAAATTCCACACGCAAATTTTGTTGGTTAATGTGCAAATGTTATTTTAGTAACACTAGTTTCAAGTTATATAACGCCCATAAACGTCGATTAGAACATAATAATATTTAAAGTTGCAAAATTTAGGACACAAATTATGCCCCCCCGGAGGTGACGGAGAGGCTACGAGGGGTTTCTAGCCAAAGTAGGCTGTGACGTACCTACTATACAGCCGCCGATTGTAAACAACGCGGCAATTATTTGTTTAATAAATTCCATTTAACTTGATTCGTTTATTCTACGCAATAATGCATAATGGTGTTGAATATAAACTATAAAGTCATAAATGATCAGCTATTAACTAAACAATATTTTTACCATAAGCATTGAAGAGAATAATAGTCACATTGCAGAAAACCAATCAATAACAATAATTGTAAATAGGAGAAAATCAAAATAATTGTAATACAATTTAGAAATTAAAATATGAAAATATTTCATAAGATTAGAATTGTTTTGGTCGAATATAACATATTTGCTCTTTTATAAAAACTTATAGGAACATACTAATATTTATATAATAATCTTGTTTTTAAAAATACCTGCATTATATTTTAATAATAATAGAACTGTCAAAAAAACAATAAAACTCACGTTTAGATTATTTAAGCGCAACTGGATTTTCTGTGGAAGTAGTACGTCGTGCCTGTTGACGCGCGAACGTGTAATGTTCTACTAGCAGTAAACACCCGCGCCTTCTAAGTTCTAGTTGCCTTCTTCCCATGGTCATTCTGTGCAATAGCTGTTGCCAGTTGCCATCACATATAATATCAGCCTGCGTCCAAACTACAACTAGTGACTAAAAGGAATCGATCTCCATTAGTATTTGTAAAAATCTCCCTCTGAATGGCACAACTTGTAGGTAGGTATAAACTGTACCTATACTATAATAAGCTATTATTAAGAAATTGAATTATTATTTTCCATGTTTTCCTTATTTCTATAACTCGCGAATCTATAGTGTATCTATCTTTGGGTGACAAATTGTTTCCTTTTCTAATTTAACTGTATGATTGAGCTTCACTGAATATTATAGGCACGCGTTTCAACCGCGTTGTTTATAATTCTAGTAGGTAAAATGTAGGTTTCAGGACTAATTATTTTTTATTAATTTTAACTTAATCGAGTCCTAGTATTTGTAAGCTATATCAAGTTATCAGCTAAGATACCTGTTCACTAGAACCGATAACTTAATCTGTTTCCTAAGGTACCTACTAGATGGTAGGTGTTTAGTGTACAAGAGTACCTCCATCAAATAGGCAGGTACCACTGATTTGTCTATTTCTGCCGTCAACCAGCATCATGCAAGTTCTGTTTTATTTAAATTTGAAAGACACTGAAGCTAGTAATATTACTGGGAATTCTGAGTCTTAGCCTCTGTCTCGGAGTGGCGAGGGTAATGCATGCGATACTTTGTAAGTCCAGGTTCTGCGTGGTGTTGCTACTGTTTATGGACAGGCGTGGCGTTAGCGTACAAACTGGCGGCTTGCTCGTATGGACATTCAGGTAAATAAACAAAAATAAACAGATATATTAAAAACAGAAGGTGTGCTCTCCCTTATGTAAGTATTTCAAGGTCGAATATCAATAAATATAATTAATTGATACGTAATTATTTTAATATTAATAATCACATACTTAGTCACACATACCGTCTTGAATTTTGACTCCACTCCCATACCAAGAAGTCATATCTTGTGTCGCGAATATAAACACTATAAGTGATATTCAAATCTACAAGACCCTACCTCAAAGTATCAAATGCTCAATGACATGACTCTTGCGTCTCCATACAGTATCCAATCGGCTGCCAGGTGCCTTAATGATATATAGTCGGCATAGTAATTAATGTTACCAAGCGACAACATATCATTGATATGCTGAACAAAAAAGGTGGACATAAAGCCTAGTGGTAGCCCAACATTTACTGACATAAGCTGTGAATGCGAACGTAGAAAGCCAGAAATTCTGGCGCAATAATTGTCGGACTGACCATATTTTGGATGATTGGAAAGAAATCCCGCCTTGACCATGTTTAACAAGAGCCATGCTTATCAATTACCTCCTCCCAGCCATGCGGCACGTACCTGCTTACCTTGAAGATCACCCATTAATCAGTTCCCACGGAACCCGTATTGTCTGTCATAAGTTAAAGAGTGATCTTCCAGGTAGCAGATCATTTGTGTATAATAATGATCATCTCCACAATAATTGATTGTAGATACCATGGTGTAACGATGTCGACGGTTCTTAAAATGCGTGCAATACTATGAATAATACGTCGAATCTATGAAAGTGAATGAAAGGACAATGGGCGAATTTGTATGAGCCCTGTCCCCACCCACCAACAGAGACCATACATATACATTATTATTAAGTGTACTATAAAAACTCTTACCACATCATTTAAATTTAATAAATCAATGGAGATTCCTTACAAAATAAAAAAAACATAAATTAAAATGTTCTTAGTAAACACTGCTATTTTATTGCATTTTTTTACTATTTGACATACTTTTAATAAATATATAAAGAAATATGGTCGCGTAACATTTTGTTACATTTGATAGGCAATTTCACCAGGAACTGTTCGCTAAGAAACTAAACCTTAGGAACTACCAATATCTAAAACGGCTGTTTTAGTTATTGGTAGTTCTAAGTTCTCTGGTAGTAAGCAGGCTTGCTTGGATATTTGAGCTTAGAACCTGGATGATGGTAGGGAAAGGAAAGATAAACTGGATCTTGGAAAATGTAATAGTTGGAGACGTCTTGTTTGCTCGTATATGTTTAGTACTCTGTGTAATTGCAGAAGTTAAAATCTTTCCACAACAGATGATAGCAATAGCAAAAATATTATCGGAGCTCGTGAACTACATTAGTTAAAAACGTCCCGTTTGGACATAAACGTTTAAAAACCTAGGCAATTACAGAAACACCCTACATACGTGGTGCAACACGACCGCCATTCATAGCATGGATGGCATGAATACTTTTTAGTACTTTGTTTTTACAAATATCAAAAGAGATTTAAAATAAAGATTGTCTTGTGAAAAACGATTCATTTATGGTTGTTCTTATTTTTTGCATATATTTTTAAAATAATGATATTAGACGAATTAAAAACATAATACTATTTTATTATAATATTTACTAACGACCCCCCGGGTTTGCACGATTGTTGTCAACCTTTGGAGACAGGTACATGTCAATGTGAACTCTTTCTAGATTATTTTAAAATCATAGTGCAATATTTTGATTTAGCCCTATGGTTTAGCCGGAGTAAGTTTTTTTTTGGCGCGGCAATGTGTCCACACTGCACCTGATGGTAAGCGCAGTGCCGTCCAGATAGAGTATCAAGTAGCGAGAGACAGTAATGTAATCACCCGAAAATATAATTAGACGATACGATTATCAAACGTTGACTTTACTGTACATTCTACAAATATAATATGTAAGTATTAGGTATACATTTAAACCTTCGGGAAAAATATACAAATGATAATTATCATGTCGAGGCTGTCGAGAGGGCTTATATATCCCTCTCCGATCTTCAGATATAGTATCACAATGCAATCGTGTGATAGTTCAGTAGAAATAACACAAGTTATTATAGATAGGCAAAGGCGTAAACAGTATACCCACTTTTCGCCGAATTTATTACGGCCCCATAATGTGATAGCGGGCGAGACAATCGCCATACCGGGCACATTTCCAGACTCCGGGCTGATACTGAGTATTTCAAATTGAGAACCCGAGACCTCGGCACAGCAGTCGTAACGCATGCGCAATTACCAGTGCGCCATTTACCATTTTTTGCAGTGTTATTGGTACCTATGTAGATTGTAGAGTAGGTGTATATATATACGTACAGTTGCAACCTATAAGATGTACACACTGACGTTCCAGAATGTTGTATCCACGTCCAAAGTTCCCAAAAGATGTATAAGTACAGTGTGCACACCGAGGTTGTCTTGGCATTGAATTGATTGTGTACACCATGACACACTTCTCACGAAATTGAGTTACTATGGAATTAATGGTATTGCTCTTAAGTTATTTAAGTCATATTTAAGTAATAGGGTTCAAAGTGTAGACGTCAATGGAAAATTATCTCCTGGGTCTGTTCTTACCATGGGAGTTCCACAGGGCTCGATTCTTGGACACTTTCTATTCTTAGTTTATATAAATGACTTACCTTATTGCATAAGGGACAACTGTGAGGTAGTGTTGTTTGCAGATGATACTTCTTTAATATTCAAAGTAAGCCGACATAATTCTGTTCTTGACGATGTAAACAACACGCTCGCAAAAATAGTACATTGGTTTAGCGTTAATAATTTACTATTAAATAGTCAGAAAACCAAATGTATTCGATTTTTAACACCTAATGTCAAAAAGATCGACGCCAATATTTATATGAATGGGGATAAATTGAGTCTTGTGGAGACAACCAAGTTTTTAGGCATAACATTAGATCCCAAACTTCAATGGGGATCTCACATATCTGTATTATCCAAAAAATTAAGTGCCGCAGCTTATGCTGTAAATAAAATACGTCAATTGACCGACGCTGATACGGCTAGGTTGGTCTATTTTGCGTATTTCCATAGTTTGATGTGCTACGGGATTCTACTATGGGGTGGTGCTGCTGACATCAATATCATATTTACTCTCCAAAAGCGAGCTATAAGATCTATCTACTCGCTAAATTCTAGGAGTTCTTTGAGAGAAAAATTCAAGGAAATTAATATAATGACAGTAGCATCACAATTTATATTCGCTAATTTAATATGTTCATAAGAATATACAACAATTTCTAAAAATTGTTAGTTATAAAACAAGGCTCCACAAAATCGGCAACTCTTTCAAGGGGCTTTGTATAGGTACGCTTCTACAATAAGGTTCCCAATCATATTAAAGAACTTAATGAAAGATGCTTTAAAGCTACTATTAAGCGAAAACTAAGTAATAAAGCCTATTACAAAATTTCTGAATATTTAGATGACCGAAAGGCTTGGGAATAAGTTATGCTATTACTTAGAAGTTAGTCATTAACTTATTATTGGGAACTTTATATGTTTGTATAAGAGTTATATATATTAAGTTATGCCAATTTTATTTGCTTAACATTGCGAACTTATATGCCTTACATGACTTTACTTGATATTATTGTCTTAGTATTTAATTGTTGTATTTAGTCTGGGTATGTCATGCTCGCTAAAGCGTCTGTGCTTGCTGCGGCGCCATGTCGGTCTCTTCCCTGTAACATGGTTGAGGAGGCCGATGGCTGACACATGTGTCACTACTCGTGATCGGGTGCGGCTCGTGTGGACTGGTCTGCTCAGACTATTTCAGTAAGGACCAACTGCTTTAAGAAATCGAGATTTCACTTTCACGATGGTCATGTGCGGCACTAGGTGCTGTAATGAGTTTTATTTCACAATCTTGCAATAAGGCAGCTTAACACACATTGAGCTGCTCTAATCTAATGTAATTAAATTAAAATTGTATAATAATTGTATTACCAAATATTGTTAACCAATGTTGAAAAAGAGCAACGCTAAAGTTTCTTGCCCGTTCTTCTCTAGCGAAACTGCATTCCGAACTGGCGGTAGAGTAAAAAATTGACTGAATCTAAATAATGTATAACATTTCATGGATTCAATAAATATTTGATTTTGATTTTTGATTCAACCCTATTCTTAATATCCCATGGAAACATGAGATCTAAGGCCGATGGAGCTCTGTAATGAGATCCTTGCGACTTTCCACAGTATCCGCCCGGTAACCGGTTATTATACAGACATAGAACAGTGTAATATCTTAGGATACCTTCTTGGAATGTATACCTTTTCTCCCAAAATAACTAATAACGCGGGCGGAGTCACGGGCAACAGCTAGTAAAGAAATAAATGCCTTACTTTGTAATTACTCGTTTTGAATCAAGTAGGTCATCGGTCGGATTAGGAATAAATAAATAAATACACCCAACCCAAGAGTCACACATAGTTCTGACGGTCTTACCCCGCACCAGGTAAAACCTATATCGTGGGTATCAAAGTCAAAAAATCGAACGAAACCCGATACGAACACCTGTCTGTCGCACAAACATTTGTCTCGGTGCGGGAATCGGACCCACCACCTCTCGTTTCACAATCGCTGCGCCACGGAGGCTGTTAAAAAAACTAAAAGTTTCTAAATTTAGTGCTAAGAAACCTAAGCATATTTGTATGATTGGGTACGCCAAGGTGCAACTAGTACTCTCACAGTTAGCTGAGCTTATTTCCATATATCACCATATCAACTTCAAATTTAAATCCCGGATAACAAAAATTATGTGTTTTTTTATCGAAAAACCCAACCACATATAACTATTTCATTTTTGCATTGAAAGGCGTTACATTGAATACTCTCCTTTAAAAACCGTAACCGTATTATTGGATGAAATATTATATACTTATCCAGGGTTTAGCTGCCGCCGTATCAGCCATAACAATGATACGGGGCCCCCGGGCTAAAGCGGCCACGAACGTCTTTACAAAAAAATATTTATCCTACATTTCGGCTCGTCAAATTTTGATAAAGGGTCTGAGGCAAGCTACACCACTGCTAACAACATTTATTATATTACAATGAAATATGTAAGAATACATATTAATATCTTTGAATTTAACTGAAACTACGTCTTTAATATTCTATAATAAACTCAATACTCAAACCCCCAATACAATATAACTCCTTGTAGAAATAAAAAATATAATTTATTATATAAATATAATTAAAACAACAAACAACTTAAAACAAAAGTGGACAAACATTTAATTTAGTTTCTATGTATAAATAAAACATTAAAAAAATGTTAAAAGTGAACATAAGCGGTTATCACCGCATGCGCCTAGAAGCAAGGGTGCACTTTTGGCGTGCTGTTTTATTTATGTTGTAAAAACTTTATACTGGCTTGTGGCACTTGAACAGGTTTTATTTCTTAAATTACGAGACGAGTAGATCGCTCGCCAGATAATAAATATTAAACACAGTATAAAATGTTTGCAATATTATTTCGCAGTGCAAAATATTATTGCCTAAATTGGCAGTAATAAATAATTGTTCCGATAGGTATTTGACATCCAATTGTTTAACACTTGGTATATCTAAATCATAATGAACAATAAGTTAAACATTTACAAACAATATATGAATTTCTATTTTATTATCCACATGTTCGCATGCTGTTTGAAACTTAAGCCTGGTTTTCTCGTAACTTTAGTATCTACAAGTACCTATATATTACGAAAACGGTTTTAAGAAGGTAAAAACATCACAGGGACTTAAATATCGCCGGTTAGAACAGCACTCTGATCCTTTGCCAAATCCAACTAGGTATATAGGTATTATCAAATACAATATGGCAATTGAAAATAGCCATATTGTATTTGATAATACCATTTGACTAAGGTTTGCTAGGGTGGTAACCCTATTTCGTCTAAGCATCGACTTTATGAAAAACATTTGATAAGATATTCCAGGGGGAAGAGGAAAAATACTTTTATAAAAAAAAACAATAAGTGTGTGAGCAATTCACACACGGTAAAAGTGAAACTTCAGAAAAGGTACCTACGAGTAAGCTTTGTTATACGCAGGCACGTACAAGCGTATTCACACGCATACTAAGTACTAAAATATATCAAAACCATTAAAGAACTAGGTACGTCAATAAGAGTACTCGATTCGATTCCACTCGATCCTAATCGATCCCACCCAATCCCACTCGAATCCACTCGAATATATATTCTGTCTCATTCTCTCGGAGGCCTATAGATTTGTGTTTCTCTTTTTGTTGTCGCTTTTTCCGTTTCATCGAGTTTCAAATCACAACGATTCTAAAGAAGTTACTTAAAAAAACATTCATCACATAACATCTGAAAACTGCACGAAATATGTACATTATAAAAATGTTACATATGAAACATTCTGTGTGATAAGCTTAATTTAAGAATTTTGGGTACCTATGATAGTGGTAATGCTAAAGCATTCACTGATGAATATATTTTCACAAAATCTGTTTTTAAGTCTTAAATATGTACATTACTACCACAATAAAAACCTATGTGCCTTACTTAAAATGCATACAATTGTACACAAGTGCCATTGAATCCTATCCTAATATTTTATAGCAACATTGCAAAAACTTCAATTTTATTTATAGATTCAAAACAATAACTAATTTTGTATACTCTTTAATAAGTATAGATTACTGCGTTTATTTATTCAACTTAAATTCAGAATTGTACATTAAATGTATCCAAAAGGAGTGATTGAATAATACACAATATTTTTTGCTTATTGTTGGAACCGCTTCATTTTCCGTTCTAATTTCTTCCGTTTCTTTTCATCCTGTTCTGTGTCTTGGGGTGCTTCTTGGAAGAACCATGGGCCAAGAATATTAACCCAGAGCAGCCAGAAAGCTCTCAAGGGAAGGAGGAGGAGTAGCAACCAGAAGTAATTTGAAAGTACTGCTAAGACATGAGTGATGGATGTCAATATAACAATATCCTTTACATGCCTGAAAATTAATAACATATATTATACAATATATTTACATTCCAATATGATATCCGAATTAAGCATTAGGTTATACCATTATCAAGATGACATCAATGTATATCAATATTATATGTTTCATGTTGAATAATCTGTTTATACCGAAAACAAATTCTGAAATTGTTTGTATGAAAACCAGTAGTAATCTTGTTTCAAACACATATTCAACAAGTGATTTTGTAAATGGCAGTATGAGGGAAAATGATAAATAAATTGACTAAAATTCAGATTCAAAGTAGTTATTGCTGATTTACTGTAATCAATCAGGCACAGACAAATTAAAAAATATGTATGACATAAAATAAAATAATTGTTATAGGCCACCTACAAATTTATACGTTGATTAGGCTTAAGTAGTGCACAAGCAATTTCATACAAATTTGTTTGTGGGACTAAACAAGGGGGTAATTTTTAAAAAGTTTATTAATTATTGCAACAGGCAAAAATTAAAGAAAAATGTAATACTCACTCTCCCATACCACCTTCCATATTAAGATCCAATCCAGGATCAAGAAGCTGGCTGTTCTCAGAATAGCTAGGGCGACTTATATACTTCATAACTTGATAACATCCTATATAGAGTAGAACAACGAAAATGTTCATAAACTAAAAGAAAAACAAACAAATAATTAAAGCTACTTAGAATTTTTAAGTGCTTTTGCTGGGAAGATATTAAGAATAATATGTACTCTAATTATTTGTATCTAAGACACATCATAATACATATGAACTCACACCTCTAATAAATGATGAGGTAAGCAAAACTGTAACCAGTACACCACATTTCGCCGAGTTTATCACTGTTTTATTATGTGGCGGGCAAGCCTATTGTCATACCAGGCACAATTCTACAAGACTTTGGGGTGATACTGAGTATTTCGTAAAACAAAAAGCCAATATCATTTTTAACAAAATGAGGGATCGAACCCGAGACCACAACACAGCAGCAGTACTGCATATGCACTAAGATTTAAGACACACAAAAACATATGGACCCAAAAAAACAATTTACTAGAGATTTTGGAGACACAAGAACTAAGTAGGTCTATATTGAATGCATTTCTATCATACAGATGAAAATACTTTTTTGATAAAATGTTAAAGGAATTATTTTATATTGAATATTTTTTATTTTATATTTATATGTAAGTGTTATAATGTATATTTTAACACTTACATACTAATATATTTTTATAGTAATAAATTTTTCCACAAATGGATGCTAATTAGAATAATTAAACCATAATACATCATAGACCATAGTATTTGTATATTTTTAAATATTTTAACAAATTAATGTTAAAGATTGCAACATAATATATGAATATAGTTTTAAAAGCTTTTAATACTTACAATAACCCAAATTGATAAATATTCATAATAAAGGACTAATGTAACAATGGTATAGACACAACATGCTGCTAATGACATGTTACGGTAAAATGACATAGTTGCAGAATTCTCAGCTAAAATTTGTTTAGCTCCTTTGGTGGGTGCTTTTCCTTTGTTAGGCTAAAAATAATAATAAAGTTAATAGTTATTACAGACAGGACTATTGTAGCCAATAAGCCTGACATTGTGTTAATAGATCGATTAGCGCGCCGGGCAATACTCATTGATGTTACCATTCCGCATGACGATAACCTTGTTAAAGCTGAAAAAGACAAAATGTACAAATATCTGGCTCACGAGGTTGTTGACATGTGGAATGTTGACTCGGCTATTATTGTTCCGATAGTCGTTACTGCCAATGGGCTGATACCAATGAATTGGTCGTTGGGACAAAAGCCAGATACAAAAGGCAGTATTATTGGACACAGCACGCATTGTGAGGAGGTTTCTCACTCTGGGGTCCTAACCGCCGGTGGCTTGGGTCTTAGGGCTCGCCATCAGAGGGTGAACATTTTTATATTTTTAAATGTATTTTTTATAATAATTTATATTTAAAAACGTAAAAAAAGACCTTTTTGAGTAAAGAGCACTGTACATACAAGGTAATAATCCATACTAATACTATAAATGCGAAAGTTACTCTGTTAAACGTTCAACGTTCTGTTCTGACTAAACGGCTGAACGGATTGTAATTACATTTGGTAAGGGAATAGATTATATACTGGACATAGGCTATATTTTTTCTCAAAAAACAACCTTGAAAGGGGTCAAATAGGAGTTCAAAATTTGTATGGGAAATCCATAATTCCTCGACTTAGGGATCTGTAAATTCATATTTAGGCTTTTGGTAGGAAATAAAGAAATACGTGTTTCAACGTTTTTGAAAAATTATCCCTAATAGGGGCACAGTGAGGCTAAACTTATGGGGTATTCTTTAGATGCAATCTCAAGATTCAGGCACAACACCTGAGAGGCTGGACAATCACTACAGGTGCCTCAGTGCAGAAGACAACTCCTTGGATTGTATACTTCTGCTCCCGAATATAACCTCCACGCAGGCGGAGCCGCGAGCAACAGCTAGTTAATAATAAGTTTAAACCTGTTAATATATTACTTTCTCATACAGATTATTAATCAAAATAGTTTTTAGCATGTAGTGTAAAAATGAGTTTATATAAGAATTTGGTATTTATTGTTAAGCTTTAAATCTGAGATCATTGAGCCGTAAGTATATTTTGAATTTTAAATATTCTATATCATATTGACTACAGTATCCTTCCTATTGATCATACATAAATACTAATATGTTTGTGTTTTTCACTCTTTCATAGAAAACACAATGCACAGAGCATGTTATGCCAGATATAGAATATGCAGTTAAAAAACTTGGGGGATGGTGTTGCTCACGTCCGTAGGATATACCACCTCCTCATAGGCATACCCTACACGTGTCCCCCGGGTGGTGCTAATCGAGCAACAACGCCGAGCAACAGGCGGCGGTTAAATAACCTGACACGGCTACCACAAGCCCAGGGAAATTAAATCGTCTCTAAACAGCGTGGCCATTGTACCATGGGAAAGTGCAATGTGTACCTTCCCACTCCACTTTTATGAACATGGAAAATAATGATAATGCGATGTCTGGCGATCCGGCTAACACCCGGCGCTCACAGGTACCCGGGCCTGTGGATGTGAAATCTGTTACCGAAGACTTCACAGGGGTAGGCGACCAGGCCCCTGTGATAGTAAATCCGTCTGGCAGCAACAAAAAATTTGTTCAGCAGGCTTTTCACCCGAGCCTGTTTATTTCGCGACCAAGGACTCCTCACTGGGAAACATTAACCAAAGCATTCGGTCATCACTAGCCAAGGCAAGGAAAGTTTAAACCCGCCTGGTAACCAAGAAGTTAAGAAGAAGTTACTTGTCCACCCAACTGGCAAAGAGTCCCGACTAGTACAGTGTCAAAGGTGTCAGCAGTACGGTCACTCAAAAAACTACTGCATGAGACCATACCGCTGTTTAAAATGTGCAGAATCGCACAACACTAAGGAATGCCCAAAGACTGATCGCACTTCCCCAGCCACTTGTGCCCTATGCCTAGGTCCACATCCCGCAAACTACAAAGGATGCGAGGTATTTAAAGAAATCCTAGCCAGAAAAACGCTGAAGACTAACTACACAAAACCCACACAAAACACACAGACAACGAACAGAAATGAGGAGAAAACCTAAAAGAATAAAAAGAACGAAGCTACGAACGAACGCAAACAATATGCAGCAGTAGTTAAGGCATTACCGAATGAAAGAACCACAACCCAAACAACGCATGAACAAACCACACAACACACCACCAGTAAATTGGAAGAGATGTTCTTAAAGCAAAGTGAAAAGATTGACATTATCTTACAACAGATGAGCACCCTTTTAGGACTCATATCTACGCTCGTCAATAAAATCGCTAAATGATAAATACTATCAAAATAGCCACTTGGAACATCAACGGACTATCTCCCAACAAAAGTGAAGTCGAGACCCTGATTAACCTCTATAGCCTCGATGTCCTACTTATAGCAGAAACACACTTTACATCCACCAGTCATATCATAATAAAAAACTGTAACATATACTCTACAAATCACCCTGACGGCACAGCGCACGGTGGTACAGCTGTCATAATAAGAGATTCCATCAAACACCATGAACTGCCACAATTCAGCACGGAGCATATACAGGCGACTTCAATAGCCATCCATGACAGTAACGGAGATATCACGGTGTCTTCGGTGTATTGTCCTCCAAAACACAAGCTTAAAGAAGAACAACTTACTGTCTATTTGAAGAGTCTCGGGCCTCGCTTTGTATCAGGAGGAGACTGGAACTCAAAGCATGTCCACTGGGGGTCGCGACTGAACACGACTAGAGGAAGAGACCTCAAAAAGTGCATTGATGTGAATCATTTAACTACAATAGCCACACCCGAGCCAACCCACTGGCCTACAGACCCCAACAAACTGCCTGATGTCCTAGATTTCTTCATTATGAAGGGACTCAACAGCCTCTTCTATAGGATAGAATCTTGCTTGGACGGCTCGTCAAATCACATTCCTGTCATTCTAACGATCGGCGCGACAGTTCTAAATCGCCAAAAAAGTCTATACAACAGCAGAACGGACTGGACCGAGTTCCGCAGTATCATTGATACGGCACTCCACCTCAAAATAGCGCTAAAAAATAATGAGCATATTGAAGATGCAGTCACAGACTTCACAAAAATGATTCAGGAGACATGTTGGAAGTAATAAATGTCCACCAAGACATAACGCAGTGCCACTCGAAATTCGCCAAATTATTCTGGAAAAGCGAAGATTGCGTCGTGTATACACTAGCCGCCATGCAGGTGATAAACGGGCCTTCAATAAGGCTATAGTGCACCTCAGGCAAACTATCAAAGATGCAGAGGATGCTACTGTAGAAGCTCATTTGCAATCCTTGTCTGCAACCAGCGCGACTGATTATTCACTCTGGAAGGTATGCAAAAGCAAAAATCGGCCTAAATACCGAAAACCACCGATTAGACTAGTAGGAAGACGCTGGGCTAGAACAAACCAGGAGAAAGCAAATGCCTTCGCTGGACACCTTGCGAACGTTTTTGTCTCAAACGAACCGGAACCTGGCATAGATGATGGCGATATAGACGACATTCTGAAGCATGGTTTTCAGCTGGATTTGCCAATAAAACCTGTATCACCTCAAGAGACAAGACGGGTAATCCGAGAGCTAGATGACAAAAAGGCCCCAGGATTCGATCTCTTTGACAAAAGGGTCCTTGTGGAACTACCCAATAAAGCGATCGTCTTCCTAACAACTATTTACAATAGCATGCTTAGGGTAGGTTATTTCCCATTGCTGTGGAAAGTGTCACAAATTATAATGATCCACAAGCCGGGAAAACCGCCCCATGAAGTTACGTCTTACAGGCCCATTAGTTTGCTGCCAGTGCTCTCCAAGCTTTTCAAGAAGATATTGCTGCGCCGTCTCTTAAATTCACTGACCATCATCCCAGATCATCAGTTTGGCTTTAGACCAGAACATGCCACCACAGAACAAATACACCGAGTGTGTCGTGCCATTAGAAATGCCCTGGAAACCAAGCAATACTGTTCTTCAGTCTTCCTTCGACGTGCAACAGGCCTTTGACAGAGACAGAGAGGGGACTACTCAGCAAAATAAAATCACACCTGCCACACTCCTTCTATAACATCCTGGCATCCTATCTATCCGATAGAATCTTTCTAGTAAAGGAAGATGACATCACCTCTGGGTTCCATAACATACTAGCAGGAGTACCCCAGGGATCTGTTCTTGGACCAGTGTTGTACACTATTTTCATGGAAGACCTACCGCAAACCCCTGGAGTGACAATTGCCGCCTATGCAGATGACACCGCTGTACTAGCGTGTAGCGATTGCCCCAACAAAGCGTCGCAAAGATTATAGGAGACTCTTGACAAAATTCACCACTGGCTTGCCAAATGGAGGATTCGTGCCAACACCTATAAATCGGTCCAGGTCGTCTTTACGCTTAGACGCCAGCAATGTCCACCGGTGAAGCTTGGTCCCAGTCAACTCCCGCAAAGCGACTGCGTTAGGTACCTGGGTATGCACCTCGACCAGCGACCAACATGGAGAAGGCACATCGACACTAAGCGAAAAGAGCTCGACCTTAGGTATAAAGGGATGTACTGGC
Organism: Laothoe populi; assembly: GCA_905220505.1. NCBI lineage: Eukaryota > Metazoa > Arthropoda > Insecta > Lepidoptera > Sphingidae > Laothoe > Laothoe populi. The sequence goes on along the minus strand of HG992149.1, from coordinate 11,583,899 downwards.
TCCTGGGAAGAAATTCAAATCTGTCTGTGGACAATAAAGTATTAATATACAAGACCATCTTGAAACCTATCTGGACTTACGGCATTCAACTGTGGGGCTCCGCGTGTGACTCAAACATCAACAAGATTCAGAGAGCTCAAAATAGTAAATTGAAACAGATATCAAATGCTCCATGGAACGCTGAAGTACATGAACACCTGAACATGAACACAGTCAGGGAAGAAATAAAGTTGTTTTCTAAAAAATACAAGTCCAGACTGGACAATACCAGATTGTGTCGGCAGACTTAAAATACGCAACATCCTACAGCTGGATAATTTGTAGAGAGAGTTGTGTTCAACATATTAAGAGAGTTGATCCTGATGGGGAAAAGCTCACACCTGCCAAATCCTCCTATAACCCATCTGCTCATAGTTTTTTTAACTGATTGCGAGATAAGCAAACAGAAAAAAAAGGTTAAAAAACTTTTGATATGGAAGCCCCAGACAACATGTAAATTTTTCATGTAACATAAAGATAGGCATGAAAAAAAAACTGGAACATAAGATTTTTATTTTTGTGTTTGCTATGAGCCTATAATCCATTTAATAATTAAAGACATATAAAATTCAATACAAAACTATACAATATACATAACATTTGTTTTACTAAAATACCAAATTCAAATTCTTTCAATTATATTATACATTGACACACATAGCCCCAACCCCACACTATGATACAAGTCTTGTGTCGTGGGTATCAGGGACTACGAGAGACTTTCGGTCTCACAACACCCTGACCCCATACAAATTTTGTCTGTCATACAAACACTTGTCCCAGTGAGGTAATCGAACCAAAGGCCTCTGTTTTCATAGCCAGCTACTCGCCTAATGCGCCACAGAGGCTGTTGCATATGCAAACATGCAAATCCATATAATCCGGATTATAGACTCTAGTTATTACGTTATTTAACTAACCTCTTTCGTATAAATGTACAGATATTGAGAAAGATTACAATAGTTTTTACTGATTTGGATCCATTTTGACCTTTTATAGAACACAGGAGGAACATTTGGGAAAATATTTTTTTTATTACAGTTGGTAATTAAGTATGTAATAGCTATTATATTAAAAAAATAATATTGCTTACAGGAGGCATGATTGATTTATCTAGGTTTGTAGGTTTGAGCAAATTGTGATATAAAATATCCACTTTATATAAATCTCTCTAAAAATAAATAGCACTTAACTGACTACTTTCTTAGACTTTATATTGCTCTATCAGCTAGCAGACAATGTATTTCTACCAAATTCTGAATTTGTAAATTGTAACGTCATTCAAATATCGCAATGAAATGTCAAAATGTAAGTCGTTGTTCCATGTGGCAATTCGTTCGAAAATTCATAAAGCTGTGAACACACAGAACACATTAGTGATGTGACTCGAGTTGCGCTTAGATCGAGTTGAATCGAGGTGAATTCTTCCTAAATCGAGTTGGATTGCTGCGGTACATGAAGAAGCAAACTGACTGACGAACTCAGTCTGTCTCATTCTTATTCGCGCGCAGCGATCATTTGTGTGTGACTATATTCATTAGGCTAGACTGCCCCGGTGGCGCAATTGTAATTGCGCATACGTTACGACTGCTGTGCTGAGGTCTCGAGTTCGATACCCGGGTCGGGTAAAGTGATATTGGGTTTTTCTATCTAGAAATTTTCAGTAGTAGCCCGGAGTCTGGAATTTGTGCCGCTAGATAGAGTCGCCCCCTATCATATTATGGGACCGAAATAAATTCCGCGAAAAGTGGGTGTACAGGTTACACCTCTGCCTACCCCTTCGGGTATTACAGGCGTGAGTGTATATGTATTTATATGCTAAAGACATATTATTATGTCACTGACACTTAAAGTCACTTCAATGCAGATTTGAGGTTAATTTTTCAGTGCCGGTAATGCCGGTTTGTTGTTAGTTTTTTTATTAATTAGAAATGTCTCAATACATATTTCTTACGAAACTGTTCCGTTTTTTCAATATCATCGCGAAACAGTAATTAAATTGGAAAAAAAACTAAACAAATCATACATTTAATTGCATCTAGTTAATTCGAGTTACGTAACTTGAGTTCACCTGATAATTGATAATAATTTTAATTTATTTCCATAAAAAAGTACAGTATACATTTCATGTCTTAGAATTAATATTAATAGCATTATAGGATGGTGGTACAATGACACTAAATATTATGACACTCCGACTCCTAAACTGAGTCATGCTCGTATTATAGGAATCGGCGGATCTCCGTTTTATTTAATCTATTTTGCCATCTTATTTGTGGATAATTGTATATGAAATGTCAGATTATTAGTAAATATAAATTGATTTAATTTAATTTAATGTTATTTAGTATTTAATTTAACTTAATTTTTTTGATTATATTTCATTTAAATGTATATATATATATATTTATTTCATAATTGCTAATAAATTTTCAGTATCAATATAATCTAATGACTGCAACCAAGTACTTAGTTTATGCTTCATATTGCGTCTGTTCAATTGGTATAGTGAGATCCTTTTGTTGATTTTATTGTAGACCCTGGAACTCAAAGCGTTGTACTGTCGAAGGGCGAAGACTGACCTACACTTCACTGATCGGAAGACAAGCGCCCCTCGCCTTTTTTCCAGAGTTTTTTGATCCAAGGGAATACTTGTATGTCGCCGTAATAATGCACGGAGAATATACAATTGCCTTACAGTCAGCACCTGGCATTCTTTATACAATTGGGCAGTAGGATACAAACGCGGTTTGTGATACATAACCTTGAGAAGATATCTTTATTGTACTCTCTCCAAATGTAAAAATAAGGTCTTATAAGCTCCACCCCATACAGGGATACAGTAACTTAGAATGGATTGACATAATGCTACATAAACTGTATTTATAAGATTTTTAAAAACATAAATGAGCCTTCTAGTCCGTTGTGTGAGAGTTATTATTTGTGGACGCCAATCCAGTCTTTCATCAATTAACACCCCGAGATATGTAATGCTAGTAACATTGATTAGTGGCTGACAGGAGCAATTTGTAGTAGAGTTACTGCAAAGATGTGCGGTGAGAGACAGTGTTTCAGCTGACGGTGTTAGTGTATTTGGAGCATAAAATCGTATGTATTTGCTTTTCTCTAAATTGAGGGTGAGTAAGTTTAGAGATAGCCATGACATTACAATCCTTAAGGCGTCCTCAGCATAAGTCTTTGCCTCCAACCAAGTTCTGCTATATATCAATAAGGCTGTGTCGTCTGCATATGTAAAGATATCACAGTTTTTAAGGTTTAGCTTACACAACTCGTTGATATATATTAAGAACAGGGTAGGACCGAGAATACTACCTTGCGGAACACCATAGCTAATTCGAGTTACATGAACTCCAACTCGAGTTAGTTAACTCGAGTTGGAGTTGTGTTTTATCCCGAGTTGGCACATCTATAGAACACATTACAAGGCAACACGAGGCGTGTGACGTGGTACGAAAGTGTACGTTATGTTTTCGCCTCTTCTTCCGTTCTCTCCCCTCGCCTCGTCGCGGTCGCACGGTGGAGCCATTCCACAAAAAATCGGACATAGGAATTAAAAAATAAAGTCATTATTTTATAAAACTTAAAAAAAGATAACTACTAACGTACTTATTATATAGTAAATAATATGATCTTTGCGTTTTTTAAGATTGTGCTTATAGTTAAAGAGTAAATCGAAAAAAACTGTTTTTCATAAAACTGTTTCATAAAAATGAATAACTCATTTTCGCGCTGAAACTTTTAAAGCAGTATTTTATCACTATTTGTCATATGATGAAATAGAAGTAAATAAAAAAATCGGGTTTAAATCTATATCCGCTTCTGCTTCCATCGCCTCCTATCTCCTTCTCCGCTCGAGGTTTTGTAGGGTTTTAAAGGGTTTTTTTCCAGATGTTTCTTTAGATAAATAAATAAAAACAAAATCATTTCACTCAACTTCAAAATAGAGCAGTATATATCATGATTTTAATGATTATTTTGTGATAAAAAAAATCATTTCATACATACATATTTTGGACATCTAAAAAAACTATTATTTAAATAAACATAATTTATGCTAAGAACCATTTATTAAGGGACTGGAGTGAGTGGTAGATAACCCTAGAAAATATGTCTATCTCATGTGGTATATGCAAAATTACAAACGTTCCGTCTATGTATACTCTGTCTACGGTCTTTTAATCCATCTATAATAGTATCTATCTACGTACAAAAATAAATGTTGTCTATGCAACAGACAGAGACACATCAAAGACTAAAGATTAGAGTAATAACTAGAGACGGGAACCAGAGAGTAGGTATTATTATCTTGAGACAGACTGTATTGAAAGACCTGTTAGAAAGAGTAATTTAGTTTCATTTATTGATTTTGAATAGCTACCTACCTTACAATGAAATACTAAGTGGAATCTTTAAAAGTTCATATTTGATAATTGTTACTGTAATCTTCTTATTGGTTTAAATTAGAGTGAGCAAAAGTAAAAAAAACTATGAAACATCTGAAAACAAATCTTCAACCTGACGCTAAAATTTAGGTTGGTTACTATTTCTTTACAAGCATTGCAAGTGTTTGTTGCAAAGGTAAGTGGAGTTTAATTTGTTACGTACTGTTTATTAGTTATATATTTTGTGAATAAATTGTCTTTACTGGCTCATAAATTGTACAAGTATCTGCCATAACAAATAATTGTGCGTGAACCACTTAGAAAAACGCATTGCGAATTACTGTATTTAATATTGCTTCAGACCTAATGCTTGGCGACATAAGCTCCTTTGTTTCATGTATATTTCAACTGTAGTACATTAGTAACTTTAATGTTTGTCTGCTGAATACAGAAAGTCGTTTAAAAACAGATATTTCAAATTTCGGTAAACATTCTAAATTCGTATTTTTTCATTAAAATGTCACCTTTGAGTGTTTATCTAATATATTTAATAATTATATATTGTTTGTATACTAAGTGTCCCTATACAATTCATTAATCTAAGATAAAACATAGAACTTTGTGAGATATTGTATGAGCAATTGCGATGGTTTATGATATAAATAATGATGTAAATAAATAAATGAAAATGGATCTACATAACTAGTATAGAACATTGTTCTATAGAGTACAGCTAAAGCATAAGAAATCTTAGGCACCCCAGTTCCATGCAGAGATAGATTCAAATAAGTCTAAAGGACCACAGTTTGTGAAGGTGTTATGTCAAAATTTGTATCAGATTAATTTGGAACAATTTGCAAGTGAAACTATTTCAAGTGTTGAGCAGTGAATTAACGCCTGAACTATGTATAAAGGCTTTTATTACTTTGTTAGACTTATTCTTAATAAGAATCAACAGGTGTACATGCCAAAATGCTTACATAAACCATGTAGTTGAATATAAAGTATATAAGACTGTCCTTGACATATAATAAAAAAAGGTAAATAGCTACAAGAATATACACAGTCAGGTCATAAGTATTGTCACACAGTAAAAACTTTTATTTTAGAATGCTGGCCACAAAAAAGTTTATTGAATTCGAATTTCATACTGTTCATGAAAATAAAAATGTATACTTTTTAGAATTTTACTCATTTTTAAATATGGAGTGGACGCTTAAAGAAGACCGTGTTGCAGTAATTGCGTTGCATCGTTGCGGTTACGCGCCAATCCAAATTTTTGACATACTGAAAAATTTTAATATAACCAAAAGATTCGTTTATCGTACCATCAAACGATACAATGAAGACTCTAGTGTAGATGACAGGTCAAGAAGTGGTCGCCCTCGGTCTGTTAGGACTCCAGCAGTGATAAAAGCTGTGAAGGCGCGAATTCAAAGAAATCCCAAACGTAAGCAGAAACTGTTGGCCCTTCAGATGGGGTTTAGCAGAACCACGGTGAAAAGGGTGTTAAATGAAGACTTAGGCTTCGGGCATATCGAAGAAAAACAGGACATCGTTTGAATGCTCGTCTAATGGACCTGAGACTGAAGAGATGCCGCGCTTTGTTGAAGCGGTACGCGGGAAAAAAATATCGGGAAATTCTTTTTTCAGATGAATTTTTTTTTACCGTAGATGAGAGCTACAACAAACAAAATGATAAGGTGTACGCACACAGTAGTGAAGAAGCGAGCAACCGTATTCCGCGTGTCCAACGAGGTCATTTTCCATCCTCGCTCATGGTATGGTTAGGAGTTTCTTATTGGGGCTTAACAGAGGTACATTTTTGTGAGAAAGGTGTAAAAACGAATGCAGTTGTGTATCAAAATACAGTCCTGACGAACCTTGTGGAACCTGTTTCTCATACCATGTTCAATAACTAATAATAATAATAATAAACTGAAAGCTTTTGGTATACATGGTTCTTTGTTACGATGGGTCCAATCATACCTTGATAAGAGAAGCCAACTTATTTTGCTTAAGGGAGTAGTCTCATCTTCTGTAACCATCCCCTCTGGAGTTCCACAGGGGTCTCATTTGGGACCCTTATTTTTTGTTATTTTTATTAATGACCTCATTGACTGCTTGAAATGTCCCTGTTTATTGTATGCTGACGACCTAAAAATATTTAACGCAGTAACTAGTATTCGTGATGCCATTGCTCTGCAACACGATCTGGACCTTATCTGTGAGTGGTGTTCTGCAAATCGTATGTTTTTAAATGTCCAAAAATGCTTCTGTATTTCATTCACTCGGAAAATAAACAAGGTAACATTTGATTATACAATATACCATCATAGCCTAGAACGCAGAACCATTGTAAAAGATCTTGGAATCATATTTGATGACACCTTAACTTTCCGAAACCACTATGACCATATTGTTAATAGAGGTTCACAGATTCTTGGCTTTATTGTTCGGATAACTAAACCATTTAGAAACCCTCGTAGCCTTATTTACCTATTTAACACCCTAGTTCGAACTATCTTGGAGTATGGCGCGGTAATTTGGTCTCCCTTTTACCAATATCACATTGACCGGATTGAGCGGGTCCAACGAAACTGTCTAAAAATATTATGCTTCCGTCACAATCTTCACCGCAAAATTAATTCATATAAAGACAAATTAATTCACTTTTCTATACTATCATTGGAACATAGACGCAAAATAAGCGATTTCATCTATCTGTTTAAAATAATACACTCAATGATTGACTCTCCTTCCTTACTATCTAATTTAAATTTTAATATCAACCTAAGATGCCGCAATCCTAATGTTTTCATTCTTAAAGTTTATCATAATAATACCTCTTTTTATAATCCCATTGTTCGTATGTGTAGACAATATAATATATTGAACAAACTTAATCCTACTGTAGACACATTTAACAATAATTTTGTTTTTTACAAAAGACTGATTCACAATATACTCAAAGATTCGTAACTCGTTTTGTACCTATTTTTATAATTAAGTATAATTATTACTCCGTTACTCGTACTTAGATATAACTATCTGGAACACATGTTTTGGGTTATAATTACTGTTCAACACAAGTGCTCTTATAATTTTATTGCATACAAGATTGTAACCTGTTTTGTGTTTATTAAATAAATAAATAAATAACAGGCACTGGGTATTCCAACAAGATTCGGCGCCAGCTCATAGAGCGAAGAGCACACAAGACTGGCTGGCGGCGCGTGAAATCGACTTCATCCGGCACGAAGACTGGCCCTCCTCCAGTCCAGATTTGAATCAGTTAGATTACAAGATATGGCAATACTTGGAGGAAAAGGCGTGCTCAAAGCCTCATCCCAATTTGGAGTCACTCAAGACATCCTTGATTAAGGCAGCCGCCGATATTGACATGGACCTCGTTCGTGCTGCGATAGACAACTGGCCGCGCAGATTGAAGGCCTGTATTCAAAATCACGGAGGTCATTTTGAATAAACTTTAGTGTCATAAGAATCTATGTTTTGTTAAGTTCATTTTGGTATATAAATGGTTACATAATGAATAAACTTGTTTCAATTATTTTATATTAAACATGTGACAGAATTTATGACCTGACTAGGTACATACATGGTTATTAAATAGCCATGAAGCGATAAAAAAATTTGCTTAAACTAATCATGTATTCACAATTTTAATTGTGTTTTTTTTATAGTTTGTGAATTCAACTTCTATGTTTAAATGCATAATCCACATGATAAAAATTGAGATGGCAAACAGTTTGACCAATTAAATCAGCCTCACCAAATATCTATGCTACTTGTTAAACTCTATGAAATTGTTGTTGGTGTTTAATACACATCAGTAACAGCTATTTTGAAGTTTTGACCAATTGGGTTATACAGTTCATATAGCTGAAGTCACTTATACAAGGTTATTTTGAGCAATGCCAGTTTAGTTAGTACTAATCCACATATTGAAAAAATATGTGGATTAGTACTATCCACTTGTGTAGCATAATTTGCTGTCTTATGTCCAAAATTATCAAAAAATTATAGTGACTATAATTTTAGTATCTTCAAAGTTCCGTAGCTATGATAATCTAGCCTTTTTTATGTGAAACATCTGAAGTGGTGGGTCAGACTGACTGTTGGCGTGGCGAGGCGTCGCCACACTATATGATAATATGAAACATCTAATATGGTATGGTGACAACATTAGTCACTGATTAAAAGAATTGAGTGGACAGCGAGTGCATCATCTTTTTTTTTGTTATCTGAATAATATATTTTTTATTGTGCTATATTTATTTCCTATCATAAGCTATCTTTTTATGATCATTGTTTCTACAAAATAATTTCGATGTTCTACATCTGCCAGACGCCCTGGGACAGCTCAATTTTTTTTCAATAACATTGCTTATATTCATTGATTAATATTGATATTGATCATAATTCACATTGCGAGCATTTTAAGAAAATTACTACTATATTTAATTTAAACTTTACTATATTTAATTATACTTAATTAAATGTTGCTTTTCCATTTCTAATTTATAACATACTACAAATATTTTAATTAATTAACTGCTCCATTAATCCTGGGGCTCTGATTATAATAGACAGAGAATGCAGAAGCATGGGTTAATTTTTTAGTGCTGTCAGCAATGATTTGTGTTTAATATTAATTTCATGAGAATTTATTGTTCAAAGCGAGTCCATGTTAGGCAGTTTGTTCAAAGTTCAAAATAAGTGATTTTTTTATTTGTTTTGGTTCTAAGTAAGAGGAGATTGATGGCAGGATGATTATAGTGTTTATTATTTAATTTATAAATGTTCATACATTTAAGATGCTGTGCCAAACGAAATAGAATAAAAACTGCAATTTATAATATGAAGGTACTACATACTTATTTTATTGTAAAGTTTTAGATCCAAAAATCAATCAATGATACGTGACTTTTACGACAGTACCGATGATGATGACATGGAAAGCCAGTATCAGATAGATCCAGAATGCTTGGTGCTAACTCCACCTGATAAGGATATGCATAATCGATGCTGTGGAGGCAAAGCATGGTGTATTAAGGTAACTGAAAGTAATAAAACTTAAATGATACATGAATCTGGTTATTTGCATTATAATGATTATTTATTATAGAAATTGAATTCATAGTAACTATAATAGTGGATTTAAATTAATGAAATGAGCTTCATTTCAAATCTTTTTGATTCACAAAATCTGAAGCTAAGGTAATATGGTTTTTGTCCAGTATTGAGTTATCTTCTATGGAGTATTAAAATGACCTTAGCTGAAATTATAATTTATATGAGGTCTAACAAAACGATAATGCAATTTGCTGGAAATGGCGGAATAAAAAATGCCAACAAGTGTACTTTATTTAATATTTCAGGATATCTGTGGCATAATATGTGCAGTGCTAACATGGCTTTTGATTCTGTATGCGGAGTTTGTGGTGATGATGGTAATGCTTCTACCCAGTTTGTCGACATACCCCTTTTACAGTTATGTCAACATATTCATATTCCAAAGCTTGGCATTTCTTGCCTTTGCATCACATCTGAGGACCATGTTCACTGATCCCGTATGTATAAATTTTAACCTTATTATATAATATTATTAACTGCGATTATGCTATACTAGTGGCGAAGGATGATACTTTTTTAAAGGAAAGATGTTCTTTCTCTTTTATTTACTTTTCCTAATGAGCCCTTGCTCCTACATAGAGCAGTTAACACAGTTTTTATTTTCTTAAAAAGTCATGCTACATAAAGTCTATTATCGTAAGTATTTTATAATTCTGCTAAACAATAAATAAGTTGCAAGCCATTTAAATCTGGTGGGAGAGTAATTAGGTAACTATCAAATAACAGAAAAGGCTGCACAATATAACATAGATAACTTTAGTTGGACGCAACGTTATTCAACCGTATTTTCTCAATAACGACCTTTAACTTCAACTCACGAAAATAGTTTTAACTATAGCTACTTCCGCGGTAGACTGGACTCGACTGCCGTTCAAATAATAAAACTTCTTTATATTCTGTGTATTCTATTGTGCCCTATTTTATAATCTAAAATCATCTTATAAATATAAATAGATGACAGCGGGTGCCAAAAATTAATCAATAGAGTAGTTTGTACCTGTTTCGTTTAATGTCCATTCAGCGATCTATATGTACTACGTACTAGATGTGGCGACCAGAACAAACATTATGTTCCACCGAGTCGCGGTGTATACACTGCACCGACGTTAGTATGCTTCATGCCACCTACGAATGCACACCAGTTCATTTTAGTTATTTGTAGCGACATTCCCGAACAAATCTGCCTTAAATTGATTTACAGTGAAACTGTTAATAGTATATAAGGTAAATAACATAATTTCATAACGTTTAGAACGTAATATCAAAAAATATTAATTAATTTCAATTCTGAATACGGGAAGTCTATATTTCACAACAAAGTTCATTATATAGTTTGTCCCGTTTTAGCGCGCGGAAAGTCCCGTTCGAGAAAAGTGACGGAGTTATCAAATAGTTCTTAGTAAAATGAATAGATGGCATTTTCACAACAAAATTCATTATATAGTTTGTCCTTTTTTGGCGCGCGAAAGTCCCTTTCGAGAGAAAGTGATGGGAGTTATAACTTCTAAATAGTTCTTAGTAAAATGAATAGATGGCATTAGTGGGCGGGCAAGGTTTTTGGAACATCTTCTTTCTTCGACAGTTCGTGTCTATAGAATATAAGTCAATGTGTCCATTTCAAAACGCTCTAATAGACACTTGACAAAAAGTATCCTAAAATCGAACCTTGCATCTCAGTTCACAACTAATATATCATACGATTAGAGGAGGCATTTAAACCCTTATCACTTAAATATAAAGTAATTATTAATTACAGTTTGCTGCCAGCCAACAATTTGTCTAAATATTTCTGAACAGGTATGAAGGAACCGTCGTTTTTGTAATAATAATAATAATAATACTAGCCCTGTATTAAACATTGTCCCACTGCTGGGCACGGGCCTCCTCTACTAATGAGAGGGGTTAGGCCTTAGTCCACCACGCTGGCCTAATGCGGGTTGGCAGACTTCTCATACCTTCGAAAAATTCTCAGGTATGCAGGTTTCCTCACGATGTTTTCCTTCACCGTTAAAGCAAGCGATAATTAATATTTTAATACACACATAACTTTAGAAAAGTCAGAGGTGTATGCCACTTGGGTTTCGAACCTTCGACTTTCGTCTTGGCAGTCCGTACCGCAACCAACTAGGCTATCGTTTTTGTAATAATCGTGCATAATAGTTTAATCAGTTAATCTGAAAACGTTCGACATAAACCGTTTCGTCACCAAACAAATACCATAAAAAAACGATCGAAGAATATCAAAAGTTGGTCTATCTACTTTGCTACAAAATCATCACCTAATCTAATTTCCTATCTTAATTGTGATAATAATATCATGACAAGACCATTCAACACTATCAATATACAAAGTAAATAAAGTAAGAAAATTAATATAAATTATTAGATTTTTTTCAATTAACCATAAAAAATTACGTTTATAAAACTAGAGATACGACTCCTTTCTGTGTGTTTTTAGCCTTGAGGCTAATCCAAAATATTGAAAGACTGAAGAGCAAGTAAGTGCGTGTCGTATGTGTAATAGAGAAAGATACGTGAATATATCGGATTATATGCCGCTTGATTAATACGAAATTTTGCCAGTTTGTTTGATGGAATGGGAAGCGTGTGCGCTTTATAAATACTTTTGCCAATGAATATAAATATGTCAATAAATCACTATAATTATTGCCTACATAACTAAAGTTTTATATTTGTTTACCTCAGATGGAGTTTATGATTTATAATAATATATCCCCTCCCCCGCGCCTCAACTCGTACCACCATTGCCATGTCGACCTGTTACTATACATTTTAGATTTTGGTAATGCTTTGTAGGTCCAATATTTATATTTTGTCTAGTTTACATAGGCAGTGCAGTGATTAGACCCTTCGCCACTGGTTCGTAGCAAATAATGTTTTTAAAGGTTTAACAGCCTTGAACTTTGTCAGTTTTGTATTATTGTCAGCTATAAAACTGTTTTAGGGTGCAGTACCAAAAGGAAACGCAACGAAAGAGATGATCAAACAGATGAGCTTCCGTGAAGGTCAAGTCATATTTAAGTGTACTAAGTGCTGCAGTATCAAGCCAGAGCGAGCTCATCACTGCTCAGTTTGTCAGCGGTGCATAAGAAAGATGGACCATCATTGCCCATGGGTCAACAACTGTGTTGGGGAAAATAATCAAAAATATTTCGTTTTGTTTACGGTATGTTATGTATTGGCTATTATAATGTAAATTATTGTCAGATTGTCCATTGTCTCTTTGAAAACTTTTGCGTTGAGATTTTAGGAGACCAAAAGTCCGCTTCCCTTTCTTTAAGACCGACAGCGTGCCTTTGATTCTTTAAGTATTGCGGTTGTTTATGAACTGTGAGAATCATTTACCACTAGGTGAACTTCTAACTAATTTGTTGGCCTCTGCTATAATAAAAAAGCATAAAACACCAATTTTCGCACTCCGAAATGCCACTATACCTTAATGGCGCGCACGGAGTTGAGAGCAAAAGCTAAATCAAAAATAAAATGTTGTATGTAACAATATAGGATGCCAAGTCGATAATACTAGCCTTATATTAAACATTGTTCCACTGCTGGGCACGGGCCTTTAAGAGGTATGCCATACTATGGTTTTTTTTTTTATCCTGGCACGGCAAATTGACCACACTGCACCTGATGGTAAGCGCAGTGCCGCGAGTAGCGAGAGACAGTTTATCCCCCGCTACTCAACACAATCATGTTTCTTTACACTACCGTCATGGGCAAGAAGGTGAAGAAGCGGTCGAAGGTCTAGTGTCGGAGTACTCGGAAAGCCGCAAAACAGCCAAACATTGTACCTCAACTCTAGACCCCCGACAGAATTTTTTCAGTAAAAATACATAGTATGCCATGTTACATTTTCAGTTTTACATAGCTGCCCTGTCGATCCATTCGGTGACGCTAGCAATATATCAGTTCGTGACATGCATACGGCACGAGTGGCGTGACTGTAGCACTTATTCCCCACCGGCAACAGTGGTGCTGTTATTGTTTCTGATCGCCGAGGCTCTGTTGTTCGCTATATTCACTGCTGTAATGCTCGGTACCCAGCTGCATGCAATTTGGAACGACGAGACGGTAAGTTCATATAATCTTTTTATCTGCAGAATTTTTATACAAACTTTATTTTCTCGGCACGGCAACTACACACTTCATCTGATAATACTTACAGTGAATTCCAAATGCATATTCGACTATATGTTCTATAAATAAATAAAACCAAATAAACACCATACAAGCGAAAACCTAAATTGCTGTTGTAAAATAAATCGGCCTACTAAAAATATTCATACTGGCAATAGATAGAGTCGCGAATTAGTTAGAGACTATTCGTGCAAATAAAGAATTAGATATTGGCGATAGCGCCTCACCGAGCCGGTACTGTCGGCATAAATGGTATTTTAAAAAGTGAGATTATTTTTTTAAATAAAATTTATGAAATAGAAAGTTGAACATGAATATAAATGCATGTGGCTGCAGTCTCACCATAGAGACTGCAGCCACGCTCGCTTATCAATCGATTGCGGTCCGTATGACATAACAAACTCATCATAGACAGCAAAGACATTGACCGTAATTGATATATTGATTGCCAATGCGCTATGACACCGTTAATAATCTATAAAAATATTTTAAAATTAAAATTATTTTAAAATTTTGAGACTACCAAAGATTGTTATGATGAGTGCATTATGTCATACCGACCGATATCGGTTGATAAGCGAGCGTTATGTATGTGGAGACTTGTCCCAGGTGTATTGCACCATTGTCAACCTATTTAAATTAACGTTCTAAGAATGTATCTACTTTACGACATAGATAGTGTAAATCTGGTTATGGGAACTACTTGAATTATAAAATCTTGTGATATGGATGTGGAGCAATTTTGTTTTGTAATTAAATTGTTTAATAAAATCTCAGTGTATTGTGTGTATGACAGCGTCCGTGGCGCAGTTGGCGAGTAGCCAGCTGTGAAACGATAGGCCGTGGGTTCGATTCCCACACCGGGACAAATGTTTGTGTTACAGACAGATATTTGTGTCCGGGGTCTGGGTGTTGTGAGACCAAAAGTCTCCCGTAGTCCCTGATACCCTCATCACAAGACTCGTATCTTAGTGTGGGGTCAGGGCTATGTGTTTATTTATTTAACCTACTTGTTCCCAGGGCATCGAACAATTGAAGAAGGAGCAAGCGCGCTGGGTACGTAAGTCGCGATGGAAGAGCATTCAGTCGGTGTTTGGCCGATTCTCAATACTTTGGTTTTCTCCGTTCACTCAGCCGTCGCCCAAAACAAAAGTTGAGACCTACCTATACAGTGTGTAAACTGTAAGCCAACACTGAGTTACCCTTGTTTTGAATTGTTGTCGACACCGTGACACACCGCCACTTGTGCTACTATCAAAATTAGCTTTAGTTGGGACTGAGTTCAACTATATTTAATTGTTGCACTATGTTAGAATTTAGAACTTTTTCTTGTGGATTTAGCTAAATAGGTGCGGTCCAAATATATCATAAAGCAATAATGTTTTTAGTTGAGCAATTTGTTGTCATTTAAACAATACTTTGAGCGTATCATAATTCGAATTAAATTGTAGTATGAGAATGTTTGTTTAAGCGTACAGTGATTGAAATTAATAATTCCAAACATCAATTAACATATTGGTCCGGAAACTAAAGCGAATTTGTATTTTTCATGCTTTTAAATGCTCAAATTTACAAAAAAATAATTGGCTATGATTTATGAAAATTTGTGTATCTTAACACATACAGAGAATAATCCATTCATAATCACGGTGTTTTGTTTACAAGCTTATTACACTCGCTCCTACGATTAATGAAATATGTGTGTTGTGGTTCAATTTCTGTGAAATATATTCGTACAAACACCTAATAATATCAAACGAAGGAAAATGAGTCTGAGTGTAGTTTAAACATAGCTTGTTATAAAATTTTGTGAATAGATTAATTATAATTAATTATTGATATCGGGATTTGTGCTATGTAAGAGTTCAAATCACAAAATATTTTAAGAATAGTTTCATTATATTTATTAACGTAGTTTAAATATTCCAAGCTTTTGAATTTCAATGTTGTAGAGTGATCTCATACATAGGTTGAAGACAAATCTAAGCGGGAAATCGCAATGTCGCTGGTTGACGTAAGTATAGTAAAGTATGTATTTAGTTTGATAAATGTTTGGAACACACGAGTTATTTTGGTGATAACTAATTCACAATGTATATTGTGACTTTCTGCGTATTAGGCACCGGCCAGTTTACTATAAAACTCTGAAGTTCTCTAAATCTGTTGACGAAATCGCTAAAGTGCATTTGCAAACACTACTATAAATAATAATTTCATTATTTTTCTTTACTTTTTTCGCATGAACGATACGAAGCAGTTAAGGGTCGCCGTATAACAATCTGACCCGGGGCGTTTAGTATTGTTTTATTAACTCGGTTTAACAATAACAAAATAAGAATAGTTGCGGCAGTCTATTTATGGTAAATTCAATTTAAGAATCTATGTGGCTAAATTAAACGAAAAATCCGCAAAATACGCCGCACGTGTGCACCCCACACACGCACACACAGGGTAAAACTTATAAAATACATCGAAACAATTTGTTAAAGAATTGTAGTTATTAAAAAAGCCTACAGGAAAGTTCGTGATGGCCCGCAGTATATATTCATTTGAAATCTTAAATTATCTTCATTCTTTTATAATTGAATAATTTCGAAAGTTTGACATTAGACAACATAATTGGGATTACGAAGGAAAGGAGGATATTTTTTGGGCCTCAAGCCGCCGCTGCAGAACGGTAGGCAGCGGCTTTACTGTGCCCTGGCATTGCAGAAGTCTATGGGCGGCGGTGACTACTTACCATCAGGTGGCCCGTCTGCTCGTCTGCCTATCGAGGCACTAAAAAAAAGCTTATGTCTGTTTACTGTGTGACAACGGTAATCACCGCGGTGCATTCTCTAAACAAAACTGTTCACAGATAATATTGTAAAACAAGCGGAAATTCCTCTCACAAGTATTGAATGGTGTTTTAGCCGAAATCAGTTTATAAGAAATTGCGTCGCGAATAGTTCCGTTAGATTTGTCTAAGACACATATGATGGTCAATATTTCAATACAATGATCTCTCTTTTTATGTTTAAATGTTGTATAATATGTTTCTGATTTCATTGAAACTAGAGGAATCATATGTCTTGAAAAAGCAAATGTTATGTGCAAATAATTTATTTAATGCTTAAGTAAATAATGCTAGATTAGTTGAGAGTTCGTATCACTGATCTGTGTGTTACAATGATAAAAAAACTAGCAGCTAAGCTTGAATTGTGTTTTCTAGAATAAAAAACAAACATTCTAACTGTACGGTGATAATATTATTTTTTTAAATACAATTATCATATGTACAAACTTCTTGGGATCAAGGCCTCAAGGCACACTAATGTATTAAAAGTCGTTCAAGTACCGACTGCATATCCCAGTGACCGGTTCACACGTACATTGGCGGGCATCCGCACGTCTATAAAAAAAATCAAATATTTATTGAATCCATGAAATGTTATACATCATTTAGATTCAGTAAATTTTTTACTCTATCGCCAGTTCGGAATGCAGTTTCGCTAAAGAAGAACGGGCAAGAAACTCTAGCGTTGCTCTTTTCACACCGGTTAACAATATCTGCGGCCGTTAGGCTAGCCGCGAACGCCTACAAGGTGACTCTTGAGACGGCCTGCAGTTGTAAAGCCTTCACATTGGGCGGGACATGCCGGGAGCATTTGCTCTTTGTTCTTGTCTCGCCTATATTTTTTTTAAACATCCAACAGTCACTCAAATAGCCCCGACCTCACACTAAGACACAAGTCTTGTGTCGTGGGTATCAGGGACTACGAGAGACTTTTGGTCTCACAACACCCAGACACAAATATCTGTCTGTCACACAAACATTTGTCCCGGTGTGGGAATCGAACCCACGGCCTCTCGTTTCACGCCACGCGCCACGGAGGCTGTCTATTTATTATTTATCTGTAATTATTTTGTCAGAGATGGGTTTAGGCGGACATTTAGAGAAAGATCTTTCCCAATGTGTAGAGCGGTTATAACGAGCCGACATTTAATTACACTTAACTACCTTCCGATCATAGACAATTTACTATTCGTCGCTTAATTTACCCAGTGAGCCCAAATTGTCATGGTTGTTTCATATTATGTTATTCCATAAATTATAGTTGTTGATATAAACTGATTTATGACCATGTTAAATAGTTCAGTTTTTTTTATGATGAGCTCTGACAGATATGATATATCTAAAAACTTTACCGAGTTGTATAAATTTTTTATAAAAATGTAATGTATAAAAAGTGCTAAATTTCAACTTATATGTATTATGTTAGCTTGATTGTGATTTATGTGGAAAATTTATTGATTGAAATTGGGCATCAAATACATCGAAACTGCTTAAAGTAAGACGTATGTAGGTATCATAAAATTTATATTTATTGTAAAGATCTTACACCACATTTAGTATTCCTGAATTCATAACGCAACGTGTCAACATCATCATAAATCTGTATTCACCATTGTTAGTGTATAGTGTGTTTGTAAATATATTAAAAAAACTCTGTCCCACTGTCTTAAAATACTATTTTTTTTTATTTTGTTAATTAGTTTCTACCAATATTTATTTATTGGCAGCGCACTAGCACTTGGCCATAGATTATACAAATATTATAACACGTGACTTTTGTATAGCCGCTAACGTTTACAATGAGCTTAATTTATTCATCTAATGACGTAATGTTTATTTTTTTTCTTACTCAAGTAATATTATTATAAAGATAACATTACCAAAATTATTATATATATTATTTTATTTAATAGAATATTATTCTTTTAATAATTATTCGGATGTAAATCATTAGGTTTATAGAACTATAAATTGTACCTTGATGAATTTAAAAGGATTTTAAGTGAAATAAATATACAATATTTAGAGTTGTCAGCGCTCATCATATAATTGTAAATACACAAGTATTTACATTATGAATGGTCATGAATCAAACTTTTATGTACATTTCCATGTAATGATGACGTAGCTCCTCTGTAATGATATAAATACAATCCTACTTTCTCAGATACTCTTATTCATATTATTTCCCGTAGATATGATCTTCCATAAGTCCATATTATAAAAGAACTGTTGATGTGAATGTCAACTAGGTGTGCTGTTTTTTTACTTTGCTGTGTCGAATGTTTCCTGTTAAGTCATCTCAGCTATGGTATCAAATCATTGTCACATTGTCATCCATGTCACAGTATACAAATATAAACAATTTTGTAAAAACGGTAATGATCAAATAAAACGATAATTTTTTTAATAATCAATTGTAAAATCGTTATTTTTTACAACCTTAATTAATAACAGTTAAATATTTCAAGCATTTTTTTAGATTTCGTATAGTATGCCCAGCATTAAAAACTTCTAGGATTGGTTCACATTATTTTCTTTATCTTTTTGATGTTATTTATTTTCAATAAATGTTACATTGTATATTGTTTTCGTATATTTTTTTATGGAACAGTTTAAATTATTTTAGATGTATGCCGCTTGTCAAATATTCTTGTTCAATGTCTTTGTGGTACATACATATACACTCACACCTGTAATCCCCGAAGGGATGGGCAGAGGTGTAACTAGTACACCCACTTTTCGCCAAATTTCGGTCTTATGATGTGACAGGGAACAAGCCTATCGCCATACCGAGCACAGATTCCAGACTCCGGGCTAATACTGGGAATTTCTGGATAGAAAAACCCAACATCACTTTACCCGACCCGGGGATCGAACCCGAGACCTCAGCATAGAAGTCGTAAACGCATGCGCAATTACAACTGCGCCACCGAGGCAGTCGTAATCGTCTTTGTAGTATATTTGATCAAATTTATTTGATATAACATATCAAATAAAATACGAGACAATAATAGTACAAAATCTTTGATCAAATATGATACATGCAATTTCTTTGATCAAATGTATTTTGTTCAAAAATCTTTGACTAGTGGCATATAAAATAGGGACATAAATTAAAAAGTTGCGGTGATACTGTATATTTAGAATTTATCTCATATACATGTTATTCGAAAAAAGTAATATTAAATGATATTGAACAACTTTACCCTCAATCATTAATTATTGAATGCATCATGAATGATGGAATAATTGATTTTAAATACCTACATGAAACACCACAGTGGAAATTAAATTATTTGAGCTAAGCAAACGTGTAAGAAAGCAAAAGAAAAATATTTATCTATTTGTCTTATCTAAATCTAACACTAATTATACCTAAAAATAATATTTATCACAATGTCGTATTTCTTCAAGTTGTTTCTAAAAAAACAAGTTTGAAATAAGCCATTGCCGATATTTCCAAAACTGGCATATTATTACTTCACATTGCGTAGGTACATCATAGATAAATAGGCATCAGACCGATTTTCGATGTTATACTTAGTTGTTATAATTATATTATGTTTAATACTGTATGTCAAAATCCGATTACTGCTACGGAAGTATTTGAATAAGGAATTCAATTAATAGATGTTCTGTTACTGGGTGCAACCAAATGTTCGTGGTGTATAATATTCCAAGAGTTCAAACGTAGTAACTGACAAGTTAATTTATGATCCTGGGTCCTTCAGGCGTAGTGTGAAGAAGCTACACAGCAGGCCGGCATGATTGTGTTGAGTAGCGGGGGACTGATGTCTCACGCTACTTGATACTCTATCTGGACAGCACTGCACTTATCATCAGGTGCAGTGTGGACACTGCCGTGCCAAGATAAAAAAAATTAATAAGTTAATTAAGATTTGCACCGGCATGAGTCGGGTTTTATCGCCCTAGTTATGTGTTGTTTTACTGTCTGTGTTATTGAGACGTTTTTAGTCTGTTCACATATCGTTTCGAACAAAATAATGAATAGTATACTTTCTCATATTACTTATCACTAAGTTAGTTAGGTAGGTTGGCCTATACTGGTTGCAGCGTGATGTGTTTCTAAGCAATAACTTATTTTAATTATAACTTAGCTTAAACATCAGTTTATATTTTATATATATTGCGCCATTATTGAATACCTATAATTATGGTCGTACTTTATCAGTTGTAATATCTCGCACTATGTAAAATGTATATATTAGTTTCTTCACTGTGTGCCTGGTTGCAATTTAACAACAATTTCTAAGTAATTATTTCAATACTTTTATATTGAATATATGACTGTAGCAATAGTGTAGTGAAAGCCTATGTGACGACTTATAGAAGTTATAACAGTTGTAGACCTTCCGTTGATTTAACAATTTAAATCGTTTCGGTGTTTTAAAGTCATTTTCAGCGGATCTGTTTCTTTGTGTTTACTAAATTAGATTCTTAGCGTCATGTGCAGTGTTATGTCCCGAGAAAACCGTAGCATTAAAAACATCAGCGGCAAATATTGTAATGATAACACGGTTCTTGCATCTCTTCGTATTATTTTTAAACTATAAGATTTAACGCGCCTTCAAAAAAATTATGTCACAAATAATTTATATATACTTTCAAATAATTTTTACTTTAAGTGCAGGTTTGCCTAAAAGTTTTATTTGTAAATATATTAATATTAAATTTTACATAATAAGCATTGTATTAGGTGTTAAAGTATATTTACCAAATGTAGAGCTATATCTCAAAACTCTATTGTAATGATTTGTAGAATAACAATAATTATTTTTATACAATACGTTATTTAAAATTTATTTAATGATTCTAAAATAGACGCTTCTAGTATATACGAATCAGGTGAAGTATTTAAAAAAATATGTACTTACAATATTTATCTCTACCATGACGTTGGAATTTAATATTACGTTGAAAGTAAACGATATTAAAATTGTTGTACATATATTACATTAAAGTTGCAAGTGTGCGTTTAATAACATTAAATCTATTTAAATGTTTGCTCCTTATTGTGACACAGAGGATTAATCGTTGAACTAATAAGTATTATGTCAGGACCCTGAGTATTTTGTAGCGAACTTGTTAAAATCCTCATGATTTTAACTCATCTTGAGCCACCAATTTTTTCTGGTTTACCATCATTGATACTTACCTAGTAATTAATAAAAACAGCTTAAACTTTAACTAAAATAACTACAGTATGTAACCTAATGAAGAGTAAAAATGTTAACACCTTATTTTATAAGTTTATTACAATGTTTAAGTTTCTCATATTAATGTAATTATTGTCCGATAGACAGTATTGCAATTTAACATTGGGATACCTCTGGAATTATTACATTCATAGTTTTTTTTATATTGTAGGTGAACAATCATGATTGAAAGTTAGGTATGTAAACATTGAAAAAGTACTAAATAATTTAAATAAACTTGTTTGTTTTTTTAATTATTCTATCATATAGGTTTCAGAAATATAAAGTGTGGAATAATGTTTTCGCAATAACATAGTTAATTTCTGGTTTGCAATTAAATCTCTTTGCTATATCTATATAAAAACAAAACATATAATTTCCAAAAGCAACTGTAACGTCTCGCAAATTGTGAAAGTTACGTGGTATTCAGAAACCAATCGCTAATAAAATGTATATATTTATTATGGTTTTATTACAAAACTTTCTGTTTCAAATATAATAATAGTAATATTACTATATCTTTATATATATAATTCTACTGTACGTGTGTATGTCACTGAACTCCTCCTAAACGGCTGGACCGATTTGAATGATTTTTTTATGTATGCGTTTGAGTGGCCCCCCTGGATGGCCTATATTCGTGTGTCCTATACTGAATTACGTGTTATACTACCAAATACAGACAGTTTTTTTAATTAAACACTACGAGGTTTAATCTGCTGTCTGTAAAATTAGAAAAGTGAATTGTAGAAGTGAAATTGTACATTTATCTTACATATAACGTAAATTATGTTCACCGCAAAATTTAAAATGTAATAAATTTTGAGTGAAATCCCAGTACATAGGGTGGATATACAAGCTGCAAGCTTTGCTCTTCGTTACGCTACATACTATACATTATTTAAAATTTTGAAGTACCCATGAATTAGGTATATCAAAGTTACTTTGTTTTGGTATTTATAAAACTGTACTCCTTACATAAAATGACCTACATTTATTTAGATTACGAACGGCGTTAAATATGTACTAGTGTCCTTTTCTGCCTATGGTAAATAAGTTTTGGAAAGAAAATATTTTAATTAAAGATAACATATGGGAGAACTGTTTTTTATTTAAGTATATAATATACGTGAAATGTCTAGAATAAATTGAGTAATAAATCGGAACGGATACAAAAATCTCACTATATTACTTACAAAGTATCCTTCTGTAAGTCTATACCTATTTTATTTAAATTTTGCATAAAGCTAAATATTACATGCGAAAAATTTAGATATGTACCTATATGAACACGACCGCGGCATCGAATCGACCAGTTTGTTAACGGCCGGCAACAACGCTGTTAGTACCTCCACGTTGTTCAAAGGGAAAGTATAGTGTTGCGAAATCGCGTGCGTCCAAGTGCCCCTCGAACATTTTGTACGATTTTAGCATGAGCCGTACAGCTTCAAGGTGATCGACTACGGTCTGCGACCCACTGCACCGTGCTACTGGTCCAGTTTCGACGATTTGCGTCGTCTACTCGGTCAGCATTTGTGTTACCAGTATATTTTTCGGTCGCATTGAGTTAACTCATAGAAACTGTAGGTATTGCTTACATTAATTTTAAGTTTTCTATTGTTTGAGTTGTATGTGAAGTTGTACTTTCAGATGCGGGCCATACTTTGTGTGATGTATTGTTGGTTACTATTGGCGCCATCTATGTCACGCCCATATGACCCAGACGACGACGACTTGAAAAATGTGCTGCCATCTAGTGGTCAATTTGAGGCATTTTATCCTCGTAAGGCGCACGGTATTCCTAATGGTTCTTCAAGACCAGCGCATGGCCATGGTAGTTTCTACAAGCATCGCAACCCGGCGCTAGTAGACGTGAAAAATGCCGCCGCATACGGATTCCGGTTTGACGGCATGAGAAGGTTCAATTTTGATGAGGAGTAACTTGAAACTATAATTGGAACATTATACATAATATGTTTTCAATTATTTAATAAAGAATTGAAAGTGTGATTGTCGCTAAATAAACGTTTTCAACATATATATATTTTTTTATAATGTAAGAACCTACAGTGTTTTTATTACGAGCACATTTTATAAAAATAACATATATCTTTATGTAAAAGTAGATGTATAATATTGGGAAAATAGGGTATACATATTTTATATTTTTGTTTTTTACTATAGCATATTACTCACAGGTGCATTCACGGCTAAATAATGTTTTTCCGACCTAAAAGTTGAACACAAGACCCCATCGATTTCCCAGCCTAAGTTCATACGCTGCGTTAAAGCTCAATGAGCCAATTTTTATCTATCCCTATCACCGTTTACATCAAATTTACAGTTTCAAATATTTTTTCTGTAATGGTGTTTAAAATAGTTTTACTTCTTTTTCTTATCCAAGCTTATACTATCTAAACACTTAAGTTTTATTTAAGTCCACGGGGTTTAGTATTTATTTCAGTACAGCGTTTATATTATTGCTAGGTCATCGAGGCTGTTGTGGAAGGGCTGAAGAGTACCACATGGTTGGTATACTCCAATATTATGTTTGTTATACTGGCATTACCTGTGTCGTAGTCCATTCCAGTGCTCATCAGCTTAATTATAGACAAAAAAATAAATCAGACGCCACAAGTGCCCCTACTTCGAATGCTGAGACGTCAAAGTGTACCTATTTATGTGGCTAGCGCAAGTGTAGTCTTCAAGATTACAAATAGACGAAAGAATACTAAATGGCAACCACTTATATAGTTTTAACAGCGGATCCATTCTTCGTGATTACGGGCGACCAGCTAC
Organism: Laothoe populi; assembly: GCA_905220505.1. NCBI lineage: Eukaryota > Metazoa > Arthropoda > Insecta > Lepidoptera > Sphingidae > Laothoe > Laothoe populi. The sequence goes on along the minus strand of HG992149.1, from coordinate 11,559,285 downwards.
ACACTTGACCATAACCGGAAGATAGATCTAAAGACTCAACATTGAAGTCGTTTTAAAAAAAGGTTATTTGGAGGTATAGGCAAGGGCTTCACATCTATTTATACTATAATATAACTGACAAGGCACTTTGTCTGTACATATTTTTGTAAAATTATGATTAGAACGTGTTATTCATCTATATAAATGTAGATCTGCGTTTCGCACGGTGAGACATTTTTGGAGGCCTAAACCCTTCTTTCTTCCTATCCTCGTTCCTTAGCCATGTGCCTTGACAGCCTCCGTGGCGTAGCGGGCGAGCAGCCGGCTGTGAAACGAGAGGTGGTGGGTTTGATTCCTGCACGGAGACAAATGTTTGTGTGACAGACAGACATTTGTTTCGGGTCTAGGTGTTGCAGGACCGGAGTTCCTAGTGTGGGGTCAGAATTATTTGTCTGGCTATTGGGTGTAATACAGCTATGTATTGAACAACGATGGCCATTATTTTGAACAATTGTGTGTGACTGTTGGGTGTTATCAATTAATCAGTGAAGGTTTAATAGGTAGGTAACTTAAGAAAAATAAAAAAGTATTTTAGTGAGGACATACAACTCAGTCCACCCCGTGACCATGAAGACTATAATGCCTTCGAAACGTCGGGTTGAACAAATAAAATATACCGCGATATTATCCGTAATATTCGTTTTATTTCATTAGTGTAATATTCGCGTAAACATAAGAAACCATTATAAAAAAGTATTTTATTAAAAATAGGCTCTTTCCTTAAGTTTGCCTAATGTCATTAATTACCAGAATTCTTTCCTTATTAGCGACACTATCGAATGGTGTAATAATACAGTGTGTTTTTTTTTCAAAATCAACGAGTTCTATTTCTGGCTAGAAATATTGATTTTTCGAAAAGCCAATGATGCAGTTTTAGTTTTCATCAAAAGTACTTTTTGCTAGCTCTCATAGTTACGGATTTGGCCATAGAGGCTCACTTGAAAAATTCACCCTGTATATACTTGGGTTGTCTGTCAATTTTATAAAGTAGATATCATAAAATGTTATTTTCAACACAAACCTAATCTAAATAAGTAGTTATGTTAAACATACAAAGGTACTTTATATAAATGTTATACAATATTGCAAGCGAGGAGATAGATATATAGATACTTATAACCAAGATATTATGTATTTATAGAAAATAGTTTAAATTAGTTTTAACTAGATATATGATGATAAAGTTTACGTGTCCCTACTATATAACTGTGATTTTTACTTATAAGTGATGGTAAGTGCAACACAAATCGCTGTAAGTTATCGGCTTATTTGGTACAGGTAAAAATACTGGCTATAATAAAATTATTTATTTTCTAAGAGTTTAGATTAATATGAGGTTCTTTCTTTTGTAAATGCTTATTATAAAGATAAAGTACAGGGATAATGGTAACTAACTGCGTTTCCGCGCTATAGATGGAAGTTAATGGGATACCTTCACTAAGTGGTAATTGGGATCGGCTAAGCGCGTCTAAGGGGCGTTTTTGTATCCATCCCACTGAAACCATAGCTTTGATATTGACTATTGACCGTATAAGTAGCTAAAGCCTAATGGAGACCGAAACGGACTGCAGATACGAAAGACGCTTTTCAAAATCAGAAAAATCTGTTTCGTTGCGAAAGAAACCTATACAAGGACTTGAAGTTTATAAATGTTTTTAGACTCTCGCGATTTGAATACATATTATAAAATTAGATGTCGTCAGCCCGTGACCACGGCCGATGCAACTCGGTCGAAACGTCGGGAAATAATTGTGGTATTTATACCATTAAAATATTGAAGTTTATAGTTATAGAATCATTAGCTTTTTCAAATATAGAGTCATTCGATATATAATAATACACATAAACATAGTGCCTTCACTATCAAGCCAATATAAATATATGTGCGTTAAAAAGGATAGCTATATTTTACTTCGAACAATACTGACAACATTTCCTATATCCATAGACCTTGAGAATGGACCGAGCGTCCATTCCAGCTATTATGTGAATACTGGCAGAAAAATATGAGAGAGATAAAGCGAACTTACGGCCAGCAGTTGTCTTTTTCTAGAATTTTGATTGGTCTACGTCACAGACTTGCAGGAGCGAAAAGACATAGGTATTGGCCGCACAGTCGCTTTGTCTCTTTCTACAAAGTGGTCAATTTTGTGAGGATATGCCTCAGTCCATTCTCTATTAAGGTAATTCAGTTTTTTTGAATATTTCCAATAGCATCAAATACTTATCTATGAATTATATTAATTCTTTGAGCATTCTTTGCTCATACTCCGTCCCCAGATGTAAATCTCATATATCAAAAAAATATTGATATCAGTTGTTTTTAATTATTAAAGTCATGTGTATGTAATGATGTGTATGTATGTATGTAATGAAACAAAATGTCATGAACATCACAATTTAACGAAAGTTCCTGAACATGAAATAGAAATTAATAATTTATGAAAGTTTACCGTATTTTGTACTATGAGCGTGTTGCGCTAATAACCGACTTTAACTAACTTTTAGGTGCCAAACCATTGACATATATTCTATAGTACATATAGATCGCTGTGCCAACCGCTTTATGTCGCCAGAGTTGATCAGTGACTTGATGCTTAAAGTGTTCACTATTTATGGAACCTTTGTGTTAAGTAACTTTTGTCAATGAATGTACGTGACGAATAAAACAAAATCCTTTCGCTATCATAAAAACTGTATATTTTATTTAATTGCAATATATAAAAAACATATATTCATAAAAAAGAATGTAAATTCCACTGTTACTAATTTATGTTATATATTATAGCTGTTGCCCGCGGCTCCGCCCGCGTTGAGGTTATTTTTGGAGAAGAGGTATAGAATCCACAGAGGCAATAGGGTAGTTGACTCGATTTTTTTTATTAATTTAATCAACAAGTTACATTACCTAAAACCTATTATCGAAAGAATTTTATGAATCCGAACAAAAATAAGTAAATTAAACACCATTCAAATCTGCTGGAAAGGGTAGTTGTCAAATAACAGTAGAAAGATGCATATATGATACCGTGACGTCACGGTACTATGAATCGCCTGTACTGTACCGTTGTGCGAGGGAGATAGCGATATGTTCCCAATACGCCATCGTTTTCGCTTATGCCTGTGAGTATTTGCTCATACCAATATCTGTGTATATAAAAGAAGAAACTGACTGACTGACTGATCGATCAACGCACACCCAAAACGGCTGGGGTTAGAGACTTGAAATTTTGACAGTAGGTACCTTTTATGACGTAGGCATCCACTAAGGAAGGGTTTTTGGAAATTCCACCCCGAAGGGGGTAAAATAGGGGATGATAGTTTGTATGAAAATCTGTCATTTTTGCAGTTAAACGCATGTATTCTGACATGATCAATGTGCACTTTCCAATTTAATTTGTCGTCTATCTACAAGCCAAGATATTTTCCTTCTTTTCTTTATTAGACTTATTGTTTTTAGCCTACATGACAAAAAATAAACTAAATAACATTAATGTATTAATATGTCGCAGCGACGAATCATTTTATTTCCTATATAAATTTTTGTATACCATATCCGGCTTAATGGATCTAAGTAATTAACTAGAACTATGTGGGCGTTTATAGTTTTTTAATATCGTGCCTTTGTTGATTTTATCCATTTAGGATTTTACGCATGAAATATCACTGCAAGTCACCGGTTCCGAAAGAGTAGAGTCGAGTGCAACCGGTAATGGAGACGTCCCGGCAATTCGACACGAATGTCAACCGCATCCTTTTCTTGGCTTTAGGGTGCGGCGGAAACCAGTGCGGGTAACTCATTTGAACCAATAAAACTTCATTCTAAAAACATCCTCAAAACTCTTTAACCACTTTAGGAAAAAAGTGTGAAATTATCTTAAGTGGGCAATATCCACGAGAGTCCTTTTTAAAATCGGGCTAATATAACGGTACGTTCTAAGTAAAGATAGAAGTGTAGATAAGTTAATAAGATTATTATTATACATCATGTTGAGGTCGGGGACCGGCTTTTAAGGACGGAATGTTTCTGATACCGTGTATAAAAAACGGCTGGACTCCAGGGATCGGTCATTCCGCTGCCGGAGTGGGTGCACGCATCTTCGTTCCCAAAAATAAAAAGTCGTTTTTGTATAAAGGCATCTTAATCCTTCATTCTGCTACTAGTAATAGTCTCGAGTTAAGTCTCACGGGGGGTGAACGTTATCGTAGTTGTTTAGTTCCGTTTAGAAAATACAGCAGTGTTGAATATCCGGATACCAACGGAATGGTAAGTTGAATATTATTTTAAATTGCGTTGTGTACATATTATTTAAGTTTATAAACAATTTATAATAATCATAATACAAAAGAATACAATCTCACGTGCGCCTGAAAACTATTTACGTGGTCGATGAAGTCGATTACATTAAATTCTGCTCTGCTCTACTTTATTACTTAAATAATTTGTATAGACTTATTCATTTAAAAGTTATTGAACAAAACAATAAATAGGTAAAGAAAATTATACATTTAACTATGCATTTTATAATACAGAAATCATTTTCATGTAATAGAGTGTAGCCTTTACATTGAATCAAAGTTGGCATATGAGGCAGTATATTGTCTACAATTTTTTGAATTTTTAGTTAGCAAAACATGTAAAAGAAATTTTGTAAGAATGCAGCCATTGGGGAGCTCTTCATCCCGAACACCATGTTTTATATCTAGCAATAAGTACTCTTATTATATAAATACGGTTATTATTTACCTAAAATGTGCTGTTGGGCCGAACTATATATTCTATTAATATGTGCACTTATTTTCAAAGTTAATACATATGAAAACTGTAATTCAAGCAATCAATACCATGCTATTTGATCTGCTTTAAAGTTTAATAGAAACGTGTTTATTGTTTTTATTGATACGTCTATTGTGAAGTAAAATTTCAATTTGATAGTCAATAACAAGGCTCAATGCTCACGAAATGAAAGCAGAATCGGTGCAAGTCATCCCGTTGTGTAATCTAACATCTCCATTTTGTTAACATCTGTGTTGTGACAGCCACCGATCTATTGAATTACATACAAAAAGCGTCAAAGTGATTTCAATTCAAACTTTTTTTAATACTATGTTATTTCAGTTGATATGATCTAGCAAATGTCGGTCATCGTCCATTGATTAAAATATTTACTTTATCCTTTAAAAATCACTTTATTTAATTTAATTTTCTTATATTATGACATAGTGGTCAATAATTTGGAGCCCAATGGCCGAGTAACCGGTGAGTCAAACAAGTGACCGTGAGTTCAATCCCCGTAGCGAGACTAATTTCTTTTATGTCGTTCTTAAATATATGCGTAGGGTTAGAATGTTATGAGATCGACTTCTGTTAAAGTTTTGATCCAGCCGACAAAAGGCTTGTATCATATATCATATAATATATAATATGTTATATAAAATCATAAGTATGCGTGTGATTGTATTTCTTTTAATATAATCTCTGGCTTTTCATATCTTGCTAAAGACGAGTACTTGCGAAAACCTATTTTTTTTTTCATCCGCAACTTGCTCTCCGATATTGACTTGTGACTTCTAGGTACCTTAATATTATGTGTATATATCTATAAAGCGGTTATGCAAGTTTGTATATGTGTATTTATTATGACGAGCAGGGGTACCTACAGTTTCTATCAATAAACCTGATATTGAAGTAGATGGATAGGTGTCAGCTATAGGCCAGGTTTTTACTATGCGTTACTAATTCCTCAGCTTTATATATTTTAATGTATTTATATAACTTTAAAAATAAAGACGTACTATACATAGTTATTAAAAATAATAGTTACAGCTCTGGATATACTGTTTTACGGTCAGGCATGAGTTGTGTTGACCTTCTGGTACTAATGAAGTGTTAGGCCTTAGTCCACCATGCTAGCCGAAGACGGTTGATAGACATATGCATTAGAAATTCGTTTGTAAAACTATCAGGTAGGTATGTATGATTTCTTCACTGTCAAATCAAGCAGTAATTAAGAACGTTGAATTTGCGCACCCTGGGGGCTGGGATCGAACCCCTGACATCCTTTATCGCAGTCTGTACCACTCCTCACTAGGCTGCCGACGCTTAAAAAAATAAAAGAAACCAAATTAAATATTTATAAGTTCGGGACTGGCATGGTCCATTTAACGATTTTTTTTTTTTTTTTATAATATAGTCCGACAAACGAGCCAGTGGGTCACCTGATGTTAAGTGATCTCCACCGCCCATGAACATCCACAATACCAAAAGTATCATGTATGCGCTGTCGGCCTTAAAGGACAGGAATAGTGATTAGGGAAGGGAAGGGGGAATCTGGGCCTCCGGATATCTCACTTACCATACGAAACGCGACAGTAAACTGTCACTTTACGTTGGTTTTCTGTGAGACAGTGGTACTACCCCGGTCGAGCCGGCCCATTCATGCTATAGACAAATGTGTCTACGGCGTGGCTCTACCACTTCCTTATTTTATTATCTACGGACGGACGGATTATCTACGGACCGACACAAATCACTTTATAATGTTCCCGTCTAGCGAATCATTGTATATTATATACCGTGATTGCCCCGTTGTTCCAAAGGATATACGTACCGCATGGATATATTTGATTTCACGGAGAAGAGATTTTTATGTCATATGTGTGTTGAAACGGTGTTTTTATATTGCCCATGTATATAATTAAATTATTATCTTTACAGATATTATATCTAAATATTATATCTAAGCAGCGATAGCCTAGTTAGTTGCGGTACGGACTGCCAAGACAAAAGTCGTATGTTCGAAACCCAAGTGGCATACACCTCTGACTTTTCTAAAAGTTATGTGTGTATTAAATGTTAATTATCGCTTGCTTTAACGGTGAAGGAAAACATAGTGAGGAAACCTGCATATCTGAAAATTCTTATACGAATTTCGAAGGTATGTGAAGTCTACCAATCCGCATTAGGCCAGCGTGGTGGACTAAGGCCTAACCCCTCTCATTAGTAGAGGAGGCCCGTGCCCAGCAGTGGGACAATGTTTAATACAGGGCTAGTTTTATTATATCTAAAGGTTAGTTAGGAACGATTTATATATGAAAGATTATTTATTTTATATGTTCCTAAGTATCACAAGAATGTAAGCTTAGAAAAACTAATTGTATAAAATACTATCCGATGCGTTCAATGAGCGCAATGCTCTTCTTGTTTTGAAGAAATTAATAAACATTACCATAAGTCCATTAAAATATGCTAGCGCTTGTTTTACATTCTTAAGTCTTTGTTGAACCCAATGTACTTCGTATAAACATTCTCGTTCAACAAGATTATGATTGACACCTGAGTTTGGTTAAGGCTGTAATAACACAGTAACTAATTAAAGCAGTTAAAATATTTATAACATGAAGACCCATTAATCTTTGTGTAATGGACATCACGCACTTGATGACTACACATTAAGTAGGTATATATTAATATAATAAGTGTATATTAACATGAGTTTCTTTTGGATCATTATATTATTTGATTTTGTCTTATAAACTATTAGGTGCATGAAAATTTATATACTTATTAAAAACATACCTATACACATACACATATTAAATATACAGTGATTCATATACATATATATATGTATATTATAACAGTATTTTTTTTATATTACATCAAAAAATATAGATGGAATAGAAATTATTTGCCATTAAACCCTGTGCGGGTTGCAGGAAAATTTATTTGTCTCTAGTAACTTTCAGTTTTTTTATATTATTTATTTGGGTTCACGTAATAGTTTATACAATAAAAACATCAATATACGGAAGTATAACCTGCTACTTTATCCACAGTTTATATAAAAACAGTGGTAGGAGCGGATGAAACCCAAAAGTATAAACTAAAAGAAACAATGGACTCAAAAAAAGTAATAATCGTAATTGGATTTACACATATTTACATGAGAATTTGTACAAGTTTAGAAACCGACTAATATGTTTGGTGGTATTGAAAATAAATCAATTGAATTAAAACTGCTATTATAATTAGTCATAAGGTGACGTAAAGGTGCGCGCAAGCCCGCGTTATACATGAACTGACGGTAATAAACCGACTTGCGCGAACCTTATATCTTAATACCGTTTTAGAAACTACATAAGTAAGTTTACTAATTAAATGTATATACAAATATTTCCTTTTTATACTAACGGCAGACCCTAGCTCCACACGGTTATTGTTACTCGAAATTATGAGATACATGCCTACATGAACTTTCTGTAGGTCATTTATTTAGGATTCTTTAGTAAATTATTTTGATGTATATAGCCAGCGTTACTTATGTAAGCGCCCGAAGTGTAGTTAGCCAACACGATTAAAAAACGCCCAGTTTACTCCACATTCTACAAATATATAATGCATGTATTATACAAAAAAATCCTCCGGTACAAATTATAGTAAATACCGTATTAACATTGCATGGTTTAGAAAAACTAAGCTCATACAAAGATGAAAAGTTCAAAGGCAAAAATAAAAGCTTTATTTATACAATTTATTTCAGAACGAATCAATAATTTATGTTCATGAATAAATATACCTTTTGTTATTTGTTTTCGTGCTCCGTCCTCAGATCATAATCAAAATATAGAACAAAAAATCATATAAATCTATCCTACTTTGGCATTTGGTGGATAAATAAATCCACATACATATAAAAAAATATACCTATAACGTTCTTTTTAAAAATCGATATATAAATGAAACGCCAAATCAGTGTATTTTTACAAATTATAACAGAATTATTTAATAAAAATAAAGATAGGGAAGTCGCCCTATATTATATTTAAAATCGTTTGTTTATGTAAATTAATGCAATAGTAATATGTCTACTGTTTGCGTATTTTTAAAACACTAGTCTTTATTATAGCAATTACATTTTGTCACAGAGTTTAGTAACTTTACTCAGTTACTGGGTTAAATATTATTGTATAAGCTATTTGTAGTTTTATTACACCGCAATTATTTTTTTTAAGTATTTTCATATTAAAATACTGCCTTAATTTATTTTAACATGGTCTTTTCGCAGTCTTACGTCTTGCTAACTTGTTGTCTTATTTCTACTCGTGATGCAAGAACCTCATGCAACTTATTTTTTTGTGTTATAGTGGTATGAACACAATAAACTATTGATGTCAAGAATTCATTGCTGTTTTATTTTCAGATGTGCTTCCTGTTTACGTTGCTGCTGATTGCGTCATCGGAGGCTTTCTTCTTGAAATGGGGCTCCGATTCTTCGTATGTACCTATTTATTTATTATAATGAAATTATTTTTCTGTGTATATTTACATGTTTGTACAACTTTGCGATGCGATTTTTTTATTGCTCTGCGATTGTTTTTGCATATTATAGACGTTCTTAAATAATGCTTGATGCTATATTTTTCAAGTTCATTCGGGCCTATTACATGGTATAGTAATAATTAAAATAATTGTATTTTCAGGTTTTTATTATTAATTATTGCTTTGGCGATATTAACAAAAAATTTTTTTTACATAACACGATATATAATTAAAAAGTTTATAGCGCAAAATCTATCGTAAAAATTATTATTTATAAATAATCAAGATTTCGTAAAATAATATATGGTTTTAATCATTAATGTACAGCATAAATACTATAATTAAAATAACCCTTTGTAACAAAACTATAAAACATAGTTGGTTTATTTACCTATTTCTGTTTTAGGGCACAGACAACACCTCAGAGAACTTGGGTGCAGCCGATAGCTCCGAACGTCTCCCCGATCACCCGTTATCAATACACGTATAGCCCATACGACTCACGTAAAGTATACCAGATGCAAACATCTCAGTACGCGACACAAGAGATACCCATGCAGCAGAACATGGCACCGATACCTATCAGCATTCCGGCTGGAGCGAGCCTCACTCCTGTGTCTTTGCAACACGTGCAGCTTGTTCCTTGCATGTGTCCCGTCGCACCCGAAGAGGCTGAGCAGCTTTTGGAGCAGAATGGACCTCGACCGTATGGGTCCCAAGCCTATCCCCAAACTTACCCAGTAGCGCAGCAAGCGCCCGCATCTGATTCCGATAAAAACACAAAAAATAAGTAATTATTACTTGCGTAAGGCACGTATAGTTTTTAAATGCCACCAATGATTATACCTTTTTATGTGTAATTTATTTCATTTTATTACTAATTATTTAATCATATTAGAAAAGAAGACTGACATATACACATAAATTTTATAAGTTACTATATTGTCTTAATTAAAAATACATTATATTACATACATTGCAAATTGTATTTTGTCAGTTTTCACTCTATAAGTATTTAATGAAGACTGATAGTTTAAGATAACGTGTGTGGATATTCTAAATAAATATAAAAGTGAACAGAGTTTTTTCCTTTCATCCGGATTTTCTCTAAACACTAAGGCTCATAATCGCTTTTTTTTTATAACGTAGTCCGACAAACGAGCCAGTGGGTCACCTGATGTTAAGTGATCTCCACCGCCCCTGAACATTCACAATACCGAAAATATCATGTATGCGCTGTCGGCCTTAAAGGACAGGAATAGGGATTAGGGAAGGGAAGGGAGAATTTGGGCCTCCGGATATCTCACTTACCATACGAAACGCGACAGTAAACTGTCACTTTACGTTGGTTTTCTGTGAGACAGTGGTACCACCCCGGTCGAGCCGGCGCTTCTAACTAAAGCGTCGTGTTGTTCATATAAAAGATTTATAAACACTTAATCATTTCAAGAGGTCTAACATTGTGTTACGAAATTGTAGCAATACATAAGTAATGTGTAATTATGGTACAAACTACACGATAGATGCCGTAATGGCGAATAGCGGACGATGTTTGTTTGGCGCAGCACGAACGCACACCGAGGCCGAACCACTCGGAAACTGGCAGGAAGTAAAATTACATAACATACTTTCATTGCAAACATATAGCAGCGATAGCCTAGTTGGTTGCGGTACGGACTGCCAAGACGAAAGTCGTAGGTTTGAAACCCAAGTGGCATACACCTCTGACTTTTCTAAAGTTATGTGTGTATTAAAATGTTAATTATCGCTTGCTTCAACGGTGAAGGAAAACATCGTGAGGAAACCTGCATACCTGAGAATTTTTCGAAGGTATGAGAAGTCTGCCAACCCGCATTAGGCCAGCGTGGTGGACTAAGGCCTAACCCCTCTCTTTAGTAGAGGAGGCCCGTGCCCAGCAGTGGGACAATGTTTAATACAGGGCTAGTATTATTATTACTTTCATTGTAATTTTCGATATCACTCCAGCGATACTATTCATTACAGCTGAGTGAGAACTCTACTGTCAGGCTCTGTTGAATGGCGATTGCATATGACGTACAGTTCAAGAATGAGGAAAATTGCCTTGCCTTAGTTTTTTGCTTTTTTACAACAGGAAAGCCATTGAGAAAATAATAATATTTTATATTAGTAATAATGGTCCAGTGATTCCATTCAAAATAATTTATTCGGGCTTCCCTTTATAAAGTTCTTACAAATCAATTATTATAACGTATAATTTTGAATTATTATTGACACATGTTTGGCCTAGATGGGATCAGAGCTATGTGACTCTTAATAACAATAAATAAATATACGAAAATTCATAATCATAGTCCAGACCGCTCACTAGGTGAAACCTGTATCGGGGTATCAAGAAACGAGGGACTACGGTCCCACATCACCCAGACCCGAAACACAAATATCTGTGTTACACAAACATTTGTCTCGGTGCAGGAATTGAACCCACGGCCGTCTACTCGCCCGCTGCGCCATGGATTCTATCTTGGGTGTATTTATTTACTTGTAAATAATAATACATCTTTATAATTTAGTGAAAAGGCAATACTATAAATAATATACAGTCGATTCTTAATAATTTGACACGTTAATTTGAATCTCTCGATAATTTGAAAATTTTGTCAATCCCTTGAAGAATAATTGATAAATTGAATAAAATCAATATAAATAATAGTATCTTGCCCGACCACATACAATAGGTTAAAGTCCGGGCTTCCTCACTCTCTATAATTGGAAGCGTTTATCATCTATAGACTTGTCGTTTGTTTACATAACTTATTTTTTTTGTGAATAATTGTACAAATGAATAAAATATATAATAGATCACGAATTTTGATCAAACCCTTGTTTACTTGATTTTTTCCTCCCTCCCTCTTGGTTACATACAAACTCCTGTAATTTTGAACATTATGTATTTTTCTGTGGTCCCTTGTGTGTCAAATTATCGAGAGTCGACTGTGTATTACTTTCAATGAACTCTACTTAAAGAGAGCAAAGCAGAGTAGAAGGTATACGTCATAAGGTAAACTTAAGAAAAGTAAAAGATGTAATATAAAGTGTAATCGTCTATAATTAACTAAATAGTCAAAGCAATAGCGCCTGTTTCCATTTCAACATCTTCGTTTTTGAATGGAAAAGTTATGGCCATTAATGATTTAAAAATAATGGATTGTCCCAATTGTCAATTTTGACTAGACAAACTCTTTGAATAAGGTTAGGAGTAAATTAAATATTTACACTTATAAAGCAACACATAGAATGTTTAAGGCACAAAAGCACAAATCACTCACTGGAGTAGATTTACAAGAGAAGATAAATCAACTTCGTCAAGCGTATATGCCTATGGACTTGAACTCTTTATTTTATCACAACAAAGTAAATGCTATAAAGAAATTAGAATTTATTTTGCATCACTCGAATCGCAGGACTTTACAAGATGCAGATTTTGAGGAATTACTCCTATGTGCCCTGACTTTGGTATATTTTTTCGGGATGAGATTAAAACTGCGGCGGCTTACTTCACGATATGATTACTGGTGTGGGAAACGACACTTCAATAAAGCTGAGACAGTATTCCAAAAAACCTTGGAACAGTTGCATCCGGAACGTAGCGAAATTACTATAAAAACAACTTTGAATTTCTTTACTCAAGTTACTTTGTGGCCATTTGAAAGTTTTGTTGAGCAAATATTAGAGGTATTGCTTTACTATAATAGAGGAAAAATTACTCTTTTTAACCTTATGCTTACAGACATTCATTGTGTGTTATTCAAAGATATGAAGTCTGCCAGGCATCGAATGCGAGTCCTCTATGAACTACTGAAGAGTAGTAATTGGATTATCGATAAACAAAAGCTGCTGCCGTTCATCACACGTTTGCTAGATTTCTTTGCTTATAGCATAGCGAAAAGACCTTCAAAAATAACAGCGTATGCCTATCTACGTAAAGGTTTCGAGGTTTGCTTACGTCGCATTTTCGAAAGAGTTGAGAACCAACATCGTTTATTGGTCATAACTACAATGCTTAACTGGTTTTCAATGGTCAATATGAATGACGATGACGTTTTAGAGTTTTCTTCTCTACTAGATCGTGCTGCGGAGTTATATAAAGTCGCAACATATTCCGAGAGCTTTCGCGAAGGAGTTTTCGATCACGTGTTGGTAAATTTGGTCGGATCTACGAATTCGCTTTATAGTATCGTTGGATGTCGACTGTTACACAGGTTCTTAGATCGTCAAAACAATGCAGCGGACTTAACTATACCTACACTTTATTATTCATTTTCACAGGTTTGTTTAAAACGTTAATAATAAAACAATTATAATAATTCTTAAGCAAAATCACTAAGATAGGACTTTAAGAATTATTTTTAAACAATTCAATATATAAATCAACTTTACTTGTTCCTTAAATTACGTTTTTTTCGTATTCTTTTGCAGGTTCGCCTTAAAGTAGGTTGCTTCGACAATGGCGACAAAGCGTTTATACGAAATCACAGAGAAAAGTTTCACGAATTCTTTTTAAAAGCTGTTAAGTTACACTGCAATAGTATTGGCAATCTAAAAGCTATTTTTGTAATCATATGCTCTATCGTGCTAGAAGTCCCATGCGGGCTGACAGCAGCAGCGACTGCTTGTATTGTTATGACTATACAGGATTTTGCCCTTAATGGAGAGAATTTGACTGCAACCTGCCGGTACTGGATGCATGCAATTGTAATATCAGTAATGTCTCTCATATGCTGGGTGCACAAAGCACCTGTACTTTATCGATACGTAAATCAAATAATATCAAGACGAGCTAAAGAGGCTCCACAGTTAAATCCACCGTTGATGCAGATTTATAATATAGGCCGCCACCATGTCACATGGAATAAACCAACACTGTTTTTTGAAGATTGGGAACTACGATACGGTCTATGGAAGCATTTCAAAGATGCTCAGGTATTTTTCAAACGATTTAATTTATTTTAAGTATTATATTGTTTTTGAGACCAGGAAACGCTTAAAATATGTGAAAATAAGTATAAATAACCTGTAAGTACATATCACAAAACTGAGTCCTACCGTCAGTATATAAATTTAAACAGACATTACGTAAAAACGGCTGAAAGGATTTCAATGCAGGTTCCACTGTTATGGTATACGAAACTCCAGGAACGGTATATAATAGGTAGTGTAAATATTATAATTTGAAAAATTTCTTACAAATGTTTTAGCCTCCAGAGAAAAAATTTGAAGGCACACTTGGTAAAAAGGCGCCAACTATGGATTTGGGATATTAAAAATATATACCTAAAGTTAAGATTAATCTTCCTTGAAAACTGGGTTAGAATTAAGAGACCACCTGTAAAGCCGAAGCATTTCATGAAATGTGACAACAAGACAGAAACACATTAGTCTTTAATTTCAGTAAATTGCTAATGTTTACCCCTATTTTAGATTTAACGAATGGTTATATATTTACGATTGTGTGCAACTAATGTGGTTACGCTTCTATTTTGATTACAAGAGTAGAGGAAGTTGTTTCCGCGATTTACCTAATGAAAGTAAATATTTAATTGTAATTGTGGTCAGTACCATTCAGTTTTATAGTATCCTTGTAAATAATATTTTCATATCATTTAAATATAGGATAAATATATATTACGTATTGTAACATACTTTTTACTTTATACACGACTGAAAATATCAAGTTCAGAACGAAACTACTGGTGACTTTGAGGAGTAACAAAACAAATATTAAAATTGATTTACTGTAGTTGCTGTTAATCTATCTGTATTACAAGGTCAGCAGATCAGTAAAATAATGATTGGTAACACATAATTAATATTACAAAACAACGTATTGAGCGATAGGCAGAATGGCCATATCAGTAGAAAATATATCCTTGACGTAATGGGTATCCAGGAGATAGTAGAATGCAACGAATTAATATCACTTAATAGTATATTTGGATGTTTCTTTCTATCACTATTGGACATGTTATTAGCAAGGCCTTCGGAAGACTCATTACAGCACCAAATGCAACAGAAAGTTGTCATTATATGTCAGTTTTCTGTGAAACAACGGTACTACACCGATCGTACTCGCCTATTCAGACTGTGGGCAAACTCGTATATATTGTCTTTATTGTCTCGTATATATTGTCTTTATTGCCTTGTATATATTCTCGTATATATATAATAATAATAATAGCCCTGTATTAAACATTGTCCCACTGCTGGGCACGGGCCTCCTCTACTAATGAGAGGGGTTAGGCCTTAGTCCACCACGCTGGCCTAATGCGGGTTGAAAGATTTCACATACCTTCGAAATGCGTATAAGAATTCTCAGATATGCAGGTTTCCTCTTGATGTTTTCCTTCACCGTTAAAGCAAGCGATAATTAACATTTAATACACACAGAACTTTAGAAAAGTCAGAGGTATATGCCACTTGGGTTTCGAACATACGACTTTCGTCTTGGCAGTTCGTACTGCAATCAACTAGTCCATCGCTGCTTATATATACGTATCTCGTATTATATGTCGTAAATGAGGCCGTCAGCGCAAAAATGGCCTAAGCTTGAGACAATGAGTATGAAAATAATGGGGTTTGTATATTCATTAATTTTAAATCAATGTACATAAATGCAATTTTTGCAATGCCATCTTGTTGTCCATCATATTGGCAATTGGTGAAACTAGAGATAGGCCGGTTTTGCATTAAATTTTCGCACATTTTAAATCATTTGTATTTCATAATTTTTTTTTATTGTCATTTGTTAATCAGTCATCATAGGTCAGATTATGAAAAATTGAGGGTTAGGCCACTTTTGCACTGACAGCCTCATATATACTCGTATATATTGTCCATTTAAATTCCTAGCGTTTTTCTTCGAATCCATCTAAGGACAGGGAATAGATGTGTATCAGTCGTCAATAAAAGGCTTGTTACGTGTAATCGAGTGCATGATATTTCTTCTGTCTTGTAAGACCAAGTACGTTTAGTCGCTTTGACTAAAAAGACAGGCTAAATAACACATAATATGATAGAACTTTAATATTATGCAAATTAATCGCTTTATGAAAACAAAAAATCTGTGTAAAATGTGTAATTGTACCTACTACCACATATAGTAAAATAGAACTGCGTGCATATACATCAGTAAAGCCACTCCAGGCATGACGATCCCCGATATGGCGATATTTGTTGTACAGTTACGAGTTTTTATCAATTAGTATAGAAGCATAGACTAGAAACAAAGGCATTATAAACTTATTAGATACACGTGAGTGGTAAAATAATTAACAATGTGCTGCTAAACTCTCACTCATTTCTTTGTGTTTACTAAATAACCTAACCGAGAGCA
This sequence comes from Laothoe populi, assembly GCA_905220505.1. Lineage (NCBI taxonomy): Eukaryota > Metazoa > Arthropoda > Insecta > Lepidoptera > Sphingidae > Laothoe > Laothoe populi. The sequence continues at coordinate 11,542,552 of HG992149.1, read as the reverse complement.
CGTCAGCCATTGTGAGTGCAAGGTTCAGTAGCTATAATTATGTCTTGTTTTATTCTAGTAACTGATGTTTATTTCATCTTAATGTATATTAAGATGAAATATATATATATATATATCTTCAGCTTTATAATAGTAGTATAGAAAAAGATCATCGCCGTTCGTTAGTCTCTCTAAAACTCAAAACGGCTGGACCGATCTGGATGACATTTTGTGTGTATATTTCAATGGCTATGGGTAATGAGGATTATTCCTGTATGGTTTGAAAACACAATTGGACTCGGTAGATGGCACTGCTGTCGATATGTCACCAAATTTGATTTGCTGGGATTTGTGTGAGAAATGCCAAAGATTGTTATCTTTAAAAAATATAATATTTAATGTGGCGCTGCTTTTCCGGGCAGGACGACGTCTCACGGGCCCGCTACTAAGTAATAAATATCTACCAATACACTACCAAATACCAATCTATGACCAATCTATGAAACTTGACCTACTGAATCATGATCAAAAATTACTAGTTTGTAGTTAAATGAAAAACAGCAAAAGTGATTTGAAATAACAGTTTCTGAGATAATGATTGTAATATTTAAGATTATTGACAAATTAAATTTGATGGTGTAGCTAACTTAATTCGTCTTAATTTTTCAAATCTGGAAACATTGAAAACACCATACTTGCTAGTTGACAAATCACGAGTGTTGTTACTAATACTAATAGCGTAGGATAGTTTTGTGTTTATTTTACACAGAGCAATGGTCGAAATGATTTTTTGCATAGTGTTATTTGAGGGGTCTGGGAATGATTATTGGCTAAATTTATCACTGCACGGTTCTTATGGGATAGCATACAATAGAAAGATGTATTAGCCTAAGATGTCTAAATGGATTATATACCTTTTCTTTCAAAAATTACTACCACGCGGGTGAAGCCGCGGGCAAAGTTCAATTATGTTATGGTTATCGGTCGGTATGGGTATCGGTTCGACCCGTGGGTGGGTTCGCTCAATTAACGAATTAACATATTATAAATAGACGGATGATCATAGAAAATAGAAAGTTGCTTAGCTATGGACCTTCGAGTAGATCTAGAAATTAAGGGCACAACATTATATTTCACATAATTATCGTGGTTTTATTTAGTCTTTCAGAATTTTACTAATCTATTTAACAGTAATTTCAAACCCTGAAAACATCATAGACGCAAGATTTTTATTCTTAATACGCCTTTAAAAACATAAACAAAATAAAACTTTGTTTTGGAAAACTAAAGTCTCTCGAGGATAAATTTCATTATGGAATCAATCTCAAAGTAAATTGTGCATAACTGACAGAACTGTTTTGTTATAAATTATTGGATTTGGAAACAGAATAATTCGCCTAATTTGTTCTCGGTTAAGTAGACCTAGGTCAGTCGCAACTCGCAAAGTTATATAACCAAATAATTCAGGGAACGAATTGCAGTAAAATCTTTACGGTTTTTAACATAACAATTTGAAATTTACGGCTACTTAGCGTGGTAATGTCTTACCAATGCTATTTTCTACGCATTTGCACAATTTAGATAAATCGACAGCACAACACTGCTGGCACATCGTTTTCACACTATAATAGAAAAGGAGTAAGCCTATCCCCATACCCGTCTCTAATTCTGGATAAATGTAATTAAATTGACTTGTTTATCGAATTAAAGAACACATGAATTTTTTTATCATTTGAGACTCGAACTCTAGTTTTCGCCTTGTCAACAGCCAAAATTAGATATCGAAATAAATAATAACGGGTCATTATTAGACTATAAAATAAAACCAGACAAATCATATATGTTCCTGGAATTGAATTTGCATCGATATGGTGATATGTTCGATATCCCTATCAGTATTTTTTTAACCGAAATAGGCTTGCGTTTGACCACTATCTCGCCTGATGGAAAGTGATGATGTGGTCTACGGTGGAGCACGCTTGCCTAGAAGATACATATTCACTCTTGACTTGAAGATACCCAGGTCATAATTTTCGGGAAATATAGACAGCGGCAAAGAGTTCCACTCTCTAGCAGTGCGCATGATAAATGTACTAGCAAAACGCTTCGTGCGCACTGGTGGAATATCAACCATGTATCGATGACGCTTCGCCGAGTCTCTTGTCGTCCGATGATGGAAAGGGGTTGGGGGAATTAAATTATGTAATTCCAAGGCACACTCGCCGAAATGTACCCGGTAAAATACCGATAAACTAGCAACTTTACGTCTGTGTTCAAGGCTTTGCAGCCTTGCCTCTACTATGGAATCGTTGCCTATGAGTCTCTTGGCGCGTCTCTCGATTGCCTCCAATGCCTCAAGCTGGTACTTGGCGGATCACAGATAATATATCTGATATCTGATTACAGTATAATTATTTGTATCTCTTTCTACCCCTATGGGGTAAAGGTGACTTTATATTATATAATATGAACTAATACTTTATTTTCAAGTCTACTACATTTATATATAAATAAATACATCCAACAATCCTGATCCCCATTAGGTTAAACCTATATCATGGGTATCAAGAACTACTAGGGTTCCACAACACCCACACCCGAAACAAACATCTGTCTGTCAAACATTTGTCTCGGTGTAGGAATTGAACCCAGGGCCTCCAGTTTCACAACGGCTAATCGCCCGCTGCGCCTCTAAGGCTGTCAAATTTGTGATGTTAGAAAGCCTAAAGCTCCCATGGACGAATATTATCCTTGCTTTTCTGTGGAATACTGTTCTATTCTTTTTTTTTGTTCTTTACTATCATTAGTTACCTCTAAGTGGATTATTATTTTAAATTGTAACTATGTTATTTCGCTCGACTGTCCCTATTTATAGCTTTATTTATCCCAAAGGCACCGTAATCATTAATGAATAGCCTAATTTTTTTTTGTTAATACTGAATATCGTAAAGCTGCGCAAAGTGTAAATAAAAGTCAAACCAAAGCGATAGACTAATATAAAGAACAGTACTTAAATGAAAATGTCGCGGTGCCATCAGCCCCCAAAGCGCTATGGCCGTGTGTGTTTTGATATTAACATGTTTCGTTCATGTATAGCATATATAAGTATAGATTGGCGCTACGCCTTTCATTGTTAGACAATCGTTAGGCACGAGCACATTATTTGCGCTCAAGTGGGAAAGTGCAATTTTCCGCATATTAAAACTACGTAAGCTCTGAGATACGCATCATTGTTTCTCACGTTCCTCCGAGCTTTTTGCATAGGCGAATTGAATTGTGTTTTCCAGTACATTGTTTATCACAATAGATATTTGATAATGGATTGCAGAAATGTGGTATGATTTCTTTAAACTTGTCTATTATTATTAAGCATAACATTTAGTGTCTTTGTTAGCTTAATAAATGTGATATGTTATTGGTTAGTCATTTATGACTTCACTTTTTAACACCTTCTTCACCTTATCTTTTTTAGTAATTTAATAATGTAGTATTATATTCCAATAATTAAATACATTTATTTCATGAATTGCATATTTTTGTTCGTTATTTTAAGCTCAAAGCGAAATTATAAATATTATACACTTTATTTTCTTTTTAGATGCAATGTCAATAAGCTGTGCTTTTAATTAGCAATAATTAACGTAAATTATATGTTATGTGTTATGTGTTATAACATTAAAATTTATTTATTTTCAGTTGTTACTTTGTATGCTCGCCGTTCTGACTTTACTTATTACAGAATCGTACGCGTAAGTATCTACATTTTTTGTTAATATAATAATAGCAAATAAATATTTTAACTATATAGATAATATGAAAAAAAAAATCATATAAAAACTTAAAAGTATTCTGTTTCTGGAAATTAAAGCAAAATTGACCTTATTTTGTTACAATATTTTAGTGTATATAAATCCCATGAAATTGGAAACAAAATTATTAATCAAATAAAGTTATATAGTTATCGATCTGAAGGCCCTTTAATTAAAAATGTTTAAAATACCATTCTGGTCTAATCTCGTGTGTAACGTTAATCCTGCTATTGTATTGAAATTATATTGAACACAGATCGAAAGGTAATAAAGCATGTTTAAATGATTTACATCCATAAAACGCAATGTTTGGATAACTCAAGTAGTAGTCAAACTCAGTAGATAGTCAGTTCGGTCAACATTCAGTCGCAATATCTATGAAATAAAAGGCTTGGGACCCGGACTATAAATAGTTCATCTCATTTTTATGCATCTCTACACGGTAGTCAAAAAGGATATACTAAGCCACACAAGAAAAAAATTAAACTACGCGTAATTCTAAGCAATTTTTGTACTTATGTATTAAATAAAAACAATAGATTACCGAGATATTTTAGTTCAAAGATTTTATAAAAAAATGGTAAAAATAACCCTGTGATTAATTTGTTCTAACAAGTTGCAACAGCTCTCTTAGTTTTTGTCAGAATTTACACTGACTGAAACACTTGCTCTCATAATCTTGAATCACACTTTCGTTTACATTTTGTTTTTGCTCTCTGCAGTGTTCTATGTAATAGAACAAGCGTGGTTTCTCTAATAGTGAAATTAATATGTATGTTATTTTGTAAGAAGTTGTATGTAAATTATACGAACCCGCGATAGATTCAGCATGTCCACTCAGAGAGTCATGCTTACAACTGTAAGTTACAGAAGTCAATATGAACTAGTGTAACATTTGACACAAGTGGAATGTCGTGCCCAGGCTCAAGTCAGTCCAGTTTCTTTTGTTTTATCAGGCAGAAGGCCGGTAAATAACTAGCCTTGGTGTCATAGTTGTAAGTTGATGCAGTTGCAGTACATGCGTTTTGACTGCTACATGTGCTAGGGTAAAGTGATATTGGTTTTTCTATTTAGAAATACTCAGTATCAGCTCGGAGTCTGGAATTGAGACCTGGTATGGCGATAGGCTCCTCCTATCACATTATGGGCCGTAATAAATTCGGCGAAAAGCGAGTGTACTAATTACACCTCTGCCTATCCCTTCGGGGATTACAGGCGTGAGTGTATGTAAAAATCAACGTAACTCTTGAGGCTTGGTATCACCCCAGTTGAACTAACAATTCATTATATATAGTACAAGAATACCGTAGCTCGTCCATCACCATTAACTTTACGATAGGCTGGGGCAGTTTAAATTGATCCGTTCCATCGTAGAAATTTCTTGATGCATGTATGGCCGGCATTATATGTATTATTATCCTATTTCAATGATACAATTGTGGCGTGGCGACGCACTTTCCAAACAAAAAGTCAGGCGCCCTACCCGTCAAAGCGAAGGTATCGATAAAAACGAACAGCTTATCTCAATACTTAAAAAAAAATTACGGTATGAAGATAATTGCCATCATTTCCTGTACACGTAAGCGTGCATAAAGAAAAACAACCAAACTAGTGACAATATCGAATTGCCAAAACCTCTTAAAACTCGCTCTTTTCCTTACCCTCAGTTTTCTTTCTTTTACTCAAAGTTTGCTAGGACATTTTGAATATGTCTATCTTTATTATATATTTGATTTGGGTGTTCATAGCTGGAAGTAGTTTTGGTAGTGTACGTGAATACCCATTCGTATTCCACGTAAGTCTTAAAAATTCAATGAAACTCCTTAAAACTCAATTTCATTGAAGATTTATATTTATATACAATACTAAAAAAAATTTGGAACATTATTCACCTAAGTTAAGTCAGCAGTCGATGTAGTATTTTATCCCAGATGTGGCGAGTCATGCGCCCTCTCTGCTGGACCTTCTGTTCACGAATCACCCGTCTGGGTATACGGTGTCCGTCGGTGCTCCTCTGGGGACCTACGATCACTGCCTGGTTGGGACGTCAGTACCTCGCACTTTGCCTCCACATACCGTGAAGGTCAAGCGCAGGTTCTGGCACTACTCGTCGGCAGAATGAGATGGTATGCGAGATTACTTCGCATCCATCCCTTGGCAGCGCTGCTTTGAGGGAAAGGATCCTTCTGCGATTGCCGACGCCGTTGCTTGCAAGATCAGACTAGGAATGGAATATTACATTCCTTCCTCTGAGATCGCAGGCCACGGTCGAGGACGCTCCTGGTTCAATCGTGCATGCGCCGATGCTGTTGGTAAAACAGACGGCGTATCGCACTTGGATCGGGGGTCGCGCTACGAAGGATCCCAATCTTAAGTCCCTCAAAGCAGCCTACAAACATGCTGCCAAGGCTTGCAAGAGGGCGTACGTTAGAGCGGATGCCCAGCTTGTCTCCAGAATTGGATGTGCTTTGGCCGATCACCCGACAAGCAGTCGAGCTTATTGGAGCTTGGCTAAGGCCGTCCAATCTAATTTCTATCGACCCTCGCTGCTACCGCTGAGATATCGAAATGGAACACTAGCCCATAGCTCGCAAGAGAAGGCCGATTTACTGGAAAACCTCTTCACGGCTTATTCGAGACTCGAGGATTGCAATGCTCATTTAGCACCTACGCTGCCCGGTTGCGGTCACACAATGCCTGATATCCGTATCACCTTATATCACTTTAGTCTTTATTAAAAAAAGTACTTACTAACTATAATCCAGATGTTAATATTAGATCCGTCGCATTGGAAGAATCTTCTGATGCGTGTCCGAGCGTGCCATTAGGCTATAAATTTTACTATCGTTTTCATATAACGCTTCTTCGCAATAAAATTATTTAATAAGCGTAACATAGGATTGCCATAATAGTATGATAGTATATAATTCAATTCGATATGTTTATTTAATTATAAGAACGATTACGCTTCGTTGTCAAATCGTCTTTTCATATAGTAATTATAAACTCTTATAAACTGTACCAATTCTCGTATATAGAATGCGAATATTCCGCAAGTTCGATAAAGTATAATCTCAGCTCCTATCTATGAAGAAAACTTTTTAAAGCATTGAAAGGTTTTATAGTAGGCATTAGCTATGTTTCATGTTATGTGTATGTTTTCCCACTACAATAGGAAATGTTATAATATCACTCACGCGCATCGAACCAGGAAGCTCCCAAAATGACTGCTCTATCACGGAACCACGGCTTCGAGTACGCGCAATCTAAACAATAAAACGTTTGTAAACAACTAAGATTACCAACTATCATTAGTGCACTCATGCAAAAATATGATTGTTCTTTTTATGCTTCTCTTGTTTTAAGTTGGTCTATTTAAATCCCGAAACATTATTATGATTTTTACAAAAATATTATATCTTAGATACATGTGATAAAACAGTAGAGAGTGTCTGCTGTTAATCTAGTAATTTGTCCGAGGACAACATAGAAAAAACTGAACAAATATTGATGCAAGTTTTAATATTTCATTACGCTAAACTACAGTTAACATAAGCTATTTAATTTAAATACAATAATGAGTAAAGCGTTTCGGAAGGAATATTGTTTGAGTAATCATTGCTAAATCAACACTAAATTAATATAACAATACATTTTATTGAAAAACGAATAACTAATACTAGCCTTGTATTAAATTGATAATTGGCCTAATGCGGATTAATAGACTTCACGTCCCTTCGGAATTCTTATAAAAATTCTCAGGTATGTAGATTTCCTTACGATGTTTTCCTTCACCATTAAAGCAAGCGATATTTAATACTTAATACACACGTAACTTTAGAAAAGTCAGAGGCTTATACCATTTGGGTTTCGAACTCACGACTGTCGTCTTGAAAGTCTGTACTGAAATCAACTAGGCTATCGCTGCTCTTTATCAAAAAAAAGTGAAAAGTTATATTTTAAATTATTATCAGCTGGCCGGCATGGTTGTATCAAGTACCGAGGAATAGTTTTCTCTTGCTACTTGATTCTCTACCTGGACGACACTATACTTCTCAGGTACAGTGTGGTCTTATTGCCGTGCCACTATGAAAAAAAGAGATGACACGAATATTGTTGTTTGGCAGACGCAGCAAGAAGGTGGTGATTCATGTGCCATACAAAGTGAAGAAGGTGAAACATACCCACACGGTTTACAAGACAATACACCATCATCACACGCACCACGGTCCTCATTCAGATCACAACTCGGCACCAACGGAAGAGCACGAACACTTTCATCACATGCATCTACATAATGAGCCACTCCTGAGCCAGCACAGCCAGCCAGTTCCAGACCTTGGCATACCAGAATTTCTGCCAGATGGCGCATTGGATGTACCACTTGAAATTCCGGATATACCTCGCGTGCCGCCGAAATTACCTTCTAGAGTTGCCCTACCGCTCTATAGACGGAACTAGGTATGTTATTCTTTAGTACACAGTAGATAAATTATATTCATATAAGTAACTTAAATAATTTATTTTAATGGGAATAGAGTTCATATCAGTTACACTCCTTAATTAAAATTAAACCAACATTAATATTCAATTATTTTTCATTCATTGTTTAGTCAAATGAGTTAATTAATCTATTTAATAACGGATACAGGAACCGTTTATAATTTCAAACATTTTAATATTGGTACATACAGTTACGAATCTAGACTACTGGTTACGATAAAATTACTAGATAACCCAGTCAGGTCTTAGATTCGATTCCTGGGATCTTCTGGACTCGCACTTATGACTCAACGTACGTGGCCTAAAAGAACGTGGCTATTTATTATTGCTCGCGTCAGTCAACTTAAAGAGTGTTGATTAAAAGGCCTGACCTCACAAACAGTAGAGAAAGTATGAATCTTCTGCCTCCTCCGCAAAGATCTCTTTTTCTTATATTTCTCTGAATAGTGTATAATACAAGTCAGTCATCATTTTAACTTGCTGGAATCAATAAGATTTTTTGTTATTTTCAGAAAGACACCGATCCGAAGAAGAAACTACATCGATCATTGTAGCCATAAAAGTAAATTATGAAATTAAATTGTGTTATTGATATTTTGCTTTGTAACATTTTTATATAAGGCAAAATCATGTTATTGTTGGATTGTAGCTCATTTTATAGCGAAATAGGCCAAAGATTACTGAGAAATTACACAAGAATTTGTACAAAAAATAAATAAGACTGAATACTTCAATAATATTTATCTTTATTGTCTAAAATTCGATTAAGACGTTACTTTTTTTATTCGTTAGTTGAGTATTAAATCTAAATAAAAATATTATTCTTATGTTAATAACCATAGACTATAACATTAATTTTTAATATACATGTGCGTTTACCGTAAGATTTTTATTTTATTGTTTAAAATGTTCCAAACATACATTTATGCGCGTTGAAATCTTTTTACATATACAACTGCTTACACGTCTATGAGATAAGATAATAATCAAATCACCCAGTATGGGAGAATTGTATTTACGGATGCCACAAAGTCCGTTCCCGAGGGAAATCAATAAATTGGAATGTAAAGGATAATTAAACTTTAATGGGATACGTTTACAGTTGGATATATTTATGAGCACAATCTGACGCCTACGGACTTTATTTATTGGACCCCACCCCACGCTGTTGGAGACTATCGACAGGTATAAGATAGTGTAAAGAATTTTTACAAATACTGCATGAACTTGATTATAACTTAGTTGGTCAGGTAGAGCTTAATATTTAAGTTAGCTTGTTTTCTATAAGTCGTGTTTCTAAGTGCAATTCAAATATTTGGTTAGTATTTAAAATAGTAGCCCTAAACAGCTTATTTATAATGAAGCAACTAAGTGGGTAACGAAAGAACGTATCCGTGTACAATTTGTGCCTGAGTTACGCCATCCTTCGTGCGGTCTGATCGAATTCGCTGTTTTGGAACGTTAGTGAAATACTTACCCACAGTTGGCCACAAACAGTAAAAAAGGAACGCGACATAACATTTCCTAGTCTATAAACCGGACCCTGCAGCGATAGAAATTAGATCGACAATCGCCGCTCTAAGACAGACCCCGCGCCGCCCCGCCGCCTCTTTGCTGCCGCTGGTCTTTTGGCATGCTCCGGCGACAATAGCAATTGTTGTCTTTTTGTTGATATTACGGGTTTATTTAAGTGAAATTAGATAAATGGTGATCTCGTGATGTTGCGCGGCTCAATCTAATGCAGCGCTGCGGCGGTGCGGTGCTCAAACCCGTGAGGCTATCTCAGTCCAGCTGAAATAAACCTAATTATTGGGAATAATAGAACATAAGCATTATGGTGTAACACAAAATGTGAGCGTCGGTTCCAGTGCTTTTAAATTGTATAAAGAAAAGTCGTCGTCGTTGTACGACTATTCGCGTGCGTGTGGACTTTAAATATGGATTTTTTAAAATACATCGTGGTGTTGGTTGTGTTTTGCTTGAAAGGCGGAGAAACCGGAGGTCATGGAGGAAAACAACAGTAAGAACAGTCACATTAAATAGTAGAATATCATAAATTAGATCAATGTAAAAGTAATAATATTTTATACAATATACGAGTTATTATTCTGCTCTACAATATTTTACGCATGTTCTCTTTATACAAGTGACTATTGCTTTGCGATGTACGTTATACTGTGTACGTAATATTATAATTTGGTATACTGGATCGTCTCAGTAATCTTTAAGGCAGTGTATTTATGTTGAGAAGCTGTAGAGATCCTGGGTTCGAAATTTACACATGGCTTGGAATTTGTGCCCTGTATACGCTCTACATCTAAGAGTATACAACATTATGAAACAGATTTCTGGCGAATGCTCTGCGAACTTTAGGGGCACAAGTTCCACCTCTGCCTACCTTTTAGAGGATGTACAAGTATGAGATGTGGTAGTTTTACCACATTCTTAGAGACATTTAAACACTATTTCAGATAAAACTTAACAACAAAACATTTTAGAACTCATTATTGCCAGATGTAAGGTTTAAAGCGTTTTGGGAAATTATTTATATTTTTATGATGTAATTTATTTATTGTTTTTAAGTTCAATAATATGTTACAAATCAATTAATTTATTTTACAGTGATCACGTCAAATTACATGTTCCCGAATTCATTCATCATGATCATCACACGAAAGTAGTTACGATTCATCATCATCATCACAAGCCAAAGAAGGAACAGCATCATCATCACCATCACCATCATCATAAAAAGCCACACATTCCACACGGTCATCATTATCACCACCATAAAAATTCTCATAGTATTAAAACTACAGTTACAAAGCATGGTGGTCATGGGCATCATAAACATCAAGGACACGGTCACCATGGTCACCACGGTCACCACGGTAATCACGGTCATCATGGACATCATGAACATCACGGAAATCATGGGCAACACGGTCATCATGTTCATGGACATCATGATATACCATCCTACAGTTATGATCCCCCAGCAGTCCCACCTACTTTTGAAGAAGACTTTGGGACGTCGTATACTCCAACTGTACCATCGTATGGCATAGGTATTGGGCAACATACACCTCAAGTACGTGGCGTGACTCACACAGTTAAACAAGTTAAAGTATTCGATTCCTTACCCGGAGTTATTCCAACGAACACCCGTTCGCATGGTTATGAAGTAACTGAAGAAGGTGAGGATTCCAACGATGATGTATTCAACTCCATTCATGGCTTCCAGCAAGCGTTTCCAGCAACGTACGGATATCTCCGTGGAGCAGCGGGTCAACCAGTCGTTCAAAATGCGTATGCCCCACATATGCCACAAACGATTGCTTTACCGAACACACACGATCCCTTCGCTTCATCAGAAGGCCATCCAACAGATTTCACGGGTGAAGGTTTTGGAGCAGTTCAAAATGGTGCACTTGTCTCCGCTGCTGACAATAATGGCTTTTCTGGCGTTCAACCCTCAGCTGATTTTCCGGGAGTTTTCCAAGGAAGTTCGGGGATCGAAGATCTGAACTCTTTTGCTAGCGTTGAAAGAGATGGAGCCCCATTCACTGCCGAGCAGAATTCACTAGCCGATGACACACCAGTAAATTTTGCTCGAGAAGCAGGTATACAGCATTCTTCCAATATTGGCGATGTAGAGACTGTTGTGTATTAGCTGTTATTTTATTCTGTAGAATAAAAAAAATATACTATAGGTAAAGGTAAAATATAGTACAAACATGAATGAATTTAGAAATATTCCAAAATTATATTATTATTAACCACGCATTTATTTTTGCACACTAGTTTTAGCTATTATAATAATTGTTGTTAACAATAAATTATTTTTATTATTGTTGGTTATATTTATTAATCATTAAATGAAATGACATAATATATCATTTGCTATGTTATTAGTAGCGGAAAGCTATTATGTCATCAAGCTGCGGTATAATTTACTGCATCTAAAAAGTGAACGACATTCGATTACATTGCGATACGCCCTAGATCCGGCATTGCAAGAAATGTACAAAATAAAATGAATCAGTTTTTTTTCAAATAGCCACGTAACTATTGTTGAACAATGTATTAAGTAAAATAGATACAGATGCATTGAGAACCTTCTTATTTTTTTGGAAGTCAATTTAAAAAGGTGGATATTAAAAATCGGATAATAAAATTTGTTAAAATTGCTCTAGATACTATATATGTTAGACATATATAGTACATACTTATCCCGTTTATAAGCTGGCCACTTAGACGCCGCACTGTTAAACTCGACCCTACTTTACAAATAGATGACTTAGGTTTTATTCCACGAAGCGAGTTTAAAGCAGATTTATATTGAATACCTTTGAAATTCCTTTGGAAGTGATTGGGTAAGCATGTTTCCGTTCACCGTTAAAGCGATTGATAATGAACTGTGAATACCAGAAGTAAAATTAAACAGTTAAAAATAATTGTCCTGGTGGCTGGAATCGAACCAGCAATTTTTCCCGTAGGTACTCCATTCTATTCCTCAATAAACTATCATCGCTTCAACATACAATTGGTATCTTTGAAACCATGAAATAAGATGGCCATTCAACATTTAGTATAAATGTATATATATATTTGTACTTGTTAGGCTAACAGCGTAGCCGAAAGATAAATGAGTCCTATTTGGTGCAACTAAGAATTAAAATGAAATGGCAAATAACAATTCTATGAAGTGCCTAGTTTAATAAAATGAGCAATAGTAACAACGATTTTATGTTAAAGATTAGTAGTACTTTTGTTTGAATAATAAACTGTGTAAATGTATATACATATGTATGTACATACTTTAACCTAACTGTAAGGGTCTAATGTCAAAGACGTTTACGGCTATAACATTGTCCCACTGCTGGGTACGGGCCTCCTCTACTGATGAGAGGGGTTAGGCCTTAGTCCACCACGCTGGCCTAATGCGGGTTGGCAGACTTCTCATACCTTCGAAAAACTCTCAGATATGCAGGTTTCCTCACGATGTTTTCCTTCACCGTTAAAGCAAGCGATAATTAACATTTTAATACACACATAACTTTAGAATAGTCAGAGGTGTATGCCACTTGCGTTTCGAACCTACGACTTTCGTCTTGACAGTCCGTACCGCCACCAACTAGGCTATCGCTGCTATACGACTACCACCATTTTATTCATCTCTGCCTAAAGCTTTCTGTGGCTAGTATTTTTTTCTATAATACTAGGCTAGCTTCCCTGTCAAGCGCACAGCTGTCACGTGGCATTATATTATGGTTTCCTCTCCACGGTTAATTTTAAACTCAGGGCTTTAGACCAACATCAGCGAAGTTTTGGTGTACACGATCGATTTTCTGATACAGCTGGTCTAGATAACCGAGATCCCAACATGCTGCGCTACATGGCTCGCTGGCATAGCTCGAGTATATACATGGTAGGATATTCATATCCGCCCGGATAGCGACCACCGTACACAGGGTGTAAAACCCACCATAGTGGCACACAGTGTGTCGCGTTCCGGGATCAGCCAGTGTACATCCGGTTTTTGTAGGGGGTCTAGAGTTGAGGTACAATGTTTGGCCTGTTTGTAGCCTTCTGAGTATTCTGACACTAGTCCCTCGACCGCTTCTTCACCTTCTTGTCCATAGCGTAGTGTGAAGAAGCAAGCCGGTATGATTTTGTTGAGTAGAGGGGGATAGATTGTCTTTCGCTACTCGATACAATAATTGGACGGCACTGCGCTTGCCATCAGGTGCAATTTGGTCACTTTGCCGTGCCAGGATATAAAAATACTCGTATGTCAATGAGGTTTCTCCTCAGATCTCGCTTATGTTTAATGTGATGAGCAACATCTCTGTTGGCCATTACGTATTTTATGGATCAATAGTTTCTTCGTGCGTTTTTGACGGGTCGTCCAACAACTTGCCCACCTGTAATATTTAAAGACGTACACGTCAAAAACGACAATATTGGCAACATTCAGATTGTTTTATATGTTTTGGACAACAAAACCCTTCCATTCCATGACAGTATAAATAAGTATGCTATGGAATCAACTATCACATATCTCATTCAGAATTACAAGTATCTTAACTTTGCGAAACCTGGTCAATATTCGGTACTTGGTATTGCCCTTACAAGAATATACATAATTAGGGTAGTATGGACTGCCTCGGTGGCGCAGTTGTAATTGCGCATGCGTTATGACTGCTGTGCTGAGGTCTCGGGTTCGATCCCCGGGTCGGGTAAAGTGATTTTGGTGATACTAATACTATAAATGCGAAAGTAACTCTGTTTGTTTGTTTATTAACTCTTCACGACTAAACGGCTGAACGGATTGTAATGAAATTTCGTAAGGGAATAGATTATATCCTAGAGAATAGGCTATCTTTTTTCTTAAAAAACAAACCTTGAAAGGGGTCAAAAAGGAGTTCAGAGTTTGTATGGGCAATCCGTAATACCTCAACTTAGGGATCTGAAAATTCATATTTAGGCTTGTGGTAAAAATAAAGAAATACGTGTTTCAACGTTTTTACCAAATCATCCCTAAAAGGGGCGAAGTGAAGGGTTAACTTATGAGGTATTTTTTAAATGAAATCTCAAGCTTCAGGCACAACACCTGAAAGTCAGGACGATTGCTATAGGTGACTCAGTGCAGAAGACAACTCCTTGGATTGTATACTTCTGCTCCCGAGAATAACTACCACGCGGGCGGAGCCGCGAGCAACAGCTAGTATCTTTATATATATAATTCTACTGTACGTGTGTATGTCACTGAACTCCTCCTAAACGGCTGGACCGATTTGAATGATTTTTTTTGTATGCGTTTGGTTGGCGCCCTGGATGGTATAGATTCACAAATCAGCCCGGCAGATGGCGCTTCTTTTACGGCCAGAACGACGCGACGTCTGCACGTTCCGCTAGTGTATGTACATATATCTGTATATGTATGTATGTATAGTGAATAATCTACTGTGAATATCTGGTGTTTGACGTTTTCTTTAATTTCCTGATTATACTTTCAAGATTTGTATGGGCTTTTATTTACCGGCTTCTTATCACCTTTAAAAATCTTGTCTCTCCAATCTACTATATAATCCGTATATATTGACCATATAACTAATGTAAATAGTTTTATGTAGGTAAGCAATATAAGTATTTTCAATTTCCGGCACATATTAATATGACTTGGAAATTGACATAGACACATAAAACGGGCCGGCTCGACCGGGGTAGTACCACTGTCTCACAGAAAACCAACGTAAAGTGACAGTTTACTGTCGCGTTTCGTATGGTAAGTGAGATAACCGGAGGCCCAGATTCCCCCTTCCCTTCCCTTCCCTAATCCCTATTCCTGTCCTTTAAGGCCGACAACGCATACATGATACTTTCGGTATTGTGGATGTTCATGGGCGGTGGAGATCACTTAACATCAGGTGACCCACTGCCTCGTTTGTCGGACTAAACTATAAAAAAAACATACTTAAAATATTTTAAATACTTTAGCTTTTTCTTAAGAATGTTGTTATTATGCTCTATCAAGAAGAAGCAATGATAAATAATATAGATAATCAAAATGTATATTCCATTAAAACTAATATAAGCTGTGCCATAAGAGAGTGCCGAGTTTGAAAGTAAAATGTTTCTATTTAGTTCGTTACGACACCTGGAGGCATAGAATGTAAAAAGAACAAAATAGACAGTATGATAGAAAATGAACTGTTATTTTGTTTTCACATTGTTATAAAGGTCTACTGCAACTAAACTTTATCTTAATAAAAAATAAATAAACTTGGTAAACTTGATAAACTTGGTATAAGTAGTTTGTAAATAAAATATTTTTCTAACTTTAAAATAAATATTTTGAATGCATTTTATGGTATTATCTATGATAAATAAATAAATCCAAATAGTAAATAGATAATTGTGTTTCTGTTGATAGTATTTACATTCTTGTACCTACTGAAATATACAAAGTTATTTGCTTCTTTGTAAATCCATTAAAAGGTTACATTCGCCTATAGTTTTTTATAGCATCGGCCTGCAAACAAGCAAGATAATCACCTAATTATAATAATATTAACTGTCCTATCTACCGATAAAACCCTACAATTTGCTTGTAATACGTCAGCCAATTCTCCGTGGAGTATAATAATGAAAGTAGTTGTAATTTGTCAGCGATGCAAGGGTCTTAACAAAAATTCTGAAATTTCATTTGTGTATTATTCAGCTTTACTCAAATAACACCGGTAGCATAAAACAAGTATTCTTCATCACACACATACATATCTTCATCACATTTTGTCGGGGGTCTTGAGTTGAGGTACGTTGTCTGGCCGTTACGCGGCCTTCTAAGTACTCTGACACTAGACCGCTTCTTCACCTTCTTGCCCATGGCGTAGTGTGAAGAAGCTGGCCGGCATGATTGTGTTGAGTAGCGCGGGACAGATCGTCTCTCGCTACTCGATACTCTAAATGGACCGCACTGCGCTTACCATCAGGTGCAGTGGGGTCACTTTGCCGTGCCAGGATAAAAAAAAAACAAACCTCAATGGCCCGCGTAGAGTTATAATTAAGCGAAGTGTTACTTACTGTCGCTTTGTGTGGTCAGGTAAATTCAACTTCTATTCTCACACTCACCATTCCACTTGCAGTATGGGAGTTCATGGGTGGTTTTGGTCACCTGAACAGATGAACCACTTGCTTGTTGCCTTACTTACTTTAGGTATAAATTAGGGTAATGATTTTACGGTGGTTGTATAAAGGAATAATAAAACACAATCAAATAAAGTATGTTTTAACTTAATAAAATATAATATTAACAACAAATGCCGTTGCAACCGGAATAAAATAAATCACAACACAACAACTTAACTACAAACTTAATTATATATTAACAGGTAATGATAATATAATCAGACATTTAGAATAATTAATATCAGTTAAAATATAACTGTTATTTATAACAGATTTACATAATATTTACAAAAAATATTATTCTAAATATATTCCCGCGCTGGGAACATTCGTAATAAATGAGGTTATTATAAGAGACAAATGGGAAACGATTCTCGAATAGTGCCTTCGAATGTTAAAATAACTTTAAAGCATTGGCTAAAATATGATCACATAAAACGTTAACGTTAAGCAATAACATATTCCTTTATATTAATAATGTGTTCGTTTCCATAGCTTGATATATTATATTTCGTAGAACATTTGATTTCTAGATTTATTATAACTCTATCAGGTACATCGTACCTACTCACATTTATAATACTGAGTAACAACCATGTTGACCTATCTATATAAATAACATTTACTGGTAAACAGTGACTCTCATGACCTAGCTAACTGTAAGGTGTTCAGTATCCTTCATGCCCTGAAGAGTATTCCTCTCCGGCTCCTGATAAGGCGTAGCTACCGCCCTCACTGCCTTCGAAGCTCACTGGAGAATCGGCGTAACCACCATCGTGACCTTCGTCAGCCACACCCCACCCATGACCTAAAATAAAAAAAGATATACTAGTAACTTTGTATGAATTAACAAACTACGACCCTTTTTTTTTGTTGTCGCGGGGAAAGCGTTTTATTACTGCCGCCCGCTCCGGAGGGAAGCGGATTAAGAATAAAACGGGTATGCTGGACTAGCCGGTCTTACGACCCAGCATCCCCCTCGCACGGATGATGGCTATCCGTGCTGCCGCTGGGCCGAGTCCCTACCCCCCTATATACAACCCACCCGACACTACCAGCTAAAACCCCGCGGTGGCCTTCTTCGGCGCTTACGGAGCGATCCCGGGGTATTCTAAGGAGTGCTAGAATTGCAGCCGGAATCGCCCCAGCGCGGTGCTGCGTACCAGCTCATCTCTATGGGAGGCTAAGGAGCTCCCGCGCACCGAACAACGACAGCGAACGAGGCCTTACCACTCGCGCTGCCGTCCATCTCGGGGTCGCACGATGCTCCGAATTTGGGAGTGCATCGATACGGACGTACAGCCCTCCGCTGCACGCCCGCGACCCCTGATGGCCCCTATTAGTCGCCTCAACAAACTACGACCCTAAAACACCTCTTCCATATTCTTAAATCTTCTCATTAATTTTCGACTGTTTGATTTCTTTTCTTAAAGAAGATTATTTATTTGTTCAACATACGTTTTCCTCGCCCTCTTTTGACCCTTCTAATCAAATCACATTCACACGATAGATACTTTTCGTAAATCGCCTTTTATTAATTATCTCCATATATCCGAACCACCTTTTTTGTTGACACAGAGAAGAGTTTTGTTACTGCCACCCGCCCCATGGGAAAGCGGAATAATAAGATTAATACGGTTATGCTGGACTACCCAGTCTTATGTCCCAGCTCCTCCTCGATCGGATGATGGCAATTCGGGCGGCTGTTGAACAAGGTTGCTACCCCCTATGTCCTATGTACACCCCACCCGACACTACTAGCGCGGTTTTTTACCAGTGAAAACCCCGCGGTGGCCTTCTTCGGCCCTTTTGGAGTGGTCCCGGAGTATCCTGAAATGGGCTAGGATCGGTACCGGAACCGCCCCTGCGCGGTGCCGCCTTGCAGCCCATCTCCATGAGTGGAGGTTAATAAGCCTTCCCGCACCCAGGGATGCCCTCGGCGTAAACGACAGCGAACGAGCCCTTACCACCCTTGCTGCCGTCCATATAGGGGTCGCATATGCACCGAAATTAGGTGATCAAAACAGGTGCTGTGACAGCCCTACGCTGCGCCCACGCAACCTCCGATGGCCCTTAATAGTCAGCTCTTACGACGCCCCCATTTCCACAAGGTGGAAGACGCCAGACAGTCGTCCACCCGGCGCCTCCTACGTCTCCTCTGGCTGCGGGAGGAAGCAAATCGTTCCCGATCCTTCTCGGCACTCCCCTACTGCGACATGACGCAGTCGCAGAAGTGGGCCACCGCACGCCTGGACTCCCGGCTGGCGACTACGGTAGATATCACGGCCGGCAGCGAGAGGTCACCACAGACGGCTCTGAGAGCGCTGCGCTCTTCGGCCTAGGCTGGGCACTCCTCCAACGTGTGTTGGGCCGTATCCTCGTGGTAGTTGCCACAGTGGTGGCGCACGGCGGACTCCTCCTTTCCGATCCGATACAGGAACGAACTGGAACAGCCGTGTTCCATCAGTACCTGCGTCAACCGGAATGAAGGCGCACCGTGGCGCCTGTCTATCTATCTATTAAGGACAGGACGCAATGCCGCGACTCGGGCTCTCCAGCTTAAATTTACAAACCTAGCTTAGCCAAGCTTAGCGTTAAATATATATTTCCTAACTTTAGAGAACTCATTGATGTTTGTTTATTTATGTTTCATCCTTTAATCACTTGACTGGATCAAATCACGGTAGTAATTTAACGTCAAATTTACGAGACGTTGTCTCCACTGAGAATTTATCACTATTCTTTCTTCTACATACAGGCATAAATTGTGTCTGAGTGTTGAACGACATTAGTTGCTTCATGTAATACGATGCCATGGCGTCTAAAAATAAATGTCTTTTATCTCTTAAAAGCGTACTTCATGAAATCTAAAGTTATTTATTTTTTATAGTAAAAGGTCATCAAACGACTAAGACTGCCTTAGGGTAAACTTATTAGGATATGGACGTTTTGCTAATTCAATGATTGTATGAAATGTATTAGTTCACTCTGTCACTTCAATGTCAAAATTTGATATAGTGTTACTGTACCGATCAAGTCCATTCACAGTTATTTTTTCCACCTCAGAATTGTTCGATAGCAGAACTTAGCTTTTGTATGTAAGGGATTGGATAATTCATATTAATCATCAAACATTATTGGCAAAACGTCTCCCTGTATGGTAGAATATGTTGTAACTTTTTTTGATATATGTATTATTTTAATTGGTGGAAAATAAATTATAACTAACAATATCGTTCCAACCTAAGTTCGGTTGCTTTTGGACCAAAGTTCTATTATTATGTAGTGCGCTACCCTCACCGCAGTGCAGAGCTAGATACTGTTAATCCAGCATATTATTACTTAATGTCTTGGGCCTGTGTGCTATAACATAAGTGATTCTTACCTCCTCCATGTGGGGCAGCTTTAGGTTCACCATAAGTGTACCCGAGGACTTCGTAGTGGTCACCGCCGCCACCACCTCCGCTCTTGTGATGCACATGCTTCACGATGGTGTGTTTATGATGATGGTGCTTCACGAACAATGGCACGTGGATGATCACCTTCTTGTGGC
The DNA here is from genome assembly GCA_905220505.1 of Laothoe populi. Taxonomy (NCBI): domain Eukaryota; kingdom Metazoa; phylum Arthropoda; class Insecta; order Lepidoptera; family Sphingidae; genus Laothoe; species Laothoe populi. The sequence continues at coordinate 11,522,014 of HG992149.1, read as the reverse complement.
CGCCGCCACCACCGCCCGCCGCGATTAGTGTCGCCAGCTCCGCAGCGCACACCAACACCAACTGAAAGTTAAGAGTATTTCTCCTTAATAATCAACTGTTTATTTGTTGACTAAATATTATTAATATTCAATTTATGTATGTATAATAATGGTTCATCTAAATTAATAATAATTAGTAGAGTATTAGAAATGTAACGATATTTCTATTATTATTGGCTAAAATTGGCCTATCTTAGTTGTTCATGTATTAGCCTATAAGTAATTGTTGCACTGTAATTTTGTTTTTTTTGCCTGATATATATAAAATCTTGTAATTGAATTGTTGGCTATTCAAATAATTAAATAAGTATATTTCGTCTTAAGAATATTTTGTATTAATGAGTTGTTTTTAACGTAAGTCGCAAATCCAACTTCGTTGAGAGATATCATTCATTTTTGTTATATAGCTGTTAGAGGGAAGAACAATTTTACTTATCCGATAGAAAGTTCTTAATTGAATCTTATTTTATACTAATATTAATGCGCTCGTGCATGCAAATCAATATCTATTAAAAATGTATCGCACTAGCACATAAAAATAAATCGCAAGGCACAGACATCGTACACAATAGTATGTAAGCAGAAAAGCTAATCTGATATGTTACATTTTATGAAACCTTAATTAATAAAATATATAATTCTTGTAAACGCCAGCGTATAGTTCTTATCCCATTGAACAGATCAACTAAATATATTACAACAATTTGAGATATCCAACATTGACATATCATGTATTTTTCACGGAACAGAAAAAAACTCTTATGGAGAATATATTGTTACTTCAATTGTTTAATACTAAGTTGAATAATACAGGTTTATCCATGCAAAAATAAATTATTAAAAAGATTTTAATGTCTACCGTTATGTTTGACAATAAATTTTAGTAAAATCTGCGTCAGCAAATATAACTCGCACAAACAATAAGGAAAACTTGCTATTTCTACCGATAATGGTCTTATTAAAGTATTTAACTTAAGAAACGACAAATTGACAACATCATAATACCTATAAATATGACTTGTATATATAAATATGTCATAAAATACTTTCAGCATGACATTTGTAATTATGGGTGCATTTCGTCGCTACGAGTACGAACAGTGATTGTGTAACTATCAACACAAAAAAATAAAGAAAAACGTCTGAAAAGAGTGCCGCCCGTTTACTTTGTACTTTTACTTGGTCATGACGTCATCGTACTAATGTCAATATTATTGACGAGAAAGTTACGATGATTTTATAATCACATTTGCCATATGGTTTTAGTCTATACCTACGTTATAATATGCCAAAAGAAGGCAGGTTAGGATAATTTTGAACCCGTAAATACGTATATATTTGAAATAGTATTTAACTTCTAAATGTTAACTATGAAACCTCTACAGGTGAATTGAAGGCGATTGTTATAGTTGTTAATATTTAAGTACAAAGTAGTATATATAAGTATTAAAAATATATAATTCATCCAACACTTAACCACATAGTCCTGACCCCACACCAGGACAAACCTGCATCGTGCGTATCAAGAACTACGAGGGACTACGGTCCCACAACACCTAGACCCGAAAATAATGTATGTTATGTGTATGTTACACAAACATTTATCTCGGTGCGGGAATCGAACCCACGGTCTCTCGTGTCACAGCCGCCTACTCTACCACTGGGCCATAGAAGCTGTTTATGTTATAAGATAATGTTATTATATGTCTAATAACATTATTATTTTCAAGGCAGTGTTAACTTTTTAGATTAATAAAGAAAAACTTTGATAAATAGTAACCAATATTTTTTGTGGCAAATAAAATATTATTATTATATTTCACTAATAATTTATGAATTATACCTTTTTATAATTTGATTAATTTTCAATTATGTGTTTTTTATATATTTTAATTAAAATGAGTAGAAACTCACCAGAAAACGAGCGGACATCATGTGAGTGGAGCTGCACCGAGGAGTAACCAGACGCTGTAACAGACTGTCGGTATGTGATAAATAAATTTAAACAAAACTTCCTTTTATATCGCAACGTGGTCGAGTTTCGCGACACTGCGTCTTGGCGGATTTGATCTGAACCAACTCTGATTTCATACTGAACGAATTTCATTTCTATAGCCAACGTCTAGAGTTCAATATTTACAATTTGTGACAATTTTATGAACTAAACTCGTGCAGTTGCTGAAGTAATTTATATTCTATTCCGATACTATAAATGTTATTTTAAAAAAATATTACTCGTATAACTTAAAAATATCCGTAATTTAAATGAAAATATGGTTTCTATTGTAGTAGTAGAGTGGAAATTCTAACGCGTGTTAAATAAAAAGTTGTATTTATGGTATTTTGTTTGGGTGATCAATGCTTCTTAAGAGTATTGTCTCATTATGATGGAACGCCATCACTTTTCTATATCCACACATCATCTTCTTCCTTCTATGCTTTGTAAGTGAATAAATAACTAACAAATGTGAATAAGTGATTTATTTCTAGTCTAATTCTTAACTTTGTGCAAGGCAGTTGTAATTGCGCATGCGTTACGACTGCTGTGCTGAGGTCTCGGGTTCGATCCCCGGGTCGGGTAAAGTGATATTGGGTTTTTCTATCTAGAAATTCTCAGTATTAGCCCGGAGTCTGGAACCTGTGCCGGTATGGCGATAGGCTCGCCCCCTATCACATTATGGGACCGAAATTCGGCGAAAAGTGGGTGTACTGGTTACACCTCTGCCTACCCCTTCGAGGATTACGGGCGTGAGTGTATATGTATGAGTGTATGTGCAAGGAAATATAAAACTAGAGCCTGGCGTTACCTCGAGCCCTAACGCATGTCTTTTATCAATCTTTATAATATATATAATTCTACTGTACGTGTGTATGTCACTGAACTCCTCCTAAACGGCTGGACCGATTTGAATGTTTTTTTTGTATGCGTTTGGGTGGCGCCCTGGATGGTTTAGATTCACAAATCAGCCCGGCAGATGGCGCTGCAGTCGGTGTGGCGCTATATTTTTATGGTTGATGCAACAGCTATGAATAACTTCTCATATATTGTATAACGAAAATAATAATTGGCACTACTGTAATGCACATGCTATCGATGTTATACCGCGTGTATGTCAAAATATTTTACTGGTATCGTGGTCTCAAAAAAGTGCGTGCATGTACATATGACCCGCATTCGTTCGGTGCAGCAAACTCGAATAAAGCGAGCGAGCGGAATACACTCTCACTTTTACTATCACAGTGAGCGAACTTGATGACATTTTAATACTGCAATTATACTTTGTGTAATGTGTGCATAACTTACCATAGCGATAATGTCACACTGTAGGTCAAGTCTTAAATACATAGAAATTCTCAAAGTATTTTTGATGTTGATTGTTTCTTTCTTTAGTTTTGTAATTACAAAGATTCAACAAAACTGTAACAAAGACCTTTTGAAGCATATTTTGTACTTGTTTTAATTTATACGTATGATACTATCTACTTATGATATTCTTGTAACGAGATGTTAAACCGCGTATATAATAGCGTGCGTATATACGCAACGACGGTAATAGTAAACTTTTTATTTGAATACACGTCCTTAAGTTACGAACCGATAGCTTCAATGACATGGCCGTTGACATCTAACTTCGAAGCGACTACCGCTCAGTCAGTCGGAACGTCTCGGAAGTCAAGCAATAGAGATTTTTCAACATCTACTACCTTCGTAGTGACCTTCGTCAATGTAGTAATGGTATCTGAATTTTCACATTCTAGAGATACAAAAAAATAATTGGCCAGTTTCACTTAATTTATTTCCTATTGTAAAATAGACAGAATTCCTAAACAAATTGTTGTTACACTTTACATATATTTATTTACCACCGAATTTGACTTGAAACTAAATCATGTCGAAACATCATAACGTATGATATAGAATAGTACTAATTCTACTGTTCCAGTAAAAAGGTTCAAACTTAACTGTAGATTTAAATGTGAATCAAATAAACTTTTGAACATACCGCGGCAGGAATGTTGCTTGACTATTAAACTCTATAAACAAATAATAATAAAGATCATTTTTTCAACTCTCTGGTTCAGAAACTTGTCGCCATTTCCAAACAATCAACTTACAACGTACAGATATACAAGTTTTCTACAATAGGTAGATAAGTGAGGTCCGTTCAGAACTCAACTCAACTATATTCTAATGGGATGAAATATTATATTCCACGGTATAAATAAGTACTAAAATAACTATACTAGTTAAATATAAAGTCAGAAGCTTTGATTATAGGCAACAAATGTAGTTATCTAGAAAACGTAATTGTTCTGTATGTTAATATTGACCGTGCGTGTACGTAATTCTCAAATTCTGATTGTAATATTGTATAACAAGTTTAGTAGGACGTTCTTAACAAATCGATTGTTTTATTTTTGTTTTACATCACGGAAAGCCTTTCTACGAAATAGCGGCCCAGTATTATCTTTATTTCGTAATGTTTCTATTATCAGCTTGGTCTCTCATATTATTGTTACTTCAATAATTAATAGCATATCTAGCAGGAATTAGGATATTTTGGAGCTTTCTCAATGTATGTATTTAAGTTGCACATCAATATATAAGAGCAAGATATGTGAAATTATGTTCTTTTAAGAATATTTTCAAGATATCATTACTTACTATATAATAATAATAAATCTTTATTGTCATCTCCAGAAATACACTGAAACTTATACTTATGAACTACTAAAATTAGTATATGTGCATAATACAATACTAAATGAAATCGAAGAATTAGTAATAAGTACAATGTATTGTGAGAAAGAAATACACAATATGCAACTTTAATTCCTTGGTCCCTACACTAGGCGTTGCCTGTATCGTAGGTGACCAATTTACAATCTTAGTTGCAAAAAAAGAAGTATGTGGCATGAAATATATTAAAAGATATATTATATTACAGGCTTAAGTCTATGTGTATGAGTAAAAATGGGAATGAGTGTGTTTGAGTTGATTCAATATATTAAGTATTTGTTTATTAAGGAACGTGATGGTTAAACTATTAACGCTCTTCGCAAGACTTACAGTTGTCTAACAAATAAAAATATTCATTTATAGGTTAATTTAATTTCGTAATTATTATAATAATAAGTAATAACAAACGAGTTTTCCAACATTTTTTTTTTAATGTAGAAGTATGGATTCCTTTATAAAAAATATATTTTTCTCTTGTGCGTTACTTAGCTAAAGTAAACATTAAATACTACCCATATAGTTCTGCTTGTACTCTTAAGAGGTAAACAGATGTGCTAATGCATCAATAAATTATCAACGGTATTCCATAAATATATAAACTAGAGGCCCGTATGATCGAAGAGGTAGCGTTCACCAAGTTTGTAACCGTACAATGACGTGATGGGTGGGGCGAGTCTATCAGACACAAATTCTAATATCAGACGACGCATGAGTGTTTTTCGAATGGAAAAATAAATTGTGATTGCTCGACTTGAGAGCCAAAAACCTACTCTAGTAGTCCTACTCTTGAAATCAATTACAATCTCGAACTCGATACAGTTTCAATTCCAATCTAGAAGATATTGGAACTCTAACTCAGTCAACTAAATGAAATAGAGTATTTACGAACTAGCGATCGTAAAACTTTATTCATAATTTATATAAATGATATCCACAATATAAAACCTTATACCTAACGCAAAAATTATATGTTACGCTGATGACACAGCAATTATTTTCACCGGCAAGAATTGGAATACCACCTTCCGTGATGCTGAAAAGGGTATGTCAAATATAAACCATTGGATGCAACAGAACCTTTTGATCCTTAATAACAAAAAAAACTAAATACATATGTTTTCACAAGACTATTGCTTCACAACCATCCTTATCAGCCATTCTAAAAATACACAACTGCAAACAAAAATGGCCAACTGGCCAAATTTGTAAGTGTGTCAGCTTAGAACAGGTAAACAGTATAAAATATTTAGGGGTTGTATTAGAAAAACATCAGCTATATTTAAGAAACTTAAAAATTCTGCTAACCACTTCACACTAAACCTGATTTACATAGCTATTTGCCAGTCTATAATTGTCTACTGTATAGCAGTTTGGGGGAATGCCCCTAAATCTAATCTACTGATAGCGGAAAGAGCTCAAAGATCTATTTGAAAATAATTTTTAAAAAACCATTTAGATATCCCACTAGTAATTTGTATAAAGAAGCCGAAGTCCTCATCGTGCGCTAACTGTTTATTATCAGGAACTGTCTAAATACCCATAAAAGCCTTACTAAGTTAGAATGTTACCAAAATTTGCTCAGTAAAAGAATTTTTAAATTACCTTTGCCTACTATAAACACCTCATTTGGACGCAGATTTGGCGAGTTCCTTAGAGCCCACACTTACAACTCAGTCCTAAGGCATTGTAACCTAAAAGGTCTAACGTTACCAGAGACTAAGTCAATAGTCACCAAATGGCTTCATTCACTAGACTACTTTGATATTGAAAGATTACTTAACCCATAAGATCTCTGTATAAGACTGAAATTTTTATTGTATTATTTTATTTTTAACTTAACATTTAAATTTTATTGTATTATTTTGTTTTTAACTTAACATTTAAATTATTAATATTTGGTATCTCTACTAGTTTATATTTCTACACTATGTTTGTAAAAAAGTTACTTTAAGTTCTATAGTTATATTCTGGTCCCCAAGATACAGACATAGCCTAGTTTGGGGCCCCCTGCCAAACACTGAAATACATAATATTGTAAGCACAAAGTGTGTAGTTAGACTCCAAATTTATTATAAAATTATGTATGTATGTGCAAAATAAATAAATTTTATTATTATTATTAAATACTCTATTTCATTTAGTTACTTAAAAGTCCGCCGTATTCAGTCAAATAGCGCTGGTGTTGCGTTCAAGAGTGCCAATTGTATAGGTTTCGAACCCAATTCCAATTTTAAATTGGAACAGAGTTTCAAGAGTAACCTTCCAGAACTAGTCTACATACACTCGCACTAGACCAGTCAATGAGTCGTGGTCAATTAAGCTACATCACTATGTCATTGCTTTTAAGTTTATAATAGTTCCAAAGAATTTTAACATATTGTTTAACGAATAAAATTTCAAGCTAACACGATCCGATAAATACCTAGAAGTAAAGGGAACTTGCCGATCATTGCGTTGGTGGAAAAATAAAACAAAACACATATTCGACAGACGTTACGTTGAATACTACACTTGGTTGCGCAACTAAATAACGTGTACTAGACATGCTTTCACGAAAGAACTCCTATTAAAATTATTATGTACCGAATTTTAGTAACATAGACATACCTAAACATTTTTTTGACTATTTCTATGTTTGTTTATTGTCGAAATTTACTGTTACTTATTAGTAATAATAATTGACATTCTAAAAATTACGCCTCTTTAAAAACTCAAAATGTTCTACGCGCAGTTGGTCAATCAAATGCACGAGATGAAATGGCATAAATTGAATTAACATTTAAAAACAGACCTATTTAATATATTGCCATTGTTTAGGTATTAACCACTTATTGTAAAATAATTTATGTTGGTAGTCATATATGTAAAAAAAGACTTGCAAAGTATGAATGTTAAATAACACCTCGTTACAAGGAAAATTAATTGTGTGAATAAATTACTATATTAAAGTTACGGTTAAAATTCTTGATCATGCCCCGACGGTTTTTCGTGCTTTCTATCATCTATGACCCCTAACCTACACATTGCTGCACTATGATCCAAAAAATTGTCCTCCAATACGTACAATTTTATGTAGCACATGAATCGACCGGTTATAGACAAGAATATATTTTCTTACGCGTTGAAATATAGAAATAAATGTGCCCAGTTCAAGCTTCTAAGCTATCACAATTATTCGGATTAGTTTTTATAGTAAGTAGATAAAATTGGATTCTCAAAAAAGTATCAATTATCCGTGACTCGGGGAACGCATTATTTTGAATAAGCCCTTAAAACATCAGTACGGACCGCCCTGCATTCCGATATAATCAATAGTGGAGTTAACCGAGAAAACATTAACCGGGAGTATACTTTCACATGCAGCCCGGTGCATCTTCAACTCGGACCCTGTGTAATGTATCTTCATTCGGCCGATCCGGCTCTATTAGTTAAAATACAAATAATGTAAGCATGCGGCTTCACAACTTGTTCGACACCGAATCTCATATGCATTAAATAACATTATTTTCTCTGAAGATTAGAATTATTACTTTAATATCTTTAGTGTATAGAGACATTGTGTCTGTTTAATTTTTTTCGAAATACACAGTAAGAAAAAGCTTACGCGGTAACATTGACGTTGCATCAAAACGTGCGCGTTTGTCGCTTGTTGTGATTATCGTAAACCTGCCTTTTCTGCATTACTTATTAATATTCTAAACCGCATTTTAATTATTTTTGTAAACGTAAATGAACATCATCTATCCACTGTGTTTTTATGTTCATTACAGTATTAATTTTAATGGGATTTGTAAAGAAAGATTGAATATGATATTTTCTAGATAAGTGGCTTAATTTCCCTGTACATGTGCTTACCATCAGTTGCAGTAAAATAACATTACATAACATAAAATAACGTTATTTTACAAGGACAAAAAACGCATATAAAGACACGGATCTACTGATAAACGTTAATTCATTGCCGTCCAGAATTTAACTAGCCCTGTATAAAACATTGTCCCACTGCTGGGCACGGCCCACTTCTACTAATGAGAAGGATTAGGCCTTAATCCACCACGCATTCATTCATTCAGAATTTATATAGCGGAGTACCTATATTTTAATTATTTTTGTATGCCACGTACAACGAGGTGGGTGGCGCTAGCGTAAGATTCACATCGGCGCCAGCCCCCCTGCGCGCTTCTAATGACAGTTTATTTCACTTTACAACAAATCATTTTAACTTTTTGATATAATTAAGCACAGGACCATTGACAGCAGTAGTCATTTATTTTATTGAATACAAGTGATATTTTAATAGATATTTATAGTCACATATTATGTAAGCAGCGTAACGGCGCGGTGTACGGTATGGACATTTTATTTGAGTGATATGGTAAGATTCAGCAGAAGAATTTAGTAACTCGAACGGCTCGGGAGGTCTATCTGCGCAATTTTAGCGTTTTAAAAGCTCCATCTGGGGAAAATGTGCCGTACTTTATGATGATGCAGCAAGCAAAACATGAATTAAACGCTCCTTTTACCTAAACTACTTGCAAATAAAACGCTCCATACGTTCTTTGCATAAATTCTATAGGCTTCCAACAGATGGCGCCAATAATCACGAAAAAACCGAATACTACTTTCAATTATCAACAACATAATACAATTTTGTTAGTGAATCTACTCATTGTTAGCCAATAGCTAACTAGTTCGTAAATAGTGGCAATTTTGAATGTGTGCAATTAGTAATGTTTCGTGCAGTACGTTATACCATATATCATGTTCAATGAATGTCATTGGAGTGATATTCAAATTACTGATGTAACATTATATAGGAGTGGTGGGTGTGTGAGGCGAGCGGGCGTGACGACTGCAGCGACCAGCCCGCACGGTCACAGCCTGAGGAAACGGCTGAGAAGCCGATTATCGTAACACAAAAAATGTTCAGATAAGCCGACTTTCTAATAAACCCCGCTAGTCCGAGACTTCTTCCTCGTACATAATAAATCTTAAGGAGTCCTCTTTTTAAACGTAGTGCTTCTCAATCTTTGATAATTATGTTAGATTGTACCGTTTGTAATTTTAACGAGTTATACTATTATGTTTGCGTCATATCTGGTGCGTGGAAAATGTAAGATAATTATGGACATTCACACTATCCATTATGTTGTTGCTTATATTATATCATCTAGGACTCGAAAGTTTTATAAACTACATACCACGAGTATGTAGTTTATAAAAGGGTTTAATTATTTTATATACTTTCATAAACTAAAGCAGGGTTGTATATAATTTTTTATAAAACTAAACCAACTTCATTTGACTAAATAATAAACACGGTTATGATTGAATAGGCTTTCGGACCAATGTTTTATGTAAAAGAGATAGACCTTCCTGATATGACTAAAAATAAAAAATTGAACTATCAAAATTACATAGGTGAATAAAATATTTTTTCGATGTACGCCTATTAACAAATGAGATACCTGTCCGGTGTCGAATCATGCTGCTCCTAACTCAGTCGAATGTATCATGTATGAATAAATGTATGTTATTTAAAGGTAACTTAGGTTCCTTAGTGTTTTTAAACTAATTGTGGTTGGCAAAATAATCCATCTACATTTAAAAGAAGAAGACACTTTACATAGCTAATTTTCGCATAAACATTAAACATTAACATTAGACATGCATGAAATTGACCCAAAACTTATTTGCTCATAATTAATATTTTTTTATAAACAATATGACATAATATAATATAATATAATATAATATAATGTTGGTTTATAGAATAAATTAATAATTTTTGGAGATAAGTAAATAAAATGACAAAGTTTAAGAACTACTGGCTGACATTTTAATGTGGCCTAATAATAAGAAAAAGAAAAGTATCGGGTGTACCGGTGGGCTTTAGCATGGCTCTAGATTGATGCCTCAGTCGGGAGGTACTGTTGGTAGGGCACCTCTTATCGAGCCCTTTTTCCACTTTTTATCTTTGGACGTCGCGTCGCTTTCAAGGGTTTGAACCGTTAAAAGCGATACGCGCAACAGTGAATGAACTCGAATGTCCACGTGTTACATTGATATCCAGTTTCATTTTTGTTTTATTATACTATTTCGTGTTCTTAGTTGATAACTTTTTTTAGTTTTTGTTTAGTGAGACTTTGTTTTAATACTTGATAGGAATCACAAGAAGATTTTTATTTACTTATTTCGCATGCTAATATACATTGTATAAATTATTCTATAGTCAAATACAAAATAAACAAATCTTAATGAACAGAATTATATGATGCACTGTAAAATAATCATATCTCTTATTTATAGGCGTCATTTAAGATGTTGCATCGGTCACACCAAACAAAGAGAAAATAAATCAAACTTACATACTGTACCTTTCATTATTTTCCTTTTATTTTTACCTTGCATTTATTATTACGTTGTTGTAATACTGAATTAATACACTGTTAGTTGGTACGCACTCATTGCTACCGTACGTACCATTACCAACTTAGGTGCTCTTTTTAACCGACTTCAATAAAGGAGGAGGTTAACAATTCGTCGGAATCTTTTTTTTTATGTATATTACCCGATTACTCGAAGAGCCTGGACTGATTCGAGAAATTCTTTTTTTGTTTCAAAGGGTATACTTCCCATGTGGACCCATTGGCACCAAGGCAGGACCTGATGATGGGATCTCATAAAAATCGAGGGCAACCCTCAAATTTTAAAGGGATGCATGATTTGTTTTTTATTGAAGTCGGTGTACTTTTTATGAATAAAAAACTTTTTATGTCAGATGTAGATTTGATATTTACAAGTGGTAGAGGGGTAAAGCTACGCTATAAATTTTTTTTACATTATGAATGGATGGCTTCAGCAGAACAGTATACTGTCTGTCAGAAAATCGGTATCAAGTATCCATTTTCAGTTGCATTTCGTGCGTTGTGATATTTCTGAAGGCCAAAATCCACTTTCCTAACCTCATTACTTTCTTTAAGGTCTACAAAACAATCATGGATCGGTATTGTAGGTGTTATTGGGCGGTGGAGATCACTTACAAACAGGTGACCCACATGCTCGTTTACCGGTATCTGCTATAAGAAATCTTAATCACTCATTATCAAAATCTAAAGTGTACTTTCTGATGATCTTTAATTATCACATTTGGACAGCAAAGACTTTGTGATACTACTGATTGTAAGTATAAAAAAAAATTAATTTCAAAAATTGTGTCCAATTGTTAACTTTAAATCTACGCCGCTCTTTCTCAGAAACAGCTTGTCGTATCAAGATGACATTAATGAGGTAAAATAAGTTCCTCAACCTGACTCTGATGTATAAAAAGTTTCGAGAACACAAAGCAATAAGGCCATTCAAAGCTTAAAATTAACTAATTCATAATAGAAAAAACATGGTTGCCGATGATCTTTATTCAAAATATCATATCCTTAAAATTTTGCACTTCTTAGATCGTGGCACACCATATAAGCGAAGAAATATATCCTAAACACATTAATTTAAGCTTTGAAAGGAAATTATCATTAAATGCACCATATATATAATAGTGAGTATATAATACAGGGCTGATATTTCTAGAAAATATATCGTGTGTAAAACACATGGTAGAGCCAGGACGCCAATCTTGCTCGCACATAATGGGTTTATTTGAATTTTGTATAAGACATTAATATGTATGTACTACAATAATTGTGTGTATTCATCACTTGCCAAGTATGCAACTATGTTTTGATAGAGTCGGATAGTTGCGTGATCAAACGTCGTACTTCCTGTACTTACTGGCGCCTCGTCGGTGAAACTCATGAAAATAAATCGCTATCAGGGAAATGCTAGCTAGAAAGTGATTTACTAGCAATGCCTAAATTGTTATCATAATATATTGTGACATACATTTATTTTGAATAATATATCATGTAAAGTAAAGTAACCTTAATATAGATTTTGTACTCCATGAAAAGTATCTATCTATTATTCATTATTCTATTCCATTGATAAAATACTATCATTAAAATAATCTTTATTAATAACTTCAAATAATGCTGAAATTAAATACTATAAAATTAGTAGCATGATACAAATGTAAGCTTAGAGAGCTGTAAACAAAATATGTATTGGTTGACTGAGCAAAAAAATATATTTTGTTTACAACGGAAGCTTGGCAAACGAGTTAATAAGTCATCTGATGATTGTAGTGCCACTTATAAGCACCCATAATACAAGAAACTTCGTAGATGTATTGCCATTCACTGAGGTAAGGTGATTGGTAAGAGAAATTATTTTTTTAACCGACTTCAATAAGAGGAGGAGGTTCTCAACTCGTCGGAATCTTTTTTTTATGTATGTTCCCCGATTACTTCAAGACGCCTGGACCGATTCGAGAAATACTTTTTTTTGTTTAAAAGGGTATTCTTCCCAGGTGGTCCCATTGGCACCAAGTCAGGATCTGATGATGGGATCTCAGAAAAATCAAATTTTATAGGGACACATCATTTGTTTTTTATTGAAGTCGGTGCACTTTTTATAGGTGCCAAGAAATGTTACAACGGTACATCAGTCTGCCATTTTACGTCACGTCGTTCTTCGTTGACACCAACTACGACGAACCGGCGCGGCCCATTCATGCTGTTTACATAAATAATTACTTACAGCATATCTCTGTCATAATTACATAAAAATAAATCGTAACCTTATCAATGTTATGTACTACTCATACGACATCCTATCGAAATTTTGCAACGAATTCTTAGAAAATGTTAATGTTTCTGTTTACATCATAATATTAGAGTAATCGATCGGTGTTACTTAGACGGTGATGTTTTTTTCCCGGGTTCCACAGTACATTTTTGCTATTTATTACTATCAAGCTAATTTTCCGTGAGTAGCTTCATTTTTATGAACCCAACTTTTTCTCTTACAAACATTTTCGATTGTGGTAGATAACACGGGCAGCAGGGATAAAATATGTCGATTTGATGATTCTCATAAATGTATTAGTAACTGGGTTTATTTTCTTAAATTTCAAGATAATTATCTAAATTATTCGAAGAATGTAGTAGGAACGATGAGGATGGAGCGTGTACCTTCATAAACTTTGATAAATAAATAACACCCAACAGTCACACACATAGCCTGTGGGTATCGGGGACTACGAGAGACAAATGTCTGTCTGTCACATAAACATTTGTCCCGGTGTGGGAATCGAACCCACGGCCTATCGTTTCACAGCCGACTACTCGCCTACTGCGCCACGGAGGCTGTCATTATATTATAGGCTGATTATAATTTAGGCTCGATAAAAATGTAGAGAAGTTTAGTGATTACTTTCTTACGCTGAAATCGATAGAATTACTTAGAACTTGATTTTTAACTAGACGAGTAAAGTAAGTTTGGGTAGTAACTCAACTAAATAACAAACCACATAGAAATATTAAAAAGTGACATACCTACTTTGATCATAAACATTTCAGATATTAAGTGCTAGTAAGGGGTGGTCGGTTTTTTGTATTTTTATATGATTAAAACTTGGCTAAGTTTTTATTCGGATGCACCAACGAACTTGGCCAATTACTTGACACTACACACAAATATTATAAGAATATTACATGAATATGAATTAATCAAAACTATATTTCGACTCACATTTAAGGTACTAATATCAAAATCTCAAACATTTTATGTTGTAAATAGCTGGGTATTGCGCAACGCGGATTTTTTGTGTATTACAATATATTCTGCGACAGTGATATACAAATGTTACAGATTGTAGTATAAAATGATAATGATCATGGCGATGCGTTAAACTATACCTACTGTTAAACTATTACGTACCTAAATGCTGTAAGCCGGGAGCTGTCCCTCATACGATGAAGAACGCGCTGTTTTTCCAACATAACCGTCGCGGCTCCCTCCAGGGTGGGGTGGTGGAAATACAATCGTTATTCCCGCGAAAAAGGCCAAGTACCAATATGCGTGAAAGTAACCTATCCGTGTTAAACTGATGTTTCGTTGCTAGGTCATAAAAACATTCAAATTGCTTACATTACTCCAGTTACTGCCTCGTAACATTTTAATAGCGTAATTTCCCATTTACTGTGGGAATACTCGTAGATGCCGGCATACCTATAATTGTGATGGGTTATCGTTTGCTCGGTTTATAAACTCAAATTTAGGCAACATTTAAAGTACCTATAAAAGTTACGTACACTATGATTACTTTTAACTTTACTTTTAAATATATTTTAATGCTGCGCTAGATAAACTAATAAGGTTTAAGTATTCTAATATAATAAAAATCTTCAGTGTGAGATGTTCCGTTGCTTTTTATGTAAACAATTACTTACGACATTAATTAACTAATCATATTAATTACCACATTTTATAAAAAGAAAAGTACTAACTAAGACTGCCTCGGTGGCGTAAGTAATTGCGTACGCGTACGACGGCTGTGCCGGGGATCAAATCTGAGATGTTTGATCCCCAGTTCGTTTAAAGTGATATTGTATTCTATCCCGAAATGCTTAGTATTAGCCCGGAGTCTGGAATTGATCCAGATATGGCGATATTCTTGCCCCTTATCACCTCACAGGGCGGTAATAAGCTCGGCGAAATGTGGGTGTACTAGTTACAACTCTGCTTATCCCTATATGAAAAGTACTTCTCACCGTGTAATTACTCGTTTAACACGTAATAGTCACGCCAGTTATAGTTTTATAATATGGGGTATACAGAATTTGCAAAATTCCTTCACGCTTTATGCTTATTACTGGTTGTAATATCTTATTATCTAGGGTATTTATTATATTTTATTAATTTAACTATCCTCGTATCATAATTACGCTCTACCACTAATAAAAGCGCGTACCTATGTTGCTAGTGAGATATAATTCCGTTTACCCGATACAATGTTGATTTCTTTATACTTTTTGTCGATTTTTTGCACAATCATCAATTATAAATCTTTTTGCTAGAGCTTCGTTAGAATCTATTTCCGTAGTTCGTAACTTGGTTCAATAATTAATAATGACTACTTTGTATTTTAAAATTGTGCTACCATATTTAAAAAAATCATTAACTCACAACACATTTTTTGTCTATGTGCTATAAATATTATTGAAATGGGTTTCCGCACTGAGACAAATGATTGTGTGACAGATATTTGTTTCGGGTCTGGGAGTTGTGAGACCGTAGTCCCTCGTAGTTATTGATACCCACGATACCTAGTGTGGGGTCAGAACTATCTGTGTGAGTGTTGGGTGTATTTATCTTGATAATCGTTTGTTGTTGCAACAAAAACACATTGTCGATACATTAGTTTTAATCGATTGTTATAGATGACTGATGGGAGACTGCTATACTCTACTTATTTATTTAAACATCATATATTAATACATCTTAATTTTAACTTGTTTATAAGTACTGCCAATCATTAAGATCTAATTTAAAGTACTTACATTTTCAATACCATGACATGTCTAACTATTGTTATTACAAATTATTTCAATTTGCGATTACTATAGTGCATATCTTTCTAACAATTTATCATATATATCTTAATACATAAAAAAAACACCTTTTTCAATATTTTAGAGTAAGTTATTAGTTAATTTAAATTAGAACGTAATACAGACAATAAAGTCTCATAGGCAGATATCGGTTACAGGATGTACAGAAATGCGTATCGAAATAGACATTTTGTAAGCTAACAGGAAAGAAAGGTAGCTAAATGTTTTATTGCTAGTTGCAACATTATACGGTGTCAGCTGATGGACAAGGCTTAGTTAAAGCGATAGAAAGTGGGAAGGAGGCGTTTTCGCAATAGCAAATGCAGAAGAAAAATGGCTGATCATTATTACGTTACTTGTAAAGTATGATTCCACATTAGATATGATAATCGTATATTTAAGTGTAATTAGTGTAGATTATGAATAAAGTTACAATAAGGATTGGATTTTTAAGATAATCACCATTATGGAATCAGTCAATTGATTAATTTCTTCACCACCAAATGTGTATCTGAAGTAATTATTAATTATGCGTACGATTCATTTATAATATCTTTTTTAAGTAAACATATTGTGAGTTTGGAAATTCTCCAAAATCGTAATATTTTAGAAGTAAATATTTCATTCCTAATTATTTATTATTTCTGCGTTATATTTGCCTGGTGTAAATATTTTCACTGTTGTTTTCTATTTTATAATATAATAATGTACTTTTGTGTTTAACCGACCGTAGTCTCGGACAAATGTAACGTCACCACTCGACCGCACACCCAAAGTGAACATGGTCAAAGAATAACCTATTTTTAACACGTAATCTCAGCATTAAATTAATAATATCTTATTTAATACCTCTTCTCTTAACTTCATATATATGCTATTTATTCACAAACAGTAAAGTTCACATATAAGTAGAAAATGATTATGCCTCTTTAAGTATTTGGTTACCTACTTACTCTAAGTTATGCCAAAATATCATTTGACAGGTAAAAGTTTTTTAGTTATTAAGTTGTCATCAAGAAGTGTGCTAAATGTTCATATTATAGTTTTGGTACTGTCAAGTAACTTGTAGTCTTGTATTATTTATGCATAATAAACGCCAATAACTATGTAATTATTTGATAATAATAAAACCTTAAGCCGCTTTTATCTTATTAGACTGTCCTATAAGTACCTCCAATTTTATTATGCACTAATCAGACTCGGCAGATTTTCCAAAATCTTTTTCTATTTGCTTATAGTGCAATAAGTTTATATCAATCAGTAATATACCATAGTTTATTTCTTGCTCGACTTATTCTGCGATATAATTTACAATAAAGCGGATACTTGTATAAACGTATAAAATATATCATCAAAATGTATTTAAAGTTACGCATCTGAATTATTGTCTATCATTTGTTCATGGATCGTTGATGTACTTAATGCATACAAATACTGACCCTATCTTTATACGTACCGGGAAGTGTTTTGAGCCTTAACACTGTTTGTTTACATTAGATGGAATTTTTTTATGAGTAGACCACCGCACAGCTTTATACATACATCATCCAAATAAATGTACACAAATGCATTTTATATTTTAAGTTTTAGAAAAAGACATTCAACGGCTTCAAGACTATTATCCAATACTTTCTAAGTAATAAAAAAGCAAAAATCTCCTTTTAACAATAACTAAACACTAAATTGTTTTTACACCCAAGGTTACAAATATCGTTAACAGGACCGACTTTTCGTAGACCATTTAAGTGTTACAAACTGTATAGCCAATTATTTATATATCATTTATTTCACTGTCTCGGTGCCATAGTTGTTATTGCGCATGCGTTACAACTGCTGTGCTGAGGTCTCGGGTTCCATCACCAGGTCGGGTAAAGTGATATTGGGTTTATCTCTCTAGAAATTCTCAGTATTAGCCCAGAGTCTGGAATTTGTGCCCGGAAGGGCGATAGGCTCGCCGCCTTTCACATTATGTAACCGAAATAAATTTGGAGAAAAGTGGGTGTACTGGTCGCACCTCTGCCGACCCCTTCGGGGATTACAGACGTGACAGTGTATATGTATGTATATCTAGTAGTTTCACGTTTTCACCTAGACAATAACTATGACTCAGTGCTTTTACCGTTCGTTGGTATTTTTTTTATAGCATTAGCGCATAAGACATTTTAAGTGTGTACCATAGCGTAACACATCCAAAATTTTAACCACTAGTTAAGAGGAAAAGTATAGTATCTTACAATTAAGTCTGGTCCACATCAAACGGCCTAGATGAAGTATATGGGTGTAATAAAATCGTTAATATTTAATAGAGTCCCAAAACTAAAATCGACTTATATTCGTGAAGAATAATAAGAATTATTAAATGCGTTCACTGGAGAAATACATTGTAATAGATATGTTAGAAGATAGGTGTGTCAGAGACAGAGGTCATCACGATAATTGTATCGCCTCTGCATTCAAACCATTTATAACTCATTTTTATTAAATCTTATCCTGCTTAAAGGAAGGGCTAGTTCGTATTATTGCCATCAAATCAATCTAATTACCATGACTTGATAATTCTAGTTAGTATAATACGTTTCTGCTTTGTAAAGGACGGTAAAAGTATGCCGAAACTACGACTCACAGATCACATACTTGACACGAGATCTCACTAGGAGAGTATTAGTAGTTTTGTGCCACTCATCCAATGTCACATAATATTATGTAGAAAATAACAGCCAGGTATCAACAAAACTTGGCCTTTCCACTGTGTACTCATCTTCTAAGGATTAGACAGCCTCCGTGGCGCAGCGGGCGAGTAGTCTGCTGTGAAACGAGAGGCCGTGGGTTCCATTCCTGCACCGAGATAAATGTTTGTGTGACAGACAGATATTCGTTTCGGGTCTGGGTTATGTGGAACCGTAGCTCTTGATCACACTAGGTAAAACTTGTATCGTGGATGATACAAGTTTTACCTAGTGTGGGATTAGAACTACGTGTGTGACTGTTGTATTTATAAAAAAAAGATCAAGCTGATTAATTGTTATATATGACGTGGTAGCTATGGATTATTGATGTAGGTATTTCCGTAAAAACAAACGTGTGTTATTGTTACGCGTGTTTTTAACATGCGGATGCATGTTAAAAACATGCGCCGTGCGTCGCGTGTGAGTAGTACCCAAACACGCGACCATTCATTAACTTGATCTGTTGCTCTGATCTTTGTATTCTAAACACTTTATAAAACAGAATCACATACTCTCGTTAAAGTACTCACTAAAAAAACATAACCCTTCCTTGGCAGTTGGGCAATAATAAAAAAATAGGCAGTCATGGGGAATGCTGACAGAAGTGAAAACTTAAAACTTTAAAATTAGTGTGTTCTTTTTTGTTTATATAATTATAGAACTATATAAGCGTACTTATTCAAAAGTTGAATATTTTCAGCGTGACGGTCATGCCAGTACAGTGCTTTTTCCCCATCCCAAAAGTGCCCAACGTGCCTAAAGAAGATTTCACTTCAATATTCTAAATTCATGCAAGAGCATTTGGTATATTTATATAAGCAAAACAAAGCAGTATTGCTACTGGCTAGTCGGAAACTCATTAGTACGAGACCATATATTTAAAATTATACGCGTGGGTATTAACAGACCGAGCATTTGTAACCGTGGCAAAAGCAAAACCAACACAACAACACAAGACCAATATTACGACCTAATGCCACACAGCGATCCATTCAGAAGCCTTGTTGAGATTAACAAACATTTTACCGTATCTTTTATAATGAAAAGATAGTGTTATTATATGTCGCCTGTAAATCTAAAAAAGAAAAAAGCAACTTATCAATTTATGAACTGTTATAAATTGCTTTTCAAGCGACTTCGGATCAACCACGAATGGATATCGGACAGGCGCTATTATCAAAAGTAGACAACTTTAGAGTTTTGGATATAAACATTTTTTTTATTGCTATAATGAATTTACGCAAACACGACGCAGACAATATGAAAACTCTTACATATAGTCATCTAAGCATAATAAGTATGTAAGACGGCCACGGATTTTTGGTGCGTTGGTATGTCACAAATTTGGCCATAGCATTTATTTATTCAAGAAATAAAGTGAAAAGTAATTTAGACAGTTTTGTCTAAAGCTTGAATGTAAGCTCGACCAAGGTAATACTGCTGACTCGCAGGAGAGCGACATCAAGTGACAGACGTTGTGTATAATATAATAATGGTAATAATTGTAAATATACCGACCCCCTTACCCATCCCTTTCTTTTAAGATTGGCGATATACCCAAGAATCTAATGGTATTGTGGATGATCATGACTGTGGAGAGCACTTGCCATTAAGTGATGTACTTACTTATATGTTGGACTTTACTATAAAAAATATTTTAAGTAATAAACCTATTATTACTCCTTAGTTCGACTTTACAAGATACCAAATATTGGATGTTAAAAAACATTCATATCTGACCTTTAAATTATTCCATAATAATAAAGTAGCTAAACATACAATAACAGGAGATTCCGATTTTGAATACCGAGTACATGTTTGCTATCAGGCAGTCAACAGTTAATCATACATTGCACTATAATAAGTGCCTAATCAGACTAGATAACGATGAATGAATGAGATTAGGTTAAATAATGTAGGTAAATATTTCTAAATTGAGATTTTAGTTAGAGAGAGAGCACTGAATTTTTGCATGAGACAGACATGTGTCATGAGTAACTAAATGACGTTAACAAGAGATGAGTCGATGCTGTTTCTTTATGTATATTACCTGTGATTATAATAATTATTAATGGGTATGTAAAGACAGTCGTTGTCTATATACATTGATAGAGTACTGACTATGATACATGCGTGACGTGTGTCGTTTGCGTCGCGTATAATTTTGCCGCAGTTAATTGGCTTTTTTATAACGATTTATATCCAATGTTGACGAAATTACGTGGTTTTTTATCACGATCACCTCAATTAGAAAACTAGTGTATCGGCAAGTGGACGACAGTTTTTCGTTAATCCTTAAATTGTCATTCGTCGGTATTGTAACTAATGTACATATTTCCGTTGAACTATACTGCTTCAAACTGTAAACTATCAATATATTAAAAATGTGAAAAGATATAAGGTTCACAATTTATATATTGTTTTAGATATTTGTTATTTCTAACAGAGTAAGTGTAGAAAAAAACACAGAGGATGGTTTTAAATATAAATAATAAATAACACCCAACAGTCACACACATAGCCCCAGTCCCACACTAAGATCGAGTCTTGTGTTGTGGGTATCAGGGACTACGAGAGACTTTCGGTCTCACAACACCCAGACCCCGGACACAAATGTCTGTATGTCACACAAACATTTGTCCCGGTGTGGGAATCGAACCCACGGCCTCTTGTTTCACAGCCGGCTACTCGCCAACTGCGCCACGGAGGCTGTCGATATGCAACGACGTTAGATGCCTTACTCATAGAGAATATATGAGAAATTATTTTAAAATACTCGTTAATAAACAATAGTATTTGGCCATGGGATGGACGCCTAGTTACTACATCCTTTTATTCATGTGCAACTAGTTTGATAAAATTGTCATCTGCTTAGTTTTATGGTAAGGTATTCTTGTTAAAGTCGCTAGTAATTGTGCTTGTAACTGCCGATTATTTGTATCACATTTTACATCCAGCTAAAGGATACCCCGGTGTTTTACCGCCTAGACAAATATTTTCACCTAAGGAGACGCAATAAAACCAATTCAAACCACTTGTGTCACATTTGGTTACTGTTCTGGCCCTATTCTTATATTTAGTCGTAGTCATTGTAAAAGCATAATAAAAAAATAATTTATATTTCATGTTACATTAATAAATATATAATCCATGAATTATATAGTATAGTGAGGCAGCCGATGCATCCAGCTGGCCGGTGCAATATGAATGCATCGCGATACGCAAGTCGCGAGGATTCTTTCAGCCGTGAAAATGAATGTTATAAATAAACAGGCACACTGTGAAAAATTATCATATGGTCTTGAAGGCCAGTGAGGTTTCCACTGATATTGAGGAAAATTTGAGAAAAAAAGTTGAACATTCGTCCCGCCGTCAACAGCAGGAGGCGGCAATGGATTGGTTAAAATTGGTCGGTATCAATATGGATATGTATTGAATTTTGTATCGTGCGTGTGTAGTGACGTTCAGTGAAAATCTTCAAGGATCTTGTGTATGAAAGTGATTTCATTATCGAGTGCTATTTGATATTGTGATGGAGTGAGTTAAAACTGATCGACTATACGTTGTGAAGATTGGTACAGGTTCGAAAATAGATAGTCTAAACACAATTATTATATTAACACCTAACAAAATAAGCGAATTTTAAGAAAGTATTGCAACCTACTTTGATATATATTTTTGGTGCTCTTCTCTGAATACCCAATTATAATTACTATCACACCAAAAAGTGTTGTGGCTAAAGCTATAAACCAAGATAATATTAACTCGGACGTCATATCCACTAAGCTAAGCGTCATAATATAGTCTTATTATGGGATTAATCGAATTCGAAGGAATTCCATTAAAAATTATAATTATAAGATATGGTTACTACATTAGCCTTAAATTAATTAAAAAAGTTATATAAGTTACATAGCTAATAATTTGTCAAGATAACCCTTCGAATAACCGTTTTATACGTTGCTACAAAACAGGCTTTGTAACTCCCTGGTAAGGTATCTTTACGGTCGATTTTTACTAAACTGACTACTCTTAGGATGCATGCAGAATGTTGCCGTTATATAAAAATATATCAGGGTTTAATGATTTCGTTAAACTTGCTACAGAACTCTTTTATATGTTTTTATTAACTTGTCTCTAAAACTACATTATTTAGGCACGTGTATCAATATATTTAAATATTTTTTACTTGGATAGATGGACAGACTGCTTGTCTCCTATATCAAAGTCTTTAGACCAGTAGTTAAACGGTGTCTCAATGCAGCTTGTTATAGAATTTGGGTTATATTTTTTATTCTACTAATTACTATAATACTAGAATTTCCAAATTCAAAAACTCTACAAAATTTCAAGATTCATGAGTTCTATTTAAATACACACCAACAGTCACCCACATAGTCCTGACCCCACATAAGTAAAATATGTATCATGGATATGACTTATGAGGGACTATGGTCCCACAACACCCAGACACGAAACAAATATTTCTGGACCACACAAACATTTGTCTTGGGGCGCGAATCGAACACGCAGCCTCTCGTTCCACAGCCGGCTACTCTCCAGTTGCGCTATGAAGGCTATCGTACCTTTAACCTTTTTGGCTCTTGCACCTTTAATGTTTTAAATATGTGACTGAGAGAAGTGATCGCAGCTCGCATTTTTTCTATACAATTTCATACATACATATACACTCACGCCTATAATCCTCAGGGAGATAGGCAGAGGTGTATACCAGTATACCCACTTTTCGCCGAATTTCACTCCCATAATGTGATAGGTGGCGAGCCTATCGCCATACCGGGCTCAGGTTCCAGACTCCGGGCTAATAATGAGAATTTCTAGATAGAAAAACCCAATATCACTTTACTCGACCCGAGGATCGAACCCGAGACCTCAGCACAGCAGTCATTACGCATGCGCAATTACAACTGCGCCACCGAGGCAGTCAATTACATACAGAGCGGATATGTCGTTTAAACCTGTCTAGTCGTGATATCTAGTCTCGGTCACTCTCTTCAAAATCTACTTTAGATATTAGTTCATTGTCAAGTGTTAAGGCCAAATATCATGTTTCAACAGTGGTATTAGAGACTTTGGCCAATCAAACATGATATTGAATACACTGGGTTTGAACTAACGACTTCAGCCTAAAGACGTACTAAAAGGACCAAACTTAAAATTATTTTATTATTTGAAGATGTATACACATATTTAGTATTTCCTGGAAGTCATTGTACAATAGTTAACCAAACTTATCAAAAAATTACACTTTACCTAAACTACCTCTACACAATGTGTATGAAGATTTTCTGTTTGTTACAGTTTGCTCTTTTGGTTGCTGTTGCATCCATTTATGGCGCGGCAGAAGGACCTAAGTAAGCATTATTATATAATATATATATTTTTATATTCTTTTCGTGCCGTTGGGTAGTATCATTTTAATATGAATGTACAGTAACTCGTTTAAGTCTTTTGTTGAACAAATTTTAATGACCCACGGCATTCGTTAGAGCTTGCGTAATAAACTTCTAACTAAATTTTAAAAAATTTTAAATGTTATTTTCCTCACAATATAGCCAAAATTTGGAAATAAAGATAGAAATAGAGTTAAAAATAAATTACAACTTATTTCATCTGTACTTAGTTATTGCGAAAGTGCTTTCATTTTGATTACCAAAAGCAATGCGATGGAAACTATAAACAATTCTTCAATGTCACTATGCCGACTATTGTGCCATAATTGTTGTGTTTCACCGCTGCGTTATGAACGATGAACTCGATCAGAGGTTCACCAGGCGCGTAATGAACGCCCATTGGCTAGAAAGTGCGAATTTATCATGGGTGCATCGATAGACCGGTTATTATGTTAGAAAACTAGTGGCACTAATCAAAATGGTTAGTCATCACTGAATATTACGATGGCGGCTGTAACTATACGCACATCATTGCTGTCACACACATTTATAATATCAGCGACCGCGACGACGCTGCGTCGTTGTTCGCCGAGAGGGAAAGCCGCTACCGCGTCACGCTTTATGCCAATGACTTCGCACTAGACGGAACAACTTCGTAGCAAAAACACTTACGAAGCGTGCATTAACAATGTTGCGATAATTGTTGAGAATACCACTTTTTTACGTATTTATTTGTTACAGGAAAAAGATCCGCATACATTTACCACAAAAAGTGAAACATATTCATCATCATAAAAAAATATACATCACGAATCATCCTGCAGCCTCGCAGTATGCACCTGCATACATGCCAAGTGCTGAGGGTGCGGTTGCGGTGCCAACTAACGTCGCTTTGCCAGCTGTTAGGAACATCGTGCCCCTTAATTCTGTTGAAGTATATGAGGAGCCACACAGTCGGTTACCTGGCATGTTGACGGCGGCGTCTAAACTATTGCCATTATACCGAGCACGTGGTTACTATGGCCCTTCACCAGCAGAATGGGATGACCAAGAATACAGTTTGGCTTCTCCACCGGAACCGACAGATCATTCACATGTTCCAACAATATTCTCAGTACCTTCTGAAGTAGCAGCAGACCCGCCTAGTCATTCATCAAAAAGGATTAAAGTTGTAAAGGTCAATGAACCATTACGCAAAAAGGTGGGACACAAAACAAAATCAAAAAGAGTTGCTGTACGTGGACGGCCACAATTAGAAGAAGAACATCCGGTGTCAACTTTCCACGAACAGTTTTATTCTGATCTAGACGGTTCTGGGACTATAAGAAAAATAAAGAAACCCCAACGAGTTGAAAAAATAATCGACGGTGATACCGAACATATCCACACCTACAGCGAAGAACATATTCACAAATTAGTTTTTAACGATGGGTCTACTCAGCTAGCCAGCATGGCCGGAATGAAACCTAACACTATTTCTGCATTCGGACCGCCACATCGAATAATGCGTATCAAAAAGCCGCTATTGGCTCTTCCATCGGATGCACTAACAGAATTTACAGCGATAGGTTCCATGGGAACACCGTCTCATATGGAATACGCAGCTTACAATCCGCGTGAAGTTACTCACGATCATATATTTCACGACCATGGTGAAATTCCCTCAGACATTGATGTAGCTAAAGATCCTCTATCAATTCCTCCAAGAGTATCATATAATAGCCATGGATTGCGGATTGGAGGAGTACCAAAGGTATTTAAAAGTAAATATTCTCAAAAATACCCTAAACCTACAAAACCCACTATTGAAAAAGATTATTCTTACTACGAAAATATGCATAACCCATATAATAGGGTCAGAAGTATTCAAAAGGCAACGATTCCGCCACCTTACTACGAAGCGTCAACCGGAATTAATGTAGATGAGTACAGACCTATACCATTATTTAAATTGAAAGACAAAGGATATACAAAACCACGTAATGTTGTACCAGAACTTTATTTCAATAGTGGGAAACAAATATCTGATTACAGACTGCAAGAAGCGAGTGTGCCTGCGCCTTTCTCTTTATCGTCGACAGTAGTCCACGATTACAAACCCAATACTTACTCAGGACATGTCACTGGTCCAGCAGGGTTTAAAAAATATAAAGATCCACTAGTACATTTTAAAGACAATAGTTATCCAAATAACTTTGAGTATGACACTTATGCATCCCCATCAAATTTATACAGAAATGAGGAAAAAAACGAGAATCTATCATGGGTGACTCAAGCAAAACGAGGTAAAAAGAAATCTGCTTCGACACAGAATATCAATTTCGGTGGACTCGATCATCATACTACCGTAGATCATCTTCTAGATTCGGGTATTTCAGCTCTTACAATGAACGACGAATCTCCATCTGCTTTAGAACATTATAATGAGTACGATCAGCCGAAAATGCCAGATTATGCCACGTCTACACCGTTCACAATTAAGGAAACATCACCAGTTCACCCATACTATTCAGCAATGGCAGTTAAGGCCTTACATGGGGATCAGCTATCGGTTGCCGAGGCTTCAAACAATAACTTCCAGTATGCTGAAGCACCAAATCAGTCAACTACAGCTTTCCCATATTCTATAGCGACGACAACAAATGGACCACAAAAATTTTATGAAATTCAAAGCACTGAAGCCATAATAACAGAACCTACCGAATACGAATCTGACACAAGACATAGGCAGAGATCAAGGGGGAAAAAGTTTGGTGCTCATAAAGAACCCAGACAAAGGTACTCTATGGAATTTGATCCTCCAATCAAGGATTTCAGTGTACCTGATAAGCCAGTGCCAACACTCACAATACTTAATGGACCCAACCTTTCTTATAAAACTGAAGAATTGACAAATACTACTGGTGCTTTGAAGTATGGTGATAAAATTTAAACTAATATTAGTGATGAAACATTTTAAGCAAACGTGAACACCGTACTAAATAAAAAGTGAAGTGTGTTTCTAGAGTGTTTCAAATGTATTACAAACTACAATTTACTTCGTTATTTATGAAGCTATGTCATATAGCTACAATAATCTTTTTTGGTTATAAGTTATAGAAACGAAACTTGTATTTATGCATTTCATTCGAAATATAGGGATAATTTATAAAATAAAAATACAATGATAAAATCAACCATGCGAATTTCATTGCGCGTTTTGTTGATAAGTTGCTATTCGAAAATCTATAGGCGTATCTAGTCGTAGCCTCGAAATTTCATAAAAGTGACATAATATGTACCTTTATTATATAAAAGTATATGTAATTTCCATCATATTAATCTACGTTTTGACCACTGGTAAAAAAAATCTATTACATTCTAACATAAGCTCCATAGCTAATTGGATAAATATTAGACAAAATAGAGTGATGACCCGTTTGTTATAAATACCGTAGTACTATATTTTGTAATAAACTATAAGTTGAAATTAACATAATTAGATGGTTGAACCTAGTTCATACCGAAAGTCATTAGGTAACCGTGATGCTTTCTATAGACACAAAACCATAATCATTGACCATTTTAATATTTAGCATTACATTTTAATACATATGATATACAGCTAGTCTTCAATTATAATTTATTATATAATAAATCTATGATACAGAGCTTATTAGAAAATCTTAACAAGGTAGTGTGTTAGAGTAAACAGGGACACTATAGGAAGTTTTTAAAGAAAGTATCTTGTAGATTATCTTGAGATATAGTGAGTGAAGGGCGGGGTGTAGAACAATCGTATTATATAACAAACAGACACTCAAGATTCTATCGAATCACATGCCGAGATAAATACAGCACTTTAAACCAGGAAGTTCGTATAGATGGGAATAAAGCATTAAGCCGCTCTTGTTTATTGATGCCAGTGTAGAGCTATTATAATAGATTATTTGTATTTATGTCAAATTTATATGTTCCATTACCTTAATGAGCAATTATTACTGACCAAAGATGTTAATCTTTATTTCGACCTTATTCTAAGCTGTACTAGAATTTATACATATTTTTTTACCTGATACATAAAAATAACAAATCTACAAAAATAAGTCAATGATTCCAAGACGTGGCCTGAATAAAAAAATATTCAGTCTAATTTATGGATAAATATTGGGTTTCTGCCGATGGGACAATTAAATCAGCAACAAAGTAGTACTACTAACTTTAGGTGCGTACTTAAAATTAAGTTGTTTTACGCAATAACTATATTATTTTTTAGGTTACCATATATCATAAATATTTATAGTATTACTATTTTGATTTAATTGGCTGTATCATGCAATACACATTTAACTTTTGAACTTCTATTTAAGAAATAATAAAATATTTGTAACTGATAGAATAGACTAGGTAATGAACGAATTGAAAGATAGTAAAGTATAGGTAGTGTTCTAAATAACCCTATGCTAAATGCGTCATGTTTTGGACGCACATCTTAAAGTTTCATTTGTCTTATAAAAGTCTAGTTTTATAACTACAAAGTTCAAAAAACGTTTATAATTTCTATAGAACATTAAGTAGCAGGTAACTACGCTATCAGAAAGAAAGAGAAGATAGTAAAAATTAAACACGTTTATACGATAACAATCTCTTTATGATAGAATTAAATAATGGTTACTAAAATATAAAACAACAATAACTTAAGTTACAAACTATTTACAATAATAAGTTGTACTTTAAACTGGATACATAATCCATATTATTAAGAAGACTATGACTTAGTTGGCCGGTGGAGCGTCTCGAATCGCTTACTTCCTTTTGTGGTATGGACCGCCGCCGTGGCCAGCGGCGATAGCGTTGATGTAGCTGTCGCCACCGAAACTACTATGGCTGCTGTGGCCTCCGAACGCTCCATGACCACCCCCGTGATCGCCGCCTGACCCATGACCACTTGCAACAATACTATAACTGTCTCCCCCGTGCCCACCGAGAGAACCTCCGCCGCCTAAACTATAGCTGTCTCCGCCATGGCCATGACCGCCACCACCGCCGCCTCCGAAGGAGTCGTAGCTGTCGTGTCCAGCACTGCCACCGCCAAAACCGTGACCGCCTACGCTATAGCTATCATGGCCACCGAGACCGCCACTGATGCCGCTACCTAGTCCACCGCCGTGACCGCCGAGACCTCCAGATGAGCTATGGCTGTCATGAACGCCTGTGCTGTAGCTGTCGTGACCGGAAAATCCTCCGCCAACCCCGCTATAACTGTCGTGACCTGCTGAGGAAAATCCATGGTCCTCATAACCACCGCCAATGCTACCGCCGCCTCCATGATCATGTCCTTCTAATCCAGAATCATGACCACCACCAAAGCCGCCACTGTGACCGCCGCTGAAACCACCTCCATAGCTGTCGCCGAGACCGCTAAAACCACCAAATCCTCCGCCATGGCCTCCACCAAATCCGCCACTATGACCTCCGCCGAATCCACTGCCATGGTCGCCTCCTAGACCTCCATGATCTTCACCGTGATCGCCACCGAATCCTCCACCATGACTGCCTCCAAATCCACCTCCAAATCCGCCGCCAAGCCCACCGCCGTGGCCGCCTAGATCGTAACCACCGCCACCGTGGCCTCCTCCGATGTCATTACCCCCGTGGCCACCTAGATCATAACCACTGCTACCGTGGCCTCCTCCGATGTCATTACCTCCATGGCCACCGCCACCAAAGTCACCTCCGCCATGACTACTCAAGTCAAATCCGCCATGACCGCCTCCTAAGTCATGTCCTCCGTGACCGCCTCCGCCACTGAATCCTCCGCCATGACTACCTCCATATCCGCCCCCAAAGCCGCCACCGAATCCTCCACCATGATCTCCACTGTGGCTTTTCAGATGGTCAGCAAATCCTCCGTGAAGGTGGTCGGCGAAACCGCCCCCATGACCACCTCCGCCTCCATGCCCTCCTCCATATCCCCCGAAACCGCCTCCTCCTCCTCCGTGACCAATATCTTCATGATGTTCATGGACTACTACTTCCTTTGATGAGTGATGTTCTTCAGGAATATGTACGCGAATGTGGACACTGCAAAAGATGAGATAAGTATTTTAATATAAGTATTGACAATCACAGGATTTGATTTAATTGTTCGCTTTGCAGTACATACGTAATAATGATAGATCGCAGAACAAGCAGGTCAAACTAGTTACAAGAGAGAACAAATTGTAAGGGTAATATCTGTTTTTATAACACAATAGGTGGATTTTCACCATTTACCGCAATAAAGAGACGCGTGAGAATCTCTTATAGAAATCTTAAACGAATTACTCCATCACTGTTTTTATGTTTATGCCGTGTAGCGTAAATAATTATATACTCAAAGTGGCGAAAAACTAACAAGTAATATAACTTTATTACCGACAAGGCCTAGCCACACAATTAGGAACGCAATATACTAACTGTTCAGTTCCAAAAGTCGCGAAGCAGACGCCAACGCTAGCCAGTAGAAAGCAGCTCAGCTGAAATAATAATAGTAAATAATCATTTAATATTCATATTATTTCTCAAAAAACAATTCATACTGATATACTCTGTGAAATTAAAAGTGTCCATGCAAGTTGCACCTACTTAATGGTATATCTTATTACAGCACAAGTACCTACTCTACTTAAAAATGTTATTGATAATAACCGACGTTTATGTAACGGAATGACCTTCAATCTAAAAAGAAATTTCAATGAGCCGATAAAAAATAGCATTAAGTTTTATGTGTACTCACTTCCTAACTTATTATAATTAAAATCGGGATTAATAGACCATAAGTCGCAATAAAAATGTTTTCCTTGACCGACGAAGAAGACCTTGAACCGTATTGTCATTAATGATGTATATATAACTGTCAGATTTTGTACCGTGTTTGTACCAACTGATAAACAACCCTTATTATAAAATTATCCTCTATTTAAATATTTTCTATTCCACTAATCCATCTTGTGCTGCACGAATTGCCGAAGTTATGTGTATAAATTGTAACAAATTCGCTTTTTCGCTGAAGTTCTAAATGTTACTCACGGCTAAACGGGAAGCCATGGCGCGTGGGGAGCAAGCGTGCTTTAACTTCGCGACTGCCTCTTCTACACCAAGGTCTGCTGCCAAACCAACGAACGTAACTACTATTATGACGCTCAGGCTCCGTGTGAGCCTTTTATATGACAGTGAATGTCCACAACCCCTACTCCGCGTTAAAATATAATGATAATATAAAAATTCAAGTAATTAATAATTCAGCTTAAATAAATAAGAAAAATATACATATCCACGAGATGCGAGCATATCTGCAGTTGCTTATGTTATGATCGAAATAATCGAAATGCATGTTTCATTTTTTATTCTTATTATCTTTGATCTCGAGCTGTGATTATTATACTAACGACGGCACAGCGCTTACTATTGACATATTATATAAATATCGGTACACATGCAGTATTAAGTATCACAATATGTATATTAAAAATTGATAAACAAAGTTGAGCTTTAAGTTAGTAATAGACAGTATATATAAATTAAATATAGAAAAATAGAATAAAGAAAACAACCAGAGGTTACAAATGCTTAAAATCTAGTTATACAAACCTAAACTATGTTATTATCGTGATTTGACCACGACTCGTTTGTGTCCAGTGCGTTACGTAAGAATACGGAACGCGATGAATGAAAGCTCTCCTATAACTTGAATTGTGCCTTAGTACCACATATTTCCTGGTATACTTTATGATATTATGAATATTATTAATGATAGATCTGCGTTGATAAATAATTACATCTGTGGATTATGATACGAAATATATAAGTTTTATATATAATATTTTCCACTATTTATCGTTAGTTACACAATACGTGTTTAATATTAAAGTTAAGCTATTTCACCATTAAATAAATGATCAGTGAATCGAAGAAAACTATTAATAACCGAAAATATTCAAATGAACTCGTAAGCTGATACAAATGTTTTAAATGAGCTTTATAACTACTAACTACAGAAAATAGGCAACACACATGGGAGTAATACTAGTAGGCTTTGATTTGCTATTTAATTCGATATTATATTTTTGGACACCTGTATAATAAGGGTTAGTATTATTAGAGAGCATTGTTGCGATACTTAATTGATTGGCATAGTAGCCTAACTTTTTCTGGGTCATAAAAGAGTTTTATGACCTATCGACCTTCTTGCTTAACATATTAGATATTACAAGGTTCCTTATAACGTCACATAAAAAAGTTTATTAATATTTTATTAATATAACTGTAAATACTTCCAGGGGCATCGTTTAAGTCTGTAAATGTAGTTCCTAAGAAATCTATTGACCTTATCGCTGAAAATAGGGCAAATATAATTTTATTAGGGAACTATTTAATGTAGTAGAATTTAAGACCAAACTTATGCAATTTTTTTTTCAAGCTACTGAAGTTATCTTTCATAAGTTTCATATTTGTATACATTTTACTAATGAAGGGACTCATCGATTCACATGAAATCTATTTCAAAAAATCTTTCAAGTTAAATAAAGAACTCTATTTATCAATCCACAAATCTTATATAAAAACGTTAAAGTAACAAAATAAAAACTGCAATATTGCTACAATGGATCTTACCGTGCGATACCTCAGCGTCTTGTCGCGTCGATTGCTTTTTGTATATGCACACTAAGTACAAATCGTCAAGGTCTATAGCCTAGGTAAAATATCCACGCCAATGCGTTGGTTAAAACTTTACTAGCTTCACATAATAGTGAAACATGCGTCAAACCAAAAACATCAGTCCCTCAAAACAAATAAAAAGTTTTAAAAGAAGAAAAAAATATATTTTAAACAATAAATAAAAATTTTTTTAAAAGGACGAAGCCTTTTCGGACCAGAAATAATAGCTGAAAAATTAAGCATTCAAAAAAGTATCAATTAATTACAAATAAATATAAATTTATTTGATCAGAACAAAAAATAACAAGAACAACAACAGCAACATAAATAAGTTACTTTTTTTCAGTGTCATTTAAAAGAACTGTAATGTTTGTGCAGTTCGTAAATGTAATATTCAAATTCATGGCGTTTTTAGATGAAACCTGCTCTAAAATTTCGGATCTTTCATTTTCTTGATGCATCAATTTTATCTAAATTTGCGTGTGCCAAGAATAATTTGAGTGCGACAAGTAAACTTGTCGCACTCGTCGGCAAACGGTTCTTTTTCAAACGTAACAGCGAGCGTCAAGATACTACTTTTCCCGCATGAGTAATACAAAAGTAGTTTTCACTATTGATAAGTTATATGGTTCTTAAGTTAAAACAATGTCAAACAAATAACTATATAGCTTTAAATATGTGTAGTATCAATAGGAGTATCAATACTTATCAATCAGAGACTCTTTTGACGGAACCTGGATTCAAGGACCCGTTCTAAGAACTTCATGATATAGTGTGGCGTGGTGTGTATGAGCGCATTGAAGAGATTGAGAAGTAGGTCGAAATATGGTCCTACCTTGTAGAAATCAGTCCCTAATTCGCATTTGTTCCACTGTATCGTTTCTACATCACCATAACTAAATTGGTAGGGAATTCTAGGTATGCAACGGTATAAGGTCGAATATGAACATAAATTATAATAAATTCACTAACTGCACTCGAAGTAGAGGAGCGAAAATGAAGTAATATAATAAGTTGCTGGTTTTCCTCATATTTTCCAATAGCCAACTGACAAAGGTTTTGTGTTATGGTATGTTACAAAACAGATTTTGTTTTCAGTGAGATTAAGAAGCGTTGATTACGTAATATTTCCTTTCAACGAAGTCAAAAATAAGGACTTATTCTAAAAATATAAAAAAAAATACATTCCTTAGTCACATATATAACTGCGACCCCACAAAAAAATACAATTGTCTTATGCCATATCCAAAACTACGAGACTTTTTGTCGCCCAATACCCAGACCCGACACGAATATTTGTGGATCACACAAACGTTTGTCTCAGAGCGGGGGTCGAACCGGTGCTCTCTCGTGCGCTGTCAAAAAATAGTCAAAGATAAATAACATTGATAAAATGTTTAATTATTTTTATTTATTTCAAATCACAGTTTGAAGTTATTAACAAAGAATATTCAATTAGTTGGCCCGAATAGATATAAATAAATTATAAATAAACTAACATATTAAACTTAAAAATACTGCAGAAATATCCGTTACATAAGTTATTAAACACAGACAGAGATCGACAAATATGCATATTACTCGATAAATTGTTTTTACCTGTCAATATTACGTCATGTGACTTGTAACTAAAAAGTCAGTTTGTTGATTCATAACTACGTGTGCCAGATTGAAATGATTACACTCGTGTTATTTGATACAAAAGTGAGTAGCCAAAACATGAATGCCAATCTGATTATACAAAATTAATATTTGTTCAAAATAATAAGGACAGATATGAAAGAAGTTACCTATTAATAGGAATTGTAATCCAGGAATTACGGAATTTTTCAAATGTTATTTAACACGCAAAAGTGCGAACAATTAAATAAGCAAATCATCATATAATCTGTCTCTTGTACAGTACAGTACCGCTATAATTTCAACAACTAACAGGACATAGAACCAGTTACCAGTTATTTACCAGTATTGTTAAAAAGTTTCCACTAAATAAGTTACTTTGACCAAATAATGTTAATATTTTTTTACAATAAATTACATTTCTTTCTTTTATAATTTTAGATAAATCAATTAAGTCATTTAATTTATACACTGAGTATCAGTAGTGTGATACTTTTTTAAACCAGTGGTTTAAAAAGTTGAGTGACTATCTGGTTAGAATTAGGTGCGTCTACATTTCAACACTGATGCTCTGCTATAATGTTATGTTTGCTGGTAGCTGAAATACTTAAGCTAAATTTTATTTAAAAAATCTTAAAAATGTACAACAATGGTTAATTTTAATATATCTACAGAATATATTATTATTTCAAGTTTCTTTTGACAATAGTACCTAAAATAATTGGAAATTTTGTTGACATAATGTATGCAAACATCATTTTAAAACTCAAACAAAGAAGAGTAAAGTTTTAATTAGTTAGTTTAAAGAGTCAAGCAAAGAAAAACAAGTTACGTATATATCCAACAAGAGAATATGGAAAAAATATAGCAAAAGGTGACGTAACTCTCCACCTAAAATTTTAATCGCACACGTCAACTTAAAAAAGCGTGTCAGATAATCGTAATTTCATTATTATTATACTCAATCGCAACTCAAGCGTTTAAGATCGTTTTAAAGATTTGAGACCCTCTTCTTTGACATAATTGTATGACGTGTAACAAGATAAGTAGCCGTTAGACATTCGACCAGTTGAGTAGCGTTTCAGTATTAGGACGTAAGTCTTGTATCATTTACTATTCCAGAGGGTAGGGGCCTTCTGAACTAATAAGAATAAGAAGGGTTAGGTATTCATTGCTGCCTTCATTCAATGCTGGCTGAGGCCAGAGATTGGTAAACTTCACATACAACCGTAATCTTAGCCAGAGAACTTACAAAAGTTCTATCAGACCTGGGGCACATCCAGGACCTCTGAACCTACTGCCCATAAATAATGCTGCTGCTTGTCCAATAGGTAACATAGTTATTAGTAACATAAAATAGACATATGAAGTACTTTTGTACATTATAAGTAATCAGAATATTGATTTTTTTATTTCTTTCTAAAAATACACCTACACACCCATCGATTTCATAATACAACACAAGAGTCGGCCAAGTATAGCTGAAAGTTGTTAGCTGTGCCAAATTTTTAAGCGATGTTTATGTAACTGAATAATGCGGTAAGTTCGCGTATTAAATTTCTAGTGCTATAAACAATAATTTGTGATGCTAAGTTTAATTATAGCAATCATGCGCATTACAATAATGTTATGATACATTTCCCGCTTAAATCGTATTACACACAAGACATTTCCCGCTTAAATCGTATTACACACAAGAATATCATTACTCTAGAATCGAATGAGGTGACCATTTCGTTTACCTAGAGTATCAGAAAGTTACTACACGATAAAAAAACACGGTTTTTTATTACATAAGTATACGTAAGCTTTGGATACAAATGCATGAATGTAACTCATTTCATTGATCTATCACGGAGGTGTTAAGCAGAGCGATAACATTTAACCTCAACGTCAAGTTAGATAGGTTAAAACCTGTGAAGTAACCTTTCTTTATTGCCACATCGCAACAAATGTACGAGTATAATTATTATGGTAACGGTCGTAATAATAATCGGACGCTTCAACCATTAACTTATAGCGGTCAAGCGGTCACAGCGGCCAGTTGTGCTGCAAGCGCGGTTGCTTCGAGTACGTATAGAATACAAAAGCAGTAGATGAGGCCATGATCAATCCCACTTGAAAATCTCGCAATTAAGCAGCACTATCACGTAGCGTTAGGTTAGACCATCGCGCTAACATGGTGTGTCTATGCAACTTTTACACACACAGCATTTAAGAAGACAAGAAAATACGTTATAAAGAGAATGCCTTCTAAAAATAAAGACTACCAGCGCCAAGAATATAATTTTACGCATTGATAAAATGATAACGTACTCTATTAATTTATTTAGAACGTATGTATTTAGAAATCAATTCATTTAATTTTGATGAAACTTTTAATTGGATGTTTCTGAAGATGCTTAGATGATTGTGGTATAGAGCCAAATGGCAATGTTATGGCGTACAAACTTATAAGTAGAAGGAAAAACGCTCAGTAATAAGTAAAATGATGAACACGTAATTTGGTTACTGCAGATAACACATATTGCATAGTAACAAGTCAATTAATATCAGATAATAATTTTTGCTTTTCTAAGGTTTCTGCCATATTTTAAAAACTTTTTTTTTAATTTAACTATTACCTAACTAATACTTTTTACAATTAAATTCAGTATTATACTATGTATTGTGTATATGTACTATGTATTATGCAACTTTTACACACACAGCATTTAAGAAGACAAGTGTGATTGCTTTATAAGCGTAATAACCTTGGCTAAATGCACTACGCTTGCAGAACTGAACGACTACACTAAGCTTTGTTTCTCAAGTTCGACTGCGCAGCGCACCTAATACTTGTGTTATAACATAGTAACAAACGATATGGGCATCAGAAGGTAATGGGGAGGGTATCCGCCCCCCATCCCCTTCTCCTGGACCTGGATTGTGAGCCCCGGGCCTTGACAGATATCCAACTGGTTAATTGTATGCCTATTCTGTGTTAATTATGTTACATAAACCGATTCACGATTTGAACTCTGTGCGAGTGTTCATAAGAATACTATATAACGCGTTGAAATCACCGACGAGATCAACTGAAGAAGTATACGGTTTTAATGCTTTTTATTTCATTCAGTTAATTCTTAGTAAAACCTTAGATGCTGGATACGCCTATGGCCAACGACATTGTGAAAGATTATCGTGATGTTTTTAATACTTATTACTTATTTATATATATTTACTATCGTTAAATTGTACACAAAAAAATGCGCTACATATTTTGTATACATCTGAGTTAAATTTGGTAGAAAGATAGCCTTAGTTGTGTCTAGTCCTTATATTTTCTTTAATATGTTCTAAAACTAGTTTACTTGCGCCTCCATTGACCTATTTCATATGGTTATATACTCGTAATCACATATCTTCACACAACCGAATCAACTGTGGTTCATGGTCATTTTCGTCATTGTGCTCTATGAATGATTTTAAACTTATAAATAAAATAACGAAAAACGCACAATGCTGAATGCAGATACTCGATGTGATAGCATTTAATTTTTAAAAACTATCACTGCACTTAAATAATCCTGGAGGTTCGTCGATGCATCACCAAGAATCATGTTCTAGAAGACTTCTCATTATATCAAATTCATTTATATCAAAAATAACTATATATGGCTATGGTTACGTGAGTACGTTCACTTTTATTTTTAGAGAGGGGAAGTATCCGGCGCAGCTGATGTTATGCAATGACGCCCTGTGCTCACGCGGACGTGTGACCTCTATGAAAATTACATTTATACAGAATTATTTCTCACTCACAGTAAATATTCGTCATACCACAAAGACGATTTTTCTCACACTATCAAAATTGATAATCCGCACAACACAACAATGTATAAATAAAAGACTTCAACCTTATGATAAAAACGTGAAACTCATTACATTCGTGATGATTCATTTAAAATGAATAAGTCTACCCAGACACAAAACTACGTAACCATTAAAAAGTATCTTGATATTACGCTAAAAATATGATATAATTGA
Organism: Laothoe populi; assembly: GCA_905220505.1. Lineage (NCBI taxonomy): Eukaryota > Metazoa > Arthropoda > Insecta > Lepidoptera > Sphingidae > Laothoe > Laothoe populi. The sequence continues at coordinate 11,483,262 of HG992149.1, read as the reverse complement.
GTTTTTTAAAACATTAGTTATCCAAACGACCTTTGCGGTGATGTTAACTCGCTTTCGTGATGTAAAACAGGATTCGTTGCATTTTTAAGTAATTTCTTTGTTGAACATGTTTCATATCGAGTCAAAGACAAAGTAGAAAGTGGACGGCAGCATACTTGTTTGCAGTCAGGAAGTAAGGAAACGAACTACTAACGCCGGCTGGACCTGTTCCTAAAACTAGTATCCGGTGCGCTCGTCCGCGAGTAGTATTATGCTCCTACAAAACACTCCCGAGTAATAGCCGCTTATTACAAGCGAGCTTTCTTTCGGCATCTCCAACTACTCTGCTATAATTAAGCTCGTATGGATTTTGTTACATGTTTATGGGTAAAAGAATGAAATTTTTTGTAATATGCGGGAGATAATAATTTTTGTGACACCAATCTATACAAACATGAACGAAATATTGTTTGTTTTTCAAATGCGCGTAATAATTCAAATAAGAATATTAAATAAAAAAGTCGATTCAGAAAAATAGTTGTTTTTTTTATATTATGGGATTTCAATCTCGTACGGCACTAATAGACAATCACGCAAGCAGAGCTGCGCACAAAAACTATCCTAAAACTATCAATTTGTAGATACTATAATGGTGGGTATAAATAAATAAATACAATAACAAATCCAGCCAACAGTCACACACGGTTCTGACCCCACACTAGGTAAAACCTGTATCGTGGGTATCAAGACCTACGAGAGTCTACGGTCTCACAACACCCAAACCCGAAACAAATATATGTCTGTAACACAAACATTTGTCTCGGTGCGGGAATCGAACTCACTGCCTCTCATTTTACAGCCGGCTACGCGACGATGCCACGGAGGTTGTCAAATCGTGTAAAACATAATTATGACACGGAGTATGTCACTAGAATTTTTTATACCTTTATCTCTACAGTATTTTCCTAACACAACTTTCACCACACTGTAGGTGATAAGCGGAAGGGCTAGTCCATCACTGATGTTATAACGAGGCATGAAGATGCAATTTAGCCTTTCGGTATGAATACTGTGATCGTCTAGCGAGGCGCATGCAATGGATATTTGGGCTGCAAGGAACTATCAGTTACCGATACAAAAAAGCTCTCGAAATTTGTATCTATTCGATAAATGTCCACATCTTGTCAGGAATATTAACAAGGGTCACAGCACTCAATACTTTTGGGATCCGCGAGAAGCGACTTACTTGCTTTTTGGAAACTCTGTATCTGTATATATAAAAGAGGAAACTTACTGACTGATCGATCAACGCACAGCCTAAACGGCTGGGGTTAGAGACTTGAAATTTTGACAGTAGGTACCTTTTATTACGTAAGCATCCACCAAGGAAGGGTTTCTGGAAATACCACTCCTAAGGGGGTAAAATAGGGGATGAAAGTTTGTATGAAAACCCGTCATTTTTGAAGTTAAACGCATGAAAATTGGTATTTTATATTGTATTATTTTTCTTCCAAACTTCCAATTACCTCCACGCGGGCGGAGCCGCGAGCAACAGCTAGTAGTCAATAAGATCACGACATTATTTTAGCGACACAAAAATCGGCTAAGGTCGGTCGCGTTTAAGAAGCTCTAAACAGCAACGCGTTAGCTCATCGCTCGCGTTGCCAAAACGAGAATACACCTTTGCTTCGATGATGTAATCTTAAAGATATTGCCTCGGTGGCGCAGTTGTAATTGTGCATGCGTTACGACTGCTATGTTGAGATCTCGGGTTCGACCCCCGGGTCGGATAAAGTGATATTGGGTTTTTCTATCTAGAAATCATTGGTCAGCGTTTTATAATAAGACACATTTAATACACATCTTTTGTGTTTTTTTTTGTAAGTGTATCGATAGGCAGACGAGCACACGGGCCACCTGATGGTAAGTAGTCACCGCCGCCCATAGACTTCTGCAATGCCAGAGCACAGCAGAGCCGCTGCCTACCGTTTGTCGTAGAATAACTTCCATAGGACATTCCTGCATAACTTCTGCTTCTATCTATATGACAAAACTTGACATAAATAAATACATAAATTGACACTAGTCAATTCTCAAGGCAGTTGTTCGAAGGTATTCTAACAACTCATTTAGTGTATTCTGACAATATTGTAATAAAGTAAATAAATAAATAAATAACACCCAACAGTCACACACATAGCCCCGACCCCACACTAAGATACGAGGCTTGTGTTATGGGTATCAGGGACTGCGAGAGACTTTCGGTCTCACAACACCCAGACCTCGGACACAAATATCTGTCTGTCACACAAACATTAGTCCCGGTGTGGGAACCGAACCCACGGCCTCTCGATTCACAGCCGGCTACTCGCCAACTGGGCCATGGAGGCTGTTAAGTATTTATTTTAGTGGAATATAAAATAAAACAATTATATATAAATAGTGTAAAAAGCATTTATTTGCATCTATAGAGTTAAATTTACACATATATTTGTTAATGTTCAATTCGGTTATGTTAGTATTACCTTCATGCATTTTTTCCGACTTACTTTTTGTTGTTGAAAATCATTTCACAATTGCAAAGAATTTATACTAAAATTTTTGTTATGTGTAATCTTCAATTATTTACAATTACAATAGTAGTTATGAAATCTGTAATTGGATAAAATTTCTTATTGTATAATAAAAGATACATAAAACCAACAAGATACATAATTATTTCAATGAAATTATGTAAATGATATCAGAAACGTGATATTTTTATAATACGTACATTCTTATCCGATATACAACTTGGAAGCCCGTCTATTACATAATACATAAACTGAATAAAACAAAATGGGAAATTATAAATGCAAAATCCTCACCGCAAGATACAGATAAAAAATATATCCCCATGGTGTACAAGTTTTCTTTAATATAATTAATCTCGTTTAAGTCTGCAATCAAGTACCGAAAGTTCATTATAAGTACGAGGAATGTAAAATTATCTAATACAAGAAAAATTATCGTATTGTCATCATTCAAGCCATAGTTATACTACGTAACTTTTACAATAAACTTATTCAAATCGTAACAATGACAAGACCAATTCGAATAATCGTTATTCGTCTATGATTCGAATAACGTGCCATGTCCAATGTAAATGTTACACAGTCCTTACACAGTGATATGTTTGAGCATGATAATGTTACACTGAGTCATCATACGATATTAATATCGAACTGCCTCGACTGCCTCGGTGGCGCAGTTGTAATTACGCATGCATTACGACTGCTGTGCTGAGGTCTCGGGTTCGATCCCCGGATCGGGTAGTGATATTAGGTTTTTCTATCTAGAAATTCTCAGTATTAGCCCGGAGTCTAGAGCCTTTGCCTGGTATGGCGATAGGCTCGCCACCTAACATATTATGGAACCGAAATTCGGCGAAGAGTGGGTGTACTGGTTACACCTCTGCCTACCCCTTCGGTGATTACAGGCGTGAGTGTATGTATTATTAATATATTATTCGATATTATAAGAAGTTTTTAATTAAGTTCCATTTTAGTTTAAATTATTCACTTTATGAGTGTAGTCTCTATAGTGTCTCGGTCGTTTTTAACTAAAATAATAATTAACCAAGTCCTTTATAGTTCATTGTACCGCCTATTTAACAGGACAGGAGTAAAACGTTAAAAAGCTTTATTATAAAACCTAGGTATCAAATATAACTTGGTTTTTACCACAGTTAAAAGTTTACGTTTTGTAATAAATGTTGAAATTTTGTTGGTACAACAGAATTGACACTATTAATCATTTTTGTTTCAATAATATATTAAATAATACGTATACTATAAAACTTACAATAGTATGCTTCAGCTACAACCTTATCGAATACCATAGTATTATTAATTGATAAATTCATTGACTTTATGTTGTATACCATCTGTACAACATAGTATGTTAATGAATTTTGAAACACTAAAACCGGATAACGTAAATTCGACAAGTATAGCTTGTAGGAGAATTTTGAATTGATATTACTTGGACTTTTTGACTTCCTTTGGATCCAATTTTTGTAGCAACCCTTACGCGCTAGGAATCGACTCGTCAGTCAATTCTCAAGGCAGTTGTTTGTAGAAAGCATTCAACTCATTTCGGCCATTCATACAATCTTCCACGGCATAGTTACTCTAAAATTGGCCTCGTCTAAACATATGTAAATAGATATGTATATCTTACACTAAGTACCTCAACATCTAACGCCTATATCGACATTCAGATATTCACGGCTCATTGTTCATTATACTACAGTTAAACTATTAGGAATGACATAATTCGATTTTTTGGGAACAGGAAATCTATTTAAAAAACTAAGCTCGCCACAATTTTACTGCCTACGCCGAATTGTCACTGGCCACTTCACGAGGGACGCCTATTAGATATATACATATATTTAACCGACTACAAGAAAAGGAGGAGGTTCTCAATTCGTCGGAATCTTTTTTTTAAGTATGTTCCCCGATTACTCCAAGATGCCTGGACCGATTTGAGTAATTATTTTTTTGTTTAAAATGGTATACTTCCTAGGTCCCATTGGCACCAAGTCAGGATCTGATGATGGGATCTCAGAAAAATCGAGGGCAACCTTTAAATTTTATAGGGACAAATAATTTGTTTTTTATTGAAGTCGGTGTACTTTTTATAAATTAAAATCTTTTCTGTGTAGATCTTAAGCCAGTTGACAATCCATAAACTACCTTCAAATTGTTGCATTTTCGTAGGCATCAAATGTTTATACATTATTTAGTCTTACATTAAATGCAATAGTATAATAATAAATAATAATATTAAACCCTGCAGATAAGCGCAGTAAATCCTTGCTTTGCGACCACCAAGAACCTATTCACCGTTATTTTAGATGGTATTAAATATTGTATTGGTTTATTCAGATTCGTTCGTATTTCATTGTGTGGATGCCACTCGTTCCTAGTCCCATAAATTCGGATTATTCATACGCCATTATAATAATACGAGAGCTAAAATACTAATAAACTAAAACCTATCATTTTATTAAATACACTAGCACCCTTTACAATTTTCGCACATGTAAATTTAAAGTGTAGCGCTGCCTTGTCCCTTAATTATAATAAGGGATGATACTTTTAAAAGTTTTGTTAAAACCTCATCATGACATGGATTTCCCAGCTTTTACAATACGGGTTCCAATCACTCCTCCGCGACCAATTAGATCAATTCTCCAGGAAAAAAATACTAGAATATACAACTTGAACATAGCTACATATCGATTTTCATGCCATCTAGAACTAACTTTACGATGTCGCTGACGGTGTGCGCGCGCATCGTAAAAATTTACTCTCATCATTTTTCTCCATCGCGCCAAAAGAAGTATAACTTCAACAAATGAACTACGAATTTATTAAATCTATATAAATAAATCTACCTTTAATATGCTTTAGAAAATATTTAAGATTTTAATTGTACATATTCGCTGAGTATTGATACAATGGATATTGATGTGGTCTACCAACATTTAGAGTTACTGAGGTCATTATAAAAATATATTTATTTATAATATACAACTGATTTTGGGTCGAAATCGGAGCGGGTCGCTAGTTACATCATAATGTTAAGTATAATTATTGTATCAGTATCATTTATATAACTAAATATAATCTCGAGTTAACTAAATTGAATACAAAAATATATTTAACAACTAGCTTCTTACTACGTTAATAACTATAATATTTTTGTAAGGTCGTTACACTTTTATTATGAAATCAATATTACTTTCCAAATAGAATACAAAAGCAGTAGCAAATATTGAGTTAGAAAATGAAATGTGATGTGAAATCTACTCTATGGTTTACTACGTAGATCACAATTCGTCTTTCACCTTGGCATGGGAATTGCAGAAGGTGAGCATGTCTTCCATAGAGCGGTCTCCTTCATAGTCCGCGAGGTATTTGCCCGCTGCGAACATTTTGAACGTGGGCAGTGTCTGTACGCCGGCGAAGTCTGCCACTTTAGAATTCTCCGCCGCCTCCACGGCTATCACCTTCACTGGCGAGTTTTCAGACTTCAGCTTTGTCGCTAGCTTACTAAACGTTGGTTTCGCTGTTACGCAGTGTCCACACCCTATGAAACACATTAAAATGTTTTCATCATCTACCTGCCCTTATCCCACACTGAGTGGCGTCGGCACAAACAGTTTGAACCCTCCACGCAGCCCTATCATGCGTCAAATCTGCATTCACCCCTTTCATGCGCATGTCCTCATTCACGCAATCCACCTCTTTTTTGGTCTCCCACGACTCTTTCGTCCATCCATATTCATATTGACAACCAGTCTTGTCACACATTAAATGTATTATTATATCATACTAGCGGGCCCGGCAGACGTGGTCTTGCCCGTAAAAGCAGCGCCACACCGACTGCAGCGCCATCTGCCGGGCTGATTTGTGAATCTAAACCATCCAGGGCGCCACCCAAACGCATACAAAAAAAATCATTCAAATCGGTCCAGCCGTTTAGGAGGAGTTCAGTGACATACACACGTACAGTGCTGCATATATATAGAATTATATATATGCAGCCAGCGAATGGCTGGTGGAAAGGAATGGCCGCGGATTCGATCCCGCACCGATACAAAAGTTTGTGTGATCCGTGTCTGTGTGTTATGGCACTGTCTCTCGTAGTTGTTGCCCATGATACAAGTTCGATCTAATGCGGGATAAATTATGTGTGTGACTGTTGAGTGTATTCATTCATATTATTTTGTCGAGTGGTCGTATTACACACGTTCAATAGATAATACTTTGCCAAAGTTCGTTGCCTCGTAACGATAAATTGTAGGAACGCCCTAGAGCGCGGTCGCGGATAATCAAAAAAACAATCATTTAAATTGTGAGAAATATCACACGTTAATTAAAAAGTTCCCCCGCTATTGTTCTGTGCATTAATATTAAATGGCCGTCACACAAACAATTTGATACAGCTCGATCCTAAGCATTGGTTAGCGGCCAATTAATATAAACAACAACCTCAATCCTCATAAACACCAAAAAAAGCATGTTATGTGGCACTGAACTTTCTTCTTATGGGCTCATACAACTTTTAAGAAAATAATATTGTGAAACAAAACTAATCATTTTTTTTCACTAAATGAGAGCAAATATGACTTTTCCACTAAGGTGTCGAGTGTGCCATGTCGGGTTGGCATTGACATTTTATATAAGTTATGTATTTAAGAACGTTTATCGTTTATTCGTTTTAACGCAACGAATATCTGTCTGTCACACAAACATTTTGTCTCGGTGCGGAAATCGAACACACGGCCTCTCGTTTCACAGCCGGCTACTCACCCACTGCGCCACGGAGGCTGTCAATAATGACCGTTGTTCCAAGTCACGCGTACACACTTTGAAAATAGCAGCATAGTCGCATCGTAGAAGTCTATGGGCGGTAGTGTCTACTTATCATCAGGTGGCCCGTCTGTTCGTCTGTCTATCCAGGCAGTAACAAAAAAATACTTACATGAGGCATAAAACATAACAAAGGTGGGTGTGGGCGCGGCAATGATTTGTTCAAAGTCATTATCAAAGGCCAACACCACGTTACCCCCGAAGCCTGCGTCTTGCGTAGTTTTGGCCTTTTGTAACGTCTCATGGTCCCCCATTTGACTGTGTATGAAAGATACCAAATCCGCCTCCTATTCAAACAATTGATTAGGTATATTAGTATTGTCATTGTAAACAAAATTGCATGAGAATTATGTATTGTTCACTTATTCTATGTGTGTGAATAGAAAAAATATTACTAAAAAGTAGTATGACAAAAAATTAGAGAGTTGATGTGTTGGAGTTAAGTAGTTAATTTCATTAAAATAAATACAATAGCACAATAAAAAATATTTTTAAAATTTTCTAGTAATTATAAAAAGTGTTTACCAACGCATTGTAAAATTATTAATTGTAAAAAAGAATTTGAGTTTGAATTTACCCCCAAAAAGTAAGTAGCACATTGAATAAAGTGCTTACGAGATAAACAACGGTACAAAAAGAAAAACTAGACTAGATTTTTTTTTTAATTATGTATATATACCTATAGTTTCTATTTTCTGTGAACTAAGTAATCTGTACTGTGTGTCTCGAATTTCATAACTTTGAAATTAGCGCATTTCTTAGCTTATACAGCAACTATAGAAAAAAAACTTTGTATTCATACTTTAACTATGTATAAGCACAATGTACGAAAAATCAATCTTGTGTATATATTACAGAGAATTTGAAATTGTATATGACATTTAAAGACATTTTATTACTATGTTGATCATCCTAACCCTTGGGCCGTCGGGGAGGCCTGCTCCAGGCCCGAGCATATGGCGCGCAATACTTCGTGCCTGGAGCAGGCCTCCCCCACGGCCCAAGTGATAATATCGTTAATAATACCTTTCTGCCGCCGGTGTAATCTTTGACCTGTTTATCGAAGTAGCTAAAATACTTTATGGTGGGATATCCCTTGACTTCATAATTTGCACATAACTCCTGCTCAGTGGTACAATCCACAGCACCAAATAACACCATTAGCTCATCCACGAATTGTTCCGCTGCTTTCACGAGCTCTGGCTTTGTACTTTTACAGTGGCCACACCCTAAAATGAACATTATTATGGACTGTAATAAAACGAAATTTACGGATTCTATCGCGGTTTATTTTACTTTTTTAACCCGAGGCTTTACAGCCTTCATGGTCACGGGGGAGACTGAGTTGTATGTCGTCACGACAGTATAGTGCAATGTTTCTACCCTCCATATAGTTGATATTTCATTTTTATTTTGTTGTAGTCCGATCTACGCAGAAAGAGCTCACAATGTCTGTAAAAAAGTAAAATAAACCGCGATAGAATCCGTAAATTTCGTTTTATTACAATTATTATGGACTGTTAGTATAGAACACCATAACATACACGCCTTTATTACAAGTAAAAGTTTTTTAATTCATAAAAAGTACCCCGACTTCAATAAAAAACAAATTATGCGTCACTATAAAATTTAAGGGGTGCCCTTGATTTTTCTGAGATCCCATCATCAGATCCTAATTTGGTGCCAATGGGACCACCTGGGAAGTATACCCTTTTAAACAAATAAAGAATTTCTCGAATCGGTCCAGGCGTCTTCGAGTAACGGGGAACATACATAAAAAAAAGATTTCGAAGAATTGTTAACCTCCTCCTTTTTTTAAGTCGGTTAAAAACCACCAGTAGGTATGCCTTGTCTTTAAAATATAATAAATATTATAGAAATAATTTACTAAATCATAGAATAAATAAACATGATGCCAATAATGGTTACAGTGAATAATTCAATTATTCAGAATTATCTATAAATAGTCAAACTGTTCGATTTGATTATTTAACATTAACAACGATAATTTAGTATATAAAATAACAATTACACGATAAGAATGGTTTTACATTTACAGATTTTTTTACAATTAATGAAATCAATGAAATTTCCCTATTTTTAACTTCTCGATAAATTATAATAATATATACTAAATATACATTATATTATATGATTATACTAAATGTACATTGTTTGATTTGTTATAAACCTGTGTTAGTCCTAACACAAATTCTGTCAGACAATTATTCCGCGTTGTCGAATAAAAGACGCTATTATTCGATATTAGACGAACAATATCGAATAGTAGCGCCCAACGACGATACTCGATACAGTGGAGCGATACGTACAGGGTGCGTAGAACATGACGATGCTGTGTTTGATCTTGCGTAGCGTGTTGCGGAAGGTGCCGGTGGTGAGATGGCGCACGGGGGTGTCCTCCTCCGACCACGGCTGCTCCGGAGGTGGAGGCGGCGGTGGCTCTTGGGGATCCTACAAAACCACACTACTATATGAGAAAATGTTATCTTGGCCTATATACGTATATCCAAGTGGGTATTTGTTATAGACATTCAAACCAACAAATTTTGGGAAATCTTAATATATAAAATTCCCGTGTCACGATGTCGATTCGCGATTAACGCTGAAACAGCCCCATTGATTTCAAATAATTTTTTCCGCGGGGAACCAACCATAGTTCCAAGTGGTTGAAAATTAGGATTGTTTTGGACCTGATATATGGCGCTGTTGTCGAAATCTAAAACTATTTATATTTTGTTCTTTGGCAGGTCAAAGTCTGCCCGGGCCACTAGTTAATTTATAAAACTTTTACATGGATACAAGATGTTATCGGTATTTATTAACGTAACTCAATTGTTTGAGGCTGGTATATAAAGCGAGACAAATACTGAATGATCAGTTTTATTTTATACGAAACTTAATATTTGGATTAATAATTTTGTTCGAAGATTTCCGCTATCTTGATAAACAGGTTGCATTATCTTTGATAAAAATTACTATCCTTATCTTGAGAGACATTTGGGTTTTGATTTTAATAATGATTAGCGATAATGCAAATCTCGAAAACATTCGATGTTTGTAAATTTCAGTCCTTCTACGGAGCACTCGTGCCGGTTGCGCATGAGCATGGCGTCTCCTTGATTTCTAAATTTCATCAAAATCGGTTCAGTCTTTTAGTCATGAAAACGTAACAGACAAAAACTATCATACACTAATCCACCCTTTCAGGCTGTAAAATTTGAAAAACGCCGATATAAGTGTACATTTATTTTAAAACCAAAGTAGGAGTACCTAGATATGAAATTTCGTGCTTCCTACATTGAAAATGACGGACTTCCATCAACTGTTCATCCCTGATTTTACCCCTTAGAGGTGAAATATCCGAAATCCTTTCTTAGATCCTGGATTCTTACATAATAAAAGGCATCAACTGCCAAAATTTCAAGTTCGCAAGTCCGAGCAGTTTAGGCTCTGTCTAAATCAGTCAGTCAGTACAAGTAATATAAGTATATACACAGTCAGGTCATAAGTATTGTCACACAGTAAAAACTTTTATTTTAGAATGCTGGCCACAAAAAACTTTATTGAATTCGAATTTCAAATTGTTCATGAAAATAAAAATGTATACTTTTTAGAATTTTACTCATTTTTAAATATGGAGTGGACGCTTAAAGAAGACCGTGTTGCAGTAATTGCGTTGCATCGTTGCGGTTACGCGCCAATTCAAATTTTTGACATACTGAAAAATTTGAATATAACCAAAAGATTCGTTTATCGTACAGTCAGCAGCAGATATAAATGAGCACATAATGTGTTCAAATAATTCTATACACCCAAGAAAATCAATAACATCTACACAACAAAAGTAGTCAAATTATCGTGAGCATCCATTGCGTCAAAATGATCTACACACTCGATTTTCAAATATTTGTAAACAAATCTTCACAGTAGGAATTGACTCAATTCTCTAACCTATACGTACAGGGTTGTGCGTATTTGAAATAAAAATAAATAATATTTGATTTTTGTATGAAAATAAAAATATTGTCTTTAAGAGATGAGATATTCACGATTGTAATCCTTGTCACCGAAACTTTATGGCCACGGCTTAGTAAACCCTTTCTGACTAACCTTGTATATCTTATATATAACTAGCTGTTACTCGCGGCTCCGCCCGAGTGGAGGTCATGTTTGGGAGAAAAAGTGTACAATACAAAATACCAATATTCATGCGTTGTACTTAAAAATGACGGATTTTCATACAAACTTTCATCCCCTATTTTACCCCCTTAAGAGTGGTATTTCCAAAAACCCTTCCTTAGTGGATGCTTACGTGATAAAAGGTACCTACTGTCAAAATTTCAAGTCTCTAACCCCAGCCGTTTTGGCTGTGCGTTGATCGATCAGTCAGTCAGTCAGTCAGTCAGTTTCTTCTTTTATATGTACAGATAATATAGTTTTTTTTTCGACTATTTTTATGACTCCCCATCTAAAATTTGATTCGATATATCGTAAAAATAATTCGCTGGAAGTTATGTATAGCCCTTAATATTAATTGTAAGTACTTTCCCAGAGCGTGAAAAGATTTTCCATATAAAATGCACGTAAATACAATAAACTCTTTTCTAAGTTCTATTACGCAGCGGCATTTCATGCTATCACATTGTTGAATTGTGATATTTAACTTACTTGTAGTATATTTTTTTTATAATTTATTGAATAGCAGCAATTGTCTAGTTGGTAGTGGTTTAAACTGTCAAAAAGTAGTATGTTCGAAACCAGCTCAAATGGCATACACCTCTGTATTTTCTATGGTTACGTGTATATTCATTTTTAATTATCGCTTGCTTTAATGGTAAAGAAAAACGTAACGAAGAAACTTTTTTTTATCACGGGGAAAGCGTTTTAGTACTGCCGTCCGCCCTGGGGGTGGTTGATTCCAAGCAATGTCAACTTGGAAATTGGATAATTTATACTGGCATTGTAATGCCTATGGGCTATTCTGACTGAAAGTGATATCGTTTTAACATAACTAGAAACGTAAAATATTATTAAAAACAAAAGTAAAGTTACCTATGAGCAGCGATCTATATGTACTACGTACTAGATGCGTAATATAATAATCCATCGAGTTGCGGTTCCGATACCGCATTGACATTAGTTTGCTTCATGCTACCTTACTTCGGTAGCATCACGCCACAGTGCATCTTTCAGTGTCGAATGAATTTTAATTATTTGTAGCAATATTCCCGAACAAATCTGCCTTAAATTGATTTACAGTGCAACTGTTAATAGTATGTAAGGTAAATGACATAATTAATTAATTTCAATTCTGAATATGGGAGAGTCTATTTTTCACAACAAAATTGGCCATCAGTTTGTCCCATTTTTGTCCCCAAAAAGGGACGGAGTTATCACGCTTCTAACAGCCATAGATCAATTGACCAGAGGCTGCAAAATAGGCACTTGATGGATGAATTGTACTACTGTATTATTTCAAATTCTTTTTTTTTTATACTGGTGCGGCAAAGTTACGACACTGCACCTGATGGTAAGCGCAGTGCGATCCAATTAGAGTATTGAGTAGCGAGAGGCGATCTGTCCCCCGCTACACAACACAATCATGCCGGCCTGCTTCTTCACACTACGCCATGGGCAAGAAGGTGAGGAAGCGGTCGAGGGTCTATTGTCGGAGTACTCAGAAGGCCGCGAAACGGCCAAACATCGTAACCCAACTCTAGACCCCCGACAAAAACCGGATGTATACTGGCTGATCCCGGAACGTGACACACTTGTGTGTGGCACTATGGCGGGTTTTACACCCTGTGTATGGTGGTCGCTATCCGGGCGGATATGAATATCCTACCACCAGCAAATTATATTGTTCTATCTTTGTATTGTTTATCCACATAATTTTAATACAATTCCAAATTTTCTTTTTTAAACGAGTAAGTGCCCGCTTATTATAAAACTTATTGTAAAAACACTTCCAAAAATGTCAATAAATCTACTGTAATAACTTGAGGCTAAGGTAGATCCCGCATTAGGCCAGCGTGCTGGACTAAGGCCTAACCCCTCTCAATAGTAGAGGAGGCCCGTGCCCAGCAGTGGGACAATGTTTAATACAGGGCTAGTAATAATCCTTCTATATATGTATATATATATCTATATAATTCGGCGAAAAGTTGGTGTACTGGTTACACCTCTGCCTACCCCTAAGGGGACTATAGACGTGAGTGTATATGTACAATTGTATTATTTGGGAAGGGGTTTTCATAAACATGTTATTATTCCTTATCCAAATAAATACTTTATTTATCACAAGTATTTAATTTTGAAAAAAGTTACGTCTCTTACGTCATTTGATTTCAATGAATATCTTAGGAGATATAACAGTTTTAAAATATCTCCACAGCAAAATGAATACTGTCGTTTATATGATTGTTTGTTACCTTTTCATAACTAAACGGGTGAACGAATCCTAATAAAATTCAGCAGAGGGATAGATTATATCCTGGGGAAGGACATAGGCTACCTTTTTAACCAACTTCAAAAAAGGAGGAGGTTCTCAATTCGTCGGAATCTTTTTTTTATGTATGTTCCCCGATTACTCGAAGACGCCTGGACCGATTCGAGAAATTAGTTTTTTGTTTAAAAAGGAATACTCCCCAGGTGGTCTCACTGACACCAAGTCAGGATCTGATGATGGGATCACAGAAAAATCGAGGGCTACCCTCAAATTTTATATAGACGCATAATTTATTTTTCATTGAAGTCGGTGTACTTTTTACGAATTAAAAACTTTTACTTATGTCTCAAAAAAATACCTTGAAGGGGGTGAAATAGGGGTTGAAAGTTTGTATGGGCAAACCGTAATACCACAATTTCTTTTCTCAAATCTGGAAAATCTAATTTAGGCTTTTGGTAAGAAATTACCTTTTTTTACCGGGCACAGATTCCAGACTCCGGGCTAATACTGGGAATTTTTAGATAGAAAAACCCAACATCACTTTACGTGACCCGGGGATCGAACCCGAGACCTCAGCATAGCAGTCGTAAACGCATGCGCAATTACAACTGCGTCACCGAGGCAGCCTTACCAAATTACCAAACAAAAAAAGGTAATTTCTTACCAAAAGCCTAAATTAGATTTTCCAGATTTGAGAAAAGAAATTGAGGTATTACGGTTTGCCCACACAAACCTTCAACCCCTATTTCACCCCCTTCAAGATATTTTTTTGAGACATAAGTAAATGTTTTTAATTCATAAAAAGTACACCGACTTCAATGAAATAATTATGCGTCTATATAAAATTTGAGGGTAGCCCTCGATTTTTCTGTGATCCCATAATCAGATCCTGACTTGGTATCAGTGAGACCACCTGGGGAGTATTCCTTTTTAAACAAAAAACTAATTTCTCAAATCGGTCCAGGCGTCTTCGAGTAATCGGGGAACATACATAAAAAAAAGATTCCGACGAATTGAAAACCTCCTCTTTTTTTGGAGTTGGTTAAAAAGATAGCCTATGTCCTTCCTCAAGATATAATCTATCCCTCTGCTGAATTTTATTAGGATACGTTCACCCGTTTAGTTATGAAAAGGTAACAAACAATCATATAAACGACAATATTAATTTTGCTGCGGAAATATTTTAAAACTTTTATATCTCCTAAGATATTCATTGAAATCAAATGACGTAAGAGACGTAACTTTTTCAAAATTAAATACTTGTGATAAATAAAGTATTTATTTGGATAAGGAATAATACCATGTTTATAAAAACCCCTTCCCAAATAATACAATTGTACATATACACTCACGCCTATAATCCCCGAAGGGGTAGGCAGAGGTACACCTCTGCCTACCTGGTTACAACCAGTACACCCACTTTTCGCCGAATTTCGGTCCCATAATGTGATAGGGGGCAATATAATACAATTGTTTCAGAACAAATTCGATAACCATTAAAAAGGTCGGTGAGCCAACCGAAAAAGATAGAAGCTATGCTGTCGCGGACTTTTTTTTAGAACTTTTTAAGAGGAACAATTCCGTGATACATGATTGTTACGTAACTTTAACCGTTTACGCAGCGCACGCAACAAAAGCTCTCAAAAGGAATAAATTTTCCCCGTTTTTGAAACATTTTTCATTGCTGCTCCGTTCCTATTGGTCATAGCGTGATGTTAGCGCTCCTCGATATGTAGACGATCTAACACTAAAATAATTTTTCATTTCGAACCAGTAGTTCCTAAGCTTAGCGCGTTCAAATAATTGTTTATTCACTCTTCAGCTTTATATATAAGTATAGATTTAAAGTGATTTATTTATTTTACACTAAAATTTTAATTTTGCATAATTTTTATTTATTTATGTGGTTTCAATAATACCTCACTTTGAGTCACCTAAATAATTGTAAATACAAAAGTTTAAAATAAAAGTAATTTGTTTCAACAAAATACATCATGACGAAATACATTATTTTGGTCTCTGCCACTGTTGGGTAATAAAATAAAATTTTACACAACTACACAATCTCCAGGATAGTTCCTCAAAAATTGAAATGAACTGTCGCATCTGCTCATTGTGATGCTCTTTGGTCTTTGGCTTAGAAAAGGAATCGATGGCATTAGTGTGCGGAAAAGTTATTTGGAACATATTGTTTCTACGACAATTCGTGTCTATCGGTAGAATATATGTCAATGCCTTTGAGTAAGCTTTTTCACAACACCAACATAAAAAACTTGAAACTTCAGAAAAATAACCTACGAGTAAGGTTGGTAATACGCAGGTGCATACAAGCGTATTAACCCACGTACTAACATAAAAATCTAAAATGAAAAAATTTACCTACAAGTAAGCTTTGTTATACGCAGGCGCGTACACGCGTATTAACACACATTAAAAAAATACATAAACCTAGAATATAATATACTGTGTAATGTATTCTAACTCATTTTCTTGTCGACTTATATTTATGTGAGTGTCTCTTAGTGGTGACGTATTTTAAATTTTTGTTTCATCGAGTTTCAAATCACAGCGATTTTAAATTTTTATAATTTTAATATTATTTAACTTCAAAAGAATATTTCTAAGATTAATTAGTGATACATTCCATGTGGGTCCGCTGGTAAAGATTACTTACGGAGAAGGCAAAATCGAATCACTCTATTTTTATTTATTAGCACACCAATAGAATGATTATATATTAATTCAATTTAAAAAAAAAAATCAATTTACATATTGTTAAACTAATTATTTAAAATACAATGTAATCATACCGATCATAGGCATGCATTACATTTTAATAATGTGGATAATTTAATGCTACATTACAAGAATCTTAAATAGTAATTTAGAAATTACAAAAAAAATAATTAAACATCTTAAGTTACATTAAGTTAACATTATAATAATACACAACGAATTTATGAAAGCTATGATATCTATATCTTTAAAATATAATTCATAATTATTTGACTTTGGACTTGGCAGGTGAGTAAGGAGCGCTTGTATGAGTCGTACGCGTGAGAAAATATATCAGTGGATATATTTTATTTTGAATTCATATAATTTGGACAGTATTCAAGTAATTCGAAACAAAGATATGTCACTGACGTCTTACAAGGAATGAAATCAATACTTGACTAGTATTTGATAAAATAAATCCATTTGACAAATCATGGCATTATAGTAATGTTATTCCAAACAATTATGAGTCTAAATACATATATGTATAGGATTTATTATTCATGTTTATTAATTTGTTCTGGATATCTGCTTAGATACCAGATTTTTTATCATAACAACGGCCTTCAGTTTACTACTAAATATTTGACAATGTATGTGCTCAGTTATAATTGACAGATTGAGTGCTCACATCATTTTGAAACTTTTGGTGTGTAGATAATTTTGGTCACTTTGAGTGCGTAGTACTATATGATCACCTTGGTTGTTTAGCTACTTCTGCTGCTGACTGTACCATCAAACGATACAATGAAGACTCTAGTGTAGATGACAGGTCAAGAAGTGGTCGCCCTCGGTCTGTTAGGACTCAGCTTTTATCACTGCAGTGATAAAAGCTGTGAAGGCGCGAATTCAAAGAAATCCCAAACGTAAGCAGAAACTGTTGGCCCTTCAGATGGGGTTAAGCAGAACCACGGTGAAAAGGGTGTTAAATGAAGACTTAGGGCTTCGGGCATATCGAAGAAAAACAGGACATCGTTTGAATGCTCGTCTAATGGACCTGAGACTGAAGAGATGCCGCGCTTTGTTGAAGCGGTACGCGGGAAAAAAATATCGGGAAATTTTCAGAAGAAAAAATTTTTACCCTAGAAGAGAGCTACAACAAACAAAATGATAAGGTGTACGCACACAGTAGTGAAGAAGCGAGCAACCGTATTCCGCGTGTCCAACGAGGTCATTTTCCATCCTCGCTCATGGTATGGTTGGGAGTTTCTTATTGGGGCTTAACAGAGGTACATTTTTGTGAGAAAGGTGTAAAAACGAATGCAGTTGCATCAAAATACAGTCCTGACGAACCTTGTGGAACCTGTTTCTCATACCATGTTCAATAACAGGCACTGGGTATTCCAACAAGATTCGGCGCCAGCTCATAGAGCGAAGAGCACACAAAACTGGCTGGCGGCGCGTGAAATCGACTTCATCCGGCACGAAGACTGGCCCTCCTCCAGTCCAGATTTGAATCCGTTAGATTACAAGATATGGCAACACTTGGAGGAAAAGGCGTGCTCAAAGCCTCATCCTAATTTGGAGTCACTCAAGACATCCTTGATTAAGGCAGCCGCCGATATTGACATGGACCTCGTTCGTGCTGCGATAGACAACTGGCCGCGCAGATTGAAGGCCTGTATTCAAAATCACGGAGGTCATTTTGAATAAACTTTAGTGTCATAAGAATCTATGTTTTGTTAAGTTCATTTTGGTATATAAATGGTTACATAATGTATAAACTTGTTTCAATTATTTTATATTAAACATGTGACAGAATTTATGACCTGACTAGGTATATGTTTAAAATTAACTAGCTAGGATATAAATTAAATTTGGCACATTTTACCTTTGGCCACTGACTTTTAGATATGTTCTACAGTTTTACAGAACAAATGAGAAATCAAAGTTACAAATTACCAATATTATAAACATTTAAATAAAAAACAATTCTTATTATAGGGTATTAAATCCACTTGCCTTAATGAAACTTATAATCTGCTCTTCCTGCCTGGCGTGACTAGCATCGAATTTATATTCGCCTAGACTGAAATATTTCAGCGTAGGATAACCTTTTACTCCAAAACGAGCTGCTAGTTCGGGCTGTTTTGTAGCGTCTACTGCCGCTAGTAGTCCTTTGATCTATAAAAATAAATAAATCGACATATATTAGCTATTGTAATAATTGATAATTATATAATTCCTAATCTTGTTATTTTCAGTATTTTCGAAAGAAACAAGAATTTTATTTAAAACTACTGAAAGTTCTTAGTCTATTACATAATTATCTGTTAATAGTAAATTAGTTAAGTAGAGATTACCACATGCAATATAAAATTATATTAATATGCCTTACCTTCGCAGCCTTTATTTTCGTCGCAGCCTTCTCAAATTCGGGTTTAATACGCTTACAATGGCCACACCATGGCGCATAGAATACTACCAATGCGTGTTCTACTTTTGACAACATCTGATCAAAATTATCCGCTAAAAACCAAACAGTCATTAACGTAAGATTCTTTCAAAATAAGTAAAAGTATACATATATACCTTTAAACAAATACCGCCAAATTCTCATAATGGTATACAATAAAAATTTCAATTCACTTATTTGTGCATATCAAGAAAACAAAGAGAATATATACACTAATTTTTCATTTCAATCCTTCGTTTTAGAAAAGAGATAAAATTCTATGAACTGCCAACAAGACATTATAATTTAGAGATGGTCAAACTTGCCAGTATATAGATGATCACAACATTTAAGGTTTATTGGAAGATTAAAACCTATTTCACATAATACTGAGTACTCTTTAAATGGAATCACTATCTGTTGCTATCAAATCCCCACTTGTGACAGTTTTTCTAGGTTAAATAATAATTTTTTGTAGTCTACAATATGTCTCATGGCGTTGTTCTTAAGATAGAGGACTTTAATCGAAATTCGTTCAGCCGTTTTTGACGTATGCATTCAAATACATTTAGGCAACAGAGACTACCAGGGCCGGTGTTAGGTGTGGGCGCGGTTGGATGACCGCCCGGGGACAAGTGCATCATAAAGGTCTAAAATTACCTTGGGGTATAATGTCGAAATCACTAGAACACAACTACTGCAGTATACTGTACCTATTTATTAAATTCATTATCCCTTGTTTGTTTCTTTAAATTTTTATCAGCGATGCGGATAGCCAATAGGAGGCGCCATATAGCAATGTTGCCCAGGGCGCTATTTTTGCTAAAACCAGCACTGGACACTACTATTATATATGTATTCTTACATTTATTACTCATTAGAAGACTATACAAATATATTATTACCTCAAGTCAGTATTTAAAATTGGTCAGAATACTTTGATATGGCGAATAGTACGGGCCTGTGATCAGTTCATTTTGCACGATATGTAAGCCTGAGCATATCAACTTTTAACTGCAAAGACCAACTGTGATAACATTTTATTTTTATATATAACTAGCGGTTGCTCGCAGCTCCACCCGCGTGGTTATTTTCATAGTTTTTTTACACCTTGGGTAACATTATTGTAGTTTTAGTAGGGATCCTTATTTTTTTCTTGCAATTAAAATAGCCTATATTAATCAGTGATAATAATTTTTAAAATCGGTGCAGTACTTTTTGAGCCAATTCGTACAAACATACATACAAATCTTTCCTCTTTATAATATTATAGTATATACAGTATAGATATATATAGTATAGATACCACCCAACAGTCACACACATAGCCCCGACCCACACTAAGATACGAGTCTTGTGTTGTGGGTATCAGGGACTACGAGAGACTTTCGGTCTCACAACACCCAGATCCCGGACACAAATATCTGTCTGTCACACAAACATTTGTCCCGGTGTGGGAATCGAACCCACGGCCTCACTTTTCACAGCCGACTACTCGCCAACTGCGCCACAGAGGCTGTCAATTATAATCGACTTTACTTCGACAACAGCTTAGGTCAATCCTGAACGTAATAGTAGTATAGTTGCATGTCATTACGTTGCGCCGATTCAGATAATAAATACAGTGAGTCGATGTGAATTAGTGTATACTTCTACAGGAACTTCTAATTCTATTCTTCTATTTTTTATTATTATATGTAGCTATTATTAGTAATGCAGTACCCCTGTGTACTGCATTACTAATAGATAAATAGATAAAAATAATAAACCAACGAATAACAAAGTTCAGTTATCAATAGTGCTGATCTATATCTATCTCTAGGTTTAATTGTTTTAAATCTACTATTAATATATTTTAAATTAAACTGCTTTTACATATTTATGCGAGTACGAAGAATTAACACTTTTGAGCCGCGGGTCTAGATTATGCTACGTACAGCATATAGTGGATGGATGCGGGCTACCCAAGACCGAGATGGGTGGCGTTCATTTGGGGAGGCCTACGTCCAACAGTGGACGGCAACAGGCTGAGTATATACGGGCTGAGTATATACAGGCTGAGTATACACAGGCTGAGCATATACAGACTGAGTATATACAGGCTGAGTATATACAGACTGAGCATATACAGGCTGAGTATATACGTACACCATGCTGTGAGTTGTGCAAATAACATCTGGATTTCCGTATAAACATAAATATATTGCAACTTATTTCAAAAGTCACGTACCTGTTAAATGCACAACATCAGTGTCGGGTGACCAGCTCTCGTCTACCACTTCCTTCTTTTTCTGATTCGAATGCGATGTTGGATCTCTCATAAAATCAACAATAGCCTGCCGTTTGTTCTCACTGTTGTATGGAAATTTGAACTGACCCTTTCTAAAATTATTTTGTACATTAACAATTTTGATTCGCGAAGGAAGGTTTATGACAATAATTTATTACTTCTTTTTAATAATACGGTGAATAGAGACATTATATAAAATTAACTATATGTTTAAAGCAGACAATATTTTTGTTTATCATTGTTATGCGTATGTGTAGCAAGTTGTTTGATTAATATTAAGTTTATGTAGATGTACTATTAACGGTAGGCAGCGGCTTTGCTGTGCCCTGGCATTGCAGAAGTCTCTGGGCGGCGGTGACTACTTACCATCAGGTGGCCCATCTGCTCGTCTGCCTATCGAGGCACTAAAAAAAAGATGTGTTTAAGGAGGGAAACTGAAAAACGGCTTTATTCCGCCACTACAGTTAATCCATTTGTATATTTCTAAAACGATGTCTCACAGATAAGCTTCGTTTATAATGTTTTCTTCCACGAAGATTATATGCTGAAAAATAAAAATAAACAAAACAACACACTTAATATAAATTAAACACCATGTATGTTGCTTTTTCTAATTGATTTCCTTTAAACTGTGGTCAATATATAAATTAATATATAATTTATGTGGTTATTGAAAATAATATCAATACTTACTCATAATACAGCAATGTTGGAAAACCGGTAATATTGTATAATTGTCTAATTTTTGAATTGCCTGGCTTAGCTACGTCAATTGCAGCCAATACAGACTCACCCTGAAATGTATTTAAACAATTTAATTTCGATATCAATTTATGTTATTTAATTACATCATAGTAATAAAACTATAATGTAGACATTAACACAACACGACAATGAAATAATTATCTACACTCATTAAACATATGACCACGATTTTTTTCAGTGCGGAATATTTTTTACGCCGGCGACTATAATTGATAGAACCCAAGAATACCATTTATAAAGGTTTGTTTTTATTTTGAAATTAATCTATGATATCCGACCTAAAACTAAATAAAGCATGGATACAACAATAAGCTGCCAAAGTATTACCAAAATAAGAGAGCGCTTGTCGTACACGCAGATTTTTATTATCATTTAATTTCGGTGTCAGATAAATAATCTAAATAATTATTTAACGAATTGACGCTGTGTTTATCTATATAACATAACATGATCTTGCTTAGAATAAAAAAATACAATTATATTTATTTTGTCATTTAGTAGTGGTATTATTATTGCATTCATAATCACTCCCTCGAAGTAGTTACACTGCACCAGTACATAATGGCAAAATACTACGATAGGGTGATAGAATAGTAATCACCACCTTGATATCTTAAGACACTATCTTGAGATATTTAGAATATTACAGAAATATAAAACGTTCTTATATTATGTTAGTCAAGTATAATATGCTATTTAAATATTCGGCAGTGGTTAAAAATACTCTAATAACATTGTTAGATCCGCGCCGTGGGAGGGCAAATAAAGTTATGTGAACGAGGTCAAATAGAATGTATAACAACGCCAACTCTTGATTAACACGACTAGGCCGGACATACAATAATATGAGTATTTAAAAATCATATTACTGTGCTAATTCAAGATAAATAGAATGTGACGTGATTATCATGTTCAGTAGTTCTTACTTATTGTTATTTTTTCTAAACATAAAAAATATATGATTTGATATAAAAAATACATGTAATAATATAAAATCAGCACCCTCCAATCGCGAATGGCTAGCCCAACCCACCGGCGGTTAGAACCCAAGATCGAGAAATATCCAAACAATATATGCCGTCTCAATAATACTGCCTTTTGTATCTGGTTTTTCACCCAATGATCAATTGAGAACCTCTCGAGATGGCAACAAACTGAATATCAATTTAGAACTGGCCCACGACATTTTGTCTTTTACAGCTTCAACAAGCTTGGTTATAACCATGTGCCATTAGGTATACATTAGAGTATTGATATTGTAATAAAACCCTACACAGACAAACATTAAACGTTAAATTCACGTGTTTGATATTGCGACATTGAGCCATATACACATCCTATGGGTTATATAATAATATGTCATTTATTCTCTCAAAATGGCTATGATTATCTTCTGAACAACCAGTAATAACTCTTCCATTTTTGTTCAGATCTAGATCTTTCACGACTTTCAAGAAAGTCTTCTATCAAGTTGCATTCACAGATACCTAATAATAATAATACTAGCCCTATATTAAACATTGTCCCAGTGCTGGGCACGGTCCTTCTCTACTAATGAGAGGGGTAATAATATATAGTCTGTCTGTAAATATTTGTTATCCAGTTGGACAATAAGACGGTCACCTGTCAAATTCTTATTATACACATGCCTTAATGACATAAAATATGTGAATTATATAACTACTGTTCAAAAAGGAAAACATAACTTCATTTTTCATATGAATATTTCCCAGCGTATAATATGTTGAGTGTATTTTTGAAAATATTACCTTTAAATCAGCAGCAGCATTTACATACTCTGGTTTCATTGTTTTGCAATAGCCACACCAAGGCGCATAGAACATTATCATAGATTTTTTATAAGCACCAGGACCCTTTTTCAAAAATTTTGTTAATGCCTGTAAAAAATAATTTAGGGATTATTTTATGAATCTGTGAAACTAAATCTATCTACTTTGCATAAACATAAATATTTGATTAGAAATAACAATTGGCATTGGAATAACTATAATATGTTGGGTGTTTACATTTGCTAAGAAAATGTTTTATTTTTAATAGAGTATAGAAAACTCTTTGTTAGATGTATTTCGTTTTCAGTGGTTAATAAATTTAAAAAGAAGAATATGAAAAATGTGATGATGTATGTAAAAAAATTAAAATAAGTTTTTTTTTTGTTACTTCGCATTATTCCTAATATCACACAAATATTCAATGATGTGTTTAAAATTAATACATTTAAAAGATATACAAGAAATAGTAGAATTTTTATGTGTATACATAAAATATTAATTTAAAATACATAAAAACAATGAATAATACTTTAATATTCGCTATGAATAATATATGATCTGGCTTTTTTTAAGACCAATATACAGAAATTAATAAAATTGAGATGTTGTTTTTTAAGAATAGTCACATTATAAAACTAAATATGTTTCTTTCGCATCATATCAAAATCCAAACACTTCATATTATACATTCTTTGTCTGTCTGTTTCAAGGTTCAAATTTGTCACACAAATTCCAAGAAAGGATACTTTTATATATAATTCCACCATCACTTCATACTCCATCACTAGATAAATGTTGGGATAACAACAAATCCTATTGGGTCATATACACAAAGAAATGCTTACATGATAAACTAAGAAAGAATAACTGGATTTCATAGTACTAGGTATGTGCAACAATATACAAGAAAATTTATTGAGAAAAATCATAATTAAAACTTTTTATGAAACAGACACCTTCATGTGATTACAGCAGTAGGCAAAAAAATCAGTAAAAGAAAACTTTCGCAATGCAATATTAGTACATAACAAGGAAAACAATCGCAAACATAATCAGCAAATCTAATAATTATTATTTTTCATGATATAACTCAACAGTATAAATATTGACATTAAACATATAAATTGCTTTTAAAACAACTATAACACTAAAGTCTGTGAACAACATTAACTGCATAAAACCCACAACCATTCCCGTACCCAGTTGCCTAGCTGTGGACAGAATGTTTTGTGCTCTATCAATTCAAATATTATATCAAAAATATCAATCTAATGACTTAATGAAGACTTCATCATCATTGAAATTGGCAATTAATTTGAAATTTTACAAAAAAACAAAAATGGTTTCAACAATGAAATAAAAAATAGTATAAACTTTTTGCAAATAGATTGTTGGTTGTAATAACAAACAGTCTGCAACTTAATATATCATGGTACAATATCCAAAAATTCATCCATACCAAAGGCTCTAGTCAGATCAGTTTGTCACAAGGGTTTTATGAACATTACTACATTTATATTTATCACATTGCTATTATATATAATTATATTGTTTTAACAATCAGCCAATGGACAATCGCAAATAGTTTTTTTGACTGTTGACATTGTACTTAATAATGAAATTGCATATTAATTTCGCATTTAAAAGAAAATGATCAACAAACAATATGCAGTGATATGAAAACAAAGCTCAAAATCATCATAAATCACCCTGAAATAGGATATAATATTAAAAAGATCAATCTTACCTCCGCATCAGTGAGATGGAAAATTTCTGTGGCAGATGGATCTTCTTCCCAAGGCAGATCTCCAGTAGGATCTCGGAGAAAATTGGTCATGGAACTCACAGTTTCACTCCTGTCATAGTCTTTGTTAAATTCTCCATCTTTGTAATGTTTTATGATGTAAGGCTTATCTGAAGTAACTTTCATTTTCTTGCACAATTTTTTTGTTTCACTGAAATTTGTTAATTAATTTAATGTAATTTCTGTATTTTGTTTGTTTTACGTTAATATTAATATATAGTACAGTAATTTAACATAAACTTTAAACTATGAAACAACTATGTCAAACTGATAACATATATTTTTCAACAATAATTTAGTGATTCATTATGTATTAAAAACATACCTATTACTGCAATCAATTATAATCAGTGTTGCCTGGCCTCTCATAACATCAGCAGTATCTTTAAAAACATCTATCATTGAGTATGATAATTTAGGCTCTATTAAATACAGCACCAAAACATTTGTTTTTGTTCTTAATAATTTCTTAAACTCTTTAATGTCACTTATCTCACTTAGTACTGCTGTTTTCTGTTTCTTACTTTCTGATGAGACTAAGTATAGAATTAAAACTAACAGTAGACTCTGGAATACAGAAAAAATAGAGAATTAATTATATTTATAATTAGTAGGTAGTTTCACTCTGCTCAATTAGATGGGGATGACAAGATCTGGGTGATCAATCTGCATCCAGAAACCATCCCTTCAGCCTGTTGTTCTTTGAACACAAACCCTGGATAGCGAATTTGGTAATGATCAACACTAAAACAATTTTTTTCTTAGTAGAGTACTATGTTTCTGAGCTGTAAGTAATCATTCTTTGCGCACTTTTTATATATCTCTACGAAAGAGGTAGGTATTTTTAAAAGTCTGAACAACAAATCGTTCTAAAAAAGTTAGTGACTATTCCTATATTTAGTAACCTCGCATGAACGCAAAACACGGTACCGGCAATGAATGGATGTAAAAAATAAATGGTTTTATTATTTATTACAAATGAGTGTAAATTATGTTATTTGATCTGAAAATTATTGGACAAAATGTTAATAAATTATTTATTTAAGCCGGCTAAAAAAAACTTACCAATAATATCTTTCGGCACATGATTAGTGTTAATTATAACTTGTAAACTCTGTACATTCAACACTAGTGTACTCGGTAGTCAGTGGACTAGAAAACGGAGAACGGGAGTACCTAACTACCTACGTGTAGTTTTCTATGGTAAAATAGTCGCTTGATTTGATTGGGCTTAGTTTTATATGAACCATATTAATAAAACATTTCTCAGGATCAGTTTTACAATAGTTATAAGATAAAAGTAATAGATAGATCGGTAGTTATTATCTTATCTTCGTTTATTATTAAATCCGACATATGTCCTAAAGTTTATGAGTCATAGACATTTTTTTTTATTTCATTCTCTCTATAAAAGAGAAGGCAAAGATTTTCCACCATGCAGCATTGTCTGTCGTTATTTTTCCGAATCTAGGTAAAATTGAAAATCTTCTTCTTCTCTGGTTTTTATATTGGTAGTACTATATTTCTTATAAACTAGCACATATTTTTAGTTCATTTGAATTAAATTAGTCATTTATTGAGAAATTTATTATTTAATTTACTTTTTGGCTGCCTCGGTGGCGCTGTTGTAATTGCGCATGCGTTACGACTGCTTTGCTGAGGTCTCGGGTTCGATCCCTGGGTCGGGTAAAGTGATATTGGGTTTTTCTATCTAGAAATTCCTCAGTATTAGCCCGGAGTCTGGAATCTGTGCCCGATATGGCGATAGGCTCGCCCGCTATCACATTGTGGGACCGAAATTCGGCGAAAGGAGGGTGTACTGGTCACCTCTGCCTACCCCTTCGGGGATTACAGGCGTGAGTGTATGTGTGTGTGTATTTACTTTTTGTAACAAGTATTTTAATATTTTTCCCGAAAAAATTTATATCTTTGATTTATGCATATGAAATAGTGATGTCCTATTATGAATTGCTTATATCGATAGATATAACTACGTGGACTAAATGAATATATTTTAAGGTTAGCTAAGAATGCATTGAATTGGAAATAATGGTTGGATACAATTGGAATTGAAAACATTTCTGTTTCCACAAAAATATTTATGTTTGTGCTCTTCATTTTGAGGAATCATGTTTTAAATAATTCGGCATAAATATTAGTGAAAAAATATCTTACGGAAATTATTTATATAAGATAATTTTATTTCGGAGTGGTATATTTTCGTTATTTACAGATAATAAAATAATGATTTTCATACGTTTGTTTCTTTTACCTTCTTATTAGTCACATAATTAGATGATTGTAATTTTTTTATTGTACTTTGACCGAGCTAGTATCGACTTTTAATAACCAAATATCGATAAATACATCGACACATAGACAGCACTAAGACGCCATTTAACTGCCTCGGTTGTCATTAGGTGTACACGTTTTTTCCCCTTAGAGTTAAGTTTTTCCCTAGTTACAACAGGTCCTTATTAGGTTTTTTCGTCTAAGACTAAACCAAATTTCTGACGACGAATTAGATGAAATCAAATGTCAGTTACTTTCATTGTCAAAATATATTAAACTGAAGTGTGTATAGCTTGAAATTATACATACGATTATTGTTTATTACACGAAAATGATATTATTATGTTAAGTTTTAAACATAAATTGTTTAATAACTCAATATTAAACAATCGTACATTGACTTACATTCTATAGACACGAACTGTCCAAGAAAAAAGATGTTTCAAAAACCTTGTCCGCCCACTAATGCCATCTATTAATTTTACTAAGAACTATTTGGAAGTTATAACTCCCGTCACTTTCTCTCGAACGGGACTTTCCGCGCGCCAAAACGGGACAAACTATATAATGAATTTTGTTGTGAAATATAGACTTCCCGTATTCAGAATTGAAATTAACTAATATTTATTGATATTACGTTCTAAATGTTATGAAATTATGTCATTTACCTTATATACTATTAATAGTTTCACTGTAAGTCAATTTAAGGCAGATTTGTTCGGGAATGTCGCTACAAAATACTAAAATTTACTCGACACTGAAAGATGCAATGTGGTGTGCATTCTTAGGTGGCATGAAGCATACTAACATCGGTGCAGTGTATACACCGCGACTCGGTGGAACATAATGTTTGTTCTGGTCGCTGCATCTGGTACTTAGTACATATAGATCGCTGAAATCGTAATGCATAGTATAGAGCCCCCAAGTAATCTGTTCAGTCGGAACTCCGTCATTTTCAAAGTAAGAAGCACGTAATTATGTACACGCGAGTTTTGGTTAGAAATAAATGTATATGTGTGTCGGCGTTTCTAAGAAAGTGATTTAGGGGATGAAAGTTTTCTGTATGTTACGTTTTCACGGCTAAATCACTGAACCGATTTTGATGCCATTTAGTATGAAGACATCTTTAACCTCGAGAACAGACATTGTTTACTTTGTTTTTTTTTCCCCTCTACTCTTCAGTCTAAATATTTTATGCGGGCGAAGCCGCGAGCAACTGCTCGTCATGGCATGTGATTAAAAATTGCATTATCTACGTTAAACGGAATACCTCGTGCGCTGTTTGTGTCATATTGACATTTTGCTCGTTCGGTTTTCAATAATCATGTCATCCTTCATCATCATCATCACATAAATTTTATTTACTTATTTAACTTTTTTTGACATTGGCAAAATTGTGTAGTTGTTCCTCCGCAGAGGCCATTAAAGCAAGAAGAAGAAGAAGAAGAAGAGTTGCTGAGAATACATTAATCGAGAAACTTCGAGAAATTTACTTTGATTTTTTTTTATTAGAACATCGTTCGAAAGCTTAGAGTATTTAACACTGGAGACGCCATTGAGCGCTTACCCCGTATGACAAATGTAAGAGCACGGTCCTCATACACGTTCTATAAAACGAGTTGCGCTTCGTGATCCGCCACTAAAAAAATTAAACCGCCTTCAAAAAAACCCAGACACATCTAAAAAGCAAAAAATAATTGGTTACATTTAAATCAATTAGTTATATGCAATTTAAATCAATTATTTTTGGAGTCGGTGCCGGTGTTGTTTTCTTTACTTTTAGATTTATAAAAACCAAGTCTGGATCTATTTTATATTTTTTTGTATGCCTGATTATTCTGTTTTTTCCATGTTTTGGCTGGCACCGACTCCAAATAATTGATTTAAATTGCATATAACTAATTGATTTAAATGTAACCAATTATTTTTTGCTTTTTAGTTGTGTCTGGGTTTTTTTGAAGGCGGTTTAATTTTTATTTAAAAAGTAATAATTTATTTTTTGCTTTTTAGTGGTAAATTATATAAAATCGGTTAAAAGCTGCTGAAGATATTAGAATTTACGTGTATTTTAATTTTATCACCCCCCTCCCTCACCCCCACCCCCTTTTACCCTCTCTCACTGAAACTTAACTTTTATAATGAACGTAATGCAAAAAGAACCACTGGAATACTACTTAATTTTAAGGAGTTACCCTCTCCAGCTCCGAAGATATTCATCAGATCTTCACCATATTTTTATGGGACCAAATGACAAGCACCAGCTTTCAATCAAAGAAAGAATGGTCGAAATCGGTTCACACAGTACAGAGAAACGAGGTAACAAACATAAAAAAAAAAAAAAAAAACAACATACAGTCGAATTGAGAACCTCCTCCTTTTTTTGAAGTCGGTTAAAAAGTGACATCACGTGCGAATTGAGCTCCGTCAAAATCGCGAGCCTGTAGCGGTATTAACATGTAAAAATAGATCTGACGCATCAAACTTACAAAAATACAACATTATTATTCACCTGGACGTATTTTTTTAAAGTAATATTATCCTTAAAAGCAACAAAACATATAATTTCTAAAAATTATCATCGGGTAATAAATGTTGCCAGGTTAATCTTTTAGCCACAGTAGTGTAAAATTTATTTGCATTCAATATCTTAAACGCAAGTTGTTTTTTTAATATTCATTTTTAACTAATGTTGCCCGCGGCTCCGCCCGCGTGTAGGTCTTGGAGCATTTTAACCTTCTATATTTTGCTATCCCATAAGAAGCGTGCATTTTTTCGAGGTAAAAGTGGTCTTTGTCATTTTCTGATCCCTAAACTGCCACTATGCAAAAAATCATGTCGATCCTTTGCTCTGTGAAAAACTAAACTATCCCATGGGAACTGTACATTTCTCCGGGATAAAAAGTAGCCTATGTGCTTTTCCAGATTATAATCTATCTCTGTGCCAAATTTTAAGTACATCCGTCCAGCCGTTGTAGCGTGATTGGATATCAAACAACCATGCATCCATCCAAACATACGCATTTATAATATTAGTAGGATTACTTTATTTATGCTTCTTAATTTATAATTTAAAAATATTAGAAGAGTTGACATATCGACTAAGTTTACAATTTCATAAACTTTATGCCAGTGTAGCATTTTGGGTGGTTTATGTGGTAACACTGTCGTTTATGCAAGACTCAAATAGTGTTGTAGATAAACTTATAAAGGTTATCGATAAAATTACTAATCCATCTGGACTGTCTTCTAAACACATACTTTTAGTGTAAATAGTTCTAACACACTAGGAATGTCACAAAATATACCAAAACCAGAATAAAGTATTTGTCAAAAAAATGTGATCCTAAAAATGTATCCGGTATATTTAAAAAATATTTAGCTATGAATTTTGGCGCCATTCATTTATTACGTAAGATGTAGGGGGGGAGTCGATCATGTCTTATTTTTTCTTACAAGGGGTGGGAGGGAGTCTTAATAGTTCTTACGTAAGATCACACAAATGCGCAAAGTTAGGATTATACTTTGAAAAAACGCGGGCCATGCCTATAATTTTAAAAACAAGCAACTTAGATTTTTTTAATTTTTTTTGTTAACCGGTATGACTTGCCTTTTCACCCGGTTCCGGCTTGACGTCGACTTTTGGGACACAGGAATATAGGTATTCATGTCGAGATCTCAAGTCCTTTTTATATGCTCTTCATAATAGATAGCCGTTACCCAGCTACCACACCAAAACAGGCGATAATCGCTCTCAATGACATACAATAATTTCATTCACAGCATTTGCTAATCGCATTCGTTACCAGTAACACTGTATTTCTTGGCTCCGCTTATTTAATTTGAAATTTTATGGAATAACAGAACACTCCATTTTCTTACAAACTATATACCATTGGAAAGGTCGTGTTGTGTACTTTCCGGTGGTATATTTGCTGAGGTATAATCGGAATACCTCAAAACGAGTGAGTAATCAACATTTTAAAATAATTTGCAATGGCCGTCATTGTTGTGTTGCATGTGCTGACATACCTGAAAAACGCTACTCTACAATTAGTGTTGACCAAAAAAAAATGGAAGTGTCACGGATGATGTGCAAAGCAACCAAAAACTGATAACAGTAATACACCTTTACGTCCCATTGACTCACCCGGGATGTCAAGGAACAATAATGACTCCTTGAATGACCTTTTAATGACAATATTACGCATCGAAAAAAGCCACTGTTGATACTAGCGCAATTAGTGGAAGTTCCGGCTTAAACTCTTCCGCGTCAGTTATTACAAAGAAAGACGCTAGGGAAATAATAAGAGAAGAATTCAATGTCATGAAATTGGCTTTAGCACAGGAGCTTAACCAAACACTTAAGCAGATGGTGAGAACCGAATTTCAATCTCGAAAATCAATTCATAAAACAGGAAATAACTGCTTTGGATAATAATGTTTGTTTCTGAATGAAAATTATGAAACCACCAAATCCGCCATCGCCAAATACCAAGACACACTGGGAGAGCTAAAGAAAGAGAACGTTCAGTTAACATATACGTTACAGGATCTGCAAATCAGGCTTCAGGTTGCTGAGCAGCATAACCGTTCTAACAATTTTGAGATAGAGTGTGTCCCCGAGCACAAACAGTAAAACTTGCTATCTATAATTACTCAGCTGTCTAAGGTATCCTGCAACTTGAAAGAATCCGACATTCATCATTGCACTCGTGTGGTAAAAAGTAACAGAGACGACAAGAGACCTCGCTCAATCATTGTTAAATTGGCTACCTCTAGGCTTCGGGATACATTTTAGCGAAAACAATAAATTTTAATAAGACAAATCCAATCGACAAGCTCAGTACTGCTCACATAGGCATTGGAGGTAATAAATCGCCGCTTTACATTGTTGAGCACCTTTCACCTAAAAACAAATTACACGCAGCGGCTCGCCAGATCGTCAAAGAAAAAGAGTACAAATTCGTGTAGATTAAGCAAGGTCGTGTTTTCATTAGGAAAACAGAAGAAGACGAGTTTACTTATATAAGAAACCAAGAGACCAGAACCGACCTAAAACAATTCTCTGCCATATCCATACTAGCTGTTGCTCGCGGCCCCGCCCCCGTGGAGTTTATTTTCGGGAGCAGAAGTATCAATGCAAGGAGTTGACTTCTGCACTAAGACACCTATAGCGATCGTCCTGAATCTCAGGTGTTGTGACTGTCTAGATGGCTAGACAGGCACAACTCCTAACTTAAACTTCTAGCACTCCTTATAATACCCCGGGATCACTCCGTAAGTGTCGAAGAAGGCCACCGCGGGGTTTTAGCTGGTAGTGTCCGGTTGGGTGTACATAAGTAGTAGGGACTCGGCCCAGCCGCAACCCGGATAGCCATCATTCGGGCGAGGGGGTGCTGGGTCGTAAGACCGGCTAGTCCAGCATAACCGTTTTATTCTCATTCCGCTTCCCCCCGAAGCGGACGGCAGTAATAAAATGCTTTCCCCGCGACAAAAAAAAAGTGTTGTGCCTGAAGCTTGAGATTACATTTAAAGAATACCTCATAAGTTAACTCCTCACTTCGCCCTTTAAGGGATGATTTGGTAAAAACGTTGAAAAACGTATTTCTTTATTTTTTACCTAAAGCCTAAATATGAATTTTCAGATCCCTAAGTTGAAGTATTACGGATTGCCCATACAAACTTTTAACCTCTATTTCACCCCTTTCAAGATATTTTTTTGAGACAAAAGATACCCTATGTCCTTCCCTAGGATATAATCTATCCCTCTACTGAATTTCATTAGGATTCGTTCACCCGTTTAGTCATGAAAAGGTAAGAAACAGACATACAAACAACAATATTAATTTTGCTGGGGAGATATTTTAAAACTGTAATATCTCCTAAGATATTCATTGAAATCAAATGACGTAAAGGGCAACTTTGTTCAAAATTAAATACTTGTGATGAATAAAGTATTTATTTGGATAAGGATTAATACCATGTTTATAAAAACCCCTTTCCAAATAATACATTGTTTCAGAACAAATTCGATAACCATTAAAAAGGTTATAGTGAGCCAACCGAAATAGATAGACATATGCTATTGCGGACTTTTTTTAGAACTTTTTAAGAGGAACAATTTCGTCGTACATGATTGTTATGTAACTTTAACCGTTAACGCAGCGTACGCAACGGAAGCTCTCAATAGGAATCAATTTTCCCCGTTTTTGCAACATTTTTCATTGCTGCTCCGCTCCTGTTGGTGATAGCGTGATGTTATATAGCCTATAGCGCTCCTCGATAAATGGGCTATCCAACACTAAAAGATTTTTTAAATTCGAACCAGTAGTTCCTGAGATTAGCCCGTTCAAATAAACAAACAAACTCTTCAGCTTTATATAATAGTATAGATTAAATAAATTAAAGGCGTATTATTTAAAAAAAAATCTAAAAAATAGTTTTTATTTTTGCTTTTTAGCTTGTATTTTTCTCAGTACTCATTACCTTTATTATCTTTACAGTATTTCGATTAAATTAGAAATATTAATTTACACTATTTTTAACTATACCTCTCTACTTCCGTCCCTTTTCACGAAATCACACCCAGAGATTGCAAGAAAGCGATAGAAAAGATGATACACATAAAAAATTATCTTAAAACATTTAATAAATTATAATTGTTTTATTTTATCTATCGATAGATAAGGACAACGCTATCTATACCTTTTGTCGACATTGCTACGCTCTACTGTTTTTACACAGTTGTCAATATATGACACTGTAAATATATTTCACAAGATAAATTTGTAACTGTGTGCATAAATTTGCCAGTGTTGTATGAAATGGTGTAGTGTGCGTGCGTAGCGACGTGATTACATTTTGCATTTGTGTGCACATGTTTATTTGTAGTTGTACGAAGCCCCCCACCGACATTGCTGAATTTTTTGTTCAATATTCGAGCGTAATGCCGTCTCCTTTTGGTTGCCTACTCTAAGTTCGAAAGACACGAATTCAAATGGGTCTGGATACAAAATTCAAAATGATTACTTCGAAGTTCGAAATTAAGTAATAGAGAAATGATTTAAAATTAACATTATTGATTTTTAATGATTTGAAATTATCTTGACCATAGATTTATGTGGGTGGCTGTATGCATAATACTGAATCACAGAAAAAGATAATTTATAATACAACCAACTTGTACCTTTATTATGCCCATCACTAAATTTTAATTACGTTACTTCTAAACTTCTACAATCCCATACACTAGATGCCACTGGTGACGATTTTTTGCTAGAAAGATCCTGCAGGTGGCACCACAACCTATTGTTTTATACCTATAATTTGGTTTTTTGATTATACTTCAAAATAAGGTTTTTAAAACAATCACACACATCTGGCCCCACAATAGGTAAAACCTGTATGGTACGGTCGCACAACACCAGGTGTTTTAGAGAAAAAAATGTATCAATGCGATGAAAATACGATGCACCTGTATACCAACAAATATCTTAGATACATGGTACTCAGGTAGGTGACCCAGGTCTTGATGTGCTCCAACTACATTTAATAATAAGAATACTACAACAGTCACACAGGTAGTCCTCAGATACGAGCCTTGTGTCGGAGGTATCGGGAGCTAGGAGACTTTTGAGTCCATAACATAAATATAAATATTTATACTCAATATAAATATTTATGGATCAAATTTGGCTTGATGGGGGAATCGAACCCGCGACTTCTCATTTCATAGCTGACTACTCGCCGACTGTGCCACAGAGGCTCCC
This sequence comes from Laothoe populi, assembly GCA_905220505.1. Classification (NCBI taxonomy): domain Eukaryota; kingdom Metazoa; phylum Arthropoda; class Insecta; order Lepidoptera; family Sphingidae; genus Laothoe; species Laothoe populi. The sequence continues at coordinate 11,447,507 of HG992149.1, read as the reverse complement.
AATATATTTATAAATCATTATTTTCTATAAATGGTGCTAAAACACTAAGTGGTAAAATAAAAGGCATTGGCTATTACACATATAAATATTATTTTTAAACACATGTAAACGTTTTCGCTTCTTAAACACTATTTAATTAGTGTTCGAGCAAATCTTGAGTTACCATATTATACGCAATTACTAAAAGCTCCTACAAAGATATGAATTTCATTCAAATAGACACCCATCGAAGAATAAGCCATATAAAGACAATAATATTATATAAATTTGACGATGTATTATGTCCTACAATACACTTATTTTAAAATTAGTTACAAAGATTACTTTCAATTCTAAACATATACGTTATTCGTACAATATTTATATTTAATCAGTCTTGTAGCATGGTTTATTTACCTAACCGCAAAAAGCAGTTATTTATTTTATTACTAAGAGGCTTACTTATTAACGTTGTATACACATGTCGTCTGTTTGACAGCTGCCGATACAATGAGTTTTAAGTTGCTTGCGACTCGCAACATACTAGGTGTGTTCCCGCACTCAAGTAGCGAAGGGGAGCAGCATATAATGCAGGACGCATAAAAAATATTGTGTAAAAATTGCGGCCCAAAACACCTGCTAAGTGCGTGCGTAACGCCGACAAAAACGCAAACGGTGTACATACATTTGGGTAGACTTTTTACGCGCCTGTCGTGTGGTGTGTAGCACACAATGTTTGCTCCGACCGCATATACGTTACGTACTTAAAAATACAGCTGGTGTATTGCGCCACAGACAATGTATTCTTTGAATAGTGTTTTGTCTACCTTTCACTGACTAATATTATTTAACATATCACATCAAAGAAACTACAATTATTACAAAGGTATACAGCGATTAGGTAGAGCCTTAAATCTATAATAAATTGAATACTTAAATATACTTCTGCTCCCGAAAATAACCTCCACGCGGGCGGAGCCGCGAGCAACAGCTAGTCTATAATAAATTGAATGTATCACCATCAAAATTGATTAATACACTGATATTTTAAATTTATAATTAGCTAAATTGAGATAAGACTAAATTCTTATTTTTGTATCTATGATTATTATGCAAACCAAATAAGAATAGGATCGTCAAAGATAGATCTTCTTCGATCGAGTGGCGCCTTAACAATACGATTAGAATCATTCAACGAAAAAAAATGTATACTTATAAAACATGTAACATAATAAATGTATACTCTGAAAGTAGTTTTTTAAGAATGAATCGATTTCAGTAATTTCCAATTGGATTATATTTTTCCTAATTATTAGAACCAAGTACATAACAGTCGCCATCGTAAAACAAACGTAACTGAAATAAATCCCGGTGACAAGGCATCTTTTCAAAGCAACAGTAAACGAAATCCCTTATAAAAACAGGATTCTATGTCGAGGCAAATAAAGGTTTCGACGAATACAGTTTATAATAGGTAAGCAATATTACGTATTAAAATTGTGTCTTTGTTTGAATTGGCGTGTCTGAGGGTATGCATTTAAATCATATACCTAAAGGTACGTAATGTTTGTGTTATAGTAAGACTAACATTCTAAATACATAATTATATAAATAAGTCTTGTTATTATGTGATCTCTTAAAAATAGCAAATTTAGCAACCTAAATCACGATAGAACTGCAAGCAGAGCCAATTCTTATTTGGATTGCATAATATATTTATATTATACATACAAAACATACACATGCATTGACTCACATCTGTAAACCAGAAGGGGTATGCAGACATCCAACTAGTGCACTGACAGCACTGAGTCTACTTTCGATAAATATGATAAGTAGCGAGTATGTAACCATGTTGGACACAACTTCCAACCCTAGGCAACATATATGTGATTTTTGAAAATTGTAAAGTCGTACATATTGTTTGCTCGGCCTGAGAATTGATTTCAGGACCATTTATGTTTCTCAGCTTAAGTACATTGTAACTAGAGTAATAAGGTGATACATACGAATATAAAGAACCAAATTCCTAGTACGTACATTATTATGTGGCCAGTTGAGGCCCCCAAATAAAAAAAATATCCTACTACTATTTAAAAAAAAAATAACTTTATTCTGACGTTTACGGTTACAATAGCATAGTGAGTATAATAGGCTATTTGACTAATTTTCGAAAATGATTTAAAACTAATATTTATTACATAATAAGCACACTATATTGATATTTCCGGGAAATTACTGTATTTTTAATAAAAATCAATGTTAAAGTTTAAATCTCCAAAACCGCGGCAAAAACGCTATTTCTGTAATGGCGCTGATCATATGAAACGTGTGACGTCACATGCAAGTAAGCAAGCTAATAATGATAAGCAAAGCTAAGTTTTATGATAATTGTTTTATCATAAAACTACTTCAAAAATATATCAACAATAGAATTTATCATCCATAAAACATAAAACGCGAAATAAAATCACTCGAAGAAACTATGTTTACTTGCGTGTGACGTCACCAGAGTTGCAATCAATCACAGAGTGTTCACATCTCATATAATTTTTTAAAAAAATGTTGTACTTTATTTCGTTTAATTTGCATAAAATATACATTATTTCGTTTAAAATTAAGTGAAATATGGTTTTTTAAGCTATTGTCTAACAGGATGACCACAATTTGCAGTGTATTTTCAATGTTGTCAAATAGCCTATTATTATCATTATTTAAAATAGTGGCTGTGGTTAATATGTTCAGTTCAATAAAATACAAACGGTGATATTATCAGCAATTATTTAAAATATAATACAGGGAAATGATAAACCAAATTGAGACACATATGGATTATTTTCATTTAGTTCGGCTTATTGCTGAAAAATAAATTAAATAAAAAAATTATGTTCAAATTTAACTGACAATAACGACCCGGCGCGCCAGGTCGTTATTCGTAACTATACATATTTACACGTCAGGGCGAAACGACCGGCGCGGTCGACTGTGAAGTATGAACAATGTTTCGGGATATATTTAGGAAATTGACAGCTAATTGTACAAGATCATCTAAACAAAAAGAATATGACATTAGGAATATGATATCATATTAGATTATGATTATTACTAAAATTTAGGAAGTTTTTAATAGATTAATAAACTATTAAATACTTTGTGTCTTAAGTGAGCTATTTGCCATGAACAACTACAACTCACACTTATATTATTTCTATTATGTATTATCTTCAATATTAAATCCCATATCATTGTTGTGAGATTCCTGCATGGCCATGGTGCTTAATATGCTAATAAATTCAATTTTCAGGAGAACCATTACATTCACTCACATCTCCAACATCAATCCCGGTGTCATCTCCATTCTCATCCAACAGCTCCTGTAAATATTATCAACCTGTTAATGATGGGACAAATCTCATATTTAATAAATATAGGACACAAATTGCCAACATCATAATAATATTCCAGTCAAATCACTCTAATTACTCATAAGACTCCTTTAAATTAAGATAAAGTGGTGCAATATGTTTGAACATATGTCTAGTTATGTTAAAAACTTTAGCATAAGTACTAAAACGGATAACAGAGCATAGAAACTCAAATCTAATATATCGAATAAACCAATAAAAAAAAATTGGCACTTAGAGGGGGACATGAAGGCACATACAGGTTAGGTTTTTGTATTGGAATTAACAAGCACCTAGACGTATGAGTGCACTCCACATATCCAACATAAAAATTGAGAATGCTTTCCTATAAGATATCTGTCTTCTACAGTACCGACAAACAAATTACTAATGGTAAGCTGCGGGCAAAAGCTAGTGTTGCATAATAACGAAAACTCAAAACCAACTTCAAAGTTTACATTTCAAGCTCAAAATCTAATTCATTCATTCAACACAGCCTGTAAAATCCCACTGCTGGGTATAGGCCTCTTGCATGTTATGCCACATGCCATGGTCCTGAGCCAGTCTCATCCAGATTCGACCTCATATCTTAACAAGGTTGACAACCCAGCTTGCTGCTGGACGGCCTACGCTGCGCTTTCCTTGTCTCAGCCACTATTCAGTTAGAGACTTACTCCACCTCCCATCATCTCGCCTAGCCATATGTCCCAAACAAAATCAAATAAGTGACAAAAATTTCTTATATGAATAGTAGTAAAAAGATATTTTTCGTGGTGTTGGCAGTTTCCTATTATGTGTATGAAATAATGTTTATATATTTACAATTTCAGTAGTCGTTTTTGAAGTTCGTTTTTAACTGTTAGATAAACATATTTTTGTACCTTGCAAACTTCTATGAAACTGTTTGCTTCATCCAGTTTATCCTTGTATTGCGCATTTTCTTCAGTTAGGGCATCTATACATTTATGTAGCTCCTCATTGTCGCTCAATGCTTTTGATAATGCAACACTATAAGGTACAGTAGAACATAAATCAATATAAGCTTCTGAAATACTTGGTTATACATTGGAATAACATATTGAAGTGTTTATGAGAGGAGTTAGTATACACTGAATTGAAGTTTCTAATATAGATCATCTATGATCAATTGTGGTCTTCAAAGCATAATCTCAATTTTATTTGTTTGCATTCTCATAATTTTGATGTAAGTCATTTTGGTAGCACTGTTTCAAACTAATAAATTTTAATTGTATCTTCCTACTCTATCAAATTATAATATAATAAAATATAAGCAGTATAACTAGAGTATGTTAAACATTACCGCCTTTTTTCTGCCACAACTTTCCAGAAGTTTTTGGATGGCATTTCATTTTTCAATTCCTTATCCCATATGTATCTATCTAAATTTGCTTGTGTAGATTTTGATGAAGACTTCTTTTCATTCTCAATATTCCTGCGAGAAATAAAATGAATATATAAAATTAAAAAATATGATGTCCTATTACAAAGATTTTATTGATCCTAATTTAAACAATGATAAAAAGTCTAAGGCCCGTATAATAGAATGATACTCTGTCATGAATCTAGTTTTAAATCTGTACTTGAGTATTTTATATTAGCATAAAGCTATAGTATAGCTAGTACTTGCAGCAAAAGACTATGGATTCAAGGTCAAATTGAATTCAAATTGGATTCATCTTCCTCATACATCTCTGAAGATTGCATGATAAATCATCTAATATTAAGGTAATAGCTTCTCAAATGAATATCTTATTCGAAAATTCATCACACAAAGAACCCAGCAAACAGGTTCCCCCGAAATCATCGATTACTATTTTATTTTATATATTCTTTTGAAAGTTATACTGGTTAAATAGCAGAACACTCCAGTTATCATTGTTATAACATGTGATGCAGAGATAAACAGTCTATGGCAAGGTACAGCCATTTAAAATTATGATTTGAACTGCAGTACCCCTAATCAATATACTCTTGTACTTGGAAAGTATTTTGGACACATTACAAAACCAGTCAAAATAATTTAAGTCACTAGCATAAATGGTATAAGAATGTATATGGGACACACAAAGATGTGTGTCCCATATGCATGTTACATTTTTATTAGTAGTAGATGGATCAAAAGAAGTAGTGGATTATTTACAACATGCCAAGCTTTTATAGTACAGACCCAAGATAAACTATTACCATATTATTAATCATTTAGCCTACCGTTCTAATGATAATCAGCGTAAGGCACTTTTTTCTCTTGTTTATTATTTATACGTCCAAAATCCTTGTATCATCACCATCCATAGAAAATTTGGATGGTACGGATGGAAATGAAGAAGAGATGAATGAGAATTATAAAGAATATCTTAAATAACTTTTTATTTAAATATAGTAACTAATTCAGCATTTAATAAATGGTGTTGATAATGAGTAAAATGGCCTAAGCTCTGAAAAAACAAGATCGTAGGTACAACATACCTTTTTAAATTCAATGGAATTATAATTAGACACTATAATTTGATGAAATACTATCAAAGGCACAAGAATCCTACTAATATTATAAATGCGAAAGTTTGGATGGATGTTTGCTACTCAATCACGCTACAACGGCTGGACGGATCTGGTTGAAATTTGGCACAGAGATAGATTATATAGCACGTAGGCTACTTTTTATCCCGGAAAAATGTACAGTTCCCGTGGGATAGTTTAGTTTTTCACAGAGCCAGGCATCGACATGATTCTTGCATAGTGATAGTTTACCTACTTTTGTATACCTTTTCTTCCAAAAATAAACTACATGCGGGTGGAACAACATCTAGTCATTAAATAATTTCGTCAACGACAGACATACAGGCACTTTAGCTTTGCCATCGAGGCTAACTGGCTACTATGAACACGTTGTGGTCTTACTCGGCGACAGTCATTTATAATTGCGTGTTAGAATGACAATACTTGAACTGTGGATGGTAGTGATATTTTTTTCTCGACAAAAATAAAAATACTTTTGTATATTGTTCCTATTATGTTTATAATTTTACAAAAAATATAGATAAACAAGTGATGATTTAAACTAATAGTTTCTAGTATAATTGAAAGTGAGATAGTTCACAGTACGTAAATAAATATTAGAAACATAATTGGGTACTGGTTGGAAACAGAGTGTAATGACATTTTTGATTGTTATACTGTAAATGTTCAAAAACAAATTAAGAAATCTAAAATGACAAGTACACTACTTTTTCAATACGTGATTTGGTATTAATGCGAATATAATTCATTATAACAAAGGCATTCTTTCATGGGGTAATTTATCTGGAAGTGTAATTTGCACGAAATGATGTTGGCAAAGTTGCAGGTAAAGAAAATAACTTACTTTGAATAACGAGAATATTTCAAAAATTCCTTTCTACCACCTGTTAAAGTACCATCATCTATATTTTGTAAAACACTAACACTCTGGCTGAGGTCGTCTCCAGAAATCTAAAATAATTTTATTAATTATTTTCACAATTCTCACACGGGTTGATAACATTGATATCATAATAGTTACTTCGCTCATTTTGATTTGAGAAAATACAACTTTAGTGCATTAGCTAATGCGGTAACCTAAGTATTTAATTTATTACTGTAAGATTTTAGATATTATCGATTAACTTTTCAGCTCGAAGGACCGCCATTTCAATATGACAATTGTTAGTGGTTGTCGGTTGATTTTTTTAAGCGCCCAGTACGCAGGCTGCACTGACGTCTATTATATGGACAGGATATTTGATCCGCGAAAGTGTGCCTATTTGATTTTCGCCATATTGGCGCTGATAGCAGTGCAGTCGAGCAGTGAGCGTCCGTGGAACTAACGATAGAGTTGAGACACGAAGGATGATATATCGACAATGACACACAACAGTCGATGGTTTACAAATCTTAAAAATAATAAAAACATTCGTTTATCGTACCATCAAACGATACAATGAAGACTCTAGTGTAGATGACAGGTCAAGAAGTGGTCGCCCTCGGTCTGTTAGGACTCCAGCAGTGATAAAAGCTGTGAAGGCGCGAATTCAAAGAAATCCCAAACGTAAGCAGAAACTGTTGGCCCTTCAGATGGGGTTAAGCAGAACCACGGTGAAAAGGGTGTTAAAGGAAGACTTAGGGCTTCGGTCATATCGAAGAAAAACAGGACATCGTTTGAATGCTCGTCTAATGGACCTGAGACTGAAGAGATGCCGCGCTTTGTTGAAGCGGTACGCGGGAAAAAAATATCGGGAAATCCTTTTTTCAGATATAAATTTTTTACCGTAGAAGAGAGCTACAACAAACAAAATGATAAGGTGTACGCACACAGTAGTGAAGAAGCGAGCAACCGTATTCCACGTGTCCAACGAGGTCATTTTCCATCCTCGCTCATGGTATGGTTGGGAGTTTCTTATTGGGGCTTAACAGAGGTACATTTTTGTGAGAAAGGTGTAAAAACGAATGCAGTTGTGTATCAAAATACAGTCCTGACGAACCTTGTGGGACCTGTTTCTCATACCATGTTTAATAACAGGCACTGGGTATTCCAACAAGATTCGGCGCCAGCTCATAGAGCGAAGAGCACACAAGACTGGCTGGCGGCGTGTGAAATCGACTTCATCCGGCACGAAGACTGGCCCTCCTCCAGTCCAGATTTGAATCCGTTAGATTACAAGATATGGCAACACTTGGAGGAAAAGGCGTGCTCAAAGCCTCATCCCAATTTGGAGTCACTCAAGACATCCTTGATTAAGGCAGCCGCCGATATTGACATGGACCTCGTTCGTGCTGCGATAGACAACTGTCCGCGCAGATTGAAGGCCTGTATTCAAAATCACGGAGGTCATTTTGAATAAACTTTAGTGTCATAAGAATCTATGTTTTGTTAAGTTCATTTTGGTATATAAATGGTTACATAATGAATAAACTTGTTTCAATTATTTTATATTAAACATGTGACAGAATTTATGACCTGACTAGGTATATCAATGGGAAAGTCCCATAGATATAGTATATATATATTTTTTTTTATTGAAAAAGGGGGCAAACGGGCAGGAGGCTCACCCGATGGAAAGTGATCACCGCCGCCCATGAACATCTGCAACACCAGAGGGCTTGCAAATGCGTTGCCGGCCTTTCAGGAAAGAATATGCTCTCTTTTTGAAGGTTCCCAGGTCGTAACGGTTCGGAAACACCGCCGGCGATAGCTGGTTCCACAGAGTGGTTGTGCGAGGCAGAAAATGCCGCAAAAATCGCGTTGTTGTGGAACGCTGGACATGTCCGATGGTGAAATTCAGCGGCCGGGATCAATCCAAACAATTCCTCGGAATATTCCCCATAATAAATGCGGTAGAAGATGCAGAGTGATCCAACATCTCTACGCAGAGCCAAAGGATCAAGCCGATCGGAAAGAATTTTATCGTCGATAACCCGAGCTGCCCTACGTTGAATGCGGTCAAATGAAAGTAGTTGGTACTGGGGTGCTCTCGCCCAGAGATGAGAACTGTACTCCATGTGGGGTCGAATTTGCGCCTTATAAAGATTTAGGCGTTGACCCGACGTGAAGTACCGTCTCGCCTTGCTGAGCACACCAAGCTTCTTTGAGGCCAATTTGGCCTTATCTTCCAATTGACCGCGGAACTGGACGTTGCTCGTAATGTCGACGCCAAGTATTCCGATATTGGCTGTGGCCAACAGGGGAGTTTTCTCAAAATGAGGAGTTACGACAAATGGTGACTTTTTAGCGGTTAACGCGCAGACTTGTGTCTTTTTGGGGTTGAATTGGACTAAATTTAGTCGACCCAGTCCGAGACTTTGGTTAACAAAGACTCGACTTCAGACACAAGCTTGTACCGGCTCTCGTCGACGTATTCCCGAGAAATATTAGCACGGCCAGTGTACAGTACATCCACAGTGCTATCGTCTGCATAGCAATGAATGTTGCTGATTTGCAGCATGTCATTTACATGCAGAAGAAACAGAGTAGGAGACAGTACTCAGCCTTGCGGAACACCAGCATTGACAAATTTAGGATCAGAGTATGCACCGTCGACGACGACCTTGATGCTCCGATCTGCCAAAAAGCTGGTGACCCAGTTGCATAATTTCTCGGGAAGCCCATAGGAAGGTAGCTTCGAAAGAAGCGCCTTGTGCCATACCCGATCAAAGGCCTTCGCTATGTCCAGGCTGGCTGCAAGCGCCTCCCCCTTGGTCTCAACTGCTTCTGCCCATCTATGAGTAAGGTAAACTAGAAAATCACTGGCTGAGCGACCCCGACGAAAGCCGTACTGGCGGTCACTAATCAGCCGGTGCTCCTCCAGGTACCGCAGGAGCTGGCAGTTTATAACGGGCTCCATATCTGGAGAACAAGGAGGTGATGGCTATAGGCCTGTAATTGGACGGATCCGAGCGGTTGCCTTTTATATGGATCGGGTGCACTAAAGCGGCCTTCCAGGATTTCGGGACTACGCCTAATGTATAGGAGTGCCGGAAAAGACGCGTTAAAACCGGTGCCAACTCCGGAGCACATGTCTGCAACACGATCGGAGGGATGCCATCGGGCCCACTCGACTTATGAATGTCCAAGGAAAGAAGTGCTTTGCGAACTGCACTTTGCCGGAACTTAACCTCCGGCATTGTTGTATCGCACCGCGGGATTGTCGGTGGTGAATTTCCTCGGTCATCCAGAGTCGAGTTGGACGCGAAGAGAGAGCCCAGAAGATCGGCTTTCACCTTCGCGGCATGGGCCAGCGAGTCATCCTCCGTGTGCAGGGGTGGAAAAGACGGCTGACAAAAATTCCCTAAGACAGCCTTTGCGAGAGACCAAAACGCACGTGTTCCCGACGGGAGACGCGCCAGTCTCTCGCCAATTCTGCCAATGTGCTCCGACTTCGCCTTAGCAATAACGCTTTTGAAAGACCTAGAGGCAAAGTTGTACTCCTTTTTAAATGTGCCGGTATGTACATCACTGGACGCCGACGTTAGCCCAGGCCTGGTAGCATTCCCGCTTTCGACGTAATGCCGTCTTGCAGGAGCGACCAAACCAGGGCTGGGATTTGCCACCGATGGGCACTGCAGAGAACGGAATAAAGAGTTCCATGCCCTGAAGTACCACATCAGTGACAGAGTCAGCAACGACGTCAGGATCATCCGGCGAGAAGCAAATCTGCCCCCATGGGTAGAACGCAAAGAATGACCGCATTCCGTCCCAATCCGCTGACCTATAGTGCCACACGCGGCGGCAGCCCGCAAATCGAGGCCGTGTTGAGTGCGTGACTGGTACTGTACTCCGGACAAGACAGTGGTCCGAGGAACCAAGAGGAGGATCGACGGAAACCAGGTAGCCATCCGGATGAGAGGTCAGCAGAAGGTCCAACAGGGAAGGTGTATGATCCTCCACATCTGGGATTCGCGTTGGCGAGGTGACCAGTTGTGTCAGATCATATACTAAAGCGAAATCGTGAACAGATCTCCCCGCATGATCGGTGGTGCGTGATCTAAGCCATTCGGCGTGGTGGGCGTTAAAGTCGCCGAGAATCACGATCTCTGCGGTTGGGGTCTGCTGCAGTACGGAATCTGTAGCCATTTGCATGTGTTCAACGAGTCGGTCAATTTCGGCATTACCGCTATGGGACCTATACAGGCACGCGTAGATTCGCGGATGGTCGTCGCAGTCTACGCGTAACCAGAGTATGGAAAGGTCCCGCCCTTCAAGGCTGCCGAGGCGACGAGAGCAGATATCCTCTCTAACGTACACGCACACCCCACAAAGGAATGTTCCAGTTTGTACCCCGGGTAGGACAGGAAAGAGGTGTCAGCCGGAGAAGAAATCTGCGTCTCGGTAAGGAAGAGCAAGGCCGGTTTCGCCGTCTCAAGATGAAAGTGGACGGCGTTCAAGTTGGAATTCAGCCCCCTTATGTTGCAAAAGTCCACAGCAAGAGTGGAAGGGTTCGCCTTATGTTGCCTGCTCCGCTTGCCCCGAACAGGTGTGTAGAGCGCAAAATTGCCCCCCCCCCCCCCTGCCACTTGACGCCGGTTTTCTGTGAGAGAGTGGTTCTTCCCCGGGCGTGCCGGCCCATTCGGCTGCTACTCGAAAGTGCGCAGCATGGCACTACCACTAGTTACGGGAGTTATCACCAAATAGTTCTTAGTAAAATGAATAGATGGCATTAGTGGGCGGACAAGGTTTTTGGAATATATTGTTTCTTCGACAGTTCGTGTCTATAAAATATAAGTCAATGAACTAAATATAATTTTTCATCCCAATCGTCAGAGTCGATATAAAGATACATATAAATATTTAATTATATTTATATTTTATGTTATAATTTCAGGTCAGCTAAAATAATAAATGGATAACTGCATGGTACCGCTTTTACTTTACCGCATAGCATGCATACAGAGCCAGCAATGAAATATATCTAATATCTAATCTCCACCTGAAAATATATAGACATACCTACTGTATGCAGACTTCAATGTCATTGCGGTCATCGCCAGTCATAATGTTTTCTTTGCCAGATTTAAAATAACTGTTACGAAAGACGTGATGTGATTGGTAGTTAATGTTGAACTTTCGTTATTACGCCAATGGAATAGACAGTTAACATTTTCGGTAAAAATCGTGTAAATGAGAACAGAAATATTATTATCAATTTCTTCCAGGCACGAGAGGTGCAATTTTCACATTGCTACGTCCAGATAAAACTTTTGTTTTTAACTAGCTATCTCTCTTTGTTTAAGTTCGAAGTTTCAGGTATGTATGTAATTATGTATAACAAAGTCTGATGAAATAAATATAACCCAATATCTACTTATTTTCGAGAAACTGCCGATTTTAATGTTTTAAAGCCAGATTAACATGTAATATCTTTCTTGATATCGTAATTGACATATTATAACCAGGACTTAATTCATCAACATACATCATTTGCGAAAAACAGATTACATTTCTTGCAATAATTAATCCTAACCCTTGGCACTTGATTTGCCGGTTAGTCGATAATTTCTAGTTCTGCTTATTTTATATTGTTAAGTACCTACTTACTTAAAATAATTTATCTCTGCCCCTGTGACGTAATAGGCCTTACTTACATTTTGGTTTATATCTTCATTGTCAGGTTGACCTTCAAAAATGGGCCGAAAATTCGTTGTTGGTGGCAACTGGAAGATGAACGGTGATAAAAACCAAGTCACAGAGATTGTTGAAACTTTGAAGAAGGGTCCTTTGGATCCTAATGTCGAGGTATTAAATTTTTGTACAATAAACAGTGTCCGTATGAACTGAGGAGCCACTCCTGATTTTTAAAGGAGTCTCATACCATTATTTAGTAGCAAATCAGGTGATTTTGTAGGCGAAATTCTGGAATTTGTAGTAAAATATATCAAAAGTTATAGCAATGTAAAAATGGCTCCTCAAACTAAATGTTTAGACTGAGGAGCCACCATATAACTCGAAAAGTAGTAGACGTACATTTATGAAATTTTTGTATGATTTAGTAGTCGTTGTGTATAGTATCTACTAAAAATATGGGTCCACTACAATTACTATAGGCATTGGTATGGCTCCGCAATTGCTAAATATATAAGAACACGAGTTTCTGTGAAAGTGATCGGTCAATCGGCATATTTGACTTAATGATAATTTAGTAGTAAGTGTGTTCTAATTTGTAGCATAGGAATTAAATATAAACACTGAACGAATTTGGAAAATCAACGTATTTTATTTGGCTCCTCAATCCAGACGTTTTGCAAATAAATAATTGACTGTACGTACCTCAGATCACAACGGATTCGTAAGCTAGATACACCAATATTTAGTAGAAATTTCTACTAAATAAGTACATACATTTCAGCGCTCTACATATTCGGAAACGGAGACAGTAAATACTTTCGTAATTTTTTGTAAAGTTCACCATTAAGGGTGACCATGTTACCTATGAGTTAAACCAGGATAACTAGCAGTTGAATATTATTTTTGAAAGAATAAGACCAACAACATGAAAATAGTATATAATGTGTATTTTTTATGTTTTAATTAAGTAGTTAATTTCGGCATAATTAAAATAATGAATGAGTATGGGTTGGTCGGTGCTGGTATTGGTTGAAAACGGGGATTTGTTGCAGGAGAACTAGCACACCTGAGTTTTATTGACTTTAAACCAAACGCAATTTCTGATACCCCATGTTAAAATGAGATCCAAGGTCATGTTGAGCTCAATGACAAGATCCTCGCATATACTCTCAGTATCCATCCGGCAACCAGGAGACTTGCAGCATTAATGCTCATGAACCGCAAATGCACAGAGCCTTGTGGTACTCCAGCATTTACTGACATGAGCTACGAAGCGTGTCCATCAACGAGGACACGTATACTTCGCTCATGGAGAAACTTGGAAATCCACTTGCGCATGTTGTCGGGCAGACCGTATTCACTTAGCTTGGAGAGAAGGCCACGATGCCAGACCCTATCAAACGCCTTGGGTATGTCGAGACTCACAGCCAGAGCCCCGCCATGCCTATCAATCGCCTTGCCTCATTGATGTAATACAAACGCTTCACATGGATTTTAAAACTGCTTTTATTTTGTGTACTAAAAGAAGAAATTTATATAAGAGTTCCCGAAGGTGTTGTTCATAAAAATAATTATGTCTAAATTAAATAAAGCCTTATATGGGTTAAAACGGATCGGTGTATATATGTTTTAGATAATATTGATATTGGTAAAAATATTTATGTGCTGCTATATGTAGATGATTTGGTTTTAGTATGTTTTATTTTAATATTATGAGTACAATGCATGATTTAAATGAAATAAATTTATTTATTAGTATTAAAATAACTAGATATTATGATAAAATCACATTAGACCAAAGTGTTTACATTAACACAATGTTGGATAAGTTTAGTATGTCCAATTGCAACCCTATAAGTACTCCCTTAGAAAATAAACTTGATTATGAAGCTTCAAATATAAATAGTGAGTATAATGCTTCTTGTCGCAATCTTATTGGGTGTTTAATGTACGTAATGTTATGTACTCGACCAGATTTGAGTACATGTATTAATATATTGACCAGATACACCAGGTCATCGTCTATTGTGGGCTAACACACATTTGCGATGGACCAACAATCAGTGGGCTCATGTTCTGTTTTCGAATGAGTCTCGATTCGGATTTCATCTCGATTCAAGGAGAGTGCGTGTTTGGTGAGTTCCTAGTTGCCAGAGTTGACTCCAGAATCCTCCGGTAGTTCATCCTTATCAAGGCGGAACAATAATGGTTTGGGCAGGAATTCGCCTAGGTGGAAGAACAGATCTCGCTTGGATAAGAGGCAATTTAAATGCGGAGAAATACCGTGACGAGATTGTGCACTCTATGGTCATCCCTCATCGACAGCAACTCGGCCAAACTTTCATGTTCATGCATAATAATGCACGTGCACACACCGCAAGGCTGGTGATGAGTGTGGTTTTTTTTTGGTTCCAGCACTATGTTAGTTGTAATAATTTTTTATTTTGTCACGAACAAGCCCTTTATTAAATTGCAAAATTAAAATGAATATTAAATTACGCTTCTATTGATGTATAACATCTAAGACAAAAAAATATTGAATTTAAAATAAACACTATTTTTCCCTTGTTCCCTAGACTTTGTTGAGCAGTGTAGATGCAAAAAATAATCTAGTGGTAATTGTACTGGTCACATAGTCTTGATGATTTATGTCAATAGAATATAGAAGAGTGTATTATTTAAAAATGTCTATATCCCTTTATTTATTATACATATTTTGTCGTGCTAGACTACAGACGCAGCCTTTCCTTGTTACATTCCCATACTTGAAATACAAGTGATAGTAATTCACATCTCTTATTTAATTTCTCTCCTATAACCTGATTTCCTATAAAACATTTAATAACAACAAGAGTAAAAATAAATCGAAAGTTCATGTCACGGCTGGTCGATGAATCATTCATAATCGGCCATACTACAGCATTATGCTCTACGTTCGCAACATTCAAAAAAGAAAAGGTCGATCGCAGCTGTCACTTTAGTCTGCCTAATTAAAAATCAGAGTATAGTTGAATTTATCAACCTTTTTCATTCAACGTTGTTGAATCAACAACAAACGCGAACAAAAGGGGCGCACAGTTAAACTAGTTGAATTTATCAACCTGTTTCATTCAACGTTGTTGAATCAACGACAGACGCTAAAAAATGGGAAATTAACGTATAGATCTGTGAACGTTTCTGTAATCCAGTTAAAAACGTCAACTGGTCTTTCAACTCGTTGACCGTTTATAGGAAACGGTTTCATTTCGTTAACGCAAAAAAATATACTTAATAAATTCAATACTACAAATCCAACGAACAATACTACAGTACTTCATTTATTTTTTTAAACTAATATCCAACTACTAGTTATCCTGGTTTAACTCATAGGTAACATGGTCACCCTTAATGGTGAATTTTACAAAAAATTACGAAAGTATTTACTGTCTCCGTTTCCGAATATGTAGAGCGCTGAAATGTATGTACTTATTTAGTAGAAATTTCTACTAAATATTGGTGTATCTAGCTTACGAATCCGTTGTGATCTGAGGTACGTACAGTCGATTATTTATTTGCAAAACGTCTGGATTGAGGAGCCAAATAAAATACGTTGATTTTCCAAATTTGTTCAGTGTTTATATTTAATTCCTATGCTAGAAATTAGAACACACTTACTACTAAATTATCATTAAGTCAAATATGCCGATTGACCGATCACTTTCACAGAAACTCGTGTTCTTATATATTTAGCAATTGCGGAGCCATACCAATGCCTATAGTAATTGTAGTGGACCCATATTTTTAGTAGATACTATACACAATGACTACTAAATCATACAAAAATTTCATAAATGTACGTCTACTACTTTTCGAGTTATATGGTGGCTCCTCAGTCTAAACATTTAGTTTGAGGAGCCACTTTTACATTGCTATAACTTTTGATATATTTTACTACAAATTCCAGAATTTCGCCTACAAAATCACCTGATTTGCTACTAAATAATGGTATGAGACTCCTTTAAAAATCAGGAGTGGCTCCTCAGTTCATACGGACACAATAAACATAGCACCAACTTACTGCTGGTAATAGCTAGCATGCCCAGTGGCAAAGCAATAGCTTTCACATGGGGGGATCTGCAGGTAAAAGCTTAAAATCTTAACGCTCAAATATAGTCATTTAGAAAAAAAAGTTAAGCTGCATTTGTATGCATATTGGCGTGATGCTAGCTTGTATCTTGTGGCACAGATTATATTATCCATCATCAATATTCCATGATTTTTAAATATGTTGTATTCTAAGAGCGGAGTCCTCAGCCCCTGAACCCCACCTTATATACGCCCATGCTAGCATCTGTTTTCCTACACTAAGGTTTATTAATCTATAGATGGTTAGTGAATATAAAAGCTAAAGACTAAGTAATTGAAAATTTTCTTTGATATGCATAATGTTACACAGGTTGTTATTGGTGTGCCAGCCATTTACCTTTCATATGTCAAGAGCATTATCCCAGATACTATTGGTGTTGCTGCACAAAACTGTTGGAAGGTGCCTAAAGGAGCTTTTACAGGTAACTTACTTTTCGTGTTGAATTATTTCTGAATATTTATTAATGTCAATTAATTTGTTATAACTATAAAATAACATATCCTCCTTAAATATTGTCATAACCTAGTGTTTGCATGAATAATTTCTGTATCAAATATTTGTGCAGGTGAAATTTCTCCGGCTATGATAAAAGATGTTGGTGCTAACTGGGTAATCCTTGGACATTCTGAAAGAAGAACTATCTTTGGAGAGAAAGATGATCTAGTTGCTGAAAAGGTATTTAGCTGTAATAATACATTATTTTATATTTTTATAATACAATTGTTGTGTAATATTTAATTCTGAAATGGATTATTGTAGGTTGCCCATGCTCTTGAACAAGGACTCAAAGTCATAGCATGCATTGGAGAAACACTGGAAGAGAGAGAAGGTGGCAAGACTGAAGAAGTTGTCTTTAGACAGATTAAGGCCTTAGTGCCAGCTATTGGTAACAACTGGGCAAATGTAGTCATCGCATATGAGCCCGTATGGGCTATTGGTACTGGAAAAACTGCTTCTCCCCAACAGGTATGAATATGTATTTACAGAGGCAACAAAACTGGGTACACTGCTACAAATACTTAATGAATTATATTAAACATAAGTAATGAAGAATTAGCCTATTGGTACCATAAATTATTATAATAATAGTGAGCAATCACATAGACCCCATATTTTTTTTTGTTAATGATAATCTCTTCGTAGTCATACACTCGTGACAGAGTGGTTGTGGTCATGTTGAGGCCGCTTGTTTAGCTGCCGTTTTCGCGATGCGTCGCCACGTGTCTCAATGTTTGGCGGAGCGGGAGCATTCGTTGATAGAGGAGTGCGCCGTCAATTTGATCAGATCCATCCAACGTGTAAGAGGGCGTCCTCAAGCTCTTTTGCCGTCTACTTTTTCTTGCACAACTAATCGTTCTATGGATTCTAATTAATGATAATACAAGTGGCTATTTATATAAAAATAAATGCAATAAACCCAGCCCAAACCAATATAGTTTGTTGGCTGTAGCATAGTGCAGAACTCAGTATAGGCTGCCTTTTAAACATTAACTGACCTTAAACTGGGTTTATATAAAATAGTTACTTTGAAGTGTGAATGAGATATTATCATTTATATTGCTCATATTATATAAATAAACCAGTGTTTATTTGCTGACATTAACATCTTTAATAAATAAAAAAAATATTACATATAAGATATAACCAAATGTCAGTATTATGCTAGTGGAATATTTGCTTTGATTATTTTTGCCTTGTTCTTTGGTTGTTCTTTTATTGACTAGTAAACTGGTGTAGGCACTGCTGATAAGAATTTGAGAACTGTATATTATAACAATGAAGTTACATAAAAAATAAATATATATATAAATTGGCAATGTTTGTTCTTCATCAGGCTCAAGATGTCCATGCTTCTCTGCGTAACTGGTTCTCCACAAATGTGTCGCCCGATGTGGCGGAAGCAGTCCGCATTCAATATGGAGGCTCTGTCACAGCTGCCAATGCCAAGGAACTGGCTGCTTGCTCAGATATCGACGGCTTCCTCGTCGGTGGAGCCAGTCTCAAGCCAGAGTTTGTGAATATTGTCAATGCTACTCAGTAAACGCGTAATTTTATACCATTTAATGTTTGCTCGCGATTTTTTTATATCATCATTGTATTTATTTGTATGTGAATTTGTTGCAATGTCATGCGATGCTCACGAAGCATACTCGCGATAGCATTTTAAATTCTAGAATGATAAATTTTATTATTGATGCTTGTGTTGAATTTGTGTTAATCGCATATAAATTTACATAATATGAGCGTATTCAATGTTTAATACGTAAGTAAATAATAATCATGAATTAAAAAAATGTTTTATTTTAATCATACAGACATTATAAACATTTGGTAAAATATTTAAGACAGCAAAACACCTTTCCTGGGTAATATATCTAAACTAATAGAATCACTTAGAATGAAGGCCTGGAACATAGAGACTAGATTAAAGTAGATTATAAGGAGTATAGACGCCGGCACGTCACTTGGCAAGAGTCGTTAGATGCGCAGCTGCCGTTTTTTAGGTCTCTTTGTTTACAAGCGGGACGCGGGGTATGAGGTAGTACCGCGTGTTGATGTGTCCGTCTATCCTCGCTTTCCGCACTGCGTCCACGCACCGTTCACTCCCGCTTACACTTGTGTGCACTAAAATTGTACCCTTTGTTTTTGTTGAGTTTTTATAATTTTTGTAACGAGTTGTTGTTTTAAGTTAACTTTTTGTTGCGAGTGTTATTGTTTTAAAATTAATTGCAATGCCAGAACCAAATACCATTTTACGCAGACATGCCAGAAAATTTATTTATGATGTGTGACCATTTTTTGTACTATGCGCGAACTTACCTCCACTACGCCAAAACCTTGCCAACTTACGTGCCATCTAGTATATCTGTATATATAAAAGAAGAAACTGACTGACTGACTGATCGATCAAGGCACAGCCTAAACGGCTGGGGTTAGAGACTTGGAAATTTGACAGTAGGTACCTTTTATGACGTAGGCATCCACTAAGGAAGTTTGTTTTTGGAAATACCACCCCTAAGGGGGTGAAATGGGGGATGATAGTTTGAATGAAAATCCGTCATTTTAGAAGTTAAGTTTATGAAAATTAGTATTTGGCGTTTTAGTCAAAAATAAAAAATATATATTTCAGGATTTTTGGAAATTCCACCCCGAAGGGGGTAAAATAGGGGAAGAAAGTTTGTATGAAAATCCTTCATTTTTGAAGTTAAATGCATGAAAATTGGTATTTTGTAGTGTATACTTTTTGTCTCAAACATGACATCCACGCGGGCGGAGCCGCGAGCAGCAGCTAGACATCTTATATGGAAGAAAAGTTGAAAAAGTGTCCAGCTGTAAGCAGCAAATTACAACTCAAAACCGACCACATAAGCGCTAGCGTAGCAAATGGTGTAACTCTAAATGTAAACGGAGCAGTGCTACCAGATGAAAATAGCTAACTACCGTGTCAGCAGACTAAAATTGCCGTGTTTGAAGTATAATTAATAATAATAATAATACTAGCCCTGTATTAAACATTGTCCCACTGCTGGGCACGGGCCTCCTCTACTAATGAGAGGGGTTAGGCCTTAGTCCACCACGCTGGCCTAATGCGGGTTGGCAGACTTCTCATACCTTCGAAAAACTCTCAGATATGCAGGTTTCTTCACGATGTTTTCCTTCACCGTTAAATCAAGCGATATTTAACATTTTTAATACACACATAACTTTAGAAAAGTCAGAGGTGTATGCCACTTGGGTTTCGAACCTACGACTTTCGTCTTGACAGTCCGTACCGCAACCAACTAGGCTATCGCTGCTGTTGTAGTTGAAGTATATAGTACCTTAGATTTATTTTTAAATTACAGTGTATAATATCGTGTCAATATTAAACGAAAAACAACGTTATTCTTAATAATTTTTTTACTAGAAATAAATTATTCTTCCAGAAGTTCCACTTCTTGGTCATAAATTGACGGAGTCATCTTTTTAAACATGTCTATACCTCTTTCTAATGTCTACCTTAAGCTGCCGACAGATCTATCTGAATTCGTTTTACGAATTTTATAATTTTTGGATTCGAATTCGACTATAATTTACACGGTAATTAATATTAAAAAATACCGCAAAAAATTACACGGTAATAGATCATTACTGTAGACCATGTTTTGGTTGAAAATACCGTGCATTTACGGTAATAACCGTGTATCTGGTAACACTGAAACGGAGTGAAGTGTGCCGAGTCACTATCCTACTCTAATAACTTTTGGCGCTAACTTTGAAATTACACCACTTGCTACAGTGGCGCCCGCGCTTTTTGTCGCTTTTTGACGGACACTTTTTCATACACAAAGATTGTACTCCTTATACTCTAGTCTCCATGGCCTTTAAGAGCAACTTTTCTTATTAATTAGTCCATACTACCTATAATAACCATTTAACTTTCAAGTATTTTAATGCTCTATGCTTTCAAGTTTCACGTCCGTAGCGCTGTGTTACGGTCGTGAAACGTTTAGCGTAGCGTTTGTAGTCTCTATGGTGAAACTGTTTGTGGCTGGATAGCACCGTACACTTTTTAAGTTACATATATGTTGATGTTATATAAAATGAGAATCATGTCGTTGGCCGTTTGTCGATAACCTAATAATATAAGCTTAATATTTTCTTTTAAACTGTTTTATTTTAATAATTGAAATATCTTGCTCTCCCTATCATTGAATACGTGACATGTAACGTGAATATATAAACTTTTTTTTTTTTTGTTGTTTCGCGGGGAAAAGCGATTTATCACTACCGCCCCGCCGGGGGGGGTGGCGGGGTGGTTATGTTGGGCTCGCCGATCTTACGACCCAGCGTTAAGCCGCCTGGGAAACATAAAGACATCCGGACGACCGCAGGGCCGAGTCCCTACCAGATACCCTACATCGGCAATACCAACTAAAAACCCCGTGGTGGCCCTCTTCGGCGCATTAGAGCCAGTCCCGGGTAACCGGGACGAGAAGCGCCCCGTTCTCAACTGGAACCGCCCCTGCACGGTGCCGCCTTGCCCCCACACACCGTAGGACGCCCTCGGCGTCCACAGCAGCATCGAGGCCAACCACGCTGCCATTCGTCTCAGGGTCGCACGGTGTGCCGACAATATATACAGGTGAAATAGCTATATACAAAAGATTCGACACACCGATATAGGCGCTACGACAGCCCCCCGCTGCGCGCCCGCGATCCCCAATGACCCCTATTAGTCGCCTCTTACGACAGGCAGGGTATACCGTGGTGGGATTCTCCAAACGCCCCCAAACCACAGGGCGGGAGACGCCACCAACCAAATCAACCACTGCTGAAAGATGCACGGCCGCGACGACCCTATGACCCCATGTCGGGTTCTCCAGCCTGAGACGCCATACATACTTAGTTCGTAATTTCTTGAAGTGGGCACGAAATTCCCACCAGCTATTTTATTGTTAGAAAGTTCTTTGCATTCAATTATCGCGCGCCTGTTTCTATAGATTTTCCTGTATGTATGAATTTTTTGAGTTTATATGTAAGTACTAGTGTTGTAAGAATTATGTAACTGTTACCCTCTTTATTAAACCTTTTAAAATACAGAGGTAGGCATTAAAATCTAGTATTGTTGAGTAGTCTCACTGAGTAAATAGTTGTAGACAGGTTCTCGTGTCAAACGTGCTAACAACTGCTCAGTAAATAGGTATATTTGATAATGTTAAACTAATATTTCACCTGTAATATCCGAAATAATATGAGAATAACAATGGAATAACACTGCTCCAAGAACAAATAAAGTTTGTGTTTAAAACACTCGTTAGTATACCTACGTAAATTGAATTTGCTTTGAAGAAAATGATGTAAAACTAAGTATAGAATGTTTTCACGACTACCGGTAAACGCATACATACATACTTTATAGTTTATTAACTATATTATGATATTATTATTGAGATAGCCAAATAATTGTAAATAAATAAATAACACCCAACAGTCACATACATAGCCCCGATCCCACACTAAGATACGAGTCTTGTGTCGTGGGTATCAGGGACTACGAGAGACGCCAGGTCTCACAACACCCAGACCCCGGACACAAATATCTGTCTGTTACACAAACGTTTGTCCCGGTGTGGAAATTGAACCCACGACCTCTCGTTTCACAGCCGGCTACTCGCCTACTGCGCCACGGAGGCTGTCCAAATATAGGCTGTTATATTAGTAATAATTTAGCTACCTCAAATCACTCTGCGAGTAGGCATTAAGTTGTTTCTATCTGAAATTATTCGATGGAGTGGTATCTATGAAAAAAGACTAACAACAATCCAAAGTGGCGGTTACATTACGGTTGAAACAAGTCCTAAGTATACTACTTACAGTCATAGTATAATGTCACTATGGTCTCAACTCGTAGCGTTAATATTGATTAAAAGTACCTACCTATGTATCAATGATTTATCTAAAACCAGTGAATATAACTATGTATAGTCAAAGTTACCTACCTATGATATGTATTTTTTTTTATTATTTTTTTTTGTTTTTTTTTTTAGTGGCTCGGTAGGCATACAAGCAGACGGGCCACCTGATGGTAAGACCTACCTATGATATGTATTTTTTTTTATTAATTTTTTTTGTTTTTTTTTAGTGGCTCGGTAGGCATACAAGCAGACAGGTCACCTGATGGTAAGTAGTCAACGTCGCTCATAGACTTCTGCATTACCAGGGCATAGCAAAGCCGCTGCCTACCGTTATCAAACCTCAGAGTATTATATATTGTTTAATCATTCGGTTATTCACAATATTTATATCAGATTTGCTACAACTTATCACTTTAAAAGATATTTTAATATTTTTGATGACACCGGTACAGCGTCATAAAAACATTAAAATGTTAAACCTAATCTAATAGTACATAAAATGTCAATGTGACCTTTGCGTATAGTTTTTATAATCATTGCCGTGTCGAGGTCATATTTACTCGATTTCTTATTTCCTATATTGCAACTAATAAAAGATAATTGGTATTTTCATCAAAAGCAATGTTATTCCAGTACACGTAGCGTAGCGAATAAAAACCTATTTCTACATAACAGTATCCACTTCTTAGCATTTATAAGCCAATCACGATAAAAAAGATTTATAAGATGTTATTCAAAGTTTGTTTTTAAATACACTTGGGCCTAAAAACGGTAAATGCTTAACTACAGGCTCTCCAAAAGCGAATACAGTCCTCACGGGTTCAAACCATGAAGCAAAGAACGACAGTACCAGCAGCCAGAACAGAGTCATGCAAACAATGTGCAGCACGTACAAGCTGAAACCGAAATTATAATCATTAAAGAGATAATTCATATAGATTATAAAAGGGACTGGTAGTTGATCAGTAACAAAACTGACAAGTAGTATTCAGTCGATTTCTGACATGATCGACACGGGTTTCTATTAATGTCATAGTAAATATATATATATTTTTTTATAGCATAGTCCGACAAACGAGCCAGTGGGTCACCTGATGTAAAGTGATCTCCACCGCCCTTGAACATCCACAATACCGAAAGTGTCATGTATGCGCTGTCGGCCTTAAAGGACAGGAACAGGGATTAGGGAAGGGAAGCGGGAATCTGGGCCTCCAGATATCTCACTTACCAAACGAAACGCGACAGTAAACTGTCACTTTACGTTGGTTTTCTGTGAGACAGTGGTACTACCCCGGTCGAGCCGGCTCTACCACTTCTACCACCAAATAGGCCCAACAGTATATTAACGTTCCTTGCGATACCCGAAAGAAATCTAAATTATAGTTCATCAGACACCATTTCGATCTGGGATTAGAATTCACGTCACATCAATGCGACGATTGCACAAGTTCGGTTTGCTAACTGAGATACGGGCGACTCTAAAAAAAGATTAGCGTACAATACGAAAGTGCGTAAAACAAGAGAAAATTGGTATTTCTCGCGTTTGTCTGTTTCTATAATCAAAAACTACACCAATCTTGGAATCTTAATTAAGAATATGTAATCATATTACAACGTGACTATTGTGAATGGGTTGCATAATAAGAAATAGTTATTACTTACAAGTTGTGGTAAGATCTGTTGATGGCCAGATTCGTGGGGTCCTCCTTGAGGCAATACACGCGACCACCTTCTACGCATTGCCTCATGTACTCGTCACGATCAACGTCGGTTATATCGGTATTGAATATTTTCTTTTCCTCCTCGTTCAACTTGGATTGAATGCCATCGAAGTTGGGACACGGGAAAGACCACGGGCGCATCGTGAAGTACTGCAGAACTTGTAGGCCTTGGCTAATTCTTTCTTGAATTCTTACCATACTGTCAACATTCAAATTAAGAATTAGATTAGGTATAATTTACATTCCAATCGAGCAAAGATCATCATTTTATAACTGTACATCATGATTTATATTGACTACATACAAAATATATATTTAGTAACTACGTCTAGTTCAAGTAATCAAAGTGGAAACGGAAAAACAACATGAATAGAAGTTATTTAATTGAATATTTGTAGTATTTTGTACTGTTCTTTCATTCGCTGATGCTTATTCTATCCATTTTAATTAAATACTTTCACCATCCAACAACAAACAAATAAAACAATGCGAAGGTAAATATTAGATATCTACTTTGTACATCCGGAAAATATTATTTAATGTAACACAAGTTATTAGTTATTGAATTTAAGGTTTTTTTGAATGTGACATTGGCAAGTTCGGGCCTCCTTCCGAATGAAGGAATATGTATAGTACAAAGATAAATGTGCACCTGTTCTAAGTAGTAAAGGCCTAAAGGGAATTGTAGTATGTACTTACAGACGTTTCTGCCCTATCATAAACAGGATAGTGTCAATGCAATAAGCTGGTACTAGATGAAAGAAAATGCGTCGTAATTCGTGTAAAGTAAAATTAGTGGTGATGTCTCCATTAGGATACCAAAGGGGCCATGACAAAGGATATTTTCTTCCGTATTCCTTTGCCACATTGAGTACGTCACCCCATGTTGTTGGTTTTTGATGGCCAATATTGACATTGTAGACAGGTATCGTTTCAAGTCTGGAAATGACAATAAGAGTTTTGTTAAGTCAACGTCCTTGATCGTCGCTATGCAAATAATTATTATAATAGTATTTATTTATTAAAAATGCTGTGCCTTTGATTTTGCCTTTGCCTAATATTGACTGCCTCGGTGGCGCAGTTGTAGTCGGGTTGGATCCCCGGGTCGTTAAGTGATGTTAGGTTTTTCTATTTAGAAATACTCAGTATCAGCCTGGAGTCTGGAATCGAGCCCGGTATGGCGATAGGCGATATTTAATTAATTGCAATAACAAGTATTTCCAGTAGTGTAGAGTTTCGTCTTATTACTAGTAGACATGATTAAATGTAGGCAATAATTTGTCGGGCTGATTAATCTATTAATAATGAAATGTGCAGTTGTTTGCGAGCTTCGCGATAGCCTTAGTTTCTTTCGATCTGTCAAGGATCTGTCACATAAAGTAGTGACGTCGTAGGTATAAGAAACAACGTGTTGGGACAATAATTACAAGTTTGACGTCTCTGATACCTCAGCACCTGCGCTACAAACTTCGGCTTACTTAATAAATATATGTGCCCGACTGGATAGAAGCCATTATACATATTATGGTGAAAGGTCATTCATAGTGCCCATTTCCAGTAAGTCGCAGTCCGGGGTCTGACTAGACTGTTGCCTAAAGGCTGACTTCCGACGGCCGGGCAAGCGTCAGAGCCATCGACGTGTATCAATGCCGTGCCGTGCCTAAGGGGCTAGTAGCTATGCGCTAGGGATGCTACCGTTGAGTGACCTCCCATAGATTTACATAGTGCACATTATATACGTGCAGACACGAATTCACTGACTTTCGTGTCTAACGTTTGACGCAACTATGCGATGTCTTTACTTTAGGAATGTTGCTAAGGTACTTTAGGAATGTTGCTAAGGTACTTTAGGAATGTTGCTAAGGTACTTTAGGAATGTTGTAAAAGTCCAATATACGATATCCGGTGGTGATGTGAGGAATATCGATGATGAAGTGTTGCAGTACTTGTTTCATTTCGATTTATAGTCGTGTTGATAGGTAGGTATAGGTTATAATATGGTTTGTCGTTACATGAAATAAATAATAAAATAAATAAAAAATCAAAATATGAATGTAGCACACACTTTTCTGATCTTGTGCCTTCGATCATTCCTATAGCGATGATAGCATTGATAGCTATGTCCACTGGTATTACTTGCGCTATGAGCGAGCCATCACATAGCATTGTGCGGATTACACCTTTGCCAGCGGCTATCATCACACCCACTGGTCCATTGAGACTATCGACCCAACCGGGCACTGGCTCCGATAGCGAAGGACACACTGAAAGCATAAATATTACATGGATTCAAATCAATCCTGTTTAGCTCATATATAGTTTCTATGCAGGCATGTCGATTTGTGTTTTGATGTTTTTGAAGATTTCAGTACAGCAAAATTGCAACGTCATCTAAGTATTTAAGTCACAAACGGAATAATGTTTGGATCTTATGTTAGATAAACAAACTATAATTCAAAATCAAATTACTATTGTCGTGATAGCAAATCTATAAAACTTAGTGATAAGTGCTTCCTAAAAGCAGTAAAAGATTCGTGAAGATGTGTATGTTGGAAAACCTCTCACCTCTCTAAGTGGTTGTAGCGATATTTTAACTTTCCACAAAATTACTGGCATCTAATCTTTCTATTCCATTGGTATAAGACAATATTAAAATTTAAAGAATTTGTGTGAATGTCGTAGCTAATTACCTACCAATGCTTGGACGAGCGATGACTATCGGAAGATCTTTGTACGCTTGTTCAACCACGGTCTCTGCCAGCCGCTTCGAATAAGTGTAACAGTTTGGATGAGGGCCAAGGAGTGATGATGTCAGAAGACCAATTTGCTTATCATCCAACCATTCAATAAGTCTCATCACTTGTTCCGGTTTCGCTGGCGCTGCATATATCTATAGGAAACGAACATAGTAAGTATTAATATATATTGGCAAGTTGGTAGCCGAACGACCTTTAGCACAACTGTGTATATAATGCCCGCTTTGATGGATAATAATTACATTACACCCCTCTCATTTGTAGAGGAGGCCCGTGCTCAGCATTGGGACAATGTTAATTATAGGGGTATTATTATTATTAGATGTCAGATACTCGAAATAATCTATATATATATATATAAAAATCAATCGCCGTTCGTTAGTCTCGCTAAATCTCAAAAACGGCTTGACCGATTTCGATGAATTTTTGTGTGTATATATCAATGTGTTCCTTGATGGTTTGAAGATACAAGTAGACCAGGTAGGTGGCGCTACTGTCGGTATGTCACCAACTTTGATTTGCTGGGATTTGTGGGAGAAATCCCAAAGATTGTGATCTTTAAATATCATATTTAATGTGGCGATGCTTTTCAGGACAGGACGACGTCTACCGGGCCCGTTAGTTAACTTATAAAAAATTCATAGTATATTAAGAGTTTAAAAAAATTACAATCTTACCTTTTCTCCCAATACTTCATAATCGGGGTAACAGAAAGCAGTAGAGAGATGAATGAATATTGATAGATTTTTTAGTCTTTTTGCTAAATTAATTGATCTAAGTGTTCCAGAAGTATTCATATTCACATTATCTTTTAACGGAGCCTCTAGTCTTAACGTAGCGGCAAAATGGAATATAACATATACTTCATTCGATAATTTTTCGATGGTTGCTTCTGACAATCCGAAATCTTCAAATAACACATCACCTTGTAATACTTTTAGCTTATTAAAAGCACTGGGTTTCTCGCTTTTGATTCGGTCAAATAGCTGAAATTGAATATTTGTTTAAAAAAATAGATATTTGTAAAAGTAGTTTATAATAATAGTATGTGGTAAAGATAAGCTACTTTTCTCTACAGGTAGGTACATTATATTTTATGGAAAGGTCGAATTGGAATACTTATAGATTTATAATATTGTTAGGGTAGATCCCTTTTATTAGAAAAACCGAAGGTATATCGAAATTATTTCACAGTATAACTGTGGGTAGTTAAATACGTTTATAGATTGAGCTTGGGTGAAGGTTTGGAATGTAATAAAAGAGACCGCACACAGCGTACCGGTCTTCAGTCCGTGTTCAATTCTGTGCATTAAAGTTTGTGACCAGTCGAGTCGTACAGTAAATGTTGATAGTCTGTTTGGTACACATCGGCCTATACTTTGATCAAGTCTAGTGTAGTTCAGCTTAGAGCGTCATGCTGCCCGAACTCCTAGATATTATTGGTTCAAAACCGTACTTAGTATTAATTCCTGACATGGGTTGGTAACGTTAAGCACTAAATTGTGCAACAATAATTATTAAATAAATCATTGATTAGTAATCTTCGTTTACGTGCCTTTTAATACCCACTTTACATAGCGACTCATTTATATGTTGCTAAAAATATTATATTTATACCTACAAATAAAAAAACTAAACAGGGTTTTCTACAGATCTATTACTGTAACTAATTATATATTTTAGCGGAAACATAAATGAATCTGGAATACCGGCAATCGCTGCATGTCTTCAAGTCTTTGATCCACTGATTTTCCTCTCTTAGGTCTCATTAGGACGTAGATGTTGCCAATGTCGGGCACAGAATACAGTAACTTCTCTATAAGAACTTTGCCCATGAATCCGCTACCACCAGTTATTAAAACACTACGACCTTTATAGAATTCTCTCACCGAGGTGGTGGACGCCATTCCTGAAAAGACAATAAATAAATCAAAATTTAGTAACTAGTATTTTTTTATTCAGGATTTTCATGTTATAAGAGACTAGGTATGCAGTTCTCGGACCTATTAAATTAAATAAAATATTTTATAATTATTTTCAATAATTATAAAATATTTTATTTACCTAATGTTCTTAATGACATACAAGTAATAACTTCCTTTGTAGTTATTTATGTAACAATTATGTGAGTTATTATATCAACGGCTAAAGAGTAATTGCATTTTTTTATATACAGCAATCTGTAAGCATCCATAATAGTATTTTTATGATAATGTAATGACAATAGTACTATGTACTGTGTAATGAGATGTAACAAAAAACAGTATAAAAGCATGTTGTGAAAGTTCTGCAGTATATTTGTTTTTCGTGAAAATTTACAAACTAACGACGAGTGTTGTTTATTAGATAGGTACTTTAACGCAGCTGTCCATTATGTCAAGCCATATATTTATCATCTTCTTTTGAGCAATGTATTGTGTATTAAAATTAAATTCATACGTTTGATTATATGTAAAACATATTTTATTTATTCATTACGTATTTGAAGCAAAGCTTCGATGGTTTTGATCGTTTGACGGTTGGTCCGGCGGCAAGGCGACCATCTATGATATTGACGCAGATTCTACACGTTTGTGCTGTGTGCTGTGCTGTGTACTGTGTACTGTGTAGTGTGTACCTAAGTTTGTAGGAGATTATTTACCGGTAGAGCCACCAAAATTACGGTGTTTTCTCGCCTCCAGTACAACATTTAATATGAACAACATTAATGACCATGACGATATCGGCTTGATGTTATAGATATATATGAAAAAGAGCATATCAGTTTATGTACACATATCATACATAGCATCATCAATACACTAGCAATTACTTTATTCATTTATAAGGTATTTATAATTTTTACCACTACCATCCATATCTCTAACCATAGGAATGTGTTAGGAATTGGTTAGTAGTTTGTAAATATTGTGTATGCCATGCATATAAGTATAGGATAGCATGTGATAATAAGTTGTGACTAAAAATTAGAGAATATTGGCCTCCAACACACTTCTGCCACCGAAACAAGTTGTTAGAATCAAACTAATACATCGAGCGTTCCTATCAACCATATCAACCTATACCTATATATCTAGTCAGGTCATAAATTTTGTCACATGTTTAATATAAAATAATTGAAACAAGTTTATTCATTATGTAACCATTTATATACCAAAATGAACTTAACAAAACATAGATTCTTATGACACTAAAGTTTATTCAAAATGACCTCCGTGATTTTGAATACAGGCCTTCAATCTGCGCGGCCAGTTGTCTATCGCAGCACGAACGAGGTCCATGTCAATATCGGCGGCTGCCTTAATCAAGGATGTCTTGAGTGACTCCAAATTGGGATGAGGCTTTGAGCGCGCCTTGTCCTCCAAGTGTTGCCATATCTTGTAATCTAACGGATTCAAATCTGGACTGGAGGAGGGCCAGTCTTCGTGCCGGATGAAGTCGATTTCACGCGCCGCCAGCCAGTATTGTGTGCTCTTCGCTCTATGAGCTGGCGCCGAATCTTGTTGAAATACCCAAGGTTCTGCTTAACCCCATCTGAAGGGCCAACAGTTTCTGCTCACGTTTGGGATTTCTTTGAATTCGCGCCTTCACAGCCTTTATCACTGCTGGAGTCCTAACAGACCGAGGGCGACCACTTCTTGACCTGTCATCTACACTAGAGTCTTCATTGTATCGTTTGATGGTACGATAAACGAATCTTTTGGTTATATTCAAATTTTTCAGTATGTCAAAAATTTGAATTGGCGCGTAACCGCAACGATGCAACGCAATTACTGCAACACGGTCTTCTTTAAGCGTCCAATCCATATTTAAAAATGAGTAAAATTCTAAAAAATATACATTTTTATTTTCATGAACAATTTGAAATTCGAATTCAATAAACATTTTTGTGGCCAGCATTCTAAAATAAAAGTTTTTACTGTGTGACAATACTTATGACCTGACTGTGTATAACCATATAACCTATCAACCTAGTTTCCAAAAATAATTATAGTCAAGGCTTATCTTAATTTGTCACTTATAAAGGAAACTGAACATCAAGCTTCCACAAAACCCAAGGTACCTGTTACAAACAGCCATTGCAATATGGCACTTAATGGTGGCTAACTCCGAATTTGATAGTTTAATTTTCGTAACATGCCCACACACTAGAACCATTGCTCAACTAATTCAAGTTTGTGAAGGTTGTACACATTTAATTTTTATCTAAGGCGCTGTTTTTATGTGTTTCTTCATGGATTTAATAGATTTACCTAATTATTGAAAACGAGGAAATTGGAATTAAAATGTAATATACAGTAAAATGATTTGTTGTTAATTTGCTAAATGTCTGTGCTTTTATAATAGTTATATACAGAGGAATTGTATATTTACAAGAAGAGTTCATCAAAAACTCATTGTAAAATAATGCCCTCCCGTGACGCGAATTGGAATTGGTAAAATTGACAAAAAGGTGGATGGAAGGATCGAACACATTTCACTCTTGATGCGGCGCAGTATCGAAACTGTGTTGCCTCGCTGTATTCCTCGTTGCCGCGCTATTCGCGTCGCCTCCAGTGTCGACAAAGCGCTAATTCCCCGACGCGAGTACGCTTAGATCATGAAAAGGATAATGATAAAATTCTCGTATTTTTTTATTATGTAACTAATCTAACATACGAGGTACAAACTACATACCTATGTCCAGTGACGTAGCAATAGCTTTTACATAGAGGGGGTCCGCGAGTAAAATCTAAACGCTGAAATCATAGTCATTAAGAAATTACTTAAACATGGAATGGGTACACGCTACTTAATAAAAAGTAAAAATAGCTGCTTACCAACAATAGTTACTTTAAGTACATTAAAATAAAATTTGTAAGTAATGTACGTAAAGCATTTTTTTAAGGATAACAAAAGTAACAAAGTAGAAGATACATAAAATAAACATAATTGTCTGGGGGTGATTTCGTGAAAAGGGACGGAAGTGTGTAACAGGAAGTGGGGAAGCGCGCGCTATTTTTGAAGTGAAAACTTCTGTAGGCGCGCTGGACACTATATTTAGTGGGTATTGAATGAGACTGTGCGTTCACGCTCCTATATAACGCTCGTCCGAGTAAAGTCGGCTCTCGTCGACTTAGGGAGCGAGAAAGTTATAGTCGACGCGTCACTGATATACTCGCCCGGTGACCGGTTATTTATAATTTATTATATCATGGCATCGGGAGCAAATGCTTTCCATTTTTATTCTTTGTTATTTTGTGATAACTATAACTTGGTACAGAAAATAAAAAATGGAAAATTATAAACATTAAAATTATAATATGAGCAGGATTTGAACACCCGGTATGATAATCGTTTAGGGAATGATGAAACCGCGACGCCAACACGCAAATTGTCGTTTTTGTTCAAATTTTATATTAATTTATGTTTATGAATGTTTAACAGGGATACCGGTGTTTGGAAAAATCTAATAAGTGGTGAGTAAAATATAAGCCAAAATCAATTTGTGTAGGCAAGACGTCTTTTGACTGCATTAAACTGCCTACAGAAATTAGACACACAGCAAAGAGCCTTTTTCTTTGAACGTAGGTAAAGTATATTGTACGATTAAATAAATCTATAGTATGGCAAGATAGGTAGGTAGGCTACAGTGAAACGACAATTGAACAAAATAATACGTAATATGAGCCTAAAGGTCGTTCTTTCTGCAAAAAAATATACTTATATCAGAATATCATACATATATCAGAATATCAAGACAGTCAAAATATAACGTCTCCATCCATGAATTATGCAACGGAACTTTTTATTGACGTGTCTGGTAAAATATAATAACATAATTATGAATAAGTATGTTTGTATACAAAATTAATACACAAAAACTATGTTGTTAAATGCACCGTCATGCAGTTTCTTACTAAACACAAAAATCCGATCATCAATTCTTGATTGCACCGTTATTTAAAAACGAGAAGATCATCAAATCATAATAAAATTGAGTCGAATCGATCACGGGCGTCTTTAATATTTTTGATAGTGAAAGCAGCTTATGACTGAGTATACCTAAGTATAACAAGTAAAAGAGCACCGTGTAGATACTTTCCCCTTCACTTTAGTTTGGAACAATTCGAATAGTTATCGATACCAATACTATAAATGCGAAAGTAACTCTGTTTGTTTGTATGTTTGTTACCTTTTCACGACTAAGCGGCTGACTGGATTGTGATGAAATTTGGCAAGGAAATAGATTAGGTATATCCCGGAGAAGGACATAGACTATATTTTTTCTCAAAAAACCATTTTGAAAGGGGTCAAATACGAGTTCAAAATTTGTATGGGAAATCCATCATTCCTCAAGTTAGGGATCTGAAAATTCATATTTAGGCTTTTGGTAGGAAATAAAGAAATACGTGTTTCACATTTTTTGCAAAATCATCCCTAAAGTTATAGCCACCCTAATGCATACCCTTATATGTACTATCCATACCAATCTATACTAATACTATAAATGTGAAAATAACTCTGTTTGTTACTTTTTCACGTCTAAACGGCTGACCAGATTGTGATGAAATTTGGTAAGGAGATAGATTATATCCTGGAGAAGGACGTAGGCTATCTTTTTTCTCAAAAAACCTTGAAAGGGGTCAAATAGGAGTTCAGAATTTGTATGGGAAATCCATAATTCCTCGACTTAGGGATCTGGAAATTCATATTTAGGCTGTTAGTAGGAAATACAGAAATACGTGTTTCAACATTTTTGAAAAATCATCCCTAAAAGGGGCAAAGTGAGGTTGAACTTATGAGGTATTCTTTAGATGCAATCTCAAGATTCAGGCACAACTCCTGCTACAACAATCCTCCTGCAACAATCGCTACAGGTGCCTCAGTGCAGAGGACAACTCCTTGGATTGTATACTTCTGCTCCGGAAAATAATAAATGTTTGAATATTATACCTAATATGATTATTCTGAGACTGATCGAAAACTTCATGATACCTAAGTAACATAGATTATCTAAAGATACTACTTATACGTTTGATTTTCGTATTGCACAATTTGTAATACATCATACATAACCAAACATCGTACCCCAACTCTAAACCCCCGACAAAAACCGGATGTTGTGTGACCGGACTGGCTGATCCCGGAACGCGACACACTTGCGTGTGCCACTATGGCGGGTTTTACACCCTATCACACGGTGGTCGCTATCCGGGCGGATATGAATATCCTACCATAATCTATCATCATCTTAAAACGAATAAAACTTCTCGAAGTTGATGCTAAGAAAGCCTGTCGCAGACTGCAAACTAGGATATTGAAGCTTTCATGCTTGGTGCTGCTGAGTCCATCGGTTGGCGCCTTGAGGACCCTTTTTACACACGTGCAGTCTTTGGACTAGTTTTACGCAGAGCATAGTGATTAGCGTTTCCAGTATAATAACGCGTATAGGACTACTTTTGGGGCTGTCGTGGCGTTGTAGTGCATTCAATATGGTTGCGAAGGCGCAGACGGGCGATTTTTGCGCCATAATAAGGAAAAGGACCGCTTCCATGGTCGACCGGCTGCGTACCGACTACCGCCACCAATGGTCTCCTGAGCGTATTTATGTACCGGTGGGACTCCCCTCAACTGCGTTTCTAGGTAAGGATCCACATAAATTGATAAATTTTATTAAATTTATATGCTTCTAACACTATGCATTAAGTTACTTTGTTATACTAACACTATGGGCTCATGTCTGAAATAAAGAATAAATTTGAATAATGCCGTTACTTCTAAAATACATCAACGCGGTGTAACTAACAACTTCTCGATTTCACGAAACCTAATTTAACTTTTATCCAAAAAACAAATCAAAACGATTTTAAAATATGCAATAACTAACTTGAAATCTATAAAATATGTACTTGGTGTTTTATGCTGATAAAATACGTGCCTTTTAACGCTGAGTTATCTTTATAATAGTTATCGAATCTTCTATACCAATGAGATTAGTAGTTATACATATTCCAGACATTTATTATGTGCAATTACATGAACATTTAAAATTTATTAGCAAAGCCAATTTCACTCAATCACATATTCGAACTGAGTTCGAGTAAATGACAGTGACTACGGAACGGGATTAAATTTTTCTGTATTTGGTCTAATCGGTCTTAGTAATTAGTAGTTTTGTGTACTGAGTGTACCTGTAGTGTGTATGAACACGTGTTTCGCCGCATACAAAGTAAATTTTCACGTGATTCACCGATCTAGTATACCTTTTTCGTTGCATAACCGTCTACAAGCCTTCACTTTACTATCGCAGTTACACATTCCACTCAATGAAATCCCCGGCTTGATTTAAATATTCTTTCGTTTATATTACGCTATATCTGTTACGTAAAGTTCGAGATAGGTACTTGTCATGTTCGATTTTCGTTACACGTAGGTATATACCTAGTCAGGTCATAAATTCTGTCACATGTTTAATATAAAATAATTGAAACAAGTTTATTCATTATGTAACCATTTATATACCAAAATGAACTTAACAAAACATAGATTATGACACTAAAGTTTATTCAAAATGACCTCCGTGATTTTGAATACAGGCCTTCAATCTGCGCGGCCAGTTGTCTATCGCAGCACGAACGAGGTCCATGTCAATATCGGCGGCTGCCTTAATCAAGGATGTCTTGAGTGACTCCAAATTGGGATGAGGCTTTGAGCACGCCTCCAAGTGTTGCCATATCTTGTAATCTAACGGATTCAAATCTGGACTGGAGGAGGGCCAGTCTTCGTGCCGGATGAAGTCGATTTCACGCGCCGCCAGCCAGTCTTGTGTGCTCTTCGCTCTATGAGCTGGCGCCGAATCTTGTTGGAATACCCAGTGCCTGTTATTGAACATGGTATGAGAAACAGGTTCCACAAGGTTCGTCAGGACTGTGATTTTTGATTGATTTTGATACACAACTGCATTCGTTTTTATACCTTTCTCACAAAAATGTACCTCTGTTAAGCCCCAATAAGAAACTTCCAACCATACCATGAGCGAGGATGGAAAATGACCTCGTTGGACACGCGGAATACGGTTGCTCGCTTCTTCACTACTGCGTGCGTACACCTTATCATTTTGTTTGTTGTAGCTCTCTTCTAGGGTAAAAATTTTTTCATCTGAAAAACGAATTTCCCGATATTTTTTTCCCGCGTACCGCTTCAACAAAGCGCGGCATCTCTTCAGTCTCAGGTCCATTAGAAGAGCATTCAAACGATGTCCTGTTTTTCTTCGATATGCCCGAAGCCCTAAGTCTTCATTTAACACCCTTTTCACCGTGGTTCTGCTTAACCCCATCTGAAGGGCCAACAGTTTCTGCTTACGTTTGGGATTTCTTTGAATTCGCGCCTTCACAGCTTTTATCACTGCTGGAGTCCTAACAGACCGAGGGCGACCACTTCTTGACCTGTCATCTACACTAGAGTCTTCATTGTATCGTTTGATGGTACGATAAACGAATCTTTTGGTTATATTAAAATTTTTCAGTATGTCAAAAATTTGAATTGGCGCGTAACAGCAACGATGCAACGCAATTACTGCAACACGGTCTTCTTTAAGCGCCCACTCCATATTTAAAAATGAGTAAAATTCTAAAAAGTATACATTTTTATTTTCATGAACAATTTGAAATTCGAATTCAATAAACTTTTTTGTGGCCAGCATTCTAAAATAAAAGTTTTTACTGTGTGACAATACTTATGACCTGACTAGGTATTATATGTGAGATGGCTAGACAGGCGCCACGGTGCGCCAACTTTCCGGCTGACGCAGGTACTGACGGACCACGGGTGTTTCGGTTCGTTCCTGTGTCGGATCGGAAAGGAGGTGTCTGCCGTGTGCCACCATTGTGGCAACTGCCGCGAGGACACGGCCCAACACACGTTAGAGGAGTGCCTAGCCTGGGACGAAGAGCGCAGCGCTCTCAGAGCAGTCGTCGGAGGAGACCTCTCGTTGCCGGCCGTGGTGTCGTCCATGGTCGCCAGCCGGAGGTCCTGGCGTGCGGTGGCCCACTTCTGCGAGAGCGTCATCTCGCAGAAGGAGAGTGCCGAGAGGGATCGGGAACGAAATGATCCCTCCCGCCGCCAGAGAAGACGTAGGAGGCGCCGGGTGGACGACTGACCGGCTTCTCCCGCCCTGTGGAACGGGGGCGTTTGAATTCCACCACGGTAACCCTTGTCTGTCGTACGAGGCGACTAATTGGGGCCATCGGGGGTCGCGGGCGCGCAGCGGAGGGCTGTCAGCCCGTATCGATGCACTCCCAATTCGGTGCATCGTGCGACCCCGAGATGGACGGCAGCGCGTGTGGTAAGGCCTCGTTCGCTGTCGTTGTTCGGTGCGCGGGGGCTCCTAAGCCCTCCCATGGAGATGGGCTGCTACGCAGCACCGCGCAGGGGCGGTTCCGGCAGCAATTCTAGCACTCCTTAGAATACCCCGGGATCGCTCCGTAAGCGCCGAAGAAGGCCACCGCGGGGTTTTAGTTGGTAGTGTCGGGTGGGGTGTACATAGGGGGTAGGGACTCGGCCCAGCGGCTGCCCGGATAGCCATCATTCGGGCGAGGGGGATGCTGGGTCGTAAGACCGGCTAGTCCAGCATAACCGTTTTATTCTTATTTCGCTTCCCCCCGATGCGGGCGGTAGTAATAAAACGCTTTCCCCGCAACAAAAAAAAAAAGGTATATATTATATGTGGGAGATATGTATAAAGAATATCTGCACTATATAAGTTTGTTCATCAGCAATTTAATGTTTTTACAACATATCATTCGTTAGGTACTGTTAAGAAACCTGGTGAATGAATTTTACTAACAACAGCTAAGAAATCAGACAAAAAAATAAAATCGTGGGGCGTATCGTAAACTGAATAAATATGTAAATAGCATTTATAACGATATGAGCGTTTGAAATTTCACGCACCCCACGATTTTATTTTTTTATCTGATCAATGCCCTAGATTGATGAGGAGAGTGGTGTGTTGACTGGTACCTAAGACCTATACCTACCAATATATTAAATTGTATTGTCATCAGAACTAACGGTGTGTACCAAATATCAGATCAATCTGTCAACAGGAATAGGGTAAAATTTCTATATATAAAACCGTTTAACAAAGTCCTCCGCCGCATCTGTCTGGCTGTTTGTTCGCGATAAACTCAAAAACTCAACGGATTTTCATGCGGTTTTCACCAACAGATAGAGTGGATCATGAGGTATGTTTAGGTATATAATTTGTCAAGGTTTTATGTAAGTTGAAATATAAAGTTAATTGTTGGAAGTGTCGGAAAAAGTCAAGACACGTGGTAGCTTTCATAGAAAACGCTGCCTAATCCCTTTGAGATATAATAAAACAATACATGGTGGGGTATGATTCCTCTTTTGTATACCTACAAAAATATCTGCGATGGCATATATCTTTTAAGGATAGCTTACTATACCCATTCTATCTTCTAAAAAAATGGTCACGTACAATGCGGTAATTGGAACGCTATTTAAACGGATACAGTATAAATCCTTATCAACTTAAATACGTTAGTAATCTTAAGTATTTCATGCACATTATTAAAATCTTTACACCATATAATTTAAATTAATATCTTAGGAGCTAACGCAAAAATTATGCGCGCGGAAATAAATTCAAGCGCTTTCTCACTGTTTCTAAATAAGTCGAGCAGAACACCTGAGAGGTAGGGCGATCGGTACAGGTGCGTCAGTGCAGGAGACGACTCCTTGGATTGAATATTTTTTCTACCAAACATAACCTCCACGCGTCAAAACAGGTCAAAACAGGTCAAAACACAGATAACAATTCACCATACACAATAATAATCATAGTTAACGGCGGCGTGGGAACTTCGAACCCAGCTTCAAGGGATGGTTATCAGAGAGACAATGACGAGTAGGCTAGGAAAGACAGAATAGGAAGAACAGAAATGAAAAGCGGGGTAGTCGTGACCTTCGGTAAAGGAAATGACGGGACATGATGATCAGAAGTGATAGTAGGAGGGGAGAAATTGAAAGGAAAAAAAGGAAGGATTTGGAAAGGGCAGATTGCAATCCGTAGTCAAGCTAGGGAATAATGCAGCATCGCCGAGTCACATAGGTATGCCACATAACATTCTGAAAATTACATTTCCTAAGGGATTGCCACAAACTCATTCAACGGTCGGGAAGCCGCGGGCAAATAAAGCAAATTAATATTAGAAAGATGAAAATTTCGTAAGTATTTTTGTAAGGGCTTACATGTAAATATGCTGATGTGCATTAAAAAAAAATATACCTATGTATAGCATATAATAGTAAGGTTTATTAATATACGTTGTGATTGAGGTGTGTTTTTAGTTAAAAATCGGCCTTCAAGCGGGCGGATCGACGAGAAAACTTACTCGTAGTTTGTTTGCACTTTTCCCAAATTTAATTTTGTTCAACTTATATATCTTTTTATTTTAACAACTCCTTGAAAATAAGTAACTCTGCGTTTTTATTTATATGTATTACTTACTATACAGAATTCTTTTTTAACAGCACTGCAGATAATTTAATATTATTGGCTTGATTAAAACAATAA
The DNA here is from genome assembly GCA_905220505.1 of Laothoe populi. Lineage (NCBI taxonomy): Eukaryota > Metazoa > Arthropoda > Insecta > Lepidoptera > Sphingidae > Laothoe > Laothoe populi. Next base: position 11,407,446 of record HG992149.1, on the reverse strand, counting down.
GATATTGTTTTCGAATTTCTATATAGTCATTGATTGCCACGGATATCCAACTTGCAGTTTTTTTTTTTATCCCGTATTGTTGTATTTTATGTTTACCTACCTGTGCCTAAGTACCTACTCTGGTTGTTACGACACGATGAGTGCCGCGACGGTGTTAAGATTGACCTTTGGTATTTCACCGATCCGAAAAATGTTTGTAAAGTGACAGGTGATAGTGATTAAGGACACAACATTTCGCGATATAGATAAATACACTTTTTAAAATTTTCAAGGAGTATCGTGTTGTATTGATAAACATATCGAACAAGCACTAGGTATTATTAAAATATTCATTTAAATAAAAAAAAACAATGTAATACAATCTGTAATCAGGTGATGGTCAATTTAACAGCCCCCTTATTAGCGATGACGTCGTGCGGTACCTCTCATGTTACCACAATTCGCTCTTATTTCTTAATTTTTCCTTTATAAACATTTTAACGTTGTCTATGTTTTTCGGTAAATTAGCATAAACTTGTACAGTATTTTATTCAAGATCGTTAAGTAGAAACCACTATGTAAAACTCCAAAAATTGACGTAATTATCATTAAAATCGCATATACCTACTTTCCACAAATTTTACCATTTTATACGGTTTACAGACGGAATAATTTTGTCTTAATACGAAATAAATTGCCTGGAACTTGTTGAGAAACTTTTATATTATATATAGGTACTGAAGGATTATTTCAAGTGTGACTAATTATTTTATGGAGTCTTTTTTTTATTCTTTTGAAGAGTCAACAATTTCGAAATTTACCATTTCATCATTAGAAAGGGTATTTTAATGGGTGAAGGAGAAGTATAAATAATTGTCTTAAATGTGCTGTGTTTTGAGATCAGTATATAAAAGATGCATCATGTCATTACCTAAACCGCAGCGAAATTATATTACATGATAGCATATACTTACGACAAGTAGCAAGCCACAAAGTATCTGCAATTGCGCAAATAATGGTTTTACGTATAATTATGGACATCCAACCCTTGGCTAATGATGTCACTATATAGAGAGATTATTTCAAATAATTTATACAAAACAATATTTTTTATATATAATATAGACTTGCGACACAACATAGTATATTGAAGTACATCGTCCCAATAAAATCGGCTTTCTTTATCATATTTAACACTTTTGTAGTCAAATGGATATTCTAAACATTGAATTGTTACGGTTACAGTACGGTTGTAACCATAACATAGGATAGTGCCACGATTCTCCTCAAGCTCAATACTCGTATTTAGGTAACTGAACTGCGAGTGAGAGTTAATAAATAACACTGAGATTAGATTGAGAATAAAAACATGGTTTGCGTGTTTTTTTTTTATCTTCTATCGTCATTCGATATTCGATCTATTTTCAATCCCATTTCGTTTCTGTTTCTAATTTCGTATCCACGAGCAGTTTTTACGAACCAGTATATTTTACCCTTTTTTAAATTTCGCAGTCACTTCACAATTTGTTTGCCAAAGATCTCAACGAAACCCGAGCTTCGCGCATAATTACCGGATGTTCCAGTTCTGCAGGACTGGCAGATTTTTTATATACTTTTCCTCAGAACAAGTGAAAGTGAACGTTGGTTGGTCCCTTTTACAGTTATATTTTGATGAGATTCAATATATTATTTTCATTGCTTTAGGATTTACTTTACTTTTGGGTCATTCTGTCATTTCGTGCAAATTACACTTCCAGATAAATTACCCCACGAAAGAATGCCTTTGTTATAATGAATTATATTCGAATTAATAGCAAATCACGTATTGAAAAAGTAGTGTACTTGTCATTTTAGATTTATTAATTTGTTTTTGAGCATTTGCAGTGTAACAATCAAAAATTTCATTACACTCTGTTTCCAACCAGTACCCAATTTATGTTTCTAATATTTATTTACGTACTGTTAACTAACTTACTTTCAATTATACTAGGAACTATTGGTTTTCACTAGTTTATATATATTTTTTGTAAAATTATAAACATAATAGAAACCATTAAAGAACGTAGTTTTATTTTTGTCATGTAAAAAATATCACTACCATCCACAGTCCAAGTATTGTCATTCTAACACGCAATTATAAATGACTGTCGCCGAGTAAGACCACAACGTGTTCATAGTAGCCAGTTAGCCTCGATGGCAAAGCCAAAGTGCCTGTATGTCTGTGGTTAACGAAATTATTTTTGATTCTTGTGACTTTGATAGTATTTTGTCCAATAATACTGTCATCGCATTCCTTCGAATTTAAAAAGGTATGTTGCAACTACGATCATATTTTCTTCAGGAATTAAGCCTTTTTACTTATTATCAAACCATTTAATTCTAAATTAGTAACTATATTTAAATAAAAAGTTATTTAAGATATTCATTATAATTCTTATTCATCTCTTCTTCATTTAAACCATTTAAACCATTTATTTTTCCACACACACAATACACAAACAAAAAAAAAATTATATACTATCTAGTTACATTTGGCTATTTTGCTGCAACATGTGCAACATTTCCATTCGTACCATCCAAATTTTCTATGGATGGTTAAGTATATGGCGTATAAATTACAAATAAGATAAAAAAGTGCCTTCCGTTGATTATCATTAGAACGGTAGGCTAAATATGATTTAATGAAAAAAAAACTTATTTCCTGACAATTTTTGTTTATTCCGCGAAACGCCGAAATTTGCACGAAATGGCGGAATGACCCTTTTGCAATAAATCTATAATAAAACCGTTTAAAAATAAAGAAATTGAAGTGTCTGTTTATAAAGACAAAAGAATAGCTTCTTACTAAATGCCTATAAAATACTTTCATATGCACCGTATATACGTTATCTATAAAAAACTATTTCAGTATTTGCTCTGTCTATCCAGGATAATCTTCAATCGACACATAAAAAGAATAACACTGTTTTGACTCAATTGCGTACAACGAACGATCTGCTGTGCGCCACTGCACATGAAATATAATATTATTGTGAGTACAGATTATACCTGAGACTATCATTTGAAAATACCATTATTACTGTTATTATAATATAGTTAGATTGGAAGGTCGTGTACTTGGATGGTATTTATGTATTAAGCTCCACACAATATTGTTAGGAACATCAAAAAAACTATTCAAGATGTATATTTAAAAGGCACAAATACAATGTTTATAATTTATTGATTGATTTACACGGCACTGCTACACATCTCAGTGCTTAATATTAACACACACGCATGTCAGGATTCACTTAAGGCTTCTTTTTATAATTAATCTACCAGCATTACCCTTTTAAACTGAACAACGCCATTGAACCGTTTACAATTACTTACTTCCCCGCGAACGAACCAAGAATGTTCTCACTCCAACTCACTGCTACACCACTAGTCTTCTGAACTGAACACCGGAGCGCGGAAGGCACTCTGTTTTATATTAAACATTTCCTACTCCCACTTTGGTTGTCATTATTAACTACCCCCAACTAGTGTCCTAAATACCTCAGTTATACCTTCGGTATTTCTAATAAAAGGAACTATCCTAATAATAAATACTATATGTTTATTTTTTAATTAGCGAATGTTTGTAGGGAGTTTTTTGTTCAATACCAAATTGGAGCTAGATTACCATAGCGAAAGCCGGTAATTATTTAAAGGGTTTATCAACGTCGAATCGTCATAATTACACTAATTACCTATTGCTCTCGAATTCTATTGTTAGCGCAACTTTCACTATCACTAACCTATTATAAACTCTACGACCTAACTGATACTTAACAGAATTTTATCTAGTTTCATCTATATTATTCATCTATATTATTCATCAAAGAAAAAACTATAAAATAAAATCAATATGTTATTTGACTCATAAATTATGTACATCGCAGTATTTACATTCGTACATACTAAAGCCTTCACTGTTAAAACTTGAAAGGTGAAGGAGCCCTGTGAATTACTCAACTCTTAAAATATTTATACAAAAGATTGAATTTGCAATTATACTTATGTGGTTAATCAACTCATAATTTGATTTTGTCTAGTGATTTAATTGCCATTTAGCAGCGAAATAAGTGTCAAATTTTTTCCATGTATGCAACGAGCGTAATATTATGATTGATATCAGCATTCACGGATGGTCCTGTCATGATCGTCAGTGCATGTGCCCGGAACCTCAGTTTCTACCGGTGCAGTGTTTGTATGCGGGCTGTCAGCGTTCAAATCCTCAAGGTCATTGGCGTGGGGTATATATACACTTGATGCACCGCTACCGAGTCTTTATTGGGACATATTTATTAGTAATGTAACTGTAATACAGTTTTACCACTAAGGATGTATTTATGTAATATGAAGTTAGTAGAACTTAAATGCACTTGTATATTGTATATAGGTCTAACTGCAGGCCGTTATCACATAACAACATTGAACTAAAAATGTCTAACATACCTCTCATTGACTTCGGCCTCATGCAAGCCTTCTTAATATCCGGGACTATAATCCAAAAAAATGGTACAAAAATCGTAATAACAGTATTGTGTACGTCTCACTGCTCGGCATGGATCTTAATCATAAGTGAGAGGTAAGTAAGGAAAATAAATTATGAATGTTAGAAATCCGTAGCTTTGGAATAGATTAGAACCCCCAACTTCTGTCTCGACAGTGTGTACTATAAATTATGAAACAATGGCTTTGAGCTGATTTGATTATAATGCGCGCACGCGTATGGAATGTAATTTGCATTATTAAAAGTATCATGTTCAGACACCAGCGTGAAAACCACTGGACACGAAAAAAATAAACCTTATTCAGTATGAAAATAAATAATAAGTAGTGTGGTGTACGCGGTTTGATGGCCATACCGCAAATCTGAGGGTCTGAAAAGCTGTGGCCTATGATGGACTGGCATAACGTCTAATCTATAGTGTTTGTTTAAAATATTACTTCCGATTATTTTTTTGATAGCAGAGACTGACAGTCGCGCCAGTGGGTATCCTGATGGTATCTGATCCCCACTGAACATTTTCTAACTCACAAAATCAGAAGAATCATGGGGTATCGTCATCCGTAAGGGCGGGAATTAGGATCCAGAGGAATAGGTAGATATAGGCTTCCGAAATTCTTACTTCCCGTACGAAACGTAACAGAAAGCTTTTTACTTCACGTCGGTTGTCTGTGAGACAGTGTTAAATCCTGTCGAACCTAGCTGTTCATGCTGTACACAAAATTGTCAACAGCGTTGCATTTCCATTGTAAATATTATATTCAAAATACTCAAACCAAACCTTTATTATTTTATGCTTACTAAAGCTTGCTTTTCCGAAGGCGAAATCACATATCAGTCTCTTTCACGTCATAAAGGTTGATATATTCGAGAATTTCTCTAAACTATGTCTATAATATAAAATACTTTATGAATGACAGTGATTTCTATGTTAAGATTTCAAGATAGCCAATTAATGTTAATTTGTTGAACACTATGAGCTATTAGGAAAGCTTCGTTGCAACAAAATCATTACATACAAATTGAATATATAATGGAATTCATTAACGGAATTTATAAATAAAGGGCTCGTCTGGGCCGTATGTTATTGGTACCCATGTACCTACCACATAATAAATTTTGTGTAGAAAGTTGATCATTAATATTTGTGATTTAACGGCCATTGGGCGATATCTTGCGACATTATGTTAATCTTTGTTTGTATCGTGACATACAAACAAAGCGATATTGCTTAAAATCTATGATTTATTCGATTATGGATTCGATTGCGCCCTTAATTTAAAAGTTTTTTTATAGATATTATATATTGTGAAACGAACGAGTCTGAAGATTCTAGTCAACAGTTGTGAAATGAAATGTCAACAATTATTTTTTATGCTTGAGTTCAAATTAAATGAAATATTAAGATGATTACTCACACCTAACATCTTCGGTACCTACATTTGATAGCTAGTAACTTGAAAAGAGAAGTAATTATAATATTTTACATACAATAACATTGCAACATTGAAAAAAAGAACACAAGGTGATTAAGTCAACTTAGACGTATATAGGTATATATTTCATATGGTTTTCTACAGTACTTCTATTTATCACTATAGCGTTGAGTGAAAACACAGGTCCTAGCTGGCACTTGATACTTTGACCTACAATTTAACAAGAAATTTGTATACAGGAATAACTAGATAACAGAAAGTTTTTAAGCGATGCTACTTTGTCTCCTCTTACTGCTTAAGGTTAATAACACGTATCGAAAGTCAAAAGTGGTAACGCCACACTGTAGACCACTGTCTCACAAAAAACCAAATTGAAATGGTAGTTTACTGTTGTGTTTACGATATTGAGATTAGTTGTGATTGAGATTTTGGCACCATCCACATTCTTTTCCATCAGGCTCATCAATCAATACATGATTCTTCTGGTATTATAGATGTTCATGGACCCTGAAGATCATTAGGTGATCAGATATTTGTTTGCAAGCGAATTATTATTTTTAGACCTTCGGTATAAAAAAAACAAAGAAACAAATCTTTATACCGAAGGTCTAAAAACAGTAATTCACACCTAAAATAAATCATTAATTAAGTAGGGGGTAAAAATGGCCCACATTTTTTTAGTGAAGGTAGTTTAGTAAGCATTATACATTACAGGCATGGACCAACATATATATGAATTTGGTAATAATGGAGGAACGATAAATAGGATTTTTGTTATGATATATCATGTCGGCTTTTTCATTATCTACGTTTAAGAATGTTATTAGCGAAACTGCATTCCCAACTAACGATAGAGTAAAAAAATGATTGAATCTAAATAATGTTACATATAACATTTCATGGATTCAAAAAGTATTTGATTTTGATTGATTATAATAACTTTTACATTTTAAATTAATTCATGACATTCAAACATACTAAAGATACCGAATATAGGCTATTGTCTGTTATTTTTATTTAGGTTTCCTATAAGTCAGCAATACGTTAGCAAATTAAAGATTGAAGCACACTGGTTCATAACATTTTGTTGCCATATTTATTTTTCACACTATTATTACTTTTCACATGACACGGTACGACTTCATATATTCGGCATTACATTAATTCGCCATGCAACATAAATTCATCGCTGCTGCTGTGAGTGGTAGTTATATAAATTATTATAATAGATATTACTCAATAAAAGTCGTCATTCGCGATGCTCAATGACGATTAATTTCTGCATTTATCGTTTACCGATGTGACGTTATTTTCACGCATTATATTGATATAATTTCGGTGACGGTTTTTTTTAAATATAAAGAAACGTCTCATGAATATAATAATATAGTTTCAAATCTGAAAAAGGATTTTTGGTAATACCTCTACATGATATCTAAACAAGTATGGGAAAGTGTTGACTTTTACGATGAGCTCTTGCTACTTGACTGCAATTAAGCTCTATAAACACTTGTCAATCAACTTTTAAAAGTTGTCTTAGATCACGATTTGGTCTTATTAGGATAGCATTTTAAGATAAAGCAATAAATGCACTTTGAATAATCGAAACTCTGGTACAGTAAACATTATATAATAATAATTATTATAACATGAGGGCCTTAGTATACCTATATGGTTAAATACAGAGACCAAGATCTAACAAAATAATGTTAATGTTGTAAACACTTTCATTGATTATATTATACTATTGTTATAAATATTGTATACTAAAAACAATAAAAGTATTTTTTTTTATATATCATAGTCCGACAAACGAGCCAGTGGGTCACCTGATGTTAAGTGATCTCCACCGCCCATGAACATCCACAATACCGAAAGTATCATGTATGCGTTGTCGGCCTTAAAGGACAGGAATAGGGATTAGGGAGAGGGAAGGGGGAATCTGGGCCTCCGGTTATCTCACTTACCATACGAAACGCGACAGTAAACTGTCACTTAAGTATAGTTAAGTTATACTAATAATAAAATTAGTAATGTAATAGTTAAAAAAAATTGCCATATTCTGTTCGAAGTGAGTTACGTAAAGATATTTTCAATGTAAAACTTACTTTTTTGTTTTGTTTGTGGTCGTAAAAGTGAGTGGTCGGTGTTGAGCGAATAGGTGCAGCCTCCTGCGAGCCCGGTCCGTTACTGACTGTACGAGCGACGGTTGCGAAGCCTCTATAGTTTAGATAAATAATCGTCTAAAGTGCCTTCCACACGATACGATTTGATTGCCAATCAGATTTGACAATTGAATTGGCTACAATCTGACTGTCCGTTCACACGTCCAAAAGAAGATCATCAATTTTAGGCTATTTTGTTGCCTCTGCTCAGTGTTACCAACTCCCAAAAATATTTATCTCTGAGGCTAAAATAAAAAAAACCCTAAAATTATCACAATACATGGAAATACCCTTATTTGGTAAAAGTTTGGAAAGGTTGTAAGATATAAAAAGTCGCTAAGCCAACAAAAAATATGATTGACTAAATTCGATTATTCCTGGGCCTATATATTCTATAATAAAAAGTCCCTAAAAATACCCCTAAACATATAAAACCCCTAAAAAAATCCACTTATTTACCCTTAAATTTGGGCGGAAAACCTAAGCTGGGAACCCTGACGCCAAAAAATTGACCAACTAGCATCCACACAAACTGTAGGCCTACTCTTGAAATCAATTCCAATCCCGAACTCGATACAGTTTCAATTCCAATCTAGAAGATATTGGAACTTTTAACTCACTCAACTAATATTTACTCAATATTTACGAACTAGCGATCGTAAATACTCTATTTCATTTAGTTACTATAAATTCCGCCGTATTCAGTTAAACTGGGCGCTGGAGTTCAAGAGTGCCAGTTGTACAGTTTTCGAACCCAATCCCAATTTTAAATTGGAATTGAGTGTTAAGAGTAACCCCTCTGATTTGATCGGACACAATCGAGTCCAGCGGTCGGATTTCATATTTCTATCCACACTACAGAATTCGATTGTCAATCTAATCAAATTGCTCGTAAAATTGTATCGTGTGGAAGCCTTTTAACGTGAGAAATGCTATACAATGTAAGCGTTTACTGCTCGACATTTTTGTCGGTTGCATCGCTAGCTTTTTACCTAACCTGCCTACAAGAGAAAATTGAAAGAAACTTGAATGCATTTCAGCCTTACTTTGATATATATTTATTTTATTTTATTTATTACACACAAAACAGGTTGTAATCGGGTACAAGTTGCATACAAATTTGTTCAAAGTTATTTAACATAATTATAACCCACAAATTTGTGTTCCGGAATTCATATTAAGTGTTACGATATAACAAAGTGAAAATCATCTAAGTGTATAATGCTTATTTCAATAAATTATTTTTTTAATTTTAGAAATTGTATTGCATTTTATATAGCAATATTTTTATATACCAATAAATAAAGAATAATATTAAATAAAATTTAAAGCATTTGTCGGTCGGTCTACGAATAAAGTAGTATTGGTTAATGTATTTGTTACGGTAAGTGTGATAAATTGAAAATTTAAGTATTTATAATTACTATTAATTATTATTAATAATTACTTCATGATTTGGTAAATTCGAATATAAAATTGAAATTAATCACTTTTAGCAATTTTTATTAATAATTCACACCTCTCGTCTCTGACACCCTGACATAATATGAAAACTAGTGTCCGACCGAAACAGGAATTTCTACCGAAACCGAAAACGAACCTTCGGTACCTGTTACAGTTTCGGCCGAAACCAAAACTTTTCAGACATGTTAAAATCTATTATTTAGTAGAAATTTGGCTTATTTCATACACTTATACATTACACAGACAGTGTACACGTGTTAAGTTAAATAAAAATCAATAATTGAAGTATGTGAAAAAAATCAATAATTATATATTTGTTTGATATTGCCAATATTTTTACCCGACTACGGCGAAGCAAAAGGAAGGGTTTTGTTTTTGACCGGTATGTGAGTGAGTACGTATGTATGTTCTTCTGTTACCTCATTACTTCTAAATTACTTTTCAAAATTTGTCAAATGAGTCATGATGTTGTTGGAAGCGTTGTTGTGTGTCTGCTGGTTATAGGCTATGTGACGTCACATTAAATTGAAAATGGCGCCATCTAGGGAGCAAGAAGTCGTAAACAAAATTTTTTTTTTCGCTTCACCCCATCATGTGAGGTATCATTGAACATTAATTTTAAAATGAAGGTTGGAATTGGTACATCATATTTCAGTGAAACATACCGTTTGCGAGATATATCCCGTCAACGTCATAAAAACAAATTTTTTACCCGACTACGGCTTCGCAAAGTGTTTTATGATTGGTATGTTTTTGTATATTATGTATGTATGTATGTATGCATTTATGTTCATTTGTTCCCTCATAACTTCTAGACTACTAATGATAATTTGACAAAAAACCCTAAACAGATAAAAAATGTGATGTGGCTATGCAAAACCCCAAAATACTTTGGGTTTGGGTTTTGGTATTTGTGAAATTGAGTCGTCGGAACGATTCGCCTTCTACCAAAGTATACGGTATGTCCACAATTATGAGGTCAATTAATTATTGCTTTGTCAATACAATCACGCCAGACCGGCCCGCGATCTGATAGCTGACGATGGTGGGCAACACACGATACGCGAACTCTCCCCATTGATATATAAATATTGATATTCTTTGATCAAAGACTCCCTAAGGCAATCGAGCGACGCGCGATAATTCACGAATGCAGTTTCGGTACAACCGAAGGTTCGGCAGGTTTTCTGCCGAAACCGAAACTGGTACCGAAAATCGATTTTTTTGCCGAAACTTGCCGAAACCGAACCTTCGGTCGGTCACTAATGAAAACACCACCAAACTCTGTAATAAATATAAACTTTTTGTGAATCATTTAAATAAAGATAAAACAACTAACAGATGATGTTTAGCATACGTTACTTTTGAATATTTATTATATTTATCGGTACTAAGGTTTTTATATTAATAATCACCGACAAATGTGATTAACTCTTACTCTTACTTCGACTTTCGGTAATTATTAAAAATAATACACAATTATTAATAATTTTCTATATCACACTTAGAGCGCGAACGCACTAGCGTCTGGCCGTGATGCGGCTTGCCGTTGTGGCTCACCGCAGTTTATACGGTCAGCCGCAACGGCACGCCGCATTCCGCATAACCTAACCTACCCGCGAAGTCTTGGTTCTATTGCGGTCAGCCGCAATCGTCAGTGCTTCTAGATTCACTAGCCTCTGAGGTGGGAAGGAGCCCTTGCGCCAAATCGCGCTGAGTGCGTGGAGAGGATGCGGTGCGCTGCATCATTCAACCGGTGCGGTCAGCCGCAGCCCGTACGGACAACCAGAGCGGTTGACGGTTGACCGCAAGTCAGTGCGTCGATATCGTGCGTTTTCATAAGGTTTTCATACAAAAATCGAAGTGCGGCCTGCCGCAGCGTTACGCCGCATCACGGCCAGACGCTAGTGCGTTCGCGCTCTACCGTGACATATTCATTGACTGTTGCTCGCAGCGCGGTGTTGCTCCGACGACAGTCATTTACTCTACTCCCGTGGGTCTAGTCCCAGCTTTAGAGAAAAAAATTAATAAATTGTTTGTTTCAACACGCGATTCTCTAAAACTGTTTATAATCTGAATATTATTAATAATCTAATATCACATTGTGACCCACAGGAGCGGAGCAAACGACTGTCACGGGGGCAAATAACAAATAGTTTTTCACATAGAGTCATTGGGTCAGCAGATTTCTCAGGAATTTCTTAAACAAATTATCTAATTTGGTAAAAACATGCTTGAGAGGCAAGCCGGTAAAAGAATCCAGCTGCGTTCTTCGTCAAATCTTCACATCCTCCACTCTACAATGTCCAACACGAAATCATTCCATCAGAAATCAATGATTTTTAATAATTTGATGGTGGTTTGAAACAATGGTCGGGATAAATTTATTAATTCTAACGTGATTTTTTACTGGTAGGATATCGTGTCCGTAATTATAAATAATTACTAACTGTCTTAGGTTTCAGGAGCTTTCTTTTACACGTAGTTTAGGAATTGCCCCAGCAGACATCTCCAGGATTTCTTTCGACTCAATTTTTACTATAGGTATTCAATAGGTATATAAGACAAGGAAAAAAGTATTTTATGAATTAAAATAATTTATGTTTAAATAAGTAGGTGCAATAATATATCATATTTTTTCCTTACATTGCGATTAAAAATTATGCAAAGTTTATAAATTTATTTAACATATAGTAAGTACTTTATCAAGTAAGATTTTTAGTGCGACATGATTTTTCCATATACTTATGTTCTTGTCAGTACGAGTATGTTAGTCGCAAAGTCTTAGATATATTTTTTAATTATTGTAATTTAAGTACATAGCTCAACTTATATTATTTTTTATTTGATAATAATTATCAAGTAATTACACAGCTTAATAATAATAAACATGCACGTAGCTTAATATTAATTTTCCGTCCGATAATCTTTATATCACCCTTACATTACATTATATACTGTCCGTTACATTATAGTTATGCGTGTAATTTCATGTCACCCAATCTGTGCACCGGCCACATACACTCACAACCCGCTGGAATCACCATAGTGCGCGTCTCCCAACAATCACTGAAACACAAAATATATTTTTAAAACTATTGTATTTCATATTTACGATGGGACATTTCACGTGACATTAACATATAAAGGAAAATTTGGCTAATGCCTGAGGACTAGTAGGAATATATTAACGGCTTGGGTGGCGTAGATACTTCGAAAGCACACTTTCGACCTAAAAACGAGCGGCCACGGGTTCGATAGCCGCAACGAAGGACATAAATATTTGTGAGAGTCGCAATCTTAAATATGGACTATGTGCATTGTGCATACTACCCAATTTTGAGTGTTATATATTTCACTTTGTTTTTCACTCACCTAGAGTATCTTCTTCGTGTTAAGTGAATAGTCTTGTTCCATTGAACACAGGAAAATCCAAGGCTTGAACAAATCTAGAAATATAATTTAGGCACTTTACTCATAATGTGGCGCAATACAGAATAGTATTGATTGCCGATATAGATAGATATCGTATACACAAGCGGCTGAAGAAAATCTGCGGACAATCGCAAATCTTTCCTAACAATTTCGTACGGTTTGACGATATAGATCTGCTTGATATCAGTCTAGCTGGCCTGCGATAGCATTGCAAGTTACCGGGGCCAAAAATCAGTGCGGACTTAAATCCGATAGAGTATATGTGGAACCTTTGAATTTGGAATGGGCCTTTAAAAAGATTAAAAAGAAGAGATTCTACCTTAAAATATTAGATAGTGGTAGGAAGGTATTTGATAGAGAACATGCATTCCAGGCTTAAGCAAAAAATAAGAGCATATCTATCATATAAAAATAAAACTAAATAGGAAATGTATAGCGCAATTTTTTTAAAGTATTTTCGGACCTGCCGTTGTTTATGGTTTTCATCCTAAATAGTTAATTTTTATCAAAGTTAAATACACATATTTATGAACAACTAGCGAACCCGGCAGACGTCGTCCTGCCCGGAAAAGCAGCGCCACATTGAATATCGTATTTTAAAGAGCACAATATTTGGTATTTCTCCCACAAACCCCAGCAAATCAAATTTGGTGACATACATACAGCAGCGCCACCTACCGGGACCGACATTTTTTTTAAACCATCCAAATCGATCAAGCCTATCAAAGTTTTTGAGTTTTAGCTACTACTACTACTAACGTACGGCGATTGATTTTTATATGTATAGATTAATTGAAACAGTCTATATGGTATTTTTTTTTATCTAATATAAATTCAATAATTAATAAATTTTATTATACTGAAGGTACCCCAAATATACTTAGTGACCTTTATTTAGTTTTGGTGTTGTATAAATAGGAATATAATCATGGCATTTTAATTTAGCTTTGTTGGGATTTATGACAAAATCTACCTCGTTAGTGACTTCAACATCATCTTCGGATGATACGACACATCGCACCTCTTCATAATAAGCTGGTCGATACTCATATTCATTTGTATTGAGTTTCCTTATTTTTCTCTCCAAGTGGCAGATGGGATAATGTTTCTGAAACAACATTTTCGTTACCTTTCTTTTGATGACTAGATCAATAAGCAGTTGGATTGTGGACCAGGCTGGTGGTAGGCTATTCATATCCACCAGTAAAGCGACCACCGTACACAGGGTATGAAACCCGCCATAGTGGCACACGCAAGTCATCCAGTTTTTTCGGGAGGGTAAGGTCGGGGTACGAAGTTTGGTCGTGCCAGGATTAGCCGGTTGGAGGCTACGCTGTGCGAGTGCGGTTACAGAATGCCTGATATCCGTATCAGGTATTGTGACGTGCGGCGTGAGCTGCAGTCACTCGAAGTCTGGAAGCACTAGATCCCATCCAGGTATCCCCAGGTATCCCAGCCCTTGTCCCCAAAAAGTGTGCAGCGGAGTTGTCTCCTGCAGTGCGTCAATACCGATCATCCTACCTCTCTGGTATTGTGGCTGAATCTTGAAGGGAGGCCAATGTGCAGCCGATCCCCATAAAGGGTGATGACCGATCAATAACATCATAACAATTATGGAGTAGCGAGGTAGGTAGGTTCTCTCTTGCTAGTTGATACTCTAACTGGACAGAACTTCGCTTACTATCAGGAGCATTGTGGTCACCGTTTTAGAGGATTGGCTGCACATTGGCCTCACTCTATGATTCAGGCACAACACCTTAATGGTAAGACGATCGGTACATATGTGTCAGTGCAGGTGACAATTCATTGGATTGTATACTTTGTCTCCTAAAAATAACCTCCACGCGAGCGGAGCCGCGTGCATCAGCTAGTATTAAATAAAACATATTTACCTGACCTCCTGATTGTCTTAAATCACGTTCTCGAGATGCGATGGATTCGGTATATTCAGTCAATATCTGGAATTTTAATTATTTTTAAGAAACATTTTTTTTTTATAAATAATACCTTGGTTTGAAGACAGCGTCGCATAACCACGCATATCTCATGAAACTAATAAGTTATTGGGTTCAATTAATTGATTCATTCAGTTAATTATTTTCTTGGGTCGGTTAATTTTTGTAATGAAGTTTGCACATTCAAATAACACAACTGGTTAGATGAGTGTTACCGGGATTAGAATTTGGCATATGATAGAGAGCCTATTGCCATAAAGTCTTATCCTCTATAACATTATGGGACGGTAACAAGCCCAGCGAAAGTACCATGTTACACTGTTTATTTCTCTATATATTGGAGTGAACTCACATTTGTATTAAGCAAATTGCTTTTACGATTTGTACATAAAGGGTAAGTATCGTTAACTATTATAAAGACAACACACTTTACTTTCATTCAATTCTAATAATCGAGTAATAGTATAGTACCTACATTGTCCAATGTAAGGTATTAAATGCGGAGATTCAACTGATTCAACACAACTTCATATCTCATAAGAAAATATTTTCTCCAAGTTCGATATTCGACGTTTTTATCAGCAACTTAACAGAATATATTGCTTAAATCAGCTAATGTATTACCATCCCAGAAATCGTTGTTTCAAAGCATTTACCAATTTTATCACATAATACTTTTACCTCAGGTTCATCACAGTCTGCTTGTTCAGATAATCGAGATCTGGATAAAGCTTGTTGTCTATTCCTTTCCAGTTTGCCAAGAACTGAGTTCAGTACTCGATCGGGGTTAGGAATTCTCAAAACATGTTCGAAGTAATCTCGGGCCGTCTCTTCACCAGCACTTGGACATGAGACTAGGCATATAGTTACGCACAGAGCCTGAAACCAATGTTTACTTTGCTCACGTAATATTATTTTACACAATAAACAAAACAAATCGCTGTTTTATTCATTCTTGAGACGAATTTATTAAATATCATTCTTCTCCCTTTTTTTTAAATATCATTGATAAAAAAGGTTTAAGGAAACCTCTAAGATAGAATAACTGCAAAATCAACTAAAAATAACCAACGAACACAAATACAAAAAACTTGGGTGGGTAGCTTCACATAAAATTTTCATTTCGATTAAGCGCACAGTGTTTCCGATGTGTTCCTTATTAAAATAAAACTAAGTAGTTTGAAAATTAATAGTTTCAACTTTCGCTGTTATGCGGGCATAAAAAACACTAGCAATAATTGAATACTACATTGTAATAAACTATGTAAGAGTACAGAGCTACATTGTCCAGCTTGTTTAGTGTGATTACGCGTGGTTCGTCTGTGCTCTGATTGGCATTCATTCGGAGATCTCGGCCTGTACCTACTTTACGCAGGAGCTCCAGTGGTAAACAATCAGTGGGCATACTATCCTATACGTACACTACCGGGATTATTTTTAATATTTTGTTATTGAACTAATAACACTGACTTCACAAGGGCTTACTAATAAAAACACCATAAGATATTATATATTATATGTAGAAAAATCTATTCTAAATATATACAGGTCATTTTCACGTATATTTCGATATGACTATAAATAAATTGAGTAAGAACATATCTATGTAAAAATACTAGCAATCATTGAATACCTACTACATTGTAATAAAATATGTAAGAGTACCGAGTTACATTACCCAGCTTATTTAGTTGAATACGCGTGATTCGTCTGTGCTCTGATTAGCATTCATTCGGAGATCTCGGCCTGTACCTACTTATACTTAGCCACACAATACCAATTTTTTTTTATATTTTCTCTGCAGCTTTCAGACGGCTTTGTTTTTTAAAATGTAATTTATACTTTATTTGGCCCTTGGCGGTTATCATACACAGCAAAATAACATTTGCGCCCGTAATAAACTAAATTATTATTATAGCACCACGAATAGTAGTAAAATATTGTTTATTTAAAGAAACTAGTAGTTAATTTTAGGAGTGTCAATTCTTGTTGTTGCGTTCACTTCCGAGTACATCTGTCTGTCCCTTTGGCTAATCCATACCACGGAGCTATTATCTGTTTTACAACATTCATACCCATTCACTTTTTTAAATTTAATAGATTAATATCAACTTGAGAATAATATAGTTGATTGGAAACATTAATGCAATTGAACGTGAGAAATATTGATTGGTAATCCCTGCGGTCGCAACTTTGGCCCGTGGGTTGAGCTCTGCACACATTAGTACCAATTCAGAAGAAGTGATGCCACCTTCCTTGTTCTTTATTGTGATAAACAACGTTTTTGTTGATGTTTCAAAATATGGTTTATTAGTGTTTTTTTATGAATGTTATTTTCGTAATAATCTATACATCAATGTCAGCAGATATAGGAAATATCTTGTCAAAACTTGTTAAGAGGTAAAAAAATATAGTCATTCGCAAAATATGTTAAGCAATGGAGCTCGATATATTGTATTTTTAATTCATGCATGTATCACAGATTAAGTTAACTGCATGAGCAATGAATATGACGTTACGTTTGTCAGCTTATATTATTATGTTGTGTAAGTCACAGAATATAACCTGTACATCAGGCATTAGGTAAACATTTTTGGAACCTAACAATTACCTTCATAGGTGAGCAATCTATTAGTCACGGGTGTAATTGAACAAAACGTTAATAATTAAAGTCTGTGTCCACACGCACGTTACCAATACCATAAACCGCAATCTTCGATGGGGTTTTGCGACAGCATGTTACTCAAGAACTTAAACGAAAAATATTATTTAGTAAAGATACAAAAAATACTTGAAAACCAAAGCTAATGTAATTCTAATAATGCCATAAGTGAAAGAGATATTACTAATATAGCGATTAATGTTAAAATGTACAATATAAACATAATAAAATCACTAAGTATAGTATTAGAAATCTGTACGTATTAGTATGTACGTGAATGTTATTAGTGTGCCTGAGTTTAAGCGACCTACAAAGTATCACACAAATCATATCCAAAACATCTGAGTTCAACGTACATTTGGCGAGGCTATTTTTACCTTAAGATCTCAAATAAAAAACCTTTTTAATCATTTTACTCAAGTGTCTGAATAATGTATCTATGTTTTTCAAAGTGTTTGTAAGAAACAAATTTACAATCTTTCACATACGTATCAATTTACGACACATAGGTACTTAGTGTCTGATTGATGTTAATTATTGACCGAAGCTTGAGTGTATTGTGCTCTTACCGTCCAAGATTTAACGAAATTGAATAGTGATTTGTAAAAAATTCATTCGTAAGAAACAGTTGTAAACAATAATATGTTCTTGGATATTTCATTTCCATCCTGCTCAAGCAAATAGGTACAAAGTTGTCGTTGGTCAGTTTTATTAGCCATGCCCTTTGGCCAATGAGATAAACAATATTTCATTGTGAATACTGACTCATGGAATTAAAACGTGAATTTTCTATGCAAGTCGATTGTTTAAGTTAGTATGTAGCATGTATGTCATAAAGTACTAATAAAACATGCCGCAGTACAATAACATTTAATATATACTAGGCGTTGCACGCGGCTCCGCCCGCGTGGAGGTAATTTTTGAAAGAAAAGGTATACAATCCATGGAGAAATCTTAAGCCATTACGCCTTTCTATATTTTGCTATCCCATAGAAAGCGTGCATATTTCCGGGATAAAAGTGGCCTATGTCATTTTCTGATCCCTAAACTACCACAATGCAAAAAAATCATGTCGTTCCCTTGCTATGTGAAAAACTAAACCATCCCACGGGAATGGTAAATTTTTCCGGGATAAAAAGCTGCCTATGTGCTATTTCAGACTATAATCTATCTCTGTGCCAAATTTCAATTAGATCCGTCCAGCCGCTGTAGCGTGATTGAGTAACAAACATCCATCCATACAAACATTCGCATTTATAATATTAGTAGGAAGTAGGATTCTCACTAAATATAAGTATACTCGAAAAGCAGTATCTTTATATACTCTAAAGGCAGTCCTTAGAATTACGATCTTCAGGTCTCCGTGGTTTACTTTTGTATGAGTTCATGTTTCGATAATTTAATTGTATGGACACACATAGGCAGACCCTTATTACATAATGTTAGCAACATCAACAAAACTATGCAAGATGGATATTTAAAAAGGCACAAATACAATGTTTATGATTTTATTGATTGATTTACACAACACTGTTACACATCTCAGTGCTTAATATTATCATAACCGCATGTCAGGATTCACTTAAGGCTTCTCTTTATAATTAATTTACTAGCATTACCCTCTAAGCTGAACTACGCGACCATTGAACTGTTTACAATTACTTACTGCCATGCGAACGATAACGAACCACAAATATCCTGGCTATCACTTCTTCACAATTCAACTGCACTGAAGACCGGAGCGCGGAAGGCACTCCGTTTTATGCTAAACATTTACTACTCGCCACTTAGGTTGTCATTATTAATGTACCCCCAACTAATCTCCTAAATACCTTGTATATACCTTCGGTATTTCTAATAATAGAAAATACCCTAATAATAATAATCACAAAATTTAATTCAGTGCCGTGAGCTTGGGTACATTAGTTGCTTTTTTTCCTATCCATTTCGGGACAGGTTTGGTCGCTAGAAAAGCAAAACTGACTTCAAAACCCGAATCATTGCGCAACTGCTTTTATCCATTTTGAATTATAGTTTTCCCTCGTTAAGTAAAAACTAAACTAACTGAGAACTTCTTCCTATTTTTTGGATTAAATAGAAAGAATAAGCTGTTCGAGGTTAGGCGTTTGCAGTATTGTATGGTGATGAAACTGTGAGCGTAACAAGAAATTAGAACCATGAGAATGGTGTTCGACTAGAACCATCATACAAAAAAACTAGAGATTTCATTGACTAGTTTAGCTGCCACTCAATTTCACATAAGTGAAGCTTTAAATTAGTTAATTTAATACTTCAAGATTCCCTAATATTACAGAAGTTCTAAAATTAGGAAATCTTTAAAAAATATTTGTCTTTATTCTTAGATAATTTAAGGTGAGGTAGGCTCAGACAGTTCAGTTCAGACTACATTTTTAAACTAATTATTCGATGTTAAAAACTAAAAATATTAACAATATAAAAATTTGCCATGAAAGATGAACATATTTACAAAACGATTGTGCTTCTCGATACACGATTCATTAAAGTTGGCTCGATAGAAAATATTCGCAAAGATGCATCGAAATTTGAAAATTTCAATCCACACGACCTCAAATGAATCCTTAGTATACGGTTATAAAGAAAAATATTGAAACGAAATTTTTCTATAACATTTTCAATGAACTGCATTAAACGAGTGTGTGAATATTTTTTCACATTTCATTTATAAATACAAAGAAATAAATGTTTTAAAATTACGAAACATGAAATGGCCGTGGTCTCAATGCTGAAATGGTTTTTAAACATGATGCGCATGTGCGAGACTTGTCAGACGGCAATTGGGCCGTGTTGAGAGCAGACGTGTACGCTATTTTTCGCTCGCGCTGTCAAAAATATTTTTTGTGAAAACATGATGAATATGACTTAAAGTGTTCACAAATAGCACTAACTAAAGATAATATATTGAATATAATCAAATATATTTAACTTATCATAATAATTTCAAACTTGTATATATATTTTATTTATCATAATGACTGTCAATTCTTATCAAAAGTCGTGAATACAGGTTGATTGATTTGAACAAACTATTTGAGAATAAAATTATGGTATGATACTTGATATAACAAAAATATACTAATATTATAATTACGAAAGTGAGTCTTCCACTTTGGAAGGTTGCATGGTTAAACCGCTGAACTGTTTATGATAATAATCGGTAAAAATTAACGCTAGTATTATTTAATCAATGCCATTATTAAAATGTTGGTGTTCGCGAGACGAGAGGAACCAGCGGTTAATAAAATAAATACAACCAACCGACACACACATAGTCCTGACCCCACACTAGGTCAATCTTGTATTCTGGGTATCAAGAACTACGAGGGACAATGGTTACACAACACCCAGATCCTAAACAAATGTCGGTCTGTCACACAAACATTTGTCTCGGTGCGGGAATCGGACCCACGGCCTCTCGTTTCACAACTTACTAATCGCCCGCTGCGCCAGGAGGCTGTTAAGAAATGACTAACTTATGTCCTAATTTAATTATTATTTTGTTGGAAATGAAAACCGTCATCAGCGGGCTTATACTATTTCCCACTACCATTGCGACTGATTACCAGATCCCTAGAGCTCGAAGACTATAATCGTAAATAACTGCTTTGGATACAGCACTTTGAATTTCTTTCAATTATATATCATAAGTTCTGCTATATTTATTTTATATTGATTGCGCAAGACTGAAATAACATATAATATAACAATCATATTCTACCTTAGGCGGACGACTACAAAGTTCATTATTATAATAATTTTATTAATTTAGCAGTTTGACACACAATACGTTTTAAAGTACTCGTTTGTTTTCGGCGGACGATCGATTATACGTTATTGTGTTCGTGTCGGTAAAAGAGAAATAATATATAACTATTCTTGTCATTTCGTGCATGACGTCAGATATGGATGACAATATTAATTGTCAGAAGAATATATCTTGCAAAATTTATGATTTCTGAAAATGCATCAACTGAAGATATATACTTTTTACCCGGCTCCACCCCTATCAAATATTATCTATACATTTTCTCACTTGTTTACGGCAATGAGTTACTATTATAATTTCCATAGCCAATTTTTATCCTATGATATCGCTGTTACTTTTTCGTATAAAAATTACCCTATTCAGTTTCACTTATCTCGATACCTGCTGGTGGTAGGATATTCATATCCGCCAGGATAGCGACCACCGTACACAGAGTATAAAACCCGCTATAGAGGCACACGCAAATGTGTCGCGTTCCGAGGTCAACTAGTGTACCTCTGGTTTTTGTCGGGGTCTAGAGTTGGGGTATGATGTTTGGCCGTGTTGTTCTGAGTACTCTGACACTAGGCCCTGAACCGCTTCTTCACCTCCTTGCCCCATGGCGTAGTATGAAAAACTGAACATCAGGCCGACATGATTGTGTTAAGTAGCGAGGCATAGATTGTCTCTCGCTAGTTGGTACTTTAACTGGACGACACTGCGCTTACCATCAGGTGCAGTGTCGTCACTTTGCCAGGATAAAAAAAATATCAGATTCCATCATCATCGGAGCCACCCTGACAAAATAGTAAATAGACAAACAGATATTTTTTTGTAAATTCTTTATATCGATTTCCATTACTATGACATTTGATATTACTTTTTGTTTTGACAGAATATTTTTTTCTAATAATATTCATTCATACCAACGAAAAAGTTTTTATTCCACAACGAAATATTATATTAACATTATTAATTCAATTAACAATATATTGAGTACTATTATTTTGATAATATAACTCAAAATTCAACGGATTTATGACAATTCATACTTGACGGTCTGCATTGTGCAGTGGACGTTTAGTCGGTTGTGAAACAAGAAGTCCAAGTTGGATCCCGAAATCGAATATCGAAAGGATACACTTCCTTTACCGAACATCAAGAGAAGTGACGGGAGATGATGATCGGGAGAAGGGTAAAGAATCGGAGGCTAAAATCAAAAGGAAACTGGACGGATTTGGCAGAGATGGGTGTAATCCCTAGTCTAGCTTAGCTTAGCTAGCTTAAGCTATTACATCTATATGAAAATGTCTAGTAACCTTTGCCGAGCGGTTGCCGTGAGAAAACGCGAGGATCTTAAGGATCGGGTTAAGATCTATAGCAAGAAAGCCTAGGTGATCGTGTTCTCGTGCAAGAAATCCCTGTTTCCTCACGTCCCCGTTCTTACAGGTGTTCCACTCCCAATGCACAGGATAAAAAAATATTTTCATAAAAATCAGTGGTCAGTGTTTTCAGTTCAGTCGTGAAAATGTAACAGACAGAAAACTTTCAACCACTACTAATTCACCATTTTAGAGGCTACATTTAAAAAAATACGTGTACGTTTATTTGTTTGTTTGAACGCGCTAATCTCTAGAAGTACTGTTTCTAATTGAAAAATTCTTTTAGTGTTGGATAACCTATTTATCTGGGAACGCTATAGGCTATATAACATCACGCTTTGACCAATATGAGCCAAGCAGCAATGAATAATGTTGCAAAAACGGGAAAATATATTCCTTTTGAGAGCTTGTTTTGCGTGCGCTGCGTATACGGTTAAAGTTACGCAACAATCAAGTATGACGGAATTGTTCCTCTTAAAAAGTTATAAAAATCGTCCACGATAGCATATATCTATCTTTTTCGGTTAGCTCACCTTAACCTTTTTAATGGTTATGAAATTTGTCCTAAAACAATACATTATTTGCGAAGGGGTTTTTATAAACTTTGTATTTATTGTATACTTTTGCTCCCGAAAATAACCTCCACGCGGGTGAAGCCTCGAGCAGCAGCGAGTAGTATATAAAAGACGTTATTACTTTCACTCATATTGCAACATATTTCATTGAACGTTAAAAATGAGTAATAATTGACATTGTTATCATTATAATTTGTAATAATATAGTTACATATAAATAATACACCAAAAAGTCACACACATATTTCTGACCCCACACTACGTCAAACCTATATCGTGGGTATCGAGAACTTCCAGGGAATATGGTCCCACAACATATATGAACCCGAAACAAACATTAGTCTGTAACGATAACATTCGGAACTTTGTTGCGAGAATCGAGCCCACTGCCTCCCGTTTGAGGCCGAGGCTGTCATATAGGTTTTAATTTTAATAAAATAACATAATAGTTGAGGGTTTTTAAAAAATAAAAATTTATGGTATTTTACGTTCTATTTAATCTGATTTATTTGACATTTGCTTATTTCACTGTTTTAAATAATGAACATCCTTTATATGAGCGCCTATCGCTACTCGTTGGAGGGGGAGCCCCCGCGCACGCCACCACCACCCGTCGCATCTCACCCCCTCAATCATACCTCAGCCCAGAGTGGACACAGCCCTCCCGTTTTAAAACTATGATCAATTTATAGGGTCAATTATTTATAGGGTCAATTTAATTTTTCTGTCCCTTAGATGTGTTCTTAAAGTGGATCACTATTTATAACAGATTGAAATGGATTATATTCTGATTCTCTCCCTCCGTGTGTGCCGATTGAGGAAGGACCTTACATCCTGAGTTGAGAGACGACAGATACTATTTTTAGCTCTTACTCGCAATGTCATATCGTTTATATACCAATATGTATTTTTTAAAACTCTTATACGAAGATACCTTATTGATAAAACTGCATGCAAAAATGAATCTGGAGAACAGTATTATATACTAGTTTCTGGATATACATTTTTAAGGATTAATAATTTATTATTACGATTTTGAGCTAGCATTTGTTCGTTATTTTATTTTTAGCAATTAAATATATATTCAATATAAACTCGTAATGATAGGTCCGCTTGCACTGCCATCTTATACTGCTATAAAATAATGCATATAAATTTTCTTTTTATTTTGCTCTTTTCGTACGTTGCTTCAGTAAACCCATTTATTTTAATAATTTTGTTATGGAATTCCCATTCGCGATAATCCTCAGCAATTATCTGATAAAAAATCACAACATAGAAAACTATGTCAAGTCTATTCAGAAATGTGTCAAAATATAAAAACTTTAAAGCAATACAAAGGATAACTATAATATATTTTCAATTATTTCATGAGTTACGCGAATTACTACTTATGTTGACTAGTTTTATCGTTCCATGTTTATACTGAGTACTGACCTAAGAACAACACACACACACATACACACACACACATGCACTCTTAACCTATGCAGCTAATATAACCTAACCAAATAGTTAGGTACTATAAAATAAACTGCTCGAATGGTATGGAAAAATGACATTTCAGAAATCGTGTCGTGTGTTTTATTCATTTTAATAACATATATATAATGAAAATGCATTTTTTAGTGCACGAGGCGCGGGCGTAGACATGCGACGAAGACATAGAGGCACGTTCAGAATGGAGCCACTGCCCGAGAAGGGAACCGTTGAAAAAAACAAAAATGCCAGTACCAGGTCAGTATCCAAAATGGTGATTAAATTTTTTTTATTAAATTTTGCTTTAACGGTATGCACTTAACTATTGGTTGGAAATACCTTATACCGGATATTTCCATAACTCATCAGGTAATAACGTTTAGGTACGTTTATGTTCAAAATAATAAATATAATTTTTATCAGCCACTTATAAGACTATCCTGCTGCATCTAAACACAAGACTGCATTTATCCATCATGATGGCCTTATGCCTGATGAGAAGGCATTTAAAAATTTATAACGAAATTAGTTTCACACTTTTATTACTTTCATATATTTATTATAGGTATTGTGTACCCAGTCCCTCAGGGCCTATGGTAGGTGCTGATAAATCTAATTATGTAAGTTCAACTGTGACAAAAGCTAATCACTAAATAAATAAAAAAATAAATTTGTAATAGAGTGTCAGCATTGGACTTTTCAATTAATAAATATTTGTATAAACGTATGTAACTCTTAACGTATGTCAAATTGGCCATTAATTGTTATTTTTTTGTATTCGAATTAAAGTTACTAGTGACTCATGCCAAAGAAATCTCTGTGATCGAACAAAAAATAATCATTTTTACATTTTTAACATTATCTTATACTGTAAAAAACAACTTTACTAAATGCTGTTTCTACACTGCATTTCAGTTGCGCGATTCCAGAGAGCTCAAATCGTTTAAGGCCCATTGGCGTGAATTACAAAGATGCATAAAGTTGGAAGACTTATATTTCGAATAAGAAATAATAAACTACCAGCGTTTCCAATAAAATAAAAATATACTTCTATAATTCTTACCTGAAGAATAAAACAACTAAGCGTCATTATTTAAAATTTGGAAACTGTTTTTGTACACTGGCCCACTGACTCGCTAATAGCACCGAAGGAGAATTCGCACAATGAAAGAACTTTTATATCACTACTCTTTTTATATCCCAAATTTTATCTCAATCCGTTACAATTGTTTTAATGAAAATGTTAAATATAATCTCTATGTTAGAAATAACGTGGACGGGCCGACGTAAACGCGTGTGATAGAATATATTTTATTTAACATTCATTTTAACATGCTCATGTTATTCTGTGTGACTGCGCCTATATCTTGTCTTAGAGTAAGTTTAACCTAATTATCTATGCTCGTCTTTTCAAAACTTTGACAACGCCTAATTTTAAGCCTACGTGTCTACGATGCACTTAGCCAATAGAAATCAATGACGAAAGAAATGTATATCTACAAGGTGTTCAAGTATTTACCTATCACTAGCAAATATAGGCTAGTCCAGTATAACTGTTTTATTCTTATTATTCCGCTCACCGGGGTTCATCCCGCGACATTTAGGATGAGTTGCTTAGCAAGATAAAGCTAAAGCTCCGTCTTATATTTTTAGTGCATACGACTGTAAAAGTTATCTTACGTGTGTATACTACTCAAATAAATGTACCAAAATATCGAAGACTATATAGATGACATCAGTTTTGTTAATAATAAATTTATGTCTAAAATACTTATCCATAATAGTATAGCATAAAGGCCGCAATCACCGGGAAAATTTAATTTCCTACATAAGCCGACGCGACACTTCAAACAACAGTGGGATTACTAAACATTATTGAGGTATTCTCTAATTGCTCCCGAGTCCGGACAAAATTAAATGGCAGCGTTTAAAAACAACGACAATTTCATTTAGGTAATGAAAGAGAATTCCGAGTTAGATTATAATTAAAAGGTATTTCAGTAACCGGACCGGAATAACTTATATATTTTATATCCTGCTACAACTTGTATCACATAGCTATCAATTGCGTTATTGAAAAAAGATCGTGATAAAGTCTAATAGATAATCTTTGATATTAATATCCCTTAAATGATATGAATAATCACTATTAACCTGTAAGTAGTGGCTAGACGAGAATTCCACCAAAATATTTTCAAATTTAATATTTGCCGTTATTGTTTTATGATGGAGAAGCTTATTATATAAAGCACGCCAGGCTGTTCTTTTTCATTCTCAGTCGACTTATTGTTAGATGCAAATGTGGTATACATTGGCCAGGGCGCCAGAAATAAGGAGTGCCTCTTTGCTTCTGTCTGCTTATCCAAGATGTAGGTATATTGTAACTTGTTACTTGGCTACGGCCAGTTCACCATAAAAGACTTAAATTCCCTGAACCCGGTGACGAAAGCGCTAAAATGCAAAGCATAGAATGCGAAAACTACAGTATAGTCTATTTTATAAAGATGTTGCTAAAACCAGCACTCAGGGCATTAAAATAAAAAGCTCTTTGGCACAAAATACATCTTGACATCTTTCACACGTTGAAATATTTTTTTTTTACGGATTGCGGTTTATTTTACTTAACATGACGTTTAATTATTTTTATTTTATTTAATTCGCAAACTTACGGCTAGCATATAAAAAAACATTAACGAGATATAAAACCAACAAGGCCATTTAAAAGTGTTCACAGATAGAAAAACAAGCAAAGCATCTACGGACGATGGCACATAATAACACATGGTACCTAACTATTTTAATTACGCATTGAATAAAATATTCAGAGGCAATTTTTTTAGCTGTGACACACTAGTATTGAATAAGTCCAAATCAATATGTCGTAAACTACTCTAAGGTCGTGACAAATCGTTGAAAAGTCTGCTCACTCGTATAAGGAATTTGTTTTGTCTGTACGTATGCTGACACACGTATGGAACATGTAATAAGGCAGACCTACGCAACGTTGCGGTGCGTGTAATAAGCCCTATGCTACTCAAGAGTTCAGAACAGCTGACAGTGACATTTGCTATTTTAAAAAGATATGTCAAGTCAACTTCAAGAATTTATTTGACATGTATCGGATTGTCCAATTTAGATCATTTATGCCTCGGTGGCGCAGTTGTAATTGCGCATACGTTACGACTGCTGTGCTGAGGTCTCGAGTTCGATCCCCGGGTCGGGTAAAGTGATATTGGGTTTTACTATCTAGAAATTCTGAGTCTGGAATCTGTGCCCGGTATAGCGATAGGCTCGCCCCCTATCACATCATGGTACCGAAATACGGCAAAAAGTGGATGTATTGGTTACACCTCTGCCTACCCCTTCGGGGATTACAGGCGTTAGTGTATATGCAAGATCAATTACGCATCATTGTTTTCTAAGACTTGTTGCTATTTTAAAGGTAGCTTAATAATGCTTCTCTTATAGAAGCCTTGGTATCTATTGGCGAAAAACTCTAGTAATCCACTTTCACAATCTTCTCTTGATGCCAATTTCTTACCACTAAGGAATTTTTGCAATGCAGGGAAAACATGGTAATCGCTTGATGCCAGGCCCGAACTACGTGGTGGATGCATCAAAACTTCCCAACCATGCTCCCTGAGTTTTTGGCGAGTATAGACGGGTGTGGCCTGGAGTTGTCCTGATGGAACACAACGCCTTCTTGTTGGCTAATTCCAGCCGTTTCTGATTAATCGCTAGCTTCAAACAATCTAGCTGTTGACAGTAGAGATCCGAATTCAGTGTTTGGCAATATGGAAGTGACTCATAATAAGTTATTCCTTTCCAGTCCTTCCTTCCTGACCGATAGTGTTGGTTGGGCCACCGTTACAGCTGCTTCACCACCCTTTGACCACGATCGTTTTCGCACAATGTTGTCGTATGTGATACATTTCTCATCCTCATTTACCATCCATTTAAGAAATGGGTCGATTTTATTTCGTTTGACAAGACCTCGCTGATGGAATTTCGATCCATTATGCTTCTGTGTGTTAATTCATATGGCACCAAATGTCGACCTGCTTTTTGAATCAAAATTTGTGCAAATTGTATAAAACTGTTTTATGATCGATTGATTGATGATTAAGCTCTTGGGCGATGGCTACGACTGCTAATATGCCGGTAAACTTTGATTATTTTTATGATTTTATCGACCTTTTCGGCGACAGACCTACCTGTGCGAAGTGCATCTTTAACATCAAAAATACGGGAACGGAATCGACGAAATTAATATTTCACGTAATTGGCTGTTACTGTATTAGCACCATAAACACCATTCACAAAGACAGCAGTCTAGCTTGCATTTTCGCCTTTACAAAAAAAAATTGGAAAAATGTACCAAATTTTCTCTTTGCCATTTACCATTCAGCATCAGCAGATTTTTTTAATTAACATTAAAAAAAATTGTGCTGCCTTTCCCATGAGTATAAATCTGAAATTGATTGAAACTTTACAAGATATCGATCACGGCAGCAATCGATCGAAAAACCATGGATTTCTTTTTCCTCAATCTAATATATTGTAATTAGGGTTGCCTGAGATGCATATTCTAGGTGGCTACGGACAAAAGGGCAGTAAAGGATTTTAAATGTTTTTACGTTTTTGAAGTCTACGGCAAATTTTAAAATAAAGCCAAGTGCCCTGTTAGGCTTATTGATGACATTATCGATTTAAGTGTGTCGGGTTGGTACTAATGAAATAAAGGAGTGAATAATATTGTTGAATGATTTAATCACGCAGCCTAAATACGTCCATGACGTACGTGGACAATACAAATTACAATACTTACAATAGGAATTAGTAATCGAATATAAAGTAAACTCCTGTCGTTAAAATCTTTGGCGGGCAATGTGACGTCTGTCTCTAAAAATGTTCCCAGTTGAAACCTCTTGGGAATGTTATTGGCAACATTTGGTAAAACACAATCCGCCACAAGTGTTATACAATAGCTTGCAGTCAAAGATAACGCCCAGGTCTTTGATATTGTCAGATCTATTGATATAGTATAGTTCTATTGATATATTGATATAGTATCATGTATCATATAGCTTATACTGGAACATAATAGGGTTATGTTTACGAGTGAATGTACAAACAAAAAACTTGAACACATTGAGTTCAAGTTTATTGCGAAGACAGTTATCTTGTTGGTTGGTGAAATCCTGTTGAAGGTTGCGACAGATTTCGTAATTTGTGACGGGACATAGTGTTTTCATATCGTCAGCATAGAGAATTATCTTGGAGAGATAGAAGTATGAGTCTGTTTCATTAATTATAAAGATAATAAATAGCAGCGGTCCCAATAGCAACCCTTGCAATAGCAACTGCCAAACCTCACGGCACTGTCAGCTCCTTCTGCGTAGATCCGACTACAAAAACATCTACTTTAACGAGGGAACATTGCACTACACTTTCGTGACGACGTACAACTCAGTCCGGCCCCTGACCATGAACACTGTAAAGCCTTCGAAGCGTTCGAAATATATTTCAATATTATGGATATTTATTGTTGGAACGAAGTTCCTTACGGCAGGCTTGGAGAGATAGGGATTTTGCGGCGCGACCGAACTGAAAAATATGTGATAGTAAAAAGCGTGGAAAAAAGTGCGTGGAATAAAAGCGTTAAATGAGACAATCGCATACACAATTAGTTCCTGGGATTTTGCTGCGCGACAATAGTGACGTCCAGTTAGAGTAGCAAGTAATGATATCCAGTTAGAGTAGCAAGTAGTGACGTCCAGTTAGAGTGGCAAGTAGTGACGTCCAGTTAGAGTAGCAAGTGATGATTCCAGTTAGAGTAGCAAGTAGTGACGTCCAGTTAGAGTGGCAAGTAGTGACGTCCAGTTAGAGTGGCAAGTAGTGACGTCCAGTTAGAGTGGCAAGTAGTGACGTCCAGTTAGAGTGGCAAGTAGTGACGTCCAGTTAGAGTGGCAAGTAGTGACGTCCAGTTAGAGTAGCAAGTAGTGACGTCCAGTTAGAGTGGCAAGTAGTGACGTCCAGTTAGAGTGGCAAGTAGTGACGTCCAGTTAGAGTGACAAGTAGTGACGTCCAGTTAGAGTGGCAAGTAGTGACGTCCAGTTAGAGTGGCAAGTAGTGACGTCCAGTTAGAGTGGCAGGTAGTGACGTCCAGTTAGAGTGGCAAGTAGTGACGTCCAGTTAGAGTGGCAAGTAGTGACGTCCAGTTAGAGTGGCAAGTAGTGACGTCCAGTTACAGTAGCAAGTGATGACGTCCAGTTAGAGTAACAAGTAGTGACGTCCAGTTAGAGTAACAAGTACTGACGTCCAGTTAGAGTGGCAAGTGATGACGTCCAGTTAGAGTGGCAAGTAGTGACGTCCAGTTAGAGTGGCAAGTGATGACGTCCAGTTAGAGTGGCAAGTAGTGACGTCCAGTCAGAGTGGCAAGTAGTGACGTCCAGTTACAGTAGCAAGTGATGACGTCCAGTTAGAGTGGAAGGAGTGACGTCCAGTTAGAGTAGCAAGTAGTGACGTCCAGTTAGAGTGGCAAGTAGTGACGTCCAGTTAGAGTGGCAAGTAGTGACGTCCAGTTAGAGTGGCAAGTAGTGACGTCCAGTTAGAGTGGCAAGTGATGACGTCCAGTTAGAGTGGCAAGTAGTGACGTCCAGTTAGAGTGGCAAGTAGTGACGTCCAGTTAGAGTAGCAAGTGATGACGTCCAGTTAGAGTGGCAAGTAGTGACGTCCAGTTAGAGTAGCAAGTAGTGACGTCCAGTTAGAGTGGCAAGTAGTGACGTCCAGTTAGAGTGGCAAGTAGTGACGTCCAGTTAGAGTGGCAAGTAGTGACGTCCAGTTAGAGTAGCAAGTGATGACATCCATTTAGAGTAGCAAGTGAAGACATCCATTTAGAGTAGCAAGTAGTGACGTCCAGTTAGAGTGGCAAGTAGTGACGTCCAGTTAGAGTGGCAAGTAGTGACGTCCAGTTAGAGTAGCAAGTGATGACGTCCAGTAAGAGTAGCAAGTAGTGACGTCCAGTTAGAGTGGCAAGTAGTGATGTCCAAATTGAGCACGATTTTTTTTTGCAATTTGTGTCGATTCTACATTAACCGAAGGAACTTCGTTCCTACCTGGTGTCCCACGACACCATTTACTTTTTTTTATCACTATTTACTTTGGGGCAGCCCTACACCATATTCACTTTTGTATGTAAGTTTTAGAGAAATCTGCTCAACTTTGCCTACCATCATTAAAAAATATTATAACTATTGTAATTAAAATACTCTGTGAAGTCTACAAAGAAAGGAAATTATAAGCAAAATGTATGTAAAGACCATTGACTCAATATTTATTTAAAAGGATATTTAACTAGGGAATGTTGTAGTAACAAAGATTGCCTACATTTTTTAATGCAATTTTTCCATAAAAAGTCATGATTCTTTGGCTAGAGGCTTAGAGAGTCAATATTGAATTGAAATTGAAATCACATGTGACTTTCTTTTGACTTAAGGATTTATAAAATAAAAACTTCTAAATCCAGGCAAACTTGTAGTAGTTCACGGTACAAAAAAGTCTTATTATTTAAACCTTATCTATGTGTTCATATCTGTGAAAATGGTAAAGTGAAATCTGGATAACCTGTATCTCTGGCAGGAGGCATCATTACCGCCTAAGCAAATGAATTGATTGGATATACCTAGATTCATTTATTTGCAAACTAATTAATTGTAACCAATGACGAAAGAGTATATTTTTTCGTCTAAGATTGTAACTCAAATGTACCGTAAAATAAATGTATCAAAGGAACACTTAAGCTACCGTAGTAATACAATAAATATTTTTTGTTAAAAATGAATATTTATTACATTTCAGTCATGCTCGTGAAGAAGTTGTGCCGTGTGCTGGAGTTCACGGAGTTTTCCGACAGGTACCTACCGACACAACATTATTTACCTAACTGTGTTTTACTACATTTAGGCTGCTACTAATTGTAGCAGCAATGTAAGCAGTGTAGACAGCACTAAGCATTCTGTCTTGATCTCAGGTAAAACAGACAATTTGCTTTTTAATAAGAGTCCGGCAGCGCATTACGTAAATACTGTTTTTTTTATAAAAAGAGAACCGTGAGCAAATTATACTTTTTGTAATAAGTTTTTTTAATGAACGCAACACAGACGAGCAGACGGGCCAACTGATGGTAAGTAGTCACCGCCGCTCATAGACTGCTACAATGCCAAGGCACAGCAAAGCCGCTGCCTATTGTAATAAAGTAGTATTGTAGTAAATGGAGTTTATAACAAAGGTGGACAAACAAGCAAGTGGGTCGCTTGGTGGCGTGAGATCTTCGCCGCCCATGAACATTCCCAATAAAAGAAGAAACATGGCTGCCGGCCTTTAAACAATGGAATGGGTGTTGGGGAGGCAAGTAGTATTTGAGCCTCCGGAAATCTCACTTACCGTAAACGAAACTGCAAGCTTCAGGTCGGTTATATGTGATACAGTTGGAATACCTGGTTAAATCAGCCCAAACATACTGTAAATACAATTACTTACCTACAATGTGGCTCTACCTTTTTAAATCTAATACAACCAAATTTGAGCCGGTGGTATAGCAGTTTTATTCGTAATTTCGTAAAAAAATGAATTTATTTTTTGGGAGTATAGCAGCGTAGAAGACTTTTTCGAATAAAATTGTATACGCCGATACACCGTCATAATTGCACTGGGCGCATCGTGACGAACAAACGACAAACCACTGCGCAACGCAGATTTTGTAATGTATGACTTATTATGATGTAGGTATCTTGCTTTGTATATCGCATATAAGTATGTTGTACCGTAGTAACATGACAACTTAAGGTTCAAAATGGCATTGTACGTTAGTGTGTGATTGTCGCAATACTTTTTAGTGCCGCATGTGGATTGTGGAGGTAAAAGTGTTTTTTAACTCTTAAAAACTGACAACATGAAATACAATGATGTTATAACTAACGAAGCGTTGTTAGAATACTAAATAAAGCTTGTGTCGCCGTATTCAAACAAACTACGTTACAATTTGGCCATCTATTTACGATTATTCCCTGTGCTCTCGTAAACTAGTCCATTTATAATAATTACAATCATTTTTCTAATTATCTCAAACCTCTAATATCACCGGACCTTAATATCATCATGTCGCAGTGCGGCGTTATAAGTATAATAGGCGGTATAGATTTATTCTATAGTTGCATAAACTACATAATCTATAGTATAATATTATAAAGAGGGAAGATTTGTATGTTTGTTTGTAACGAATTGGCTCAAAAAGTAATGGACCGATTTTAAAAATTCTTTCACCATTTGAATGCTACATTATCACTGAATAATGTAGGCTATTTTAATTGCAAGAAAAAAAAATAAGGATCCCTACTAAAACTACAATAATGTTACCCAAGGTGTAAAAAAAAATCCACGCGGGTGGAGCCGCGAGCAATACCTAGTTTTTTCTATTTTAGAAAATGTTCTGTTAGGGATCCTTACCAACCGTCTTCTACTGCCACGGCACCATAAGCTGTATAAGATCTGTCGCTGCGAAACATCATTTCATAAATTATTTAAGCTGTGTTTACACTTGATGGCCGAGATGTCTAGCTTGCTTGTAACAATGCCCTACCACGTATATGATAAACGTACTGTTTTGTACAGCAAAAGAAAAGGGTCATCCAGCATTAGATCAAATGGCATGATTAAAAAATATAGAACAAATGTATTTTTTTGTGTCAACTTTTTTATTTACCAGGGCAATGGTCCTGCATTAAACAAAACTGATATGAGTGGGGGTGGCGGGACGGTTATGTTCGGCTCGCCGGCCTTACGACCCAGCGTTAAGCGGGAGAGATATTGGATATTGACATCCGCACGACTGCTGGGCCGAGTCCCTAACAAATTCCCTACACCGGCAATACCAACTAAAATACCCGCGGTGGCCCTCTTCGGCGGTAAAGACTTAAAAGACGGTCCCGGGTACACGGGGCGAGAGGCGCCCCATTTTCGACCGGAACCGCCCCTGCGCGGTGCCGCCTTGCGGCCTGTCTGCATGTGGGGGGGACTTAGAAGCCCCCGCACACCGAAGGACGCCCTCGGCGTCCACGGCAACAACGAAGCCAACCACCCGCGCTGCCGTTCATCCCGGGGGTCGCCCGGTGTGCCGACGAAGTATATACAAAATAAAACTATGTACAAATAAATTTCGACACACCGAAAAGGGCGCTATGACAACCCACCGCTGCGCGCCTGCGACCCCCATGACCCCTATTATTCACCTCTTACGACAGGCAGGGGATACCGTGGTGGAATTCTCCAAACGCCCCTAAACCACAGGGCGGGAGACGCCGGTCAGTCGTCAACCCGGCGCCTCCTCCGTCTCGACTGGCGGCGGGAGGGATCGGATTGTTTCCGATCCCTCTTGGCATGTGAGATTACGGCCTCAAAGAAGAGGGCCACCGCACGCCAGGACCTCCGGCTGTCGACCATGGCTGACATCAAAGCCGGCAGCGAGGGGTCTACTCCGACGACTGCTGCGAGAGCGCTGCGCTCTGCGTTCCAGGCTGGGCACTCCTCAATAGTGTGTTGGGCAGTGCCACGCGGACAGTTATAATGTCACAATGATGACACAAGGCCGACCCTTCTACACGGGCTATGCGACACAGGTACTCGCCAAAATAACCATGGCCTGTGAGCACCTGTGTCAGCCGGAACGTCGCCGCGCCGTGGCGCCTGTCCAACCACTGACGGAAGACAGGACGCACTGCAGCTACGAGTACGACCCGCTGACCTCAGTGATTACCTAGCCTAACCTGTGCCCTATGTTGCTGGGTGATCCTTTAGCATGCGCTCTCTCTCTAGGATAATAAGCAGACGTCTTTCGGATACTTCAGCTCTATAATCGATTAAGTATTCAATTATTATTATATTATATTATTAAAATAGAAACAAGGTAACCATCTCAATAAAACAGAAGCTTCAGGACAACAACAACAGCGTTATGATTATAGTAGGATAGCAAGCACCACCACAAAGTTTAATATTTGCAGTTACATTTATAATAAAATAATTAAGAACTAGGTAGGTACTGCGAATTATATCGTTAACAAAATAGGTATCTAAGAGAAAATAAGAAACATCAAACTTTTTCATAATATTTTATAGAGGGCGTTACAGCTAGTGTATAATATAACTTTATGTATATGTGTATGACCGTTATTCATAACAATTTTTCGTAGAACTTTAGTTATACATTTAAATCTAAATTATTAATTAAAATAAAATATTTTTAGAAATCGTTTGTTTCCTGCGACCGTCAGCTAACCGCATTATCATCATATGCGCGAGCAGCACGGTTGTCGATCGGAACGGCTGCGGCAGGTATCGGAAATTTATTCAGTCGCAAAATGGCGGCCAGTGCAAATCCGATATTTTCGTGGCCTAACAGTCAGGATGACTACCAATTAAGAGACGTTATTGGTATGTTTAAAAATATAGTAAATGTTTTAGGTTCCATTTTATAGCACCGCTTGATTCGTAATAAAAAATATGGGTACCTATTTACACAGAATAGGCCAATGTATATCAGCTGTCAAATTCCATATGATTGCTTGTCACAGTTTTTTTGCAATTTCTTAATTTTAAATTGTATACCGTGAGATACAACTGATAAAGTAAAATGTTGGTAATATTTAAAAAGCAATGTGTAGGTAGTTGATAATGAAAAATCAAGATGACGAAATAACCTATCTTTGTTTACCAATGCAAAGCGTCACGATTTATACTATGAATTAATTTTAGAAATCATTTTATGACTCGTAACGACCTATTTTGAAATGTTTTGATTCGACTCGCTTGAATTAGGGTTTCTTGACAATGTTGACGCATAATTCAGACTGAGATGAAGGACATTACGCAAAATCTTGCAGTATTAATAGTTGCGTGAGTAGATATTGTTTTGAATATTGACATGGCACTCCGGTCTATGATACTAGTGCATTTTTATAGTACTAGAAATGAAGGAATTATTTGATTACCACCAGGTGTAGGTGCTACTGCAGTTGTGTACAGTGCATATTGTAAGCCAAGGAATGAGAAATGTGCCATAAAAAGAATAAATTTAGAAAAGTGGAATACTTCCATGGACGAGCTTTTAAAGGAGATACAGGTCAATATCATCACTTATTAATATAACTCAGTTATATTTATTTATAAGTACTTACTAGCCTTTTTCTATAAATAAACATTCATAATTTATAAAAGTTAAAAACAAGTGTACTTACAACCTTGAGTTTCGTCTTACCTTAATAAATCTGAAAGGCAGGAAATATAATGTTTTTCTAATTTGAACTGATTTCATTTCAGGCTATGTCAAGTTGCAACCATGAAAATGTTGTAACATATTATACAAGTTTTGTAGTTAATGATGAATTATGGCTAGTCCTGAAGTTACTTGAAGGTATGCGAATTAAATTAGTTAAGTCCTCTGACAAATAAGTCTTTTGCTTGATGGTCAGAGCTATGCTATAGAAATGCTTGTCATCCGCTTTGATTAAACAAAACATATATTATATGCCTAGTATGTGACTAGTGGATTCAAAGTCTTTGTTGTTGTTCATTTAATTCATACTAATGACCTGACAAATGAAGACTTATCAGTTCATGTACTTATAGCATTATTTTTTATATCGCAAAATATTCCATACTTCATAATCATAATATTAAAAATTATCAATATAAATATGCCTTATGATAATTATCAAATAATAATGAAGCAAAACTATACCAACCATTCCTTATTTTATTAGAAGCAAATTGGTTTGTGATAATTATACACAGTTCCAATCAAGGTAATTGTATTTACTAATTATGCATTTGACTACAATAGCGATTATAAACTTTAAAATTATAAATTAGGTAAAAAGAGGTAGTTGCAAATTAAGTTATTAATAATAATAATAATAAAATCAGTTTATTGCCTTATTAATACATTAACAATAATAACAGAAATAATTATGCTTAGCCTATAATAATAAGACAAAGGAGGCGGCTCAGCTTGTGTTGACCGGGACATTAGTTCCGGGCAGCGCTGGTTTTGTGTATTTCGATTTGCACACATGTTAATAATGAACGAGTATTCATCCTTGCACCCTCTTGACTGCATTTACATGATGAGAATTATGTATCAGGTGATTCAAAATTAAAAAAAAAAATTGACAAGACAGATGTTAGTGTATGTTTATTTTGGTAATTATCATAATATCTATCAAAATTAATTTCCATAACACCCAAACTCAAACTTTGTAGTATTATATTGTTAAAGAAAAATTTTAGCTATTGGATAATATATATGTAAATTATTGTTTCAAGTAATAGGCATGACTTATCGCTCAATATAGATACTTCTATATTTGACTAGGAACTAACATTTTTTTTTGGTTTGTAACATTTTTTCCAGGTGGTAGCCTATTAGATGTAATCAAACATAAGATGAAAGTTTCTAATTGCAAACATGGAGTATTTGATGAAGCCACTATAGCCACTGTCCTTAAAGAAGTCTTGAAAGGGCTAGAATATTTCCATAGCAATGGGCAGATTCACAGGTAATTTTTATATTGAACTCAAATTATAGATTCTTACTTACTAATGTCTGTAATTAGAGTGTAGTTCTGATCAAGAGTTGTTC
Organism: Laothoe populi; assembly: GCA_905220505.1. Lineage (NCBI taxonomy): Eukaryota > Metazoa > Arthropoda > Insecta > Lepidoptera > Sphingidae > Laothoe > Laothoe populi. The sequence goes on along the minus strand of HG992149.1, from coordinate 11,368,897 downwards.
AGATTGTTTTTTGTAATTTTTTTATTATAAATGCCTTGCGAGTTTTATAACATACCATAGAATATTTTAAAGCAGTAGCAGTTGTGTTGCAAAATGATGTTACTCATGATCATTGCAGTGAGAATTATGTTTTACATTGTGTATTTAGATTTGCACATATGTTTTTAATGACCAATCAAACAGTTGTTCAATTTGTAAACAATAACTAATCAGTAAAAATAAAGAAATGATTTAAATAGGCTAGTAAAGATCCAATAATTATAAATGTTTAAAGTATTTGCTTGTATTAGTAATTTGGTTGCTCTGCTCTGTCTCCTCTTTGCAAAGCGATTGTCAGTATGAAATTATTGTGGCATATTTAAAAGATACTTTAGTTTTAGTTCTATTTCTATCTCTGCAGTCTGTTTACTTTAGTAAACAGGCAGTTAAGTAAATCAACTTCATATTGAAATATTGTTAAAGTATTTTAATGTAATTTGTTCCAAGAAATTATGTAGTTAGCTGTGAGCATAGTCATTATATCTTATAACTTAAGTACCTGGGCACAACAGGGCTTCACTCTGCATTTTTTCAGAGAAAAATCTTATTTAGATAACCTTGAAACAGGAAAATCTTATCTCAATACCAAAATTTAATCCAATAGAATTGACAGCCTTTGTGGCGCATCGGGTGAGTAGCCGGCTGTGAAACGAGAGACAGTGGGTTTGATTCCCGCACTGAGACAACTATTTGTGTGACAGACAGGTCTTTGTTTCGGGTCTGGGTGCTGTGATACCATAGTCCCTCCTAGTTCTTGATACCCACGATATAGGTTTTACCTAGGGTGGAGCCAGAACTATGTGAGACTCTGTTGGGTGTATTTATTTAAAAAAAAGATATTTATTATATATGCCTGAGATTCTTAAAATTTTTCGTTTATCATTAAAATAATTTTGTGAGAACCCTATAAACTGGAGTTACAATTTTTTTTCTTATTATTGATGTGTTTTGTATATTTCTTAGCTGATTTAGCTATGCGATTTTTTTTTATTCTGGCACGGCGTATTTGTTAATAAGCTCATATTTCTTTATTGTCAAGAAGCAATATTTAAAAATAAGTATTTCCTTTAATCAACAAATATTCTTTTTACTTACAATCCATTGTTTTAACCATAGTCATAAATAAACTATTGTCAGTCTTATTTCATAGACAAATGTAAAATTGCTGCATTGTTTTGCGCAATAGGCGCACTTCATAGTTCTCGATTTTTTTAATAATATGGACATGTGTGTAAATATTTTATCAAATGAAATGATTATTTTAATTATAATGTATAAGACAATTTATTAACTAATTTAAAAAGATATTAATGAAATAGATTTACATTTAAAATGAATATAAAATAATAAATAGATTGAATGAATTCTATGTTTTTCCATAATTGTTTATTAACATACTATTGTACAAGGAGCATATTTTCTTTGCACCAGGGATATTAAGGCTGGCAACATACTGCTAGGTGAAGATGGGACAGTTCAGATTGCTGATTTCGGTGTATCGGCTTGGCTGGCTACTGGCAGAGACATGTCCAGACAAAAGGTCAGGCACACTTTTGTTGGAACACCTTGTTGGATGGCACCAGAAGTCATGGAACAAGTAAGATTAATATACCTTAATCTAATATACCTAGATTACATTAATATACCTTAAATTTATTTTCCCATGACACATATAATTCCCGTTGGTATGGAAATGATATCCCACTTTCATATTAAAACTAACCAATTTTGTTCAAATATTAATAGCTCCACTAGAACGTTATAAGGACTTATAATGGATCATTGTTACATTTAAGGTATAACTCAAATTCAAGTAAATTTCGAACAGATATCCAGATCCAATTCACATACATTTAAATAATAAAAATATACATAACATTATTCTATAACCTATTTCTGTGGCCTGGTGCTAATAGGGCCAATATCAATATATCATTATTTTCAGTAATGAGCGTTATAACAATGAATCAGCATACATAGTTATTATTTAGGTGTTATATTGTAGTATGGCAAAAATATTTTACTTTTAATTGATTTATGTTTTTAAGAAGATTTATGAATTAAATTCTAATTTAAGAAAAAATTGTTATTTTGGAAAATATTAACAACTTATGCCCCTTTAGCACTGATGATAATTATTATGTTAGTTCCCAATTATGTATAAAATTAAAAAGGCCAATGTTGTTTTTCTAAGAAATGTTATTATGGAGAGATTATAATATTTTTAATTTTCTTCATCAGAACATGACACAATATCCTCCATTTCGGGGCCAGTCTCCAAAGACTCATAAAATGGATGGCTGGATGGTTGGAGGTACTCCAGAAATGATTGCAGGTCTCTAACTTTTGGTGCAGGGAGTTTAATAGGTCTCTGATTTTGGGGCATTAGAGGTGCTACTGGTGCAGTATCTTCTGATTGTGAACGTGTCATATTTCGGTTTCTTTTTAAACTTAGCACATTGAATAATTCTTCACTATCATCAAATGAGTATTTGTAGTATAATACCCCTGGATCTACTTTTCTACACTGTATCCATTTTATTTTATTCCAATTGACCTTTTCTTTCACTGAATTTATCTTTCGGTGTATGTATTGTGTAGTGAGCAGTTTTTGGAAGTTGTAGAACTGTGACTGTTGCATTTCTACAACATTTATGTTTGGGTTCCTATGGACTGTTCTGATTAGGTTTGCCCAGTCTTTTGGTAATTGGACTAAAATTATATCACAAAAAGGGATAATGTTAACTTTGATCGTTTTAGTTCTTACTGTATTGCTAGGAAAGTGAAAAATAATAATAATTTATCGGCTTAAGTATACTTTAGCCCTTTTAACATATTTTTTTTTTACTTAACTGTATGAAAGCGCACACTACATTGGCCTTTTTTACATAGTAACTTTTGAAAGATTGTTAATACACTAACGCCCTTTAAGCACAAAAAAATATCATACTTTTACAATAAACTGGCATTACAATCTCGTTTCTTACAAAAACGTACTTTGGCCCTTTTAGCACCAGGCCACAGATTTAATATTCATGTTAAAATTCATATTATAAAAACTTAAATAGTAATATAAAAAAATCTAATACTTGTAATAGATTATGCTTCTATGATTATGATTATTATTATTATGACTTTATAGGGCATGCGAATATTTAATATCTCCATTCAATATTTGCATGTACTATTTGAGATGATCCAAAATGTTGACTATGACGTCGTTTTCTTAGTTCTGCTATATATTTCTAGATTTAAAATGAAAAAATTATGTGACGTCACACTAGCAGTGTCACAAATGTGACAAGGACTGGGATCAAAAAGAAATTAAATTCGAGTGACGCATATTGTTAAGAAAACATAGTTGTAAACCATTTTATATATGTTATAATCGTTACATGTTATATCAACAATATCTATACAGTCAAATACCCTATTGAATACGTATACGTAGTAAGTATTCATCATCATCATCATCATCAGCCGGTGTCATTCCACTGTTGGACGTAGGCCTCTCCCAAAGTATAAGTAGTAAGTATTACCAAATAATAATAAAACATTTCTTTTTAGGACCATGGCTATGACTTCAAGGCTGATATATGGTCGTTTGGTATAACAGCTATAGAAATGGCCACTGGAACAGCGCCTTATCACAAATATCCACCAATGAAAGTGTTGATGCTGACATTGCAGAATGATCCTCCTAATTTAGACACTGGTTGGTAATAATGACAAAAACTTATTTTCAATTTTACAAAAGTCTAAAATGTCAATTAGTTCTATGTAGGCACATAGTGCAGAAAGCGACTTAAGCAGCTTTGAATTCTGATCATCCAAAACTAGTTTTAAGTGCCTACAGATCATAACTGCAACTGCAAGTCTTAACGTTAATTTTATTTGCAGTGGAATGAAACGGAATTGTGAGTTGGGTTATTATTTAATTTATAGTTTTACTACAAATTACATTGACTTACCTTGACCGGCTTACCAAGGAAAGAGGAAGTATAGACAATTTTCTTCCATAAACTTATTCTATTTTTATCTATAAAATATAAATGTTGCCATAAGTGCTAAAAGCAAGCATCCGTCTTATTACAGAACATGTTTAAAATTACACTCAGTTTAAACTAGACTCAAGTATAGATTTGACATCCAATCTTTGGCTACAAGTATGTTCCCATTTACCATCTTTTATGAATTACACACTTTATTCCCTTTCTCCCAGAATCAAGTTACGAAGTGATGACATTTCTACAAAATGCAGATAATCACTAAGTAAAAAGGCATTAACTCGGTTATTCTCAAAACTAAAGTTAATACGTTATAATGATTCATTTTGTTACAAAATTTTATTTATATTAGGAATGCATCGATACACACTTCTGCCGATACTATTCCGATATCGATATTTATAAAATAGGTATCGCCGATACCGATGCATATGCAGTGCAGGCCTCAAAAGATGTAAAAAGCTATGGGTTTAGGATAGAAATTATAGAAACAGACTAATTACTTACTATAATATTCATTTAGATTGGTAACTAAAGAAAATTTGAAAATTGTTATGTTTTGCAAATCGCTCCACATCAACGCATATTTGCTCAATAATGGTACGAGTTATTTTTTTGCCCTAGCATGATTATCTCCATAACATTTTTAACGATCATTTTTTAGTCAACCCATTATCTAGAAATTCCGTTAGAGCCAAACAAAGGTAACCAATAGATTATGCAGAAAAGGTACGGCTCTTCCTATTCAATGTATCAATTCCCATGCGTGCATAAAAGGAATCCTACGTCGATCAATATTCAAGCAGATGACACATCTGCTTGAATATCGATCGACATCATATCTGGTAGAGTTGCTTATCTCTTAAGTACCACTGGGCCACTATCATTACTTCTTGTTTGTTCTCAATTCACTCTTTTGAGGTGGATCCATAAGTTTAATGTGTTATATTTTTTAAATTGGTATCACGAAATACGTTTTCTTTACAATACATATATATTGCTTTAGAATTTTCAGATGCGGATACTTCCGCATATAACTTTTTGTGTTTCAAGGTTATTATATAGGTTACATAATTATTGATTAACTTTTTTACCAATTTTATACCACGCCTTCGATTACGTAGCTACTATCTACGTAATTAGTGAAAGAAATGCCACAATCACAAATCACTGCCTCAAAGAAATTAATTATTGATGTGTAAAATCTTTACTATCGATTTCTGGGAAGGATTTCGTGAAAAGGGACGGAAGTGTGTAACAGGAAAGTGGGGAAGCGCGCGCTATTTTTGAAGTGAAAACTACCGGTTACTTGCATTCTTTTGACTTTGGGGAATTCATTGAAAAATGAGAAAGTACTGATGTATTAATAAGTGTAAAAACAATAATTCTAATACGCAGTATAAAATATTTATAATAAAAATAATATAAATTATTACTGTAATTATAATATTAGACTAACAATTGATATCGTCGAAAACATAGGTTAATTATTGATGAATAATTCGACTCCTGACTTGTCCACAAAAAACCTAGTAACGTTAATCTGTTCTCAATCCTGATATTGACAGTTTTCACCGAAACTACGATCAAACCGATGCTAGACCAAAAATGTTGTATCAAATATCGTTCAGAAATAAGAAACTACTCGGCTGAGTGCTGATTAATAAATCTTGTTTTAAATATATTTTTGAAGTAGAAGCAATACTTAAGAACAATTTTAAAACTAGATTCGTGAGTGAATATCGTTCTGTAATACGGGCCGTAGAGTCCTGCTACTAAACTGTGCTGAATTTACTCAGTTACTGGCTGAATTCAGTATTGAATCGTAAACACCTTCAAAAGCATGAACTCAGTTCAAACCTTCAAGTTGACAGACTTCTGCGAGCTCTTTCGTATAATATTTCATTTTATCTAGGTTGTCCTACATTGTATCTAAAGAGTAGCGGTGCCCACTTAAGAGGCATATTTATTCGAAATCACGGATTGAAGTGAATACACCACACATTTTTAGGAGACTGCAATGGCTAACAAGCATACAACTGATAATAAAAAAGTTACCGTAAGCCATAGACACTTGCAACAGGAGAGTCATATAAATATACCCGTTGCCGAACATGTTTAATTAAAATCGAATTATAGAACTAATAAACGTGGACCTACGACAATTACTTAAGCTATTTATTTGTCATTTTAAGGAGCTGATGAGAAAGAACAATACAAGGCATATGGAAAAACGTTTAGAAAAATGATAATTGATTGCCTTCAAAAGGACCCGTCAAAGAGGCCAACGGCGACTGAGTTACTTAAACACCCATTTTTCAAAAAGGCAAAAGATAGAAAATACTTAACTCAAACACTAGTCGCAATTGGTCCTAGTATGGAGACAAGGGTTCACAAGGTAATATTCATAAACCTGCTTTTCTGATTACGATTTCGAATAATTTTTGTTAAATACACCAATATCTATATCATATGTGTCATTTTTTGGTCTTTGTTACATTATTTGCTACATTGAAATATTAGCTGTGGATGTAAGCATACTGCTAAGTGAGATAGACAGATCATTAGAACAACAAGTAGTGTATAAAAAGCGCCTTACCATTAGACCGGTCTTGATATCATTCATTGTATCTTGTTCTACTAGAAATCAACCGATCTATAATAGAACTTAGGAGATATTGCTTTGCGTACATAGTTACAACTTGAAATAGTCTCTAGTGTATTCTAACATGCAGTTAAAATATGGGGGTATAAGTGATATTTTTTTACGTTTTTAACCGACTTCAAAAAAGGAGGAGGTTAACAATTCGTCGGAATCTTTTTTTTTATGTATGTGACCCGATTACTCGAAGACGCCTGGACCGATTCGAGAAATTCTTATTTGGTTTAAAAGGGTATACTTCCCAGGTGGTCCCATTGGCACCAAGTCAGGATCTGATGATGGGTTCTCAGAAAAATCGAGGGCAACCCTCAAATTTTAAAGGGACGCATGATTTGTTTTTTATTGAAGTCGGTGTACTTTGAATTAAAAACTTTTAAAACACTCATCTTACATAGTTTATAACAAAAAAAATTATATGAAGTTATAAAAACTTTTTACAATATTTCATGCATGCACTTAAATCTTCTTATGCAACAACCAATTATTTTCCACCTACCATTATCTCGTAGCTACAATGTTTACGTAATAATTGATTATTGGAAGTGTATGTTATTGTACTCGATTACTCATTATAAGTATAACTTAATTCATTGTAACATTGTTAACACTTTCACTGCGGCGAAAATAATACGACCAATCCGGGCGGCCCAATGCGGTTCATACCGCGATGTTCGAAAAAAAAACACGCAGCGCATGTGGCGCCCGCATATACGGTGCGCATTTAAAAACGCAAGACGCGTGCGCCGCGGGGAAAGTGCAGACATGTGACTGCTATCATATAATCACATGGTCGGTACAATATTACAATGTAAAATGAGCTTAAAAACAAGCGCGAATTCATTTTGGTCGCAGGCAAAAAATGTGTAACGATACAACGTTAATTTACAACTTTTAAACGTCTTTACTATTATCGCATGTTAGTCATTTAATACCATTAAGGCAGAATACGGCATAAGACTATATATTTATCTATGTAATCATATTTTCAAATTATTCGATTTTGTTATCATGTTAACGACATGTGAAGTCTGTTGACCTGCATTAGGCCAGCGTGGTGGACTAAGGCCTATCCCCAGTATTATTATTGTGCTAAAAATATAAAAACAAGTTTTATTTCGCGATATTTTAGTGATAATGTGTACATAATTACGCAGTCGAACTACTTACAGCGCGCCAATTTTTCTTTAATTTTGGTATTTAAAATAGACATAGCTGTGCCACCACTCAGTACCTAATATTTACACTCATGGACAAATTTAGACAAAAGCAAAAAAGGTTTAATTTCTTCTGTAATTGCTTTCTTTAATACTGCGAAACATTTTGCCAAATTTTGAATTTGAGTTTAAATTTAGGTTTTGTTTAAATTACTGCCCTGACTGACTTAAGTGTGACAATGAAAATTCCAGATCTAAACGCATCCAATTGTTAGGGCTGTTACTTTAATTGAAACTTGGCACATATACAAACATGTGGCCCAAACATTACGATTGTAAAAATCTGTGGTACACCGAGTTGTTAAGAGGTATACAGACAGCACAGGAAAGTAAACGGAAAACTGTGGCCAGAGGTGACCGGTTCATCGACTAGCGTATTTAGAAACCGGACCCTAGCTTATGTTAGGTAAGAACGAAGCTAAAAAATCCGAGGGCTTACAGAAAGAACAAAATGAGAAGAAGACTGAAATTGGACGGAATAAATTGACATTTGTCTGCCAGAGTACATGCTCAAAACCCATAAATCATGTATGGGATCAGCTTGAAAGACAATTTGAGTAAATATATCCTTCCTTGCTAATTTGAGAAATAAAAACGCATTACAGGAAGTTTGGAACGCATAGTTTCAAGATTTTAGTAATAATTCGATGAGGAGATACCAAGGAGATTGGAAGCACTTCGAGAAGCTAGAAGGTGCAACACAAGTAGCCTAATAATAATAGCCTTTCCTAAGCATTAATAAACGAAAATAATAATAAAAGGTTAAGCACAATTTTTTTTTATTCTCTGTAAAACTTTTATTTTTCTACATTTGTTTAGTTATTGGCATCTGATCGTTTAATTTTCGACCTTTGGAATTTTAAATTAACGAATAATAAGCAAAATCAAATTAACCAACTTAGTTGTTACAAATATCCATAATATTTTGTTTTATACACACTTTCTGGTGTTCCTCTAATTTTGTCCGTGAGTGTAGTACATGTTTGCCAAAGACATAAACTGTCATAGTATTTCTGAAATTTTGGACGATATTTGTAGTACGTATTTAATTATTCAAAACATTTCATTCTTCAAATAAATTGATAACACGATTTTCATTTTACCGTCTATTCTACGTAACTCATACTATCGATTTTTGTTCGCCACTGTACCCGCTAGTTGCTCTGCAATTCGTGGCATGGGGAAAAAAAACTATTGTAGTGTTCGAAAAGTACAAAAACTTATACTAGACACAATATATTTTTTAAACAAACCTTTGACTTGTAAGTTAGTGTAGATTTAAGGCGGGTAGTGGCCGCACGTCGGGTCACGCATAAGACCATAGAGGTACTTGAATATAGGTAATATAAGAAGTTGATATTGAAATGCAGGCAAGCAAACGACAGTCGGGTACGTCTGGCCGGTTGCACCGCACCGTCACTGGAGAATGGGTGTGGAGTGAAGAGGAAGACGAACCCTCGGAGCCACTGGATTCCGACGAGGACACCTCCCTCAGCGACGACAAGCGTCCCATGAACGAGTTACAAAGGGCCGATTCCAGCGGCAGTGAAAACGAACAGGTCACTAATCAGTATAGTTTTAACTTTAATTTAATAATCAACTATTTCAGTCATAAAATTAATATTTTAATCAAAAAAATATTATTGCGTATGGTGGCTCATGGTTTGCAGTTAATTAACTGTGCGATGCATCTGTAGAATATAACATTATTATTTGAAAACTTTGTTAACCTAACCTAACCTAACCAAATAAATAGATCATCTTGCAATAAAACTTGCAGACTGTGTACAATGGCCATTTTACGTCTTGTAAATATTTTAACATTTAAATTGTTTTTATATATGGTATATATTTAAAGGTAAATTCCCCTTCAGTAAAAATGGCATGTTTATCATAAAACAAAATACATCTAATTCTAATTAGCTTAGCATTTAATTACAGTGTAAACTCTATATAGCGACACTGAAGGGACTGTGCATTTTATGGCGTTATAGAGAGTTGTCGTTAAATGGAGAGAAGAAACATCAGAATTAGAAAAATAAAAAGTTTATTTCTGACTATTGTTAGTAGTTATGTGCATAAAAAAGAATGTTATTTGAACGCTATTGAGTATAGTCTGTTATTTTTGTCTGACGTCTTTTGCTGCACCAGTAATTTTGTTGTATTTTTTTAGTTATTTTATTAATATCTAGCAATACTGAGGCATCTTGGTTATAAAGGAAATATTTTTCCAATAATTTTGCTGCTTCCAGAGCTTCTTTAATGCTCGGCGGAAGCTCAGGCTCATCCGTCTCATCTTCTTCATCACCTTGTTCTTGATCCTCAGTTTTTCTCACTGAATCCAAAATTTCTTCGTCTGTGAGTGAAGCCGTTGTAAGCAGGCGGTCGTCCACTTCAATGTAGGTTTGAAGATTTACCGTATTTCCTGCCATGTTGAATTGTTGAATCCACTCAGTTAATGGAAGGTCGTCGTCGCTTTCAAACTCAGATTCTGTTTCCACCTCATCACTCGTAGAATTGGTACAAAGTCCAGCATGTCGAAAAGAGTGCTGTATAGTTGTGGGTGTCACTTCTTCCCAGGCTTTAGATAAATCTTCGTATATAGGTTTCTTTAATTTTTTGGAAGATTTTCCCTCGCCCGCAGCGTGGAGGATTTTTGCTTTATTTTTCCATATTGTGGACACGGTAGAGCGACTAAATCCAAAGCGTTTGCCAACATCACTTATCTTCTCTCCCGTTTCTATTGCGCGTATCAGTAAAACTTTTTCGTCAATACACAGTGATTTTCTTTTAGTAGCCATGTTTACAGTTTGCAAGTTTGTGAGCAACTAAGAATATGATAAGGTATAGATAATCCATGACTCCTAGTTATGAATCATGGTCAATAACAGTCTACACGTGCAAGCAATCCCAATTTGTAAACAAAAGAATGAATTTCTTAGAAAGTTCGGTATGCATGATGCCGACAGTCGAGTTTATTGCGGGCTAGGATAATAAAGCGACAATAGATCGTACACAGCTGCGCAGTTTTTACTAATTTTAGCAACTTAATTGTTGTCGTTATTGAGAGTGGGTGTAATGCTATATAGAGTGAAACATTGTAGGAAAAACAAGCTAAACCAACCAAAGCCAATTGATTTCGACGCTTAAGAGAGTTTGTCGTTAAATAGAGTGACGTTACATGGAGTTTACACTGTATATATTTCTTGTTTGTTTCACTTCGCAGATACTATGGCAAAATACTTTAATAAATTTGGTTTTGTCTGTTTAATGTCGTCTGTTTATTATAATATGTATTTATAATTTAAAGGTATTCTTAAATGTGAATATATATTCGTATAGATATTAGTATTTGTGTGACTTGAAAATATGTTTGCTAATAATATCACATTTTTATATTAATAGATATAAAGTGATTGTTGCTATTACAGGAGACAACTGAAAATACAAAACGAGCCACAGCACAACCGGTTGAACATGAACCCCAGGTCATAAATCTGGTTTTAAGGCTCAGGTAATTAGTAATTAGTACTTATGCCCTATATTAAGCTATTTGTTTACTTCCTAATTATTGTTATGTGTCAGCGTATTTAGGATTACAATTTTAATGAATGCAAAGTTCTATTTTAGTTGTAATATGTTTTGTTGAGTATACAAATAAGTAACTTAAATTATTAAACTTTTAATACTATAAGATACGACATTGCTTTTGAAAATAAAACAAAATATCGTAACCTGTCAAGTATCTTCTGACCATATTTGGAAGCGCAAAACTGGCAATACTCGCCATTATTAACGAGTGTATTAGGAGTATTTGTAACGTTAATATTATGTAAATAAAGTTGATTTTGACTTGTACTTTTTGCTCACTACTTATTAACTTGTAATGCTTGAGAGGTGAAAATACATTTCCAGGATTTACAGATTATGAATGTGAAACTTAGGGCTTTTAGCCCCAAATTTAAAACTAAGTTTTAATTTATTTACCTTAATAAAACAGGAAACTCATTTAAACAATACCCTATTATAGGTATATACTACACGGTTCAGGGCTTTTTTGGGAATTTTGCATTTAGGGTTATTTAATTTTGATTTTAGGGCTATTTTTAAAGCGATAACTTCTTATGGGAGGGTAAACCGCGTAACGTTACGCGTTCATACTTCGCCACTCTGTCTGGCGTCTTCATTAATTTCTGCCGTTCCATAATCTCTGTGCTATATTTTTTTGAAGTGAAACTTCTTTAGAATCGTTGTGATTTGGTTTGAGTGGGTAAAATATATTTCATAATCTAAAAAGATTTTATTAATAAATAACTTCTTCACATTATCATATTAATATACATAAAGTTTATGTAATAACCTAAGCTTTTCTCAAGTTAAACAATTTCAATATTAAATTGTTCAACTTTTTTTTATACTGGCACGGCAATGTGACCACACTGCACCTGATGGTAAGCGCAGTGCGGTCCAATTAGAGTAGCGAGTAGCGAGAGACGATCTGTCTCGCGCTACTGAACACAATCATGCCGGCCTGCTACTTCACACTACGCCATGGGCAAGAAGGTGAAGAAGCGGTCGAGGGTCCAGGTCAGGGTACTCAGAAGGCCACAAAACGGCCAAATATCGTACCCCAACTCTAGACCCCCGACAGAAACCGGATGTACATTGGCTGATCCCAGAACGCAACACACTTGCGTGTGCCACTATGGCGGGTTTTCCACCCTGCGTACGGTGGTCGCTATCCGGCGGATAAGAATATCCTACCACCAGCTAACTCAACTTAGATTAGTTTAAGTTATCACTTCTAACGAGCGTCCCGAGACGCACACGTTAATTTTTAATTTTTTTTTTATGAGAAAAAGTGGACAAACGGGCAGGAGGCTCACCTGATGGAAAGTGATCACCGCCGCCCATGAACATTGCAACACCAGAGAAAGATGTGCTTTTTTGTAGGAGTTGGTAACCCTGTGTGAAACTCATGGTTCAATAAATCTGGCATTAGATATGTTTTGCAGGAACGCACGCCGCGAGCTGAACGACATACGGTTCGAGTTCATAATAGGCAAGGACAGTGCGGAGGGCATCGCCGCGGAGCTGGTCGGCGCTGGTCTCGTCGACCCGCACGACTCCGTGCCCATATCCCTCAACTTGACCAAGCTGCTCGATGCCCAGTTCGTGTCTGGACAATCCGCACCTAAGGCTGTAACATTCCATTTGGTGAGTTGTCATTATATGCAATTTATTTTGTTTTTTTTTTAGATAATAGTTATCTTTTATAATGATACTAGCTTTTGCTCGCGGCTCCGCCCGCGTGGAGGTCATGTGTAATGTCAGAGTGTAATTTTTCTTGCAATTAAAGTAACCTATATTAATCAGTGATAATGTTGCTTTCAAATGGTGAAAAAAAAATTAAATTCGGTCCAGTACTTTTTGAGCCAATTCTTTACAAACATTCTTACATACAAATCTTTCCTCTTTATAATATAAGTCCCACTGCTGGGCACTGGCCTCCTCTACTAATAGTAGGGGTTAGGCCTTAGTCCACCACGCTGGCCTAATGCGGATTGGTAGACTTCACATACCTTCGAAATTCTTATGAGAATTCTCAGGTATGCAGGTTTCCTCACGATGTTTTCCTTCACCGTTATAACAAGCGATAATTAACATTTAATACAGACATAACTTTAGAAAAGTCAGAGGTCTATGCCATTTTGGGTTGACTTTTGTCTTGACAGTCCGTACCGCAACCAACTAGGCTATCGCTGCTGCTATCTATCTAGTTATCTTTTAAATAAATAATGTTGAGAATAAATCAAACTATATAATATAATAATAATAAATATACCCAACAGTCACACACGTGGTCGATTCCCACACCGAGACAAATATTTGTGTGACAGACAGTTATTTGTGTCGGGTCTGGGTGTTGTTAGAACGAAAGTCTCTCGTAGTCTTGATACCCACGACACTAGACTCGTATCTTAGTGTGGGGTCGGGGCTATGTGTGTGACTGTTGGGTTTGTTTTTAAAGTTAAAGACAAATACACTAATTTTATTGTATTTATCTTTAATAGGCTATTTGACAACATTGAAAATACACTGCAAATTGTGGTCATCCTGTTAGACAATAGCTTAAAATAACAATATTTCACTTAATTTTAAACAAAATAATATATATTTTATGCAAATTAAACGAAATAAAGTACTTTTTTTTTATTTTACTTGAGATGTGAATACTCTGTGATTAATTGCAACTCTGGTGACGTCACACGCAAGTAAACATAGTTTCTTCGAGTGGTTTTATTTCGCGTTTTATGTTTTCTGGGTGATAAATTCTATTGTTGATCTATTTTTGAAGCAGTTTTATGATAATTGTTCATAAAACAATTATCATAAAACTTAGCTTTGCTTATCATTATTAGCTTGTTTACTTGCATGTGACGTCACACGTGTCATATGATCAGCGCCATTACAGAAATAGCGTTTTTGCCGCGGTTTTGGAGATTTAAACTTTAACATTGATTTTTATTAAAAATACAGTAAATTTCCCGGAAATATCAATATAGTGTGCTTATTATGTAATAAATAATAGTTTTAAATCATTTTCGAAAATTAGTCAAATAGCCTATTATCAAAATAATCAAAGGAATATATTTTATTCTTTCAGAACTCCGCCGGTCCTAACGAAGAATTCGACGACAAAGCTTTGATTGGATTTGCACAAATATCAATTGTCGAATAAGGTGCGCCCGATATATGTGACCCTATATTACTTTATGGTGCTGGAACTGAAATGCTTTGACCTTTTACGTATTCAACAAATAGTACAGTGCGAATTATCGGATGTAATGCGCTGTTAAAATGCACAGGGTAACTATTATCGGCTATTACCTTTGCCAGTTGTGCTTTAAGCGTCTCTATTAGCAAAGAGGAACAAATAATACCTAATGTGGGTATGGGGAACTGATTTTAGACAGTCTCTTATTTAAGGACTTGTTTATTAAATCTCATTTTGCATGTTGAATAAGACACTTGGATGGCAAGTTTATTTTTATTCGCCACGCCTCGGCGTTGCTTTTAAGTGACTGATGTAATCGTGCACTTTACGAACTGTATTTTTTTATTCCATTAATGTTATTAGTGAAGTCATATTTATTACGATTTACAATATGGTTAATTTATTCACCCGAGCCAAAGAACTTTTATCTATAAACACCTGTAAGTGCATTAAAATAAAATAATTATATTTTGTTATTATTTCTGTTCGAGGATATTTTCAGCATTAGGTGTTGTCCAGAGCTTTATGCGTTATTATGCGTGTATTTACATGTATTTCATAGGTTTAATGTGTATGTAATGTATTTAAATAAATTATAGTTAGGACAATATAGATAATTCAACTCATTTATGCACTTTTTGTATGTGTGCGTTATGTATAGGCTAATTGTGCGTGTCAACTATGATAGAACAAAGGAGACGTGATACTGCCACAGAAATAGTTACGTACAACAAAAAATACTTATGTATAACCTACATACAGTACACAAACAATATATGCACAAATGAGTCGATATATCTATAACTAAATACATAGGTACACTATATGTCAGAATTTGTGCTTTCCGAAGATAATTTTCGTACATTAAACTACCCTTAAACTATTGGCCGACAGTGTACATGCTAGTGAAAATCATTGAGTCATTTTTTATCATAACTTAGATCTGGATTATATATAGGGTTTTAGATTTATTTATACGGAGTATTATAGGTATTATAATCAATGTATAGTTTGCAAGTGTGAACTAGAGTTGTAACGGATAGTTGATTGGCCGGATACCGGATATCTGGCTAACCTTATTACCGGATAGCCGGATATCCTGCCGAACATTGCCGATTGGCGTATTGTAAAGAGCGAGCTCGCGAAGGTAATGCAGAAAGTATTGGGAGAACTCAGGTGAATTCTACTGTCTCTCGCTACTTGATACTCTAACTGGACGGCACTGCACTTGCCATCAGGTGCAGTGTGGTTACTTTGCCGTGCCAGGATAAAAAACACTGGTCTTGTTTCTTGAGAAAAGTTAGCAGTATGTGTTTCATTATTTTGTTGAATTTATTCCAAACATGATTATTTGAGAAATTGGTTCTCATTCAACATAATTTGCCCTCAGTGCGGTACGAGCATAATTTATTTTGTTTTAAAAGAAATATATGGTTAGATAGATAAGATATTGTGGATTATTTTAAGTACCTAAATATTATATTTCGTAATTTTTTAATCTGGTATCCGGCCATATACTCACTTATTATCCGGTATCCGGCCATATAGTCAATTTAGGCCGGATACCGGATAGTTACCGTATATCCGTTTCACCTCTAGTGTGAACCCAGTATAATATAATTAAGTGGCAATGCATGTCCCAGTGATTTAGCAATTACAGGGTTATTTTAGATTTGTTCGAGAATTCAGTCTTTAGATAATCCTAGGTGATGCTTGCTTGCTTGTGTGGTTTAGATACTGAGAATATAAGAGACCACGTGTCAAGCGAATATGGTGTCACTGTACTGTGTAATAGTTCTGTCGTCGTGTAGTGTCCTTATTGCGTTAAATATTAAATAATCATTTTTTTTACATCTTCATTTGTCATAGTATTTTGTCATAGTCTCAGGTTAATTAGTGCCTATAAATTAGTTAATGCATCACTAAATGTAGCTCATATTTTTTTAATATATACAATCGTATGTCATAGTACCTACATAGAATTATATTGTTACTTTAATAGAGCAAAATTAGTTCTATATCAAAGTTGGTGCTGATTATTTAGAAATGCCGCGTAAACATTAACTTTATACTCAATGTTAATTTTCATACAATAAAACATGTTATTGAGAATCTCTCACATATATTTCACAGGTTTAACGAAGTATTATGCAGCTTTTAAAAATAATCATAGTAAATATTTCAACTATATTCTGGCATAGTCGAGAGAAATTGCGTTTCAAAATTTAGCCACCCATAAATAAGATACACAACAACTGAACAAGTAATCAAAGTCGTTGGTATGTGTCACGGGTTTTCCGATATGTGTGAATCTGGGTTTTTCACCACTAGTTTCTATGCAGTGGGGTAAAAATATGTATGATACAAGTTCCCACCAGATTTCTTATTTTAGTGTTTGTATATAATAGGGTGGTTTACAGTAAGATACTGATAGAATTTTGTTTTTTTATAATAGATTTTGGTCTTAAAATATTGAAAATTAAACCAATTTGTTAATCTATATGTGATTATTTAATATTTTCAAGAAATAAAGCATTTTGTTACACTGCCCACAGAAAATCAGCAACTATTGAAAAATATAACACATATTTTACATAATATAGATACTGTAATATGTAAAATATGTCTTAATGAGTTATATTTTATAAAAATACTGCTATGTTAAATAATAAAATTAGATAACTTACTCATTATTCATAGTCCGTGTTTTATCATATTTTTATTAAATGATAAAAAGTATGTTTCCGAACTATTTATGTAAAAATACATTTAATTATTCCATTTTAATTTTAACGATACAAATAGTAAACACATAAATGCAGACTATCCACATGTAAACTAGTCTCGAACTTATTAAACTGGTAAATAGCTTTATGTTCAGAGGTTTCGTTGGTTTATTTTTTTAATGATCTTAATATTCCTTTTTATGCAGAAAGCTAGCTAGGATTATAATGTTAACAATCAACTAAAAAGGTTTTATGGAGCATAAGAATGCAATGCAATGGACTGGAAATGAACATATCTGTGAAGACCGTGTTGTGGTTAAATCATATCTTAGCAGAAGTTTTAAAATTAGGAATTTGTATCTCTTCACAAGATCTGTATTAACTGTTCCGTAAACCATAATAAAACGTGATACGATAACGAAAATAGTAAAATTCTTAAGACTTTGTTTTTTCGAGTGTAGTCTTTTTTTGTTAGTCTTTTAATGGTCAAATATAATGTAGTATTATTTCAGCAATAGTCAGACTTGAATGTTCTCTATTTTTGCTATAGCTGGAATGTGATGTGATATTTACAAAATGGCTACGGTTGAAACAATAGGGCTTAGCTCCTGAAGTAACCATTCCAGTATCTCATAAAGCCGAATTCTTACACATTAATATTATTGATATATATCCAAACGCATCGTCGTCTTAACTTAAAAGCTTATTTTAAGATGCATTAGGTACAACTTAGAACCATTTGCCGTTGCTTCTATGTGACTGCTATATCCAACCGAAAGATATATTTTTACATAATAAAGTGGAATTTGCGACATGCAGCACATCAGTAATTAAATACGTCAATTTACTAATACGCGAATTGAAGTAAATAATTTCTAGTTTTATACCTCAGCTAAAAGCCGTGTTCATCAAATATAGGATCAATATTAGGGAACGCACCCATACTACGTACCATTTTTTACAATTTTGTACCCTCCTTCCCCCCTCGGTGACCACAAATACTATATGCCAAGACACCACGTAGTAATTCACAAATATGAATATGTGCGTCAGTGTTGCCACCTGTAAGTTTGAAAAGCGATAAACGCTACGCCCCATATTTGAATATAGCTCGAAAAAGCACGAGATTTCCCTAAAGGATATTGACTACCAACATGACGAAAACCTATTATCCTTCCCCGCCCCTGTGACTAAGCGTGTTGTTTTGAAGACCTCCCTTCTTCCCCCTGAACGGGTCACGTAATATGGGTATGTTCCCTTAGATACTTTCGTCCAGATACAATATTTCTTTAAAGTGCAGCCGAAAATGGCTTACATTACAAAAGTGCTTCGCCGATTGCATACATCGGCCCGTCCACATTATAAAATAACGCTTTGCAATAAAATTTCTATAAACTATGTTAGTTAGCAATGATAAGAAAAAACTAATTACAATCATGTCATTCCACTTGTAGAGTATGCAGATTTTTGAATAAGTCGATATTATTTTCTTCAGGTATCATCGGATTATATTTCGTATTAGTTTGTTTGAACGGCTGGTAATACATAGTCGAGCAGACATTTTTATTTTTACGAACGGAATCAATAGTTGCTAGTTGTATAGCTTTCGAATAATTTTATTATTATAATTATAAAAAGAAATTAACTCATTAATTCTAGATGGATATGGAAGCATAGATCTTCGTAAATCATTCAGTTTTGTTATCCCCGTTTGAATGATTAAATACAAATATATACTCCAGACCGCGGGCTGATACAGAGTATTTCTTAATAGAAAAACCCAATATCACTTTACTCAACCCGGGGATCGAGCCCGAGACTTCACACACCTCTGCGCACACCTCTGCGCCACTGAGGTAGTCTTGAATGATTTAACTAAGTTAACATGTGAATGATTCTTGTCGCATTCAACACTATGTTGATAGCTGTCTGACGAATTGTTATTGTTTGTTTAATATTTTAATTAGACGGAAGTATGAAGTGGTAGTACTTACTTAGAAATCTATTTTAAAATAATTGTGTTTTAAGAGATGCTGTGGAGTTAGGAAATACTTTGTCCTATTCAGCGATCTATATGTACTACGTACTAGATGCGGCGACCAGAACAAACATTATGTTCCACCGAGTCGCGGTGTATACACTGCACCGACGTTAGTATGCTTCATGCCACCTACGAATGCACACAAGTTAATTTTAGTTATTTGTAGCGACGTTCCCGAACAAATCTGCCTCAAATTGATTTACAGTGAAACTGTTAATAGTATATAAGGTAAATAACATAATTTCATAACGTTTAGAACGTAATATCAATAAATATTAATTAATTTCAATTCTGACTACGAGTCTATATTTCACATTCATGAATTCATTATATAGTTTGTCCTGTTTTGGCGCGTGGAAAGTCCCGTTCGTGAAAAAATGACAGAGTTATAACTTCCAAATAGTTCTTAGTAAAATGAATAGATGACATTAGTGGGCGGACAAGGTTTTTGGAACATCTTTGCTCTTCGACAGTTCGTGTCTATAGAATATAAGTCAATGCTCCTATTAAATTTATTACTACGGATGTCACAAAGTGATGGAGCTAGAAGTTTTAAAGCATATAATAATTGTGTCTAAGTTATATTGTATATTTGATAAAGTTAAGTAATGTATATTTCACCAGAGCCGCTAGGTAAACGCGGTTGTTCAAAAATCTTACGGACACGGTATTGTAAGCTCACCATACAGTCAGGAACGAGGGAGGTAGTTCACATTAAACACACGCTTCCCTCTATGAAGGAAACTAAATAGGAATACTGTCAAACTGTCTGACACGTATAAAATGATATACCTATCATATAAAATATATTTAAAACTACCGCGATACCTTTTTTCAATTCTGATTTCTACAAATTAGGTATATTATAATATATCTACACGTTTACGATCATGCATAAGACTTAGAACTTACGGGCGAATCCGAAGAATGCTTCCTATCCTTAGCATTATGTCGCGTCGGTGTCATTCAACCTTAATCCAGGTTCAAATAGTAATAGTAATCAACATGTTAAAGTTTTCAATGTTTACACGGTTTATGATGTTTATCCCCATAATGGAGATTGATATTAAGCAATTTATGAGAATTACTATAAAACGGATCTACTATAAACATTTAAAAATCATTTTTCAGCTATTTGCATTTAAATATAGAAAAAAAATGTTGCCATTCACTCATTAAATAAATCAATTTACTAATTGTACTAAATTAACTTGTGTTACGCTTGTATATATATATAAATGTCCATATTAAATTTTCAGAGGATCTAGTGTAATGATATAGCTACATTACTATTTTTTTAGAAATAGCAGGTGTGTAATTTATTAGGTTCCAGGCTCAAAGCGAAAATTTTTACTCTGCGTGCGTCGCCGTTTGAACGTTATTTCGCTACACGAGTACGCGCCACCTACCGGGTCCGATTGTGAATCTAAACCATCCAGGGCGCCATCCAAACGCATACGAAAGAAATTCATTCAAATCGGTCCAGCCGTTTAGGAGGAGTTCAGTGACATACACACGTACAGTAGAATTATATATATATGTATAAAGATATTCAAATATTGTGTACCGCAGTAAAAATGTTAGTAACGATGAGAAGAAAGTATGTAGTTGGCAAACCGATGAATGTAATTGTTTTTGTGAAACATTTTTTTTTTACCTCAATAGGCTTGCGTTTGACCACTATCTCGTCTGATGGTAAGTGATGATGTGGTCTACGGTGGAGCACGCTTGCCTAGAAGATACCTATTCACTCTTGACATTTTTTCCACACCGTTGTAATTGTGATTGTTTGAGTGTTTAGTCACGCGCTTGACCCGTAGTTTTAATTTGCGAGTGATTGTTATACTAGAGAAGATCCCCCTGAGATCGACATCAAATAGTACGCGCAATGCTTCGCTATCAAACATCTTTTGTTTCTTTTCTTGCTTTTCTCTTTTCTTGCTCGATTTTTTTATGATTATGTTTAAAAGTCTGGAAATCGTTATTTATCTATAGATTTTGCAAGCAACCATGTACTACTATATATGCAAACATACATACAAAAAGATTCCGACGTATTGAGAACCTTCTCCTTTTTTGAAGTCGGTTAATAAAATAGCCTTCATATTGAATTTTTCAATTAATCAGATGAGTGCAATTATTGATATGAGAAATTAGGGTGTGCTCTGTGCACAAAACGATTTTGTTTCATAATTAAATAGGACGCCATTATTATTGTATTTAGAAACCGTAGTTATTTTATGTCAACAACATAAAGTTTTGGTGTCTATACTCTCTATTCTAAATATGTATTTGTTGTTTCATTAATTTATCGTAAAATACTGGTTTTGTACAATCTATGTACCGTACAATGTATGATGATGTAATAATATGTAAACTTATGTGTACCAACATACTGGAAATAAAATAATTCGAATTTGTTAATAAATAAAGTTGTGAAACCGCTTGCGTATTATTTATGACCACACAAGATAATTGCATAATACAAACCTTACTGAAGGCACTCCTCAGCTTCTTAATTATAGACCTAAGGTGTTTATTGAAAATAATTATTCTGTTTGACTACAAAAATAAAGTAATGACAATTAAATAAATCACTCGCTGGCTGGCTTACATTTAGGATTTATACAGGTATGACATTTAGTTATTTACAAATTCCACTTAATTAAAATTATTTTATATCCGATATGACTAGGATAGGTATGAATAGTTTAATATTCGCGTGGTCTTTATATAGATGACTAGTTGTTGCCCGCTGCTCCGCCCGCGTGGTGGTTATTTTTGGAAGAAAACTTATGTAATCCATGGTGGCATCATAAGCTATGACACTTTTCTATATTTTGCTATCCCATAGGAAGTGTACATTTTTCGGGATAAAAAGTAGCCTATGAGCTATGTCAGACTATAATCTATCTCTGCGCTAAATTGAAACCAGAACTGTTCAGCCGTTCTGGCGTGATTGAGTAACAAACATGCATCCAAACATTCGCATTTATTATAGTAGTAAGATAGTATGGATTAGGGAGGGATAACTTTACGGATGATTATGCAAAAAATGTGAAACACTTATTTCTTACCAAAAGCCTCAATATGAATTTTCAGATCCTTAACTTTCGGAATGATAGATTCCCATTACACATTTTGAACACCTATTTGACCCCCTTTCAAGATTATTTTTTGAGAAAAAAGATACCCTATGTCCTTCTCTTCTATCTCCTTGCCAAATTTCATCACAATCCGGTCAGCCGTTTAGTCGTGAAAAGGTAACAAACAGAGTTACTTTCGCATTTATAGTATTGGTATGGAAGCATGGGCGTATATAAGGGGGGGTTCAGGGGGTCCGGACACCCCCCTTAGCATACGACATAATAAAAAATCGCGGACTATTGATAGCGGATAATATAGACGGTTAGCAGGCTATTTGATTTAAGTGTCAATTTTTGCAGCATTCAGCTATATGCATATTTGGAATTAACAGATTTTTCTACGACTTTTGAGCCTAGTTTAATTTTTTTCGTGTACTTTTTAGCGCTTAAATCAACTGGTAAAACAAGACTGCTTTTTTTCAGGGCACATCTATTTAAAAAAATACGACCGAGTCTTAAGTAGTGACTACATAGTAGTGATGAGTGTGATAGTATATGATGTACCATAAGTACCTGGAGGGCAATTCTCCTTTCATTCAAAATAATTTCGTACTCGAATCTACAGTTCGAATTATTTCTCTATTACATAATTTCGAACTACGAAGTTATTTTCTCGAATGTTGCATCCATATCCATTTGAATTCGAGTCTTTACTATGAGATTCTACTAAAAAATTTGAATTTCGAACTAAAAATCTATAAGTATTTTAATATCCATAGTGTCTCGGGCCTCATCAAATGTGCATCCACTATCCAGTTCTTGGACATGTTTTTGGACTCTTCCAAGTATTTTATCTTTCTAAGACTTTTAGTTAAATCATAATAAAAACACGAGATTGAGTCTTTTTATGGGTAAACACATCAGCATATGGCATCATATACTCAGTAAGTTAGGACCAAAATAAAACAATATCTTTGGTTGTCTAGAGGCCTTCATACGTACAACATTACCGCACCACCTCCAAGAGCATAGACTCTTTGCCGCTTAGCTATAAACGTCGTAAAATATTAATGTTAAGGAAACAATCTTTATCTGGAGAATTCACCTGATGCAGTTCATATGAAATTTGTCAGGACGCCCTATGGTTTAGACGCCATTAGGTTTCAGTGGTTTAAGGCAAACTCGCTCAAGAATGGCGTAAGCCTGGATGACATTTTCTACCTACTACAATATCATCAAGCGTTACTTAGCATCTTGCGACGTACCCTGCGACTGCTGGGAAGAACTTTCGTGTCACTGGACCGAATGGCGTAGCTCAGTACGAAAATCATGTGCACATTTTGAGGAAACATGTATGTATCCAATGCCTTGACGCCCAGCGTGAGCTGCAATAAATAAGACCTAAAACTGTGTACACTTAGGGTTGGCCCTAAGTGTAAACGACGCGCGTCGCCATGCATTGTAGTTGAAAAATAGGACGTGACGCGACGTTTCGACTCTGCGCCAGTTTGAGTTGACTCTTACAGCTACTCTTCTAGACAACTGTTCTGTACGTCCTGTGAGAGGGCTTAACAAAATTAGAACTAGCTAGTCACATATGCTCACATTGGCGAAAAAAACTTATTCCAAAAGTGCAAGGTTCGCCGTCGAAGGATACTTCTTGGAGGACATCATTGGATCATCATCATTAAGTTAGGACACAATATTGAATGGTTCGAATTCGAGATGTACGTCTCGACCGGTCTGTACCAGTCGAAGCAGTTCGAGCGATAACCTTCGAGAAATGTTCGAATGGTAATTTTTAGAATAGCTCAAATAGAATATTTTGATTTCGAATTCTATTTTTAAAATAATTTATTTATTAATAATACATTTGACATTATATTCGTACCATCACAAAACACCGGGCTCGACATTTCCATAATAGCTTAACTTTACATTCACTCGAAAAAAGTTCGAATTTGAATTATTTTTCGTATACGAAGTTGATTCGAGTGCGTGAGAATTTTCTCCCTGAGTTCTAACATCTCATCTTGGTAATAAGCAACTTTAAAATAGTTATTTACCAAAAATAAATTGACTTCACTTGACACTTGATGTTTTGACAGTTATTATGTAAACAATAAAACAAAAATGAATGAAAATCTGCGGCAGATTTTCATCTATCCAAAGTCCAAATAGCAAGTAGCAATTTTTTATTAACTAGCGTTTTCCCATTCTATGTTTAAGTAATTTCTAAATAACTATGATTTGAGCGGTTAGATTTTAGCTTTTACCCCCGGACCCCCCCCCCCCCCCCCCCCCCCATGTAAAAGCTACAGCTACGTCACTGTATGGAAGTATGGATTAGGGTGGCTATAACTTTACTGATAATTTTGAAAAAAATGTGAAGCAATATTTCTTTACTTCCTACCAAAAGCCTAAATATGAATTTTCAGATCCCTAACTTGAGGAATGATGGATTCCCCATACTATAATAATTATTTATTGCATTTTCATTCATATAGGTAATCTAACGAAAGATTCGAACCAATGTTTTCTAGGATTTTATAGATCTCTTTCCTCGCAATAAATAAGTACACCCAATAGTCGCACACATAGTTCTGACCCTATACTAGGTAAAATCTGAATCGAGGGTCAAAATCAAAAACTATGAGGGACCCATACGGTCCCATAACACCCAGGCCCTAAAACAAATATTTGTCTGTCACATAAACATTTGTCTCGGTGCGGGAATCGAACCCACGGCAATATTGCAGTGCTCGACTTCTAAATGCTTTTAACCGACGACCGAAAAAGGAGGAGGTTCTCAATTCGTCGGAATCTTTTTTTTATGTATGTTCCCCGATTACTCGAAGACGCCTGGACCGATTCGAGAAATTATGCACTGTCAGACGTTGGTAAGCTAAATTTAATCGTGTCTCTTATAGGGATCGTCCATAAACTGGTATAAAAAATGTGGTTGCTGCCAAGCAACTCATTTAAAAATAATCGGCACATAGTCTTTGATGAAATTGTGGACAATTAATACCATGGGATACCATAAGACAAATTAAAAAGGTGGTAGCTGGATTTATCGTGAACATTTAGCATATGTTAAACCTCTTGGTGTATTAATTCTCCTGGTAGAACAAAAAACAGTTCATGCAGAGAACCAAAAGTTTGTTGGCTAGTGCCTTCGAAACAATCGTTGGAAGCGACAGAAAGATATATTCTCGTGACCTAGTTAATTTCACGATCATTTAGATATCTTTCAAGAAAGTATATGTGTGTAATAAATGAATGATTTATATGTGCAAAGGCCTTAGGTACTTGAAGTGATGATGCCTATACCATTCCGCAAATTTTTACGTCGTCTATTTCATCAAATTTAATTTAGTCATCATTCAATTGTAGCGTTGCCATCCCCGGAATTCAAATACTAGGATTGTTAGTTTTTGAAGTTAGAAAAACCAGGACATTTCAATTTAAAAACATGACGCATCTTTTGCGAGCCGAGACGCAAAAATGGTGTGCTAATTTTAAAATACAGGACCTTATCGGGGCGCTTTAAAAACCCAGTACGCTGCTTAAAAAACCAGGACATGTCCTGGGAAAACAGGACGGTTGGCAACTCTATTCAATTACCTTCATCATGAAATCATATATTTTTTTGATCAAATGGACATTGGACTAAGATATACTTGAAGAGTAGCATCGTGTATTTGAATTTCAGTCACAACACCGAAATAGACGTGATATAAATCTCAGTAGGTGCGGGTATTATGGGTTTATCATATTTACGGTGTTTTGGTTTCCCTGCCCGAGTGTGCACGTCACTTCAAGGCTATCCATAGTTTAACAATAGGTTTAGCGGACGTCAAACACGTGGCAAAACAATGATCTATTTGAGATGTTTTTTCCTTTTAACTAATACTTATCATTAAATTCGTCGGAAATATCAAATTATGATTTCCGTAAATAATAAGATAATGTCGGTAACATTAGTTACATAATATAGATTTTCACATAGGGTTGGTAGCTTAAGATGTGTGTCATTGTAAAAAAAAAATAAACTTGTAATATTTTTTTTAGCTAGCCGGTTTTGTATCTCACTTCTGGGTAAAGGCCTTTATTCTTCCACTTCATTCGATCTTCCGCCACTTTCTCTCTCGAATGCATTCAGCTCGTCTCTCCATCTCTTTTTTGGTCGTCCACGTTTCCTATGACCATCCGCCGGAATCCAGTTCGTGTTTATTAAATCTATCGATGATTGCATGCTATCTAGAACATGTGAGTCTTATAAAAATAATACTAGCCCTGTATTAAACATTGTCCCACTGCTGGGCACGGGCCTCCTCTACTAATGAGAGGGGTTAGGCCTTAGTCCACCACGCTGGCCTAATGCGGGTTGGCAGACTCCTCATACCTTCGAAAAATTCTCAGATATGCAGGTTTCCTCACGATGTTTTCCTTCACCGTTAAAGCAAGCGATAATTAACATTTTAATACACACATAACTTTAGAAAAG
The DNA here is from genome assembly GCA_905220505.1 of Laothoe populi. NCBI lineage: Eukaryota > Metazoa > Arthropoda > Insecta > Lepidoptera > Sphingidae > Laothoe > Laothoe populi. Next base: position 11,341,834 of record HG992149.1, on the reverse strand, counting down.
TCAGAGGTGTATGCCACTTGGGTTTCGAACCTACGACTTTCGTCTTGACGTCCGTACCGCAACCAACTAGGCTATCGCTGCTGCTATTTTGTGAGTCTTATAACCATTTGAATAACGTTAATTTTATTGTGTAAAAAACTACAGTTAGAATTAAAATTTCTAGCATATTATTTTCAATTTTCCGGAATTACTCAGAAACGGGAAACTGCGAAATGGCTCAAGCAGTAAAATGTAAATAACACCTAAAGGTACCTACTATATAAACTGCGGTTTATACCTATAGTTCGTGATAGCATAAATTTTTAAGGGTCCATAGACTGTAAATAGGGAGTGCATCTAAAAAATATCTACCTCATAATTTTAACCCCTTACTATTCCCCTTGAGGGATGATTTTCCAAAAAAGATGAAACACATATTTCTTTATATCTTACCAAAAGCATAAATATAAATTTTCAGATCTCTAACTTGAGGAATTATGAATTGCCAATACAAATTTTCAATAACTATTTCACCTCTTCAAGATTATTCTTTGAGACAAAAGATAGCCTATGTCCTTCTCCAAGATATAATCTATCTCCTTACCAAATTTCATCACATTCCGTTCAGCCGTTTAGTCGTGAAAAGCTAACTAAATAAAATTTGTTGTTTATGAATTTTATCATAAAATAACAATCCAATAAATCAAATCGCTATCGCGAAAACAAAATCATAAAACAAATCTGAATCGAAAAAAATAATTTGCAAGACGATTTACCAAGTTCACGTGACGTCATATACTTAGTCTAACAAACTGTAGTATGTTTATCTTTGATGGTATGGAAACTCCGATAGAAGTTGATTCCAAAAGTAAAAAAATACCAAAAATTACGAATCATTAAAAAAAATTAAGAAAATGTTTGGTAAAGTTCAAACCTTGAAATCTTTAACCACCACGGCAGTCGAGTATTAAAAAGATACCAGTATTAGCGAACTCTTAAGAGTGTAAGGAACATTTATGCCAAAATTCAAGTCTGTTTTTATTTTAAAAACGGGAATACTTTTATTATTTAATGCACCGTAGCCCCCCTGGGAGTCGAATTCGCAGTAGTGGATTCTTATGCGTGTTATGAATGTTTGTGCAAAAGTTCAGGCCCGTAAAAATGTATGACTTTGTAAATAATTTTTATGGGTTGCCTACAAAACATCTACGTTTGATATACTATAGCCTATCATTTGCGCGATCAAATTAACGAACTACCTATATTCAGAATTTTAGGATGTTTGGTCAATGTTTTTGAGTTAAAACCGGACGTACAAACAGACAGACAAAAATTATAAATCTGGCAGAATTGGGATCAGTTAGTCATAAAATGAATATTTCACACAAAATTGGGTAAATTACTCAAATGTACAGACAGACGCTACACATTTATATATTAGTACAGATGAGTCATTTTACTTCGCGATCTGTCTTTCATTGATAAATCTAGATACTAGTGCCTACGTATAGGTAGGTACTAGGTACATGTAATTGAATATGTGAGCACGTTAGTCTTTATATTATTAGCACATATTTATACTAAGCCACTATAAAGTGATAACCATGACCCATTTTTTGTGGCGTAGAAAAGATTTGCACCGTCTCGTCAAGTCGTAAATATTTTACGAGAACATCAATGCAAAACCTAAAGGCGCAATTACACTATCACAGGCAAGTTTAAAAATAGGTGATATAGTATTCGATATCTTCATGACACGGCTAGTAATAGTTTTCACAAATAGCTGTTGAATAATGTTATGTTCTTACAATTTCATAACACGTTAAATCGCTTTGTTATAGTTTGCTGGTCTTCTTAAGATTGAGTCGCACCCAGTAGAACGAACTCCTGGGCGGCAGAAACAGACAGGTTTTTTCGCCAGGTGAATAGAGTCGCATACAATCTATTAGTATTATAGGCCCAGGATATATAAATTCATTTAAATAGATATAGGTAATTTACGATACATAAAATAAACCTAAGATGTTGGGTAAAACTCTACCTCCTCGTGGTTATCGTAGTAGCCAGTGGTACATCGTACACGCAGTCATTTCCTAAAATTGAGACCTCGAGCTGTACCTAACTACTTAAGACAGGGACATGTTGTTATTAATGAAAACACTATGCAACAAATGGTCTCAATTGACGGATTACAGGAAAACGAATACCTATACAGACAAAGTTTCAATTGTAAGCGATAAAAAATGTCAGCCAGTCACGAGTATGAAGACTGCGAAATTTGATACGTAACAGTTCCTGGAATGATATTGCGAGTCGTATGCTTAACCCAAACTGTTCTCCATATCTCAATATTGTTTAATGAGATCGTCACATGAGCGGAAGGTTCACAGGTCACTCAAATAGCCGCAGAAATAGCTGACAAACAATCGGACCAAGGTCAAGACCGATTCCGAGTCATTTTCGTGACGTAACGTCGAATATGCCTGTTTGTTTTCGCGCACTTTTAGACTGACTATTTTTTTACATAGTTTATTAAAATAACTTAAAAATAAAACGTTAAAACTAATATTTTTTATAGATATTTGGTCGCCGAAATGACATCATACCCACCTAAAGAAATTTCATCCAGCGCAAATAGGTATTGGGTAGGTATACCTACTTAGTAAGATTTTACTGGAAATACAGTATCTGTTTTCTTAACGTACAGTGTATGGTGGTGGATTTCTCGGGAGGATCAAAATCTTATTCTACCAGCTGCTAAACTGACATGGCATATCTATATTTCACTGTTTGAACTTGAAAACGTTTGATTTCAATAATTATTTTTCAAGTAGGCACTACTAGATACTTGTAGGTACATTTATTTATTAGTAAACTATAATTCAACTTTCATACACGCGTAGGATACCGTAAATATGACCATTTAGATTATATTAATATTCTGTAATCACTATTGATAGTGAACTTATATTATATTCGTATAAACTAGATGTTTATAATTTATATAGGTACTTACATCTTCCTTATAAACACGTGGACGATCCAATTTACTGGGAAATTCTATAATTGGTATTATTTATATTTACAAATACAAGGTATTGGCGTATGAAGTTATGTTTTTATATAAAATACTATTTATTTTTTTTAAAGTAATTTTTAATTGCAAGTGTTTTTATCGTTACAACGCAGGATATTTAAAAAAGTCGCAATAAATGCAATGTGTACGCATTCAGTGCGTTGTTTATCATAAGGCGTCTATATAAATGTGTGTGCGGGCCGACGTGCTCATACATTACTGGAATAGGCAAGCTGGTACATCGCTCTATAGCTGCTATTAATTTAAAAAAATACTAAAATGTTGAAATTAGTGACAGCATTCGTATTTTTGCTGGTAGTGACAGTGCAAGCTAGCCCCCTGCAGTCGAGGTCACCATTAAACGGTAAGAGATTTATTTTATAACAGCGAGATGCCTAGACAGGTAGGGCTATAGTTAGTGTTAGTTTTAGTACTGGAACAGCTAGCGAATTCTTTCCATCCATAAAATTGTCTACATATTATGAGTTACATAGCGAATAAAAATTTTGTAGCCATTAGGCAAATGCAAGCGCTCGTAATGTGTTGGTTAATCTCAAATATTTTTTAAATTTTCCTTTTGAAGTAAATACGTTTATATAGATAACACAGAAAGTAAAAATGGACATTGTAATATGCAGTAGGCACCAAAATTTATTACTCGTATATTTATAGGTAAACATTAAATAACTTTTATATTTTTAACGTAAATATTGGTTCAAATTGTTAGATCTCTTAAATTAACTAGTTACATATTTATAACAAGAACAAGATCATTAAAATTAAAGGAAAAAATATTAGACGAGAATGCATAACAATAGAAACACGATAACATTTGTCCATATACCTAATCATATTTAGACATTATACCAACCCCTACCGATTTATCTTCCTACTTGAGACAAATATGTTTATATCATACAATTAAAATTATTTTTTGATTGTTTATCTTCGATACGTACGTAAGCAATTAATTGAATATTAATTTAGAAGCTTATTATTGTTAGATAAATGCTATGTAACGTAAAGCTTTTTTTACTTGTACATGAAATATATTATAACTATATGTTTCTACATTATTATTATCCATAAATAAACATCGACGCATGTCATTGCAGTTTAGTGAGGTATAGTGGCAGTTATCACCAACTAAAGAGCGCCAGGTTGTTTCCATTTTGCACCTGCTTCCTCTTTCGATTTTGAAATATACATAAATACTAAAATTAGATCCAGGAGGTCGATAAACAACAATATTTTCATGGATTTAATTAAAAGATAGATTATATAAATATTGGAAATTACTGCTATTAATCTAAAATATGAACGATGACAATGATAATTATTTGTACAATCGTTGACGTAGGTACTAATCTCGAACAACAAACACATTGTGGGAACGACAGATATCACAACAAATCGGGCCGGCCGCATCACGTGAAATTGTTTTTAAATAAATTGTGTCAACTATTGTGAGATAACAATAAAATTATCTATATGTGGTAATGACATCTTTGAAGTAATTATCTAAGTAACAGCGGATGTCCGTATTTATTTCATATTGTATTATTCATCTGGGCACCTTTATTCCATATCCATTCCTGTGTATTTATAATAGGAAGTATTTATAGTTAAAGTAGTAGTGGTTTAAGTAGTACCTAGTATTTATAGTTGGTACCCAAACTTTAATTTATACGTTTTAGATAGAATAATTCAAAAATATCTCCTAAAGTCACATATAAAATCAATATATTACCTAAATGAAACTTTGTAGAATATAAATGAAGAAGTGAATGCTTGTCTTGTGCAGTGCCGGATTGTAAATGCAAATTGTCTTTCGTCAGAAACAGCTATTTAAACCCCGATTCTTTTGATATTATCCATTTGGGGGTTTCCCATTTAACTGCGTAGGTACTCTGTCATCAGATCTTAAACTTTATATATGTACGTCTTAGCGACGACCAATCATCAATATAAATAGTTTACATATATTGGAAACCTTGCGTAACATAATTAAAAAAAAAACAGTTCAAATGTACTATCAAATATTTGTGTAAACATTTAGATATTAAACATCTCTAATAAACGATTTACAGGGAGGCAGCAAAATATTTTTGATTTCGGGTAAAGGGGTCAATGCCGATTTCCGAGTCGATTTATAGTTTACGTTTAAGAAAACCGCAAGCATGATTAAATTACTCTAAATTGAACTGTTTTGACACTGACCTATTTACTACAAATATCTCATCATAATACAATTCAAGGCAACAAGCCTTTTGTTTGAAACCAAGGGCTTTGATCCCTCGTTCACTATTAACGATGCACAATAGTATTTTATCAATATGTATGAAAGTTACAATAAGCTTTATTATGGGAACAAGTGTGTATTTATTACTAGTACCTACTAGTAATGATGCATCTTAAGAGACATTGTTTTCACTTTCGGAACTATCAATTTTATTGAGTAAATAACTACCTAGATCTAAACGAAAAACCTAGTCTCCTTTGATGTATATGAAATATTTTGTATCTTCGCAGACCTACCAGAAATATACCTTTTGGAAGATCCATGCGTACGACAAGGTGGGCTCTGCCAACGAATCGAAGATTGCGACCCTGGGAATTTGGTTACTGCACATGGAGGTCTGTGCCCCAAACAAACGCATCTCGGTGCTGTATGCTGTTATGTAAGTCCCAAATATTTATTCATATATAAGAATAATTATTTCATTATTGAAATTAGCTTATCTACGAGTATGTTCAAAGCAGGGGCGTAACTTGGTATCATTGATACGGCTGATACGGACCGCAGCAGCTACAGGGGCCCCAAACGTGTGTAAGCAAAAAATCGAAAAATGTTATCCACTATCTCACTAAAATTCTTTATCCTTCATTTAGGCCCCCAGCAAATGTTGTTACAGAGCCCGTCTAAGGCAAGCTACGCCATTAGTTCAAACTTTCTTAATTGCTCGAACACATACCGAATGCAGCGGACGCTCTAGTCTTTGAACCACCGAAGTCCTGGGGGCCTACGCATATCATTTTTAAAGCTCAGCCTTTTAAGAAATCAAGCGATAGAGAAGCGGCGCTACATTTAGTCCTATCCATCCTAAAATATTAATATTACGTAATATTAATTTAATTATTTTTGTAATAATGCCATATGGAATCGTATATCGTAACGTATGTACAACTGTAATGGTAAATGCCAATGATTTTAACTTTGATATATATTTTTTTTGTTACAGATTTGAAAAGTAATTACGGCAGATAACCTTGCGCTTATTTATCTACATATTTTAAAGTTTATAAAACTTTCAAAACTTAACTAGCTTTAACATAATATTTAAGATGTGTAATATTTATTAGATATGATGTATGTTTTATTATGTAAGTTTTATATATATGCTTTAAAATCATCTGATATATTTTGTTATAAAATGAGCATGTAGTACTTATAGGAGTCATCGTGAAACAATAGCTTACTTTTCAAAACAAGAAACAGTAATTAATTGAAGTGGGTTGCGACATGATACATTTTAGAGTGAAGCTACGAATTATGGCTATTAGCATTTCCCATGTGCATTTAATAGGTGTAACATTGGCTAAATCTGCTGGCCCAATGCCTAAATAAAAATATAAAAATTTGTTGTTACTATCAAGAATTACTTATGCTGATTATACTTGGTAATTGGACAGAGGTGTATAAGCCTTCTCACAGATACCTACAATTAAATATTTTGTTTTCGATACCTATAACATATATATCATACATCCAGTAATGTGGATTGAATATGATGTTCACTTTTCTGAGAAAGTCCACTGAGGATTTGAGCCACAAAGAAATCACACTGTGCTTTTCTGTTTTCATAAATTAAAGAACACATGCCAAGGCAAAAAGCTTACTGATGGTGCTGATACCTATCCAGGTAAGCGTTGCATTTCAGTATTTCCATTTACTTAGAAAAAGCATGTCGAGGTATTTCTTCACACATTCAAATGAAATAAACAGGAAATGGAGACTGCTTTATTATAAGTATTGAAAACACCATGACAATTGACGAAAAATATCTTATAAAAAACTAAGAAATTAAAGACCAGTGACCTAATTTCTAACAAGCCTATGATTGAGTCTGTGCGACGGCCGCGAAACGGCCAAAGGATACTTTTTGACCAATTTGGGCTAGTAGTGTTAGGGCTCGGCTTTTTATGAGATCTGTTAACATTTTAACTCCCAAAGTGATATGAGCTTGTAAGTCTTGGCAACCTACTTCACATGAAATGTTTTGGGGGTCATTTCTATTTGTAATATAATTTTTTTTTTCATTGATATGTTGAAATACAAGACTTAAGTTATTACGCCTTGATTTTTATTGCCACTCTTAACGATGATTGTACTGTTGCTAACCTATGAGTTTTACTCACGCCTATTTGTTACATGGATGAAAAAATGACTGTTAAAAAACGACAAATTAGGGTGGCGCCACCGTAGCAAGTGATGTACTCAGCATACTTCACTCCGTTACAACTGCTACATTCATATAATAAAGCGACCAATTAGAGTCACACCACTTGTTACGCTAGCTAGCGCTATTGTGAACGGCTTTTAAGTTGTAATTTACTGCTTACAGCGTCCTCCATATAAGATGGTACTCCTTATACTCTAGTCTCCATGCGACAACGTTAAATATTTAGGTATATGAAAAATAAACTGTGCCTCTAGCAGTTACGTGAACAAACTATATTAAGAACTTGATATACATAAAAAACAACGCCGCAAAGCTAGCGACTTCGTTTACCTATCGTAACTTTTTGATATAAACTCAAGGTTTAGTTACTTTAAGTACCTATGTACCACATAATAGGTACATTAAATGTTAAAATAAAAGTCTCCTTTCTAGAACAGTCGAATAATAAAGGTATTTATTTTATAATATATATCCCACTCGCTTTTTTGTTACTTATGTACCAAGCTAGCTTTAATATCAAATTACCTTTTCAAAACTAGGATGTACCCATACGCAATTTTATATATCGACTCCACTCCCGTTTATTGTGGGATAGAGGGCTAAATTTATTTAATTCTTAATCTTTTTTTGTTTCTGCCCAAATCCTAGCCTGTACACAGAATATAAAATCTAATACATTACAGAATTATACTAGAGGTTTTACCCATTTAAATATTATTAAGTAAACTGTTGATGAAACGGATTTCTGAGTTTGGAAATTCCTTATCGGTTATCTGGGAGCACGGGTAGTGCCCCGGATGCACGGGTAATTTCTCAAGGCGATTAGTCGTAAAAACCATACCAAATCATCGGCATTATACCGACTATCAACTTCCACGTTTTTCATGATTATTTCTTAGGGCTGTTCTTAGTAACTGCCTTTAGATACTGTCTATTTTTTGATAAGAATTACTGTCTTGTTTTCTCTGGGCATAGGTACTTCATTTCCTAACATAGGTACGTTAATTTCAGTTTAAACATACTTACTCTTTGATAAAATAGTAGTGTTATTTCATATATTATGATGGAAACAATTTTTGATTAAAGTTCTTTGAGATATTCCTCCTGCTGTTTTACTTACACAGATGTATAATGTATGAATATGGACGTACATATATTTATGGTTGTAAAAAAATGTGTAAAAGAGAAGATAAAACATATTAGAAGAAATTGCGCATGGTCAAGCATCATCACGACTTACGTATAATGTGTATAAGCACAACAGGTAATAAAGCTGTAGTTCCGGGCGTTGTCACACCTGGGAAGGAACCTAGGACCTCAATGATTTCTCTGTATAAAAACTGATGCGACGATCTAGTCATTGAAGTTTACTGTATGTATGGAAATAAAAATTATCACGGAACTATAAATAAAAATACAAAACTTCGTACATAATTATGTATTTTTTTATAAATGTAAACATACAAAAGCCGTACATTATTTGGCACATAAAAAACAAGGTGTACCAAAGAAACTTACAATTTATTAAATTTTGGCATATGGACATTTTGGTAATTTATTTACAGTTGACTAGAGACAATATTTTTAATTTTGATATATTATCACGTTAAATCAGATTTGTCAAAGGTTTTACAAAGAATATAAAATTATTATCGAAGAGAGGTGACACAGGCTAGCTTATAATTCTGGAGTACTTGTGTGCCCCTATTGTACTGACAAACTTAAAGCCACACCAAGTTTTACAAAACACAATTGTAATAAGGCCATAGACGAGAAGGGTAAAGCGAGAGAAGTGTATATAAACCAGCTTCATAGTTCAATCAGTTTAAAATTGTACTTCAATTTTTTTTTTGTTTCTATAAAATTGTAAACCCACGTGGTATGAAGGATTATGATACAATGCGAAAGCTTAGTTCGCCTTTAAACAAAGTGTTTAATATTGCATTCAAAACTTTCTATGTGCTTTATTGCCAAGGTACAAATATTTCTCGGATAGCTTCTGATATAATTTTATAGCGAACTAAAATCAACTAACAGCATCAAATCAAATTTAATTACAGTTTTACAACTTGATGTATTTTTAAAGAATGTTTCTTAAGTAAAGGCAGAAGGCAAACTTATTATATTTGATATATTACAGGTATGCCTAATAAAAAAAATAATAACATGAATATATTGAGATTTCTTCTAGGGACACCTTGTGATTAACAAAGAACACCAAATATGTTTAACATATTTGTTTTATCCTATGAGATTTAAAATCAGATCTTAAATTACTTTATTATATATCGATAATACATATTTAATAAATTACATTTTAGTGGTTTCTATGTGTTTTTGATGCAAAATTACTATAATGAAAAACTCTTGGTTTTAAAGGAGAAGATAAATCATCGTAGTGTCTTTTTGGATATAACGACCGTACACACTTTATTCGGTAATTGACTAAATTGACATTAATAATTATTACTATATTTTATTAATTACTGATATTCATTTTATAAGCTACACAATAATATGTAAATTTATTTATAAAAAAAACATTATACCTAAGAGTATCTAATTACTGAAGTTTACTGTGTGATAAAAATAATTTTATAAAATACATGTTGTCATTGAAATATGAACTATTAAATGAACACCATCATTGAATCTAGCGTCAGCCTTTACCTCAAATATTGTGGTTAAACAACAGTTTAGCCAATAGACATGGTTAATGATTTTTTTTCTTCTCGTATTGCGTGTTATGAAGTTGAACGCGATTTGATTACTACGAAGGTTTGGTTTTTATCTTCTCATTTAAAACCCATAATACTTCATACAAAGATTACTAATATTAGTTTCAGATTCAAAGTCTAAAGGATAGTCTCGAACAGGCCGATATAAATGTAAATGTCCATATTTATGTAACAAGATACATCTTCTAAATCTTAGCACAATTATTAACCTAATTATAATGCAAAAGCTTTTGAAGCATCAATCGTAGTCCATCCAGTTACACTGAATACTACGTATTATACTTACAGTATACAAACATTATATTAATACATAATAAACCATAACTACTGGCACAACTCGAACTGTGATGAAAATAAAATACACTTTCCTCCTTAAAGGCAAATTGTGAGGTGGTGTGAAGTTAGTACTGACACATCCAAGATTCTTAATCCCAACACTTCACTCTTACAAAAATTACGTTTAATAGGACATTAATAGTGTATAGATTTATTTTAATTAACCGTAGTAGTAGTCTAGGGCTAGTAGTCTTTCACACCACCCGATAAATACACTTAAAAAAACAACAAAAAGGTTTAACATCTCATTTAAAACTTAACACAAAAAAATGATGTAAGATTACAGACGACCAATTGCCAAATAAAATACTATAATTGAGATCTTAAAAAAAATAACATAAAAAAAATCAATTTACTGTGATTCAACTATCATATAAAACTATACGGACTTAAAATATTTTTTTATATTTTTTGTGTGTACCTCTATTTCTCCGCTGAGTGGACCAATTTTTTTAAACTTTTAACTACTTTTTTTTAACGTTTAACTACGATGTGGTTCATTTACAATTTGATTAAGTTCAGAAAACTGAGTACAAAGTAAAAAAAACTCACATATATTAATAGCACACACGTCACGATTGGGTTATTATAAACGCTCTAGCTGTACCCGACAATAAGTATTGTAAGGTAAAATAAGCTAACTAAAAGAAGAAAAAAAATTGTTACAATTGATGACGAAAGAAATAAGCCCCGAGGTTCTTTCTGCCTTTCTTCTTCGGGTCGTCATCGCTTAGATAGTTAGTGAAAGGCTGGTAGGTTAGCTAGACTAGGGTTTACTTTCCTTCCAAATCCGTCCTGTTTCCTTTCAACTTCTCCCCTCCCATTCCTGTCCTCCAGATCATCATCTCCCGTCACTTTACCAACGATCATGATTCCTTTCATTTTCCCGTCATCCTCTTTTCTCCTTTTCCAGTCCTATCCTCGACGTTGTATCCCTGCCTACCAGCCCTTGATGGTAGATTCCAAGTTTCTACGCCACTAACCATAATTACTCATTCCCGTATGGAGAATTTCCATTTGGATTTTGACCTGTCATAAGTGCCTTTTACATGCCTACATGATGAATAAGATTTTTATTTTTATTTATTATTTAAAACAAAAAACCCGAATTCATAAACTGAAAATAACAACAATTACTTATATGGTCGGTAGAGTAGCTCAGAGGTTCCCAGAAATACATCATTCTAATTTATGACTTCAGTGATAACATTTAAAGTGTGTTTGTAAGGTAATTGGGCTTATATTTTGTATGATCAAACATCTTTAAATTTAATTTTAAATGTATATCAAAATACATTTTACAAAAAGATTTTATCAACAAGGCACAGAAATGTTCTCATTCAATTATGTCTCTACTAGTTGCAAAAATTAGGGTCGATATTTTTTTTTTTAAATTTTCAAAACCATACATTTTCACATAACCGAATTAATTGTAATATTTGATATAATCCTTAAATGAATATTAACACCCACTGATGTATTTTATTAAAAAATATCTGTGACATCTCTTACTTTCCGCCAGATTTAATTTACAACGTTCGAATATATTATAATGTCGATAAATATTTAAAGTGTAATATTTTTTTTAATCAGCGTATAAAAATTTAAGTACATAAATAAGTAATTTATATAGACACTTGCCATACTTTATTAGTAAATTGCCATTAAATTTATTTAGGTTTATCAACTTTCTTCTATTTTAATCTACACATAGAACTACTTATTGAGATTTTACTATTATTTGATAATTTCTTAAGTACACAATTGAACAAGTATATAAATGTTAATAGGTATATATAGAATTCGTATTGTATTTTATGGCATATTTTCATACAAAACGAGGTCTAAATGTAGTAGAATTTTCTGGCATCAAGTACCTGAGAGAATTATTTAATTACGCTATTACACTTATTCCTCCTTATCTTCGACTGCCGACATAAACAATTTTTGACAAAGGTGGGTGAATTTTGCTGTAACAAAAAAATAGGCATATAAAATAAAAACGCAACTCGAACGTATATGATTTTTTAGTCGCAAGGGAACTTATCATTGTTAAGGTACAAAGGACCGATAAAAAATCCATCACCTTCCAGACTAAAGCTATATATAACATATAGTAGTGGTGTTTTATGTATATCCCTGTTTATGACGGTAAATGCTGAAACCATTCTTGTGTGTGTCTGGCGTATTTTTTTTATATAGAATTTTTTGAGCTTTGAGTCGCTTGGCTATGTATGCTACTATGTCAGTCCGACGTTAATCTTATATGAATATTTATAAACTTACTTGACTAAAAAGAATTATTAACATTCTTGTTTTATAAATATGGATCTGCTTGTCTACATTTCACTTAGATTAGTCTTCTTTAATAGAAATAATATATAATAAACTAACGGGCCCGGCAGACGTCGTCCTGCCCGTAAAAGCAGCGCCACACCGACTGAAGCGCCATCTGCCGGGCTGATTTGTGAAACTAAACCATCCAGGGCGCCACCCAAACGCATACAAAAAAAATCATTCAAATCGGTCCAGCCGGTTAGGAGGAGTTTTATATGTTTTTGGGATACAAATATAACATCTTAAAAATGTGTAATGGATTGTGCTACTGATTCTCAACAAACTACTTTCGGCTTTGTAGTATACTAAAAATAATGTTGTATATAAAGAAAGAAATGAATACTGACTGCACACAGTGCGAACGGTCTTGGGCTCGCAGTTGATGAGTGCGTAGTAGACGGGCACTCCAGCCAGCGTCATGCCGGCGCCGGCCAGCACCGCCACCGGCTCGCTCACCACCGGCACCACGAGCAGGACCGCGCTCACGCTCACGAACACTATCGGCATCCAGAGTTGGACCTACGGATGCCAGAACACTAAAATATATCGATTTTTTTGAAGTGATAACTACTTATGGGAGGGTAAACCGTAATGTTACGCGTTCATACTTCGCCACTATGTGGCTTCTTTATTAATTTATATTTCTGTCGTTCCATAATCTCTGTGCAATTTGTTTTGAAGTGTAACTTCTTTAGAATCGTTGTGATTTGATTCGAGTGGGATCGAGTTTTTAGATCGTTTTTTTTAAACTATCAATGTTGTTTCCTATAATAATGACAGCCTCCGTGGCGCAGCGGGCGAGTAGCCGGCTGTGAAACGAGAGGCCGTGGATTCGATACCCGCACCGAGCCAAATATTTGTGTGACAGATAAATATTTGTTTCGGGTCTGGTTGTTGTGGGACAGTAGTCCTTCGTAGTTCTTGATACCCACGATACAGGTTTTACCTAGTGTAGGGTCAGAACTATGTGTTTTTCATTAGGGGCTTTGTCGCTCAAGCGATTATGCCGCTCCGGATTCCTAAATATAAAAAAGAATATATTTGGCTCTAATACCTTCGTATAACATTTTTACAATGTCATTCCATAAAAAAATACTGTTTAATATGCTTTCGATACTTGTTAAAATAATATATCGCTGAAAGTATCTCACTAAGGCCTAAACCCTCCCATTAGTGAAGGCCTGTGGCCAGCAGTGGGATAAGACAGTGCATAACACAGGTCTGATATTATAATTGTTGCGTCCCAATATATTTATGCAAATGTAATATACATCAAGAAAAATATCAGTTTGTTTAAAAAGAAAAGTGATATACATACTCTAAATACTAGATACAAGCATAAACTGTGTATGCCGTATTTTCGCTTGCAAAAAGTACATGCTTCTTTTGTGGGGCTTAGTATTCGTTTCTATAATAATATTCCTGAGCCCGTGCAAAAATTGCCTATCGACCAATTCAAAGTCGAACTAAAAAACTTTTTAGTTAAAAGGGCTTATTACAATATAACGGAATATTTAAATGATAAACAACCATGGCCGCTCAGCTAAACACAACAACACACTGATAGGTACTTATTTTATAATATACATATTACTCATTTTATATAATGTATTTCGGTTTGATGTATATTGTTTTCACAGGACGCCGGAGTCGTAATAGTCTTGGCTTCTTGTTTTTTTAAAGCTATTTTCTTGTGAATTTGTATCTCTATCATTCTTTGACGCGATTAAGGTATGTCATGCTCGCTTAAGGGTCTGTGCTTGCGGCGGCGTTATGTGCCGGGTCGGTCACTTCCCTGTGTCATGGTTGAGGAGGCCGATGGCTGGCACATGCGTCATACTCGTGAACGGGTGCTGCTTGTGTGGACTGGTCTACCTGGATTGCCCATTGATTGTTAGTTAGAGAAAATAAATAACAGCTTGTATAGCCTCATTTACGACTCTGCCTTGTATTAACATGTACCGTACCGTTTTTTTTTTTGTTTCATGTGAATGTGACTTGTTTAAGGATGTATGTATTTTATATGTAAATTATTTTATAATGTAAATTGTAATGACAAATTACAAAAGACCTACGGCTGAGTTTCTTGGTGCTTCTTCTCAGACCAGTGGGCATTTCCGAAGCACCAGTAGACCTTAACATTATTATGACATGTAAAAAGTGCCCATAGTGGCCTAATTTACAAAATAAATGATTTGATTTGATTTGATTTGATTAATCAATTTATTGAAGAAAAAATATCGATACATCGATCCACCCTATCATCTTCATGCACTAGCAGAGATTGATTTGAAACCCAGAAGTCTATGTAATGCTTCTTACCTGTTTCTCTTGCCTCAAGGTATCAACGGATCTAACGATTATTTTGTTAAAGTTATATAAGCCCATTGGTTTAATTGACAAACCTGCCACGTGGCCTTTAAAGTTGCGAAGTAACTACATCTTAGCAACATACATTTTCATTTGGAATATGTTAAAAAATCATAATATTAATTCAATAAAATAAAACAAAAACAAGACGCGTATTATAAATGTAGAACAATGTCTTCACAATCTATATCAATCAAGTATTGTCACTTGAGGATTTTTGGGTTTCGCTAAAACATCTACAGTTTCACAGCAGCCGAATAAGAAGGTCAATGATATATATATATATATATATATATATATATATATATATATATATATATATATATATATATTAGAATGCTGTGTACAGTAGTAAATGGATGCCAGATTTATATCATGTCTGTTATGAATGTAACTATATGTAAAATTCAATCTGTTGTCTGTATCTGTACCAATAAATAAATAAATACTCACTTTGATAGGTCTTGGCAGATCTGGTTTCTTGTACCTTAACCACAACACAGCACTGCAACTCAACGTGGTGAAGAAAGACTCGACAACCGTGCAGTAGGTGATTAGTGATGTCAGATTGTTGGGAATCAGCATCACTAATGATATCAGCATCTTGAAGACAAAAAGGGTTAAATGTTACTCCTGTGTGTTGGATTGGATTTCTGAGTTTATTCATATGTTAGTCTTCTAAGAACTACAAGAAAAACATATGGAAAATTTAACGAATTAACATACATTCATATAAGGAAGCCTCTAATTGGCTCCGTTTTCTACAATAACAAGCCATCAGCTCACTGATATCGACAGTAGTTGTAAGGCAGATTAGAATTTTTATGCAATGGTAAGCGCAATGCGGTCCCATTAGAGTATTGAATAGCGACAGATGATCTATCCCCCGCTACTCAACACACTCATCCGACCTGCTTCTTCACACCACGTCATGGGCAAGAAGGTGAAGAAGCGGTCGAGGGTTAGTGTCAGAGTACAAAATGGCCAAACATTATACCCCTACTCTAGACCCCCGACAAAAAGCCGGATGTTCACTAGCTGATCCCGGAAAGCGACACACTTGCGTATGCCACTATGGCGGGTTTTACACCCTGTGCACGGTGGTCGCTATCCGGGCGGATATGAATATCCTACCACCAGCAAAATAATCAAGAACTCACAAGGAACACTAGAGACGGCATCGGCGACATGCACTTCATGTTGATATGCGCCAACAGTTCCGGCATGTGTCCATTTCTAGCGCCGGCAAAGCACATTCGCGATGACGTCATTATATGCACAGTCAGGCCGCCGAGGATTGCAATAGCGACTAACGTAGGCATCGCCCACCTCACCCAACTGAGTGCGGCCACTGCGAAGTCCTGTCAATAAAGTTTACCTAAAATTAAAACCTACTTTATAATCAAATCGCAATGTATATTTTTCCCTGGTAGTCGGTCATTAGCACTTAACAAAACTTATATGGGGTTCATCCATCGGGTAAAATTTATTGAATACATAAAGAATCTGACTGCCTCGGTGGCGCAGTTGTAATTGCGCATGCGTTACGACTGCTGTGCTGAGGTCTCGGGTTCGATCCCCGGGTCGGGTAAAGTGATGTTGGGTTTTTCTACCTAGAAATACTCAGTATTAACCCGGAGTCTGGAATGGTGCCCGGTGTGGCGATAGGCTCGCCCCCTATCACATTATGGGACCGAAATTCGGCGAAAAGTGGGTGTACTGGTTACACCTCTGCCTACCCCTTCGGGAATTACAGGCGTGGGTGTATATGTATTATATGTATGTATGTACACAAAGAATCAACAGAATTGGTAGAGATAATTCGCAACAAACATAAAATATGAGTTAATTAGGTTTCTCTTCCTTTTTTTATTTTACGACACTGGGTTTACCATCAGGTGCAGTGGCTTGATGATGCGAAGAACATACGAATTTGCAAACGGGCGGATATCCATACCTAAGACACTAAGGTCATTTCAATCCACATTGCAGGAATATATTGCATGCGCACACCTCAGTTTTATTGGCATTTAAGTCAACCAGATTCCTGATACCCCATTATAAATGAGATCCTTGATTCTTGGAACATAAAGTTACTTAACATTAATACATATTCTGTGGTTTAAAATGCTGTGTAATGAGAAGACAATACATATTTAGTGAATTTTCATCAATCATCATCATCATCATCTCTATAATGCAAATTATAAAATACTTAGATATATTATGAGTTACAATATTTTTATGTCTGAAGTGCAACTGCTCTTTGGCCCCCAGAGACATTAGATCTTCATCGCAAAGCATCAGCAACTTGATCAAAAGAATATTAAAAAGTAATAAAGTAGGGAAGTAAATACAAGCCAAAATCAATTTTATGCCCATAAGATTAAAGTTAAAAATCGCATGTAAGAACGGCGAGTGTTGCCAGTATTTTCCGCACCGCCGGCAAGCTTATGATACATGACTGGCTGAATAACTTACAACAGCTATGGCCTCTGTAGCTCGGACGCCAACGGGTCCTAAGACCGCCAAGTACGCCACGTTGGCAAGCAGGTAAATAGCGGTGACCATCGGCAGGGACAGGTAGATCGCGCGGGGAAGATTCACGAACGGGTCGCGTAGCTCTTCAGTCATGAAGTTCAAGTAATTCCTGTACAATAACATATTTATTAAAGCTTTATTATACACCAGAAAAAAAATATTAACAGTACATTGCAATAAACTTATAATAGAATGTACAAATGGCGGTCTTATCGCTAACTGCGATCTCTTCCTGACAACCTTTACATGGATTGGATTTGAAGAGAAACAAAAGTAATGGGTGGTCATAGTAGGGAAATAGACATACTATGATGTACAGCAAAATATATAGACATACTAGCGGACCATGCAGACGTCGTCCTGCCCGTAAAAGCAGCGCCATCTGCCGGGCTGATTTGTGAATCTAAACCATTCAGGGCGCCACCCAAACGCATACAAAAAAAATCATTCAAAACGGTCCAGCCGTTTAGGAGTTCAGTGACATACACACGTACAGTAGAATTATATATATAACGATATGACTGCCTCGGTGGCGCAGTTATAATTACGCATGCGTTACGACTGCTGTGCTGAGGTCTCGGGTTCGATCCCCGGGTCGGGTAAAGTGATATTGGGTTTTTCTATCTAGAAATTCCTCAGTATTAGCCCGGAGTCTGGAATCTGTGCCTGGTATGGCGATAGGCTCGCCCCCTATCATTATGGGACCGAAATTCAGGGAAAAGTGGGTGTACTGGTTACACCTCTGTCTACCCCTTCGGGGATTACAGGCGTGAGTGTATGTGTGTGTAGACATAAACAGAAACATAGTTAGAACTTCGATTGCTAATGAACCAGCTGTATAACACTTCATATGTACTTGAAAGTGACCTGCGGTATGTGCGCGATAAGAGCGAGGTTACTATCGACCGACCGATCATCCTGACAAGGTCATTTACATACCACATGAGGTGATTAGAACAATACATATGAGTCGCATAGAACCACAATCGGCAAAGTAGGTAGTTGGCGAAATTGAAAAAAAAAATATGAAATTAAAATCTGCAACTATTGAAAACGTCTGAAAACCCTTTTGAAACACAGAGCAAATGTTACTTTAGAACCAAAGTCGGCAATCTTTCACTATCAATCAATCAGAAGCGACTGTCAAGTCAACAATCCTATTTCTCATGACGTAAATGATAATCAAAAATGGCAAACTTAGCAGGAGTACAGTAGCAAAGGCGGCCATCTTACCTTAGTTGATTTCAAACTGGGCAATCTAGAAAATTTTATAAGATTTTGCACCATTAAGATTAATTTTTATTATTGTTGTTGTCATTGATTAAATTAAATATCTCCTCAGATTAAAATAAAATATTCAGCAGTCTTTCAATTTAAACAAAAGCTATCAGTTTTTTTAATTTGCCAAACTATAAGTCGGCCCTACTTATATAGAAAGAAAGAAGAAAGAAAGAGTTTATTTGGCTTTTCCATAAAAACAAAACAAAAAAATTACATAAAAGAAAATGCACATTACCAAAAATAAAGTGAAAAACCAAAAAGGATCCAGCTCAGCTTAATGCTGCAGCATTTACTACAGCGCTGATTTTCAGCTTGACCTTATATATAGCTAACTTTGGTCCTATACAACTCATATACATATAGTAGGTAACACATCGAAAATTTTATGTGGCCGAAATATAGCCTCCGTGATTTAAAAGACAAATTTATCCACCGCAGATCATAATCTGTCAAACCACATATGATATACACAAAACTAATTAATCCAGCAAAGTTGTCCTGAACACCCCAACTCCATTTAACTTGATTCAGCATATTCATTTTTATCAAAATCTATACTTATTTAAAAATCACATGTGTGAGAATATTGGCTTCTCTATACCTATGTTTTCAGAGTATATCGTCATACTTACCAACCAGAATATGAGAATATCCCCGAGTAGAAAGCCACAGACCAATCACTGACCGAAGTTTTAGTTCCCGCCCAACCGTCTTGGAAGTTCTCCACTCCGCCTAGGCAAAGATAAATGCATGATACATATATTTATATTTACATTTTATATCTATTCAAATCCTTCTAATTGAAGATTACGTACAGTTATACGTGTTGCGTATAGCTCGTGTAGAAATCTCAAAGTCAACCAGCGAAAGGAAAAAAAATAAAAGCATTGATGTGTGTACGATTATATAAACTCGCCATTGATGCCAAAAATTTACACGGAATTA
Source organism: Laothoe populi (assembly GCA_905220505.1). NCBI lineage: Eukaryota > Metazoa > Arthropoda > Insecta > Lepidoptera > Sphingidae > Laothoe > Laothoe populi. Next base: position 11,321,768 of record HG992149.1, on the reverse strand, counting down.
TTATAAATTGTCACTACTGGCTCAACGCCTAGATTAAACGTACGTAACAACGTTAATAAATTTTATTTCTAGGTATGTTATTATATTCAGTTTTCAGTTTCGGTAGGCAGCGGCTCTGCTGTGCTCTGGCATTGCAGAAATCTATGGGCGGCGGTGACTACTTACCATCAGGTGGCCCGTCTGCTCGTCTGCCTATCAAGGCACTAAAAAAACAATATATTATTCTAGCGTCTTATTACTGCATGTTATGACTATTACATTGATATTCGTCACTTTAAGGCTACATTACATGCAGGCGTATTGGGCGGGATTCAATTTATTAATGACAGACCGTCATAAATAATGACCGTCGTGATGTCTATGAATAATGCAATGATTTTCCATCTATTTTTTTATTCTGTCACGATAAACTGATAAATAGTCCAGTAATAGTAAATACAGTTAAGTCCAAAACAAAAACAACCGTCAGAAGGAGAGCGTGTTTCTAGAACTGTCCAACGTAGTTAACACGACGTTAATAAATAACGTTAAACATAATCGATAAGTAATATTGGGTTTTTCTATTTAGAAATATTCAGTATCAGCCCGGAGTCTGGAATTTATTTTTATTTATTTGAAAAAGGTTCTCCAACAGTACACACATTATTTCTTAAATCTAATACAAAATTACAAAAAATATATTCTGATGTGTATACTAATTACAGGAGTACACAACATTGGCAAATCACACGCATCTATACTAAAAAACAAAATACTTAAAACTAAAATTTGGCACAATCCAACAGCACAATACTTGTAATCCAACAGCACAATATTTATAAAAGAAACACATTTATATAATATACATACATATAATTACACATATAATATAAACATACACATACATACATAAACACACTATTATTTATCAGCAATTATTATTTCAATTGACATTTTCTTTTTAATTAATTTCTATAAGCCATATATGTAGTTTCTATTGGTAGGTATGCAATGACTTTCATTTTCGTTTAAATGTTTTAGGAGATTTTTCTTATACATGATGTGGGTATCATGAAATATATCTATGCTAGGAGCAATTCTACAAAGGGAATTATAGGTGGTACACATTCTAGTAATAGGCGCCTGTAAGCCCAGATTATTTCTAGATGATGGAGGGCAGAATGTGTTCGTTATTGGGTGTCTGGGGATTTTAGACGGAACCGAAATATTTAACTTAGATAGTAGTAAGTTACAGTCCAATTTAGAGTTTACTATTATGTCCAGTATGGCGATAGGCTCGCCCCCTATCATAATACCATAATGATGGGACCGTAATAAATTCGGCGAAAAGTAGGTGTACTAGTAATACCTCTGCCTACCCCTTCAGAGATTACGGGCGTGAGTGTATATGTATGTAAAATATTTTTTGCTGATATTATTGTATAGTGCAGCAGCAGTATAGTGAGCTATAGTAACCCAGATGTACAAACCAATATAGATAACCTAGCAGCTATTCTATTATATATAGCTATATTATTATATATAGAATCTGGTATCCACTTACCCTTGGCAACCCATACTATGCCGCCGACTATGATGATGACGAGCGCTGATATCTTAGTGAACATGAACACATTCTGTACTCTGGTGGTAAATCTTACATCATATGCATTGATAAATGTTAAGAAACCTGAAAACAAGTAGTATATTACAATATTACCAGGCCATTTAACATTTTATTAACCATTTATATGCTAACATTATAACATTCGCCTTCGCCAACTACAAATGAATAAAAGAAACAATGTCTACACTGCTTATGTCAATATTATACTTACATATGGTGACTGCAGCTATCAACTTCTGGCACAAAGGGTCTATGGGACAGTTCGGAAATATTGGTTCCAAAAGATTATTAGCAAATGTTAACGACATTATGGCATTGGTACTTGGCCTGGAAAAATAAGTCTTTATTATACATACACTGGTTTAATAGTCCACCTAATATAATTCAGAATATCAACTTCACAAATTGATTAAAAAAATATAGTTTGGTTCAGGATTATTTATTATCCGTGCGCATTTTTATAGAATACTAGCGGTTGCTCACGGCTCCGCCCGCGTGGAGGCTATTTTCGGGAGCAGAAGTATAGAATCCAAGGAGTTGTCTCATGCAATGTCGCACCTGTAGCGACTGTCCTTTCCCTCAGGTGTTGTGCCTGAATCTTGAGATTGCATCTAAAGAATACCCCATAAGTTTAACCTCACTTTGCCCCTTTTAGGGATGATATTGCAAAAATATTTAAACACGTATTTCCTACCAAAAGCCTAAATATGTATTTTCAGATCCCTAACTTGAGAAAAGATGGATTTCCCATACAAATATTGAACTCCTATTTGACCCCTTTCAAGGTTGTTTTTTGAGAAAAAAGATAGCCTATGTCCTTCTCTAGGAATATACACAGTCAGGTCATAAGTATTGTCACACAGTAAAAACTTTTATTTTAGAATGCTGGCCACAAAAAAGTTTATTGAATTCGAATTTCAAATTGTTCATGAAAATAAAGATGTATACTTTTTAGAATTTTACTCATTTTTAAATATGGAGTGGACGCTTAAAGAAGACCGTGTTGCAGTAATTGCGTTGCATCGTTGCGGTTACGCGCCAATTCAAATTTTTGACATACTGAAAAATTTGAATATAACCAAAAGATTCGTTTATCGTACCATCAAACGATACTATGAAAACTCTAGTGTAGATGACAGGTCAAGAAGTGGTCGCCCTCGGTCTGTTAGGACTCCAGCAGTGATAAAAGCTGTGAAGGCGCGAATTCAAAGAAATCCCAAACGTAAGCAGAAACTGTTGGCCCTTCAGATGGGGTTAAGCAGAACCACGATGAAAAGGGTGTTAAATGAAGACTTAGGGCTTCGGGCATATCGAAGAAAAACAGGACATCGTTTGAATGCTCGTCTAATGGACCTGAGACTGAAGAGATGCCGCGCTTTGTTGAAGCGGTACGCGGGAAAAAATATCGGGAAATTCTTTTTTCAGATGAAAAAATTTTTACCGTAGAAGAGAGCTACAACAAACGAAATGATAAGGTGTACGCACACAGTAGTGAAGAAGCGAGCAACCGTATTCCGCGTGTCCAACGAGGTCATTTTCCATCCTCGCTCATGGTATGGTTGGGAGTTTCTTATTGGGGCTTAACAGAGGTACATTTTTGTGAGAAAGGTGTAAAAAAGAATGCAGTTGTGTATCAAAATACAGTCCTGACGAACCTTGTGAAACCTGTTTCTCATACCATGTTCAATAACAGGCACTGGGTATTCCAACAAGATTCGGCGCCAGCTCATAGAGCGAAGAGCACACAAGACTGGCTGGCGGCGCGTGAAATCGACTTCATCCGGCACGAAGACTGGCCCTCCTCCAGTCCAGATTTGAATCCGTTAGATTACAAGATATGGCAACACTTGGAGGAAAAGGCGTGCTCAAAGCCTCATCCCAATTTGGAGTCACTCAAGACATCCTTGATTAAGGCAGCCGCCGATATTGACAAGGACCTCGTTCGTGCTGCGATAGACAACTGGCCGCGCAGATTGAAGGCCTGTATTCAAAATCACGGAGGTCATTTTGAATAAACTTTAGTGTCATAAGAATCTATGTTTTGTTAAGTTCATTTTGGTATATAAATGGTTACATAATGAATAAACTTGTTTCAATTATTTTATATTAAACATGTGACAGAATTTATGACCTACCAAGGTACCTAGTCAAGGTATAATCTATCTCCTTGCGAAATTTCATCACAATCCGATCAGCCGTTTAGTCGTGAAAAGGTAACAAACAAAAGGTTACTTTCGCATTTATAGTATTGGTATGGATTCATAGAACCTAAATTGTTAGGTTCTAGTCCTATGATAATCAACCTAAAACTAAATAAAACATGGACATACATGACAATAACAAGCCGCCAAAGTATTAAAAAATGAGAAAGCGCCGCAATGGTGCTCAGAACAACGCATTGAACCGAACATCAGCTGATATTTTAATTATTATTTTAATAAATAATCGGTGTTTATATCTATTTGACGTGATTTTGCTAAAAAACTTATTTAAAAACAAATATATTTATTGCATGATATTTTAGTAGTATTCTGTTCGAAATCACTTCGCCGATGCTAAGATGAAAAAATTGCTTTTGTGTGATCACAGTCAGTACTAGCTATAGTAAGCAAGATAAGACAATATAAGCATCCTGATGCTCTGACACTATAAAGATGATATGCATAAATGAACTTATTACCCTAATTTAATAATAAACCAATAATAAGAAAAAAAAAGTTTAACTAGTCTTGCAATACAGCATTATTATTAATACAACATTATAAACAAGTTGTCTGAGCAAAGATTATAGTGCCAAACTTTTATTAGAAAACATAATTTTTGGGTAACAAAGATATAACAACTTTTAAAATACATTGCATTAACCATAAGCATTAACAGGTGAAATTGCGTGCATGTGGATTGAGTGAGCACCTTCCAAAAATCGTTTTTTATGTATTAGGTATTTAGTAAAAGTTCTAAAACAATTGTAAAACCAATCCTGGAATTTGTAAAAAGATAAAACCGAAGATAAATCAGTTAATGTCTGCTCACTCAATCCTGATAAGGGGCAACCCAGATCTACAAATGTATCAAGTTTACATATAAAATTTGGGTTCTAGGATTTAGTAAAACCTTAGTGAAGTCACAGTATTTAATTTCAGATCACCTAGTGCCCTATTTAAAAAGTTACAAATTATTATTGGTGCTCACTCAATCCACATGCTTTGAAAAGTCATGATTTCTTACGAATTACCTATAAAATCAAGTTTAATTATATTTCTAGATTTAGTAAAAGTGGAATAGAAATTTGTAAAACACAAAACGAATCACTATCATGCTTCGTTTCTGAAAAAATAATTTTTATAGGTGCTCACTCAATCCACACGTTTTTGAAAAGTTAAAATCTTTCATATCTTTAAATCTGTAAGCGCTACAAAAAATGTGAATACGTCAAGTTTTAGTAGAAATTTTTACTAAATATTGGCTATTTCATATTTTCGATTTTTTGCTTACTTAAAGAGATATTACATTTTTAATGATTTCCATACAAACTTACAATGTAGGGTCGCCACACGTGTCAAAATACAGGATAATCTACAAAATTAATTTATATTTGCCTATCTCTAGTTATGCCTATATGTACCTAAATTTGTTATGCCTATATGAATCACGACAATATAAATGGTAATAATATGATATAATATGATGGGAGGGTAATAAACACAGCGACACATGGTTGAATTAATTTATTTTTACCTATTTATAGGAACCCAAATTGATATTATTTTAAATTAGTAAATTTTTAGTCAATACTATCTAGCACCAATTTACTTATTAAATTCATATGGGAATTCTGAACTACTTATTATATAAAATAGTTGAAACATACTGATATCTGAATTTATTATTTTTAACGTGTTATTTAAGTATTTAAGCACGAAGCTTAAATACAAAAGTGACTATTAAGTATATCTAAATAAAAGTTATAATTTTGTTACTTTAAATAAATATGCGTAGTTGCTAAATATATTCTATTGACATTTGGTGTTATTGTATAAACAAAAGGCGTCTGTACTAATATATAAAAGAGGTAACATTTGTATGTTTGGATGTTCGGGGTAATCTCCGGTTCTACGGAACCGATTTTAAAAAATATTTCACTGTTAGAAAGGTATTTTAATGAGTTCCCTGAGTGCTATAGACTACTCTTATTCAAATTTTTTCTCCTGAAAATTTTATCTCGTGAGATAGACGGGCCGGGACAAAGATATTTTAAGGCGATACGGAGTTCGCGAGGACAGCTATACCAAATATCATTATAAGCCAAAAATCGAAGTGCCGCAAATTATGCTGAGAGTAAAATACGACAATTGACCGACGCTGACATGGCTAGGTTAGTATATTTTGCATATTGCCATAGTTTGATGTGTCACGGGACTCTACTATGGGGTGGTGCTGCTGACAAGAATATCATTTTACTCTCCAAAAGCGAGCTATAAGATCTATCGCTAAGTTCTAGAAGTTCTTGGGGAGGAAAATTCTTCTTTCAAGGGGCTTTGCATACGCTTTTACAATAAGGTTCCCAATCATATTAAAGAACTAAATGAAAGATACTATTAAGTAGATGACCGAAAGGCTTCGGAATATATTATGCTATTACTTAGAAGTGTAGCCATTAAATTATTATTATTTTATTTATTTATTTAGGAAAAACAAACAGTTATACATTGTGATAATATTCAAAGAATTATATAGCTAAAAAATACAAATGTGCAACCTACGACGTTCTTCACAGAATACATACAATTGTTACATATTCACACGTGAGAGAAAGCCAACAAGAAAAGAAAAATGATACTAAAAATAAAATAAACAAATGACTGACTTAACTATACTAAAATTTACTAAAAACAATAACAATTAAGAGATAGAGCATTTGGTGGACTAAGAATGTTGTATGTTATCTATCCTTAACATAGTTTGAAGCAAGTTTATGCGAAATGACTTGGGCGATGAAGCAAACAAATCTAATTCGGAAAATAAATCATTGTAAGTTTTGGTCAGGCGACGAAAAGGTGCACGCACTCCTGCATTTGTACGACAGCTGGGAATACCAAAAAGAGGTTTGGCGCGCACCTCACGTCTTATTACTGTCCTTGGGACAATGTAATATAGTTTGTTAGTCAAATCAACGCAGTCAAATCCGCCATTACACAATTTGAAAAGAAACATAATTTCAAGGTAAGTTCGTCTTGATTTTAAGCTCAACAATTTATAGAGGCGAAGGAGGTGACTATAAGAAGCAGACGCATGGAAACACCGGTAATGTGTTGTTCTCAAGAATTTACGTTGGACACTCTCTAAGAAATTCTATTAGGAACCTTATATATGTATATTAAGTAATGCCAATATATTTCATTTCCTTAACATTGCGAACTTATGTGAACAGTATGCCTTACATGACTTTACTTGATTTTAGTGTCTAATATTTTAATTGTTGTATTCTGTCTGTGCTTGCTGCGGCGTCATGTGCGGGATCGGTCACTTCCCTGTAAAATGGTTGAGGAGGTCGATGGCTGGCACATGCGTCATTAATCGTGAACGGGTGCTGCTCTTGTGGACTGGTCTACTCAGACTGTTTCAGTAAGGACCAACTGCTCAAGAAATTGAGATTTTTATGTATTTCACGGCGGTCATGTGCAGCAATAAGCCTTGTTATAAGTTTTATTTCACAATATAAGGCAACCTAATTAACATACATTGAGCTGCTCTAATCTAATCAATTGTATGACCAAATATTGTTAACCGGTGTTCGAAAAGCGCAACGCTAGAGTTTCTCGCCCGTTCCTCTCTAGTAAACCTAATTAACATACATTGAGCTGCTCTAATCTAATCAATTGTATGACCAAATATTGTTAACCGGTGTTCGAAAAGCGCAACGCTAGAGTTTCTCGCCCGTTCTTCTCTAGTAAAACTGCATTCCGAACTGGCGGTATAGTTAAAAAGATTGACTAAATCTAAATAATGTATAGCGTTCCAAGGATTCAATAACTTTTTTAATGTTTTTACTGAAATATTTTTTTTTTTATAAATTATCGTTTAATTTAATCACTTTAGTCCAATTAGCATACATACTCACTCAGCTCTGTAATTTCAAAAGAGGTAGGCAGAGGTGTAACCAGTATCCACCTTTCGCTGAGCTTATTACCGGCCCGTGCGTGTTTACTTTAGGTATTTACATATAGGCAAATACAAATTAATTTTGTAGATTATCCTGTATTTTGACACGTGTGGCGACCCTACATTGTAAGTTTGTATGGAAAACATTAAAAATGTAATATCTCTTTAAGTAAGCAAAAAATCGAAAATGTGAAATAGCCAATATTTAGTAAAAATTTCTACTAAAACTTGACGTATTCACATTTTTTGTAGCGCTTACAGATTTAAAGATATGAAAGATTTTAACTTTTCAAAAACGTGTGGATTGAGTGAGCACCTATAAAAAATATTTTTTCAGAAACAAAGCATGATAGTGATTCGTTTTGTGTTTTACAAATTTCTATTCCACTTTTACTAAATCTAGAAATATAATTAAACTTGATTTTATAGGTAATTCGTAAGAAATCATGACTTTTCAAAGCATGTGGATTGAGTGAGCACCAATAATAATTTGTAACTTTTTAAATAGGGCACTAGGTGATCTGAAATTAAATACTGTGACTTCACTAAGGTTTTACTAAATCCTAGAACCCAAATTTTATATGTAAACTTGATACATTTGTAGATCTGGGTTGCCCCTTATCAGGATTGAGTGAGCAGACATTAACTGATTTATCTTAGGTTTTATCTTTTTACAAATTCCAGGATTGGTTTTACAATTGTTTTAGAACTTTTACTAAATACCTAATACATAAAAAACGATTTTTGGAAGGTGCTCACTCAATCCACATGCACGCGGTGAAATTATCTATAATTAATGGAATGCAATAAATCTGTCCATATTAACATGTAAATTATTGCTAACCACCCGTTCCTCTACCACTGTAGAGGAACGGGTGGTAGTGTTCCTCTAGCGAAGGGGGGTATCTCCAGTCAGGCGGGTGTTATGCCCGACCGGACGCGGCCCCTCCAACCGTTGATACTTGGAGGTTGTATTTATAGAATGTGCTGCGCAATTTTAACTACTGCGATCGAGCCTGGCGTCTTTGCTATCTAGTCGGTGGGAGGCGCTTCTGTGCCGCCACACTAACAGCACAAAACATCAGTATGTTTTACCCACAAATAATATACATGGTTAATTTGAGTTGACTGAAAATTCCACAAATTCTATAATGTCACTCTTCCATTTTATTTAGGGATTCATTCAGTAGGAGCATAATGGCAAAAGTCATTATATTTTTAACAGACATCAAAAAAAGAAGGAGGTTCTCAATTTGACGTGTTTTTTTATGTTTGTTACCAATTTGGAAAATTCTTCTTTTATTACAGAGAATATGCTTCCAGATTGGTCCCATAGAATTTTTATCAAAATCGGTTGAGTAGTTTGGTTTTAAAACCGAAATAACTTGAAAAAATTTGTTGTCCGAATATACGCAACTGCGAATTTTGTTTTTCTGTGACTTTTCAGTGGGGTTTTCTTTTGGTAGTCTATCCAACATACCTATTTTATATTTGTACCACTAAAAAGCAAAAAATAAATTATTACTTTTTAAACAAAAATAAAACTGCCTTCAAAAAACTCAGACACAACTAAAAAGCAAAAAATTATTGGTTACATTTACATCAATTAATTACATACAATTTAAATCAATTATTTGGAGTCGGTGCCAGCCAAAACATGGAAAAAAAACAGAATTATCAGGCATAAAAAAATATAAAATAGATCCTTACTTGGTTTTTATGAATCTAAATGTAAAAAAACAACACCGGCACCGACTCCAAAAATAATTGATTTAAATTGTTTGCAATTAATTGATGTAAATGTAACCAATTATTTATTGATTTTTAGTTGTGTCTGAGTTTTTATAAGGTGGTTTTATTTTTTTTTAAAAAGTAGTTTAGACAAGCAATAAAATTATTATTTCATATAATATTATTAGACAAAATAATGTATCTGATAAATTCAGTTTGATCAGTGTGGCTCAATATGATATTAAAAACATAAATATGTGAAATACATAATTATTAACCAATAATGAACTTACACAAAAACAAGATTAGCATCCCATAGGTACAGGAACGCTGGTAGAGGTCCATATGCTTCATTGATGTAATGATAGTCTCCACCACTCTGAGCCAAGGTTGTACCTGATCCAATGAATACATTTTGCAAACATACTCCAATATTTAAATAATTATTTTATGTAAACAGCAGCAACAGCCTAGTTGGAAATGGGACAGACTGGCAAGATGAAAATTGCTGGTTCAAAACCAAACAGCATACACATTCAAAAGTTAGAGGTGTATGCAATTTGATCGCATTTCGAACCTACGACTTCCGTCTTACAGTCGGTACCATCTAGGTTATCGCTGCTTATATTCATACCTCCAAAAAGTTTATTATAGGTAATTGTATTGTTCATTTTTATCATGTTACTACCCACTACTATAATTTAAAATACTATACAAAATATTCACAATCTTTCATATTCACAAACAAGTTTTGCATATGTTAATAACTATAGTATGTTGACTTACCTAGTTCTGCGTAGGACATCGCACCTAGCGTGGCAAGCAACCCACATGCCGCCCATACTATCAATGCACCCCACACTGACCCCGTCTTCTCTAACACTTCTTTGGGGGAAATAAATATTCCACTGCCAAATATTATGCCTAAGATTATTGCTACACCTTCTAGCAGGCCAAGCTGCTTCCGCATTTTCACCCTTTCGCTCATCTTTCTTTACATATATCGCTTTATATGTTCTATTTTAAATTGTTATCTACCAGCCACTTTTATTGCCTACAGTCTACATCTGCTATGAAATCTATTTAAGTACCTATGCAGTAATAGACCCTATAAAGTAATTGACCTCTCACTGCTCAGTGCTCACATTTTAATTTACCAGCTTGACTTTTTGTGGGAATCGCTATGGAAACATTCCGTAGAATAGGGACGGGCAAAATATATCAAAATACCAATACTTTTCATAAATTAATCGATATAATGTATAATCGATATTTTCCATATCAGATTAGATATTCTATATATATAGATAGATAGATATAGAGCACCAATTTCTATCAAATTTATCTATCTATCTATTTTAAGAGCTCAGTATATACATACAACCTAAGCTTTTCTCAAGTTAAACAATTTCAATATTATAGTTCAATTTAGGGCTCTTTCAATTTAGACGTTTCGTGTCGGCCTGCGGCCGCACGTTTATTGTACCGCTTGCTGTATTCGGCAGCAGGGTTTCTGCAGGACGGCGGCGGTCCGACATCAAACGTCTAAATTGAAAGCGTATCAGACTGCAGTGCGTTTATACATTAGTGATGTCTATCCGTAATTAGTCGATCCATGGACTCATCACGATGTTTTCGTTAACATTTAATTCTGGGGATTTTCATAATCTTACCTTATATTACCCTTAAAAGAAGATCCAACCAAATTTCTCAACTAGCTAAGAATGTCCCGTGAATGTTTTATGAATTACTTGAATTAGTTTGTTTTCAAACATGACAGGAACACACGGACAGGACACAAAGCAGGACTTATTTCTATTAAGTTTATAAATTCTTCCACGTTTATATCATCCATTCTAAATGCAATTAAGTAAGTGAGAATTGTAAATGAAAACAGCTATATTACGTACAACTATTTACCGCACTAGTCAACAATGAAATGAACACGTGGCATTCGTGACGTTGCCGGCCTGCAATCGTGCGTGTGCTGCACTGGCGCCGCGCCGTTGCCCCACCGCACGCTTTGTATGAAAGAATACGATCGTCTGTGCGCAGGACGACTAACGCACCGCGCCGGCACCGTAGCAGGCCGACAACAAACGTCTAAATTGAAAGAGCCCTTAGATTAGTTTATTCTATAGACACGAACTGTCGAAGAAACAATAATTATATTCCAAATACCTTGTCCGCCCACTAATGCCATCTATTCATTTTACTAAGAACTATTTGGTTTGACCTATGACAGTTAGAAGCGTGATAACTCCGTCACTTTTTCTCGAACTTTCCGCGCGCCAAAATTTTGTTGTGAAATATAGACTTCCCGTAATCAGAATTGAAATTAATTAATATTTATTGATATTTCGTTCTAAACGTTGTGAAATTATGTTATTTGCCTTATATATACTATTAACAGTTTCACTGTAAATCAATTTAAGGCAGATTTGTTCGGGAATGTCGCTACAAATAACTAAAATTAACTCGACATTGAAAGATGTAATGTGGTGTGCATACTTAGGTGGCCCGTGGTATGAAGCAACTAACGTCGGTGCGGTGATTCCACCGCAACTCGGTGGAACTTAATATTTGTTCTGGTCGCCGCATCTAGTACGTAGTACACATAGATCGCTGTTCCAATGCATCCATTCTATTCCAGTCTATTATATTTACATCATTTTTATTTTCTGCTTCTGAAGACGCGTCTTTAAGTACGAGTATGTCTTTTACCTCCATATTTTGAAGATAGACTAATTTATTAGCATTTAGGGCTGCTTGTTTTATCATTGGATTGATTTCGTCAGGATGCAGAGGCAAAGCGCCATTCCAGTTTGGATTCGTGATGCCTGATGGTTGGTTTGGTACAGCGTGTAGCTGTGGTATTGGATTCAGTTCCTGAATTACCTATGTCTTAAGTTAAAAGTGTACCTATTCAATTAAGTACCATCTAGTATGGCGCAATTATTACAAAAAAAGCTTTTCGTGCAACGGGTGAAATTTCCGAAGGCCTAAAAATGATTTTTTTTATACTGGCACGGCAAAGTGACCACACTGCACCTGATGGTAAGCACAGTGTGGTCCAATTAGAGTATCGAGTAGCGAGGGACAATCTACCCCCCGCTACTCAACACAATCATGCCAGCCTGCTTCTTCTCACTACGCCATGGGCAAGAAGGTGAAGAAGTGGTCGAGGGTATATTGTCTGAGTACTCAGAAGGCCGCAAAACGGCCAAACTTCGTACCCCAACTCTAGACCCCGACAAAAACCGGATGTACACTGGCTGATCCCGGAATGCGACATACTTGCCTGTGTCACTATGGCGGGTTTTACACCCTGTGTACGGTGGTCGTTATCCGGGCGGATATGAATACAACAACTTTCGGACCATTCAACGGGCTTTTTTTGGGATAATGTTTTACTTATTTTCATTCAAGTTATAAGTATTTAGATTATATTAACATTGTAATCAGTAACCAATAACAATACACCGTTTTTGATAATTAAACAGTAACAGTGTGTAGCACAATAATCATTAAGTAGGTATTTAATAAGATATTTTATATTTTACGCGGATATTAGGTACAAATTGGAATAAAACTAATTTTACGCATTTTATCGCGGTTTATTTTTCTTTTTTTAACCCGAATGTATGGGTATATATATACTAAATCCATGTTCCAATGTGTACATGTATAATGTACAGTACTCCTATCAAAATGAAGAAAATTTTCATGTTGAAGGGGGTCGCGTATATGTATACCCATTATTGACACTTATACGTGTACATGCATCTCTGCTTTATTAAATTTTAAAACTAAATTAAAACAGCTTAGGTGAGATTTCTGGATCTGGATCAGGATAATATTGAAGTAAATCGGCTACAGGTGCTTCTTGGTCCTCGTAAAAGTCACACGCTAGAAGATACTCGCGTTTCGAATAATCATCTCCCTTGCAAAACATTTCACCTGAAAAACAATAGAATTGTATGTTTTCCGTAATTAATAACTCACTTGGATATGACGGCTTGAGAATAACAGTGTCACTTTTATTGGTTAGTACTCTTTTTTGCTTAAATATTATCTTCTTATTTAAGTGCAAGTTTACATGCAATTTCCGAATTGTTTGTATTTTAAACATCAACCGAAAGTGTATTTTAGTTTGTTTTTACCTTCAATATCCATAATGTGTACAGCACTTTTAGATTCCAGTGCTCCTACACAATAATGTTCTTCAGTCAAATCTGGATGCCAATACATTATGGCGTCTCTGCAGGAGGTTCCAGCGATGGGTAGTAAAATTCTATCCTGTAGTGTACATTATGATATAATCAATATGGATTTTCTCTAAATTTCAAAAATATTAAATAAAATGTAATTAATAATATCAAACCTTGCATATAATTTTATTATTTACAATGGGCTCTTTAACTTCACCGGTGCAGAAAAATTTTCTTTTTTTTCGCATTATCAATGTACTGACTTCTAAAACTGTTTTAATGCTGTTTCCTACTCATAAAAAGCAAGGATTAGTTTCTTTCATAATAAATGAATTCAACTGTTAAATTGTAAGATCTTGCCTTTTTCTCCGTTTATTGCCTCCAGTTCGCGCATACCTCTTGCTTGAGTCTCTCTGCTATTTTGTTGCTTCATATAATTAGCTAACCTATACATTGCTTCAACAAATTCATCGATTGGACCTTGAATAGTTATAAATTTGATTTTAACCTTCACTCCATACGTTATCACAGCACGCAAGGAGAAGGTTTGAACGTTTGTTAGTTTGTAAGTCTGTGGTATCATAAGCCACTCCCAAAGGGATGGACAAATTTAAATACTATTTCTTTATTTGGAAGTTGCTTTAATTAATTTGATTCTGAGCTATGATTGAACAAAATCTGATCAGTTATTTACAAATTTCAGATATCGTTTTTATATCATGATGGGCCTTTTAAAATTATATTTGTAAATTTTAAATCTTACCAGTGCCAAAACTTCCTCCATCCAGATAGTTAAGAAACTGATAAAACCTTAAAGCCTCATCTGATTCTATTTCATCCATAACTGGCCTCTAAAATAAAATTCATGAAGAAAATTACTACAGTAGTTTACACAATTTAAATGTATTTTTTGTGTACTTACGAATTTACCACTCCACGCTCCTACGTCAGAATAAAGAGAATTGACACGGCTCGGCATCCAATCTAAAGATGACCGGGCTACCAATACAGGATGCTGAAAACGTACATGCAACAATTACCAACATGCCACCTAGAATTACTAAATCTAAACAGTCGTACATAATATATAGGTTCTAGCTGTAGGTTTATATGTGTGTCATTTTTAGGTATTGTTTATTTCCCTGGTTACTCGTAAAACTAATCTATTTTATTATAAGTTATCAAGTTCAGTGTCGCATTTTTACCAAGCTTCCGTAACGCGCCTGGTGGCATGGAGACCTACTTAATGTTGATGATTTATTGAAACATAGAACTCATGATAGTTATTTTATATATTATCGTGGGAAAGATTTCGCAAATATTAATACACTTAAAAATTAATACCAAAAACAGTGGATTTCGGTTATAACGACGTTGGACGGACCATTTTAATGTCGTTGCTATATCCGGAAGTAGATATATAATGTGCATGTACAACGCTATGTTCTTCCTCTTCTTCGTCCTCTTTTTCTTGCTTTTGAAGTACAGACGCAATAATAACCCTATTAGTCGCCTTTTACGACAAGCAGGTGTTTACCGTGGTAGTATTCCATTACAACGATTCTGCGAACGACGCTGCGTTCCTGATCCCAGGCTGAGCATTCCTCGAAGGCTAGTGCTTCGATCGCCCAGGCTCCCATCATACAAAATTATATTGCTAATTACTTGCGCAGATCAAACTATGAACAGTATCTTACCATAGATGGCAGTTTGGCATTAACATTTAGAATAATAATAATACTTATAAATAACCAAATAACCTCCATATTTTTTTATGGATTGAAGTAAGACTTCCAAGCACTCTTATAAGCTATATATTACACATTGCAAAATTGCTTGTTATGGTTGTTATTAATAAGATCGTATCGTAACATTTTTATTGCTGCGTTATTCGCATGTTATGTCGAAATAATTGGCACCCAAAGAACATGCAACAACAAAGGGTATAAAACTATACACTGAAAAGTACTAATTTTTTCCAATTAAAGATATTTAATTTTCATATTTACTCTAAGTGGCAGAATGTTTTATCAACTACAGATAATACAGCAATTTTTATGATTTTGAATTTTATGATTTATTATCTACTTGGAACAGTTCTCAGGTAAGGTTGGAAGCCATGCTCGAAAGTAGCTTCTAGATCTTGTATCACTATATCTCTCACAATCATTGACTTATATTCTATAGACACGAACTGTCGAAGAAAAAAGATTTTCCAAAAACCTTGTCCGCCCACTAATGCCATCTATTCATTTTACTAAGCAATATTTGGAAGTTATAACTCCGTCACTTTTTCTCGAACGGGACTTTCCGCGCGCCAAAACGCGAAATATAGACTATACGATACTATACGATATATTGAAATATAGACTTCCCGTATTCAGAATTGAAATTAATTAATATTTATTGATATTTCGTTCTAAACGTTATGAAATTATGTTATTTACCTTAATATTAACTTATACTATTAACAGTTTCACTGTAAATCAATTTAAGGCAGATTTGTTCGGGAATGTCTCTACAAATAACCAAAATTAACTGGTGTGCATTAGTAGGTGGCATGAAGCATACTAACATCGGTGTAGTGTATACACCGCAACTCGGTGGATCATAATGTTTGTTCTGGTCGCCGCATCTAGTACGTAGTACATATAGATCGCTGCTCACAATTTATATTTGTGATGCCGTAATCCAAACAAGATTTCCATTGTGGTCAAGTGTAAAAACAGTGGCAGTGTCATGTGGACTTTCTGCTGTTTCTGGAAACTATATATTATGGCTATTGCCGTTGCGCGTTGCTGAAAATTGTTTTAACTATTTATTTATTCATACGTATTTTTTAAATAAATAATAACAAATACACAGTTAGGTCATAAGTATTGTCACACAGTAAAAACTTTTATTTTAGAATGCTGGCCACAAAAAAGTTTATTGAATTCGAATTTCAAATTGTTCATGAAAATAAAGATGTATACTTTTTAGAATTTTACTCATTTTTAAATATGGAGTGGACGCTTAAAGAAGACCGTGTTGCAGTAATTGCGTTGCATCGTTGCGGTTACGCGCCAATTCAAATTTTTGACATACTGAAAAATTTGAATATAACCAAAAGATTCGTTTATCGTACCATCAAACGATACAATGAAGACTCTCGTGTAGATGACAGGTCAAGAAGTGGTCGCCCTCGGTATGTTAGGACTCCAGCAGTGATAAAAGCTGTGAAGGCGCGAATTCAAAGAAATCCCAATCGTAAGCAGAAACTGTTGGCCATTCAGATGGGGTTAAGCAGAACCACGGTGAAAAGGGTGTTAAATGAAGACTTAGGGCTTCGGGCATATCGAAGAAAAACAAGACATCGTTTGAATGCTCGTCTAATGGACCTGAGACTGAAGAGATGCCGCGCTTTGTTGAAGCGGTACGCGGGAAAAAAATATCGGGAAATTCTTTTTTCAGATGAAAAAATTTTTACCGTAGAAGAGAGCTACAACAAACAAAATGATAAGGTGTACGCACACAGTAGTGAAGAAGCGAGCAACCGTATTCCGCGTGTCCAACGAGGTCATTTTCCATCCTCGCTCATGGTATGGTTGGGAGTTTCTTATTGGGGCTTAACAGAGGTACATTTTTGTGAGAAAGGTGTAAAAACGAATGCAGTTGTTTATGAGTTAATAAATTCTTTAAACCCAGTTGTGTATCAAAATACAGTCCTGACGAACCTTGTGGAACCTGTTTCTTATACCATGTTCAATAACAGGCACTGGGTATTCCAACAAGATTCGGTGCCAGCTCATAGAGCGAAGAGCACACAAGACTGGCTGGCGGCGCGTGAAATCGACTTCATCCGGCACGAAGACTGGCCCTCCTCCAGTCCAGTTTTGAATCCGTTAGATTACAAGATATGGCAACACTTGGAGGAAAAGGCGTGCTCAAAGCCTCATCCCAATTTGGAGTCACTCAAGACATCCTTGATTAAGGCAGCCGCCGATATTGACATGGACCTCGTTCGTACTCCGATAGACAACTGGCCGCGCAGATTGAAGGCCTGTATTCAAAATCACGGAGGTCATTTTGAATAAACTTTAGTGTCATAAGAATCTATGTTTTGTTAAGTTCATTTTGGTATATAAATGGTTACATAATGAATAAACTTGTTTCAATTATTTTATATTAAACATGTGACAGAATTTATGACCTTACTAGGTATATTCAAAGCAGTGCCTTTGATAAGGTAAATCATCCTATTTTTAACTGACTTCAAAAAAAGGAGAAGGTTCTCAATTCGTCGGAATCTTTTTTCATGTATGTTCCCCGATTACTCGAAGACGCCTGGACCGATTCGAGAAAGTCTTTTTTGTTTAAAAGGGTATATATACTTCGCAGGTGGTCCCTTTGGCACTAAGTCAGTATCTGATGATGGGATCTCTGAAAAATCGATGGCAGCCCTCTAATTTTATAGGGACACACATTTACACATTTTTGGTATGGGAGGATTACTATTGGATCGGTATAAATCCTACTTGCATAAAGGACCGCAAAACGTAATAGTAGGTGGATACGAATCTCAAGTGTATTACGCTCTTTCCGGTGTATCTCATCCAGGGCCAGCGCTTATCAGTATTGTTATCAATGATATAAGTATAACTTCTCGTATAAGCACTGCAAAATGTCAGCATTCGCCGACGACGACCTATTTTTCTAATGATTTAACATTCAGTTAAATCAATCAACGATTCGAGACTAATTTAGACTGGTGTATATCAAAAACCAAGATTCAGACATTATATGCTATGTTATTTGAAGAAAAATAATCCATATGATTGAGCATTTTGATTCGTATCGTAAAATTACGGGTATTTTATTTTTTACCGTTTGGCGGGTTCGGTCCCGCTTCAGACAGGTGAAGTTGAATAGTGAAGTGATATAGTTTTTAAAATCAATATTATGTCTTGTTTCAGTAAAATTTTCTATACTTTCCCTCCTTTTGGCATTGCCGTGGGACGCCCTGTATATGAGTTGATTGTGCTTATTAATAAATAAATGTTGTTTCTAAATGCAATAATGCGAAACCAATAGCCGAGAACAACGAAAATAAAAAGTCGTCGGTAAAATTTTGGTTTAGGTTCCAATGAAATAAAACAGATGGCATTGTTTCAAACTAGTATAAAAAAAGTGTGTTCAAAAGTCAGCGTAGTGACAAATAAAACAAACGTGCCGTCCAATTAGAGTAACGAGTAGCTAGAGACAATCTTCACACTACGCCATGGGCAAAAAGGTGAAGCGGTCGAGAGTCTAGTGTCAGAGTACTCTAGTCTCTAGACTCCCGACAAAACCGGATGTACACTGGCTGATCCCGGAACATGACACACTTGCGTGTGCTACTATGGCGAGTTTTACACCCTGTCTATGGTGGTCGCTATCCGGGTGGATATGAATATCCTACCACCAGCAAAAAATTAAAGGCACATTTATTAAAGTAATAATATTTATTTTTACTTATTTTTTGTGGCGCTGTAGATTATATAACTAGTCCTTCAACGTCAGGCAGCGGCTTTGCTGTGCCCCGGCATTGCAGTCTGGGCGGCGGTGATGACTTACCATCAGGTGGCCCGTCTGCCCATCGAGGCACTAAAAATACTTGGAATTGCGGTTTTCTTGGTCTAAATTTGCTTTTCATTATGTATCACATAATAAACAGTAAGTGAAATATAATTTTTTTTTATGTTTTTACTTTAACATAATATTTAATTATATGCTCAGAGTTACAATTTATATTAGGTTTGTTTTTTGGCTTTAAATATATTTATCCTATATCTATGACATTAAACGAGTTGTTAGTTTGTGTTTTAGACTTCTATGGCAAAACACCGAATCGTATACGTTAGAGCCATAAAAATTAAAAAAGAAAAGTAAAAGACGGTTACATGAATTTTCGCGCCATTTTTTACGTTATGTCACATTTTATTAAAACTGGCAAGAGGTGGATTTTAGCGTAGTTTGTGTAAATATCATATAAAATATAAACCTGAATAATGCATGTACGTGTACGAATATTTGGGAAACCTGACACTATAGTTGTAGTCGAGTCAAAATTAACTAAAATAGACCAGTTCCGTAAAATAATATGTGAAAAATTTGATGTTCAACCGAAGCTGCAACGACTATTTTATGGGGGTAAACTGGTAAGTAGTCTGTAAAATTAATTGATAAATCTTTTACATGTGTGCTTAAGCCATTTAAACATAAGAGCTAAAGATAAACTCACTCAAACAAATATAGTTCTTGCATGCCATAATTAAAAGTTACAATAATAGTCATTGTGGTGGTTTATCCTACTGGTTGATAGCGTAATGAAATCTATTTATTTTACTATTAAAAACTTCAATCACTTTTAAGTACTTGTTAATAAAGTGCTCGAACGAAGACCCTGATATAAATGCTTATATTATTTTATGTATTTATTAAAAGCTCTGACGACCAACAGTGAAGGAAATTAAAATTATGTTCTTCAATAATGTGTGTACTTGTAAAACATGATTTGATATCTGTGAATATGTTATACAATCTTATGTGAATGTTTTAAAGTATAAAAGTCTAAAATATGTAAAAGTATCAATTAATTTACTACTGTGTACTATTTTAAGACTAGTCAATTTTGATTGTGGTTAAGGATATTTGTTATAGTCAAATATAAGATTATCACATTGTTACAAAAGTCAGATGTGATTGTTAGATGGTCACAATAGTAAGTCTGTCATTATATTAGTCTAAAGTAGTAAGGTACCAAAAAGGTAGTCTTTGTTTATAAGGTTATTTGGTGTGGGCCTGTCATTACCCTTGTTTATCATTATTTTTAGATTACCATACAATTGTGCAATGGGATTAAAAATTAGGAACATTTCTCAATATTGACTTATTTCTTCCAATTTATATGTGGCTGTGAAACGAGGGTCCGTGGGTTCAATTCCCACATCGAGACAAATATTTGTGTGACAGATAGATATTTGTTTCGGGTCTGGGTGTCGTGGGAACTCGTAGTTGTTGATACCAACAATACAGGTTTTAACTAGTGTGGGGTCAGAACTATGTGTGTGACTGTTGGGTGTATTTTATTTTCTTTTTTTTATTCACTCTTCTGTAAAATAATGATTGAATGTTTATTGAAATCAACTTTTATACTATCATCAACAATTAATGAACTTCACTTGTTAATTAACGATGCCCAGCTGTGCTAATTGAGCCTTGGCAATGCAAAGTAGCCAATTTATGATTATAATTATTATACAGGTAGATGGGTAGGTAATTTACATAGCTGTTATTATTTATTTTAACATCAAAATATTCAACAGGTATTGAATTCATGTATATAATATAATGAAGTCATCTTTGTAATAAATTTGGTGTCATTTAATAAAATGTTTGTTGACTATTGACTTATTCCATGTTTTTATGTGTCAATAACAAATAGATATAGGAAAGTACATATTTAGGTGACATAATCTATGAAAGAGGTTATTTGTTAATTGGATACTATTTGTTTTAGTTGGAAAATGGCTACACATTCCACGACTACAACATTAAACTCAATGATGTCATCCAGCTTATGGTCAAAATTCAGCCAGACAAAAATCCAGAAAAGAAAGAGGCTGAGGTGAACAGTAAAAGTGATAAAGAAGAAAATGCTGACATAGATAAGAAAGAAATTGTTTATAAAGGCATGTGTATTAAAATGATTTTAATATTTTCATGCAGATGTGTTTACACTATTTTCTAAAGCCACATAAATTATGAGTGTTTGCTATAGCATGATGAGACTGTAATAATGATAATTAAGACATTATTTTAGGTTATTTATGGTAATCACTGCTATTGAAACATTGTTTATATTCTATAATTTATTGCATTGTAGTTTTTGTACTTTTTCATTATAATAGTTGATGAATGTTATATAGGGTGGGCCATAAATTTTTGCATATTGCAACACTGCATTTCTCAAAATCCGTAATAGGGAAAAGCGCGCGGGTAGTGGGGAATTGTGCGTTACTTCATGCAATTATAGTCACGATGGAGCGCTTCACAGGAAAACAGCGTGCTTTTTGTGTAAAACAATTTTACAAAAACAATGATTCCTACGTTGCTGTACGACGCCTGTTTAGAATTGCATACGGATTGCGCCGTCTAAGTAAGTGTCCAAGTGTTAATTTAATCAAAGCGTGGATCAAGAAGTTCGAGCAAACGGGATCGACAACGAATATTAAACAAACAGGACGGCCACGTTCAAGAAGAAGCGATGAGAACATTCGGGTGGTTGAAATTTCCGTAAGGAACGATCCAGAATCATCTACGCGTAAGCGTTCGGCGGCTTTGGCAATACCAAGAACTACTCTGCGGAGAATTTTGCACCTGGACCTCAAACTACACCCATATAAGATTCAAATTGTGCAAGAGATGAAACCAAACGATTACATTCAACGTAAGTTATTGGCTGACACTTTGCTGGAGCGATTCTCTAGCCTTGAGAATGTATTGTTTACGGACGAGGCCCATTTTCACGTCAATAGGCACGTAAACAAGCAGAATTGTCGATATTGGAGCAGGGATAACCCTCGTATTAAACACCAAAAGCCACTTCATTCACCCAAAACGACAGTATGGGCTGCCATATCAGCAAAGGGCATAATCGGTCCGTATTTCTTCGAAAATAATCAAGGAAACAACATTACTGTGAATTCAGTGGAATACGTGAAGATGTTGTGAGAGTTTTTGACGCCACAGTTACATGAATTCGAAGGATACAACAGCAGGACTTGGATGCACCAAGATGGGGCAACATGCCATACGTCAAATGTGACTTTACCGGTGGTCAAAGAAATGTTTCCTAACAAATTGATTTCTCGCCGAGGTGTTATCCCATGGCCTCCGAGAAGCCAAGACCTTACACCTTGCGATTTTTTCTTGTGGGGATACTTGAAAAGTCGAGTGTAATTGAATAAACCGAAGACAATACCCCGATTAAAAGAAAACATCCATGAGGAGATAGCCGCTATCCCTCGCAGCATGTGCCAGTGAGTTTTCCAAAGTTTGCGTAGTCGATTGCAGGAGTGCCAACGACGAGACGGCGCACATCTCGAAGATGTCATTTATAAAAAATAAATTTCAATAAATGCTTAATATGTTAAATAAAGGATCAACAAAATAACATTTGTAGTTTTATTTCTATTGATGCTCGAAAAGTGCAAAAATTTATGGCCCACCCTGTATATGTACAGAGTTTAGAAATTAATCAATGTGTCTTTATTTCACAGAAGCAGAAAGCAAGCTCTATGCTGTTGGTGATTTAGTTGATGTTAGAGATAGAGAGCATGGTGCATGGTTTGAAGGAAAAATAATAAGGATAGTCTATGACCCTGAAATTAGTGAAAATGAACTCAATAACTCTATCCTAGAAACAGATATATGTACTAATAAAAATGAACATAAAACTAGCTATGACAAAGAAAATGATTTGGAAAACAAACCACCTATAGAAGTGGCTAGTGGAGACACATCAAAGTCTAAAATAAAAGGAATTACAAAATATTTTAGTAAAAGTCCAAAAGGCAGGAAGAAAATTGATAAAGATACAATGACTGACAATTTGAAGCAATTGGATACTAACATACTTTATAAAGTTCAACTTGAGGCAGAGTTAGTATATCAAAATATCTTGTTAATTTGGGCGACAGTAGTTTTATTATTTTTAATAAACTTATATCTGTCATATAACGTCAGGTATCAATTGTTAACACAGTTAGTTTTTTCCATCATTCCATTGTTACTTTTCCTGAACTCAGTAATTTTTTTGTCAGGTGTCTAGAGTTGGGTATGACGTTTGGCTATTTTGCAGCCTTCTGAGTACTCTGACACTGGACCCTCAACTGCTTCTTCACCTTCTTGCCCATGGTGTAGTGTGAAGAAGTAGGCTGGCATGATTGTGTTAAGCGAGGGATAGATTGCCTCTCGCTACTCGGTGCTTTAATTGGACTGCACTGTGCTTACCATCAGATCATCTCATCTTAAAAATAACGAAATTAGTTGCTAAAGATTGTATAGCAACTATATTACATATTATTTAATTATATTACAGTGAAGAAGATTCTGAACTATATTGTAAATTAAAAGAAATAAGGCCTAGAGCAAGAACAGTGATAGATATCAAGGATCTTAAAGTGGGACAAAAAGTGATGATTAATCACAATACAGATGATCCTTTGGAGAGAGGCTATTGGTAAGATATATTTTCCATGCTTATATCGGATGTAATTGTTACACTATGTTTCAGTGAGTTTTTACACTCTGAATTTATGCTTTAAGCTTCTTTGTATTCAATATTATGTATGATTGATAATTCGGCGAAAAGTGGGTGTACTAGTTACACCTCTGCCTACCCCTTCGGGGATTACAGGCGTGAGTGTATGTGTGTGTGTGATATGCTTTACAAACATGGAAGAGTGCTACATAGATATGTAACTGACTCGAACAGAAGCCCCAAACATACAATGTTTGTCCTTGTGCTTGGATGGCTGTATAGTTATGGCACCACAAACACCATAATTTTATTGACAGACTCTGTGGCGCAGTAGGCGAGTAGCTGTGAAACGAAAGGCCAGCGGTTCGATTCCCACACTGAGACAAATGTTTGTGTGACAGACAGATATTTGTGTCCGGGGTCTGATTGTTGTGAGACTGAAAGTCTCTCGTAGTCCCTGATACCCACGACACAAGACTTGTATCTTAGTGTAGGATCGGGGCTATGTGTGTGACTATTGGGTGTTATTTATGTATATAACATCATCATCACACATATATTTGAATAAAAGGAGGTAACCATTTGAAAAGGGTACAAATAATTCCTTGCTTTAAAACAATGTGTGTGACTGAACTTAATATTATTCTTATAATGATTTTTGCAGGTATGACTTTAAAGTAAGTGAAATAAAGAAACTCAGAGCAAACTATGAGCTTTTAGGAACCCTTTACCTCGGTCCTGATGCAGTGCCGCAGAATGATACTAAAGTAAGACTAAATGACAAACTATTTGTTATTGAAGAAGTTGTAAGTTTAGCTGATAGAACTGATGAATATAAGCAGATGATGTTGACTGCACCTGAGAAACGTGAGTATTTATAGTATTTGTAACATGACAAGAATTATTAGTCGCGACCAAAGTGATAATACCTTCATACACTAGCACAGAATTGCCATCTGTTTTGCGCCATTCGGTTTGTAGGTATATGCCAGCTGTCATAGTCAAGCATGCATTGATTGAATAGCCTTGTATTTAATACTCTCCCACTTTTGGGAATGGGCTTCCTCTATTAATGAGGGGCATGCATGTCAAGGATTGGCATCTATCAAAGGTAGCTTATTTTGAGTCTGTTTGACGATTTTCTATGAGTTATATTAATTACCTTTAATAAATTATAATAAAACATACTTGTTTAATTAATCAAATACTATTTATAGTTATATTTTTTATGTTGATATCCCATTTTCTTTGTAGAATGATACTATAATTTTGTATATTTTGTATTTATCTAGGTTCACAACCGCTGAATTGTTTAACGTGTCGGGATGACGAAGATGCGCCCTGCAAGGATTGTGGATGTTATGTGTGTCTTGGAAAAGAATTTCCTGAAAAGGTAAGCTATAATTAAAAAGTGACACTGTCTGTTTGTAGCGTTTTCACCAGTTTTTATGAAATTTAGTGAGATGAAAGCATGATCCGTAGGGTAATACATAGATACAAACATCTTAAACCTGAACTGATATAAATTATTACTTTTTAAATAAAAATTAAACCGCCTTCAAAAAAACCCAGACACAACTAAAAAGCAAAAAATAATTGGTTACATTTAAATCAATTAGTTATATGCAATTTAAATCAATTATTTTTGGAGTCGGTGCCGGTGTTGTTTTCTTTACTTTTAGATTTATAAAAACCAAGTCTGGATCTATTTTATATTTTTTTGTATGCCTGATTATTCTGTTTTTTCCATGTTTTGGCTGGCACCGACTCCAAATAATTGATTTAAATTGCATATAACTAATTGATTTAAATGTAACCAATTATTTTTTGCTTTTTAGTTGTGTCTGGGTTTTTTTGAATGCGGTTTAATTTTTATTTAAAAAGTAATAATTTATTTTTTGCTTTTTAGTGGTAAATTATATAAAATCGGTTAAAAGCTGCTGAAGATATTAGAATTTACGTGTATTTTAATTTTATCACCCCCCTCCCTCACCCCCACCCCTTTTACCCTCTCTCACTGAAACTTAACTTTTATAATGAACGTAATGCAAAAAGAACCACTGGAATACTACTTAATTTTAAGGAGTTACCCTCTCCAGCTCCGAAGATATTCATCAGATCTTCACCATATTTTTATGGGACCAAATGACAATCACCAGCTTTCAATCAAAGAAAGAATGGTCGAAATCGGTTCACACAGTACAGAGAAACGAAGTAACAAACATAAAAAAAAAAAAAAAGCAACATACAGTCGAATTGAGAACCTCCTCCTTTTTTTGAAGTCGGTTAAAAATAGAAGCTTAATGTTTGTATAGGAAACCCATCAATTCTGAAGTTTTTATCTGTTGCAACTGAGATGTTGCATCAAATAATTTTTATTATTGTTGCCCCAAACTATTACTAAGAATATTTTAATTCTAGATAGTTTTATGCGACGAGTGCAATTACGGTTACCACATGAGCTGCCTGTCCCCACCGCTCAAGGAGTTACCGGAAGAGGATTGGTACTGTCCTTCATGCAAACGGGATCCTAACGACGTCATAGCGCCAGGAGCTGCAAAGCAAATAAAAAAGAAATCCGCGTCCAAGAGTAACAGGGATTGGGGTAGAGGGATGGCTTGTGTAGGTAAGGGCATGAACATTCTTTTGTTTTATAGTCTAATTAAAATTTCGTATTTACAATGATACTCGAATAACATGTCATCTTATTTACTATTAATAATAATTTTGACAATATAAATGACTGGATTGGCCAGTCATTTATATTGTCAAAATTATTATTATCATACATTATATATGCACTGGCGAGTTTATTTTATATTATGTGCATTTTCATATATCTTCGTTAGTTTAGTAGCAGCATACTTAGGTTGACTTACAGGTGACATTCTAGAATTAAATACAAGGTCAGGGAATCGCAATTATTGGAACCTGAGTATTTTATAATATCACATATGTCGGAGATTCTGATTATCACGTCATGGATGAGATAGAATCTCATTAAGTCGAGGCTGCACCACTGTCACACAATATCTATGCTGATATTTTTCTACATGTTTTCCATATTTGTTTGGTAATATTTGTTTGTTTGTCAATGTTTGTTTGGAAATATGTATTGACAGTCTGGGTGCTGTGATATGACACATGATAATCATCTCTGACTGTTGGGTGTTATTTATTTATGTTTAAGGTGGATGAACTAACTCCAAATGTTCTTAACGGTATTTTAGTTCGTAAAGCTTATAACGCTCTATACAATTGTTGCCACAGCACAGCGAAATATTAAAAATCTGATTTGATATATATTTTTTCAATGTTAGCAATGGCGATAATATGTATGTTTTCGTTTATTATGCGAGATTCATGATCAATCTACATAGCACAGCAAATTTTTAGTATATGTTGTATATTCAATTGGTAACCTACTTTAATATCAATTATTAAGCAGAACGTCCAGCATATTTTGTTTATATATGCATAACGGTGTAATATCAAAGATTATATATATAATTTTAAAGAAATGGTGAATTCAATATCGTAATTATGCAGTTTTCGATTAGCCTAATTTAGTAAAGGGATTTCAATATAAAGTCATTGAATTAATCTTGATCCTCCTAAGTAATACGCATAAATATTGTTAGTAAGCATTCTTTCATCATTATTAAGTCAACGAGCTATAGAAAAAATTAATGAAAAATTTGTATTTATTTTAATATAAAATATGAGATGAAATTATGTTCGGCAGCTCCATGTGAACCGGCCTGCCTGTAGTGGTAATTTGTACTACTAGTAGTAATTAATTCGAGGATGTAAACATATTTATGTGACATCATTTTTAAAAATCCATTTATCTTTAAATATCTATCTAGTTTCTGCAAGTGTTCTAAAACAATGAATATAGACAATAAATCTTAAATAAGTAAACAGATGATTACTAGTTTTTGATTGTTAAAGTTACGCGAGGTTTACAGTAAAATGTATGTGAATATTGCTTACATTTTATAAATTGTTTCAGGTAAAACAAAAACATGTGCAATGCCGGCCAATCATTTTGGTCCCATTCCCGGGATCGAAGTTGGAATGTGCTGGAGATTTAGAATACAAGTAAGATTATTGGTTTGATTGTATACTTTTAATGAAACTCCTATGTTGGTGTAAATGTAGTGTGACAGCCATTTTATGGTTTTTAATATTATGTAGTACAGTATAGATGTGACTGTAATTTGTAATGTAATGTTAACGGTAAGGGCTTATCTGTGTCCTGGCATTGCAGAAATCTATGGGCGGCGGTGACAACTTATCAGCAGGGGGCCCGTCTGCCTATAGAGGAAGAAAAAAAAATATTATAAAATAATTTCAGCGTTAATTTATGATGTGTATAGTGAATGAAATAGTGGCATGGAGTAATTTTATCTAATTTGTTATTAATTTTGTAGTTATCCGAGTCTGGAGTACATCGACCGCCTGTGTCGGGCATACATGGGCGTGATGTGGAAGGCGCGTACAGTATAGTCTTGTCTGGTACGTAACAATATTTTCTATAGATAAGTTGTGTGTGTTTAGTGATTTTATTTCAGTTATGTAATATTTGCGCACTTATCATGACATAAATTTTGATATATAATTTAATAATATAATTAACGGAGTATGTGTGGAGTCACCCTTGCTGATCGCATGAGGAATAGTGTGATAAGAGATCGTTTTGAGTTGAAGAATGATGTGGTGACTAAGATAAAAAGAGGTATGCTCAGATGGTTTGGCCATATGGAGAGGATGGATGAAACGCGATTTACGAAAGGTATTTATCGTGCGAATGTGACTGGAAGAGTGGGTAGAGGGCGCCCGAGGAGAACTTATAGCAATCAAATAAACGATCTTCTCCTAAATCAAATCAGAAGTACCTCCAACCGTCGAAAATGTATGAGAAGATGTATGACTGTGGAAGAGGCGAAAGAAGTGTGTCAGGATCGTAGCTTGTGGCAGTCAATAGTCTCCGCCTACCCCCATGGGATACGGGCGTGAGTGTATATGTATGTATGTATGTATGTAATATAATTAAAGAATTATCGTATCCCTAAAATTGCTTTGTAATAGGTGGATATGAAGACGACGTGGATTATGGAAACGAGTTCACGTACACTGGTAGCGGGGGTCGAGATCTGTCCGGCAACAAACGGACAGCCGAACAGTCTTGTGACCAAACACTCACCAGAGAGAACAAGTAAGGGCTGTTTCCATTACTCCAAGCAATTCCACTATTGTACAGTATAGCGACGTGTAGTGATGGTACCATAATACAATTATATATAGCAGGCTCGGTTTAGACACTTTATGGAACAAATATGAACTTCAATTCCTGCCTGACTCGCACTGCTTTGTTATTAATATATAACCGGCTACGGCAACGCTTTGGTAGATAAAAGTATAGGACAAACAATGTCTTTCGAAATCACCTTTTTCTGAGGTTGAGATATGATATTTTTTTATCGATTTTTAATAAAAACTGTTTTCATCTCCGACCGCGGTCTACTTATCCGAAAAGTGTAAACTTACCAGAATAATCATGAATCATATACAAGTTTCCAGGATGTCTTAAATCCGCTTTCACAATGTGTTTCACGGTGTTATCGAACCGTGTAGATCTTTTTCTATCATTCTTTGTATTAATAAAATGATGCCACTATATGATATTGTTTATGATATACCGACAGGCCTAACTTTATCATGCTTAAGATTTTGTATTTGCATACTATGAAAATATCAAAATCCTGATTTTTATTTGCTGCAGGGCGCTAGCACGAAATTGTGCCGTAAAACAAATAAGTGAAGAGGGTGGGGACGCGGGAGACAACTGGTGTAACGGGAAACCTGTGCGAGTCGTGCGATCGTACAAGATGTTGAAACATTTCCCTAAATACGCCCCAAAGGAGGGGATCAGGTAATATTCGTCAGGTCTTCTTTGGCAATACTTGAATTTTTTGAAACAATGTATTAAAATCCGTTCAGCTGTTTTATGTGGGGCACGAACTGATTGAGGTACGTTGTATCTCAACTTTGACCGCCGCCCTACACTACAAGCGACTGAACCGCAAATTACGAGCGCCTGAAATGTAACTTTTTAAAAAAAATTGTTTGAATATTGAAAATGTAGTTTTTTTATAGGCTCTCAAAAACTTATTTTAGTATTTATAGTTATTTATATTTCTTTTACGGGCTTTCCGACTAGTAATCACCAACTCTATACATAGTGATTTCATTAGTACCCCACTTTGCAACACCCGGTATAGAAAAGCGATTGCGATGAGATAGTTTTGTAATTACCAGAATATTAAGCATATATTTTTATACATTGGTTAGTAAGTAGAATTGTAATGACATTTTTTTAAATCATAATAAACATTTTAACTTCATTTTTACCTTTGTTGCAGATATGATGGTATTTACAAAGTAGTGAAATATTACCCAGAGAAAGGCTTATCAGGATATAGAGTGTGGAAATATTTGCTACGGAGGGACGATCCCAATCCAGCACCTTGGGAACCATCTGCAAAACATTATCCTATAATAGTGAGTATCAACACTTCTCTTGTTTGATAATATTTCTTTATGATTGTGAATTACTAAAAAGCAATATCATTTTATGTCATAATCTTCACAGTATCCAGATGGTTATTTGGAGGCCGAAGCGGAAAAGAAAGCCATAAAGGAAAAGAATAATAAGAACTCAAAGACTAAGAGTAATAAGAAGAGGGCACTTCGCGAGAGTAATCAGACCACTGAGTCTGAAAGTGAAGCGTCACCTCCCGTTAAGAAACGAAAGACTACTAACCAGGAGAAAGTTAAAATAAAGAAAAAAGGGCGATGTAAGTACCCTTTATTATTGTATTTATGACGCCATTTCACGCCCCATTTGGAATAACATAAGTTGTATGGCAGTGTATAGTGCTGCGCCATGCAGTAGAATAGGTACGAACTACGAGTGTTGTGGATTGTATATACCATGCCGAATTTTCATTGACGTTTTCGTTCGGTATCTCTAAAACTGTATGTTGACTTGACCATTGGCTGATGAATTACAATACTCATCTTTATATATATAATTCTACTGTACGTGTGTATGTCACTGAACTCCTCCTAAACGGCTGGACT
Organism: Laothoe populi; assembly: GCA_905220505.1. Lineage (NCBI taxonomy): Eukaryota > Metazoa > Arthropoda > Insecta > Lepidoptera > Sphingidae > Laothoe > Laothoe populi. The sequence goes on along the minus strand of HG992149.1, from coordinate 11,290,624 downwards.
GATTTGAATGTTTTTTTTTTGTATGCATTTGGGTGGCGCCCTGGATGGTTTAGATTCACAAATCAGCCCGGCAGATGGCGGTGCAGTCGGTGTGGCGCTGCTTTTCCGGGCAAGACGTTGTCTGCCGGGCCCGCTAGTCTTTTATATAATTATGTAATAAAATATTGCAGGAGAATTCCTTAGTCATATGATATCTTTGCCAATCAAATACCTACCGTAATCCTGTTGCTATATGTATGTAGGAACAGAACAATATCAGGCCAGCATACTTCTTTACACCTTACTTTATTTATTTTCAAACATTATTTGTCATAACATCAATCATTTTATATAATAAATTTTCGAAATTTGGTATTGACCAGTCTGATTCGATGTATAGTATTTTGCAATTAAATTATTCCTTTTTAATTCTCTGCTAAAATATCTTTATATGTAAACTACTGTCTATTTAGTAAGTATACAATAGTTTAATAATAAGTAGCCATGTATTTGAATACCTATATGGCTCATTTGAAAGCTTGTTAATCCATAATAATACAGTTATTCTAATGAAAATGTTGAATTGGTTTGTTGATATTGATGCTTAGATATACATTTCTATTACAGCACCGAAAAGCAAAAACTCAAGCCCTACAAAGAAAATCACAAGCATATTCACCCCCAAGAAAACCAGTGAAGTGGAAAGTATACTTAGTACTGAAGAACAAGAGGCTATCAAAGCTGACACACTGAACCATAAACTGTGGGGGGAATGCTTAGCTGTGTGTGACACTGCTGGAAAAAAGGTGAAATTACTCACTCATATGAGTCGTATTGGACCAAAGTCGGCAAAGTGGGGCCGACTTATTTATTGGCAAAAAATTATAACTTTTGTTTAAGTCGAAAGACAATTTTGCTGAATATTTTATTTTAATTTGAGGAAATATTTAATTTAATCAATGACAACAACATTGATTATAAATGCAGCTTAACTATGATCTTATTAAGTTTTCTAGATTGCCAATTTTGATCCCAACTAAGGTAAGATGGCCGTTACTATGTTACTGTCAAGTTTGTCATTTTTTATTGGTATTGGTCATTAACTTCATGAGAAATAGGATTGTTGACTTGACAGACGCTTTTGATTGGTTGCTAGTGAAGGATTGCCGACTTTGGTTCTAAAGCAACTTTTCTTTTGTGTTTTAGAAGGTTTTATAACCGTTTTAAATTATAAATAGGAATAATCGTTTCAGATTTTAATTTCCTATATTGCCACATATTTTTTTAATTTCTGCCCAACTACCTACTTTGCCGACTTTGGTTCTTTCTATACAACTCATATAATACAGCTTTGCAAAACTTAAAGCCACTTAAAATTTATTAATGTATAATGTTTTCCTGTAATGCATTTTGTTTCAGGAATTTGTGGAGTATGTGACACAAGTGTTTCTATGTATCATATGTCAAGAGGTGGCAGTCACACCGGTCACAACGCCTTGTTTACATAATTTCTGTCTAGTGAGTAACATTTTCATTCTATTGTGTTATTTTAATTATTTCATACGTGAGCAGTAGAGTAGCCGCAAAAGTAAAGCAAATGGCTTTGCCTAAATGATAATAATAATACTAGCCCTGTATTAAACATTGTCCTACTACTGGACACGGACCTCCTCTACTAATGAGAGGGGTTAGGCCTTAGTCCACCACGATGGCCTAATGCGGGTTGGTAGACTTCGCATAGCTTCGAAATTCTTAAGAGAATTCTCAGGTATTCAGATTTTCTCACGATGTTTTCCTTCACCGTTAAAGCAAGCAATAATTAACATTTAATACACACGTAACATTACAAAAGTCAGAGGTGTATGCCATTTGGGTTTCGAACATACGACTTTTGTCTTGACAGACCGTACCGCAACTAGGCTATCGCTGCATCGTAAAATGATAAATGTGTATAAATAATTGAGTATGTATATGCATGGTTAATTTCAGGCGTGTATAAAACTCGCGTTCAAATCAACTGGATGTCAAACGTGTCCGTGTTGTCGACACAACTTAGCCAAGTACGAACCGGAGCCTAACGAACAGCTGACTACGGCGCTGCGCAGTGTTCTAACTGGGTATGACGCGGGCAAGAAGTAGCAGGTCAGACAACTACATAGAATCACCTTATACATGCGATCAAACGTTTAAAAGCACCGTTTTACCTATTAAATATCATGGTTTCTTATATTGTCGCGAATATTATACATTGAAATGAAACGAATTTTACGGATTATATCGCGGTTTATTTTACTTTTCTAACCCGACGTTTCAGTCTCCCCCGTGACCATGAAGGCTGTATGCATGCAAGTTTTCGAAACGTTGGGTTAAAAAAAAACGCGATATAATCAGTAAAATACGTTTTATTTCAATATTTAATATCACTTCATTGGCATAATGACTAGTACTTACAAGCAGAATGAGTTCAAGTTTATATTGGGTATACTGGTAGCTCAACTGTTAATCGTTATTTGTTTTGTGACAGATTTTCGTAGGAAATGATTATATCCTTTTGCTTACCCAACTTAATAATAATATTTAACATTTTTGAATATAGTCGTCAGTGTAGAATTAAAGAAGAATAGTGGCTGTGAACATTTTCAAGTTATTCATGAGAACGAGGCGGGTTGTCACGTAATTCATTGCCCAAAAATAAAGGTGGTGTGTATAGAATAGGTTAGAATATTTTTGTTTATTAGAACTTAAGTAACTAAGATAAAGTTTAAGGTAAGACTTCAACAAAACGAGTGCCTTATACCCAGTCTTAACAATGAGTAAATCATGTTTTGCCTCTTTGTGCTTGTGATTAATATAATTATGAACAATAAGGCATTTGGTGTTCAAAGTCATGTCTTAATTTACATTGAAGTTAACGCATCGTGAGCCAATTTGATTAAGAAAACAGCTGGCGAAATTATTAAAATGTTTGTCATATATTACTACAATACTTGCAATGTAATTAGGTAATGTGTTCAATTATGTTAAACTTCTGCAAATATGATATTAAGAATTAGACTAGGTAAAATGTCAAGTATATATTCTTAGCCTTACCTGATATTCTGTAGTGTAATTTGAAATAGTTTAAATTTGGTTAGTTTAATAACATTTGTGTTGATCGAAATTTAATTTAAAAAAAGAACATTTATTTATTTTATATTAGATATTTCTAATAAACACATTGACTGTGGCGCAGAATAATACGATAAATCCACCTATGGGTCTCGAAACGTTCCACAGCAACGCGAGTACCGAAAAACACGCCACGCATGTTGCATGCACCCCGCATTCACGGAGCGCAGGAGTATTATTCTCTAAGTCCTTACAAACACGTAACGAGGCGCGTTACGTTAACTGCATGTTATTCACATGTTATTGTATTCTGTAATGTACTCGTCTCGTAACGCGTTTGTAAGGACATAGAGAATAATGCCCATGTTAAAAACACGCTGGGCGTGTGCGCCGCAGCGAAAGTGTTAAGCAATTTAATCCCTAAAGATTTTCAATCCTAGTATTAGAAGAGTGCGCACTGCGGAATTGAGGTATTTACAGGAATTCTACTGAGACTTCAAGAGTATATTGTGATATTGAGTGTATATAATTCCCACCCCAGGCAGAAGGACTAACAGAAATCACCAGATATTTCGCTAATGCGTCGCTAACTTCGTCTATTAGGTAGCCAAGCGTATGAATCATTTATCTAGTGACAACGTATTTAAGAAACCAATGTCATTATAGGATCAAATTCCAGGTAAGACAATCGCAATTTGTGTTCTTTTCGATTCATAAAATAAAATATGAGTTCTCCAGATTCAGAAGGCATGCACTTGCTGCATTTTTCCTATCCCCTAAGGGCTATAAGCTTGAGCTTATGCTTGTCTGTCTAACAATGATATACCACGATCAACGTTTTATTTGGCGGTTGAAATTATTGTTGGTCTTTTATTCAATTAACTTTCAAATAATATTAAAGGCTCTATCCTTAATAAAACTTAAACCGATTTATTGTAGATCGAGTAATACGAATATCATTGTCCAATCGTTATATCGTTGCTCTATAGCACTGCACCAGCGGCATACCGGCGCATTCGATTAACATATGGACAAAATAATTATGGATTCCTAAATATGGACTATCTCGATAACCTGCTATTGCATTCTCTAATAAAGCCACATAATCCACCAATATAAACACCTGTTTTATCTCCAAAACGTATTTTATAAATTTTATGATATTATTAAAAAAATGCGATAAAAATAGTATTTCTGTCAATTTTGTAGTTATATTATATGTTATATTTATAAATTAACTCCGATGAAATGTATAACACTATTTTCCTTAACTGTATTTATTAGCGTGATATAAATGTGAATAGAATATCAATATTCATTAGTCATTTTGGAATAATTAAATGTTGATATTTTATTTACATACAATGGTTGTTATTTTGTGAGTTTATTTTAATTGTATGTACCTGTGTAAGTTTTTTAAGAAGCCTATCTGCTGAAGAGGCTTACTTGTTGTTTATTTTGCACATAAGGCTGAATATCATAGGTTGCAATAAGATGTGAGTAAATACATTCTTAATACCCAAAATTCATATGCAATATTGCACAATATGATATTTGATTGCATCACACAATAAAAAAATTAAAAAAACAGTGATGTAATTGCACTTAATAGTTGACACTTGAAATTCCTTATCTCGGCGCGAGTTTGTCCTATTACAAAAAGTATGTGCTTGTAGCAACGCCCTTAACTGAGTCGGACTAACGCCTATACGTCGAAATCGACTTTTGAGTATAACTTTTATTTGGAAACACCCATAGGGTAAGACTTAACTTCCTTGACAAGTATTATTTTTGCCTAAAACTTATAATATTGCTTTATGTCTATTGTGTAGCCAGAAAAAACCTCTATATTATTTTTTAAATTTCTACATAAACTTGCAGGGAAAGTATACCGGAATACTTATAAAATGTGAGTGTCGTTAATACCTTATTATAAAACGTAGACTAAGTTTAGTCGTTGTCCACGTCAACCAGTTACTATGGGTTGTATGGCTACTAGTTGATATAAACCTGATTTAATTTTAACTTTAGACTACGTTTTATAATACAGTCTAATATACATACTTGTCACGACTCTTAATAGTTGCAAAAATTCGTTGTTTCTGATTAAATTATTATTTGTTTACTACCTCACTCTACCATAGATCTTTTAGTATATGAAGCTATCACTTAGTTTAATACTGAATGTATGTAGTTCTAATTAGGTACAAAAATCACATTAATACAATATACTACAATTATTTTTTATACATCACGTGTAAATAACCACTAACCGCCATTCCCAATAAACAATCTCAATTCGGATTTCATTCGTTCTTCTAATGAGCCAATAATAATAAAGTTTCAATGTCTACAAATGATATAGTTTATTTGGATTATGGATTGACATTGTTTATTGTAACTGCCTGTTAAAGACCTGCTGCCGGTGGGGGCTAAAAATATGGGGCGATTTAGAGTAAATTTTATCTTTTCAATTGCACTCGTAAATCTTAAGAATAGCCAATTATGACGATGTCTGAAGCAGCTGTTGTTTATGTTATTATTCGCGTAAAAATAACGCAATGAGCTAACCTATTAGATAGTTGATCATGTCCTACATAAATACACTAGGTTTTAACGTATATAGTACAAATGTTAGTATTTCTTATAGTTTAAGGTTTATCGCCTGCCTTGAACAAGAATGGTACAAATATCTACTCACTATTAAATTATGTGCTAATTATGGAATTATTTGCTGAGGGTTGATATTTTTACATTTTTTGTAACAAGTGTGGCGATTACACTATATTATGGCGACTACACTATATATATATATTACACTAATAGTTTATAGGCGTTCGTATATTAAGTAGATAAGCATTGTTTTGTAATAAACTCTCTCCACTAACTAGTTAAAAGAAAAATAAACGTTTTAATTTCTTGATAAATAAATAGCACCTTTGTTGGAATCTGTATTGTAATAAAGTTTGTTCCGCTTTAAAGACGTGTAAATCATCCTACCGTCAAAAATATTGATATAAAATTAAAATGATTTGGATTTTAATTTATTTGATGTGGAATGCAGTTATAATTGTTATCTCGTCTAATAAAAACAAAATATTATAAATTGTGTGAAAATCTCATCGAAATGTTGAAATGTGTTGAACCTTTATGTTCACTGTTGTCGATATCAGCTTATTATTTTAAATTGTCTTACTTCTGCCTTTCGTTTACTGTATGAATTTATATTACTTCACACATTCCCTGTAAATATTTTAAAACGGTTCCATTGCGGTAATCTGGTATATGTTTTTATATAAGCACAGTACTTTTTTGTTATTGACGTCAATACATGTTGTTACTATAGTCGTGCAGTTATCGATCGACTTCGATACTACCGCTATACTATACGCCCGCACGTATGAATTTTAATATAAATGGTTTGTTTTAATACGATTTCCAAGCTGATTCGTGTTATGCGTTGTCGGGGTAATATTATGAGGATTTTGTATTGTTAAAAAAAATTACAAGGAAAATTTATTTATTGTAACAATGGAGTTGATTCTGTTGTCACAAGAGTTCCAAACTATACTAATAAAAATCATTAAAATTAAGTTTGTTCCCGCTTAAACGTTTCGTAGTCTGAAATCGTCTAAAGTGACAGGATTAATAAACCTATTTTTGTTTGATACTGTCTGTATACATTAGCAACTCAATTTAGTTATTTCGTAAATGTTGTTTTCGTTCATTTTTATTTAATTATTCAAGTACATATAACTGTCTTAATTGAATACAGAATTACATTTTGCGCTGTTAACATTTTTTATTTATTTTACATTTTGAAGTCGAAATGTTATCCTATGGAACCACAGAATAGCTTTCTTAAATCTTCTTTCTTAAAACGGAATCGGCGCCAATAATTGTATACCATGCCATGTTAACTAATGGAACTTTTCGTGAATGTAAAATTACGTATTGTAAACTCGCCGGTTCGCTGTGAAGTCTGAAAGCATGCTGATCTATGGAAACAAATTGTCCTTGTGTTTCAACATAAAGACTTCAATAATATTATGTACTTAATTAATACTTTACAATGTCAATGATCTTATTGATATTTTTTGTTTCAATCAGCATATCGTCGGTGATACTGCAATACGTTCCAAGTAAAAAAAAATTTTTTAATTTTTTTTTGTTAAAATGATCGAGATCCTGTATCCGAACGCATCTGTTTTCGGGATTATTTGCCTGTTATTAAATAGGTCTTAATAGCGTTATATCATTATAAGCATGTCATACACTTACCGAATTATTTAACAAAAAAAAACGTTTTTTTTCTCTGCTGTAAAATCAGTTCTTGGTGACATAGCTCGTTTTGCAGTATCAACGACGATATGCAGAAGACCTGGTTTTCAAAACTAAACCAAAATACCGTATTGGATGCTAAAAATAACTTTTTTGTAATTCAAACTATTTTTATAAGATTACAATGTATTTCCAGAAGAATAGTGATAATATTTAAGTATTTTTATGTGTTTTAAATTGGTAGACGTTTGTGTTTACCATTTGTTTGTTTTGCTCTTTTGTATATATCTTGTTATTAAACGAATCCCTTTAGTTTTACCTTCGATTATACAAGTCCCCCTTGATGGATGAAATCTGTCAGCACTGCTTTCAATGTAATTTACCAACTGTATTTTAAACTATGTATAGTAAATAAAGCAAAACTCTTATACCAGTATTTACTCCGACACACCCCTTGTAGGTATTATTAATTTGATTTTAATGTTGGCATGTTGATTCCATGTAATAAATTACGTTTATTTGTCTATTAAAGTATTAAGAATAAATTGTGCTGTATTTTTTTTATAACTGCGTAATTAGTATAAGATTTGTTGATGCATGTTATAAAGTTTGGTACTTGACTCAGTGGTGGAAAATCTAAATGTCTCTAAATCGATATAAATATCAGTCATTGTTCATTATGTAATGTACATTCGTTTTACGTACAGTTGCCAATCGTCCTGTTTTCCCAGGACATGACCTGGTTTTTAAAATGTCCTGGATAGTTTTTAAGCAACGCCCTGGGTTTTTAGAGGGCCCAGATGAGATTCGCGCACCACTTTTGCAACTTTTACTTTAGGGGCGGTCGGGGTCCCAATGCTCGCGTGTGTTTGCGATGCTCAAGCTGTATTAAGACGCGTCGTGCTTTCGTACTGAATTTTCCTGCTTTGACCATCTTCAAATCCTAGTTTTTGAAATGCATGGCTGGCAACCCTAGTTTTACGGCACAAATCAATCAGTGAGCCAAATATCTGTTTCAAAGGCGTAGAGATCGCTCGTATGTTACTGCTAATCCAAGCTTTTATTAAAATTTTATCCTAGGTCGTAAGTGAATCCAATTTTCAGCACTACTGGACGGTATTAGCCTTCGCCGGTCTTCCATTCTCGATGAAGAATGCCCATCTTTGAGCCTGATCTTTACACATTTAATTTTTGATTTTTTGATATGATCGCCCTACAATATTTCTTTTTACAAGGCGCGCTATATTTCTTAGAAAACTACGTAATTATAAATTAATTAATAACAATAGAAAAAATATTTTTTTAGTAATCTACTATAGAAAAATTTCAACAGAAAAGCGGGAAAATCTTTTTTCACATACAGCGCCATCTCTGATACATAGCACGGATCTGGTTGAAATTTGGCACAGAGATAGATTATAGTCTGGAATAGCACATAGGCTACTTTTTATCCCGGAAAAATGAACAATTCCCGTGGGATAGTTTAGTTTTTCACAGAGCAAGGGATCGACATGATTTTTTGCATAGTGGTAGTTTAGCTATCAGAAAATGACGGAAGCCACTTTTTATCCCGGAAAAAGCACGCATCTTATGGGATAGCGAAATATAGAAAGTTGTAATAGCTTAAGATGGATTGTATACCTTTCCTTCCAAAAATAACTCCACGCGGGCGGAGCCGCGAGCAACATCTAGTTATCAATAAAACAAACAAATTATTAAAATAATATAGTTTATTCATAACGGGGTTATACCCAACATCACTCTGAGCACATTATCACTGACGTGTGCGTCTTCATCACAACAGCACTGTTAGCCAAAATAAAACTCCTAATTTAAATATTCAACATCACAGATTATATTATAGTATATAATAATGACCGTACAGTTTACAAATATGCGATTCAGGAAGTGCTTGAAAGCTGCAATGCGCTTAAATGTGAGTATTCAGATATGTGTTTATATTTATTTAATATTTTGTATGACAATTTCTTGGTGAAAATTAATTGCTATTATTTAATCCGTTCGTGGTTTCCAGTTTTTAGGAATTTAATTTTTTTTTAAGTTTATTATTTTTGAGTGTATTTCATTCAATGACACAATCTATTACACTACTAATCAGAATAAAAAATAATTGAATACTAAAACGTATGTTATAACTCATCTTATACACCAATAAATGCAATAACAATTAATATTTTTGGATACTGTGTTGTATTATTGACATCCACATAGAATACTCTAAACTAAATGGGTCGTTAAGTTTTAAAAAATACTTATATTTCAAATTCAATTTACGTTAATGTGGTTTTGTTTTGTTTTTCTAAAAAAATAAAATACATGTGTAATTAGATATGTTTTTTTACGAATACATTTTTTGTCAAGTTATTTTGTGACGTCCGCGTTAGTTAATCCGGTCATACAAAGGGGTTAGTCAGTACCAATTGAATACCATACAATTATCAAAAGCGGTGAAACCAAAAGCTACGTGTCGTTTTACACAAGGTCAATACATAACATTTTGTACTTACTCTATAAAATCTTTAAATAACTAACATATATTACAAACGAACAGACCTCATAAAAATGATCAAAAATACATTTCTTTATATGCCAAATATAAAGAGTTATAAATAAAGTTTATATAAAGTAAATATTTTTTTAATAAAAAAAGAAACGATGGCGTCACATTATACGCCGTGTTTATTCAATTATCGATGATATATTGTTTTAGTGAATTGTACTTTATCGACATAGCTCTAACTAAATCGACGCAATGTATACGTATTGTTTATTTAAAATGGTTGAAAACTACGGCACTTTCAATTGTAAAGTTTTTTGACACTAAACAAATGTAAAAGTAAGTCAATTAATGTCAGATATAAAATTAAATAGTTAATAAACATAATTGAAATAACTATGTTATAGCCATAGAGTTAAAAGAAGAGAAAGTTCATTGATTAGTATAGTTTTTGGTGGAGGTCCGTTAATAATCGTGTATTTTTATATCTGTAATAATGGATTATATTATAGTCAGTACTTATTAAATTAGATACTAGCATTAAATATTTTCAACACTAATAAATAAACAAACGTGTTACTTGTACTTATACATTATTTTCACGTACATTATACTATAAAATGCCACGTTTTTTGACATATTACATATCTCACTGTCTCAGGATAATTTTATCTAGACTACTACACTTACTTATCTACATAACAACCATATAAAATGTACCTATAATAATAATTTTATACGAAACTGTCTTATGTCCCGATAGTTTTTACGAGACCGTTGGCCACACTAATTCTTATTTTCATTTTTCATTTTGAATAATGTCATGAAAATGCGTAGTAGCTACTACAATGCGTATGGTCTCTTTACAGCTATCGGGATCAACTGAACAGTGTCGTCTATGACAAGAATATATTGAGTCAACAATAACTTATCTAATTATGCAATGGCTGCGCTAGAACCATTTGTACATTATATTAAATATATAATACTATTAGTGCTTCCATAGAACCTCTGCATTATATGCCTTACTGGTTCTACTCGTGATACTTAACCTTAGCTTGATTTACACAATGCCAATTTTGCGCGTGCATTTAAATTTCGTATATAGGTACAACTATGTAAAGACAGATCGAATGTGTAAAAGAAGCTGCAAAGAGCAAGGTCACTTTGAATTCTATAATATATATTGCAGTTTAATCAAGGTATAGTAGTGTCATTTAATATATTAATCTCTGTAGTGTTCACGATAGATTCGTTAAAAATTGATGGGTGCATGAACTTGTCAATGATCGCTTCGAGCGAGGTCCATGTACCTACGATCAAGCCCAGCACTCCAAATAGGACCACAATGATATTCTTGATTAACATACGAATGCGTTCCGAAGGGGATACGTAGTACCAATACGTGCAGCTCTGGATGAAAGCGGGGAAGGCAAGTCCAAGCGCCGACAAGCACAGAGCGCCGAACAGTGAAATGAAGAGATCCAGCGCCGGAACCGCAGCAGCCAGGCCGACTGGAAAAAACACATCTTCAGATTATGGTTTGCTGGTTCAACTGTTGTCTAGGACTTTCATATATCTCGAAACACAATGATGCTAGAAATTATAGTTGGCATGGCAAATGGCAACATGTGTGGCAATTTGTCAGGTTCAACCTGTTTGTGGAATATACAATATAAAACTAAGAGTTGCCATTGCTGCTTATTGCAGTGTACATAGGTACTGAAATAATTGAGTCTGTAATTCTGCATATTATGTAGTATGCAACACGCCTGGAGGTCAAATATTACTGTAGCGAATTAAACCGCATAAAATATTAATAACTACGCGAAAAATAAATTGATTCAAAAATGAACAGGAACATAATATCGGGTAGTCGTTTTTTCTGATCCCTATCACATTTTTAAATGACAGACACACACATAATTATTAGTTGCCGACTTTTAGGTTAATTTATAATCTAATCTCAGTATGGTCTAGATTTCGTAGCAGTGTAAATTAAAGATGAAAATTTTAACATCTGATTTTTAAGGTCAACGGTGAAGCCTATTCTCGGTTTTTCCTAATAAGCCATTTTAAGAATATTGATCCAAAGCTCCCGGTCTCCCGGAGACTGCCAAACAGCACGGCTGATTGGCCTCGTGGCTGCCGTTGAAGTCAAGGGCGTCCTTCAATGCTCGGAGGCTTTTGGGAAACATGAAAACGGGCCGCATGGCCGGAACGCGCAGGGGTGGTCTCTGTGAAAACTAGGGCACTTCTCGCCGCAGGGACCTGGGGCCGACCTTAACGCACCAAAGGAGACCACTGCGGAGTTTTTACTTGGCATTGCCGGTATAGGAAGAATATAGTGTTAAGGACACGTCGCGGTGCAGCGGTCGTACGAATGTTTACGATCTCTCTGTCAGCTCACCGCTGTGTGGTAAGATCAGCGAGCTTTACATAACGTTCCGTCTCTCGCTCGCGGAGGTATAGTCATACATGGCTATTTCCCGCGAAACAAAATATTCGATAGGGTCAAATGGCAGGTCAACGGTTGTTTTCAATAATATGGATTGATTCAAGCTCAAAGCTTGTATTTCTGGTTTGTCTTTTACTTTACTCCTTGGAGACACACAGTTTTGGATTATATTCTTATATACCAGTATCTAAGTAGTAATTGAATAGCATTTTTTTTAAATATTGAACAAAATAATACTCACATGTGATTAAAACAATGATTGTCCGGACTAAGTACTCCCAAATAATCCTGTGTTTGCTGTTCAGAAGGCGGTTACCGATGTAGTCGTTCCATACTATATCGATGGCTACATAACAAGCCAAGCCATGAGTGATGAAAATCGCAAACGCTAGGAGACCCTGGACTACACTAGCAAGGCTGAAACACAAAGACGCTCAGATTAACATTGATGCATATTATCTATACTAATATTATAAAAAGAAAAGATTTGTATGTATGTTTGTAACGAATTGGCTCAAAAAGTACTGGACCGATTTTAAAAATTATTTCACCATTTGAATGCTACATCATCACTGATTAATATAGGCTATTTTAATTGCAAGAAAAAAATAAGGATCCCTACTAAAACTACAATAATGTTATCCAAGGTGTAAAAAAATTCCAGGCGGGTGGAGCCGCGAGCGACAGCTAGTATTTTTATAAATATTTATTATTAACAAAATTGATGAAGCCAAGGAGAAAATTAAACTAATATTTATATTTTTTTAATGTTACATGTATGACACCAGCTATTGCTCTATATTCCGATTGATATACTTACGTTTCAGTTTCGGTGGGCAAATTGAGGGTGATACTGCCCTCGGATTTATCACCATATTGTAGATATCCGAACAGGCCCATTCCCACATAGAGGACAATAATAGTTATCATGGCACGGTTTAAGACGCCGAACTTGCCTACGAAATCTCTGGGCGTCTTCATCTCATTTTCAAGAGGCAGAATCTGAAAGGCATTGTTGAAAATTTACCTATATCATTGCAGTTATAATTTAGTAATATGTACGTGTTTGGACTATATTGTTGATGAATACGAGTATGAGTACTTGAGCTGGTCAAGATCGGAATCGTAAGAAGAGCTTACTAGCGGTCTCAACAGTGGCCCTTAATGCCGGAATTTACTTTTATTTTGCTAGTAGCTAGTAAATCTAGATTCAACCATAAATTGTAACACAAGATATAACGAAAAGTAAGCCCAAATTAGGCGAATTTTATGTCGGTGTTCAAAATCTTTTTTAAAAAGCTGAGTTGTGTTGATGTGAAATGTGTTGTTTACTAACCATTCCAATAGCTTCCAAGGCAAACAGCACAGTTCCGAAGAAAAGAGGAAACTTAGATATATCCCCTGCTGGAGATTTGCCTTCAAACGAAGGTGCATCCCTGAAGATATAGTATAGAATAATTCCGAAGCCGACGATAGTAACAGCGTTGGCAACAGCTGAGAACGGCGCGAGGTACTTCAGATCTCGGACCCAATTAATAAAGATCAGAGGCAGAAGGACGCACAGCATCACTTGCTCTAAAGTTATGTCTATGCCAAATTTCTTTGTCAACACGAATTTTATATTTTCAGATACGAATAAGACGTACACGCAGCATGTTCCAATTTGATATATCAGTAAGAACACGTTTACAATGTGCCTGTAACAAAAACAAAAATATCTTAATTTCAATTTCAAAGAAACTGATTTGGGCTCAGTACTTTGAAAGTAATAAATAAATATAGCTATAACTTCTTATTCTTCAAAATAATTTCCTTATCTATACCTACACTCTACGCGAAATTACGCTGGGACTGAGTGCGCGAACATTAATGACCTTTAGAAGTCAAAATTATATTTGTTTAATATAGTTATATTACCAATATATAAGTATTTATGCATACATTTATATTGTATTATCTTTTGCTGAATTTTATTAACGCAAACAGAATACTTATCTATTAGGTACCTACCGTTAGCGTAATAGAAACTTTGAGTCGAAAGTTAGTATCTACTCTACTAGTGCCTACTCAAGAAAACGTTATCTTAAGAATGTTGCTAAATATACATTTCATTTCAAAGTTAAATGAATAAGATTATTTCCATTGCCTTCAAATTCAAGTATAAGTATAAACACAGAAAAGTGTTTACAACTTGATAGCGATTAAGTATTACATAAAAACAAACGTGTGTTAGGAAACATACCATAAAATTCTTTAGAAAGAACTACTTTCAGAATTTACACCAGGATACAAAAGACAATAATAAAAATAACTTACGCAGCATAAGGAGCGCATGCTTTACACCACTGAGGACCTTCTGACAGTGCAGCTTCCGCAACCGCTGTGTATGAGAGTGATGGTACTTTACGACGCTTGCAAAGTACGTAGCTCGCGTCGATTAGGACATGAATACAGTAGGTGCACAGCACACCGATGACAACTGTGCCAATGGAGCCAACCACATAACCGGCGTTGGAAAAAGCATGCGGCATTGCCAGGATGCCGGTACCCAAGCTGCCTTTCAGTAGATGCAGGAGAGTCTCCGTGTTACTGTAATGAATAAAACATAAGTACACTAAGGGCTCTTGAAATATAACATCTAAAAGACATACATTACTTGTACGTAAACTGATTGCGCTAGGGGATTTGTATATCGAAATATTTATTTGATTTAACGTGTAGTGAAAACCTAAACTTAAAATTGGTACCTTAAATTTCCTCATTAAAGGTAATATTTTAAAAAGTAATTTAAAACATAAATAATTATAGATATCAAGTGCTTATTTTTATTCTACACTAGCTGTTGCCCGCGGCTCCGCCCGCATGGTGGTTGTTTTTGGAAGAAAAGGTAGATATACAATCCATGGAGGCATCTTAAGCTATTCCACATATATAAATCTGTATTACGAAAAACACCATAAACACGCCACTAAAAATTCAGTCACCACAGGAAACTAGAGCAATTTTGATATTACGCATCGGCACTATTCCAGTCCAGCCAGCCTATTCCTGCTGTAGACAAAATTGTCTATAGTGATATGCCACTTGTAAATCAAAACGTTGTTATACAAATAGTGGAAAAATCTATATGCTACGCTTAAGACGTCACTGCATAAATGGGTATTCTGCTTCTAACAATATTCAAAACGCGCCTCAACTCTCGGTAGGTATGTACTCATCATGATCTCATGCAAATAAGATTTGTAATATACAATTCTTATTACCATATTACGAATGTAATTTTGTAAGTACAGGTGTTACCTATTGGAAAAATGTTGACATCGACGTATACGAGTATGTTTATTAAATAATTATATGTATAGATAATACTAGCCCTCTGTATTAAACATTCTCCCACTGCTGGGCACGGGCCTCCTCTACTAATCAGAGGGGTAAGGCCTTAGTCCACCACGCTGGCCTAATGCGGGTTGGTAGACTTTACATGCCTTCGATATTTCAAATTATCCAATAAAAATTTTGTTATACGAACGGATATGACCAAACTATAGGGTTCTTTTTAAAACAGATTAACTGATCATAAATGGAATGAAAATCAAGAGACAATTGCTATTATGGTCTGTCTGTTGAAGTATTATGAACGACCGAAATAATAGTAAGTATATCGATGAGTGATAACATACTACTTTACTGTAATATATACTCAATTGAGAATTCACCAAAAATACTCCATTATAAAAAGTTTACATTTTCATTCCTTGTTCACTCGCTCTGCTATCCTGAGTAATGGTTATTCCCGTGTTCGCGTAGTAAAATGGAAATAAAGCCAGTAAACATATCGATCTAACATAATTACTCTGAAGTCTGGAGTAACTTGGGGTTTAGTAGAAATAGGCTTCCTTGTAATTCAAAAATAAGGAGCACGTGAAATTATTATTCCCATATTGCTTTGTCATAGTAACGACGATAGTTATATCCGATTGTAAGGGCCAAACTTAGATGTTGTTTCTCGCAACGTGATGGGGTTAAATACTGCCATCGCACACAAATTATAATATATTCAATAGCATACCATACATTTTACAAACAGAACTAAGTAGTTAGAAATATTAATAGTGCTAACTCTCGGCTTGACGAGGCGGTTATATATACACAGTCAGGTCATAAGTACTGTCACACAGTAAAAACTTTTATATAAGAATGCTGGCCACAAAAAAGTTTATTGAATTCGAATTTCAAATTGTTCATGAAAATAAAAATATATACTTTTTAGAATTATACTCATTTTTAAATATGGAGTGGACGCTTAAAGAAGACCGTGTTGCAGTAATTGCGTTGCATCGTTGCGGTTACGCGCCAATTCAAATTTTTGACATACTGAAAAAGTTGAATATAACCAAAAGATTCGTTTATCGTACCATCAAACGATACAATGAAGACTCTAGTGTAGATGACAGGTCAAGAAGTGGTCGCCCTCGGTCTGTTAGGACTCCAGCAGTGATAAAAGCTGTGAAGGCGCGAATTCAAAGAAATCCCAAACGTAAGCAGAAACTGTTGGCCCTTCAGATGGGGTTAAGCAGAACCACGGTGAAAAGGGTGTTAAATGAAGACTTAGGGCTTCGGGCATATCGAAGAAAAACAGGACATCGTTTGAATGCTCGTCTAATGGACCTGAGACTGAAGAGATGCCGCGCTTTGTTGAAGCGGTACGCGGGAAAAAAATATCGGGAAATTCTTTTTTCAGATGAAAAAATTTTTATCGTAGAAGAGAGCTACAACAAACAAAATGATAAGTTGTACGCACACAGTAGTGAAGAAGCGAGCAACCGTATTCCGCGTGTCCAACGAGGTCATTTTCCATCCTCGCTCATGGTATGGTTGGGAGTTTCTTATTGGGGCTTAACAGAGGTACATTTTTGTGAGAAAGGTGTAAAAACGAATGCAGTTGTGAATCAAAATACAGTCCTGACGAACCTTGTGGAACCTGTTTCTCATACCATGTTCAATAACAGGCACTGGGTATTCCAACAAGATTCGGCGCCAGCTCATAGAGCGAAGAGCACACAAGACTGGCTGGCGGCGCGTGAAATCGACTTCATCCGGCACGAAGACTGGCCCTCCTCCAGTCCAGATTTGAATCCGTTAGATTACAAGATATGGCAACACTTGGAGGAAAAGGCGTGCTCAAAGCCTCATCCCAATTTGGAGTCACTCAAGACATCCTTGATTAAGGCAGCCGCCGATATTGACATGGACCTCGTTCGTGCTGCGATAGACAACTGGCCGCGCAGATTGAAGGCCTGTATTCAAAATCACAGAGGTCATTTTGAATAAACTTTAGTGTCATAAGAATCTATGTTTTGTTAAGTTCATTTTGGTATATAAATGGTTACATAACGAATAAACTTGTTTCAATTATTTTATATTAAACATGTGACAGAATTTATGACCTGACTAGGTATATATGTATCTCTCGAGACCGGATTTAATAATGTGAGCAAAGCCTAGGAAACATCTAGCTGGAAGCGGTTTGCATGCTACGTTAGCTATATAGGAAATGTTCTGAGGCTATAAATGTGCGATCAGCTCGTGTGACAGCACGTGGAACGTAAGAACCACGTGTGGAACCAACGTGCCGAGCTGATGACACTGATTGTATACATTTTGAATGCACGTACAGTTGTCTGCTCATTGTTATGAATATTATTGTGTGATAAAAAAACACAATTAAGATATCGTCCGCGCCATGTACAAGTTAACACAGACGTTCTCCCACATTCAGTTCTTATTAGTACCTATCTATTTAAATATCTGAGTCTTTGACAGCCTCCGTGGCGCAGTTGGCGAGTAGCCGGCTGTGAACCGAGAGTGGTTCGATTCCTACACCGGGACAAATGTTTGTGTGACAGATAGATATTTGTGTCCGAGGTCTGGGTGTTGTGAGACCGAAAGTCTCTCGTAGTCCCTGATACCCACAACACAAGACTGGTATCTCAGTGTGGGGTCGGGGCTATGTGTGTGACCGTTGGGTGTTATTTATTTATTATTTGAGGAAATGTGTTTTCACCACGGTGTGTAACTTGACCTTTCACGGCATTTTCAAGTATATTGCAATAAAAGGAAAAGTCCTTGCACGTCCATTTCTCGAAGTGTCCGCAATCCATGCTCGTTTCCTGTCGCAGCGGAACCGATCCGCACGCATGGTCGGAAGGTCAAAGATTATTTATTGTCAATCCATATCGTGATTCAGTCCGAATTGAGGTCATGACGCGACAATTCTATAAGCCTAATGATGTACTATGTAAGTCAAAAAGATACTGCCTTATGATAGACCTTTGTCTTATTAATAAAATAGACTTATGTTGTTACCCTTCAAGCCATATCTCAATCTCTACAATGTCTGAACTAATGGAGATATGTTTCCATGTGATGTGTTGAAATATGTTTTGGCAAATTTAAATTGGTTGGAAAATAAATAAATATACTTACCTATTGGGTCAATTTATATAGCAAATTATTTACGTAGCTAACCGTCATTTTTGCGCAGGTGGAGCCACTAATACATCAGTAGTAGTAACAGAATGTAAGATGACGTATTCGCTCGGGTCAGCTAGTTTAATTATATATAATCCATATATACATATACATGTATATATATTAACCCATCGCTGTTCGTTAGTCTCGCTAAAACTCAAAAACGGTGTAACCAATTTGGTTGAAAGTTTGTTAGTATATTACAATGGGATCCTGGTCGGCTTGAAAACACAATTGGACCTGGTAGGTGACGCTGCTGTCGGTATGTCACCAAATTTGATTTGCTGGGATGTGTAACATACGCTAATTACGTATTAGTACACGCGTGCAGCTGACATAAGAGAACAAAAAAAATATATTATAGAAAAGCTCTTTGTCAAAATAATCTCAATAATGCTTAATCTTAAAAATGTTATAATTAACAATGGACTTTCGACCCATAGGCGACCACGAGTACCTAATTATAAAAGGTCATTACCAACTAACAAACTTAAATGTTTCCTTTCCAAAGGATAAAAGTTTATTGAAAAATCGAGGTTTAGTCGTTATTTTATCACAAAAGTTATATTAAAGTTGATTCTCCTAGTATTTATATAGTGAATTTTATTTTGGTGTTTATATGGCAGCTATGGCACCTAACCTATGAAGCTAGGAAAAAATATTCTTAGAAACCCGTCTAAGAATATATTTAATGAAATTTGGAATAAATTTATATTTAAGCAAAATATTGATACTTTTCCATCGGAATGGAATACGTATGTATGCACTCACGCCTGTAATTCCCGAAGAGTAGGTATAAGTCTTGTAGTCTAGAAAGTTTCCGGCTCCATGATTGACAATAATTCCTTTATAATTGCTAGTTTTTGTTGCTCGGGATCAAAAGCTAATTAAGTACGATGTGCACCCAGACTACCTACAGTATTTTCCGACAGCCCTCTATTAAAAATTTTAATTAATGTCCCTATTGCGTAGTTCTACACAACGACAGTAATTGCTTATTATTAACTTACCAGCCTTTTTAGAGAATAACAAAAAATCCAATAGGCTACAATGTGACTGAAAAGGTGATGAAGATAAAATAATGTTTATATTGTTTACATACGTGGTAGGATGCGCTACGACTCGATTGTCATAGGGCTCGTATTCTTCAACCTCCTGGAGGTCCTTCTCTTTCATATTCACCATGAAGATGCCCTTGTCTCCTGGCCTCTTCTTCTCATCCTTGACCGGTGATAGGCTGTGAACATAACAAATATTCTATTATATATATTAATTAAATAATTGAAAACAATAGGTGGAAAATGTACTAAGAATTAATGGAAAACATTATAATTGCGTAAAATAATTGAATAAAAAGAAGTGTTTGGGCATTGGTTGGAATGTAATAGGGGCAGAACATTTATAAGGCTGAGATGTTTTAAACTGAAATAAGTGCTAAAATATAACCTAATGATTGAAGACGTGAAAAAAATATCCAAAATTTAGAAACTAGTGTGATTGCCATTTGATACTCATTTTAGACTTGGGTTAAGCACTATTATCCTATCACATGCCGTAGAATTACTTCCCTCCCGCCTTCTCCTATGAACTGAACTAGTTTGCCTAAAACACATCTAGCCAACTCGTATCGGGAGAATGTTGGGGGATTATAGTTTTTTTCTTAATTCTTTATGTTACGTACCTAGACATGGTTGGATGTTTCTTATTGCCAGGCAACACTATTGATGTAACCGTGAAAACTAGTGCCATATTTGATTTGGCAACATTGCTAAGGGGAGGACTAAATGGTTTTTTAACTTACTTTTTTATATTTATATAAGTAAATAGTCATAAGGAGATGTAGAGGGAAGATGGTATAATAATAAACATTTTGCAACAATTATTATCTGTTTGTTCATAGTAATAAGTCTTACTAATAGTTGCTTTGAAACGGCCCATTGCGGTAACTGATTTTTATTGAATTATTTTATTACTAGGCTACACTAAAACCATTAAACTGTTTCGAACAACTGTGTATTCCTGCATGTTCAATTTCACTATTTGTCCAATACTATATATACACAGTCAGGTCATAAGTATTATCACACAGTAAAAACTTTTATTTTAGAATGCTGGCCACAAAAAAGTTTATTGAATTCGAATTTCAAATTGTTCATGAAAATAAAAATGTATACTTTTTAGAATTTTACTCATTTTTAAATATGGAGTGGACGCTTAAAGAAGACCGTGTTGCAGTAATTGCGTTGCATCGTTGCGGTTACGCGCCAATTCAAATTTTTGACATACTGAAAAACTTGAATATAACCAAAAGATTCGTTTATCGTACCATCAAACAGTACAATGAAGACTCTAGTGTAGATGACAGGTCAAGAAGTGGTCGCCCTCGGTCTGTTAGGACTCCAGCAGTGATAAAAGCTGTGAAGGCGCGAATTCAAAGAAATCCCAAACGTAAGCAGAAACTGTTGGCCCTTCAGATGGGGTTAAGCAGAACCACGGTGAAAAGGGTGTTAAATGAAGACTTAGGGCTTCGGGCATATCGAAGAAAAACAGGACATCTTTTGAATGCTCGTCTAATGGACCTGAGACTGAAGAGATGCCGCGCTTTGTTGAAGCGGTACGCGGGAAAAAAATATCGGGAAATTCTTTTTTCAGATGAAAAAATTTTTACCGTAGAAGAGAGCTACAACAAACAAAATGATAAGGTGTACGCACACAGTAGTGAAGAAGTGAGCAACCGTATTCCGCGTGTCCAACGAGGTCATTTTCCATCCTCGCTCATGGTATGGTTGGGAGTTTCTTATTGGGGCTTAACAGAGGTACATTTTTGTGAGAAAGGTGTAAAAACGAATGCAGTTGTGTATCAAAATACAGTCCTGACGAACCTTGTGGAACCTGTTTCTCATACCATGTTCAATAACAGGCACTGGGTATTCCAACAAGATTCGGCGCCAGCTCATAGAGCGAAGAGCACACAAGACTGGCTGGCGGCGCGTGAAATCGACTTCATCCGGCACGAAGACTGGCCCTCCTCCAGTCCAGATTTGAATCCGTTAGATTACAAGATATGGCAACACTTGGAGGAAAAGGCGTGCTCAAAGCCTCATCCCAATTTGGAGTCACTCAAGACATCCTTGATTAAGGCAGCCACCGATATTGACATGGACCTCGTTCGTGCTGCGATAGACAACTGGCCGCGCAGATTGAAGGCCTGTATTCAAAATCACGGAGGTCATTTTGAATAAACTTTAGTGTCATAAGAATCTATGTTTTGTTAAGTTCATTTTGGTATATAAATGGTTACATAATGAATAAACTTGTTTCAATTATTTTATATTAAACATGTGACAGAATTTATGACCTGACTAGGTATAATAATAATATGGTGTTGTTTTTTAAATTATTGTGACGGACACATTTGATAGAAGCAATTCGTTATTAATGACTTGTATCTTTTATGTCTACCAAAGACGAGAAAATAATATGATGTGACTAAAAATTAACTACTTAATTATAATTAAGTAATTAATTAATTAATGTAATTGTGTATGCAAATGTTTTAATTGGTGGATATTATCCAAAACATAGTCTTCATTACATATACCAACCGTCCCATACAAAAAGCGCATAAACCGGAACCTCGGACGTTCTTTTAGCAGTGTTTTCGATGATTTTTATTTATTATATTTTTTGTTAGCAACATACGTATACAATCACGCCTGTTATCTCCGAAGGAGTAGGCAGAGGTTTAACCAGTACGCTCACTTTTTGCCGAATTTATTACGGTCCTATAATGTGATAGGAGGGGTGAGCCTGTACCTATCGCCATACCGGACACAATTCCAGACTCCGGGCTGATACTGAGTATTTCTAAATAGAAAAACCTAATATTTACACTTATAAATATATTGAGACAGAATGTTTCGTAATGATATTGATTCGATACCTAATTTTTACGTACAACTTTACTTCTGGTTAATCAAGGAATGTTTCAGTTTTAATTATTTGTTATAAATACATATAATTACCTACTAATTATATTTTATTTACAGTTGTAGAAATTAAGTATAGATAATAACAGGGAGTTTATTTTGAGGAAAATAAAACTATTGTGTCAGTTAAAAACCGGTATCTCCTCTTTCTATAGTGTTTATATTTTGTACATATAGAAATGATAAGCAAAAAATTTAAGGCAAATGAGATTAGTATTTAATTCACGAATTGATATCACCCAACACACGGCACACAAACATTTGTATTAGCGCGGGTATTGAATCCGCAGTCTCTAGTTTCATAGCCAGCTACACACCCACTGCGTTACAGAGACTAACAACTATATTCACTCATATGTTTAAGATAGATTTGAGCTTATGACTTGTTGCAACCTTATGGAACTTTTACATTTGCTTAGTGGTAATAGAGGGAATATAGGGTTCATAAAGTTAGGACATGTCTATTTAGGTAGCAGCCGTTTTTATGAAAGTGCATTAGATTAGATTTAGGCATGAAATTAAGCGGTGTGTTACCGCAAATTTTAGTGCAGACAGGCACAAGGAGCAAAATAAATCACAAAACAACGAAACGAAACATCAATTCCTTGTAATTTGACACGAAAAACGAAAAATTGCTCATGAAATCATTTTTTATAACAATTAATCTATTACAATTAATGTATTTGTAGTTAAGCTTATTGCGAATTATATGTCTAAGTAAGAAAATGCAAATGATGCTCATCCCTGGGTTCAGCGTATATACACATAAAAAACCTAATATTCTTTTTAAATTTTCCACGAAACCTAATTTCACCTAGGCTATGAAATCAAAAAATCTTATTTTTACAAACACTATCCACTTTGATTTCTCTGCCGTAGCAAAGATGTCCCACGAAACGTATATCGTGGCACATATCTTATGAGAAAAGAAAAAAAATATGACTGATTAATATCAAAGATGTATTTTATTAGAAATACCTGTGCGGCACAAAATCGTCCGGCTCGAAGGAAGGGTTGACTTTTGGTCCGCTGTGTCGTCGCGACCATTCTTCTGCTTCCTGAAAGCAAAAATAAACATATTATTTTTATATTATGGTTATTAAAATATGTACAGCAAAATTATTCAAAAATACGTATTTTTTTGTATAGTGTTTCTAGTAGTCTCTAGTAATTTGCAGTGATAGTCTTTTATTGGCGTGTGCAGAGTTAAATAATTTTAAGTTATTTAGTAATAAAAAGTTGAGACAGACTATTTATCACAGTGCCTTAAACTTCTTCAATATATTTCATACTCATTGCAAACAAATCGTTGGAATAGCCTGCTTAAGTAGCTGCAGCAGATAATTTAAATCAGATTGTTTATATGGACTGTGGAGGGTCGGGGCTGAGTTATAACTATTAGTGACGGTTTGAATTAAAACAACACCTTTTGAACAATTTTCTTATTACAGATGGTGTAGTATACTATTGATAATAATTCGTCTGTCCGTTTATTGCAAACTAGAATGTTTAAATTCGCAAGACCAAAGTCGCATGAAGTCATCGATACAACGACCCTGAAATATTTTAACAGTTTACGGTTTGTTCACAAGGTTACCTTGTTTTGAATTATGTTCACATATATTTTATGAATTTGAGTTAATACCATGTATCATGTTTTATATATTTATGTATTTATTTTATAACATCTCTGATATTTTATGTATTATATGTTCTATTTAAAACTAGATTTTATACTTTATCGGTAGGTATGTATTCGATAATTTTTATTAAATTATTTATTCTTCAGCTGAAATTTTTCAGCTGAAGGCTGAAGAGTCTGTGTTTATCATTAAACAAAAACTCTTTAGCCTGAAAGTGTTTCAATTCATAACTAGGTATTTAATAAAAGTAAATAGTTATTGATATTGTTTTCTATACATTTTTAAAATACTGTGTATTGCTCATGTATTTTAAACGTATACCACATATACGTTTATCATATTTCATAATGATTCTTATAGAATATCATTGACAGATACACATAATTGTGATTTATAACTTTTCTTTACGATACCCCCATGTCTAGACACATAAAATGATATTGGTTTTAAAATTGTTATAGCGGTATAATTATCTTGTACTATAGGTACATATGTATACATGCTTAGATTTCAATAAATTCAAAATTGTTGAATCCACTTCGATGTTGTTTTATAAATCTAAATAATAATGAGCTTTAGGCAATTGCCTCTGTGCAAAAAGGGAGTCAATCGAGTAACAACAAAGTATGGATAAGGTAAAGACGAATATTTGAATCGACGGATAAATAATTAAGACAGTTAAAAATCATAAATGTTGCCAGTAAACTCTTAGTGCTGTTCGTGTTAAAATCGATATTTTTTGTTTCTGTTTTTTTATTTTTTGTTTATATTATTAATTTAAAACAAAACGGTCTTAAAACCCTTTAAACACGCCTCCTCATTTTTGCTGAAGCCGCTTAAAAAGTTGCAGTCTCACGTCTAACGATTTTTGAGACGTATCTAACGCATTCTGATGACTTCTGGGAGTGTATCAAGTGACTAAAATTTTTGTCAGGTGGCTATGCGTATTGGGCTATGCGAGTATTTTGTCAGTTTCATAGAGCGATAGTTTATATCATAGTCCGACAAACGAGCCAGTGGGTCACCTGATGTTAAGTGATCTCCACCGCCCATGAACATCCACAATACCGAAAGTATCACGTATGCGCTGTCGGCATTAAAGGACAGGAATAGGGATTAGGGAAGGGAAGGGGGAATCTGGGCCTCCGCTCTCATTCTCAATCTCTCAATCTCACTTACCATACGAAACGCGACAGTGAACTGTCACTTTACGTTGGTTTTCTGTGAGACAGTGGTACTACCCCAGTCGAGCCGGCCCATTCATGCTGTAGACAAATGTGTCTACAGCGTGACTCTTCCACTTCTGGTCGCTGCTAGAAATTATTCGCAGCAATAAATGTCGATGTGTATAGTAACTATTAATTTAGGTATCTCTTGTATGTACACTATCCAACTTAATCAAACATTTACAGTGCGTTTCTGGAGAAAATAGTTCATGGCCACTCGTTTAACTGGCGGCAGGACAAATCCTGTTTGTCATTTCAAATGTGTCCTGAAACAAGGGGCACTAAAACTGGCCAGAGATCAGAATTACATTTATCCAGCGGTTGCTATGACCGCTAACCTGCCCTTATCATTTTTAGATGATGTATCTAATGTGACATTACTTGGCAAGAGTGCAACTACATAACTGTTTTTTATATGTTTATGCAACACTCGTACAATCTGTTTAATTTCGAAGTTGTAGAAAGATTCTAGTCTAGAAAGCTAAAGCTTGTGAACAATCACAAGCTCAATGACAAGTGACAATCATAATCTGTTGTCGAACTGAGTCAACACAGTTTTAGTGATCCTTTTTAGAATAATATTCATATGAAATTGAGTGAATAGGAACATGAAATTATAAATAAAGGACGTCGTCGGTTTAGTTGCCACTTAAGAAGTTGTTCTGGTAGTTTATGTTAATTGTTAAGTATCGACATATTGATTGTCGTACTAAGATATTAGATAGTCATCACCGTCTTCATTAAAATAAGGACAAATGCCGAGGACATATTAAGTTAACGATTAAGAGAAGGCTTGTAATAAAAACGTAGTCCAGGACCTCAGTCTCCTGTACGTATTAAATAAACATTTACTACATGCAATTGAAAGCTTAAAACAAAAGTTACTTCTAGTATTTCGCGAAATAGATCTGTGGGTTGTGAAAACTACTAACCAGAGGCGAGAAAGTTTTCATTACTTGAATTAGAAATACGTACCCGGTTACAAAGTTTTGAGAAATTTAACAACCCACTAAACACTAGCAACACTTTTTATACAGCATGCCGGTTTTATACGAATTTCAAGACGGTCTAACGGAAAAGTTTTATACGATCTACGATTCTGCATTGCTCTATGATATAGTAAGCATTTATTATTACTTGATTAATCGTTTTTGGCAATGCTGCCATCAGCCATACTCACGGAATGTATTGGAGAGTACCGTTTCTATTATTAAATCATAATTATAAATAGTTAAAGATTATTCATAATTTTATTTCAAGAAAATTTTACTGAATTGAGTATAATTAATGTTTTTTTGGGAATGTCCGAGAAATTGGAACCTGTGATATTCTTGACATTGATGATTTTCTGCACTTAATTATTTTGTAGTATTAATTTTTATTATTTAATGTAACTAATTTAGAGACTGCAAAATCAAGGTAAGACTGTTTATTGATTACTGTTATAATTTCACTGTGTTGAATGCGCCTTAAATATTTCAGGATTTGCTATAAGCCACTAGATATCCTACTATAATATTAAAAATGCGAATGTTTAGATGGATGGATCTTTGTTACTTAATCACGCTATAATGGCTGGACGATTCTGGTTGAAATTTGGCACAGAGATAGATTATAGTCTGGAATAGCACATAGGCACTTTTTAGCCCGGAAAATGCAAGCTTCCTAAGGGTTGTTCCTATATTCCTATGCCTTTTTTTTTGTCGCGGGGATAGCGTTTTATTACTGCCGCCCGCTCCGGGAGGAAGCGGAATAAGAATAAAACGGTTATGCTGGACTAGCCGGTCTTACGACCCAACATCTCCCTCGCCCGGATGATGGCTATCCGGGCTGCCGCTAGGCCGAGTCCCTACCCCCTATGTACACCCCACCCGACACTACCAGCTAAAACCCCGTGGCCTTCTTCGGCGCTAACGGAGCGATCCCGGGGTATTCTAAGGAGTGCTAGAATTGCTGCCGGAGCCGCCCCTGCGCGGTGCCTTGTACGGGCCCATCTCCATGTGGGTCTTAGGAGCCTCCGCGCACCGAACAACGACAGCAAACGAGCCCTTACCACCCGAGCTGCCGTCCATCTCGGGGTCGCACGATGCACCGAAATTGGAGTGCACCGATATGGGCTGACAGGCCCCCGCTGCGCACCCGCGACCCCCGATGGCCCCAATTAGTCGCCTCCTACGACAGGCAGGGGTTACCGTGGTAGAATTCTCCAAACACCCCCATTCCACAGGGCGGATATTCCTATGCCTGCATGGATTGTATACCTTTTCTTCCAAAAGGCGCGGGCAAAATTTAGTATAATATATATCCATAGCATAATTACGTTAGCTATCGTTTATCTAAATTATATATATACCTTAAATACATCCCCTGACTGCGCCTCCGTGTACAAAATATATGGATAAACAATACAATACATATTGAAATATGTCAACAGATGAAAATAATAAAATTGACAACCGTGTGTGAAACGTTAAATACACCTACTCTAAGGTTAAATACTTTGAAAAGGTATGCCGTTGACACTGAGTGGCGGATGATATGATGTAGTGTTAAGTGTGTATATACATATTGTTTAGTGCGCATTTAAAATTTGGAGCTTATTTATTTCAAACTTTAAAAGGGTTGAACAGATTTGGACGGACCGCTTCTTCGCTGTCTAGAGAATATTGTGAAAAGTTTTAGAGAGTAGGTACCTCTACGTATGCTTCAACATACTGGGTATGTGTAAATGGCATAGTGACTGATTCTCCAATTATCATATCATGAGACCAAATTGAGGTCGGTGAACCGTTCATTAACTATTTTACCCACACTTTCATAACCTGTAAGTATGTAAATATAATCCAGAAGCTTTAGTTCCTACCTACATTGTCATTTTAATGTAAATGTGGCAAAAAACTAAACAAAAAATAAACAGCAAATATACTAACTCTTGGAATAATTTGAAAACCTAGCATGATATATAGGTAGTTACTTAGAAAAAAAAACAACTCCAAGTTGGATACAGTTCACTCTAATAATAAGTAGTAAATTATGAAAACGACGATTTGATGTCGTGTCGTATATATTGTAAACAATAGTTCACAAGTCTATAAATAAATCTTTTAAAAAAATTAGGATATCGTTTTTGTTAAAAAGATTAAACACTATTTAGAATAACCGATATTGGATGCATTAGAAATTTGTTAATACGGGATAATTATTAATACCACTTTAACTGAGTCATGTATCAAATGTACACAATCACAGTTAAAAATGGCTTTGCAAACACCATGTTTACGTACATACCGACGAGAATAACACGCGTTGGCGCTAGGCTTACTCACTTTACGCTTACAGTTTTACGAGAATTCGCACCTAATGTTTGCTGTCATGTCTAATTAATTAGCGTTCATGGGTGATGTTTACTTGAACATATCTCTAGGATATGTACATGCGAAAGGGTGGACAATAACAATGTCTCATATGATGGAAATTAGCGAAAGTCCGTATCGTATTAGAATAGATTTATTTGGATTACGCAGGGTTACAAGAACGGTTACAATATGTGAGCGATACAGAGACGAGTGACAGACGTCAGTATATTTTTCCTTTTTAACATTGCTATGGAGTTTACATACACAACATCATCTAAAGTCCAAATTCGTCGGCGCTGCCCTAGTCGAATAGTTCAGTCACACATAGGTCCCCCAAGACAATCGTACAGACTCAATTTTTTTATGTTCATTAAATTGATATCCTTTATCAGTTACCTTTCTGATTACAACGCCATCGACATTGCCGCGATGGTACATAATATGACGTAATACGTTAGGATGTTCTAAGAGATGCTAATTTTTGTGAGTTAATTAACTGGCAATAAATAAACTTTAGTTAAGGGCCATGTTCTGCTATTTAGCATTTATTATTGCTATGTTTACGTGTATGCTATACGACATTCTGAAAAAGTACTACCTCAACGATATTATAAAGTATGCTTATCATCATTCGGCAGGTTCCGGGTTCACATTGAATGATATTTAGAATATGTTAATTGTGGTTTGTTTTCATAAGTAGTAATTAGTGTAGTATACTAATACTAATAACGTTATTAGCTTAGCACTTTGTGTTTTCTCAACTATTTAAGCGACAAAGCGAAAATTCTTTAAAATATTACTAAATCTAGCTGATGGTGGGGCCATCTGTTTTGCACGGGACCGTAGGTATTTTATTTCATATTCAAAGTAATATGTAAAGTTGATTCTTCGCCTTCATTCAAGCAGCTCGCGAATGTTTTAAACATAGAAAAGAACTAAAATGAAATTACGTATTCGGGTGCCAGGTGTTGGCTAGTTCTTTATACCAAATGTAATTTCAGCTATATTCTCTATGCGAATCATCAAAAATATATCTACGCATAGGTACAACGATCACGAAGTCTCTCGAATGGGATGCCCTTATTTATATATATATATATATATATATATATATATATACATATATATATTTTATATCTCATTACAATATTCACATCTGAACCAGTTAATGAATTTTTAAATGATGACACTTATGGCAATTCACACTGCACCAAAGTTCAGTTACCAGCTTTCAATGACAATTTTCAAGTAACTGTGCAGTTACAATAAAAAGCAAGTGACCGCAATCGCAACGTCTGGCCTCTAACAACTGTCTTCCTGTTTATGCAGATTCGAATTAGGGTCCACACGGCCATCGATGTCCTTCGATTGTCGTAGGTCGACGCACCTCGTCAAATCTATCTGGTGCGACATCTAGCTGTCCATTAGATGTGTCAGGGAAACTTGCGTAGCGGAAATTACGTCGAAAGTAGGCAAATAACGCGGACTCAGAAATGATGACTAACAATTAGGTTCTTTTGGCCTTCCGTAATATTGCTTTATTTATTTTTATTTGCATTTTAGTCACATACATTTTTCTATAGTATGTTTTTTATTTGTTTAGATAAGTTATATAAAAACTATCAAAATTATGGATTTACACATTACAATAAACAATCTGGTCATAAATATGTATGGTGCAAATAAATTATAACGTAAACAATCCAGTAGTCAAACATGTAAAGCGGTAAATAGAATGATGTGATGGAAAATTTGTGGAATTAGGCTTTGTTTTAGTACTCGGTAATTAATATTACAGGAAATATATCATATAACGTGTGTGTTGATTGTTAAAATCTAATGGTCTCTGGGCTTGTGTAAGCCCTGAAGTTGAAAGTTATAATAATTATTTTCTCCTTTTGTAGATATACAAAAACGTTATAAAAATACACATACAACAATGTATATGCTGCGATGCCCGTGGATGATCTAAATGTCGTTAATGAACGAAGATTCGTTAATTGATATTTAAAATTAAAGTGTCATCGCAAATTGAATGCACTTGCTATGAGATCAGTGCTACATGTGTGCGCATATTCTATCTATGTAGATTATAAATAATGTTATATGAATGTGATTTATTTGTTTTTGAGAATATCTTTAATGGAAATAATAATGCGATTCATAATAAAAAAAAACAAATGAAACGTAAACTAAGTAAGTTACACGTGTAGTTCTCACTCCCGATGAAAATTTATTTTTTTATATATCAAATTATAAACTTAACTAAGTTTTGTAATTATGCTGTAAATAATTACAAAACGACTAATCGACTCATTTTAAAAAATAAATATATAACACCCAACAGTCACACACATAGCCCCGATCCCACACTAAGATACGAGTCTTGTGTTGTGGGTATCAGGGACTACGAGAGACTTTCGGTCTCACAACACCCAGACCCCGGACACAAATATCTGTCTGTTACACAAACATTTGTCCCGGTACGGGAATCGAACCCACGGCCTCTCGTTTCACAGCTGGCTACTGGCCTACTGCGCCACGGAGGCTGTCAATTAAAGAATACAAATATTATGTTGGAATATGTTTCCAAGGCCCTCGTTGAGATTGTTCCGTCGGGAAAAATTGTAACAGCATCCTTAACCAATGACCTTGTGTTGGTTGTTTGAATTAAATAATAGACCGTGTCCGATATGGGTATAACTGAGACCCGCGACGCATGTACTTTAAACCCTTGGCTTGGGATAGTAAGTCTTTTCGATAAAGAACCCTTTTTCAAATCTATTTAAGGTTTAAATAATAAGTTTCGCAAAGCAAATTAACAGCATTTATACGACGTTTTTAGGATTGCAGCTATGGAATTCCACCAACCTGTCCTGGACCATTATTTTTCCAAATTCCTTCATTCCTGTAGGAAATAATAATAATAGGAATAGGGGAGGTCTTTGTATTAAACTAGGACAATAAAGGCTTTTAAAAAATCATTACGTTTTTATATTTTACATTTACATAATTATATTTTGATTGATTGATACTTTGTTATCATTACGCATTCGTCGAAGATGCTCTTCGAGAGTACTCAATGGAGCATCTTCGACGAATTTAATTGAATAAGATCTATAATTACGTAAAAAGAAGAATGGATGCCAGAATATTTATAAACTATTATTCACTGTAAAGAAATCTAGGGTCTATTGATTTTCCTCGCAGTTCCCCCGACTAAACAATAAACGGAACAATGTTCTAGATATAACTCTCTGGACGCCAATGAGTTTCAGTGTCAATGAATCATTTTAATATTTTATGGTGGATTTGTCTTACACTGCTTTAACTGGAACGGGGGACTGTTTGCACTTTCGGATTCATCAAATATATTGAGAAATGTTTGATTTACAACCTGTAAAGTGTTTGATAAATAGCAGCGATAGCCTAGTTGGTTGCGATACGGACTGTCAAGACGAAAGTCGTATGTTCGAGACCAACCAAATGGCATTCACCTCTGACTTTTCTAAAGTTACGTGTTTATTCATTGTTAATTATTGCTTGCTTTAACGGTGAAGGAAAACATCGTGAGGAAACCTGAGAGTTCTCATACGAATTTCGAGCTATGTGAAGTCTACCAACCCGCATTAGGCCAGCGTGGTGGACTAGTAGAGGTCTCTCATTAGTAGAGGAGGCCCGTGCCCAGCAGTAGGATAATGTTAAACATTGTCCTACTGCGGGGATAATATTATTCTTATTAAAGGGTTTAATAAAACATAATTTCAATGAAGACTTGCTAGGAAAAAGTTTACATCAAACAGGGCTCTGTTTGTGATATTACATGTTATTTTGGTATATGTTTTAGAGAATGAATGGGTCAAAAATTTGTTGTCTCACTCTGATATAAAGTAGAAGAAGCTTAGTGTCATGACTCGTGCGATGAATACATTTTCCAGTGGCCTCAGCCTGAATACCTTTTCTTAATACTTATTAATTTCCCTTAATTTTGATAACACATCCGTCATTCTTTATATATTGAGAACGTTTATACTCAATAAAGTTATGTTACTATCAGTTGACCCATTTGTTCGGTAGCTGGTTTCCGATATTTAAAACAAAAAATATCTACTAATAAATATTTAGGCATATAAAAGTGCATGTTTCAGATTTTTATGCAAATCCATCCTTTAAAGGGAGTAAATATTATAATAATTAAAATAAGTAATATTATACTAACTAATAATTACTAAATATGCGAAAGATTATGTGTTGGTTTGTTAGTTTTTCACGTTGTAGCGGATTAATGGGCTCGAGCGATAATCGGAATGGATATAGCTTATATTCTTGATAACTTATGGGCTACTTTTATAGCAGTGGCGGGGTCGATTTGCGCGCAGGGGAGAATATTTCATATTCATAATCATATATTTATTTATTTTGTTGTGCACAGTTTCCTACGGTACTAATAAACATTATATATACGAAGCTACGATAAAAACGCGTTTTAGAATAAATTATTCTTTATCGTAGTTTCAAAAGCAAATTTTCTAACAAATTTAATTTACTTCTTGACTCTAAGGGCTGCCTGATATGAAATAAAGACAGCAAATAGGTTGTCTTATAAATGTATTCTCGTCATTCTCTAGTTTTGTGAAGCTATTCGTTAAATTGTCGTTAATGGTGTTCGTAAAACAAAAAACAATTGTAAACCTATATATTTTTTTAGTGCCTCAATAGGCAGACGAGCAGACGGGCCACCTGATGGTAAGTAGTCACCGCCACCCATAGACTTCTGCAATGCCAGGGCACAGCAAAGCAAAGCAACCATAAATGACTGAACGAGAAATAGAACTTTGAAAACGATCAGAAAACACCAGAGTCCACGCTTGGTTGTCATTGAAAGTACCAGTTAAAGGTTTTAGCTGGATTTTTCAGTGACGTAGTCGCTTCTACCATACAGACCCGAATAAGCCGATTATACAACAAGTACTGGTGCTGACGAGCGGAAACAATCATCTGTCTGGCCGCCACAGACGAAATTTATTCATGACTTCTCGTGTTACATTTATAGCAAACTTCCCTTAGACCTAGTTGTATTTACACTCGTAGCATTTTATGATCTTACTCATGAGGATATTACATAAAGATCCGAGTACACGAATCGGAATTAATTGGAAAACGTAAAATACATATTGAAATTGGAACCCACTAATTTGAATTTGCCACTGCTGCGGCGAGTATTAAACTTGCTTAACTTAACTTCTAGTGCAAGCAAATCGTGATTTGTTTGCTAAAAAGGCGTAAACAAAATATTAAATCATCTTGATTTATGTCTAATGTTATTCCGTTTCTTGTTTGTGTTTTATCTTTGGAAAACAAATAATAGATATGAGTAATCAATATATTAAGCGAGAAAGTAGGTATCAATAAAATATTTTTATGATTATTGATTTAATTGTTTTGGCGAGTATCTATGTCTTTACTCAGCTGGCACAGAACAGTCGTTAGAATTGTGCCCTTCTTCTGTAAGTAGGTAGTGGTAGGACCGACCGGGAAGCCAGTCATGGTAACATCTATGGTCCATTTAAGCAAAAGGAAACATTTGTAGACAGAGAGTCCCACGAGACGAATAATTTGCGTAGCCCTCTCTGTGGATTGGAGCCGTTTAAAAACATTTCAACACGGTATCCTCTGCCTGTTATAAGATATAACTAACGAGGCCAGTAAGACATCGTTATCCCCGCGAAAAGAAAATTAATAAAGATTTAAATAACTTAATTTTTAACATGTACAATGTGACGTACATTTTTACCTTAATGTTTCCTCAATATCTCTTAGATTGTGATAAACGTGTTTACCTGATGATACCATCGAGATCTTGCGATACGTTTAACGATTCTGTTAAGATGCGGTCCCCGTTGGGCATTTTAATTAGTTCTCATTGACGCAATGTCATTGTTTAGCTATAACATATTGTATTTTGTAGCACTAAGAACTGAGATGGTCATAACGTTGTGGAAAAATCTTTCGGCTTGTCTACGTGAGGTCTAATACCAAATAAAAAAGTTTTTTTTTTGTTAGGGGCCCCATACAAGAAGCGGCTGAAGCAGAGTTCGCCATTCAGGCGTCCTGCAAACCGCATTATTTATGTCTTACATGTACATTGTATTTATGTTTTGGTTGGAAATGTTGAAACATTAGGATCGTTTTTTAGGATGTCACGACATTTATTTTAGTTTAGGACACGCATGAATAGCACTAGCAGATTTTATAGTCATATTCTTTTTTTAGTTATTTCAGAACATTTAAATAAATTGTATTGAGACAGACAACATATATATTTTATATATAGAGATAGCAGATTAGTCAGGGATTTCTTGGACATCGACGTATTTATTTGATTTGCGGGATGTAGAGTCTTAACAATTAACGATGTAGTTAGGGAAAACCGAGGGTAATTTACTGTACGTCTTTCACATAATTTTATACGACGGCATTTTGTGATGCTTTTCACATTTAAATGGCAAAAACGACTTTCCTGTTTGTTACGCACCTAGTGTACGCATGTATGCACTGACATAATAATATTATTCAATTTCTAACACATTAATGTAACTTAACAGAAATTTAGATTTTGATGTATAAATTAAACTTATTATCACATATATAAGTGATGTATGACCAATATTATATTGCTTAATATTTTCTTAAGAGGATGGTGGTCGCAAAAATTGTACTAATGTATCAAACAATATCTTTGATAGTGGCGGTAGATGTACCTATATGTCAAGCTGTGTTGTCGAATCTGTTGTTATTTTCTGTATACCTTTGTTATTGTAGGATACGTAAAATGCCCGCCCTTCTTTTCCAAATAATAAATATGTGCAGTTTAATTCAATGATTAGATCTATTACTACCGTATATATTATTATATAAAACGCTATAAAATACCAAAAGTTTGGCGAGTAATCTCAGACCAGTCACGATTTATGGAAACCTACTGTGACATGTGGTTAAGGATCGTTGTTGATTGTTTATGAGTGAAGTGCGTAGGAGTTTGACACTGGTGGTAGTGATTCTAGTAATCTGTGATATTAATAATAATACGTAATTACGATACGTAATTCCTCTACGATTTTTTTTTCGTATTTACACATAAATATTTTTATTTTCTTTTTTTATTTATATGTAAATACAAAATTGTAAAATGATGTTTTTACTAACATTAAGCTTATAATATTTGCTATAAAGAATAATTAAATATTTATTCTGTGTTGTGATTACTTAAGATATTGCGTGGAAAATACCAAAACATATTCGCCAACAAAATATACTTAACAAGTATTCAAAGGTGATCTCCAACGCCCTGAAAGCCACAACCTAAAAAATCATGAATACGTTAGAGTCCTTTAAGGAAACAAATGAGGATTGGGAATTCCCCCAATCAACATACGAAAAGTAAAAGCAATCTGTTACTTCACGCCGGTTTTGTGATATATAATAAGATTGCTGGTTAAAATAATATATTTAAAAAGCGAGGTGTGTACGGACATCACAAAATCGTCGTCGGTAGTTGTATATTTACGCTGCAATAAAATTTAACCAGTAACCAGCCTCATACAGACATTTGAAATGATTGAATGACGAGGTTACGCCATACAACCTTACACAATATTTATTGTTGCATAATAGTCACATTTGAAACTAATACAATTAATATAGATCCATTAATTAGATGGCGTGATTCTAACGATACAGGACAGATAAAAGTTAGGTAATTCTCGTTAGTATCATTAGTCTGTATCGAACAGGAAAACGTTAGACATTCATTAAATCCAACAACATTTAAACAGGAAATGAGGTTTCGACTCAAGCTATATTATGCCTTGTAAACGACCACTAGCGTTCGCGGCACGACCGCGGCGCGCGCAGCGAGGTGTGCTCGCGCCCTTAGATGTCCGCGAGCCGACAGAGTAACCGGATCGAACTGGATGTCGTCGAGCGATGGGCAATTCTCAATTAACATCTGACCCAATATTATAGTGATTTATGAGTTTGAGACCGCATATATCTCTCGGTATATTGTTTCAAAGATGGTGAAATGTCTGAGATTGTTAATGGGACGCCGACCTCCAAGTATGATTACAGTATACTGAAGAGGATCATAAAATTTTGTTACTAGGGATTCTGCCTATGCTAATATAAAACAAGAAATACAATCACAATTATAAGAGTTGAGGATCTTAATATTGTCAATATTTAAAATTGAAAACAATAATACAACTATAAATACACCCAACAGTCACACGCATACTGTATCATGGGTATCAAGAACAACGACTGGAACCCCAGTCCCACAACCCAGACTTGAAATAAATATCTGTCTGTCACACAAATATTTGTCTTGGTGCGGAAATAAAATCCACGGCCTCTCTTTTCACAGGCGGCTACTCGCCCGCTCCGCCACAGAGGCTGTTGATAACAATACATAAGAAGCTACAGAGAAGATGATTATTTATTCAATTAAAATATCTATTTATTTTAACTGGCCTAGTTTTATGCGGATTGCAAAACTGCGGAACGCTTTATGATTACCCTTTTTTTTTTCTTTGTTGTCGCGGGGAAAGCGTTTTATTACTACCGCCCGCTCCGGGGGGAAGCGGAATAAGAATAAAACGGTTATGCTGAACTAGCCGGTCTTACGACCCAGCATCCCCCTCGCCCGGATGATGGCTATCCGGGAAGCCGCTGGGCCTAGTCCCTACCCCCTATGTACACCCCACCCGACACTACCAGCTAAAACCCCGCGGTGGCCTTCGGCGCTTACGGAGCGATCCCGGGGTATTCTAAGGAGTGCTAGAGTTGCTGCTGGAACCGGCCCTGCGCGGTGCTGCGTAGCAGCCCATCTCCATGGGAGGGCTTAGGAGCCCCCGCGCACCGAACAACGACAGCGAACGAGGCCTTACCACCCGCGCTGCCGTCCATCTCGGGTTCGCACGATGCTCCAAAAGTGGGAGTGCATCGATTCGGGCTGACAGCCCCCCGCTGCGAGCCCGCGACCCCCGATGGCCCCAATTAGTCGCCTCGTACGACAGGCAGGGGTTACCGTGGTGGAATTCAAACGCCCCCATTCCACAGGGCGGGAGACGCCGGTCAGTCGTCCACCCGGCGCCTCCTACGTCTTCTCTGGCGGCGGGAGGGATCATTTCGTTCCCGATCCCTCTCGGCACTCTCCTTCTGCGAGATGACGCTCTCGCAGAAGTGGGCCACCGCACGCCAGGACCTCCGGCTTTATGATTACCCTGCCACCGTGTCTATTACGTATACATATACAATACTATATAACGATATATATGACGTATATATTAACAATGATGTGATACAGGGGATAGGATCAACCCCGAAACCGGTGTTCCAGGTATTTTCCGTTAATATATTGTCATTTATTACTTGCATGAGTGTCTATAATTGTATATCCAACCATTGTATACTTTGTTAACTTAAGCAAAATATTTGTGTTTTTAAAAGTAGCTGTATAAATATGTTTGAATTGTTGTTTATTGGGTATCTAATCACAATCAATAATTGTATTATGTGAAATGGGTACCTACATTTATGATTCGGTATCTTATTTTAGGGTCTAGACTAAGTCTATGATGTCCAAAAATGTGTAGGTATTTTATTAGTTTAGTAATCCATCCAAAGCCATATATCTATTTATATAATTATAAACAATTGATATTTCCTATTTTATATAGTCTATTAATATTGTTGATAGTAAACAAAACGTGAAATTCGTCTAGTTGGAAGAGTGATATGTTATCGTCAAAAATCTGGTTTATTTACATAAACATACACCAGTTGGATGGTAGCCGTGACCTTCGACTGCAAGCGCTACACACGCGGCTTGGACGTATCCGATCCCATTGAAGGTAACAGATGGATGGTGAAATGGAGGCCACTTATTTATGTACAAATATTTGCGACTGTGTTATGTCGTCTAAAAATATATAATGACTCAAACCATATAAAAGTTATTTCATATTAATATAATGTACATGCATTATGTGTGTTTGATATTATAGTGTAAAAGGTTTATTTTGTCTTAATTTGTAATAATAGAACTGCATAATGTATAATATTTATAACTTATGTAGTCTTCATAACCAGTTCAAGAATGAATTCGCCATGACCTATTTAAACCCAACTGTGCAATGGTAACAACTAACAATATCATCGTCGGAAATAATTTACCAATAAAACGTGAAGTATATGCTGTAAATCAGTAGGATTGTTCCTACTCAACAGAAGTATATATAGCAGAAATTGTGACAATGTTTACTGATTAACATTTATGCATCTTATACGTATATAATTTTTTAGGTTTGTTGTTATTACCACTTGAGTAGAATGGCCCGCTGCGCTTGGGCCGATTTCTGTGCAATTATTATAATGCCCTTAGTACATACATGCCGTCTGCGCCATATTGGCTTAATTACACCACCTTAATTCGCACAGGCTTAATATACATAAAAAAGAAGTTATGTTACGAAAAATACATTTTCATAACTTGTTTTACGGCAGTGGTTGTTGAGTGGAAAAATTTACATTGCATCGTCGTGTGACGTGTCCTTTGTAAGGAAACCTACCGATAAGTACAGTTCTTTCTGCTCATCCACAATAAAAAGAAATAAACAACCATGGTATCTGTTGCTCGTTGAACGTAACAAATAAAGTTGTTATGCCATTATATGATTTTTTAAGAATATATTTTAAATTTAAAATAACTTATACAAATGGCCAAATACTAATTTGGCAAAGTAAAGACTCCTTTTTGTGTCATTGATAAATAAGCCTATTTAGTTTTATATTGGACGTAAATAAAATTTCCTATTTCTCAATTTACGCCACTAAAACAAATAATAATAATAAATAATACTAGCCCTGTATTAAACATTGTCCCACTGCTGGGCACGGGCCTCCTCTACTAATGAGAGGGGTTAGGCCGTAGTCCACCACGCTGGCCTAATGCGGGTTGGCAGACTTCTCATACCTTCGAAAAAATCTCAGATATGCAGGTTTCCTCACAATGTTTTCCTTCACCGTTAAAGCAAGCGATAATTAATATTTTAATACACACATAACTTCAGAAAAGTCAGAGGTGTATGCCACT
Organism: Laothoe populi; assembly: GCA_905220505.1. Classification (NCBI taxonomy): domain Eukaryota; kingdom Metazoa; phylum Arthropoda; class Insecta; order Lepidoptera; family Sphingidae; genus Laothoe; species Laothoe populi. Next base: position 11,250,380 of record HG992149.1, on the reverse strand, counting down.
TGGGTTTCGAACCTACGACTTGCGTCTTGGCAGTTCGTACCGCAACCAACTAGGCTATCGCACTAAAACAAAAGCTTATTTTAAATAGTGTTCTGCCCTAAACGTAATCCCTGGTAAAATTAATGATGTTCGAATGTGAGTCAATCGATGTTCTGACATATTCCTACTTCAGTTGTAGAATATATTTAGGCATTCTGTGGTTTTATATTGTCGCTAACCTTATTACCAGCAGTTAGCGATAAGACTTGTGTTTTTGCACAGTAAATTGTAAGTTATTTGTTACAAATTAGATTAATCACATCCTGAAAATAAACACGTATCTCCATCAATAATAGAAGTAGTATTATTCAATAGCGAGATACTAAGAGTTTCTGAGTTACAAATGGCATCTGCTATGTAATTTATGGCAGAAATTCGCAAATAAACACTAATGGTCATTAAGACTGCATTCTGTACATTATACATACGCGTTAAATGACCAAAAGAGTTAAGTCAAAGTACATAATACTATTAAGTATAAGTATGTTTCACATTTGCAACGTTGTCATAAAAAATATGCTTAAAAACAAAGTGTTGATCGACTTTTATAAAAAATAATATTCAAAAATGGATGCGGAATCGACTGTGGATGGAGTTAGTTTCACAAGAATTAAAGCACCTGTGTAATAACTGATATGAATTAACAATTTTAGATCACGCGTAGATAGATTTGAAAGATTTCTACATGTTATACTTATATATAAATCGAAACTTCAGTCAAATCGATACCCATCATTAGAGAAACGCACACACATCCCCGCTATTAGCAGAGATTGCACGACACCGCAAATATTATGCCGGCATGACATTTCATAATGATTACCACATTACGTATGAATGTATCGTAAATCATACATAACATTTGTACATGAATCGGGATGTCTGTTTATGTCTTAATAAACTTAAGTAAAAGACGTGAACATAGGTCAGGGATATCTCCACAAAACATTCTGGTCGATCACACCACATAACTTGCTATAAGTTTAATTAAATATAATGAAAGAATTTGACGTCCTATATTTTATTTTGAGTTTACAAACTATGTCCAAAATTGGGTGGTCAAGATGAATAAAAGCAGACAACTGATTTTGTGGTTCAATATAACATCACCCTTACAGCCTCCGTAATCCAGGACATAAAGTCTGTTACGCTCACACTTTCAATAGTTCCAAGGTAATGTATGACAATAACTAACACAAACAGCATTGGTGTGTGAAGGAAAACCAGCAATTATCCGTTCTCATTACCTTGTTCTTAAAAACGTTGAATATTGAATAATGCTCACTGGATAGACGTTTCTTAAAACAAGTAATAATGGAAAGAAGCTATTAGTTACAAGAACAAAATTATATATTTATTTGGCTCGAAGGTTTTTTTTATAAGTATAAAATATTTGTCTATACAACCTTTCAACAACAGAAGTTCAAAATTATATAAGAGTATTATTATTTGAGTTCTTGAGGGTGTGCTTCTGACAACTTCACGATCTGTTATAGATGTATAATGCACCCTTTCCCGCACATCACACATCTTTCCTGCACACCACACATTCTTATCCTGCCTACTCAGCTTTCCTAGGTCTTTAAGTCCGATGTTCCTTCCATGCCCGTCAGTCTCATCCCATCATCCAAGCTAGACGGCTGTCTATTTTAAAATTAATTCTGTATTTTTATTTTTTAAAAAGCCAAACTCTTCGAGGCTCATAACATTTTGGTGGCAACGTAAAGGGATTTCAAAACGAAAAATCCCCGGTCCGTCTCCGATATTAAAGTGAAAATCGTCGCGAGTGTGTGCCGTATTCGTATTAGGGTCAGCTCTACCATATACACCGAACTGTGTTATCGAGTTCCGGCCCGGCCTACAGAAGCTTAGTGCTTTTGTTAGAGAATCCAGAGAAGATCCATTGCTGCGCACTGCTCGTGCTGCAGCCGACTTCTACTTCAAACCAGCAGATTATACCCGCTGTCACGCACAACCTTGTGCTGTGACCGGTATAATATCTCCAAAGGCGCAACCAAGACACCGCAGCGAGTTCCAAGAAACCAAAGACGTCCCAATGTTTATCCTTATCGTGCTGTCCGCATTCCAGTGAGTAAATTCATACTTATCAATTTGGTCATTGCTATACCGATTTTATTTAATTTATTGTGTGTGTTATTTTATTATTTCGTTTAAAGTGTGATTATTGTTTCTTTGTTATTAAAATGGCTGAGAGATCGCAAAGTCCTAAATTCGAAAAACCAGAAATTGCTATAACAGACACTGAGGAAGAGGGTCAGAACTACTGTCCTCCTCCTCAAGGTCCCTCTACCAGAGCAAATTCTAAAAGAAAAGTTGTTCCAAATAAATTAGATATCGAACTTTCAACATTATTAAAATTTATAAAGCCTTATGACGGTTGTAGAGAAAAATTAAACTCATTCCTCGTAAACTGTAATAATGCATACGAGCTAGCTACCGATTTGCAAAAAGATGTACTATTTAAATTCATACTTTGCCAATTACAAGGCAAGGCAGAAACGGCTTGCTCAATAAAAGAGTTCGTCAATTGGCAACAGTTAAAGGAATTCTTAAAAACTCAATTCAGTGAAAGGAAGCACTACGCACACCTTTTAACTGAATTACAAGAATGCAAACAGCAATTCAATGAGCCTGTGAGTCAGTATGCGTTGAAAATAGAAACGTGCCTTTCTCAATTACTAACCGAAATATCAATCTCACACGGTCATAAAAGTAGGGAAATGATAGGCAGAACCGCAGCGATGGAGGAATTAGCCCTCCACCACTTCCAGATGGGGTTGACACCCCGTATTTCCAACATTGTAAGGTGTAAATCCGTGAAAACCTTGAATGAAGCGATCAACCTAGCAATTTCTGAGGAAAGAATACAACAATCTCTGTCGAAACAAAGTCACAGTCCGTCTAGCACCCAAAACACACAACAATATAGGTCGAACAATTTTAAATCCAGCGCTCAGATTAGGCGCCGTGATACAAATCCTAACTTCAATCCAAATCCTAATCGCAATCCAAATATTAACCGACATAACTATACTAATAATCCTTATACACCTACTTGTAAATATTGTAAACTTGAAGGACATACCCTGGAACAGTGTCGAAAAAGGGATTTTAACAACAACCGTTTCAAAAACTTCCAACAAAACTATCCAAGGACGCCTCAACGCGTTCATTTTATGTCTGGCGAGGAAAACGAAGTTGACAATGACGATTTCCAAACTGAATTTGTAGAAGGTTATGACACGGTTGATTCCAATTCAAAAAACTAAGGGTGATCTCGTCGCAGTGTCGTACGAGATTGCGCGACTCGAAAACCGACACTACAAATCAAATCCCTAAACCCACTGTATCCAAGGTCACCAACAAACAGGGTAACCAGCCCCAAACTTATGGTGGTCCTATTACTAAATCCAGGCCAACCAACAAACAGGGTAACCAGCCCCAAACTTATGGTGGTCCTATTACTAAATCCAGGCCAACCAACAAACAGGGTAACCAGCCCCAAACTTATGGTGGTCCTATTACTAAATCCAGGCCAACCAACAAACAGGGTAACCAGCCCCAAACTTATGGTGGTCCTATTCCAGTATCCTGGCCAACCAACAAACAGGGTAACCAGCCCCAAACTTACGGTTGTCCTATTCCAGTATCCCGGCCAACCAACAAACAGGGTAACCAGCCCCAAACTAATGGTGGTCCTATATCCATGCAGCAACATAACAATGTTGACTCGCAAAATCCTTTCAAAAACAACGTTTTCGAAATTACCAATGATCCCGCAAAAACTCTTTTGCCTCATGTACTTATCCATTCCTCTGTTTCCGATATCCCATTGTCCTTATTAGTAGACTCAGGGTCCTCTGTAAGCCTTTTAAAACATTCTTGTATAGAGAGGAATCCTAAACTAGTAAAAGAAACTATCCAGTTAAAAGGTATTGACTCAAAGGAACAACCTATCCGTACCCGAGGTCACTTTCAATTAAAACTTCAACTCCCAAAATCCACAATATCACACAACTTTCATGTTATCGACATAATACACTTACCTTACGATGGCATTATTGGTTCTGACATGCTTAATGCACTTAATTGCAATATCAATTATAATGATGATTTACTCCACATCGGGAAATCATCGATAAAATTACATTTTCATGATCCCGCTTATATTATTCCCGCTAGAACTGAAACTGTTATCGAGTGCTCTGTCTCAAACCCCGAAATAAAAGAAGGGTTAATCCTCGATCAGAAACTCTCAGAAACCATGTTAATTGCGAATTGCCTAGTACGAGTTAAAGAGAATAATAGAATAAACATATCCGTCGTAAATACTTCAGAAAATGCCATAACCTTGAAATCTAATTTAAACTTAAAACTAGACTCTATTGACATCTCTCAACTCAAAAAACATCCTGATGGTATGATAAATCACATAAATATTACACAATCCAATAGTTTTCGACGGACACACGAAGTACTAAAGCAATTACGCACCTCACACCTTAACACTGAGGAAAAAGACGCGCTCTTAAATTTATGTTCTGATTTTTCTGATATTTTTCATCTAAACGGAGAAAACCTCACACACACTAATGCACTTAAACACGAAATTAAAACCACAACAGATATACCTATACACACAAAATCCTACAGGTTCCCAGAAATCCATAAAACTGAAGTACGGAAACAAATTGACAAAATGCTGGAACAAAATATTATCGAACCTTCTGATTCCCCGTGGTCATCGCCCATTTGGGTCGTCCCAAAAAAACTTGACGCTTCCAATATACAGAAGTGGCGAGTGGTGATTGACTATCGGAAACTCAATGATGTCACAATTGGTGACACATATCCTATCCCTCAAATTACCGAAATCCTAGACCAACTGGGAAATAGCAAATATTTCTCCACTTTAGACTTGGCATCAGGATTTCATCAAATTGAATTAAATGAAACCGATAAATCCAAAACAGCCTTCACCGTTCCTGAAGGACATTTCCAATTCCTGAGAATGCCATTTGGGCTTAAAAACGCCCCTTCAACATTCCAGAGGCTTATGAACTCTGTCCTATCTGGTCTACAAGGTATTCGGTGTTTCGTCTATCTCGACGATGTGGTCTGTTATGGTCACGATCTAAAATCCAGCATATCCAATTTAGAAACTATTTTTAAAAGAATCCGAGATTTTAATCTCAAACTTCAGCCTGATAAGTGCAAATTCCTTCGACACGAAGTGTGCTATCTAGGACACATAATCACAGAACAAGGTGTTAAACCGAATCCCGAAAAAATTAAAGCCGTGACTGCATTCCCAGTCCCGAAAACACCTAAAGATATAAAATCATTTCTCGGTCTTGTTTCATATTATCGCCGTTTTATCCCTGATTTCTCCAAGACCGCGAAATCCCTTACTAATCTTCTAAAAAAGGACATACCCTTTAAGTGGGAAAACCAACAACAACTTGCCTTCGACACATTAAAACATAAATTAACCCCTGCGCCATTACTCATCTATCCCGACTTTTCTCAACCCTTTATCCTTACCTGTGACGCATCAAATTATGCCGTCGGCGCCGTCCTTTCGCAAGGACCTGTGGGTAAAGACAAACCCGTAGCTTATGCCTCACGGACACTTAACAAAAGTGAATCCAATTATAGCACAACAGAAAAAGAGCTATTAGCCATAATATTTGGGTGTAAAACATTCCGGCCTTACCTATACGGTCATAAGTTTATTATTGTCACTGATCATAGACCTTTAAAATGGCTATTTAATCACAAAGATCCTAGCAGCAAACTCCAACGCTGGAGATTAAAGCTAGAAGAATATGATTATGACATAATATATCGTAAAGGTAAATTAAATTCTGCCGCCGACGCCCTCTCTAGATATCCGGTCAATCCTATATATCCTAAAAACAATGACCCTGTCGACTCAAATCCTAATATCACCACTAATCCTGACATACTTCCACTACGTGAGTCACAACCTTTGAGCTCATCTAACGAAGCAAACAATGATTTGCAGAACCCCTTACCATCCTCACCATCTGATCAAACTCAGAAAAATCCGGTGAGTAATTTTGACGAGGACTTAATGGACCTATTAGTCACTCCTCCGTCCTTTAATCCCGATGACTTAATGTCCCTCCATCCTTTTGATCCAACGGATGATTTGCTCCCATTAGTTGACGTCAATCCGCCTTCCAATATCCCTGATACCCTAAGGAAAGAAATCGAAAACGAAATCGTTAACTTACCTGAGCCAGAATTGGAACCTCAGCCTTCCACCAGCTGGCAAAATCCTGAAACCTTACCTGAGTCTGATCAACCTCATCCGAGAACTCCCACTCCAGTACCTGAAAACTTACCTTTGCCCGATGAAACCTATAACGAATTCCTGAAGTCATCCGGTAAACCGTTTGATACCTCTATTACAGAACATAATGAAAACCTACTTAAGGGAACACAAAAACTAATTATTATACCTACCTCAATAGACACGGACGAGTCCATGCCGTATGTCCAAGAAATCCTCAATAATTGTCCGGTACCCGATCGCGAAGAATTTCTGAAACAAGAAAGAACATTATACACTCTCTTACCACTAAAAATCATAGATAAAACTTACCTTTTCTTATTTATAAAAGTACATCACTTCAATGACTGCTCCTATCCGGATATATTCAAATCTCTAAAATATACACGTGACGAAATAATAATGTCATACCCTACTATAAGCGAAATCAGCTCTTCTGATTTTAAAAATCCATTCGATAGACATTCTTTTGTAAAAATATATAATATGTTTAGTTATTTGTTCGATGGAACTAACATAAAAGTACACATATATCACAACAACATTATATATCCTTCATTAAGCGAAATACCAAAAATCCTTAAGGAAAACCATGACATACCTATTGCAGGTCATTTAGGATCCATTCGAATGCTTAATCGCATTAAAGAAAAGTTCTATTGGAAAAACATGCGCAGTGACATAGAAAACTACATCAAAAAATGTCAACCATGTCAAACGAATAAGGCTCTACGCAAAGTTAATAGAGCACCCATGGTGATAACTTCCACTTCAACATCCCCGTTCGAGAGATTATCCATCGATATTGTGGGCCCTTTACCGGAATCAGGCTCAGCTAAACTTAGATTTATCCTAACTATGCAAGACGACCTCACAAAATACTCCCTAGCCTATCCTCTTCGCAGTAACACTGCAGAAGAATCATGTGAATGTCTTCTTCACTTTGTATCCCTATTCGGATTACCAAAATATATACTCACCGATCAAGGTACAAATTTCACCGCAGAATTGTTTAAGAAGACCTGCGAATTCCTAAAAGTAAAACAACTTTGGTCTTCGCCTTATCACCCACAAACGCAGGGCGCATTAGAGAGGTCACATTCAACTCTTAAAGAGTATTTAAAACCCTACGTCAACGAAAATCAAGATAACCGGCCCCGGTATGTGTACACTGCAATGTTAGCTTATAACACAACTGTACACTCAACAACACATTATTCACCATTTGAACTTCTATTCGGACATAAACCACATATCCCAGATTCGATTTACAATGACGTCTCTAATACTACTTACCCCGAATATGTAAGAATGTTGCAACATCGGATGAAACACGCCCGCGATAACGCATTAGAATACATCCAAAAATCCAAATCGAATTCTAAAACATATTATGATTCACGTACTCGTACCATAGTATACAAGGTCGGAGAGTACGTCCTATTAAAGAATCATCTCAGGTTACGCAAGGCCTTATCACCTGTATGGAAAGGTCCATACAAAGTTGTCAAAGTACATGGTAACAACACGTTATCTCTGCTCATAAACAGACGTCATGTCAAACATCATTTCGACGAAGTGAAACACATGGAGGTCCAAGATGTGCCGAACACAACCTAAAATATAATCCATTATACATACATTTATACATTACCCTAAGTTTACATATATACAAAATTATACAAATTTATACAAATATCGTAGTCTATATACTAACATGTAATCCTAGAATTATTCGAATATATCTTTTATTTACAGCATACTGGCCCATGGTCATCCAGAATTCATTCATCGTATCAACTCGAGCGCCGGTATATATTTTGATCCAATTGGTGAACTCAAAATCCGCGTAAGCCATTTAGATATAATCACCCCGCTCGACATTTCTTATATCGAACCTCATATACAAAATATTAATTCTATATTGGGCACAGTACGTCATATATGTACTCAAATTCAAATTGAAACATCAATTAATTTAGAATGCCATAATATATTACAACCATTAACAGTGAGATACCATGACCTTATTTCCGAGTACTCTGCTATCTCTCACCTAGTTATCAAAAGATATAAAAGGTCAGCATGGATAGGTGGTATCGGCACCCTATCCAAAACTATATTTGGTACCCTGGATGAAGATGATAACGCCATCCAAAACATCCAGGACAATGAAAAAAGACTGGGTTCATTAATGAAAGATAACATTCTAATAACTAGTTCCGTTTTATCAAAATTTAATGAAACATTACATAACATTAATATTAATGAAGCCAGCCTTAACCAGGCTATCGACAATTTCACCTTAAAATTAAAAAACCTTACATTAATTTCAAATGAATTAAATGTAAAGGCAAACATTAATTCGATTCTAAACAGCTTGGAGGCATCTATACTCGTGTTATCATTCCAGTTAGAGGACATAACAAACTCTATCTTGCTGTCCAGTCAAAACATCCTCCACCCGGCTGTATTACCTCCCGCGTTGTTATACCAAGAAATTGTCGATAACTACAGACACTTACCTGTAGATCTTAAGTTACCTGTAAGCTTAGCGTTAAATAATATACATACTTTAATTAATATATCTAATGTAGTCTGTTATAGTTTAAACAACAGGATTGTTTTTGTATTAAGAATACCCCTAGTATCTCCTAGGGAATATAACCTGTTTCATAATATAGCATTGCCGACTCCACATAGCAGTGTTAAACCGGATACTTTTAGTTTTATTATACCTAATAGTAAGTACATAGCAATGACCAAAGACAAATCAGAATATTGTACCCTTGACTCACTGAAGGAATGCATAGCGATAAGCCAGCGCGAGTTCATCTGCGACATTATGACATCATATCCGACGAGTGCTAATCCGAATTGTGAAAGTGAACTGATTTCAAATATAGTGAATACTTTACCAGTGCAGTGCAAAACGGACTTCATTCACGGTCATGTGGACATATGGAAATCTATTAACAATAATAAATGGATTTATATTCAATCTTTGAATAATAAGCTTTATGTAGAATGTCCCAATCAAAAAATTGACGATATAAATGTAATTGGCACGGGAATTTTAAGCATCCCGAATAATTGTGTAGCATACTGTAAAAGTACGAAATTAATACCGAAATATAACAATATAAAACACACTGTTACAGTTATTAAACCCGATTTCAACATTATTAACGATTCCTGTTGTACTCTAAATAAGTTTAAAGATAAAATGAGTAATGAGCCTCCTCTAAAATTACAAAATGTCGATTTAGATATTTTCACACCTGAAATCAAAATCAAATTAAAATCTATGTCTGATGAAGCAGACAAAATTCTAAATCAGCACCAAATTATTAGATATGGGACTCATTATTCAATTGTGTTAATTATAATTATTTGTATTTTGTGTATTTTCTGTATTTTCAAATTGTTTATTTTCATTAAAGCGCACAGCCGTCTTACCCATCACTTCCCTATACTTTCTCATACAGATCCTAAAAACTCACCTAATTCAGACCCAAATCCAGATCCCGAACCTGTTATCCCTATCCATATCACTAAACATCGCCCTGATGCCGAAAACCCGCCTTCTCCTAGCATTAGGACAAAGGTTTAAGTTTCCCATTCCACTTTCCTAAACATCGGAATTTCAACCCCGATGTTTAGTCTACCCCTGGGAGGTGTTATAGATGTATAATGCACCCTTTCCCGCACATCACACATCTTTCCTGCACACCACACATTCTTATCCTGCCTACTCAGCTTTCCTAGGTCTTTAAGTCCGATGTTCCTTCCATGCCCGTCAGTCTCATCCCATCATCCAAGCTAGACGGCTGTCTATTTTAAAATTAATTCTGTATTTTTATTTTTTAAAAAGCCAAACTCTTCGAGGCTCATAACAGATCGCTAAGTAATATGCAGTTGTAACTGTGCCTTGCCTAGTTTACAGCGACTCTTGGATGAGCTTTTAAAGCTAAACTCTGCTGGTTACATCGTATATTTCTTAATAATCATGTCTCGTCAAAATTATATTGCATTCGTTTTTAAATTATATGAATTACAAGATTATTACATACAAGATTTCGTCACACGGAATCCGTTCCTTTTAAATGCATTAAGACAGGCTACCAACTAATGGCGATTTCCATGCTGATCGCCGAAAATAACGAAATAATAGAAAAATTCAATTATACATTTTTGTATGCAACTAAATTTTACACAAATAACTGTCATAACAATATTTTATAAGTACAAGTAGTGAAATAGTTATTGATTAGGATTTATATAATATGCCAGTATCCATGTGCAATATAGATATATCAGTTGTTTCTTGCATGTCTTGCTATGTGTGACGGAGTGATGTATTCGTGTCTTATACAGCTTGTGCAGAGACACCAGTGAGGCACTATTTATTTGAATGTGTAGAAATTAGAGTATTTAACACTACTCTAAGGTGTAGAATGACATCATTATGTGACACAAAATAAAACTACATATTTAATTATTTAATAGCAGCGATAGCCTAGTTGGTTGCGGTACGGACTGCCAAGACGAAAGTCGTAGGTTCGAAACCCAAATGGCATACACCTCTGACTTTACTAAAGTTATGTGTGTATTAAAATGTTAATTATCGCTTGCTTTAACGGTGAAGGAAAACATCGTGAGGAAACCTGTATATCTGAGAATTTTTCGAAGGTACGAGAAGTCTGCCAAAACGCATTAGGCCAGCGTGGTGGACTTAAGGCCTAACCCCTCTCATTAGTAGAGGAGGCCCGTGCCCGGCAGTGGGACAATGTTTAATACAGGGCTAGTATTATTATTATTTAATTATTTACACGATTAGGTAAACGCACCAAGACGTGCAAGAATGAACTGGTCCAGAAATGTAAACAATAAATTCTTAATCTTCACACTTTTCAATTACCTTATTTGTATTTGTAAATACCAGGCCATAAAAAATAATTATTTAAAAAGCGAGTACATATTCGTTTACATTTCTGAAACTGATAATGCGATTAGACATTATTTATTTTATGTTTTTGTTGGCTTGGCACACATTTTTTGATTGATGATTTGTTGCGGTGATCGCTATGATACAATTTAGTTTTTTTTACATTTGTAAGGCGACCGATTGCCCATACTTTAGCAAGTAAGTGTTACAATCAGAATAATAAACACGACTACTATCTATAATAACTAACATTTGATACTTTTAACTAATATTGGGAAAATCATATTTATTATCAGTAAAACTTTAAAAAGTCAGAATGTGCTCTGATTAATAGGACTCGGTATGGTAATCTATCCAACTCGCCATAAAGCTTATCGGCGCGAACCTTAAAAATATTATAAGTCTCATGAAATACTTCAAACTCGTTTGAAAGAAAAAAATAAAATATCTTCATGTCATCATTGTAAGAAAGAGCGTCTCTATGCTTTTATTATTCTTCTAAAGCCCTGAAATAAACTTTGCGTCATCCTTGAACCTAACCTTAATGATGCAACAGTAAAATAGTTATGTGTATGTCGGACGCACGCGTCGCCGGCGCCGTGAGCTCCTGTTGGCACGGGTGCAGCGCCAGCTTGGCACTCGCTCCCCAATCACACTTTGGATTATATCAATAACTATATCTGTCATGCAAAATACCACTTCTGCTTGTGGTAGGATATTCATATCCGCCCGGATACACCGACCACCGTACACAGGGTGTAAAACCCGCCATAGTGGCACACGCAAGTGTATCGCTTCCGGGATCAGCCAGTGTACATCTGGTTTTTGTCGGGGGTCTAGAGTTGACGTACAATGTTTGGCCGTTTCGCGGCCTTCTGAATACTCTGACACTAGACCCTCGACCGCTTCTTCACCTTCTTGCCTATGGCGTAGTGTCCTCACACTGCTGGCCTGCTTCCTCAAAAGAAAGGTAGGATAGTCTGAAAACTCGAATTTGAGGATGCTAACCTTGCGTTCCGAAATTTGAAAATAATACAGAAGATATATTTCAATGAAACTAATACGTAAGTACTCGTATCTGCTATAGAGATTGAGCTTTACATTCAAAGTTTTCAGTTAAATTGTATTGTAATATATTACGCATATTTACGAATGCAATCCAATAAGCGTTTATCTAATATGAAATGGTAACTATTTTTAAGCAAGTTTAAAGTTACTGTATTAGTAAATCACTGAATGTAAGAAAATCCGAATCTATTTTAATAATCTGTCGTTTGGCGAATTGCTAACGCGTGATTAACAAAGCGTTCCGGAGTAATATTCTTTGGCACTTTGTCTACAGTAACCGGATTTTTCCAGTAATTTCACAGTCATTAGTATATTATTTGTTTTTTTAATATGTTTTATCTTTAACCATTTGTCAAAAAAGTGACATTCACAAACATGATATGTCTGTCTGCTACTTAGTTATTTATAATTTGTTCATGACTAGAAACTACGATCATGTGTAATCTATGTCTACAACATACGCCCGCTCACACGAATATACGCCAATAATAGAATACTAAAGACTCTATCTTTCTACTGTGTTATTTGATTTTGATACAGGTTTCAATAATGATAATAATATACGTAATTAATTAATTATTACTGTTATAATATTAATTTAAATCCCAAGAAATATATAGGCCCAAAATAATATTTATTTTATAAAGAGGCTGACACGTGCTGGGCTGTGAACAATAGTATAAAATATAATAATGTAAAATAAAACTGTGAATTTTTAAACTAATATGTGTGAAGAAGATATGTATCACAATACATGCACTCGTATTTACGCGATTATGTTTTTGATGAATGCATTGATGAAAATACTCTTGTATGTATTACAATCGTATTTTAAAATATTTCGCTACTAACGTAGCTGTGAGATAGGTATAGAGACACTGTAGTTATTTGTAAATTCCTCCAAATGTCTTTCGGAAACCCACATACATTGAAGCTATTTAAAGAAATTAAAAGTGCTTTTATTAATAGTGTAGTTATTATCATATACAGAAATATATTTCTATCTGCTCTGGTTCTTGTGTAGAAGTCTGAAGAACCGAAAGACTATGATCGGTACTCAGTAGTTCCGCAGTAGGTATCTGTGTCCGTTATGTGTTAAAGATGGTGGTGATGGTTTTTAGGTATGCAGAACTATAATTTTATTCTATCCATATAATAAAATAGTAGTAGGTACAGCTTGTCTGCTCTCTTAGGCTGCCTTTTTATTTGTTGGCGCATTACGAACAAATATATTAACTAATATCGATCCATGTTTCACAATTACGTTATGCGGAAATCCAATAAGTATAAAATCTTAAAAGCTTGTAATATAATTAATTAATAGCCGAGCAGTCGATCGGAAGTCTGCCAGGAACGTTGCTTTGTTGTTTCTGCGTACTTTTACCACCTTCCCAGATTTTTATAATATTCTTAAGACGTTATAACAATACCACTTTTTTTATGTACCTTTTACATCAGATACCGTTCAATACCGGCATGAATTTCCTAAAAATCCACTACACATGTGTCGGGTTAAACGGGTTTTACAAAACAGGCAACCAGCTCGTGAAGCCTCGTGTGTTACAAGTGTCTATAGTAATTGTCAATTATAATTAAGCCAGTTCTTTTACATAATAAAAAAAAACAATTTATTTTAATTTATGTTTAATATTATGGGCATGGTTTGTCTTTGTAGTACCGAAATATTATTTTTTTACGGGTAGCTTTTTTTTCAGTGTCTAATTATTATTTAATTATGTTTATAACTTCGATGACCTCGAGGCTAGAGTCATAAATATTAATTAACCTAGTATCCCAATGGGACTCATCAATTGTATCATATGTGAAAGTGGAAGTATAGTACTTAAAAATGCTACATTATTCTGGAAATTTATTAGGTATGATTTAAGGTGCATCCACGAGTCGTAAAACAATCAAGAATAAGATGACCTTTAAAGTTTCAGTCAGCATTTTTGGCAGCATTGAATACTAATAGATCTGTTAGTTTATATGAATAATTTTTATTTTATCAGAAATGTAGGGTCTACGGCTGGCCTAGATTGCACCTACCCGACCGATTGCTAATACTTGTCACAACGGTCAGCAGGACTAGACGCCGGTGCACTGGCACTAGAAATGCTGTCTGTGCGCACAGACCGGTCGGCGCTGCAGCACGCCCTCCGCACCGCACACCCTTTCGTGGGGAGTTTCCATGCTTTCCTCCATTACCAGTTACAAATGACACGACCGCACCGCGCCGCCACGGTACACTCGACACTTCAAACTAAAGTTCACTTTATGAGTTTATCTGAACATTCAGATGCTCCGTTGGCCGATTGGTCGCTCATGCCAACTGGGAATTCAACTATGTACCTATATCAAAACACTTATAGACACGCCTAAATTATGCTTGGTTTTTATGGATTGTTTTATTACCTATTGGCTGCTACTTTGAACTAGTATGGGTCCCAGACATTTTTTACATTCAGACACTGACAGTCTGGTAGGCTCGACGTTGAGTCACCTTCGAGTATCTCATACAATATTAGAAATTAGAATGGAAACGCGTATAAGATACCACTGTATACAACCGATAGCTCAGTATGCGACTCTCCATTGCATGTATATTAAATACTTCGCGGCAACTTTACCTCGAGATTCGAGTACCAATCACTATCTACATACGTATTTTGATGTATAATTTATTCATTTATTTGTTGTTTGCCTAAGTAATCTCCGGAACTACGGAAACGAGTCATATTTTTTTAAATTTATATGTTATATATGTTAGAAGATTAAATAAAATAAAATGAGGCATTGTTGGGTACGTTCCGACTGCCAGTGTCTAACACATAACACATGCTGATGATGTATTTGTACACGCTCCGACATATTAGAATGCAATTTCAAATAAAATATATGCAAGATTTTATTTAACTAAATAACCTCAATAATGTTCAAACTTAAAACAATATTGAATGACCATGGTTTTTCGTCCAATTCGTCAAATCCGTTCGTTGTTGGGCAATCACTAGACTTAATATATAAATTTGCAAATTCAAAGGAGTGGCTGCTTTATCGGACTACGCTGATTGCTGACTAAATGGAATACCTATAGATGGTTGTAAATTATTTTTTAAGGCACAGGCAATTTTTCCTCCAATGTGATCAGAAGTTTGATGATTTACTTTATTTATATTACTTTATTTATATTTCCAACAACGTACTGTACAGTGCTTTGTTCGTAAGTAGTTTGTTGTCTGCCTTTCAGCCACATTTCTTTAGAAAATCACAATCCCGGAACGCGACACAGTTGCGTGTGTTACAATGGCGGATTTACACCCTGTGCACGGTGGTCGCTATCCGGGCGGATATGAATATCGAATACTACCACCAGTATGCGGAACCATCATAGCTTTGTGATGTCTTCTACCCCAGCCCGAATCAAGAAGTTCGCAAATTCTTATTTTTACCGCACCATCAAGCTAGGGAACAGTTTGCTAGATACCTTCCCCCCTTCCTATGATCCTGGGTCCTTTAGGCGTAATGTTAAGAATCTATTCAGCAAGCTAGCTTGACTGTGTTGAGTAGCGAAATATAGTTGTCTCTAGTTACTTGATACTCTAACTGGACGACACTGCGCTTACCATTAAGTGAAATGTGGTCACTTTGTCGTGCCAGGATAAAAAAGGTAGAATTTCATTTTCAGCCCTTTAATCGTCTGATATAATTAATCACGCAAGCGGAACTGCGGGAAGGCATCTACTATATGTCACACGTCAATATCGTCGTATACAAGACGGTGTATGATTGATTTGACATAAACAACTTGGTCTTTTCCTACTCATACATTAGTAACTACGTGCAGAACGAATTTGCGTTATTTTCTTACGTCGGTCTTGCTGGCCAGCCATTTGGTAAATATGACTTTTCATTCCTACTAAATTTGAAAATGATTATCTTTGCGTTGTATCCATACATGAAAGGCCCATTGCGATTGATCAGGAATTGGCAGAAAGGCGCATTCTCCGGCATGGAACGATTGGAACCTGTTCTGTTAAGGTACAGTTCGATTTCAAGGACGACGACATTTATCACGTGTATAAATGCATTGGAAACTCGAGGAGTGCGGTTATAACGTCCGGGTAAATATTTTAGTGATCGTGTTATAAGTATAGACATATCAGTGTACTAAAAATTATATCATAATAAACCGATTCAACACCTCTATAGTTTTTTTTAAATAACGGTACTTAACTTTTTAATTTTTTTATTTAATACACTTCATACAGTATACATGTACAGGCGGACATATTGCCTAAGGCATTCTCTACCAGTCAACCTTTATTTATTATTATTTTTTCTTTTTTAATCGGCCAAGGAATTAGCATAGGTAAAGTTATTTTGCAATAAATATAACGTACAAAAATAATGTAAGGGAGCTATATCTATACGTACTTTTATAAGAAAACTGCCAAAAGGCTTTTTAAAAAAAGATTTAATTATACTCAAAACTTATTTTAACAATTTGGGCTCAATTTGAGGGGCAAGTGTCACGCGTGGATGATGGATATGAACTGAGCTGTCCAATGGACTTAGAAATTATAAAACTTGAGAAATGCTGACGGGAAAATAGGATGAGATGGGTAGGCACTATCATATACTAAGGCAGTATATAACAGTACGCAATGTGCTTACTCATTTAAAGAAACCTGCTAAGATACAAATAAGATACCTCAAATAAGGAAAATCATTGTAATAATAATATGTTGTTGGGCGAGTCGCCCTATATCATAATGCATACCTATATCATTCGCACATACATACATATGTATTGATTTTATAACTTTAATAGTTATATCCTTGTTTTGTTAAGATATAAACGATATGAACGCCTTGCATTGTACATTTATTTATTGAATTGCATTTAAAGGTTACATACACCAAGCGATAGCCTAGCCTAGGTTGTGGTACGGACTGTCAAGACGAAAGTCGTATATTCGAAACCCAAGTGGCATACACCTCTGAATTTTCTAAAGTTACGTGTGTTTTAAATGTTAATTATCGCTTGCTTTAACGGCGAAGGAAATCATCCTGAGGAAACCTGCATACCTGAGAATTCTCATAAGACTTTTGAAGGTATGTGAAGTCTACCAACCCGCATTAGGTCAGCTGGTGGACTAAGGCCCAACCCCTCTCTACCAATGAGAGGAGGCCCGTGCTCCAGCAGTGGGACCTTCGATCAACAATACATTGTATTGTTGATCGAAGAGTGGGACAATGTTTAATACAGGGCTAGTATTATTATTATTTATACACCACGTCACTAAAAGAAAGTTGAAATTCACGTTAATGTGCCTAATCTAAATCCTAAAGGTTCAAATTCCCACCCTTCCAGTCTCCATTCCTTTCCTTTAAGGCCTTTTCAATCTTTTTTTAATAACGTCAGGGTGACGGTTGATAGAGATCACACACCATTTACTGACCCACATACATGTTTGCTAGACATTACGATAAAAAGAATGTGAGAATTAAACACGTTTTTATTTACCTTTGTTTACTTAAAGAGATCAGAGTACCAGATTAACATTATAATTTTAAAGTAAATATATAATATAATGCAAAACCTTGACAAAAACGAGATAAGCAACTGTTTAGCAACATCATGGACTGTATAAGAGATCAGATAAAAGCTTGTGTTGTATGCATTTCTATTACTTTACATGGTAGTGTTATGGGTTCGTATCCTTGGCTAATTGAAACTTTGCATTCCAAACTCATAAGAGTTTGGAATATTATTGTCAGGCAGTTTTTAAACTTTTATACATATAGTATATTAATACATTTTCAAGTATATTTATAGGTTTAACTTAACTTAACGAAATGTAATAAGCATTCATTCGCAGGAATGGATATTGATGCAGTCTGCGATCGCTAAGTGTACCTTCTGACCATGGTCCTCAGTGTACGTATTCGCAAACCTGTCCAGCGTCCGCGTTAATAGTTGGCTCAAAGCGCTTTTGACTTATTATCTACTTTCCCCTTTAATAATTTACAGCCTCAGACATCATTTGAACTGTTGGCTGACTTGTAGTGGTAGGTAATGTCATTAAACAGAGTTAACTGCAGGTAGGTCCTAGTACGTAGATTCCAGTGCTCTTAGGAAATTCTGTGGAATAATTGTGGATTTTTTCTAATAAAAAGGCATATTATCATATAAATCTTCATAAAATTCATGGAAAATGAATAGTCGCTTGCGCTGAATATCGGAGCTAGCTCCTATGCCGAACAACCGCATTTTTGGCAGACGATACAATCATATACCATTTCCGGAGCATATGCTTGATGAATATAAACACATTAATTTATTGCCTCTAAATACATAACAGTTGGTATTCGTTAATAATAATTTTCTATTGATTAAAACCTTTCTAGTTAATTACGAGACGATGTGCAATGTTTAAAGGTGTTTTGTATAAAAAAAATACTATAAAAAAGCTATTGCGTGGATTTTAGTAGAATTTATATATAACTTGTGTAAGCACGTACTGCATCTTTATGACTTATTTTCAGGGATTTATGAGCATTATTTTCTAAAATAAATGTTCCCTGAAAAAAATTAGTCCTTTTTTACCAGTTGTTTTAAGCGCTAATTAAATTGAAACTAGGCTCAAAGATGCCGATATATTACTCAATATCGCAAAGAATAGCGCTTAAATCAAAAAGCCCACCAACTGTCGAAATATTATGCTACTATCCGGTAACCCTTAACCGAGTGAAAAGCAACCGCATGTGTAGAGAACGACACGGTCTACCGTAAGCAATTATGTAGACTGAATAAACGTTCACAGTTAAAATTCAACGACTAATACATTTAATAATACTTAATTGAATTTGCGTACATATTTGATGAAATTTAGAGCTGGATTAAATATTTACACATGTCATGTACACAACCTATTTTATTATTCAATCTAATTTTATTTGGATGAGATTTTTAATTTTGTACTTTATTTTTATTTTGACGATGAATATTCAGTTTATCTCTAGTTAAAGTTAATTTAAATGAAAACACTGAGCGTATTATTTATTTAACAATATATAATGATTTGCTGCAATATGTGCGGAGGAAGGAGTACTAGCTCAGTATCCATACTAATACTATAAATGCGAAAGTAACTCTGTTTGTTTGTTTGTTTGTTACCTCTTCACGACTAAACGGCTGAACGGATCGTAATGAAATTTGGTAAGGGGATAGCTTATATCCTGGAGAAGGACATAGGCTATATTTCTTCTCAAAAAACAACCTTGAAAGGGGTCAAATAGGAGTTCAAAATTTGTATGGGAAATCCATAATTCCTCGACTTAGGGATCTGTAAATTCATATTTAGGCTTTTGGTAGGAAATAAAGAAATACGTGTTTCAACGTTTTTGAAAAATCATCCCTAAAAGGGGCAAAGTGAGGTTAAACTTATGGGGTATTCTTTAGATGCAATCTCAAGATTCAGGCACAACACCTGAGAGACTGGACAATCGTACAATCTACAGGTGCTCTCGAATATAACCTCCACGCAGGCGGAGCCGCGAGGAACAGCTAGTATGATTATAATATTATGCTTTACTAGATGTTGCCCGCGACACCGCCCGCGTGGAGTTTATTTTTGGAAGAAAAGGTCAACAATCCATAGAGGCATCTTCAGCTATTATATTTTTCTATATTTTGCTATCCTATAGAAAGCGTATATTTTTCCGGGATAGAAGTAGCTTATGTAATTTTCTGATCTCTAAACTGCCACTATGCAAAAAATCATGTCGATCCCTTGCTCTGTGAAAATTAAACTATCTCACGGGAACTTTACATTTTTCCGCGATAAAAAGTGCTATTCCAGACTATAATTTATCTCTGTGGCAAATTTCAACTAGATCTGTCCAGCCGTTGCATGTAGTGTGATTGAGTAACAAACATCCATCCAAACATTCACATTTATAATATAAGTAGGATTATTGGTAGTTCATATTCAGAAACCACGCTAGCAAACGACCTGTCATACTGTAGTAATATATGAGTAGGTACATCATTTTTTTTCCGTTTTATTCGTCCAAAGGACAGGCTATAGTCAATCGACCATACAGCCTAGTCTTACGTTTAAATCTTTTTATCAGTAAGTAGGTACATAAACACAAACATCATTAGGTAACACCTGTTTCAACCTTGACACAAACGAAACGAAATAACGCTTGGCAATTATTAGCGGGTATCGTGACATGCTATTCTGTACCCATAATTAGCCATCAATGTTTTAAAACATTATGCGCCAGACATTGTTTAAGTGAAGGTGGGTTTTCTTAGACACTGATTGAGTTCGCCTTAATACCCTTCATGTAATCATAGTAAGAAGCAAATGTACCTAATTTAATTATTGAGAACTATTAAAATATATATGTTTTTATGCTAGTACATAATATATCATGCAGAATAATACTCGCATGACTCAGTAACACAAAATAATGAAATAAGAGGTTTTCATGAGACGGACACGTGCCTTGATAAAAACATTTGAACAAGGAAATCAACGGCTTAACATCCAACAATTTTTGATTATATTCACTAAATAACACACAGACTAAATACAAGTTGAAGTGTTGAATATATATTTATTAGCTTCATTTACGTTCTATATCGCCGTCTTCAGTTTGATGCTATACCTTACAACTTATATGGACATTTTACGATCCCCGCAGTCAATTAACGTGGCTTGTAAATTTGCCGACGTAATAAATCAAAGGAAATTTCCCTAATGCATTTTATACTGGTACAGCGTATAGTATTCATGTACCATATTATAAATGCAGCACCTCTGGCTTATAACGCAGAAACGAGCTTGTTATCCTTCAGGCAGACCATGTGCGCCATTTGTGTATATCCACTGGCTGTTTGGTCGGTTGTCACTGGGCTCTATAATTTACTGTATTAAGTTAGTTAATAGGTACATTAAAAACCTTGTAATGCGATAGCTTTACAACTGCTTTGTCATCTTAGCACACATTTTTATACCCAGCTGTAAAAAATAAGATATGTTTACTGTATAACAATCTTAAAAATATACGTTTAGATCTTGGATTGATGAAAAAATTTATCTATTGCGTAGTCGACATAATACTGAATATAAATTGTACGTCGTAAAAATGGAATTCAAAAATTATAAAAGATTATAATTACCTAGTACTGATAAGGTGAACATCACAAATACTTCGTCTCAATTCGTTTAGGGGAATAAAATAATATTAATAATAATCATATGGAAATTAAAACATGATTAGACTATATGGCGGAAGTAAGGCCTATGTTTGTGACTGGTCGGTGTATGAAGTAAAAGAATAGGAAGGAGCCCAACACAAAAAAATAAGTTTATATATATCTACGTACAAGAAATCAAAAGTTTATAATGGTTTTCGACAATGGTTCTTATTAGCCAACACGTGTTGGAGATTATAATGCAACAAACATGGTATATTATTTAAACAATGCAATTCTGTTGCAAGCGCAGTAATCATTGAATTTTACTTTCACAGCTGCAGTGATTAGTAATTTACTACGAATTAGTATCGAACTTTAATATGCAACTCACTTAATATAACCGGATTACTAATTGTGAATGGAATTAGGATAATTTTATGTTTGCTACTCCACGCGGCATTTGGAGTTTAATCACGACTAAAATTTGTTTATTAAACTATATAGATGTTAAAATATCTATATATATATTTACGAATAAATTTAGAAATCAAATGCAAAGCACTGAATTTGCAATACCAGTCACGTATCGTGTGCATGCCGGCATGCACAGATACTGGCAACACTCGCCGTTCCCTACATTCTTATTTTCAACTTTAATGTCACGGAAATAAAATTGATTTTGGGCTTCTGTTTACTCTGTACTATCTTACCTTTTTAATATTATTATGATTCGCGAGGGGAACAGACAAATAGTACTGATCCCACAACACACAGATACGAAAAAAATGCATGCGTTACACAAAACTAGATACACAAAATCCTATGTGTGTGGATCGAATCCTTGGCCTCCCGTTTCACAGCCGACTACTCATCCACTGTCCACGTACATAGACAATGTATATATAGTATTTATTATTGAATACTTAATAACTATGTACCTATAATCTATAATATAAAATCGTATGACAGGTACGAGAGATAAGAATCCATACCAAATCTATAAATGCGAAAGTAGGTAGCTCTGTTTGTTTGTTACTTTTTCACGAAACCGATAAACGGCTGACCGGATTGTGATGTAATTTGGTAAGGAGATAGATTATATCCTGGAAAAGGACATAGGCTATCTTTTTTCTCAAAAAACAATCTTGAAAGGGGTCAAATAGGAGTTCAAAATTTATATGGGAAATCCATAATTCGTAAATTTGTAAAATCGTCCCTAAATGTATAGCCATACTAATCCACACTAATACTATAAAATGTAACTCTGTTTGTAAGAAAGTGTTAGTTGAGGGGTTTGAGAATAACATTGGCTCTTTCTTATCCCTGAAAATGCACGGTTTCTATGGGATAGCAAAATATAGAAAGATGTAATAACTTAAGATGTCTCCATGGATTTTATACCTCTTCAAAAATAAATACCACGCGGGCGAAGCCGCGGGCAAAAGCTAGTATATTATATTTGAATTCATTTTCAATTTTAATTAATCTTATTTAAGTTGGTTAATAAGTGGGTCAAAGTCTTCATTAAGATATGGACCCAGGTAGTATAATTACAGTACCACAGCGTTTTCATTTTACGCCAAACTTTCAGCTGCGTAATCTTTATATACAGATGTAGAACTGGAGGTGTTTATGGAACAGAAGTAATTTGTTTTGGAGAATACGTAAAAGTACCTCTTGCTCGGCAGAAAAATAATTACTTCAACAGAACAAATATACTACTAGATTAGCGCCTGAGAAGCTACCCGAAATAGTAACTACAGGGACCTGGTGCATTGACCTTGTATAAAAGTCGCGGATACTTTTAGTGTTCTATATAAATATAAACGAGTTGAAAACTCTTTTTGAAGTCTGTTGAAATGTAAAACAATAATTTTATGTTTAAAAAAAAGAGGAATTCCAATTCTTTGTTTTATATACTAATGTTTACACAATAAATAAATTAAAGATATGTAATAAATATATATCTTTACATAGTATAACACAAAGTCGCTGTCGCTGTCCGTCCCTATGTATGCTTAAATCTTCAAAACTACCCAACGGATTTTGTAGCGCTTTTTTTTAAATAGATGGAGTGATTCAAGAGGAAGGTTTATATGTATGATAGATGCATAATATTTTAGAGAAACACTGATGAATTTACAGGTTTCTGGATTGTACACCTTTTCTTACAAAAATAAACTCCACGCGGGCGGAGCCGTGAGCAACATCTAGTTAAGTATAAGAAAGCCATGAGTAATATTGTGAAATCCTTAAAAAGCTCAAGTTACAGCCATAAAGTTAAGTTTGGCGCTTGTGGTGTTTGTTAAAAATAAACACTGTTCTTAGATTGCCTGCGTTGATTCAGTACCTTCACGTGAAACAGGCGCCAGGGTTGCGCCAACTTGGGTTCGTTTACTTAGTGTTATTTAGGGTACATTAATAGGTTAACTGGACATCGGCAATGTGACGTTACTATGTTTCCTCTATCGTAATATAAAGATTGAGCCGCGATCGCAAGTGCACCGCGTGTTGAGATCAAGGCCGACGGGACGGTTGCCAAGTCATTCGCTCTGACAATATACTAGAGCCGAGAAAGTGAAACGAAATATTTTGACAAAAAAAATGTTTCCTAATAGTAGTTAATGGGTTATTTACCACAAATGTATTATGTCATTTATGGAGGTATAATAAGACAATGTCATCTACTGTAATTACACAACAATCACACATATATTCCAGCATTAAAATCACAAAGTCTGGATAGAAATGTTTGTGTGGGTAAAATATTTGTATCTCAGTATTGAACTCAGCATCGAACCCGCGATGCTGCGCTATGAAATCTCCATGCATGCGTACCTAATATATTTGAAATGTGACATATATCGTATAGTCGGTACATTCGCTGAGCAACATTCGCAATGCAAAATACATTCGCTTTGGTTCATAAAATAATTTCTCAAATATCATTAATATCATACTTAGATATTGCTAAAGTAAAAAAAAAACACTTCAGTGTAGATTACACAGGAATAAATAATTTTATTTGTATAAGAATCTTAAACAATTTATAATTTGACTATGTAGGTTCTTGTATTTGAATATAATATATTGCTTCTGCCATATATCCTTCATGTTAGTAGTGTGAAAACATGATATTGTATATTTGAAGCGGTATAATCAATTTATCCGTGATAATGCATGCTAGCAGTACCTACATACTTCATTAAGAATCTCATTGACAACATTTCTAACGAAGTAAACACTTGTAGTGGGAGTGGTAGTAGGGAGTAAGGGAAGAACGGTAACTAACATCTCGACCGATCCAACAGTCAACCTCACCTGCACGCGCCGGATGGTGACGGCGGCCAATTGGCTGTCGTGGTGCTCCCTGCTAGACAACAAACGAGGCTCTGGCGACCGAGCAATGGCGGTATAACCATACACCCAACCAGACGACGGTTGGAAGAGGCGACAGCGACCTTGAGGACCAAATAACCTCTAAAAAGCCTGGTGCAGAAGGCAACGGGAAACCACTGCACTATATTCCCTAGTTGTCAGTTTTATGAAATGTCGAATATAGCCATGGCCCCGAGTTCCCGGCGTTCCTTAAATGGAACAGGGGTGCTAAGAATCTCCGGGAGGGAACATAAAAATAAGAAATTTAGATTAGGAACATGGAATGTGAGAGGATTAAAGAGGCCTGAGAAGATCATCAATCTAGCTTTAGAGATGGAGCGCCTAGGAATTGAAATTATGGGGCTAAGTGAGGTCAAATTGTGCAGCAACGGTAAATTCACAACTGAAAAGGGCAAAACGGTTTTTTACTCCGGAAGCGATGCATCTTCAGAAATGCATGGCGTCGCTATAATGACCACCAAACATATAGAAGCAGCCGTTGTTAATTTCGTTCCTCTATCCAACCGCGCAATGTTGTTACAAATAAACACTAAGCCCCGAAACTTAAACATAATTCAGGTATATGCCCCGACAGCAGATAAGCCACTATCAGACATAGAAGCATTTTATTTAGACCTGGAGAAACTGATTCAGCTCACCAAGAAGGAGGACATAAACATTGTTATGGGTGATCTTAACGCCAAAGTAGGGAAAGGCGAAGTGCCAGGTGTTGTCGGAAAATGGGGGTTAGGTATCAGAAACGATAGAGGAGACCTACTTGTACAGTTTTGCCAAGAAAACAGTTTGGTCATCACGAACACAATGTTTCAAATGGCACCCAGGAGATTATACACATGGACATCTCCAGCGCACACATGTGAGAAGATAGTTCGAAACCAAATCGATTACGTGATGATAAACAGCAGGTTCAAGAACAGCATTTCAGCGGCTAAAACCTATCCCGGGGCAGATATAGGCTCTGACCATAATCCTGTCGTTATCGAACTCTCCTGCCGATTAAAATATATTCGTAAGAAAACACAGCCTAGGCGCATTGACATACGCAAATTGTACCAACCTACAGTCAAAGCTCAAGTCCAGAATGAGATCAATGCATGGGCTCACGGCATGAAACAGATTGAAGCTCACAATCGAAAGGATGTATATGCAAGTCTGAAGCAAAAAGTGTCCGGTATAAATGACTTCTTACTAAAGTCGACTTTAGTTAAAAAGCAGGTATGGATGACTGACGAAATTGTGGGTCTGCTGGAAGAACGTCGACTTTGCAAAAGTGTTGACAGGGAAAAGTACGCTGCTCTCGATAAAGAAATACGACGTAAAGCTCGTGGGGCCCGATTGCAGTGGTATGAGCAACGTTGCGAGTACGCAGAGTCACTACTGAGGAAACATGATTCTTTTGGCCTCCATAAAGAAATCAAAGATATGGCAAACATACACAAGCGGAACCAGCATACCTTTTTAGTTGACGATAGTGGGAATGTCATTATGGATCTGAAAAATAAAAAAGACACATGGGCTAATTACATCAAGCAGCTTTTCAGAGATGACTCCCGAAATCCTACGCAAGACATCTGTCAGGTAGAAGGCCCAAAGATACTGAAATCTGAAGTGCTTACTGCCCTGTTGAAGGCCAAGACAGGAAAAGCAACAGGACCAGATAACATCAACATAGAAATATTAGGGTTACTGGAGACTGATAATGTGGATGTTCTCGTAGACCTATATAACGAAATCTATGATTCTGGTGCTCTACCCACTGACTGGTTGAAGTCAATGTTCGTTACATTGCCCAAAAAGAAAAATGCGAAAAAATGTCCAGAGTTCCGAACTATTAGTTTAATGAGTCACGTATTGAAATCGTTTCTGTCCATCATACATAACCGCATAAGACCAAAATGCGAGATTCAGCTAAGTGAGACGCAGTTCGGTTTCCGTGCTGGCATGGGTACAAGAGAGGCACAGTTTGCCCTAAATGTTCTAGTCCAAAAGTGCAGAGACATGCAACAACCAGTATTCCTTTGCTTCATAGACTACGAGAAAGCTTTTGACCGTGTTAAACACGAGGTACTAATAAAAATACTCGAGGACACTGGACTAGATGGCAAGGACATTCGTATTATTAAACACCTGTACTGGGGCCAAAATGCGACGATTAGGGTAGATGACGAGGAAACAGAGCCTGTTGAGATCCAACGTGGCGTGCGACAAGGATGCATTTTATCTCCAACGCTATTCAACTTGTACTCCGAGGCAATTATCCAGGAAGCGCTTGAAGATGTGAGTGAAGGTGTAAACGTCAATGGCGAAATTATCAACAACTTGCGATATGCCGACGATACCGTCCTCTTAGCCTCCTCGCATGAAGGCCTTCAGAAAGTTGTCAATAGAGTCTA
This sequence comes from Laothoe populi, assembly GCA_905220505.1. Taxonomy (NCBI): domain Eukaryota; kingdom Metazoa; phylum Arthropoda; class Insecta; order Lepidoptera; family Sphingidae; genus Laothoe; species Laothoe populi. The sequence continues at coordinate 11,222,976 of HG992149.1, read as the reverse complement.
CGAGTTCAGTAAAAGAGCGGGATTGGATATGAATGTTGCAAAAACCAAGTTCATGGTGGTAGACAGCAAACATAAACTTCACCCCAAGCTTTATGTAGGTACAAACATCTTGGAGCAAGTCGGCAAGTATAGGTACCTGGGTTCATGGTTGACAGACACGTGGGAAAGCGATACCGAAATCCGCACACGTATCGAGATTGCCCGGACGTCATTCATGACGATGAAGAAAGTCTTATGCTGTCGACAACTATCGCTAAAGCTCCGTACTAGGCTCTTACAATGCTACGTTTGGCCAATAGTCCTTTATGGGTGCGAAGCGTGGACAATCAAGTTGGACCTCCGTAGAAAGATTGAGGCCTTTGAAATGTGGACCTATCGTCGCATGCTTCGCATCAGTTGGACCGATAAAGTCACCAATACGGAAGTGCTTAGACGTATGTCCAAGAGCTTGGAACTACTGCGCACCATCAAGCAGCGGAAAGTGGCATATCTGGGGCATGTTCTCAGGCATGACAAATATAGGCTACTACAAACCATTATGATGGGCAAGATTGCAGGCAAACGGAAAGTCGGTAGAAGAAAAATGTCTTGGCTCCATAACATCAGAGAGTGGACTGGCATCAAGTCTGTTGAAGAGCTATTCAGACTTGCACTAGACCGAGAAAAATTCAAAAAACTGACTGCCAACCTTCAGTAGTGGAGAGGCACGACAAGAAGAAGAAACACTTGTAGTAAGTGGCCTTATTTATAAGAAATTGTTGAGCTACGAACGTCATTCATTCAGGGCTTGGATAAGAATAACAACTGGAAAAATATTGTTCCAAATATAATCATTAGATAATTATCTTAAGCCTACACTTTGATTTTATTCCTTAGTAAATATTGTAGTAAGAATTAGTATTATGTATTTAGGTTACACATAAAAAAAATCGAATATCATAGAATTTTGGCATAAACGATCCTTACACTCTTACGAGTTCCCTAATACTGGTATCTTTTTGATACTCGGTTCCCGTAGTGGTTAAAGATACAGATACTGTATTTCAAGTATAAAACTTGCTGGTTTGAATTATGTCATAACGTTTTCTTTCATTTTTTTTAATAATTGATTATCGATTTTTTTTTTACAAATCCAGTTCTATCGGAGTTTCGATTAACAGAAAGATTAACATACTCCAGTTTCTTATGACTATATGACGTCACGTGAACATCATGAATCATCTTGCAAATTTTGTTTTCTCAATTCAGTTTTGTGTTTCAACTATTTTTGCAAAATCGACCCTCAAGGAGGCAAAGTAAGTGGTTAAAATTATGAGGTATTCTTTTGATGCATTCACTGTCTATGGACCCTTACAAAAATACAATATGCTATCACCGAGGTAATTTTATGTGGAAAATAATTACCGTTTACGCCATTCAATTTAGATGCATAGTTTTCGAAATCATTTAAAATTAACAAAACACTGACGCGTTTATTAGGGTAGGAATTGGTTTTTTGTTTCTAGTTTAATGTTTTAGGTACCTAAGTTGTTTTTTTACTATTTGGGTAGGTACGTGTAATTACCCTCTTCCTTTAGTTTATAGTTTCATTCTGTCAGTTTGTTTGTTTGAATGTGAGGTAATTTTGTATATTTGTGTTTAATATACAATAAGTATTATTAATTGAGATTAGTCCGCATTTACCATTACAGATTCGAGTGATCCTCCTCCAGGTATGAGGTAGTTAACCAATTGGCTATTTATTATTGGCTCCATGATTTTACACATCACTGAGGTTATGGCGATTGGTCGATAATTGTATATTGTCTAATCGGTCACCTTTCTTGAGGATCGGCTGTACATTGACCTCTCCAAGATTCAGGCTTAACACCTCTGAGATAGGACGATCAGTACATGTGCGCCAGTGCAGGAGACAATTACTTGAATTGCATACTTTTTCTCCCAAAAATAAACTCCACGCGGTTACACCATGGGCAACAGGTATATTAATATAATTATCGCGTATTATTCATATTAATTAATATATTTACGTTATTTGCGCAGAAGGTATAAGATGCTTTGCACATACCTGCATAATATTGATTATGTATTGACTGTTGCTTTTAACATATAATTTCTGCTATATTAACATACTTCGATGCGTTGCTACATCGTTAATTATGCAATAGGATTCTCTAGAAAAATCTCCTGGCTAATTCTGTGGGACTTGCGGTTAGATATTATTAAAGAAACACGTATTAGTACTTACGTGGAATGTTGATTGAAATTGAAGCGTAATTTATCCCTGAGCAATCAAACTGAACTCATATAAATCAATATGCTATCCCTTCAAGATTTCCTTTAGGTAAACCACAATGGAAATGTTTGATAATTATAAGTCTTGTGGTTGCATTTTATAAAATAAATAAATTACTTTGTAAATTATAAAATAAGAATGTATATATGGCAGTTTAGGTTTGGCTCCACACACTCCATAAAACTATTGCACAACTTTTGAGATATATGTTAGGCCGGCCCCACTGTAAGGCCAATGTGCGGCCTAACTGGAGGGAATCCGCATATGTCTTCTTAATTCAGGTTTCCGCATAGAAATCCACACCAATTATGAGGCAAGGTGCGACGTTTTCAAACCTCGTTCTATTTAAAAAGTTCCCCTGTTCAGAAATTCTCAGGTTTTAGTTATTTTCAAAAGCAACCATATCCTGTCTGGCATCCCACATTGAAATCAAGAGGTTATTATATCTACTAATGGCAATGTCAGAGGTTATTAATTATTAATTTTATAAATATTAAATATTCAATTCATTACTTGATGTATGGTAAGTAGTGCCGATGTCGACAATTCTGCCAATCATAATATATGTGCGATGTATTCGAGTGTTGTTGTTAAATCATTATTTTTTCGAATTAAGTTAGTAGTTTTATCGACTGTAGGGTCGGCAGTAAAGTTAATGTATTAAATAATATATACATTTTTGTTATTGTGGTTAAATCTGAGAGACGTCGCTAATTGCAGATGTCATTTTTGACACATTACGTAAATAATGGCATCTGGTTTACTGTCCTTAAATATAAAATAATATCATGGACGTACTTGTACATAATTGTGTGATTGAGTGCAATCGATTGCATACAGCTGGGCATTCAGGCGCCCTTTAGTGGAATATTTGATGCACTCAACACCTCTAGTGATAGACTGATAGGAATTCAATCTCTAAACAATGTAATTACAAATCTGAAGGTAAACGTACTTCGCCAATCTGATATCATGTAGGGCTTACGTCGAGTCGTTGACTACAAGGTATATTACTAAGGTATTTTTTTATTATTTAATGACATCGGAATTCAGACATATTTTAGTAATTACTTGTGTGTATTTTGTGATAACACACGTTGCTAGTCAGTTTTCCAATTTAAGGTTTGACGCAAGTATGGACCGAAGTAAGATTACCTACTTCTGAGATCTGAGGGAAATAAATGTCGAACGCGTGAAACAATACATACTTAGGTAATAAAAACTCCCGACTATCACACAAAACGTAATCTTGACTCTATATTTAAGATACGTGTCTTGTGTCGTGGACATCAGGAACTCGGAAAGATATTCCGTCTCACAATACCCAAATCCGAAACAAAAATATTTGAAGATTGCATACATTTTTTGCACTGTGTAATTCGATGTGTCATTACAAACAACTACACGTCCGTTGCGTCGCCGAAGCTGATGGTTTTCCGCCATGTTTGTACAATTAACTTAAAACAAATAAATAACTTTGAATTATGTTTTATATACTTTACATTATTGGATATTCAATAAAATATGTTTAGTATTTATTAAATAAAGTTTATAAAACATTTAACCAGCGCGATGGTGGTCTGTTAGTTTCCGACATTATTTTACTGCACTGCGGTGGATTTTGCACATACTCACGGTGGGCATTTAAAGTGAGTGCAACACACAAAAATGTGTTCATGCCACTGACCTTAATAATTTGAGCGCGACCGTCGCAACCCATGCGAAAAGCTGCTCGTGTCAATTTTAGGGCGCCTGAGAAGCTTTTATTAGTGTTTCAAAATAAAACGTCATTTTTTTCAAATTTATATGAAATCCTCGTTACTTATGTTATAAAAAAACCTGTCTAAATTTGAGCTCTTAATATTAATTTGAAAACCAACTTAATTTGCTTTGGACACAGCTTGGTGATGAAGCTTTAGGAATTTATTGGAGCTCGACATAAGTTTTACGATTTGTACTGCGCTTTGAGTTTTACCTACTCTAAGGTACTGCCTTAACATCACGGCACTGTTTGACGGATACTGCAAATTGGTCTGTCTTATTTTTAGCCACCACGTGATTGAAGTGAAGTGACTTGTCGACTAGGGGCACGGTCCTCGTCATATTATGATCCTTTAGTACAATATCGTAGCGGTTACTACTACATGGGGGGAATGGCCAGTGGCGAGCTATTAAACGACTTCAATAAAAGGAACACAATTGTTACAGGGACCGTTTATACTGATATCTTCATTGGAGCGTATCCTGTTTTGAAAGTGCAATATTTAATAAGGTTTACCTTCCATTTTATCTTATATAAATTTAGTTAAACTTTGATGGCGGAGTATAAAGTAAAGAAATTAAATACACATGTCGTCGTCATAAGGTTATACCATTGGGGTTCACGTGCAGTAGTGTGAAATTGTACCTAGCATTAGCATAAATGTTAGGTTAGTTGACAGAAGAACAATATTATTAGAAACAATAATAAATTCCCCTACAAAAACATAAAAAACGATGTGTTTCTAAAGTTTACACTAGTTAAATAACAGATACTACTATCATGAAAACATTTTCTTCATAAAGACGATTTTTAAGTTGAAGCTAATCTAATCTTTAATTGCCCTTTTCCTTTGTGTCGCTTTTAAGTATTACCAAGGCGCAAACATTTACTGATTTAAAATATAATAACACAATTTTTCCCATAAAGTGTCTCAGTTAAAATATTTGAATTAACAGTTATGTTACTGGCTTTAACGTTTCAAAATGAAATACAATGAATATTGTTTGGCCGCAGACATTAGACATAGTATCCATATCTACCTAAACATACTCTTGAATACAAAATACCTACCCTATCACCTGCCACCTCTAAAGTCGTTGATGATTCCAGGTACCCAGCTAAAATTAGCCATTCAATTTGATTGTAACCATTAAGTTTGGTTATTGACATTAATAAATGTCAACCGCCATGAATATGTGATAGTACTGACAAGAGAGTGTCTTACAGGCTTATTCTGATATATGTAACGCTGAAAAACCAGTATAATTTTAGGTAGAATGTTTTCTCAAGATTTTTTAACAAGCCTAAGTATACATAATACTTTTGATATTTTTTAATGAAAGATCTCTTTGATCTGGAATAAACTAACCCTAGATTGATTATTGGTGTAGGTATCTGGAAAATGACACCTCAACCGGCGCGTCGTGCGCGGCGACCCTGGTGTCGAGCGGTTAGTGCGAGTGAATTCACGTTAACACATTCGTCTGATGTAATCTTCACACTCAACTCAATTAGCACTCGACACCTACTTAACTACGTTTTCCTAAAGTTAGTCATCGTCTAATCATATGGCATGTTTTGAGTTTCTCTCCATTCTATTTATTAGTAGAAGGCCTAGGCAGAATATCAGCGGCAGGCAGTATCTTATAATTGTATTTTGTGGGTTCGCTTTACCAAAAAATTTGGTAATTTTGTCAATTGTCATATTTGACCGAATCCGGTAACAAAATACAAGATTACACATATCAAATTGCAATCCTTATCATTATGAAACCTTTTTCATCCATACTAATACTATAAATGCGAAAGTAACTATGTTTGTTTGTTTGTATAATATATATTATAAAGAGGAAAGATTTAATTGTTTGTTTATAAAGAATAAACTCAAAAACTACTTAACCAATTAAAAAAATATTTCGACTATGGAAAGCTACATTATATATTTCCGCCGGATAAGCGGGCCGGAACAAAGATTATTTTTAAGGCGAAACGGAGTTCGCGGGGACAGCTGGTCTTAGATAAATCCAAAGTGATCGCCTGGGTCAGTTGAGTTCGAATCTGCGGGACATACCCTCATACCCGTCGATTACTCACTACGAGCCTGTAGGTACAAACAGATAACTTTCCTTATTTGTTTGACAGTTTATCCGTTAAAAAGATATCGATGATGTATAACTTTGCATTTAATAAAACTATTAATGAACATCACTTAATCAATAAACACGGAGAACAAGGTAAACCACGATGGACCTTGAAAAGATAAGAATATTTCGCATGAGGCTCGACATACATAGTATACTTATTTAAATTTCAAATTTGGTGCTATTTCCAAACATTGTGAACTGAAATACAAATACACAAAATAGTCTTCAACTAATTAACTCATTTTTAGGCTAACCGACATATTTTTTTGTAGTTAGGTTAAGGAAATTTAGGGAAAGGGTTTTTTTGGTGCGTTACTAATTATAAGTGACTTATTCACCGAATGCTATATAATATGATACTTCTTGTCGAATATCTTTTAAACGCTGCTTCAGGCAAAAAGGGTATAAATAAAAAAAACAAAATATACAAATTACTTTTTAAAGAATGGTTGATTCAAAAATGTTTATGAGGATGGTACAGCGAAGTTTTTTTATTCTTATCGAAGCGCCATAAGCACAGAAGTATCTTATAGCGTTTTCCACATGCATACATTTTAGGAACCGGTGTTAATCTTATATCCCTCATGTTAGTAAATCACAGTGGAATTGTGGGCGACCGTGACACAAAATCTAGTAAGTATACAATTAAAAATTCACTACAGCGAGACTCCTAAATAATTTATTCGCGTGAATAACCTTAAGTACAAGTTACGTAATTGAAAACTGGATCTGACTGCTTATTTCGAAACATTTTTTGAGTGTTATAAACAGAGGTAAATACTGTAGTAACTATTGGCGTTGGAGTCATATTTCTAATATGTCCTGATTTCATCAACCTATCTTCTTGATTAACTTACGCAGTGACTCCGAGCTCCGAACTGAATCATTAGAGTCGGACCCGAACAGAACTGTATAGAAATCAGCAAGTAAAACCTACCAGAATAAAGCAAAGAAACAAAATAAAAAGATGAGATAATTTGCAAATAATTCTGCTCCGGGCTCCGTCGTCTCATTTCAATAAAAACCAAACAGACTTGTATGCATATCAAACAAAGTTTTTGAGCATTTTTATATTGATAAAAATATCGTCCTATATGGTACCTCCAAAAGGATGATATTTGTTATGAAAATATGAGATATTTACTTTAACGATCATTGGTAAGATGCTATTTTCAATGTATTTAATTTATCTTTTGTGGTATTTTGTATTCAGGGAAAAATTTGTTAGAGCATATTTTATTCCCTGCTTCACGTGGCACCACTACGCCTCTAACTATTATACCTAAAAATGTAGCCGACAGGAGTTCTGAATGACGTTCAAAAAAAAATTAGTAGTTATAAAAAGTTGTAATAAGATTAAAAGGTTCGCAAAAAGTCTGTTAGCATATTTTTTTTGAGCGGATATCATATCATAACATATGATTATTTCACACCAGAATCGACTTAGTGGCATTGGTCAATAATTTAGGCTGTAACACCAGGGATATCCTTTTTTTTCATGGGGAAAATCCTCTTGGATTCCCGTCTTAGAGACGGGGTATGCCGGATTTTTACCGGCTAAAAACCCCATGGTTGTCTCCATCAACACTACAGAAGGATTCCGGGACCTCCAAAAGAAACACGCCGGAACCAGGGATATCCTATACGCAAATCCCAACCGAAACACATACTAATTGTATTTTGATTCGTAAATTCACTCATTTTTTGCCTATGATTCAAATTTGTGCCGCTTAAGTAAACTAACGTAAGGTTCACCACCTCTCAAACCATGAGTGCAATAGTTGCTGGTCTGTCTACCCCTTCAGGATATAGGCGTGAGTTTATGTATTTATGGAGTTGAACTAGGTAATGAACTACATTTTTGTAACGTAAGCAAATTCCCTAAATGTTTTAGTTAAATATAATCGTCACTGTCACATTGTACAAAAATAGTTTAGACGTAGGTATGCGTGAATGTTTTTTATTCATCTAATTTCAAGGTTGGCGAGCTACAGGACTTTCAGCTAATTTAGTTTATAAGAATTAGACAACGAATTATTGTAGTAATGTTCCCCATTTCATCATCAATAACTATTAACTGTTAATAATTTAATTAACGATTATAATAGTTGGATAAGAATTAATTATAAAATAACGCATAGTTTTAAATTTAATATAACAGGTATATTTAATATCTAGTTATAGATTTAGAGCCAGCGTAAACATGGTGGAAACTGATCGCGTATATTATTACTGAGCACCAAATATGAATAGGAATCTATATTATAGATACATATATAACATTTTAAAATAAGTAAGAATAGTATGTCAGTAGTATGTATGTCTACGTTACATCCACCCGCATAATAGTGCTTGCATAATATGACATTGTTGTCAATTGATCTAAGTAATAATATGTAAACCGTTGAAAATTCCAATATGAAATGAAAACCATTTGTATTATTCTAAAATAAGTTCACAGTTCACAGATTTATCTTCATAGCAAAGAATGAAATCAATTAAAAAACAATGTAATTGGTCCACCTGTTTGAGAACTAAATCGAACTTATTTATATTTCTTCTTCATAACAACGAAATACACTTTTAGTAAAATAATTTATTCGTGTGATTAGAAATGCTCACGAGGACACAAATCTGCCCAACTTGCAGCATCTTGTCATCTCTTGCCAAATATATACTGTGGGACCTGGACGCTAAAGCTCTTCCCGTCACCTTTCACTGACGAAAGCAAGCGTTCAGGGTCGGACTGAGACGGGACCAAAGGGAAGTGCTATTCGTGGTTCTCATCGCCTTATCCTTTACTAATGCTTGACCAGACGCCAAGGTGTGGCTACATTCCGGCTGACAGGGGTGCTCACTGGTCGTAGTTGGTTTCGCGAGTACCCGTGTTATCTAGCCGGTGCAGAACAGACTGTGACAATTTCTATAGTCACAGTTAATTTCATCATTCGAGCCTCGTCATAGAGGACCTCTCTCTGCCGGCCGTGACATCCGCCATGGTTGGCAGTAATAAGTCTTGCCGTGCTGTGTCCCTCTTTTGCAAGAACGTTATCTTACAGAAAGAGAGTGAGTGAAACAGGGGTCAGGAACAATACACTCCAATTCCTCCCGACGTTACATGAGACTAGGAGGCGCTGAGTGAACGACTGATTGCCGTTTCCCTCCCTGTGGATTAGTAGCGTTTGCAGAATTCCCCTTCAGTACTATGTCGACGGGTGCGCAGTTGGGGGTCATTGCAGAGTCCTCGTTGATGTACAGCGCACACATGTATAGCATTCGATCTTGCGATAGGCGGCATTTATAGTGGTTAGCCACGTCGCTTCCCAGAAGGCCTTCAGTTCGCGGGTTCTTTTAAACCCTACCCCCACATATGTCGGGTTGGTAGTTGGTACCATGCCGGGATGGTTACGTTTAAGTTGGGGCCCCTCTCACTTCTCACCCGGGCCGTATTTGAAGCGCTGACGAAGGACACTGCGAGTTTATTGGTTTGCCGGTGTAGGGTGTAAAAGTGCACTCAAGTCAAATGTCGCTCGAATGTTTACCATCTATGCCGGGTGGTTCAAAGACCGGCGAGTCCATAACAGTGTCCTGGGGCGGGGTAATGATAAAGTGATGTTTCCGAAAATAACAAAGAAATAAACTTTCCTATGGTATTAATATATATTTTAAAATCGAAACTTGGTAATATAAGCTGTTTTATTTCAACCGTAGTCATATTATAGCTATTGTTAGTCTTTTTTATAGTCAAATAGAACGTCATTGTCTTGTTTCGGCAAAAGTCCGAATTGATTGTTCTGTATGTTAATATTAAATAGTTAAGTATGAGTATAGTTGAAATTTTGCAATGACGTTATATTTGACTATGGAAAAATACTAAGAATAGTTAATGGACTACGGTTGAAACAACACGATCTATGCAATACCATTTCTGACTAAATGGTACTGGTTAAATTGTAAGCTATGGAGATCAGTTAAGTTATGTTCACTATTATCTGTTAACAGTTGTACTTCAATGCCAATTTTCAAGTGATTGAAGTGTAGACGTCCACACAAGGTCGAAAAATTGTTCGAAAGTAGGGCCCATGAGAATATATCACTATTTATGACTGAAAATATTATGAATAGAGGCTTGATATAATATTCTTCTTGTCGTAAGTTTTAAGCAAAATAAGTTTGCCAAATACGACAGTTTGCGATAAAATACTTCATATTATCAACTCCATTAGAAAGTTGCTAGGAATCAGGTTTATTAGAAAAAATACGCATATTTTGGCACAAAATGGAAAACTGTTTTTACATTGCAGTTTATAATTTTTGCACGGATCAGTATCATATTGATATCATTGTGATAATCATTTATATCGGTTTAATAAATAAAATTGATGAGAGTGATGCCGCCGTTTGTTTAGTATTTGTAAACACTTAGCGAACATTAATAAATAATTATTAAATCTGCACAAAAAAATGAACCGTGAATAATATTTACATTAAGATTTTTTTGCCAAATAAAATGCACTGGCTCCGATCCAAACGTTCACTTCGACATGTAACTAGCAACCGACCGCGCTAAAGTATATTAACAACATATAGATACTTATAAAGTAAGGTAATACATGTTTATGGAAACTTGTTTTTGATGCATTTTTTTTTTATTTCTTACAAGCGTATTAAATATTCTTATGGCCTCTTGTATACAATAAGGAAAAAAAATTGAGATTTAACAATCTTTGAAATTATATCTTATAATATGTATTTTTGTTTCTTTTTTATGTGTAAATAAAGGTTCTGAGCTGTGTTGATATTGTGCTGCAAATGTGACGTGGGGCAGAGTTTATTTTTGGCTGACCATGAATGCTGTCTAGCCATTCAGATGATCCAAGCAATACTGTCGGAAATCTGAAAATACCCCCGATACAGGCCGTAACGCAACGATTCAACGCTTCGGATTCTTAGGCGTTTATTTATTTTCCACTGTAATTACCTACGGAAAATGCTCCTATTTGGTGCTGTGCTTAATTATAAGTACATCAAATTCCAAAAAAAAAATATTTATTGCTGAAAATTATTTCGCAGAAATAAGCTAAACTTTTGTACATTGCATAAAAAAATTAATGACTTACCATTTTATTTTGCCGGGCCGGGGTGAGCCCCACTTGGGAGCCCATTTCTGCTAAAATATTTTTCGGCATCTTATGCACTGAACGGTACACACAACAGGAAAAAATATATATATCGCGTGTTGTATATTGAATTTCGCGCTAGCGGTAACGTGTGGTAGAGGCGACGCGAGATCGCGGCGCACGCGCTTTGCCGAGTGAGCGCGCGCCCGCTGCCGCGCCTGGTTATAACGTGTTTCGCACGACCATTTCGTGACGTCATACGTGCACTGCGCGCGCGCGCATCACTTGTACCCCAACCTCAACCCTTCATTCAGTCCTATAAGGATGTGGCGGTGTGGCCCGGCATTATACAACTGTTTTTAGTTTTCAGAGGATAACCGGGCATACTGTAATATATATGTAAACTCCTTAGAGCAAGCTCCATATTGAGCTGTTTAAAAAGAAGACTTTCCGTTTGTCTTTTGGTTCTCTGTCAAATACATACTTGGTGTCTAAGCAGACGTTTTATTTATAAATTACATATAGTACATTTTTGGCGACGAGGATTTAACAAATAATTAGTTAGGATGACTAATTATCTTGGATGTATAAGTTTATTTGACCACAAGAATCAAGATTGGCAAATTTTTCACAGCCGTTTGTTGCAATTTCTCAAATTAAATGACGTCACAGAAGAAAAAAAGCTGGCGATTTTGTTAACACACCTCGCAGATGACACCTATCGTCTTATATGTGATCTGATATATCCAAAAGACGTACAAACAGAAACCTTCAATCATTTAGTGACAGTGCTTAATAATCATTTCACTCCAAAAAGGTCGACTTTCGCCGATAGGGCGAAATTCTATGATGCTGTGAAAGCTGATGGTGAAAGCGCTGAAGATTGGGCGGCACGACTTAAAGGACTTGCTGTATATTGTGAGTTTGGTGCCGCTTTGGAAAATTTACTTAGAGATCGTTTCATCTTAGGTTTTAGCAAGGGCAAGGTGCGCGAACGTCTTTTTGAACAAGACGCCAACACGCTGACTCTGGCAAAGGCATTAGAGGTGGCGCAAGTAACAGCTTGTGCACAAGCGGAACGAGCTCCGATGGTCATGAAGGATGAACCAGTGTACCGTGCAGGCGAGCAAAAATATTTTTTACGTCCATCTCTAGGGCAGCAGCGGCAGAAAATTGGCAGTGAAGAGCGATGTACGGTATGCGGTCTTAGAAATCATTTGTCAAACAACTGCAGATATAATAACTATAGATGTCAAAATTGTGGGACCAATGGTCATCTTAAAAAAGTTTGCAAGGTTAAAAAGACGACTAAGTCAGAGGTATACAATATAGAAGATACCTCATTAATGCTTAAGGAGGACAAAAATTGCAAGGAATGCGATTTAAATAACTTCAGGTATGTCAATTTTAGCGCGTATAAAGTGATAGTGAGTATTAATGGAATTAATCTGTCAATGGAGCTAGATACTGGTTCTGGATCTAGTGTTATTTCAGAAGAAATATACTTAAAACATTTCCAAAATTATAAATTAACAACTAGTGATATTAGAATGTGCCTGTATAACGGTCATAAGATCACACCTATCGGTTATTTCACACCGACAGTCTGTTATTTAAATAACAAAAATAATATTAAATTGTATGTCATAAAAAACGGTGGCCCTCCATTATTAGGTCGTGATTTTATGAATATTTTTAAGTTATATGTGACTTGTTTGTATAATAATATGAATGTTGCAGACCCGGTCGCGGAGGTGCAAAAATTGATGTATGAATTTCCAGATATTTGGAAAAATGATTTAGGGTGTTTCAACAAATTCGAAGTTCAATTACATCTGAAGGAAAATACGGTTCCAAAATTTTTCAAAGCACGTAGTGTTCCCTTTGCTTTAAAAGATAAAGTGATAGCAGAGTTAGATAGGTTGGTAGAAATAGGTATCCTAGTTCCCGTAAGTACTTCAGAATATGCAACACCAATTGTTCCAGTGCTAAAAGAGAATGGAAAATTAAGAATTGCAGTTGACTATTCTTGTACACTAAATAAAGATTTAAAAATCGATAAATATCCTCTACCAAGAATAGAGGAAGTTTTTGCCAAATTAGGGGGAGGTGAAAAATTTACAAAAATTGATTTAAGTAATGCATATAATCAATTTGTTTTATCTGAATCATCACAAGCTCTGACGACAATTAACACTTCTAAGGGTTTATTCAAATATACACGCTTACAATATGGTCTAGCCAGTGCTCCAGCAATATTTCAGAAGGCTATGGAAACCTTATTGTCGGGTATAGAGGGAGTGTCAGTTTGGTTAGATGATGTTTGTTGTACTGGGCCCAATAAACAAATTCACTTAGAAAGATTAAGAGAAGTTTTCCGTAGAATACACGAGTCAGGTTTAAGACTAAATAAAGAAAAATGTTCAGTGTTTCAAGATAGCGTAACTTACCTTGGGTTCGTTATCGATAAAACGGGTTTAAGGACTTGCCCCAAAAAAGTTGAAGCTATACTAAATGCCCCAACACCCACAAATGTTTTAGAAGTTAAACGTTTTCTGGGAGTCGTTAATTTCTATAGGAAATTCGTTCCGAACGCATCTTCTGTACTTCATCCATTACATGAATTACTCAGGGTAGGCTCGCCATGGGAGTGGGGCGAACGTCAGCAACACGCTTTAGATACGATTCGGCTAGAGTTAGCGTCGGACCGCGTTCTGGCGCATTTTGACCCTAAGGCTCAGTTGGTACTTACAGTAGATGCAGGTCCAGACGGCCTCGGTGCCGTCTTGAACGTGATAGACAAAAACCACAACGAAAGACCAATAGCTTTTGCCTCTCGTTCTCTTGGTACTAGTGAAAAGAATTACAGCCAAATACACAAAGAGGCGACAGCGATAATATTCGGTGTAAAATATTTCCATCAATATTTATATGGACGCCAAGATCCTTTTATTCTGAAAACAGACCATAGACCACTTCTGTCAATTTTTGGGAAGAAGAGTGGTATATCTGTTACAGCTGCAGCGCGTTTACAGCGATATGCAATTATTTTATCTGCATATAATTATTCAATTGAATACATAAATAGCAAAAAAAATCTGATAGCCGATTATTTCTCTCGAGCACCGCTACCAGTATCCGAAGAAGATCATATTGATGAAAGTGCAGGTTATTTAAATTTTTTAGATTCAAACATTCAACCACTCTCTTTTCATGAAATCAAAGTGGCAACCCAAAACGACAAGATTTTACAAAATGTTATTAACTATATGTCGAATGGTTGGCCAAGGAAAATGACATGCAAATTTTTTAAACCCTATTTCCAATGTAAAAATGACTTAGAAGTAATAGACGGATGCTTACTTAGAGGTCACAAGGTTGTAATTCCTTCAGTCTACCGCGATAGAATGTTAAAAGAGCTACATTCAGCTCATTTTGGCATTATTAAAACAAAAAATTTAGCTCGAAGTAAAATGTGGTGGCCAGGTATCGATGCAGATATAGAACGATGGATAGGATCGTGCGCAGCTTGCTCAGCCGTACGTGCATCGCCACCATGTGTCAAAATTCCTTGGCCACGACCTTCAAGTCCATGGAATCGAATTCATATAGATTACATGTCTGTTGGGGGTAATACGTATTTGATTGTAATAGATGCATTTAGCAAATGGTTAGACTGCATTCCAATGAATAGTGGCACCTCCACGGCCGCTCTGATTAACAAATTAAAATATTTGTTTTCATTGTTTGGGATACCATGTGTTATTGTATCAGATAATGATGTAAAAATATGTTCAATAGAATTTAAAACATTTTGTATTAATAATGGTATCAAGCATTTAACTTCTCCAATATATCATCCTTGTAGCAATGGACAGGCAGAAAACTCTGTTAAAACTTGCAAAAAAATGATAAATTGTATTATTTCAAACAGTTCATCTCGAGAACAAGTTCAAGAGAAACTATTAGGTTTTTTGTTTGAGTACCGTAACTCTGTACATTGTGCTACTGGCAGTTCTCCTGCACATTTAATGTTTGGTAGAAATTTGAGATGTAGATTAGATTTAATTTTTCCCCAAATTAAACATAAAAATAATGTATTAAATGTAAAACCTGTTAAATTTAAGCCAAGTAGGAGTTTTGATATTGGAGAAACAGTATGGGCGAAATGGTTTATTGGCAGGAAAGGAACTTGGTCTTTAGGTAAAATAATTGAAGCAAAAGGAAATGCAATGTTTGTTATCCATTTTATAGATTACAATATCACGGCTTCTAGACATATGAACCAATTGCTTAAAGCTAAAAGTAATATTATGAATAAGGGGTCACATTATGTACCGCATGGAATTTCAAATTTATCATTACCGCCTCCTCAACCATTTTCAGTAGATGAAATTGAAAACTTTCAAGAGCCAGTTGACTCAGACAATAATCATGACAGATCTATTTCAGAAAATATTATTAGAGGCGGTGATGATGATGAGTGGGTTGATGCTACAGAAACCATTGTTACCGAAGAGGCACCACCTGCAAGCACCTTGACAGGTGAATGTTTACAGTCAGAGACGGAGTCCGAAACAACTACCGATCTTGCGGTTTCGGAAGTAATTATTAACAAAGACCAACGCGTACTCAGGCCTCGTAAAATTATAGATTATAAGCAATTTTATTAGTCTGTTTTTTAAACTTGATTACTTTTTATTTTATTGTTGTTATTACATAGTATTAGTTGTGTTGATTTCGTTTGACTCCGAAAATAATGATGGAGGAATGTAATATATATGTAAACTCCTTAGAGCAAGCTCCATATTGAGCTGTTTAAAAAGAAGACTTTCCGTTTGTCTTTTGGTTCTCTGTCAAATACATACTTGGTGTCTAAGCAGACGTTTTATTTATAAATTACATATAGTACACATACACATTCGACGTGTTCTGTACTCACACAACAGCCAGGTAATTTTGAACTTTTATTGTCTTTTATTAGAGTACCTACCTAAACAACTAAAGTGAAACGCACACCACATCGGTCCAGCTAAAATAGCTGATACAGAATCGAGGCAACACTGTCCTAGTCTATCCGCCATAATACTTCTATTGCAGACACACGTATTGGACGTGGGACTCGCCGGTGGGTCACAAGAACTCAGACAGTCGCCAGGTTTACTATCTCCTGTTGAAATAGTAGGTACACTCGGTATACATTTGAAATTGATTGTATTCGAAAATTAAATTCGCTTTAAATCATGTTACAAGTAGGAAAAATCCTAGAAGCGAATTATATCGGCGGTTGGCGGGCTATTTGATGTAAGCGAAATTTTTTGCGATATTGAGTTATATACATATTCGGAATTACCAAAATTTTCTGCATCTTTTAACTAGTTTAAACTTTTTTGGCGCTCAAATCAACTGGTGAAACAAGGCAAATTGTTTTCGGGCACATTTATTATAAAAGATAATGCTCATAAGTGCTATATAATATATATTACTTTACACAAGTAATATATTAAATCTACTAAAAGCCACGCAATAGTTTTTTTTTTTTCCGTAAACAGAAAAACTTTAAACCTGTAACTTTTCAAAAATGTCAACCGCCGGGCGCCGATATAAATATTTGGTTATAGGTTATTAATATGGGTTTGGTAATATAAATAAATAATAAATGAACAATTCAGCACCAATACTATTAATTTACGGAAACTGACTTATTATGCATAGCACGTGACAAATTTTAGTATCGATTTTAAAATATGGTATTTGTTGCCATTGTGGTTTGGTACGGACTATATACATATTTCTGAAAATGGCTATGAGGTACTCCTAGTGGTAGTGCCTCCCTACCGATTCAGCGATAGCTCCATTTATATATATACTAATATATAAATATGTAGGTAAAGTTTGTGAGTTTTGATGTTCGGGGTACCTAATCTCAGGAACTACTGGTTCGAATTTAAAAATTATTGTAGTGTTGGGTAGCCCATTTATCGAGGAAGACTATATAGCCTACTATATAATATCACGCTATGACCAATATGAGCGGAGCATCAAAGAAAACTGTTGCAAAAACGGAGAAAATGTATTCCTTTTTCTCAAAAGCTCTCGCTTCCGTTGCGTGCAATGCGTATAGCCGATTGGTTGATAATTGTATATTGTCTGACCGGTCACCGTTTTAGAGGATCGGCTGCACGTTGGCCTCTGTATATAATTCAGGCACAACGCCTAAGTGGTAAGACGATCGGTACAGGTGCGACAGTGCAGGAGACAACTCCTTGGATTGTATACTTTTTCTCCCAAAACGGCTAATTGGTCATAATATTATATGACTGATACTGTTTATGTGCATTAGACATTCCTAATTAAAATTAATATATCTATCTCACAGCGAGACATATGTTTATGTAATCTACAAATATTCGTTTCGTACGTGGATGTTTTGGGACCAGAAACGTCCTTGTAGTTTCTGATCTATAAGAGATTGAGGATTGCATGTCTGTTAAATTTATTTATCTAATTAAATTACACTAATAACTAAAGTGCAAGCAACACAAGTGAACTCGTAGTAATCTGGATCCTACAGAATTATTCATATAGTATTTAACATTATTGAATATCTTACAAGTTCTCCAACGTTCTTCTTTGGTGTCTCCTTGATTGTTATTTGCCCTTACTAGTATTAAATATTGTCACACTGCTGAGCGCAGGCCTCTACTAAAGAGACGGGCTAGACCTTAGGCCAGCATGTGGCCTAATGGGGGTTGGCAGACTTTGGAATTTGTGGGCTTCTTGCCAAATGACTAGGTATGAATTATCATATCCCTAACTTGTGAAAAGCTGGGTTCCCAATACAGACTTTCATTGCCTATTTCACTCCTGCGTTTTAAAAGACAAAAGGTAGCCTAGGTCCTTCCCTACGATTCCAGTTTTCTTCGTACCAAAAGTCATCAAAATAAGTTCAATGGTTTAGCCGTCAATACTTAGAAGAGAGAGGTTTTCGCATGATTATAAGTTTAGATTCATTAAAATTACCCCTAGGTTAATTTGAATAATTTCTAACGTGGATAAAGTTTTAAGGTGAAGAAATTATGGAGCTGGCAATCGTGTCTGGGCAAAGTAAAAAATATCCGGCGACAACAAAGAGCATTCCTTCAAATTTAATATTTGATGGAATGCTCTTTTGTTAGTCAGATCTTCTTTTGTGGGATAAGGTTTGTGACGGGCTTTTTACTTTAGGTTTACCCAAACGTCGCGCTGCGCCGTCTCCACTCACTATATCCACGCGGTTTTATGATATTCGCGCAAATATAACCACACCTCTACAGCCTTCTAATGATTTAATCCTTTTAGAAGACTCAATGGTTACGTGTATATTCATTGTTAATAGGGTAGTTGTCTCATTTTTTTTATTAATTTAATCAACAAGTTACATTACCTGAAACCTATTATCGAAAGAATTTTATGACTCCGAACAAAACTAAGTAAATTAGATGCCATTCATATCTGCTGGAAGGGGTAATTGTCAAATGACAGTAAAATGATGCATGTACCGTGACGTCACAGTTCTCAGAATCGCCATTACTTTGCCATTGTGCGAGGGATATAGCGACATGTGCCCAATACGCAACCGTTTTTGCTCATGCCTTTGAGTATTTGCTCATACCATTATTTAAAATAAATATTGTGACCTAAATTTTCAAGCAATGTTGATTCTGTTTTCGTAAGAGTTTCTTTTGCGTATTATATTCGGTTGCATATCGAATAATATACAAAATTAAACATAGGAAAGTACCCAATTGTAGTCCTTTTCATCGCTCGCTTTGTGGCTTTCAGCTTCACATTTCTCGGCACTGAGATAGATAAATTATATTTTTTTCCCTTTTAAAGTTTGTTATGCCAAATTGCAATTGACTTTAGTTGTAATTGCGCATACGTTACGAGTGTTCTCAGGTCTCGGGTTTGATTCCCGGGTCGGGTAACGTGATATTGGGTTTATACTTAGGATCAGCCCGGAGTCTGGAATTGTGCCCATGTCGCCATGATAGGCTCCCCTATCACATCATGGGACTGTAATAAATTCGGCGAAAAGTGGGTGTACTGGTTACACCTCTGCCTACCCCTTCGGAGATTAAAGGCGTGAGTGTATATGTAAATAATATGTGCAATTGAGTCAAGATCAGTGTATCTTTAAAAAACCTCTGTAAGTAGTAAATAGCCATTTTTAACAACTATAGATTCGGTTATACCTGGTCAATAAATAAGCTTACCTATTTGGTGTAGCTGAGAAAAAATATTTTCCCTTGTTTGATCATTTTTATATGGTCGCCGTGCGCTGCAACGAAATGGGTTTTATGAATGAAAATAAATAAAGGTAGCTAGGTACAACAGCTTTTGTGAAAAATAAATAAATGACGAAACCCGCCAACGTCATCAGTCTATGCCATGACGACAACTGGGAAATATAGTGTAGAAAAACCTAATAATGTTTAGTGCGTAGTAAACATACAATGCTACAGGAAAAATGCGAAGAATGCAGAACGTAATATTTTTTTATATTAGGTATTATTTTTTACTTCAGACCATCGTAGGATTTAAAAAACATCTCATACTTCCTTATACTATTCAGCGGAGACCAAAAGAAACAACTATGAGGTTCTTTTTAGGATTGATGTCATGACGAGGCGAGACACGCGGTCACTACATAAATACAAGACATCTAAAACCATTATAACGTCTCTCTCAGTATGAACATATAAATATAAACTGGCTTAGAATATTTCCAACTAGAAATCTTAACCAAAAAGTATTCAAGTGTGAAATATGCTTTCAATACGAAACTCTCGGTCTTGATAAAATGTAAATAAGCATTCTCAAGTAATGGAAAAAGAAAAAGTTTTAAAAATCTGTGACGATATCGACTTTAATTCAATTTATCTTGACAATATTTTACTATATACATTATACGTGCATCCTGAACTAAAAGAAGGGCAGTGATTAATACCCTAAAAAATAGTTTTGGAACATTTTTAACTTTTCTATAAGAAACTCTATGTTTCGGGCGCAAGAAACTTTCTGTTCTACAGCTTTTTTATGGGTCGCACAGATTCTGCATACCGTCAAGGTCAGATACGATGGTACCCTTCATTCGCTTGTCATATTTCTTATTATATCTATATTTTTGAAGAATGTAGAATTATATTTAAGATTAGAAGAACCAAAATTATGTAATACAAAATTGACAAATAATGAAGATGTGTGCTAGCTTGACCAGAGTTGAGGCGGGTGGCTGGTGGTGGTTTGGTAGCGTCTCTTGCTGTCCTCCTCTCATCACTAGTATCTCCGCAGCGTTAGCCCTAAAAAAATAGCATTTTATCTATTTTTTTACTTTAAAGTTTAAACTATGTCTATTGTACACTGAATCTAAGCGGAGAAGAGTTAGGGAATAACAATATGCTATTATGTAACATCCCTCGTGTCTGCCCATATATTATATTAGTTGTTAGGTACCGGCCCTAAAGTCTAACGTTAGTGTAACATCTAACTAAATTTAAGCTTGCGTCAAGGTACGATACATTTGAACATAGCCTTTCTCCCAGCGCGTTCATGTGACCGGTTTTGAGTTGAAACCTAGTTATCTAAGTCCACAATTTTCAAACCTATATAAATGCATATGAAATATATTATTGTACAATAAAGCGAATATGCGGCTAAATTAGTTAAATGCAGGATAAAAAGGAATGACTCAAAGTATTAAAAAACAGAAAGCGCCGCTCCACGACCTATGTTCCGAAGTGTCCGCGTGAAGGAAGTTGGTCAGTGTGCGAACGGGAACAAATCACAACACCTGCGCCCAAGAAGAACCGAGAATAGCTGAAACCGGTGCGATCCAGATCGAACCGCCCACGCAACGGCGGGGCGCGCCCGGCCAACGAGGAAGGCGCGGCGCGCTGCCAGCGGGCGGCGAGCGCCGAGCGCCGACCGGCGCGGCCGGTCACACACTAAGTTCTGCCCCCACACTAAGTAGAACCTGTATCGTGGGTATCAAGAACTACGAGGGAGTACGGACCCACATCACCCAGACCCGAAAAACAAATATCTGTCTGTCACGCAAACATTTGTCTATACCGTTGAGCAATTGCAATCCTCAGGAACACTTTATAACATTTTAGAGTAATTGTAAATATTATATTTTATTCCTAGAATTTTTCCACGTATGATTTGTAGTGATTACAGATGCTTAATTTTTATGCAAAACACGTCGAGACAATAGAATTTTAAGGCATCTAATTTGAACAGACTATACATGGGCGCTTGGTAAGACACTGAAGAAATGTTTGCCAGTGTGCACTAAACTTTGAAAACGCCCAAGTTCAGGTTTGGAAAGTTCTTAGACACCCAACTCAAAAATTATAATATGATACCTGTTAGATTTCTTGATATATATAAATATTTCCTTTCCTCAGTGCGTTAACGTACTTCACTCTATTTTTCAATCTCGGGTGACTTTGTATACGAATTTTATAGGAAAAACTGACTTGTGACGTTAGTAAAAACTAGCAGTATTGTTTCAAATAATTACTCTTAGAACTCAAACAGTGTAATGGAAAACACACGTTGCGTACGTGGAGTGTGATCCCATTTTTATTGTCGTCACATAAATTTAGTGCTTAACTTTGATCAATGAGATGTTCTGAATCGAGTCTTCTTTATTCGAATAGAAGCGGGTAAAAGAAAATTTTTAAAAGATCACAAATGTTTACGATACATGTTCAAAGAAGAGTCGCTCGGTAATGTGCACCTATCTAAGATATTTATTAGCGATGATAATTTGAAAGTGACAGTCTTGGAACAGTCATTGAGCGAAAGTCTTAGGTGTGATACCTACGATACAGGTTTGACCTAGTGTGGGTTCGGGACTATTGGGTATGTTTATTAAAATTATGGGAGATATTCACGACAAAACAAAATCAAAACTATAAATTATTGCAGATTGCTTAAGCATTTGTTGCGATACTGTAAATTTCACTGTTTTTATTTGTCATCGCGCTAAAGTAGCTGTTAACTGTGGTGTTGGTAAGGAAACGTACAAAGGTGTCATGCTGACGTGATTGAAAACATACTCGGAAATCGATATGTGGATTTGAATGCAATTCGGCACACAAATAGACTATATCTTGGCTTAGAACATAGACAAAATACTATTCCGATATTGTGCTCACGCTCCCTGATGTTATTAACAGTAGGTACTTATTGTATTTAAGTTTTTATATAATTCTCATGCAGATTTATTACCTAGATTGTGTAGGGGTAGAATTAGATCGCGCTACATACTTTGCATTGACATCATTCTCAGATATCTATTTTCGAAATATTAGTTTTGGAGCGAAATTAATTTGCCTTCGATCGAAATCCACACCAGGGAACCCACAGGCAAAAGCTATAAAAATAAACTTGAAGATGGTGAAACTACAACAAACAGAGTGACGTTCAACTACGGACGTACAACTAAGAACAATAAGGTAAGAGAACATTAATAATGTTCTGATTAATATGACCAATACGATAGAGTTTCTTTTCTTGCTTTCTAAAGTAGGTACTGTATTTCCCAACTATTGTGTTCATCGTATATAACATTATTGTACAATCGTCGGGTCGTCATCGCTTAGGTAGCTAGTGAAAGGCTGGTAGGTTAGCTAGACTAGGGTTTACGGGTTTACACTCATCCCTCCTTAATCCGTCTAGTTTCCTTTGTTAGCCTTTTCCCCTCCCATTCTTGCGCCTTCTCGTGATCATCATCTCCAGTTACTTCCTTTACCGAAGACCGTGATTACCTTCCTTCCTTTTTGTGGTCTCCCTCTTTTCTCCCTTTCCAGTCCCGTCCTCGTTGTATCCTTTCTTACCTACCAGCCCTTGATGGTGGTTTCTAAGTTCCCATGATGTTAAACATAATCATTTTCCGTATGGTGAATTTCCATATGTGTTTTGATCTGTCATAAGTGCCTTTTATATGCCTACGAGATCAATAAAGTTTTTTTTATTAATTATTTATTTTAAATATTAAATTTATTTTGAAATCTCTCTTAGCATGACAGTATTTTAAATTCTTCACAATGCACCGTACCTTCGTCAAACATGAGTATAATACTCGCTCCGCTCGCGTGATCGCGCTCAATGCGACCACCCTATTCAGTTCGCGCAAGCTTCGTGACGAAACTCTCGATTCATTGAGAGCAATCAATAATAGTAATAATATGTATTAAATTTTTCAATAAATACAATCGTATGAAATGTTAATTTGTGGACAGCGGTCTATATGTAGGTACTATGACAAACTTTTTTGTTAAAGTGACGATTTTTTAAGCTTAATTAAATCAGAATGATTCGTGTACCTAAACTTATTATAGATTGTAATCTTTAAAAAGTGTACAATATTCCTACTTATATGCTTATATAGCAGAGCGCTCTCAATGCTCAGAGAACATTAAGTATTCACGACGACTCGCGGGCGCTTTAGCTGATATCATTATCAGCCTATCTACTGGATATACCTAGGTCTCTCCTAATTTATACTGAACTTACTCTTATCTTAACTTTATATTGAACTTGGTCTTAAGCCGATGCTCTCGTTGGCTGGCGCGGTGAGAGAGTGCAAAGCTAAGTTACGAGACTACTACGGACTGCTTGAAGTAGATTATATGTCCCTGTTCCTGTATGGCCGCTCTTAGTGGTGTGGCGGATTTCATGTGCGAGGAAAATGACGATCCTAGGGACGGAATAGAGGACCCTGAACATAAAAAAAACAATCTGCTCCAAATGATTCTCACCAAGCTGTCAAAATCTAACGTTGCTATTACTGAATTATCACCCATCCCTAGCTGCGCATACTGGCACATCTTTGGTGGAAAGATAGTTCATAGACTATTTATGAGATTGTGTGGCACTGTCAACAAGTTTATATTATACCTATACTAGCTATTGCTCGCGGCCTCACCCGCGTGGTAGTTACTTTTGAAAGAAAAGGTATACAATCCATGGAGTAGTCTTAAGCATCACATCTTTCTATCTTTTGCTATTCCATAGAAAACGTGCATTGTTCCAAGAAAAGCCTATGTTATTCCTAAACTACCACTCCGCAAAAAATCTTGTCGATCCCTGTATCTGCGGAAATAAAAAAACTATCCCGCGGTAACCGTTATTTTTCCGAGATAAAAAGTAGCATATGTCATTCTCTCTCCACTGTGCAAAAAATCTGTCAATCCCTTGCTCTGTGAAAATCAAAATAACTACGCCGCGGGAATCCGGTCATTTTTCGGGATCATTCTATCATTTGCGCGATCAAATGATCTAACTGTATTCTAATTTTCAGGATGATTGGTTAAGCCGTTTTTGAGTTAAACCCGGACATACAGACAGATATAAACACAAATTAAAAAAAAAATGCAGACAGAATCAGTAAAATGAATATTTCACGCAAAGTCGAGTAAATTACTCAAATGTATATATAATTGTATGTAAACTTATGTAAACATAAGCTAAAAATGTATATATTATAAGTATAGATTATAGCCGCCAAATGTGGACCGATTTTAATTTAAGATCTACCTATGTCCTATAAAGACTCCAAAGGGACTCTATCAAAGGGCCGGTCGACGCAGGACGCTGGTTGTGCTTTAGTTAAGTCTGTGTTAGAAGCCTGGGAGGGATCGCAAGATGCTTTAGGAGTATTTTGCGATCTCTCCAAGGCATTTGATTGTGTTGATCATAGAACTCTCATTTTAAAACTTAATTTCTATGGAATTCGCGGCCCAGCGCTAAAGTTAATGTCGTCATACCTAACAAATCAGAAACAAAAAGTATTTATTGACAATGTTACTTCTGTAGGTTCTTCTGTTAAGATAGGTGTTCCACAGGGATCCATTCTGGGCCCATTATTATTTCTAGTTTATATAAATGACTTTCCGTACATGGTCAATAACATTGCAGATGTATTTGCTGACGATACAGTAGATAGGAAAGATGAGAATCTTTTAGAGTCCAATAAAGCTCTTATTCTAGCTTTGGACTGGTTTTCTGCAAATAACTTACTTTTAAATGCAAATAAAACTAATTGTATTAAATTTTCAATGCTTAATGTGACCCAAGAAAAATCAAATATATCTTTAGGTGAAAATTCATTAGATTTAGTCCCGTCAACTGTATTTCTTGGAGTTACAATAAATGTTAAATTGCAGTGGGGTCCACACATAAAAAAGATCTCTAGTAAATTGAGCTCCGCTGTATTTGCAATTAGAAAAATTAGACAGCTGACGGATGTGGCGACGGCTAGGTTAGTAGTATATTTTGCTTACTTTCACAGCATTATGTCCTATTGCATTTTGCTGTGGGGTTCTGCTGCAGATCTGCAGACAATCTTTATACAGCAGAAAAGAGCGATTCGCGCAATTTACAACCTCCGATCTCGCGACTCTCTTCGAGAACTGTTTAAAGATATTAATATACTGACGTTGCCGGCCGAAAACATCTTTCAAAATATAATGTATGTCCGCAAAAATTTGGCTTACTTTAAAAAAAACAGTGACATACACAGTCTAAATACAAGAAATAGGAACAAACTCGCAGTTACAAAGTTAAGACTTAGTAAGACCAATAATTCATTTATGGGTAACTGTGTAAAATTTTATAATAAACTACCTTCCGAAGTAACGAATTTGCAGGAAAATACATTTAAATCCCACGTTAAACAAGTATTGATGTCTAGAGGCTACTATAAAGTAGCAGATTATATAGCAGATAGGGATGTTTGGGATCGGTCCTGCACACTGCACCAAGATACTGTGGCATCTCTTTGAATTTATAACATTACTAGAATAATTATAAACTGTGTATTTTAAAGGTCCTTAATGTATACTTATTTAAAAAAAATCTATTTCGACACTTTTTCTTTGTCTGACATATTTATTCATTTGAGATAGACGACCGATCGATCGTTCAGTTTATAAAGTGTATGCCTTTGAATTATATTTTAAATGTAAATTGTCTCAACGTAGGTATATGCCAATGTATGGTCAATTGTAAATGTGGGTTTAATGCAATGATACACCCTTTAATTTGTTTTTTTTTATATGTTATCAAGATTTACGTTTTAACGGTGCTATGTATGCATTAATCCATATATTGATACAACATGTTTATAAATTTATTATAATGAGAAGAAAAAAAAATGTTACAATTGATGACGAAAAAAATAAACCCGGAGTTTCTTTCTGCCTTTCTTCTTCGGGACGTCATCGCTTAGATAGTTAGTGAAAGGCTGGTAGGTTAGCTAGACTAGGGTTTACTTTCCTTCCAAATCCGTTCTGTTTCCTTTCAACTTCTCCCCTCCCATTCCTGTCCTGATCATCATCTCCCGTCAGTTCCTTTACCGACGATCATGATTCCTTTCATTTTCCGGTCATCCTCTTTTCTCCTTTTCTAGTCCTATCCTCGACGTTGTATCCCTGCCTACCAGCCCTTGATGGTAGATTCCAAGTTCCTATGCCACTAACCATAATTACTCATTCCCGTATGGAGAATTTCCATTTGTATTTTGACCTGTCATAAGTGCCTTTTATATGCCTACATGATGAATAAAGATTTTTTTTTTAGACTTTAAAACCACTTAACCGATTTTAATGAAATTTTATGTATGTGCGCGTGTGGTTGGGTCCAACTTAAAAGATAGGATAGTTTTAGATCCAATATGACAATGATGAGCAAAGTAGCTGGGAAACGAGGTGTTGGCTGCAGGAAAAAGTCGTGGCTCAGGAATATTCGGCATATTGGACTGGAGTATCACGAGTGCTGCAAAGTTGTTCCGCCTTGCAAAGGACAAAGAAAAATATTCGAAGTTGATGGCCAATCTTCAGTAATTGGAGAGACACCTGCAGAAGAAGAAGAAGATCCGATAGGTGGCGCTGTTGTCGAGATATGAATTTATTATTTTTTTATCGAAAATTCAGTCCAAGGAGAAGAAGGTTTATTGCAGGACTGCAATCTAGATAAGACTTGCTAATTCTGTGTATTTTATTTGTCATTAGGTTGTCTGCTATATTGTATCTTTACAAAATAATATCAAATAAAACACTCTTGAAACATTAAATACACTTTTTTCTTATACTAAGACCTCTCTTATTGGTAGAGAAAAAATTTGTATTTCAGAGAAACATAGTTGTGAGAAAAGATAGTACCTACTCACCATACATCATAATTGGGGGACAAATAACACCGGCATTGTGATTGACGTCAAGGCTCGGGACTGCTCAGGATGTAGGGCGGGGCATAGATGTGGTCATCGGTCGAACGAGTTTTGAGTAGTAAGGACAATATAAACTATCTCAATCTATCCAGCTTATAGAAACAGCTAAGAATAAAAATAAACGTAATGTGTTAAGTATTTACCAACCGTTTTTTGCTATGGGGCGGATTAATGGCGCTTTGCGGGACGGTTGCGTATTAGGGAGACCATGTTAATCTAGACAATAATAGACTGAGTTTTGCGTTATCCCATATTAATGACAATAATATAATATTCACTAATTACAATATATACCTACTGTAAAATTTGCCAACTTTTAGTATGACGTAAACTTAAGCATGATTAAAGAAACCCCTGTAACCGTAACATACCTACTTTATGAGACAACTTGTTAGTACAAATGCGTAATGCTTTATTGGCGGTATGTTGTGGGCAGCGTGAGCGCACACCTGCATTGTACTTACTCAATGGTAAGTATACTGCCGTCCAAATATAATAGCGACCGCCACCTTACGTGACGTCCTACGACGGTCGCCAGCTAGATATAGGTAATAAATGTATCTTGTGACCCCGGAGAATGACTCGCTGAAACGAGTCACTACAGTGGGTTTTTACTACCAACACGGCGCGGTAGTTGCTGTTTAGCCAGGTATAAAATGCCCTTTCTCCTGCAACATGGTAATATTTGCAAAAATAGTCAGCGCGCTACGTTTGCGTAAATTTTAACTTAGTTGCATAGTAGGTATTTGTAATGGTTTCCTTCATATAACACTTGCAACATGCAAGCTACTTACAGAGTTGAAATGCTATATCTAATATAACCTATCTATGAAATAAAACGTCGGGCATAAGTCGTTAAATGAAAGCTAATCTACCGAATCTTCTTAAAGACATATTAGACCCCTGTTGTAACTCGTTACTTAATTTTTTTGAGACCATAATGCAGCTTATGCACGGCACTGCGCTTACCAACAGGTGCAGTGTGTTTGCCGTGCCAGGATAAAAAAAATAAGATTGAATGACTCGGTGCCAAAGAGAATGCATGGTGCTCTGACTTTATAATATAGTCAGGGCTTCGCCAAGTATAAAAGTTATTCTGTTCTTAACCTACGCAATAGGGAGCACGTATGCTCTTAGGAAAGAAACCTTTTCTAACAAGGCAGTATAATGTAGCTATATATTATTCCTTAGGTTTTGAAATCCAGTTCCATTTTCCGTTCTGTAATCAGGTCAGTGTTAGATCGTATTTACAAAATAAACGAAGCATAAACGACTCCTTGTTACGGGCACTTTACAACTGGCTTAATCGATTTTAGCACTCGATACATATGACGTTTTATAATGATCTAAAAAACCACAAATATACACATTATATCTTTATTTCAAATAATTAGAATTTTTTGTCTTTTTATATTCTATGATTAAAGAGTATAAAAATAAACCACATACATATGTACATACTACATACCTACTATAATGCACGCCATAAACATTTGAAGTTAGTACCATCATTGCACTGGCAAGCGAGTAAAGTTGGTGTGAGTTGGTATGACATAGATATCATCTACCTACGTCCTGATGCCATATTCATTATGATTGACACTAATTGCTTTACAAATCCCAGTACACCAATCAAACAAGTATTTTATTTGTATGTTTGGATCCAGCTGCATACCATCCTAAGTACCACATAATATTCTGATTTATAATTCGCAGTTAATTTCATTATCTATTGCTAAATGTTTATTATTAATAGGAATCCGTAATTAAATTACGATTTTAAGTGTTAAGAGCAGTACCTAATGTAAAATATTTTTATTTCTATTTATACATTAAATGAGCTGCACTTTGAATTGGCAATATATCGGCATGTTCTGATGTGTTTAACGGGACAAAATCAATTATCATGGTAACTTTGAACAAATGTCCAATTCGTAACTTGTTTATTTATTAAAATGGTTTATAATAATATATTTAAGGTGGCATAACCCCAATCAAAGCCGATATCATCCTGATGCCACAATCGTTACGTACACTGAATGCGGATGCTTCTTGATGCATCGCTCTTGGAGTGTACACAGACCAGTAAACTATCAGAAACGACGATTTCGTTAACGGTGTATTTTTATAGATTGTTCAAGAATACACCAATCTGTCAAATTATATATTTGAGTAAAAACAACCTCAACCTTAACAGCGAAAACAACAAAAGGATTCAGCTGCTCTGGGAAGCTTTCAACAAACTCCGTCAAGTCTTTGATCATTTATTGATTTAATTCGATCGCTAGTGGCCTATACACATTAATTACAGTATATCTAAATATAAAAAATAGTCAACCACAACAAATACTAAATATTACACCAGACAAAAAATATATACTCAATGAGTACACTATATATAAATTTAAATGAAAACGAAAACAACGGAAGAAAATTCAAAAACAACAGTAATGTTTCAGAAACACAACCAAATATATGGTATTATCAATCCACGATTATGGTAAAAAAAATGTCTTGTATTCGATAAAGTGTACCTATATATTTCCCTCCATTAAAATATTAAATTATAACGAAAAACATAAATTTATAGCATGGGCGTATATAAGGGGGGGGGGGGGGGGTTCAGGGGGTCCGGACACCCCCCTTAGCATACGACATAATAAAAAATCGCGGATTATTGATAGCGGATAATATACACAGTTAGCAGGCTATTTGATTTAAGTGACAATTTTTGCAGCATTCAGCTATATGCATATTTGGAATTCACAGATTTTTCTACGACTTTTGAGCCTAGTTTAATTATTTTCGTGTTATTTTTAACGCTTAAATCAACTGGTAAAACAAGACTGCTTTTTTTTCAGGGCACATCTATTTAAAAAAATACGACTGAGTCTTAAGTAGTGACTACATAGTAGTGATGAGTGTGATAGAATATGATGTACCATAAGTACCTGGAGGGCAATTCTCTTTTCATTCAAAATAATTTCGTACTCGAATCTACAGTTCGAATCATTTCTCTATTACATCATTTCGAACTACGAAGTAATTTTTTCGAATGTTGCATCCATATACATTTGAATTCGAGTCTTTACTATGAGATTCTACTAAAAAATTTGAATTTCGAACTAAAAATCTATAAGTATTTTAATATCCATAGTGTCTCGGGCCTCATCAAATGTGCATCTATCTAGAACTATCTAGTTCTTGGACATGTTTTTGGACTCTTCCAAGTATTTTATCTTTCTAAGACTTTTAGTTAAATCATAATAAAAACACGAGATTGAGTCTTTTTATGGGTAAACACATCAGCATATGGCATCATATACGAAGTAAGTTAGGACCAAAATAAAACAATATCTTTGGGTGTCTAGAGGCCTTCATACGTACAACATTACCGCACCACCTCCAAGAGCATAGTCGAGAAATGTTCGAATGGTAATTTTTAGAATAGCTCAAATAGAATATTTTGTTTTCGAATTCTATTTTTAAAATAATTTATTTATGAACAATACATTTGACATTATATTCGTACCATCAAGACCTTCGAGAAACACCGGACTCAGGGTTGGGCAGTATTTGAATTACTTGTAATTGAAATACGTAATTGAAATACAAATATGTATGTTGTATTTGTATTTCAATTACTTCTAAAAAATGTAATTGTAATTGGTATTTCAAATACCTCATGCTGGGGTATTTTGTATTTAGTATTTCAAATACATAGGGCTTCAAAATACATTTGACCAAAATACATTAAATAGCGATGTTATTAAACAAGGCTGCATGGTGGAGAACCTTTGCCTTTTCTTTTATATAAAAAAGAGAGAATGAAACAAAAAAAACATTCATAAACGGCTAACGGTTATTTTTACAAAACTTCTGTGTAACAATTAAGTAAGAGCCACCCGACATCCGACCCGCACCGCCTCGCCTAGTGCGTTTAGTATTCTTTATTTGGACCTTTATGGATATGCGCTCACTACATAAACTCCATAGCGTCACTTCGCCGGTACGAGTCGGGTGCCGGGTGGCTCTTATGAGCTGGGACCTTTAAGTTTATTACTAAGATTGTCACGATGGATGATCAATCCACATGTACGTCTACGATGCCAAACGACGGCGGCAATGGGGTGAATCAAGTGACGTATCCGCAAATTTTAACTGGCGGAAAGTATTTCACAGTAATCAATAGCGTCCATGATAATGTCCAGGCATCTTGTATTAAATGCAAAGCCACCATTAAAGGTAATTTAAAGGCTACAAGCAACTTCATATTGCATTTGAAAGTAAGTTATGAAACGAGTTATGTTGTGTTTTTTTATATACTGACACGGCAAAGTGACCCCAGTGCACCTGATGGTAAGTGCAGTGGGATCCTGATTTTTTTATTGTAGAATTTGCAAGTTACGAAATGTTTGCATTAATTAATGATGAAACGAACTTACCTGTACGTGAAGTTCTATCATAATTATACGAGGTGCTTCGTCCGAAGAGATTAGTAATGAACACTATGTAGTATCGCTTAGCTGTCACCACTTCAGCACTATAGTTGAAAAAAAAAACTATAATAAATATACTTGCAACACTGGTTATCCCTTCTTTCTTCTCCCCACTTGGCTACCTTACCGCTCCAGTCCGATCTGCCGATTCCACCAGCTTCATTTCGTTCAGAGTACAAGGATATTTCCGTAACTTCCTGGGAATGCTTTAGGGGTGGGGGGTGGGTGTAACTAATCTCTTCGGACGAAGCACCTCGTATAATTATGATAGAACTTCACGTACAGGTAAGTTCGTTTCATCATTAATTATACTGCGTGCTTCGTCCTCGAGATTAGTAATGAACACTATGTAGATGTTGAGATTAGGTAAGTAAAGGAAATATCTGGAATTAAACATCAGTTTAATTTCTACAATCATGATTTAGCTTTAATCACACGTTAACACTAATGGGTTACAATAATAAAAATAAACCATGTGTAATAACTAATTAAGGATTTTACTCATAGTTAAAGTTTGATAATAAATTATTAAACAATTTGATACAAATATAAATGTATCACATCAAATCAAGTTTGCTATTGTATATCATAAATATATACCTACGTTATTAGCAAATCAAATAAGTATATAATTCAAAGAGAACATATTGCACGTGCAAGTGCCATGTTGTCTTCATTATCGAAAATTGGCCTATTATAGAATTTGGCGAAGATAATAGAATTGCCGCTCCATCCAGCAGTTCGTCTTAGAACGTCTACATTTACCCCCATTTTATGGGCCATCGAACTTGCAGCATGGCGTGTGCTGTGAGAAGAAAAAATAGAGACGTCAATTCCACTATCTTGCAATGTACACTTAATCCATCTACTAAGCGTTTGTGCTGAGACACAATCGTGAGGCTTACGTATACTAATAAAAAGTACATGAGACTTTCGTAAAGTCTTGGTCTTATCTATATACGAAATTAATGTCTTAGCGGGGCGGGCATATTTCTGGTCGTTCCTCATAAAAAGGCAAATGTAACGTAGGTTGCGCTTTACCTAGCATAGATGTTTTGATTAGGTCGGGTACTTTAATAAGTATGTGATTATTAAATATAATTATTTGATCAATATTTATTTTAGACAGTGTTTGCACTCTATGTGCTGTTACAAGAGCAAGCAAAGTAGCACACTTTCTGGATAGCTGTTCAAGTGAAAGAGCTTCATTAGGTGTCAGGGACGCCAAATAATTTAAGACTATGCTAGCATCCCAAGTGGTATTATAGCGCGGCATGGGTGGTCTTGTTTTGTATACACCTTTGCAAAATCTGGAAAGTTGTTTATCATCTGATATGTAATCCATGATAAGGGAAAGTGCAGCCTTGTGGCTATTTATAGTTCCATATAGAGCACCATTATTAAATAATTTTGTAAGAAACTGAATTACAACAGAAATAGATGCTTGAAACATATTAATACGGTTTTCAATGCAAAAAATATACCAACGCTTAAAGCACACATCATATTGTTTTAAGGTGTTGTTGGACAGTGAAGCCAAGAAGATATCTAAGGCTGAGTCTGGTACGCATTTCTGTAGCAGGGCTGTCCTGATAATGCTCCTGCAACCAGGGTAATTTGACCCTGTATCCGGCGGTTGCTGGAATTTGATATTAGAACATCGTTAGAATTTAACTTAACTGGATCCGATTGAAGTAGCCGTATAAACAAAGGGTACCAAGGCTGTGTTGGCCAGTCAGGTACAACCATGATACCTTCAGCTCTGTCTGAAATAACTTTCCGAAGGGTTTTAAGAATGACTGCTACTGGTGGAAAAGCGTAAAACCAGTAGGAAGACCAGTCTAGTGTAAATGCGTCAATTGCGAAGGCTTCTGGGTCTCTGTGCCAAGAAACATATGTGGCACACTTCCTATTTATGCGGCTAGCAAATAGATCAATTGCTGGGGCTTTGAATCTATCTAATATATTTTGGTAACCGGAATTAGTGAGTTCCCACTCAATGTCTGCATGAGTGCGTCTAGATTCCCTATCTGCAAGTACATTGTCTGACGATTTAATGTATGAAGCAGTCAGAAAAAAATTTCGACTTTCACACCACTGCCATATATGTCTAGAGACTTTATTCAAGTGGGGGTATTGTACACCACCCATCCGGTTTACATAGCTTACAGCAGTCGTGTTATCAATTCTCAGTAATATCTGGCAGTTATGATAATTTTGTGCAAATATTTTCAGAGCAAAATAGGCTGCTAATAATTCTAATTGATTAATATGTAACAATGTCTCGTTATGAGACCAGCGGCCATTGGCTGTTTGTCCGCTGCACGCTGCGCCCCACCCCGTTGTTGAGGCCTCAGAGAATATCTCCAGCTCATATTTATCGTTCCTAATTCTGTGTATGGAATTATCAATAGCGTATAACCACCAATTTATATCTGGTAGTAAAGATTTTGGAAGTGTAATATAATTGTCGTAATTATTATTATTGCCTCTTAAATTGATAAATTTGCACCGCTCTAACTGTTTTGTGTACAACCAACCATATTCAATAGCAGGACAGGCTGACACTAACAGGCCTGTTAGTTTTGCGAGATTTCTTATTTTGCAAATTTTCAGATTCTTAATATACTCAAGCTCTATTTTAATTCGAGTACGTTTATCAGATGGTAGACTTAACTGCCATTTATGTGTGTCTATGATATACCCTAAATATTTACATGATTTAGAGGGTACCTTTATACTTTTTTGTTCGTTAACAATAAACCCTAACGCTTCTAGCAATGCCTGGGTAACTTTTATATTTTCCATACACTCATTATAAGTATACCCGGCTAAAAATAAATCATCTAAATATATGGACGATACAAAACCACATGATCGTAATAATTTGATGATTGGTTTCATAAGTTTAGTAAAAACAAATGGTGCTGTACATAATCCGAACGGCAGAACATTGAATTCGTACATTTGTCCGTCTATTATAAAGCGAAGATATTTTCGCGAAGTCGGATGTACGTTAATTAGAAAATATGCATCTTTTAAGTCTAAAGTCCCAATGTAAGTCTCGTTTGATACGAGTTTAATCACTGTCCGAATATCTTCTAACTTGAAATGTTGGGTACTTATAAAACTATTAAGATATTTTAAATTTAGAATGAAACGCATACTGCCGTTTGGTTTTGGTACTAAAAATACACGTGAAACATATTGGTCCGGACACGGTTCACATTCTGAAATTGCCCCTATAGTTAATAAATCGTGTATAGCAGAGGCTATGTGAACTCTATCAGAATTAGTAAACTTGCTAGAGGGTAAACTAATCTGGCGAACAGGTTTGTTAAACTTAATCTGATAACCATTTATCCACGACAATATTGTACAATCACAAGTTATTAAGGACCATTGATAATAAAAATGGGCAAGTCTGCCAGCATAACGTACCGGATCTACCGACGGCGGGTTTGCTTGGGCCGTCGAGAGTATGCTTGTGACGAGGTCCCTCGCCGCGGCACGTTCTGCGGAGCGGGCAGCGGGCGACGCGGCGAGGAGTCCTTCTGCTGCCTCTGACGGAGGACCCTCGCCTTCCAGTTTAAATTCTTGTTTGTTGTATTAGCTGATGTCGATGCTCTAGGTCCTTTAGGTGGGTCTGGCTTTAGATCAGCGCTAGACCTTGAAACAGCTTTTGCTGTTTTGAGAGACTCAGTGAGGTTGCTTCCGAACAAGAATTTGTCAATCTTTGATGAGGCCAAATGATCTTTTAGGTCTCTTTTTACTGAATAAAGAGCAAAATTGCGTCTTGCCTGGGACTGCTTTTGTTGAACGTCACAAAAAATTCGACCAACGTCCATCAGTTGTTTAATCAGGTCGTAATTTTTGTTCGTAGCACAGAGTAGCTCCGATATAACTTTGCTTAACGCAGTAATACCACACGCAACTTGCTGTTGTCTACCCTCAATGATTTTATCTCTCTTTAACGCCTGATCGTTAAAAATAGCTTTTATTTCCGCATTCAATTGCGGTGCCGCTATACTTGTGCAGTTTCCAGGCACTAGGTATTTCTTAAGGAGATCTCCGCGATCGTCCTTGCTCAAACCGGAGGTAGCGATATAAGAGAATCTGGTAGCCACGTCTTGATTTATATCGGGTCCATGTTCGAAAGTTATCGACGGGTCCTCTCCCAATATATCTAAAACCTCCGAATTAGAGACATTTTCCTCTTGGCAAAGCAGAGGGCTCCCTACCAGTGAATTTGTCAAGTCAATTTGAATTGATTCCATATTTGTCACTGGGGCCGCTGAAGCAGTTGCTTCTTGGCCTGGAGCAATGAATATTATTTAACCCTGATGATTCAAATGCGGCAAGAAGTCCCGCAGACTACTCAAGTTGCATTTGAAAAACTTTAAATGCGGCGAGAATCCCTCAGATTACTCAAGTGCATTTTAAGGGTTTTAAAGCGGCAAAATAGTTCCTTAATTTACTCAGGTGCATTCTAAGAGCTTGATGCGGCTAGAGATCATCTTGCCAATAATTTTAATAACTTCCAAAAAGTTTTGAATGCAGAGAGATATAATATTCAATAAACAAGGGTAGAAAATAAAAAATATGTAAAAATGTACTTACAATATAACATGTTTTCTTGTGGGTTCGGTGTGACTGCCCTTGAGGAACATGACGATGAACTTGAACTTGTCGAAGGATTCGTGATACGACGTGAACGTTTTACTTCACGTTCCAGTTTTCGTAACTTTTTTACGATATAGTCCAAACTATTCTCACTGTCGCGTTTCGGCATGACTTAGTGCGAAAAACACTGAATGTTGAGTGAAGTGGTTGAGCACTTATTTGCGAATGAAGCTGGTGGAATCGGCAGATCGGACTGGAGCGGTAAGGTAGCCAAGTGGGGAGAAGAAAGAAGGGATAACCAGTGTTGCAAGTATATTTATTATAGTTTTTTTTTTCAACTATAGTGC
Organism: Laothoe populi; assembly: GCA_905220505.1. Taxonomy (NCBI): domain Eukaryota; kingdom Metazoa; phylum Arthropoda; class Insecta; order Lepidoptera; family Sphingidae; genus Laothoe; species Laothoe populi. The sequence continues at coordinate 11,185,900 of HG992149.1, read as the reverse complement.
TGAAGTGGTGACAGCTAAGCGATACTACATAGTGTTCATTACTAATCTCGAGGACGAAGCACGCAGTATAATACAATATATACTTACTATACTATACATACCTATTATATCTTATACTATTTATTTTTTTAGGGAAAGCACCCTGATGTTCTGAGTGAATATGAGAACAGCAAAATAAATCAACCTGTTTCTGGTAAAAGAAAACAACCATTAAAAAATGAAGAAAAAAGGAAACAAACTAAACTAGATTTTACGTTGCTAAATGAAACTGAATGTCAGAAAAAACTTGATAAAAACATCATGAATTATATTGTACAGAGTATGAAACCCTTGAGTACTGTAGATGATCCCAATTTTGTAAAGGTTTTTACTGACCTTCCATAAAACTTAAATGTAATGTCAAGAAGAACATTAGGAAAGAAAATTGAAATGACTCAAAAAGAGATCATGGAAAAACTTAAAAGCATTTTGAGCAATGTGATGTATGTATCAACCACTGCAGATGTATGGTCAACTAAAACTAGGAGCTATCTTGGTGTAACTGCACACTGGGTAAATTTTCATTTAACTTCACTTTTTACATAGTTTTTTTTTTCAGAAAGTGTATTCTGTATTCGTTTTGGTTTTATGTGAATTTATTGCCTAAAACATTTAGTTTCTTTATAAATTGGAGCAGTAATTAAATATTACTTTCATTTTTAGATTAATACAACTTCACTGGAATGTATGAGTTGTGTATTATCTTTTACCCGCTTTAAAGGATCACACACTTATGACAAGATTGCTGAAATGCTTTTTGAAATCCAGTCTTCTTTCAAATTAAGACATGAGCAAGTTGTATCAACTACTACTGACAATGGGTCAAATTTCGTGAAGGCTTTCCGAGAATTTTGTTTTCAGTGATTGTGCCTGATTTCTCTGATGATGCTGTTGAAGGTAAAAAAATACTGTAGTATACCTACATATATCGTACAGATATAGATAATTTATCAAAACCAGCAATTGCTAAATGTACATTGTTATGGAATATGTCCAGAAGGCTCAAATCGGCTGAAGTTATAAAAGACAGTCTTGGAAATCAGTTGATATATCCCTGTCCCACAAGATGGAACTCTCTTTATGATTCAATAGTGCAGCTTATGAGAAGTAAATCAAAATTAAATGACTTATTTGATAAGTTGGTTAAGACTAACACTTTTTCAGCCATAGAACTAGAACACTTGGAGGAATTCATTGAAGTATTGAAACCAATTGCTACAGCTTCAGATTACATTCAGGGCAACAATTGTTACTATGGAAAACTTCTGCCTACTTTAATGTCTGTAAGAACCAGATTAGCTCGGCTGCAGGACTGCAATTTGAGGCATTTTACTGTTATTGCATCACAACTAAAAGAGAGCTTAGATAGAAGATTTGATAAGTTTTAAAACTGCACCTGAAATAAATGGAGCCATATTGGCGTCATGCTACAACCCCAGTTACAAATTCGTTGGTTGCCAGCAAGCATCACAACAGATGAGAGGCAAAGAATTCAAAATCTTGCTATTCATGCCTTAGAGGCAAATTACAAAAAACATGAAATGCCTGGGAGTAGCACTACTAGTAAAGATGATGATGATCTTATTTTTTTTGTGAACAGGGACAGTGATCAACCACAGACATCAAAAATTGAGTTAGAGTTAGACAGCTTCCTAAATGATAAAAGCAAAGAGCTTAGCATTCTTGAACGCTATCCAAATATAAAAATATGTTCATACAATAAAAATTTTTGTAACTACGATTTCGCCATTGTCCTTTATAGTTTATCCTTCATTGGTGCGGCCTATACTATTCTATTTACATAACCTAACACCTGATTGTATTTTGTAATTTGTATTTTGTATTTTGATGAATATAAAATACAAAATACAGTATTTTGTATTTTATATTTTAAATACTCGAGTTAAAAATATTTTGTATTTTAAATACATCCGCGACAGTATTTTGTAATTTGTATTTCAATTACAGCAAAGCATGTATTTTGCCCAGCCCTGACCGGACTCGACATTTCCATAATAGCTTAACTTTACATTCACTCGAAAAAAGTTCGAATTTGAATTATTTTTCGTATACTTCGATCAACAACTTTGTTGTATAACTTCGTTGTATTGTTGATCGAAGTTCGTATACCAAGTTGATTCGAGTGCGTGAGAATTTTCTCCCTGAGTTCTAACATCTCATCTTGGTAATAAGCAACATTAAAATAGTTATTTACCAAAAATAAATTGACTTCACTTGACACTTGAAGTTTTGACAGTTATTATGTAAACAATAAAACAAAAATGAATGAAAATCTGCGGTAGATTTTCATCCATCCAAAGTCCAAATCCAAATAGCAAGTAGCAATTTTTTATTAACTAGCGTTTTCCCATTCTATTTTTAAGTAATTTCTAAATAACTATGATTTGAGCGGTTAGATTTTACCCGCGGACCCCTCCCCCCCCATGTAAAAGCTATTGCTACGTCACTGATTTATAGTTCTAGACATGTGGTTGAACAGTTTACGTAATTCTGATCAACGCCGAGTTTAGACCAAAGTATTAGTGCATCCTTACCGTTATTTTTGATAACGGTGAGGCTAGTCCACTATTTGGTAGCTCGGCGAGCTATGCAGAGAGCCAGGCTCGGGAGTCTTTTTAAATAAGAATCCGATAATAGCAGAGGTGTATGGGTTCTTGAGTGGCGACCGCTTTAAAGTGGAATTACGCCTTCAGAAAAGAGGTAGGCAATGGTTTAACGCACAAATCCAAAGACCTAACTCAATATGTACATCAATGGACAAATATGGACTGAAGCTGTCGATGATTATGATGAGTATAATAAAAGATGATAATTATTTATTTATTTTATTGGTAAATTAAATCACATCATATAATTATTATCATTTATAATACAGAAACATGCTCTTCTTTATACATGTTGCTAATAAAATTAAATATCCCCATTTCTCTTTCAAACACTAAATACATATATTATTTATATTGGATATCTTCATTTTAGAAACAGCAAAATTATTACAATTAAGAAAAATCTTTCATTTTTCAATATTTGTCATAAATTTATATACGTTCATTCAGTCTTCATCAGTATTTAATGTAGTTCTGGTTATTCCATAGATGTAACTTATAGCCATTAATACTTTTAAGGTTCTAGCAAATAATTTGTCGAGTATGTAATGAAATGACTTTTATTTTTACTAATTTGATAATAATAACGCATGAATATATATAACCAGCTGTGATCAAACATCTGAAATTAAAAGGTATAAGGGTGCGATTTAAGAAGAGACTCCCTAGTTAGCAAGTATTTTTGAACAGTGAAGTCATAACTATAAAAATACGTATAGCCTTTAGATTTTTCCTTTCCTATGCGTATAGCAAATAATTTCATAAAAGAAAATTATCACGTTACTTATACTTACAGGTAGTTCGAATAGTCCGTTGCACAAACGGTGGAGGGCAATTTCCAATTAGGTTTTGACCTCTGAACACACTTGAATAAACATGAATGATTCATTTTATTTTTAATTTCTTAAACTACTATTTTCATAAAAACTTTACCTATTGTATTTTCTGTCTTCTGAAATAAGTACAATTTAATCGTGAGTCTCAGAAAATAATGTGAAACGAAATTCGTCGAATAAGACCACCCAAATAGGCTATTTGACTAATTTTCGAAAATGATTTAAAACTTTTATTTATTACATAATAAGCACACTATATTGATATTTCCGGGAAATCTACTGTATTTTTAATAAAAATCAATGTTACAGTTGAAATCTCCAAAACCGCGGCAAAAACGCTATTTCTGTAATGGCGCTGATTATATGACACGTGTGACGTCACATGCAAGTAAACAAGCTAATAATGGTAAGCAAAGCTAAGTTTTATGATAATTGTTTTATCAACAATTATATCAACAATAGAATTTATCACCCATAAAACATAAAACGCGAAATGCGTGCATGTGGATTGAGTGAGCACCTACCAAAAATCTTTTTTTATGTATTAGGTATTTAGTAAAAGTTCTAAAACAATTGTAAAACTAATCCTGGAATTTGTAAAAAGATAAAACCGAAGATAAATCAGTTAATGTCTGCTCACTCAATCCTGATAAGGGGCAACCCAGATCTACAAATGTATCAAGTTTACATATAAAATTTGGGTTCTAGGATTTAGTAAAACCTTAGTGAAGTCACAGTATTTAATTTCAGATCACCTAGTGCCCTATTTAAAAAGTTACAAATTGTTATTGGTGCTCACTCAATCCACATGCTTTGAAAAGTCAAGATTTCTTACGAATTACCTATAAAATCAAGTTTAATTATATTTCTAGATTTACTAAAAGTAGAATAGAAATTTGTAAAACACAAAACGAATCACTATCATGCTTCGTTTTTGAAAAATTAATTTTTATAGGTGCTCACTCAATCCACACGTTTTTGAAAAGTTAAAATCTTTCATATCTTTAAATCTGTAAGCGCTACAAAAAATGTGAATACGTCAAGATTTAGTAAAAATTTTTACTAAATATTGGCTATTTCACATTTTCGATTTTTTGCTTACTTAAAGAGATATTAATTTTTTTATGTTTTCCATACAAACTTACAATGTAGGGTCGCCACACGTGTCAAAATATAGGATATTCTACTAAATTAATTTGTATTTGCCTACCTCTAGTTATGCCTATATGTACCTAAATTTGTTATGCCTATATGAATCACGACGATATAAATGGTAATAATATGATGGGAGGGTAATAAGCTCAGCGACACATGGTTGAATTAATTTATTTTTACCTATTTATAGGAACCCAAATTAATATTATCAATACCACCTAGCACCAATTTACTAATTAAATTCATATGGGAATTCTGAACTCCTACTTATTATATAAAATAGTTGAAACATACTGATATCTGAATTTATTCTTTTTAACCTGTTATTTAAATATTTAATCACGAAGCTTAAATACAAATGTGACTAATAAGTATATCTAAATAAAAGTTATAATAATTTTGTTACTTTATATAAATCTGCGTAGTTACTAAAAATATTCTATTGACATTTGGTGTTATTGTATAAATAAAAGGCCTGTCTGTACTAATATATAAAAGAGGTAAAATTTGTAAGTTTGAATGTTCGGGGTAATCTCCGGTTCTACGGAACCGATTTTGAAACATCTTTCACTGTTAGAAAGGTATTTTAATGAGTTCCCTGGGTGCTATAGACTACTCTTATTCTAATTTTTATTCCTGAAAATGTTATCTCGTGGGATAGACGGGCCGGGACAAACATATTTTTAAGGCGTTCGCGAGGACAGCTATACCAAATATCATTATTAGCCAAAAAACAAAGTGCCGAAACTTATGCTGAGAGTAAAATACGACAACTGACCGACGCTGACATGGCTAGGTTTTATATATTTTTCATATTGCCATAGTTTGATGTGTCACGGGACTCTACTACGGGGTGGTGCTGCTGACATGAATATCATTTTACTCTTCAAAAGCGAGCTATAAGATCTATCGCTAAGTTCTAGAAGTTCTTGGGGAGGAAAATTCTTCTTTCAAGGGACTTTGTATACGCTTTTACAATAAGGTTCCCAATCATTTTAAAGAACAAAATAAAATATATTTTAAAGATACTATTTAGCCTATTACAACATTTCTGAATATTTAGATGACCGAAAGGCTTCGGAATATATTATGCTATTACTTAGAAGTGTAGCCATTAAATGCTAATTAGGAACCTTATATATAATATATTTCATTTCCTTAACATTGCGAACTTATGTGAACAGTATGCCTTACATGACTTTACTTGATTTTAGTGTCTAATATTTTAATTGTTGTATTCTGTCTGTGCTTGCTGCGGCGTCATGTGCGGAATCGGTCACTTCCCTGTAAAATGGTTGAGGAGGTCGATGGCTGGCACATGCGTCATTAATCGTGAACGGGTGCTGCTCTTGTGGACTGGTCTACTCAGACTGTTTCAGTAAAGACCAACTGCTCAAGAAATCGAGATTTTTATGTATTTCACGGCGGTCATGTGCAACAATAAGCCTTGTAATAAGTTTTATTTTACAATATAAGGCAACCTAATTAACATACATTGAGCTGCTCTAATCTAATCAATTGTATGACCAAATATTGTTAACCGATGTTCGTAAAGAGCAACGCAAGAGTTTCTCGCCCGTTCTTCTCTAGTAAAACTGCATTCCGAACTGGCGGTAGAGTAAAAAAGATTGACTAAATCTAAATAATGTATATAGCATTTCAAGGATATTTTTTTTATATTTTTACTGAAATAAAAAAATATATTTGTAAAGTATCGTATAATTTAATTACTTTAGTCTAATTAGCATACATACTCACTCAGCTCTGTAATCTCAAAAGGGGTAGGCAGAGGTGTAACTAGTATCCACGTTTCGCCGAGCTTTGTTTCCTTTAGGTATTTACATATAGGCCAATACAAATTAATTTAGTAGAATATCCTGTATTTTGACACGTGTGGCGACCCTACATTGTAAGTTTGTATGGAAAACATTAAAAAATTAATATCTCTTTAAGTAAGCAAAAAATCGAAAATGTGAAATAGCCAATATTTAGTAAAATTTTTTACTAAATCTTGACGTATTCACATTTTTTGTAGCGCTTACAGATTTAAAGATATGAAAGATTTTAACTTTTCAAAAACGTGTGGATTGAGTGAGCACCTATAAAAATTAATTTTTCAAAAACGAAGCATGATAGTGATTCGTTTTGTGTTTTACAAATTTCTATTCTACTTTTACTAAATCTAGAAATATAATTAAACTTGATTTTATAGGTAATTCGTAAGAAATCTTGACTTTTCAAAGCATGTGGATTGAGTGAGCACCAATAACAATTTGTAACTTTTTAAATAGGGCACTAGGTGATCTGAAATTAAATACTGTGACTTCACTAAGGTTTTACTAAATCCTAGAACCCAAATTTTATATGTAAACTTAATACATTTGTAGATCTGGGTTGCCCCTTATCAGGATTGAGTGAGCAGACATTAACTGATTTATCTTCGGTTTTATCTTTTTACAAATTCCAGGATTGGTTTTACAATTGTTTTAGAACTTTTACTAAATACCTAATACATAAAAAAAGATTTTTGGAAGGTGCTCACTCAATCCACATGCACGCAATAAAATTACTCGAAGAAACTATGTTTACTTGCGTGTGACGTCACCAGAGTTGCAACCAATCACAGAGTGTTCGCATCTCATATAATTTAAAAAAAAATGTTGTATTTTATTTCGTTTAATTTTCAAAATATATACATTATTTTGTTTGAAATTAAGTGAAATATGGTTTTTAAGCTATTGTCTAACAGAATGACCACAATTTGCAGTGTATTTTCAATGTTGTCAAATAGCCTATTACCCCAGGACCAATTTACTTAGTTTAATAGATACCAATTTTTTTTTATTTAAGAGCAATTCTATTTTTTGGAGAGCTTTTAGTAAGTTGTGACTTTAATTAAACTTTGATCACGGAGATTTGGATAATAAGTCTTTTGCTAAGTTTGTCAGTTGATACGACAAATCAACAAAGGATGTTTCCTTCAATCAATTTCAGAAGATTTCAAACTTCAAACAATTTTCAAAGATCAATTTTTATATTCAATAAATCATATACAATAATAACACAATAAGTTTATCTCTTACATACAATAATTTTGAATTCTGCGATTTAAGAATCAACTTTCCACTTCAATAATAAGAATAATTAACACACATTCTTATTCTTCAATTAAAACGGGATGAAATTTAAATCACTTAAAATATTTATAAAAACAGGAGAACATGGATTTTTTTTAATAGAAGTGGTTAAACATCTGCAGTACGCAGTGCGGTAATATTTGAAATGTTTGTGAAGATAATGTTATACCGACCATTGGAATGCCAACGTGAATTCAATCTTAAAATTAAAGTTTTTATCAGCCATGCCAATTCGATGTCTTCGACACGGCTCGCGGCAGGGATTTAAAACTTTTGGAATGTTGTAAAAGTAATACGCAGAATGTCTTTATTGGTCACATGGATGTTTTTTTACATTCCTGTTAATGGATAAGTTGTTTCATTAAACAATTAATTTCAAAAATTAAAAAATAATTGTAATAAAATTTATATTTTTGATCATGAAATACCAAGACATGTTTATACCAACTCAGCTTTACAGAAACCTGTCGTAATAAAGCTTTATTGTATTAATATATAACAATTAAGTAAACAATATTACTGTATGTTTATTGAAAAGATTTGATAAAGTTAGTTAAGACAAGTTAGTTAAGTTAAGTTAGATAAAATTTGACAGTATTTTTTCTCAAATGTAACAACTATTCTCCACCAATGATCAACGAACTAAAATTATAGATCTATTACGTTACTGAATTTAGAATTTTAGTGGCCACTTCATAGCACATCTGTCCTTTCTAATACGTATACAATTAAGCAGTGACATATCAACGCTTTGGAAGACAAAATATTTGGCACAAGAAAAAGAACAATTCAAATTTCATCCCATACAAATAAATAATAAACATAAATTAGTTGTCATAATTGTAATTAAAGTATCGAACAACTTTTATTAAATAAAACAAAATCTAAATATTTATCTTGTACATATTTAATTAATTAAATTAGATAACTGTCGCCTGTCTTATGACAACAGTCAATCAATTTTAATCAATAAATAAAACTTTTCACACTGTCTGTGATAAGTGGCCACGTTAAATGCGAAGGTGAATTAAGTTTATATATATTTCAAGTAGTAGTTGTTTATTACAATAGTTTGTTTGTCACTTTGGATTCCAGATCCACCAAATCTATGGATACACACTTAAAAATAGTATAAATAACATAACTAATTTGTGAAATATTTAGTAACATTCCTTTTTGCAACATACATTTGCCACAGCTTAAGTTTGATAAAATTATCCCCATTACATTCAACTAAATGTCGTTTGGTCACGTTTTTTCTTATGTCAAATTTTGAGGGTGAAAAAGATTAATTACGCATTTAAACAAACGGGATTGGTTTAGATTACTATTTGTATTTATATTGCAAAATTAACTTCTGTCCATTTGTAAGCCTGATTTGGTTTTTTCTACCAACACCATTAAGATGGAATTAATTTCACAGTGGTCTATTCCATAATAAATGTACAACAAAGCACTGATATAGAAAATGAGAAGATAAGTAATACTAGATAAAAAAATACTTGTACAATGTACATATTATGCCTACTGGTATTTTTATAGAGGAAAAACCTTTATTTTTCATATATAATACAAAATACTTTGTGATGTTTTGGTAAAGTGTATACCATCGGTTAGCTACTAGGTGGCACATCGCACGGCGTATGCATAGTCACCCTGCACCTGATGGTAAGCGGAGTGCCGTCCAATTAGAGTATCGAGTACCGAGAGACAATCTATCCCTCGCTACTAAACACAATCATGCCGGCCTGCTTCTTCACACTACGCCATGGGCAAGAAGGTGAAGAAGCGGTCGAGGGTCCAGTGTCAGAGTACTCAGAAGGCTACGTTCGGAGCACAGGCTTGTAGTCGGTAATAGAATGGTAATAGTCGTTACTAGTACTTAGATATAACTATCTGGAACACATGTTTTGGGTTATAATTACTGTTCAACACACTTTTCTTATAATTTTATTGCATACAAGATTGTAATCTGTTTTGTGTTTATTAAATAAATAGACGATGATATATATCGCAGGAAGGTGGTGCGTTGTTGGTGCGTTAGTGATGCGGTGGTCTATAGGAGCGGGAAGTGCGAGTCCTGGTTGTGATGTAGCGCGGCGGCGAGCGCGGCGTGCAGCGCGTGCGAGCGGCCCGGCAGCGGCAGCAGCGACAATACGCGACAACTCGCCTCCGCGCCGCCGCTCCCGCTCGAACCCTCCGCGCCAGTGTACCGAGCCACACGCGCCATGGCTGCCGCGCTTATCTACAATAATTTACGACACTTAACGCTACATACAACACATTCAATTATAATACGGTATTTCACTCAACTGATTTCGAAATAAATAAATAGACCCATCCGTCACACACATAGTTCTAATCCCACACTAGGTAAAATCTGTAAACTGCGGTAAACTCTACTCTACTTGCTTATGTGACAATGACATGGCAATATAAATAGACAAATATTGACCATATGCTGATGATTAGTACCATAAGATAGTAGCTCAAAAATGTCTGTTATGAAGACGACTGATTGTACATGGAACATAAAAGTTGATTCTTTATAAAATATTAGGATACATTATACATTTTTTTACAACCTGATACAAAAATGAATTTGGAATAAAAGTTTCTATGTACCTGGTATTCGTCATCGTCATCGACTGCTCTTGCTTCTGTTAATTTTGACTGCCGTCTCTGCGTCACGACCAACTGGACACGAATTTAATATAATACAAATCATTATTATAATTTATTAAAGTATTTAAGTAACGAATTTGACATATTCTAATTATTAATAATTAACGGTAGGTAGCGGCTTTGCTGTGCCCCGGCATTGCAGAAGTCTATAGACGGCGGTGACTACTTACCATCAGGTGGCCCGTATGCTCGACTGCCTATCGAGACTCTAAAAAAAAATAACAATATTTTTTATTATTTTAATGAAATAATAATGTTATGTACCGTATTTTAGATATACACATATAATTTAGATATATACAATACATGCAATTTAACTGGTCCAAAACAAGCAGCAACATAACTACTGTTTTAGAAACTAAATGGTTGACAATAGACGTAGATGATGGGTGAACTATAGACCAGCCGAGTAAATGGTGCGTATTGTATCAAATCTTAAGACTTATTTGATTTCAGTTACCTCAATAATAGGGCCTTGATATGGTCCTAAGGAACAGAAACGAAGATCGACCATCTCCACAATACGTTCTGATTCAGGATCCGCGACCACCAGGAACTGTTAAAGAATATTAATAAATTTAAGTGCTCATTACAAGTTAATCTGTTACATAGATCTAATGTAATTCTTAAGAACCTTTTTATAGTCAGCGTCGGACGGATTGACTATTACTATGAATATTGTTTTACATTCATACGAAATTTTTACGGCTTAAATTAATATCACAAAAACAAAACAAACCGACCGACACTTATTTTTCATTATACAAATATTTATCACGCAAGCACAACTTCGAGAAAGAGGCAGATAGCAGAATTCGTTTGGGCTGGGCGGCATTCGGTAAACTACGTAACCTGTTTGAGTCATCGATCCCTCAATGCTTAAAAACAAGAGTTTTTAACCAGCGCGTCCTACCCGTAATGACCTACGGGGCTGAAACGTGGACACTCACAAATGGACTGGTCCATAAATTTAAAGTCGCTCAGCGTGCTATGGAGCGGGCAATGCTTGGGGTTTCTCTGGTGGATAGAGTTCGAAATGAAGTCATCCGCCAGAGAACCAAAGTCATAGATATTGCTCGCAAAATTAGCACGCTAAAGTGGAAGTGGGCTGGTCACGTCTGCAGACGGACAGATGGCCGATGGAGCAGACATGTGTTGGAGTGGAGACCGCGTTTAGGCAAACGTAGTGTGGGACGCCCTGCTGCACGATGGACCGACGACTTGAAGAAGGTGGCGGGTAGTGGGTGGATGCGGGATACCCAAGACCGGGATGGTTGGCGTTCACTTGGGGAGGCCTACGTCCAACAGTGGACGGCAACAGGCTGAGTATATAAATATTTATCATATGCATAAATATATAAGGTTCAGATTTGGTAGGCCCGTCCAGCCGGCCTTCCACAACCTCTTAGAGCAGTCATGTTGTAATATTACAATAATACTATAATATATATAAATAATAATAAATAACATCCAACAGTCACACACATAGCCTCGACCCCACACTAAGATACGAGTCTTGTGTCGTGGGTATCAGGGACTACGAGAGACTTTTGGTCTCACAACACCCAGACCCCGGACACAAACATTTGTCCCGGTGTGGGAATCGAACCCACGACCTCTCGTTTCACAGCCGGCTACTCGCCAACTGCGCCATGAAGGCTATCAATACTGGTGTAAGAGGTCGTGGTAGGCCCCCTGTTCACCTTGTGGGTAAGCAGTAGTTGCAGCGGCGCGTTGTCGAGTAGTACTTCGAAGCCGGCCAGCGCGGTCAGCTCGGCGAGGCGGAAGGTCCACCGCACGCAGTCACGTCGCCAACCGCTGGTGCTTTCTTCAATACTCGTTCTCGTGCTACGAGGCTGTTATACATATCACATTGTGCATTCAATAAATAAATACGCCCAACAGTCATACGCCTAAATCTGACCACACTCTAAATCAAACCAGAAAACTGAAGTCATCACTATATCGAAAGAATAATTCCATAGAAGGATATTATGTGATTATTTTTTATTTTAAAATGCACTCCACTATAATTTGGGATAAAATAAAAATTTCAGTTAGATCAAATATTTCTTATAAATATTCACTTTATTCATGGTTCTCATTTTAGGTAGCTATGTTGTTCATACACGATTACCAAATAATATTTACCAAATATTATAAACACACCATTGCATAAATCATTATTGCATAGTCCGACAAACGAGCCTATGAACATCCACAATACCGAAAGTATCATGTATGCGCTGTCGGCCTTAAAGGACAGGAATAGGGATTAGGGAAGGGAAGGGGGAATCTGGGACTCCAGATATCTCACTTACCATACGAAACGCGACAGTAAACTGTCACTTTACGTTGGTTTTCTGTGAGACAGTGGTACTACCCCGGTCAAGCCGGCCCATTCATGCTGTAGACAAATATGTCTACAGCGTGCCTCTACCATTATAGAGGCTACACAAGTTTAAAAGATTCAATATTTTAAGTGGTCATACCGAGGGTATGTGATGTTTCATTGGAGATTAAATCCTAATCAAACTACCAAACAGAGAAGATTGTCAGCGAACCTGTGGAACAGGATCCCATCCAGTCTGAGTGAGTAAGCCGTGTCCGGCGTAAGCGACTAGATCTGCTGTGGCGCTCAGTGGTTTAGTAAGAGCTCCCAGCAGGCCACGGCGCAGGGCAGCTGCGCCGCTCTCGGTCTCGCCCACCGCTACACCTACTAACGGATGATGGGCCAGGCCACCCACCGCACCTGGACAAATAATGAACAAATCATATATTGCATATTTAGCAATTTAATTAAATTTAATAACAAATAAATATTTATTTTTATACATGATATTAATACAATAAAATTACTTAATTTATTTATAATTGAATGACTGATTTAACTAACTAACCTAGCATCAAATTTGTTTTATTTCCACGTGTAAAATTGGCATAAACATAAGAAACTATATATGTAGAAAACATAATTATCGCAACGAAATTGCAAAGCTAAAGATTATCTCTAAAACACATACTAGTAAAAAATACGATATATATAGTCAATGATACGGAACCCGTCCAAGATAAGTCTTCTTAGTCGCACTTGATCAGTATTTAAAATGACTGGTAGTTAAACCAATTTAATAAAATCAATTTTTGACCTTACCAAGTATATTAATAGCAAAATTGGTGATGCCAGCAACTAGTCCAGCCATTAAGCTGGGCGGTGGTCTCCGTCTGGCTGCTGCCGCTCTTCTCGCATGTTCTTCGTCCCCTGCTAGGAGATCAAGATTTCTGGCCAGCGAGCCGGCCCAAGCGCTAAGAGACCTGAGTAGAGCGGCCGCAGCGGCGGAGGCCACGCCCCGCACGCCGCCCGTGGCGCTCCCCACGCGGGCTGCCAATGCGCCCGGAGCCCCGAGCAGTTCCAGACCTCCTACTACCCAACCTTGGACAGAATATTTAGTAATATTTAAGATCATGAGGGCCGCTAGGAATACTTTCAGGGCGGTGTATCTGCATCCATTTATTATATTATATTTATTAAAAACTTACTACTCAATAAACAAAAAATAGGTAATTACTAATTTTCCATCCTGACAGAGGGGTGCAAGTGCACCTTCTTGCACTCTGTTGCCTTGCACCCATGTTTAAGATGAATGACTAGATATAAGCAAGAACATTAAATAAACAAATCAATTTGCGTTGTTATATATTACAATTCTAATTCTATTATTACATTCAATTTGTGACAGCAACAACGTCTCTGTGGTATCAATCGACTAACACGTTAAGTTTACTAGCATTTTTATTACAGTTTCAGGGAGCTTGTAGATAACTCACCAGCGCCAAGTATAGCTGCAGACAAATAGTGTACAGTGAGCGCGTGTGTCAGCCGTTCGGTGGAGGTCATCACGTCGTGCAGTTTAAATGCACTCAACCGCAGAGGACTCTGGTCCAACGCTATGTACATGCGGACCTAGACGAAATAACACGTACCAAAATTGTATATGATTTTCATTTTTATTTATTTTATTATGTGTGTAGCAAGCACAAAGCTCCGGTGAATAATACCAGGTGATTGCGAGAGCACATGTTTACAGAGCTGCCATGTGTGTGTAGTACATAGTGTTTTAGCACTACACAATATAATTGGGAAAAGGTTATCTTCCCCATTAAAAGTTGCGAGTCCTGTGATGATCAAATGTTGGACGTAGAGAATTTTATTAGCGGATCAATGCTTTAATTCCTAAATATCAAAGTGAATAATGAATTTACGAAATCGAGTTAATATTTAAATTTTCTTTCCATTTACTAAGTTCGAACGAGTAAATACTGAACATAATAATAATATCATCATCATCTACCTGCCCTTATCCCACACTGAGTGGCGTCGGCACAAACAGTTTGAACCCTCCACGCAGCCCTATCATGCGTCAAATCTGCATTCACCCCTTTCATGCGCATGTCCTCATTCACGCAATCCATCCACCTCTTTTTTGGTCTCCCACGACTCTTCCTTCCATCCACATTTACATTGACAACCAGTCTTGTCACATGCCTTTCATCCCTCCTCATCACATGCCCATACCAAGCTCACCTAGCACTCCTCATCTTTTCCACAATTGGTGCTTTCAGGCTTCCCCTTACATACTCATTCCTTATCCTATCTAACTTTGTAACCCCACACATCCATCTTAACATACGCATCTCAGTAGCATGCACTCTCCTCTCATCCGTCTTTTTCATTGCTCAACATTCAGATCCATACTTAGCCACAGGTCTTATGACAGTCTGTCAGTCAGTATGTCACATATTGCTCCTGAGACCTGTCGCCACTTCATCCACCCTGCATTCATTCTACTATTCACATCTCGGTCAATATTGCCATCATTTTGGAGAAGCGAACCAAGGTACTTAAAATCGGAGCAAACCGGTAGGGATACATAATAATAATATAATAATCTAAATGTTTACCAAAAAAATTGTACAAGTGGTGGTACATAATAGGTATTCTTAGGCTTATATAACTACACAGGAGGTAATTAGTGTGAGTCGATGCCATCCACACTAGGTCGAGCCTGTCTCGTGGATGGTTTGAACATACATATGATGTAACTAATATGGAGACATGGATACTTACAGCAGTGTGGAGCGTGAGTGTGAGATCGAGCGGGTGTACGAGGAGCGAGCGCACCCGCAGCGGTGCCACAAGCGAGCGCTCCTCGGCGAGCGTGGCCGCCGCGTCACTCGCAACCGCTCCCGTCCCCGCCGCCCCCGCCCCAGTCGGGAACGCAAGCCTAGACAACTCCACCAGTGCCGTCACGTACGCGTCCTCCACGTACACCGCCAGCGGACCCATGCGGATCTCAACCTCTGTCAGCTCTAAAAGTATATAACAAACATTATTGTTATGAGCACATCTTTTAATTTTTCGTAAATAGTATGAAGTAGTGAACACGCGTTCATTAAATTTATCTACTTAGCGGATTGGATTTTACTGTATCTGCTACGTTATACATATAGTGTAGGAGCAATTAATGCAGAGACAATTACGAAAGTCGTCCATGTGTTCATACAAAATCTATAGAAGTCATAGTGTCAACCTCTTTTTTCCTTTTCCATTCCGATCCTCCTCGTTATATCTCTGCCTACCAGCCCTTGACGGTCGATTGCAAGTTCCTACACCGTTAACCATGATTACTCATTCCGTATGGAGAATTTCCATTTGTGTTTTATAAGTGCCTTTTATGCGCCTACATGATCAATAAAGATTTTTATTTTATTTTGTTTTATTTAAGAAGTCACGCGGGCATGAGAATACGCTTTTTATAAACCAAGCCTAATGTTTCCATGTACGCCCAACTCACCTCTATACCTATATTTAACGACGTTCCAGTTATCATGCTGCAACTGCAGTAGTAGCCTCGCATCGTTGTGACGTGTCGCGAACGCGTCTTTTTCCGCAAACAGAGTCCACAGCGGCGGCGGCGACTGCTCGCGAGGCGAACGTTCGGCGCGAGTGCTTGCCACCACGGCGAAGTCATACTGACCCGTTTCGTATTGCATGTTGTCTATTTGCACGTCCGCTATGGAGACTATTGTCTTCGATCTCTGTTAAACATAATACATATAGTAGTAATAATAGTAGTTAATAATTACGTATTATATAAATATATTATGTAAAATATAGTAATATTTTACAATATCGATGAGATGTTCAACACAATTTAATAACCATAACATGTAACTCGGGTAAATAAATCAATCCGTTGTATCCGTGTATATTAGCTTTTCTTCTACGAGACAAACAAGTGACGTATGCTGTATTGGTGCGGAGGAAGGAGCGAGCGAAAAACGAGACTTGACGCACGTTAATTTGTAGACGCTCGACATTATTTAAGTTTGTAATTCCCATCTCTACGTTTAATGCGTATACTCATGAAAGGTTATTCAGTGTTTGTACGTCTCCTACTACCACGTACTTTATTATCCGTAAGCACCAACAGAGCGGCTCGTTCCACATGGAGCGCTAGTAGCGGCAAGGCGTCCGTGGAGGCGGCGAGAGACACCATGATGCCCGCCACTACGCACCGAACCTGTTCGCTCGCCGACCACATCGCCCCACTCTCTTCCCAATCTGACACAAATATACTCAAATTAATCATTACCTCCAATTATCTGTTAATACAATTTAGCTTTTTAACCGACTTCAAAAAAAGGAGGAGGTTAACTATTGGTCGGAATCTTTTTTTTTATGTATGTTCCCCGATTACTCGAAGACGCCTCTCTACTCGATTCGAGAAATTATTTTTTTGTTTAAAATGGCTTCCTAGGTGGTCCCATTGGCACCAAGTTAGGATCTGATGATGGGATCTCAGAAAAATCAAGGGCAACCCTCAAATTTTATAGTGACGCACAATTTGTTTTTATTGAAGTCGGCGTACTTTTAATATAATGCAAATGCCAACGGTAGGCAGCGGTTTCGCTGTGCCCTGGCATTGCAGAAGTCTATGGGCGGCGTTGACTACTTACCATCAGGTAGCCCGTCGGCCTATCCAGGCATTAATAAAAAAAATCAAATATTTATCGTATCATATATATGACTATTTACAAATACGATACTATCTACAATGAAAGTATAAATTCATTATTGTTAAAGGTCGTTTTCCATAGTGACTATAATCACTTTGTTTGATCAGTATCACTTCACATCATAATCGCTTGATTCTCTTTTTATTTTCGTAATAGTCACAATAGTTAAGTGTGACTATAGGTACTAGGCGATGTGGTTGATGCGGTGAGATGAAATTCAACTAAAGACTAACAATAGTTATAACTGGACAACGGTTGAAACAACATATGTTATTTAATTACCAGATTCGTTGACTTCTTGTTGGAGCACATACGAATTTTCTTCCGTGGATTCGGTTTCGTGTGGTGCAGCTTCCATAGTTTCCTCCGTATTCTCAATGTCTTGCGCTGCAAAGAAACGTTATACTAAGCAATTATACTACGTTTATTTAGCACATTGGCAAATTGATAGCTCTTATGAAATGTTAGTACAACAAAAAAAATACCTCAAAGCTTAACAACTGTATATATAACTAATACAATTCATCGATTCACTGGACTTTACAAATTAATCAGTAGTGTAATTTAAATTATTTTTATTTTGTACACACAGAGTTCACGTTTTCAGAAACCGAAAGTATATTTTACATAAATCATTAATTCATAACGGATTTTCACTCTGCGCTATATACCTTGTGGTTTAAAGTATAAGTACCTAAATATGTATAAATGAATGTAAGTCGATTATAATAAAGAGTCTTAATCGAACCATAGTCGTGTCAAACGTGGAGTGCCACGCCCTCTAGCTCTCACTTACGTCATTAATACAGTTCTCATATATTTTTTTATTTATTAGATAAAACAAGTATAGTAACATAGTGTGTGACTGTTGGGTGTATAGTATAGGTAAATATACAACCCACAACATTTTCCACAGATTATAATAATTTAATTTAACACTACAGGAAGCATAACATTAAGATGTTTACTCAAAGAATTACAGCGCAGCACAAAATATTAATATGAAAATCTTACAGAGAACGACTCACTGTAACAGTGAGTACATTCATATGTGCGTCCACGAATTATAAGAGATGCTGGTGCCTTGTAAGTGGTAGAGCGGTAACGATACCAAGCCATACTACTGTCTCAAAAAAACTGTTTCTTTTCACAAAAGTTGAAGTAGACAGCTTGTTGTTGTATTTTGTATACTGATAAGTTTTCGGGCCACCATACCCATTCTAAAAAGTTTCATAAGCGATTCATGTAGTTCTATGGGTGTGTATAGACAGTAAAGATTATTTATAATCAGGTGATCAACTTGCGTTTGTTAACCGGCCTTCTACTGCAAAATATTCATATAAAGATACCTGTCTGTTCCTTAGTATCGGGGTACAGCAACATAGTTGATTCGAAGTTTTTCTCGTTATCGACGTCATCGACGACCGATGTACTAGACGGAATGGCTTGAGACGGTTTTGATGCTTCTGACCCTTCAGAAACGCTATGAACTGCTGCCTTTTCTATATTCACCAATCGCTTTAGAACTGTTGGAAAGTTACAAAAATATTGATAAGAAAGAAGAGTATGGGCATCTCTAACAGTATACTGTTTTAGTCTATTTATAATAACATAATATCTGTATATTATGTATATAGGAATGTATATATCTGTATATAGGAACAATTAAAGTATTGATATAGTTTTATTAAAATTAATTATTTGTTTTATATATTATAAGGTATTTTTAGAGTGTGTTTTTATTTTCCACTGATCTCAATTGTTATTGTTACCATGTGTAGCTGCGGTGAGCAATGATATTTTATACTCGTAATGTTGTGTATATCTGTAATTGGCGTATATATTAAGAATTATTCTTTAAGAAAATGTTAATTACAATGTAAAATATATGTGCTGTTGATGTACCTATTGAAATAAATAAATAAATTTAAAAACCATTTGCGACGTTCGATATCCGTAAAAATCATTAGGATTATTGGAGCATAAAATCTATATGTGTTTATAAAATACATAATGAATTACACGCAACAAACTTATTCTTTTATCGCTTTTATCCACAGAACATAGAAAGAGGTTAGAAAGGCCTTGTAGGCGGGGCAGGCGCGCCATAACTATGAGCAGATGCTCATACTTCGCGAAAACGTGCGATCGCGCTGTTTAGTCGCTCGCGAGGTTTAACGGAGTGAGTATTGTGAACAGCTGCGCATAAAATATCTAAAAATGCCATCTTGAGCAATAATTAGTTGCAGAGCAAGAAGTCAAGTGTCAAGTGTAGCCAAAGGCGGTATTTCTTTTCATCGGTGAGTACTTAAAACCTTCCTAAATAATTAAATTACGACAAAAACCGTTAAAACATGACGGTAACGATAACTTCAACAGTAAATTTTTAAAAATATGCATTGCCGCCTATGTACGCTCGTGGTTTTGCAATGACGATATAAACGCGAAATGTAGTGCGATTCAAACAACAAAGTCGCGAATTTCACTGACCACATGTTCTAGTGCTGTCCGCACCTAATGACGCACGTTGTACTTTAACAATAAAACATTTGTTGGAAATGTTTTATCGATAAAGTACAATATTTTTTTACTAAGCATAGAAATTATAACCCATTACGTTTTTAAGCTTAAAGACGCTCTAAGAAATAAAAAAAAATATTCTTGTAGATATATATTATTTTTTGTTACTCCTTAAAAATATGTTTTAGATTTCCTAAAGAGCCAGATATACGACAACAATGGATTGATGCAACAGGTAGAGAAGATTGGATTCCTACTAAGTCAAGCACTATTTGCTCACGACATTTTGATAAAAATGATTATAGTGTAAAAAAGTCTGGAAATAAATATTTAAAAGACGGTGCAATACCACGTGAAAACGTCGTGTGTCTATACTCCTTCGTATGTAACTATTTACTTTACTATAACCATCATTATGTTATAATACAAATAAAAACTAGACTAGTTTTTGTGTATGTTTTAGACAAATCATCAAGCGCCAAGTTCTTCTTCGTCTACGATTGAAACATTAAATATTGAAAACCTACGAAAACGTAAACTATGTGTGACATGTAATACAGAAGATGAATTAGAGAAAGACAAAATACAGGTAAAATATGTACTTTTAAAAAAATACTAGTACCAAATGGCATGGAGGACACAGTGCATTGTTCAAATTTTTTTTTATTACAGCAAAGTGTTAACCAATTACCGTCAACGCCGAGAAAAGAAAACCCCAAACAAAGCTTACAGGTAAAAAAATACAGATAACATTTATTTGCTTTCCACAAATATTATATCAGAATGAAATAGTGTTACTACTTAAACTACTCATTAAAATATTTTTGTAATTGTTTTCTAATTAATATTGTTTTTTAGTCTAATTTTCCGACATGCACTAGTACTTCGAATGCATCAACGCCAAGAAAAAAAAAACTTAATCAAATAATTACAACAAAAGAGACTGTTATAAAAAGACAAAAAACATTAATTAAAAAAATACAAGCACAAAATCGACGCCTTAAGAAAAAAATAAATAAGATGGACTTACAAAAAAAGTTTGCGTTTGCGACATGAGGATCTGAGTACTTTAAGAAACACAAATTTACAGGTGATATTTTTTGTACTTAAACAATAAGATGATGATATTTCCAATTCATATAAAAGCAACGTTAATTTAATTTATGTTTTCAGGTAGAAGAGTTGTTTGGCCGCTACATTTGTAAAGATAAGTCAGAAGGGGTTAATAAACAACAATATTCCCCAGATCTTCGCAAGTTTGCACTAACCTTGCTTTATTATTCGCCTAAAGCGTACAATTATGTAAGAAATACGTTCAACACATGCTTGCCTCACGTGCGCACGCTACGGAAATGGTATTCAAGTGTAAACGGAGAACCAGGCTTTACGAGTGAATCTTTTATAGCGCTGAAACTGAAATCACAGTCAACCAAATATCCTATTATAGCTGGCCTAGTGCTAGATGAAATGGCTATCAGGCGACGAATAGAGTGGGACGGAAATAAGTTACATGGTTATGTAGAGGTTGGCAGTGGGCTTGAAAGCGATTATTTAACTGAGGCTAAGGAAGCGTTCGTTTTTTTAGTTACTGGAATAAACTGCAATTTTAAGGTGCCTATAGGATATTTTCTCGTTGATGGTGTGACAGGAGTTCAACGAGCTGAATTAGTAAACCAGTGTCTTGAAAGGATACATGAGACAGGAGTGAAGATTGTTTCACTTACATTTGATGGTTGTGCGTCGAACTTAGCCATGTTAAAAAATCTGGGCTGCAATTTTGAAAATGGAAAGATGACGTTTGAGGATCCTGTTACAAAATATCAAATCGTTGCAATATTAGACCCATCTCATATGATTAAATTAATAAGGAACTCATTTCAGGTATTTTAATACAGTTTTCTGCTCTTAAAAGCATGTAAGTGTATAGTGCTGCAAAAGTACAAGTTTTTGACAGTAATGTATTGTGTTAAAGGTATACAAAATATTTATTGATGAAAACGGAAATAAAATAGAATGGGCTTATTTAGAGGAATTAAATAAAGTTCAAGAAGAGGAAAAATTTCATTTGGCAAATAAGTTGAGACATCGGCACAATCGATTTCATAACCAAAAAATGAAAGTTAAACTGGCAACTCAGCTATTTAGTTTAAGCGTGGCTGATGCCATAGATTTCTGCCGAAATAATTTAAATATGCCCGTTTTTCGTGAAAGTTTACCAACCACATGTTTTTTGAGAATCATAAACAACCTTTTTGATATTTTCAACTCAAGAAGTATGCTGCAGTATGTTTATAAAAGACCTATAAATAATAACAATGCGACCGAAATTTTTACGTATTTGGACGAAGCCATTAGATACCTATCGAATTTGAAATGTGACAATGGGCCACTTTTAACTCAAAGTCCAAGAAAAGTAGGATTTTTGGGGTTCATTGGATGTGCTAAATCTATTAAACATTTTTATAGAAATCTGATTAAAACAGAAGTATTAATCTTTTTCCCATTTTATAAAACAAGCCAAGACCACCTTGAGTTACTCTTTGGAAACATAAGATCGCATGGTGGTGCTAATAATAATCCCACAGCTAGGCAATTTAAGGCTGCATATAAAAAATTGTTAGTGCATATAGAACTAACAGATTTTGGAAACGGGAATTGTATTGCACTGGAATACTTGTCAATTTTGAATTGCACGTCAGCTGTCGATAGAATTAATTTAACTACACCATCAGTAGAAAAGGCATGTGGTGAAACAGAAATTGAACACGACGAAAAAGAAGACAATGGTCAATACTGTGAAAATTTTTCTGACTTTAGCATGCAAGTAATAAGCCACATTGCAGGAAACGTCGTTCATGTTTTAATGAAAAAAATAAACTGCGATGTTTGTATTGGAGCATTATTATCGAATTCGACCAATTCTTTACATAAATTTACTGTCGCAAAAGACAAAGGTGGACTGTTGTATCCTTCGGCAGATGTCATAAAAATATGCCAACAAGCTGAACGAGTTATTCGTTATCATACTGACAAATTAAAAAAATTAAAAAAAAACATCTTGATAACCAGTATTTTAAAAAATTTCGTCGGAACGACTTTATTTGACGACATCGCATACCATCAAATATATGAATTTCCTGCATCAAATCATGTAACGGATTTGATTAAAGCAGTCATTGAAAGGTATATTAATGTAAGACTACATTATTTGTTAAAAAAACTCTTTGCTAAAGGACACTAAACGACAGCTACTTAACATATGTATATATTTTGTTTCAAGGTCAATAAATATATGTATGATTAAAAAACGAGTATAATTTTTTTTTCATTATTGATTAGCTAAAATTATAAAATTCCAAATATCGATACTATTTCATCGTAAGTCAATCACTAGCGTAAATGTAAAATAAATTGCTTTTGCACAGCACATACGCACTGCAATGTGTGTCTGTGGTAGTGACCTGTGGACGAATCATAAGCTTCGTTTGACGTTGCATGTGTGTGCGTAAGCTTGTGCGTATTAACTGCATTCGTAGTGGTAATGAAAAGTGGGGTCGGGACAGGCGACACTGGTTCCCATACAAACTGCGGATGATCGCCTTTCTAACATCTTTCTATGTTCTGTGCTTTTATCTATAAGATAAGTAGGAAACAATCAAATAAATTTATAAACTTACGTTTCTCATCACCACCGGTTCGTTCCAAATGCATAGATGTTGGTGAAGTTCGCTAGAAATAAAAAGCACATATAAATCAATATTTAGATAACTTTCAAGTAAATATTTTATGTTTTATGGGGTAAGTCAAGTAATACTTCATAATACTTGACCTTTGCGCAAATAACAAGACGCGCGTGTAGGAATGTAAAATTACACCAAAGCACCCAAGCGTCGTTACCCAGTCGCAATGGAATAACTGAGTCAGTCAGATGTTGACATCCAATGTGACAACAAATATTTCGAACATTCCTCAAAAGGTACTTTGAAACCCATATTTGCATACAAACCCAATATTACACATTACATAGATCGAATATTTCGTAATATTAAGGATTTCAACAGCTTCCGAGCGTGAATAGCCGACGGTACAACCAACAACAGGAGTTACAAGTTATGATAACCGATGAGCCCAAAACTGACACTAATCAACAATATAGGGAAGTTTACGACTCAGGACAGGTCCAAGCTTCGTTGCAACAAGATGAAGAGACTTAATTGTAAGGATAAAAATCACTTACATCTTTCACTGAATAGTTTGAAGAAACCGCACCAAAGAGCCGGCGCCGAATGTCGCTAGCTGAGATGTCGTGCTGAGTTAAAATATATAATATGATCTATTAATAATTCTTCTCGAATATGGTAAATACACAAAGTTAACCCAATATTTACAATGACAGTTGATCACAAAACAGTTAAACAAGTCACCTCATCGACGTCATGCAACTCGATGTGCGTAGAGTGCGGGTGTGTGCGCACGCGCATTTTGATTGTATCACCGCCGCTTAGTTGCACTAGTTGTTCGCCGTCGGTCACCGCCACTGGCTGACACCAGTCAGGGTCGCCCTTCTCTGTGATTAATCGAATAGTTACTAGAATTAATAACTACGTTAATTAAGAATACAATGAGAAAACACTGCTAGCTGATTTTTCTTTTGTACCTTTGTACGAAACCCGTTTGGAAACAAATGTTTGTGTGAAACACAAATATT
This sequence comes from Laothoe populi, assembly GCA_905220505.1. NCBI lineage: Eukaryota > Metazoa > Arthropoda > Insecta > Lepidoptera > Sphingidae > Laothoe > Laothoe populi. Next base: position 11,161,113 of record HG992149.1, on the reverse strand, counting down.
TATTTCGGATCTTTGTTATAGAACTGTAGTTTCTCTTAGTTACAGTTTGTTAGTTACCCACGAAACAGATTTGACTTAGTGTGGACTCAGGGTATACATTTGACTTTCTAGATAAATAATTAAGGCTGTTTTTATCAGATAAATAAAAGTTAGAGTATAAATTCCATCAGTATTTAAATCTAATGTTAACGCAAATTCAGACCTAAATAATCCAATGTTGGTCTGTTTTATTCTATTTTTGAATAGATCAAAAGTCATGCGATGGCCTCAAACGGATGCAATAGTAAGGATTAGCCGTATATATAGATTATTATTATTATATTATTCTTATATATAGATTATTATCTATATATAAGAAGAAAAAGTGCCGCTTATATATAGCTTCCGTTATTTAAAATCAATTGTTTGAGCACATGAATAAAGCGGGGTTTTAATAGTTATTGAATGTATGGTTTACCTCTAGCCTTGGAGAAGGTGAGGAAGGGCACGTGTGTGGGGTGCGCCGCGGTGTTAGGCGGCGGCGGGTAGCGTGCGCAGTGGGCGGGGCTTGAGTAGTGCGTCACCGCGTCTTGGTGCACCACGCACCACCACTTAGTGCCAGAGCATTCTGTTGTCGCCTGAACAGACCATCATACTTATTTATTAAGTAATAATATGGTGGTTAAATTATGTGATCTCCCTCGCAAACAGCATTTACTAGAATAATATCAGTAACTAAACGTGGGCTTTAGGGAGTTACTCCATTACATATTGAAAGCATTGCAAACGAATATAAATTCCATGTTTAAAGCGTTTTTATATCAACTGTAATAATAAAAATGTAGAATACCTAATATGCTTCACGCAATTTATCGATAATGACGTATACGTACGTACGTATTGATACTGGAATACAACTTAACAATAAACATAACATGCAATTTAAAATTTTGTCTGATTACTTATAATTATAGTAAATTGAACCTTTTAAAATAAAGACTGTGTAGTAATATTCCTATTTTGTGTTAAGTTAACAATTTTAATTAATAAATGTCTAGCTAAAACACCACTTACCAAAATGGCTGACGTGGAGGGTTCATCGTTTATGTGCAATGGTTGTCCAACCATAAGAGAGCCGCGCGACCGGTTGTGCACCACAAACTGTGGGCACGGGTCTTTGTTTACTGCTATCAACCAGCGGTCTTCGTGCTTCACCTGTGTCACCACAACCGCCATCTGCAAAAATCATGATTCCATTAATCAATTATCAATTTTAACTATTTAAAACTGGTTAATGAAAATATTAATTATAACATACGCTCAGGTCTGCGTTATAGGCATATGTACCTATATATGCAATAGACAACAATAGATATGCAACATGTAGCTTATTAAATACATGACCACACGATAGATGTGGGCTTCACATGTGAGCTTTTAACTTCAACTCACAACTTTTCAGATGACGTATTTGCTTGTATGAGACTCTGTCATCCAATTCTATACATAAACGCTATTTTTAACCGACTACAAAAAATGAGGAGGTTAACAATTCGACGGAATCTTTTTTTATGAATGTTCCCCGGTTACTCGAAGACGCTTGGGCCGATTCGAGAAATTCTTTTTTGTTTAAAAGGGTATACTTCCCAGGTGGTCCCATCGGCACCTAGTCAGAATCTGATTGATGGGATCTCAGAAAAATCAAACCCTCAAATTTTATAGTGACGCATGATTTATTTTTTAATGAAGTCGGTGTATTTTTTTAACCGACTTCAAAAAAAGGAGGAGGATTACTTCAGAACTCCGTCATTTATTGACTGATTTGGAAAATTCTTCTTTTATTACAGAGAATATGCTTCCAGATTGGTCCCATAGAATTTTTATCCAAATCGGTTGAATAGTTTGGTTTTAAAACCAAAATAACTTGAAAATATATGTTGTCCGAATATACGAAACTGCGAATTTTGCTTTTGTGTGACTTTTCAGTGGTGTTTTCTTTTGGTACTCTATCCAACGTATCTATTTTATATTTTTACCACCAAAAAGCAGAAAGAATGATTACTTTTTAAATAAAAATAAAACCACCTTCAAAAAAACCCAGACAACTAAAAAGCAAAAAATAATGGTTACATTAACATCAATTAATTACATACAATTTAAAACTCCAGCCAAAACATGGAATAAACAGAATAATCAGGCATACAAAAAAATATAAAATAGATCCATACTTGGTTTTTATGAATCTAAAAGTATAGAAAACAGCAGCGGCACATTTTTTATATAACAAGTTCTATACAACTTGTTATATAAAAAATACTACACGAGTGTGGGTATGTAGTATAGATAAGTTTTTTTTAGTGCCGCTATAGGCAGACGAGCAGACGGGCCACCTGATGGTAAGTAGTCACCGCCGCCCATAGACTTCTGCAATGCCAGGGCATAGCAAAGCCGCTGCCTACCGAAGTAGTCCCATTTGGTGACGGATACTCACGGATGTGTTGTTGTGGTCGAGCAAGGCGAGCGGCCTCCTGACAGGCGCGGCGCCTAGTTGTACGGGCACGGGCGCACTCGCTGGGTAAGCGCCCGCTGGCAGCGCCAGGCATAGATAGGTGCGCAGCTCCGCCGGGTCGCCGCCACGCCACCGCCCGAGCACCCAGAAACGACATAGTGGCACGCCGTGGCTACTGGTAATAATAGTAATATTATTTTTTTATAGCAGCGATAGCCTAGTTGGTTGCGGTACATACACCTCTGACTTTTCTGAAGTTATGTGTGTATTAAAATGTTAATTATCGCTTGCTTTAACGGCGAAGGAAAACATCGTGAGGAAACCTGCATATCTGAGATTTTTTCGAAGGTATGAGAAGTCTGACAACCCGCATTAGGTCAGCGTGGTGGACTACGGCCTAACCCCTCTCATTAGTAGAGGAGGCCCGTGGCCAGCAGTGGGAAAATATTTAATACAGGGCTAGTATTATTATTATTTTTTTATCTAATGAAATCTTGCGATCAGTCGTGTCGAATGTAAGCAGATGAGATGTAGTAGGTAGTACAGGTTGTGCGTTGCTCCCAGTAGAGCAAACCCTTCATTTTGTGTAGTCGAACTTATAGCCGACTATAGCAATCAAATATATCACGCCTCTTTTTTAGACGGCGTATGCTTTTAGGGATCAAATAAATCAAAATAATAATAATAAAATCTTTATTTGGCACAACACGGGGTTAACAATAATATTCAAAAGATTGAGTGAAGTAAAATTGTTGTTGCTTACACAGAAATTTTAAACTCAATTTACAGGGGGCCCCAAACTAGGCAACGCCTGTATCTTGGAGACCAGAATGGTTTTAGTTATAATCTAGCTTCGTTTTAGTCTTGTTATTATGGATTTTGTTTTACTTTAGAGGTTTTATGTATTTATTATTTTTAAGATAATTAACAAATTTAAAACTTATATTAATTAATACATACTCGTATCTATCATTCAACTATCAACACGCTGCACCGAGTCTTTACTAGTTTTAATAAAGTGATTTCTATCGTGCAGGAACACCTACAGTATTATGGAAATACAATGGAAATAAAACATATGGAAATAAATGAATCCACAATAATAATTATGATATTCTTTTGGTATTATCATGGTTGTTTTGCTTTTTCATGAAGATTACTTAAACAAACTTTCTGTAGACCTTTCAACACTCGACCTCATTGGTGAATAGAGCTCACACGATACCCTGAGTACAACAGTGCATGAGCAACAATGATCACTTAACATTCTAAATGAAATATTGTTCAAGATACATGACGTACGTTTAATCTCGTAACATTAAATGGACAGAGATATATTTTATAATAATAATTAACTAACCAAATACGGTCACTTACCTGTCCTCTTTGGTGGGAGAAATCACTTTAAAAGTTTTTGGACGCAGAACTGAAATTTCTTCAGTTTCATTCGGCACTGCGATAGCTGACACCTGCGTGTAGCGTTAACATTGTTATTATAGAATATGTTACTTTTAATATTAATATGTTTGCGGTATGATGTAAGTATAGAGAGCAATGTTTTTTTACAAAAGACTGATTCACAATATACTCAAAGATTCATAACTCGTTTTGTACAGTCAGCAGCAGAAGTAGCTAAACAACCAAGGTGATCATATAGTACTACACACTCAAAGTGACCAAAATTATCTACACGCAAAAGTTTCAAAATGATGTGAGCACTCAATCTGTCAATTATAACTGAGCACATACATTGTCAAATATTTAGTAGCAAACTGAAGGCCGTTGTTATGATAAACAATCTGGTATCTAAGCAGATTTCCAGAACAAATTAACGAACATGAATAATAAATCCTATACATATATGTATTTAGACTCATAATTGTTTGGAATAACATTATTATAATGCCATGATTTGTCAAATGGATTTATTTTATCAAATACTAGTCAAGTATTGATTTCATTCCTTGTATGACGTCAGTGACATATCTTTGTTTCGAATTACTTGAATACTGTCCAAATTATATGAAATCAAAATAAAATATATCCACTGATATATTTTCTCACGCGTACGATTCATACAAGCGCTCCTTACTCACCTGCCAAATCCAAAGCCAAATAATTATGAATTATATTTTAAAGATGTAGATATCATAGCTTTCATAAATTCGTTGGTAGTATTATAATGTTAACATAAGTAATGTAACTTAAGATGTTTAATTATTTTTTTTTGTAATTTCTAAATTACTATTTAAGATTCTTGTAATGTTGCATTAAATTATCCATATTATTAAAAATGTCATGCATGCCTATGATCGGTGTTGCGGACATCATCGAAGCGCCGGCAGACGCCGAGTGAGCCAGCCTTCGAGCGTGTGAAGCTACGCCACAGATTGTTAGTTGTAAGTGGGCGTCACCGGGTGCGATGTAAAATAACGAGTTGTGATTGGTCGGCGGGAGGCCCAGGGAGCGCCGCTCTCTGATTGGCCGACCGCTAGACGGTACAGTCTCGCACCCGGTGAGCGCTCACATATTGCGAGCCCCTCATAAGATGGGGCAAAATGTAATTAGTTCGTAGTCCGTCGGAGATCATTGTGATAACAACATACAATAAATACAGTCCACTATTAGTCAGCAAGTTTTGGCTTTTCATTGGTTACCCGCCAGCGACACTTAAGGAGTGGTGGAATAAGTCCGCTACAATTTCTGGTCCTTCGTTAGCCGGATAGGGAAGAACCGTACAAGAAAAGCAAGAAATCGACATGCCGATCGTACGTTCAAGATCTCCAAGCAAGTCTTCGAATAAGGAAGATTCGTCAAGGACGGCTACCACCGATTGGTCGATGGAGACGCCAGTGGAGTCGAGCACCGTCACGTCGGGAACAACGGGGACGGCTGCTTCAGCGGGGACCTCACGCACTCTCGAGTCTAGTGCGCCTCGATCAATTAACCCCTCAACGGTAGTAACCCGTTCAGGCAGATCGACGCGTACAGCCGTAGCCGCTAGTACGGGACAAAGGAGACACGACGTGCAAGCCCCACTGATTCCCACACCACGAGCACTTACTGCGCCTCCACGCAACGACCATACAACGGAGCCTGAGAGTCGAGCTCAGCTCAGCAGCGCCACAGTCATCGCTCCGATTAAAAGCAGCACTATGGCACAGAACCCGAAGAAAACTGGAGGAAAAAAGGAAGTTCCACCGTTTGTTTCTTCGGAAACACTTGTGCCGCACGCGCCGAGATCCAATAAGTCCAGCAAGAGGTTGGAACTGGAGGCACGCCGTGAACTGCTGAAGAAGCAAATGGAAGTAGCGCAAATGGCAGCCGCACTTGCGCAAACGGAACTCGAGCTCGTTCAATGCGACTCAGAGGATGAAATAGAGGAAGAGTTCGAGGCTGAGAAGTCTACACACGTAGAACAATGGGTGGAGCGCACTACCACTTATATTGAGGAACAGAAACAACCGGAGCCGCCTCAGAAGAACGACATTAAGGAACTGGCTGACGCGATCATTACCGCCTCAAGATCGACACCATGGACCAACTCGTTTGTACCGCAGAAAACATGGGACCTGCCCGATTTCAATGGAACACAAGAAGAGTGGTTACCGTTCAAGAGAGCGTATCACGACAGCGCAACGACGTTCAACGAGGTGCAGAACATGGCTCGCCTACGAAAGGCGATTAAAGGAAACGCCAAGGAAGCCGTTAGGAGTTTGTTGTTCGCAGCATCGGATCCTTGCGAAGTGATCGACGCACTGGAAAGGCGGTTTGGACGACCGGAACAATTGGTGCTTGCAGAAGTGGAAAAAATTAAGGAGCTTCCACGACTGAGCGACACCCCCAAGGAGATATGTATCTTCGCAAGTCGGATCAGCAACACGGTGAATACTATACAGGCTTTGAACAAGCCACAGTATTTGTACTCACCGGAGATAAGCCGACGCATCGTTGAAAAGATGACGGCTATATTGAAGTACAGGTGGTACGATTACAATGCGCGTACCCCTGAGGAACCAGAGCTGCTGAAAATCAAGAAATTTTTAGACATGGAAGCCGATTTGTGCGGAGCATTCGCGGTTGTCGAGACAATCAAAAGAAGGCCGACGACCTCCCGACAACCGGTCCACGCAACATACGAAGAAGAGGAGCACGTTGTCGCAACAACGACAGAAGCTCAAAGACGACACTGTCTCAACTGCAATGGCGATCATTGGATCACCGAGTGCAAGAGGTTCAGAGAGGCAAGCGTCGAGGAAAGATGGCAACTCGCCAAAAAGAAAGAACTGTGCTTCAAGTGCCTACGACAGCGGCACACCAGGATGAACTGCAGGGGACAAGCCTGCAAAAGATGCAAACGTCCGCATCATGTGATGTTGCACGCCGAGCGCGAAGAGAAAAAGGAGCAAGCAGAGCCATCCGCGGTCACGGAAGATGTGGTCACGAAGCCCGTGTTCACGGTGACAAGCGGATCCAGGGCGTACCTGAAGATGGTGCCAGTCGACATTTTCGGCCCCAAGGGTTCAGTTCGCATTTTGGCACTACTGGACGAAGGGTCAACCGTCACTTTGCTGGACGCTAATGTGGCCACTCGCATCGGAGCCACCGGGAAGGCCGAAACGCTCATTCTGGAGACCGTCGGTGGAAAAGTCGTCGAGAAGAAGGATTCTCAAAGGATGGACTTGAGAATCAAAGGCGCGCATCGACAGGACAGGCGTCAACTCAGGAACGTGCGAACAGTGGAATCACTTCTGTTGTCACCACAGTGCATTCGTCGAGACATCATCGAGAAGTGCAAGCACCTAAAGGGAAAGGTGAAAGAGCTTCTGTACGACCGGGAAAGACCATCGCTGCTCATAGGTCAGGACAATTGGGACTTAATAGTCTCGAGAAAAATAGTGAAGGGCAAACAGAGCGAACCTGTTGCTTCACTCACCAGCCTCGGATGGGTGCTACACGGCCGCAGTGACGAAGGAGTCGCTTCGGTACACACTGTCAATTATTGTCTGCCCGCGGACAACAGTTTGGAAGACATGGTGAGAAAGCATTTCGAGCTTGAATCCATCGGGATACAACAACGGCGGCCAAGTAATGACGTCGACGAGAGGGCCCAGACGCTATTGAGCCAAACTACGGCACAAAGGATCGACGGAAGATACGAAACGGGGCTGTTATGGAAAACGGACAACGAGACCTTGCCGTATAATTATGCTCAAGCGCTCAACCGACTGACGGGAGTTGAGAAGAAGCTCGACAGAAATAAGGAACAAGGGAGAGAATACGCAAGGCAACTCCAACACTTGGTGGACCATGGCTACGCCGAAGAAGCTCCAACCTCGTGCACCCCGGGCCGTACGTTTTACATTCCTCATTTCGCAGTAGTGCATCCCGCGAAAGGGAAAATGAGGATTGTGTTCGACGCTGCCGCCAAGTTTCAAGGCAAGAGCTTGAACGACGCACTGCTTCCAGGACCTGATCTACTCCAGCCTCTTTTTGGAGTATTGCTACGCTTTCGCCAAGGGCCCATAGCAGTGGCAGCAGACATTAAAGAAATGTTCCTGCAAATAAAGATAAGGAAGGAAGATCGAGATTGCCTGCGATATTTGTGGAGAGGTGAGGACAGGAAAGCGAAACCCCGAGAGTATAGAATGACGTCAGTAATCTTCGGGGCCGCATCATCTCCCGCTACAGCAATCTTTGTGAAAAATCTGAATGCTGAGAAACACAAAGAAAAATATCCCGAGGCAACGGAAGCCATCGTCCGGAACCATTATATGGACGACTACCTTCAAAGCTTTTGGGATCCAGAAGAAGCCCGAAAGGTGACGAACCAAGTGCAACAGATCCATCGAAGTGCAGGATTCGAACTACGCCAGTGGGCCAGCAATCGTCCGGAAATATTGCAGGATGTTGCAGAAGCCAAGGATTCGCCGGACGAGACTACGCTGGTCAGTCAGGAAGAAAGAACGCTCGGGCTCAGATGGAGCACAACAGAGGACGCGCTGGCTTTCGACGTGAGATTGCGAAATACGCCCGCCGAGATCATTTCGGGATCCCGGACACCGACCAAAAGAGAGGTCACCAGCGCGGTGATGTCAACATTCGACCCACTGGGACTTATCGCCCCGGTATTAATACAGGGAAAGAAGTTGATCCAGAATATATGGCGAGCAGGAACTGATTGGGACGACGAAGTTAAACCGGAACATGGGGAGGAATGGCACGACTACGTGAAGAAGGTCGAATCTCTCAGCGAATTACGAGTGGCAAGATGCCTAGCTCCGCAACATCGAGTAGGGGAACTCCATGTTTTCGTGGACGCCAGCGAAACGGCGTACGCGGCGGCATGCTACTGGCGATCAGAGACATCTACTGGAGAGATTAAAGTGGCGTTAATAGCGGGAAAGGCCCGGGTTACGCCAGTGAAGAAAACTTCGATCCCGCGCTTGGAATTACAAGCGGCCTTGCTAGGCGGGAGACTCGCCGCCACCATAACGTGTGAAACGGACCTGGACATCAAGAGAAAGGTTTTCTGGTCAGACTCCAGCACAGTCCTGCAATGGATAAAATCCGACCCACGCAGGTTCAAAGCGTTCGTCGCTCACCGCCTCGCCGAGCTAGAGGAGCTTTCACGCCCTGAAGATTGGAGATGGGTGCCAACTAAGAAGAACCCGGCTGATGACGCCACCCGAGAAACAAAGGATTTCGGGAGCGAGAGCCGATGGTTCGTCGGGCCGGAATTCTTACGTCGACCCGAGGAAGAGTGGCCGAAGAACCGTTTTGAGGTAACCGCCACAGATGAAGAAACAAGAGAAAGGGTCACCGCAACGATTGAAGAAGATGCTCAGGGAACACCAGACCCGCACAGATTCTCTTCATGGCTGCGTCTACTCCGCTCAACAGCGAGAGTGTTCATGTTTTTGGATCTCTGCAGGAAAAGGAGAATCGAAGGTGTCAAAGACACCAAGAATTGGCTGCCTATCGACGCTGAATACTTAGAAAGAGCTAAGTTGGCTCTCTTACGAGCGAGTCAAAGAGAAACGTTTAGCGATGACATCAATCGCATCGAAAAGAAGGCACCTCTGGGATCGGGAAGCAGGTTAAAACGGCTGGACATTGCCATTGACGACAAAGGAATCTTGCGGCTGAATAGCAGAATACAGAAGATAGGCGACAGTGATCTGCAAACGAGACCGGTCATTTTGGATGGCAAGAGCACGATAGCTCGCCTCCTGATACGCCGGTATCACGAGAAGTTCCACCACGGAAATCATGCCACGGTGATGAATGAGATGAGACAACGGTACTAGATCATCTCACTGCGGAACTCCGTGAAGAAAGTGGTGCACCTTTGCCAGTGGTGCAAGATAAAAAGAACCAAGCCCCAGGGACTGCCACTAGGAGATTTGCCACCAGAAAGAATGTCACATTCAACACATCCCTTCACCTGCACAGCGGTGGACTATTTTGGACCAATGGTGGTCAGGATCGGTCGAAGAAACGAAAAAAGATGGGGAGCTCTCTTCACGTGCCTAACGACGCGGGCCATACACCTAGAACTAGCCTCATCATTAAGCACTAGTTCCATGATAATGGCCCTCAGAAGGATGGCAGCTAGAAGAGGAACGCCCAGAACTATCTACAGCGACAATGGAACGAATTTCATTGGCGCTGATCGAGAGCTACGAGAAGAAGCGGCCAAAATGAGGGCAGAAGACATAATAGAAGCTGCTCGAGGCCAAGGAATCGTCTGGAAATTCATTCCTCCAGGAGCTCCACACATGGGAGGGGCCTGGGAGCGAATGATCCGCTCTGTGAAGACGGCATTAGCGACGGTTTTACGCGAAAGGAATCCACCGGAGGAAGTCCTTTATACCCTCATGACGGAAGTGGAAGACACCGTCAACTCGCGTCCACTAACGCATTTGGACATCGACCCAGAGATGGAAGAAAGTTTGACGCCCAACCACTTTTTAATTGGGCGATCATGCGGCGCAGCACTTTGTGGTGAGCTGGACGACGCCGCCTTGATCGGGAAAATGAATTGGAAGGCAACGCAACGGTTGGCAGATCATTTTTGGAAGCGATGGTTGCGAGAATACTTACCAACTCTCATGCCAAGAAAACCCGGCAAGCAGGAAGAAAACGTAAAAAGAGGGGATATTGTCATTATCATGGACTCTTCATTGCCCCGGAACACCTGGCCTCTAGGAGAAGTAGTGAAACCATACGTGGGACCGGATGGACGGACGAGGATAGCAGACGTGCGGACCAAAGGAGGAATATTACGAAGACCGACATCTCGCCTCGTCGTCATCGTGCCAGCGCCAGCGACGACGTCCTTCGCCGAAGTTGGAGCGCCTGAAGGAGCAGGCACTAGGGGGGAGACTGTTGCGGACATCATCGAAGCGCCGGCAGACGCCGAGTGAGCCAGCCTTCGAGCGTGTGAAGCTACGCCACAGATTGTTAGTTGTAAGTGGGCGTCACCGGGTGCGATGTAAAATAACGAGTTGTGATTGGTCGGCGGGAGGCCCAGGGAGCGCCGCTCTCTGATTGGCCGACCGCTAGACGGTACAGTCTCGCACCCGGTGAGCGCTCACATATTGCGAGCCCCTCATAAGATGGGGCAAAATGTAATTAGTTCGTAGTCCGTCGGAGATCATTGTGATAACAACATACAATAAATACAGTCCACTATTAGTCAGCAAGTTTTGGCTTTTCATTGGTTACCCGCCAGCGACACTTAAGGAGTGGTGGAATAAGTCCGCTACAATCGGTATGATTTCATTGTATTTTAAATAATTAGTTTAAACTGCATTAATATACCTAGTCAGGTCATAAATTCTGTCACATGTTTAATATAGCAAACCCAGTTCTGGGTATGCTTACCAGAATATGTGTCAATCTAAGAAGAACTTTAAAAGCAAGTTGAAATATTGCCAGCAAAACCAACAGCAAATAAAAATGGATATGATAGCTAAGAATCATTCCGAGAAGCAGTTTGGTGATTTTTGGAAAGCAACGAACAGATTAAATCCAAGGTCGAGACCCCCGGTGAGTGTGGCGGGCGTGCATAAACCAGCGGATATAGCTGAAATATTCCGGCAGCAGTTCAAAGTGGAGTCGCCCCTTGCTAAATCAACGCCGGTGATCAATGCTGGGGTCATTACCGGGGATGCTCCTTTTAGTTTCTCAGCTAAGGAAGTTGCTTCTGTTATAAGTCAGATGAAAAGAGGTAAGTCTCCAGGTCATGACGGTCTCAGCATCGAGCATCTAAGGTATGCTGGGGTGCATTTACCAAGAGTGTTGGCTATGTTTTTTAATTTGTGCATAAGCCATTCTTATTTACCAGACGATCTAATGTATACCATGGTTGTGCCTATTGTGAAAAATAAAACTGGGGATGCCTCCGACATTTCTAATTACAGGCCTATATCTCTGGCTACGGTCATAGCCAAGGTATTGGATAGTCTGCTTGACAAGCAATTAGCTAAACACATTGTACTGCATGACGCCCAATTCGGTTTTAGGACTGGGCTGTCCACCGATCGCGCGATATTGTGTCTCAAGCAGACTGTTCAATATTACACAGATAGAAAAACGCCAGTATTTGCCTGTTTCTTGGATCTGTCGAAGGCTTTTGACCTTGTAAGTTATGATGTGCTATGGCAGAAGCTAAAACAGGAATGTACCTTACCACCTGAATTAATATCGGTGTTTAGGTACTGGTACAGTACGCAATGTAATAGTGTTAAGTGGCTGGGTTCCTTTTCTGATGCATATAGGCTGGAATGCGGGGTGAGACAGGGAGGGCTGAGCTCGCCAAGGCTGTTCAATCTGTATATGAACAAGTTGATCGCTGAGCTCAGCAGCACCAATGTTGGATGTCATGTTGATGGGGTCTGTATTAATAACATCAGCTACGCAGATGATATGGTGTTGCTGAGCCCATCGATTGGTGCACTGAGGCAACTGCTTTCTTTATGTGAATCTTATGCGGTGACTCACGGGCTCAAGTACAACGTCAAAAAGAGTGAGATAATGGTCTTCAAGTCGGGTAACAAGACCTACCCAATTATACCGGATGTGTCACTCTATGGGAATCCCTTGAGCAGGGTATATCGTTTTAAGTACTTGGGTCACTGGGTCACTGAAGATTTTAAAGATAATATGGATATAGATGGGGAACGCAGGTCGCTGGCTGTCCGTTGTAATATGCTGGCCCGCAGGTTTGCACGATGTACGAATCCAGTAAAGATAACGCTTTTTCAAGCATACTGCCAATCATTCTACACGTGCTGCCTGTGGGTCAATTTTAGTCAACGGGCATACAGCGACTTGCGTGTCCAATACAATAATGCACTCAGGGTTCTGCTGGGGCTGCCGTGGCGATGCAGTGCGTCGGGGATGTTCGCGCAGGCACGAATAGACGGCTTCGCCGCTATTATTAGAAAAAGGTGCGCTTCCCTAATGGCACGTGTCCGCGGCAGCACCAACACTATCCTGGGTGTGTTTGCAGATAAGTGGGAGTCTCCGATGCTGCGGAGATGGATACAGCTTCATACTGTTTTGTAAATCGTGTATACTAACACTAGTTTCTAAGCAAATTGTTACTAACAGCTTATGGACTTTAGGTCCGAAATAAAATAAATATTATTATTATTATTATAATATAAAATAATTGAAACAAGTTTATTCATTATGTAACTATTTATATACCAAAATGAACTTAACAAAACATACATTCTTATGACACTAAAGTTTATTCAAAATGACCTCCGTGATTTTGAATACAGGCCTTCAATCTGCGCGGCCAGTTGTCTATCGCAGCACGAACGAGGTCCATGTCAATATCGGCGGCTGCCTTAATCAAGGATGTCTTGAGTGACTCCAAATTGGGATGAGGCTTTGAGCACCTTTTCCTCCAAGTGTTGCCATATCTTGTAATCTAACGGATTCAAATCTGGACTGGAGGAGGGCCAGTCTTCGTGCCGGATGAAGTCGATTTCACGCGCCGCCACCCAGTCTTGTGTGCTCTTCGCTCTATGAGCTGGCGCCGAGTCTTGTTGGAATACCCAGTGCCTGTTATTGAACATGGTATGAGAAACAGGTTCCACAAGGTTCATCAGGACTGTATTTTGATACACAACTGCATTCGTTTTTACACCTTTCTCACAAAAATGTACCTCTGTTAAGCCCCAATAAGAAACTCCCAACCATACCATGAGCGAGGATGGAAAATGACCTCGTTGGACACGCGGAATACGGTTGCTCGCTTCTTCACTACTGTGTGCGTACACCTTATCATTTTGTTTGTTGTAGCTCTCTTCTACGGTAAAAATTTTTTCATCTGAAAAAAGAATTTCCAGATATTTTTTTTCCCGCGTACCGCTTCAACAAAGCGCGGCATCTCTTCAGTCTCAGGTCCATTAGACGAGCATTCAAACGATGTCCTGTTTTTCTTCGATATGCCCGAAGTCCTAAGTCTTCATTTAACAGCCTTTTCACCGTGGTTCTGCTTAACCCCATCTGAAGGGCCAACAGTTTCTGCTTACGTTTGGGATTTCTTTGAATTCGCGCCTTCACAGCTTTTATCACTGCTGGAGTCCTAACAGACCGAGGGCGACCACTTCTTGACCTGTCATCTACACTAGAGTTTTCATTGTATCGTTTGATGGTACGATAAACGAATCTTTTGGTTATATTCAAATTTCTCAGTATGTCAAAAATTTGAATTGGCGCGTAACCGCAACGATGCAACGCAATTACTGCAACACGGTCTTCTTTAAGCGTCCACTCCATATTTAAAAATGAGTAAAATTCTAAAAAGAGTACATTTTTATTTTCATGAACAATTTGAAATTCGAATTCAATAAACTTTTTTGTGGCCAGCATTCTAAAATAAAAGTTTTTACTGTGTGACAATACTTATGACCTGACTGTGTATAATCATTCTGGTGGTGTGCTAAAAAATAAAAATAGAGTGATTCGATTTTGCCTTCTCCGTAAGTAATCTTTACCAGCGGACCCACATGGAATGTATCACTAATTAATCTTAGAAATATCCTTTTGAAGTTTAATAATATTAAATTATAAAAATTTAAAATCGCTGTGATTTGAAACTCGATGAAACAAAATTTTTAAATACGTCACCACTAAGAGACAACCACATAAATATAAGTCGGCAAGAAAATGAGATAGAATACATTACACAGTATATTATATTCTAGGTTTATGTATTTTTTAAATGTGTGTTAATACGCGTGTACGCGCCTGCGTATAACAAAGCTTACTCGTAGGTAATTTTTTTCATTTCAGTTTTTGTATGTTAGTACGCTTGTATGCACCTGCGTATTATAAAACTGACTCGTACGTTACTTTCTCAAATTTTAGGTTTTGTTATGTTAGTATGTGTTAATACGCGCGTATGCGCCTGCGTATTACAAACCTTACTCGTAGGTTACTTTTCTGAAGTTTCCAGTTTTTGATGTTGGTGTCTGAATGCGTGTTTACGCATGCATATTAAAAAGCTTACTCAAAGGCATTGACATATATTCTACCGATAGACAATACAATATGTTCCAAATAACTTTTTCGCACACTAATGCCATCGATTCCTTATCTAAGCCAAAGACCAAAGAGCATCACAATGAGCAGATGCGACAGTTCATTTCAATTTTTGAGGAACTATCCGGGGATAGATTTCAAACTCCGGGCTAATACTGGGAATTTCTAGATAGAAAAACCCAACATCACTTTACCTGACCCGGGGATCGAACCCTAGACCTCAGCATAGCAGTCTTAAACGCATGCGCAATTACAACTACGTCACCGAGGCAGCCTTACCAAATTACCAAACAAAAAAAAAAAAAAAAAAAAAAAAAAAATTAATTATGTCATTTACCTTACATACTATTAACAATTGCACTGTATATCAATTTAAGGCAGATTTGTTCGGGAATATTGCTACAAATAATTAAAATTCATTCGACACTGAAAGATGCATTGTGGCGTGATGCTACCGAAGTACGGTAGCATGAAGCAAACTAATGTTAATGCGGTATCGGAACCGCAACTCGATGGAACATTATATTTGTTCTGGTCGCCGCATCTAGTACGTAGTACATATAGATCGATGCTCATAGGTAACTTTACTTTTGTTTTTAATACCTAATATTTTACGTTTCTAGTTATTTTAAAACGATATCACTTTCAGTTAGAATAGCTCATAGGCATTACAATGCCAGTTTAAATTATCCAATTTCCAAGTTGACATTGCTTGGAATCAACCACCCCCAGGGCGGACGGCAGTACTAAAACGCTTTCCCCGTGATAACAAAAAAGTTTCTTCGTTACGTTTTTCTTTACCATTAAAGCAAGCGATAATTAAACATGAATAAACACGTAACCATAGAAAAGACAGAGGTGTATGCCATTTGAGCTGGTTTCGAACATACTACTTTTTGACAGTTTAAACCACTACCAACTAGACAATTGCTGCTATTCAATAAATTATAAAAAAAATATACTACAAGTAAGTTAAATATGACAATTCAACAATGTGATAGCATGAAATGCCGCTGCGTAATAGAACTTAGAAAAGAGTTTATTGTATTTACGTGCATTTTATATTAAAAATCTTTTCACGCTCTGGGAAAGTACTAACAATTAATATTAAGGGCTATACATAACTTCCAGGGAATTATTTTTACGATATATCGAATCAAATTTTAGATTGGGAGTCATAAAAATAGTCGAAAAAAAAACACTATATTATTATATATAAGATATACAAGGTTAGTCAGAAAGGGTTTACTAAGCCGTGGCCATAAAGTTTCGGTGACAAGGATTACAATCGTGAATATCTCATCTCTTAAAGACAATATTTTTATTTTCATACAAAAATCAAATATTATTTATTTTTATTTCAAATACGCACAACCCTGTACGTATAGGTTAGAGAATTGAGTCAATTCCTACTGTAAAGATTTGTTTGCAAATATTTGAAAATCGAGTGTGTAGATCATTTTGACGCGATGTATGCTCACGATAATCTGACTACTTTTGTTGTGTAGATGTTATTGATTTTCTTGGGTGTATAGAATTATTTGAACACATTATGTGCTCATTTATATCTGCTGCTGACTGTACCTATTTTATAATTAAGTATAATTATTACTCCGATAATCGTACTTTTCTGGAACACATGTTTTGTGTTATAATTACTGTTCAACACACGTGTTCTTATAATTTATCGCATACAAGATTGTAACCTGTTTTGTGTTTATTAAATAAATAAATGTAAGCGCAACCCCCACCTCTTCACCCGCGCCCCACCCTGTGTATACAGCACGATACACTTGTGCTTGATATATAATTGATGTAATATACTTACAAGTATATCTGTGTCGAGTCTATTGAGGAGTACAAATGTGGAGCTGACGCCGAGCACGTTGATATCCTCCTTGATCTCGTAATACATAGTCATAAGTGCCACCTGTATAAGAAACAATAAGTCCATCTTAAAACAAAACTAACAAACCATTACATCACGCTCGAATCATTGACGGCGTAGGAATATAAATAAATAAATAACACCCAACAGTCACACACATAGCCCCGATCCCACCTAAGGTACGAGTCTTGTGTTGTGGGTATGACGGACTACGAGAGACTTTCAGTTTCACAACACCCAGACGCGGACACAAATATCTGTTTATCACACAAACATTTGTCCCGTATGGGAATCGAACCCACGGCCGCTCGTTTCACAGCCGGCTACTCGCCAACTGCGCCACGGAGGCTGTCGACGATATGTGTAACGAGTACAAACATAAAATACATACAAAGTATGAGATAAATTAATGATGAATAAATAGAGTGGTTAATCATAAATGTGTGTGATGATAGCAGTGAATCGATTTCTTTTTCAGATTCAGATGCCTCACTAGAAATTGATTTTTTTTATTCTGATTTTGACTACAGCTTAAAAATAAATTAATATTTTATTTTTATATCTACAATAACTTCAAGCTTAATATCTATCAACCTGTTCTGCCATTTGCGGCATCTTACTATTCTTTATAAAATTAGTAATTGGTTATATAACAAGTTCATGTAAAATTTAAACTCATTTACATGTTTTACTTAAGAAAATCAAACCTAACTTAATATTTATATATATGTCGTCGGCAGAAGGGCCGATCCATTTCCGACATGGTCCTACGGCGAGGGTACAGCGGGCGAGGAGAATTCTCATTCTCCTCGCCCGCTGTACCCACTGTAGTCACTCGCACAATGAATCACTTTTTATTCCGTTATACAAAGATTAACAGATCAGCTTAACATAAACTATTTTGAAGGTAACTTGGTGACTATGTGTTCGGTGAGGTACCGAACGTTGCACCAAAACCCAACCGACTCCCGCCATTTTGCTTCGCTTGCGTCCTCGCACCATTCACTAGCGCCGCTGCCGGATCGCCCGTGAAACTTTTTACCGACCGCTGATTGGCTAGCCAAATATCACACCACCTGGCTAACGACCAATCAGCGAGCAGCGTTCGTTACCAACGTTACATCAGAGACGGCGCCAATTCCGTATCTAGTTCACCAAAACAAAACTAGGTGGCGGTAGACATTTTACAATAAAACGAGCCATTTAAAGTTCAATTCAGTGTCCGTATTCTTGATGCTCCGACATATATTTTTTGTAAAGTATCAAGCAAGACCATGTATTCCTACTATATTTAGTGATACAACAAAAAAAAATCATTTTTTTAATTTGCCGCGCTTTTTTCTCAAGGCTCAAGGCTCAACTTTCGATTCGCTCAACAAAATTAAAGAAATGAAACTTAATACTAATAATATAAAACTTCACCGTTCACCACATTTTTTCGCTACTTCTGCGAATTTCGGCAAGGTGCAATTAAATATATCAATATACTTTAAAATGTCATCAATATACTGAACTTAAAATATCATGCTCGATGTGGGTACGGTAAACATAGGCAGATGGCGACGAGTACCGATGTATGAAAACCCCAAAATATACGGAACCTTTTGATTGCATTGTATGGCGAAGTTAGCGGCATGATCGATCGTGACGTGTCCGGAGGGCGGCGCGCCGTACCGACCCGGCTCCTGTGTCGACACCGCCAGCTGACCGCTCACGAACGTCTCGCGACCCATCTCCACAGACATGAAAAGCGGCTTCTACAACAATAATATATTAGCTTTTGTAAGTAAAACTGTTTATCTAGGATATTGCAACTAGGGCATGCAATTTTCATTTTTACCGGTAAACCGCTAATTTTGGGGACTAATAATTTACCGGTCAAAAAAAGGCCAAACCGGTAATTTACCGGTATGAAAATATTTGTTTTTGTAATAAAATATTTCTTGCATTAGCAACATTGAAAAAAAGGAGGAGCTTCTCAATTCGTCGGTATCTTTTTTTTATGTATCTTCCCGATTACTCGAAGACGCCTGGATCGATTCGAGTAATGATATTTTTGTTTAAACGGGTATACTTCCCAGGTGGCACCATTGGCACCAAGTCAGGATCTGATGATGGGATCACAGAAAAATCGATGGCAACCTTCAAATTTTATAGGCACGCATAATTTGCTTTTTATTGAAGTCGGTGTACTTTTTATGAATTAAAAAACTCTTTTTATGTGACAACCACTTACTTTGAGTACAGTAGAAGGCGGAGATATGGCCGAGCCCGGTTCTAGTTTGCAGAGTGGCGCGGCGTCGTGCGCGCGCAGTGTTAGAGCTATGGGCGTCGCGTTGCAGAGCAGTACTACCGGACACAGTTGGATCTCGAGGCAGCATCCGCCGCCGGCGCGAATGGCTTGGTATCTCACCTAAACACCGCGATAAATTTAAATGTATTTTTTATACTGTAACTTACATCTAGGACATCACACGTATGAAAAAAGTATGGGAGCAAATCACAAAAAATTTTCGTACTGACATGATTTCTTATATTTTACAGTTGACATAATGTAAAATATTTTATTTGACTTTTCTGTTTGGTATTATTCTTGATGTGAGGGAATTAAATGTGTGCTCACAAATTATTTATATTTTCCCCACACATTGGTGACCCTGACGTGATCAAAGAGATTAATTAAATATTACTTTTGTTTATAATTTCTTAAAGAACGCATACCGTGACGTCACACCTGGGTTGAAGCAGAGCCGGCTGCCACACTCCGGGCCAGTGTTTCGCTACCACCGAGTAAGGCCACGACGATACGGCACTTCTGCTGGATCGTTTCAACCTTCGACCAATCAGTAATAATATAAAAAACACACATTTTAATTAGATTGTAAAACTGACATATTTCTTTATTTTGGGACAGATTTAAATAAACTAAATAAAATTTGCTGGTGGTAGGATATATCCGCCCGGATGGCAACCACCAAAAAAGGTGTAATACCCGCCATATTGGCACACGCAAGTGTGTCGCGTTCCAGGATCAGCCAGTGTACATCCGGTATTTGTCGGGGGTCTAGGGTTAGGGTATGATGTTTAGCCGTTTTGTGGCCATCTGAGTATAGAAGACACTAGACCCTCGACTGCTTCTTCACCTTCTTGCCCATGGCGTAGTATAAAGAAGCAGACCGGCTTGATTGTGTTGAGTAGCAGGGGATAGATTGTCTCTCGAATTGGACGGCACTGTGCTTACCATCAGGTGCACTTTGGCGTGCCAGGACAAAAAAACTAAGTACTGAAATATGTATATACTATGATTTTATTATAATATACAAGCGGTTATTCATGGTTACGCCCCGGTGAAAATCTCTTTCTGGGATTAAACTTATTTTTTTTTATTTATTTGAAAAAGGTTCTCCCAACACTACACACATTATTTCTTAAATCTAATATAAAATTACAAGAAACATATTCTGATGTGTAATCCAATTAAAGGAGTACACAGCATTGGCAAATCCCACGCACCTTTACTAAAAAACAAAATACTTAAAACTAAAATTTGGCACGATCCAACAGCACACAAACAAGCTATTTATAAAAAAACCACATTTATATAATATACATAAATACAATTACACATAAACACAAACATACACATACATACATTAACACATTAATATTTAACAGCAATTATTATTTAAATTGTCATTTTCTTGTTACTTAATTTCTATAATCCATATAGTTTCTATTGGTAGGTATGCAATGACTGTCATTTTCGTTAAAATGATTAAGGAGATTTTTTTATACTTGATGGGGGGTATCATAAAATATATATATACTAGGAGCAATTCTACATAGAGAATTATAGGTAGTACACATTCTAGTAATAGGCGCCTGTAAGCCCAGATTAGTTCTAGATGATGGAGGGCAGAATGTGTTCGTTATTGGGTGTCTGGGGAGTTTAGACGGAACCGAAATATTTAACTTAGATAGTAGTAAGTTACAGTCCAACTTAGAGTTAACTATTTTGTGCAAGCACAGCAAACCGTGGTAATTTCTGCATTGGCGGAGAGACATCATCTTAAAAAAGGTCATGCGTTGACTGTAGGGCGATCTATGAGATATACCAGGATACGCAAAAGCTAAGTTAATAAGCTAACTTAGTTTTATAATATGATTACTAAAGTTTAGTTAATGTTTTTAGACTCTCGCGATTTGAATACATATTATAAAATTATGAACGGGTCTTAATCGCGCAATACTTTAATGGTATAAATACCACAATTATTTCCCGACGTTTCGACCGAGTTGTATCGGCCGTGGTCACGGTGGTATTTATACCATTAAAGTATTGCGCGATTAAGACCCGTTCATAATTTTATAATAAAGTTTAGTTTACTTCATATAATAGTGAAATATGCATCTAACTAATTAACAGAACACAGTCACTACTGGTTTACTATATTTATCGATACTGTTGAACGATTAACTAAAATACGTAGGTCAAAAAATTTATATACAAATTGTACTCCTAATTTATTTAAAAATTAACTCATTGAAATAAGCATTATACACTTAGATGATTTTCACTTTGTTATGTCGGTAACACAAATTTGTGGGTTATAATTATGTTAAAAGATTAATTTTGTATACAATTTGTACCCGATTATAACCTGTTTAGTGTGTAATAAATAAAATAAAGTACCAGTAAACTTACCATCGTAAAATTTCTTCTACGACCTCGTCGACACTGTTCACTGGTGCCCTTTTGTCGAACACCGACGTGTCTGTCACGCCGTAGTGGAGCGGCACCACCTCCCGCGTCACGGGACATTCGATGTTTCTATACACAATACAACAATATTATCCGTACCAAACAATTTTAATGAAAAATTACGTCGTCCGTACCTTAAATAACGTATACTACGAGCATTACATTTTAATATTGATTGCACATATAATGAAATGATTCGAGAATTAAATTCACAATCACTTCAGATGATTAGAACAAGTGTTACGAAGCGTAGAAAGCGCCGAAAGAGGACAATCTTTCAAAATAGTAAATATAAGGATTATTGAAGATATGCCCCTCCTCCATAACAACAAGGAATCATTTTTTAAGTCGATTCTGCCTCTTTTTGTTTACAATTAAAATAATTGTGGAATACTTAGTGCGATGATCGTTATCTTACACTATAAACACAATTTGGAATATTATTCGAAGTACTGTACCTATATTGGAAAGATAAGCTGTGCCTGGCCGCAGTAGTTCCCGGCGCCAGTAGATGAGTACAAGTGCCTCGACCTGGTGTCGTTTGTATGAGCGGCGGCGGTGGCACCTGTCCCGGCGAGAGTTCCGTAGCCGACAATCCTGTTTCTGTTGATATCAAGACCTGAAATTTGGATTACTTGTTTAGTTGCAGTATTTTATTATAGTAGAGCAGAGCGCTGTCCGTTCTTATCGGTAATGTGTCGCAGCAAGCAACTAATATTTGTGGGCACAATACACAATAACTGCACTTTAACGTGGCACACGTCTTAGCCATATGCCAATGAAAAGATCAACGATTAATGCCACCCAGTCACTACTATGAAAGAGATTACTGAAGTAGCGATACTGAAATATTTTATAGTCAAGCGTGTTGTTTACCAATATGAATGGCGCCGGCCGTCTTCTTTAAATAAGGTCAAGTAGTGTATTACAACAGTTCATACTTACATCTGTATCGAGAGGCAGATGTGAATGTAGCACGTAGAGAGGCCACACAGTGGCGAGGATGCGTCCGTCGCCGCGTGCTCGCACCACACGACACCACACCGACATATATGGCACCTCGCCGTCGCTAGGCACTATCACATACCCAGATATTCAGAGTCATTAGAACAACAAGTAGAAAAGTTACCTACGAGTAAGCTTCGTAATACATAGGCACATACAGGTGTATTCACACACATACTAAGTACTAACTGCTAAAATATTTCAAAGCCATTAAAGAACTACGTCAATAACGGTAACAGATTCGATTACACTCGATCCTAATCTATCCCACTAGATCCCACTTGATTCCACTCTCTCTCATAGACGTAATCCTATAGATTTATGTGTTCGTCTCTTTTTACTGTCGCATTTTCGTTTCATCGAGTTTCAAATCACGATTCTAAAAAAGTTTCACTTCAAAAACCGTAGCAGGTTTGTTAATGTACATATGAAAACACAATTCCATATTAATATGAATTTCATAAATTAAGCATCGTAAACGAGTACTATAATAATACATAATACCTATAATAATATATATAATACCTTTAATATTGTAAATAAAAAGTTCGGCAAATGATAACGAAGTGTAGGCCAACGTAAGTGTATCATATCACAATATGAATTAAAACACAAGTACGTACCTTTCACTAGCCATGGAACGTTTTCTTTTGGACACTCCTTCAGCGGTATATCGCCGGACCAGCCGGTGTCGTGGTTCATCAATTTTATTCTAAGGAGAGTTTGAATTATTGTTTATGGATTACCATGTTGTAAATAAATTACAAAAGTGAATATACAGAATTTTAATCTATAGCAGGATTATGAGATATTTGAATCAAGGATCCTTACTTGAGAACCATCTCGCACTCTGCACCGCATAGGACGCTCCTTCCCACTGTCTCAGAAACCAACTCGCCGGAGCACACCGTACGCCATTGGTTGGAGTCTGGGCATCTAGCTCGTACCTGTCCGATTGTTGATATATTGATATATTATATATTTGACAGCCTCTGTGGCGCAGAAGGCGAGTAGCATTATGTGAAACGAGAGGTCATGGGTTCGATTCCCATAGCGGGACCAATGTTTGTGTGACAGACAGATATTTGTGTCCGGGGTCTGGGTGTTGTGAGACCGTGCGTCTCTCGTAGTCCCTGATACCCACGACACAAGCCTCGTATCTTAGTGTGGGGTTGGGGCTATGTGTGTGACTGTTGGGTGATATTTATTATTTATTAACATGGAAAAGGAGCAAATGGGATATGCGTCATCTACGATGGAAAATAGATAACTATGTCCAGTCTCGCACGTCTTACTTGCTGTCGTGATTGTATTGACAATGACTACGTGTGCTTGTCACTATTTACTTTAATATTTAAAACGAAGGCTGACTAAGTCAGTCACATAAACACATATTTACGAGCTCACGTATGGCATAGTTAGTCCTCCAAATCACCGCTACCCATGATCATCCAAATCTGAAGTATGTATGACATTACTCCTCGGGAGTTTTATGAGATATATATAACTAATTATAACCACGAGGAACAATATTTTTTTGTTTGAACAATTTTTTTTTTCTGGCACTTTAATGTGACCACACGGCACCTGATAGCGCAGTGCCGTCCAATTATGGTGTCGAGTAGCGAGAGACCATCTATCCCCCGTTACTCAACACAATCATGCCGGCCTGCTTCTTCACACAACGCCATGGGCAAGAAGGTGAAGAAGCAGTCGAGAGTCTAGTGTCTTCTATACTCAGAAGGCCACAAAACGGCCAAACATCGTCCCCAACTCTAGAACCCCAACCAAAACCGGATTTGCACTGGCTGATCCCGGAACGTGACACACTTGCGTGTGCCACTATGGTGGGTTTCACACCCTATGTACGGTGGTCGCTATCCAGGCGGATGGGAACCTACCACCAACAATTCCACAAGCCTAGATGTTATAATATAATATCGGCACCTTGTAGAGTAAGTCGAACCGCAGCATGTTTGCCAGCGCGAGTCTCCCCGCCAGATGAAGGCACCGGCGCGCCCCTGTCTCCTCGACTCTAGCATGCACGAACACTCCCGCGCCCGGACTCAGCTTGCTGCTGCCGAGTGTCTCTGCATCTTCTAATCGGACTCTGGCGCTCCCCGCTGAGAACGGTATACCTGTATAACATGTATTTTATTATTAATACTTTATATTACAGTTTTTAAGCAGCGATAGCCTAGTTGGTTGCGGTACGGACTGTCAAGACGAAAGTCGTATGTTCGAAACCCAAATGGCATACACCTCTGACTTTTGTAATGTTACGTGTGTATTTAATGTTAATTATCGCTTGCTTTAAAGGTGAAGGAAAACATCGTGAGGAAACCTGCATACATGAGATTTTCATAAGAATTTCGAAGGTATGTGAAGTCTACCAACCCGCATTAGGCCATTGTGGTGGACTAAGGCCTAACCCCTCTCATTAGTAAAGGATGCCCATGCCCAGCAGTGGGACAATGTTTAGTACAGGGCTAGTATTATTATTATTATAGTTATAGGTCTAATTATAACTCGGAGTAACATCATCATCATCATTATCATCATCTATTCAATTTTGCATTTTCTGTGGTTCCGCGGTTTTTAGTGGTCAAGGTTTGCATAAAATACTGCAGAGTAAACTAACGCAGACCTCTAAACTTAAAGGTCTATTCCGCTATATTTATGTAAGAAACTAAATTACTTTTGTGTTAGCTATTAGTTATGTTTTCTATGATATATATATTTTTACTTTAAAACATATTAGTATGCTAATAATACTAAATAATAGAAGCATTATTACTTACTGTTTGACCAATGCCAATCGGTGGTCGGTCCAGCCAATGCAAACCGTATTTTTTTAGCAGCTGTAGGGTTACGCCACCTGATATAAAAATCAATAACATTTTGTACTATTATGAAATCGCATCAATATGATATATTACACAACACACTTTATTATGTAGTCCAAATACAATAAAAATCGTCGACTTGCATATCGATGGCTTAACTATCAAACTTAACTCTATTTCGGAAAAACGATCGGGATTCACGTACTGTTACTATATAGAAATAGGCAATTTTCTAGTAGAATTATTGATAATATCTAAAAATATACGAACATTTATTCTCTTTTTCCGAAATGGACCTACGAAGTTTGATAATTGAGCCATCGATATCGCATTATTCTTATGTTATACTTCTGCTACTTCTGGATGTACACAGTTTGACTCTGAAACGAGACTCGTCAGATTATGTTACAGCTATTGTCACTTACAGTACATACACTCACCGATAAGCAAGTCTTGCTCCAGGACCCAGAGGAACTACTTCATCAGTCCCCTCTTGTCCGATCCTCAGTGCAGACGCACAGCTGTTGTGTATCCAAAGGGAAACTCTACCTTCGAGAGCAATCGCCGCCGCATTTGCTAGTTCACGCTTGCTCATAACCTTATCACCAAGCAGCTTTGCTGCAGTGTACGATGGAGAATCTTGCAAATACTGTATTTGCGAAAGTGAATAATTAGGAAAGATTAAGCATATTTAAATATTCTTTTAAACAAGAGCGATGGGCAGGGCAATGCAGCTATTATTAACTGCCAATATCCATATACTGATATAATATTAATTGACAACAAAGCATGTACGTCTTTGACATTGTCTGCAGAGTCAGATTAGTAATTTAAAATAAAAGATTAATTCTCACACTCCTTTTTCCATTTTGCAACATCCAGGCGTAAATTTTAAATGTCTAGGTAAGGTAAGTATTTTCTCCTATAATGTATGGTTAAACCAGGCAGAAACACTAGGCACAATTTAATTTGGCGCCCTGAGGTTAGTCAATTTTTCTTTATGCCAGTTACATTTAAATCTCTTCCATACCAGAACCACGCGTACTGGATTGCGGAGCCACAGCTTCGTGGTGTCTACTACCATGGCCCGAACCAAGAGATTTGCAAATTCGTATTTTTGCCGCACCATCAAAACAGTTTGCCAGGTACCGTGTTCCCTCCTTTCTATGATCCTGGGTCCTTTCGACGTAGTGTGAAGAAACTACACAGCAGGCCGGCATGATTGTGTTGAGTAGCGGGGGACTGATGTCTCACGCTACTTGATACTTTAACTGGACGGCCCTGCACTTACCATCGGGTGCAGTGTAGTCACATTGCCGAGCCAGGTTAAAAAATTCTAAATATTATAAGTAGGACGGCTCTGGTTGTGACTTCAAGTTAAGTTACAAGTAATGTCAGTTACCTGATGTATAGCCGGCGTCCAGTCATCAGCGAGCGCGTGCAATGTCCTCAGCCGCGGCACGAGCAGCGACACGCGCACATCGCCCGCACCCACTCGCACGCGCATGTTCTCAACATTACCGAGCGGCAGTGACAGGCCCACGTGACCACTAAATTCATCTACTAGTCTCTCCATAGCGCCTGATGTGCTTTCTAATATGTCGCTCCTGGTTAAAAAACGGTGTGTCATATTACCATCGAAAGGAAAGGAAAATAAAAATAATTAGAATTGCCACTGCATCTCCTGTGAGCCAGAAATAATAGGCCTCCTGTTATTTTTATAACCGAAGCAAAAGACAATGAAGATTAATTCCGTTTAAGAGATTTAGTTATAAACCGAACAATACTAGTTATAAAACAATAAGTAATGTTACCTAAAACCTATTATCGAAACACTTTATAAATCCGCTCAAAAATAAATAAGTTATGTATTGATCAAATGACTACAAAGGACACATAATTTGATTCATGATGTCATCTCTCGGAATGGCCATTACGGTCCAGTAGTGCAAAGAAGATAGCGAAATATACCTACCTAGCAACAAATTTTGCTCTTACCAATATTTCAAAAAGTAAATGTGGCCTGATTTTTTAAACAATTTTGATTCCGTTTTCACAAGATGATTCCTTTGTAGTATATTTTTGTTGCATATCGAATCATGTACAAAATGAATGAGGCTACTCTATTACTTACGAGATCTTAGTGTCCAGTAGGAGCATCGTACCGGCCGGTGACCCTAGCAGGGCATGTGCGGTGGTGTCTCGTGCTAAGAGCGTCAGCACGCGGTGACTGCGCATCAGTGGCCGCGACACATAATACCCCTCCAACGCCGTCGCCTGACTAGACCGGACATCCAATAAATAAATAGTATACAATATAACTGAGAGACATTGTGGTACATTTAGTATTGGTCATGTATACTCGACACGAATGGCACAACTGGGCATATTATTGGCAACTTGCGAGATTTTAATTTACTCGTTTATTTTAAATAAAAAAATCTATGTTATTTAACGCTTTGTTCAAACCCCGCTCCTGCTCCTGTAACGCATAGTAATGTTTTAAAAGACCCCCCTCTCCCCCCAAACTGCGTTACGTAATACTTGAACGGCCCCTGACGTCTGTCGCCAGACTGAAACTGAACATACTAATTTCGTAGAAAAAAAATATTACCTAGACAAATAAGGCAGCGAGTTATGTGCGTGGACCTCCAGTGACGCTAGCCGCACTAAAAGCCTCGACCGAGGCAGTAAGCGTGGCGCGAAGTACGAGTCTACACGGAGTACGCCAGACAATTGCTCTGCCGTCACACCGCACTCAGTTTTACGGCCACTTGGAGGGTCTGGCGGCGTATCGGGATACTAAAAACAAATGTGTATGAATAAATAATTATAAGTTTGAAAAGGGAGTTATAAATCGACCCAACAAACCGATTTCACTTTAATCGATTTTAGTGAGGTATTTGCATAGATGTACTTATAATGTGTTTAGCTCAAACGGGCTAAACACATTATACAGTATATATACACAACGTAAACACGTTTAGCGCTAAAAACTGATTAAAAATGTATATCAATGCATGCTCATGTTTAAGTGTTTTTCTTTAATACGGATGTTAATAATGTTTTAAATTTATTTATTAGAAAAACAAAAATAACAGATACAAGCAATACAATATACACGAATAGGTAGACTAGGTTACATAATAACAATACAATTATTTATCTTATTGTCTATTGAAATAATCGGTTAAATTAAGAGAACACTACTTACCAAAGGGTCAGTCCTAGGCATGAACTTCGTAATTTGGAATTCGTAAGGTACGTCTGAGCGGTCGTTGCCATAACGCGCTCTAAAACGCCATATCTGTGCGAATATAGCCTCTGTAGAGATAAACACAGCCATTCATTTAAAAAAACACAACACAGTATCAATATGTGATTAATATTGCTCTACAAACAATAATATAATCAAACGACATAAGATAGTTTAGATAACTGCATATAAAGTCCGGTTCCACCGGGGTGGAAACAGACACATAGAATACCGAAGTGAAGCGGCAGAGTTATGTTTTGTACCTTAAGTAAGATTGCTGGAGGCTCAAGATATCTACATAAAGTCACGTCTAAATACACGAAGCTTAAAGCACCTATGCTTATAATAAGGTAAGACAGTTATCAATAGTTATATAACGACGGCCTATAATAATATGGACATGTTAAGATTTCATTAAACTAATCATCATACCTCGTCTCTTTCACTCTGAAATTAATTAACTTAAGTAAGAGAGGGAGAAAATAGAGAGTATTTAAACGTTGATTAGTAACAGATAGAGATATATTATAGATAGAGAGATAGATAATTATTATGTGTCACCTGGTGGTACTACTTGCAGCTGCAACTCTCGCGGCTCCCCGACGGGTAATTTGAAATACGTGTGAGATTCCCATCTCGACAGCATCGGCGAATAGAATTCAAGAACACACTCTGTTTCTTTGTTCTGAAAAATATTTATATTTTTTGTATTGAGGCTATAGTTGGATACTAATATTTTTAATCCCGACTTAAAACTTGAGCAAAAGTTATTTATGTACATTGATATTAATATTCTATTTTAATAATTACCTGAACCTAATTTATTTATGTCACTATATTAATAGTCCCATATTTCACAGGACCTTTTATTATTATTAATGTCGGTATCTAATGCATTCCAGTGAAAAAATAAATCCCATTCGTATGAATGTAAATTACATTAAATACATAATGCTAAGAATTTTAAATAGGCGACGAATGTGATTTCCCTTTGTTACCATGCAGCAAAATATTAGAATATATTGGTAAGCAATTTATTTGTGTGATAAAAATGAAAATATATACCTGGTCAGGTAGAGGAAACACGATAACACGAGTTATGGCCCTCGGATGTGGGTACCTCCAGGACACACAGCTTCCACACAGCATAACTTGATAAGCCATTGGCAACTGTCCCCCGCATACTATCTTAAAGGCGCCACTCCTAAATAAGTATCCAGATTAAACATACGGTTTATTTTTTATGGACTCAATTGTGTAGAATGGAAGATATATCGAAATTGTCGTAGTACACCACACATAGGGTAAGTCAATATAAATTGTCGATGTTCCTGGTATACAATTAAGTTCTGGGAGTTCAAAGCTGGATTTTTTACTCCGTATGTCATTATTAGTTACATCTAGCGGTAAGCGTAAGGTGAGCATAGGAGTACTGTTACGTGAAAGATCTTTCTCTACCTCTCAGAAACCCCCATTACATTTTCTCTCTGCCCCTTACATTTTTGTACCGCAGGAACAGAGTAGCAAGTATGCGCAAACTAAAATAAAATTACTATTTTGACACGAACCAACCTCAAGTCATCTTTATAGTAGTGGTCTCCGACTTCCCAGCTAACCGAATCCAGGGATCCAGACGATTGGCGATCTAAGTTCAACACTGAAGATGGCGTCGCTTTGAGCCGACTCTTATAGATTGTCTCCGAGCTGGTGGAAGGAGCGGGTCGTTGACGCTAAGAGAATAAAAGGAGGCCTCCATCTAGTAACTATTTTTGACATCCACAAATTAATCTTGAATCTTAATAATGTCGATATTTTTGTTATGAAGAGATTGTTGTACCATATTGAGTGTATTAATATATCGTTTTAAAATAAACCAGCCAAGCTCGAGTAATGTGTATCTTCTAAAAATATTAACCTATAATGACATTTGAAATTAAAGAGTTTACACAGTAGATACAGTAAAAGCACCAAATATTAATAACATTACATATTATATAAACATACCAAAATCGTGTCTTTTGTGTCGAATATTTCATTAAAAGCTTTTCGTATTCTAATCAATGCTGAGAGATCTGAGGGTCGAAGGTCAAATATAACGTGGTCAAGTTCCAGGCCTACTCGTACGGTGGGATCACACGCAGAAAGACCACCTTCCGCGCGCCGCCACGCCTCCCAAGTTGCATCAAGCTTCGCACTGCGTCAAAAAAAATTATTTGTCAATTGAGTCAGTAAAAACAGCATAATTTATTATAACACTCCATAATATAGAATAAGATGTTGAACTCTAGGTAATTTGGGCGCTATCTAAAGAGCAGCTAGTTTTGTTTTGCCAAATAATCTTTGCATTACCGTTCCACTATTCCTTTGGTATTGTGAGTGGCGGTAAATATATACTCGGACGCCCTGTTTGCTTCTCCTCTAGCATAAAAAAGGGGTAGACGGGTAAATGTTGCTGCATTTTATACTGAAGTGCACACACTCCGATCCGGACCGCTTACAGTACATATATGCATAATTATATGCGCATGTTTTCTTATTGATATACACCGCATAGATGATAAATACTAAGTAGTATTGTAGAACGCAGTAATAAGAACAATACAAAGGACAGTAGAACTAAGATTTTAGGGAGTTCACGTGTAGAATTTTTTATATTCAACATAAGTATATTTTGGAAAATTATATTTTAGAGTAAGTGACAGATGATGGAATTGATCTTTTTTTTATAATATAAAAATATATGCTGTTTTAAAACATGTTCATAGTATAGTTCAGAGTAGTGTTAGTGGTAGTGCTAGTGGTGGAAGGATATTAATATCCGCCCGGATAGCGACCACCGTACTGGGTGTAAAACCCGCCATAGTGGCACACGCAAGTGTGTCGCGTATCGGGATCAGCCAGTGCACATCCGGTTTTTGTCGGGGTTCTAGAGTTGGGATCATTGTTTTGGCCGTTTTTCGGCCTTCGGAGTACTCTGACACTAGACCCTCGACCGCTTCTTTACCTTCTTGCCTATGGCGTAGTGTAAAAAGCAGGCCGGCATGAATGCGTTGAGTATCGGGGTATAGATTGTCTCTCGCATATACTCTAATTGTACGGCACTGTGCTTACCATCAGGTGTAGTGTGGTCACTATGCCGTGCCAAGATAAAAAAAAAGAGTAGACAAAGTACACACTGACCCCATCATCAAGGGCTGCAGCAGCACGTGCCGCCTGTCTCCGGGCGGACCCGCGGCGACGAGCAGCGCCGTGACGGAGGCGCGCGCCACCAGCTGCTCGGGCCGCAGCCCCGCCGCCATCTGCAACGTCGCGCCGTCCCAGCCCACCGTGCCCTCGATACCGCACACCGCGATCTCACTGCTCTGTATCGTGATGCTCTCCAAACCTCGTTGTACTGTCAACAATGGGGTAGAGATCACTTTTAGCGATAAGACCGCCTATTGTAACGTAGTCTAGTTTTAGGGTTTCTTGATGTAATATTCTTATGGTCGTGTGCAATAAAGAGTTATCTATCTATCCTATCTAGCCACATAATATTAATTTGAATAATTGCCAGTCACAAGAAATTCAATGACAGGTGTTCAGAATAAAAAATATGATACAGTACTAACCTAACAACCTTCGCAACTTGTACAGCGCTGGGACGTCTTGCGGGATTTGCTCACTGTATTCTAAATATTTCAGGACTTTTCTCTCGATCTGCAATGATTAATATAACTAATGTATTTAACATAATTGCCCGAATCCCAAATGTAATGTTTGTAGTGTTTTTACACTTCTGAATAAAATATTAGCAATGTATATTATTAGTAAAAACATAGTAAAATTCGTATAGATGAGACCACGGATATGTTCACATAAATATCAAACAATGGACTTTTAGGCCTGTCCCGCACCCTGTGTGGATACGGCTAATCAACTACTATTTCTTACTACACAATGCACTAATTGTATGACTATTTACATTTGTATGACTCAGTACAGTTAGTGCAAAAAAATATGAATAGCGTTTCGATGCGATGTTTTCTGAATCGATCCGTACAATATTACATACTGAAACCGGCTTATAGATTACCAGGCAATTGTTATTAGCACTTTATTGCGTCTATGTGAGATTAGCTATTTGGTTTTTAGTAGTGTCCGACCGAAAGTTCGGTTTCAGTTTCGGCAAGTTTCACTCACATAGCGGTCAAAAACGTAACCCTCACTTTCGCTTCGCCGTAGTCGGGTAAAAATAATGGCAATATCAAACAAATATATATTTTTTATGAAATAAGCCAAATTTCACTAAACAATAGATTTTAACATGTCTGAAAAGTTTCAGTTTCGGTTTCTATAGAAATTCCAGTTTCGGTCGGACACTAGTTTTAAGTGTGGGAATATTCTATAGTATATAAGTATTCTGTGTTGTGCTCAATGGCTACTTATTTCGACTTACCAGTGCATAAATTCCTTTAAGCCGCCTCAGTCTATCTATGCATACGTCAACTAACATCGGTCTCTCGATGTCGAGTTTGACAGTGCCCTTTTCCGTGTTACTAGATGATGAAGGCATGTAGTTGAGACCTTAGAAATCAGAGAAATAGTAAACATTTACGTTCAAAGTCGTTTTGCTGATCATTAAATGTTTTTATAAAAAGTTACCTGCATGCGAAAACATATAAATGGTTAGTCTTAAACTTAAGTATTGTGTATATATAGATGAAACTGTTTGTTTTCCAAATAAAATAAAATAAATAAATAAATAATTGATTTTGATAAGCGTTTTACCATAAAGCATAGTATATGTAAAATATATACTTATTCGGGCTGAAGTCACGGGCTGTTTCCCGACTATTATTTTCGGCGACTATAGAGTAGTCAAAAGGAGGCGTAAAGGGCGGATGAATTGACTAAATTCAACCCGGAAAAGTTATTTTGCATGTATCACAATTAGATTTGGTCACACCTTAAATTACAAGATTTGCGAAACAAATGGGGTGTCAAAACATCGCTGAATGAACTAACCACACGTGCTGTAGTTATACAAGAATTTAACACAAGATCGCTATCACCTAACTGGTATAGTGGCATCGTAGTTAAGCTGAGAAACCAGTGAAGTTCTGGGTATAAACGCCAGGTCCACTATTAGTGTTTTAAGTTCGACAAATCACATAAGAGTTGACTTGGATATATGTCTTTGTGCCTGATATGGCGCAGCCTATCGCCATCACTTGGCACCATGGGACCGAGATAATATCGACGAACAGGTGTGTGTACTGGCTGCATTAGTAAACATATGATGATACAAGTAATATTAGGGCCAATATACTTACCACCGACAGGCATTACGATTTTCATAGTTGCCAGTGCAGGCCTTATGTCAGTTACCGGATCGGGGACTCCCTTTGCAGTAGAGAGCAGAACTTGATGCCACTGGCCATCCACTTGACCCATACCAAGACCCACCCATGCGTTGAACAGCGAGAACTGACCAAACAAGTGTACAATATACGGTATCTTATAATTATTGAGGGTAACAGTAATTGTTCATACCGGCTATTTCAAAGTGATAATTTGATGTACTAGCTCTACAAGATGCCTAAGTAAAACATTGGATCCCTTAATATATCAATAAGCAAAGTAAAAGCAGGTAAGTTATACGACAAACAGTTCAACTCACACGTGCTCGCGGTTCTATGTATATCTTGTGCAGTGTGCTGATTTGTTTGTACAGCCTCAATTAGTATTTACGTATACATAGTGCCGCATGCGCAAATAAGTCGAATATCCATACATAACATTAATAAAAAAAATCGTAACCGATTTTCCAACTATTCTTAAACAAAAATATCTCATAGTTGACCAAGTTATTTTGAAAATTTACATAATATCGTACCTGTATTGTTTTCTGAGATTTTTTCTTCCAATAATAAAAGTTTGGCTGTTGCAGTGTGACATGTAACAGGGCGAGATTGCCTTCAGATTTGCGCGCAGGTGGCATAACGGTCTGTAAGCATATATGATCTATCATGTACATTAAAAACATTTATAGCTGCTTAAGAAATCGAGATTTTCACTCTCATGAGAGACATGTACGGCAATAGGTTTTATAATAAGATTTCTTTCAGAATACAACAATAATGTAACTTAATTAACATACATTGACCTGCTCTAATCTAATGTAATCAAATTTTAATCGTTTTTCTGCAAAACTACTGCAGCAAAACTGTATTCCGAACTGGCTGTGGAGTAAAAAAAGATTGACTGAATCTCCATAATGTGTAGCATTTTATTGATTCAATAAATATTTCATTGATTGGTTTAGAGACATTTAAGTGGCACAGAACTCACCGTCAATTCTAGTTTCGCTTTGCCCATTTCGACATTTCGCACAGTCTCTGTAATGCTTCTACTGCCACCTGGAGATTCAACCTCCTCCTTCTTAGCTGTTGGCTCTCGGCTCTCTTCTATTACAACCTATGTAACATTGGATAAATAAAATGGCCAACTATTCTTATTATAGTACATGTCTTTGGAAATAATATAAATGTTAAGTTAAACTATCTGTAACTAATCTAAAGATGCGTGTCATTTAATAAAGGAAGGAAGGAAAAAAGGAAGCAGGGTGGCGACAAAAAGTGAGAGATTTTATCAATTAATAGCCAATTTCAAGAAGCAATCTCAATCTGCATTTTCAGATCGAACCAAAAATAAACCAATGAAACTATGTGATTTGTAGGCGTGGCATTCAGACTTAATTCTTATTGGTTCATTTTTCGGAACGATCTGTAGTTTCGGATTTAGATTGTTTATTGAAATTGGTCGTTAATCATTCGAAATACAAATCTGAACTCGACTTCAATTCAGTGGAACCAACTTTTCTTACAGCTCCACTCATCTCTTGCCCTGTTTTTATACAAACGCATTATATAGTGTTAAGTATCTGAGAGGGCCTTACTTGAACAAGCGGTTCCGGCGTCTTTGGTCGATCTATAGTGGGAGGACGAAGTGCAATAATCTGAGGACTGCCATCATCTGCAGTGTATAGAGACAGTTCCACTGTGCCTATTGTCACGAACACCTCCAAGTAATCTGAAACCTCCGCCCTTTACCAAACATGGGTTTATAAGTGTTTGGTGTTTTTGAAGTATACAACATTTATCAGTGAGACAGTATTCATTAAATATTAAGGTAAAAAACACCATTTGTCGATGAATAAAAAATAATAATAATATACTAACACAGCTCACTCGATGTGTTGTCAATTTTCAATACGACATTTTTCAGTTACAAAATACGAGTGTATTCATTTAGACTCAGAATGTAATAATATATTATACAGTCAAATAAAATAAACTTTATGACCCAGTTTCGATTCAGATTTAGTAATACTTGAAAATACAAAATCAACATGGACCTAACTTTTTTTTTATGAAAAAAGGGGGCAAACGGGCAGAAGATTATTCATTAGTTAAACTTAGTTGTATTACACTATAATAAGTTTCCAGAATGGCAGTATAAAACACTCCTGTAAAACTATAACAAATAAGATTTTTTACTAACATTTGCTCGACGAATGCGACGGAAACCGATTTCTTTGCCGTCACATGGTTATCATCGAAGTTCCTGCTTGATTTTAATGTGGAGTGCGAATTCGTGTCTAGTCCGGAATCAGCCGCCAAAAACCGGCCCGACTCACTTGGGGTCTTTATCGTGTCTTTGGCCGCGTCTAATCAAAATAATACACACGAATGTATACATTATTTTTGATTGAATAGACTAAACATATAAATGATAACAAGAATAGCTAAAATCGATTGTGAATGAAGGAAGGAAAAAACAAAATAACTGCTTTTAGGAGCCTGAACTATTCGACTGTAGTAGAAAGAGTTGCCTTCCTTACATTCAACCCTATAAGAAATTAGTTGGCCAACATTTATTATACGACTTTAGTTTGCCCTCCATTCCTCGTCATAAATAAGTCAAATTAAATGTAAAAGAGGTGTGGTTGAATTAGATATTACTGATCACTGATCTGTATGTTTCACATTTAAATATACTTTTTTGAAAATACTGTACAAAATGATTACCATCGATAACGGACTCTTCGCTAAAAGTGGACGATGGTTCCTCTGACTCGCGGCTCATCAAGAGCGTGGCGTATGGACATACAGCGTGTTTTTCGTTGTCGAGCATAACTCCGGAATCGTGTCTGTAAGTTTGTAATAAAATGGAAATACGGTTAGCAACGTTTTTCTTATACGCTTATCATGGAGACTAGAACATAAGGAGTGCCATCTTATATGAAGGACAAGATAAATAAGTGTCCAGCTGTAGGCAGCAAAATACAACTTCTAATTGTATACGGAGTGAAGTGTGCTGCGTCACTATTCTATTCTAATGACTTTACACCAATTCACACCATTCATAATCTTTGCCCCATATGGCTATAAGCACATTATTTACCACATAAAGGGGTGGAAGTCAACCCGAGCCTTACATATGTAATCACAATACGTATAATAACTTCACCAGATCGAAGTTAATCAATTCGATTGCTTTTTAAGTCTCCCATCATCCTCCTGTGTCCGAACACGGTAGTTCTAACGCATGTGACTAGCTTCAGACTGACCAAAGTTAATTGCGCATAAAATAAAGCCCATGCAACTAGTATTAGAAGGTAATATTCGGAATGTTCTCACCCCTCTATAACCGCGCTGTACATATCTGCCGTGACACGTCGCACCAGGTCTAGTTGGTTGATACTCAACTCTATGGCGCAGTCGGACATTAGGTTCAGTTCTATCGCGGGTCCACACGCTAATACACCTCCTACGTATAGCGCCGGCGCCAGCACACATCCTATATCCATGCTGCAAACAAAAACAAACAATGCATTAATGTACCCAAGTATCTGCGATTACAAATGTTTCTCGGATCTTGTGTTATCCATACTAATACTACAAATGCGAAAGTAACTCTGTTTGTTTGTCTCTTCACGACTAAACGGCTGACCGGATTGTGATGAAATTTGGCAAGGAGATAGATTATATCCTGGAGCAGAACATAGGCTATCTTTTTTTCTCAAAACACATCTTTGAAAGGGGTCAAATAAGAGTACAATATTTGTATGGAAAATCTATCATTCCTCAAGTTAGGTATCTGAAAATTCATATTTAGGCTTTTGGTAGGAAATAAAGAAATACCTGTTTCAACGTTTTTACCAAATCATCCCTAAAAGAAGCGAAGTGAGGGGTTAACTAACTTATGAGGTATTATTGAAATGTAATCTCAAGCTTCAGGCACAACACCTGAGAGTCAGGACGATTGCTATAGGTGCCTCAGGGCAGAAGACAACTCCTTTGATTGTATACTTCTGCTCCCGAAAATGACTTACACGCGGGCGGAGCCGCGAGCAACAGCTAGTATTCAATAAATCAACCGATAAAGATGTATCTACCATGCATAATTAAAAAAAATGCTACGGATCCCAAAAATCAACAAATAAAATAGACATGTAATAAAGAGTGCCATTAACGCCTACATGCAAAACATGCATGATTGATCTTGCATGCAT
The DNA here is from genome assembly GCA_905220505.1 of Laothoe populi. Lineage (NCBI taxonomy): Eukaryota > Metazoa > Arthropoda > Insecta > Lepidoptera > Sphingidae > Laothoe > Laothoe populi. The sequence goes on along the minus strand of HG992149.1, from coordinate 11,122,742 downwards.
TGATTAATATAATAGGCGCGTACTCAAAGAGGCAAGTGCCTTGACTAATAACAGACGCTATGTGTTTGCTTCGCGGATGCCTGCGATAAGTCGTGAATACGAATAAATTAACACAGAACTATATATAAATTATTATTACCTACAAACATTTCTTTATAACAAATCATTCAATGAGTACCTAAACTATACCACAAATGCGCTATGCTATGCGAACATTTTCAATGACGTTGGTCGTGATTCAATTGTTATCTAACGAATGGCTATACTTGAAAAAGGACATACGAATGCAAGACAGGTGTAATGCTAGGTGACACCACTGGTTGGCTCCACTTCAGAGCCGGGTTCTCACCGCCTGTACCTTTCAGCATTTCCGCTTCACTCTCCTGGTAGACAATAGAACAATACAACATTTATTTAATTATATAGCCCACAATTGCAGTACCTAGATATGCTATACTCTATATATATCTTACTCTTACTTTTATTCAGCTAGCTAGCTAATAGTTAGCTTGCAGAATTCTTACATAAAAATGATCATAGTTTTAAATGTCAGACAGAGCATTCACAACGATTATTTTTCGCCATTTAAACGAATTATTGCCCGCCGCTTATTGGATTATGGACAATAGAGCACAGCCCTTTCGGAAACTATTGCATATCTGTACCAATGGACGCTGATGAACTTTTCTATTCCGGAGATAGTGTACAATTTAATTTCAATTAGAACAAATTAATTTAAATAACTATGATCCTATACGCAATTTCTACTGAGGGTGGTGAGAATTTGAAGTGACATTAAATGAGCCTCACCTCTTGGTTGACGATTTGGCTGAATTGCGCTGATCGTACGGCTACATTATTCACCAGCACCTCGTACTGCCGACCTTCGAAGCTGCCACCGCTCGTGATCCATCCGCCTTCAGTAGCAGCGTTTACACCACGCCTGTGGTTTTAACAAGTTAACTATAAAAACTTGTTAATTTGTTTAGAACTTTTAATGATTTTATCATAAAGGATGTTTGACTTATGACTAATTGGTAATTTTTGATCAGACAGACCAAGTGTAAAACTATGAGTTTGAATGATGAGTTCCTTTATAATTTTTAATATCTACTAAGTTTACCATAATAAGTAGGTACTTAGTGAGAATGAAGATTTACACTACTACATTAAAATGTGAATAAAAAATTCTATGGTGGCTACACCTTTCTTTACTTATATAAATAACATCGCACATTCAAGGAAGAAAACATATCATTTGATGCAATATAGTACTTACCTACAAATTGGATTTTCAGGATGTGGATTGACAGAAATTCTTCCAATCTATAAAGCATAATGTATTCGCTATATTTAAAATCAGAATTTAAGTTATTAAATGTTAAGTTAGAAATTAGATATTAATAGTTTCAACACTTAAAATTTAAAAAATAACAAAAGCATTCTTGTAGTACAGGTAAACAAGTAGGCTATTGAAATCGGAAAAGCATTTCTAAAACACTAGACTATACGATATAAATATCGATGTATATACTTTAAATCGAGAAACAACGTACAACAAACATGAAGGTGTCATCTTTATCCATATCGTCATCTTCACAAGTGAGCAACAACCGCAGACCGCCTGCGGTCACGTAGCAAAACGGCCACTGCCACGTGCTAGTCCTGTATGAAATCATTTTATAGAATATTGTATTAATAATTAATAAGAATCAGTGGAAAGAAACAGGTGCGTCTTTTGCCCAACAGTGGAACACAAGACAATAAATAAAATTATAAATAAAAAAAATATAGACCTTACATTTTTAGTCCAGATCTACATATGAGTACACTTAACACAGTCTATGGGCGGCGGTGACTACTTACATCGTCTGCCTAGCGAGGCACTAAAAAAAAGTGACTTCACAAATAATAGGTACAGCACAATATACTGGTGACTACATACCTGGGTTCCACCTCCACCTGCAACGGACAGAACGAGCGCGGCGCCATCTCTTGTATGAGCAACACGATGTGCTCGACGACTATAGGACGCAACACCGCCTCGAGAGGCGCTAGCGTTGCGTATATCTCCCACATGCTGTCCATGCACTGAAAAACATTTTTATAAAGTAAATTGAACAAGAGTCCATGAAAACTAACGTCAGAGGAGTCTTGAGTACGCTGCTCAATTTTAGGAAAACAATGGGGTTAAAAGATAACGTTCATTTGTCGGGCTTCCAGTAATCTCACTGATTGTACACGACGCAGCAGCAAAGCGATCACTTCGCATCGGTTTTCCGTATAAAATTACACATACACTTTTACAGCTTATACATATGAAACCTCTAAAATGTACGAAGCAATATTCCAAATTGTATATTTATGTACATCAATGCTTTAAATTATATCAAATATTCTCAATGGTTTTGTTTTGTAACTCACACTTTTGTGTTCCAGTAGTTTTGGATGAAGCTCCTCTTTCCAACTTGGCGGCAGGTTAGATATTCTAAAACAGAATTATAAAATAGCTTATTAGACAATGCTTTTAAAATTTGAAGAATCACGACATAATGAAAATTCAATCTTTGATTACAGGTATATCATATAACTTATGTTTGCATTTCATTTTTAATGTCATTATGAAAGCTCGCGCCCTTCATATTTTATTTGTGTTCCTTTTAACGTAAGACTCTCGAATTGCCTATTCATATTTTTGCATGCATTATGGGCCTACATGCATATCATAGAGGAAGACACAACTAGCAAGTGGAACGCGGCCTATTAGTATTGGAATACTTACTGCGCCTGCGTGATCGTGATAGCAAGAAAATTATTTTCCTCTTTAGCGTTGGTCGGTTCGCGGGCCTCTAGTACTCGACCACCCAGCACTCCCGCGGCCCATTCATCACTGCCAACCCTGCATCGAAATATTTGCATTATCGATAAAAAAAATACAGAAGGTCGATTTAATAATATCAGTTTGTCTCTCTACTCAACCTCTACGCCTCAAGGTGATAAGGGAAATTGTGACTACGTACAGCTTCATGGTAATAAATTACATTTAAATACGTTTAAAATCCGTGAATTACATTTTAGTCATTCAAACAAAAATATAATAAAAAGTATTTGTGCACTTACCTTTCATAATGTCTCACAGAGGCCGAGGCTAATTTGATCCTAAGTTGGTTGTAATGCGTTTGTAGATCCATAGTGGATATGATATCATCAATGTCGAATGCGAGCTTGGCGTGGTGAGTGGCGACAATCAGAGTGGCGCGGCTCACCACCCATTGGAACCAGAAGAAAGTCTTAAGTTTCATAGTTGCTGGAAAAAAAAAAATTCTATCAAGCATCAACCAAATGTATGATGTAAAAATATACATAATACTTTTTTTGTACAAAAAATTAATAATTTCACGTACATTCCAATACAGACTGTGCTTCAAATATCGATATAAGTTCAGATCGATTCTCACTTGCAGTTTTATCTGAAGGGCTTTGTAATTCTTCCATTTCTGACACCGACCTGTAAACAATCGCACCACTACGTACAGTTAAGGTACTTGTGTTTATTTTGTATAGATATTACTTTATACTCAATAATAAACAGAAAGTGTTTTGTAACAACGCATCAGAATATATGATAAAACAAAAAAGTATTCTAAATATGTATGTATAAAATACATAAAATGAACGTTTATCTCTCTTCATGCCCGGTGTCCATGCACTGGTTGCTTGTAGTGATGTTCAATGTAATCAACATAGCTCGATATAAGCCTTGAAACATTTTAATTAATGTTTTAGTTTAGTGTAGTTGACAGAGGGTACACTATTCTTACAAATAACGTCACTTGTAATAATGCCATACTAATTTAACTGTCACTGTTAAATCACTGGCTCGTTCTCATTCACGAGAATGAGCTAGAATACTCTAATCACGCAAAATTTATATGGGATCATTCTTAGCCCATCTTTTGTGTATATGGATTGCATTTAATTATTTACTAAGTTTGTTAACAAATCAAACATCTAATGCTTGTTTGCTCGCATTTCAATAAAGAAAACAGTTTTAAAATAATACCTGATAAGCGACCGATGCGAGCTGCCCAGGGAAGTGTATCCATGTCGAGGTATGGTCAATGGCGCCCGTTGTAACAAAGTTAATATGTGTTTGAAACAATGGAGTGTCGCGGCCACGATGTGTACCTATGAGGAACATACAGAGTACAGTCAAACTGAGTGAATTGAGACGAAATTTATATTAAAAATATTACACAAAGAATTGAATCTATACTATTATATAAAGCTGAAGAGTTTGTTTGTTTGTTTATTTATTTGAACGGGCTAATCTCAGGAACTACTGGTTCGAATTGAAAAAATCTTTTAGTGTTGGATAGCCCATTTATCGAGGAGCGCTATAGGCTATATAACAGCACGCTATGACCAATAGGAGCGGAGCAGCAATGAAAAATGTTGCAAAAACGGGGAAAATTGATTCCTTTTGAGAGCTTCCGTTGCGTACGCTGCGTTAACGGTTAAAGTTACATAACAATCATGTACGACGAAATTGTTCCTCTTAGAAAGTTCTAAAAAAAGTCCGCGATAGCATATGTCTATCTATTTTGGGTTGGCTCACTATAACCATTTTAATGGTTATCGAATTTGTTCTGAAACAATGCATTATTTGGAAAGGGGTTTTTATAAACATGGTATTAATCCTTATCCAAATAAATACTTTTTTCATCACAAGTATATAATTTTGAACAAAGTTGCCCTTTACGTCATTTGATTTCAATAAATATCTTAGGAGATATAACAGTTTTAAAATATCTGCGCAGCAAAATTAATATTGTTGTTTGTATGTCTGTTTCTTGCCTTTTCATGACTAAACGGGTGAACGAATCCTAATGAAATTCAGTAGAGGGATAGAATATATCCTAGGGAAGGACATAGGGTATCTTTTGTCTCAAAAAAATATCTTGAAAGGGGTGAAATAGAGGTTAAAAGTTTGTATGGGCAATAATATATCAATAATAATAATAATAATAAATCCGTAATACTTCAACTTAGGGATCTGAAAATTCATATTTAGGCTTTTGGTAAAAAATAAAGAAATACGTGTTTCAACGTTTTTACCAAATCATCCCTTAAAGGGCGAACTGAGGAGTTAGCTTATGAGGTATTTTTTAAATGTAATCTCAAGCTTCAAGCACAACACTTTTTTTTTGTCGCGGGGAAAGCATTTTATTACTGCCCTCCGCTTCGGGGGGAAGCGGAATGAGAATAAAACGGTTATGCTGGACTAGCCGGTCTTACGACCCAGCACCCCCTCGCCCGGATGATGGCTATCCGGGCTGCCGCTGGGCCGAGTCCCTACTACTTATGTACACCCAACCGGACACTACCAGCTAAACCCCGCGGTGGCCTTCTTCGACACTTACGGAGTGATCCTGGGGTATTATAAGGAGTGCTAGAAGTTTAAGTTAGGAGTTGTGCCTGCCTAGCCATCTAGACAGTCACAACACCTGAGATTCAGGACGATCGCTATAGGTGTGTCAGTGCAGAAGACAACTCCTTGCATTGATACTTCTGCTCCCGAAAATAACCTCCACGGGGGCGGAGCCGCGGGCAACAGCTAGTAAATTTATAACCAAATGTGTTGGGGAATGGCGTATGCAAGAAAATAATTTAAAAACAGCTTCCGAATTCAAGTACGTGTAATGCAGTGCACAACGAATAGTGACCAACTAAATACAAATTAAAAATTACAATTATGTCGGTAGAAATTTATACTAAGCGCCTATACTTGTTGACGTGATCAGGATGCGGCCTTTTGCCGTTTGTTTGTCATTTGTTGCCGTTGAACGTGAGTCAGGCGTAGGCGTGAACAAAATGCGTAATTGTTATCAAAATTATATAGAACTTTTTTTTAGTTTTAAGTGGATGCCAGTACGCCGATATATAACACAGTTTTGTTCGCATTTGTCACAGCACGAAACACTTTCGAATCAATATTTAATTCCGGAAGGACCATTTGTTTGTCCAACGCCCGTTCGGCATTTGTATGAAATTTCAAACAAATGCTATCAATCTCAATTCGAATATTAGTATTATTCGTAAATTTCTAAAATGGCACGTGTCGTCATTAAATTTCGAATCTTAATTTACACTAAATAATGAAATGCGAATATCAATGAACCATGTCATTGTAAAACAGACGAGCTGTAATATTATTACACGTTACTTACATTGAAAATAAATGGCGTGACATGAGTAATATACCAATTTACACGAAGCCATTCATCTATGCCAATAAATCAATATTGGAAGCAAACTAATGAAAGTATTGCCTCTTCACCCAAAGGCAATAATATTTTGGCTTGGCTCAATAGAATGGCTTAATGGCTCATTAGAATATTGATTCGTGAGGACGGCCTATAATGTTCAATAGCCGCATTACCTGGTCGTGTTCCAGTCTGACGATGATAGGAGGAGTGTCTGCATGAAGGTGGACGCCCAGAGACACCACTGGACCTTTCGTAACAGTGGCAGCAGGTGGCGGTTCCGCTTTTTGCTCTGTTTGCTACCATAAAGAAAAACACTATTCAAAAACAATAATGAAAAAAAGTATTAATTATTGAAATATTTGGCTCACCTCAGGTGGCTTCTTGCGTCTGTAATAAAACAGATTTACTTTGAATATAATACTTCCTACATTTTTATTATAACGCAGAATCAATAAATGTATAATTTGCTGTTATTTCTTCGAATAATTTATCCTAAATATTTATTACAAACCTGGCGGGACCGCGTACGAACTCTTTCAATGTCGCTGGTTTGAAATCCATGCCCGTTGTAAAATATTTCACTCTCTGAAAAAGGCCAATATTGATTAAAATAGATATAATATACGGTTCATGTTATTGGTTTGCCTGTTAAGTGTGCGTTTTGTATTTATAGAGAGACAATTAGCTAGTACGCACATCACTATTTACTTATCTCACCGTCACACAAAAACAAAACTACATAATTTTTACTTGCTCACTCACACATAGCAAGACGCGCAGAGAAAAAAAATACTATAATATACTTATTATATTATTATATAAAAACGCACCGACTCATCGACATCTGCACCGGTATGTTTCTTAGCATCCTTCTTCACGACAGTCTTGACTTGCAATGACTTAGTGACCACCGACAATGTGACAGTAGTGGTGACTAGTTCAAGCACTGTTCGTGGTGCGGCCACGCATGGTATCTTCAACTGGGACCGGAGACCAGTGCTGGACTTCTCTTTAGTGTAGCGGCTGCCAGACCGCACCTCTAGGGTGTAGCACGAGACATCGGCTAGTCGTATCTTCCATGGGAATGATTCTGGTTCTTCTGCGTCGAATAAATTATTTTGCTAATACACTGGGCATACAGCTATTATAACATATAATTAAAAAGAAAATTGTATGTTGAGTAAAAAAGAAACAGACATTTGGTTAAAATTTAACATTTTCTTTGTACATATTATATGTTCTTATTAACATGTACAGGAAAAGGAAAGCTTTTATTTTTGTTGGTATTTCCAGATTTTTTAAAATGTGTTTTTCTGACGGTTCGCTAAATAGGAGAAACTAGGACAGACAGCAACCCTAGGCATGCAGATAGTGTGAGAAAACTGAAAAAATATATGTACTTACGATTGTTCTGATCTATTCTGCCACTGGTGAAAGTGGGACCGTCATGTCTTATCTCATGCCACAAGTGTTTTGTGACTGAGGTGGAATGCATCAGTAGACGGCCCAGGCTAAAGAAATTCAATAAGTTGGTGTTGAAATTGCGAATTCTTAAGTCTCACTGTTCCTAAGATCCAGTATTTATGATTGAATTCTGTAATAATAACTTGTGACTAGGATAACAAATTAGAAAATAGTGCACGCATTTCATTGTTATCGTATATCTATCGATATAAATAAAAATCAATGCATGTATTTGTTCTCTGTGGACTACTAAACTATTCATCCCATTATGTCAAAACTTTGGCGAGTTGTTCTTCATAAGGCCGCGATGGTTCCGGGCCCAAAAAAATAAAAAGAACTCTCTAGATGGCGCTGCAGAACATCAACTTTATTGCCGTACAACCGATCGCAATTAATCAAATTTACTTTACGTGGCATTGTAACGCATGCCGGGTGCAGATAATCTATACTAATATTATAAAGATGAAAGATTTGTATGTTAGTATGTTTGTAATGAATTGGTCAAAAAGTACTGGACCGATTTTAAAAATTCCTTTACCATTTCAATGCTACATTATCACTGATTAATCCAGCTCCTTGGATTGTATACTTCTGCTCCCTAAAATAACCTCCACGCGGGTGCAGCCGCGAGCAGCTAGTGTTTAAATATAGGTGATTGTAGAATACCTGAGCGCGAGCACGTCCTGCGCGGCGCTGGCGTGTCGCTCCATTGCGTCGCGCACGGTGGCGCAGTCGATGGCGGAGGCGGTGCTCATGGTGACGTACACCAGCACAAGGCCCACCTCCACGTTCACGAGCATGCGCTGCAGCCGCGAGTGCACGCTTAACAGCTTCTCGCCGCTCCACCACCTCTCAGGGGACTTTGGCTAGACACATAACATCGTTTTTTTTTATTAGTTGTATCAATAATTGACATTATCTAAAACGTATTACCGTATAATTTTATGAATCCGAACAAAAATAAAGTAAATTAGACGCCATTCAAATCAGATGGAAGGTGTAATTGTCAAATGACAGTAAAAGGATGCATGATATGTACCGTGACGTCACAGTTCTCAGAACCCCCATTACTGTGCCGTTGTGCGAGGGATATAGCAATATGTTCCCACTACGCCACCTTTTTCGCTCATGCTTGTGAGTATTTGTTCATACCAATATTTAAAATAAATATTGTGACCTCATTTTTCAAGAAATTTTGATTCTGTTGCCGCAAAAAAGTTTCTTTTGCGTATATTCGGTTGCTTAAAGAATAATGTACAAAATTAAACACAGGAAACGACCCTATTGTAGCCATTTTTAACCGACTTCAAAAAAAGAGGAGGTTCTCAATTCGTCGGAATCTTTTTTTTTATGTATGTTCCCCGATTACTCAAAGACGCCTGGACCGATTCGAGAATTTTTTTTGTTTAAAAGGGTATACTTTTCCAGGTGGTCCCGTTGGCGCCAAGTCAGGATCTGATGATGGGATCTAATAAAATTCGAGGGTAAGCCTCAAATTTTATAGGGTCACATAATTTGTTTTTTATTGTATACAGCGCGTGTGCCATACTATACATCCTAATATACAATTTTAACTTCTTTGCAGGCCATTATCATTGTGTCAGGTAGCTAGGGGGTTGTTGTCTGTCGGTACTTGTTATTCTACGTGGAAGGCACTGCGCATACCACTAGGTGCAGAGTGGTCACATTGCCGTGCAGGAATAATTTTTTTTTTTTAAGTGATGGAATAGTACACTTACCGTTTGCTGCGGATGTTTATCCTTCTTCTCGCTAGGCTCACTGCTGGAACCTATGCTTCGTGGTCTTAGGTGGACCATATCAGCCCCGGAGCCGGACCTGCTTACTCCACGACCACTGGAAGACTACCAACAACACAATATAGGTATATATGAAATATTTTAAAGGTCTAATAAGATAAAACAAGTAAACGCCGGTAACTTTTTTGGCTATGTGTGACTAGACAAAGGAGTATTCCATTAACATGCAGCTATTATCTCCTATTGCGTCGAACACGTTCTTAGATAAAATGTCTAATGACTATATATAAAATAAAGGTATTTGAGTCTTTGCCTAATCATAATCTGTGAACTCATTTCAATTGTCATTTAAAACCCACGAATTATTCTATTGTGATAATGCTAACTTCAGGCTGTTGAAATAACTATATTACTTCAACACTCAATAGAGCAGGACGAGCTCCAGTCCATTTCTGTCAAGAGAAAATAATTTGAACTCTAAATTACCTAAATAGAACGTTAAAGAATATTTAATTCTAAAATTTTCTTCTGAGACGATACTTCAAAAAGCTCACATAGAAATTGTTCTTGATTAAAGGCGTAATGATAGATAGAATACGTTATGATAGAGGTTTTATAATTTTTTTTATTTCTTTGTAGGTTACTTGACGTACTTTCGTACCATAACATTACTTACCGGCGGTGTGGTCCGTCGTCGTAAGAAATATTGGGTCGAAGACAAACTCTTTGTCATGACGAGTGAGGGCGACTCCGAGACTAAAAAAACAAATAGCTTTACTTTTCTACACATATTATACTTATTCTAAAGAAAGTATTACTAAAATTTCTATAAATATATTAAGTTGTTTGAAAATTACGAATACGAATGTTATGTTATTAAACTATTTGATAGATTAATTATTTAAAGCTAAAAGTAATACTATTGTAAGGTAAAGTTACAATTTCTCCTAACATCCACTTTTTACTTACTAAACGACTTTAATTGTGGTTTGTAGGCCAGCCAAGCTATGAACAAGGGGTCCACGCATATCGCGGTAGGCTCCATCCAGACGCCTATGTAGTCCAAGCCGTTAGAAATGGGGTTAGAGCACCACTGCACTGCCACACGGAGGTACGGCCTACCAAACATAAAAAAAATTACTGGCTCCGGTTATTCATCTTTCGGCCAATCCTTATTTTTAAGTAATCATTCAGTAATTTGAAGTTATCGTAAAGTTACTAACTGTACGGGCTAGCACCGTTCATTTCATTAATTGTCAGCATTTTGAGTACCGCGGCGGTTATTAGCCATTTATTTAATTAATACGCAACTGATTGTAACCCGCGTCGCGTGTACTCACAGCAAGCACATTTATCATTTATTTATTTTATTTTTACTCTTTATTGTACACTACGATATATGAAATAGGAGAACAAAAATGATTTAAAGTACAATTGTACAATCATTATTCTCATCTAGCTATTATATATTCATCTACATTAGACATAGTTTGACATACAATAAATCTCTTAGCTAACTAGCATTACTTAAACTCTACTAACTAAAAAAACTACTAAGAATATACTTACGAAGTAGTGGGCGTGTCCGGTGCGCAGAAAAGCCACGCCTGTTTTAACTCGCCCAATTCTAAAAATATATATCATTTTATTCGATACATATTTATGGTATGTAATAAATAGCAAGTTTTAAGTAAAGATATAAATCTAAGATTTTGTGATGTCTCAGACGTATATTTTGTATGTATTTAACAAAAAGATATTAAATGTTTTGATTCCACAAGATATATGATGGTCGTTTTTATCCTAATATCGAGTTAGATTCTCATTTCAAGGATAATATTTTTACTAATACTCCCAAAGTATTCTTCATAAAGTAAAGTACAATCGCTAATCGAAAACAAGTGAAAGTCTCACTAATTTAGTCACTACAGTATAGTATTGTATAGGTTATAAATAATTACTGTTGATCCTAAAAAATCACGCGGCTCCGTACTCGCGAGCAAAACTTAGCACACTATTAAATTCATGTGTCGTTAAATTAATTCCGACTATTTTTTAGCAAATAATCATTAGTGGGAAGTACAGGTCTTATATATCGAAAATATAATGCTATGCTGCCTTCAATATATTTGCCTAAAAATATATATATTTCTATTATATTTTTTATAGGCTGTGAGCGTATTTATTTCTTTCACTAGTGCTATTTGGATATTTTGACAAAGAAAAGCTACCTATAAAATTAAATGAGTAGCGCGCCCTTATTCTATACACGGTGCATTTCGGAAACCGTGGCGGCGCTTGGAAACGATACACCGCGCTGTTACCCTTTTTTTTAGCGGGGAAAGCGTTTTATTACTACCCCCCGCTCCGGGGGGAAGCGGAATAAGAATAAAACGGTTATGCTGGACTAGCCGGTCTTACGACCCAGCATCCCCCTCGCCCGGATGATGGCTATCCGGGCAGCCGCTGGGCCGAGTCCCTACCCCCTATGTACACCCCACCCGACACTACCAGCTAAAACCCCGCGGTGGCCTTCTTCGGCGCTTGCGGAGCGATTCCGGGGTATTCTAAGGAGTGCTAGAATTGCTGCCGGAACCGCCCCTGCGCGGTGCTGCGTAGCCGCCCATCTCCATGTGAGGGCTTAGGAGCCCCCGCGCACCAAACAACGACAGCGAACGAGTCTTTACCACCCGCGCTGCCGTCCATCTCGGGGTCGCACGATGCTCCAAAACTGGGAGTGCATCGATTCGGGCTGACAGCCCCCCGCTGCGAGCCCGCGACCCCCGATGGCCCCAATTAGTCGCCTCGTACGGCAGGGGTTACCGTGGTGGAATTCAAACGCCCTCGTCTCACAGGGCGGGAGACACCGGTCAGTCGTCCACCCGGCGCCTCCTACGTCTTTTCTGGCGGCGGGAGGGATCATTTCGTTCCCGATCCCTCTCGGCACTCTCCTTCTGCGAGATGAAGCTCTCGCAGAAGTGGGCCACCGCACGCCAGGACCTCCGGCTGGCGACCATGGACGACACCACGGCCGGCAGCGAGAGGTCTCCTCCGAGCGCTGTTACCCTGCCCCGCTCGCTCTTCCCCGCGCCGGGTTCGATCAGCGGTTCAACTCGCCTTTTTTTAGCGCCTCGATAGGCAGACGAGCAGACGGGCCACCTGATGGTAAATAGTCACCGCTGCTCATAGACTTCTGCAATGCCAGTACACAGCAAGGCCGCTGCCTACCGTTAAACCTCGTTGCCACCTACCGTTGCCTCGCAAACACGCGCGCCCGTGCCGGCAGTCGGCCCCCGCAACTCGATGCTAATGACACGACGCGGACGCGTTATTATTAATACTCATAGTCCTAAGTCTTATGTATGTTCTAGATTTTATAGTCATTGACGGTTATAGTGATTTACACAAGCCACCGTGTTGTTTATTCACCCCGGCCACTACTTTATAACACGAGACGTTATTAACGTAATTTGTGTATATGTGCGCCGGTATCTCATATAACACATGCATGTCAGACTCTTATTTTAAAATACTTACTGGGTTCGTGGAATGCTGTAGCTCTCGCAGAGTGCATTGTTATTATATGTGTGTTCATGTTTTTAGTGATATAGCCTCGCACACCAAATTCTTCCACTGTAACATCCACTGCCACTGCTTCTGTAATAATAATAACAATAAGCATGCAAACAGTTTGTAGGGAGCTCTTGGCGCGTGTTCACATCTGCTCCTTTGACTACATCTGCTATAAAGTCTACATTATCATAAAAATAGATAGTAAAAAACCCCATTTAAAAACTCTATATTTTTATGGCTGATGGATCAGGTGACTGACATACATGTTTGACCCCTCTACTAAAAATACCCATGACAGTAACAAAGTTATTGAAACTTTCATCTTGCTCACCTTCGTCATGAAGAGCGTCTTTAGTAAGCGTAGAATGTCGTAATGGCAACGAGGCGCGTTCCTTGAACAGAGACATCGGTATGTACCAAGCGGCTTGCAGCCTAGCAGCTGAACCGCATACATTAGCTTCACCTGTTAACAATAAATTGTGATAAAGACTGTAAACAGGTTTAGTGACCATTAACATAAAATAATCCATACTAATACTATAAATGCGAAAGTAACTCTGTTTGTTTGTTTGTTTGTTACGTCTTCACGACTAAACGGCTGAACGGATTGTATAGAAATTTGGTGAGGGAATAGATAATATCCTGGAGAAGGACATAGGCTATATTTTTTCTCAAAAACAACCTTGAAAGGGGTGAAATAGGAGGTCAAAATTTGTATGGGAAATCCATAATTCCTCGACCTAGGAGTCTGTAAATTCATATTTAGGCTAGGAATTAAAAAAATACGTGTTTCACATTTTTACACGAAGTTAAATAGTGAGAGAGTGAGAGAGTGAGAAAGTGAGAAAGTGAGGGAGTGAGAGAGTGAGAGAGTGAGAAAGTGAGGGAGTGAGAGAGCGAGAGAGCGAGAGAGCGAGAGAGCGAGAGATTGTGAGAGGGAGAGAACGAGAGAGTGAGAGAGTGAGAGAGTTAGAGAGTGAGAAAGTCAGAGAGTGTGTGAGAGAGAGACAGAGAGAGAGAGAGAGAGAGATTCAGTAAGTCAGTCCGTCCGTCCGTCCGTTTGTTTGTTTGTTACCTTTTCACGACTAAACGGCAGACCGGATTGTGATGAAATTTGGCAAGGAGATAGATTATATCCTGTAGAAGGACATAGGCTATCTTTTTTCTCAAAACACAACTTTGAAAGGGGTTAAATAAGAGTTTAATATTTGTATGGGAAATCTATCATTCCTCAAGTTAGGTATCTGAAAACTCATATTAAGGCTTTTGGTAGGAAATAGAAAAATACGTGTTTCAACGTTTTGTAAAATTCATCCCGGGCAAAGTGAGGTTAAACTTATGAGGTATTCTTTAGATGCAATCTCAAGATTCAGGCACAACAACTGAGTGCCTGGACAATCGCTACAGGTGCCTCGGTGCAGAAGACAATTCCTTCGATTGTATACTTCTGGTCCCGAAAATAACCTCCACGCGGGCGGAGCCGCGAGCAACAGCTAGTTGTAATATAATATAAGTAAGACAATTTTTTATCAATTTGATTCAAGTCTTAATTTGGGTCAAATCTAAGTTTGTTAATATTCTGTTACCCTTTTAATATACAGGACACTAAATTGGGAGTTATGTTGGTATTAATTGAGTGGCTATTATTGGTCAAACATTTCACGAATTCCTTGTAGTATATGTATAAACCACTAATGAAACCAGCCATCCTGTTTAAAATGGCTGGTCTAGGAATTTATACTAATACATCAATCTACTTACTAAATAACTATATAGTAAGATAAATACATCTTTATATATATAATTCTATTGTACGTGTGTATGTCACTGAACTCCTCCTAAACGGCTGGACCGATTTGAATGGCGTTTGGGTGGCGCCCTGGATGGTTTAGATTCACAAATCAGCCCGGCATGGCGCAGCAGTCGGTGTGGCGCTGCTTTTCCGGGCAGGACGACGTCTGCCGGGCCCGCTAGTATAATAGAACATTTAGTATAACTTACGTATTTTAAAAGAGTAGCTGAAGACGACGCTCTCTCTTCTTGTGAAGTACTGTTTGTGCAGTAGTATGTGCATGACTAGTCGCAGGTCGGTCCGTGCGCACGGCAGCAGCTGCGCGTCGTTCGGCGCACACACGCCCGCCTGCACGCGCGACATCCCTACCGTCACGTGTAGTCTCGCACCCTGCCACAGTGGGCCCGCGTCGTCTGGCATCTGGCACGCCGCTGAACATACCCTGCGATACAATACTACGATTACTACATGTACTACAAATATATTGGAACATGTAGTCCGTACAAGGCTTTATGTGTTCACTGTAGCTTATTATTTTGTATTACTCATGCGGGAAAAGTAGTATCTTGACGCTCGCTGTTACGTTTGAAAAAGAACCGTTTGCCGACGAGTGCGACAAGTTTACTTGTCGCACTCAAATTATTCTTGGCACACGCAAATTTAGATAAAATTGATGCATCAAGAAAATGAAAGATCCGAAATTTTAGAGCAGGTTTCATCTAAAAACGCCATGAATTTGAATATTACATTTACGAACTGCACAAACATTACAGTTCTTTTAAATGACACTGAAAAAAAGTAACTTATTTATGTTGCTGTTGTTGTTCTTGTTATTTTTTGTTCTGATCAAATAAATTTATATTTATTTGTAATTAATTGATACTTTTTTGAATGCTTAATTTTTCAGCTATTTTTATATTTAAACCGAACCAAAAATACGAGCTTTATCACAATAAGTTTATTGCGTAATACAAATAATTTGTGGGGCAATAAAATCATATATAAATCTCAACTACAAGATATTTTTTACATACTATCAACTAAGATGAGCAACTAACAATTAAGTCGTATAGAACCAAAGTGCGCAAAGTAGGGCCGACTTGTATTTTGGCAATTTAAAAAGAAACTGATAACTTTAGTTTAAGTCGAAAGACAATTTTGCTGAATATATTTGCAGATTTTAATTCCTATATTGCCATATATTTTTTTCATTTTCGCCTAACTACCTACCTACTTTGCCGACGTTGATTTTATATGACTCAATTGTTCCCGTTACATTTACCTGTTATAATATTGACATATATCTCAATTATTTCAATAATAACATCTCTGTTAGAAGTCATCAAAGTTTGTTACATTTATTTACTCACCTATGTGGATATAGAGGACCGTTGATTGCCACAGTCGATTTGGGTAAATCAACATCGAAAACTAAAGGCGGTGGTAGCGATCTTTCAGACGGCGAATGATCCCATGGTAGAATCCTTAAATGTAATCCTTTTGCCTCTATTGCAATCCGACGTTGTGGCAGGTTATCACAAAGAGCTTCGCATTCTTCTACAGTCAGCACTTTCATTGGCAATTCTGTGGATACCACATGTTTTAAATAACCTTTAATATTGTAAAAATAGAATTGGTGGATGTTTAAAAAATTCAAATCATCGAACATCGATAAAATATTGCTAAGGAAATAACATACATTTTTCTGAAGTATTTTTCCAAGCGCTAAGCCATGGCTACTGTATGACTCTAATGGTTGTACTTCAATTGATAATATTAAAACAGTAACGGCCACTTTGGCCTGCCTGATTTTAAACACTACAATATTACTTAATATGGCTAACCTAGAGAGGCTCTGTTGCATTTTTGTCAAAACCAAGTGAAATCAATAGTGTATATTTACTCAAAATTGCAATAATATTTGATTAGTTGAAATATTACCTATATCGGGGACCGGGGGTAGTTCGGAGCATATACTGCGTAGAGCTGCTAGGCGGTGCAACAATCCCGTACATAGCCTCATTTCCATTGGTTCTATCTGAACCTTTAGGTTACACTCCTCTGCCCAGTCACTGTATCGTATCAAAGCATACATGAGTCGTATAGTACAAACGTCGGTAAAGTATGGCCCGACTTATATTTTGGCAATTAAAAAAACTGATGACTTTTGTTTTAGTCGAAAGACAATTTTGCTGAATAATATATTTTAATCTGAGGAGATGTTTAATTGTATGACAACAATTATAAAAAATTAAGCTTAACGGTCCAAAATACTTTAAAATTTTCGAGATTACCAAAGCCATCTAAGGTAAGATGGCCGCTTTTGATACTCAAGTTGTCCATTTTTGACTGTCATTGACTTAATAAGAAATAGGATTATTGACTTCACAGACGCTTCTGATTGGTTGATAGTTAAAGATTGCCGACTTTGGCTCTAAAGCAACTTTTGTTTTCTGTTTTAGAAGGGTTTATAGCCTTTTTTTACTATAAAACATTTCAATAATTGATGCATATTTTAATTTCCTATATTGCCATATATTTATTTCGTTTTTGCCCAACTACCTTCTTTGTGATTTTGGTTCTATACGACTCATATACATAAATTAAAATTATAATGCATGCGAATACCGCATAAGGTGCAATTTCCTCACAAACTATAGTCAAAACGTTTCCGAAACCTACGGATAAAATTATAACTGGCATTCCTTTTAACCTGTGTTGAAATTCGAGAGGCGGGTTTTCGTACGGATTAATGTAGATGTGAGGCGGCGACCGTTCGTGCGTGTACTCTAAGTATATCACAGGCGCCATCTGTTGCCACAACTCGTCAACATCCTCGTGGGCTTCTTTAGGTTCCGGCGAGGGTTCTTCGGGCAGACCGTGATCTGATTGCTCCATATTTGCCGTTTCGCTTTCCTAATAAAAAAACGGTATCAAATCTCTTTACATTTCTGATAGCCTGGTACTTAGGACAGCTTCAGAGGTGTTTCTTTTGTGTCACGCGCATCTTAAAATTTCACTCTCATATTTTTTTTCATAACGCGCCTAAAAAAGTATAACTGCATAAATAATGCCAAATGGTGGTATTTAATCTCACAATTGTCATGTGCGGCACTAGGTATTGTAATGAGTTTTATTTCACAATATTGCAATAAGGCAACTTAACATCCATTGGGCTGCTTTAATCTTAGGTAATTAAACTTAAATCTTATATTAATTGTATGACCGAATATTGTTAACCGGTGTGAAAAAAGCAGCGCTAGTTTCTTGCCCGTTCTTCTTTAGCGAAACTGAATTCCGAACTGGCGAAAGAGCAAAACAATTGACTGAATCTAAATGATGTATAACATTTCATGGATTCAATAAATATTTGATTTTGATTTTAATGTTTGAGAAATATCAAAAAAATTAAGGGAAAGTTTTAACTCTTACTTTATATCTAAAATAATTAGCTATCAATTCTTACAATTTGTACACATTAGTAATAAATAAAAATAAACTGTTATATAACATATAAATTAGAAATATATTTATAGTTACCGGGTCAGATTCCGGAGTGTCCCTAGCGCCTTCTTGGGCAACTTCCGCCGTATCAACGGTATCATCAATAAATTCTCCTTCGGGCCAGTTCCATGGCTCTTCTCCCTCTCTGTCAACCCTCTTAAGGTACACAGTCGGTTCGTCGTTAGCCTGTCAAATAATAGCCATGAGTCTATTTATTTTTCAATTCACAGGTACGAGTTGGGCACGTAACAAAATATTATATTTCGCATTGTATAATAGCATAGTATCGCTAGCCTTAGTTGGATGTGATACGTACTGCTGAGACGAAAGTTGTAGGTTCGAAACCATCACAAAATAGCATACAACTCTGACTTTTTTAAAGTTTCGCGTGTATCCACCAACAAACAAACATAAAATAATTTTATGTTTGTTTGTCCAAAATTACATACATCCTAAAGTTCTTTACCGATGGTTTTGAAAATTTTACATATAATTGCATTTAACATAGTCTTTTTCTCCGTTTTTTTAGAGTTTGGATAGGCAGACGAGCAGACGGGCCACCTGATGGTAAGTAGTCACCGCCGCCCATAGTCTTCTGAAATGCCAGGGCACAGCAAAGCCGCTGCCTACCGTCTTTAGCTAGTTATCCATACTAATACTATAAATGCGAATATAACTCTGTTTGTTTGTTTGTTACCTCTTCACGACTAAACGGCTGAAAGGATTGTAATGAAATTTGGTAAGGGAATAGATTATATACTAGAGCAGGACATAGGCGCATATTTAGGCTTTTGGTAGGAAATAAAGAAATACGTTTTCAACGTTTTTGAAAAATCATCCCTAAAAGGGGCAAAGTGAGGTTAAACTTATGGGGTATTCTTTAGATGCAATCTCAAGATTCAGGCACAACACCTGAGTGGCTGGACAATCGCTACAGGAGCCTCAGTGCAGAAGACAACTCCTTGGATTGTATACTTCTGCTCCCGAATATAACCTCCACGCGGGCGGAGCCGCGAGTATCAGCTAGTATTATATACTTTTAGCACCATATAACTGAGTCGCTATGTAAGATGGGTATTTTAAAAGGCACATAAACAAATATTACTACAATTTCTACTAATCAATGATTTATTTAATGATCACTGTTGTACAATTTAGTATTTTACGTTACCAATTTATGTCAGGATGACGTATTAAATACGGCTTTGTTACAAATAGCTATGAGTACGACAGCATGACGCTCTAAGCTGAACTACAACTATACTAGATCAGCGTATAGGCCGAAGTGAACCAAATACATTACAACACTCTGATGGTACGTTTATACTGCTCACAAACTTGTAATAAACTCAACTATGAACTGAAGATGGACTAACTATAAACTGCACTACGCCCGGAATGTACCCACAGTTATTTTCTAAAATACTTTCGATATACCTTCGGTATTTCTAATAAAAGGGAACTACCCTAACAATACTTACAGCGTAATAGTCGAGGTGTCCGCAGGCACATTTTCCGTGCGAGAGGAGCGTCAGCTCGCGCGTCGCGATACGCACTCGAAGTACTGTCGGCGAACAAATATAACTCTTCATAGCAGCGTGAGTCGCGCTGAGCTCCAGCACGCCGCGCGAGCGCTTCCTACTTCCAGAATCTAATTCCATTACCTGCGTTTAATTTAATCAATTATAATCTCTATATTATTTCTCAGTGGTGGTTTTTTGTCAGTACGCCATAACTTCCATAACTCTTAATCAAATTTAATGATTCAAACATTTGTAAAGCTTAAGTTTGCCGCTATTAACAAAAAAATAATCTACAGTAATTTTGAAGATAAATTCCCAGTAAAATTAAATTTCGCTTTAAGAGGGCACAATGACCGGATAGCCAAAAACATATAAAGGAGTACATCAATGACATAATATAATGCACTGACTGGTATACAAACCTCATTCCAACAACATACATAGGATGACGAGTCAGTACCTTGAAAACGAGTGATACATCATCGAGATAGGCAGTGAAGTGCACAGGCGTGGGCGTGGGCGGCATGGGCGCCTCCTCCACTTCCCCCTCGCGATCCATCCAGGTGGGCAGCCAAGACCAAGCCCACTCAGACCAACTCTCTGAACGGGCCGGCTCCGCAGAGTTAGAAGATGTCGTATCTAATGAGAACAAGATAAATATATCAAAAAATTTAATACTTTTCATAAATAAATAACATACAACATATAGCTCCGACCCTATAGTAATTTCATGTGAAGTAGGTATCGGCACCTACGAAGGACTTTCGGTTAGACTCGAAACAAATATTTGGGTGCGGGAATTAAACCTTTTATTTCACAGCCGGCGTCACGGAGGCTGTGGCTATTTCCTGTAACATCTGTGCAAAACGATTCTTCAGAAGTTCAGAGTGATCTATACCATCAAATATCTTTCGCCGTTTAGTAATATATATTTGGCCAACCACACATTTAAAAAAAATATAAATCGGATATTGGAATTAAGTACAAAAAAGTGACCACCAATGAATAAACAAAAATAATGTTTTCCTTTAACTAAGTCTGTGAGTATAATGTAAAAACTAACGCAAAGGCGGTTGGGTGACGCTGGGCTGTTTGGGCACCGGCAGGGGCGGCTCGTACACCGCGCTCCTCTCCCTCATCAAGCGCAACAGTAGGGTGAGCTGGTCGCTGGTGACACTCCACGCCAGCTTCGTCGACCTGAGCTGCACGCTCAAGCTGCTCGCACGCCGCGTGTTGGCAGACACCAGCCGCGTCAGCACCCTGTCGACAATACATCACTTCACCCTACGCACACTTCGCATACTGTTACATTAATATCCGCTTGCAAATACTCCTACACTCGCCGAGCAATATTTACTAAATTATTATTAAGCTTTATGTGGTATATATTTAAATAAAAACAAAACAAAAGAATTGCTTCAAATAATAATGATTATAAAATGGATTCTTCACAGAAATAGTAGTGATTCCTATTCGATCATTAATTTGTGAAATAGTTAACTCTCTATCAACAGTAAATGTAATAATTTACGACCACATAGAAATATTTATCACTGGTAACAATTAAATAAATTATATGTTTATAACTTACCTTAAATAGAGTTGGCATTTATAAAGCAATGGTTCCTGGTAAAATCGTATCTTGCCATCAGAGTCGGTGCGATCGAGGCAAAGTGTGAGATCATCCAAACGGACCAAGCGTCTAATGACTGGTAGGTTTTGATCTATATCTGTAATAAAAATCATCATGTGCATTCTGAATTAAGCTGTTGTAAGTCTCATACAAATAGATAAAATCTAATAACACATATCTGCAAATCTCACTTTAGGATCAGCATAATAGTCACATTACAATTTGACCAGAAAAATTAAAACTTACTAAAATACTCGAAAGTAACGGTAACACAAAGTTAAAACTTTATTTGAATAATTCAGAGTAAAGGGCCAGTTACAGATAACAGCCTACCTTGCGGGTGCGAGTAGCCCGTTATGAAATGAAAAGACATGAGTTCACTTCGTACGTTATTTGTAAATCACACCAATATGTGTTTTGTAGGACTGTAGTCCCTCGTAGTTTTGATATCTACAGTACAGGTTTGACCTAAAGACAGGGTATAGATCAGAGTATGTATGAGACTGTTGGGTATATTATTAATATTGTTAAATGTGCAATAAAACCTATATAACAACTAGGCTGCCTGATTAAATAAAATAAGGATAATTAACAAGTTGCCACACTGTACTCTGTACCTGCAAAAGCTGGATCCCAGTTGGGGCCGGCACTGTCAACAGCTACATGTTTCACGTTGAAGGACATAACAATGTCATCTTGAACATACTTCACTATGAGGTGGTGTACGCGAAGTGCTATGTTGCTCACTATGCGACGCACCAGAGCTTGCATGTAGCCAGGCGGCGCTTCCACCATTTGAGTCTTGCGACTGGAAACATGATTGAATATTTTAGAATAGGATCTGTGTGTTGTCTGACAATGAACAAATCTTCAGTGTTCACTATTTGTCTTTAATCAGAAGAGTGGGTAATGAGTTAAACTTTAATAAATTTGGCTACCACTAAAACTGATTGCATAATTGAGTGAGTGGATATACAAGCTAATCCCTTAAGGACATATGATGCTTTTACGTACTTAGGTGACTCCGGCGGCGGGCTCTCTTCTGTTGGTATTGGTGGATTGAGACTTAAGACACATTCTGAAAAAGAATTTGACACAAAGTTGAATAAAAATTCTCTGGTGTCTGTTTTTTAACTTTTTTATGCATCATGTAAAACTGATCAGATTTGGATGCGAATTTTATTACTATGTCAAGTGATACTATAGATAACATAGAAAGATTATAAGTAAATACTAATTACCTCAGAAAGATAGTTTCAGGGGAGTCACAAGCAAAATGTAGTAAATAATATAATAACTAATATTTACCTATTGTATCTATAGTGACGATGATTGGTTCCGACATAATCTTCGTCCATGGTACTTGAATGAGAAGCTCGTGTATTCGTCCTGAAACCAAGGTGAATGGTAGCGCAACCTCCTGCTGCAGGACGTCCGCTTTCAACACCAAGTTGTGAAGTGCCACACCGCCACCCCATAGCGATACCTAAAACCAGCATAAAAAAACCTATGAGAAATGTAATGGTTTTATGGGTAAACTGACTAGTGTCTTTTAAATAAATAAGTTAAGGGAACTTATATCAGAGACAGTTGTATGTACTACCATGCCTTGACTCTTTATAGACCGCCTAATAACAAAATAATATAAAGTAGTTTGGTTTTTTTGTATAAAACCTAAAAGATTGTAAGTTTTGTTGTACCGTAGTGCCAACGAAAATACATGTTTGTGGGGGCGAATTATTGTATAGATTTTTGTTCACACCCAGTGTGCCAGCCGCACATATGAGGCGCTTAAGTGCGCCTCGCACAGCGCAGACATGTGTTGTGGCAGAGTATTAAGGGTGTAAGTTTCATGTCTCATGAGTATCTGACAACATTTACATTCAGTTACAAATAAATATTCGCTAATTATAATAGTAATGTTTTTCAAAGTAAGGAAATATTATCATTGGCATTTGATATCTTTTAATTCCTTAGTCAGACATTGCATTGTAATCATAATCTAAATGTAATATAAAGTAAACTAGGTTCAGTCAATGGCCCGAGTCAACAGTTATTGTCTGCTTTTGCAAAATTTGATGGTTTTTAACTTTGGGTGTTGCTTATCTAGCACAATCAAAAAAAGATTCACTCACCTGTGCATCTGCAGGTTTAAAGTCCTTTACATATTTATCAACATAACTGAGTAGTATGGGTGTCACATAAGATTCTATTTTGAACATATTTCAAACTGGTATTGACTTTAAATCCATATTCTGATATATTATAGTGAGCTGTGAAAGAAATGTATAATAATATTACATTATTAAAAATGTTCATTAGATACACAGATACTGAAACATTATTATTTTATAACCAATACTAAATGCAAAATATCACTTATTAAAACTCCCTCACTTTTGGCATCTCTAGTGTCCATAATTTATTGGAAACTATTTAACATTGGTTTTATAACATAGTTATTATCCTATCTGTTGTAAACATACATTACAAATATTAGAAATTGTAGGCCCATCGCTCCACCCTAAACATGGACAACAAAAATAAAGTGTCCATTTTAGACAAGATTCCAGGGATGATTATCATTGACTAGATTAAGCTTACAACTCCACCCACTTAAATGTAGATTTATTTGGTACAAATTCAATTGTACAATAAATAAAAATAGCAATTACACAAAAACAATAAACCCCCCTATTGGCCTCCAGAAGATTATCCAGAAGCAGGAAATTAAAAGATAAATGAATTAAACAATGTGAAACAATCTTCTGTTAGTTATACGAAACGAAGTATAAACAAACTCATCTTCCATATGTTTAGAAAAGAATGTGATAGATTAACTTGAATTCTGTACATAATGATGCATTTTGATATAAACAATTTTATATATTTTTCATCATGAAGATCCTGTAGTAACAAGAACTATCCTGGACAAAAAGGCAAACACTTACAGAAGCTGAATACCATTTCCACAGCAAAGCTTAGCCAGGTCTAGCTAGTATTAATATAAATAATTATGTTCGAAGCATAAAAAATTACTTTTTCAGTCCAACATATCTGATACATAATCTCCATCCAGTTAATGCAGTTGATAAAGATGTGGCTGATATTCCATTTTTTTATTTAAGTTTCTGGCTGATAGGCCCAGATTAATTCTTTTATCTTATTTTTGTATAAGCTTTAATTTTTAGATACTAACCAAAAAAAAATATAGATTTGTAGACCCTATATATTAAAATTGACGCAAGTAAACAACATAATAATTTGGACTAAGAGCTAAGTTTATCTGGTCATATTACCAATGATTCATAAATAAATAATAAGAATACTAAAAAACCTAGGTTTATATCGAGGTCAAAAACAATAACAATTTCGTCTTTGAATATACAACAAAAAATATCACCTTGATGTAAATAAACCTGGTTAAGCCGTGTCAAATTATTTACAATTATAGGCTAAATGAAGATAAAGTACCTATCTTTAAAAAACAATTGTACATGATTTAAATACATAGTTGTTTCAGTTTAACGAAATGAATAACTTACGTGTTCAAAATTTTTTCAGCATCAAATATATTCCTGTGAATGGTATATTATAATGTTTGAATGTTGTATTTCATGAAGTATATTGATAAATCTACGCAACACACGCAACACGGTTTAAATTTATAAATTATTGTCTGAATTCCTTAATAAATTCTATAAGAAGCATGTACACAAAAAAAACTGTACTGCATATTGCTCACCAGGCAGTGGTACTGCCAAATAAATATTTAATTCTACCCTAAAACTTTTTCCGCCCAAAGGACAATGGCGAAATCGTAGTTACAAAAAAAAATTGCGTTTAGGAATTTCATACTTTGTAATCTAAATATTATTATTTTACATGATTTTTCAGCATACTAACAATAGCTGTGTAAGTATAGATAAGTTGTATAATTTATTAAAAATCTCAATTGATTTTTTTGGAACGTGTTATGGCCGTAAGATTTTTTTAATGAATGGCTTAAGGTCTTTTAGGCCAAAGAAAAATCTTTTTCATAAGAATTCTATAAGCCGTTAAAAAAACTATAAAATCAATGCAAGTGTGTGTGTCCCTACAATTACAAATAACAAAAATAAATCAGCTTTACTTTTTACCAACTTAGTGAATGACTGGATCGTCTGTTATTTGGCTGTATAGTTACGACCATAGCTTATCTTATTTAGGAAAAAAATCACTACTTTCGTCATTTCATACTGACATATTGTGACATAATTTAAATTGATCTAAATCACTGACGTATATTATATGGACAGGATATCTAATACAAAATGACCTATTTGAAGCGCCCCTCTCGAGTGTATTTGAAACTAAATTTGACATATAATAGGGATGTTGATATTTTTTAAAATATCGGATTTCCGATATATCGATATTTTTAAATATATCAATATCGGAGTTTGATATATCGATATTTTTAAATATATCAATATCGGAGTTTGATATATCGATATTTTTAAATATATCAATATCGGAGTTTGATATATCGATATTTTTAAATATATCAATATCGGAGTTTGATATATCGATATTTTTAAATATATTAATATCGGAGTTTGATATATCCGAAAAAAATATCGATATTTTTATTAAAAATTTTGACTCGTCTAAGGGTCTGGTCCTGACGCCATACATCCTTTCTTCGTGAATCGGGGCGCCAATGAATTTATTAGATTCAAAGATCTTGGAATCATATTTGACGACACCTTAAAACGTGATATTTTTTAGTTTTTTTAAATTATAATTTTTTGCCATGAACTTAATATTATTTTCTACTTTTTAGTTCGGCTAGCTATTAAAGCGTGCTATTTTTTAAATATAATTTATAGTCCCAAAACAGCATCAAACCTAGTTATAATAATATATTCGATTGTAAATTAAGACCCCATTAAAAAATATGATCTAAAATGAAAATATGTTTTGCTAAGGCGATGTTTTTATTATTTTTAAGATTTGTAAACCATCGACTGTTGTGTATCATTGTCGATATATCATCCTTCGTGTCTCAACTCTATCGTTAGTTCCGCGGACGCTCACTGCTCGACTGCACTGCTATCAGCGCCAATATGGCGAAAATCAAATAGGCACACTTTCGCGGATCAAATATCCTGTCCATATAATATACGTCAGTGATTTAAATACACGAATACTTGAAAGATTTCACTTAGAAAATAATCTAGCAAACATGACTGTGGCCACAAATGTGATCTGGAGATCGGAATATTCGGAGATCGGATAATTTCCAAAGCATAGCAGACGGATATAATATGCTATATTTGCCGTGAGAACGTACCAAATTTGACAAACACGTTCCTATTATGGTGAACATGTACGTTTCCATGGTAGTTCTATAATTGAAGTGTGAATAGAAACAATTAGTTCATCTTAATTTAATTTAAGAGGCAGTTCAGATACCTTATTGATAAGAGGTAAAATAAAATCACACCATGTTTCAAATAAACAGTATTATGTTTAATTTCTAATTGAAAATAATGTACCTGGTCCGACCAGGCTGGTCGAGCAGGCATTATAGAATACTATTGTAGTTGCTTGGTTGTGCGTCGTACAGTGGGCTGCTGCGCTCATACCATGATAGTAATCTGGTATTTGGGACGGGCCAGACATCAATACATATCTGCCCCTGCAGCATTTTTAGATATATAAGATAGGATAATTATGAAGATGAATAAACATTAAAAAAACCAGTGTTTTATTTTTATTTAGAACCCGTTTTATTTTCTAATTTAATTTCTAAGTCCAGATTTTGGGTCTGAAGATATTTTCTGCACAACTATTGACAAACTCTGTGTCTTCCATTCCAACTTAGCTTGTATTGAAATAAATTATATGTGGCTTATGTTACTTTTGGTATAAATCTAATGGTGAATTATTAAAAACGGTTCAGCAGTTTATAAGTTTAAAGGATTTATCAAAAAATAAACAAATTATTCCTATAATTAAGTATAATGTGTTCATATCCGAACATGTAAACGTAAACACGAATGTAAACACGTGTGTATGTACCTACGGTGTGGCGGATCATCCTTCCCCACAATAGTTATAAGTCAAGTTCAATAGGTACATGTTTAATTCACGACCCTGCCTCAGGTGAAATTATAATGCACTTTGGAAAATAACATTTTTATCAGCTTCATAGATAAAAATATTTTATTCAGAAATGTCAAATAGATCATAACCTCAAAATCTTTAAATTGAAATATCTTTAGTATTAGACTTTTTCATCAGGAATCCCTAATACATTATTGTTTAGGAATTGCTGCTGAATTTTTTGATATTTTTTTCACTTCTAAACGCTTCATATTTATGTCAACTAATTTCATGTATGGGAACCTGCCATTGTCCTTTCAGAAGAAAATATATTTTTTATACTGGTACGGCAAAGTGTCCGCGCTGAACCTAATGAGCACCGCAGTGCCGTACAGTAAAAGAATCAAAAACAATTATATACACTTCTTTTTCTATAGCTATTTATCCAACTTGTATATCTCAGTCACATGCAAAGTTTTTTTACCATGATTTTTTCTGTAATGTTATGTTCGTATTTTTGAAACAAAGAGTGTTTAAGTTATTCTCTAATCTCTATCTCCATAAAATTCCCAGTAAATCGTAATAAAACTGATTTACGATTAAAACTGTACGAAAAAAATTACCCCTAAATAGAGGACTTTTTTATGGCTACAAGCACTGTGTTGCTGTGCTACGCCAAAATAGAGGACTTCTTTGGAAAAAAAAATGGCGGGAATGTGAAAATGATGTGATGTTCTATTGTGATTATAAAATATTTCAGAGCTTAGGCCTTTAGAATTAGAAAAATATCGGACATGGCTTCCCCCTTTTGAATGGATGAAGACTGCAGACATGGCTTCGGCCTTTTTTTAAGTTAAAACCAGAGAAGAAAAAGACTAATTCTAGCCCAGATTTGGAAAAAATAACGACAGACATGGCTGATAGAACCTTTGCCTTCTCTTTTATAGAGTAAATAAATAAAAAAAATAGGACTTCTTCCTAATTTGACATCACCGAAACTGAGGCCGGAGACTTCATAAGATATATTATATGCCTAGATCATAATTAAAGTCGTGTCATCTGTGTTTTGGGTCCAAAAACAAAAGTAGAGTTGTAACAGGGTTTTTATTATTATCAGCATGTTACATTACCTTAAACCTATTATTGAAAGAATTCGACTAAAAATAAGGAAATTAGACGCTATTCAAATCTGCTGGAAGGGGTAATAGTCAAATTACAATAAAAGAATGCATGAATTGAGCACTGATTGTGCAGTTGTGCGAGGGAGATGGTGAGATATTCCCACTATGCACTCATTTTTTCTCATACGAATATTTAAAATAAATATTGTGACCTCATTTTTCAAGCAATTTTGATTCCATTTTCGGAAAACAGTTTCTTTTGATTAAAAATATTTTTTTAACCCCTCGAGTCTCAAAGGATATTAAACATGGACTACTATAACAATATATTGATACATGTACATTGATTTCTAGATATGATTGGTTTGGGCATCGTCTAAGAGGTGGCGCTTTTTTTATAAATATGCTACAGGTTCCTCTACTTATTTCTTACTCAATTTATATATAATCTATAGATATTTCAAACTTGTTATTAGGAATATCATTAAGTTTTTTCTGAATGTTGGTAAATTCAACTAATTAAATCATAGATTTAGTATATATATAGATGAGGCATAGGCGTACATCCGAAAGGGACAGGTGAACTCTATGGGGCTACCAACTAACATTATTTACCCAGTTCATGAAATCTCAGGTGTGCGTGTTTCATGTTAAGATAAAATTTAAAATTTTATGAGACATAAACAATATTATAATTACTTGAAAAGGAAACTCACAGTAACATGTATAATAGGCACAATAACTTTACTAACAGTGAAAAATTAATTTTGTATATAGGTAATGTAATATTTTCTAATACTAATTTTAGTCTTTTTTATTTACGTAAGATTTTCCAGCATAGTATGTCCTGACATTTAAATAGTTTTTACAAATACTTTTGATGAGCATTAAGTAGTAGTTATCAAAAGAGAATGAAAAATCGCGAGGAACTCCTGCAAATAATTGACGACCAACATATTCATGCATTCTTGTAGGAGACGATTAGCGAGTTGTAGAGTTTATAGACTACTCACCCCATCCGCCAACACCAGATTTGCACAAGAGCGCATGTTTATAAGAGTGTAGCCAAATATTGTGATATAATAAAAGTTTTTTAATTCATAAAAAGTACACAGACTTCAATAAAAAACAAATTATGCATCCCTATAAAATTTGAGGGTTGCCCTCGATTTTTCTGAGATCCCATCATCAGATCCTGACTTAGTGGGACCAATGGGACCACCTGGGAACTATACCCTTTTAACAAAAAAATTATTTCGCGAATCGGTCCAGGAGTCTTCGAGTAATCGGGGAACATACATAAAAAAAAGATTCCGACGAATTGTGAACCTCCTCCTTTTATTTGAAGTCGGTTAAAAATTGTTTTAAAGTCGCCTTGAGTCAATATCGATGCATAAACATCACATTCACTTAAACCAGGGCACTTATGGATTAAAAACAACATGCTGATATCTACAATTAGTATACTTGCAAAATGTAAGAGTCCATTGTCCAGACCATCCATTGGACCACACTAATATTTCGTCTGGCCTTACGATGCGAGTTGCGAGAGAATAGAATAAATTAAATCTATTATTGTGAAGACATTGATCCGGTTCCCTAATAATTACAAGTGGCTTATCTTCTTTATATATATAATTCTACTGTACGTGTGTATGTCACTGAACCCCTCCTAAACGGCTGGACCGATTTGAATGAATTTTTTGTATGCGTTTGGGTGGCGCCCTGGATGGTTTAGATTCCAAAATCAGCCCGGCAGATGGCGCTTCAGTTGGTGTGGCAGTGCTTTTGCGGGCAGGACGACGTCTGCACGGTCCGCTAGTAGAGATGTAAATTTTTAAGGTGCTGTACCATAATTTTGCTGGTGGTAGGATATTCATATTCTCCCGGATAGCGACCACCGTACACAGGGTGTTAAACCCGCCATAGTGGCACACGCAAGTGTGTCGCGTTCCGGGATCAGCCAGTGTACATCCGGTTTTTGTCGGGGGTCTAGAGTTAGGGTACGATGTTTGGCTATTTTGCGGCTTTCTGAGTACTCTGACACTAGACCCTCGACCGCTTCTTCACCTTCTTGCCCATGGCGTAGTGTGAAGAAGCAGGCCAACATGATTGTGTCTCGCTACTCTATACTCTATTTGGACGGCACCATCAGGTGCAGTGCTGTCACTTTGCCGTGCTAGGATAAAAAAAAGTTTTGATCTGTAATGACTGTAGCTGTAATAACTTATAACTATTCAAGTACACGCATAACTAGTCCCTCCTTTGCCGTGCCAGAATAAAAGTGCCGTGTCACTTTACGTTGGTTTTCTGTGAGACAGTGGTACTACCCCGGGCGAGCCGGCCCATTCATGCTGTAGACAAATATGTCTACAGCGTAGCTCTACCACTTCTATGCCATAAAATGTACTTACTTTACACACTTGCCATGATAAAATATCTGATAGTCACCTGGACATATTTTACTGCGGAACACTGATTTGTTTGGAACTGGGTTAGACAGACACATCCAAAATAATACGAAGTATAACTTGAAACCCATTTTTACATAAGTGTCGCGAATAGTCGCGAACTGTGAACAGACGGCAAACTATTTAATCTTGATGTGAGGGTAATATCTTTTTAGTGGAAATGTCTAGGGTCTCTTACAAAAAGAGTGCGGGTGGATTCATAATTTATACTCGGTGGATTTGCTATAAAAGGAGGCGTCTCTGCATTCTCGAGTCAGTCTCGCTCGGTTTGGATCAGTGTGCAGTGGTCCTCAGTTCAGTGTGTGTGTGTGTGTGTGTGTGTTTAGTTGTGTCACTAGCAGTGGGCAGTAGACAGCGGTCAAGGAGAAACAAATGTAAGTCAGTTATAATATATTTATTTTAGAGACAGTACAGTATCTATTAACTTTCCTTTAAACAGTAAAGCAGTAAGGTTCTCGTTATTTCATGAAGCTATTATGTTTAAGATTCAAAGATCAAATCATACTGATGTATAGTTACTAGAACCAAGTGACACCAATGTTCAGAGGTGTCTTCAGATACTTATCTGACCTATTGCAAAGTAGGCCAGATGGTTAAATAGGAGGCCGAGTGCCTTGAGCGAGGGATTTCTTCCCAGACAGTTCACAAATTACCTTCGTAGTTCCATTCCGTAAACGCAACCGTCATATTTAATCTGTGACATTATCAATTCTGATTATTTAGATACAACATCAAGTTTACTTATATATATCAACACAGTACTATGTACCAATATACCTATATATTCGCCATATACTCAAATAGCTCAGGGTAATTGGCGACATGGTGGAGACGCTGGGATCGAGTTGATTTCTCATTATTAATTAGTAAATCTCAAAAATTGAAATTGATTCATTTTGGAGATCATGTTCGGGCACATTTTACAGCTTTATAATTGAGTCATTAAGGCTTTGTCAGCTCTGGGTTGTGGTATGATTGAGGGGGTGAGACGCTATGATGGTGGCGGCGTGCGCAAGGGCTCCCCCCGCAACGAGTAGCGATAGGCGCTCATATAAAGGATGTTCATTATTTAAAACAGTGAAATGAGCAAATGTCAAATAAATCAGATTAAATAGAACGTAAAATGCCATAAATTTATATTTTTTTAAAACCCTCGACTAATATATTATTTTATTGAAATTAAAACCTATATGACAGCCTCGGCCTCAAACGGGAGGCTGTGGGTTCGATTCTCGATTAAGAAATATATGTGTGACATTTTGGTGTATTTATTTACTATTTTATTTATACGTACCTATATTATTACAAATCATAATGATAACAAAGTCAATTATTACTCAGTTGCAATATGAGTGAAAGTCATCACGTCTTTTATATACTACTCACTGTTGCTCGCGGCTCCACCCGCGTGGAGGTTATTTCGGGAGCAAAAGTATACAACCATCATATCATATAATCAGTTATACATGATTGTTGCGTAACTTTAACCGTTTGCGCAGCGCACGCAAAACAATCTCTCAAAATGAATATATTTTCCCGTTTTTGCAACTTTTTCATTGCTGCGCTCCTAATGGTCATAGCGAGATGTTATATAGCCTATAGCGTTCCTAGATAAATGGTTTATCCAACACTAAAATAAATTTTCTATTAGAAACAGTACTTCTTGAGATTAGCGCGTTCAAACAATCAAATAAACGTACACGTATTTAGGCGTTTTTCAAAATGTAGCTTTTAAAATAGTGAATTAGTGGTTGAAAGTTTTCTGTCTGTTACATTTTCACGCCTGAACTGAAAACACTGAACCGATTTTTATGAAAATATTTATATTTTATACGGCACGGCAAGGTGTCCACACTGCATCTGATGGTAAACGTAATGCCATCCAATTAGAGTAACAAGAAGCTCGACACAATCTATCCCCCATTACTCAAAACAATCATGCCGGCCTGCAGTGTAGACACCACAAAGCTGTGGCTCCGCAAACCAGTACGTGTGATTCTAGTGTGGAACGGAGAGGATGGGATAAGATTAAATTCTTCGGAGTATTCGACATGACATACAGACGGCAGAGCTAGCTAAGCGAGGCAATATTCCTTCGCAGCTGTAGCCGCTCCACATCTGCATCTTTCACAATGCGGTTGGCCCGCCGCTGCAACCCATCCAAGGCATCGAGGTATACATATACGTATTTAGCGAAACCGTCCCAGAAGTGCGAGCAGTATTCCATTCCGGCCGCACCTGTGCTGTATAAAAGCGGTAGAGCTGACCGGGCGTGAAAAACCGCCGTACGCCACCGTTGTTCAGGATTCAGAGCCTGTGTGAAGTGGCAGATATTACGCCCTCCATGTGACTCCTTGGATTAAGATCACAGTGTATATCGATGCCTAACAGACTCAGGTCAGGGATTTCTTGCACGAGAACACGATCACCTAGGTTTCTTGCTATTGATCTCAACCCGATTCCTGAGAAAAAAAAACATGCCATCTAGGGTCTGGTTGAGCTGAATGATCCTATCCTTATCAAGAGATAAGATCCTCGCATTTTCTCACCGTATCCGCTCGGCAACGGTTACTAGACATATTCAGATAGATGTAGTAGGTTAAGCTAGCTAAGCTAAGCTTGACCAGGGATTACACCCATCCCTTCCAAATGCGTCCAGTTTTCTTTTGATTTTACCCTCCCATTCCTTACCCTTCACTCCCGTTACTTCCTTTACCGAAGATCAAGATTTTACCCTCCTTTCGATATTCGATTTCAGGATCAAACTTGAGACCTCTTATTTCACAACCGACTACACGTCTACTACACAATGCAGACCGTAAAGTATGAAATGTCATAAATCCGTTGAATTTTGAGTTCTATTATCAAAATAATAGAACTCAATATATTGTTAATTGAATTAATAATGTTAGTATAATATTTCGTTGTGGAATAAAAACTTTTTCGTTGGTATGAATGAATTTTATTAGAAAAATATTCTGTCAAAACAAAAAGTATTATCAATTGTCATTAGAAAATCGATATTAAGAATTTCCAAAAAATAATCTGTTTGTCTATTTACTATTTTGTCAGGGTTGCTCCGATGATGATGGAATCTGGTATTTTTTTTATCCTGGCACGGCACTGTGACCACACTGCACCTGGTGGTAAGCGCAGTGTCGTTCAGTTAGAGTACCAACTAGCGATAGACAATCTATCCCTCGCTACTCAACACAATCATGGCAGCCTGATGTTCAGTTTTTCATACTACGCCATGGCAAGGAGGTGAAGAAGCGGTTGAGGGTCTAGTGTCAGAGTACTCAGAAGGCCACAACACGGCCAAACATCGTACCCCAACTCTAGACCCCCGACAAAAACCAGACACTGGTACACTGGCAGACCCCGGAACGCGACACACTTGCGTGTGCCACTATAGAGGGTTTTACACCCTGTGTACGGTAGGCGCTATCCTGGTGGACATAAATATCCTACCACCAGCAGGTATCGAGATAAGTGAAAAGGAATAGGCTAATTTTTATACGAAAAAATAACAGCGATATTATAGGATACAAATTGGCTATGCAAATTATAATAGTAACTCATTGTAGTAAACAAGTGAAATAATGTAAAATTTTACAGGGGTGAAGCCGCGTAAAAAAATTATATCTTCGGTTGATGCATTTTCAGAAATCTAAAGGCAAGTTTTTTTCTTCTGACAGTTAAAATTGACAACCATCTCTGACGTCATGCACGAAATGACAAGAATAGTTATATATTATTTCTCTTTTACCGACACGAACACAATAACGTATAATAATCGATCGTCCGCCGAAAACATACGAGTTAAAACGTATTGTGTCAAACTGCTAAATTAATAAAATTATTATAATACTGAACCTTGTAGTCGCTCGCCTAAAGTTGAATTAGATTTTTATTATCGTATTTTAGTCTTGCGCAATCAGTATAAAATAAATATAGCAGAACTTATGATTATATAATTTAAATAAAATCAAAGTGCTGTACCCAAAGCAGTTATTTACGATTATAGTCTTCGAGCTCTAGCGATCTGCTAATGGAAAATAGTAAAATCCTAGTGGAAAATAGTATGAGCCCCCTGATGACGGTTTTCATTTCCAACAACATAATAATCAAATTTGGACATAAGATAATCCTTTCTTGACAGGTGATGGTCAGCGGGCGATTAGTAAGTTATGAAACGAGAGGCCGTGGGTCCGATTCCCACACCGAGTCAAATGTTTGTGTGACAGACAGACATTTGTTTAGGATCTGGGTGTTGTGTGACAATTGTCCCTCGTAGTTCTTGATACCCAGGATACGAGTTTGGCCTAGTGTGGGGTCAGCACTATGTGTGTGTGGGTTGGTTGTATTTATTTTATATTTCTACATCTATTTAGGACATAAACTGTTGGTTCCTCTGGTCTCGCAAACACCAACATTTTGATAATGCTAGGAATGGGTCTTAATCGCGCAATACTTTAATGGTATAAATATCACAATTATTTACCACTAATACATTAAAGTATTGCGCGATTAAGACCCGTTCCTAATTTTATAATATGTATTCAAATCGCGAGAGTCTAAAAACATTTATTTTAATAATGGTATTGATTAAATAATACACGTGTTAATTTTTATCGATTATTATCAAAAAAGTTCAGCGGTTTAACCATGTAACCTTCCAAACTGGAAGACTCACTTTTGCAATTATAATATTAGTATATTTTTGTTGTATAATACCCTTAGAGTAGGCAACCAAAAGGAGACGCCATTACGCTCGAATCTCGAACAAAAAATTCAGCAATGTCGGTGGGGGGCTTCGTACACCTACAAATAAACATGTGCACACAAATGCAAAATGTAATCACGTCGCTACGCACGCACACTGCACCATTTCATACAACACTGGCAAATTTATGCACACAGTTACAAATTTATCTTGGTGTCTAATGTATTTACAGTGTCATATATTGACAACTGTGTAAAAACAGTAGAGCGTAGCAATGTCGATAAGAGGTATAGATAGCGTTGTCCTTATCTATCGATAGATAAAATAAAACAATTATAATTTATGAAATGTTTTAAGATTATTTTTTATGTCTATCATCTTTTCTATCGCTTTCTTGCAATCTCTGGGTGTGATTTCGTGAAAGGGAAGTAGGGAGGTATAGTTAAAAAAGTGTAAATTAATATTTCTAATTTAATAGAAATGCTGTAAAGATAATAAAGGTAATAATAGTGAGAAAAATACAAGCCAAATAAGCAAAAATAAAAAAAAATAATTAGAAAATGAATTTTAAATAATACGCCTTTAATTTATTTAAAATGGATATCCAGCTGTTGTTACATTACTTAGGACTAAGTTATAATGAGGTAACAATAATCTTACTATTAATGAACAACATTTTAAGAATCCGACTCCGCCTCCGCCCGCGTGGAAGTTGTTTTTGAGAGAAAAGGCATACAATCCATGGAGGCATATTATGCTATTACATCCCTCTAGCATCTGCCTAGTAGCCGGATGCCGGGCGGTCACTATGCGGAGACGCGAGGATCTTGTATTTGAGCTCAACCAGACTCTAGATCTCATATTTTCGCAGGATATCAGGAATAGGATTGAATTCAACGCCAGGCAAACATAGGTGTGCGCGTTTTCATGCCACAAATCCCCCTTTTCTCCAGTCTCCACTTTCAGGGTGTTCCAATGACACTGCAGAATGATGTTAGGATCTTAAGGTATAAATATCGGATTTCATTTTGCGGCGGCGATTTCTAACGCCCGGTTAGCGTATATTAGCGTGATGCTAATATAAAGCGCAGGTACAGCCGGGAATGGAATATTGCTTCCAACTCTGTTATGGTTCCGATAATTGCTTGCTCGATGGTTGATCTGGATTGCAGCGACGGGCCATCCGCATTATGAATGATGCAGACGTGACCAACAGCTTAGAGCTGCTACAGCTGCCCTGGGACATTTCTTCGCTTAGCATGTTCTACCGTCTGTAACGCGTACCGGCTTGGCACCGTGGTGTCTATTACCCTGGCCTGAACCAAGAGGTTCGCGAATTTGTATCTTAGCCGCACCATCAAGTCGTGGAAAAGTTTGCCAGCGCACGTGTTCCCTACTTCCTGTATTCCCGGGTTTATTAAGCGTACTGGGAAGAAGCTTCTGACTGACTGAAATGATTGTGTCACTTTGCGAGGGATGTTTGTCCTCGCTACTTGATAGTCTACTTGGACAGTACTGCGCTTACTATCGGATGCAATGTGGTCACTTTAACGTGCCAGGATAAAAAAAATCGTTTTAGTTGTACTCGTATACAGCGAAATTATATTAAAAACATCGAATATTACGCAAGCACCTTAATGATAATAAAAATAATTTTGTCATGTATACGTACACTATGTACATATTCATCGACCCACTACTGGGCACGCGTGGCGTCCTCTATTGAAAACAACAATTCACATCAAGCGAGTGCTAATTTTACACCTAAATCCTAAAATCTAATTTTGGCCTGCAACTGTGATCTAAATGTACATACATATACACTCACGCCTGTAATCCGCGAAGGGGTAAGCAAAGGTGTATCCATTACACTCACTTTTCGCCGAAGTTATTACGGACCCATAATGTGATAGGGCGCGAGCCTATCGCCATACCGAGCACAATTCCAGACTCCGGTCTGATACTGAGAATTTCTAAATAGAAAAGCCCAATATCACTTTACCCGACCCGGGGTTCGGACCCGAGACCTCAGCACAGCAGTCGTAACGCATGCCTAATTACAACTGCTCCACCGAGGCAGTCTAATATTAGTCAGGCAGATCTAAATGTATTAGATGATTTTATTAACTCGTGAAGAATCATAATATGTCGATTTAGATTTTTTGTTATCCTGGCACCTTTAACTTACCACACTGCACCCCATGGTATTATAATATTAAGATTATATTAAGATAGTATGCATACATAAGTAAGCACTCACACCTGTAACCTCCGAATCGGCGGGTAGAGGTGTAAGAGGTGTGTACATTTCGGAGAGTTTATTACCGTCCCATAAAGTGATGGGGGTGTATCTATCGCCACACCGGATACTATTCCAGACCGCGCCGGGCTGATACTGAGTATAAAGATGAAAAATCTATTATCATTTTAGCCGACCGTGGTATCGAACCCGCGACCTCACGCACAGAGGTCATACCGCGTATGCAGATACAACTGAGCTACCGAGACAATCTTATCTTACACTAATTATAGATCTTGAATGTCCCAAAAGTCGACGTCAAGCCGGAACCGGGTGAAATATAAAAAATCTAAGTTGCATGTTTTTAAAATTATAGGCATGGCCCGCGATTTTTCAAAGTATAATCGTAACTTTGCGCATTTGTAAGTGATCTTACGTAAGAACTATTGAGACTCCCTCCCACCCCTTGTAAGAAAAAGTTAGACATGATCGACTCCCCCCTACATCATCTTACGTAATAAATGAATGGCGCCAAAATTCATACCTAAATATTTTTTAAATATACCGGATACATTTTTAGGATCAATTTTTTTTTGACAAATACTTTATTCTGGTTTTGGTATATTTTGTGACATTCCTAGTGTGTTAGAACTATTTACGTTAAAAGTATGTGTTTAGAAGACAGTCCAGATGGATTAGTAATTTTATCGATATTATATCGATAACCTTTATAAGTTTATCTACAACACTATTTGAGTCTTGCATAAACGACAGTGTTACCACATAAACCACCCAAAATGCCAGTGTAATAAAGTTTATGAAATTGTAAACTTAGTCAATATGTCAACTCTCCTAATATTTTTAAATTAAAAATTAAGTTAAGGAAGCATAAATAAAGAAATCCTACTAATATTATAATTGCGTATGTTTGGATGGATGCATGGTTGTTTGATATCCAATCACGCTACAACGGCTGGACGGATCTACTTAAAATTTGGCACAGAGATAGATTATAGTCTGGAAAAGCACATAGGCTACTTTTTATCCCGGAGAAATGTACAATTCCCTTTGGATAGTTTAGTTTTTCACAGAGCAAGGGATCGACATGCTTTTTTGCATAGTGGCAGTTTAGGGATCAGAAAATTACAAAGACCACTTTTATCTCGAAAAAATAGCAAAAGTGGGATAGCAAAATATAGAAGGTTAAAATGTTAAAATGCGCGGGCGGAGCCGCGGGCAACATCTAGTTAAAATAGAATATTAAAAAAACAACTTGCTTTTAAGATATTGAATGCCTTAGAGTATTTAACACTGGAGACGCCATTGAGCGCTTACCCCGTATGACAAATGTAAGAGCACGGTGCTCATACACGTTCTATAAAACGAGTTGCGCTTCGTGATCCGCCACTAAAAAAGTGACATCACGTGCGAATGGAGCTCCCTGAAAACGCGAGCCTGTAGCGGTATTAACATGTAAAAATAGATCTGACACATCAAACTTACAAAAATACAAAATTATTTTTCACCTGGACATATTTTTTTAAAGTAATATTATCATTAAAAGCAACAAAACATATAATCTCTAAAAATTATCATCGGGTAATAAATGTTGCCAGGTTAAACTTTTAGCCACAGTAGCGCAAAATTTATTTGCATTCAATATCTTAAACGCAAGTTGTTTTTTTAATATTCATTTTTAACTAATGTTGCCCGCGGCTCCGCCCGCGTGTAGGTCTTGGAGCATTTTAACCTTCTATATTTTGCTATCCCATAAGAAGCGTGCATTTTTTCGAGTTAAAAGTGGTCTTTGTCATTTTCTGATCCCTAAACTGCCACTATGCAAAAAATCATGTCGATCCTTTGCTCTGTGAAAAACTAAACTATCCCATGGGAACTGTACATTTCTCCGGGATAAAAAGTAGCCTATGTGCTTTTCCAGACTATAATCTATCTCTGTGCCAAATTTTCAGTAGATCCGTCCAGCCGTTGTTGCGTGATTGGATATCAAACAACCATGCATCCATCCAAACATACGCATTTATAATATTAGTAGGATTACTTTATTTATGCTTCTTAATTTATAATTTAAAAATATTAGGAGAGTTGACATATCGACTA
Source organism: Laothoe populi (assembly GCA_905220505.1). Classification (NCBI taxonomy): domain Eukaryota; kingdom Metazoa; phylum Arthropoda; class Insecta; order Lepidoptera; family Sphingidae; genus Laothoe; species Laothoe populi. Next base: position 11,082,462 of record HG992149.1, on the reverse strand, counting down.
AGTTTACAATTTCATAAACTTTATGCCAGTGTAGCATTTTGGGTGGTTTATGTGGTAACACTGTCGTTTATGCAAGACTCAAATAGTGTTGTAGATAAACTTATAAAGGTTATCGATAAAATTACTAATCCATCTGGACTGTCTTCTAAACACATACTTTTAATGTAAATAGTTCTAACACACTAGGAATGTCACAAAATATGACAAAACCAGAATAAAGTTTTTGTCAATAAAAGTGATCCTAAAATTGTATCCGGTATATTTAAAAAATATTTAGGTATGAATTTTGGCGCCATTCATTTATTACGTAAGATGATGTAGGGGGGGAGTCGGTCATGTCTTATTTTTTCTTACAAGGGGTGGGAGGGAGTCTTAATAGTTCTTACGTAAGATCACACAAATGCGCAAAGTTAGGATTATACTTTGAAAAAACGCGGGCCATGCCTATAATTATAAAAACAAGCAACTTAGATTTTTTTAATTTTTTTTTTTAACCGGTATGACTTGCCTTTTCACCCGGTTCCGGCTTGACGTCGACTTTTGGGACACCCTGTATTCATGTCGAGATCTCAAGCCCTTTTTAAATGCTCTTCATAATAGATAGCCGTTAGCCGGCTACCACACCAAAACAGGCGATAATCGCTCTCAATGACATACAATAATTTCATTCACAGCATTTGCTAATCGCATTCGTTACCAGTAACACTGTATTTCTTGGCTCCGCTTATTTAATTTGAAATTTTATGGAATAACAGAACACTTCATTTTCTTACAAACTATATACCATTGGAAAGGTCGTGTTGTGTACTTTCCGGTGGTATATTTGCTGAGGTATAATCGGAATACCTCAAAACGAGTGAGTAATCAACATTTTAAAATAATTTGCAACGGCCGTCATTGTTGTGTTGCATGTGCTGACATACCTGAAAAACGCTACTCTACAAATGGTGTTGACCAAAAAAAAAATGGAAGTGTCACGGATGATGTGCAAAGCAACCAAAAACTGATAACAGTAATACGCCTTTACGTCCCATTGACTCACTCGGGAAGTCGAGGAACAATAATGACTCGCTACCTTTAAATGACAATATTACGCATCGAAAAAAGCCACTGTTGATACTAGCGCAATTAGTGGAAGTTCCGGCTTAAACTCTTCCGCGTCAGTTATTACAAAGATAGACGCTAAGGAAATAATAAGAGAAGAATTCAATGTCATGAAATTGGCTTTAGCACAGGAGCTTAACCAAACACTTAAGCAGATGGTAAGAACCGAATTTCAATCTCAAAAATCAATTCATAAAACAGGAAATAACTGCTTTGGATAATAATGTTTGTTTCTGAATGAAAATTATGAAACCACCAAATCCGCCATCGCCAAATACCAAGACACACTGGGAGAGCTAAAGAAATAGAACGTTCAGTTAACATATACGTTACAGGATCTGCAAATCAGGCTTCAGGTTGCTGAGCAGCATAACCGTTCTAACAATCTTGAGATAGAGTGTGTCCCCGAGCACAAACAGTAAAACTTGCTATCTATAATTACTCAGCTGTCTAAGGTATCCTGCAACTTGAAAGAATCCGACATTCATCATTGCACTCGTGTGGTAAAAAGTAACAGAGAAGACAAGAGACATCGCTCAATCATTGTTAAATTGGCTACCTCTAGGCTTCGGGATACATTTTAGCGTAAACAATAAATTTTAATAAGGCAAATCCAAACGACAAGCTCAGTACTGCTCACTTAGGCATTGGAGGTAATAAATCGCCGCTTTACATTGTTGAGCACCTTTCACCTAAAAACAAATTACACGCAGCGGCTCGCCAGATCGTCAAAGAAAAAGAGTACAAATTCGTGTAGATTAAGCAAGGTCGTGTTTTCATTAGGAAAACAGAAGAAGACGAGTTTACTTATATAAGAAACCAAGAGACCAGAACCGACCTAAAACAATTCTCTGCCATATCCATACTAGCTGTTGCTCGCGGCTCCGCCCCCGTGGAGTTTATTTTCGGGAGCAGAAGTATCAATGCAAGGAGTTGTCTTCTGCACTGAGACACCTATAGCGATCGTCCTGAATCTCAGGTGTTGTGACTGTCTAGATGGCTAGACAGGCACAACTCCTAACTTAAACTTCTAGCACTCCTTATAATACCCCGGGATCACTCCGTAAGTGTCGAAGAAGGCCACCGCGGGGTTTTAGCTGGTAGTGTCCGGTTGGGTGTACATAAGTAGTAGGGACTCGGCCCAGCCGCAGCCCGGATAGCCATCATCCGGGCGAGGGGGTGCTGGGTCGTAAGACCGGCTAGTCCAGCATAACCGTTTTAATCTCATTCCGCTTCCCCCCGAAGCGGACGGCAGTAATAAAATGCTTTCCCCACGACAAAAAAAAAGTGTTGTGCCTGAAGCTTGAGATTACATTTAAAGAATACCTCATAAGTTAACTCCTCACTTCGCCCTTTGAGGGATGATTTGGTAAAAACGTTGAAACACGTATTTCTTTATTTTTTACCTAAAGCATAATTCATATTTAGGAATTTTCAGATCCCTAAGTTGAAGTATTACGGATTGCCCATACAAACTTTTAACCTCTATTTCACCCCTTTCAAGATATTTTTTTGAGACAAAAGATACCCTATGTCCTTCCCTAGGATATAATCTATCCCTTTACTGAATTTCATTAGGATTTGTTCACCCGTTTAGTCATGAAAAGGTAAGAAACAGACATACAAACAACAATATTAATTTTGCTGCGGAGATATTATAATAAATATTTGCTGTAATATCTCCTAAGATATTCATTGAAATCAAATGAGGTAAAGCGCAATTTTGTTCAAAATTAAATACTTGTGATGAATAAAGTATTTATTTGGATAAGGATTAATACCATGTTTATAAAAACCCCTTTCCAAATAATACATTGTTTCAGAACAAATTCGATAACCATTAAAAAGGTTATAGTGAGCCAACCGAAATATATAGACATATGCTATCGCGGACTTTTTTTATAACTTTTTAAGAGGAACAATTTCGTCGTACATGATCGTTATGTAACTTTAACCGTTAACGCAGCGTACGCAACGGAAGCTCTCAAAAGGAATCAATTTTCCCCGTTTTTGCAATATTTTTCATTGCTGCTCCGGCCCTATTGGTCATAGCGTGATGTTATATAGCCTATAGCGCTCCTCGATAAATCGGCTCTCCAACACTAAAATATTTTTTCAATTCGAACCAGTAGTTCCTGAGATTAGCCCGTTCAAATAAACAAACAAACTCTTCAGCTTTATATAATAGTATAGATTAAATAAATGAAAGGCGTATTATTTAAAAAAAAACTAAAAAATAAAGTTTTTATTTTTGCTTATTTGGCTTGTATTTTTCTCAGTACTCATTACCTTTATTATCTTTTCAGTATTTCGATTAAATTAGAAATATTAATTTACACTATTTTTAACTATACCTCTCTACTTCCGTCCCTTTTCACGAAATCACACCCAGAGATTGCAAGAAAGCGATATAAAAGATGATACACATAAAAAAATATCTTAAAACATTTAAAAAATTATAATTGTTTTATTTTATCTATCGATAGATAAGGACAACGCTATCTATGCCTCGTGTCGACATTGCTACGCTCTACTGTTTTTACACAGTTGTCAATATATGACACTGTAAATATATTTCACAACAAGATAAATTTGTAACTGTGTGCATAAATTTGCCAGTGTTGTATGAAATGGTGTAGTGTGCGTGCGTAGCGACGTGATTACATTTTGCATTTGTGTGCACATGTTTATTTGTAGTTGTACGAAGCCCCCCACCGACATTGCTGAATTTTTTGTTCAAGATTCGAGCGTAATGCCGTCTCCTTTTGGTTGCCTACTCTAAGTTGAATGCAAATAAATTTTGCACTACTGTGGCTAAAAGTTTAACCTGGCAACATTTATTACCCGATGATAATTTTTAGAAATTATATGTTTTGTTGCTTTTAAGGATAATATTACTTTAAAAAAATACGTCCAGGTGAAAAATAATGTTGTATTTTTGTAAGTTTGATGTGTCAGATCTATTTTTACATGTTAATACCGCTACAGGCAGGCATTTTGAGGGAGCTCAATTCGCTCGTGATGTCACTTTTTTAGTGGCGGATCACGAAGCGCAACTAGTTTTATAGAACGTGTATGAGCACCGTGCTCTTACATTTGTCAAACGGGGTAAGCGCTCAATGGCGTCTCCAGTGTTAAATACTCTAAGACAGCTACAGATAGACCCAGTCTTTCTAACACTTTCGAACCATTCTTTCATTCATTCTATCGAGTTTTATTTTCCAGTGCTTATTCAGCTTCAAAGCGCTTTACTTTATTGAAAACCAAAATAGATAAATAGAAACAGTTGATAAACTTGATTCAAATTTGAATTTGAATGTGCCATATCCATATGTGGCTAAAGCTTAGAGTAGGCAACCAAAAGGAGACGGCATTACGCTCGAATCTTGAACAAAAAATTCAGCAATGTCGGTGGGGGGCTTCGTACAACTACAAATAAACATGTGCACACAAATGCAAAATGTAATCACGTCGTTACGCACGCACACTACACCATTTCATACAACACTGGCAAATTTACGCCCACAGTTACAAATTTATCTTGTTGTGAAATATATTTACAGTGTCATATATTGACAACTGTGTAAAAACAGTAGAGCGTAGCAATGTCGACACGAGGTATAGATAGCGTTGTCCTTATCTATCGATAGATAAAATAAAACAATTATAATTTATTAAATGTTTTAAGATATTTTTTTATGTGTATCATCTTTTCTATCGCTTTCTTGCAATCTCTGGGTGTGATTTCGTGAAAAGGGACGGAAGTAGAGAGGTATAGTTAAAAATAGTGTAAATTAATATTTCTAATTTAATCGAAATACTGTAAAGATAATAAAGGTAATGAGTACTGAGAAAAATACAAGCCAAGTAAGCAAAAATAAAAACTTTATTTTTTAGATTTTTTTTTAAATAATACGCCTTTAATTTATTTAATCTATACTATTATATAAAGCTGAAGAGTTTGTTTGTTTATTTGAACGGGCTTATCTCAGGAACTACTGGTTCGAATTGAAAAAATCTTTTAGTTTTGGATAGCCCATTTATCGAGGAGCGCTATAGGGTATATAACATCACGCTATCACCAAATAGGAGCGGAGCAGCAATGAAAAATGTTGCAAAAACGGGGAAAATTGATTCCTTTTGAGAGCTTCCGTTGCGTACGCTGCGTTAACGGTTAAAGTTACATAACAATCATGTACGACGAAATTGTTCCTCTTAAAAAGTTCTAAAAAAAGTCCGCGATAGCATATGTCTATCTATTTCGGTTGGCTCACTATAACCTTTTTAATGGTTATCGAATTTGTTCTGAATCAATGTATTATTTGGAAAGGGGTTTTTATAAACATGGTATTAATCCTTATCCAAATAAATACTTTATTCATCACAAGTATTTAATTTTGAACAAAGTTGCCCTTTACGTCATTTGATTTCAATGAATATCTTAGGAGATATTACAGTTTTAAAATATCTCCGCAACAAAATTAATATTGTTGTTTGTATGTCTGTTTCTTACCTTTTCATGACTAAACGGGTGAACAAATCCTAATGAAATTCAGTAGAGGGATAGATTATATCCTAGGGAAGGACATAGAGTATCTTTTGTCTCAAAAAAATATCTTGAAAGGGGTGAAATAGAGGTTAAAAGTTTGTATGGGCAATCCGTAATACTTCAACTTAGGGATCTGAAAATTCCTAAATATGAATTATGCTTTAGGTAAAAAATAAAGAAATACGTGTTTCAACGTTTTTACCAAATCATCCCTCAAAGGGCGAAGTGAGGAGTTAACTTATGAGGTATTCTTTAAATGTAATCTCAAGCTTCAGGCACAACACTTTTTTTTTGTCGTGGGGAAAGCATTTTATTACTGCCGTCCGCTTCGGGGGGAAGCGGAATGAGATTAAAACGGTTATGCTGGACTAGCCGGTCTTACGACCCAGCACCCCCTCGCCCGGATGATGGCTATCCGGGCTGCGGCTGGGCCGAGTCCCTACTACTTATGTACACCCAACCGGACACTACCAGCTAAAACCCCGCGGTGGCCTTCTTCGACACTTACGGAGTGATCCCGGGGTATTATAAGGAGTGCTAGAAGTTTAAGTTAGGAGTTGTGCCTGTCTAGCCATCTAGACAGTCACAACACCTGAGATTCAGGACGATCGCTATAGGTGTCTCAGTGCAGAAGAAAACTCCTTGCATTGATACTTCTGCTCCCGAAAATAAACTCCACGGGGGCGGAGCCGCGAGCAACAGCTAGTATGGATATGGCAGAGAATTGTTTTAGGTCGGTTCTGGTCTCTTGGTTTCTTATATAAGTAAACTCGTCTTCTTCTGTTTTCCTAATGAAAACACGACCTTGCTTAATCTACACGAATTTGTACTCTTTTTCTTTGACGATCTGGCGAGCCGCTGCGTGTTTTTAGGTGAAAGGTGATCAACAATGTAAAGCGGCGATTTATTACCTCCAATGCCTATGTGAGCAGTACTGAGCTTGTCGTTTGGATTTGCCTTATTAAAATTTATTGTTTTCGCTAAAATGTATCCCGAAGCCTAGAGGTAGCCAATTTAACAATGATTGAGCGAGGTCTCTTGTCGTCTCTGTTACTTATTACCACACGAGTGCAATGATGAATGTCGGATTCTTTCAAGTTGCAGGATACCTTAGACAGCTGAGTAATTATAGATAGCAAGTTTTACTGTTTGTGTTCGGGGACACACTCGATCTCAAGATTGTTAGAACGGTTATGCTGCTCAGCAACCTGAAGCCTGATTTGCAGATCCTGTAATGTATATGTTAACTGAACGTTCTATTTCTTTAGCTCTCCCAGTGTGTCTTGGTATTTGGCGATGGCGGATTTGGTGGTTTCATAATTTTCATTCAGAAACAAACATTATTATCCAAAGCAGTTATTTCCTGTTTTATGAATTGATTTTTGAGATTGAAATTCGGTTCTCACCATCTGCTTAAGTGTTTGGTTAAGCTCCTGTGCTAAAGCCAATTACATGACATTGAATTCTTCTCTTATTATTTCCCTAGCGTCTTTCTTTGTAATAACTGACGCGGAAGAGTTTAAGCCGGAACTTCCACTAATTGCGCTAGTATCAATAGTGGCTTTTTTCGATGCGTAATATTGTCATTAAAAGGTAGCGAGTCATTATTGTTCCTCGACTTCCCGGGTGAGTCAATGGGACGTAAAGGTGTATTACTGTTATCAGTTTTTGGTTGCTTTGCACATCATCCGTGACACTTCCATTTTTTTTTTGGTCAACACTAATTGTAGAGTAGCGTTTTTCAGGTATGTCAGCACATGCAACACAACAATGACGGCCGTTGCAAATTATTTTAAAATGTTGATTACTCACTTGTTTTGAGGTATTCCGATTATACCTCAGCAAATATACCACCGGAAAGTACACAACACGACCTTTCCAATGGTATATAGTTTGTAAGAAAATGGAGTGTTCTGTTATTCCATAAAATTTCAAATTAAATAAGCGGAGCCAAGAAATACAGTGTTACTGGTAACGAATGCGATTAGCAAATGCTGTGAATGAAATTATTGTAGGTCATTGAAAGCGATTATCGCCTGTTTTGGTGTGGTAGCCGGCTAACGGCTATCTATTATGAAGAGCATTTAAAAAGGGCTTGAGATCTCGACATGAATACAGGGTGTCCCAAAAGTCGACGTCAAGCCGGAACCGGGTGAAAAGGCAAGACATACCGGTTAACAAAAAAAATTTAAAAAATCTAAGTTTCTTGTTTTTAAAATTATAGGCATGGCCCGCGTTTTTTCAAAGTATAATCCTAACTTTGCGCATTTGTGTGATCTTACGTAAGAACTATTAAGACTCCCTCCCACCCCTTGTAAGAAAAAATAAGACATGATCGACTCCCCCCCTACATCATCTTACGTAATAAATGAATGGCGCCAAAATTCATACCTAAATATTTTTTAAATATACCGGATACAATTTTAGGATCACATTTTTTTGACAAAAACTTTATTCTGGTTTTGTCATATTTTGTGACATTCCTAGTGTGTTAGAACTATTTACATTAAAAGTATGTGTTTAGAAGACAGTCCAGATGGATTAGTAATTTTATCGATAACCTTTATAAGTTTATCTGCAACACTATTTGAGTCTTGCATAAACGACAGTGTTACCACATAAACCACCCAAAATGCTACACTGGCATAAAGTTTATGAAATTGTAAACTTAGTCGATATGTCAACTCTCCTAATATTTTTAAATTATAAATTAAGAAGCATAAATAAAGTAATCCTACTAATATTATAAATGCGTATGTTTGGATGGATGCATGGTTGTTTGATATCCAATCACGCTACAACGGCTGGACGGATCTACTGAAAATTTGGCACAGAGATAGATTATAGTCTGGAAAAGCACATAGGCTACTTTTTATCCCGGAGAAATGTACAGTTCCCATGGGATAGTTTAGTTTTTCACAGAGCAAAGGATCGACATGTTTTTTTGCATAGTGGCAGTTTAGGGATCAGAAAATGACAAAGACCACTTTTAACTCGAAAAAATGCACGCTTCTTATGGGATAGCAAAATATAGAAGGTTAAAATGCTCCAAGACCTACACGCGGGCGGAGCCGCGGGCAACATTGGGTTGGGCAACAATATTAAAAAAACAACTTGCGTTTAAGATATTGAATGCAAATAAATTTTGCACTACTGTGGCTAAAAGTTTAACATGGCAACATTTATTACCCGATGATAATTTTTAGAGATTATATGTTTTGTTGCTTTTAATGATAATATTACTTTAAAAAAATATGTCCAGGTGAAAAATAATTTTGTATTTTTGTAAGTTTGATGTGTCAGATCTATTTTTACATGTTAATACCGCTACAGGCTCGCGTTTTCAGGGAGCTCCATTCGCACGTGATGTCACTTTTTTAGTGGCGGATCACGAAGCGCAACTCGTTTTATAGAACGTGTATGAGCACCGTGCTCTTACATTTGTCATACGGGGTAAGCGCTCAATGGCGTCTCCAGTGTTAAATACTCTAAGATAATACCATAATTTTATTCTCAAATAGTTTGTTCAAATCACTCAACCTGTATTCACCACTTTTGATAAGAATTGTCTGTCATTATGATAAATAAAATATATATCGTTTGAAATTATTATGATAAGTTAAATATATTTGATTATATTTAATATATTATCTTTAGTTAGTGCTATTTGTGAACACTTTATGTCATATTCATCATGTTTTCACAAAAAATATTTTTGACAGCGCGAGCGAAAAATCGCGTACACGTCTGCTCTCAACACGGCCCAATTGCCGTCTGACAAGTCTCGCACATGCGCATCATGTTTAAAAATAATTCCAATATGGAGACAACGGCCATTTCATGTTTCGTAATTTTAAAACATTTATTTCTTTGTATTTATAAATGAAATGTGATAAAGTATTCACACACTCGTTTAATGCAGTTCATTGAAAATTTTATAGAAAAATTTCGTTTTAATATTTTTCTTTATAACCGTATACTAAGGATTCATTTGACGTCGTGTGGATTGAAATTTTCAAATTTCGATGTATCTTTGCGAATATTTTCTATCGAGCCAACTTTAATGAATCGTGTATCGAGAAGCACACTCGTTTTGTAAATATGTTAATCTTTCATGGTAAATTTTTATATTGTTAATATTTTTAGTTTTTAACATCGAATAATTAGTTTAAAAATGTAGTCTGAACTGAACTGTCTGAGCCTACCTCACCTTAACAATCACATAATCATGTTGACAACATGTTTAATTTTTTGACTCTGACCATTTATATTCACTTTACGAAGGTAGTCACATTTGTATTTTTAAATTAAACAGCTTCGGTTTGATAAAATAAAGATACTTACTGCTTATTTCTGCCAATAAATGTAATGGCTTACGGAAATCCAACAATAATCAGTAACTACAAATGATTTTTTTATCCAAAATTGTACTCAAACAAACTCTGGAACAAACTCATTCTGCGATTTTACGTTTATGCGAGTATAGTAATGTAATATTCAGATAAAAATCAATTAGTCTCACCAACACTTGAACCAAACGGTATACAGAACAATATCTACATACATATGAATTATATTACAAAAGGCAGTAGATATCATGCCGACGATAAGTCGCAAATAAATCAGACCATGTAAAACAATATTTTTTTCTTCGAAAATCACTTTACGATCAATATAATCTGATAGACAGTGTTATAAAATCAGGAGATAACTTTAATTGTTTAATTATTAAAGTAATTCAGCAAGTTGGGCAGTAATATTAGTATTAGTGTATTTCCTATGTGTTCCTTATGTGTTTGGGAGAGTAATTGCGGGTACATTAATCATGAAAAGTAAGTGTAAAAAATGTAAACAGTTCAATGGCTGGTAGATTAATTATAAAGAGAAGCCTTAAGTGAATCCTGACACGCGTTTGTGTTAATATTAAGCACTGAGACGTGTAACGGAGTTATGTAAATCAATCAATAAATTTATATTCATGATGATGAATATAAAATTACTCAATATAACACTTTTATCAACGAAGGAAATATCTAAGTCACTCAGGATCGCTACTTATTTAATCTCGATTTTGGTTAGGTTTGGTGAGGAAAACTCAATAGAATGATTGACAGACCGGATAAGTTAGACTTATTTCCAATCACATAGTAGAGAATATATATTAATAATGTATTAACAGGCATTCAGTCAATTTTAGAAGCACATAACTTATGTAAGATATTCAAAGAAACATTCTGTAACTCATCCATGAATTTGCGCGAATAGAAATTAGTTTCAAGCCGAATTTAGTGATAGTCAAAATACTAATTTAAAACATAGAGATCATTTCAATTTCTTATAAAATTAAATATGGAGCACCTACATTGTTTTATTGACTCATCTAACATGCATATGCTGCATTAGTATATTTCAAGAGTTCTTTGACACCAATAATATTGTCAGTTTTGTTATTGGTAAGAGTAGATTACCCCTTAAGGGGCTCAAATAAATTATAGATTCCTAAATTACAGTTGTTGGGGCGTATTCTTTAGATGTAGACTCATGAAATCTGTTTATATTTCTACAGCTTAAAATCAAGACAACAATTCTTGTGGACAGATGATCAGGTAGTTTCTAACAAATCAAATCAAATTGGGACAAATCAGACAAGTTCCTGTCTGTTTGTTTCACATATAAGACCAATGAAATCTTGCAGTATAAAGTCTAAGCAATCATGTATGTGCCAACCAAATTAAATCTTTCCGATGTACGCACTAGGGCACTTGCGTAAATCCTTATAACGTATAGCTTCAGGGTCCTGAATTCTTAAGCAATGAGCAAAATTAATATCCCACATATTCAAAAAACATAAATATATTAGTAACTCAGTTTCGTGGCCGGGGAGGGTCTTACGATTATTACATCTAAAAATAAACCTTAAAACTATATAAAAAATAATAATAAATAAATAATAAAAATAAAAAAAGTATATATACCAAAAGAATCAATAATAAAAGGTAATAAATAACATTACAAGACAAATTGAAACCAAAAGAGTATAAGATATTCAAGCTAAATATTAATTATCCCAGAGATATTCAACCACCAAGAGAGTTTCCGCTACTTAGTATATCAGACAGTATCACACAATTAAATCTCACATAAAGTACATTTTATAATTTTTACGTTTAAGTGTATCAGTATCAAAAGAAAATTCAGGCAATGAATTTTGGAATCAAGTAAACAAACTATTCTAAGAATATGCAATGTTAAAAAAAATCATTATTTGACTAGTCTACGCGATCGGAAAGACTGACACAAAGAACCGAAAGATAGAGGAACTAATCAAAGGTTTATAAGATTAGAGAACGGGTCTTAAACGCGTAATATTATATGTATATACATACTTTATATATGTGTATGTGTGTATATAATTATGTAAGTATATGTATTTGTATGTGTATATATGTATGTGTGTATGTATATATGTCTCTTATGAGGTGTATACAGGTCGCGAGAGTCTAAAGCATAAGGGTAAGATGACCAGATCACAGTAGCTAGAGTAAGATCATTATCAGAAAAATTACTAACTTGCTCAATTGGCCATTTCTCACTAGTAAATATTTATTGATGATCCAGTTAATACAGGCCATTTAACAGATTCACTGACTAAAACCCAAACTGAGATACCACTAACCAGTCGCTCGAAGGAACGTGAAACAACACGAGCTGATAGACCAGCAGCGATAAACTAATCAGAAACACTCATAGAGGTGGCTTCTGCTACCAGGACCAGACCTAGCAGAATCTCATCGGTAAAAGTCAGAACAAGTTAGAGTGAACTACTCAATTAAATAGAGCATTTCTGATTTACTATGGTTTCTTAATTTTTCTTAAGCTTGTCTCTGGTGGGAATGTCGCGAATAGTCGCGAACTGTGAACAGACAGCAAACTATTTAATCTTGATGAGAGGGTAATGTGCGGGTGGATTCATAATTTATACTCGGTGGATTTGCTATAAAACGAGGCGTCTCTGCATTCTCGAGTCAGTCTCGCTCGGTTTGGATCAGTGTGCAGTGGTCCTCAGTTCAGTGTGTGTGTGTGTGTGTGTGTGTGTGTGTGTGTGTGTGTGTGTTTAGTTGTGTCACTAGCAGTGGGCAGTAGACAGCGGTCAAGGAGAAACAAATGTAAGTCAGTTATAATATATTTATTTTAGAGACAGTACAGTATCTATTAACTTTCCTTTAAACAGTAAAGCAGTAAGGTTCTCGTTATTTCATGAAGCTATTATGTTTAAGATTCAAAGATCAAATCATACTGATGTATAGTTACTAGAACCAAGTGACACCAATGTTCAGAGGTGTCTTCAGATACTTATCTGACCTATTGCAAAGTAGGCCAGATGGTTAAATAGGAGGCCGAGTGCCTTGAGCGAGGGATTTCTTCCCAGACAGTTCACAAATTACCTTCGTAGTTCCATTCCGTAAACGCAACCGTCATATTTAATCTGTGACATTATCAATTCTGATTATTTAGATACAACATCAAGTTTACTTATATATATCAACACAGTACTATGTACCAATATACCTATATATTCGCCATATACTCAAATAGCTCAGGGTAATTGACGACAATAAGTGAGGTAAGGCAGCTTCTCGCGCTATAGTGTAGACAGTCTGGAGCAGAATGTGCGGAGATTGTTTTCACGAGGCTTATAAATACCAGCCGGCTAATTTTATTGTTTTTAAGAGATACGAATATGAGATAAGTAATATTTATTTTGCAGAAAGATTGAACTCCGCGAGTGATAAATTTAATAAATTCTCACATAGGGACGGGACATTATGCGCTGCAATAAATAGGCATAAGACTGGGAGCTCTCGAAATTCTGAAATTGTGTGTATACACGGATCGCATACGCCTTCTTACTATAAGAAAATACTAGAAAAACGACATTCCTATTTTATTAAACGTCTTAAAAAATTATCTTCTTCTTTGTTCTCCTTCTTAATCTCTTTTATTGGCCTTATGTTACAAATAGTGCTCTAAATAACATAAATAAGACTTAACCCTTTGATGGTAATTAAAATTATTGTGGTTAAAGATCTTTATTTCTCACTAGCTTTTGCCCGCGGCTCCGCCCGCGTGGAAGTTATTTTTGGGAGAAAAGGTATATGTCGGAGTATAATGAATACGGAGACTGAATTGACCTTACAAATAATTTTATATTTTGTAAATTGTGGGTACTGTCAGTTGTTTTACTATTTTGAAGGCAGGTTCGAGTTGTTTATTGGATGATCTCATTCGTAGTGGGGCACAACGAAAATCACAATATAAAAGAGTGCCTCGTCATTTCGCGGTGCATTCAGGAATAATTATTAGACGAGTCAAGATCCTATCTCGAATAGTTTAGTAATTTAGAGGTCGTAATGCCCAAGTGATGTTTAACTGATCGTTGCCTACAACTAAAGTGATAATTCAACGCCATGTGCGTCTCAGTGCAAAGTGTAAACCATGGTTTTTCTTGCCAGTTCTTTTTTCCGTGGATTATTGTATTTCGAACTGGCAGTAGCTTAATAAACTGTGAAGTGTTCAACTCGTGTTATTTCTACGAATCTATCATACCATGTGCATCCTGTCTATATCTGGAGATCGGAGAGGGATGTATAAGCCCTCTTCCAGCCTCTTCATATGGTGACCTGTGACTTCATGATCTTTCACCTGGCCATAAGAAGTGGGATCTACCCGTGGATTTATGTGAAATTTGGTGAGTCGCTTTCAGTTTTTAAATTTAAAGGCCGATTTTTGATTTTGATCGTTCTGCTAAACTTACGATTTATTAAGTTGGAAATATGAGGATTTGTTTCCTACCTCATTGATTTTTGTTTTTGGATTTAAAAATGATTGTAATAAACGACTAAGTTATAGTATGGTTTGTTTCCAACCTCATTGATTATTTCTTTATTTTAATTTGTACTGTTATAACCGATGGAAATTTCATCGAGTTTTTTGGCTCGGCAAAGTGACCACACTGCACCTGATGGTAAGTGCAGTGCCGTCCAGTTATAGTATCAAGTAGTGAGAGACAATTTATCCCTCGCTACTCAACACAATAATGCCGGCCTGCTGTGTAGCTTCTTCACACTACGCCTAAAGGACCCAGGATCATAGGAAGGAGGGAACACTGTAGCTGGCAAACTGTTCCACAGCTTAATAGTGCGGCAAAAATACGAGATTGCGAACCTATTGGTTCGGGCCGGGGTAGTAGACACCACAAAGCTGTGGCTCCGCAATCCAGTACGCGTGGTTCTGGTATGAAAGGGAGAGGATGGGATAAGATCAAACAATTCTTCAGAGCATTCGCCATGATACAGACGGTATAACACGCTAAGCGAGGAAATATCCCTACGCAGCTGTAACGGCTCTAGGCTGTTACTCACGTCTTGCACTCAGATTTTGCTTAACTGCTAATTACGCAGTGATATTAAAATTGGACGTCCACGGTCCTCTGTGGCGTAGTTGTAATGTACGCGGTACGACTGCCGTGCGGGGTCTCTGGTTCGATCCCCGGGTTTGGTAAAGAGATATTGGGATTATCCGCCGTGAGCATGGAATTGTGCCCGGTATGGTATAGGCTCACCCCTATCACACATATGATAATAAGCTGCGCGAATTATGGGTGTACTGGTTACACCTCTGCCTACACCTTCAGGGATTACAGTTGTGAGTGTGTATGTATGTGAAAATACGTAACAGTTGACGCGTGTGATGATTTAATGAACCTTGAATTTGATGTGGTTCAATTCTAGCTTGTATGAGGGTTGAAAAACATTTACTTTTATAACTAGTATTAAATAAAAAACTATAAACAAAGGTACCCCTCAAACCTAGGTTTTAACGTGTTATAAAAAAACTGCATTGAATGAATAATTCAGTAATTTAATGGTTACTACAATATTGATTTATGAATTGTTTTACGGATCTAGTTTTTATAAAAGTTTCAGAACTAATGATCGATAATCAAGTTAGTCAAGTATAACCATTTAAATTTTTAATTTTAATGTTGGTGGTGACTGTTAGTTCTGGTTTTAATTTCTACCCGGTAATAAATTAATTTTATATTAATAGTTACGCTAAACTGTGCAATTAATTGAGGTAAAAATGAGTGTTTGTGTCTTTGTCAATGGTTCATAACATTTTTGATGGCCTTACGTTCGTAGCCTGGTTATGGTCTTCTCAAGATCTCTTGGGTGACTACGGGTGAGCAGTCTGCGCTTATGGTATCCGATAGTCTTAGTGATTTAAGTTAATTATCCGCAATTAAACTAATTATATTCTGGTAGTAATACTAAAGAAAATTTATTTGTATATGCATTGTTGCATATAAAATAATAAACTTTTTATCTATCTATCTATAAGATATTTAGCTAGCTGTGTCTTAAATGTATTAAATGGGTGTACGTTTTTTTAAAGGTATTTTATTATAAAGCTGTGCTCCCGCAAACGTAAGCGTCTTTTTCCCATAGTTTGTTCTGATTTTTGGCAGAACCAAAAAACTAGCACGTAGAGTGCTACTTTGGGTGATTTGTTTTAGTTTAGTGAATGTAAGGCTGGTGTGGATATCTTTGCTAAGTACTTTCGAATAAAAATACATGTGTTATAAATATATAATTGATTGATTTTTAGGGTATTTACTATTGTTAGAAATACCAAAGGTATAACGGAGGTATTTAGGAGACTAGTTGGGGGTAGATTAATAATGACAACCAAAGTGGGAGTAGTAAACGTTTAATATAAAACGGAGTGCCTTCCGCGCTCCGGGGTTCAGTTGGTTCAGTTGTTTTGTAAAGTATAAGAGACGATAGCCAGTATATTCGTGGTTCGGTGTTTTGTAATCAGTTCAATGGCCACGTAGTTCAGCTTAGAGGGTAATGCTGGTAGATTAATTATAAAGAGAAGCCTTAAGTGAATCCTGACATGCGTTTGTGTTAATATTAAGCACTGAGACGTGTAACAGTGTCGTGTAAATCAATCAATTGATTATAAACCTTGTATTTGTGCCTTTTAAATATCCATCTTGCATAGTTTTGTTGATGTTCCTAACATTATATTCATTATCTTAGTTTAATTATAGATTTAATTGGTTGAGGTCGGGTATGAGTAGTTAAAAAGCTGTTTGATAATTTTATTTTGGGCAATTTGAACATCTGCTACTTTAGTTTTAGAGGCACTACCCTAGATTTCAATAAGATACATATGTGGCTTGAATAGAAGTCTTTGGGATGCGACAATATTACGAAGGGAACCGAGCAGTGATGATAACGTATTTTTTATTTGTTCGATATGATTATTCCAAGTTAAAGCCCTATCCATTCTCAAACCCAGATATTTTTCAACATATTTTTATGATATTATTATTTATTATTTTCGACAATACGGGTAAAACCGATTAAGGTCCGTAATTGCCTGGGTCTGTTGTTGGTCCGGATTTATATATGGGTGTAACTTTTGCCAACTTTAGAGTATCGGGGAAATGACCATCTAATAACAATTTATTGAAGCATTTACTCATCGTGTTTGCCACCGAATGTTTTATGCATTTTATTACTTTTGTGTTAATTTCATCTAATCCAGTGCTACAATTTGAATAAAGATTTGAGATTATTTTTATTATTTCTTCAGGTCAACAAACTTTGAGGGTGGACAACGAAGAGTTTTGAGCCAGAACTTTTGGTAATGCTCGCGTGTGATTGTCATGAAATTTATTAGGTATTGCTTTCGCTAAAATTGGTCCTATTGTTGAAAATATTTATTAAATAGTTCACATACACTTCTTGGATCAGTAACATACACTGAGTCGACAAGTAGTTTTGAAGGAGCACACCTTTGTTTAATATTATAATTTGCTAAAGAGTTAATTAGACCCTATATTTTTTTAGGTTTATTAATACAAATTGTGAATTCTTTATCGTGGTAAATTTTTTTTGCATCTTGTATAATTTTAGCTACATATTTTCTTTTGGTTATAAATTTCTTCTAAGGTCTTACTGTGATCGTTCTTCTTAAGTTCTGCCCACACATTTCTTTGATTGATTTCATTTATGATGTCCATATTTATCCAATTTTTTTGTGGTGAATTTAGGATCTTTGTTTTTGATGTTTTACTTTTACTTGTAAAGAGTTTTATTGTATTTTCGAGTTTCGAGTAGTCTTTTAGTTCCTCGAGATTTGTTGTTTCAAAGAAGTTTTATATCATCGTGTAGTTTATTGCTTCATAGTGTGTCCGAATCTTTGGTGGAGGTTTTTTCTTTGTTAGTTCGATATATATTTGTTTATGATCGGACTTGGAAGAATCAGTTATTACCATATGAAACTTATCATTTCTCAAATTTGTACTTACATGATCCAGAATAGATTTTCTTGTAGTCGATTCTCGCGTACAGTGTTTTTTATTTATTTTATTTATTAATGTGTCTTGCTTCCTTTGCGAGGTATTTATATACTTTAGTCAGCCCTTTTCTTGAGATGGCTAGATAGGCGCCACGGGGCGCCTACGTTCCAACTGACACAGGTATTAACGGACCATGGGTGTTTCGGTTCGTTCCTGTGTCGGATCGGAAAGGAGGTGTCCGCCGTGTGCCACCTCTGTGGCAACTGCCGCAACTGCCGCGAGGACACGGCACAACATACGTTGGAGGAGTGCCCAGCCTGGGACGAAGAGCGCAGCGCTCTCAGAGCAGTCGTTGGCGGAGACCTCTCGCTGCCGGCCGTGGTGTCGTCCATGGTCGCCAGCCGGAGGTCCTGGCGTGCGGTGGCCCACTTCTACGAGAACGTCATCTCGCAGAAGGAGAGTGCTGAGAGGGATCGGGAACGATATGATCCCTCCCGCCGCCAGAGAAGACGTAGGAGGCGCCGGGTGGACGACTGACCGGCGTCTCCCGCCCTGTGGAATGGGGGCGATTCAGCAGAGGGCTGTCAGCCCGTATCGATGCACTCGCAAAATCGGAGCATCGTGCGACCCCGAGATGGACGGCAGCGCGGTTGGTAAGGCCTCGTTCGCTGTCGTTGTTAGGTGCGCGGGGGCTCCTTAGCCCTCCATGGAGATGGGCTGCTACGCAGAACCGCGCAGGGGCCATTCCGGCTGCAATTCTAGCACTCCTTAGAATACCCCGGGATCGCTCCGCAAGTGCCGAAGAAGGCCACCGCGGGGTTTTAGCTGGTAGTGTCGGGTGGGGTGTACATAGGGGTTAGGGACTCGGCCCAGCGGCAGCACGTATAGCCATCATCCGTGCGAGGGGGATGCTGGGTCGTAAGACCGGCTAGTCCATCTTAGTCTGACTTTTCTGCCCTCGAGGTAGCTATCTATGACCCTTCTGATGTTAACTGGACATCTTTCAAGCAGGTTTCGGAGGACGATGACTGTTGCCTCCTTCCAGGTGGACGTGAAGTGGCCTAGTTCTTGGCGTTTGTTTGCTAGTGATATGTACAATTCTTGGTACTTATTTATTGCTTGCTTACAGATATCTGCCGCTAGACCGTCTACTCCCGGGGCTTTCTTTGGGTTGAAGCTATAACAACCACACTTAGTTCGTCTAGTGAAAATGGTGGGTCCTGGTACTCAGCATTGACTTCGTCATTTACTCGTTCGGATGTTTTCCTCATCTGCAGGTGTTCTGCATTGTCATCTTCCTCTTTGTCACCTGGATAAAATGTTTCTGCCAAGAATTTTGCCGACTCCTTAGGGGCTCTCCATTTCTAGTTAATGGCAGGTCTTCTTGTTTCTTAGACACCTTTGTGATCACTCTATATGTTTTCCTAGTCCTGTTTCCAACGAAACTCCTTCCAGCTTTCTACTTGTACCCTCTTGGCTTAATTCTCATATCTTTCTTTTGATTGCAGGTACTAATCGACAACCTTGTCTCCCCGGATCGGCGCTGCGCATCAGATTCTCCTCCTCCGTGTGATGACCAGGGTCGTATCATAATGGAATCGTATCATTGCCTGTTTTTATAATAGTATGTATTTTTCTATAAGTTGATAGACAGACAGACAGACAGACAGACAGACAGACAGACAGACAGACAGACAGACAGACAGACAGACAGACAGACAGACAGACAGACAGACAGACAGACAGACAGACAGACAGACAGACAGACAGACAGACAGACAGACAGACAGACAGACAGACAGACAGACAGACAGACAGACAGACAGACAGACAGACAGACAGACAGACAGACAGACAGACAGACAGACAGATAGACAGACAGACAGACAGACAGACAGACAGACAGACAGACAGACAGACAGACAGACAGACAGACAGACAGACAGACAGACAGACAGACAGACAGACAGACAGACAGACAGACAGACAGACAGACAGACAGACAGACAGACAGACAGACAGACAGACAGACAGACAGACAGACAGACAGACAGACAGACAGACAGACAGACAGACAGACAGACAGACAGACAGACAGACAGACAGACAGACAGACAGACAGACAGACAGACAGACAGACAGACAGACAGACAGACAGACAGACAGACAGACAGACAGACAGACAGACAGACAGACAGACAGACAGACAGACAGACAGACAGACAGACAGACAGACAGACAGACAGACAGACAGACAGACAGACAGACAGACAGACAGACAGACAGACAGACAGACAGACAGACAGACAGACAGACAGACAGACAGACAGACAGACAGACAGACAGACAGACAGACAGACAGACAGACAGACAGACAGACAGACAGACAGACAGACAGACAGACAGACAGACAGACAGACAGACAGACAGACAGACAGACAGACAGACAGACAGACAGACAGACAGACAGACAGACAGACAGACAGACAGACAGACAGACAGACAGACAGACAGACAGACAGACAGACAGACAGACAGACAGACAGACAGACAGACAGACAGACAGACAGACAGACAGACAGACAGACAGACAGACAGACAGACAGACAGACAGACAGACAGACAGACAGACAGACAGACAGACAGACAGACAGACAGACAGACAGACAGACAGACAGACAGACAGACAGACAGACAGACAGACAGACAGACAGACAGACAGACAGACAGACAGACAGACAGACAGACAGACAGACAGACAGACAGACAGACAGACAGACAGACAGACAGACAGACAGACAGACAGACAGACAGACAGACAGACAGACAGACAGACAGACAGACAGACAGACAGACAGACAGACAGACAGACAGACAGACAGACAGACAGACAGACAGACAGACAGACAGACAGACAGACAGACAGACAGACAGACAGACAGACAGACAGACAGACAGACAGACAGACAGACAGACAGACAGACAGACAGACAGACAGACAGACAGACAGACAGACAGACAGACAGACAGACAGACAGACAGACAGACAGACAGACAGACAGACAGACAGACAGACAGACAGACAGACAGACAGACAGACAGACAGACAGACAGACAGACAGACAGACAGACAGACAGACAGACAGACAGACAGACAGACAGACAGACAGACAGACAGACAGACAGACAGACAGACAGACAGACAGACAGACAGACAGACAGACAGACAGACAGACAGACAGACAGACAGACAGACAGACAGACAGACAGACAGACAGACAGACAGACAGACAGATTTCTAAAAATTATCATCGGGTAATAAATGTTGCCAGGTTAAACTTTTCGCCACAGTAGTGCAAAATTTATTTGCATTCAATACCTTAAACGCAAGTTGTTTTTTTTAATATTCATTTTTAACTAATGTTGCCCGCGGCTCCGCCCGCGTGTAGGTCTTGGAGCATTTTAACCTTCTATATTTTGCTATCCCATAGGAAGCGTGCATTTTTTCGAGTTAAAAGTGGTCTTTGTCATTTTCTGATCCCTAAACTGCCACTATGCAAAAAATCATGTCGATCCCTTGCTCTGTGAAAAACTAAACTATCCCATGGGAACTGTACATTTCTCCGGGATAAAAAGTAGCCTATGTGCTTTTCCAGACTATAATCTATCTCGGTGCCAAATTTTAAGTTTTTTTTTATTTATTTTTTTATACGACGTTGGTGGCAAACAAGCTTACGGACCGCCTGGTGGTAAGCGGTTACCGTAGCCTATGGACGCCTGCAACACCAGGAGTATCACATGCGCGTTGCCGACCCTAAGTAGTAGATCCGTCCAGCCGTTGTAGCGTGATTGGATATCAAACAACCATGCATCCATCCAAACATACGCATGTATAATATTAGTAGGATTACTTTATTTATGCTTCCTTAACTTAATTTATAATTTAAAAATATTACGGCGAAGTTTACAATTTCATAAACTTTATTACACTGGCATTTTGGGTGGTTTATGTGGTAACACTGTCGTTTATGCAAGACTCAAATAGTGTTGTAGATAAACTTATAAAGGTTATCGATAAAATTACTAATCCATCTGGACTGTCTTCTAAACACATACTTTTAATGTAAATAGTTCTAACACACTAGGAATGTCACAAAATATACCAAAACCAGAATAAAGTATTTGTCAAAAGAATGTGATCCTAAAAATGTATCCGGTATATTTAAAAAATATTTAGGTATGCATTTTGGAGCCATTCATTTATTACGTAAGATGATGTAGGGGGGGGGGGGGGGGGGTCGATCATGTCTTATTTTTTCTTACAAGGGGTGGGAGGGAGTCTTAATAGTTCTTACGTAAGACCACACAAATGCGCAATTTAGGATTATACTTTGAAAAAGCGCGGGCCATGCCTATAATTTTAAAATTGCAACTTAGATTTTTTTATATTTTTTTGATAACCGGTATGACTTGCCTTTTCACCCGGTTCCGGCTTGACGTCGACTTTTGGGACATTCAAGATCTATAATTAGTGTAAGATAAGATTGTCTCGGTAGCTCAGTTGTATCTGCATACGTGGTATGACATCTGTGCGTGAGGCCGCGGGTTCGATACCACGGTCGGGTAAAATGATATTAGATTTTTCATCTTTATACTCAGTATCAGCCCGGCGCGGTCTGGAAAACAATAAATTTTAATAAGGCAGATCCAAACGACAAGCTCAGTACTGCTCACATAGGCATTGGAGGTAATAAATCGCCGCTTTACATTGTTGAGCACCTATCACCTAAAAACAAATTACACGCAGCGGCTCGCCAGATCGCCAAAGATAAAGAGTACAAATTCCTGTAGAGGTCGTGTTTTCATTAGGAAAACAGAAGAAGACTAGTTTACTTATATAAGAAACCAAGAGACCAGAACCAACCTAAAACAATTCTCTGCCATATCCCGTTTGTCCAAATCATATAACTCTATTTGTGAAACGATGTATGTATGATGTATTTGTTGATAAATTGCCAAAATTCAATTTTTTCTTATAGCTACAATTCTATAATATTGTTATACTTAGATATAATATATATATAATAATATATATATTATATAAGAATAAAAAGAAAATAAGAATTTAATAATATATATATACATATATAAATATAATATATATATATATATATATATATATATTATTAAATTCTTATTTGGTCATGCTCATTGTTATTTTTGAAAATTTTATTAACCTTTTACTTTTATTGAATACTGGTGTTACTTTTTTTTCTCAACGCATGTCGTGGTATCCTTAAAATGTTGTTCATTAATAGTAAGATTATTGTTACCTCATTATAACTTAGTCCTAAGTAATGTAACAACAGGTGGATATCCATTTTAAATAAATTAAAGGCGTATTATTTAAAATTCATTTTTTAAATAATAAAGTTTTTATTTTGCTTATTTGGCTTGTATTTTTCTCAGTACTCATTACCTTTATTATTTTTACAGTATTCCGATTAAATTAGAAATATTTATTTACATTATTTTTAACTATACCTCTCTACTTCCGTCCCTTTTCACGAAATCACACCCAGAGATTGCAAGAAAGTGATAGAAAAGATGATACACATAAAAAATAATTTTAAAACATTTCATAAATTATAATTGTTTAATCTTATCTATCGATAGATAAGGACAACGCTATCTATACCTCGTGTCGACATTGCTACGCTCTACTGTTTTTACACAGTTGTCAATATATGACACTGTAAATACATTACACGCCAAAATAAATTTGTAACTGTGTGCATAAATTTGCCAGTGTTGTATGAAATGGTGTAGTGTGCGTGCGTAGCGACGTGATTACATTTTGCATTTGTGCGCACATGTTTATTTGTAGTTGTACGAAGCCCCCCACCGACATTGCTGAATTTTTTGTTCAAGATTCGAGCGTAATGCCGTCTCCTTTTGGTTGCCTACTCTAAGTATTTAACCAACCATTCTCGTTTTAATAGGTTTATATATCAATGTTTAATAATAATATTATTATATATTATTAATATATTATTATTAATAATTTTAATAATATAAATTTAATATATTATTTGTTAATAATAAAAAAAATATTATTATAAATTAAAAAAAAAATATATTACAATTCCTTCACTAATTAATCGAAAGAAACTTCGTTCCATCCGGGTGTCCCTTGACACCTCTCAAGTTTTTTTTATTTAATTATGTATAGGTTATGAATGAATTTTATATAAATTCCCATATAAATATTTCACTTATTTTTATATAGGTAATTATTTATTATACCTTGGTAGCGCAGTTGTAAATGCGTACGTGGAACGACTGTTGGGCTGAGATCTCCGATGTACGATCCCCGGGTCGAGTAAAGTGATATTGGGTTTATAGAGGTCGAGTAAAGTGATATGGGTATCACGTAATGCTCAATATTAGCCCGGAGTCTCGATTGTGCCAAGTATAGCGATAGGCTTGTTCCCTATGACATCATGGGACTGTAATATGCTCGGCGAAATGTGGATGTACTAGTTACACCTCTGCTTACCCCTTAGGAGGCGTGAGTATATATATATATATATATATATATATATATATATATACTCACGCCTATAATCCCCGAAGGGGTAGTCAGAGGTATAACCAGTACACCCACATTTCACAGAATTTCGGTGCTATAATGTGATAGGGGGCGAGCCTATTGCCATACCGGGCACAGGATATAAATGTATATGTGTGTTTATTATACGTAGTAGTACACTTAACTTGGAATATTTATTACATCTTCAAATTTTCAGTTAGTGAAAAGAGTCATTTCAACATTACTCTTTTCGCTCTCATTGTTGTTTTATACCTCGCGATGTTGTTATTCATATTTAAAATTTATGGATAACTGTCGAGAAAAATACATTCAACTGAATCAGTCGAGTGACAGTCACCAAAAATTTAACTGAATAAATGGACATAACAGTATTGAGATTATTTTTTTAACCAACTTCAAAAATGAGGAGGATCTCAATTCGTCAGAATCTTTTTTTTTAGATGTGTTCCCCGATTACTCGAAAACGCCTGGACCGATTCGAGAATAAATTTATTGTTACTAAATTATTGTGCCTATTATGTAACTGTGAGTTTCCGTTTCAAGAAATTATTACTATTATAATATTATGTCTATATATCATAACATTTTAAAATTTATCTTAACATGAAACACGCCCAGCTGAGATTTCAAGAACTGGGTAAAATAATGTTAGTTGGTAACCCCATAGAGTTCACCTGTCCCTTTCGGGTGCACGCCTATGCCTCATCTATGGTTGTATATACTATATCTATGGTATACTACGATCTTAGTCCTGCTGGTTAGTGATGTACATTGAAAACAAACATCGATTTAATGCATCGCATAGTGGCATTGATGTTTTGTCGTCCATACATCGATGGTTTATTTTTACAAATAAGATACGAAGCGAAATGGATGGTTTACTTCGTGGTTTAACTTTTATTTAGTAATTATTTAATATACAAATAAAATGCTATATACTAAACAACAAAGAATATGCTACACAACATAAAAATATGCCAAACCTAGCATAAAAAATCATAGACATTGAGAATGAACTGAGCGCTCTCTATCCAGCTATTAAGTGTATACTGGCAGAAAAAGTGAGAGATATAAATCAAACGTACGGCCAGAAGGTGTATTATCCTAGAATTTGGATTGGACTACGTCACAGATTAGCAAGAGCGAAAATAATTATGTATTGGCCATAAAATATGCAAATTGGCAACTCTAAACTAAAGGTCGGCTATTTGCTTATTTTTTTTTACCTAAATAGGCTTGCGTTTGGCCACTATCTCGCCTGATGGTAAGTGATGATGTGGTCTACGGTGGAGCACGCTTGCCTAGAAGATACCTATTCACTCTTGACTTAAAGATACCCAGATTATAATTCTCGGGAAATATAGACTTTGGCAAAGAGTTCCACTCTCTAGCGGTGCGCATGATAAATGTACTAGCAAAACGTTTCGTGCCCGCTGGTGGAATTTCAACCACGTATCGATGACGCTCCGCCGAGTCTCTTGTCGTCCGATGATAGAAAGGAGTTTTTTTAAGGCTTGACACTGGGCTAGCTTGGGAGCCATTCAGCCATTGAAATAGAAGCGCGACGTCACTTGTTTGACAGTTGACACTTGAGACGTTACTAAACGCAAGTCAATCCAATGAAGGAAGTAACCAAATCAAAGACAAAAATAGTAGTGTCCGACCGAAGGTTCGGTTTCAGTTTCGGCAAGTTTCACTTACATATCAGTCAAAAACGTAACCCTCACTTTTGATTCTTCGATGCATCGAATAAAAAACATAGATGAAGACGAATGAACGATTTATAGGATTGATTCGATGTATCGATTCTTTGCATCGAGTGTTTTTAATACATCGATGTGTATCATTACTCCTGTTTGAGACATTTGGTAGTCATTTACAATGTTTTATTATCTAGCTTAATACTCTTTGCAAAGAGTAATAGACTATAGGTATACGGAAAACTCTTTGCTTGGTCGGAGTTCGATCGATACGGTAGGTCGTCGGGTCAGTAAAGAAATGCATTTTTACGATGTAATTTAGCAGTCGTCATGGTTTTTGTTCTATGTATTCACAAATAAGAATATGGCTTTTTTGAAATGCATGTAAGTCCATTTTCATTACATTTTATATACCTATTATTGTATTATTTTTGTAAGGTTAGGTTATCATTTGTTCTATCATTGGGTGCCTGCTCATAATAATAGTCAAATTTTATTATTCATGGAATATATTAAATAGTTTGAGTCGTTTTATCTCTACTTTGCTGTAATGTCGTTTCACCTTTGTATTTTTGTGTTTGTTTACAATGACGTTGATTTGTCGAACAAGTTTATCTAAATTCTAATATCGTTGCACTGGTATGTTGTTGATTAAAAGGTTACAAACTTTAAACCTATTGAGTAATCTGTCGAAATATGATCCTCACTTATAAGTAACTATAAAATAAATGATGTTTGCTAAGTTTTTTCACAACTTTAAAACTTGTAAACAAACTGATGAAATAAAATTGGCATGTAGTTATTTTTGCTAAGTATGATATGCTCTGAAATGTAGCATACTTTTTCATTGCACACAGTGTAAATGGTTTTAGAGTGTGATTGAGAGTGTGTTTTCTCTATTATAAAATTTATTGTAACCTCTGTAGAATATTATCTCTATTATATGTGATATTCAATAACCACTAAGTGCTGGCTGTTTATCCTACTGCTGGGCAAAACCAGTAGTGCAATAGATTATTTTTTCTTCTCATGACACAAAACCAATAAATAGTATATACATACCTTTGCTGTTCTATCAGATCTGATGTGTAAATGAAAATAAAAACACCTGTGACACTTACCAAAACATTTTCCTAGTCACAAAGAAGAACTAAAACCCTCAATTTTTTATACGAGGAATAGCTAAGAGACTGATTGTTTTGATTTGATTAGTCATTTAATAATCAACATTGGTAAAATCATCAATGATGTACCCATACCAAAAAAATCGCATCAGAAATAATTAAATAATACATTTCTGTAGTTTATAGTACATAAGTCTATCGACTACAGAAATATTCTTTAGTCAGAGACATACATACATGATATCCGTATCAGGCATTGTGATGTGCAGCATGAGGTGCAGTCTCTCGACGTCCGGAAGGCTAGTGGTCCTGATGGTATCCCATTGCTTGTACTTATAGTGTGCAGCGGAGTTGTCTCCTGTATTGACGCGCCTATACCGATCGTTCTACCTCTCAGGTATTGTGCCTGAATCTTGGAGGGAGGCTAATGTGCAGCCGATCCCCAAAAAGGGTGATCGGTCAGACCCTAACAATTATCGCCCAATCGCCATAACCTCAGTGATGTGTAAAGTCATGGAGCGACTGATAAACAGCCAATTAGTTCGCTACCTAGAGGATCACTCGTTGATCAATGATTGCCAATACGGGTTCCGTCATAACCGATCAACGGGTGATCTTCTAGCATTCGTATTACATCACTGGGGGGAGGCGATTGACAAGCATGGCGAGGCTCTGGCTGTGAGTCTCGACATAGCCAAGGCATTTGATAGGGTCTGGCATTGTGGCCTTCTCTCCAAGCTCCCGGCATACAGTCTGCCCGACAACCTGTGCAAGTGGATTTCCGGCTTTCTGCATGAGCGTAGAATGCGTGTCCTCGTTGATGGACACGCTTCGCAGCTCATGTCAGTAAATGCCGGAGTACCACAGGGTTCTGTGATTTCGCCCACCTTGTTTCTTCTGCATATCAATGATATGTTGTCGCTTGGCAATATTCATTGCTATGCAGACGACAGCACGGTTCATGGGCGTTATAGCAGCAAGCCGCCTGGTTGCCGGGCGGATACTGAGAGGAGACGCGAGGATCTTGTCGTTGAGCTCAACCAGACCTTGGATCTCATCTCATCATGGGGTACTAGGAATCGGGTTGAGTTTAATGCCAAGAAAACCCAGGTGTGCGCGTTCTCGTGCAAGAAGTCTCCGTTTTCTCCCATCCCCGTTCTTCAGGGTGTTCGCACCTCTGGGACGGTTCCGCAAGGTACCTTCTCGATGCCTTGGATGGGTTGCAGCGGCGGGCCATCCGCATTGTGAATGATGAAGACGTGAGTAACAGCCTGGAGCCGCTACAGCTGCGTAGGGATATTTCCTCGCTTAGCGTGTTCTACCGTCTGTATCATAGCGAATGCTCTGAAGAATTGTTTGATCTTACCCCATCCTCTCCCTTCCATACCAGAACCACGCGGCTGGCACTGGCTTGCGGAGTCACAGCTTCGTGGTGTCTACTACCCTGGCCCGAACCAAGTGGTTCGCAAATTCGTATTTTTGCCGCACCATCAAGCTGTGGAACAGTTTGCCAGCTACCGTGTTCCCTCCCTCCTATGATCCTGGGTTCTTTAGGAGTAATGTGAAGAAGTTAAACAGCAGGCCGGCATGATTGTGTTGAGTAGCGAGGGATAGACTGTCTCTCGCTACTTGATACTCCATCTGGACGTCACTGCGCTTACCATCAGGTGCAGTGTGGTCACTTTGCCGCGCCAGAATAAAAAAAAAAACAAAAATACAGAAACTGAAAAATCTCTGGGACGCAAGCTTGAATATGTATAATCCTAAGTGTTGTTTAAGTTTCCCAACTAAAAATTTAATATGTATTGGCTGAGATAAGATTTTCTGCCTATGTGGTATGGTGTTAGGCTTAAATGATGCTGGTTAACCAGATGGTCATAATAATTCAAATTGTTTATATATATTATATTCCTTTAAAACATGAAATTATCGTTATTATAAACAAAATGCATTGTTGTTTTTTGAACTGCTCCAGAAAACAGTTTCGCCATTCAGTAGCCTGATTAAAATATTGGAAGTGGTAGAGCCACGCTGTAGACATATTTGTCTACAGCATGAATGGGCCGGCTCGACCGGGGTAGTACCACTGTCTCACAGAAAACCAACGTAAAGTGACAGTTTACTGTCGCGTTTCGTATGGTAAGTGAGATAACCGGAGACCCAGATCCCAATTCCTATTCATGTCCTTTAAGGCCGACAACGCATACATGATACTTTCGGTATTGTGGATGTTCATGGGCAGTGGAGATCACTTAACATCAGGTGACCCATTGGCTCGTTTGTCGGACTATACTATAAAAAAAAAAAGGTTATTTGTAACAACCCCTTTTCTCTATAATTAAGGTCTGTTTTACATACATGTCATGTTATTTTATTAAATCCATATTAAAACATATAATTTGTCTGTTTTTTAAATCCTGACACAGCAAAGTGACAACACTGCACCTGATGGTAAGAGCAGTGCCATCTAGTTAGAATATCAAGTAGTGCGAAACAATGTATCCCTCGCATGCTCAACACAATCATGCCGGCCTGCTGTGTAGTTTCTTCATACTATGTCTTGGCTCAAGGAGGTGAAGAAGCAGTAGATTGTCTAGACCCTCTAGTGGCTTCTGGTACTCTTACACTAGTGTCAGAGTACTAAGAAGACCTTAACGCGTCCAAACATTATTCTCTAGGCTCTAGATCCCTGACAAAAACTGCATGTGCTACTATGCCAGGTTTTACACCCCGTGTTCAGTGGTTGCTATCAGGGTGAATTTTAATATCCTATATACCACAGCACATTGTGAAATAGGTCTTAAATAATGCTTGTTGCTTTAGTATAAAGCTGCTATTTGATGACTTTGTAATATTGTCTGTCAATAATGGTAAAAATACCTTTGTTAACATGACCATAAAGTTAATAACTATGTTTATTCATTTTAAATCAATGAAAATTACCCACTTCACCTTTTACATACATTTTATTGATTGAAATAATTTATATAATCTATGTAGCGCAATTTATTTCTCATGTTAATATGAGACTTATAAATATATGTTACATAGATTCATGTTATAGATGACTTCTTAATATTTTAAACCAACAACAACAGTGTTTGAATACTGTGTGAATTCTTTTCGGTAATTAACCAATACTTGTTATAAATGTTATTATATAGAACTATAAATGGTCATTGTAAAAGATACACAATTAAACTTTTTTAAATAGACAATAGTATAGTAGTAGCCCAATGTATATTATGATTAACTATTTTTGATAAATTATGTTCATGCATAGCTTTAAGTCAGTAAGTTTGTGTTCATTTAAATGCATGTTGGGTATAATTTAAAGTATTTTTAATTGTGATATATAAATTTAGCTTATTTCTGCTCAGAAACAAATGTGGATTAAATAGATATTAAAATCAAGCTTAGTAACATTTGAACTGCCTTGCAGTGGAAGATTAATGTTTAATTATCATAATCACAAATGTGTATAATATTATTAATACATACTTTTGTTTGTTTCAGAGCAAACTGTTCCCAGAGCAAAATCCATGCCAACATTATTGAAATATTATGTCAAAATATTCGTAACATTTACTTACAACTATTTTTTTTAAATGCTTTATAATGTACACTCTAACATAACAAGAAAGATATGCTGAAACTGACAAAAAGTTTTTACAGATATTTAAGAGTAGCAACAGACAAGGTACATGTAAGAAAGTTTACACATTTGGCCAGAAAAAAGACATGCGGTACGGAGTGGATTTCCAAGTTAAATTTGTTACACACCAGTCAAGTGTTACGACAGAAGAAACGCTTGAGAATAAGAATACCATCACTAAGTTCAAATGGTACCAGTAAAGACGTCCAAATGAGTGAGTTACCACAACCAACAAACAATCATGCAAGCTATGGAGGAGCATTTGAAATGTGAGTAATTATTGTATGCAGGAAAATTTTATAAATGTTTGTCATGATACGCGAAATTCTGTATAATTAATGGAAAGTTATTTTAGAAAATTAAAAATACGGAATATTTTATTTGCTAGTTCTGAAGACCATCCTGCCGAGCAGTGGCGCCGGCACTCTAATGATTCACCCAGGGAGCCGCGGGTAGTGCCTCCGGATTTCAGGGTTTGGGAGACGGTGGAGAGAAGCACTAACTCGACTAATGGTACAATTTATTACTTCTATTATGAAATAAAGTTTCAATAAAAAATGGCAATGTGTGCCGCTACAACTTATTCACAATTAGAAGATAATTAGGTTATAAATTACAAGTTATAAACACTGTATACATCCATCATAGGTAAATAGTGATTTGTCTTGCTTTCTCTGATCATGAATGACAAAAACAGAACACTGTACAATTGTTAACACTTTATTACGTTAACCCTTATTTATACTGTCTTAACTGTTGTTAAGTGTAGTGTCATAACTAACTCCCTCATGATATGAATACCTACCTCCTACCACGTGTACCGCCAGACATTTGTGCATAGACATTTGTGTTAGTTATGATAGAGCGGAAAACACACCTAGAGTGTGGCGATCCCTTAGGATAGTTAAAATCCGTTATAGTAGGGACCGCAGTCAAACTTTTAATGCGTTGATTGCAGCTCAAAACACTTGTGTTTTCAAGTGCGAATCGCGTATCCGCACAACACACACTGTGTTGAAGACGAAATACTATTTGAAAAAGATGTCTGGTATGTCCGTTCCAGGCACATCGTTGAAGTTCAAGGTGGTGTCGTACAACGTGCTTGCGCAGTGTCTGCTGGAACAACACAGTGAGCTATACACGGAGTGCTCGCCGCGGAACCTCAAGTGGAAAGTCAGGTCCTCGCGGATCTTTGACGAGATCACGCAACTCGCTCCAGACGTAATATATGTTTATGTTTGATGTCTATCATCGTCTTGTTTTAATAATACGGCCTAAATAGAATCACCTTAATTCATTTTTGTCTAAATTTTACCGACGTCACAAACAGTATAATTAACCCATAAATGTTTTTTCTATCATAAAATTCAAGTGCTCATACTGCCTTTTAAATTATGCACATTATAATTATGTACATTGTGTCTCTAATTTAGCGTTAACCGATCTATAAAAAAGAGGTTCGGACAATTACTTTTTTATTAGGAACATAGAAATCAGACATTATTTTTAGGATGCTACAGCATTTCTTTTGTTATAGAACACTCACACCAATAAAATTAATCAATTTAAAGAAAATTGGAATAAAAATCCTATGTGACTTTGATTGAAGCTGTTTTTATTATTTTTTAGATATTATGCCTTCAAGAAGTCCAGGCATCGCATCTAAACAGTTTTTATCATAAATTTGAAGAAATCGGATATTTTGGCATATACAAAAGAAAGACGGGCGAGCGACAGGATGGGTGTGCTATATACTTTAAACAGTCCCTGTTCTTTATGGAAGATCATGTTAGCGTAAGTTGGCTGCTTTACCCTTTGATACTACCTACATAGGTATAACACAGAGTATCTTATCACTAGCATGTTGTTTCCTGGTGCTTTTGTATTTCCCCATTGTTCAACTTATAGTCGACATTACGGCGCGGCCTTGGC
The DNA here is from genome assembly GCA_905220505.1 of Laothoe populi. Lineage (NCBI taxonomy): Eukaryota > Metazoa > Arthropoda > Insecta > Lepidoptera > Sphingidae > Laothoe > Laothoe populi. The sequence continues at coordinate 11,049,412 of HG992149.1, read as the reverse complement.
CTATAATTGTTGACTGCTTCTTGCTACTGCGAACAAAATATATCAACGTTTGTTTGGCAATGTTGATCTCAGATTAATCCTAGATATATGTATTAACAATGGATATTTGTATTTTGTATATTGCTTGGCGAATGTTTGTAGATATGAACTTGACATATGTTTATGGAAATGCAAATACATATTATTATTTCAATACAATATTTATGTAGGTATTATTTCATGTGTGACATGACATGTGTGGTAGGCAGCAATACGATGTGTTTATTGTGCATGTTTAAATAATAGTTATTATAATATACTTATTTTATTTTATAATGTGGTTGACATAATATAGTGCGGGTATATATTTTTTTGTTTGCTTGACCCGTATTGAGTTAATTTTTTTGTTAATATGTCTCTAATCACGTTGTTTATTGTAGTATCATGACATATTTTTTAAACATTTCCGTTTGAATTTTATGCATGACTGAGCAATGCTTAAGTGCAGTAAATGTTCTGCTATGATCAGTTTTTTTTGTTAGCTATTATAAAAAATAAGTTTTTTTTTCTATGGCTTAGTTAAAAAAGGATATTCAATGTAGGAAATCTATGCAATGTATATTATACAGTAGTTTTAGTGCTCAGCTTTGCGTACTCGACATACTTTAGCGACATACGTAGCCGGTTTTGTAACGAGAGGCCGTGGGTTCGATTCCCGCACCAATACAAATGATTGTGTGAAAGGTAGATATTTTTTTCGGGGCTGGGTGATGTGGGACCTTAGTACCTCGTACTTGTTGATACCCACGAAAGTTAGTGACCTAGTGTGAGGTTAGGAATGTGTGTGTGACTGTTGGGTGTATTTATATATTTTCTCTTCACATTACGTAATAAAGCCTTTTATTTTAGAATATAATGGACTTATAAAATAATTCCCTAAGAGTGTCATTCATTACAATTCTAAAAGGTTATGGCACTTGATGATCAAAAAATAAGACCAGTTTAGTTTGAACAAACAAGCCCAGTTTCTTCTGCCTTCCTCAGGTCATTTAAAAAAAACCATTTAAACCATTTATTTTTCCACACACACAATACAGAAACGAAAAAATGTATATAATATCTAATTACATAATTTCACATAGGTCATCTTCGCCTAGATATTTAGTGAAATGGTGATAGGTTAGTTAGGCTAGGGATCACACGCAACCTTTCCAAAATCGTAATGTAGTAGATCTATAGATCATACTATTAGTGTTAACAGTAGGAATGCATCATTAACATAGATATCGGATAGGTAGGTACATGAAAATACGATGCTGAGATGTAATGTTATTTATTTTAAATAGGTTGATTGTTTTATATTTGGTTTTTTTATTAATGCCTGGATAATTAGACGAGACGACGCACGGTGGTCCCGTTCGAGAAAAAATCGGACATAGGGAATTTAAAAAAATAAAGTCGTAATTTTATAAAACTGAATATGCCAATCGATTCGTATATGAAATAGTAACTAAAATGATTTTTGCGTTTTTTAAGATTGGACTTATAGTTTATAAGTAAATCGAATAAAACAGATTTTCTTGTATGGAAAGCCACATAAAAATAGGAATAACTCGTCATTTTCGTCCATTTTCGTTCTGAAACTTTTACAGTAGAAATTTGTCATTATTTGCCACATTTTCTTCAAAGATACATGATGCTACTTTTTTGCACTTTTGAGATATGATGAAAAGTAGATAAATTTTAAAAAGTCGGGTCTAGATCAATATTAAATGGATTTTGTAGGACTTAAATGGGTTTTAGCTTTCCATACAATAAAACTAGTTTTATTCGAGTTACTCCTAAAATAGACGGATAATTCTTACCAGGTAGTACCTTTTAATCACTAAATAGGTAGGTGAGGATACGAGTTTTATGATTGCGACTACAGTGGTCATCAATATTACTTGGAATATTTCATTTTTGTTGATTTTTGAGTTATTTGGTATTTCCGTACATGCAAAGTGAGAAAATTCCAAAATAGAGTATGTATTCTTAAGTTGAATCATTATAAGTGAATTTGAAACCCATTTAAGTCCCATAAAATCCACTTAATATTGATCTAGACCCGACTTTATAAAATTTATCTACTTTTCATCATATCTCAAAAAGTGCAAAAAAATAGCACCATGTATATTTGAAGAAAATGTGGCAATTAATGACAAATTACTACTGTAAAAGTTTCAGAACGAAAATGACGAGTTATTCCTATTTTTATGTAGCTTTCCATACAATAAAACTAGTTTTATTCGAGTTACTCCTAAAATAGACGGATAATTCTTACCAGGTAGTACCTTTTAATCACTAAATAGGTAGGTGAGGATACGAGTTTTATGATTGCGACTACAGTGGTCATCAATATTACTTGGAATATTTCATTTTTGTTGATTTTTGAGTTATTTGGTATTTCCGTACATGCAAAGTGAGAAAATTCCAAAATAGAGTATGTATTCTTAAGTTGAATTATTATAAGTGAATTTGAAACCCATTTAAGTCCCATAAAATCCACTTAATATTGATCTAGACCCGACTTTATAAAATTTATCTACTTTTCATCATATCTCAAAAAGTGCAAAAAAATAGCACCATGTATATTTGAAGAAAATGTGGCAATTAATGACAAATTACTACTGTAAAAGTTTCAGAACGAAAATGACGAGTTATTCCTATTTTTATGTAGCTTTCCATACAATAAAACTAGTTTTATTCGAGTTACTCCTAAAATAGACGGATAATTCTTACCAGGTAGTACCTTTTAATTACTAAATAGGTAGGTGAGGACACGAGTTTTATGATTGCGATTACAGTGGTCATCAATATTACTTGAAATATTTCAGTTTTGTTGATTTTTGAGTTATTTGTTATTTCCGTACATGTAAAGTGAGAAAATTCCAAAATAGAGTATGTATTTTTAGTTGAATTATTATTAGTAAATTTAAAACCCATTTAAGTCCCATAAAATCCACTTAAAATTGATCTAGACCCGACTTTTTAAAATTTATCTACTTTTCATCATATCTCCAAAAGTGCAAAAAAATAGCACCATGTCACCATCTTTGAAGAAAATGTGGCAAATAATGACAAGTTACTACTGTAAAAGTTTCAGAACGAAAATGGACGAAAATTACGAGTTATTCATATTTTTATGTGGCTTTCCATACAAGAAAATAAGTTTTATTCGATTTACTCATAAACTATAAGTCCAATCTTAAAAAACGCAAAAATCATTTTAGTTACTATTTCATATACGAATCGATCGGCATATTCAGTTTTATAAAATTACGACTTTAATTTTTTAAATTCCCTATGTCTGATTTTTTCTCGAACTGGACCACCGTGCGACGGGCCACCTGATGGTAAGTATTCACCGCCGCCCATAGACTTCTGCAATGCCAGGGCACAGCAAAGCGGCTGCCTACGGTTTAGTTTAGATATATTAAGTTGGATTGGAGGATTAATATCCAACTGACAGGCTAAGGCAGAATACCAGCGCCAGGCAGTACTTACCTGGCAAATGCTGAGCCTATGGCCTTTTTGGTCATACTTTAGACACATGTGTTCCAAATTGAGGAGTAGCGGGTGTACTTGGGGTCTATAATTGTTTTTTTTTTGCTGTACTCCTTGTGTTTTTAATTTGTATGTCATCCAAAGTGTTATTGTTTGGCCAAATAAATTTATTTTCTTTCTTTCTTTCAACTGTACTAACTGACTTGCAAATCTCAACTAGGTTCCTTTTCAGGTGGAATTCTACCAGCCACGGCTACCGATCCTGAATCGTGATAACATCGGTATGATGGTGAAACTAATACCTCGCTCCCTGCCTAGTGCTCCGGTAATAGTAGCTACGACTCATTTGCTCTACAACCCGAAACGGTCTGACGTTAGGCTGGCACAATTGCAGCTGTTTCTCGCCGAGATAGACAGATTCTCATACTACAATAATGGCAAGGAGTGAGTAGAGTTCTAGTGAGTTTCAATACTAAGATTTAATTTCAGTGTTGTGCACATTGTGGTTACAGTTCATTATTTTGTAGATGTTTTACTTCTTAAACTGTCGTGACAGGAGGATATGCCGGCGGCGCAACTAAACAGGCGAAAGTCGCCCTTATTGACGAGTGATTTTGAATTGTATATTTATCGAAATAAAATTCATTTTTGATTGTATTTTACTCACTACTTTTTACCATAAATATTTTGGAAGCCTTGCCAACCAAATAAAGTAAGATGCATATATGCCAATATCAAAAAATAATAATTGCGACAACTTTAGTGTTTGCGCCGCGCGGCCATTGACCGGGAGTGATTTTATTGTGTATTTCTTGTGATTTTGTGTGTTTTGTGTTGTGATTACAAGGTGAGTTGAACTATAATAATTGGTTAGTCGATCCATGCAATAAATGTAAATAAATATATTGGTTTTCGAGTAAATTTTGCATCTCGAAAACGAGACTATGTGACTCGTAATTTTCGGTTATTTACAATTAGTTTGTACATAATAACGTTGAAATAAGCTTTATAATCATATACAGTGATTGTTTTAGTAAATATCTGCATGTAATTTTGATAAAACTTGTAAAATTATTTTCAATAATATCGGTTGGTGAAATTCAAAATACGACGCATCGGCACGAAAATGTTGTTGCATATAACTTTGAGCTGTATTGCTATGAAGTTAGGGACCGTTTTCTTTTTAGCGAAGCATTCAACCGGTTTAGGTAACGTGTTTCTAATAGTGCTGTTCTAGAATATTTACCGTTGTACGATACGATATTGTTATTTGTACTTCGAAGTCGGCATTCGTTTATAAATTGCTCGGAATTATAATTTATGGCTAATATGGCGAAATGGACCTATTAGATTGTACAGGAAAAATAACCATTTTTGAAGTTATTACAGTTGCAATTTTTGTTTTTATATTACAGTACCGTGTCTCGACCGTGGAGAATCAACGACGGGCCGCCATCGTCGCGCTTTCTGGAGGAGCTGTTTGGGGAGGATGAGACGGACTCTGAGGAGCTCACGGACTCCGAAGACCAGACCGATAGTGACGAGGTATTTGCAATTGATTGTTACTGATGTTTATGTAAGGTATAATTTTAAGAAAAGCATCTAAAAATATGTATACCAGATGTTTACACCTTGCAGAATCTTCACAAGAAGTATCTAATGTTTATCTAAGAGCTTTGGTGCTGTGGAATTTATCTACCTTGGTTTAATTTTTTGACTCATGCATGAAGTATCTTTCAAGAATTCACCCTATTCTTGATGTGGTTATTTGTATGTCTCAATGTAAATTGTAAACTCATTTGTAGCAAACTTTGGTTATTTATTTTATAGTACGAGACACCGGACCCGCATCCTCCCCCGCTCTGCACCAGAAGATCTTCGGAGCGGCGAGACGGCGACGATGCGGGCGTCAATAGGTTCCGGTCGAGATCTCTACCGCTGTCTCGCCAGTCAAATTCGTAAGCTTTATATTTTTCATCCACATACCTTCAGAACACATTTAGAGTTTTATTGTAGCTAAAATTTCTTTACTGTATACGAAGCGTTTGCTTTGTCTCGAAATATTTATACCGCTCTCTCAATATTCTATCTATTACACCTAATTACGAAAGTAAGTAAATTTCAACAGGAGACAACTGCAATTTTTTTTTATTCAATTTTTATGTGTCTCTTCTATTATTTTTCAGATCACCGGGGTCTCCAAGCAGTTGGCTACTTCTAGAAGATGAGGATGATGTGATTCTGCTCATCGTGGCAGAAGATACGCCGGCGCTTGGAGACCAGGAAGAGTTTTATGACCCGGACGCTCATGTCCTGAATGCAAGGGATGAAAGAATGACTCGTATGCCAGGCCGTATGACTGATGCCCGAGTGGGCGTGGGCGAGGGCGTCCGGGTCGTGGTTTACGGGGTGGACGTCGTCATCGAGTAGGTGGTGACCAACGTGGTCCTCACACTGGCCTAAATATATAATTACAGATAGTGGGCCGGTGAGGAATCGCCAAGTCAGGAAGAAATGTTTCATGTGCGTGCGGGCGGGGCACAGAAACAAAACGACACCATTCCAATGTGAGTCTTGCCATGTACCGCTGTGTGCGGTAAATTGTTTCAAGGCTTACCATTCCTAGTCCAACGGCGCAGAGAGGATTTAGCTAGTTTTTACAAGCTGCTTGGCAATAGGTATCCTTTATGCAGATTGTTTTTGTTGCGTTTATTTTTTTTTGTTTTTAGTAATATTCTGTATTTTCAACTCAAGACATTATATGTTGCCACTATGTACATGTTTCAAATTATGTAAACCTGTGTAATTGATGTAAGGCACTATTTGGGAACACGAATTGAAACAAACTTTCCGTTCTCAACATCTATTTATTCATTTACAACAACAAAAAATGTTAATAAAATAATATACACAACGACTCTGTTTTTTATTTTGTACAAAATAATAATAAAGTTACACCTAAACTTTTTTCTGATTTATCGATAAGCATCGATAAGACACTTGGGCAGCAGCGGCACATTACTAGTCGTAAATAAAGTACGTGTTCGAAGAAAATCTATATTTTTATTTTCAACGATTTAGTTATTTATTCTAAGTGTAAATTATAGCAATTTACTATAAATATACTATATTGAGTATTTATCATGAAAATATAATGTTTACGTAAAGTATGTAGGTAGCTTAGGCCTTGAAAATAGACATTTGAAATTGTCATAATTTATCCGTTTTTACTTAGTAAATGTTGATAATTCTTTCACAACTATAGAAAACAATGTCAAATAATGGTCTCTTGTTTGATTATTAGGGTCGGTCCCCGCTCGCAATATAACAAAAAAATGTTTACAAATCGTAAACACTTGACGTAATCTGAGACTGAGTGGTTGTTTCAAGGCCCTTTTTTTGCTCACATAACCCGAGCAAGACAAAAGAAAGGTTTGTTTTTTCGTTAGCGTGTCTTTTGTACATGAAATCAATAAGACTATTCATAAAAAATATAGTTATAATTTTATATTATTCCAACAACAAGTCGCTCAACACACGATTACGCAATTCCGAAATTTTCGCAATTTACTAAAAGTCGTAATGTCGAGTTTGTTTTGTGGGTATCACAATACAATGTAGTTAGTAATACCCTTCAGTTTTCTTATGCCGTTTAGAGAACGAAGTTTCATACAGTATAACTTGTTTATGGATTATGTACCATAATACTGCCTCCGAAGTTTGAGATTCCCGCGTTTTACGCTTACGTCATCTATGGTACATATTTAGATTGTCAAAATTTGCCTCCCGGCTGGAGGGGTTAAGCAGCGATAGCCTAGTTGGTTGCGGTAAGGACTGTCAAGACAAAAGTCTAATGTTCGAAACCCAAATGGCCTACACCTCTGACTTTTCTAAAGTTACGTGAATATTCATTATTAATTATCGCTTGCCTTAACGGTGAAGGAAAACATCGTGAGGAAACCTGCATGCCTCAGAATTCTTATAATAATTTTGAAGATATGTGAAATCTAGCAACCCGCATTAGGCCAGCGTGGTGGACTAAGGCCTAACCCCTCTCATTAGTAGAGGAGGCCCGTGCCCAGCAGTGGTATAATGTTTAATACAGGGCTAGTATAAATAAATAAATTTACTTCTTAGACACGTCAATAGATGGTGCTGTTTTTAAACTTTTTTAAGCAATCGTGTCACTGACAAGGACATTTTGTTTTGTACAGTTTTACAATAATGTATTCTAGTTCGTGGTGCAGTAGATAAAATAAAGATGTGAATATTATAATACAAAACAAATTCAATATAATTGTCATTGTTGCATTACACAAATGATTAATTTTGAAATAAAAAATCACTTATAACAGAATAATACTATCCCTGTATTTAATATTGTTCCACTGCTGGGCACGGGCCTCCTCTACTAATGAGAGAGGTTAGGCCTCAGTCCACCACGCTGGCCTAATGCGGGTTGGTAGACTTCACATACCTTCGAAATTTGAATGAGAATTCTCAGGTGTGCAGGTTGCCTCACGATGTTTTCCTTCAATGAATACACACGTAACTTTAGAAAAGTCAGAGGTGTATGGTATTTGGGTTGATCTCTAAAATACGACTTTCGTTTTGACAGTCCGTACCGCAACCAACTAGGCTATCGTTGCTATGCTATATTACTTATAATACTTGATATTTAATTTTATATATACGTAACGCTATGCTGATGTAAATCTGGATAGAGATATCGTAGTTTATTGCAGTGTAAAAACCTATGACAAACCTGTCAGCTATAATCAGCTAATAAATACACCGAACAGTCACATACATAGTTCTCACCCCATACTAGGTAAAACCTGTATCGTGGATATTAAGAATTACGAGGGACAAGAAGAAGACCCCACAACACCCAGACCAGAAACAAATATCTGTCTGTCACACAAACACGTATCTCGGTGTGGGAATCGAACCCGCGGCCTCTTGTTTCACAGCCGGCTACTAGCACGCTGCGCTACGGACTCTCAATATATCAAACATAAATAACTCCAAATTCTGGGCGATTCGTTACTTAATCATTTTACATTTATTTTAATGTATACGTTTGTGGTATCTTTTGGGTTTGGATATTGAATAATGGGTGGGACGATTTAACTTAGCTAATAAGAATTGTGAATAATTTTCAGATCGGGCCATTTCCCTACGATTCTGACGGGAGATTTAAATTCAACACCAGACAGCGCTGTGATAGAATTGATAGAACAGGGAAATGTCAGGTTAGACTTATTTTTTTAAGATAATTCAACTCATACTTGCATATGTTGCTATCTGTACATGATGTGTGATGTATTATCATATATATTTATGATATATATATTAGATCTTTACCTATGAAATTGCCCTTCAGTACTGGCCATTGCAAATCAAAATATTTTTTGTTTGGCTAAGATTACTAATTTCAAAGTAATTTTATTTAAAAAACATGCAATTTCTTTTCCAAGAGTAGTAATTTGTTTATTCATTAGTGTTATGTTTTCATCGTATTTTATGGATACGTTAAATTTTCGAGTAATTATGGAATATGAGTACCGTCGAGGCAGCAACGCGGCACAAGTGGCACGCAACATCAATGATGTTTACGGAGCTAACACTACAAACCAACGCAATGCCTGTTATTGGTTTGACCGCTTCCGTTCTGGAAATTTCGACCTGAAAAATGAACCTCGTGGTCGTCCGAAAACTTGACAATAACGAATTACAGGCGATTGTGGAAGCTGATGATACTAAATCTACGGCTGAATTAGCAGCAGCTTTCGACGTTAGCGTCAAAACAATATTGGTCCATTTGCAAAATTGGCAAGGTAAAAACGCTTGACAAATGTGTGCCTCACGAACGCAATGATCGCCAGCGCGAGCTACGCGTGGCTTACACTGCTCAACAGGCACTAAAACGAAGGAATTTTGAACCACATTGTTACCTGCGACGAAAAATAGATTCTGTTTGACAATCGCAAGCCCTCTGCAAGGTGGTGGGATCCTGGTTCAGCATAACCTAACACCTAAACGAAAACTTACCCCTAGAGAAGTGATGATCACTGTTTGGTGGTCTGGCGCCGGTGTGATTCATCACAGCTTCTTACCAAACGGGATGAGTATTACTGCAGATGTGTCCTGTGAAGAACTGAATACAATGATGGAGAAGCTAGCTTGAAGAATTTGTTGCCTCCCTCCCGTCCAGCTGATTTCTTTAAGAAGAAGGGCATTAATAAAATGCCATTGCGTTGGCAAAGATGCATCGATTGCATGGGTGATTATTTTGATTAATAGAAATATAAAATAAAGAAAAAAACACATTGATTTTTTTCATATAATACGGCAATTTCATAGGTAAAGACCTAATATATATCGGACTGATGCATCACAGTCCCATGAATTATTTGCATGCTCACACTTGCAAAAATGAACCGTGCTATAAACAGTACTCGTGGCGATAAACATAAAACTTTTAATACGTTAAAAACCTCTTTAAAAGTCGTCGCATACTAGGTTCTTTACATGCTGTCGTTAGTTGGTCATGCATAGCATTTAAGCAAAGAAATATTTACAAAATATTACCATGTTGTCAGTGGCCATTTTCTAGCAAACAGATAAGTATTCTGGATGCGAGCTTTCCGCTGCTAAAAAGCATGTAGGCACAGCTGTGTCGCGGTTTGAAGAACAATGAAGCCAGCCAAATTACCAGGACTTTGTGATTAAACAACTTATGGTAGGATAGTGAACGTAATACCGTGCTATATTGGCATTTAAAGTTCTGAACGGAACCCCTGTTTATGAGTACAGACGTGGTGTTTACCATCGTTCTGTTATAACAAAAACGCCGAAAGGTTATTAAAATAAAGATTTAATTATAGTCAAAACTGAACTAAGCAATCTAGGTTTGATAAGAAGGCAAGTTGTACGCGCGGTTGATAGATAAGAACTGAGCTGTCCAATAGACTTAAAAATATCAAGAACCATCAGAAAAGCTGACGGGACAGTAGAAAGAAATCGATAAGCACTATCTTAAATTAAGGCAGTTCGATTAACAATTCGAACTGCTCGTTCCCAGTTCTGAAAAAAAAACAGCCAAAAGACAGATATAGTAATGTGTTAATAATTTGTAAGCTTAACCGGGTGAAGCAAACCGTTATTTGGTGTCAAGAAGGAGACGCTTAACACTTGTCTATGTTAATAAACAATAACCCATTTTCACGGGTTTTTTTCATACCCAATCCCAACGCTCATCTAATATCAAATCTTTGTGAAGCAAATACAATGTATATTTATGATATCGCACACTTTTTATGCATATGGCCTATGCATTGGGCCTAACTGGGTAATAAGTAAATAACTATTTTGCAGTCGAGTAAATCCGCTCCGTGAGATGTCGGATTGGAAGAGGATAGGCGTCACTGACAACTGCCAACACTTGGCCGTGTACTTGAACAGGCAAAGAGGTGAAGTGACCGACTTTTCAGATGTACAGGTGATTTCACATGCTCTATATCTATCGACCTTAGCGCGCCTTACCGTATGGGTGGAAGACTGTAAGTTTCAACATTTTGCTGACTGTGCATTTCCATAGGTGTGTAAATATATACTGCCTCGGTGGCGCAGTTGTAATTGCGCATGCGTTACGACTGCTGTGCTGAGGTCTCGGGCTCGATCCCCGGTCGGGTAAAGTGATATTGGGGTTTTCTATCTAGAAATTTTCAGTATTAGCCCGGAGTCTGGAATCCGTGCCCTGTATCGCCATACAGGCTCGCCACCTATTACATTATGGGACTGAAATTCGGCGAAAAGTGGGTGAACCTACTGGTTACACCTTTGCCCACCCCTTCGGGGATTACAGGCGTGACTGTATATAAATAAATAAATACACCCAACAGTCACACACATAGTTCTGACCCCACACTAGGTAAAACCTGTATCGTGGGTATCAACAACTACGAGGGACTACTGTCCCACAACACCCAGAAAACAAATATCTGTCTGTCACACAAACATTTGTGTCGGTGCGGGAATCGAACTCACGGCCTCTCGTTTCACAGCCGGCCACTCGCCCGCTGCGCCACGGAGACTGTCAATATGTAAATATAAAGTAGAGTATATGTTATTTACAGATATTCAATTCTGAGTACAGCACGACGGCACCCGCGACCGATTCCGACAATCCGGACATTTCCTGTTCGGAGTTCAGTGATATGTTCAACAGTGGCGTCGTCGGACATTCGATGAAGTTTATCTCCACGTACGACAAATCCAAGGGCGACGGACAACAAGAGGCCTCCACCTTCCAAGACTACTGGCTAACTGTTGATTACATTTATTTTAGGTGAGTTATTGGATTTGATATTGAATAAGAATTCTACGTTTTCATAGCAATGTTTTAATAGCGACCAAACAAGAATCAATATGGACCAAGTAACAAATCACAATCGTATAACATATAGACAAACAACAGACAATAAAGAAACACACCAGAAAAAGTTGTAATGCAGCAATACCTATAAATTTATTCTTCAATATGAGTTATAATAATTATTCATTTCCTTGTATGGTATGTGTGTAAGCAGTTAGGAATGTTAAAAAAATAGTTGCCCGTAAATAAGTAGAAATTTCGCTAATTTATTAATAATATTAACATAAACTCATAAAACCTCGGTGCCGCAGTTGCGTTTGCGTTACGACTGCTGTGCTGAGGTCTCGGGTTCGATCCCCGGGTCGGATAGTGATATTGGGTTGTTCTATTTCGAAATACTCAGTATCAACCCGAAGTCTGGAATTGAGTCCGGTATGGCGTTAGGCTCGGCCCCTATACATTATAGGACCGTAATAAATTCGGCGAAAAATGGGCGTACTGGTTACACCTCTCCTTACCCCTTCGGGGATTACAGGCGTGAGTTTATATATGTAGTATGTACATGTACGTATTGAACATAAATTTTTATTTTACATTAAATTCCTAACAATGTGATAAGACAAGATATGGTGTTTATGCCACGATTGGTTGGTTATTCTATATTGACAATAGTAACAAATATAAAATCCTCTAACTGACCTAATTTTGCTTTGTATAATGGTATTTATTTACGACCCACATAAATCTTTATGAAATAGTATTTCTATTAATCTGTCTCAAAGTTAAATGTATATCACATAAACTTATGCCTATTAGATAGTGTTTCACTTTGTTGATATTATATATCTCAGGGTGCGTTCAAATTATGCCATTTTATTAAACGAAATTCGGCATACAATTTGAAGCGACACGTTCTCTGCTATAAGATCTACAGCGATATTTTCCATATAAATTACTATCAGTGACGTCATATGATGTAGTTTTCGTGATCGGAAGATAGCACAGTTTAGTGTGTGTTTAGCTGCTGCAGTGCTCTCCGGCTGGTAGAGCGGCTTCGGTTGCCGACAGAGACGGAATGCCAAGTACTCGGCTCTCTCCCCAACGACGTGTACGGCTCCGACCATCTCGCCCTCGCAGCACTCTTCGAGCTGATACCGTGCAAACCTGCCTTATAATGCTAATGACATCTACCCATACACTTTGAACGTACAAACTGACAGCGCTTTTTTCAGTACATGTTTTATGCATTTCAATTTGTTCTATTCAAAAATGCATATAGGATATTTTATATATGAATTACTGCCAATGGGTTCCGTAGATAAGAATGAGTAACGGATGTGTAATTTTAAGCAATAAGAGAACAAGTCAGTGCGTCTTTAGTAATTTCTAGTAAAAGCAAGTCACGTTTTACTCGTCACAAGCTCTTACTTCTTATAATAGCGATATTTTGTCAACAAATCCACAGTATCTGTTGTGTTTAGAAGGTCAATTCTGTTAATGAAAAGTGTTTTAAAATATCATTTAGATCTAGCCACAACAACGTTAAGAATATTACAATTGACATATACAATAGGATAATTTCCAGTGTTAATTTTGTACATTGTTCGATATGCAACAGAACATAATACGCAAAAGAAACCTTTTGTGAAAACAGAATCAAAATTGCTTGAAAAATGAGTTTACAATATTTATTTTAAATATTGGTATGAGCAAAAATGGTTGCGTAGTGGGAACATCTCACTATCTCCCTCGCACAACGGCACAGTAATGGCCATTCTGAGAGGTGACGTCACGGCTCATCATGCATCCGTTTACCGTCATTTTACAATTACCCCTTCCAGCAGATTTGAATGGCGTCTTTATTTCCTTATTTATGTTCGGATTCATAAATTTCTGATTAATAATCGGTTTTAGGTAATGTTGATTAAAACAATGAAAAATATTGTGTTAACTATTGGTGTTGCAGAAAAGTGTTAGTAATGAAATCTCCCTGTGCAGAATTAGGTATTAGTAACTGAAGGGCTATGATACATTTTTGGAATTTATGTAGCGCGATCTTAAAGTAGTTTGACTTTTATAACCCCAGATAAAGCATCAACAAATTTATCTAAGCATTAAATATACTGCAGAAGTAGTACATTCATTTTAATCTGTGTCTTTATATACTACAACGAATCATTTCATATAAATTACAAATTACGATTATTCTTTACCGTAAGTTATTAATCACTTTATTACGTGATGCGGTGTTATGTATACCATCTTTCTGAAACATCCTGTATATACGTCAATTGTTACATTGTATTCAAAATGGAACTAGAAATATATCTAAATTAGATAAAACGCCTTTTTAAATGACACACATAGATTATTATTTATAAAAGTAAATAAAATAAATAAAAATCTTTATTCATCATGTAGGCATATAAAAGGGACTTATGACAGGTCAAAATACAAATGGAAATTCTCCATACGGAATGAGTAATTATGGTTAGTGGCATAGGAACTTGGAATCTACCACCAAGGGCTGGTAGGCAGGAATACAACGTCGAGGATAGGACTGGAAAAGGAGAAAAGAGGATGACCGGAAAATTAAAGGAATCATGATCGTCGGTAAAGTGACGGGAGATGATGATCAGGAGGACAGGAATGGGAGAGGAGAAGTTGAAAGGAAACAGGACGGATTTGGAAGGAAAGTAAACCCTAGTCTAGCTAACCTACCAGCCTTTCACTAACTATCTAAGCGATTACGAACCTAAGAAGAAAGGCAGAAAGAAACACCGGGCATATATTTTTCGTTTTCAATTGTAAATTTTTTTTTCTTCTCATTATAATAAATTTATTAATTTATTTTATGATGATAGATTATAAATTTTATGTCATTCGCATACCAGAATAAAATTGGCTTTTAAAAATGTTTTAGCAGTGTTATTTACAAACCAAAGATGTTTATCGTTTGTATATTTTTTAAATCTCTGACACCCTTGTTTAATAGAAACTAGAGTTATAAATATTTTTCAATAAATGTTAACAGTTGTTTACTGCAAATACTGGCGGTGTGGATTTTAATATGAATGTTAAAAATGAAAAAAAATATATATAACTGTGCCTTGTATTTACACGATAGCCCTTTTACGTAGTTAAGTAGTTAAGTTACCTTTATCAGTATGAAAGACAGTGTCTAATATGCGAGTCCCCTGGGTGATTAGAAGTGTACGCGTAGACTTTCGAAGTGAAGAATTCGAAGTTTAACCCCGTTGAAGCTCATGAAATACAACATCTGAACCATTACTTCACGTCTAGCCAGCGCGTCCACACTTTAATCAATCGACATCATAATTCGCAACTTATTATTAAACCTTGGACATTGAACGCGTGTAAATACGTAATTGAATATTCTATTACAATATTATGTATTATTTTTGTATATTATGCGTTTTATTATTTAAACTTATTGAATGGATAGTTAGGTTAACCTGTTGCAACTTTAGAAGGAATATTAAATATAAATTTATATAGATTTTTTTAGGATTGATAAAATATGAACGATGGTTAGGAGATATTAAAGATATATTTTGTATACTTTAATATTTTAAGGATCTTAATTTGTATTTAAACGTTTTAGGTGTTTTAACATGTTAGTGATTTCACGTATTTTAGTTGTGGCGGTGGTTGTTTATACGTTCAAAGTGCATGTATTTAAGTTATTAAATTCACTATTTTAATACATTTTAACAATATTAGTTTAAGGATATGTAAATTTCAATTTTAGTAATAACGATTGGCATTTCTTAATATTGTTCACCTTCACTACATTTGAGTCCTTTCATTTCTTACCCCGCACTCTTCTTTACAATACAATTTTAAACTTGTTGTAATAATCAGATAATAGATAACAATTCGTGAAATGTTGCTTGTGCTGTATATGTGACGTGAGACCTGTCAAACCACAGTTTTCACGGAGTTATCTCAATTTTTTAGTAAAATATCATTACGGTCAATATAGACTACATGTTATGTTGAAATAATATGTTATTATACTCGTGTTTTGTACTCTTAGATTAGCAATATTACTTGTAGTACCACATAAGCACTGCCATCTATGCACAGACTTGAGAGATAACTTCTTTTTTTTTTTTTTTTAATTGTCGTTCTGTCCCTTTCTGTCATCATTCACATTTCAGTGCTCCGCCATTTCGCACGTATTTTTATTTCTGTTCCATATTATTTTTTAAAGTAAATTTTTTATAGTAAAACGTCCGTATTATTTGAACTATTATTACAAGTGTATAGAAAATTGTGAAGTAAAGAAGTGAAAGTGAAGAAATTAAATCGGATGTTAAGGCGCCCCCGACAATAACATCGGACTTCTTCTTCACCATCATCATCGGAGTCAACAGTACTGTATTCAAAGAGCTCGGTTCGGCTTCATCCCGACCAAGATTATTTATATGCATGGGCCCTCGTTGGCCGCGCCGATATGCATTCAAGGTTAGAGAAACTACCCACAAGTGTTTGTTAAAAAATTATATTGCGGATATCCATTAGGGTTATCACTTTATTTATTAGACAAACAATAATTTGTTCTATGCACGCGGGCCCTCATTGCCCGCGCCGATATGCATTCAAGGTTAGAGAAACTACCCACAAGTGTTTGTTAAAAAATAATATTGCGGGTATCCATTGGGGTTATCACTTTATTTATTAGACAAACAATAATTTGTTATATGCACGCGGGCCCTCATTGCCCGCGCCGATATGCATTCAAGGTTAGAGAAACTACCCACAAGTGTTTGTTAAAAAATAATATTGCGGGTATCCATTGGGGTTATCACTTTATTTATTAGACAAACAATATTTTGTTATATGCACGCGGGCCCTCATTGCCCGCGCCGATATGCATTCAAGGTTAGAGAAACTACCCACAAGTGTTTGTTAAAAAATAATATTGCGGGTATCCATTGGGGTTATCACTTTATTTATTAGACAAACAATAATTTGTGATGCGGGCAATCGTTTGGGTTGTCACTTCACAATATTAAAGATATTTATTATAAACGAGTGTACCAGCTTAGGAACAATGATTTTTTGTGTTGCGGGCAATCGTTGGGATTGTCACTTCACAACATATATAGCAATTAATTTGCGAGTATAGCAATGCGGGTATCTTTTGGGGATATCACTTTGCGCTACTCTTATAATGCTATAATCCTATATAATGGTACATACGTAAAAAATGCAATTATGATATTGCAGACGTGCTAATTCAGACAAACTGTACCCTTGCCGTCAGCCAAGCACCTGTCGTCAACTAGCAGTTAAATTACGAGCTTCTACGAAATACCAACATATATTGCTATTCGGCTTCAGCATATACTTCCGGGTTAATTAAGGAAATTACCTTACAAATGAGTTCTGAATTAACAAGAAATACACAACTGGTACATTTACTAATGAATAGTAGTAAGTTACGCTGTTGTCACAGGATCACTTGGATGTCTCCAGTACTAAGAATCCCTAACATGCAGAAACTTTGTGCTCTTTAACCTCAAGAGAGAGCTAAAAGATCAGGTTCAAGCTACTAAAGTTGATAAAATGCTCTTGAATTAAGTTTTACTCTCTTAAAGGAGCAAGAGCAATATCTAAATCTGAAGTGGATATGAGGATATTATCAACGAAAAACCTACAAAAATGATTCCAAAAATCACAGACAAATTTAAATTGGTAAGTTCCTTCCCTAAGTCAATCTAGGCAGAAGGTGAATCAGAGGACCACGGATCCTGCCTACCGGAATCGACACGAGACCGGTTCATCACGTCCAGTGCCATCGCTCGCAGCCTCCGCGCCGCCCCGCAGCCACACCACCCCGCCGCCGCGTCACGCACCGCTAGCCAGGGTAAAATATGCAGGCAGATTATTTTACTTTAGTATTTAATGATCTCTTGTAATACACGATAAAAACATGTTATCGTGGATTGAGGGTTACAAGATCCCATCTTCACGACAGGTGACACAATCCTTGCACCTTGTGAAAACATTTATACCTCTTCTGAAAATGAATTTAAAAAATCTATTTAAAATCTTGTAACGATAAAAACTATAATATAATAGTTGTCTGTAAAAATCTGTTTCTTTCCTCTATTGGTATGGTGCCAACGCTGAATGGAAGATCAAGACTTGTATTCAATAACTGAATACATTTATAAACACAAATTACGTTAAAGCTCGAAGATTTTGCCTACGAACTTAAAACATATTTCCAAGGACTGTTTTATGAGTATGAGTGTTTTTTAATACGCTTAAACGTCTATACTAAAAAGTTTCTTAACTTTTAATTTGCCAAAATGCTATATAAATTAAATGTTACCTTTTGGCTTAAACAGGGCATCCTTTATTTTTGAAAAAAAAAAAAAAAATGGTATAAGCAGTAATCAGTTTGCTAAAGTCTTGTGAATCCTTATCAACGGTATATGTCGATGATGCTTTTTACTTATTTCAGACTCATTTAAGTCATGTTTAAATAATTTATCTGATACAATTCGACTTTCAGAATCCTTAGGTTTCATCGCAAACCGAACACCGGTTATAAATTTCTAGGATTTATGATTAATATGGAGACATATATGAATTAATAAATTAAAGCTGAAGTTAACTAATTCCGCAATGTAAGAAGTTGTAAAGTTGGGAAAGTCGCTAGCTCAGCAGGCTTACTTACCTCTGCTTGTCCAGCCGTGTAGTATGGCTGGCTTTGCACTAAAGAACCGGAGCGGTCCAAGTACTTGAACTTTTTAAACAATGTTAATTATGACAAGTATATGAGCGTATCCTCATAGGTTGTACCCGATCTCAAATGGTGGGCTAACGCAACTAATATTCTACTTCTATAATTAAACTCAAAGGTTTTAAATTTCAATAAATAAATATATAATTATGCCTCAACTATGGGGTGGGTTTGCTGCCAGTGGCGAGGAACGAGCAAGTGGCCTATGGACGGACGATGAACGTCTGCGTCATATATTTAATTAGAAATTCTGGTTGCCTTTTTTGGCTTACAGATTTTGCTAATACTTGTCACAAGTAACAAGTACTAGTTCACAGCCTCCGTGGCGCATTAGGCGAAAAGCCGGCTGTGAAACGAAAGGCCGTGGGTTCGATTCCCACGCCGGGACAAATATTTGTGTGTTAGACAGATATTTGTGTCCGGGGTCTGGGTGTTGTGAGACCGTGCGTCTCTCGTAGTCCCTGATACCTACAATACAAGACTCGTATCTTAGTGTGGGGTCAGGGCTATGTGTATGACTGTTGTGTGTTTTTTATTATTTATTACTACAGATGTACACCACAGCTATGTCATATACAGATCATTTAACATTTCGGGGTTCCTAGTAGGATTGACAAGAAATGTAGCAAGTACATTTCCTGTCACAGAAACCCCGACTCATATGTCATTGACGCATTTACGGTTTCATGGTCTGTTTTTTACTTTATAGCTTTTCACCTTTTGATGTAATTTTCAAAGGGTTAAGAAAAATTATTAACGACAATACTCAAGGGATCATAGTAGTACCATTATGGCTTACACAACCATGGTACCCATTATTTATGAGTCTCTTAATATCCGATCCTATTTTCTATCAGCCTTCTAAGAGTCTGATTATCTCTTATTCCAGCAATCGAGACACACATCAGAAAATTACTCTGGTTGCCGGACTATTATCAGGAAATCCTTCCTAAAAAGAAATGTTCCTCTATCTTCGATACCTGTAAGCTTCACTTACTGACAGTTTACTGAAACAGTATACTTGTCTTAAAATATGGTTTTTATTCCGCAGGAGTAATAATTTCGAATTGTATGAAGCTTTTGTATTATAACCTTTTAACTCAACTGTATAAGTCAGGCGCTCAGTACGACACCTTATATAGATGTCGATCAGCCTTGTTATTAATTCTTAGCATAGGTAACGATAAATGTATAACGCGTTTTTTAAAAGGCATCTTCAGACTTCGTCCTACGTTGCACAAATACAGTTATACTTGAGATACATATAACGTATTAAACTCTTGTTTTCCCAATGAAAGTCGAAACATAGAAAAAATGTTTAAGAATTAAGTTACTTTGTTGGCCCTGTCAACAACTCACAGGGTTCAAACATGTTCCAGGGTAAACGTTAATAACATAAAGCTATTTTCCATCGAAATTAGTACCATAATTTCCGATGTTACAAAGACGTCCCTTTGGGTTGCTATCTAGAGTTAACAAAATCATTACAAATCAATAATAATATTGTTATAAGTTTAAAAAAAAAAAAAAAACAAGCCCTATAGGTCAATCACACCACCGTCTAGGCCGGTGTATAAAATCCATTTTAGCTGATTGTGGTATTGATGTGTCTATGTTCACTGCACATAGTATTAGGCACGTTTCTACGTCTAAAGCACATACTCTTAGAGTAAACATGGTAAAAAAAAAAAAAAAAAATATAAGAAACAGTTGGCTGGACTAATTATAAAACATATGAAAATTCAATAGAATTATAATATATGTATTACTGATTATCAGGGTGATTCATTTGCTAGATGCATTTTGCATAATGATTAGTTATATAATTAATAACCATGCAATAGAAAGTTTTGATTTATTTCCATACCATTGTTGAAAGGGGATATTTTTACTAGATAGATTCTCTCAACATCTACAAGTAATATTGCTAATCTAAGAGTACAAAACACGAGTATAATTAGTGATTAAACGAACTTACCTTAAGTGAAGTTCTATCATAATTATACGAGGGTTTTGTACGAATTAGATTAGCAACCCACCCTCCCCAGATTCCTTACACCCTTAGTAAAAATATCAACGTGTCAGAGTTCCTGCAGCTCTAAACTAAATGATGACAGAAAGGGACAGAACGACAATAAAAAAAAAAAAAAAAAGAAGTTATCTCTCAAGTCTGTGCATAGATGGCAGTGCTTATGTGGTACTACAAGTAATATTGCTAATCTAATTCGTACAAAACCCTCGTATAATTATGATAGAACTTCACTTAAGGTAAGTTCGTTTAATCACTAATTTTATGCAATTAGATCCCTTTTCTATTTAAGTTATTCGAATATATTAAATCGCCATCGTAACAACGAAGACAGTGAAACAGACGGACTATGTAAACACTTGTACTGATTACTTCAAGACTCTGATTATTATCAACTGATTTAAATTGAATAAAATAATATTTACTAATTGTAACCTAGTACCTACCTATGTGGCAACAAGGAAGCAAAGTAATGAATGTTATTTTCTGATTAAAAGAAATATTACCGTTATTTTATGAAGTAGTTGTTTTAAACTACTTCATGATATGTAATATACATTGTACAATATTGACTTCTCTGGTGTAAACCAGAGAGGTAAGAAATCTGTAAAGATTTCTATTCATAAAGAAAATTCATAAATTTCTTTGTTATCATGGCGATGCAATATAGAATTTATTCTATTTCATGACAGTGGGTGACGTGTTGTCTTTTTATTGTAATTATTATTGATATGTAGATTCGTTTTGTAGATATTTTACGTATAATAAATTTTATTATTAATCTTTGTCTTTTTTTATTTGTAAAATAACTGTGTACTGTTTTAAATATGGTGAGCTGATGAGCTGGTTATGACAAGTAATACCTGCCGCCTGTCATTGGTTCGTTGCTACATTCAAGATAAGTAATACGGACTCTGGGAAGGGTTATCCGTCAATTTTGTACCATACGAAACGTGAACACTAAACTGAAGAGAACTTTAAATCAAGCTAAAGGCCTAAGGCTCGTTTCTTAAAACTATTACTAACTACTTTATATATAGGTACAGCAATAAGTCCATTATAAGATCTCAGTCAGATACAGAGTCACTGTCTACTCAAAATTCTCGGTTAGAAGCTCAGCGAGTCAACGAAATTCAAGCGGAACCAAAATCATGAAATTTTGAGAAAGATAGGGAGGAGTTTGAAAGTGGTAGAGCCACGCTGTAGACATATTTGTCTACAGCATGAATGGGCCGGCTCGACCGGGGTAGTACCACTGTCTCACAGAAACCCAACGTAAAGTGACAGTTCACTGTCGCGTTTCGTAAGGTAAGTGAGATATCCGGAGTCCCAGATTCCCCCTTCCCTTCCTTAATCCCTATTCCTGTCCTTTAAGGCCGACAGCGCATACGTGATACTTTTGGTATTGTGGATGTTCATGGGCGGTGGAGATCACTTAACATCAGGTGACCTACTGGCTCGTTTGTCGGACTAGTAAAATCGAAGAGGTCCACAATAGGACTGTTGATAAAATATCGATATTATGATTTAGAAATATCGATATTTATTACTAATATTTTTTGGACGATATATCGATACTTCGATATTTAAAAAAATATCAACAGTCCTAGTCCGCAAAGGTCCAATAAAGATGATTCGAGCTTTTCGAAAATTTTCTAGAATTGGGAATTTGTTCTAGATAGTATTAGCAGCTATAATAAGTTTGATACGAAAATAAGTTTGGTCAACTGTTGAAATTATATGAAATCTGCACAAAAATGCCTTAAGTAATTTTTGCACGATACGCATTTAAATTGTTTAAATTACGGTCAGCAGAATGTTATTTTTATGAGTATACATAGATATGAGTGATAGATATGTGATTGTGACGAAATTAAACATCAATATTGACTTTATTTTAATATTTATTACAATTCATGTAGTTTTTTTTGATCCACAACTTATATTTAAAAGGAAATTCTTCATTACAGCACGGCAAGCACTGTTACAACTCAAGTACAAAATTTGGATAAAGCTCCAGATACATTTTGGAATTATTCGAATTGTTTACAAGCAATATCGGAAGAAATGCTTAGATTTGCAGTTACACGGCCTATCTTAACGTGAAGTAACCAATTCAGTATACCTACTGGCGAAAAACCACTTCAGTCATTTTCCTAGACTTGCTTTTTGTGAATCGACATTTTTATTACAATCACTCAATGTCTATCTTTTATAGAGTATAAACGAAGGTACTCTATTGATAATGTTGCCCATTGACGTCTCCAATGTACCTATCCCATCAGTTGCATTATAATTTCATTACGCTCGAAATTAATTAGTTACTTTACTTAGTAATACGGCATTAGCCATAAGGATGAATCACGTCAGTTCTCATATCCCTTCCAAGTTCTTCAAACAAAATAACCTGAAGGAGCTATTATAACTTGTGGCCGTGTAATGAGCAGTATCGGAACAGGTCATCCACAAATGTTATCAGAAAATATTTTTATATTCAAAAACTCGTCTCTACAGAGACATAATAGCACTCCCAAAGCGCGATTTAATATGATTATGTTACACGACATTTTCCGTGCCAGCCGAAGTTGCCAGTCTCCGTTTGGTAAAGTAATGGCTATACACTACTGTGTGAGCAAATTAATGTATAGCTATTTATCGTTGTGAGTACAAGCGAGCGTAGACATATCGACACTTTCTATTGACATCCACTTCCATTGAGTAGGTAAGTAAATATTGCAAATTAGTCAATACTTTTTTCTATCAATGGAGTATTGAGTTATGTATTTAAATGAGAATTAATGATGAATAAATATTATTTTATAATCTAACGACAAAAATACAAAAGACCTAGGACTGAATTTCTGAACATTAATAATTTGATTCGGTTTTATTATTTAATATTTCACAGAATATAGATTGTAGTAATCAACTGATATGAATACGCGTTTATTATTGAAAATAAAACAAATTTATTTAATATTAAATAAATTACTATTTTCACATTAATCATTTCTATTAGAAACTGCGTAAGTAATACTTAATAGGAAAAATGACTTACGGCTTCTTAAAATAAGCTCATTTAATCTAAATCCCGCTTCACACATTGGGTTAGATATTCCGAGAGTCGCTGACCATGACCGTGTAGAGACCGCAGATGATGCAGGACACCTTGCGTGCTCCCGTATATAATATGTCTTACGAGTTCGCATGAATATCATCAAATATATATTCGTCATACTGTCGAATATCTATGCGAGGTCTCTCCCAATGTCTGAAACGGCTATTAGACCTTCCTGGTTTCAAAACTGAAGAGACAAAGTGATTTAATATTTTAATTAAGATTTACTTTTTAAAACAATGTACCAATTGTTTTTCTTCTTGTCAAAAGTTAATTTTAAGATTATTTGCAATTTTTAAATAAAGGAATGATGGATGTCAATTTTATTTCGGAAGTAGTCGCTCGCTCGTACTTTACATTGATCAACTAAACAACAGCGTTGTGAAAACTATTTAACTGTCGACATTAAGAGGAATGTTGTGGATTATACATATATTATGTATTATATAGACGTAGGTATACTAACTTGCGTACGCTGTCCATAATAACAAGTCCTGTAGTTCGATGAAATCCGAAACCAACTCGTGTAGACATTCATGGTCTATAGTCTATATTGTACGGTAACATAATGAAATAAAATCATACCAACTACATGGAAAATTAAGATTTTAAAAACAAAAGGGATCCTAGGCTACCAAGTAGTAGTACCTAAGTACTAGGAGTATCAGTTTTTTACTCCTTAATGTTTAAATGATTTACGAAAAGCAATATGTTACTATAGTAATACGGTATAATTAAGAGGCCCCATAAAAATGTTATCGTTGCTTATTCTTCTCAAAAATTGTACGATGTTTGAATATACATCGGCAAATTTTAATGCCAAAATTAACTAGGTCTTTAACGCTAAATAAAGTTATTAATTATATCCAAAATTGGATATTTAGTAAATTGTTGAGTGTTTGAATGAAGTCCGTTCAAGGTTGACAAATGATTCAGTACAATAAAGTTAAGTATAACTGGTACTGCGTTTATATATAATACAAAATAAATACGCTTGTTAATACAAAATAAATCTGATATTGAATAATATTGTCGTCACTCAGTATTCATTTTTTTTTGATATTGCATAATATAGCAAGAAGATTCAAGCGCACTTAGTATTTTCTGGTACTAAGATATATAAAAGTAAACAGTGTATATTTTTAAGGGACATATACTGTAGTGAATAAAATGGTATAAAACCAGGATTGTTTACGAGCATCGACACGAGCGATGGGACCGAGCGGAATAGCAGTAATTGGAATCAAAAATTGTCGAAAAAAAAAAAAAACATTATTACCTTAATATTACGGTACAGGAGCTAAAAACTGCATTTTTCGAACCATTACACCCTATTCATCTAATAATACTGGATGGATAATAATATATTTAAATTATCGCGAAAAACTCTGATCGTTTCATAAGATCTCATATATTTTTTAGTTAGTATACTAGTCGAAAAGCCTTAATCTTATATCTTAATTTTAGATATTGTTAGCGGATAACGTATTTTAGTTTCTAAAGACTCGCTCCTTGTATAACTTACATTACATGATCCAATAAAATACATAATAATATAGTACACAATGATTGTTATATAATAATGAAATTATAAATATATATAAGCTCGTAGCCAGCGTAATACAAGTGTATATAATTGTGTTTTTATGGTTAATTTAACGAGTAACAAATCAATGCTTCAAGCAAAATAGCCGGACTTTCTATGGACATCTCAAAAAAGATCTCAACATTTGTGATTATTTAAACACCGATATTTTGTAAATCCAAAACTAAATCAGTTCCAATTTACAAAAGACAATTAAATTATGATTTTATTTTGATACACATAATATGTATATATTATGAACACGCTTTGACCTGGACGGAGAGGGGGCAGGTGATACGAAAAATTATACCTATTAGTAAATAACAATATTATTAGACTTTTTTTTAATAAAACTGATTAAACATAATAGTAATTACGTAAAAAGTTCTTAGTTGTGTGCATCATAATGTAAATATCGCTCTACTTAAGAAATATAAAATTAAATTTAATTACTACATTATTTGTACTTTCAATAGCAAAGAGAAATTATATATAACAGAGTAGATAGTGACTAATATTCAAACATAATTTATTAAAAAAAACGTTTATTAAAGATAAAGGTTATATCAGAAACCAAACAAGGTCAAAGTATATGATCTAGTCAATCTGTCATATCAATGAAGTCATTAGTTAGCCAACGAGTTTGGAACAAATAATTTTATTGTGTTCGAAGTATTGTATAGTTGCCAAACATTATAATCTTTAGATAATTATAATCGAAAGACATAGCAGGTTGATTATAACTGTGGGTCAAGTGAGGATATGAACAGGACACAATATATAAAATTATAGTAGACTGACTGATTTTTGGTGGTAAATAAATTTGATTTCACATTTCTAAGTAGTCAGATATATGTACGCGCCTACTTGTACCTACATCAGCTGTGTGATAAGCAGGTCGAAGTGTAAAGCAATAAATTATGTATAAATTAGCCGCCGAGTAAAACATATCAATATATTCCCAGCAATACATAGGTAAAGGTCCCATCTTAGGTTTCGGAGTTCATACAAACGCAGGGCCGCAGCACCTCAGTCGATACTATAAGCAAAATGTAAACGTAAAATTCCACAAACGGACCTCATAGCTAAGTTTTGCAAATATCACCTAATTATAAATCTTAAATCAAATCGAATTTTACAAATAAAATTATCGATAACCTTTGCATCCTACGGACCATATTAAATACAGTCGTAACGGACTTACTCAGACTTCTTAATTAAATTTAAAAAAATTCCAACTCCATCCTAACTACGAGATTGATATTACACAATAGAAAAATGTGATTACCAGCGATATCTATGTGGGCTCCTTTATCTAAGACAATTTCTCATCGTTAAGTTATATAGATAAGTAAAATCAAAATAGTGTTGTATGGAGTGATATTAAACTAAACACATTGGTGAATGCACCGGGCCCGTGTCATTACCTCTATTGTGTACATTACACTAAGTACGATAAAAACTAATAATACTGAGCGAAAATCATAATACGCACGTGTAGACGGCGTAACTACAATTTTGGCCAACATGAGTAATTCACAAGTACTTCTAATATGCATCGTGTCTGCGTAAATTGACAGTTGACGGGGCATAGACTACTATTCTCCATACGTACCGACGTGACGTGACAGTGTCGACGTGAAAGAAAGGGCTTAGGCGGCACATGGCAGCCTACTGCACTATGCTACAGCACGTTTACGAGTATACATATGTATGTAAGGCGCGTATCGGGTGGATACATTCACAACTTTGTAGCACGCTAAACATCATGGACACAGCGCGGCCGTGAGCTGCCCTGGGCCGCCCACCCAATGGGCGGATCGCACACTTCTTTTAGTACGCAACGCACCGCGAATAGCTGCTAATTTAGTATTTGTACACTTTAGCGTCACGTGTGATGCGATCCATTTTGTTATATCAATCATACCATTTGCAGCTACTCGGTAGGCACAGATCTTCATGGCATTGAAATAATGCGTACACTATTATATGAAACAGAGAGTATTAGATAGTCACGTTATACACCGATACATACGACACATTGGCGATTACATTACAGGCAGTATTTACGACGGGAAACAGTTCCACAAATTTATAAATCTTAATGTACACAGGTGTAAGGATGTGAACGTATGACAGCGCACAGACATGACGTGCGCTTAATTGTTCAGTTAATGGGGAAGATCCATGCTTTCATTTTTAATTTTATATTATAATAACGGACACAACATTCTGAAACGGCAACAATTGGTTGTAAATGAAGCCGTAGTCATTAATAAAACAAATAAGAGTAAGAAGAGTGTGGGTGTAGGTACTGTGTAGTGGGAATATCTGGCTGTTTCTTAGACGCTTGGTCCGTACGCGAAGCGTGTATGCGGTAACGTCAATTGATAATTGCCTCTACCATCAGATTTAAAATTGTATACTTTCGAACTGATTTGAAATGTATATTTTAGAGCCCATTATATAATTTCTATTATTGAATATGGAAAATGTTTTATCCATAAAAAAAATGGAGCGATCTAACCTATAACTCCTGCCATTAAAATAATTCTAGTATGAACTACCTTAATGATGGTGCACTGTCATAGTTCGTAACCTTTCGATACATCGTGGCACAGAAATACACAGACTAATATCGAGAGTATACACCGGTTCCGACTTTCCGGATTTACCTATTACATTAAAAACTAACACATAACACCAACAGTGAACTAATACCAAGCTTACTTACTGTTATACACATCGTGGATACAATAGGGTATTTTACATAATCTGGTATCGATACTGAAGGTAGCGTCATTACGGCATAGGTATTATGGGCAAATTAAAAATAACAACTTTCTTAAAAATAGCTATTATAATAACAATTAATACGTAATCAACGAATAAAATTTGTTAAAAAATAGTGTAAAACTAACTTAACCAAAATAATCGTTTTATACTATTAATAAATAAATATTCCGTGAATAGAGACAAACAACTTAAAAACATTAGTATTATAGGTACCTCTTTGTGGCATCAGTTAGTTCATAGCACATATTAAATGCATGTTATCTGTTCATTTATTGATGTTTTATAGTAAGTTAAATAAACAAAAATTGTATATGTATCCTCTTGTGATATAAATAAAAATAAATGATTATAATAGGCTCATATAAATATTTGCAAAACAAGTAGGTACTATATGTTCTTAGATTCACATTCGCTCAGGGGCAGCGGGTCATTTAATTCTATTTAGATTCTTCTCTTAGTGAAGAACAATTAGAACCGTCCTAACGATCGCTCATTTCCAATCCGATTAGATCACAGGATATATGATCATAATCGATGTCAATGAGTCCAGAAGCCACACTAATCGAAGGTGAGGCCAAACATCGTACACATACTTGTGTTGATTCACATGATATTCTTTGGGTTTTCATAACCTATAGTATAACTTAAACATTTCAAAAGTAATTTGTATTCAGTTAGTCTTTCAATAAAAAATAATTAACATGTTTTCTATGTCAGTGTCCTTAAATACATACCAGATGAAGACTGTATTGGCTACTGGAAATATAATGGTATAGGGAAGAGGGCTTATAATTGTTTATTCTGATTTAGGTATATTAAACAATTGAGCTGTTTTTATGATTTTGTAACGTAACATGTCTCCGTAGTGTACAAAATACTTCGTAGTAAAGAACAATAAGTCCAAAGCGCCTAATGGGAGTTTTACCTACCTGTTCTGCAGACCCGTACAGTGTCTAGCGGATCATATTGAAATAACTTAACTTCATACATATACAATTACTCAATTCCGGATGACGTTTTGGATATAAATAGATTGTACTAGGATTACAGAAGCCATAAAATACTATTCATTATATGTCCAGTGACAATATTGCCTTTCCATATACTTTTCTAATGGAATATAAATAATGAGCTAAAATCCGTCGATCGTCCAATAATAATTTATAAAAAAAAACAATAATACAGTATGTAGTAAAAAATATACGCGTTAATTAAAACGTAAGAAATGATTGTAGGTCGTTTAAAAAAAATTAAGAAAATACATTTTTTTGCTTATTTTTCTGTTTTGTTTACAACGATAGACATAATATATTACATGAAATGCCAACGTTTTCGTCAAATACCCTACAAATGCATTTTTCCGATAGTACAATACATACAACTTGCAGAGTGGCTAAGTGCTGGAGTGATATAATAATCTTTGCGTAGCATGTGGCCTAGGGTTTAGACGTTTTGCGTTGCTCATGAACTGACACTGTCTCTGCTACAACTCAACTGTCACAAATTACTGTCAAGGAATGTTCACAAGTTGCACTAAATTGATATATCTCCATTTTGCCATAAGGATGTTCTGCACTGCACTATCGAAATGTAATCATACCATAAAACCAGCCAACAGGACCCGCGTGCCTAATCGTATCATTAAATCAAACATCCTACTGAGGAAGTCTCAGGTTGTTTGTATATATAACATTGATTATAATAATATGTTCTAGCAACAGTCTCGGCCACAGCCTTACGATATCCACATAAAATATAACGACACACGCTACTAGACGCCGCGCCGCGCTGTACAAATAACATAACACCGATTAATAATATTACTATTTTTATATGCAAAATGTAACGTATGTGATAAATAGTATTTTTTTACATATTGAGCACTGATTACACTCTATCACTGCTATGCTTCACTAATAAATGTCCATTGAGATTTTTTTTCTTAACGCATTTAAGGCGGCACATAGAATAAACAGCAATGAAGCTTTAAAACAACGTGCCACATAATTATTAATCTAAGTGATAAGTCTAAACTAATTGACAGGTTCCATTGATATAATCATTAAACATATGATCAAATAACTACCTACACAATATTATAACTGAGAAGCAGCAATAATAAGAATATTTAGAGCATATTGGGAGCGGCGTAGAGGGATTGTCACATCCCGCTCACGGACATGCGGCTGTGGAATGTGTTGTTCACATTTACTACACAGAAGTTGCACACTCATGCATTCGTGATCCATTATATTGTGAATATCCCTTTTAACGCAACCACTCATACTAGTGTAGGCACACTTAAAAAAAATACGGACAAGACCAAGCCAATATACTAACTCAAAAGTGAATATTTTTTGTACAGTGACTGTTTCGTTGTTACAAGTCGAATTAGTGCGTTAGTAATTGTCTTTTAATATAATTGACATAAGACAGACAATAGTGGATGGACTAAGATCATATTATTGAAAATATGGATCGGGTTAGTGTTTCAGGTTGCAAAAAATAATTAGTTATAATGTTTCTTATCGAAATAGCCACCGTAACAAGATGTTTCTTTTTTGTATTTATTAAAAAAATCTATCGTAAACTATTCACATTTACACTGACGGACATTAAAATTTAACTGATAATATTTACATAATCATGTATTAGTTACCTACACACTGACGGATTCTTTAGATTATGAAGGAATGCTCTGCTTGGAAATGGTAAGTCTATTATCTATTGAATATGTGTCAAATAAAAATATATCACAAGAAATCCAACGCATTGTCTGTTGTAAAAGAGGCAAAACAATGATAATTTTCGTATATGAAATGAGCGATACCTATTTGAAGTATAGAGTGAAATTTGAAATAAGTACCTCTTTATAATTTCTATGAAATGAAGGGGTCAAATCAGCTATAAAAGAAAATGCCCAGTAAAGGGGCTAGACTTAAAAGCTACAAATAGTATAATTACAAACTACACTACATTAATTACGTAGGGCATAAATATAATTAATGTCTTTTCACCTAGATGTATTAAACGCTATGACATGTTTAGTAATGATATGAAGATATGTATTAGGTATCGGATGTAGCATCTACACCTAGCTTTTATGTTTATAACACAAGTTTACATAACAAAGTTATAAATACTATGTTGTGCCGCGCCGGTGACTTGCTAACTGCTTTTACTGTTCCCATGCTAATGTTGGTTTATGTGATTGTATTAATTAACTGTACTTATTGTTAGATCTTTTTTTCCAATTTTTCGACGTTCCAAATACAAATCCAACACAAAGATGTACTATACATGCAGCTGTATTTAATGTAGCTGTGAAGGAAACTATTCACCGGCCTCGTCCCCAAACAGTAGATAATAATAAGTAATTTATAGTGGATATGTTTAAATGATAACATTTTAAGCTACTTAATACACAATATCTTGAAAATATAATTTTCTTTTCACGCGACACGTAATCTTATTTACGTACACACGGAAACGTTTTTAACCAACATTTTATATATTATTGTCAACAATTAATACCAAGAACAATAAAGTGTAAAGAGTAACCGTTCGAGGTGGTTATTTGATTCTTTTTGGTGTCTATGAGATGGCAACATTCCAAGTTAAGAGTATATCGTAGGTACCTAATAAGCATAAAAGTTTGTACCTGGAGTTAAGTCATTTAATTAAAACCGGCCTTTTTCAGTTCGTGTCACCGTGTGTAGTCACAACCATCTTTTGATTTTAACGTTACAGTCAATCAACATCGATAAATTACTAATTTAAAATAACAATAACTAGTAATGATTCTGGAAAGCCCCTTTTGGGTGTATACTAAATCCCTTTATATTTGTACAGTTTCGTCTAAATAACTACTAGCAAGTAATGTAATTGTGTTGCCGAGACTGTTGCGCTGCATCATGAGGAGAACAAGAAACGTCGGGGGCATTAGATGTACTGGATACAGAACGATTACACCATATTGATAATGTCCCACGCACGGCATCATACAAAGTAAATAACTTATGAACTATTGCACGATGTTGATTTCACTTTTTTCACTATGAAGTTTTAAATGCCAAGTGTTCGCCGAGACTGCACATCAGACCACGCAAACCAGTTAACGCGTCACATTCAAAAACGAATCTGAGCTATTTAAAGTTACTTGGTACTTGGTAAGTGTAGATACTAGGGTGATGCGCCGTGCGCGCTGTCGATACCCGCACGTGCAGGCTGTCCGAGCGCACCGGCCGGGGTGGCTGGGGCGGCTGGGGAGTGGAGCGCTGTCGAGCCTCCAGCGGGTCCCGACCCAGGAGCCCTGTGTGTGTGTCACGTGACAGGAGCCGCAGGCGGCGAGGCACGCGCGAGCCTCCCGCCGCACTAATTATATACAATCTATTGTCAAGCGTTCAAGCGACGTCCCCCGCGAACGTAACGTGAACTTTCTATAGGCCTATTTGATATATATGATCATTATATGTCTCGAAGAACCAATTCTAAATATTATTACACGTGTGTCGAAAATGTAGAAAGTGTTTGAAGCAGTAGTCAAGCTGTTTCGATAATCAATATTTACAAAAGGGGCCAGGGCCGCGGCGGGTCGCGCTCGCAGTACAAGCATATTATATTCAAAAAGTTTTTTTTTATTTTTTTCATTTTATATAGTATTCGAAAACACTTGTTTGCTAATTTACCATAATATTCTAACTAACAGGTTGCTTGCAATCTTGTAAGTTAAACATCTAGTGGTTTCAATATTCACAAATAGGTTTATTGGTGGGAGCGATCGGGGCGTGTTCGGTCAGTAGTGGCCGTCCAGTAGGTTTGTGGGGGATGGGGCGGGGTCGGCGGGGTCGGCGGGGTGTAATGCACGTCACACGTAACAGGGTGGCGGGGAGCGGGCCGGCAGCCGGCCACGCCACACTGCGTGCGCGCAGTCGCGCCGGCTCGCCTTATCTGAAAACATGTTTCAAATAACACTGTTACTATTACCTATATTCCATTTAAATTATTAATTATGTGTCTAACAATACATGCGGCTTAAAACATAGTATTAAGCGATTGACAAATAAAACATGCACGAGTAAGGTAGGTAACCTTTGAAAATCTAGATCTTTATGATTGATCCGAAGATGTCATCTCCTGCTTAAAATATATTTCATAGTGTTACTCATGAACGTTACGTCTTGTAGACGTTTAAGGAATTTTAAAATAATGAAATGTAGGTAGTAGGTATATCAATTTGAATGCCCGGATTAGTACCTACCATCTTAAATACATATTTAAGCAGAAGCGTAGCTTGGGCTAATATAGACATGGGCGAAATCGCATCAGCGAGGCCTCTTTTCTTTCGTTCCCAAGGTCTACTCTATATATCTATCCTATCAAACATGCTTTGACACGACTTACCTACTCATGATAATGAAAATTAAATGCGCGGATACGCTTTTAAATTTGTGACGTTGTTTTTAGATCGTAGTCATTTGTGGTAAAGTCTGGAGCCATCGCATTTAAAGGGGCTTCGCGAGGCTTCGCTAAGTACGAGGCCGTGGGCGAGGGCCCCACTTCGCTTACGCCTAGCTACGCCACTGTATTTAATATGTAGAAAAACTGATCAACGACTTGCCTATTGCGTCCGAATTCAAAAAAAAATTTGGCACTAGTAGGTGCAATGCGCATTATAATACTACTGAAAGGTAGTTCCTATTATAATGCTCACTGTACTGTAGGTGTTTATCTAACACCGCAACGCGTCGACCTAATTAGGTAATTCTAAGTGGATACCTACATAGGTATGTAGTTAGTAGTAGTAATGCCGAAAATACTGAATTAATGAAATTATGTTTAAAGTATGTATTTAAGTTTTAATCAAACATGGCTAAGCTTTTTATATGAAGTATCTGTTTATCTTAGTTGACTGCATGTGTGTATTTAGTTGTAGCTAGTTGTTTAGTGTTTATAAAAAAACAGCATCTGATATAATATTTTTCAAAGTTGTTTCGTGGTCAATGCCCAGTTCTTCTTTAACAATATTGTAACTAGAGACTAATAAGCCGATCTTGCTCTACCTTTACACATAAGGCAATAACTTAATCCATAACAGGGCAAACCGACCAGAGTAAATATTTATAATATTCTATATTTTTCCGGAAATTGCCATAGTTATCTACATTAGTGTAAATGTTGGACATTCCTACATGTAAGGTATGTACAGTGCAAACAGCAGTGTAGAGTTGGATGTCTCTATAAGTAAGTCGATAAATAAAGCAAGGAACCGTGACAAGGCCGCCAGGTGGCATATAATTCGTGGTGTGCGGCCGAAACAAAGCGGCGCGGTGCGGCGGAGAGTCCGAGGGTGTGCTCGGGATCGATTGCATGTGCCTCGTGCCCCATGTGTGCCCCATGCAGTGTTACCAGATGAAAATAGAAAACTACCGTGTCAGCAGACTAAAATTGCCATGTTTGAAGTATAATTACGTTAGATTTATTTTTAAATTACAGTTTATATCACCGTGTCAATGTTAAACGAAAAACAACGTTATTCTTTACAGTTTTTTTTACTAGATTAAAATTATTTTTCCAAAAGTTCCACTTCTTTGTCATAAATAGACGGAGTCTTCTTTTTAAACATGTCTATACCTCTTCCTAATGTCTACCTTAAGCTGCCGACAGATCTATCTGAATCCGTTTTTCGGAATTTTATAATTTTGGATTCGAATTCGACTATAATTTACACGATAATTAATATTAAAAAATACCGCAGAAAATGACACGGTAATAGATCATTACCGTAGACCGTGTTTTGGTTAAAAATATCGTGCATTTACGGTAATAACCGTGTATCTGGTAACACTGGCCCCATGTGCACCGGGTACTTTGGGGCTTGTATGGCACGCAGGGCGGACGCGGCCGTGTGACGTCACAGGCGCGCCGCGGTGCGGTAACAAATATCGATTCTCGGTAAACATCCATTCAAGGCAGGATACGTAAGTGCTGTGACCGCACTTTCTACTGTGAATGACTTCCATTCACTTGCCAAACATTACAATTGTTTATATGCGCCGTAAAGTTTTTATTTCAAATAGTCCCCCTCAGCGTGTCGGCCTCCCACCATCCGGATGCATGCCAATACTTTACGTTGAATATAACTTGATACCCGCGGTCAAGTTTCGATGCAGTGTTGACGTAACGTTTCACCATAAACTTGGGGTGCATTTTACTCAACCGACGTTATGCATTTGTAGACCGTGTCAAGGTCGCCTCTATTTTACAATTATTAACTATACTACACGCTGCGGTAGGTACATAAATATCAACAACCTTTTGAACAACTTGTGAAAGGCTTATATAACACGTTGGTTAGGAGTCAACTAGAGACAAGTGCCATCATCTGGAACCCCCACGAAGCTAAATATAGCCTCATGGTGGAAAAGATACAAAACAAATTATCCGTTACCTGTATAGGTATGACACAGTATGAGTTTATCCTTTTTACCCGCTTATGTATACGGCACTATTTGTCATAGGTATGGTCGGAAACTATAAATTAGAAGTTAGGCGTGACGTAGCACTAGCCAAATATGTATTTGAGGTTATCCGAGGTAAATTAAATAATCCATCAGTTTCAGTGACTACCATTGATTCGCAATGTAAGGGAGAGGCTCTTCGACTCGTTCCGTTGACTTGCACCAAGACTGATCGGTACGCTCCAGTGGCATAATTAATAATAATAATAAAATTAATATAATTAACCAAGTTGGGCGGAACATAGATATTTTTAATTGCAGACTGGCGGAATTCATAAGGGCGACTATAATGACTGTAACGAATAATGTATCGACTGTATGAGGTGTCTATGTGTATTGAATTGGTTGTATAGCAATGTAAGTATAATCACATTGGGTGTGTTACCTGTAAGATTATATTTAATTAAATAAATAAACAATAGTTTAAATAATTAATTATGATTATCATATATTTATGTTCTTTAAGTTCAGATAAATGAGAAGTTTTATTTTGGAGTCAAATTTAAATAAATATTAACTTTTGACAAGCACGTAATAGGTAATTTGAAGTTTCTTATTTTTGTTATTAGGTAATACAGTAATTTATTATAGCATCTAGTAATGAACTCAAGGCAAGGAATACATTATTAAAG
This sequence comes from Laothoe populi, assembly GCA_905220505.1. Lineage (NCBI taxonomy): Eukaryota > Metazoa > Arthropoda > Insecta > Lepidoptera > Sphingidae > Laothoe > Laothoe populi. The sequence continues at coordinate 11,013,046 of HG992149.1, read as the reverse complement.
TATAATATTAAAGTTATTTAACAATAAAATAAAAATCTGTCTGTCTCGTTTGTTAGATTAATTATTTATAATTTAAATTATGAATGAAATTCCACGATCTTGACAATATTATTGTCAATATGGGTTCTGCTAACATTTAGTAGAGATATAACTTTTGCGATTAATCAATCGCAGTACCTACTTATTGTACAAGTAAATAGTTTCATCAGCGTTTTTGGACTTTGTTGATTTGTGGCCATATTATTTCGAAAAACGAAATGTTTTTCAAAAAGAAATATTCAATAGTTAATTATAGGGTATTCCACCTCGTTTTTTGTATAGTGTACCTACACCTGATTATCATGGTAAGCACGCTGCGTGATACAGTGCGAAACATAGGTATTTCATTGAGTGAGTTTCAGTGAGTGACATTGCATCCCTCGCTGGTCATTAGTCGCTAATCGCATTTGTGTTTAACACACAATTTCCCAAAAGCACAATAGGAACTAAATAAGATAATCTTGTATATGTTTTGGTAATATTCTAAAGCGAAATACATTATTAATAAGTTTAGATATTTGGGCGTCGCCTCGTAGTTTTTGTAAAAGATTTTCTTACTATGAAAACACGATAAATGAAAACACATAGTGGCGTAAAGTTATAAAATTGAACATTAAACGTTTATTTCTACGAAGGAAGGGTACGATTCGTCCAGAGGTTGTGACTTACCAGGTGTTTACGGCAGCCTCCGCAGACCGCTTTCTGTTTCTCGGCCTATTATAGATTCATTAGACATTATTGAGATAATTTACATTGTATTCATTTTGTTATTTATATACAAACACCACGCCGTCCAGCCGAGTTGCTGTAGCTACGTAAAGAACATTATATGTTTAACGATTTGTTTCCTGTCCGAGTTTTTTTTCCAACATTCTAGCCAGTTCCGAATGAATACGGGAAATAGAGACATAAAACGTGTCAAATGCTCATTTTAGATAGGTGACTATTTTATTTTTGTCTAATAGAATATTTATTGGTAAGCTTAAATTTGAGCTAAAGACGTAAAATGATGCAAATTCATCTTGATTCGAGTTTTGAAGCCGGTTTCTTGACTTTTAGTTAAACTTACATACATATACATACATATACACTCACGCCTGTAATCCCCGAAGGGGTAGGCAGAGGTGTAACCAGTACACCCACTTTTCGCCGAATTTCGGTCCCATAATGTGATAGGGGGCGAGCCTATCGCCACACCGGGCACCATTCCAGACTCCGGGTTAATACTGAGTATTTCTAGGTAGAAAAACCCAATATCACTTTACCCGACCCGGGGATCGAACCCGAGATCTCAGCACAGCAATCGTAACGCATGCGCAATTACAACTGCGCCACCGAGGCAGTCAGTTAGGCAGTTAGTTAAACTTATTTTAACTATATATCTGTATAGAATATTAAGTAGGTATGTATATTTTATTGTATATCGATACATATAATAGTCATCTTCTGCTTCGTTCATACGCTTTGTCGACAATCTGCTCTTCCTAGTCATCCCACTCCATTCAAAAGTTTTCTGGAAGAAATCACAACCCGTAATTTGTACTTATTTTTTTAATTAGATTTATTTTGTATTTTTATATCGGGATGTACAATAAAATGTTAGAGAAATAATTTATTAGAGAGGAAAGATCTAAGTTCAGTATTTTTAGGCGTGATGCGCGATATTCCGCCGAATGTAGATTGATTGACTGCCTCGGTAGCGTAGTTGTAATTGCGCATGCGTTACGACTGCTGTGCTGAGGTCTCGGGTTCGATCCCCGGGTCGGGTAAAGTGATATTTGGTTTTTCTATCTAGAAATTCCTCAGTATTAGCCCGGAGTCTGGTAAATGTGCCCGGAATGGCGATAGGCTCACCCCCTATCACATTATGAGACCGAAATTCGGCGAAAAGTGGGTGTACCAGTTACACCTCTGCCTACCCCTTCGGGGATTACAGGCGTGAGTGTATGTGTATGTGTGTGTGTAGATTGATTGTGATAATTATTATTATATTCGATAGGAAGTCATCACCAAGGACCAAGGGTGATCCCATATAATATCGACTAAAATCTGAAGGCGGAGAATTAGGGAAACTCCTCAACGAATTAGAAAAGAGCAATTTCGATTTATTTTTGTTGTTATTGTTTTAGTTAAAGTTTTTTTTATGGTAAAAGTGGGCAAACGGGCAGGAGGAGTTAAAGTTAGAGCAAACGAGTTGTCATTGTATGTATAGTTTGTAGTGACTATCGGCGCCGTTCTCTGATGTATCGCGGAAGTCAGGAGCACTGCCACGTGCCGACGACACGGACACCTGTTTTTACACAATCTAAAAAAAATAAAAGACTGAAAATTGCTATGGTGTGCACACCTACTGGTATTGTGCAACACGTCTACAAGCTACCAGGTCTCGTGTTTCAGTCCCAATCTAACAACAGTACGATTTACTCTTTGCCCAAGTTATTTGTTAGGCCAATGAAATAGTGTGTAAATTTTCCTATTCAAATCAGAATAATCTGTCAGTTTCTGAACTGAAACTACTGAAACCACGATGCCTGCCTATGCTTTCGGGTTTTTAATTGAATTATTACAAAATTTTCTCAGATACATTTAATTGTCAATACAGAAGAAATGTGTGCGCTTCTTTTCTAATGTACGTAGATCTCATATAAAGTCCTTTTTGAAAAATGTTCAATTTTAAACTTTAGTGCCAATTAAAACTATAGAATTATTTTATATAATAAATAGGTAATTTTGAAATGAATATTATAAAATAAAAAAGCACTCGCGTATTGGGAGAATGCATGACAGGGATATATTGTAAAGTGGATGATAATATAGTAAAAATATATAAAATACTAATGAAGTGCAATGTAGGCGGAAAGCCTAATTCTCTCATGGGTTCCTACCGACACTGCCTACTGCGATGGATTCTGAGGATTTGATACTAAGTTATTGAAGGGTAGTTGACACGTGAAAGAGCACAAAATATTCTTTACAAAATGTTAACTGGATCCAGTTTTTGTAGCGACTTTGTCAGTACATATAACAAAGTTAGGCAAACAATCTATTTGTAAGTCTATTGCCACATGCCAAATACTGTACAAATATATACATTATATAATATTATGTTATTAGAATGTATTTCTAAATAACGGTTCGTAAATGATTTCTGGATCCACCATTAGCCATACGTACACCTACCTGATGTTGAAGTGCCTCGAGTATATACCATGTTTAATAAACAATATACGGCAAGCAAATGTAAGCCGAAAACTTGAATAAAAGTTAGTTAAAAATCATCAACGTATGTATTTGCACGGAACTGGCGTGAATGCGTTTTGATGATAGTGCACGAATCTGAAGCGATATGCAAAAGAGAATCGGTGCAAATTTCTCTATTTGTCGCACGGCGTGATGTCCATGTATCGGAAACTTGACTCAAATGCAGGAAGGTGAAGTTATACCTACTGTTATTACATCATTGCCTTGCAAATACTCAACTTAGCCTAAGAACTCCTCCGGTATGATATTAAATATCGCCTTTTTATGCAAAATTAAAATTACACCCTTACAATGTATAAAATATTTCCAAAAATCGAATCATTATGTTAGTTTATATATATAATTTCATATTATGACATAGAAATCCGATCATAATACAAATTCAATAAAAAAATCTAGTGTATGTTAATCGGTATAACTTCACCCTTATTATTCCAGGAAAAGTTAGCATGGCCCGGATCCAGGATTCTATTGAGGATTTTTGGAGATTGAGGGATGGGTCTACAGACCAAAGATCCTAAATATACATCGTATATCTACTACACATGCCTAATATCTGGGGCGACCCGCACTGCCAAATGATTTCTTACGTAGCACAAGTAACATATATGTACCTATGTATTGAAATACTTGGTTTTCATACATATAGTAGTGTTTAAGGTGTCTTTTAAGATCTTTGATCCGCGGTAGGTCCCTTGATAAACCCTCCTGTAGTATATTATTTGAAATGTAGCTAATCGTTTACATTAATTCGAAAATAACTTCGATTTTACTTGCTCGGAAAAGCTGGTGGCATATATTGTATAACACCTACCACCCCTGGATCCGCGCCTGAAGAGAAAGCGACGTTACCTAATAGTCAGACGTCAGTCTCGATCGCATCTGCGGCATGGAGGTTGTTGACGCGGACGGTGCAGGTGGCTCGGCGTCGCTCGCGGCGCGGCCCGGCGCCCTCGTGCCGCAACGCCAGTCGTGCGGCTTGCGCCGCTTGCTGCTTCTGCAGCTCGGCTTGCTGCAGCTAAGGTGATAACATTATCTTTTTATCCAACAACAAATTGAAAAAGATGGCAATACTATAGCTTGGCAACCGTAGTTAACATTTCAATTTATCATCTTATATTGTTTATATTACGTAATATTATAATATAGTGTTAGTCTGTTGCGCCATAATATCATATTTTTGACAATTCGTGGATAATGGTGTGGGTTGTATGTTTACAAAATTATTTATTTTTGGATTGTGCTGTCATATTCTATAACATGCAACTGTTTTTTGTCCCGATAAATAAAGATAAAAAATAAAATCTATGTTTTATTTAAATTTTTCATTCATTTCATTCATCACTGATCTGCCAACTCATTTTTCGGTTGAGACATCCGTACCGTGGAGGGATATTGGCTATAATAATATTTTTTGTGTCGACTATAGTCCCCACCAAAGGGATCACTGATAAATGATAATATGATTATTTTACAAATTTTAACCTATTTAGTATATCTTATAGAGTGTTCGTAATGCCCGGATCCGCAACATTAAAGACATTAGTATACACACTTTAGTAAACAAACCTGCGTTGTCACTCTTAAGCACGCATTTTAGTTCAACTTATGTTCTTATAAGAATCTTATATGGACAACACGGTGTGAGTTAGGCCTTCATTTTCTTGTGTTTAATATTACATACATATAAAGATATACACTTACGCCTGTAATACCCAAAGGGGTAGGCAGACGTGTAACCAGTAGATACATCCACTCTTCGTGGTCCCATAATGTGATAGGGGGTGAACCTATCGCCATATCGGACACAATCCCAGACTCGGGGCTGATACTGAGTATTTCTAAATAGAAAAACCCAATATCACTTTACCCGACCCGGGGACCGAACCCGAGAGCACAGCAGTCGTAACGCATGCGAAATTACAACTGCGCCACCGAGGCAGTCAATATAAATTAGTTATACATATATTCTAATGTATGAATATTTATTATATTCTAATTAAAAAAATGTCTGAATAGAGGACAAGTATTCCATTGAGAATACTAGAGCTTTAGATAGTTCAGTAGATATTAATCCAACTAGGAAACTCACATGGTTGAGACGCAGGGCGTCTTGGTGCTCGAGTGCTGCGATGTCGTCGAAGGTTCCGGCTTCCATAGCCGCCTGCTGTTCAAGAAGCAGCCGTTCCTCTTCACGCAGCCGCCGCAGGTTCTGCTCGAGGTTGGGGTCCGCAAGCAAGGCGGTCTCGTCTAGCTCCATCATCTCGGAAGACGAGTCGTCGCTCATCGATGATTTCTTCTGGATTGGCCCTGAAACTGTCACCAGCAGTGTTGCCTTGCATCCCAAAAGCACTGCGGTTACAATGTGTGGTGACTCGGAGACATTCCAGTGCTACATAACACGATCATTATTCCCAACACGTGTTCCCGGCATAATAAAACAAATTAAATTTTAGTTAACGTTCAATGGGACCATTGAAATTATGAAAGTACTTATTTTATGAATAATGTTTTCACAAGTTTATCATGTCATCAACACCACGACATGCAACCACAGTTAGACTTAAAGATTAGCAGCTGATGCACTAAGTTTATTTATTATATGCCCAAATATATGGTTATACCTAATTCTAATCAATTAGCTAATAATACCTATGCCTAATTATCACACTCTTAATATGGCTTTCAAAATTACCGGCATACGAGAAAAGTTTAGAAGGAAGTTTAAATAACAAACGAATGAATGAGCTAAATAAATCAGTTTTAAAGGATAAAAGTATATAAGTGCAATTAATGGACTCGACATAAATAAAGGAAAAATAGAAAGCACTGCTTATCGCATACAGTTTTTGCTTTCCTTTGACGATTCATATGCGGAATTTATAAGTGTAATTAAACTTAGAGTTTTTTTGTGAAGTTGAATTATTACGATTGATATGAGTCCAATTGGTAAAAATAAATACAAGGGTACAAAATTATTGGTTATAGAGGGTAGTTAGCTAACTTGCCGTACAGAACGCGAATGATTGCTTGTTTGTGATCTAAAGCGTCTATTGATTAAGGCTCTAAGCATAACAATAATAAAGAAAATCATAAACACATAAACTAAAACAAAACTTACTTTTAATCCAATACACACGATGAGTTTTCACATCCCTAAAGCGGGGAAACGTGCTTTATATAATGGAACGGGTGAAAATAGTTAAAGCAGCACGGCGCATTCATGCGCCGACGTCGATGTCGCGTCAGTGTAGCGCGGCGCGTGTGATTTGACACCAAGACTTTTTAGTTATGTAGGCGAATATACCTAATAGGAGCGTGTGACTGGAGGTTTAAAGAAGTTTATTCGTGCGTCGCGTTGCACAACTAACGAGGATGGGCGCCTGAGGGGCAGCTTCCCCAGGTCTGAATCGCATATGGCATATCCAAGCAAATCTTACCGCCAACTTACGATTTCTCGTGTAACGCAAAACATAAATGTAATATTACGGCACAACAAATGGTCACGAACTCATCTGACGTCAGAATCATAAATGACCAGAAATTAAATGACTCCTAAATCTGTCACTTGTATATGAATATTTTGAAGCAAATTGTGAAATTCTAGCGGTGGAAAAAAGAACTCGCGTAATATATCGATAAATCTGCCTATATTATTACAAAGATAAAATAAATATTTTTAAGATAATGTTTCCACCCAAACATAACTAGTAAAAAATAAATAACATTTTTTATTATCTTATTTCTTACATCTCTTACTAACTAAAATATTTACACAACTGAGAGAAAAATAACACAAGGCACTCTTTCGTCTCTTACACGTTAATATCACATTTATCGTCTCTCTCGATTTAAATTATGTGCCCATAATAAAATAAAACGAACACAACTTTCAGATAGTCAGTGGTCACTGCAGACCTCCTCCTTTTCATCGTCTCTCCCACCTGAAATTACCGAAAACCAACGTAAAGGAAACAAATACAAAAAATAAAAAAACAAAGATAAAAACATGCGGTGAAATAAAATCTTTGAAGCTTGATCATGCCAATAAAAAAGAGACGGAACGTTTAACTTCATGATAGTGTAATTTAGGACATCATGTCGACATTCGCTCATATTTGCTCGTGCAGACAGTAGATGAGTCGAAGCTTTAAGGAACGTAGCAACTTACTTAAATACGGCTCGCCCATAGTCCCAGGCAGGTAAGGGCAGCTGGTGACGTGGTTGAAGTTTTGTGACTGCATCTCCTCTTGATCAGTCTCACGATGGTAGAAGTAGTTGAAATTTGACACGATGACAGGCACCGGCAGCGCGATGGTGAGCACACCAGCGATCGCGCACAGTGAGCCCACGATCTTTCCCCACACGCCAACCGGCCTGCGCCGCAAACCACATGATCAAACATATGCACACACTCCTCGCTTCTGAGGCCACGTTTTAAAAACAAAACGTGGGGTATAAATTAAGTAGTAGATACCTATTTATTTTGGTAGTAAATAATAACAACACATAGATAATGTGTACATGCGTTAAATGCTCATACCAGCGCTCTACATGACAACGCATCTCAAAACTAAAGAAAAAATAAATGAAAATAAACTAATTCCTGGAATCTTGGTTTGGCGATAATATTATGTCAATGTGTATATTGTGTATAACATTCGCAAAGCTATATAAGAATCGCGAGCATTACAATTTCATTCGTCACCTTCCACACTCGCCAGCTAGTTACAGATATTCTGTAACGGCGTTTATCGCAGTGCATTATAGTATTTAACGCCAGCAGCACCGAGTGCAAAAGTCGGAGTACTGAACAAGCACAAGTATCGGACTACGTGACTTGCGCTCGACGCTCCAGCTTTAGTCGATGCGGCAACCTCACGAAGCGCGATACATTCTGTCCGACGCACGATCCTACTCGAGCACTAGGCGCAGAAATGTTTAAGTGTATATTCTTAACTTGAACAAAGAAACCAATATTATATCAAATAACTACATCAATAACTAAACAAAAACTAAAACATTGACATCTAAATAAGGCTTCCTGCTTACGACAAGATGAACAGAGTTGCAGTCATGCAGATCCACGTTGCTCTTTAGCATGTAAATATAGTTCTCTATCGAAAATGGTGTAAAATAATGATGGTAGTGCTTAAACAACAAACAAGCTTCGGAACAACAATTTTACATAGTAGCATATATGTGTAAAAGACACCATAACATCGTCGTACTACTTGGGAACACACGAGCCTTGGCCATTCCGGACTGAAAGATGTATAAATAGATAGAAACACTAATGAGAGTGGATACTGGTAGGAAAGATAGGTGTCAAAGCGATAGGTCAGGCCCTCTACACGGCGTGTACACGATAGTTGAGTGCGTTTGTGTGGATGACGTTCACCATTTTCGATGAGTTAACGTAACGTCGAGCACGTTCAACGAACAACAACATTGACACACAGTGACAGGGGTACATCGAGTGGTAGGCGTAAGCGTCTGAATGTCACAACGTGGGGGTTACGGTTCTCGATCGCGCGGAAAGAGCAGAAGGAGAGCTCACAACTAAAGCAGTCTCATAACAATACGCTTTGGGACGGGCGATTGTCACACCGACGCCGTGACACGCTGCCGTGGGCGCGTGCTTCCGGTGGCTCATTTTACAACACGCTTCCATGTAAAATTGTGGAGGTCCAGGATATGATCAAAAGAGAATTAAAATAAAATAATAATAAAGACAACAAGGAACGTTTTGAACGTGCAATAGTAGTTCTTGAAAAAGTGAATAAAAAAACTTGTACGTGATAGGTTTAGTTCCAAGCGAACTAACGGTAAAATCAGACTGAAGCGTTTATTTAGTACATGATGCCAAAGAAAATCACTGTAGTGTTAAAATGCCAATGTAAGATAGAGGGATAAAATGAAATGACGAGAAGGCAAATATGAAACTTAGGGTGATGTCGTTGTATCATACGTCATGTCTCCGTATCCTACGGTCGTCATTGTCACGACCGCCCACCAAAACGCATCAGGTATGGATTTGAAGAAGCTGTTCTCGCTTCCGGCCTCTGCGAAGTACACCGCGGACGAAAACAGCACCACACCTTTAAGAACAAGCACACACCAACGGAGAATACAGTGCGACATACAGTGGCGGGGAGCATTGCGAGCGGGCGGGGTGTCGAGCTCGACGGGGTTACCTCATGTCTCCATAGCCGACGGTGGTCATCGTTATGACCGCCCACCAAAAGGCGTCGGGTATTGAGGAAAAATTTGTATCGAGGCAATCTTTGTCCGCAAAGAATACGGCGCTGGAGAACACTACCACCCCTGCGAACACAATATACGATGTGTGAGCGGCTCGCGGACTACGAGCCGTTGCCGCCGCTCGCACCACCACACTCGTCATGGTAACGGTCCATGGGCACCCCTCTTGTATCTGTCGTTGCTCTATTAAGGGCTTTAATTTAGTAAAATGTTTTCTTTTTTCGTATTTATTAAACGGAATGTTATTTTTATATGTAGGTGCTTAAGAAGTATATTGTAATCAATATCAGCTTAATATTATTTGAAATACATGACAATACACGTGAGATAATACGTCAGACTTACCGATGAATAGGAAAAATATCAACAGGCCCAGCTCTCGCATAGACGCTTTGAGTGTGCGTCCCAGGATCTGTAGGCCCTTGGAGTGACGCGACAGCTTGAAGATTCGGAAAACCCGGACGAGCCGAATCACCCGTAGAATGGCGAGACTCATTGCCTGATTCGTGGATTTGTCTTGCGGCGAGACCGGAGCGCGAGGTAGGTTCAACGTGTCCTCTTCTTCGGCAACGACGGTAGCGAGCGTAATGAAGTACGGTATGATGGCTATTATGTCTATAATGTTCATCACGTCCCTAAAGAAATTAAATTTGTTCGGACAGGCCAAAAATCGTACTATCAACTCGAATGTGAACCAGATGATACAGAGGGTCTCGATGAGGAAGAATGGGTCAGTGATGTCGGGGACTTCATCTTCTTCGATCTTGGTGCCATTGGTAGTGGTGTTGAACACCTTGTAGTGCTTGAATTCGGGTAGGGTCTCCAAGCAGAAGATAACGATAGACAGGAGGATGACGAATACGGAGATGATAGCAACCACGCGCGCGGCTTGGGAGCTTTCCGGGTATTCGAAGAGCAACCAGATTTTACGCTGGCGCTCGTTGGAGGGCAGAGGTTTCTCTTCCTCCTTTATGAAACCCTCATCCTCACTGTAAACAAACATTCACATTATTTATACAAAGAATTCTAGGATCATTCTATAAAGAATGATCTTAGAATTCTATAGTAGAATTACAAAACTCATGCATGCAAAATCGTGTGACAATAATCTAATTAATATCGACATATCGCATGTTATCATACCGGAATTTGTTGGTAGCCTGTTCGCCGAGCTCATAGAATTTGATCTCCTCGGAAAAGACATCGAGGGGTACGTTAACGGGGCGCCTGAGGCGCCCCCCGCTCTGGTAGTAATACAGGATGGCGTCAAAAGATGGGCGGTTTCTGTCAAAAAAGTATTCGTTCCTGCAACAAGAGATGTGTTAGTTTTGATATAGTTATCGCTAATATCTATCATAATAATTGATATATTTGTTTTCACTTATTATAATAATTTTTAAGTTAGCTAAAATAATTATTGTCTGACAATGAACTGATGACATGAGTGTTCATAATATTGTTCCGAGACGATGATTACATATTACACGTCTTACCTTAAAGGATCGAAATAGCGGATCCGTCTTGATGGATCGCCAAGTAGTGTTTCCGGAAATTGGTTCAGTGTTCGTAGTTGAGTCTCAAATTTGAGGCCGCTCACCTAGGGAAAATGAGAAAATTAAAAAAAATTAATAAAAAAGGACAGTGTGATTTCTTGATGTCCTTTTTAGTGTAAAACACACTTAGACGTGTAACATCTTTCTATCGCTTTCCTGCAACCTCTGAATTGCAATTTCGTAAAAAGGGACGTAAGTGGGGGATCACTAGAATGCCTATCACTATATGCCCTATTCATAATGTGAGAAATTAGGAAGGTATATAACAATGTAATACACTGTGTATTAATATTTCTAATTTATTCGTAATATTATAAAGATTTCAGAATTTTGTAGCTTAACACGACACTATTATTTATTTACATAAATATATGTATTATTTAATGTAAACTAATAAATTGAGTACACTGTTTTCCATTTCCTTTTTGATGTACCTGAATCATTATTAAGATTATTAATTTTATATAATTGTATTAAGTTTCATTGAGTCAATCAGAAATATAAGTCCTATTAATGCCATTGAATTAATTTGATGTCTCTTGATTTGTCAATTGTTCAATGTTAAATTATATTAAAACATATCTTGTATTTATTATTTTGCAATGTTTATTTTATAACAATACAAATTTACATTGTGAATGTTTTATTTCAGTGAGTGTTATAGAAGTCGTGAAAAAAGAAGAAATTACATTTAAACATTAAATTTTAGGCTTTCTCTTAAAGATTAATATTGAATTTTAATATATATACAATAAAATTAATTACGCTAAGTATATTAGTGTTGCCGGATAATTATAAAATAATATTTTTTATTATTTTATGATGTTGCCGGATAATTAATTGTAGGGACCGTAAGTTTATAATAAAGATTGTGAGCTGATGAAAAATTATGAACAGTGAATATATTTTTATTATAACGGGCTAATTTAAGTTAATTAATGTCAGAATGTTACACATAATATGTGACTATTGTTAGGCTTGTTCGTATTTTTTTATATTATTTTTGTTATTAAATATACAAATAATAAAAGTAAATTAATATAAAAATATGTTTTTTTTTATAATGGAACAACATCGATCGATTAACTGGTTAAGTACTATCATACAAGATACATTAATATTTATATTAAGTAATATGTCCAGGGATCGGAATGGCAGGCGCACGCTAACAAGTACTTATAATACGTTAAAAAATAAATAAAGTTGTCTCCTCTGGTTGCAGTGTTTGCGGACGGGCGGCGTTGTGTGGTGCGGTCGCGCGGCCGCCTTCCGAAATAGACGTATTGCCTTGACCTTTATTTATTCTACGGATTCTGGCAACTGCGACCGCTGATAACGCCGCGTTGCAGGGAACGTTTTTAAAGTTATATTCTTGAACTCCAGCGATAGCCTAGTTGGTTGCGGTAAGTACTGCCAAGACGAAAGTCGTATGTTCGAAACGCAAGTAGGCATACACCTCTAACTTTTCTAAAGTTATGTGTGTATAAAATACTAATTATCGCTTGCTTTAACGGTGAAGAAAAACATCGAGAGGAAACCTGCGTATCTGAGAATTCTTATACGAATTTCGAAGGTATGTGAAGTCTACCAACTCGCATTAGGCCAGCGTGGTGGACAAAGGCCCAACCCCTCTCATTAATAGAGGAGGCCCATGCCCAGCAGTGGGACAGTGTTTAATACAGGGCTAGTATAATAATAAAAAAAAAACTTGAACTCCGAACTTCTGACCATTGAAGGGTGACCAACTAGTTGGCCAGCCAAATAATTTGTGTATGTTCATGTATGGTTGCCGAAATATTATAATTTGTAGCGTCGTCGTCAATCATGGAACGAAACAACCTTTTGATATTAGTGAACCTAATCAATTGAAGACCAGAACTATGGCTGATATCGTTTTTTGTACTTATTTATTTGTTTACGTAAAACCTTAGAATTTCAGCAGCTTTTTATAGCTCTGCTAACATGCGTGTTATTGACATTCTTAAAGTTATAAAACTACTAGCTGTTGCCCGCGGCTCCACCCGTTTATTTTTGGGAAAAAAGTATTCAATCTAAGGAGTTGTCTCCTGTACTGACGCACCTGTACCGATCGCCTTACACCTCAGATGTTCTGATCGGGTTATATAGAAACAGTGGGCGACAGCGGTGTGAGAAACGCGCTTGAGGTTATTTTAGCACGCGTAATTTTTTTGCGATAACTCTTAAGTAGTAGTAAGTACTAGTAAGTATCCGTTTAAATAGCTTTCCAATTACCGCATTGTAAGTGACCTTTTTTTAGAAGATAGAATGGGTATAGTAAGCTGTCCTTTAAAGATAGATATATGCCATCGGGACTTTTCTGTAGATCTGTAAAAGAAGAATATCCCACTACGCATTGTTTCATTATATCTCAAAGGGGTAAGCCAGCGTTTTCAATGGAAGCTATCAGGCGGCTTTACTTTTACAACACTTACACCAATTGTCGTCATATTTCAACCAATTTATACAAAACATTAATAAATTATATATCTAAACCTTCCTCATGAATCTCTCTATCTATTGGTGAAAACCGAATGAAAACCCGTTTCGTAGTTTTTGAGTTTATCGCGAACAGGCAGACAGTTTTATAATATGTAGTGATATGTCACCTATTCTAATTGTGTAGTTATAATTTTAAACACATTTTCTGATCTACGCGGATATGGCGGTTTCAGAAGTGTCTGGTGTTTTCCACTTAAAAACAGAACTCTATTTGCAACATCTTGGTGTCAGTCTATCAAATTTTATCTTTATTGTTTTAGTCAATACAGAAAAGCCAATATTTCACATCGGTTTTAAGTGGTATGCATTAGGGATTATCATTTCGTTTTTTTAAATATCTAACTTTTTTCGGAGAAAAAACAATGCCGTTCGCAGGATTTTCGTAATCTTGGGAATAGCAAAAAATCTTAACAACATAAGTATAACCTACAATAGGTACTTTATACGTAATATGGTATAAAGGTACATAACTATTATATACCTATATTTATAGCTCAATATATAAAAGAACTAGACGTATATATATTTATTTATATCAGATGAGCGACTTGTTCGTCTCTCATACTGCAGTAATTTAACTTATCTTACAACGACGTGTGGCGGCATATAGTGGTATTGTACGTGGGGTGTTCTGAGTATATTGTCGGGAATATTGTATTTGGTGCAACACGTAGAATGTTGGTGAAAAGTTCTGACAACAAACAAGAACGGAATATCACACTAAATACCATCGACAAAATATATTTACCACTTACTAAAAACTCTTCTATATAATATGAACCAACTCAACGTTTTAAAATAACAGACTTTGACTTGGAGTACATTCGCATGCACGTTATAAAAAAGGACGCGATGATATTTATCGACATCGATAAATCCGAATAGACAGAAATATAAATGTAGAGCATTCAATCGTTTATCTAGTACATTTGTAACATATCTACATGTTGCAGATGGAAGCGTTTGTCTGTGTGTTTGACTTAACATTACCGGAGGTCAAGTACTGTACTTTCTAGAAAATAAATATTTATTTATGATATCGAGTATTTTTTTAACCATGAATGTGATATGTTTGTAATACCTATAAAATAAAACGAGTAGATACTCAAATAGTTGTGTGTGAGTGGACGCGCTATAATTGTACCTAAACTTCAATTTTTGTGCAAATTATTTTTTATTCCAGCTCAGTGGAATGCCTATGCTCCTATGCTCGATTCATGGAAAATATTTAAATCCATAACAAAATACAATACTAAACATAAATATGTTCCTATTATATTAATTATTTACAATTATTTTACTAATTAACAACATGTATTATGGTAGACTAATGCTTAACCCCTCTCCTAAGTAGAGGAGGCACGTGCCCGGCAGTGAGACAATGTTTAAAGTAGGACTAGTTTTTTTTAAATAAAATGTACAGTACTCTTTATTTAAAAGGTTTTTTTTTACATTTTTAAATATAAATTATAATATAAAAATACATTTAAAAATATAAAAATGTGCAGCCTCCGATGGCGAGGCCTAGGACCCAAGCCACCGGCGGTTAGGACCCCAGAGTGAGGAACCTCCTCACAATGCGTGCCGTATCCAATAATACTGCCTTTTGTATCTGGCTTTTGACCCAACGACCAATTGAGAGCCTCTGAAGATGTTGGTCGAGGTTCTTTGGTATCAGCCCATTAGCAGTAACAACTATCGGAACAATAATAGCTAATAAATAAAATAATTGTTAGTAGTGTTATTATTTTACATAATAGTTAGTAATTGGGTTATCAAAACTGACGCGGTAAGTTTGAAATCGAATAAGAGCACCCGAGAGTGAGTAGTGAGTACACAGTTACGTTTATATTCGGCCGGTAACGTTCCACCGTTCCACCGCGCCGTATTGACGTTTTTATATTGATTTATTATAACGAAATCTACACAATTTATTTGTTTTCCTCGCGCCCACGCTCATTATACTTTCGACTCGAAGAACGTCGTTTATTAAATTTCCATTTATTTATCACTTTAAGAACAATAACAGTTTTCGCATGGTGAATTGTTTATTTAAAAGAATTCTCGGTATAAAGGAAATCTTGACGATAATATTATCATTATTTGATTGATAAGATTAATAAATAATCCAAGAAGAGTGAGAAATATGCAATCTTACTTGACTGATATTGCTGCCTACATTTAACGTCCTTAAATAATGAAGAAGTAATTTTGGAATAGCCAACGGCATTATCAATAAATAAAAAAATATATTCTGGTAATATGTCACCGGAAATACCATAATAAATATGCTATGTTATATATGTGCCAACACAGATATATCCGCAACGTTTCTTATTAAACAAGTATTTCTTTATTTCATATATGCGGAAACTAATGTATACTTGAGGTCATATGGGAGTATTTGCACAAGCAAATGAGAATATAAATAACACCAACGAATCTATCACATTGGGATTGAAGGCGGTAACAGAATGAAATGTCACGGTTTTGTTTCGAAAATCCCTCACGAGAATGGGTTGTCACATTTTCTTATTGGTCATCTCGGCCATAACTGTGTAATCACAGAACTTGAAATCCTCAATGATGAGTCCTTGCTTTCTCCTTCAGGAGGATAACAACACATAACTCAGTTGAGCGACAAACGAGTTGTACATGAAACGTTTTCCAATAATCGTTAAGCACATAAATTAACGCACGATTGGTAGAGCGGGGCGCCGCGGCCGACGGGATCGAGGCAGAAGTTCTGCGCGATATTTGTTTCGGCGCGCATGTGGATGTTACTCGCCGGCTGGCAATGGACGAGTCCCAAAATAAATTTTACAGTGTGTTCCCCAAGGGCGGATCACGCTGTGATTGTCCAACAGCCGAAAGTGGTTGAAATTGCGTGATACCAACAAATATATATACGTATATTAATATACACAACATGACGATAAATATATTATTATATATCTATGAATACGACAATGTGAGCAGTTTGACTAAGTTCATCGAATTGTGCCTCACTCATACGATGTTTGCGGAATTTAAAATCTTATTGGCACGGTTTTGATTCCGCGTGTCTTGGAACTGTTAGAGAAGTAATCACACATAAGCATTCCAAGTACCTACACAATGTCGAGGTCGTATTTGGCATTCTATCAGTCAAGAGTTCGAAATTGTGATCAGATCGACTATGGTATTTTTTTATACCTACATTCGGATAAGTTTATTTGTAGTAATTCTGTAGTACCGATGAGTATTTCAGATTTATCGTTTAATTTTCGTAAAATATAATCCATTACGTAATTGTAATATTGTGGCGAGCTCCCTGACCGTGACTACGGCAAATGCCTTTACGGCTTTATGAAAACATTTTAATTAATTTTTCCCGTTGTAAACGCAAACCGCGAATGGTGGCAGTTTTAAGGTCGGCTCATTTTTTATGAGCTTTGTGACGTGATACGCTGTGGTGGGCGGTTCGTACAGAGAGGCTTTGCGAATTTCTTTTGTTTCATACCTGAGAGGTTATTGTTTTGAAAACGTATGTTATTGTTCAGAAATTGTGAACGAAACGTATTTCATTTCGTCATTGTATAGCATATTTATTACGCTGTTTTCCATTCAGCCGGATACATGGGTGACTTTTTAGTTACTTAAGTAATTTTTATTTACAGATA
Source organism: Laothoe populi (assembly GCA_905220505.1). Classification (NCBI taxonomy): domain Eukaryota; kingdom Metazoa; phylum Arthropoda; class Insecta; order Lepidoptera; family Sphingidae; genus Laothoe; species Laothoe populi. Next base: position 10,995,747 of record HG992149.1, on the reverse strand, counting down.
CAACTTTAAAACTTTATACGAGTTCTTTGTATAACAAGTAGATGATCTCGAATTGGCGCATGTGTCACTGGCACATGGCAACGCTTGCGGCTTCCGCGACACGTCGCATCGGCACTGCATACTCTGCTCATGAACAATAAACACGCTTCTGCGTCATTTTTCACTTGATGGATTTTTTGTAATAATTCCCAATCAGGTATAATTCCTTCTTTTTCACTGCCTTTAGCCATATTTACTTCAAAATTTGTACAAAATATACACGTGAGAGTCACAGAATTGGCATACTTTAAATTAATTTTACAGAATTATATTGACGAAATATGCAAATGCAAATCACCGAAATAATATTCATATATTATTAATATATATTCATCAAGTTTGTTTTTGTTTATTGAATATGCAATTCGTTGTGATGGTTTGTTTGTTAAATTGAAAACATATGATTACTGATGGTTACTGCAAACAAAACAAAATAAAAATACAAATGGTTTCAATGATTTAGATTCTTAATTTCAAAAGACTGTGTGTGTGGATTTATATCTCATAATGGTACTGTTTAATTCGATAAGGGTTTAAGAAACCGACTGTTTCTGACTGATATTATACCTATATATAAACTGAAGTATTGGAGTTACTCTGTAGACAATCGAGAAAAACACACACAAACACGCACAAACCCATGATTCTGTTGGTAATGTGTGTGTTCAGCGGCCACGACAATTTACCCACTTGCTTTTTTTATTTTTTTATTTATCATAGTCCGACAAACGAGCCAGTGGGTCACCTGATGTTAAGTGATCTCCACCGCCCATGAACATCCACAATACCGAAAGTATCACGTATGCGCTGTCGGCCTTAAAGGACAGGAATAGGGATTAGGGAAGGGAAGGGGGAATCTGGGCCTCCGGATATCTCACTTACCATACGAAACGCGACAGTGAACTGTCACTTTACGTTGGTTTTCTGTGAGACAGTGGTACTACCCCGGTCGAGCCGGCCCATTCATGCTGTAGACAAATATGTCTACAGCGTGGCTCTACCACTTTTCAATTTCATTTTCAATTTTATTGAATGTTGAACTAATTACCGAGGACGCGTTCAATTTTAAATACATATTTATTTCTACTTTGTAATAAAAAAAATACTTTTGTAATTAGCAGCGATAGCCTAGTTGGTTGCGGTACGGACTGTCAAGACGAAAGTCGTAGGTTCGAAACCCAAGTGGCATACACCTCTGACTTTTCTAAAGTTATGTGTGTATTAAAATGTTAATTATCGTTTGCTTTAACGGTGAAGGAAAACATCGTGAGGAAACCTGCATATCTGAGATTTTTTCGAAGGTATGAGAAGTCTGCCAACCCGCATTAGGCCAGCGTGGTGGACTAAGGCCTAACCCCTCTCATTAGTAGAGGAGGCCCGTGCCCAGCAGTGGGACAATGTTTAATACAGGGCTAGTATTATTATTATTTATTATTATATACTTTGTAATACAGAGATCGCGAACATTTAGTATGCCTCCATATACAAGTGGAATAAATCATGAATGGCCATCAAAAATATTAAAAAAATATATTTGTTATTGCCTGAGGTGCTAATCAACAATAAAAAGTATATAAATCCCATATATGTTGTATGGATCAAGATTATTTAATTTTAGCATTATTTTTTTGCATATTGCATTAATTTGGTATTATTTTATAATATAATGATTTTATCGCTGCCACCGTCGTTACAATATACTTAATTTGCATATACAATACTTATATCTAATTTGACAATAGTTTGTTTTGATTTCGTTTTGCTCACAAAAAGCTCTCTTAAAGACCTTAGTTGGCAATTTTATATAAATTATTCAAATAATGTATTGCTTTATTGTAGAGCTAAAACTAGAGTCCTTTGTTAAAGAGCATCGTTTCTCGCTAATTTTCTCATATTGAATATCAAAGTACATCAAACTTAGAACCCTTATATACTGCTTCAGATTCAAACACGGGACCAGTCACGTGTTTTAGAAACAATCTTATTTAGGTCGCGGTTCATGAAGACGTATAGGTGCAATTAGGTGGAAATACTATAGTAAAAGTTATAGTAGTAAATATCATAGATGTTCGAACTTTGTGCCTTCATGGTGAATGAAAAAAAAATTCAAAAGAAGGAAGTTGACGTAAAACAATCATAGATGATTGCAAAAATGAGATTTTTGTTAAGAATGCTGACAATAATATTAAGAGAAATATTGTTCGGCTTGTGTAAATGTAACAAGCAAGAAATTGTTAGGATTCTTACACGGTATAATAGTTATCACGGATAGCAACAACATAGGTACAGGTCGTGAAAATACGCGCCGGCTTAGGACATTCTTCGACGGATGAAGCCACTGACTGCTTTCCCCGACGCAACGCGACCGTTAAATAAATCATGTAAGCGGGGTAATACAGAAAAAAATATATTACTATTTAAAAAAATTTATAAGTTTATAATAATATTATAATTTATGAATATATCCGAAGGTTTAAAAATATATGCTGCATAGTTAGCTTTAAATAATTTTTATATATAAAATAAAGAAATTTAATTTAACAGTTTAATACAATTATAATTCATGGCAAACCCTCCAACCTCCCATGGCCCAACCGATCTCACGATCATATGGGGCCAAAACTTGGGTGCCACTCAAGCGGAACTGCGCCTGTAAAACAGTGAGCACACCGCCGCGTGAGGTTTTACGGACACCCTACAAATCGTATATATGGCAGTATATCATACCACGGATGCATAACCCCGAGAGGCGTACTAATGCTCATCTCCAATTCATTTTATGTAGTTACCACCAACCGCCTCGTGCAATCCTTTCGGTCGTTGCCTTTTTTCCCAAGAGACATCACTGCACGAGCTACTTGCACAACTCAACATTGCTATAAGCTGCCCACTTTCCCGTATCAAGTATGGAATTAAAGGTAAAAATGCTCACGCGAGTTACACCAATTAGCACACGTATGAAAGAAGTAAATAAATTTAAAAGCTACTGAAGTGTTTAAGCACTAATTACAAGTTTGTATTCAAAATGGCCACGGAGTATTTACCAACAAGTCACTACTCGTTTACAAAATATGATCGTGATAAATCAACAGGTAAGAGCTGTAATTACTAACGTATGCCATTGGGCGGCGCCGAGTGGTGGACTTTGTAAAAGGTCACCGGGGCCGTGACCCACCTTCACATTAAAAGAATCGACGGTTTCAAATAGATTCATATTATGGTGTAAACTTCGGTTTCTAGGTCAATAAATATTAATCTCTTACTAATCGGCTCATTGATCTAATGCCACCGAATTTCGTTTGTGAAATCAGTACGCCACTGGTTTCGAATTTGATATCGCGCATGACTTAAGGTTAAAAAAATCAAGAGTGTAATAATTGTGTTGTGATGTGTACAGTATGATATGGATATCTGCCTACAAATTTCAAGGATATAGCTTATAAATGAATTAGTAAATGTTTACTAATCTATACTGTACTGCATTCGCCAAGCATATTTGATTCCTACGTCAAATTCTGAGTCATTAAGCTTTAATTACTTCCATAATGCTTGATTAATGGAGCTATTAAACGTGGATATAGACCGAATGACTGTTTCTCGAATGACAAGTTTAAGATTTAGTACTTTGAAGGTGTTTATTAATTATGCAGGCGGATACACGCATTACTACCATCTATTTTAGTTGTCTATAACGAAATTTCTAAAGGTTCGTTTAGAATAATAAGTGAGTTGTAACTTGCAAGATTAAATTATGTCATTAAATAGTAGTTAACTAAGTTAGCACATGACTTGCAATAAGTCTCATAAAATACCTTTAATCTATACATTAGAAAAATAGTTTTTCATACATTCAATTAGAAACGTAATATATTATGTACTACAGAATTTTTAACGTACTTCCTACGATTAAAGCTTATTAAATTTATTGGATTGTTATAAGTACTTCGAATAAAAGTCTAAACTTTCAAAGTTAACCACAATAATAGACATCAGCTACGATATGTATATTACTTCAAATATTTCGTACTATAAATACAGTCAAATAACTGTACATAATATATTAAATTATATTCTCAACTAATACATTTTATATATAAGAGGAATACCGAGTTTCGTCCATATATTTTGACCCTGAGTTTCTGGCTATTCGCAACGAAAAGCAAAATACAGAAAAATAAAATAAATAAATTTATGAATTAATATATAACAATACTTATACAATATCGTAATATACGTATATGATTCTTCTGTACGTTTGTCACCTGATTCCTCATTTGGACCGGTTTGGATAAAATTTTGTGTGTATTCAATGGGTTCCTGGATGGTTTAAAAACACAATTAGACCCGATAGATGGCGTTGCTGTTGGTATGTCACCAAATTTGATTTGCTGGGACTTATGGGAGAAATGCCAAAGATTGTGATCTTTAAAATATCATATTTAACGTGGCGCTGCTTTTCCGGGCAGGACGACGCGACATCTGCCGAGTCCGCTAGTAATAATATAAAAATCAAAGAAGGACTTTCGGTCGTATAGCCTAGCTACGAAACAAATATCTACGAATCAGTGCCGCGAATGAATCAGCACCCTTTCATTTCACAGTAGGTCCTCGTCCGTACCCACTGCGCCAAGGAGATAGTAACCTGTACATTACATTTACTCTGATTGCTTTTGTTTTCCGTGTAGTCGCAATTACAACCGATGTCTGGTAATAATTAATATGACTCAAATATTAATCTACAATGCAGGAAGTCTCAGGAAGTACTTGCCAGTCGAAAAAAATCAATATAGTTGACGGCTTTGTATTAGGGGGTAATTCGTGCCGTTGAATTTACGATATTTGAACACGACAACGTTAACAGATGGTGACCAACCACAAAACAACTAATCAATGTTATCTTTTAATCTATTTGTTAAACGCATTATACTTATAAAATCACTCAAAAATTCAAGGAATGAGAAATGACATTGTACGAGTGTAACAAATATTTAATCATTGGTTGATCGGTATAGAATTAGAGGCTGTAACATAAATGCGGGTTTGATACTCGTAACAAGTCAGCCTCTATATGTACTACATACTAGATGCGGCGACCAGAACTAGCATTATGTTCCACCGAGTTGAGGTGTGTACTCCACACCGACGATAGTATGCTTCATGCCACCTACGAATGCACATCAGTTAATTTGAGTTATTTGTAGCGACATTCCCGAACAAATCTGCCTTAAATTGATTTACAGTGAAACTGTTAATAGTATATAAGGTAAATAACATAATTTCATAACGTTTAGAACGTAATATCAATAAATATTAATTAATTTCAATTCTGAATACGGGAAGTCTATATTTCACAACAAATTCATTGTATAGTTTGTCCCGTTTTAGCGCGCGGAAAGTCCCGTTCGAGAAACAGTGACGGGAGTTATAACTTCCAAATAGTTCTTAGTAAAATGATAGATGGCATTAGTGGACGGACAAGGTTTTCAGAACATCTTTTTTGTTCGACAGTTCCTGTCTATAGAATATAAGTCAACGTAACAAGTTATAATTTAACTATGTCTACATGTTTAATTATGAACCAAGAGCCAAGAGCAAGATTATGTAGGTGTTGCTAAAATCGATAAAATAAGCAATACTTGGTTGACTCTTCTCGTAACTTTGTAACATAATAAACTTAATTTCTGTCAAGATGCCTATATATTAATTTTTTTTGTGAAATGTGTTCTGGGTGAAATAATAGTGAGCACAAACCATATAAAATGCCTAGGCTAAAATCAAATGTTCTTACACACTTAATACACCAAAATTAGCTAAATAAGCATATTATTAAAACCCGTTTGAAACCACACAGAAATTTGAAATCCTGTATTATAAAATTCCCCCCTTGACTACTTACTTACACAATAAAATGCTTGTATTACCATATTTCAGTGCTTTTATACTAATGATCTCTTAACAAAAAAGCGTTGTCATTATAAAAGTAACGTTATATCGTTCTGGAGATGTCACTTTATATTACAAGCATTTGATGCCATTATTCTAAACAGCTTCGATTGCTTGTCTAATTAAATTTTAATGTTGGAGTTAGAATTTCCATTTAGTTTATCGAATGTGCACTTAAACGCATGGATGCAGTCGTTAAATCGTTGATCGTCTTGCGCCAGCCGTGCGCTTAGTGCTTACGCTGCGGTCGTCGTAAATACTAAACATCTCCCGAGTGTCGAGTGGCCGAGGCACGCCGCGCGTCGATCTCGCACCCGCCCCGACTTCAGTACAATCGAGTTTAATTATTTATTTATATTTACCGGTGTTAATGGACAGCTCTTCACTCACACCTACTCAATCAAACTCGTTACTCACGTTAGCTTTTGTAATAGTGCGTACAATACTGATTTATCAGCATGTTCGTAAAGTGTATTGTGTTTGCTTAATCATCTAACTGGGCGGCAAGTGATTAATCAGACAAAAATATATATTTAAATTCCCGTGGTTTTACTGGCCTAAACACATTATACTAAATATGAAAAATAAAGGTCGATTAAAAGCAGCAATAGCCTAGTTGGTTACGGTAAGGACTGCCAAGACGAAAGTCGTATGTTCGAAACCCAAGTAGGCATACACCTCTGACTTTTCTAAAGTTATGTGTGTATATGTTAATTATCGTTTGCTTTAACGGTGAAGGAAAACATCGTGAGGAAACCTGCATATCTGAGTATTCTTATGCGAATTTCGAAGGTATGTGAAGTCTACCAACCCGCATTAGGTCAGCGTGGTGGACTAAGGCCTAACCCCTCTCATTAGTAGAGGAGGCCCGTGCCCAGCAGTGGGACAATGTTTAATACAAGGCTAGTATTATTAAAGGTCGATTATAAGGACATGAAATAAGTAGGTAATGTGGGGCTCCATTTTACCACGACCATATATTTATTAAATGAAACATTTAAAAAATAATTGTCATATCGGGAGGGCAAGAATGTAATTTGAAAAAAAAACACTTTATTTCAGTGGATATTCTAATAAGGCGGAATATTGACTTACTGTAGGGGCAGTCGTAATAACCGCATTGACTGATTATTTTTAGTAGTAAGCTTGACTTTTCGGTTAAGCGTTTTGGTTTACTCAAAGTTTATGTACGGATTTTTATTTTTATTATCATGATAACTGATCAGAATCCAGTAACCTATTACTATAATATCTACGTACAAGAAAAATTGCATTTAGATATTTATCATCTGGTAAAAAATATAATAAAATGTTTATACTTTTTATTATATTTATTTATTATTTATATAAACAAGTATAATAATTTGTGTAAATTTATATGATTTTTCGAGATGTAGAGCTTCCCCACTGTGTCTCTCTTAAATCACAGTCATTGAAATGTAACAAAATATTTTAAGACATTGTGTTTATTAATAAAAATATGTTAATCATAAGTTTAAATTAAACTTCAAAACCGAAATCATCATTATCATGGTGCATTAGCAATAATTTTCTGTGAAGCCTACCATCTTTTTTACATGAGTACTTCGTTATAGAATGTAATTTCAAAATCATTTAGATTTAAGATAATAACCAAATGTTGGAGGCTACACGGATGACATTATTTCTATTATTAGCAATTTTGACTTGTTTGTATAATTCATAAACAACATTAATATTTGGTCGGTATATTATGTTAGTACAAACCTAAAACTTTCAATCCATTTTTTTCTAATGTTTAAAATTATGTTGTCTGCCACATAATTCACCGGAACGCATACAATGCAGAAAGTGCTGCCACATACAGCTTAACTTACTCTCTTCAATTCAAATCGTCATAACGTACGCTTCGGAGCAAGTACGCGCGCTGTGAAAAATGTAGAAAATTGACTTTCTTTGGAAATTTGAGATTAGTATTCGTAACTAGTGCAAACTTGAAGATAGCTCGACGGCAACCAGCAACCTATATCGCCACCAACGGGGTAACCCAGAAGACCGGCAGTTCTGCAGTATCAGGCGAGTGGCAGACAAACCATACAGTCCACTTAAAATCATAAAATCAAAGCGGGATACGACCACCAGGTCTATTTCCCCAACACTATTAATGTTCAAACATTCGAAAGTTCTCACTACTCAAACTAAAAATTAATTCGAGATCACGTAACAAGCGCTTGAAACTGTATGTAATTTGCACTCGATCCCAAGAGCATCTCAGATCGCTCAGATCCATCGCAGTGGAGGGTTTTGTGAAATCCAGCGTCAAATAAAACGATCACCAGCACATTTGTCTAGCACGTTTCTAACATAATTGAGGAATTTTTTTGTTCCAACGCTAGAGATTTTGGCTTAAATTAAGAAAACTGTCTAAATGTCATTGGGAGGCAAGATAATGAAATCAATAAATAAATATGTTGAAATAAAACAATTTTACGGCTTACGTATGTCGACACGAAAGTATAGTGCAACTTTTTTACCCTCCATACGTACGTTAAAAATGTAAAATAAACCGCGATATAATCCGTAAAATTTGTTTTATTTCAATATTCGCGTAAATATAAGTAACCATTAAATAAATGTGTGTAAAAAATGTTTAGTGAAGCATTTTGTGTTCTTAAGAATACATGGTAAAATACGCGTAAAAAAGAATGTTAAAATTACTAAAATAAGTACTTATAATAATGTAGAACACATAATTGCGGTTTTCTCAGTTAGATACTTTGGCAAAGTGAACATGTCAACTTCGTAAATATATTCCGTGTTAACATGGTAGATATACGTTGAATAACAGCAAGTATTATATGGACGTTTGATAAAAATGAAAATATTTTAAAATAACAAAAATCAAAGACAACATACTGACGTTTGGCCGTTTTGCGGCCTTCTGAGTACTCTGACAATAGACCTTGGACCGCTTTTTCACCTTTTGCTCATGGCGTAGGTTGAAAAAGCAGGCCGGCATGATTGTGTTGAGTAACGGTGGATAAATTGTCTCTCGCTACTCGATACTCGAATTGGACTGCACTGCACTTACCATCAGGTGCAGTGTGGTCACTTTGCCGTGTTAGTATAAAAAAAAACAACTGGTATATCAAAGAGCATAACACACGTCATTGTTATCCATATTATTTTTGTTTGTCGATGTAGGCCAGCGTTGGCTGGAAAAAAACACAATGGAAAACTCTATTATAGCTGAATAGTTTTAAATTGAGCTTTGTGTTTTCACAAAATTTCACACGGTGAAAGGTCAAAGGCGAGTCGATATGCGCTAACGTTGAAAAGTGCAATTTAGTTTCAATATTTTGTCGGCCGGTGTTTTGTCAGTTGTGACATAAATCAGAGAGAGCGAGAGCTTTCAGCCCGTTTGAAGTAGAAATTGCAGTTTGTTATCAAATTTAAAATACTATAAACCTTTTATTTTGCATATAAAGCAATGCTTAACTATTGAATACGATTGAATAACATAATTTTTTGCATGTTTGGTAAAAGTTATACACAATTATTGATAAATTTTTCAGTTGCCCGCTTTTTGCAATCGACTTCAGCTTTTGTTTTCAGTAAAATGAGTAGATTCTGGTTATAAAGTGAATAATTCCTGTTATGCTCTGTGACTGAATTAAAGTAACATTTTAAAGATAAATAAAAGAAAGAATATAATAATTTTAGGTTTGTTACGAAGTTAAGAGGGCAAAATCTTAATACTGATTAATCTTAGAAATACACTTATTAAGTGACAAAAGAAAATACTAGGTATATATATATCGCATTATTTTAAAATAAAGTAAAATGAGTAACGTGTTGAAATGGGACTCTTCCACTAGTTTAAAGTTCGCAGACCAAGAGCTTATTTTTAATTAATTAGCTTTCTGTTTAATCATCCTCATCATCATAATCATCATCGATAATGTTTAAATATTAGGTAGAGCGCGGCGAACATTGTTTTTACGTGGAAAGTATATAACTATAAGTAAAGCCTTTTTCCACATTTAATTTTTAGTGCGTTGTTGTTGCAGCAGCAATCAGATTGTTCTCTATTTAAATATATAAATAAATAAGTAGGCAAAACTTCACTACGATTGAAACAACAAAGCCTAAGAGACTTACTCAGTCTCATTAGTAGAGGCCAACCAAATATTATGTGTAATAATAATTAAAAAGATCAAAATCTCTTAATACTATCAAATCCTTGCATAAAAGCGACTCCAATGTAAATGTAAACCACGACCCATTTCAACAATAGCCACATGTTTGTGACAAAAGCTGTGTCCTTGTACCTACATAGTACACAGAGCTCATTGGGGGCGATGCTGAAAATTTAATAAACTCATTGTAATATTGAGGTACTAACACTTTTACGAAATGTATGAATATTCGACCGACTTCTAATGTCCAAATATTTTGTCTCCAATACAAAGCAATGTTGTTAATATGACATATTATTGGTTCATTATTTTTATTTTCAAGCCTTGGCTAGGGATTGGAATCGAATCCACGAAATTGGTTTCAGCGGTGTGACAAGCTCTCCGAAAGGCTATCATCCCTCTCTTTGTTTATTTTTAGCTTTGATGTATGTATTGGAATTCTATTATTCAACATTTACTGGGAACTGTGATGTGTGTTTTATTAAACACTCTGAATAGGTAAGATTGCTTCTACTCACCGTTTGACGTCACACACCTAACTTCGATTAACTGTAAAATTTAAGGGCGCTGTTTGCGTCACGTGAATTTCGTGCAGCACGGATTCCGTCGACGATCGTCAAAGTCAAAGTCAAATATTAAACATGTTAGCTAAATTAGGTTAACATTTCAGTACACACTAATAACATACGTTAGAAACTGGTGTGTTCGTTTTTTTAAAACAATTACATTCTTAACACACACTCTAATTGGAATTTTGTAAACTTAAACTAAATTGAGGTAGATCGAAAATTAAACCATATTAACAAAAAAAAGTCTGTTGGAGCGAGATGTCAATCAATTGGTAAAATTAATTCAGTTAAGTTAGTCGTTAGACCCCAATGAATATCACAATTTTAAAATTATACTTCGTATACAAGTGGCAACAGAATAACGGAACTGCAAGCTAATCAGATTTTGTTAGCACAGTAGCAATATCATACTTAAAGAATATTGTTTTATACATAATCTCATCTCATCTCATCTCATCTCTCTCTCTCTCTCTCTCTCATCTCATCTCTCTCTCTCTCTCTCTCTCTCTCCTATTATGTCTGAAACATAAATGTTGAATAATTGAAGTCAGTTATAATTGGAATTAAAAAATAATCACAAAATATCATAACTGAGAATATATATATTCTGGTATTATTGGTCATATTATTCAAGTAGCTGAAATTATTCAACTCAATAAAAAATATATTTAATGCATGTAAAACGCATGTAAAGGATTGGAATAAAGCAATCTTTGTAAATTATAAGGTACCTGTGTTCAGGGGCTGTTATGGCCGTTGTACTATTCTAATATATTTGATTGATTCTATTTATTTGAAGCCATTAATTTAAACTTTAAGATTTGTCCGTTGACAAATGGGGTGCTATCACTGGAGCACGCAACGCGAATTAGCAAAACATCGCGGTGCGACTGGACTTTGTGCTAGTGTGTGTATTCTATAATTAACTACTTCTATAAATGTACTCACATTAATAACTACTCTCTCGCAAAAGTCATGGTCGTGTTGAATAGGCTCGAAGGTGACCACCCCACCCTGGGGTGGACGGGCAGTTTCCTCTTCCTGGGAGCAGAGCTTTGGCAGTGACCTGTGGACAACCATTCAATAATTATATGTATATGCATTATTTTAAAGTGCTCATTTTGTTATATTACTGAAGAAAAAGCACTGCTGCGCCATATGCTATAAGTATCACTAAGTTATAAAATAAATAAGTTAAGTTATTATATACTATTAATATAGGAAACGCAACCGTAAAATCTCTTTAGAAACCTGTGAAACACATAATATATATTAAATAATATATACGAATCGAAAAGATTTTATTGCATAACACAATGTGTAGGTACACAAAGATAGAAAAAAAACACGACATCACTGACATTTAATCATTGACGAAAAGTTGATACTAACGCACTCGAACTTCTGTTCATTTTAACCAAAATCATCACAATCGAAATTAAACACCCCATTTTGATGTAAGTGCAGCACTAGGAGATGAGAAATTGCATTTACAACCTATCTGGTCGGACGCCTGAAGCGTTCTACCTGGAGACGTGTAAAGGCAGACTTCGGATAGTTGTAGCAATCATCAAACGCGAGAGTCAGTGATACCGTCGTTTATCAACGCCATACTGAAAACGCGGCAGTTATGCCGTGCGTTAGTGACGGTACTGTCGAATAATCTCCACACACAGTGCAAACGCGCAGACGTGGCGGCTCTGTCGCTTTATACGACCATAATTGCATCCGGACTCCGGAGGCTGCCTTAAACAACATGGAACAGGATAGTCTTACTTTGACTGAACTGTCTACTAGTATTGTTTCAACACCATTAACCTTAGAATTATTAATAAGGCAATGTGAAATATTATTTGTATCAAACTGATCCTTTGACCTTATATACTAGTAAGCAGATTGCGATGTAATAGTTATACACATTTATTTTGGTTATTTTGTTTTGTTGTTTGTTCTGTTGACATTTTCCGTCTGTGAGATTCGTGGGCGACTATTGGCTGTTACAGTACGAGATGACGAGTAAGAGATGGCGATTTTGTCCGCGGCTCCACTTACGTATTTAGGTTTATCGATACTCTAGGACAGTCTGCTCTACACAATCAATTAGGACACCTTAGATTTTGGGCCATAAAACTATAGGTTCTCTGGAGCGAGAATTTACTTCAGATTAGATGCACGCTCATCTCAATTTTTCTCTAAGTATAAAATAATAAACGTTAGTGAAGTGCGTTCATAAATTTATATAATTAATGAAAAATGTGCCACTTTATGCTAACGTCGAAGTTATCAATTTAAGAAAGTTTATTTGATTTTGAAGATCATAGATGCAGAGCGATATTTAAATGTATTCTGAACATAATGAAAACGCAACTACTGTAACCAATAAAACTCGGATATCGAACCGAATGACCAAAATACATCTAAATGTGTATTACAAATGTTGTGAACAGTAAGTGGGTCGATTAGCGTTAAGCGTGGGCACATTGCATACACTGAATGCCGTTTAGCAAAGTTGGGCTCATACATATTGAATGCATTCGTGACGTGAGCAAAGTTAAGTGCATCAACACGCAACAACCATAGGCATAGTCCCGACGACCCCACTGTGAGTACAAAAAATATCTTGTGTTCGTTTTTTAATTCTGGCACGGCAAAGTGACCTCACAGCACCTGATGGTAAGCGCAGTGCCGTCCAATTAGTATCATGTAGCGAATGACAATCCCTCGCTACTCAACACAATCATGTAGCTTCTTCACCCTGCGCCATGGGGCAAGAAGGTGAAGAAGCAGTCGAGGGTCTAGTGTCAGAGTACTCAGAAGTCCGAAACACGGCCAAACATCGAAACCCAACTGTAGACTCTCGACAGAAACCGGATGTATACTGGCTTGTGTATACTTGCGTGTGCCACTGTGGCGGGTTTTACACCCTGAGTACGGTGGTCACGAATATCCTACCACCTACCTCGTGGGTATTATGAGAGACTTTAGGTCTTACAACACAGAGATTCGAAACTCGGTATTTGATGTTCGCATCTTGAATTTATTTTTGAAATTTAATTGAATACTGACTTTGATAGATTTTACTGGTGATGAAAAAATGAGTGCCATGATATTATAAAACAATGTCTCATTTTGGAAGTTTTTAATACTTAAATAAAATAATCTTGTTTCCTAAATTGATATATTATGGGATTCTGAGAGATATTATATTCTATAATATGATATTATCCATATGAATGATAATGCTTTTAATTCGTAAATATCTATATATTAATTCTTCGCCTTGGTCGTTACTCAAGCATCGGAAATAGTTGCTTATGCTTAGCCAAGCAATACTACTACAACGATTCATACTTGGTAAGAATTATTAACTATAAAACAGGATCTTTACTTAATATTAAGTAATTACTTCTACTCAAGTAAAAATGTTTTCTCTAGTATAAATACGAGTGTCAGTATTTTTTCTCGTAACTGACATAAGCGATTAACTACGCATTAATAAGTATAAAATGTAACTAAGAGAATTATCGAACCATCTGTAACATTTTTAATCAAGAGAAAAAATATGGCATATTTGCCTAGTGACTATTTAAAATGTTATTATATAATTATTATGATATTTATAATAATAATAATACTAGCCCTGTGTTAAACATTGTCCCACTGCTGGACACGGGTCTCCTCTACTGATGAGAGCGGTTAGGCCTTATTCCACCACGCTGGCCTAATGTGGGTTGGTGACTTCACATACCTTCGAAATTCTTAAGAGAATTCTCAGGTATGCAGGTTTCCTCCCGATGTTTTCCTTTACCGTTTAAGCAAGCGATAATTAACATTTAATATACCTACACGATGTTCAGCCTTGGACGTCCAAAGGCTGAAGAAGAAGATACCTACACGTAACTTTAGAAAAGTCAGAGGTGTATGCCATTTGGGTTTCGAACATACGACTTTAAAATTGACAGTCAGTACCGCATCCAACAAGGCTATCGCTGCTATGATCAATATTTACTATACAATAATGCGGCTTTATTCACAGTTGAATTGCCTCTGTCACGTGTCTCCATCGTGATAATAATTTCGCAGTTAAGCATATACCTATTTACGAGGTAACAAATAAACACAAATATTGTATGTAAAGCGAATGCTAATTATAGAAGTGCCCTTCCAGCATATTTGCGGAGGCGCGTCGGAGCTCGGCGAGCACTCAATCACGCGCAGCCCGTGCCACTTACGGCCACTCTATTCCGCTACAACCATTTTACGCTATTGTTTTCTATTCATCTTAAACGATCAGATTGAGACTAGTTTACGTTTTCTACTCATATTTGAGAATTAAAGTGAAGCTTAATTTGCAGTATCTTGTAACTGTTAGTACTCTTGTGATAAGAGTAAGAATGGGAGTGACTTGCCGTTGTATTGTGACATCTTACTAACGGCTTTCTTAGCTTCTTTATTGCACTAAGTCAATGGGTTTTTGAAATATCAGAACCTACGTGATAACATTAAAAATGTTTAGAAACGGCAAGGTATATAACCCACCACATGTATTGCTAATATCAGTCCGTATTTTGTGCAGAATTTATATTCATATTGGTTCATCTTTAAACCTGCAGGCCAAGTACGTGAGGAGCAAGCTGCGGCCCGCTGCGACAGCGCTCACCTTGAGAGGCTCCGATAAATGCTGTTTTCTACAAAACAATGCCTTATCATCGATCATCGAGAACACTTCACAAAATATCACGATGATAGTAATGGTTCATCTTTTGTTTAAACGAGCCTCGATGGCGCTTGAGATCATCAAGAGCGGGCCGGGTCTCGTGTGCCGGATACTACGTCAATGATACGATGTAAATTAGGAGATACTCACTCACTGTCGATATTGAACGCTGAATAAAAATAAAGCTTATGTAGTTAGCTATTACTATTACACGATTAGGTTTATGGTTACTTAAATCCGTTAGTGCTAAATATTTATAAATACAATTTTATTTAAATTCAATAAAAACCCTTTTATTGTTATATATTTATAGCATGTTAGAAAATTTTGTTACTTAGAGATATGATCTAAAGCTTTTTGATTTATTAATTAAATATAGGATTCTAACAAAAGTGTTCAGTTCCATCCAGACGAAACGTGGAATTTAATCACAAACTTGAATCCTTGAGAGAGTAAACGAAAGATTAAAAGCTCAAAGCGTTGTCTCGGAGTCCAATGGCAAAGTAGTGCAAGAAGAAAAGTAATTTAAATGTTAAAGAAGAAAATGAATAGTTAACTGCTTTAAAGGGAAATTGCGTTGTCTATACATACCGGACGGATTACAGATTAATTTGTTGAACAAAGTCATTCTTTGACGCTTAAAGATTGTGGAATCTATTATTAGTTAATTAAAAGTAAGTGTGATCATTTTAGTATAAAAAAGGAAGTGGAAAAATAAAACCATACGAGGCTATTTTCCGAATTAATGGGGGATATCTTATATCTCTCTCTCGATAATACTTTTGCTAAGTATTCTCCATAGGGTTAAATAATATTACAGTTTATTCGTGTCAGGCTGTTTATCACTCAATAAAGTGGTATTTATGAAGCAAACCATTATATTTAATAGCGTTGTTGAATAATGAGACAAATTACATTTCTAAAACCAGTCACCACAGAAAGTTTACATTTGCAACATGGTATTGCCATATCAACATTCACAATGGGCCAGATAAATATTAAATTTATATCGGGTAAAACCGGGAGATATGCCCCAGTTTTCGAAAGAGCCTCATTATTTTAATACCAAATATATTTGCATAGATTATCCCTGTAATATAGTTAGTTTAATCATTGATATAGCTTCAGAATCTGTTTTTGTTTACCGAACTATTACTGGTTTTGCAGAAATTGAGTTTTTGCAAGACCATTTTTTAGGGGTTAGATGCCTACCTATATGGATAGATGCTCCATTATGAAATCTCTTAGAAGGATAGATGCCTGTGATGGGGGATAGATGCTCTTTTACATAATCAACAAGAATAAGTAATCAAAATATAAGATTTATTTAGACACAATCTTCATATATAGGTAGGTAATATGACACACATAATCGCAATTAAATATATGCAACTCTTTACAAAAAAAAATAACAAATAATCAACTTTTCACCTTTCTCCGCAGATGTTACTGAATTGACTACTTTCGCGCCTTTTTTTTGCAACAACATTTCCAGGTTTATTGTTAATCTGAACTCCTGGTTTATCCATATTATAAATATATTCAGGTTTACCTATGAGGTCATTATTGATCAAAAGTCATGGAAATGATTAACTTGTTCTCTGCTAAGACCTTTAGCCCTGGAGACTGATAAACCTTCAGCTTGCCTGACAGACAACTCTGGCTGTCGCTCAATAAAACTTTAGAACCATTCATTCCCAGCAACCTCGTTTTCATTTTCAATATTGTATTGAATCTGCAGCTCTTCGGAAAACTGGTCAAAATATCCGCTACCAACCTTTTTCATTTTTAACGCCTTCGTAATGTCCTAAATGGAATTTCGAATTGTCTGGATATTTCATTGATCCCCAATTATTTTTTGTCGATTTCAAGAAGGCATGAATAAAACACTTAATTGACAAGCAAGTACCCACACACATACAATACAATATATAATACGAAGTATCAAAATAGTCACAACGTAATATAAAAATACTTTAACAGAGCTCGTACACTACAGAGGTATAGAAGAACCTGAGGGCACCTATCGTTTGAAAACTCGGGGCGACTATCCCCGTACGCTATGGATAGATAGATACCCTTTTGTATTTAAAATAAAATAAATTAAAAAAATCTGTGATTGACTCATAAATGTGTACTCAATGAACCAATGTATTAACTCAATTAAAATAAATTATAATCCATCACTACTTATAAAGATATGAAGCCATGAATATTTACTTTTAAACGAAAAGAAACGTTCGTCGTGTCCGCCGCGATATTTTCTAACACACAAGCGAAAAACGGTCGGCCCGTAGAACAGTTTGCTTGTCACCGAGATGGGGGGCACATATGACACGTATTTAAATAACGTATTTGCTGTTAAGATTTTTGGTAGTTGGGTTTTTGGAAACGAGGCGTCTATCCCAGTGCGGCATCTATCCCGGTTTTACCCTAACAGGGGGAATAGGGTAGTTGACTCGATTTTTTTATTAATTTAATCAACAAGTTACATTACCTAAAACGATAATAATCGAAAGAATTTTATGAATCCTAACAAAAATAAGTAAATTAGACGCCATTTAAATCTGCTGGAAGGGGTAGTAATTGTCAAATGATGCATAATATGTACCGTGACGTCACGGTTCTCAGAATCGTCACTACTAAGCCGTTGTGCGAGAGAGATAGCGATATATTCCCAATACGCGACCATTTTTGCTCATGCCTTTGAGTATTTGCTCATAACAATATTTAAAATAACTATTGTGACCTCATTTTCAAGCAATTTTCGCAAAAGAGTTTCTTTTGCGTATTATATTCGGTTGCATATCGAATAATGTACAAAATTAAACACAGAAATCTACCCTATTATAATGACATGTTGTTCAGAACATCGCGTCAGAACCACGCGACCGTGATGTTTACTTCCCGCCATGCACGCAGCGCCCGTGACACATTTCATTTTATAACACAGCTTCTTGATATGGCATTGGGATAAAGCGTGCCTCGGTTTTTAATTTTCAGTAAAAACAATACAACCTTGAACACGTTATTTAATTCTATAGTTTTAGTGGAACGTAACAAACGAGCAGGTTGGCAAAAATGCTTATAACGTTTTGCTGGGTGTAAATGAATATAGTATTTGCAACAAGTGCACTGTTTGCTTGTAAACATTATATTTAGAATTTGACAATATAATACATAAAGATTATAATAATACTATTAAGTATCCTACTGATAATCTCTGTTATGTACGTCGGATAATAGTTTGTCTTGCTATGTATTGAGTGACGCCAGGAGAAGTGAGACCGCTGTGTTTTAAGAACAGTTGGAAAAACGGTTATTAGTACAGAATAATAAATTATTATTCATTATAATCAAAGAGACAACAAATTATCGAATTTGTAATTATTTGGGTATCGATTAATGAATAAAATTTAATATTTTTAACACTTCATAAAATCCTAAGTATACTTTCACTATAGTTTACTTATTGAAGTTAATATTATGGTAATTTAATACTTAGATTCTAAATTATGCAATAAAACGTGTTACGGAATAGGGGTTGCCTAGTGGGCCTTGAAATTAAAAGGAAATATTGTATTGGAAATTTAATTTTGTGAAATATGAAAGCTTTTATCACATTTAATATCCGAATACCAGCCTGTGTATATCCTATCCCTTATTTCATATTATGATGCAGTTTAAGGTACATATATTATGGTTTAGCACTAAAAGATTTCAGTTTGTCTATTTATCCGAGCAGAGACGAGTTTGTTCGTTCGTATACCTACGCGCTAAAGATAGAGTTCCGATCAGCTCTTGAACACAATTCCGATCGATCGGTATTGGATTTGAGAGATTTCGTACTCTTGAGCGCCATATTATTACAATATTGTGAAGCCATAATATGCAGTAATTGGAATTAAGATTATCATATGAATGGTTATACAATATTGAAATAATATGGCGCTAGGATCGCACTCAGAATACGAAATCTCACAAATTCAATACCGATCGATCGGAATTGTGTTCAAGAGTAGACTGGCAGGTCGAGACGGTCCGAGGTTCCGTACAGCTAGATCTGCGCACGTTTTAGAGGGTAGAAGCACTACCGCACGACATCGCCATTATGGCGTCGATAGACAATTCTTCAATTCAATGTTCATGTGTTCATAATTTAAAAGTTTGTATGTGTGTATGAATGTGAGATTGTGTGTATTATATGCAGTTAGAGATAAATTTCTTGTTAGATATTTCGTAAATATCTGTGGATAGATTGTGAGGGTAGGACTTATTTATTAGACATATCGAGGGTATTTCATAAATATCTGGGGGTAGACTGACGATAATTACCAACTGAGTGGGGGTGAAGAGTTGCAATAAAAGACATCTCTCTCGAGCACTCCGGAAGACAGTCCGTTCTGTGACTGTCTACAATACGGACGTATGGTGAGCATCAGTTCACATCGTCCTTTACCACTATTGGTCTGGTGGCAGTTCAGCATAGAGCGTTATGCTCTCCGTGCACACTTGTGACTAATTGGTGTTTGGTACATCTTGACGTGGAATTGTTAACAGTGGGCACTGAGGTGCGTAACTGTGATCATTAAATTGATCAATATAGTGGCGATCATCGTTAATGTGCCGTTTAAAGTATTCACCTTAAATAGCACTTTAAATTGTTTCTAATAATATAATATACAGAATCTCGCTCTCAATTTCTCGCTGCGCCATGAGGAAAACTATTCAATTATTTGTATGTGTGTATTGTGTTGTACCTGTGATGTGTTGTATGGTTTCTGAATGTTTATAGCAGTGACGGTAGTGGGCTACTATCCCGACTTCTTATGATCGCCTAAAGTGTCAGATGTTTGCGTCAGTGCCGTCAAAATGATCTCCCATAATTTTGATCGACCGGCGTTTTTGCACATACGTCTGTCGCTTAAACTGACCATTACAAGTCTGTCTTTACGATAGTAGACAATTCATAATAAACACCTAAACGAATGAAAGGTGTTTAATTGGAATTGCATGATGTATTTCCCAGATGACGATTTGTAATATATCCTAAAAAAGTTTTTTAATTATGTTTTTTAAGAGTATAAAGTGCAGTATAATTAAAGAGAACTTTGTTGAATAATCTTAATAAAAAACTGGTATTAGAGTTTTTTTTATTACAACTGTATATACCTATATATCGAACTACGTCTACAAATATTCGCATATTAAACTAAGCCACGCCTATGGAAATTTGCGAAATCATTCGTTGCGCCGTTAAACTGCGCTGTAGCAATAAAATTATCACACTTCTACAATGAGCTATTTTCTATGTACCAAAACGCTGTAACCGGTTTATTATTGCGTTTATGATATTTCAGAAAGCGAAGATGAAAGAAAATATTAACATTCATATTCATAACACACATATAGTTCAACGAATGTGGTTTACATTAATGGCTCGAGGTGTATAATACCGTTTTTATATTTGACTCATTACATACATATTATCCTATACATTAATTCACAGCTAAACTCACCAGAAGAAGTTCAAACGAAAATGAGTCAAATCTCAATATATTCAAAGCCGCAATAACACAACAGCTGATCGGTAACTCTCCATAGAGAGGACGCACGGCTCACTAAAATAAGTATGTTTTATATTTAGGTGCGTGCGTTTAACGCGCGCTGTAATACAATAAATAGAGGCGACGATGCGTGGGCGGCGTCACGACACGCCGGACACTCGCCGAAACTCGCCGAAATCCGCCGACAAAACACTACACAGTACACACCACGAGACTGGACAGTTCTCTCACTAAATATTCGTCTACAATTATTTTTGGGCGTGCGTCTCGGCGTTGATTTGTGTATGCGTATGTTGACCTCACAATATTTAGGTATATCCAGTCCGAATGATCGGGAAATTTTGCCTAGATACAGTATGAAAGATCTGATCCATGGAGCCATAGTTGTTTAGTCGGCTAGTTATTGTAGTACTTACACGGAGAGTGTAGGAACTGGCGGAAGTATATGCAATATCATCAGCCCATATTTTGTACCATCGACTTGAACCTATTACAGTAACCGCAGTAGTCAGTAGCGACGTTTTCACTAAGAAATGATGGCGTTGATAGTTTCGCCGACAAGTGAAAAGGATCATTTTACCTAAACCGGTAATCTTATACATCTTTTTCTTATGCTCTCTATATTGTATTCAGTTTATTGTTCTAACTTTTTTTTACTCCTTAATAACGCCTAGCATTTGATTTTACGAAGTTATTGTATACATACAGTATCTAGAGATAGGGCTTGACCGAAAAATCTATTTTTCTTTAATGAATGGGATTTAATAGCATCAAAAGGAAGCCAAAAGACTACTACGTAATCATAATTTATTAATTTTAATTATATGGCGCAATTCATAACGTAGTTACGTTTAAGATTGCTGCCATTAAAACTGCTCGCTGAAGTGCGCTTTATTTAAAAGAACTAGAGTTGTGTTAGACGGTATATCATGTCTAAGATTAAAACCAGACTAAAAATGGCTGACCTAGATTGAGGCATGTTATTTTTTATCCCTTTGTGGTATAAATGGGGACAAACGATAACCGTTCAAACAAGTACACGTTTGCAGAAGAAGTATTTCAGGAATAGCACAGTAAAAAACCTGAATTATTAGATAACCTTGGAAAAATATGTTAAGCCCACATGATATCCTGTTCCACCCCAGGTGAGATGCTTCTATTTTTTAGATGTTTATAATAGCCCTTACATTAAATAGATAATATAAAATATTTGAAAGTAACGATTGAAAAAAAACGTCAGATGACTTTTTTACTAGGTGTTTTTTTTAACCTGGCATGGCAAAATGTCCTCACTGCACCTGATGGTAAGCGCAGTGCCATCCAATTTGAGTACCGTGTAGCGAGAGATAATCTATCCTCCGCTACTCAACACAATTATGCCGGCTTGCTTCTTCACACTACGCCATGGGCAAAAAGGTGAAGAAGCGTTAGAGGGTCCAGTGGTCCAACTCAAGACAACTTAATTCAACCTCCGACAATGTACTGTTGCGTGTGCCACTATGGCGGTTTTTACGCCCTGTGTACGGTGGTCGCTATTCGGGGTTGATATGAATATCCTACCACCAGATAAAATTATAGTCTCCCCGTCTCCTCCGTAAAGGCTCACGGACTGAGAAATTTGTTCATTAATGTGTGTTGTCTGTAAGGCAGTGGTATATCTCCGGTTGAACCGTACATTTCACGCTGTATATCACCGCTTCCTTAACATAAAAAGCCATGAAACACTTAAACATTTATATATCTTTTATTCATCTATTTTTCATGCACAGAAATTGTTTGCTGAAGCACTAAATTTGGGTAGGGAGCCAATCATACTTCTGAACTATGCGGCATGGTGTCTTGTTGACCTCCGCATTCACATTTTGCACTTCTTGTTAATGTTTGAATCTCGTCATGCGTCATGTACTGTTTGGTTCTAGTTAAACTTATAATTTAACTTTCAATATCTACCAACGACTATGACTTGAAATCCCGATTTATCGTGTAGTATGAGTTATCATGACATAACTATGTATATGCAAAATTACTTTATAATCCATTTGTTTATATTTATGCACTATGCAGTGCCTGTGTATATTAAAAAACGAAAGTAAGTCAGCTTCTATTCGGATAAATTATTTTTCTTATTAAAAAGTAATGCTGGCATGCAATTTAGTATCTACAAATAGCTCCCATTGTCAACAACGATCGGCATGTTTCGTAATGGTTTCTTTAAAGGTAGAGTTCAATCTACTTTTAAATAATCAAAGAGAAACACGTAATCATTTACCCTTCCCTTATACCACAAATAAAACAAGAAGATTCATATACATACATACATATACACTCACGCCCGTATCTAGAGACTATTGAGTGCCACAAGCTACGATCCTGACATACTTGTTTCGCCTCTTCCACATTCACACATCAAGAAGAAGATTCAAAAACGGTTATTCATCTGAATAACCTAAGATTTAAGTGAACGGACGTGGCTTAAGTGTTTACTACTAAAATGTTTATTTTTTTTATGTTTAATTACGTAAGTAAACTACATGATGGGTCAACTGATGAAACTGATAAAATAGTTAGTATTATGTAGATATATGTGTTTCAGCTTCTTGTATTTGATATAAAAAGAAAAAATATATTCTGGGTAGTAGGCATCTCCTATTGTCTCCTATGTACCATCGACTTGTTTGTTTTTGCCATCAAGTAACAATGTACAAGCATTACTGTGTTTAGCAGTAAAATTACTGGATATCATCACACTTTTAACGTTATGTACCGGGGTGACGAGCGCTGTGCAGTGCCACTTGCAAAGTCACACAGAATCTTAAAAGGTCTATGATTCTGGGCAATAACTCTCTCTCTATCAGCCTGTAGCCGCCCACTGCTGGACATAGGCCTTTCCCAGATTACGCCACCCTTGAAGGTCCTCCGCTTTCCTCATCCAGCCGCCAATCTTCTGGGCAATAGTTAAAGGCAAACGTGGTGCGCGTAGAGCAGGCGAGCGATCTGCCCGTCTCATTGTTCAGATAAATAAAAAAAACGGTAATTACTGAGAATATGTATGAATATATGTATGTACATACGTAGGTATTGTTATTTTATAGAAGATATAAATGTATTGCCTTTTTTGTAAGGATAATTCTTTTTAAACATAATCATACAAATCACGTTGACTTCAGAATTAGGAACTTTGTTACAATGCGTGCTGAGTTAAACAATAATACCGCCTTCAGTGAAGAGCTCTTGAGTCAAAATCCGTTTGAGAGGCTCTGAAGGTGTTTTCGAGGGATTTGATGTTATTTACATAATGGTTGGAAATGAATATTGGAACATTGAAATTACTTTATAGTAGGCAGAATTATGATTCCCGAAAGGATACGAGGTGCCAAGTGCTACGCGGTAGGATCAAAGTCGCGATTTAGGTTTATTCAGGGTACAGACCGCCAGGACAAACCTATATGTGCCGAAGGTAACAGTAGGATTTTTTATTACTATTCCACATAGAGGAGAGGAGATGAGATAGAGGAGTTGAATTGACTAAGTGCCTAACAGTTGCGCGGATGGCAATTGGTTTAGATGGCCAATGAGTTCGACATCACCTTTTCTTCTCTAACTTTAAGGTTTTTCTCAATATATTATTAAAGATGATCGAGAAATTATCGTTTAGTAACAATCGCTTAATAAAAAGGTCTAGGATTTTTGTATAATCAGTGGCGTAACTATAGGGGCAGGGCTGGCAAAATGCCACGGGCCCCCGGCCCGACGGGGCCCGCTACTCCAGAGGCCGCGAGCTCAGAAGTAACGTACCTAACAATTTTTACAAAATTTATTAAAAATTATAAATAATATAAGTATAAGTGCTTAAAATTAATTAAAGTTACACGCAAATTCAAATAAATTATGAAGATTTAATCCTATTCAATAGAAAAGGATCCATTTTAGAACGCATATCCATTGGTTGCTTCATTTTGTGTTGCGGTACTTTTGTGGCGCCGGCGAGTTAGTGACGCTCGGGGAATTCCCGCATCTTGTTAACAGATTATATAACTTGTTAAGTACTTTTACGTTTTTTTTATTGAAAATTCTAAGGCTCGATCTCTAACTTTTATAATGTTATTGATATAATATGATGATGAATGATATGATATATTGTTCTTTCGCGGAACAAAAAGCTCGGAGTTATTTTTATTAATAAATATCTTGTTATTTTATTATAAACTATCTGTTGCTCGCGGCTCCATCCGCGTGGACGCTATTTTTAGGAGAAAAGTATACAATCCAAGGTATTGTCTCCTGCACTGACGCACCTGTACCGATCGTCCTACCACTGAGGTGTTGAGCCTGAACCTTGGAGAGAGGCCAACGATGCTGCTGATCCTCAAAAAGGGTGACCGTTCAGACAATATACAACTCGTCATAACATTGGGCAAACAAACAGTGGGCGACAGCGGTGGGCGCCGTGCGGCGCGGTGGGCGGGTGATCGCATCAAGCAAGTTGGTGTGAGAAAGGTGCTGAAATTATTTTCACGCGCGTTAATTTTTACTATAACTCCTAAGATATTCATTTAAATTATATGGTGTAATAAATTATAATAATGTGCATGAAATGCTTAAGGTGACCAACGTATTTAAGTTCAAAAGGATTAATACTGTATCCTTTCCTACTACTGCATTGTACGTGACCATTTTTTTGGGGAATAGTAAGCTATCCTTAAAAGATAGATATATGCCATCGTAGACTTTTTTGTAGATCTATAAAAGAGAAATATCTCACCATGCATTTATTGTTTAACTATATCTCAAAGGGATTGACATCGTTTTTGATGAAAGGTCCCAGGCGGCTGGACTTTTTCTGACACTTCCAACAATTATCGTTATATTTCAACCAATTGACCCAAAACATTGACAAATTATATACTTAAATACTCATGAATCAGTGTATCTATTGGCAAAAACCGCATGAAAATCCGTTCAGTAGTTTTTGTGATTATCGCGAACAGACAGACGCGGCGGAGGACTCTGTTTTAAAATATGTAAAGATATCATTCAATGATATTAAACACTCAATATCAATTTATCTAATTAACTGATATATACGGGGACATAAATATCACTTTTCGTGTTGATAACGTGGCGGGATATTAAGACCGACATACTATGTCGAGAAGGAGAGAAACCTACAATATTAATATAGGATCGACTCAATTAAAGTAACAGGAGGGCTACTCTTGACACTCGATTCCAATTTAAAATTTGGATTGGGTTCGAAAACTGTACAATTGGCACTCTTGAACGCAACACCAGCGCACGATTTAATTGAATACGGCGGAATCTTTAGTAAATAAAAGGAATAGAGTATTTACAATCGCTAGTTCGTAAATATTCTATTTCATTTAGTTGCGTGAATTAAGTTACAATATCTTTTAGATTGGAATTGCAACTGTATCGAGTTCGAGATTGGAATGGATTTCAAGAGTAGGCCTACTGAACTTATTCTTGCTGTGTGTGCAATAAGTACCTATTTGTATAAAGAAAATAACTGTGTGGATTTTGAGCAAAAAAACTTACTATAACACTCACTTCTTTAACTTTCTATACATATATTACTCAATAGATCAGGTAAATTAATTCGTACGTGTCACTATGTTACACTAATTAAAACTACATATGTAATGTGCATAATGGACTGATGTGTCCAAATCTGAATTTCATTCTAATTTATTACCTACCTAAATTAATAGCACACTGTACTATCGTGTTATCAAATTATAGTAATTATATTTAGCATTATTTTTAATAAATAATGAACATCGATAAAGTATTGCTATCCGTACATACTAATTATTATTAAAAATGCGAAAGCTACTGCGTGTACAGGAAGCGTAAAAAATAATTAGTTTCATTTTATACTTAATTTTGGACCCACCTTAGGGGTGGAATTCCCAACAATCCTGAAATATATATAGGTACTAGCTGTTGCCCACGGCTCCGCCCGCGTGAAGGTTATTTTTGGAAGAGAAGGTATACAATCCACGGAGGCACATTAAGCTTAATACACCTTTCTATATTTTTCTATCCCATAGGAAAGGTGTATTTTTTTCGGTATAAAAGTAGCCTATGTCATTCTCTAACCCCTTAACTACCACTATACAAAAAATCATGTCGATTCCTTGCTCTGTGAAAAACAAGAAACTATTCTGGAGGAACCGTACATTTTTCCGGGATATAAAGCCTATGTGCTATTCCAGCCATCTATCTTTGTGCTAAATTTCAGCCAGATCCGTCGAGCCGTTGCAGCGTGATTGAGTAACAAACATCCATCCATCCAAACATTCGCATTTATAATAATATAGTACGAAGTAGGATTATTTTTAACTGAAAGGCCAAATACCGATTTTTATGCGTTTAACTTCAAAACTACGGATTTTCATAAAAAAATTCATCCCCTATTTTATCCCTTTAGGGATGGAATTACAAAAAATCCTGAAATATGTTTTTTTTTATCTGAAATGCCAAATACCAATTTTCATGCGTTTACTTGAATTTTATACAAACTTTCATCCACTATTTTACCCCCTTATCCGTTACCTGTATACCCCCGACCAAAACAGGATGTAATCTGGCTGATCCCGGAACGCGACACACTTGCGTGTGCCACTAAGGCGGGTTTTACACCCTGTGTACGGTAGTCGCTTTCCCGGCGGATATGAATATGTGGTAGGATAGTTATTTAAATTTATTTGTTATTTAACTAAAATGCACACAATATTAATAATAGGTCTCAGACGGTATAGTTACGCCACTGTGTATATTGTATAGTTATTACCTGTACTTGTAAAGTATTGGTTACCAAATAATTAATTGAATTAGCCTCGAGGGTATTCTTGTTATATCTACGAAGTATTCACGGAATTGTAAGTGATAATAGGAAACTTAATACTGTCCATGGAATTAAGTACTGGATTCAGCGCTTAGATTACAAATTAAAAATAAATAGTCAGCGCTCGGATATTCTACACCAAGTTTATTCCTGAAGGTTGGTCGGATTTGTTGTTTAACTAGATGATCTCGTTAAATTGGTAGAACAGGTCATCGATTTCATAAAATTTGCTCATCTATACTTTAATAAAGCTGTGTGCACTTTGTACATTAAATATTTTTGCAAAATGATGATTGAAACGTGTTATATTATCGATATAGAACCCAAAACATTTCTTGAATTATTGTCTGTCTGTCTGTCTTTCTGTCAAGGCATCACGTTCAAAGTACTGTATTACGACAAAAGAATCAACAATATAATTATAGAGTGTATCTCGAGGTAACATTTAGTCTTGACTTCATTTAAATAGTTGAACGAATATATTGTATGTATTATGCAAAGAGTAGCTGTGACAAATGAAATGGCTTTATAATTAGGTTAAATACTCTAAGATAATTAGTAAATAAATAAATAACACCCAACAGTCACATACATAGCCCCGACCCCACACTAAGATACGAGTCTTGTGTTGTGGGTATCAGGGACTACGAGAGATTTTCGGTCTCACAACACCCAGATCCCGGACACAAATATCTGTCTGTCACAAAAACATTTGATTCGGTGTGGGAATCGAACCCACGGCCTCTCGTTTCACAGTCGGCTACTCACCAACTGCGCCACGGAGGCATTAGTATTTAATATGATGTAACTAATGTTCAGATACATTACAATTTACACAACATTGATGATGAATCGTGTGTTGCGATGACACTTTAAAAATGTATCTACTTTATACGACATTAAATAGACCCCACCCAACCAATCTAGCTTTATAAATTTAATAAAATCCCTACATGACTGAGAAAATGAATTCACTGGACGTGTTACTTAAGTGCACTTGTTTTCATTACCCAATTTACTATACAAAGTAACGTTGAGTTGAAAATCTCAATTAAAAAGGGTGAGTAGTGCGCACCGCCGAGTGTGCTGGGTCCGAGACCGTATGATGCCAGCTCTAAGAATAGTTTAACATTTAAGTAATCAAGATCTCTTTAATTTTTTATAACGTGCCTTATTTTTTTTTTAAGTTTTCTCTCTTTTTTTACGTCACTGGATTGGTAGTCACCGGCCGGTAATACACGCATTCTTATTTCTACGTATAAATTATGTAAAATCGTTGCTATTTTTGGTAATTGGTTAATATTTTGTTACTTATAGTTAAATAATCATTATAGTTGGTACATAAATTTTAAAGTTTTAGTCTTTAATGCAAGTTCCATTGGGTGAACATCAAGCGCAATGTCAAGTTGTGAACTTAATGAGAAAAAAAATCTCATTACGCTGGAATGATTGAATAAACCTGAACGGAAAATGCAAGAGAGATTCCAACAGTTAATAACAAACTTGCGAACGGAAACGACGGAAAAAATTTAATAACTGCGCCACGCTCAATCTGTTCCTTGAAGTTAGTTTGATTGTAGTTCTCGCTCCAGTGGGCTCTATCAAGTACCAGCCCCGCTTTTTCTTGATTTACTTCGTTGCGAACTTGTTAATATAAAATTACCTATCAGATTGTAAAATCACTCGGCTGATAAAACGTCGGTCTATCTTTGAACATGCGGAAGTTTCTTTTTAAATTTATGATGTACATGCGAACGCAGAAGTCGCAAACTTTGATATAGGTGAAAACTTTAAGTTCTCGGTTTCTATTAACACGTTACGTGATAAATACAAATTCTAAAGAAGACATTTTAAAGTACTACTACCCTCTGTACGGTCAACGTTTGCTAAGCGTTTTCAACAATTTATATCTACTTTTACGTATAATAATATATCAAAGCTTTGTGACCTCAAATTGACATCAGTTTCAGTAGCAAGACAAAAAATATATAATTTGTTAATAACTCTTAACATATGAGGAAGCAGAGAAATTATTGCGTAACATATTGTAATGTTTACCTCACTAATACCAGTGTTTGACAGCGGCAGATCTAGTTGAAGATCTTTTTAACCTGGGACCACTCGTACAGACTATCCTAGTGAGGGGACCACGTAAAAATCTATCTGTATAAGCAATAAGATTGCAAATTTGAACATTATATTTCGCAACTCTTAATTCTATGTCATGCATGTAACATTTGTAATTTTTTAAATTATTTTAAAAAAATATTATTAAATTATTTTAATTATTTCATGATTTCCATTAAAGTAAAAATGGCAGCACATGTAATCCACGTTAATAAAATCCTATGAAATATAAGAATATCCTACTATCATTAGCAAACTAGACAATCTACCTAGCACTTAATAATGTTTTGTGTTTCATATTTTTTAATAATACACGCATTATATACATATATCCTTAATATATGTATATCAGAAGCAGTGATAGCCTAGTTGGTTGCACTACGGACTGTCAAGACGAAAGTCGTATGTTGGAAACCTAAATGGCATACACCGCTAACTTTTATAAAGTTACGTGTGTATTAAATATTAATTATCGCTCGCTTTAACGGTGAAGGAAACATCGTGAGAAAACCTACATATCTGAGAGTTCTCAAAATAATTTCGAGTGTATGTGAAGACCAAAGGTAAAGGTAGCTGGCAGAAGCTGGATGAGACAAGCTGAAGACAGGTTTAAATGGCGCGTTTTAGAGGAGCCTATGTCCAGCAGTGTACTTCTACAGGCCCATGATGATGATGATGATGTGAAGACCAACCCGTATTAGGCCTAACCCCTCTTATTAGTAGAGGAGGACCGTGCCCAGCAGTGGGACAATGTTTAATACATATATTATATGTATATCGCAAATATGAATATTAAAAAACTTACTTTGTGCAGTATATTGTCGCTTGTACATCAATCAGCACATATCTAGGCATCTACTGTATTTTCTTACAGCTAACTCCCACTTATTTCTAGAAAATGTAACGTTGTGTGCCAATAAATCGCTGTGAATCGAAGATGCAATATGTGAAAGCATGTTACTAAAAAATACATATTGAATATAAAAATAATACGACGAAACTTGGCATAATCACGCCCAGAATCATCGCCGCGTGAGACCAATGGGCTTATTTGTTTTAAGATACGTGTATAAGTGAATACATTAATTCGAATGATTTATTTTTGGAATTTATGCTAATTACAATGCAAACAAACATCGAATAGATTACGGGTTTTCGCACGGCGTTAATGCCAGACGCTTCAGCCGAGTCACGGACGGCCACGCGCTCTTTGAACGAAGTATCGACGTATCGTGGAAACAAACAATTTAACGAGAACAGTGTTTACACAATGATAAAAGAATTGTACTCGATGTGTTTGAGCAAAACAAAGGTTTGGGTGATTGTCTATGTGAGGTTTGAAGTCAAACAAACATTACAAAATACCAGCACATGTTGATGAATTTCTTTGTTTAACCAATCTGATGGTATTCAGTGTTGCTATAGTGCAAATCACAAAGAACGTGACGAGTAACTCTGTTTTCTTTATGAGAACTCCTAAATTGTTTTGCTGGTGGTAGGATATTCATATCCGCCCGGATAGTGACCACCGTACACGGGGCGAATAGTAGCACACGCAAGTGTGTCGCGTTCCGGGATCAGCCAGTGTACATCCGGTTTTTGTCGCGGGTCTGGAGTTGGGTACAATGGCTATTTTGCGGCCTTCTGATTACTCTGACACTGGACCCTCGACCGCTTCTTCACCTTCTTGCCCATGGCGTAGTGTGAAGAAGCAGGCCGGCATGAGTGTGTTGAGTAGCGGGGGATAGATCATCTCTCGCTACTCAGTACTCTATTTGGACCACACTGCGCTTACCATCAGGTACAGTGCGTTCATTTTGCCGTGCCAGGATAAAAAAAAAATGTCGCATAAATCACAAGATGACGGAGAAGAAAGATTTTAAAAGGTCTTTTCACTGTATCAAAAGTTTCTGTCTGAGCGAATATGAGCATTCTACCTAACTGAGCATGGTTTCTAGTATCACTCAATTGCATTTGATAAACCCTTAGGAATTTACCTTTTAGGAAAATATAACAATTGACCTATAATATTGGAAATAAGATGTCTTTTTTTATTCAAATTTTATTTAGGTTAATTTTATATGCCCATGTATTTTCTAAAACTGTTATTTAAATGCTTTTACACACGGTTTAAGGTATTGAGCAAACACTACAAATCGGTGGCGAAGTTGTAATTGCGCATGTATTACGACTGCGGTGCTGAGGTCTCGGGTTCGATCCCCGGATCGGGTAAAGTGATTTTGGGTTTTTCTATCTAGAAATTCTCAGTGTTAGCCCGGAGTCTGGAACCTGTGCCCGGTATGGCGATAGGCTCGCCCCCTATCACATTATGGGACCGAAATTCGGCGAAAGGTGGGTGTACTGGTTACACCTCTGCGTACCCCTTCGGGTATTACAGGCGTGAGCGTATATGTACAATCTTATCTTACTCAAATTATAGCATTTTTTTTCGAAAAATGTTCGGCCATGTTTCTTGAAATTGATGTAAGTTTTTATTTATGAACATTTATGTATAAAAAATACCCTAAGTTCTAAGTGAAGCTTACCACAATACAATAGTGAAAACCACACCCAAATCGGTTCAGCCGTTTCTGAGATTAGCGCGCACAAAGGCACCAAAACAGACAAACAGACAAAAATTCTACAAATCATTGATTTGAGTTCTATTGCGTTAATAAAGACCCCCAATCATAGTTTTTCTCATATATCTTCCATGTACAGACAGCGATCAGTTACAAATATATTATATGTATAGATAGATATTTATTATAACGAGTAAAATTTCATTTTCCTTTCCCTATGATATTCCTCTCTTAGCCATGCTGTCAGCCCTGTCATTACTTTTTAATCCATTGTGCGATAGAACCCATTGCAACTTGAGATTATGTCCTCTCTGAGTGAGTGAAGTGAGTCTTAAGGTGACGAAAATCAACTATATTTTCGTAGGAATTTTTGCACTCGTTACAAATATGAACTTTGTTATAGCTCTACCACTATATTAACAGATTAAAACACATTGAGTGTTAGTATTAATAAAAACTGTTGATAATGACGGATGTGGGATGGCAGACTAAGAATTTTCAGAACCGCTGTTTTACTTCCAAGTCTTTCAATTCAAGAATTGGAAAGTTTTTTCTTGAGCACATTTGATCAAAAACCACAATGACGGATGAAATAATTATTATATGCTTTATAAAATAAAATTAAATAATTTAGCAAATTATTTAATTTTTCTTATATGAAGCATGCATGGTTATTCGGCTTATAATTTATTTACTTTTTACTAAATCAATAAACAATAATTCGTTTCACAAAAATACAGACAGAAGATATGTATATTATAAAAAAGTTGAGGGTTTGAATATTGATCAGTTATGTAATATCAGTTTCCTTCTAAAACCTTTTTCAGACATATTCAATATTTATTTAAAATTGATTACGATATTTTGGGATATTATGATTATTTAATTTATCCGCCACAGATCACTGAACATACAAGTTCGTGCTAGACACAGTGCAGTGTGGTCACTTTTCCGTGCCAGGGTAAAAAAAATAAAAAAGACAACTAGGTGTAATACCTTAAAGTTGGATGCCGCTCCGAAATTCGAATAATTATTCAAAATCAAGGTATAAAAATGTTCACAATTATTATTATTAGTAAATTGTACCCTAATAAGCAATCGTGAGCAGGAAACCGTGGTAATGAGTTTTATACTTTTATCTGATTAATTTTAGTGAGTGTTAAAGACTGCTTTCTTTCTTTCCTAATGTGACTTTAGTACGCAACTGGCCTAAATATATATGTGCATACCAATTAGTATACTATATAACATTATCAGAATCAAATGTATACATGATTTTATATTGTGATATAAAATCGCATCACAAAGTAGGTCATGAAGAATTTATAATAATATGTTTAGATGAATCAATAATGTCAGGCGAAACTATTGAGTTGTCGTCGGCGGGATGAAAGCGTCCATTTTATTGTTGTCCGGGTTCTTTGAGCCGGTAGTACTCTCACTTCTTATGCTATTGAATCTGGATGTATTGTATTTCACAAATAGGGGTAGAAAGTGCACGTGTACGTCAATTGAAGCGTTAGTGCTAACAGAAGTTTGAAGTATTAACTTAGATCTCATAAAGAATTCTTGTGTAATACCTTTTTCTCGCTCGAACACTGTTTTCCCTAGACCTTCAAGATACAAATATTTTACTTTGCCCTTAACATACTTGTAAAAAATGTTGTCATCACTAGGAATTCCTTTGAACTTCTTATACATTATATACTATGTCTATATTTATAATTACAGTAAATTAAAATTAATCTCTGTAGATGTAAGCCTAAGGTATGTTGTTGAATAAAATGAAGAATTAGAACTACAATTGAATCACCCAGTATGACCTATAATAGTTTGTTGTTAAAAATCTCAAAGGCTAAAAAAACTCGCGTTTTCCATTTAGTATAATTTTAATACAGGGTACTCCTGTCTGAAGTTTAGCTCTACCACTTTGAAACATTAACTAATTACCAAACAAATCCGCCTTGTGTCGTTTGTATTTATTATTTTTGATTTTTAAATCGATTTTGGTAAAAGTACTGAAAATATCACAACTATAATCAATTTATAATTTGCAAATACAGTTGCTTCCTTTTTAAAATTAATGATTTAAAGTCCACTTTTGTAAAGAAACATTGTCTTATTAGTTAAAAGCTACGTCTCGTACATAAAACTGGCTTACAATGTTTAACAGACAGTAAGGGGCTTGTTACTCTTGAGTAGCACTCACTAATCAGCTAAAACAAATTAAAGAATGGATCCAGTCCAGCGACTTGGGAGTACTTGAAATTTAACATACGCTTTGTGATGGAAAGTAAGGGTTAAAACAATTCAATCAACTGCACCTTGGGAATGTAGGAGGCATGAGCGAGTGGAGCCAATAGCATGGAATGGCGTATATAATGTACTATTTGAAATATCTACGTTTGTGAAAGTTATAATTGAAACGAACGAACGTATACGTGAAAACGATAATTATATTTTGTGGACAATTACATTCACAAGCTTGAATTTAATATGTTATATTGGTTTTAAATAAGATTATTATATTAAGATTTAACAATAACACTATCAACTCAACTACTTTTATGACATAATGGTGTAGATATTTTTAATAAAAATTTAGAAATTAGGAAGACATATTTTAATCTAGTAATAAATTTAAATTATTTGAATCTAACAGACGTAGGCATTAGAGAAAATAAACAAAATTAAATTATACGCTATACTTTATGGTTTCTTTTTGATAGACATCGCACATTTAATAACCATTTTTTAATGTCATTGGAAAACGGAACGAGCGAGCCAAGCATTGATAGGTATGACCCAATTTCAACATTAATCGTAGCCTGGACGTGACGTGATGACGGCTGGCGCAATCCATCATTGTATCGGAAATTCATTCGTTGATACAGCCAGCTAGTTTGCCGAATTATTGATTTTCATTCGCCAAGATATAGATCTTTGGTGTGACACCTGGCTTCTAATGACTTTAGTAATGCCTTTACGGAAAATGATAAGGACAATAATATATTATCCCTAACGAAACATTACTGACCAACTATATGCGGTAATTAGTCAATAACTAAACGAAGACCACAGATT
This sequence comes from Laothoe populi, assembly GCA_905220505.1. Classification (NCBI taxonomy): domain Eukaryota; kingdom Metazoa; phylum Arthropoda; class Insecta; order Lepidoptera; family Sphingidae; genus Laothoe; species Laothoe populi. The sequence goes on along the minus strand of HG992149.1, from coordinate 10,960,073 downwards.
ATATATTAGTAGATAATTGTTGGCACTTTGACATAAAGAGTGAGTGGCTTTTACCTTTACCGAGTAAAAGCTACAAATGTGATTTTTAATAATGGATTTACTAAAAAAACAAACTAAAATCAACAGACACTACCAGACTAAAGGATAACAGAGGTTCGCTCAAACAATTATGACTAATAACGAGATAGTCCAGTGACCATACAACAACATCCGTAGGTATGTTGCTGACGTTACTTGGGATACTAGATAAAACCGTCGAGTTTTTTTTGTAGCTGCATTTAGGAGAATTAGTTGGTTTTAAAAGGATTTAATTGAGAAAGAAGGTGAGACGGTACTTTACGCCGGGACAGCTGCTCGATCTTTATCAAGCGCAAGTCCAATCGTGCATGGAGTACTGCTCTCATCTTTGGGATGGGTCGGCCAAGTACCAGCTTGAGGCGTTGGAGGCAATCTAGAAACGCGCCAAGACTCATAGGCGAGGTCCATGGTCGAGGCAAGGCTGCCTTGAACATCGACGTAAAGTTGCCAGTTTATCGGTTTTTTACCGGATACATTTCGGCGAGTGTGCCTTGGAATTGCACAATTTAATTCCCCCTACCCCTTTCCATCATCGGACGACAAGAGACTCGGCGAAGCGTCATCGATACATAGTTGATATTCCACCAGTGCGCACGAAGCGTTTTCCTAGTACATTTATCATGCGCACCGCTAGAGAGTGGAACTCTTTGCCGGAGTCAACATTTCCCGAAAATGATAACCTGGGTATCTTTAAGTCAAGAGTGAATAGGTATCTTCTAGGCAAGCGTGATCCACCGTAGACCACATTATCACTTACCATCAGGCGAGATAGTAGTCAAACGCAAGTCTATTTATAGAAAAAAAAAATACAGAGTAGTGGCTGGCTGTTAGAGTCCCAGCGTTACCGTCATTATTGTTTTCATAATTTGAAATCTCTTTTCTAACTATAAACATATTATGATTTGGATTCAACTTTTATCCACTATATACATTATCGGGTACAGTTTCATCCCAGCCAATGCTTGGGTAGTTCACATTCCATACTTTTGACAAATATTGTACTGTAAACGCATGGAACAGTTCAAAAATGACATTTACCTTTATGTCATAATTTCAATGACGAAAAAAAGATTTTTTCGTCTAAGCATAATTTACTTAAAATATCTTGACATATTATGGCATAACATAACATAGGTTATTTCATGAAGAGTAATTTACAACGACATGTTAATGGTAAACACTTTTGTTTGAAGATACGTAAATAAACACATAAAATGTGATTTTAAAGCCTACGCGATGTCTCACGGCTTTATGACGTTGTCGTATAATTTTCTACTCATTAACGCAAATTAATAATATTACACATGTTAATAATTAAAAAAAAACGGTCAAGTCGGCTTGCCACAAAACTAAATGTACCTTACATGCTACCAACTGTAATAACATAAACTAATTAATATGCCTAGATGTCGTAAGCTGTGAGCGAATCTTTGTTTATTTTCGCGGGCCTCTAGATTGATAAAGGGATAGATATTTGCGGCTGTTAGTGGCTTGGTACAAAGTTCTGCCTATTATTATGTTATTTTAAGCTCATGCCTCTAAGGGGTAGATAAAAGTGCAACTGCAGTTGGTGGGTGTACCCAAGGTTTGCCGAAGTTTCCGAAACATTTGCCTCGCTGCGAGAATCAAACCTTTGTCCTTCCATTTCACAACCGGTAACTCATCCAATGGCATATGGAGGCTGTCAAATAAAACGTTTATTTTTGCATCAACCCAATATTATGGTATCTAATTATCTTGCATTCGAAAAGTTTATTTCGTACGTCTATGTTTAACTAATGACTTATTTCATGTTTAAATTAAAAGTATTTATTTGGTTGAAGTCAATTATTATTATATCATTAAATAAGGAAACTAATGTTAACTTTTAGCTAATCTTAAAGCTTTATGGGGCGGTAAGTTTAAATTATAGAACTCGTCATCAAAATAAAGCAAAACCTGGATAGCATTTTGAAGTCCAGGCAGCGTTTCTCTAGCGAAGATGCAGTCGGAATCGGCAGCTCTGGGCACTAACACCTTTCACTACGACTGACGTCATGTTGCGACGGCTCTCGACAGCTTTATGATTTATCTTGCAACTCTGACATTATAACATTAACTAGTTCCGTTCCGACTGCGACTCCTCTAGGAATTACTCTATATGGTAATAGAGGACGTGAAAATTCTGTTTTTGGCAACAATGTATTTATGATTGCTGTGATGGTTGGAATAATAAAATATATATATCCATTATCTCAGATTTATACTATAATACAGCCGGCCTACCACCACCTATTAGAGAAGTCTGGTTGTAATATTACAATGGGATTTTGTACCATGAATTGTAATATTACAACAATACTTTTTTTTTTTTATCCTAGCACGGCAAAGTGACCGCACTTCACCTGATGGTAAGCGCGGTACGGTCCAATTAGAGTATCGAGTAGCGCGAGACGATCTATCTCCCGCTACTCAACACAATCATGCCGGCCTGCTCCTTCACACTACCTGTCAGAGTACTTAGAAGACCGCAAAATAGCCAACATTGTACCCCAACTCTAGACCCCCAAAAAACCGGATGTACACTGGCTGATCCCGGAACGCGACACACTTGCGTGTGCCACTATGGCGGGTTTTTCACCATGTGTACGGTGGTCGCTATCCGGGCGGATATGAATATCCTACCACCAGCACCACTGCTCTAAGAGGTGGTGATAGGTCGGCAAGGCATATAATTGTACTTTCTTGGATTTCTATTTTAGTTCCGTTACTTGCAGTGACGTTTATAAGAACTTAATGAAGCTAGTATGTTTATTGTTTAGACTACTTATTTTTTGTGTAAAATATATGCTAATGTTTAGCAGAACTTGTATAAGCTGTTAACTAAATGTATCTAGGTTCCTTCCTCACGTCAGGGAACAGTTTGTATTTGCTTCTATAGAATGAATTCCTTGGGGTGATCAGATTTGTGATCTAGAAACTAAACCAAACCTTTTCTGAAGCACATTATGTAAAAAGTATGTTACGTCAAACGCGCGTTAAGCGCAGGATAATGAAGGATTTATAAAATATTTTAAAAGGGAGCTTAATTTTATAAATGATGGATATTTGTCACTGCATAATAGCCAGAATTACTAAGCGTCGCAGTCTGCTAACGCAGTAAATAACACGTGGACATCGCATAATATTTTATGTAATGAGTTATCTTAATAACGGTTGCCGGATATTTTTCATAGTTATGGACTTCTGCCTTTAATATACTTTATGCCATTTACGTCCATTTACAACGCTCCACGTTTATTTAGCTTATAGCTATAAATATAAGTTTTTAAGTTGTATATACACATGCGGCTCTCATTCGTTAAATTGTTTACTCTGGTAAGGTATTAACAAAAAGAAGTACACAGAATGTGTTCAATGATATCGAGGATTTTCTCTTTTGTACAATGCGGCGTCATTATACCACAAATCAAGATTTATCTATCACTTTCAGCACTTGTATTCTTTGCAATTGCATTTCGAAGGAAAACTGAGATTTGTTCAGAGAGACCGATAGATGTCGTGCATATAATCTACCAGTTTCAATATATATTTTTCAAAGTTACGACGTGTGGCTGTCTGTTTTAGTATACATGGCGCCGTGTTTATGCGTACATCACCACAGCAGACTACAACAGTAAATATTGCGTTTTAAATAGCTCACATTTCATTGAAGCGTAACAAGCATATTGTACAGATTATGCTCGTTACGAATTTAGATAGATTCATCAGGTTCGGTAGTTTTCCTATGATCGATGTATCGATGATATAATATACCTCTACACGATAATTGCCACAAGTTGTAAAAACTATTATTATTACCAGGTGTTTGAATTAAAAATGTATTAAAAGAGGTTTTGGTTGAAGCACAATTTGGAGTTATGTATTTATTTGGAATAGCAATTCTGTCAGTTCCATCTGCATTAATGTTCTGGAATTATTTTGGTATGCCTAAACCAAGAGACATTACAGACATCTTCATATATCAGCTTAATTGAAAAGTTGTCGGTGTCCGGTTTGTGCTTCGCTTCGAGTGCGAGCTGCATACCGGTCGCGAAGACAACCTTATGATTGATGTGCCACTGCCACGCACTACCCACTGGATTCCGACCGCTTGTTTATCGGAACACGAAACATAAGTACTGACTCACGCCAGTTATATTATATCTATATAGATCCAGATCGAAAGTGCTAATCTGTGCGGACTGTGGAGTGTGTTCGGCAAAGTTTGCGTTGCTTTTACGATGCAAATCATCGATATTTTTACAGTAGCCACAGGACGTTTAGACAACCGCCGATCGAAAGGGAGCGCGCGGCGCCAGCGCGCCTTCACCGACCGCCTCAAACATGGCGCTGCAAATACCAAGCTCCTGCATACGTATGCCACCAAAAAACATAGAGATATGAAAAGATGACAGCACCCGCTTAACATGGTAGTATAATTAGCTGCAGCGGCAAGATTACAGATCCGTTGCGTTGAAGTCTACCGCGAGATCACTGAAGCTCGGTGACATGTGATGCACCGCGAGCACGCTAACTTGACGAGTGGACACTCACCGGCTGCCAAGTGACGATTGTTAGTACGTGGAGGCATGTCAGTGTGAGTGGTGCGGTGGCTGCGTCCAGTGCGACGGACGCGGTGGTTGCGGCGGCGCAATCACCACTCACCAGCACATATCGAAGTACTCCATGGTTGGGGGCCCGCGGCGTGGTGTGGCGTGGTGCGGTGCAGTGCCGGCGCGTGCAGCTTGCGCGCCGCGGTCAGCTTGTGCTCGCCGCGAGTTCCGCGGCGCGTGCGCTATTTAAATGACGCAAGCGGAACCCATCCTAACCGCAGACCGGTTTACGAGCGCCAAACCACGTCGCCGCCCCCGTTCTAATCTATGCAGCCGCCCATACATACCTCTGGTCTCCGCCTTGCTCCTGGGCCCGGGGGCATTCCTGCCTCGGCCTGAGGACAGGCGTCAGCCCCCATTTCTCGACCAACTCTATGCGAGCAATGGTGGCTGCTCAAGCTCAATGTGTCATCGGGTCGGAGCGCGCGCCCGGTGGGGACGCGACAGCGTGGCCGGCTGGTCCGCAGCGCCCCCCGGCCGGCTGACGGCGCGCGCCTCGCCCGCCACCTTACTCGCGGCCCGGCGGCGAGCCCGCGCGCGCTCCTTGCCCGGTGGCGCTGCTCATACTGTGCCCACTTGCATGGCGCTTGCCGCTCACGGTCACTGCGGCACGCCCGTACGGTGTCACGATCGGCCACCTCGCGCAACGCGCACTCGCCGAGGATGCGCAACCTGGCCGAAGCTCGTACGAACCGACCGCCCGTCCGTCCCGACCGCTTTAGCGCGGGATTACAGTCGCGCGCAACGTTACTCTAGATCTCGCGCGCTCTTTTCGGCTCGCGATAATTTCAGTTTTGATTATGTAGGTGAATCGAGTTCGATATGCTTTCAGATATGTATGATGACGCGACGGTGTCGCGTGAGCGTCGTCCGTGATGACGGCTCCTTACGTAATGCTTGTGCGGGGCGCGTGCGGCGGCGCCTCATCGAGCACGACGAGTCATGGCCTCGGCGGATAGCCGCGTGGCGATCGCGAGGCGTGGGCGGACAAGTGTATCGCCGTAGCGCGGCAGTAGCGTACTGATGCGGGCGCGCGTGCGTCCTCCCGCGCCGGGCTTTACGCCCTCCTCCTCCCCCGCACCCGTCACCCGCTTTTGCTCTCCGCCCGCCTTCCCACAGCCGCTGTACGGACCTGCCCCCGCCCCCGCCCCCGTCCCCGTCCCAGGCGCCCCGTCCCGCGCGCCGCACGCGTATCGACACCAAGCCACGAGCGCCAACCACTGCATCGCGGCCGGCGCGGGGCGCGCCTGCCACGCGCTCGGCGCCGCTCACAGTGGCACGCAACCTATGAATCTTCTAGTTCTTAACAAAACATTCGCTTTCCTTACCCTTATTATAGTTTCCCGGAACTTTGCTTACTTTCAGGCGTTTATATAGAACTGCCTGCGTTAATTTAGCCGAGAATGAGGACCGGCTAGCGGGCTTGCAATGCGGTAGTAAAAAAAATATAAAATTTTGCAACATAATAAAGTTACTAAAAAAGGTTACGTAATGGTCAATTTACATGGAATGGCGCGGGTGCGGTCTGGGACGCAGATTGGCGCGCTGGCGAACTGGCGAGCTGCGGCTGGCAGCCACAGCGATTGATATGAGCGCACCGGGAAGCACTCCCGCTCATGCTGACACATTTACTGAATAAAGTTTGCGGAAATGCAACTTGGCTCAAAACCTAAGCGATATTTTAATGATTGCCATCTTGTAATTGTGAACTTGCATGCTTATTTTCATTTCGTGATTATCAATAATCCTGACGGTCGCAAGAATGCGAGTTATATTCATAACTATGTCGAGGTCTACTGTGTTCGCTTAATGTTTACTGATTAGTGTTTACATGACGACACATATAATGCTGCCTTATCAAAATAAGGCTACGGTGCTACGTAACGCTACGTTTCGTAGCGCTGATGTCGTATCCCTGCGTAGTGCATGAGCAACTACAGTGTTGAATTGTTTGTTCCGCCGCTACGAGAGAGCGTAGCGTATACAATAAGCGCAGCCGCATTGAGCTTTAATAACAACGCCAAAATATGAGAGCGGAAGGTAGAGATTCTTGCTCTAGCTCGCGTGAACTTAGGAAAATAAGTACATAGCTAATTCCGGTAATCACTTTGGACTTAAACGATCTTTAAAAAATAAGAATATTCTTTAAAATGATACAAGGTTATCTCGGTGGTGCATTATGAATTGCTACATCCGGACAACAAGGGCACGCTGCACTGTTACGTAACTTTAGCGGAGATGTCACAGTGCTGTTATTTGCTCTGCTACGTATTCAAACATTGGTGTTCTCCTGTACAGTACATGTCAGTGATTAGATATATCAAAGCACATTCTTAAGATGTAAGCTATTCGAATATCGTGTTTAATTTATATGCGAAATATGGCAAGAATCTAATTCTACGATCTAGGTATACATTATTTTACAGTTCCTAGTCTAGGTTATGTCCACCTTGCTACTGATTGTAGATTAAATATTTTTTTACATTGCAATGATATTTTACCTTCTATATTTTTTATGAATGTTATTGCAATTCGTGATAATTCTGATAATATCGCCATAAGATCTAGCGTAATTGTATTTTATTGGACATTATAATATTATTTTAAGAAGTTTTAATTACACTATAATTTATCAGAAATTAATGTAAGTGTATTTACATAATACAATAAATAGTTATTAGTAAATCCCACAATTACTTCTAATGATTCATTATTACAATTCAATCTTAAAATATGTAGTATGATACGATATTATTACACTACAGAGGTAGAAAACAGGAATATTTTACGAAAATATGTAAAAAAAATGATTGTTCAGTGAGAGTTATGTCGAGCCGCAGCTCCAAGGAGCGTAGGGATTTTTATGGGTGGTTTGTAGCAAACTAGGTCAGGGTTCCGACTACATCTGCAATACACATCTTGCCGATCGATCCCGGGACTGTTTGTTGTACTAATAATAGTAGAGATACGGGATAGCGGCGCTCAGTCTGTTGTTTTGATCCGATTAATGATTTTTTCACTATGGAAATCACTACTCATATACAATTATATTAAGGGAGTTAGCCTTATATACACATGTATTTACGATAAGTATATAAATTGTGTAACAATTACGTTGGGAATATATGAATTTGAATCACATTTTAGGACCTTATTGGTTAAAATGAGAGTATTTCCATCCATAAAAGGACATGTTAACCTTCCGTTTCATACTTATGTCCCTTTGGGTACTGCGTGCCACCAGGTCACGAAGGCTTCATGTATCATGTTCGAGGCGTTGCAACTTCTATAACAGAATGAATGTAAATCAACACTGTAGTATAACATTTGTTCTACTACAGTGTTGATTGTACATTGTAAATGTAATAAGTACTTTGCAAGACTATTTAGTCTCTTTCAGTGGGCTGTTTTGTAAAGTATTTCCAGTATTGAATTATATTTTTGGTGTTAGTTGTTTTAGGTAATCTAATTACTAAGTAAAATTGTATTATCATAAATAAGTGCTGATATTGATCTTTACTATACGCTTTATCTATATAAATAAAAATCTATATAAGTATGTTTGACCTCTATGGACTCGTAAACTATTCATTCGGTTCAACCAAAAACAAAAAAAGCTCGCTAGATGGCGCTGCAGAAAATCAACTTCAATACTGTTCAACCGATCGCAATTATCAAAGTTACCTTACGAGGCAGTGCATGCCGGGTGCAGCTGGTAGTAGGTATATATATTATTCTTTACTATATGCGCTCTACTAAACAGTGAGAGTTGGCGTATGTGTCATTTTTCTGCTAGTAACACAGCCAGATCGTAATAATAATACACGTAACAATCAGACATAGTACTGGCCGCACACTATGTCAAACTCGTATAGTGGGTATCAACAATTACGAGGGACTACGATCCCACAAACCCAGACCCGAAACAAATATTTGTATTACTCATGCGGGAAAAGTAGTATCTTGACGCTCGCTGTTACGTTTGAAAAAGAACCGTTTGCCGACGAGTGCGACAAGTTTACTTGTCGCACTCAAATTATTCTTGGCACACGCAAATTTAGATAAAATTGATGCATCAAGAAAATGAAAGATCCGAAATTTTAGAGCAGGTTTCATCTAAAAACGCCATGAATTTGAATATTACATTTACGAACTGCACAAACATTACAGTTCTTTTAAATGACACTGAAAAAAAGTAACTTATTTATGTTGCTGTTGTTGTTCTTGTTATTTTTTGTTCTGATCAAATAAATTTATATTTATTTGTAATTAATTGATACTTTTTTGAATGCTTAATTTTTCAGCTATTATTTCTGGTCCGAAAAGGCTTCGTCCTTTTAAAAAAATTTTTATTTATTGTTTAAAATATATTTTTTTCTTCTTTTAAAACTTTTTATTTGTTTTGAGGGGTTCAACCCCCCGCCGGGGCTTCGCCCCTGGACCCCGCCGGGGCTTCGCCCCTGGACCCCACCGGGGCTCCGCCCCTGGACCCCACCGGGGCTCCGCCCCTGGACCCCACCGGGGCTCCGCCCCTGGACCCCAATTTTGTACTTACATATATCACCGCATTTGTAATACAAAATAGTATGTGCAACTCGTGCGACGTTGTCGATTGCCCACTCAACCCACTCAAGCGAATGACCGCACTCGCTTCGCTTTCGTGGGCAATCGACAACTTGTCGCACTTGTTTCACAATGATCTATTATGACACATAGAAACATTTGTATTGGAGTGATCGAACCCGTGACCTCATGTTTCACAGCTACTCGTCCGCTGCGTCATAGAGGCTCTTCAGACAAATAGTGTAGTAAGCGCAAACGTACTCAGATTTTCCAGGAACATGTGGTGCTGAAGGAATGTGATATGTTTTTATTCAACTTGCCGACGTCGCGACCTTTGTACGTTATTTTTTATCCCCATGCATTAGTTGTGTTGAACATAGGTTGTTAACAATGAGGTACGTACTTCAAGATTTGTGTTTCTTATTGATGTCAGCAATTTATTCTTGAACCTTGGGTTCCAAGATCGGAAGTATTTCAAATCCAGCAGATGCTTTTAGTAAATATATTTATCTACCGCGGTTTATTAATGTAAGATTTCTCTAAACATAACAAACGTACGTCGTACGTAATCGTAAAATTACGTCCAGTTCCAAGAAGTTACTGAGAATTCTGCGAACCGAAACGGTATAAAAATGTATGTTAAATTATTAACAAGAAAATAAGGTTTCATAACAAAACTTTCTCTCTCAATAGAAATTCTATAAATGTTTACAAATATGGAAAAACTTTTTAATCCCCTTTGTTTTTGTGTGACTTTGACTGACCCTGCTGAGTTACTATGCGACTTGCAGCAGTAGAATGTAAGTCGTTCTACTTAGAGTTTCACTCTCGCTGTATAAAAGAGAACATAAATATAGGCAAGCAGGAAAGATTGAGAACAGGACTCCATCAGTATATAAATTATATAACTTATAGAGTTAGGGACTTTGTGGAAAAGATACTGGCAACTTCGTTTGAAGCCTTGCTCGACGCATAATAACTAGGTTATCACGCTTTGAGAGGCTCGCACATCAAAGGTGCGCTATAACGATGCTTAATAATAGCCAGCGAGATGGCATCGCTTCTTGTTATATTTTTTTTTTAGTGCCTTGATAGGCAGACGAGCAGACGGGCCACCTGATGGTAAGTAGTCACCGCCGCCCATAGACTTCTGCAATGCCAGGGCACAGCAAAGCCGCTGCCTACCGTTGAAGGACTACTCTTTTTAAACCTCGTTTAAAGAAGGACATGTCATAGCGCTCAGGGAACACCGCAGCAGGGAGTTCATTCCAGAGCTTGCACGTACGTGGTAAAAATGAACGCTGGAAACGAACCGTGCTAGACGGAATCGTTTCCAGGTGGTATGGATGAACTCTGTTGCTGTGTCGGGTGGTGCGATGATAAAATGGTGCGATGATATTTAACTTCAGAGTGATTTAATAAAAAACACATCTAACATCCACTCATAGTTTTGTCACCATACTAGGTTAGTCTGTGTTATAGGTAACAAAAACTACAAGGGATTTATGGTCCAACAACACCCAAAGTCAAAGCAAATATTTATTGATTACGTTGGAATGTATGTCTCGTTTCACATCTGGCTTCTCACTCGCTACACCACAGAGGCTGTCTAAGGGGAATGATGTTGGATCGATGGACACTGATTCAGATAAATGGACAGGTAGAGGCTATTTGACTATATATATGCGGTGTATGAATATATATATATATATATATATATATATATATATATATATAGATAGATTTTCCATTTTTTTGTTAGTTGTACATATTCGATGTAATATGTATAATCAAGTCCGATCAACTCGTCAAGTGCCTTGGTATTAACCGTTTATAGCAAGGCAAGCACTTATAACATTTAAATAGATTATACATGACATTCATCGAACGACAATAAAGAGATAATTTCAAATGTGAATTTGATTTCTGGATAACAACGCAAAGTGATCTCATAATTAGACATAATTGCATAAAACGAATCTTAAAAAACAAAGTATTTTTAAATATTTTTAATAACAAACTATATTTATTTTTATATTAAGTATGCCTTATTTATTTAAAATGCAGTGGTTCAATTGCAGAAGACAAACGCTTCCAACTAACTAGAAGTTTGTGAACTGTTCTCGAGAATTTAAAACACATAAAAGTATGATCAAAGACATACAATCACTCGGAATAATGTATATCACTTATAACAACTTGTTCTCTCCAGTTGAAGCAGCTTGAGGGCAAAGTTAGAGCTGACATCGAGTCGGAAAAATGTGGTTTCATACTTTAAGGAGTTGCTCAATTCACAAGTCAATGAGTTATATAAAAGACACGCGCAATATGATTATTTCTTCTCAGTTCAAGTGTAAGGAATCAAATGAAACTAATTTAATAAAATCAATATTTTAATAATATGCACACATATTATTATTATGTATTTTAAGTGTTCACATATCTCGACAATAGAATGACCATTGAAGCACTAAAATTCACCACGAGTATAATATTTAGTCAAAATACATCCAGTGCTGTTCAGGGAAGTGTTGAAAATATAATTTATAATTTCTAGGTTTCTATATACATAATGCAATGTAGTTAAATGAATAGTTCACAATGAGAAATGCCTGTGACTTATACGAAGGAACGGAGAATGTTCGAAAGATAGCAATTATATTGTACAATTCTATTCCGTTTTAAATGTTTAGCAACAAAAATTATATTTCCTACATCAGATAGTGTTGGAGCCAAAATTCCGTTCAGCTGAGGTCGGTCGCATGACGCAAGTGCAGCGAGACTGCGACGTGTGACGTCAGCTGGCCCGGCCCGGGTACGTGTCCCGGTTAACCTGACCTTTATTCGAATTATCTTTCCTGTGGTACATGATATTGTGCATCCGTTTAATATTATAAGAATTTTTGCATACCTATAGTGTAAAGTCTTGCAAAGAATGAGTTTCACGGTCGCGTTAGTGTTGAATGAAATGTGTCAGAATTTAAAGTATTTTCGTTTTGGTATGATCGTGTACGTATCGTGTATACACACTAGTGTACAACACCAGGTTTAGTTAAATTTTGTAACAGCTTTGATATCAACTAATATTTTCACCCAAATTGAGAATACAGGGCTTAGTGGAATATACTAAATGGAGCCTGCTGATTCGCAGAATAACACTATCTTGATATCAAATATGTACCAGATAGATGGACTTGAATCTATGCTGTTAAAACGGATGCTCGTATTAGATGCAATATGAGGGTATAAATATAATCAATTATTATTTATGCTTTAGATAGATTTGTTTTATTCACGTCGACAGCAGCATTTTGCTGCAATGCGTCCAAGGCATCGAGATCGCTTGCGGAACCGTGCCAAAGGAACAAGTGTTATTACATATAAGTCTGGGCTATTCTGTTGTTCCACGTCCACTCGCTAATGACTATATTATAAGTTTATTTCTTAATATTGCTAAGTATTTACAATGCAATAAATAAAATAGCGTTGAATGCTAAGCAATCACTAAGTTTAGGCTTAAACAAAATCCTGTTAATAAGTTAGCTAATATGTTGTGCTATTTATAAACAAAAATAACTTAGAAAATACACCAGTAAATCTCTACACATAGGATTGATTAATTATATGACCTATCGTATAAATGTCAGTCATTTTACATTTATTTAGAAAGTGTAGTGGTAATAAAAAATATCATATATATTCCCAATGGAGCAGAAATATTCTTGAACGATCAATAGGTCGGCTCCCACTCATAGTTGACTAAAATGCCAAAGGTATCATAATTGGCATTTTAGCACAGGACCGTATTGATGAGTATGATAAGTACTCGTGTATACTATGACTGTGACTGTGACTCGTGTGACTGCCTCGGTGGCGCAGTTGTAATTGCGCATGCGTCGATTGCTATACTGAGGTCTCGGGTTCGATCCCCGGGTCGGGTGAAGTGATGTTGGGTTTTTCTATCTAGAAATTCCCAGTATTAGCCCGGAGTCTGGAATTGTGCCCGGTATGGCGATAGGCTCGCCCCTTATCACATCATGGGACCGAAATTTGGCGAAAAGTGGGTGTACTAGTTACACCTCTGCCTACCCCTTCGGGGATTTCAGGCGTGAGTGTATGTGTGTGTCGTGTATACTTCAAGTGGCGGGGCCTTATACTATCATCTGTATACAAATGCACCAGCACGAAAAATATTTGTATGTTGCTCTTGATGAACATTTCCTAGCAAATGATAACATCCCGTTGTTAGATCGCTGATCGGTTTTCCCAATGAGGATGTTCAGCGGCAAACCCTGGCACGCATTTTACCGAAACAATTTGTAGCCAAATGGGTCACCGTGTCGGCCATGTTAGGAGCGACTGCCGCATCAGTTACAGAGTGAGTTTGTATCTGAGATTGCAAGATAGGATACAATTACTGGATTTAATAAGGTTGCACGGAGTTACCGATGTGCACTGATATCTTCTAACATGTGAGCTAATCCAGACTTAATTAATAACGGGAAGTACCGTAACAGAGTTAATGATCCAGACATTTTGAGGTATTGTGTGAGATTGCCTGAGTAGATTTGTAAGTAAATATTCATATTCACTACGTTTGCCTGAAGGACCAATTTTATAGAGTTCAAAGATAGACAAAAATACAACCAAATATTTGTTCGTGTTGGTATCGCAGACTGGAGACGAATGCTCCGCTTCTTTATTGTTTTATAATAATTCTACAAAGATTCCAATTATAAATATTCAAAAAATATATCTTATAAAAAAACTGCCAGTACTAGGTGAGCGCGTCGCTAACATTCCCCACCCTAGTGCTAGTGTCTTGAGCGCGTATACTCGATAAGACATGTTTGTTTAAGTTGTATTAAACATTGTCCCACTGCTGACTGAGCACGGGCCTCCTCTGCTAATGAGATGGGTTAAGCCTTAGTCCACCACGCATACTTTTGAAATTCGCATGAAAATTCTCAGGCATACAGGTTTTCTCATCATGTTTTCCTTCACTGCAACCGATAAACACGTAACTTTAGAAAAGTCAAAGGTGTATGCCATTTGGGCTGGTTTCGAACATACGCCTTTCATCTTGACAGTCCGTACCGCAACCAACTAGGCCATCGCTGTTTTGCTTGCTCAACGTATTGCGCGCCATAGTAACACCATAGTTAAGTTTAGAGAATACGTCTTAATGTATATTTTCATTAGTTTCCTATGAAAAACTGGCATACAGACGATCTAACCCAAAAAAATTAATAGTGTTTATGCTTAAAGTAAAACCACTTTAATCTATGCTTCATAATAAAATGCATACTTTAGGACTTAAATTAATAACAACTTATTATTATCTGTGTATATAAATATATGTCTGCGACTTTGTACAATGGTTTTTATTATTTATATAGTATCTTTGGATATAACGTTAGATTATTGTGGACATGAACAAAGAGTTTGTTTTCTTCACTAACACAGGAGAGAGTAACGTATAGCTGGCCTCTCGAAAAGCAAACATGCACGTCTGGCCTTGTACTTCGTTTATCGTCATCACATAACATAAGCTTACCAGAAATATTTAAAAACAAGTAAAGAAACGCTATCTTTTGTTTTATCTACGTAATAATCTAATTTTAATCAGACTCTTATATATTATTGTTCAGTCATCCGATTTTCTTGATACATGAAGCATCAAGCTAATTTAAAGCTATTGCTGTTTATCTCATAAAAATCATCGATAAGTTATCGAGATTAGTGTGGTATCACAGCGAAAGTTTAATAACTAGTCTTTTTGAACCTACATTGTTCAATTTTACTTTACCCACAATGATTTTTGGGCGAATATTTCCCATGCACAGATACGACGATTCTAAAGTTTTATTTTAGTGTAGAATAACACCTGTTGTAGCGATATCATACAGTAAGAAGAAATGCTTTTTAAAAATAAGGTAAGGCAAATAACAACAAGAATACGTTTCCCGTTACTATCACGATAACATAACATTTATTTATAGCATGTAAACAAAAGAACAAAAGCAAACATTTAATTATTAATGTTTCACATCGTAAACATAGCCACTCATATACGTCAGTCTATAAATATAACTTATTTCAGGACATTGCAGAGCCGTCGCTGGCCGAAATACAAAATTTCAATTGGAGTTGGAAGTGAGGTGGCATGGAGTTCCCCCCTCCCGGGCTATCGCCGCACTGCCGCAACGTTCCCGGATGTCCCGCGTCGCCTCGCCGCGCACCTCGTCGCGATGCTTGCCACCACCCGAATTCTCTACAGCTTTATTTCACCAACTGTTATATCTTTATTGAGAGATACACCCAATGCAGAATACTGTAGGAGTTTACTGTGTCAACGGGCTATAAGTAAGTAGTCTGTTGTGTTCATTATTATTCGCTGTAAAGTGACGTAGTCAGTATGGACGCATAAATACTTAGAATTTCCGTAATTATTAACAATTAGTGTACATGTACACACAAGTACGTGTGAATATCTGCGGAATTTATTGTTGTAGGAAACGCAATAGTGGTGTACTGGTAACGAAACGAAATATCGAAACGAAAGTTATTCCGGAATAGCAATATTAATAAAACTTTTAACTCCGAACTTTTCACTTGATTTTTATATTGTATTGTATTAGAATATTGAACGGTCAACGTTATTTTACTACAGCAGCACATCTACTTTAACATAAATTATGTGTCTTATCATTAATATCGAAATAAGTCGATGGGGCCCCTAATCAAAGGGTCTGCAACAACATGGTAAATGAATAAGGGAAGGTTATTACAGAATTAAGATAATTAACCAATTTTTCTTTTATTATTGTTTGTCTGTCTTTCTGTCTCTCAATCCATTGGATTGTATACCTTTTCTGCCAACCTACCAAAAAATCAATGGTGGGCAGCGCTTTGCTGTGTTCTGGCATTGCAGAAGTCTATGGGCGGCGGTAATTACTAACCATCAGGCGGCGCGTCAGCTCGTCTGCCTATTCAGACACGAAAAAATATAAAAAATAAAATAACTTACACGCGGGCGGAGCCTCGGGCAACAGCTAGTCAATAACATATTCTGATAAAGAGTTTAAAGTTAGCATATTCAATTTTTAAATTATAATTCGTTTTATGTACGTTAAAAATAATTAGATTTTAAAATCTTAACATAATAAAAAATGAGAATTTCTTATGTTCTCTAGTAAGAAATTTAACGGTGCATAAAACTATAATATGTATGAAGTGTACTGTTTGGATTGTTTTCTATATAATATTATTATGAATGTTTTTTTGGTACATAAGCTTATTTTGTTGTTGTTAGTATATGGATCATCTGATGTGATCATGAATGGGTTCCTGGATGGTTTGAAAATACAAGTAGACCCGGTAGGTGGTGCTGCTGTCGGTATGTCACCAAATTTGATTTGCTGGGATTTGTGGGAGAAATGCCAAAGATTGTGATCTTTAAAATATCATATTTAATGTGGCGCTGTTTTTCCGGGCAGTACGACGTCTGCCGGGCCCGCTAGTTATATTAAAATTTTATCATCATTATCATCATCATCAGCCTATCGCAGTCCACTGCTGGGCATAGGCCTCCCCCAAGATTCGCCATTGAACCCGATCTTCGGTTCAATGCATCCAATGTCTACCTGCAGCCTTGCGCAGATGGTCGCTCCATCTAGCAGGAGGGCGTCCCACACTCCGTTTACCTTAAATTTTATATAATGATGAGATAATATCATCATATTTATTTTGTAAGACTGAGTCTAAATTAATAAAAGACTAATAAGCCTCGGTGTCGCAATTGTAATTGCGCATGCGTTACGACTCCTGTGCTGAGGTCTCGGGTTCTCCGGGTCGGGTAAAGTGACATTGGGTTTTTCTATCTAGTAATTCTCAGTATTAACCCGGAGTCTGAAACCTGTGTCCGGTATGGCGATAGGCCGGCCCCCTATCACATTATGGGACCGAAATTCGGCGAAATGTGGGTGTACTGGTGCCCACCTCTTCGGGGATTACAGACGTGAGTGTATTTATGTATGAGTCTAAATAAATAAAAATATGTACATTTAATGATATTTTTCAATTACCTATATTGCTATATGTTAAAACAAAAACAAATACGACGATGTACTTTGGTAATGAAAACGGGTATAGTCTTGTACGGGCACTGGCGTGTTATTACATCGCATTATTTAATTATGACTTCGCGTTATAGGCCATTTTAACTCGCACTTATAGGTTTTTCTTGTGTAATAGGCTTCTTTGACATGCATTTGTATATTATGTGTGTCGTGGAAATATACTTTTTTTACATAGACTCATATTTATCCCACATTTATGTTTGCGATATCAATTTTGATAAAGACATTGGTAGTTTAAATGGCGGCGCGAACATTCAGAACAACTGTAGAATGTGAAGTACAACTAGCCCTAGAAGAGAAGGGCCGTAAAAGCACCGCGCAGGGATCGTTCCGGCAGCAATCCAGAGTACACTTAGGATCCCCCGGGACCGTCCCACATGCGCTGCCCAAGACTACCACGGGGTTTTTAGTCAGTACACCGGTGTAGGAAAATTGGTTAGGGCACCGATCTAGTAGTCCCTCGGGTAATCTGCGTCGGAAGGTCGGTGAGTCCGGCATAACTATCTCTCCTCCCCCGAGGATCAGAACGTATCCGTAAGATGGATTTTCCCACGGTGAAAAAAGGGAAAGTAATCGGATAATTAATAACTACTCGCCGATTCTTGTGCTCCTAGGTATAGCAGCGCGTGGGGTAAAGTTCTGATATTCTGCTTAGTCAACCACTTGCAACAGATTACCGCAGCTAAGTTTATCGGTGCTTTTATATCTCTATGATCTTAATAAATTAATAACTTAATAAATAACAAATAACTTGATAAATTAAAAATCTTGATTTATTAATATCTTTGTCAGGGTATATATTTTATAAAAAAGCTTTATAAAAGGGTACATCGACCTATGATTAGAGCAGTAAGCGGGACATATAAAAATCGACTAAAGTGATGGTTTTGAGCGTTTTTAGATTTTATTTGTATTAGATATTATGTTGAAATTGTATTTTATTTTTATCTTTTCTATAATGTCACAACACATGTTTTAGTATAGGACATATCTACGTGTATAATTTGGATCATGTATGCATGATCCAAATGAAAGGTAATGTATAAAAATTAGTCTTATTATATTATGTTTTTTATAGTTTTTTTTATTGAATTGGGTGGGTTTTCATGGTTATGGATCTCTAAGACATATTTATCAGACAACTCTAATAGAAGTTTGAAAAATAGCAGTAATTAGAACTTTTCTATCACCGCTCGAAAAGGAGATATTTAAAAGTTTCATAATTTATAAAACGTTTACATTTTTATAGAAGAATATTACTAGGTCTAATTATATTTCAAAGATATTTACGATTATTTTATTAACATGCCTTTAAACCCAAAATATAGGTACTACAGGATTATCCTTGTTATGTGACTGTAATATACATGTATTTGAACTTAGGGAATAGATCTAAGGGAGGTATATACTATAGTCCATTGGCGTGCTTTAAGAGGAGCGTATATCGAGCCAAACATTTTCTTTGTAGTGTTTTAGAAAACAAACAGTTTCATATCAATTACCTACGGTAACTGCACTAGCGTGATCAATGAAATAATATTAGTTCGTCGTTATTTAAAGTTTTATTTCATTTGTTCGTGTTCCGTGGCGCAGTACATGAGTAGCCGACAGTGAAACGAGGGGGCGAGGGTTCGTTTCCCGCACCAACACAAATATTTGTGTGATTCACAAATAATAGTTACGGCTCTGGGTGTCATGATACCCACACAAGACTCGTATCCTAGTATAGGGTTAGGGCTATGTTTGTGTGTTGTGTATTATTTATTTAATACAACCGTATTGTAAATATAACCACACTGACATTAATTTAACAAAGTATAAAAAAGCAACAATTTTGGTTATTAATAATAGCTATTTTTTATCCTGCCACAGACAGAAAAGCAAAAAAATAGATCTTGAAAATAGCGCCATCTATTGGGTCCAAACACGTCCTATCTTGCTGGACCCATTCACAAATTTCATTGAAAACGGTTGGGTGGTTTCGGAGCTCATCCCAGACCAACATCGTGACACGGCAATGTATATATTAAGATTTGATAAACAGGTATGTGTTTTCAACATTACGTACAAAATAATGAATGATACGCAATATATAACAAAACAAAAGCAGCTTCGCGCAGCGGTTTGTTCCTGGGGGCGAGGAAAAATGTCTCTCACTATTACAAATAATTTGTGTATTATTATTAAAATTATTCGTCGTTTGAGAATTATCCATAAGTATTTCGAGTATTAAGTCCGACAACCGCAAAAGACCAGTGTGGTGATCGAAAGGTCTACCTCCTCTTGTAAATTAAGGTGGCCGGTGGTCCAGCACATGGTCATATAGCATATGCCAGCAATTAATATTATTTTGAGTCAGAATTTGGTTAAGTAGAGGTAACTAACAAATTAGTTTTCATTTCATACTTATGGTTTTTATGTTATCATTACAAGTTACTGTTGTGATACTAGTAACGCTCTCTAGTTTTATACTGTTGAAACTTAAGCAACGACATCTAGCGGCATGGTACTGAACTACACGGTCTAACTAATGTTAGTTAGTTAGACAGTTATGTCTGTGATGTTTTAAAATATATTTAAAATAAATACATGTTAAAGTAAAAATCTCTTCCCTTCGGCGGTGATCGTAATTGAAACAGTAGTATTCTAGAAAATGAAAGCGTAGGTCGTATATAATAAGACAACAAAATTTCATTAATGTTCAAATAGTTCAACTACTAGAAGCTAGGTGGCGCTGTACAGTAATGTTTATGAAGCGGCACAGTGCAGTTACAGTCGGTACTTTTATTTTATATTTGCTTTGGATTTCGTGTAAATTAACTACGTTATTCGTAATAATAAAATAAGTGTGTCGCCGGTGGCGTAACACACTTCCGTACTGATCAATTAGCAAAAAAAGAAACAATTAGGTACTTACGATTTGAGTTGACGGTTTTTTCTGACCTATATAAACGTTTTGTTTTTGTTATCTAATTACACTTCGTCAGTTTGTTACGAATTCCTTTTTAAGACCGATGGCAGAAATATGCAGATTTTTACGATAGTAATTATTGTTACATCATAAATAGCACCACGATTTTCCACGATTATTATTTTAGCGCTCAAATCGAAAGCCATTTTATATTTGGCAAAGGGGTAATCGAAACTTTACTGTATGCAAAACGTTTCAAATCTGCAGGTCTTCTTATCTCAATTCTTCCCCCCGTTTGACATTTGAAACCCGTTTGAAACCTTGAAACCCGTTTCACAGAAATCCGTAACCTACACAATAGTTATAATAAGCAGTAGATGTCACAAAAACAGTTTGAGGTTTATTCCTTTGATTTTCGAAGAGGCATAACATTTGAATATTTTTTGTTATAATTATTTTATACAGAGATAAGGATCATTTATATTATGCTTATTTGTAATGATTGCATTTGATAATTATTTGAAAAAATACAACTTATTAAAATAAAAGACATTAACAGGGGTAAAACAACTCCTTGTTTTACCCCTCTCTCTATTTTAAAAGATGGTCTTGGCTCATGGATTTTAACTGTAAAAAGTTAGTCCATAAAAAGTGGATCTCCATGGATGGAGATCCATTGTCACCAAAACATTTTATGGATAGAGAAAGGCATCGCTATCGGTGACAAAAGATTGACAAATCTCCAATTCGCTGATGACATAATTCTTTTCGCCTCTAAACCTACAGACATCCGTGCAATGCTCCAAGATCTGAGCAGGGCGAGCCTCGAGGTTGGGCTTCAGATGAATGAGACGAAAACGAAGTTGATGACCAATAGCACAAGACCGAACGTGGAGGTGAACGGACAAGTTATGGACTATGGCCAGATAGTCTTATTTAGGAATAGACAAGACCAAGAAATTGCCAGGTGAATCGAAAATTCTTGGAAGAGCTACTGGTCCCTCAAAGAATTTCTAAGAGGCGACCTCCCACTCTCGCTAAAATGAAAACTCGTCGACATGTGCATCTTACCCGTCTTAACCTACGGCGCTCAAACCTGGTCATTAACGGAGTCGCAGAAGTTTAAACTCAAGGTTTGCCAGCGAGCTATGGAACGTAAAATTCTCGGTATAGAATTGACAGACCACGTACGAAACACCCAACTACGTTCCAAAACTCAAATCGCAGACGTAGGTATAAAAGCCGCCACACTGAAGTGGAATTGGGCGGGACATGTGCTTCAAATGCATCCAGACCGCCGCGCTGGGCGAAAATAGTTACGAACTGGGTTCCGGCGGATGGTCATAGGAAACGTGGACAACCAAAAAAGAGATGGAGAGACGAACTGGATGCATTCGAAAGACAATGGCGGAAGCTGACTTAAGACCGAATTAAGTGGAAGAATAAAGGGGAGGCCTTTGCCCAGCATTGGGACACAAAACAGGCAAGCTAAAAAAATAAAGTATGGTGTGGGTTTATGCAACGTGCTATCGTCGAAGACTACAAATGTAGTTATCCTTGTTCTTATGTTTTCAGAAAATTTTGTATATAATAAAATTTATTATTATTAAACAAAATGCGACGAAGATTTCAATTATCGATTGGGCTGGGATCGGTGTTGAAATTTGATTTGTTCATCCCTCTCGCGCGCGTTGCTACCGCAAGTGTGTTAGAAAGTGTCAGACATTATGGAGAATCAATCCTGGAGATAGCTACGTTCAGCAGCTTGCGTCACCGACCTTGGGATTTTCGATTTTGTTCTCCCGTCACGTAGCTCCAGTTAAACGTAACAGAACACACTCAATGAACTCGGAAAGTTATGGCCTTATCTATTATTGCCCATGGATATTATACGTAATATAAAGACATTTAAAAATATGAAACTATATTTTTGTAATCCAAAATCTAATTGGATTAATCCGATTATCAATTAATATCACTTTGTTTTGAAAATGATCCAAGAAAATAACAATTTATAATCGTAACAAGATAAGCTGTTAAGACGAGAAAGGCGTTAATGAGCTTAGAGTTTTCTTATAAAAGGATAATAGAATAATTAGAAAAAATGGAAACATGCTTTTAATATTCACAAAAATAGTTTATATATTTTGGAATTAATTTAATACTTAGAATTCACTGGCGGTTAAAAATCATACATTTCTAGTGAAATCAAATCAAAACAACGTATTTTATAATAACATATTGAAAGAGACAATAACGAATGAATTAGATATGTTTAATGGTTATTCAAGCGGAATAAATTTTAAGTATAAGAAGAAGAGAAATCGCTGGTGCTTCTTTATCGTAATATTTCGGCTTTGCTGCTTCCGAAAAAAAAACGGCAAAGGAAATTTAAGGGGGAAAATATAATTGTTTGTCCGCGGTAGTGTCCGTTCTCCTTGACCTTGTGAGGCGGGGGTGCGTTAGTCGAAATGTGCCCCAGTCGGACTTACGTAACACCCCGCCACCTATACCGAAGTGCTATGCATGCAAATAGTAAGTCGTAAATGAGCCTCGTATTTAAATATGTACCATTTTGGAGCAAATTGGGCTGAACTTAACTGAATCTTTAGATATCACTCACTACATTGCAGTGCTGGGTAAAGTACCTACCAAAGTACGAATATTATGTAATTACTAATGTGGTAATTTTTATATCATTTCAAACACAGACGTGAATTTAGACACTTATTAAAAATATATATAGAAGTTTTTATTGCTAAAGAATAGGGATAAAATAATCACGTTAATAAATAACGGCGCCGATAGTTATAGTATGGCTACTTTTGTTAAAAAATATGTATAAATTTGTACAGTCTGTGTCACAAGACGCATTGCATAAGCGTAATAATATAACGATTCAATTCCTCCTCTCCATTAAGACGGTAGCCTTTCCCCAGAAGTGGGTCAGTGAGGCTAATTAATGAAGTGAAAGATACTCACGCTTCAGTGTTATCATCTCTGGACTCGGAGCGCTCGGCGTTGGCCTGGCCCCGGCGATGGCGCGCCCGCTGCTCGTCCCCCAGCCCGTACAGCCCGGCGACTGCTGCCATCTCGCGTTGCCGCCCTCAACGCTCTCGCCACTCACATCACACTCGACCTCCTAGTCTCTCCACTGAACACTCATGTCTTACTCATTTACCATCACAACCTACGCAGTTCTCAACCGCTTTACATTAACGATTAATAAGAAAATTTGGACGCATAATTTGGTACAGTTCATTTAATATTTAAATTTTCATTATTATTTTTTTAATTTAAAATCACAATTAATTATTGTATCATGTCATAAGTTTGATAGAAGCGATAATTTATGCTACGTTACGTTTTTTTTTATTTTATTGTTACTTTAATGTTATTATACAGGTTTATTGTTGCTGGATCTGTTGGATTGAATGAATACGTGTCGGTTAGACGCCTGTTGTGTGGATTCTCACAGGTTGTCGCCTGTCGGTAACTCGCCATACACAGGGAGCACGTACGGCGGATGTACATATTTATGACTAACGTGACCATAGTTGTTTGAACTCAAAAAGCAACGATGGAAAACTTATCTAATTTTATTGATAAACACGTATGAAAAAAATATGTTTTAGATGAACGGTTTTTTAAAATGATTTTTCCGTGTATTTTATATTTGTTTTCAATATTTATTGCGACATCGGACTGTTTTCTTTGGCACAACGGCTATTCCATTGAATTGAGTTTTCATTATATTCAATAAAACGGTATATAATGACTATGGTCACGTTATGATCGATGGGAAATGACCGTTTTAAAGTCAGCAAAGCGAGCGACAATCAATATAAAAATAATTAATAAGATTTATTTATGTCGATAAAATAAAGTGTATAGGGTTCCTAGAAAGGCAATCAAGGCCAGATTAATTGTTGATCCACTTAAAAAATTGGTTCCGATGCGGGAATTATCAGAGCTCTCTAAAATATCGCCTAAATATTAATTGATATAGTAGTAGTAAGGTGAAGGTCACTATGAGGTGCAAATTGAGTTGATATTCTGAATAACTTATGCTATTTGAAGGTTGCGACCCCAAAATTCGAACAAAAGCTCTGTGGGTACGTATTCAAAAAAGGTCACAGACCATTCTCAGAATTCGCGTTTTCTGATTCCGAAGAAAATGTATACGACCAGTTTGTTGTTCAGATTTTAGACGAGTCCACTTTGAGAATATATTCCACTGGAGAGCAGTAATAAATCTTGTTCGAAGTTTGTCTTCACTTTGTATAGAAAAGACAAATGTGAGACAGGTTTAGAATTGATTTACTAATGGCTATCGTTGAATTACTAAGCGAGCTTAGTTTCTTGCTTTTTCATGCGAGGCTGTCTTACTGATATGCTTATGGCCAAAAGATCTTGTGCCTACAAGTAGATATAGTTCAATCAGTTTATGGAAGATAATTAAAACTGCAAGACTCTGAGTCCAAATTCTGTGATCGAGCAGTACGTCGTTGTCTAGAGTTAGGCGAAAATTCTAGGTATGCATAAGATATTTCTCCGTATCACCCTAATAGTTAGCGAAATGCACGATCAATTAATTTCGATTGTTATAAACCATCTTTTTGCAAAAGTACAGAAGTTGCAAACATCTGAAACACAACTTTAAACTCAATCAAGATACCCGTTTGTCCAACATCAAGTTGGAGTAAGGACACGAACTACGCTTTAAACTATTATGTATAACATTACAGAATCAGTAGACAGCTTGTTTGACGAGAAACTATTTTGAGAAGATTAACAGATTTGCATCTGGATAAGCCAATAATAAGTTCAACGCGTGATTTATTATTCAAAATATTATTAAATTGATAATAAACTATCCGTCCGTTTATTTTTATAAATTAATGGGACATTTATTAAACAGCATTGTTCTGTACATTAAGAAGAGACTTTAAAAGAGAAATAATTCATTGTATACAACCTCTAGTGCAAGTTATACGGATGACGTTGCATCATCCGTGTTCACAAAAATATGTCTGTAAATGGGTACAACGCCGGGTCGTATTGAAAATCCATTAACTTCATACTGATCCGCTAAACTCCCACTAGGGGCACTAATGAGAATTTTACATAGCGTCTTTCAAATATATACGGTAGTCTAAATAATTAATTAATCAGACGACCGTGGAAATAAATACATTGTAATTCACCAAGGAATATATCAAAGAGTAAAACTATAATAACATAATTACTACATGTAATTGACTTTTGGCAAATTCAAGTGGTGCCATGATTTTAAATTAAATACTACATGGAGATTTTTCCCGTCATTCAGTTTTTCAACAAATTGGACCACGATAGAATTGTGGTACGAGAATCAAATATGATTCCAAAAGTTAATTTATTAATCTCAAGTAAATAATTTCTAAGA
The DNA here is from genome assembly GCA_905220505.1 of Laothoe populi. Taxonomy (NCBI): domain Eukaryota; kingdom Metazoa; phylum Arthropoda; class Insecta; order Lepidoptera; family Sphingidae; genus Laothoe; species Laothoe populi. The sequence goes on along the minus strand of HG992149.1, from coordinate 10,934,318 downwards.
AATGATTGCGACTTTTATCATCATTACTAGTGGATTATATTTAATTAAAAATCTTTTCATAATATAAAGGTTATTTAGTCACACCCCTTCAAACACTAAGAGTTTCTTGAACTGTTTTCTGCAAAACTTTGACGTGAAGTTTGCTCTTTTATATTGTTAAGTGACTTCAAAAATAAACCTGATTTTCAGTATATTGACTCTCACGACTACTCTTTGCATAGTACAGATATTAGTTTAAACAAGTATAACTTTTGATTGAATGCACCAATTTAAATGAAGCAAAGACTAAATGTTACCTCAAAATACACTCTATGATTTTATTGACGGTTATTTTGTATTAATAAAGTACTTTGGACGTGACGTGACGCCTTGACAGATAGACAGACAGACAGACAGACAATAATTTATTGAAAACATTTGTTTTTGCTTCTAGAATATCGAGAAATATAACGCGTTACAGTCAAAATTTTGCAAAAATATTTAATGTACAGACAAAGTGCCTCTTTATAATAGTATAGGTTTTAATTCCCTATTGTAAAGTTGAAGTAAACGTTTCGATATTTACTTAAGCAGAAACACAATTCGGCAAAATACCTAAATTATCTGCGATGTCAATTTACTCCTGCCCTAATTATTTCGGTTGGAGACCGAAAATTACTGACTGACTATGATAGGGTACTACTGATATGACTGAGAAAAATTAATTTTCATTGATCCATTCTCGTTTCAGTTCAAATATTCGCCAGAAAATATTTTAATGGTTAAACACAAAATTACATCTATTTTTTCAGATTTAACACCGGATCCTTTCTTTGTGTTGCAGGCCACCCCAGAAATCACTGATTTTGAAGTCAAGTGACCTTAATACATTTTGGCTTATTTTCATTCCCTATTTCACCCTCTAGAAGTTTGATTAAAAATAAGATTGTCCTGTCCAGCCTATGAGTTCATAATATCTGCATACTGAATATTATCGGTTCAGCGACTTAATTTATATAAGTTTTTTTTTTTTCTTTCTTTCATAAATTTCACCCCTAATTCACCATGAATTAGGAGTTGAAAGTTAGGGGCAAAATATTAAAAACGCCGACATACCTGTACATTTATTTCTAACCTGAAGCAGATATTTTGAAAATGACGGACTTCTATACAAGTGTTCATCCCTTATTTTACCCCTTAGGGATCAAATTTGCAATAATACTTTCTTAGTGAATGCTTACAACATAAAAGGCATCAACTGCCAAAATTTGAAGTTTGTGGCCTCAGCGATTTAGGCTCTGCGTTGATGAATCAGTTAGTCAGTCAGGACAAGTAGTTACCTTTATATTTTTAATTCTACTGTACGTGTGTATGTCACTGAACTCCTCCTAAACGGCTGAAACGATTTGAATGATTTTTTTGTATGTGTGGCGCCCTGGATGGTTTAGATTCACAAATCAGCTCGGCAGATGGCGCTGCAGTCGATGTGGCGCTGCTTTTACGGGCAGGACGACTTTTGCCGTGCCCGCTAGTATTATATAAAGATGATACCGCTAGAACTATTCATGCAAGAGATGCTACAGACAAATGCTAGTTCGGACTAAACCTAAAATAACATGTCAATTTCAAGACCTAATACTCTGATTATCCTCGTAGACTTGCAAAGTGTGTCTGAAAGCATGTCACTCGGAAATTACGCTGGTACGGAAATGGCATAAGCCATTTCGGTATTGGTTAAAACATTCCAAATTGTAAATGCAATTTCGGTGGCCTCAAACGAATAACTGCTCAGTTACTTTTGGAAGCTATTTGAAAAGTGGTCTGATTCAAGCCTCAGATTTCAAATGCGGTGGTGTGAATGTTCGTCGAGTTTGGTGAGCTCGCACCTTAAGGCTGTCAGACGCACGCTCGCGTGAAGCGTGAATATTAATTAAAACTCTCGAACAAGGTTTAAAAGAGTTGCTAAAATGCAATTTTCGATTTGGCTTTGTGCAATTGTGGTTTTCAATTGCGGAAATAGCAACGGAGTTGGAACCGGTGGTGCCGGCTGGCCATCCGGCCTCTTGGAATGGCTTACGGATGAACAATTGGCACCTTGTGAATGGGTCAGTTGACAATTTTTTGTGACTGAAACATTTATTTATTATGTTTTGCAGGATAAGTTTCTAGGATATAGCTCTTTTCTTGTAATAGAAATTATACAACTGAGAAGGGAATCTCGCCTTTTTTTTCTTTTTACAAATATAAATTTTTTCATGTTTACATATAAACCACCACTAATTTTAAGCTTAGAAAAAAGAAATTCATTAATTACTACAGATGAATATTAATATGCATATTATTTAAAGTAATACCGATGTTAAAATTAATAATAATTTTATGTAATAATTTTCGGTTTTTTTTAAATACGTACTTGTCATTTAATGTGTTACATTATATTAAAGTTTTAAGTATGCTTTTGTAATATACTACAGTAAGAATAAATTCAAATTTTCTTACTTATTTTAAAACCAGCACTTCTAGTAAAAACTAAAAATGAAATAAAATATTACTTACTACGTACGTACGTATATTACGTACTTTATTTAACAGAATATTAATAAATTATACTATTAACACAAATTATTTTCGACACTTGTTTGCCACCACCATGGTATATAAAAAAGTCAAAATATCAGATATGCGCTATAGAAAGGTGTTGACAGACAACGATATCGAAGTCGTAGTCTGTTTTTATTTCTGGCCATTTACCATAATATTCTCAAACTAATATGGTATTTTATAAATTTCCCTTTTGTCCTATTATCACGGTACAAAAGAGATAGTAACATGAAAACTCGTATTAAAGTGTAGGTCGTACTTAGTCCCAAATCGCGATACGTTAAATATTTAACGGGAGAGTGAGTATACCAACAGTGTTAAATAATTTGTCGCAGCTAGCTTGCGCCGCGGCATGTGGCAGGTAAGTAAATTTCACTCCACTAAAGAGATTCGATTAATTGGAGGCGCTTCGTATTCCCTCCATACCTGTTACATATATTTATGATGTTGTAATATGCATTTGTTGTTTTGTAAAACATTGTCGTCTTCGAACAGACAAATTAACGATTTATTATTAGTATAAAACTTTTTAACCTGGCAACTCAGTTACGAATCATATTGATGTAGTCCCAGCTCTGACAATAACAATAAGCAAATATTCTCTTTCCAGCCCAGTAATTGATGTAATAATTAGAAGCCAATATTATACTGATAACCAATTTCCTGTCAATCAGTAAAATAATGAGCTAAGACAGGATAAGGAAAAAATATTAAAAAAGAATGAGTTAAGAAACAACTCAAAAACTATTTATTTCTGAGACATACTATCAACTACAATTCAATTTGAGACTGCAATATAGAATTATGAGATATTTTCATAATCATATTATTTACACTCTAAGTTAAAAGCTGAAGCACATTTCATTTCTACATAACATTAAAAAGCTGAGTAATTTAATAATTTGCAGCGAGATGGGAAACATTTGCACTGAGTTCTCTTTATTCCAATTTTGCTATTTATAGGTTTATATGGGATTGTTATTTAATGCGCACAAATCGTTGACGAAAATATGAAAAAAAAAATGTAATGGCAAGTAAGTAACATATGACCTAGGAAAATACTGACTCATAAAGTTACACTAGGAGTGCGCCGCAAAATATCCAAAACCATCACATATTGAATTGTAAAGTGATTTCAAGAGTACTTACATTTGTGATAGTGGTCCATTCAAAGATTTCATTCAATAGAAATGCACTCGCGATAGAGTAAAAGTGGACTCACATGACTAACGTAAGAGTGACAGAGATGGCAGCTGACCTTTTATCCTTACAATGCCGTGATATTACTACGTTCTTTTTATTTATTTTATTTTAATTTTATTTTATTTGGAAAACTTACAGCTAGCATACAAAAACATTAAAGATATATAAATAAGGCCAATTAAAAGTTTTCACAGATAGTAACAAAAAGTATAGCATCTACGGCCGATAGCACACATAACAACACATAGCAACTATATTAATTATGTATTGAAAATATAATATATATATTCGAATATAACAGAATTTTTAATATAAAAGTTAATGAAGTTCTTTTTTTCAAAAAGTATAGTTCTATAATCGTTGCATATATATATTTTTTAAATGTGTTTCTATAACACCCTATCTTTATATATATAATTCTACTGTACGTGTGTATATCACTGAGCTCCTCCTAAACGGCTGGACCGATTTCAATGTTTTTTTGTATGCGTTTGGGTGGCGCCCTGGATGGTTTAGAGTCACAAATCCGCCTGGCAGATGGCGCTGCCGTCGGTGTGGCGCTGCTTTTACGGGCAGGACCACGCGTGCCGGGTCCGCTAGTTATATATATTATGTTATGTGTACACATATGTCATAAGCGAGTGTCATGTGTTTGCTATTGACAGGTCTGAATGTAAATAATAAGTGATTTATTTTATTATAATTAATGTATTTGTACAATAGCAGCGATAGCCTAGTTGGTTGCGGTACGGACTGCCAAGACGAAAGTCGTATGTTCCAAACCCAAGTGGCATACACCTCTGACTTTTCTAAAGTTATGTGTGTATTAAATGTTAATTATCGCTTGCTTTAACGGTGAAGAAAAGCATCGTGAGGAAACCTGCATACCTGAGAATTCATATAAGAAGTTCGAAGGTATGTGAAGTCTACCAACCCGCATTAGGCCAGCGTGTAGGACTAAGGCCTAACCCCTCTCATTAGTAGAGGAGGCCCGTGCCCAGCAGTGGGACAATGTTTAATACAGGGCTAGTATTATTATATTATTAATGTATTTGTAACCCATATATTACACACAGTCAGGTCATAAGTATTGTCGCAAAGTAAAAACTTTTATTTTAGAATACTGGCCACAAAAAAGTTTATTGAATTCGAATTTCAAATTGTTCATGAAAATAAAAATGTATACTTTTTAGAATTTTACCCCTTTTTAAATATGGAGTGGACGCTTAAAGAAGACCGTGTTGCAGTAATTGCGTTGCATCGTTGCGGTTACGCGCCAATTAAAATTTTTGACATACTGAAAAATTTGAATATAACTAAAAGATTCGTTTATCGTACCATCAAACGATACAATGAAGACTCTAGTGTAGATGACAGGTCAAGAAGTGGTCGCCCTCGGTCTGTTAGGACTCCAGCAGTGATAAAAGCTGTGAAGGCGCGAATTCAAAGAAATCCCAAACGTAAGCAGAAACTGTTGGCCCTTCAGATGGGGTTAAGCAGAACCACGGTGAAAAGGGTGTTAAATGAAGACTTAGGGCTTCGGGTATATCGAATAAAAACAGGACATCGTTTGAATGCTCGTCTAATGGACCTGAGACTGAAGAGATGCCGCGCTTTGTTGAAGCGGTACGCGGGAAAAAAATATCGGGAAATTCTTTTTTCAGATGAAAAAATTTTTACCGTAGAAGAGAGCTACAACAAGCAAAATGATAAGGTGTACGCACACAGTAGTGAAGAAGCGAGCAACCGTATTCCGCGTGTCCAACGAGGTCATTTTCCATCCTCGCTCATGGTATGGTTGGGAGTTTCTTTTTGGGGCTTAACAGAGGTACATTTTTGTGAGAAAGGTGTAAAAACGAATGCAGTTGTGTATCAAAATACAGTCCTGACGAACCTTGTGGAACCTGTTTCTCATACCATGTTCAATAACAGGCACTGGGTATTTCAACAAGATTCGGCGCCAGCTCATAGAGCGAAGAGCACACAAGACTGGCTGGCGGCGCGTGAAATCGACTTCATCGGGCACGAAGACTGGCCCTCCTCTAGTCCAGATTTGAATCCGTTAGATTACAAGATATGGCAACACTTGGAGGAAAAGGCGTGCTCAAAGCCTCATCCCAATTTGGAGTCACTCAAGACATCCTTGATTAAGGCAGCCGCCGATATTGACATGGACCTCGTTCGTGCTGCGATAGACAACTGGCCGCGCAGATTGAAGGCCTGTATTCAAAATCACGGAGGTCATTTTGAATAAACTTTAGTGTCATAAGAATTTATGTTTTGTTAAGTTCATTTTGGTATATAAATGGTTACATAATGAATAAACTTGTTTCAATTATTTTATATTAAACATGTGACAGAATTTATGACCTGACTAGGTATAGGTAAATGTTAGTTTTCTGTCGTCCTTCTAATAAGCTTTAACAAAAACTTTTTTAGTATTACTGTGCTGGTATGAACTAAAAGTTTACCCTAACATCGAAGGGAAACTTACTAAGGAAGATAGTCAGTTACATTAAAAGATTTTATTCAGTTGATTTTATGATAGAATCTAGTTATTAGTCCAACCTGGTCCAACCACGCCTAATTCAACATGCCCACTCCATTTTTTCCTACCTGGTATTCGCACTAATACTGTGAATGTACAATAATCTAAATATATATTTTTTGAAAATAAAATAGAAAAAACACATTCCCGATGAAAAATTGGAACCCTCTTAGGATTACTGTCGTATCCGTCTGTCATGGCTTATTTCTTCGAATCTAACTGCCGAAACTGTTTAAATTTGGTACTTTATCAGAGTTAAATATAATCAATTGTGGTTATGAAGGATAACACAATTGCCTTATGGCAACCTTTTTTTTTATAGTATAGTCCGACAAACGAGCCAGTGGATCACCTGATGTTAAGTGATCTCCACCGCCCATGAACACCCACAATACCGAAAGTATCATGTATGGGTTGTCGGCCTTAAAGGAATAGGGATTAGGGAAGGGAAGGGGGAATGTGGGCCTCCGGTTATCTCACTTACCATACGAAACGCGACAGTAAACTGTTACTTTACGTTGGTTTTCTGTGAGACAGTGGTACTACCCCGGTCGAGCCGGCCCATTCATGCTGTAGACAAATATGTCTACAGCGTGGCTCTACCACTTCCAACTGTCAAAATTCATCTTTATCTACGAAACTATTTTTTTTATCATCTGGAAATAAGGATATTTCGAATAGATACATTTATTTTCATGACGTTTAATTATTTATATGTTAAATGATGTATAATAATAAGTCGCTAACGCTGTCTCTTTTGTCAGTCTAGACTTGCTAAACTAGCTTTAAAGATACGAAGTAGACCGCTAATGTGGCTTATCTGATTTTAGTTTGAAACGAAACGTTGGTTGTTAAATATCATTGTTCTTATTTTGTAAAAATATGCAAGCTGGTATTGCGAATACAATTTCGCAAATAACCTTAACTGCATAAAGTTTTAATTAATTTAATTTGCAAAGTTGTGAGTGTAAGTTCTGTGGTATTTCAGTGCTATAACTTATGTTACGGACCAACGTTTGCGAAGTGTGGCTAGCGACACTGAAAATATTCACAAACATACATATGGATTTTTATAATGTAGGTTTTAATTTTTGAAATTTTTAATCTGGCACACTGCATCTGATGGTAACCGCAGAGCCGTCCAATTAGAGTATCGAGTAGCGAGAGACAATTTATCCATCGCTACTAAACACAATTATGCCGGCCTGCTTCTTTACACTAAGCCATGGGCAACGAGGTGAAGAAGCGGTCGAGGGTTTAGTGTCAGAGTACTCAGAAGGCCGCAACACGGCCAAACATCGTACCCCAACTGGAGACCCCTGACAAAAACCGGATGTACACTGGCTGTCCCCGAAACGCGACACACTTGCGTGTGCCACTATGGTGGGTTTACACCCTGTGTACGGTGGTCGCTACCCGGGCGGATATTCACTAGCAAAAATTCAAGATTTTTATCTTTGGAGCAATAAATCTGTCTGCCTAACGGAAGGATTATTATTACTTTTTTAAGATGCTTAGTTATGATAGACAAGTATTATTTTCATGTGTTTTTATAAATTAAAGCGCTGCGCTTTAATGAGAGTACAAATTTGTACGATTACTAGAGTGAATTTTTAACCGACTTCAAAAAAAGGAGGAGGTTAACAATTCGTCGGAATCTTTTTTTTTATGTATGTTACCCGATTTCTCGAAGACGCCTGGACCGATTCGAGAAATTCTTTTTTGTTTAAAAGGGTATACTTCCCAGGTGGTCCCATTGGCACCAAGTCAGGATCTGATGATGGGATCTCAGAAAAATCGAGGGAATCCCCCAAATTTTATAGAGACGCATAATTTGTTTTTAATTGAAGTCGGTGTCCTTTTTATGAATTAAAAAACTTTTTATGGGGCACGTATATCATAGATTTGATTTTTTCTACAGATAAGTTCCGTAGTAAGTACTTTTGTACTTTAACATTCAACCTGCTGTACAATATTCCATCGTAGAGATGTGTTTAAATAAAAATTTTAGATTAAAATAACGTATCAGTAGTAGGGGCTGCAAGAATTCAGCTATGCGCACAAGCGGTTAGTTTTACTTCACTTAGCTCGTTAGTTCGCTGTCAAATACTGAATAACTAACTTTTTCCACATTCCTATGGAAATGTTTGCTTTTATGACAAACGGAAGGTCAGTAGTGTCGGGGGCGCTATTCAAAAAATATTTTAACGAACGGTGGTATCTATTGTTCGATGGGCACGTGGAATCCTATTTTTTACGTGGATTTGTTAATTAAAATTGTTCCTATGTTCGGCACGTTGTGAATACTTTTGTGTAAAAAAAGGTTATCAGGGTTGGGACATGGTCTCTCATGTAACTTCAGGGACGTAGAATTTTCTCAAATCACAGTAGCGTTCTATGCATAAATAACAGAAATGTAATTGCACTAATATTATCACCCTATAAGGAAAAAGTACGATAATCTAGTTTTGTTTTGATCTTTTAATAACCAGTTGAAAAAATCTTGCCAAAGTCTCCTACAAGCAAGCATTGTAGGACGTTATTATTTGACGTTGTTATTATTGTACATTACACGTCTAGATATATATTTATTGAACATTTCGATAAAGGGATCAAAGTATGTATATTTTATTATAATAAATAGTTCGGTTGTAGTTACAAGCAGCGATAGCCTAGTTGGTACGGACTGCCAAGACGAAAGTCGTAGGTTCGAAACCCAAGTGGCATACACCTCTGACTTTTCTAAAGTTATGTGTGTATTAAAATGTTAATTATCGCTTACTTTAACGGTGAAGGAAAACATCGTGAGGAAACCTGCATATCTGAGAATTTTTCAAAGGTATGAGAAGTCTGCCAACCCGCATTAGGCCAGCGTGGTGGACTAAGGACTAGCCCCTCTCATTACTAGAGGAGGCCCGTGCCCAGCAGTGGGACAATGTTTAATACAGGGCTAGTATTATTAGTATTATTATTGTAGTTGTGGACTATGTAAAGGTAACATAAATAAGGTTACAGAGTAACCTCAACATTTTCTGGAGAAATAGACACTATTTAAATGAGAGTTAGTTATCACATGCATGGGATATGGCCAGAGGTGGCGTGGTAGATAAAATTTAAAATCCATCACCCGATAATAACATTTCAGGTTTAATCTAGTTATCTTAGTTCTCTTTGCTTTGTAGTCATTCAATCAGATTAGTATTATTCGTAATGACTTTAAGTAACCATTATCACATCATATGTATTATAAGATAATTTTTATCTTTTTCTTCACAACAATGCCAGCAATAATGAAGGCATTACATTAAAATGAAGCCATCATAGTAAAAAGTTTGTAATATAGTTAATGCCATGCTTTAGCTCATTACATGATGTTGATTGTAGAGCAGGCTAAGTATCCGATATAACGACAAGGCCAATTTTGTCACGGAAGCCGTCTCAACTGCCGAGGGCTTAATCGTCCCCAGTGTAAACAAGGGTTTACGAGCGATACAGCGAGGCTTTGGCAGGAGTGGAAAGTGATATGCTACCTGATTTCGCAACAATAAATGCAAGTTGGAAGGTATATGTTTATGATGTTATTTTAGTAAGATCTAAAGAGAGATGGGCACGGGCCTCCTCTACTAATGAGAGGGGTTAGGCCTTAGTCCACCACGCTGGCCTAAAACGGATTGGTAGACTTCACATACCTTCGAACTTCTTATGAAAATTCTCAGGTATGCAGGTTTCCTCATGATCTTTTCCTTCACCGTTAAAGCAAGTGATAATTAACAATTAATACACACATAACTGTAGAAAAGTCAGAGGTGTACCTACGCCATTTTGGGTTTCGAACATACTACTTTCGTCTTGACAGTCCGTAACGCAATCAACTAGGATAACGCTGCTTCTATGACTTTTAAAATTCTAGCTCTACAAAAAAAACATCATTGTAAAAAAGCCACACACTCATTTGAGTGAGCTTCATTTGTCATGTAGTGAAAAAATACAGGGAAATAATATTGTTACGAGGATTTTTACACAGTCAACGAATAACGGTAATGATAATGACGCAGTCAAAGACGCGAGGTCGAATTTAACCAAGAATGTTCTGAAACGATTTATGAAAATTCTTTCACTGTGCCGAACAAATTAAAATCGATCTTTGTAAAAGAAAATTTAGCATTAGCCGTTTAATATAAGCGTTCTAACAAAAAATGGCGTGTAACAGGAAACACGGCGGTTAATATTTGACGCTTTGTTATAGTTTTGTAATGGATTGTGCACTTTTAATGCCGTTAGTGTGATTTAGTAGTTGAACAATCGTGGTTACATTTACCGTATTTATGCAGAGTCTTTAATTATTGGCAATATTAGTGTATATTATACTTTTTGATCATTATATTTAGAGGTCTGTATATCAATGTAAAAGACAATATGATTATTGACGTTATTAAGGCCAAAACTGAAAGTTTACTTTAGGTTATAACTCGGCTCATTTGAGTGATTGCTATAATAAATGCTATAATTTCCAAATATAATAATTTGGAAGTGGTAGAGCCACGCTGTAGACATATTTGTCTACAGCATGAATAGGCCGGCTCGACCGGGGTAGTACCACTGTCTCACAGAAAACCAACGTAAAGTGACAGTTTACTGTCGCGTTTCGTATGGTAAGTGAGATAACCGGAGGCCTAGATTCCCCCTTCCCTTCCCTAATCCCTATTCCTGTCCTTTAAGGCCGACAACGCATACATGATACTTTCGGTATTGTGGATGTTCATGGGCGGTGGAGATCACTTAACATCAGGTGACCCACTGGCTCGTTTGTCGGACTATACTATAAAAAAAAATATATATATATAGTTTTGTTTCCGATTTTTCAGAGCTCAATAATATTTCTTTAAGTATTCTTAAATAATGTTCTCTACTTCTACCCTCCACTGCTACTCATGCTAATCCCGCGCGTCTCTTATACTAATAGAAGTGCTTTGACATTCTAAAAAAGGTTTTATAACAATCTCAAAGTTCCTGATCGAATTAAACTATTAAAAACTTGTACACCGTGTTACATCTCATTGGCACGAAACCTCTACTTAGATAGCTTTTGTAAAGAGTGTACAGCGATCTCCATATCAGACGCGGTGTATGTGTCTACATTTTCATTATGATAATATCAGAAGATTATCGGCGTAGAACTTTCTTCTGAAGCGTTGATGGATTTCTGAGCTCCATTGTCCCACTAATAAAATGCTTGTTCTCTATCTTCAAATAAAAGAAAGCTTAGGTCTTAGCTATATGCAGGCTCAAAAGTAGTACGATATTCAATAGTAAATCTTGAAACGGGCTACAGAATGGAGACAACATAATTTAATGTTTTACGATACAGTGCCCCTGTATATTGGCAATATTCTTAAATGTTTTTTTTTATCGTGGCACGGCTAAGTGACCACACTGCACCTGATGGTGAGTGCAGTGCCGTCCAGTTATAGTATCAAGTAGCGAGTGATAATCTATCCCTTGCTACTCAATAGAATCATGCCGGCCTGCTGTGTAGCTTCTTCACACTACGCCTAAAGGACCCAGGATCATAGGAAGGAGGGAACACGGTAACTGGCAAACTGTTCCACAGCTTGATGGTGCGGAGTGTATGCTTTTTATGTGAAAATGTGCCTACAAATATTTGCCTGATAAAAAAAATTGCCTGGTTGCATAGGGATTATTTTGTACAAACCTGCTCCCCAAAACTGATAGGTTCTTGTTAAATAAATATTATATTTATTTGTAACTAATTTAATTGAGATCTACAAAGTGTTTTAAAACTATAAATTCATGTTCACCTATTTTTCAGATTTCGATTAAATATATTCATTAAAAACGCTCCAATTGTTGTTTTTAAATTATTTTATTTATAAGTTTTCTACTTATAAAACTAGAAAATCTGTCAAAATATATAAGAACACCTTTATAATGGAATGTGATGAAGTTGCTGCACATGGACACAATAAATATATTTCTAATTTAGAACTGAACGTCCACAAATATCATAACAAACGCCGATTTAATAAAAAGCAACTGCGGCATAGTTATGAAACAGCAAAGTTCAACGAAAATTGAAAGCAGGGCAAGTACTTTGTAGGTTGTATAGCAAACCACGACTAGATGACGCAGTGAGATACTTTGTAAATACTACTCGACAAACAACGAAGAATATTGAATGCGAACTTCATGTTGCTGGATAGGGCAATGTATTGTTTCAATATAAAGAACAAAGCTGTCAATATGTGGCATATTGTGCATGGTTTTGATGTCAACAGCATGCATTTGTCCTGCTTTTGACATATCTAATTTTATGCTATAAATACAGCCACATATAAATTTAATTTTAATAAGACCCTGAAAAATCTTATGTAAGCAATTTTGAAGTGTAATCAATTTTATGCATAAGATTGTGTTTTCACTATTGTATTTTACGAAAATAATATTATAGATATCAAATGACATCAACCCAATACGGTCGGCAGTGGCTCTGCTGTGCTCTGGCGTTGCAGAAGTCTATGGGCGGCGGCTACTTACCATCAGGTGGCCCGTCTGCTCGTCTGCCTATCAAGGCACTAAAAAAAATACGTGGTTATATTATTCTTAATTAAGAATAAACATGTTTTTTTATATAACAAGAAAGACTTTTCATCATTTTAAGTATGGCTGCAAGTATTTTGACGTAAGCTAGAGCCGACAACAGCGACAACTTAATGCCAACAGTATGGTTGCCTCTAATGCCAACCAAACTAAGTGCGATATTTTTATTTTCGAACTAGTCTTATCAGTATAATATTATTAATTAAAAATTACTTATTTCAATATGTAAATAAGTGTATTAGCCTCTTCAAAAATAAAGAAGGAATGACCATATAATATCAGAATATCTTGTCTTTAGAAAATTAAAGGAACCTAATAAAGTTACAAGTGATAATTTAATTAATAAAAATATTATATTTAAATATAGCAGCGATAGCCTAGTTGGTTGCGGTACGGACTGTCAAGACGAAAGTCGTATGTTCGAAACCCAAAAAAAAGTCAGAGGTGTATGCCAACACCTCTGACTTTTCTAAAGTTATGTGTGTTAAATGTTAATTATCGCTTGCTTTAACGGTGAAGGAAAACATCGTGAGGAAACCTGGATACCTGAGAATTCTAGTAAGAATTTCGAAGGTATGTGAAGTCTACCAACCCGCATTAGGCCAGCGTGGTGGACTAAGGCCTAACCCCTCATTAGTAGAGGAGGTCCGTGCCCAGCAGTGGGACAATGTTTAATACAGGGCTAGTTTTATTATATATTTTTATTATATTTAATAGCCACATTAAATGTTTAGTAAGCATCAAAAGCTTTAGCAACTGATGGTTACCTAAATGTTAGCAGTTTTGAAGGCTCAACTTTTTAAATTTAAGCCTATTGTGCTCTTTGTCAGTGGAAATATTTAGCATATTTCGCACACGCATAATAAAGAATCTGTCTGCGATATCAGCACGAGAAGCAAAAAAATCATTATACATGCTTAAAAAAATATTACGCTTATATTTACGTGTGAAGCAAGGAGCCGAAAAATTCAGACGGAATTATGAATACAACAGCTGTTCAATTAATGGCCGAACTCCACGTGGCATTTAAAATTGATGGTGTGTTATTAACAGAGTCAGTAGGCGTCTGAGATTTATGTATTCAACTAGAAAAAATAATTATATTAATAATAATCAGTTGTTAAAATAATCAATTATATAAAAACGCACAGCTGTATTGCTCGGCCCGCTTATTGTAGTGTCTGCGATCACAGAATTTTATTCTACTCATTCCGATGTTATATTTTATATTTATTTTAATCTGAACATTTACGTTGCGCATCATTTCTGTTTTGCGCAAAAGTTTTTCAGCGTTAGCACCAACTTGAAAGACAAATAATGTTTAAAGAAAATTATGTGATAGTAAAAATTATTTGTATATGAAATAGAATCGCTCAGCATGGTAATAATATTACCTATGTCCTTGACACCTTCGATAGTGAAGTGACATAACACTATTATTTTCAATGTATTTGAGTTTGGACTTAAGATCATCAGTGAACAGGAAAAGAGCTGGATTAATACTACCGTCTATGTATTTTAGTAAATTATTTACTTTGTAACTATATTTGTATGGTGAGGCTTAACATATTAACTATTTAATATTATGGTATAATTTTAAAACTATCTTACATAGTCGTAAATTATAACATATAATTATAGGCAAATTCGCGATGAGCCACCGTATACTGGCACATATAATTTATTTGTACGTTGTTACTTCTTACTCTGGGACAGTGTAACACAATACAATTATTTGTAATTATTGTATGTCTGTCTGTCAAGGGATAAAGTCTAAAGAACTGTGTTTTTACAAAAGACTGACTGCTGTGCTGAGGTCTCGGCTTCGATCCCCGGAATCGGGTAAAGTGATATTAGGTTTTTCTATTTAGAAATACTCAGTATCAGCCCGGAGTTTGGAATTGAGCCTGGTATGGCGATAGACTCGCCCCCTATCGGCGACCGTAATAAATACGGCGATACCTACCCCTCCGGGGATTACATGTATATGTATTATCGTCATTCATTATTACACTTTAAACCAAAACATGTAAACAAGAAAGTTGTATGTTTATTCAGAAAAATTCAATAAATAAATTAGGCCTAAATAGGCTTGCTTTTGACCACTATCTCGGCTGATGGTAAGTGATGGTGTGGTCTACGGTGGAGCACGCTTGCCTAGAAGATACCTATTCACTCTTGACTTAAAGATACCCAGATTATAATTTTCGGGCAATATAGACTCTGGCAAGGAGTTCCACTCTCTAGCGGTGCGCATGATAAATGTACTAGCAAAACGCTTCGTGCGCGCTGGTGGAATATCAACCATGTATCGATGGCGCTTCGCCGAGTCTCTTGTCGTCCGATGATGGAAAGGGGTTGGGAGAATTAAGTTGAATTAAATTAAATTAAATTTGAGTTGTTTTTGAGGTCTGTGCCGGTGCAGCTCGGATAAAATTGCACCCACCCAAAAAAATACTCCAGTTAGAACTGCTTTTATCAAAGTGATTAAATTACACATTAATCCCACTTCTGTATATCGAGGTGTAAACAGAGGCACTACTAGGCTTCCAGAACTTTCTTCATTCCACGATGTGATACTGTTACGCAGGTCGCTATACTGCGTCTAAATTATAATCTCGGATAACTCGTATGTTTTCAAAATAACAAAGTCAACATATAATTTCATTATCAGAAAAAAAATCGCAATGCTTATTGTATTAACCAATATATGAACAGAGAAAATATGTATGAAATAAAAACTTAAGAAGTTAAGCCATAAATATTTCATAAGAGTAATTAGAAATACGTAAACAATTCTTACCTGGTTGTTCTTTGTATTTTTATATATAAATTAAACTGAAAGAAATTGCTCTAACTAGACTGACTTTATGATTGAGATCATTTCCAGTTTTATTTTATTATCCTTTTAGTTACATTCAGTTATGAAGAAATAAGACCGTTCTTAAATTTTCAACTCTATTCGGACTCGTCGAGAATGGCGGGAAAATGTAAGTGTGTTTTCGTAATAAAAAGGTTGTGTCATATCCTTGGTCGTTCTACTTGGAAGTTTGTTGAAAAGATTACCATATGCTTGCAAAATCTTAATAAAGAAAATTGTATTTACGAAAGTGCTTTGGCAGCGCCATATGTTTTTTAAATTTACATTTTTCTAGATAAAATTACTTAAATGTATTCAGATTTATGAGCCAATCATTACATAGAGTGGATTAATAGTATCTTCTGCAACTAGTCCTGTAAGTTGTCGATTGATTTGGAAATCGACAACACCGCACCATTTGCATATATTATTTTTTGTTACAAATGCGGCGATAAAGTCCGGTAAAACTTAATGTAAAACAATTTTCATCTATCATGTCAACTTCTCTTTTTTACTATTTACATATCTATTGTGTTTTTGTTCTTCCTTATTTTACGTTCTCTTTTAAATTTTAGCAGTATAATAAAATTTATTTTTTGTGCGGTAATTGAACATTACAATCATGTAATTAAGATACCACTTGTATTACTGCAATGCAAACATTTTAAGTTGAAGGTAGTACGTCGAATCTTCAAGTTGTGCAGCAAACGTTGTCCATACAAATAGCGACTGAAGCAGAGGTTTTGAGCACTTCCACAGGGCTCAGTCCTGGGCCTTCTCCTGTGGAACATCGGCTACGATTGGGTGTTTCGTGGTACTAACCCCTGAGACGTCGCTGTCGTCTGTTATGTAGACGACACACCAGTAACAGCGACAGCCAGGTCTTTCCAGGAGGCCACCCTGCTCGCCTCGTTCGCAACCCAACAAGTGGTGGGCAGGATTCGGTGACTGGGCCTTAAGGTGGCCCTGAACAAAACCGAGGCCCTTTGCTTTCACGGGCCTCGGATTCGGCCACCTTTAGGGCCCCACATCGATGTGGAGGGGATGCGGATTCCCGTCGGCTGTAAAATGAAGTACTTGGGATTGATTCTGGACAGCCGGTGGGATTTCCGAGCCCATTTCGAGGAGTTGTCGCCGAAATTGGTGCGGGCGGCGGGCGTGCTCGGACTCATGCTGCCGAACCTGGAGGGACCTACTAACCCTTGCCGAAGTTTATACGCCGGAGTCGTGGGGTCAATGGTCCTCTACGGATGTCCTGTATGGGCCGAGTCCCTGAAAGCCCGCTGCGTCGCCTTGCTGTGCAAACCGCAGCGTTTCTTGGCGCAGCGAATAGTAAGGGGCTACCGCATGGTCTCCCACGAGGCGGCCTGCGTATTGGCCGGCGCCCTCCCTTCGGACTTGGACGCTTGTCTCCAACTTGTCCGCGTTCTTCTGGTGGGAGGAGGCGTCCAGTCGCCGTCAGGAGAGACTGGCCCCGAGGGAGATTGCAGCCCGGTTTCGCAGACCCGCTGTGGAGGAGTGGCATACCAGGTTGGAAAGTCCAAGTGCGGGCTTGAAGACCGAGGCAGTGCGTCCTGTCCTAAAGAGATGGCTAGACAGGCGCCACGGTGCGCCAACGTTTCGGCTGACGCAGGTACTGACGGACCACGAGTGTTTCGGTTCGTTCGTGTGTTGGATCGGAAAGGAGGCGTCTGCCGTGTGCCATCATTGTGGTAACTGCCTCGAGGACACGGACTAACACACGTT
Organism: Laothoe populi; assembly: GCA_905220505.1. Lineage (NCBI taxonomy): Eukaryota > Metazoa > Arthropoda > Insecta > Lepidoptera > Sphingidae > Laothoe > Laothoe populi. The sequence continues at coordinate 10,916,763 of HG992149.1, read as the reverse complement.
GGAGGAGTGTCCAGCCTGGGACGACGAGCGCACCGCTCCCAGAGCAGTCGTCGGAGGAGATGTCGGCCGTGGTGTCATCCATGGTCGCCAGCCGGAGGTCCTGGCGTGCGGTGGCCCACTTTTGTGACAGCGTCATCTCGCAGAAGGAGAGTGCCGAGAGGGATCGGGAACGATTTGATCCCTCCCGCCGCCAGAGGAGACGTAGGAGGCGCCAGGTGGACGACTGACCGGCGTCTCGCGCCCTGTGGAATGGGGGCGTTTGAAGAATTTCACCACGGTAACCCCTGCCTGTCGTACAAGGCGACTAATTGGGGCCATCGGGGGTGCGCAGCGGGGGGCTGTCAGCCCATATCGATGCACTCCAATTTCGGTGCATCGTGCAACCCTGAGATGTACGGCAGCTCGGATGGTAAGGCCTCGTTCGCTATCGTTGTTCGGTGCGCGGGGGCTCCTAAGCCCCACATGGAGATGGGCCCGTACAAGGCACCGCGCAGGGGCGGTCAATTCAGCAGTTCTATCACTCCTTAGAATACTCCGGGATCGCTCCGTAAGCGCCGAAGAAGACCACCGCGGGGTTTTAGCTGGTAGTGTCGGGTGGGGTGTTTATAGGGGGTAGGGACTCGGCCCAGTGGCATCACGGATAGCCATCATCCGGGCGAGGGGGATGCTGGGTCGTAAGACCGGCTAGTCCAGCATAACCGTTTTATTCTTATTCCGCTTCCCCCCGGAGCGGGTGGCAGTAATAAAACACTTTCCCCGCGACAACAAAAAAAAGAGGTTTTGAGCACTGAAGGTGTAATGTAGGCGCATAGTATTTAATGGCTTTTATTTATTAGATTATTATTTATTTGTGAGATTAAATGCAATACATATACACTCACGTCTGTTATCCCCGAAGGGTTGGCAAAGGGGTAACCAGTACACTCACTTTTCGCCAAAGTTACAGTCTCGTAAAGTTTTTATTGTTTAAACTATTTCTGGACACAACCCGTGTTTACTAGTTAAATACTATATACGTGAGGTATAACTGTGAAAAGTGCGCGAGAGTGTGTAATATTAGTATATAGCCATTAGATAAGTAGCATATGGAACATAGAATTTTTACGATTTCCGTAGTGAGTCATACATAAACTACTTCATCCCCGAGAAAGCTTTTCTAGTATAAAAAGCACTTTTAAGTTTTAGCTGATTATATGTTTTCATACTTATATAAAATGAGTAAAAAAAAATTATATTATCTTAGTAGACAAATAGTTATAAACCAAAATTATCGTCATTTATGATATATCTATTAAAAAAAATCTTTATATGTTTAAGCAATACACGAGTATAAACCCAATATAACAGCATACTTGATATTTATTGCTTGTCCTTCAAAACGTTTGGCTTTTCCTTTCTTAAGAGGTCTTAACTTTTGTGCCTGAGAAGCTACAAAATCAACGATATATCGCTAGCTCCCTCCCGTTCCTTGGCTTTTACTGTGGGAACTTTTTTTGCTGAAAAGATCATTCTTATGCCAACTTACCTGATCACCCCACAAAATAGCACGAAGACCACCTCGGGGCCCTTAAGCTACCATTACTGGAAGTCGCTTTTGTATAAATTAGACTCTCTCTATTTATTTCTGTCGCAAAACAATAGTTGGTTTAGATGGAAGGCTATCGCTAAAGTAGAAATCAATACGAAAAAATAGTACTAGCCCTGTATTAAACATTGTCCCTCTACCGGGCATGGGCCTCCTCTGCCAATGAGAGGGGTTAGACCCTTAGTCCACCACGCTGGCCGAATGCGAGTTGGTAGACTTCACATACCTTTAGTTTTTTCTTTAATTTGTTTTTTTTTGTTCATCCGACACATACTTTTAGCTTATTTTTACTTTTATTTTTCTTTAGGCTAGTGTAGTTCATAAGATTTGTTAATTTATATAGATTAGTATAGTGTTTAAAATGTTTATGTGTTTCTTGTAAGTGGTGTTTGCCTATAATTAATTGTTACATTAATGCATGTCTTATCTTTATATGTTCAATATCTGTAAGTGAATGGATGTAAACAATTGTTGGTAAACCAAATAAAATAAATAAATACCTTGAAAGTTTGTATAAGAATTTTCCGATATGCCGGTTTCCTCACGATGTTTTCCAGATTTTTTTACCGTTAAAGCCAGCGGTAATTCACATTGAATATAGTCGTTACTTTAGAAAAGTCAGAGGTGTATGCCATTTGGGCTGGATTCAAACATACGACTATAGTCTCGACAGCCGTACCACTACCAACTCTAGCCGAGTTCCTATCTGTTATACTAAGGGAGATTGCAGCATAATCGCTGAATAAAATTAATAAATTGAAATGTCATCCCCTGGCAACTGACCATTTCGATCCCTTTAAAAAACTGTCCATCGTTACTTCTGCTAATTCAGGCTTTAGGCACTGCGCACTGGATAACAGTTTGTAGATAAAAACGTGAAATTACTATTCCCAAATTGTCATCGTGTAATTAATATAATACTCTGTTACTGACGTGCCATTCTAGCCCCCAATTGATTAGCGGTTTTGAGCAAGGTTTTTGTCACGAACGTTAAGCTGGTGATTCTCCTATTAACTTCACACATGAAAATATATATACACATTTTTTACACGTCGGACGTTAGAATAAATCCAAGCAATTCAGCAGCGTTTTTTGACTTCGACTTGTAGGTAGCATGTAGGTAGTCATCGTCACGAAGTAGATATTTTACTGTTTCCTTAATATCTATTAAAAATAAATAATAATATTAATTTGATGTCAATAAAATAAATAGGAGCCTTTGAAAATGTGTAATAAAAATGTTACGCGTCAAAGTGATTTAAACAGCCCTCCTACACGTAGTACCTAATAAAAATTACACCGTGTTAAACATTTCAAATGGAGGAAGAAGGCGCTCTTTCACGCCGCAACCGTTTAGAAAATCATTTACAATTTGACATGATCAAAGTCAGTTATCTTTCACTACGTTAAGTTAGGGATGGTAATACTTTTCAGGAATTAATAATATTTTAAAATGGGCAATAAAAAATACCTAGTCAAGTGTGCATCTTCCCATAGTATTTTAACAATATAGGTTTAAAGAAAAATTATGATACTATTGTTTTTACTTAAAACTAGAGTGAACACCATACGTATTTATAGAAATGTGAATAAACCTGAAAGAAACTTCTGAATGTGATTCGCAACAGTGGCATCACTAGTAAAGAGTATGCGCCTTTGTAATAAACATAAATAAAATGTCGTTAAGAACAGCCCGTGTGAAGACTGAGGCACGCGATATTGCATTCCTTCGCCTAGTTCACCGCACGGTAAAAACTTTCGGTTCATTTAAACGATTCACCTCGTTTTCTATTCCATTTAAACGTATACAATTTCCAATCTAGCTTCTTATGTTGAACAATTGAAGGCGCATTAGTAAGCAGAACTCTAGAATTATTTTCCGATAGTCTCAGTGTAGATGACGTTATTGTTAACAAGGCGAACTGCATTCGTAATAACGTTTCTTAAAGAATCCTCGTTCAGAAATTTATTTCTGATTACCGTTGGTGGAATATTCAACGCTTTGAAAGAATTCTAGAAAGTTCACTGTCTCTCCAAATTAAAGTTATTCAACAGATCGGTCAGGATTCTTTTGTACGGTCCCAGGTCGTAGTAAAACTGAAGAGGATAGAAACACGTTGAAAGTTTATAAAACCACGGTCTGTCCGAACAAAACTGGAAGCTCTGCGTCCGAAGCTTGTGTGTGTTTATATTTTTGTACAAACTGTGAAACGTGGAGGCGGTTTTTTAAGCCATTTTTCAGTCTTTTGTTTGATGAGTAATGTCTTTTTGGTTTTTACGCACAGACTTTGAGCCTTGGGTATGTTGATTTTATTTTATTGAAGAGTATTGTGGTTTTTTTTATTATCATTTCGAGCGTATAAATGCTGTTTTAATAGCGTATTTGTGATGTTTGGTGAAATGCAATATGGTAGTTTAAAACGTCTGTATCAACGATTACAACAACTCATTGCCGTTGCTGCCAGGTTATTATCAGTTGTTTTAAGTCGTTTTGGCTGACCTACTGTCATAGGTATACAGAAACATACAAAAAACTTACTACTAAATCTTTATTTATGATACTGACAATGTACCGAAGTTTTGACATAAGATATTTTTTTTTTTTTGGTGCCTCGATAGGCAGACGTGCAGACGGGCCACCTGATGGTAAGTAGTCACCGCCGCCCATAGACTTTTGCAATACCAGGGCACAGCAAAGCCGCTGCCTACCGTTAATATGATAGATACCGTAGATATGATCAATTAAGTTAAAAATCTGTCAAAATCTTTGACAAAATATGTTTGTGGTGAGCTGAAAATATCGTATGTACCAAGAGTATCATCTATCCTAATTTTCCAACTAGTAAGCGAAAACCAATCATTACATAATATTATTTTCACCGTCGTTCGTTTTCTGGAATATCTTTACTCAACAAGTCCTTAAGATGGATATTAAAATAAAATCCCCACCTGGAGCTCGGAACGCTCTTGTGCAAAATGTAAGCGCGGGACGAGTGCTTACTGTTGCTTTACCGATATGAAATATAAGTAATGACTTCAGATAAGACAACTACGGTATTAACTCCTCGGTTCTATTTATTTTCACTGTTATTGGCATTAGGCAAAATAAATAAATACAGGTTTACTTGAATTTTCTGGCTTATATTAAAATATCTACAAATATATGTGTGTAATATATTTAAAAACGTTACGACAATGTTGAACTGAAGCCACAAAAAAATAAATCTACCTACTTATTGATCCATTTCTTATGCTCAAGGCTTGTCCAGTATAGTGGGAAGTCAGAGAAGAATAAAGAAATTAAAATTTTAACATCGTTTCATATGCATCGAATCGAGTTCAGAAAAAAAAATACTCACGAATTCTGAAATAAATTGTGATGCCACTGTTATTTACTTAGTAAAGTAAATAAAATGTATAATTTTACAAGAAATTATGATATTTATAGGCTATATGAGCAGCTCCAACTTTTGCATCAGGTTCATTTTTGGTTTACGCAAATATGACCACATTTCGAAATTTCGTAGTACGCTCAAATGGCCATTTATGCGCCTTCGCCGGAATACTCGCATCTTATCACTTTTATACAGGGTTCTGTTTGACCCTACTGCTCCACGTTACCTCAATGAGCGCTTTAAACTTTTAAGCGATACACATGCACGTACATTGAGATCATCGGAGGATTTGACATTAGAAATCCCGAAGCACAGCACTTCTTTTTTTGATAAATCCTTCACAGTGTATGCTGCTCGTCTGTGGAACAAATTACCAGTAGCTATAAGGCAGGCTGAATCTTTAACTATTTTCAAAAGACGCCTTCGTATTCATTATTCGTCACTTCAATGATTCTGTTATTTATTTTTTTCTTCCAGTTTTGTACTTGTTAAATATATAAAATATATATTATATCGTAGTGTACGTAGTATATAACTATATTTAATATATGTAGTATATTATAGTATGTTATGTCTATGTATTTTGCTGTACATCATATGTCTATTTCCCTACTATGACCACCCATTACTTTTTGTTTCTCTTCAATTCCGGTCCATCTAAAGGTTGTCTGGAAGAGATCGCAGTTAGCGATAAGACCGCCGTTTGTACATTCTATTTGAAGTCTATTGCAATCTACTGTTAATATTGTTGTTCTGGTGTGCAATCTGTATATATAAAAGAAGAAACTGACTGACTGATTGACTGACTGACTCACTGATCGATCAACGCACAGCCTAAACGGCTGGGGTTAGAGACTTGAAATTTTGACAGTAGGTACCTTTTATCACGTAGGCATCCCCACTAAGGAAGGGTTTTTGGAAATACCACCCTTAAGGGGGTAAAATAAGGGATGAAAGTTTGTATGAAAATCCCTCATTTTTGAAGTTCAATTCATGAAAATTAGTATTTGGCATTTTAGTTAAAAATAAAAAATATATGTTTCAGGATTTTTGGAAATTCCGCTCCTAAGGGGGTAAAATAGGGAATGAAAGTTTGTATGAAAATCCGTATTTTTTAAGTTAAACGCATGAATATTGGTATTTTGTATTGTATACTTTTTCTCCCAAACAAGACCTCCACGCGGGCGGAGCCGCGAGCAACAGCTAGTAAAGTATAAATAAATAAATAGGTTGTAGTCGGTGAGCATGGTGTATAAATGTGGCCTGCGCTCGATTATGCACAGGTCACGTAACGTGGCGCAGCTAAAATCGATGGTGACCATGTCGAGCTTATCACACGACCTTCGCACCAAGCCAGGGTTGCCACAAAAAACATACACCCCTATTATTGTAAACAGATATATGAATCTATTAGTATTTATATTAACTATTCCAGGAACAATAAAAAAATATTTTTTTACTATTAACTTACTAGTTGATGTAAAAAATGTCCCGACAGACGTTTTTCTGCTCTAATCTAAAGGTGCGCGATTATGCGCTAGTAATATAAACTCCTGTGCCACCAAGAAAATGATCGGCCGGCGACAGAACTAAAAGTTCGTTTAAAATATCTCAAAATTCCGGTTAGACTAATAACAAATTAAGAAATAATATTTTGGGCAATTTATGTAACAAAATGGCATATATTTTGTGGTGAACTCAACTTCAATCTGGACGAAAAATGATTCTTTTATGAATTATTTGACTATATCGCTACCTATTAGATCTTACAGGTATAAACCATTGTCTGAAAGTTCAATATACTGCAGGAATAAATATATATATACTATAACCTCAATCAGCCTTTTAAAAGTTATACAATCACTAACAGACGCACTTAATATTATTAAATATAATGATAAATGGTGCCTATTCATAAACAATCTCTCTATCTAGTCTATTATGATCAAAATTTGACTAACATACAAAAGCTCACGTCTATATAGCCATAAGTGTAGGCAGAGAAGCAACTATCGCAATCGCCGTTATTTTCACCTCCAAATTACATAAGTGGTGAGGCTATTATCATATCCAATATATATTCCAATCGTGGGCAATTCAAGTTTAATTTTCGAATAGAAAAACATATAACGAAAATGATGTGATTATCCTACGATATAAAACTCAGGCTATATGATTTCATCTAGTCTTGACGAATCAATAAAATTTCACGTATCTGATAGCCCTGCACGTAGTAGGCTAAGGGCCCGTCGTCAACATCTGAGGAAGCCGTGACTGGCCGATGCCCCTATGCCACGAAATCGATTTGATCTATCATTGTTTCATGGATGTATTGTCTCGATTGTGCAGTTATAACCACGTGCGCAATATGACTGCCGTGCTGAGGTCTCGGATTCGATCCCAGGGTGGGGTAAAGGAATACTAGGTTTTCCTATCACAAAGTACTCAGCTTAATGTTCTAAAATGTGTTACAATAAACACAATTATTTTACAGATTTTTTCGGTTATATTTTTGTGGTTTGAGTCAAGGTAGAGAATGTTTAAGATGATCAAACGATATTGAAGAAAGTGAACATGACACTGGGCCTATAAACGGAGGGACTAAAACAGATCTATAAGGTGGACTTCATATTATTCAATAATTTACGTTAATGTATCTACTACAGTTTTGTACATAACATTCTGCTACAACAACGCACGTGTGCTACGGCCGTTGCTAACTCAATAATATTGAGGATTTGACCTCTGTATGTTCCTTACCTTAATAATAATAATAATAATGTAGTAATGTATACGTACACTATGTATATATTCATCGACCCACTGCTGGGCACGCGTGGCGTCCTCTATTGAAAACAACAATTCACATCAAGCGAGTGCTAATATTATATAATTACAGCTAAAGCCTAAAATCTAATTTTGGCCTGCAACCGAGATCTAAATGTACATACATATACATATACACTCACGCCTGTAATCCGCTTAGGGGTAGGCAAATGTGTATCCAGTACACCCACTTTTCGCCGAAGTTATTACGGTCCTATAATGTGATAGGGGGCGAGCCTATCGCCATACCGGGCACAATTGCAGACTCCGGTCTGATACTGAGTATTTCTAAATAGAAAAACCCAATATCACTTTACCCGACCCGGGGATCGACCCCGAGACCTCAGCAATGCAGTCGTAACGCATGCCTAATTACAACATTACTGATAATGTCCCACATTTCGGCGAGTTTATTACCGTCACATAAAGTGATGGGGGCAAATCTATCGCCACACCGGGTACTATTCCAAACGCCGGGCTGATACTGAGTATAAAGATGAAAAATCTAATATCATTTTACCCGCCCGTGGTATCGAACCCGTGACTTCACGCACAGAAGTCATACCGCGTATGCAGATACAACTGAGCTACCGAGACAATCTTATCTTATCTTACACTAATTATGGCATTTTTTTAACAAATGTTCGGGCGTGATTCTTTAAATTGATATATTTTTTTATTTTACGAATCGATTCGAATAAAAAATACCCTTATTTTTAATTGAAACTTACCACAATACAATAGTTATAACCCCAACCAAATCGGTTAAGTCATTTCTGAGATTAGCGTGAACAAAGGCACCGATAATTATATAGATATAATTCTAAAAAACCATTGATTTGAGTTCTATTGCGTTAATAAAGACCCCCCCCCCCCCACCCCCCAACCATAGGTTTTCTCATATATCTTCCATGTACAGACAGCGATCAGTTACAAATATATTATCATCATCATCATCATCATCATGTCAGCCGAATATATTATACACATATGTATATAGAATAGATTTAATAGTTTATTTTTTCCTTGGTATCTTTTTTCCCTACTGCCATAGAAGAAGAGTAATATTTTCTCATACTTAGTATGTGTCGGTAGTTAGAATTGATTAATATTCACAATTTAATAAGGTTTACGTAAGGGATTACGTGATTGTAAATAAAAAAAAAAAATACGGAATATTTATCTGTACATTAATTGAATATCCCTATAACAGCCCATTTTAAAATTACTACAATATATTTTCCGTATATATCCTACTAAACTATATTTTTGCCCACTGCGGTTTCGTGAATTAATGAAGACTCATGTCTCTACTATATCCAACAAACCCTGTACCCAGCAAATAGAGTGTCCCAATGATGCCATTGCGTGCACATTTCCCACACTACTCATACCAATCATATAATAGTATCAAATATTTTAAATTAACTTTATCAATATTAATATAATTCTTTCTATTTTCTCAAATGAACCTTAAAGAGCACAGTCTTGAAATTTGGACATTAAACAAACACACGTTTGTAAAAAGTAAAAGCAATTATGCCAATTATGTGAGAACTTTCTAACCCCCTAAATTTAACATTTATCAAAGTCTTTTATCTCAAGAAACTTATATTAAATATGAGCTTTGATATTAAATAAATTTAAGTTTTTGGTGTTGTAAAAAACAACAATTGTTGTCGGCGTAATTCAATTACTCTACAGCTGTGGATCCTTCAAGCGAAAGAAGATCGATGTCTCCCTAGTTTTGTATGCAAACAGCTTACGTGCACATACGTCTCTGGGATACGACGAAAGTGGGTTTTTGGTGAAATTGCTAAAATGGCGTGATTTCTTAGAATGTTACGTATTTTAACTCAAAATACTGCATTGCCAAAGAATTATTTATTAGACACAATCCTAATCACATATCTCAAATAGTCTTCTAAACAACTTATCGATTCAAATGAATTCTAAACGGATAAAATATAATAATACTAGCCCTGTGTTAAACATTGTCCCACTGCTGGGCACGGGCCTCCTCTACTAATGGCCCTCCCATTAGGATCCGTTAGGCCTTAGTCCACCACGCTGGCCTAATGTGGCTTGGAAGACTGCACATACCTTCGAAATTCTTATGAGAATTCTCAGGTATGCAGGTTTCCTCACGATTTTTTCCTTCACCGTTAAAGCAAGCGATAATTAACATTTAATACACACACATAACTTTAGAAAAGTCAGAGGTGTATGCCATTTGGGTTTCGAACATACGACTTTCGTTTTGATAGTCTATACCGCAACCAACTAGGCTATCGCTGCTTTTTCTGAACTGAAACTGATAAAAGTTGTGATGAAATAGAAGAATTAGCAAATCATTTTCAAGATTCATAAGCCATAGAAGTTAAGAGTTCCTAATGAATCAATGTGACTTTTGATGACCAAATATACAGATTTACATTCATAGGTCCTAATGAGTAAGGTAGTTTTATAGAAAATCAGATTTAATTATAATAATACTAAATATATTGTATACCTATTTAAACCAAAATGTGGACTTGACAACTGTCCTCCACGTAACTACTCAGGTGACGTCACATCGCCCGACCACGCGCCGTTTCGGCTGCGAGGTTCAACTTCGAAGTAGCTCTGTATTTTCATACATGTACATGCTCTGTATGTATGTTTTCTATTTATACTTTTTATTCGAATCGGTTCATAAATAAAAAAGTTATATCAATTTAAAGAATCACGCCCGAACATTTGTTCAAAATAAATGCTATAATTAGTGTAAGATAAGATAAGATTGTCTTGGTAGCTCAGTTGTATCTGCATACGCGGTATGACTTCTGTGCGTGAAGTCACGGGTTCGATACCACGGTCGGGTAAAATGATATTAGATTTTTCATCTTTATACTCAGTATCAGCCCGGCGTTTGGAATAGTACCCGGTGTGGCGATAGATTCGCCCCCATCACTTTATGTGACGGTAATAAACTCGCTTCGGAAACTTCGAAGGTTACAGGTGTGAGTGCTTACGTATGTATGCATACTGTCTAAATATAATCTTAATATCATAATACCATCGGGTGCAGTGTGGTCACTTAGAGGTGCCAGGATAACAAAAAATATAAATCGACATGTCAAGATTCTCCGCGAGTTAATAAAATTATCTAATACATTTAGATCTGCCTGACTAATATTAGACTGCCTTGGTGGCGCAGCTGTAATTAGGCATACGTTACGACTGCTGTGCTGAGGTCTCGGGTTCGATCCCCGGGTCGGATAGAGTGATATTGGGATTTTCTATCTAGAAGTTGGATTTTCTATCTGGAATTTGTGCTCGGTATGGCGATAGGCTCGCCCCCTATCACATTATGGGACCGTAATAAATTCGGCGAAAAGTGGGTGTACTGGATGTATCCAGTTACACCTTTTCCTATCCCTTCGCGGATTACAGGCGTGAGTGTATATGTATATGTATGTACATTTAGATCTCGGTTGCAGGCCAAAATTAGATTTTAGGCTTTAGCTGTAAAATTAGCACTCGCTTGATATGAATTATTGTTTTCAATAGAGGACGCCACGCGTGCCCAGCAGTGGGTTGATGAATATGTACAGAGTGTACGTATACATTACTACATTATTTTTATTATTATTAAGGTGCTTGCGTAATATCAATGTTTTTTTAATATAATTTCGCTATATACGAGTAGAACTAAAACGATGCTTTTATCCTGGCAAGTCAAAGTGACCACATTGCATACTGTCTAAGTAGACTATCAAGTAGCGAGGACAAGCATCCCTCGCAAAGTGACACAATCATTTCAGTCAGTCAGAAGCTTCTTCACAGTACGCTTAATAAACCCGGGAATACAAGTAGGGAACACGTGCGCTGGTAAACTTTTCCACGACATGATGGTGCGGCTAAAATACAAATTCGAGAACCTCTTGGTTCAGGCCAGGGTAATAGACACCACGCTGTTGTAGCTCCGCAAGCCGGTACGTGTAGTTCTGGCGTGTATAGAGGAGGATGGGATAAGACCAAACAATTCTTCGAAGCATTCGCCATGATACAGACGGTAGAATATGCTAAGCGAAGAAATGTCCCTGGGCAGCTGTAGCAGCTCTAAGCTGTTGATCACGTCTGCATCATTCATAATGCAGATGGCCCGTCGCTGCAATCCATATCAACCATCGAGCAAGCAATTATCGGAACCATAACAGAGGTGGAAGCAGTATTCCATTCCCGGCTGTACCTGCGCTTTATATTAGCAGCACGCTAATATACGCTGACCAGGCGTTAGAAATCGCCGCCGCAAAATTAAATCCGATATCTACACCTAAGACACTAACATCATTCTGCATTGTCATTGGAACACCCTGAAAGTGGAGACTGGAGAAAAGGGGATTTTTATTGCATGAAAACGCGCACACCTCTGTTTTCTTGGCATTGAATTCAATCCTATTCCTGATATCCTGCAAGAATATGAGATCTAGGGTCTGATTGAGCTCAAATACAAGATCCTCGCGTCTCCGCATAGTGTCCGCCCGGCATCCGGCTACTAGGCAGATGCTAGAGGGATGTAATAGCGTAATATGCCTCCATGGATTGTATGTCTTTTCTCTCAACAACAACTTCCACGCGGGCGGAGCCGCGGGCAAAAGCTAGTTAAAACATAAATGTATTGAAGATAATGTGCATAAAAACACTTTTGAATAACAAACTCCATTTTAGTAATTGTCATTCATTTAAAAACACCGATTCATCAATTCGGTACGACTTGACAGACACGGCTGAATCTCAGCGCAGAACGAGCTTACACAAATGACGCCAGAACGCGCGTTCAAAAGAAGTCTATATAAAATAGGAGAACGATTCCACAGACGTATTCAAATAAAAATCCAGTAAATTTTTTGTAAAGGACAATTTACGTCATACAATAACATCTATAACGCTTAACAATCAGCCGAAATCACCGACGCGCGAAATGTCACCTGCGTTTGTAGTGTAATCCCAATCGACATTGCGCCGTGATATCGACACAATTCGTCTTACGTAACAGCTGTAGAAAGACAGTGAATCAACGGGGGCTTAGGGTGGTCGGAGGTCATGTACGGCCCACGTTCCTTGAACTCAGATATATCTATAGAGCATGCTTTGTTTAACTGACAAAAATGTTTACTTCGTACCAGTTTAATTTAGGTCAGCTGGGCGGATTAGGGCCTAAAGGCACCCCCACAGCCGTGTTTTTGTTCTGAAGATTAATAATACATAGCATTTTTGTGCTTCGCGTGATTGAGCTGTACAATAAACTATAGCGTAAACTCATGCACCATTCAGTAACTTGATAAAGTGATACATATTTGACTCCACCACAAATAAACTACGAAACAAAAAACTATAATAATATTCTAATAATTCGTTTTATTTCCGGAAACTATTTTATTTATGGTAGAAGTATAATAACTACTATTAGAGATCATTAAATAACTATCCATATCGGCAGCCATTAATATGACGTCAATATATCGAATTTCCTATAGATAATATCTGACGCCTTGTAGGTGATTATTAGTGAGGAAGTCGTACATGTTTATATAATAGCCATCAGTGAGCATGCTGCATGGGTTCATTTATGAAATAGTAGGCTCGTGGTGGGTTGATTGATTAGATATATATAGATGTAGATAAGTAAGTAAGTAATAATAATAATGTAGAAGAAGATGTATGGATAATGGATAGTGGCGCATCCATGCATATGACGTATAGAAGAGAATTCTTCAATGAATTGAATGAGTTTCAAAGCTGCGACCAAAATAGAAATGTTAAATTAGGAAACAAAAGCCAGATACAAAAGGCAGTATTATTGGATACGGCACGCATTGTGAGGAGGTTCCTCACTCTGGGGTCCTAACCGCCGGTGGCTTGGGTCCTAGGCCTCGCCATCGGAGGGTGCACATTTTTATATTTTCAAATGTATTTTTATGTTATAATTTATACTTAAAAATGTAAAAAAAAACCTTTTAAATAAAGAGTACTGTACAATAATAATGTAAGTTGTCATTTTTTTTTATTCTGGCTCGGCAACGTGACTACGCTGCACCTGATGGTAAGCTAGGCCGTCCAATTAAAGTATAATTACACAGTACATTATACAGCTTTTAAGTGTTTCTTGTTTTTATTTGCCAATATATTCTCGTGACGTAACAACAGTGTCCAAAAATGTGACGCGTAATATTTTATAACATTTGAAATATATGCGATATCTATATATGAGATTATTACCTCACAGCATTTTATAATAGAAGCAAACGGGTAACGAAAATAGTGTAAGTCAATGGATGTTTAGTTTAAAAGTTAACTACAATGTCTTAGTAGGAACCCGTTACTGTTATTCATATTGGGTTAGGTCAGTTGTTTTTAAAGTTTGTAACACTTGTTATTATAGAAGAAAATAACATATTAGCTAGTTGTTTTGAGGAATTGGAATCTCAAGTATTTTTCACAAATAATGTTCAAATGTTTTCTTGATTAAAGAAGGTAAAATGTAGTTTTATACTTTGCAACGTAATATAATTCTTGCAACACATGTTAACAGTAAGACTATATAATTCACAGGTACGCGGTATTTTCACGTTGTTTTCCTTCGCCATTAAAGCAAGCTATAATTAACAATGAATACACATGTACCTTCGGAAAGATAGAAGTGTATGTCATTTCAGATAATTTAGAACCTGCGTAAAATAGAAAATACATAAAAAAATTTGGATACGTTGTATAATCTGTTGCTACTGTAGTCCATAATTTGCGACCACATTGAGAACGATGCATGGCCCAAATAAGTTTTTTTATTACGTTACCATTCTACAACGAAAATGTAACATTTAATACATTTATTGAATAAAACAAATATGTCTTATTATTTTTTGCACGTTTTGATATGTGTGCCTGAGCTCGTAAATATTTATTTTAAAGTGTGAAAGTGAGTCACGCGTCAGCGGTCATCCTATAGTGATAGACATTCATTGACTCTGTAAAATCCCTTTGGACTATCAAATTATCTATACAATCACTGAATCGAATCTATAACTAATTAACCTGTAACACAATATAATTATCATTATTTAATATAAACAAAATCAAAAAGATATTAGTTATTAACGGATTATATAAAATACTAACGGGCCCGATAGACGTCGTCCTGCCCGGAAAAGCAGCGCCACCTAAACCATCCAGGGCGCCACCCAAACGCATAACACAAAATTCATTCAAATCGGTCCAGCCGTTTAGGACGAGTTCAGTGACAGTAGACGTACAGTAGAATTATATATATAAAGATAGCGTATATATATATAAATATTATATTTGTTGTGGTTATTAAGGAAAATAATTGTCCAAAAATACCTATTTAAAATGTTTACAACAGATATTTATACATACAGTCATTGTAGCTGTTGTGTTGATACAAGGCAACGCCAAATATAAAGCTGCATTTTTAAATCATAGCGATAACATCAAATGAATAGTCAATTTATAAAAAATCACAGTAGGTAAATTATAATCTATTCCTTCTTTTAATCAGTTGATATATTTCATATCCGAATATAAAAATATTAACGCAATGACGAGTGGCGGCCTAGCCGGTCCGTTCATTAAGAGAACATTATCTGACATAATTTTATAAGTTAGTATCTAACATATTAAATTATTGTTAATAACGTTGAAACGGCAATAAATCAATTTACATGAACCATCATTTTTATATTCACAGTAGGCTATAAAATCGTCTTGCGTCGTTGATAATCACAGTATATGACGATTTTATGACGCGATCTCACCAAGTGGAAATGATTAAAGTCACCAGGTGCTCGGAACATTTAGAAAATATTATATTTATTTTTAAATGTTAGACTTTTTCTCGGCCTCGGAAGCGTTTTAATGTCGCATGATACGAACGCCGTACGCCAAGGTTGTACGGAGCTGTCCTAAGGTCTGGGTGTTTTGGCTTGCTGCCAACCCTGCTTAGGGTGCCGTCGAAATATACGATTCCATCGGTGCAGGAGTACATTGGTGTATTTAAACACGCGTTTTAACGGCGGCTGTTGAATTATATTTTAATACGAGCGGCATTGCGGTCGGCCGCGGGTTAGCGCCCGTGGTGTCTGCGGGGAGCGCCGGCCTGAACGTTTATGTAACGATCGAATCATCTTTGCTTTTGTTTGATGTTCGCATTTTGAATGTGTTACATATGACACGAATGAACTTTTGTGGTCTGAGGATTAGACGCCACGGTTTCTTTGCAATGGCCTTTGTGCTGTTAAGTTTAAGGGACTTTTAAGCTAGATATTTGGTACTGGGCTGTTAGCGAACTATATCATTCTATAATGAAGTTTTACAACTACCTAATGAGTAGGATCTTAGGAGTCGAATTTATATCGACCTTGAGATGATTTCGCAGACAATATATTGGATATAAAGATAAGAACAGCTAGTGTATATATTTTACTTGGACTTACATCCTGTAAGTTAGTTGTGAGTTTTTAATTACTGATTTGAATAAACATAAAATTTAGCTTATTTAAATTTATTGGGTATTTTTTGCAGGAGACTGTTAAGCACATTGATATTGTTTGGTACTTTTTTATTATACAACATGTGTTTTGTATTAAACAACACCACAATAATATTAATACTTTGAAAAAATGATGTCATGCAATACCGGCCAGTATGCTCGCAATCGAATATTTTTTTCTACTATTTTATAGACGTGTTCGTTGGCATTGACAACACGTAACACAAACATTCGGATTCCAAACCAAACGTACATGCTTTTTAAAGCGTATTGTCTAAACAGAAACAAATAAAAGTGCAAAATATGGATACTGGATATTTGGGTTAAAATTGGCTATTTAGTATTTAAGACCCTATGAAAAAAATGACTGACTGATAAAACGTCGTATTAAGGTATAAAGTTAAATCTTAAAACTGATTGTTTGAAATGGGTTATAAGAATTACCTGTTCACTGGTATCAAGGTAAACAAATACCTATGTAAAATACGACATTACGGAATTTGCAGCCGCGATAGTATATTATAAGTGTTTTTTTTAAATGTAGATGAATTCTCAGGAGAATTCTCGCTGGTGGTAGGATATTCATATCCGCCCGGATAGCGACCACCGTACACAGGGCGAAAAACCCGCCATAGTGGCACACGCAAGTGTGTCGCGTTCCGGGATCAGCCAGTGTACATCCGGTTTTTGTCGGGGGTCTGGAGTTGGGGTACAATGGCCATTTTGCGGCCTTCTTAGTACTCTGACACTAGACCCTCGATCCCTTCTTCACCTTCTTGCCCATGGCGTAGTGTGAAGAAGCAGGCCGGCATGAGTGTGTTGAGTAGCGGGGATAGATCGTCTCTCGCTACTCAGTACTCTATTTGGACGGCACTGCGCTTACCATCAGGTACAGTGCGGTAACTTTGCCGTGCCAGGATAAAAAAAAAAAAAAAAAAGACGATGCCAGTTTTTATATAAAAATCTCATATTTCCTTGTGGTTCAATACTTAAAGCTTAGATTTTTTCTCTGTTAAGTTTCTTCATCATGAAAAATCATTAATTGGAAGTAAATATATTCTTTAGGCCGACGGATTCACGAGACTTGCAGAACGCTCAACAGACGTTAAGCATCACGCCTATCTATAAGCATTAGCACCATTAAGAAGTTAGATCTTTAAATTAAAACGTACTGTAAGATGAGTACAGTAAGTGCTCTTCAGTACAGCATAGTGTTTAGTGTTCGGTCTCGGGGTGATGACCTGACACATATTTAAGATGTTAAATCTCATAACACTCTGAAATTTCGATGGCTTCTGCCTCCTTCAAATTGGCACACAAAAGTGATTATACACAATAACAAACAAACTACGTTTCAAAATGCACGTCGATTATGTTACCTGTAAATTACATGAATAGGTTTCCGATGGGTCATGAGAACAATGGAGTTAACGCAATGCGCTATTTGTCTCTGTTTGTCTAATAGCTCCTGTCAATATAAACATAGATAGATTCACGTTTGTATTCCCAAAGGGCTAGACAGCCGTCCAAACACGTTACCTCTGTTTCGCCATCGACATGTCCGACCTTGTTATACGATAGATGTTCGGGTCCGTCACAATATTGAACACATTAAATTCCAGGAAATTGTTTACGAATCCATATTGACAATAAGGTAGTTGACTCGATTTTTTTTATTAATTTGATCAACAAGTTACATTACCTAAAACCTAAACCTAACCTAACCTAACCTATACCTAAAATTATGAATCCGAACAAAAATAAGTAAATTAGACACCACTCAAATCTGCTGGAAGGGGTAGTTGTCAAATAACAGAACAAGGATGCATATCTGATACCGTGACGTCACGGTACTACGAATCGCCTGTACTGTACCGTTGTGCGAGGGAGATAGCGATATGTTCCCAATACGCCACCGTTTTCGCTTATGCTTGTGAGTATTTGCTCATACCAATATTTAAAATTAATATTGTGATCTCATTTTCAAGCAATTTGGATTCTGTTTTCGCAAAAGAGTTTCTTTTGCGTATTATATTCGATTGCATAGAAAATAATGTACAAAATTAATCACAGGTAACTACCCTATTGTGGACGCGTATAATTTTGTAGCATGTATGATTCGGAACAACCTCCATATATGTCGCTGAATATCTACGTTAGGTAACGCCTCTGCTTTGTCAAGTCTATACTAACACTGGTTTAACACTTCTCGAAGGTAAGCAACGCAAGGATGTGACGTGCCGTAATTTGGAGATGTCGGCGGTGGTGTTCATTGAATATCTCGGACTTGCTCTTTTGTCTTATATAATGCATGAATTTGACCCAAAACATTCACAGCCAGAATGAAGGTGTGATAGAGTTTAGAGGTTTATCCATAATAAAAGATCTTACCACACTCAGTATAAAAAACTATATGTTGTGGTATTTTTTGTTGCATAAACTTATATATTTCCAATCTTTTTATTTGAATTTAGCGATAAAAAGTGCATCAATTATTTAGTTCTGGAGGAACGTCGGTAGTTCTAAAACTATGATTTACGGTATGATTTCCCGTAGACTCGATCGTTTTTTTAGGTAGATTTTTCTTGCCATACAACTTTTTGTTTATAATGAATCGTCTATGCTACATGACAGGAACTTAGTGTGTGTATTATTTGTTTCAGTGTGTATTTTTTTAGAGACCCATTTAGGAATCATAACTATTATATCAAAGTATTGATCGTTTCATTGGTCTAGCCTGTCTGGCCGCAACATGGAGTATGATTTGTGAGTTCAAATTTCCAGGCCGAGAAATTAGTTCTAGTTTCGGAATTCAAACTTCTTTGGGAGCGATTAGAGTAAAATTCCGATATCAAATTTTATGATAACATTTTATACCAATTGATGGAAAATGGATAATTTCCTGTAAAGTTTATTTTGAAAAACCTCAATTATATATTATAGTTAGTGTGATAAGTTATTATGTAAGAAACGAAACGCGGATGCGAACGGCGGAGCATTGAAAATGGAACCCTTAAATTGACAAATATTTTTTTACCTTTATTCACATCTGTTGCATACATATACATGTACACTCACACATTTTGCTGTATTTATTACGGTCCCATAGTCTGATATGGGGCGAGCCTATCGTCATACCGGGCACAATTCCCGACACAGTAGTCGTAACGTCTGCGCCACCGAGTCAGTTCACTATAGGTCTTTTTTAAAAATACATATGTATCCTATATGGCATAAAATTACAAGATAATTTCATGAACGTGTATTTGATACAAGTCTTCAATCTCTTTATTATGTCGTCACGATAACCGAATAAGTAAGTGATTTATACAATTTTTTTTTATAATAAACACCCAACAGTCACACACATAGCCCCGACCCCACACTAAGATACGAGTCTTGTGTTGTGGATATCAGGGACTACGAGAGACTTTCGGTCTCACAACACCCAGACCCCGGACACAAATATCTGTCTCTCACACAAACATTTGTCCCGGTGTGGGAATCGAACCCACGGCCTCTCGTTTCACAGCCAGCTACTCGCCAACTGCGCCACGGAGCCTGTCAATTTATTTTGTGAACTCCCAAGTATGTAAAATTTTGCCTATTTTCGACAGCTTAGCTACAAAATCTCGGATATTATGCAATTGAAATATACTTTCCCTATTCATATATTTATCATTATAATTAATTTGCACTTCTACATTTAAACACATTTTCCCCACTCGCTTTGGAAACTACAGTAAATTAAAACTAGGCCAGCAGTTTTTGCGTTTCATAGACTTTTATATAATTTGAAAGAGCGCAACGGTCGGGTTCGTTAAGTCAGCCGGTGCACCCCCAGTGGACGCGACATGTCAGCAAATACCAATACACTATCTGCTCCACTGCTATCTATGTAAAATTTTAATACCACGTACGGTTTATTTTTTATTTCTACGTAATTCTCACTTATTAAATGTGGACTGCAATACACTCTTTCAATCGTTTGAAATTTTTACGTAGCAGTAGATGGGTTGTCAATGTAAAAAGTGTATGTAGTTAATAAGTCTTTTCTAAATATAATATGATACATAATGAGCATTACGCATGCTTTTTGGAAGAACGATAATATGGGAATAAATTTAATATTTTTTTGTTCTTATAATAAATACTAGTTCGATTTAATAAAGTATTAATGTGTTCGTACCAGTAATAGTGTGGGAGTTTGTGGTTCTAGCCCTATTTATACAAACGGTAATCGGTTTTATCCTTCGACTTCAGCTTTGAAATTCATTTTAAGCCATCATAGCTCTATTTCACAAATTAAAATTCCAATTTTAAATATAATAGCACTAATGTTGATTATTAGACGGTGCATTGCTTATTAATAGTAAATTCTACGTAGTTGAATTATCCTACTAATATTATAAATGCGAATGCATGGATGGATAGATGGATGGATGTTTGTTACTCAATCACGCTACAACGGCTGAACGGATCTGGTTGAAATTTGCCACAGAGATAGATTATAGTCTGGAGTAGCTTTACTAGTACTTTTTATTCCGAAAAAAATTACAGTTCCCGTGGAATAGTTTAGTTTTTCACATAGCATGGAATCGATATTATTTTTTACATAGTGACAGTTAAAGGGTCAGAAAATGACATAGGTCACTTTTTATCCCGGAAAAATGCACGCTTCTTATGGGAAAGCAAAATATAGAAAAATGTAATAGCATAAGTTGCCTCCATGGATTGTATACCTTTTGTTCCAAAAATAACGTCCACGCGGACGGAGCCACGAACAATATTATATTCCGTAAATACTAACTTTTCTCAGGAAATACAAATTGAACATAATTCATTGAACATCATTCATCATTTTGTACTTTCTTATATTGAGGTCATTATTAGTATTCATATCGATTCCAAAAATGTTCACGTGTCCATTATTTTACATGAGACGCTTAGAGTATTTAACACATGAGATGGTCAAAATCAAAATCAAAATCAAAATCAAATATTTATTGAATCCATGAAATGTTATACATTATTTAGATTCAGTAAATTTTTTACTCTACCGCCAGTTCGGAATGCAGTTTCGCTAGAGAAGAACGGGCAAGAAACTTTAGCGTTGCTCTTTTTCAACATTGGTTAACAATATTTGGTAATACAATTTTAATTTAATTACATAAGATTAGAGCAGCTCAATGTGTGTTAAGCTGCCTTATTGCAAGATTGTGAAATAAAACTCATTACAGCACCTAGTGCCGCACATGACCATCGTGAGAGTGAAATCTCGATTTCTTATCGGTCTTATCCGGTCCATATGGATGTTAACCCTATCGAATACAAGAATTGTCAAAGTCTACACTTGAATTTGGATTGAGAACCTCTTATTTTGATTGCAATAAACAAATATCTAAAACTCAGAAACTAATCGACTTGAAAACTCTCGTTATTCATTGAAGAGCCATCTTTTACCCTGTAATCAGAGCTTCACGAAATTTCTTTTGGATAAGCCGAGGTTAAACTCTATAGAATGAAAAAGAATAACAAGAATCAGACCAATTGATAACCTCCACCTTTGGAAGCCGATATGATAATACACAATTATTATGTTGAATAAAAAAAATTATATTCATCAAAAGCAACGATATAGTTACGGAGCCGTGAAATTTTCAATCAAATTGAATTTTCTGCTAGAGTACGGTTTGTGAAAGCTACCATAAATATGGTTGAATGAATTCAATTTCTCAAGGTCAATATTGATATTTATTTCTGAGTTATGATAAGTGTTTCTGAATGTGTCTTTATCTAAATTTGTAGTCATGTATGTGAGACTTTTCTTTAATAGAAAAACGGGAAGTATTGCCTGATATTAGTAGAGCATACCCGTACTCAACAGTAGGACATTGTTCAATATAGTGCATTATTATTTTTCATATTACATGTAGAAAAATATATGTATACGTACGCTTCACTTTGGAACACAATTGACAGTTTTATCCGCCTCGACGAAACACAACGAAGTGTAGACTAGATTAATAATTGGACACGTCTGTAACTGTAATATAATAACAAATGATTAAGGATGCTTCTAATTTCGGTTAAGCTTTAACGCTGCTAAGTTTAGTCAGAACAAGTGGCCAACCCCGTAAATTATAATCAACCGTAAGTTCAATGGCATTTGTTTACACCACAGCTCGGACCGTGTTGAGAATTTTTTACCTAGAATTATGAAAGTTATTTTATACACACAGTTTACTACTGATGACAAAAGTTCGCATGAAATGTTATAGTATTCTAAATGAATACCTACACTCAACAGTCACCCATACAGTCCTGACCCCACATTACGATTCAAGTGAGTCAAGGTTAGTGCCGTTGAAGATTATAACTAAGAGAGACATTTGATGTCACAACACCTGGTATAAATATTTTTGAATCACACAAACGTCTAGGGTGCAGTAATCGAACTTGCATCATTTCGTTTCACGATCAGTTCCTGCTTCCTGTCCGCTGCGAGGTTATCAATATCAGTTAGAAATATCAAGAAACAATAGCGTGTCCATATGCAGACTTCCTTTAGAATTTTATGCATAACATTATTTCATTAAATTTTCAGTATATTAATAAGATCGATTAAAGAAAATGTAACCATTCTCAAGTAATTCTCTACCGATAAATTAAGCATAATAAAATAAATACTCCAGAGATATCCCTCAAGCCAGTGACATCTATGAATGATGATGACAAAATAATCACATAAAAGTGTTTGAATTCGATAATATCATGTCTTCCTGATATGATTCGTATACAACAATACCACAGAGTATTTAACATTACTATTATCTCAACATGAAATATAGAGTCTCTTCTTATATGCTTCTATTAAAATAGCAGCATATAAGATGAGACCACGTATTGAGGTAGTCTCGTTGAGATATATAGACATCATTCGACAAAAAATGTCGACTAAATGTTCTCTGCGCTTATGCTAAGCCGGCAAGTCTGCGATTACCCATACTCTTACACCGTGTAATGCCGATTGTTACACGCTAACGGGTGGGTTTCTTTACCCTCGTCCAACACGCAGCGTGATTATAAATATCTAAAAATATAAAACTGAGTTCGTACACGCTAATCTCTGAAACCACCTAACCGATTTCAATGAAATTCTGTGAATGTAAAGAACAAACAGTTTTGGACCCGGGAGGTAGCATTGTTGTCGAATACTATATATATACATATATACTATATATATATATATATATATACACATATATACTCACGCTTGTAATCCCCGAAGGGGTAGGCAGAGGTGTAACCAGTACACCCACTTTTCATCTATATCGCCTATCGCCATACCGGGCACAGATTCCAAACTCCGAGAATTTCTAGATAGAAAATCCCAATATCACTTAAGGGATCGAACCCGAGGCCTCAGCACAGCAGTCGTAACGCATGCGCAATTACAACTGCGCACCGTTAGTCAGAGTTCTCTTAAATCGTCAATGAATAATGATTGTCACGGAGGCGCTAGCTTTTATATTATAAAAATATTTTTTAAAATATCTTATTATTATGTATATTGGGATATATAGTTTAAAAGGTTAAATACCCATTCCTTTCGTGTTTCGGATTAGTTCAGCTGGCCGACAATTGATTTAATAGGGTACGTAACATATCCATCAAGATAGTGATCATCGGTTGCGGTCGGTATACTTAGATGGACCAAGATCAAGAATTTATAATAACAAATTGGCAAGACAGCGCTCAAAATATTAGTCGCAATGCGATGCATTCCATCAATTTACGCTTGTGCCATTAGATCAATTATATTCCCTAATCATTGAACATGTTTGGATATGGTTGATTTACAGTTATGTCCATACAACCCATTAACAACAGAAGATAGTGTCAGCTGCCAAAATTGTTACAGCTGTTACTATGAAGGGGTCTTATTCTCTGGCATTATAGTCGGCACTGCCCTCAATTCGAGGTAACCTTTACTAATCGCTTCTAAAACTTGTCTTACACCCTAGGCCGTCATGAATGTTTATTTTGCAGTAGAATGCTATTTTGTTTTTATTATATTAGCCTATGACCAAGACTTTATTCGTGTCGTAGTTCCTACAACTTCACCTTAAAGTCACCTTGGTATTCTTAACGAGAAGTTGGCGTCGTTTACTTAATGGAGCAAAGTAATAAACGAAATAGAAACGAAAAAGTAAACAAATAAAGTAATAGCAAACTCTTAGCTCCTTTGCAGTTTTAAATAGTCATATGTATTTAAAGGTTGACGTTTTGTTTACTCACAAATTATTCTATACTCTTGCATCCAATTTCTTTAAAAAAAATATTAATTTTCTCTTACATTTTCTATGGAATCAACTGATTTAGATAACTTTTTCTTGGTCTCGAGAAATCACCTCACGCATAAGAGCACCGCGTTAGTTTGACCCGGCTGTGTGCTTCAAAAACATAAGAACGAAGAGAGGCAGTATGTCAAACGGCTCAGTCGGCAATGAACGATCTTCGAAGTGCAATAAGAAAAGCAACAAGTGCTGATTTGAATCAAGCAGCGTCGAAATACGATTGCACAGTTGACTACAGCTCACATCCTTTCGTTCGAATTGGCCGAATGATGGTGGTTGTGTGTGACCATTGTCATGCATTGAAGCTCGCTAGAGAAACGCCTGGATAGTGCTGTGTCAGTGGCAAGGTGGAATTGCCATTGTCACCTTCGCCACCTGAGCCATTGCATTCCTTTCTTCATGCCGAAACACCAGAATCACGACATATTCCATTGAAAATCGGCGATCATTATCGGCGTTAAACGATCACTACAGCGATGAAAAAACCTAATCTTTAAGATCTGCAACAACTACTAGAACTGAATTTAATTTATCTTATAAGTTAACAAAACAATTATTGATCCTGGCGGTACGAAGTTCGCAGAGACAGCTATTAAGTATATAAATTAATCAATGTTAAGGTATGTATGAATGACCTTGCATCAGGTAGATTCTGTATATTTAATGTAATGATATCGTTACATCGTTAATGTATTAATATTATAACTGAGATGCTCTGTGAACGTGGATTGATATCTTTTAGAGAAAACCACCCAATAAGGGTTGAGTACATTTGTATACATACTATGTATATAACATTTATTCCTTAATGTCTAAACTATTTCTATACGGAAACAGCCTCGAGTTGAAACCTATCGAATGAAAAAACAATAATCAAAAATTAGTCGAAATAAAAATAATTGCACAGATTAAATACAAAAGAATTGCAATTTTAGTTTTTTCAAGTTAATAAACCTCATATGTAATAGTTAAAACTTACTCGTCAATAATTTCTACTATGGCCACGTCTACATGTATTTGAAAAGGTAATTGAAAGACACTTATAATAATAATTATCATAAAATATATAAACTAAGTCGTTAATCTGACATCTGGGAAAGCATTCAAATTGATCATAAACAATTATTTATGTTCCTATAATAAATAGCGATCAAATAAGTAATTCAAAATATTAATGGGCAGTTACTTCCCATTGGACATAGCCTTACCAATTAAATTTATGGGCTTTATGTGAATTGGGCGGTCTTAAGGATCGGATACTGTTGTAGAGCAAATTTGAAAAAAAAAACTATTTTTTTAAATATCATACGTTTGACTAAAACGTAAAAAAAGACTTAAAATCTTCATACCTTGTTATTAGAATTAGTTATTATTACATATTTATTTTAGATCCATCAGTTTCCTTCGAAGCGCACTGGTCGTGTAGTTTTGTTAGTGTAGTCTTTGAAACGAAAGGCCGCAGGTTGAGTCTAACAACTAGGCAAATGTTTTAGTGATCCACATATATATATATATATATATATATATACATATATATGTATATGTTACAACTATAGGCGTTGTGACATTAATGTGATGTTAATGAGACTACCCTCGAGGTTAGAGCGTTATTTCACAGGAGAGTGCCAAGATAGAGACGACTTGACTTCTCTCGCCACCAGAGAAGACTTTGGAGGCACCGGGTGGACGACTGACCTGTCAAGCATTTGTAGAAATATCGTGTAATTACTGTCGACTTAAGAAAATTCCTATTAAGTGGTTAATTTAATTTTCGTTTTAATGGATTTATGTAAATATTTTTTTATATTATTCCCAATTTGAAAATTGTATTAAACCTTGTTATATACAGTATTCTTATATATACAGTTCAAACAATTTTCGTCTAGAGAATTCTTAAGAATTGAGGTTTTTGTAGACTTTTATTTCAATTCAACTATATTTAAGACTAGCTTTTGCCCGCGACTCCGCCCGCGTGGAAGTTGTTTTTGAGAGAAAAGGCATAAAATCCATGGAGGCATATTACGCTATTACATCCCTCTAGCATCTGTCTAGTAGCCGGATGCCGGGCGGACACTCTGCGGAGATGCGAGGATCTGGTAATTGAGCTCAACCAGACCCTAGATCTCATTTTTTCGCAGGATATCAGGAATAGGATTGAATTCAATGCCAAGAAAACAGAGGTGTGCGCGTTTTCATGCCACAAATCCTCCTTTTCTGCAGTCTCCACTTTCAGGGTGTTCCAATGACAATGCAGAATGATGTACGGATCTTAGGTGTAGATATCGGATTTCACTTTGCGGCGGCGATTTCTAACGCCTGGTCAGCGTATAATAGCGTGATACTAATATTATAAAGCGCAGGTACAGCCGGGACTGGAATACTGCTTCCACCTCTGTTATGGTTCCGATAATTGCTTGTTCGATGGTTGATATGGATTGCAGCGACGGGCCATCCGCATTATGAATGATGCAGACGTGACCAACAGCTTAGAGCTGCTACAGCTGCCCAGGGACATTTCTTCGCTTAGCATGTTCTACCGTCTGTATCATGGCGACTGCTTCGAAGAATTGTTTGGTCTTATCCCATCCAGGTCTTATACACGCCAGAACTACACGTACCGGCTTGCAGAGCTACAACAGCGTGGTGTCTATTACCCTGGCCTGAACCAAGAGGTTCGCGAATTTGTATCTTAGCCGCACCATCAAGTCATGGAAAAGTTTGCCAGCGCACGTGTTCCCTACTTTCTGTATTCCCGGGTTTATTAGGCGTAAAGAAGCTTCTGACTGACTGAAATGATTGTGTCACTTTGCGAGGGATGTTTGTCCTCGCTACTTGATAGTCTACTTGGACAGTACTGCGCTTACTATCGGATGCAATGTGGTCACTTTAACGTGCCAGGATAAAAAAATCGTTTTAGTTTTACTCGTATACAGCGAAATTATATTAAAAAACATCGAATATTATGCAAGCACCTCAATGATAATAAAAATAATGTAGTCATGTATACGTACACTATGTACATATTCATCGACCCACTGCTGGGCATGCGTGGCGTCCTCTATTGAAAACAACAATTCACATCAGGGTCGGCAACGCGCATGTGATACTCCTGGTGTTGCAGGCGTCCATAGGCTACGGTAACCGCTTACCATCAGGCGGGCCGTAAGCTTGTTTGCCACCAACGTGGTATAAAAAAAAAAACATCAAGCGAGTACTAATTTTATAGCTAAAGCCTTAAATCTAATTTTGGCCTGCAACCGAGATCTAAATGTACATACATATACACATACACTCACGCCTGTAATCCTTGAAGGGGTAGGCAGAGGTGTAACCAGTACACCCACATTTCGCCGAATTTCGGTCCCATAATGTGATAGGGGGCGAGCCTATGGCTAGGATGTTATCAAGGTTAACCAAGTTACCGCTTTAAACAGCGGGCCGGCATGATTGTATTGAGTAACGAGGGATAGACTGTATCTCCCTACTTGATACTCTACTATCTGGACGGCACTGCGCTTACCATCAGGTGCAGTGTGGTCACGTTGCCGCGCCATAATAAAAAAAACAGATTAAGGATATTAAAATTAATTCAAAATTATTAAGTTCAGTTTTTTATTAGGATAATAAATATAAATTTTAAAAAATCAAGTATTTTAATGACGTGCCAGCAAGACATTTGCTTTGTTGGCCATGTATATTGGTGCATAGTTTGCACCCTTCAGTGAAGCACCTTGTGATATACAACATTTTTCGTTTTATTATCATTGCGTAGATCTTTCAATGTTTGTTTAAGAGCAATGCGCGGGTAAGCAGAGGTGTAATAAGTACACCCACTTTTCGCCGAATTTCGGTCCCATAATGTGATAGCGGGCGAGCCTATGGCTAGGATGTTATCAAGGTTAACCAAGTTACCGTTTTATTTTATTTATATTGTATAAATAAAATTCACAACGTCAGTTTCACAAGTTCAAACACTTATCATTGTTTAAAAAGTAACGAACGTTGTAAGTAATTTGATCGGTCGTTAAAAAGTTTAGCCTTAAAACAAAATCCGGATCGCTTTATGGTACTTGTTAAATTCATTGGGATTATCTCTTCGACTGAAATCGACAATTTATTCAAAAATGAACGCAATTAATATTTTTAATACTCCCCTTAGACATTTATTTCGAAAAAGAGTGTGAAGGATAAATTATGTTCAGCGTGAAATAGTTTTCAGTCTACATTATATACACTATATTATTATAAAAGTTAAAGTTCGACTGCTCGGTTGCGCAATTGTCATTTGGCATGCGTTCCGACTGCTTTGACAAGGTCTCGGGTTCGATCCCCGGGTCGGGTAAAGTGATATTGAATTTTTCTATCTAGAAATTCTCAGTATTAGCCGGGAGTTTGGAATATGTGCCCGGTATGGCGATAGGCTCGCCCCCTATCACATTATGGGACCGAAATAAATTCGGCGAAAAGTGGGTGTATTATTTCCACCTCTGTCTACCCCTTCGGTGATTACAGGCGTGACTGTATATATGTATGTATATATAAAAGTTTGTAAGTTTCATTAAGATAAAAGTGAGTTTTCAGCCGAGAGCAAAAAGTAGTCTCATAGACTTTTATTGAATAGTTTGAACATAAATTATACATTAGTATTAATTCTTGAGAACTTACTAAAATTAATAGAACAGTAAGAAAATAATAATATCAATTACGTAATTATAAACGTTGTTGAAATTCGTCATAACATCAGTCTATCTAGAGGATAAGATTATTACAAAATGAGGGTCTCAAATAAAACAATCATAAAGTCAAACAATAAATCACTGTGGTTTGAAAATGGATCTTTTGCTTCAGAAAAATGTTTTTTTATCTTAATTAGCCTTGCTGTTCAACTCCTGGGTAACGATAATTTTTAACCGACTTCAAAAAAGGAGGAGGTTAACAATTCGTCGGAATCTTTTTTTTTATGTATGTTACCCGATTACTCGAAGACGCCTGGACCGATTCGAGAAATGGTGTGGTGGTCCCATTGGCACCAAGTCAGGATCTGTTGATGGGATCTCAGAAAAATCAAAGAAAAACTAATTTTATAGTGACGCATAATTTGTTTTTTGTTGAAGTCGGTGTACTTTTTATGTATAAAACTTTTACTTATAATGAATGAAGTCTTATCAAGGTTACCATGTAAACCATTGCCAATGTACATTTCTAGTTATAGTTAGCTGTATTGTAGTCCTGACCACACCAAAAGTTTTTGAAAACTTTTGGGCACGTTGGTTACTTTTGGGATGGGAAAAAAGTCCTCAACGCACGAGATCATCACGCTCAGATTATTTAACTTTTGACATAAGCACGCCTATGAAGTCCTATAATTATTCAACAAGCACTCATAAACAAGATCAAGCTACTTAATGGAAGCTATTTTAAAAAAGAGCATAGTAACTCCAAAGATTTAAGTTTGCACTTCTGTCGGTAATCCCCATGACTGCCAATGTCTTTATGTATCTTAGGTTTTAGGTACTTTGGATCTGACAAGAAACCTGCCTGAAAACAATACCACATAAACATGTATTTTCGGTTATTATTGGTATTATATATTGTTTTAGTATTAACAAACTCGGTTGTAGTGACGCGCCTCCGTGGCGTAGTTGGCGAGTAGCCGGCTGTGAAACAAGAGGCCGTGGGTTCGATTCCCACACCGGGACAAATGTTTGTGTGACAGACAGATATTTGTGTCCGGGGTCTGGGTGTTGTGAGACCGAAAGTCTCTCGTAGTCCCTGATACTCACGACACAAGACTCGTATCTTAGTGTGGGATCGGGGCTATGTGTGTGACTGTTGGGTGCTATTTATTTATTTATATGGTATAGGTTCGATCCCCGATTGAATCCGTAGTATTTTGACTGTAGGATTAAAGCCCGCTGCGCTATGGGCACTCTACTTATTGTTTATCTCCGAACTTTTCTATTGCTACTTTTATGTTTTTATAACGGTTCCATCTCAAGTATTGGTCAAATAAAGTTTTACTCTTTCTACGGAGGCCCTGAATGTAGTTAAGATTAAAAGTAAACTGTTATTTTATCTGGCTATTTATGTAAAATGAATGTTTAAATAAAAAAATGGCTTTTGTACCGAAACCGTTATGCGGCATTAATGTCAGCCCGTATTGTTTCAGTTTCGAGCGTCAATCCAAGTTTGCGCTACAGTGGTCTATTTTTATTTGTCTCATTCCATTGGAGTAATTGCCTATCACAGAGTAAGTACACACAAATAAATATTTCCAATACCCACTTAAATTCGCTTACAAGCTTACAATATCTTACAGAACAATGATAAAGATCCTTTGATTTTCCAATCTGTAGGTCGACGAAATTAACATAAAAGCGTAAGTTTCGCTAAAATCATTTTTTTCTTACATTTTGTAAATATAAAGGTCTTGAAAAATCCGCTTATGTTCCCTTTGTGAAATGACGTTTGATGTTTTCTTTATAATATTATGTCAAAAGAACCCGTGGAAGCAAACTACAAAATTTAAAGAAACATTCTAACAAAGCTATGTACCTAAAAGCTTTCATGACAGTGAAAACAAAAATAGCAAATATTGGTAGTTGTTATATACATTTTATTTTTATAGTAATTTTTTTATATTAAAAGACAAACTGACATTATAAAAACATCCGACAATTAAAAAAAAAAATTGAAAAACATAACAATAACTAAAGTAATTTAACTATTCAAGTATGTTTCTCAGAGAGAGAGAGACAGCCTCCGTGGCGCAGTTGGCGGTTAGCCGGCTGTGAAACGAGAGGCCGTGGGTTCGATGACAGGGACATACAGATATTTGTGTCCGGGGTCTGGGTGTTGTGAGACAAAAAGTCTCTCGTAGTCCCTGATACCCACAACACAAGACTCGTATCTTACTGTGAGGTCGGGGCTATGTGTGTGACTGTTGGGTGTTTAAATAAAAAAATGAGCACATTGTTGATATAATAATACATTTAATTTCAAACAATATAATCATTGGCCAAATATTTTTTGGTCGTAGGTGTTGGAGGATCTACTTGTTACTCGTTATAGTAGTAGATAGCGCCTATTCTACTGTACTTATGTTCGCAATTTTTTTTTATTGCATAATCCGACAATCGAGCCTGTGGGTCACCTGATGTTAAGTGATCTCCACCGCCCATGAACATCCACAATACCGATAGTGTCATGTATGCGCTGTCGGCCTTAAAGGACAGGCATAGGGATTAGGGAAGGGAAGGGGAATCTGGGCCTCCAGATATCTCACTTACCATACGAAACGCGACAGTAAACTGTCACTTTACGTAGGTTTTCTGTGAGACAGTGGTACTACCCAGGTCGAGCCAGCCCATTCATGCTGTAGACAAATATGTCTACAGCGTGGCTCTACCACCATTAGATATTATTTTATTTTACCATTTTGTGTTTAGTTCACTCGGTCTCTACATATTCTCTATCAATATTCATATCTCACAAATTTATGAAATCACTTTTAAATTCAAATTCTCCGTATGAAAAAAGAATGAAAATTGTTTGTGTGGCATATATTTGTCTCAGGTCTGGGTGTTGTGGGACCGCAGTTCCTCGTAGTTCTTGATCGGTACGATACAGGTTTGCCCTAGTGTGGGGTCAAGACTATGTGTGTGACTATTGGGTGTATTTATTTAGTTATGTATGTAGAGACGTTTGTATGCCCCAGGACGTTTCACTTGAAACTGATGTTATAAGTAATAACGACAAAATGTCTGTCATCATCATCTGAAGTAGCAGAATCAATTTTGAAAAAAATGTCATGTTAACATTGCCCAAGTTTGAGTTTAAGTTTGTTACACATAACGATATTATAAAAGTATTTAAGAGTTTGAAAAATAAAAGTACTGAAGATATTTGGGGACTGTCCGTTAAGCAGGCTGTTTAAACAGTCCTTCTAATTATAGACCGATATCAATATTACCAGTATTTAGTAAAATATTTGAAAAACTAATGCTTAATCAAATGTTGTTGCACTTTAATCAAAATGAGATCCTGCATAACAGACAGTTTGGATTTACAAAAGGCCGGTTAACGCAGGATGCTGGTTGTACTTTAGTAAAGTCTGTGTTAGAAGCCTGGGAGCGATCTAAAGATGCATTAGGAGTATTCTGTGATCTCTCCAAGGCATTTGATTGCGTTGATCATAACACTCTCATTTTAAAACTTGATTTCTATGGAATTCGCGGCCCAGCGCTTAAGTTGATGTCGTCATATCTAACAAATCGGCAACAAAAAGTATCTATTGACAATGTTACTTCTGTAGGTTCTTCTGTTAAGATAGGTGTACCGCAGGGATCTATTTTGGGTCCATTCTTATTCTTAGTTTATATAAATGACTTTCCATACATGGTAAATAGCATCGCAGATGTAGTATTATTTGCTGACGATACGTCACTTATCTTTAAAGTAGACAGGAAGGATGAGAATCTTCTAGAGTCCAATAAAGCTCTTAGCTTAGCTCTGGACTGGTTTTCTGCAAATAACTTACTTTTAAATGCAAAAAAAACTAAATGTATTAAATTTTCAATGCGTAATGTGACCCAAGACAAATCAAATATTACAATACATAATAATCCATTGGATCTAGTTCAGTCAACTGTATTCCTTGGAGTTACAATAGATGCTAAATTGCAATGGGGTCCACATATAAAAGTGATTTCTAGTAAATTGAGCTCTGCTGTATTTGCAATTAGGAAAATTAGACAGCTGACAGATGTGGCGACGGCTAGGTTGGTGTATTTTGCTTACTTTCACAGCATTATGTCCTATTGCATTTTGCTGTGGGGTTCTGCTGCAGATCTGCAGACAATATTTATACAACAGAAAAGAGCGATTCGCGCAATTTACAACCTCCGATCTCGCGACTCTCTTCGAGAACTGTTTAAAGATATTAATATACTGACGTTGCCGGCCGAATACATCTTTCAGAATATAATGTATGTCCGCAAAAATTTAGCTTACTTTAAAAAAAACAGTGACATACACAGTCTGAATACAAGAAATAGGAACAAACTCGCAGTTACAAAGTTAAGACTCACTAAGACAAATAATTCATTTATGGGTAACTGTGTAAAATTTTATAATAAACTACCTTCCGAAGTAACGAATCTGCAGGATAATAAATTTAAATTCCATGTCAAACAAGTGCTAATGTCTAGAGGTTACTATAAAGTAGCAGATTACTTAGCCGATAGGGATATTTGGAATCAGTCCTGCACACTGCACCAAGACACTGTAGCATGTAATTGAACTAAAAACATATTACTACAATTAAACTATGCATTTTAAAGGTCCTGAATAATGACATATTTTTAAAATATAATTTTTTTTAACGTTTTGTCGTTGTACTTTTGTGCTAATACAATTATTATTTTGTTATTTTAAGACGTCCGATCGATCGTACGATTTATAAGTGTATGCCCTTGATAAAAAAAGAGTTATGTAATTGTCTTAACGTAGGTATATATATACCAATGAATGTTAATTGTAAATGTGGGTTTAATGCAACTATGCACCCGTAATTTTTTTTTTTTTATTACTATTATCAAGCTTTATATTTTAGTGGTGCTATAAATGCATTGATTCATATATTATTAAAATATGTCTGTAATATTACTATGAAAAAATATATATATATATACACAGTCAGGTCATAAGTATTGACACACAGTAAAAACTTTTATTTTAGAATGCTGGCCACAAAAAAGTTTATTGAATTCGAATTTCAAATTGTTCATGAAAATAAAAATGTATACTTTTTAGAATTTTACTCATTTTTAAATATGGAGTGGACGCTTAAAGAAGACCGTGTTGCAGTCATTGCGTTGCATCGTTGCGGGTACGCGCCAATTCAAATTTTTGACATACTGAAAAATTTGAATATAACCAAAAGATTCGTTTATCGTACCATCAAACGATACAATGAAGACTCTAGTGTAGATGACAGGTCAAGAAGTGGTCGCCCTCGGTCTGTTAGGACTCCAGCAGTGATAAAAGCTGTGAAGGCGCGAATTCAAAGAAATCCCAAACGTAAGCAGAAACTGTTGGCCCTTCAAATGGGGTTAAGCAGAACCACGGTGAAAAGGGTGTTAAATGAAGACGTAGGGCTTCGGGCATATCGAAGAAAAACAGGACATCGTTTGAATGCTCGTCTAATGGACCTGAGACTGAAGAGATGCCGCGCTTTGTTGAAGCGGTACGCGGGAAAAAAATATCGGGAAATTCTTTTTTCAGATGAAAAAATTTTTACCGTTGAAGAGAGCTACAACAAACAAAATGATAAGGTGTACGCACACAGTAGTGAAGAAGCGAGCAACCGTATTCCGCGTGTCCAACGAGGTCATTTTCCATCCTCGCTCATGGTATGGTTGGGAGTTTCTTATTGGGGCTTAACAAAGGTACATTTTTGTGAGAAAGGTGTAAAAACGAATGCAGTTGTGTATCAAAATACAGTCCTGACGAACCTTGTGGAACCTGTTTCTCATACCATGTTCAATAACAGGCACTGGGTATTCCAACAAGATTCGGCGCCAGCTCATAGAGCGAAGAGCACACAAGACTGGCTGGCGGCGCCTGAAATCGACTTCATCCGGCACGAAGACTGGCCCTCCTCCAGTCCAGATTTGAATCCCTTAGATTACAAGATATGGCAACACTTGGAGGAAAAGGCGTGCTCAAAGCCTCATCCCAATTTGGAGTCACTCAAGACATCCT
The DNA here is from genome assembly GCA_905220505.1 of Laothoe populi. Classification (NCBI taxonomy): domain Eukaryota; kingdom Metazoa; phylum Arthropoda; class Insecta; order Lepidoptera; family Sphingidae; genus Laothoe; species Laothoe populi. The sequence goes on along the minus strand of HG992149.1, from coordinate 10,881,282 downwards.
TGATTAAGGCAGCCGCCGATATTGACATGGACCTCGTTCGTGCTGCAATAGACAACTGGCCGCGCAGATTGAAGGCCTGTATTCAAAATCACGGAGGTCATTTTGAATAAACTTTAGTGTCATAAGAATCTATGTTTTGTTAAGTTCATTTTGGTATATCAATGGTTACATAATGAATAAACTTGTTTCAATTATTTTATATTAAACATGTGACAGAATTTATGACCTGACTAGGTATATATGACAATTGATGACGAAAAAAACAAGCCCGGAGTTTTTTCTGCCTTTCTTCTTCGGGTCGTCATCGCTTAGGTAGCTAGTGAAAGGCTGGTAGGTTAGCTAGACTAGGGTTAACACTCATCCCTTCTATATCCGTCCAGTTTCCGTTCGCCTTCTCCCCTCCCATTCCTGCGCCTTCCCGTGATCATCTGCTCCAGTCACTTCCTTTACCGAAGACCGCGATTACCTTCCTTCCTTTTTGTGGTCTCCCTCTTTTCCAGTCCCGTCCTCGTTGTATCCTTCCTTGCCTACCAGCCCTTGATGGTGGTTTCTAAGTTCCCATGACGTTAGACATAATTAATTATTTTTCCGTATGGTGAATCTCCATCTGTGTTTTGACATGTCATAAGTGCCTTTTATATGCCTACGTGATCAATAAAGATTTTTATTTTATTTTAATAATAATATACCCAACAGTCACATACATAGACCTATGCTGATACTAGGTCAAACCGTATCAAACACCAGTGACTACGATCTTACAACACCTAGACCCTAATGAAAACCTATGTATCACACGAACCTTTTTCTTGATGCATTTTTTTATTTCATAGTCCGACCAACGAGCCAGTGGGTCACCTGATGTTAAGTGATCTCCACCGCCCATGTACATCCACAATACCGAAAGTGTCATGTATGCGCTGTCAGCCTTAAAGGACAGGAATAGGGATAAGGGAAGGGAAGGGGGAATCTGGGCCTCCGGATATCTCACTTACCATACGAAACGCGATAGTAAACTGTAACTTTACGTTGGTTTCCTGTGAGACAGTGGTACTACCCCGGTCTAGCCGGCCAATTCATGCTGTAGACAAATATGTCTACAGCGTGGCTCTACCACTTCTAAGAATTGAATTGCAAGAATGAAACTAGTGGCCTCTCGTTTCATAGCCCTTACCTACAACCCATCCGCTGCGCTATAGGAACCATTACTGTTGTTTATTCAATAAATGTATATTTAGTTAAAAAAGCTCTGACATAATATATTGTTTCTTTGATAGTTATTAATACGAAAAGTTTATCAAATTGATGTAGGCTTTTTCTAAAGTAAAGTAATTTTAGGTCCCGCAGTCTTCAACTGAAATTTTTCATCACATTTAAGTGGTTAGATCTGTATCGGATTCTGTAGCCATCACAAACTTTTATCTGAAACTATCTTCGACTTAGATCTAAGTTCGACGGATTCAATCGAGCTCAATCGGATAATTTTCTTTTCTTGTCAAGCTTTTAACCCACTAACCTTGACATGTTTGTACGTATAAGGTATCGAACGCATTGTTTTTTTTTTCTGGCACCTGATGGTAAGCGCAGTGCCGTCCGCCGTTGTGACGGCAAGTTATAACTGTAATTCGTTGACACCAGTAGGTATACTACTTAGAATCTGTAATAGGACTTACAAGTAGTTTTTAAAACGAATTACAGTCTTATGCAATGCAACATAGCGACCATATAGGGGTAGCTTCTAATGCGAATTTTAATCCATTGCAAATCATTCTTGTTAAAGTAGTTAAATGTTGTTTACTTAAGATGCTCCGTCGACCTGATTTTCAATGAGTGTATAGTTTACATAAAACAATTATTAAATAATGTTTTTTTATTGAATGCGTAGAAAATTTGCAAATAGCAATATATCCACGTCAGGCGGAAACAAATATCATTGAGTATAATAATTATTATTAAGTATGTAATCCGTGTATTTACTTTTCTCAAGGTAGGTTCTTACGTTACATGGTTTTGTACGCGAGAATTTTAACGTTGGTTGGTTTAATAAGCTTTATATGGAAATTAAAAAGAACATTTTGGAATTAAAACTTAAAATCAATCAATATAAGCAGCCCATAAGGGCGGTGAGTTTGCAACTTTTCTAGATTTTGTCATATGTGGTTGCTGTGACAAACTAGTTTTTAAGTGTATCTATAAACATATGATCTCTTAATTGTTTTTTTTTTTTAATATTTCCCACTCATAGTATAGAGTAATGCAGCATTTTTAGCGCAGTATGGCATGAACTAGTTGAGGTTTTGAGAAACTGAGGTGAGAAACAAACCGTGTTAGTCTTCTGCCTTTTCAGTGATAAGACCGCAAGGTTGCGTGTCTCGGGTGCAGGTAATTGGCATAGAATATTCTATATTCTGTAGTAATATAATTTTCACTTGATATAGCAAGTTCGGCAGTATATTAATATAGTAGAGTGTTCGTTAAATCACACACCCGTAAATGTTTTATTAGATTAATAGATCAGAAGTTTTATAGATAAAAACATCAAATACAAATATTTACAATATAGCATTGTTATGTAATTATAAATTTTACGTTACGGAATGTAAGATGCATAGAACATAACTTCTGAGTCTATATTCAATTATGTAAAAATGTAACAACAAATAAATGATAAAATTAAAGAGTAAAAAAGCCATTAAAAAAGTATAGGCAAGACATAGAAAGATCATGGAAAGTTATATTCGTCCCTTTTGTCAAATAAAATATTATTTAATTCAGGATATGGAGCAAAAAAACAACAAATCTTTATTATTCCGACGTATTGAATATATACTATTTAGTATATATTTAATATACCAAAGACAGGTATACGGCAAAAATAGCAAATGATTAAGCAGAGTCTGGATGCAATAGACAGGAGACAAATCACTGGTATTAAAAGGAAATAGGTTACGAACTTGTTAGGACCTTTACGGAAATTTATTCCCATAGAAAAACAGAAAAATCAAGGTGAGTTATTGTAAAATATAGCGACAAATGCAAATTCTGTAAGTTGGCGTAAATTAGTGCATTAAATTGAATTTGGTAGAGAATGAAAGTCACTAGGTCAGGATAATTAAGGTCTTAAAGCTCAAAAGTTCTTTCCATTATATATCGCACAGAAAAGAATGTAAAACTCTCAGCAATGGAACACTCTCTCAAATCTTTTATGCTTCATGAAACAAAATGTATTTTAACTGTTTCTACAAAAAGGCAATATCGTCTAAGAAACAAGAAAACGATTTTATTTCGCACTTTTTATACGTCAAATATTAACTGAAAGGTTATCATCATCTAGAACTTTACTCAAGAACGTATAAACTTCACTTTTCATTCTTCACTTCACTTTTTGAAAATATCAGGGTTGAAAATGCTAGTTAGTACATTAGAAAAGTAAATAGTAGTTAGTAGATCTTAGAGAAAATGTGCATTGATTCTAATAAATATTTTCGCAACGAAATGTAATTAGAATACATTGTCATATAATATGAAAGGACATTTATCGTAGAGTTAAAATAATTACATAATATATGTGTTAATGAGATGAAATATGTATATTACGTAGTTCGTGAACAAATGTGACGGCCAAGTTTAAAATTTATCTTCGTTTCATAATGAAGCAATTGGAGCGAGTTTCAATTGGCAGGAAAGGGTGCGAGAGGAAGATTTAATGACGCTAATCCGGTGTGTCCATCCACACATCAGGTTAGTTATGAAGCAATAATTTTTAATCTCGAGTATAATTTGAGGAAAAACGATTTCACATGCTAAAATAGAAGTAGTGACATACACTACGACTATTAACAATATATATAGTGGCAAGCGGAAACTAACGTGTGTGTTTATTTTTAATGATAAAGGATATTTTAAAATATAGGTTAAATTATGACGTAGGGTCTATCTTCGCTTTAGTGGCCCGTTTAGTGACATTAATATTTGTTGATGGTGATGTCTACTGAAAACTTGGCGGCATTTCAAATACAACTGCAAAACTATATTTAATATTACGTTTCTGATATACCTAAAATCGAAGGTGTCCCATTCTATCAGAGAACACATTGTGAATAAAAAGATCTCTTTCTCACCACCATCAAACACCACAACTGAGTACGTACCAATTTTTTCAACGACTCCGCAGCGACTGAGTTCTCATTTTGTCTAGGGCAAAACTCAATGGGACGACGCTGGAACGTGTCATTTCAAAATCATTACCATTTATATAACTTTAGCGCTGTTTGACGGTTGACGCTCTAGTTTGCAAGTCGATATCTTTGGATAAGAGCGGGATAAGAAACCGGCGCGACGAGGTTTCGGGAAGCGGAAGCCGCAACGCGTAATAACGATGACTCGCACGCTTTGTCCGACTCGGTCCCTCCAGGAAATTGGCGCCGACAGTCAACCTGACCAAAATTCAAACGTGCTCCTTGCGGTAACAGGGGCGACACTGGTGCCACTAAGCACATGCCGATGGATGAAGCGCGGGAACCAGCATCGGTCGCACGGCTGGCGTATGGGGCGCGCGACGCGACGCGGACGGGTTTGGACAGCGCGGCGGCGGAGAGTCCGCACTCCGCGCTCGCATCGGGCGGCGGCTAGGCGCCGGGAGGTGGCGACTGTGCCGAGCGGCCGCGGCGGCGCTTACACGCTACTGCGGCACGCGCCCGACCCGCGCCCGACCCGCGCTTGCCCCGCGCCACACGACGCATCCCCCGGCCACTCCGCGCACCCCTTGCGGGCTCCCTCCATCCCGCACCGCGCCCCGCACGCACGCCGCATTCTTGCCTTCAACCCGCCCGACGCCCTCGAGCGTGAATTCGGCCCGCACAAAGAGCTTAGACCGCTCTCCGGGCGCCTACGTCACAGCGGCGATGTCCTATATGGCCGAACGTTACACTGCAGATAACGGTAGCGATGCAGCAGACACCAAAGCATGCTGCTGTTCGTGCTAAAATAACTAACAACACAGCGTTTTGAAATGTGCTGCTGTGCAATTAATATTTGGGTACGTTTAGGCTTCGTGGCGCTAATTAGCATCGAAGAGCTGTTGCACGGAGACGTCGCGAATGCCGCAAAATCTTCAAGAGCTGCGGAGGTGGTGAATTCTTTATTCAATCAGGGAAAACGTAGCCTCGTCTGATTTAAGTTAAGTGCAATTTGGCCAAACGAAAATTATTTTCGCTCTAGTATTAGGCCTTCCGATGCAATACACAATACAGCGAAGGCAGCATATTATGGTGATAGTACGATCATATAGATGGCAGTCATTAATAAAATTTCACTTTGCATTCCGAAGGGGTAGGATTAGGTGCAACTTAGAGATCTTATTAGATGCACCACGTATGGATCGCTGATAGTATTTCACGTGAGCTTATAGACATATCGAACCCGAATTTCAATGCCAGGCAAGTGATGTATGATATTTATAGGTGGTAGGATATTCATATCCGCCCGGATAGCGACCACCGTACACAGGGTGTAAAACCCGCCATAGTGGCACACGCAAGTGTGTCGCGTTCCGGGATCAGCCAGTGTACATCCGGTTTTTCTCGGGGGTCTAGAGTTGGAGTACAATGTTTGGCCATTTTGCGGCCTTCTGAGTACTCTGACAATAGACCCTCGACCGCTTCTTCACCTTCTTGGCCATGGCGTAGTGTGAAGAAGCAGGCTGGCATGATTGTGTTGAGTAGCAGGGGATAGATCGTCTCGCACTACTCGATACTCTAATTGGACCGCACTGCGCTTACCATCAGGTGCAGTACGGTCACTTTGCCGTGCCAGGATAAAAAAAAAAATTTGGTATCGACAATAGCTTGATTACAGTTGAAACAATAAGGACTAAGTCAGTATTAGTGCCTGTTTTGTGCTCGACCGACATACTGTAGCCCATTTTGTTTATATGTCGCTAAGTTTAGAACTTCGTTATTCTTCGTAATTTGACGCTAAATACTGGCATTGATAGCTATGAATAGAATACTCTGTTAACCAATACTCTTAACACACTCATTGACTTCCAAACACGGAAGAAGCGGACTGCAATGCAATTAATTTTTAACTCTGCATGTATTTATCATAAATAATATAATAATAGCAACCACGTATTAAACTGGGCTCACTACTGGGCACGGGCTTCGTGCATTAATGAGAGTTAGGCGATATTCCACCGCGTTGGCCTAATGCGGGTTGGCAGACTTCACATACTCTTATCAAAATTCTTGGGTATGCCGGTTTCCTTATGATGTTTTCCTTCATCGTTAAAGTAAGCGATAACTAACAATACATACAGGCGTAACTTGGTATACTATTGGGGCTGCTTTTGATCATACGACTTTCATCTTGATAGTCCGTACCACTGTCATCTAGGCTATCGCTCCTTCTATTTACCATCCTGAGTTTTAATATTATTAAGAGAAAAGGTATATAGTAATTTCCTTCGTATAGGTTTTCAGATTATCGTATAGTCAATCTCTTTGTAAGAGATATTACATCATCAGATATCGTCTATATTACTATGGAATTTACCTGCTCTTTTACAGCGCGTTCTCCGACATACCTTTATCTATTTGTTTATCCCTATTCATTTATTTCATTGTGTCCATGTCTTGAAGTAAATGGTTTTCATTTCAATTATTTCCTAATTATATGTTTATGTCAAAATGGTTTGTTGGCTTTTTGGCTAAGAACAATAACCCTCCAGACAACGTTAAAGCCAAAGCCAGCGTGAATAAGTAAAAAAATACAAACAAGATTTTTGAAAATCTATGTTAACCCTCTTTACAAATGATTATGCAAACGGCGATATATGTTATTTATATGTTCTTACCAAATGCCATATTTTCGCTATGAATGATCTTACTAACTCGAGAAATAATGGGTTTTCTATAAAAACTTTTACACCACAGGGATGATTTTACTAAACGACTGATGCCATGAACGTAATTCTTTATTTATTATCAAAAACCTTAATAATATTTTGTCTTGAATGAATAATCCCCTATATAAGCTGTCGCCATTTTACTTCTTCAGGTTTTTCTTGAGGCAAAAGGTAGTAGGCTACCTTTTGGTTCAAGCTTTCTTAATTACCAAATTTAATTAATATAAGCAGTTTGTTTGAACTATGGAGGCGTAACAAATACACAGACCAACAGAGGGAGTTAATTTTGCAATATACGGAAGTTTGCCGCAAAATATTTATACCTGAGTAAATAAATACGAAAAAACTATATATTTATTCGTGATACCATATGTTTTGATCATGTTGTATAATACAGACACACGCTTGAAACAATAAGTTCAACAGACTTTTGAAAATCTGGATAACATTGTTCATCGCTGGATATTATATCAGCAGTGTGCGCTTGAACTTGATTTTTAGTTTGTCAACCCGTCCGCGTCAGTTGATTACCCGGTTAACATCTTTTGCAGGTCATGGCTATATTATAAAGAAAATTTATAGTCCAGTTTAAATATAGTAATTTATATTTAAGCTATCATGTTTATCCCAGAGAAGACATGTGCACCACAATAATACGAGTGGCCGCGGGTTCGATTTCCGCGCCGAGACAAATGTTTCTATGATTTTGAATATTTGTTTTCGCTCTGAATGTTGTGAGATCGAACGTCTTTCATGGTTCCTGATACCTAAGACACAAGACTTGTGTCGCAGTGTTGGGTCATATCTAAGTATGTGGCTATTGGCTCTATTTATTGACATAGAATTCGAAATTTTGTATTGGATAACACATTACAATGGGTGAACAAACCATCGTTAAACTTCAGACTGAATTCAAGTGTAGTAAAACGCCGGCAAATAATATTAAATTAATTAGATGCATTACAAACTGAAAGTGTAAGTGTAACAATTACAATGTTAGAAATAAAATTTCCATGCTGACGCAGGACATATGTAAGCAATTATAAAAGTTTTGATAAAATTAGATTTTGTAAGATACAGTAGAGCCTACTCCTACTGTAGAAACGCCGAGCTAGAGTAGAGCAGTATCCGTAGAGGTAGTGCGGACAAACTATTGAATTTTTAACAAGGTCTACAATGAAAAATTACGGTTATTTTATTTGGGTAAGTTTGTTGATCTGTACGACAGCAATTTTTAGTGTACTGGATTGAAATGAAACGAGATAATTATATTTATATAGTGGCATTATAGTCAATGCTTCTGAAAGTCAAGCACGCTCTATGTTGCAGACACTTCTTATATTGCAGTACGTGTGGCTTAAGTTCTGTTAACAATATGCGTGTAATATTATAGTACCTGGCCGAACAAGCTGCTGGTAAGATATTCATATCCGCCCGGATAGCGACCACCGTACACAGGGTGTAAAAACCGCCATAGTGGCACACGAAGTGTGTCGCGTCCCGGGATCAGCCAGTGTGCATCCGATTTTTGGCGGGGGTCTAGAGTTGGGGTACGATGTTTGGCTGTTTTGCAGCCTTCTGATTACTCTGACAATAGACCCTCGACCGCTTCTTCACCTTCTTGTGATTGTGTCCAGTAGCGGGATAGATTTTGTCTCGCTACTCAATTCTCTAATTAACAAATACATATATCCTAATTGTTAGGGCCAATTTCGAGATACGAGAGATATAGAGATAATAATCATAAATACACACAACAGTCACATACATAGCTCTGACTACACACTAGGTAAAACCTGTATCGTGGGTATCAAGAACTACGAGGGAGTACGGTCCTACAACACCCAGATCCTAAACTAACACCTGTCACACACACATTTATCTCGGAGCGGGAATCTAACCCACTGCCTCTCATTTACTACTGTACACAACCGGCTGCTCGCCCGCTGCGCTACGGAGGTTGTCAGAGAATGTTAATTATATTTATTTTAGTATTGTTTTATAACAGCTTCTCGAAAAGTTTTAAGGTACCAGTATGCTAAAGTCCATCACGAAATAAACCTTTTTTCGTGGACTATTGGCCGATCTGCGGTATGCCTTTTTCCCACCAATCCGCTTACCACTGATATATGCTCAAAGTTGTATCTAAAATTGTATTGTATCTAAACTATAAAATTACCATTTACTTTAACTTAAATAATTGTGTTATAAAGAGGTGATAATTCAAGCATATTCATACATAAATAATAATAAAATAAATAAATAAAACTTAACCCTTCTCACATGTAGAGGAAGCCTGTACCCCCAGTAGTAATTATAGAGTATTATACTAAATTATATGTCAAAAATTAAATGTATAACATTAAACGATCTCTTCTACTACTACTGCCACAATTTGACAGCCTTCACTACTCGTTGGGAGAAAGAATTGCATAATATTAAGGTAATATATTATAAAACAGCATTCCATCAATTCACTAGTAGATTCAAGACGCGCTTCGAAGAATAACTTTGGACAGCTTGAAAATAATAGCTTAGCTCCAGAAAACTTTCCCCTTCGTTGCTTCTCTTTACATGGAGCTGCTTTTTATCTGGATTACATATTCAAGACGTTATTCATCAGCCAGAATCTCGCTAGGTGAATGCGCATAAACGATTGTATCGCCGAGTTCACGTTGCCTCTATAATTTCATGATTCATGAATGTCCACGTTGAAATAGAAAATTCTTTTAACGGACCAAAAAAAAAATGTCGGCTCATTTGGTTTAGTTAATGTCAGCACTTCATTTAGATGTTCATGTCATTAAATTCATGTTGATATTACAAATAAGTGATAGTATATAATACAGGTTGCGTGGTGGCTCTTGACGCAGCTTGGCTTTAGGTGAGGTCAAGAGTCAGCATTTCTTGCTGGAGTTTTTCACATACGGTGCGTTTAGAGGTCTGTAATATTTAAGTGATAGTTTCCAATTTACCGACTGACGCAATTTTTGCAAAGAAAACCACACTACAGTTTGACTTTGACTTTTACACAAATATTTGTCTCGGTGGCGAGAATCAATTTGGAACCCGCTGCCTCTTGGTTCACAGTCAGCTCACAGTTACGCAGCTTGTCATAATGTTTATACTTGGTCGGTTGTACCTTACACATTTCCATCAAGAGTTGATCGCAATGAACTTGGACCTCTTGTTATGAGGTCCTATTTAAATTCTGGTAGAATGAATCAACGAAAAAATAAAGCTTTCTATTCTAATCAAAACTGTCACTCGAGCGAAAGCTTAGTATAATATAAGAACAGACTAACTAACAATTTTTGTATAAGTCGAGTTCATAAGAATTAAGTAAGTTGTAAGAAGTAACCTGGCATTGTTTAATAGAAACCATATCATTGTCATTCTTTACAAATATTCACGTTGTTCAATATAAAAAAATGTAGAAGCCTTTTTAACAGTGATTTCAGCTTTGAGCATGGTTTAAACTTTTTGAACAAGCAATTACAAAAAACCATTGAACCTTTATAATAAATAATATGTCTTGTATCAAGTATGCTGGTTTTCTCATTATGCATTCCTTCAGCATTGAAGCGAGTGATATTGAATTTAAGAACATACAGGTTAATTTTGAAGAGTCAACCCTGGCTAGTTTCAAACCAGACACAACTTACGATTAACTAGATTTGACACCCCCCGCAAAGTTGTCTTTGCTTAGTGCCATGATTCATTATTGGAGATCAATTTGGAAACTTTTGTTTTCATAATATCATCGCTACTGATCTTATTTAGACTCTTGAACGCAGCGCTGAAATAATGTTTGTTTGTCATTCATTTTTTACTAGATTTCTTCAGGGCGTAGGGCATCTCGTCATTCCAGATTCCTCTCTTCCCTGTTAGGAAACACTCTCTTTCCGTATAGCGTTTAGATGTTTGTGAGAAATGGACGACTAACCATAAAATAAAAATTGCTCGTTTGCACACATTACCGTACAACTAGTACTAGGTTATCAAATAAAATTCAATATTTTAGAATTTTAACAACTACGTAAGAATATTTACAAACATGTAAATGAAAATATTGTTAGGGATGTGATTTGTGTAAAAAAGTAAGTGCAAGTTTAAAATATAGTTTATTACGTAATTTGAGATATTTCGCGATCTGCGGCTTCTTACTCTTGTTAAGCATGTAGCGCGCCACGTTTGGTTTCATAACTGTAATTATTGCTGTCACTGAAACAAAACTCAAGTACAGTAGGTAATTAAAACCAACGTAACTATGACTACGTAATTAAATGGGTTTAAGAGGTTACTGCGTGATGCTGGCAGGTCGACATAAGTACTGAAAATGGTTACTTCCTCTTTTGATAATAAACTCTTGTAGCTCAAAATTTATGCATAATTCTCCCTCTCCGCTTACAAGTAGAATTGTGTTTACATTGAAATGGAGCTTTGAGGTATATCTTATCAAAAAAATAGAATCATCAAAACGACTTCTCCGTAAAAAGAAATGCGTGGACGAAATGAGCCGTGGGTTAGATTTTCGCACTGATACAAATGTTTGTGAAATCAAATATTTCTTTCGTGTCTGAGTGTTGTGAAAGCGAATGTCTTAAATTAAGCAAAATTATTTGGAGACACGTAGGTCGACTGATGATTGGAATCATAACCAATTCTACAGTAGTCACTAAAAGTGACTAAAGTTTACACTTAAGGGTAACTCGTCGAGTTGAGCGAAAAGAGCAAATTAAATCTAACCCAATGGGTTCTTGACTGTTTTAAACTCTGTTGATGTTTTATGTAGCTTGTTGCCAACTTAGCTAATCTATCAATCCAGTGCCATGGCTGCTCCTCATGTTGTAAGTGGGAGGGCGATTATGTCTATCGATAAACTCATCCCTATATTATATCTGAATGTAAGGCTATGTCTATCTGAAACTAGTTTTATATAAGTATATTCTGAAGGTTCTATAATACAAACCAAATTTTAATGAAGCAGAGTCCTAAAACCTTTGTTTGAGATTTGTTTTCAAAGCTTTTAAATTAGGTTATGAATTGTTTATGTGAGGTTTCTGGTTAACATTTAATTTATATTAGTTAATCAATAATTTTATAGAATATTGTAATAATAGTGCCACGGAAACGTTCTTCATGTCATTAGTAATTCCATCTATCTTAATTTCAGTGATCCGTGAACCTTTTGATGTTCCAGTGATAACGACAAAATAATAGAAAGAAATTAATTAACATTTTTTATATAAACTACAAATTCATCTTCATAAAACATTCCATTACTAAATCTAAATTAAATTTTTAAACAATTCCTTGTTGAACATCTCGTCGTTCGAGACAAAGAAATTAACTATATTCATCCTTGGCATCGGGGCCTCAGTTGTACTTCTAATCCAGCGCAAGGTGATACGGCTTCCTTTCTGTAATAGCACAACAAGGCAATCCCCCACATAATTACATGAGAACACGAGACGGTGCTATTTTGAACATGAGTTAAACTATACCAGAAAGATCCATAAAGGGTCTTGACGTTTTGGACATCAAAGTTATCGATGAAGATATAGTACAATGACGAAACCTTAGAGAGTTATACATGGGACACGTAAATTAAATCACTAATCCTACTATCCTACTCTTACAAATATTAGAAATGCGAATGTTTGGATGGATGGATGTTTGTTACTCAATCACGCTATAACGGCTGGACGGATCTGGTTGAAATTTGGCACAAAGATAGACTATAGACTGGAATAGCACATAGGCTACTTTTTATCCCGGAAACATGTACTGTTCTCGTGGCATAGTTGAGTTTTTCACAGAGCAAGGGATCGAAATTTTTGGCAAATATCTCTTTTTTTTTAGTGCAGACGTGCAGACGTGCAGACGGGCCACCTGATGGTAAGTAGTCACCGCCGCCCATAGACTTCTGCAATGCCAGGGCACAGCAAAACCGCGGCCTACCGTTGAAGGACTACTCTTCTTAAGCCTCGTTTAAAGAAGGACATGTCATAGCGCTCAGGGAACACCGCTGCAGGGAGTTCATTCCAGAGCTTGAACGTTCGTGGTAAAAATGAACACTGGAAACGAACCGTGCTAGAAGAAATCGTTTCCAGGTAGTATGGATGAACCCTGCTGCGGTGTCGGGTGGTGCGATGATAAAATGGTGATATAGGCACCATTTCAAACAGTTCCTCGGAGCACTCCCCGTGGAACAACCGATAGAACAAACAGAGAGACCCGAAGTCTCTCCGCAGCCCCAACGGTTCCAGGCTATCCGTGATATCAGGATCCCCGACAATTCGAACGGCCCGCCTCTGTAAGGAGTCAAGTGGGTCTAGCAAGGATTTTCTGGGCCCTTGCCCAGAGATGAGAACAGTACTCCACGTGGGGCCGGACTTGCGCTTTATAAAGCACCAATCTATTACCCGACGTGAAGTACCGCCTCGCACTGTTCAGGATCCCCAATTTTTTGCTGGCCAATTTGGCTTTGTCCTCCACTTGACTCCTAAACTGGACCGTGTTCGATATATTTACGCCGAGGATCCCAATACCCTCGGAAACCCGGAGAGTGACTCCTTGAAACTGTGGCGCCATGACAAATGGGTCCTTCTTAGCGGTGAATGCGCAAACTTGTGTCTTCGTGGGGTTGAAGTGAACTAGGTTCCTTTCACCCCATTCAGAGGCCCGCCCTAGAGTGCTCTCAATTTCCGACACAAGTTCAAACCGTCTTTCTTCCAAAGTGCTCCGAGGGATACCCTGATGACCGGTGTATCGCACGTCGATAGTACTATCATCTGCATAACAATGCATGCTATCAATAGACAGCATGTCATTGTTATGCAGAATGAATAGTGTCGGCGACAACACCGAGCCTTGTGGAACGCCAGCATTAAAGCAGTAGCCGTCTACGACGACTTTAATGCTCCGACCATCCAAAAAGCTAGCGATCCAGTCACAGAGGCCCTCGGGGATTCCATAAGATGGTAGCTTGTGGTAGGATATTCATATCCGCCCGGATAGCGACCACCGTACACAGGGCGAAAAACCCGCCATAGTGGCACACGCAAGTGTGTCGCGTTCCGGGATCAGCCAGTGTACATCCGGTTTTTGTCGGGGGTCTGGAGTTGGGGTACAATGGCCATTTTGCGGCCTTCTTAGTACTCTGACACTAGACCCTCGACCCCTTCTTCACCTTCTTGCTTCTTGCGTAGTGTGAAGAAGCAGGCCGGCATGAGTGTGTTGAGTAGCGGGGATAGATAGTCTCTCGCTACTCAGTACTCTATTTTAACCGCATTGCGCTTACCATCAGGTACTGTGGGGTCACTTTGCCGTGCCAGGATAAAAAAAAAAAAAAAACAGCTTCGACAGAAGTCCCCCATGCCATACCCGATCAAACGCCTTCGCGATGTCTAGACCGACGGCCATAGCCTCACCCTTGCTCTCTATAGCCTCCACCCAGCGATGTGTGAGGTAAACAAGAAGATCAGCAGCCGAGCGACCGTGACGGAAACCGTACTGACGATCGCTAATCAGCTGGTGCTCCTCCAGATACCCCATAAGCTGGGCGTTAATTACTCTCTCCATGACTTTAGAGAGCAAGAATGTGACGGCTATCGGTCTATAACACGAAGGGTCCGACCGGTCACCTTTTTTAGGGATCGGATGGACATGGGCAACTTTCCACGAAGCGGGAACCCTTTTGGAATTGTATGAAAGACGATAAAGGCGTGTGAGAATGGGGGTCAACTCGGGGGCGCACGTCTTAAGAACCACTGCGTGGATGCAGTCCGGCCCACTCGACTTTCGGATGTTAAGGAGCCTAAGCTCCCGCCTGACCGCACGCTGATTAATTCGGATTTCAGGCAGGGAGTACTCGCACCGGGGAAATTTTGGTGGAGTGGCTCCCCCATCATCCAAAGTCGAGTTCGAGGCAAAGGATTGGGCCTAGATGTCGGCCTTATCTACATAAATATATGACAACGTTCCTCTGTTTGAATAAGTATTTCAGTGACTTTTGATTTCATCCCTTAGTACAAAAACACTTATTCCCTTAAGTCATTTCAATTATTAGATATCTTCCAATATCTTTCTCTTATTTACTTGACAAATAAACAGAATATTGGTGGCAAATATTCGAACGCGTCTTCAAATTCGAACGTTCAAATTCTGGAATTCTAGGATAAAAATCGTAGCAGGCATGATTGATCATTTTTTATTCCAGTTGATTTCAGTGAAGGAACTTGGTGGTAAGAACATATAGCATGCATATGCTTGTAGCATATCCTTAGAAAGAAAGTAAGTGTGTTCCACCTTTGAACTCATATCACATTCTGTATCTCTAAAACCAACCATCTCTAAAGTATAATGGTACCCTAACCTTCGCGACCGTTTTTTAGTTCTCTTAAATCATGTTCCGCCTTAATTCTGTGCGAATTCTAAAACAGGTCAGATTATAGTTTTTCATTACGATATATGTAATTTAGGATTCTTTAAAATAGCAGCGTACGGTACGGCAAAAGAAATCGAGAAATCACGTAATTTATTAAAGAAGTTACATATTTCCAGACGTTTAATAGAGATTCAAATAAAATCAACGTACGAATTCGTCTACCCAGTTACCCACATAGATATTTTTGAATACGCCGGAGACAAAGTTGACAGTTTCGGACGATCATAATAAAAAATATATTAAGCGCGTGTAAACACAGTCTAAGCAGACACTTCCACGTACATTTTATTGACACTGAAACCGAAAATAAACCATAGACAATATAAAAATAATCTTACAGTCCACTCCGGATTTACAGCAATGTGATTGGCGACGTATGACGATTATTAAACGTCAAAACAGCATATTATTATACGCTTATGTAACAGTTTCAACGTTTGTTGATAACATTTTATACGGTTATGTTTTTGGATAATTACATAGTTTGAAGTTTGCTTTGCACATATATCAGTATTAGTACAATATGAAGAAGTGATTTTACATTAATAAATTAAATTTCTGTAAATATTACAGAACATGTTAAAAATTACAAAATGTACAAAATTCTGTACTTCAAAATATGTCCGGTTTTACTTTATGATTAAAATTATAATCGAAGAAGTGAGAATGATTACCAATTAACATTTCTGCACGTGTAAAATCCAAATAGACTCCTTAAATAGAAGTCAGTCGAAGTGTATTCTCTATAGATAAAATATCAGTTGAGATTGTATACGCACGTTCATAAAACGAATATAAATATAATGAATCACATATCATGGGCGATTATAATCTTCTTGGGATGAATTACGAGATTTTCAGACGTGATGATGACGCCCAACTGGGTTACGTGCTGCCTAGTGTTAATTATATATTAGCAGTTTATTTTATGGACAACATTATTACTCATAATCTCATCACATCAAAAGACGGAAAAATCTTGGTGAACCTCGGATGTATGTAGTTTCACGTCTACTTAATATTTTTGGTAAACAAGCGTAAGTGTTATAAGAGGGCTTATAAACACTTCTTAATGAAGCGTTATCAATAGAGATATATCTTAATATATATAATTCTACTGTACGTGTGTATGTCACTGAACTCCTCCTAAACGGCTGGACCTATTTGAATGAATATTTTTGTATGCGTTTGGGTGGCGCCCTGGATGGTTTAGATTCACAAATCAGCCCGGCAGATGGCGCTGCAGTCGGTATGGCGCTGCTTTTCCGGGCAGGACGATGTCTGCGGGCCCGCTAGTAGATAAAAGAGTTTTAAACTGATAAAACTCAGAAAATTATCAAATTGGTATAATTAATATTATTAATTGATTTAATAACTTCATGTGAAAAGAATGGCGAATACACGAAAACTCTTTGAAATATAAAATTGATTTTAATTTATTTTCTTAAGCAGTTACCTATTATGGCACATGTTATGATTTATAATAACATAGAAATTTTAAGTTATATATTCTATACAAATAAAACGATTCAGTAATAGTTCTCTACCTTACTGGTTACTAGGAGACGATAAAAACATACTTCAATAACGTCTAGCAATATTTAATATAAAGTTTATTTGAAGAATAACTTATATAAAAAGTTTAAGAGCGGACGTTAATTTTCTTATTTCATTTCCTATGTTTTTAGTTTGGGTAACGTAGGTTATGTAATTTTCTATTACTGCACGTCATAGATATCTTTGATCCAAAATGTTGTGTAAGAACCGGTAAGTATTAAATAACACTAGCCCTGTATTAAACATTGTCCCACTGCTGGGCACGGGCCTCCTCTACTAATGAGAGGGGTTAGGCCTTAGTCCACCACGCTGGCCTAATGCGGGTTGGCAGACTTCTCATACCTTCGAAAAACTCTCAGATATGCAGGTTTCCTCACGATGTTCTCCTTCACCGTTAAAGCAAGCGATAATTAACATTTTAATACACACATAACATTTAGAAAAGTGAGAGGTGTATGCCACTTGGGTTTCGAACCTACTACTTTCGTCTTGACAGTCCGTACCGCAACCAACTAGGCTATCGCTGCTTTTTGTAAGTATTACCCAAATAAAACTCAAAAATCCATTAGCAAGCGGAAAGTTTTAGTCGGATACGTGAATTTTATTCAAGGAGGATTGCCAAAAATGATAAGAATATATTTTATTTTCTCATACTACAGTATATTCGATCTATATATGCCTGGCTGTGTAGAACAAATGTTCCTCATTCCATATCTGGGTCATACTGGTTTAATGTGGGTTGGTGGATGAATAGTTTTAAACTTTAATCAGTTAAATCGATCAGAATGCAAAATTATACCTAAGCTAGTCTAAAGGAATAAGTGAAGAAGTTAGAAGGGTAATGTCGGCTTGAAAGGCGAGCCACGGTTATAATTAAACTATTATAACCTCACCGAAATAGGCTTTTGTTCGAATCGAACCATAGTAACAAAGTAAGTTAAAAATATATATAGACTGCTCATCAATTAATTCTCGCATATTTACTTTTTAACATAGCAGCTTTTTTGAATAGCAGCGATAGCCTAGTTGGTTGCGGTACGGACTGTCAAGACGAAAGTCGTAGGTTCGAAACCCAAGTGGCATACACCTCTGACTTTTCTAAAGTTATGTGTGTATTGAAATGTTAATTATCGCTTGCTTTAACGGTGAAGGAAAACATCGTGAGGAAACCTGCATACCTGGGAATTTTTCGAAGGTATGAGAAGTCTGCCAACCCGCATTAGGCCAGCGTGGTGGACTAAGGCCTAGCCCCTCTCATTAGTAGAGGAGGCCCGTGCCCAACAGTGAGACAATGTTTAATACAGGGCTAGTATTATTATTATATTTACTTTTTAACGCTTCCTCTTTCTTCGCCAAACTTATATATAGACACATGTCTGGAAGTGGTAGAGCCACGCTGTAGACATATTTGTCTACAGCATGAATGGGCCGGCTCGACCGGGGTAGTACCACTGTCTCACAGAAACCAAAGTAAAGTGACAGTTTACTGTCGCGTTTCGTATGGTAAGTGAGATATCCGGAGGCCTAGATTCCCCCTTCCTTTCCCTAATCCCTATTCCTGGTCCTTTAAGGCCGACAGCGCATACATGATACTTTCGGTGTTGTGGATGTTCATGGGCGGTGGAGATCATTTAACATCAGGTGACCCACTGGCTCGTTTGTCGGACTATACTATAAAAAAAAAAGACAATAGCAGCGTCTGATTGTATGTCTGTACGTATATATAGAAAAGTTCATAGTTTGTGCTAGTCTGACAATAGCATTTATCCATCCATACTAATATTATAAATGCGAAAGTGACTCTGTTTGTTACCTTTTCACGACTGAACGGCTGAACAGGTTGTTATGAAATTTGGCAATGACATAGAGTACATCCTGGGGAAGGGCATAGGCTATTTGTTTGTCTCAAAAATAATCTTGAAGGGGATAAAATAGCGCTTTAAAGTTTGTATGGGCAATCTAAAATAATTCATAATTCCTCCTTGGATATTATATTTTTCTCCCAAAAATGACCTCCACGCGGGCGAAGCTGCGAGCGACAACTAATCTCCTATATATGATTATTTTGAATAATAAGATGTGAAAAAGGCTGAGACTCGTTCTTACTAATACATATATGACTAATAGATAACAGCAACAACAGCCTTCTCTATTTATTCTATGCCTTAGTTTGATGACCTCTGACTTTTATTGTCTACCTTGGATCGATAAAATGACTACATAAACGATGGCACTAAATGTATGATGATACATGATGATGATCTACGAGAGGACTTCAAGACTAGTAAACTGGCTGGTGCCGAAACGTGACTGACGGGAACTTTTATCCGTGATCCAGGTGGTATAAAATTACGTCATTTATTTACCAATTGAATAGTTTACTCTCGCCTTATATATATCAAATTTTGTGCTCGCAAAATGTTCAAGCAAATAATTTTTGTTATCTAGATGTGTGGTCAGAGCGTTACGCCCAAATAAGATAGACGACAATACCTTTATTTATCTATGTATACTAGTGTTATAAAACTGTTGAGGTTGTTTGTTTGAACGCGCTAATAAGGAACTAACCCCGGAATACTCAAACGCAACGCATGCATTTAAGAACGTGTTAAACAGTTGGGGCCCTCTTATTTCTCATAATTCTATGGCATATTACAAAATAAGTAGGCGTTAGACAGTCGGCCAGTTGAGTAGCGTTTGAGTATTTGGGCGTTAGAGTCTAATTTATCATTGATCGTTAGATAAACTGTTTATCGAGGTAGGTTACAGGCAACCTAACATCACGTTATGAACCAAATGGGGCGAAGTTGCGAGCAACGACTATTGCAATTATATTTTTTACAAGAAGACGCTTCATGTCTAACTCAGCTGAGCATTTGAAGGTATGTTTCACTATAATTTAATTTTAAACATTGTTTTTCTCTTTATTCAATGGTTATTTCAAAGTTATCCAATATTCAATTAAAAATTTGACTGCTCGACCGGCGCGGAATTAGTAATCCGCGTTAGCCGCTGTCTTAACATGTTCGTTTTTTTATGATCAGTTATTGTTGATCACACAGCATATATCCTTTAAGGCCGACAGCGCATACATGACAGTTTCGGTATTGTGGATGTTCATGGGCGGTGGAGATCACTTAACATCAGGTGACCACTGGCTCGTTTGTCGGACTATGCTATAAATATATATATTTTTTTTAAACAGTGTTTACGTTTAATATATTATTATCGATCCACTATTATTTCGCCTGAAATATAAAAACCGAGTCCAATGTTCACATTGAAATGGCTTTAATATTAGACACTTTTTGAAGGTGGTACTACGAATGACGTCAGAGCGTGCGGTGTCAAGGGCGTATGTGGGCTACGGCAGCAAATGACTTATATATGAACCAAAAATCGTGTGAAGCTATATGTTCCGTCATCTACCATCAAAAATATTGTAGAGTTCTTCTTAAAATACTAAAAATTTTTGCTATATTTGATTTTATTGATTATAATATTTATGATGTAATAAGTAATTAAAGTAATTCAATTTAATTTTAAAATTCCTGAATAATCAATTGTCTATTTGTTGACTAAAATATTATTAATATTCAATTTATGTATGTATAATAAAGGTTAATCTAAAATAATAATAATTAGCATAGTATTATAAATGTAACGACATTTCTATTATTATTGGCTAAAATTGGCCCATGTTAGTTGTGCATGCGGTATTAGCCTATAAGTAATTGTTGCACTGAAGTATGTTTTTTTTTGCCTGATTTATATAGAATATTGAATTGGTGTACACAATTATTGGCTAATCAAATAAATCAATAAATCTACCATAATTATTGTAAATATTACCTAGGTATACAAATGACTCTTCGCCATACATATTATTGGGTAAGATTAGTCGTAAAAATTAAGGTGTCATTTTCATTTCTTGGTATCAAGTCAGTACACATACGCCCAGTTCTATGTTTCATTAATTATATTATTGGTTAGACACACACAATATAATCTTGATGCCACAGAAAGATACCGTGGTTACTGTATGTCCAATAACCTGATATAGACGATCGGTGTGGGAATTGATCCCACGGTCTCTCGTATCACAGATAGTACTACTTTTAAAGCTCACCTAAAAATACGAGGAGGCCCTTAATTAAAAAAATTGTATATGCCTTAGATCTTTCTATTTATATATTATTTTTATATGTCTGATGGCAGATGCTACGTCCGATACGGTAGTTAGTTACTGCATAGTACTGCACTGCGCTCATGATCCAGAAACATAAAACACCAAGTACCAGAATGTGCAGAAATTTCGATGGTTTTGACTGTTAATCACATTTACAAACAGTTTATTTAATTTCAAATAAATTTTAAGAATCTTGCATTAGATCACTTTTATTGCCAAAAGGAGCTTATGCTACGTCGGAACTTCCTTTATAAAGCTTACCTACAAAATCGAAGTGGAAATTGCTTTGACTAGTTGTTGGATAACTAATAGGATAACTTCATGAGGTTACCTTGTAATCTATACTAATATTATAAAGATGAAAGATTTGTATGTAAGTATGTTTGAAACGAATTGGCTCAAAAAGTACTGGACCGATTTTAAAAATTCTTTCACTATATGAATGCTATATTATCACTGATAAATATAGGCTAGACAACTCCTTGGAGTGTATACTTCGGCTCCCGAAAATAACATCCACGCGGGTGGAGCCGCGAGCAACAGCTAGTGTAGAATAAGTTAGTTATTTTCTCCTTTTATTCATTGTTATGCCTTCTTGCGTTTTAAAAATTAAAGTATATTTTTATAAATCATTCCTGAATGTTAAATAATACATGGCAGGTGGAGATCCTAATTTAACAGCTTGAATACTGCTACAAGTCTTTTTTGCTGTTAAGTAGACCTTTGACATATATCTACAAATTGATTCTACCTCATTCGATAGAAAGCCTAATAAAGGGATTTGTGAGCCTCTTATAATATTTCTTATCAAAGCTTTCAAATTCTGGTACGTTACTTAATAATTTTAAACATTTTAGTAAAACTGTACCTTGGTAAATCTTGAAAATTACGCTGTGTGTCAAAAATCCTTGGAAAATATATCCATATATGGTGTCATTGTAAAATTTCTGTCTTAATAGAATTTCTATAAATATTTCAAATAATTAAGAAAACAGCTTAATAAGCAAAATAATTACGGGTTTGAATGTAAATTATTTTTATAATAGAGTTGTAACCATGTGTGTACTAATTGAAATGTTGTGACATGCTCGAAAAACAAGTCTAACTTCAGTATCAACGTTCTAATAAAAAAAAATAACAAATAAAAAAAAAATACACCCTACAGTCACACACATAGTTTTGACCCCACACTAGGTCAAACCTGTATCGTGAGCATTAAGAACTACGGGGGACTACGGTCCCAACACACCCAGACCCGAAACAAATATTTGTCTGTCACACAAACATTTAGATAGACACTCGGTGCGGGAATCGAACCCACGGCCTCTATTTCACACCATGGAGGCGGTCATGAATAACACTGCATTTCAGGCGCTCGAAACCTTCAAGGGAATTGGCACGCGGTACAACATGCACAGGGGGGCTTAGTTAGATATCCCTTTACAACTCTAAGTTTCTGCAGACTTAACTGCGACATTTAACAACAAGTTTCGGGTGCAGCAATTAATAATAGCAAGAATATTGAAGTAGTTTGAGTCACTAAACAGGGCCGTGCTTTGTAGGTCGAGACTTCGCGACGCGACTCTAAGTAAATTCTAACGGAGTTATAAAGTGGTGGCAATAAATTTGAAGCGTTTTTAAATGAAAGAAAAGATGTTTTATTGTTGGTACGTAATAAAGAATTAACATATATAAAAGAAGAATAATATTACAATAATAATAATAATCGCACCGACAATGGGAGTCCCTATTCAGCTTCAAGCTGCAGTACAGGCTACTACCCCATACTGCAGCGCCGGTTTTCAATAGGGAACCCAGCCAGTGTCGTTATATTACACAAAATAAAAACTAACCAGAATTAAATAAAAAAATTATGCGGCAAAAATAATCGTGAATTAAGCATAATGCGGTACACGCACGAACTTCAGGTTGCAACACAGTGGCGGCGGGTTCGAGTCATCCCACACGTGCACACACCAGACACGCAGCACCAATCTGACCAGGCGCATGTCGCACTGCGCAGAATCAGTGAGAAAACAAAGTGAAGGAACTTATTGAAAATTAATTTAGAACTATGCTGCACAGCAGGGACGTAATACACTTACGAATATCAAATATTGGTAATATAATTGACCGACCAATACTGCTCTCGAATTGCAATACAAGTGGCATTTTAAATGGGGATAGGAATGCCATAAGGAAGTGTACATCATACAAAGATGTATTCACAATGTTTCGCCATTATACCGTTATCAAACAATTCGTTCCAACTAGATATTCGAACACATACATATCTACTAAACTGTTTTGATAAACTTAATCAATAGTAGAAAATCACTACAAGAAGAGCTGTATCTACATTTAATTGTCATTTTGTTGGAGGAACATAGCTTTTTGAAGCAAAATTACAACAATTGTTTAGAAAAAAAACGTAATATTTAAAAGTGTATTGTTTTGTTAGTAGTTTTTTAGTAGAAAAGCAATAATATAAATAATAATAATAGTAATACACTTTCACCGCCCATTAACGCCGGAGAAAAAACCGATTAACGTGTGGTTCTACCACATAGAAAAAAGAGGGAATGAAATGTTTTATGTACGGAACCTAAAGCATACTATACTACATACTGTAAAATGAGTTCCATTCTAAATCTATTAGGTATACACAATTCTAACATGTATAGTAATAGTCTTGGCATGTGGCATAACATGGAAGATACCTATACCCAGCTGTGGATGATGATGATGATGATGATAGTCTTTTTATTCTGGCTCAGCAAAGTGATCACACTACACCTGATGGTAAACGCAGTGCAGTCCAGTTAGAGTAATTAAGTAGCGAGAGACAACTACATAGATAAATACAATATTTTATGCTAGAGAAAAGAACGTAATAATAATTATAGCTGATATATATTTATTGGGCAGAACATCTTCATAAATAATATTAGATATCTTTTGAATAAAAAAGTATTAATTCATTATTATTGACAACTTCCCAACTTAATTTTAAATGCTTTAACGGGAAAGTCATAGATTGTTGAAAAATCTATATAAGAATGAATTTGTTATTTTAAAGTTAATTAAAAGCATAAGTGTCGTAAACTTTAATAAATGCGTTGGCGGGTTGTTCTGCCGTAACGTTCATAATAATGGCCGCTCTAGAAAAAAATAACATTTTGTGTTTACTTTGCGTTGCCTAGAATGCTGTTATGAAGTTGAAAACAGCATTCCTGGTATGGTATTTTGGAATAAATAAAAATGTATGAAAAAACAGTTTCACTGTATAAATTAATAAGTATAACCTTAGTCTATTCTTTCTTTCTATACTTAAATTAAGAATGAAAGTGTCGAATAGTGCATAAGATAAATTTCCTGTTTTATTATTTCTTTAACTTTGTAAGCGAATTGTGGTCTGTATGTAAAGTCATGAAATCAAACCCCAACACAATTTATTCAAAGTCTATCTGTTTAAGTTAATCTCATTTGCTATGCACCGGATTTCGTTACGGTTTTCATTGTTTATTTTACGAGAGCTGTTGAGGAAGGTATAAGTACATAAATCATGAATCTGTGACCAAGGATTTCGAAAGCAATTGTATTGTATCAAATAAAATTGTGGACGCTACAGAAGTCTTCAGATAGGCTTAAGGCAGACTTTCGATGGTCGCGTCAAGCGTCAATGATGAGCGTTAGTGATGTAGCGCGTTATTCCGCGTTTATTCAGTACGGTGCGTAAAATCCTGAAAATAATTCGACGGTAGTATTTCTAATGGACGGCATCCCCGGAGTTTTCAATAGGCAATATTATTGATGGTTGACGCGATCATCGGAAGTCTGTCTAAAAAAATACATTTTTAATGGTAAAATGAATAATTCAGCATGAGGACTTTCTATAGTAAGAACAACTGATTATGTATTCAACAGTAATAATCGTTATTTTCGATTGAAATACAAATTATTTAAGAAGTTTAATAATGGCTCCAATTTCAATAAGCGAATGAACGCAGAAAATTTCAAATTTCCGGGAAACAATTGAAACGGACAGTTAACTAATTTGCACCGAGCTCTATTTACAACAGCTGCTTTATTAAACTTTAAAACTGTTTTAGTGTATAAATAAAACATATTGAACAGCCATAAACAGTCTTGACCTACAATATGATACAACTAGCTGTTGCTCGCGGCTCCGCCCGCGTGGATGTCATGTTTGGGAGAAAAAGTATACACTTCAAAATACTCATGCGTTTAACTTAAAAAATGACGGATTTTCATACAATCTTTCATCCCCTATTTTACCCCCTTAGAGGCGGAATTCCCAAAAATCCTGAAACATATATTTTATATTTTTAACTAAAAGGCCAAATACAAATTTTCATGAATTTAACTTCAAAAATTACGGATTTTCATACAAACTTTCATCCCCTATTTTACCTCCTTAGGGGTGGTATATCCAAAAACCTTTCCTTAGTGGATGCCTACGTCATAAAAGGTACCTGTCAAAATTTCAAGTCTCTAACACCAGCCGTTTAGGCTGTGCGTTGATCGATCAGTCAGTCAGTCAGTCAGTTTCTTCTTTTATATATACAGATAACAGATAATAAGTCGTTTCTGTCGGTATAGTTGTATCTGCAGTTATTAATATATTCTCGCAATACCCCAACACGGAACAAATAGTTTTGAATTTGACTTGGTGCGGGGATCGTACTAGAAGTGGTCTCGATCACAACCAGCTAAATAGCTGGTGAGTGAATAGTCACTGTGCCACGAAAGCATTTGTTAGATTTATTGAATTTAAAACAACTCAATTGATATATATTTGTGAATTATTAACTACCAACATCATTTAAAGTATAAAAGCAAATGGAATTATTAAGAAATAATTGTATTTAGAGTACTAATTCGTTTATAAAGTATACTTTAATTCATTTTAGAATTAATCATAATGACTGTATGATGTTCTATTTACAAATAACACGTAGACAAAGATTTATGTAAAACAGACTTTTTTGCTCCACTGTATAAAAAGCTAGGAACATCGGTATAGAAGACAGTAATTGTTGCATAGTGATAACGGGCGGAAGTTCTGAAAGTCATAGTCTGTAAAGCTTTGAAAAATACTTGTGAACAGAATATGTGTTGCTACTGGAGTAATTAAGCTAAGTATTATTTGATATGTATACATTTGTGTGTTTATGAATTGTATGTTATGATTTGAGATGTAATATCATAGTAGGAGTTTCTTCCCTACTTCTTCTCCTGTTATTAGGCTTTCCGAAGTAGGGGTAAATATTTAAAAAATCGTTGTGGCATTAATTATTAAAAGATATTGCCTTGGATATATTTTTTTATTGCTCTAAGAATATATGACTATTCATATGATATATCCTATAAATAGTCTAATCCAATTGTGGAAAATATGATAAATGAAAGTATTCTAAAAAGATAATTAAAACATTACGAATATATATTTTTACATTATAAATTATTAAAGAACATAATGATGATATATCATTATATATTTGTTTATATTCAGTTAAATAAAGGCCATCTATAAATATAATCATAAACATATGATCTAGATTATTGTTTATTTAAAGAAAGTCCTTATTTTTCTAACACATTCATACAATAAACGTACAAAACAGCACTACGAAACATTGGTGTAAACAAAAAGGTTTATTTATTATGTTACAGTATTCATTGTTAGGTGACAATGTGACCAGATTTAATAAAACCGCTGGAACAAATTAGCAAATGAAATACAAACAGAATGTCAGAGTTGGCGAACGGGACTGGAGAAGAGGTAATCTGCATCTCGCTGCATAACAAACGACGGAACGCGTCAGTACCAACTGGACTTACTAATTACACTTTGGCACACCTTATTAGTTCTTACTGTTTTTAAAATACTATTATTTTACTAATTTAACGGTAGGCAGCGGCTTTGCTGTGCCCTGGCATTGCAGAAGTCTATGAGCGGCGGAGTCTACTTATCATCAGGTGATAGACAGACGAGCAGATGGGCTCTGCTCGTCTGTCTATCCAGGCAGTAAAAATTTCATTATTTTAAGTGTATTGATTGTTGAGTGTCCACTTGGTTCAATAACTTCGTACTGTTGTTTTTAATGCAATATCTGACGCAACCGATAAATTACGCACTAATTTCTTTACGGGCTGTAAGAACTCTATATTTATTTAGTTATGATTTCCTATATTTTTTCTATACCTAGTAAAAAAATCTCGACTTCGACACTTAAACACCTTAGAAATCATTCGT
Source organism: Laothoe populi (assembly GCA_905220505.1). NCBI lineage: Eukaryota > Metazoa > Arthropoda > Insecta > Lepidoptera > Sphingidae > Laothoe > Laothoe populi. The sequence continues at coordinate 10,853,897 of HG992149.1, read as the reverse complement.
ATTATTTCTTTAAATCGAACACGCAATATCTATTTATATGTACATAAATAGTAGTTATGTGCAATGCAGTCAAAACCATGATAATCTACAAACATACATCATCAGCGCTAATTACAACGTAGTGGGTTAGAAATACTTCAGCACGCACGTAAATAGGCCAACATAAAAAGTACTAAATATTTGAAACAAGTTCCTGTTTATCCAAGGATAATAATAATCATCAACTAAAACAAAGATTGTTCCAATCGATTAACCTATTATAATGAAGCTTAGTTTAGGACGGAACTATTAATACAAGTATCGCTTTTATACGAAACAGACCAGACCGCTTGGCGCCGAGTCTTCCGCGCCAACGGGATTTGACCCGGCTATGTTACGTAACTCTAGTTTGAAGGACGCATCGAACGTTCAAGCTTTCGTATTGGTTTCATGAAATGCTTAATTTGGAGGTATATTCTTGGTTTTCGATCCGAGTTATATAACATATTTTGTGTCAGTCGAAGTGTCGTAATGAAATATTTTTATAGTAAGTATTTACTATTTACAGGGTGATTTGAAATCAAGACAGTATGTGAAAACACCAAACTATGGTTACTGTAAACATAGATGTTAGTGTCTAATAAAATATTTGTAACTTTTTATGACAATAATAATATAGAATAATCAAATTTGGTCTCCTCTTAGTTGGCATGAAAATATAGAATATTGCTTTTTATGTGTTTCAATTTAGCTTTATGTTAGAATTATATCTATCAGATATGTCTGGACATGAAAATGTGGAATCAAAATGAAATATTGAATTCAACATGGCAAAAATCTTGGTACACTAAATATTTTAAAACTGTTCAATGCCTTAAATGAGATTTCTGAGACATTGATATATTTGGTTGATTGTTCGCGACTACTTTCTGGTTTCTTGTTTCACTTGTAATTATAATAATATAATACTAGACCTGTAATAAACATTTGATTTTTTTATACCACGATGGTGGCAAACTAGCATACGGCCCGCCTGATGGTAAGCGGTTACCGTAGCCTATGGACGCTTGCAACACCAGGAGCATCACATGCGCGTTGCCGACCTTTCAAAAACCTATTTACTCCCTTCTTCTTATTGTCCCACTGCTGGTCACGGTGCTCCTCTGCTAATGAGACTATCCCCTCTCACCTTAGTCTACCACGCCGGCCTAATGCGGGTTGGTAGACTTCACAGTTGGTAGCCTGGTTGCAGTACGGACTATCAAGAAAAAAGTCGATGTTCGAAATCAAACCAAATGGCATACACCTCTGACATTTCTAAAGTTACGTGTATATTTATCATTAATTATCGCTTGCCTTAACAGTGAAGGAAAACATCGTGAGGAAACATGCATACCTGAGAATTATTATAAGAATTTCGAAGTTATGTGAAGTCTACCGACCCGCATTAGGCCTTCGCGACGTGGAGGACTAAGGCCTGACCCCTCTCATTTATAGAGGAGGCCCGTGCTCGGTAGTGGGACAATGCTTAGTACAGGGCTAGTATTAATATTATTTTATATAGTATAAGTGTTTCCAAAAGAAAAAAAACAGGCTTTTGTGAGGCTTCACGCTTTGCAATTTTCGAGTCTTATCATTTTGTTATATCCCAACGAAAGGTCGACTCAGTTTGTGACTAAGGCGTTTAAGGTATGTCAGTTGTCACGTACAAAATATTGGCTTACGTGTGCTATAATAAGATTCCGACAGACAGACGTTCTTCATGAGAAATAAGAGTTTCTTTAAACTTATACATAGCCTAAGATTTTCAGTACCAATAAATGAAATACACCCAACAGTCACACACATAGTTCTGATGCCACACTAGTTTAAACCTGTATTGTGGGTATCAAGAACTACGAGGGACCACGGTCCCATAACACCCAGACCCGAAACAAATATCTGTCTTTCACAAAAATATACTTATCTCGTTGCGGGAATCTTACCCACGGCCTCTCGTTTCACAGCCGGCTGGCTAATCACCCGCTGCGCCACGGAGGCTGTCAATAATTATACTTATATAACTTAATGCCGCAAAAACTATATTTTCTAAATGAAACTAATTTTATGGATATTATGGCGGTTTATTTTCCCTTTTTAGAACCGACATTATGAAAACTTTACAGCCTTCATGGTTACAGGATCTGTCCGTAAAATTAGTTTTATTTCGATGTGTAAAATGTGCGTAAACATAAGATAACGTAGGTATAACATGTGTACTGGTCATTAGAAACGCCACTTCAATGAGCTGATTCGTTGAGCTTTTTACTTTGTTTGTATATCAGAGTGCATCGTTACTGAACTAATGCTTCAATAATTCCAACTACATCGAACTTTTAATGAATGAAACTATCCACGAGTAATTTTCTTTTCACGCAAAGGGCATTTGTGTGACTCAATAAACGCATTGAATATTTCTATATAAGTTGACTTTCGTGTTTTGGTGTTGGCTGCCTATGTGGCGCCTCTGAGTAGGCGGCTCTGCAACCAGAGCCCGCGAGTTCTACCCCCTACAAAGACAAAATATTTTTGTTGGATCTACAATACATGTTTTGTTTTTCCTGGCACTGCAAAGTGATCAACCACACTGTACCTGATGGTTTCGAGTGTAGGATCTGGGATCAACATCCATCGTCATTTTTGATCTCCAAGGCACAGGTTTGAACTAGTATCAGTCATTATTATATGGGTAATTGTTGAGTGTATTGTAATTATTCCATTTTTCATACATTGCTGAAAATATATGTAATTTTTTATATGAGTACAGAAGTGTCGAATTTAAAAACAAAGAACACATTTCTATGTTTCTTGAATTGATCTGAGGCGCCACCGCGTTTACAGATTAAAAACTTACACAAGGGCTGTCTAACTCATACTTAAAAAAATATCACGGTGCCGCTAAAGAGATGTTTTATTAAACATAAAAGTAGAAAACAATATTTTAAAAGTATTTCACTCAGTGATAATAATCCTACTTACTTTCAACTGTTTTAATAATAACCACTCGCTTATAATTAACTATTCAAAGTAGTCCCTATTGTGATTTACATGAGATTCAGTAACTATTAATCCAATTGTACCAAGCTACGAATTATTTATGTCACTGTAGGAGTATAAAATATTCTACAATTTATTCGAATAACCAAAACTCGTTTAAGCTTGCATTTACCGATTCGACGATTTGATCGACTGCATAAAATAAAATATGCAGTTGAAATTGATAGTAGCGGTGTGGTTACGATGGGTGATATTATTGGCTCGCGCCCGAAACGTGTGCCTAGCCTTTTTGGACAATAAGGCGATACTGTGCGAATATATTCCGTAGTAGTTATATCTGCCGGCCTACTTTGTAGTTCTATATAGAATACATGCGATGTAGTTTAATACAGGACGCTAGAATATTAAGAAAAGACGCTGGCGCTGACATGGCAACTCAATACGGGACATGAATCCATGGATTAACGTGTCTTGACAATTCTTTTGCAACGATATTATATTATTTTTTAAATCATTAAACGTGTGTCCAAAGTATTTATCCCGTATATAATAAATTTATAGAGCAGTAAATGGAAATCAAAATTATTTAAAAATAGGCCTAGTTGGCCTAAGCCGGTTTCAATATTATGTTGTTCATTTCACGAAGAAGTAAAAAACCTAAAGTAAAAATCATTATTTGTTTAGTTTATGTTTTGTGTTGTTTTTTAGGATATCCCACTATAATAATTAATATACTATAAATATTTTAGACAGCTTTAAACGATACCGGCCTTTAAAAGTGGAATAGCCAGACAGACAACATTGCCTTTGTAATAGGGGTACATTGGCGCCCTTTAGCTTCAGCTACTACTATACTAAAACTAACCACTACCAAAAATTTGGAAGCATATACCTACAGTCATATTATAGCGGTCATAATCAACCATTTTAGGGTTAAGTTGCTTAATATTAAATTAAATCTGTATATATAAAAGAATAAACTGACTGACTGACTGACTGACTGACTGACTGATCGATCAACGTACAGCCAAAACGGCTGGGGTTAGAGACTTGAAATTTTGACAGTAGGTACCTTTTATGACGTAGGCATCCACTAAGGAAGGGTTTTTGGAAATACCACCCCGAAGGGGGTAAAATAGGGGATGATAGTTTGTATGAAAATCCGTAATTTTTGAAGTTAAACGCATGAGTATTTTGTATTGTATACTTTTTCTCCCAAACATGACCTCCACGCGGGCGGAGCCGCGAGCAACAGCTAGTATTAATTGTATGTTCATTTTTTCTTTTCCGCCTATCTTTACCGTAACCAAAGTCCGCATTGCATCATAGCTTTTGTCATACATTTGCCTTGTATTGCATCGTTTTAAACATTAAATAAAATATTTATACGCTGTCAGAAATTACGTCAACGGGGGCTGTTGCGAGTAATCCCGTAGTTACTTTTACCTTTCTGGATACATTTATTGTTACTTCAGGCGTTTTTAAATTCGTATGGAAGTACTTCAGTTTGCACATTACCCTTTTTGGCAATTTAGGGCACGATTCTGATAACAATATATCTGCAAAATGTGTTATAAAAGGTATGGCAACCCGTACAAAATGTATTAAAAAATAAAGTGCAGAACAAAAGGCCATCAATAAAGAGCGCTCCCAATATTGTCGGCCAACAGGCGGATACGATACGAAACAAGACTGGTCGGCGCCCGATGCACCCACGATCAGCTGTATCGATATATTCTCATCTCCATTATGAGTATTTTTTAAATATGTGGTGTTTTTGGTAACAATATGGATGAGCGAATGGGACGACATGGTGTGGAGTTATTTTTACAAATATTGAAGGACATTCAAACTATACCTGGCCATACAACAAATATAGTGGAACAGTTACAAACAGCCAGGTACCGTGTTCCCTCCTTCCTATGATCCTGGGTCCTTTAGGCGTAATGTGAAGAAGCTAAACAGCAGGCCGGCATGATTGTGGATGGATACTTGCTACTCTATCTGGATGGCACTGCGGTTACCATCAGGTGCAGTGTGGTCACTTTGCCGCGCCAGAATAAAAAAACAAACAATACACAAATAAGTATAAAATATAACGTTGTATAAGGTTTGAATTAGATAAACATAATCACGCAGTCATATTTCTAATCTTGACAAAGATTGCTGAAGCGAATAACTTAAATTGTAGCATTATGTTTACTATATGTTTAAAATAGTAAGTAGTAATACAGTTATAATGTAAGAGTTTTATGTTGATGAGGAGCGGTTCTTTTCCGTGTCATACCGGAGCGTTGCAAATAATAACTCATGGGAAATTACTAGGGAATATACTTGAAACTGGAGCATGCTAATCACTCTTGAGATACCTAAAAGCAAAGATTCCGGTACGCAGACTGGTCTTATCACACGTCAGGTGCGGGTGACACTGTCGTAGGCTAACGCCGGACAGAAGGTTCCAGTAACGTTACTGTTCTCTGTACTCCTACAATTTTACGTAATGCATAATATAAAAGTACAGATGCGCTGGCACTGAAGTTCTGATGTTGCTTAGCATGACTATTTGCTTAATCGGTTCAACCATTTCTTCATTATAATATTCCTAAGAAATATTGCTTGTTTACAAAATAACAAGATTATCTATGAATATCCATATTTCAAGATGAATCGAGGATGCTTTGACGATATTAAAAGAGCGGAATATGGATAAAAATGCGGCGAGCAATTAGTACCTCCAGAAATCTCACAAATTATACGAAACGCAACAGCAAGCTGCCAATTCATGTCGGATTAATGTGAGACCGTGGTTCTACGGCGGTTAAACTGATCCATTCCTGGTATAGAGAAAGATGTCTACTTACTCTAATACTTAAACCCTTAGTACTCAATTTTATCTTATCAAATCGTTTAGGAATCAGTTTACCGTGCACGTAAAACATTTTTAATAAACAATTTCATTTTCATATTGGCTACGGCAAGATAAATGAGACTGCAGACTCTGCCAGCGCGCTGTCACGTCTTGTAGCGTTTTAGTATGAACCAAGAGTTGGGCTAGGCAAGCTTCTTTTGCTTGTAATCCGAGTTACGTGTAAGGTATCTTAAGGAGGGGTTGGGTATGTTAGCGGAATAATAAAAAACTTTGAACCAATTATATTTTTTTTATAACTTTGGCGGCAGTTGTGAGCTCTTTGCTCCTGAAGACCTGCAATATCAGAAATATTTTGCATATTATAGTCGTATTTCGAGGAAAGGAAGTGCGTGTAGACGGGGTTAAGGTTTCACAGAGGAGTTATTTTAAACCAACTTCTTAATAGTGTAGGTTCTTAACTCGGTGCGTATGGTTTCATGTATATTGTATATACATCGATTTTCCTTCTGTGTATGGATTGCTTTTTATAAAACAATTTTTGTTCAGTTAGTAGTAATACTTACATGTTCATGTCGACTTGTGAAATATTTAATTCGCTGATTAATAATTAATTGCTAAGCGCATTACGTGTGAACGGTTTTATATAAACGTGCTTTTTTCTAAAAGATTTGAGTCCCCTACAGTATTGATGTATTGTAATGAGAATGAACTGAAAATCAGTGCTGTGTCACAACAGCGTATACTGAGCTGGTATCCCTTCCACCGCACATATTGCAGCGAATCGTACGTAAATTAGATACTTAATTTTATTTCTCTTGTTTCTGTAAATATGTTTAGCTAAATAAATGGTTTAATGGTTTTAATAGTTTTAATCATGTATGCGAAACTTCAAGCAAAAGTTAGTATGTAGATAAAATATTAATTTTTATACCACGATGGTGGTAAACAATTAGATGCCATTAGGCTAGATAATTAGATGTTGTATTCGAGTGCATCGATATAGGCCCTGTACTGAGGCGACGCGATTTAATAAATTTGAACATATGATCCGTTAAATCGGCACGTAGCTTTTTTTTCTAGCCAGTCTTACGACCCACATCCCCCTCGGCCGGATGATGGCTATCCGAGCTGCTACTGGGCCGGGTCCCTACCCCCTATGTACACCCCACCCGAAACTACCAGCTAAAACCCCGCGGTAGCCTTCTTCGGCGCTTACGGAGCGATCCCGGGGTATTCTAAGGAGAAATCGGCACGTAGCTGCTCGTTCAATATAAACAGTATATTTGGAGTTAACAACCTCCGAGCTTGCCTGAAGTTTTGTTTTATGCGGGGTGATATAAGGTTGCAGTTAGAATGTCCGCGTAAATGTGGAAGACTGCCTTGCCTATTTAAAGGATAATTAATAAATAATTTAAAACTATTGAATAATCTTGACTATTTACATTAAAATGTCAAACAGGTATTCAATGTAAAAAAAAGAATTCCAGTGTATTGGAAATATCAAAGTTTGTTAGACTTACGGGTAAAATCCAGATTACCCATACCTTCCTAACATCTAGGAAGGAGGGTCGATTACACCAAACTCACCCACCTTCTTAACCAGTTCTTACTTTGAGTGATAAAGAGGCCAAGGCTAAAACCAATTTTACCGGCAACTAAAAACCTCGCGGTTATCTTTTTCAGCATATTGGAGACTTGTATAGGAACGTCCATAGCGGATTGAGTGATCTTTGTATTTCTCTCTGGACAGCATATTCCTGATTAGTGCCTTGGCCCTTCTTCTTCTAGGGTATGTAGCTCCACAATAACTACACTCTCGGCATCTACAACAGCAAGGAGTTTTCGCGCTACCGTCCATCTGGGGGTCGCAATAGTTTGTTAGACTGTCTGGGAAACTGGGCTTACATAAGTTTAGTGAGTGATCCGAGCAAATTATAAGTATCGCAACGTCATTTTTCAGTATAGTGTAAAAAGAAACAAAAACCTTTAAAAAAAAATTATGACATGTCTGGATAAAAAATATTGATTAAAATAAAATAAAAATCTCTATAATAAAACGTTTGAATGTCAGCTATTACATGCGAGGACACCGAATGCAAATTTATTTCTTTTATTATTAACTATCAAATAAATGCAATTGGAGGTTTCCCAAGATTGCATACTATTTTCCTATCTTCCGTAAACTGTACATAGTTCTTACTGCAGATCTAAAGTAATTAATTAATTGATGGGCAATGGGTAGACAAGTGTTGTTTTTTTTAATTTCAGATATCAGAAATCGTATTTAGCATAAACACTCTACCGCAGTCCACTTAACCGCAGTTACGTAGACTGCAGCAACTGAAACTAAATTTAATAACACTATGCCCAACGTAGCAATGTCGTGATGCAGGCTCAGGACTTAGGATCAATTGTTCTATCCCAGATAAGCTATGTTCGTTTACAGTTACAAAGCGGCTGCATTTACTTCAGCATAGTGCGGCTTGCAATAAGCGTTAGCGGCGATTTACACCGCGCGCAGTGTAACCACAGCTTAAGAAGTACATTGCCGGTATTACATCACTTTATACTGTAAGCGCATGATATATTAAAAATTCAGACCGTATAATAAAAGATAAACTTGCTGTATACCAATACGGCACGTTTATCGGCAAAATAAAGAATATGTAGTTGTTTTAAGTGATTAGTTGTATTTATTTCACAAATTAGTTGCAATTTTATTGCGTATGTAAATTTTTTTACAGATTTTTATTTTCGTTTAGTAGAAATGTTTTGGGTCGATTTGTTTCCATATGTATATCACATTAGATTAATATTTAGGTTCCTAAATCCGACCAAATATAAACCCTTAGAAGTTCAATTTCTTGTGTATCTGTCCATCACAGCCTATTTTTCTAGAATCTATTATATGAACAAACATAAAGTATATAAGAACATAATAAATTAAAATATATTCTAGAAAATATATGTGTGGAGAAATAATTAAATTACAAAATAATGTGTATTGAACTTTACTTAGTTGCGTTGGTGAATTGTGATATACATGACATTATGGTTTTTAGATATGATACAGCGACCGACCACACATTTAGATATAATATATTTAATAACACCAGATGTGTTTATTATGCGATCAGATTTATCTTTATGTTTCTCTACAAATTATCTTGATCATTCTGAAGATTCTGTACCTCTGCATAGCTTTGGCATATTTTAGTTCATTATTGTCCCCACACATTCTATATTTGTTTTAATATAGCATGGTGGTATAAAAGCGGACGAATGTGATAATTCTGGATTAAATACAATTATCAGTATTTTTTTTCATCTTTTAATTATTTATTCAAATACTCTAAAACAATATTGTTTGAAAGACAAGAGCGAAGAAAAATATGTTCTTATCAAATTCAAAAGCCCGTTTGACAACAAAGTAACGAGAGCGCAGATGGATGGCTATACGTTCCTCGTGGATTTATTTAGACAAATTAGTGTTAAGAGGAATCCAGGGTGCATGCGAGGGAGGAGAGGGTGGGTTAACAGCCTCCCGATAATGAAATCCTTGTGGTTCCCACCCATTACAAGCAACAACAAAATCAATCCACTACTTTGCTAACGATAATTATAATATTTAGTGCACGAATATTTTAAAGTCCTGCCACAAAAAAAAAAAACATTAGCATAATTGACTTGGAAAACTCTCGAATACATTTTTCAGTTACGTAAATCTCTAATATTTTAACGTCTGGTTGAGACAGGGCAATAATATTTTTGATATAAACGCATTACCCAGTTGAAGGGGGCATGGGCAGGATACTTGGCGAGACTGAACGATAATCTGTGGACAAAGGCTGCAACCGAGAGATGGTCACGTGAAGGTTCGAGAACACGGCGCAAGGCCCAGCCTGATGGTAAGATGACGTAGCCGGAGAGTTCCAGCTACGAGGGGCTCACGATTGCGAGAAATGGAGTATATTGAAAGAAGGCTACACCCAACAGTGGGTAACTGTGCGGTGAAAAAGGTGATGATGATGAATAATGTAAAAGGAACCAAAGTTATGAAACTGAACTACCGAATATAGTTAGTCTGGTAGGATTTAATAATAGCATTAGAATCCATCTTTGATCTGGTTGCATACTCTAAGTAATACACATAGTAAATGAACATTTTATTTCACGAGCAAATTATTTCTACATAATTCGTATGTCAATTTTATCAAAGTGAGAATATTTTGACTCCTAAAAACTGTTTTTACTAGTTGTGAAGTCACATAATTTGGGATTTCTTGTACTTGTTTTACTAAAACATTCGTTTATGTACAGAACATGTTCTGCCAAAGTTTTTCAGTCCAATAAACGGTGCCTAACTCAGTACGTCGTATTTTGGCGGAACACCCGTCTGATAATTGAATAAAACGGTTAAATTCAAGCACAGCCTGATTCTGAGGCTACATCGGAACGGGTGCGGCTGTGTCTGCGCGAGGCAGGACAGTGACGTATTCAGACGCTGTTGCTGGGACTTAATTTTATTACTTTCTTACGGAATTAATGTTACGTTTTAAATGGAATTCTGTTAAATATGGCAGTGGACATTTAGAAATGGTATCAAAATTGGGATTGAGTCGGAACTCGTAAAATAAGTTTTCAATCGATTAGTTTTATATTTTCAGATTTACATATTACTTATATATTAAACATCAAATCAGTAGAAGTGAAGAAACTACCGAAGTGCAAACGAGCGTTTAAAGGCGACAAAATTTTCTATACAAAACATTAGTATTTTCTATTTAGTAATGCTTTAATTTTCTTATGTAACACATATGTAGTCGTGGAAATTTAGCCCTCACATTCGTCAATTGCGCACCTGCTCGTAACATTTTGATTGTAATTAAAGTCGTGATTCAGCAACTGTTTTATATTTGGCACGGTCACCATATGAAGGAATATAACATATTTTTGGTAGAGTATGGTGATATTTAACGTTTGTTGAATTTTTTTCTATTGACGACGTGATTAAAGTAAATATCAAGATATTACTATAATAAATGTGTGTTTATAATACAATATATCTGCCATTCAACTAGTATGCCATGTTTATGTATTTCATACACATCGGAAACTGTATTCATAGAGAGCTTAAATTCAGGAACAATGTGAAATATTCTGTATTGGTACCTCGTGGTAACGAGGGCATGATCGTGCTGAGGTAATATTAATAAAAATGGCCTCTCCGTGTCCAAACGAAAACATGGAAATGTCAGATATTAAAAATATCCCACTCTTTCTCCAATTCGATATTCCAAATCTCCATTTAAAACGTTAATTCTATATTGAATCAAATGGTTGCAACCAATACTTACATGTCTAAAAGTAGCGGTCACGATTTAGATTCGTTAGTCTGGAATAGTCGAATTTCCAATGTCCATATGGATGGAAATAGAAATGTCAAATGCAGATACTGCTATTTAGCCGTATTCGTTTATCAATTTATAGAATGACTGAACAGCTATTTGCAACGGGAAATCTGTCGCAGAATTTGTTTGTCTAAATTTAGTTGTAGGACAATGCAATTTATGGTAGGCAGCGGCACTGCTGTGCTCTGGCATTGCAGAAGTCTATGGGCGGCGGTGACTACTTACCATCAGGTGGCTCGTCTGCCTATCCAGGAACTAAAAAAAAAATTCAATCTAGAAGTCTATCCCAATAGATTGTGTTCGGGATATAATGTTGAGGAAACACTAATACATAGTTTGATATAAACTGTATTATAAAAATGATAGATAGAGTCACGGTTCAGTCAATTTTATCTAACACTAGATGTTGGCCGCGGCTCCACCCGCGTGTAAGTTATTTTTGGAAGAAAATGTATAACATCCATGGAGGAATCTTAAGCTATTATACCTTTCTATGTTTTGCTATCCCATAGGAAGCGTGCATTTTTCCGAGATATAAAGTGGCCTATGTTATTTCGTAATCCTTAAACTGCCATTATGCAAAAAATCATGTCGATCCCTTGCTATATGAAAAACTAAACTTTCCCACGGGAACTGTACATTTTCCGGTATAAAAAGTAGCCTATGTGCCATTCCAGACTATAATCTATCTCTGTGCCAAATTTAAAGCATATCCGTCCAGCCGTTGTAGCGTGATTGAGTAACAAACATCCATCCATCAATCTAAACATTCGCATTTAAAATATTAGTAGGATATATAGTAGGACTAGATGTTGCTCGCGGCTTCACCTGCGTGTCTGTAATTTTTGGAAGAAAAGGTATACAATCCATGGAGGCATCTTAAGATACTATACTTATTTTTTTCTTGCAATTAAAATAGCCTATATCAATCAGTGATAAAGTAGCATTCAAATGGTGAAATATTTTTCAAATCGGTCCAGTACTTTTTGAGACAATACGTTACAAACATACATACAAATGTTTCCTCTTTATAATATTAGTATAGATTAGTAGCTTAGAGAAAAGCGATGTGAATGGGATCATAGCATAGCAATAGCATTTGTTGGGAGACTTAGTTCATGCTCTTTAGCACTTAAAACTTATGTAGAGCGTAAAGTCTTTGTTCTATATGCTTAAAATATAATATTATATTTTATTAAAAATATCAAGTAATTCGACCGTCGTCTAAGCCGTCAGATGTCATGTGAACAATCGATCGTGTCCACATTCATAGGGGGTGTGTATTGATCGTCCCAAGCACGATACTTATTAAAACAATAAGGCAGCACTTACGTGAGTGTTTTGACGGCTTTTACACGAGTGTGTGTAATTAATGTTCTTCACACGCTACTTTGTGTAATATTTTTTTAATTCCATGACATTATTAGTAAAGTTGCGTTTAAAACTTTCGAAACAAGACAGTCAACTTTTGTTTGATATTTAAAATGTTACATCTTGGGCACCGGAGCATTCACTTTTCTATTCATGGTCAGCGCTCAAATCTTCAAGGTCATTTGCGGAGTACAGTCTTAACTGGATAGCACAATCATCATCTCAAGAACAAACCAATTTGATTTGGTGAATTAATTTTTTAATTGAGGTTTGAACCTCTTACATGTGAAAGAGGAGTCTAATGGCGTAATTGATAATAGTCGCTAAATTTACAGAAGCGGGAGAACCGTAAAGTTGCTAGTAGGTGTGGTGAGAACCTGGTTCGTACCACATTTATTACAGAAAACGTTCAGCTTAGCTGTTACTTTTCTGAGTCAGGGATATTTGGAATTCCGACTAGTACTGAAACCCCCCGTCCATTCACCAATCAAACGATAATAAATATTCGTGGACGACAGTAATCAGGAACTATCAAGTGTATAATAGTCGTTTCTCTACATTATAAAATATATATTTTTTAAATGAATACTGGCATTTAACAAAGAAAGTTAATCAGGATCGATATTTAAACTGACACTGCACTTACCGTCAGGTGTAGTGTGGTCACATTGCCATACTACGATACAAAAATACAGCATTGTCTATCATTTGATGCCATCTTGACGAAATACTCTCTTAAATTATTCACGCAAGTGAGCCTAACAGGCAAGTTTACTAGCGTTAACTTGAATATTGATAAACAAGCCTATTATAATACGTAATTTTCCCACATATTCCTTGCAGGGTGCGCGGTGGTTCGATTCTTTCAGCGTAGGAGGCAGTTCGCGTGCCACTAGCGCCGGAACTGGGGCGGAAATGTCCGTTTGATTTGTCGGGCTATGTTCCGCGTATAACCGGCGACAACCTTCTAATGTCTTCTTTACTCGATAACAACGCAGAACAACGTCACGGTTTTAAGTAATTATGTATTGATTTGTTGTTTATATTAATGTGGCAACATTAATTATTATTATTATATTAATTATTTATATATTGAGAGGCGACGATATCGTAGTGAATAGGGAAACAGACTGCCTAGACGTATATCATGGGTTCAATTCCAACTCCTAGGGCGCACACCTCTGAAACTTCGAAGTGATGTCTGTATTCATTGTTATTTATCGCTCCCTCTAACAATGTGAAGATACTTGCATATATGAGAATTATAATTATAAATTTCGAGGGTATATGAAGTCCATTAACCCCATTAGGAAAAACCGTCATGATTGTTTCGAGTACCGAGGGATGTTGTCTCTGGATACTTAATACTCTACCTGTATGGCAGTGCGCTAACCATCGGATTCAGTGTGGTTACTTTGCCGTGTCAGGATAAAAACGGCCAGCTAAGCTTAACCCTTCTCACTCGAAGACGAGGCCCGTGCCTGGGAGTCAGACACTGTATAATAAAGCGTTGAAAACAAACAACAATTTAAGGTACTCATAGCATTAAATCAAACATTTCAATGATATTCATGTCATGTTCTATTTGTTTACACAATAAATTATATTGCATTTTAATAGATGGATAAGGATGTTGGTCGCTTCAGTGTAATGTTTTCTCGAACTGTTTACTTTATTAGAAACCTAATGTAGCTGTAGCTCGGAGGAAATGCAGTCATAGATTGGTTTCACAATAAAATTACATATAACTTGCATATTTGAAAAGAGAATTAAGATGAACTAACGAAGCCATACTCAAACCGCCATCCAGGATGTAAGTTTTCAACCGCGCTGTTATACATATGTTCGTCCACACTACGCAGCCAATAATAAACATCACCAGCGTAGTTCTCTGCTTAGACACCATTGTTTTAAACGAAGTGAAGTTTAAAGTACATCTGGTCTATTTTTTTATGCACACCAACCTTTAATATACATTTGCTTTTTTATGAAGAATTATTAGTTGTAATAAAACGAAATTTACGGATTCTATCGCGGTTTATTTTACTTTTTTAACCCGACGTTATTAATTATTAGTTATTTAATTAATAACGAATTAAATTTACGAATTATTAGTTTTTTTATACTGGCACGGCAAAGTGACCACACCACCTGGTGGTAAGCGCAGTGCGGTCCAATTAGAGTATCGAGTAGCGAGAGACAATCTATCCCCCGCTACTCAACACAATCATACCGGCCTGCTTCTTCACACTACGCCATGGGCAAGAAAAAGGTGAAGAAGAGGTCGAGAGTCTATTGTCAGAGTACTCAGAAGGCCGCAAAACGGCCAAACAACGTACCCCAACTCTAGACCCCCAAAAAAAACCGGATGTACACTGGCTGATCCCTGAACGCGACACACTTTCGTGTGCCACTATGGCGGGTTTTACACCCTGTGTACGGTGGTCGCTATCCGGGCGGATATGAATATCCTACCACCAGCAATTAGACATTTTTAACTCTTCATGATTCTAGGATATTTAATAAAATACTCAAACCAGTGACCTCGGTCAGAGGTCAGGACATATACACTGATATTACAGAAGTTCTATCGAACCGTTGCATTTGTGAGATAAAGCGTGATTTATGGGCTAATGTCGGTAATGCTATAGCGCACTGGGCTATCGAGTTGAACTGTCGCTGTCACATTATAGAGCGTGACATGGACACACAGTCTGTTAGGTACATAATATGTTAACAGATTGCCATTAAATCCCAAAAGATAAGGAAAGGAATGCTAATAATAAAATGGAGTATACTTTACTTAGAATATATATAATGGCTCCTTATGTTTACGCGGATATTATACATTGAAATTAAACTAATTTTACGGATTCTATAGCGGTTTATTTAACTTTTTTCATCCTGACGTTACGAAAGCTTTACTGCCTTCATTGTCACGGGTCCGCCCCGTTAAAAGTTAAATAAATAAAAATATAATTAAATAAACCGCGATAGAATCCGTAACATTAGTTTTATTTCAAAGACAATATATAATTAAAAACAAAGGAGTGTAAACGTTACTTTGGGCTAGATCGGGTAAACATCGAAACAATCAGTTACAATTCGGGCCATGAGTTACATTATATGAAGATACCATACGCACACTAAGCGTTTCCTGATACTTGTGAGTTATTTTGCGATTTAGATACTTTTAATTGGCATTCTATTAATTGGCTTCTATTTTGTGTTGGTTCTATGTTTGTCAAAATTTGCAGTAGGTTAAAATAAAGTTTAGTTTGGACGTTTGGTCCAAACGTGTGAATGAGCTGTGACGTCACCTCTCAGAATCGCCATTACTGTGTCGTTGAGCGCGGGAGATAATGAAATGTTCCCACTATCCATACCAGAACCACGCGTACTGGCTTGCGGAGCCACAGCTTCGTGGTGTCTACTACCCCGGCCCGAACCAAGAGGTTCGCAAATTCGTATTTTTGCCGCACCATCAAGCTGTGGAACAGATTGCCAGCTACCGTGTTCCCTCCCTCCTATGATCCTGGGTCCTTTAGGCGTAACGTGAAGAAGCTAAACAGCAGGCCGGCATGATTGTGTTAAGTAGCGAGGGATAGACTGTCTCTCGCTACTTGATACTCTATCTGGACGGCACTGCGCTTACCATCAGGTGCAGTGTGGTCACTTTGCCACGACAGAATAAAAAAAAATGCACCATGCTAATACCAATATTTTAAATAAATATTGTAAACGAATTTTTCAAGCAATTATGATTCACAATTTTTATATAAAATATGTATAATGTATGATATGTTCAAAATTAAACACACGAACCTATCTATTAAGGTTTATAAGACAAGGTGCGTAAGCTTAGAAATGTATATAGCGCGATAAAATTATTTGATATGTATAATTGTTAATTATATTAAATGTTTATAATAACCGAATGTGGAAGAGGCGAAAGAAGTGTGTCAGGATCGTAGCTTGTGGCAGTCAATAGTCTCTGCCTACCCCCATGGGATGCGGGCGTGAGTGTATATGTATGTATGTATATGTATGTATGTATATGTATGTAATAACCGATTTACGAAAAGATATACAATAAGTCAAATAAAATATACTTACCACTTACCTTAATAATTTAAATAATAATTAAATTAATTTTTACTTAATACCTTAAGTATCTTACCTTAAGTTTTACAGTTGTTAAGATGCACTTAATCCACTTACCTGAAAAGAGAGATAAGAATTAGCAATATAATGTAGAATCATAAAGTTGTACTATAACAAATTATAGTCGCCATTATACATTTCGATATGCGAAATACAATATGTCATCTTTTTTTATTTTTATTTGTTACCAGTGCCATAAAAAAATCTATACCCTATTCTTGTAACAGGGAAGCGAGAATGAAAGTTCTTTATGATAAATCGACCCATTGTATTAATCTTCTTGGATTTCTGCGGCTTAAACTGCCAAACAGGTGAATTTAGGTGAAGGCTATGTATTTACTACATTTTATCTATGGCGCCAGCTGTTGCGATATGGTTTATGGAATGTGCTTTGCACACATCACACACACACATCTTTTCAATATTATTGTTCACCGGAGTGAGGATCCAACAACCTATCTCATTTAAACATATATCACCTTTCAATTTAATAATAAGATTTTGAATACAAGAAGTTTTATAAAAACCGATTCAGCAGTTCCTGAGTAGATAATGATGACTAACCACAAAAAAGACACCTCAATGATCGTAGTACCATGTGCATTGCACGTTGTAGTACTCTCCTAGCGGTGGCTCAATCCCAGATTTATTGATTGCATAAAAACATCGATATTTATTTGTTGATCTGGCCAATATAACGGATTACAATCAAAACTAAACCTTACACTACCGTAAGTAAACTGTACAAAGTCTTATACTAGATTGCACTCTATACTATAATAAAGCTAAAGAAGCTCTTTGCCGGTAATATTTTTGCAAACGTTTTATTGTAACGTGTTATATTATCGATATAGAACTCAAAACAATTGTTTTTGGAATGATTGTCTGTCTGTCTATCAAGACAACTCGTCCAAAGTACTGTATTACGACAAAAGAACCTATAATAAAATCAAAGTGTATCTTGAGGTAACATTTAGTCTTTATTTCATTTAAATTGGTGCATTCAATTAAAAGTTATACTTTTTTGAACGAATATCTGTATTATGCAAAGAGTAGTTGTGAGATATGAAATTATTTTATATATAGTATAAGATAACTTCCACGCCGGCGGAGCCGCATGCAAAAACTAGTCCTATATATGCTGACAAATCACAATAATTAAAAGTAAACAACTAATAATCAATAGTTATGTATCTTAGTCGCCTTCAAAGACACTTCCATATAATCGAGAAAGGTGCTAAACTCTAAGACTAAAGTCTAAGACACTCCTCGGCTATGATAAGAGTATGCAATATATACAATTAAATAAAATGAAGACAAATAATGACGCTGAAGACGGTGAACGTTAAAAGCCACCTCGCTATATATTTTAAGAACAAATGGAAGCAATAATGACACAGGACCGAATGCATGACAAATGTGTCCATTTCATTTTTATTGTGTGCTATTGCGAGCCTTAATGGAGGAACTTTTGAATAATTATTAGAATATTATAGTGTTTACCAAAAGTATAAGGGTTATTATTTACACCCCTTATTGGCTATAAATGCCAAAACATGAGTTTAAGTATTCCATATTCAGAACTTGTTCCAAAATGAAATATCACTTGTTCGAATCTTACACTCGTATTTATAAACAAGACATTACTTTGTCTCAAGCAATTACTTAAGTAAGTCATTTCGTTACTCAAGCATCGGACATCGCTGCTAATGCTTTGTCTAGAAATCTTACGTCAAACGACTGTCACTTGGTTAAGAATTCTTAACTATAAAATAGAATCATTGCTCAAGTAATTACTTTAAATCAAGTAAAATGTTTTTCTCGATTATAAATACGAGCTTAAGTATATCAAAATCGATCAAAATATCTAAGTACTTCAAGCGATCCTCATTTTTAAATAAATTATTACTTTTTAAATAAAAATAAAACCGTCTTCAAAAAACCCAGACACAACTAAAAACCAAATAATAATTGGTTACATTTACATAAATTAATTACATTACATCATGGTAGCGTAATTTTACATTACGCTACCATGATGGACTAAGGCCTAATAGAGGCCCGTGCCCAGCAGAGGGACAGTATCTATAACGACCTTTTAAAAATAATCTTATAGAAAACCGGGCTGTAATTGCAGTTTTTTTATTTCGTTCCGTACAGCTAATTAATATATTCTATGAAGCATTATATATACAGTTCCGTACAGCGAATTATATTTGATGTAAAATAGATAATAAAAAATCGGTTAAAAAAGTAATTAAACAGATTTACTCTGTTAATATACATACATACATATACACTCACGCCTGTAGTCCCCGATGGGGTAGGCAGAAGTGTAACCACAGTACACCCACTTTTCGCCGAATTTCGGTCCCATAATGTGATAGGGGGCGAGCCTATCGCGATACCGGGCACATATTCCAGACTCCGGGCTAATACTGAGAATTTCTAGATAGAAAAACCCAATATCACTTTACCCGACCCAGGGATCGAACCCGCGACCTCAGCACAGCAGCAGTCGCAGTGCATGCGCAATTACAACTGCGCCACCGAGGCAGTTAATATAAAGTGAGAAATTAAAATTGAAGGAGATTAAATTGAAAACAAACATTGCAATCGCTTTATAATCGAAGGTAACATAAAAAAATATATCGGATAAACTCACTGTTAAATTAGAGATAAGATGATGTAGACGACAAAAAATTAAATTTTCAAATTTATGCGAAGACCGTTCCAATGTATTTTTTCCGCGAATAAATAGTGCAAGGATGGTTACAGCTGGCGAAGCTGTAGACTCGTGTTAATATTGGAGAGCTGTGCTCTAATCGCCACAATATTTAAAGTATTTGTTACATTTTATTATTTTTAACCATTTTAAAACTATACACTCTGGTAATTAGTACAGTGTTCGTTCATTACTCAGTCTGGCTACACCTTTGCATGTGACTGATGGTGATTGTTCTTTGCACTCGTGTTTGAGCACAAAACTTTAAGTAACCAATGCCCTGAATACTAAATCCTACTTTATTGTTCGCAACCTATTAGCTAGGAAATTATTACTTATTGAACTCATAATTATTGTTTTATAATCGTATTGTTTGAGATACCATATGTCAAATGACAATATTTAAAAATATAGAATAAAGCTAATGCTCTATATTTTAATTATCGTGTTAAATTACTATGTATGTGACAATCATTTAAGTGGAAATACTTACCAATAACCTAGATATGACTGTCTTACTCAAGGTAATTTCTGGGTTTTATAATTCATAAAAATTTGCACAGAACGTGTGTAAATACAGTACAGCTGTGACGTCATTAAATCTCCTTATACCTATGTTAAGCAAGTATGCAAAGCTTCCAGTTAGCAATAAAGTTAATGTTTCTTTGCCAGTCGATATGACTGCGGCAAAGTGTTATTGCCATCTAGTGGGGATTAGCGTAATATGATCTAAAAAATTCCTCCAGCGGTGAGAAGCTAAACTACACTATTCTTTACTCCGTCGGAGTTTGTTTTGTATAGCGCCATCTAGTAGCAGGGTTATGCCTCTTTCAACTAGTGGCGCTAGTCTCGATGTATTCAATAGATAAGCTGCAAGCTAGTAGGTGGCGTTGGAAATACAGTTGTTAATTTATATCAACATAGGTGGCGCTGTAGCAAAATTAAAATTATATCAGACGCTTTTATGGTAACAACCTAAACAATATAAAACCGACTCAATAACGAACAAATAAAATTATCTATAGCTAAATAAATGTTTTTTTTTAATAACATAGTGCTGTGGTATGTATATACTTTTATGTTGATCTGTTTGTTAAAAAGTTGTTTTTACAAGATTTAATGAAAAAATCAGCAAAATATACTATATTTAATTTTAAATACTATATTTAATTTAAATGGCATTAGTATTTAAAAGAGCTACAATATTATCTCGATTACAAAAATCTGGTGAGGATTTCGGCATGCGCAAAGAATGATATTTTTATATAACAAATCTACGTTCTATAATCATTACTTAATTTTGTTTTATTTTGGTTCTATTCCGTCAGCTAAGAGCAATGTCAGTGCTACTCGTATGCGTTTGAAATTGTCAGTCGAATTTACTTTTGTATGTTCCTTGGAATTCATCCTTCATCATCACCATCATCATCATCACATAAATTTTATTTACTTATCAAATTTTTTATTACGTGACATTGGCAAAATTGTGGAGTTGTTCCTCCGCAGAGGCCATTAAAGCAAGAAGAAGAAGAAATTGACAGTCTGAATGTAAACAATTAATGTTTTATTTTATTATATTCAATGTTTTTGTAACCCATATTATATATAAATTCTAGTTATCTTCACTCCTTCCCCATATAAACTTTAACTATGCAAACTTTACAATCCTCGGTGCGCACAATATGCTTAAAAAGGGGAACAAAGTTTCCCCTTCGTGTATTTTATAGGTAGCGGCCGGCGGTGACAGCAAAACTCATGGTTACTGTAATATAATGATCACGGTGAAATTAATATTGTGATAAAAACACAATCACTATCATCAATGGTTTGTAAACAGACGACGCTGTTTGGAAAAATACGATTTAAACAATCTGCTTATCACATAATAATCTTTGCTGAATTTATTATAATAAGGCTTAAGATTGATGTACCTATTAGTTATCGTTATAATTTTTTTCCTTGAGCTAAAACATTTTCTGAAGATTTATTTTTATGACATTTTTTAAAATGTTAATACACAATATATTAATAAATAACTATAATTAAATGATTTTAAATGTGTGAGGGTTAAAATATTGGATTTCATAGTAACATAAACATAAAATTTTAATCAAATAAATAAATGTAGTAGGTTTCTGGAGCAGCAAGATTACTATTAATATTATTAAACCACCAAGAAACTCACTTAATATTAAATAGAATTTTTAAATTCTTTTTTGTAGCTTTTTTTGTATCATTTAGTAATATTTTTTCTTTAACTTTTTAATTGTTCACCTGTCTACACATATCAAGCAGTATTTATCTTAATTAAGTTGTATAATTTGATTAAAATAATTATATAGGTAAGTACTATATAAAACTAGCATAATTTTTAATAAGCATGTATTATTGTAACAACTGTTTAAAAACCATTAAATAAATAAAATATAAATTTCCCTTTAGAATATACTTAGTTATTACGCTTTCATAACTACCACGTGGGTACAAATAAAATAAATACTATAGGCTACTTTTATCCCGGGGAAATGTATGCGCTTCCTATGGGATGGCAGAATGTAGAAAGGTGTAATCATCCTAATAGCTTAGGATGCCTATATGGATTGTATACCTTTTCTTCCAAAACTAACCTCCACGCGGGCGGAGCCGCGGGCAACATCTAGTAATAAATACACCCAAAAGTCACACACATAGTACTGATCCCATACTTGGTAAAACCTGTATCGTGGATATCAAGAACTACAAGGGAATACGGTCCTACAACATCCAGAACCTAAACAAATATTTATCTGTCACACCAATATTTGCCTCGGTGCAGGAATCGAACCCACGACCTCTCGTTTCACAACCCGCTGTCTAATGTCTCTTAAATGAAAATAAATATAATTACTATTTCGAACGTATAATACAAAGTTATAGATCACTGTAAGGACACCATGGTTACTACGACATACATTTCCGAATTGCGTAAATTTTGTAAAAAGTCCAATTCTTTATTATTAGTCACTCAGTTTAAAATAAATATTCTATCCAATTATTTTATTTTAATATAAATCTGACTTGAGAGGTTTCATTTATTTTTCTTTGCAGCTTAAACACAATCATAAGCCGCGGTACCTTGTTTGATTTGAGAGCACTACTTCTCGGGAAAACTTTATGTTTAAATTATGAATTTCTACTACTTAAACATTTAATTTATGACATAATATTGTATTAGTCGTCATGCTGAGATAATCTAGCAAAGAATGGACCAGCCATCGAGCCATGACTTGCCCCATGGCGTAGTGTGAAGAAGCCACACAATAGACCACCATGATTGTGTGGAGTCGCGAGCGATAGATTGTTTCTCGCTACTTGATACTCTAACTGGAAGGCACTGCGCTTACCATCAAGTGCAGTGTGGTAAATTTACCGCGATAAGATAAATAATAAAAGTTTTTTAATTCATAAAAAGTACACCGACTTCAACAAAAAACAAATTATGCGTCACTATAAAATTTGTTTTTCTTTGATTTTTCTGAGATCCCATTATCAGACCTTGACTTGGTGCCAATCGTACCACCTGGAAAGTATACCCTTTTAAACATAAAAAGAATTTCTCGAATCGGTCCAGGCGTCTTCGAGTAATCGGATAACGTACATAAAAAAAAAGATTCCGATGAATTGTTAACCTCCTCCTTTTTTGAAGTCGGTTAAAAAATGGTCACGGGTAGGCCTAGACCGCACACTCCTATGATGTTACAAAATTAATAATAGGGTAGTTGACAGTAAGTGAAAACCTGATAGAATTTTGTTTTTATAATAGATTTTAGTCTAATAATATTGAAAATTAAATCATTTTGTTAATTTATATGTGATTATTATATATTTTCAAGAAAAAATATGTAATGCATTTTGTCACGTGACATGAAACACAAATCAGTCATCACCGTTCAATACATCTATTAAACGCTGAGCCAAACCTCTATTAGTTTTGCGGATAGTCACGTCACATGAGAGGCCATGAGAGTTGGTAGCGTTTTAGTGGGAAAAATAAAGTTGGTTTATAAAATTGCAAATAAAATCTTGAAAACTTATGTTTTATGTTTATTAATGATAATAATGTAATAATATAGACCATGAAGAATAAAATAAAACGGTTACCCAAAAACAGACAACCAGCCTATTACCAATACACACGTACCTAACGTGTGTATTGGTAATTATCACTGGCATTAAAAGTGAAAAAAAAACGTGTGATTCTTCATAAGAATTCCGAAAGTGTGTGAAGTCTACCACCCGCTTGGCACTGAATCATTTAGGTACGCAATGTTTTGTTTCCGCAATGTTTTTTAATTCAGGGGTATTCCAATTCCTGGAATATACGGGTACGCAACCCCGAAGCACCCTAGCTACCAAGGCGGTATCCTCTTTCTAAATCCGCAGCCTTGGTATCCTCCTTTTTACCTCCCTTCCCTCCTATCCTCCCTTCTCCCACACAAATACCATAATTCCCTTCCCCAAATGCGGTTCCCTCCCGCAACATTCCCAAAAAAGTCTGATCCGGCGAGAAAGGCAACCCAGTGCAGATATGCGAAAGGGGGTGGCGGACTCGGCGGTTCAGCAAGGCAAGGTGAATGGCCTAGGGCGACGGTAGAGGGCGTATAGTTGCCGTCGGCCAGACACATCATCCGACCTCTCCTTCAGTCGTAGCGGCTTTCCGTTCCACTGAATCAGGGAGAGGGAGGACGAGTGTGTGCGCCTGCATTTGCGCGAATGCTGTCGCACCCTAATATATCCTGCGCACTTGACCGCTTCCGTATTAATGACTCCGATTACCCTTAAGTCCCGTGGCGATGGGATGAGGTAGAGAGGTCCGGCCTGATGCAAGCTGGACTTTGTCCTACTCCTGCACACGGGCGGTCTTGGGGGTGTGATCACACACCGTGGTCGCTTCTGCACTGCACATTTGGGGAGACGGTGCGGATTGCGCAGCACCCAGGATGACAAAGCAGCCCTATTTAGGGAGGCACTGCTTTCCCCGCTCAGCCGGGGAGGGGGCTAGAAAAGGTGCCCTAAACAAATGCTCTTTCCTATTTGAGAGGTGGTAGCAACCGCGGCTGTCACCGCATCAGTTTAATCGCGGTCGAAGGAAACAAAAGCTTACAAAAGACCATACTAGACCGATCATGACCATTGGCGCGTGGAACGTGAGAACGCTTATTGATCGAGATTGCAACGCCTGCCCAGAACGTAAAACCGCCATTATAGATCGCGAACTTCATCGCTATAATATAGATGTAGCTGCTCTCAGCGAAACACATCTCGCTGATGAAGGAGAGCTGGTGGAAGATGGGGGCGGTTACACTTTCTTTTGGAAAGGCACTGCCTCCTCCGAACCTAGACGTTCTGGTGTAGGATTTGCGATCAAAAATCAATTAGTAAAGAGACTTGAGGAGTACCCTGTACATATCTCGGACCGCGTTACCACATTGCGTCTCCATCTGGACAAAGATAATTTCTTAAATGTCATCAGTGTCTATGCTCCAACCTTAGACAAGTCTGATGACATTAAAGATAAATTTTATGACGAAGTAGTACGATGCCTTGACAATATAAGCGCCAAAGAACAGGTTTTGTTGCTAGGTGACTTCAATGCCAGGGTTGGTCGGGATTATGAGGCTTGGCCTGGAGTTCTGGGTCGCCACGGAGTTGGCAATATGAACAGCAATGGTCATTTGCTGCTCAGTCTTTGTTCTCAATATCAGCTTGCTTTATCGAACACTATGTTCCGACTTTCGGCTAAAAACAAGGCAACGTGGATGCACCCACGATCCAAACACTGGCATTTGATTGATTACGCCATCGTACGGCAAAGAGACATCTGCCAAGTCCAAGTCACCCGTGTCATGCGTGGTGCTCACTGCTGGACTGATCACCGGTTAATTGTCACTAAACTGCGACTACGCCTCCGTCGACCACGCAGATCCAAGGTGCAAGGGCTTGCATCCTTGAATTTAGATTCTTTAAATGATCGTGTGGTGAGGGAGAAATTTGCTGAAGCTCTGGCCGATAACTTGTTGCACATTAACAAGACGAGTGATATTAGTGCTGACTGGGGGACGCTGTCATCTCAACTCAAAGAAACAGCTTCAGTTACTCTGGGTTCGAGAAATCGACGTAATGAAGACTGGTTTGATGAGAATGACGTGGTTCTCAGGAATGCACTTGACAAACACCGAGCTCTCCTGCAACAACATACACGGCCCAGTGAAAGCGATGCGACAGTCAAAGAAAGTGACTTAGAATTGCGTAAGCTGTCTCGACAACTCAAAGACAAGTGGTGGCATGATAAGGCTTGTCGCATGCAGTGGCTCGCAGACACTAACCAGCTTGGCGAGTTTTATACCGAGGTGCGCAAGCTGATGGGCACATCCTACCGACTGAGAGTGCCTTTAAGGTCATTAGACGGTAGGCACCTTATTACTCGAAAGGAGGATGTGACAAAACGTTGGGCAGAACACTTTAACACGCTGCTCAATGTGGATCGGTTAGCTGATCTACAAAATATCAGCTTGATCGCCCAACTCCCAGTAGCAACCGAGCTGGACGCGCCACTGTCGCGCGATGAGGTTGTTACTGCCATCAGACAGCAGCATAACAAGCGGGCGGTCGGCATTGACCTTATACCGGGAGAGTTATTGAGGTATGGCGGTGAGGAGTTGCACACAAGGGTTTGGGAACTCTTTGTTCGTATGTGGGAGGAGGAGCGAGTCCCGAATGAATTCAAAGTATCTCGCATTAGCGCTCTTTATAAGAACAAGGGTGACCGATCAGATTGCGGCTCATACCGTGGTATTTCACTTCTTTCAACTCCTGGAAAGGCTTTTGCCCGAGTTCTGTTAAACCGTCTCGTTCCTATTTCAGAGCAAATACTGCCTGTTAATGGTCGAGTTTCGGGGAACAAAATACACTGAACTTTAGGACAATAAAAATGTTTATTTCTGTAGTTTTAACAAACTTTAGCGGACCGTTCTTATAACTTGCCGAACACCGGCGGCCATTCGTGACGACTGTCGCAGCAGTCCTTCGCTACGTTTACAATAAAAAACATAGATGGCGCTGACAATTTGCATACAAATATTTGCGTCGCTAACACTGCCTGAAACCCAGTTTGGCTTCCGACCTGACCGAGGCACCTGCGATGCTATCTTTTCCTTGCGTCAAGTACAAGAGAAAAGCAGAGAACAGGGTCGTCAGCTGTACTTCTGCTTTGTTGACCTAGAAAAGGCATTCGATAGCGTGCCTCGTGAGGCCTTATGGACGGTGCTGAAAAAGTTAGGGTGCACAGAGAAAATTGTGAGGCTTATTCGTCTCCTGCATGACGACATGCAATGCTGCGTCACTGTAGACGGCGAACAGTCAGATTTCTTCCCCGTTACCTGTGGGGTGAAACAAGGGTGCGTTATAGCACCCACACTGTTTGCTTTATACTTTGCAGTAGTAGTCAAAGAAGTCTTGCAATCACTCTCCGAAGGAGTGCGCATCCGCTTTCGCACAGATGGCGGGTTATTTAACCTAGCTAGACTCAGGGCACGCACTAAAGTGTCGCATACATTGATTACAGATATTGTGTATGCTGACGACTTGTGCTTCGTAGCAGAATCCCCAGGTGGTTTGCAACGACTCATGTCCGTGTTTCACCAAGCCTGCTGCAAGTTCGGCCTGAAGATCAGTGTCAAAAAGACGGAAGTGATGTCCCTAGACACACATGGTCATGAGACACTGGCCATAAAGCTTGGTGAGGACATGCTGAAGCAGACACATACATTCCGATACCTGGGGAGCACGTTAACATCTAAGTGCGACCTTGATGCCGAGATCAACAGTAGAGTCGGTGCTGCAGCCGCAGCATTCGGCAAGCTGTGCTCCAAGGTATTCTGCTCGCATGATCTAAAATTGCCCACTAAAATATCCGTGTATATGGCAATTGTGCTGCCAAATCTTTTATACTCCTCCGAGGCGTGGTGCTTGTATCGTCACCAAATACGCACATTAGATCGTTTTCATCTGAAATGTTTACGTAAGATCATGAGCATCAGATGGTCCGATCGCGTGAGAAATACCGAAGTTCTACAAAGAGCTAATGTCGGTGGCATTGAAGCTTATATAATGCGTCGGCAGCTTCGGTGGTGCGGTCATGTATCCCGTATGGCGGAGGAGAGAGTGGCGAAGCGCATCTTTTATTCTGAACTTGAGGAGGGCAAGCGGAAACGCGGCGGACAACTGCTCAGATATAAAGATGTTCAGAAGCGTCATATGAAAAGATGCAATATTGAGCCCTCTCAATGGGAGGAGTTGGCAGCACAACGATCGAAATGGCGCGAACATGTACAGAGGCAAGTGCGCGAGTTCGAGGAGCAGCGTCAAGCCGACCTCGACGCTAAGCGCGATCAGCTTAAAGCCCGTACACCCGCAGCCATTACATATAATATATTAAACGGCAAACTGACGTGCCCACATTGTGCACGGGAGTTTGCCGCGAAGATTGGCTATATAAGCCACCTCCGTGCGCATCAGCGCAGATCCGATTCTTAGGAGTCAAAGAGGTCGCCATGGCCGAAATCGATCGGAAGACATTATTTTGTTTCCGACAAAACTGCAAAAGCTGGACCAAATTAATGTCGAATTAGAAACTAAACTTTATAGTTAAGTAGTTTTCTTACGGTGGACTAAGGCCTAATCCCTCTCATTAGTAGAGGAGGCCCGTGCCCAGCAGTGGGACAATGTTTAATACAGGGCAAGTATTATTAGTTTTCTAACTCGTTCATCTGCTGGCAACGGTGTTATTATTGCTAGATATGACTAAACTTTGACGAAACTATCTAATTTCCTCTTCAGTGGGTTCTTTCAAAACATCCCCAACCAAATGTATCTTTGATTTTTCAGTGATTATAATCTAGTTACTGATTACATTAAAAGTGATACATACAACCCTAAGGGAAAGCTGCAAACGAGAGAATTCTCCTTGTGAAGTCATATTTAATATTCTTTTATATAGCATTTGGATCAATTGCATTTACTAGGAATTACTTGGAAATCCATTTAATTTTCACGATTTGCACAACATGCAGCTTTTACTCCATGGTATATTCACAGAGTGTTGCAGAACTTCCGAGCGATACCGATGTCGCGCGGTTAAGTGATGCACGACAAAAACTATTAACTGATTTAACGAGTTTGGCCCTACCTGCTTCGCTTACCTGCAGACACTCAAGTTCCTGCTAATTTTAATGGTTTCCATATAACGATACTATTGGTTACCCGCGGCTCCGCCCGCGTGGAGCGTATTTTTGGAAGAAAAGGTATACAATCCACGGAGGCACGTTAAGCTATTACACCTTCCTATATTTTGCTATCCCATAAGAAGCGTGCATTTTTCCGGATAAAAGTAGCCTATGTCATTTTCTAACCCCTAAACTACCACTATGCAAAAAATCATGTCGATTCATGCTCTGTGAAAACTATCCCACGGGAACCGTAATTTTTCCGGGATAAAAGTCGCCTATGTGATTCTGTGATCCGTAAACAACCACTGTGCAAGAAAACATGTCGATTCCTTGCTGTGTGAAAAACAAAAATCTATCCCGCGGTAACCTTACATTTTACCGGGATAAAAAGTAGCCTATGTGCTATTCCAGACTATAATCTATCTCTGTGCAAAATTTCAGACAGTCCGTCCAGCCGTTGTAGCGTGACTGAGTAACAAACATCCATCCAAATATTCGCATTTATAATATTAGAAGGATAATCGCGCGTTTATTTATACCGATAGAGTTTACTTTTTAAATACTCAAGAAGATGATAAACACATGCATATGTGAAATGTAGTCGCGGGTTCAAAGCTGCCTATTTATCAGCTTCAGCTTCGCATCCGTTTTTTTCTATAAATCTTATTTATTCGGAGTTTTCAAGTGAATATGCGCTGGTCACTGAACACCATTACATTTTTATTTATATGCATGTAAATAATATGCATATAAAAATATTATTTTGTATTCGAAGTCTGTCATATCGCATTTCACCAAATTGGTTTCAGCGGGAATTCAATTCTTGTTAATGGTGAGAGCAGAATTGAATTAAAAAAGTTACTGTGACAAAAATATTACTCTACAGCTTTCGTACGAAGTGCTGTCGAAAAACACGAATCGCAATAATTGATTAAAATTATTTATAAATTTGTAACACTAGGAATTTGTCGGACTATGAAAAATTTCTATTAAGCAGTTAGACAATAGGCTAGTTGACTGTTTTTGAGAAACCGTTTTATATTATTCTTCATGGTCTATATTATTAAAATATTATCATAAATAAACATAAAACATTTTCAAGATTTAATTTGCATTTTGATAAACCAATTTTATTTTTCCGAACAAAACGCTACCAATTATCATGGCCTATCGTGTGACGTGACCATCCAAAAAACTAATAGACGTTTGGCTACGCGTTTTCTTAAATGTTTCGAACGGTGACGTCATGCATGACTGAAGGGTGTTTCATGTCACGTGACACATGTTTATTTTTACATATTTGTTTTTTGAAAATATTAAATAATCACATAATATATGTAAATCAACAAATTGGTTTAAATTTCGATATTTTTAGACTAAAGTCTATTATATAAAACAAAATTCTATCAGGTTTTCACTTACTGTCAACTACCCTATTGGTTATATAGAACACATTATCCAGTGATATAACCTCATAATTGTCATAATGTTTGAAAAATCTTTGTTTTTGAATTTGTAATACCAAAAGTATGTTGGAATAACAATTATCCCTCATCTCTTGATCTTAGCATTTCATTTATGAGTGGTAAGGCAAGGCTAATTATAGGGGTCTTATCTTTTTTAATTGAACGAAATCACGACGTGTCAGTGTTAGAACATTCTTATCAAAAAGTTTAAACTAAAAACATAACCAATAACAATTATGCCCCCACGCTAGCGCCACGGGAAACCAGACATTGTATATTTTTTATACAAGGGAACAGAGGCAAAATTGTTGGCGTAGACAACCTTATCTATACTAGTCTATACTATATATAATATAATAATATTATGAAGAGGAAAGATTGGTATGTATAATAATAATAATACTAGCCCTGTATGAAATATTGTCCCACAGCTGGGCACGGGCCTCCTCTACTAATGAGAGGGGTTAGGCCTTAATCCAACACGCTGGCCTAATGCGGGTTGGTAGACTTCACACACCTTCGAAATTCTTATAAGAATTCTCAGGTATGCAGGTTTCCTCACGATGTTTTCCTTCACCGTTAAAGCAAGCGATAATTAACATTTAATACACACATAACTTTAGAAAAGTCAGAAGTGTATGCCACTTGGGTTTCGAACATACGACTTTCGTCTTGACAGTCCGTGCCGCAACCAACTAGGCTATCGCTGCTTTTATGTATGTATTTGTATCTATGTTTGTAAAGAATTGGTTAAAAAAGTACTGGACCGATTTGAAATATTCTTTCACCATTTGAATGCTACATTATCACTGATTATCATAAGCTATTTTAATTACAAGAAAAAATAAGGATTCGTACTAAAACTACAATAATGGTACCCAAGGTGTAAAAAACTGTGTGAAAATAACCTCCACGCGGGTGGAGCCGCGAGCAACAGCTATTCTTTAATATACATGTTCACGGTATCACTTATGTGAAATCTTAATTTAACAAAGCTAATTTTATTACACAGTATAGAAATCAACAGTCTATTCGAATATCTGAACTCAAAATAAAATCTTTTAATTTCGTGCTTAGGTCCACATACATTATGGTTTGCGTAGGCATAACACACTCGTCTGGTCTATATGCAACTTTTATAATCGAATCACTGAAATTATTTTCATAAAAATTGGTATAATGATAGTTTGAACTCCGAGATTTGCGCCTTTCATTTTCAAAAAAAACATTCACTTGGGTTGATCTACGAACAAAGGTCAGTAAAAATATTACATAAGAAATTGCATCATATTAAACTTATATTGCATAATAGTTGTTTAAAAATGTCTTGTCTTGTTATTAGTTATACGGAAACAATTTCCTTTTGAGGTTTCCTCTTTAGCAAGCCCTCAGGTAGGAAATTGCTGTGCTTCAGTGACGCTGGGTGAGAGGAAACCGACGCTCGTTCCAATCAAACAACCTATAATCTTTTAATTGAGTTATTTTGTTATTAACAAACTTTACTTTCTCTCAAATGTTAATTATTTAAGAGATACTAAAAGAAATAGCTCGGCTTCACTCCACCTTACGCTACTGCCATATCTTTAGATGCACTTAAGTGTAACGGCCGGCCAAAACACATTAGGAACTTGTTCAGTACACACTGGCTCATTAAGCAAACCTGCTAATAACATGCTGAAAGTTTAGTCACAATTTGGCTTTGGTCCAAAAATGCTAAGTGCTGATGTAGCTCGAAAAGATGCAAATGAACTTATGACTGTCAATCATAAATCTATGTTTTTCTCGAATAATACTCATGAGAGGCGAGACTTTTTATTAATGGTTATTTTGGGATGTCATTATTGTATGCCGGAAGTGTTGCAAGGCATACTTATGGCATTACATGCATACTTGATTGGATCACAGAAACAGCAGAAATATTCTCAAAAATGGTATTTACTAGAAGAACACGTTTTGTATTATTCCTTTTATAATGATCTACTACTAGACACGAGCCTCCTCTACTGAACAGACTTAGGACACAACTTATTTTATGAGAGTCGGCAAACATCAAATACTTTCGGAGTTTTTATAGAGTTTTTGTAGGCCTACAAGTAATACACACATAACGAAAAGTCAGAGGAGTCAGCCCTTGAGGTCAACATAGCAACGACATGTCTGTCTCAGCAATCTGTTCTATCGTCTTATTAAAATTAATATAAAAAACAACGACATAATCTCATATGATGATTCTTGTTATATAATCTGACAAGTATACAATGTCTTTAGTTGTAGTCATTTACTAACTAAGCTATTTGATTAGGTTTGATTCCGATATTTTAAGAAAAATTACATGTGAGTGTTCTATGTTTAGAGAAATATAAGATTCTAGCTGTTGCTCGCGGCTCCGCCCACGTGGAGGTCATGTTTGAGACAAAAAGTATACACTACAAAATACTAATTTTCATGCATTTAACTGCAAAAATGACAGTTTGTCATACAAACATTCTTCCCCTATTTTACCCCCTTAGAGGCGGAATTTCCAAATATCCTGAAACATATATTTTTTATTTTTAACTAAAAGGCCAAATACTAATTTTCATGAATTTAACTTCAAAAATGACGGATTTTCATACAAACTTTCATCCCCTATTTTACCTCCTAGGGGTGGTATATCCCAAAACCCTTCCTTAGTGGATGCCTACGTCATAAAAGGTACCTACTGTCAAAATTTAAAGTCTCTAACCCCAGCCGTTTAGGCTGTGCGTTGATCGATCAGTCAGTCAGTCAGTCAGTTTCTTCTTTTATATATACAGAAGATAGATGTCCCGGGCAGACGTTGTCCTGCCATTAATCGCCTTTTCTGAGGATCGAATTTTCGTTGAAATAATAAGAAATTCAGATATTGATAAGAGCGCCACCTATTGGATCTAAAACTATCCTATCTTTTAAGTTGGACCCTACCACACACATACAAAGCATTTTATTGAAATCGGTTAAGTGGTTTCAAAGTCTTTAATGGACATAGCTAGAAACAATTTTTGTGTTTTATATATAATAGATTAAATACTATAGCCATACTGTTCGACTGTACTATGCTGTTTGAATCTAGCCCAAATGACATACACCGATGATTTTTTCTAAAGTGACGTTAATTTACTGTTAAATTCAGACAGAGCCCGTCGCGCAGCTAGCGAGTAACGAGAAGGCTGTGAAAAGAGAAGCCGTGGGTTGCATTCCCGCACAGAGACAAATGTTTCTGTGATAGACTGATATTTGTTTAGGGTCTTGGTGTTGTGGAACCGTAGTTCTTGATATCCACGGTATAGGTTTGACCTAGTGTAATATTATAACTATGTGTGTGTCTGTCTGTGTATATTTATGTTTATATTCATTGTTTACTATCGCTTGCTTTAACGGTGAAGGATAATATCGTGAGGAAACATGTATACCTGAGAATTATAGTAATTTCGAAAGTATGTGAAGTCTGCTAACCCGTATTAGGCCATCGTGGTGGACTAAGGCCTATCCCCTCTCATCGATAGGGGAGGCACGTGTCCAGCAGTGGGACAATGTTTCATACAGGGCTAGTTATTATTATTGTATTTTAAATAGAATCGCAGGTTATTGTTGCCATTTCTTTTTTTTTATACTATTTGCACACTTTTGTCGGTACACGTAATATTCTTAAGACGCCTTGAAAGATTGTCTGGCCATCCTCAATTCACTTAGACCCTAGTAGCTTTTCTAAACAACAATCATAATGGAAAATATTGAGTTTAGATAACCCTTTGGCAGCACTGCACTTTGATTTATGAAACAAATTTAAGTTGCAGTTGTTTTATTTATAATTAGTATCGATGAAAAACATTTTATTGCACACCATCATAAGAGTCACGCAACTAGAAATCTCAAGATAATGTGAATCTAAATAAAAAAATATGATTCAATAGTCTTATTATATTCTTATTATAATCTTAGTTAAAATTATTTGAATCCGCTGAATCTAAAGAACAGTAATTTTGACACCATGTTTTTATTTTTGTTATTGTTTTTGTTTTTCCTAAGGACTGAAAATGCGATGCCAAACTTGAATATTTTTTGATCAAATTGGTATGATATTTATTTTATTCAACACTACCTTATATTCAACCCTAGGACATTTATTTGCAACTTATTGATGAATTATTTGGCTCTTCTGTGCCTCTGTTGTATTACAGCGTCTAAGTAAATAGACGGATTAGAATGCATTTTTTATGAGTAAATTTAAATCAGGTGTCGTATTTACTTTGTAGTAAACAAGTAAATCGTTTTTCGAATATACAGAGGTAGTAGTAATTTCTAATGTAAATGTCTGAATACCAAGTTCAGTGGTTATTAACGTCTTGATGCTCCGAGTGCTTGGTAGAGCGCGCCAGGATGGCGTCGTTGTTTGTTTTTTTTTAAGTTAGAGAGAAATATCACGGTGTATTGCACCACAGTATAGTTCATAAACGCGGTTACACATTCAGCATATTTGTCATCTGTCTTGTCGTTTCGTGTCTGTTTTGGTTGCACGGCAGCACCACGTTCCTTTATAACAGTATGTTTCGATTTCAAGACTTTAACCTGAACAGCATGAGACTGCCTAGCTCGTAAGGACATACAAATGCTTATCTGACGTTTATCCACTGCCACGCATCGTGTAGTTTCGATCTTACATGAAACTCAACGATGAAGTCGGTCGAATTAACTCGATGATCTTGTTTGGCATGACATCCAGTTAGCTAATACGTATTAATCAATCCATGCATCCGTACGTACTGCTTGAGGAGATAATTCTGTTATATTGTACGTTTATCTGATAGTTAAAAAGATCTTATTGTTCGAGAATAACGTGACTTAAAATTATACGATCTATCCTCTTGTCTTAAAATCGTGAATATATTATAATTCTCCGACAAGTTAGTTAGGTTGCCCCCATACAAGCAAAACCTAAATCTATTGTGAGAGGTTGAAGAAGCCTCTTTATGATTCAATAAACTATGAATTATTGTACAAAATGCCATATCTAGAAACACAACTTAGGTAATATACTCTACACATAAATGTATAAAATATATAATAAACTAAAATATGCGAGTCCGTTTTATTACAGATCTCTTAGAATTTGAAAGAAAAGAAGTCTGCCACCACTGTAAAAACTGCTACAGGGACACAGCTAACATACTCTAGGAGACGGCTCAGTCTGGTGAGAAGGCGGAGTGCTCTCAAAACACTCGTCGATAACCTTCCATGATACGAAATGGCCTGCTTCTGCGAACTCGTTAGGTCTTAAAAGAAGAGTGTAGGACCGAAATCAAACAAACCGATCCCACACACCACACACAAAATGGTGGCGACGGCTTGATGACTGACTGGCGCCTCTCGCCCTGTGTAGGTATTGGGGGCTTCTGAAGCAACCAAAAGAACCAATAAGAATCTTGTCATCATATATCATCATACCAAAGCACATTTGGTTTAGTTAATACAGCAGCACATGTGTACTTTGCATATTATAGTCGTTAGAACGACCAATTTAATTGCATGCCCAAGGTTCTCTTCCAATTTAGCGTCAAAATAAGACTTCGCACAGTAAACTAATCGTATCAGTTGAAAGTTTTACACTTTTATTACCTTCGGTTGTAAGAGTAAAGTTTCTAAACAAGTGTTTTTTTTTTTATTCTGGCGCGGCAAAGTGACCACACTGCACCTGATGGTAAGCGCAGTGCCGTCCAAATAGAGTGTCAAGTAGCGAGAGACAGTCTATCCCCCGCTACTCAACACAAATATTCCTGCTGTTTAGCTTCTTCACGTTACGCCTAAAGGACCCAGGATCATAGGAGGGAGGGAACACGGTAGCTGGCAAACTGTTCCACAGCTTGATGGTGCGGCAAAATAATGTTATCTTAATACTAATTATGATCATAATTGTATTAAACTAAGTGACGCTGAACAGTCCACTGCTAAATGTCATGCTTTAAAACATGTCAGAGCTTTGAATTACTGTATATGGCAGCACGGCACTATGTTCATTGTCCATATTGTTCATTTGTATACAAAATGTTAAGTCTCATAACGTCCTGTAATTTTTTTTGTTCTAGCACGGCATAGTTACCACACTGTGTTGCACAGGTGTACCTGATGGTAAGTGCAGTGCCCTCCAATTAGACTATTAAGTAGCGAAAGACAATCTATCCCTCGCTACTCAACACAATCATGCCGGCCTACTTTAGTGGCTCATTATGTTGATTGGTGGAAAATAGAAAGTGCATCGAACCCGCATCCGTGTAAAAACATAATTTGAAGAATAGAAGTGTAAATGTAAATGTGTATTCCTAATTTTTAACCGACTTCAAAAAAGGAGGAGGTTAACAATTCGTCGGAATCTTTTTTTTATTACTCGAAGACGCCTGGACCGATTCGAGAAATTCTTTTTTTGTTTAAAAGGGTATACTTCCCAGGTAAGTAGTCTCATTGGCACCAATTTAGGATCTGATAATGGGATCTCAGAAAAATCAAGGGCAACCCTCAAATTTTATAGTGACGCATTATTTGTTTTTATTGAAGTCGGTGTACTTTTTATGAATTAAAAAACTTTTACTTATATGCTTTCTGATGTTTGTATGTTTTTATTCTGGTATAATAATGTTGTTCATGATGTATTTTCAGATTTTTGGCCAAAATCCTGTTTTAAGTTAAAAGGTGTTAAAATTGTTGATTCAAAATACAGGTTGTCAATAAACTATTATTATATAATTTTATAAACTTCTTGTCGTACTATGTGGTAAAAGCTTTTAAGGAAGGGATGTGAGCTAATCCACTCTGAAATATTATGGAATATATAGGATAATGTGAATTTTATATAATGTTTCGGTTTGGAAAGACATTAAATGGTCTTCTTATATTTGCTTCTTAATTAAATATAAGATATGATAAAATATCTTACCCTCCGCCAGCGGCCCATATCATCTGCATGTTGGTAAAATTTTGCTCTCTCCTCTTGCCAAACACTCATTACACTGTTCCAATAAATAACTCACACTTTTGTATTGCACGTAATATCTTCTTTCGTTGTTTTGACATTTTCACGCTTTAGTATCATAATAATGTATTAAAAATATTGTTCCACATATTATATTATATTGATTACTTGGTATTTGATTTGAAATTATCATGTATTGTGTTTTATTTTAATTAAAGTTCAGGAAGCGATATAATATTAAATAACAAAATATAAACAGGAAATTAAGGATGTATATTATATTTTCTCATTTCAAGGAAGTACCTAGATTTTGATTTACTTTACTGTAAAATGTAATATTAACTTAACTTCACGTGTTTTTTTTATAAAAACAAATACACGATAGTATTTTAGAGATCATTATTATTTTGGTACGGCCATTGCGCTGAAGTTTTGATTTCGACCTTTTGGTCGGCTAAAAGTGATAATGGGTTTATCTATCATGAACTACTCAGTATTAGCCTGGAGTCTGGAATATTGCTCGGTATGGCGATACGCTCACGGACGGTAATAGGCTTGTCGAAATATGGGTGTACTGGTTCCACCTCTGCTTACCCCTTCGAGGATGACAGGCGTGAGTGCGTATTTACGATAGTATTAATTCAGGCTGAAGTTAGTGCTCCTCCTGGAATATGGCAGTTTATTTTTACTATGTGTGATGACTTTACGAATTATCTAAGTTAATATGAAAATGCATTTTTTTTTATAGAATTTCAAGTTAACGTAGCAGCTTAAATATTACTACTGTTCCCTTTTGTCGGGTAGAATTAATTTTTATTTTCGCAATACATAAGCCATGCATTGTAAAATGTCATTACTTAACGCATGTATATACATACCACAAATCCTTATGTTAATAGAATTAACAAACTTCGTTTCTTTTCTTTGTCATTTTTGACCTAAATAGTCACTTATAAAAATATGTACAAGTTTCCATTGGTAATACCACCAATATAATAGTCGTTGGTGACAATTCACAACAGGTCACGAATGTTAAGTTAATTAACAAATGGACTGGGACGTGTTGATCGTCGCGACGCTTCCCAATACTGAGTCATGCGACATTTACCTCTGGAATATTACACGTTAATCGATATATGTTTATCAATAATGGCCAATGTGAAAGAGTGCATCTTTTTTAATGTCTTTATTTTCTTCTTAGAAGTAGGCTGAAAATATTGTAAAATAATTCACATATAATAAGTACTTAATGTATCGTTTTTTTATAACTACGCCTAATAATTCTTATGATACACCAAATAATATTAACAACACCATGAATGTGCGAATTAAGGTTTTATTTAATCTTTTATTATTGTAAATAAAACGTATTAAATATGTGAATGGATAAACTACAAAGCACGAGTATGATATTAAAAATATTGTGTTTTATAGTAATTATTTTATCATAGGAGTGGTTCTAAATTCGATTCATATTCGCTGTCCATTTTGGTTGATTCACAAAAATTCAGGTAAATATTGACTGATCTTGATTGATGATTGGTAATCTTGGTCTTCCCTATCACACGAGACGAAAATACTGTATATGTAGTATATATGTATATATACTAGGTATATCATTGTATGTTTTCCTTGAACAACTATACTTAACGGCATGACTATAGGAATTTAATAACATCGTAATAGAACATTTATTCGTTAACGGTAATAAGTGCTGGCAGAATTAAAGTGACGTCACTGTATATTTTTATACAAAGCACTATTAAAGCCTGGCATGTGGACAGCTTAACGAGTTACGTATAATGACAATTTGTATCGAACGTGTTAACGTAGTAAAGGGCGCCGAATTGACATGTACATACATATGTAGGATATTACGTTTGACCAGGGAAATACTGTGGCACACATTAGATCGAATACTGTCCTGATAAGTTGGTAACTATTGTTTGTTTTCTCATTATAATGTAATCATTTAAATTATGACTACAACATATAGGCATTGTTATAGCCCTGTGTGCCTGGACGCTTATATATAATTACAGTGCAGAATTTCCCCGTGCATATGTCGATGCAATAGGAAAGTTCCGACAGACATTACAAATTAGTATATTTCCAATGCGCAGAGCATTTCAGATTGGGCTTTCGCGTGTTCCATACTTAACTAATATATATACACTCACGCTTGTAATCCCGAAGAGGTAGGCAGAGGTGTAGCCAGAACACCCACATTTCGCCGAATTTAGTACGATCCGATAATGTGATAGGGGGCCAGTCTGTCACCATACTGGGCACAATTCCAGACTCCGGGCTGATACTGAGTTTTTCTAAATAGAAAAACCCAACATAACTTTACCCGACCCGGGGATCGAACCCGAGACCTTACCGCAGCAGTCATAACGTATAGGCGTTTAAAACTGCGTCTCAGAGGCATTCATAAGTAATAAGTATTATATACTTTCTTTAATATATCAATATTTTTACTTTATTCTCACTAATGATCAATACAAATACTACATTACTAAAATCCATTTTACCCTCGCATCTACTTTGGATGCGTCGCAAAAACGGTCGACGTACAGGCGCCATTCTCCCCAGACTCGTTGGCGTCAACATCCTTATGACTAGAGTGCAAGTTCCAGCGGGATTATGAGGAATATGGACGAACAACGCAAATATATGTTTTTCATGTAGAATATATTACACTATTATTAGTTCCTAAATACTCATAAGTATGTGAAAAGAGCAACGCTAGAGTTTCTTTCCCGTTCTTCTCTAGCGAAACTGCATTCCGAACTAGCGGTAGAGTTAAAAAATTTACTGCATCAAACTGATGTATAACATATTTTTATAGATTCAATAAATATTTTATTTTGATTTTATGAATAAATAATACAAATATGTATTAGGATATTTACTATTATTAGAAATACCGAAGGTATAACGGAGGTATTTAGGAGACTAGTTGGGGGTAGATAATAATGACAACCAAAGTGGGAGTAGTAAATGTTTAATATAAAACGAAGTGCCTTCCGCGCTCCGGTGTTCAGTTCAGTTGTTTTGTAAAGTAGACTAGGTGATAGCCAGGATATTCGTGATTCGTTCGCGGGGTAGTAAGTGTATCAATGTGTAACGAGTTCAATGGCGTTGTTCAGTTTAAAAGGGTAATGCTGGTAGATTCATTATAAAGAGAAGCCTTAAATGAATCCTGACATGCGTGTGTGTTAATATTAAGCACTGAGATGTGTAACAGTGTCGTGTAAATCAATTAATAAATTATAAATATTGTATTTGTGCCTTTTAAATATCCATCTTGCATAGTTTTATTGATGTTCCTCACATATGTGACAGCCTCCGAGTAATTAATTGCAACAAGAGGTCGTTCGATACCCGCACCGAGACAATTGATTGAGTCATCAACGTTTATTTGTTTGGGGTCTGGGTGTGATGATAAAGATTCTGGTAGTTCTAGATGCCCACTACCCAATATTTGTATCTTAATGTAGGTTCAGGCTATGTCCACGACTGTTAAGTGTATTTATTTAATTGTTCATTCTGCAAATATTTTATTTGTAGTTTTTTTAGTAAGTGCTTATTTTGTCTAGGTCCTGAAATAATCTCAGGCTATAATTTATACATACTATTATTATTTTACATATGTAAGTATTCTATGCGTCTAACCTAATTTGAGATCCACATTTATCCGTATGTACTTGCGTGATGACATTGAATCACTCTTATCAGGGCATTCTGGTCTCGTTCACAGTTTATGGGTAAATCAATATTCAATTAATTTCTCACTTGTACTTTACAT
Source organism: Laothoe populi (assembly GCA_905220505.1). Lineage (NCBI taxonomy): Eukaryota > Metazoa > Arthropoda > Insecta > Lepidoptera > Sphingidae > Laothoe > Laothoe populi. Next base: position 10,812,817 of record HG992149.1, on the reverse strand, counting down.
ATAATAACAGTATTTCAAGCATTTTAGAGTCTAAGATTGTGTTTATAATATAATAAAATTAAACTACTAATTAAATTCTTGCATTTCGTCGATTTCGGAAAAAAATCATGATTACTTTTATTTATAATTTGTAATATTCGCGTAAACATAAGAAGCCATTATGTTTTTCATTATGAGTATATCAGTCTGGTTTTCTGTAATAATATTTTTATGAATTACATATACTCAGCCTGTTGCCGTCCACTGTTGGACGTAGGCCTCCCCAAGTGAACGCCAACCATCCCGGTCTTGGATAGCCCGCATCCACCCGCTACCCGCCACCTTCTTCAAGTCGTCGGTCCATCGTTGAAATTACAATTCCTTAGTTATTTAGGTTCCTAGTTTTCAATACTTGAGAGTATGAATATTTCAGAAGTTCGAGGTAGATTCCAATTAAAATGAAATATTTCAACAGAGTAGCAAACAAGTCCGTAAGTGAATGCTGGAATACCATAGTTAATTAAAGAAAATTTCAGAGACAGATTTGAGCTTTAATTTCTACTTCTGTGGCTGATCATCATTTATAAAGTTAAAATAAGAGTAAGTAAATAAATTTAAATGTTGAGAAGTTTTAATTTCCATTTACAAATTGAAAATGGAAATTATAAAATAAGATTAAATATTATTATTGAAAATCAAATCAATAGTTAGTGTTCATGCACGATTTACGACTAATATTATAAATGCGAATGTTTGGATGGATGGATAGATGTTTATTACTCAATCACGCTATAACGGTTGGACGGATCTGGTTGAAATTTAGCACAGAGATAGATTATAGTCTTGAATAGCTCTTTTATCCTCTTTTATCCCAGAAAAATGTTTAGTTCCCGTGGGATAGTTTATTTTTTCAGATATTTAGGAATCGACATAATTAAATCATCATCATCATACGAATCAGAGAATCACATCCCGGAACTTTATCCCGGAAAAATTTACGGTTCCCGCGGGATAGTTTTCACAGAGCATGAATCGATATGTTTTTTTGCATAGTGGTAGTTTAGGGGTTAGAAAATGACGTAGGCTACTTTTATCCGAAAAAATGCACGCTTCCCATGGGATAGCAAAATCTTGGAAGGTGTAATGATAAGGCTTAAGATGCCTCGATCGGTTGTATTATTTTTCTTCCAAAAATAACCTCCACGCGGGTGGAGCCGCGGGAAATATCTAGTAGCTAATAAAGAAAACGAAGAGTATAGAGAACAGATAACCATTAACAAGTCGTCACTTACAGTAACGGTTTTATCCAAAGGTAAACCACTTTAGTATGCCACTACGCCGAATTCACACGTCTTTAATGCCATATAATGTTGAAATTTTAAAGTTTCTGATTAAAGAAATCAAAATTCTAATATCTTCTCGCCAAAGCACTAGTGGTAAAGAAATGGACCCAAATCATTCTGCTTACAAAGCTTAAGTTGTTACTTGCTAGCACAACAAAACTATTTAGTCTTTAGTTAGTTGTTGTATTTAGTACATGATACATGAGAGATAGCAGCTATAGCCTGATTGGTTGCGGTACGGACTGCCAAGACGAAAGCCATATGTTCGAAACGAAAAAACGGCATACACCTCTGACTTTTCTAAAGTTATGTGTGTATTAAATGTTAATTATCGCTTGTTTTAACGGTGAAGGAAAACAACGTGAGGAAACCTGCATACCTGAGAGTTTCGAAAGTATGTGAAGTCTACCAACCCGCAATAAGCCAGCGTAGTGGACTAAGGCCTAACCCCTCTCATTAGTAGAGGAGGCCCGTGCCCAGCAGCGGGACAATGTTTAATACAGGGCTAGGTATTATTATTTATTACATATATTTATGGGAGATTACATAGGAGATTGACATGGTACATTAAAATTTATTTAAAAAAATAGAAATAAATAATACCAGAGATCATTTTTTTCCATTTCAATCATTTGCTTAAACTTTGACCAGGATTTTTAAGCACAGTCCCCTGCCATAAGTTCTATATCAAAAATAAAATTATCCACTGTGCCTTTTCATGTTATCGTATGTCGATAGGGACGTAATTAGTCACGCAAGTAGCACTGTGCTGTCATTTTATTCAGCGTTAGTTCATCGTATGTGGCGTGAACACGTATCGGGGCCGCTACGACGCACAGTCCTCTGCTAAATATTTTTTTAATAATGTATTTGTTGAATTTTATATATTTTATGTTATTGTATAAGGATTGATGTACATGTACATATTTATAAAGAACTCACAAAGTTAAATACATTACAATAGTTAATGTGATATTTCACGATTTAACCAAAATTCACAGTCACCTGACAACAGTCTCCTGCTTTGTAATCTGGCAGGGGATTGTCATTTATCCCCGGGGACTGTGTAGATTTGACAAGGTCTCTCTTTTGTGATTAGTTTAATTCTTATGATATATATATGAATAATTTGTTACAGGTGAGTTGTCGTCAAATATACATGCCTCCTAAATTAAAAAAAGTTACGCAAAGAGGAATTATTGCAAAAAAGAGACATGCAGACCGTCTTAGTTCTCAACGTAGAAAAAACCACCCTCAAAAGAGGGACGAACTGAAAGGATAAGAGAGGTTAAAATCCCAAAAAAAAAAACATAAGGTCAGCGAAAATTTTCAAAGATGTGACTCCTAGTGAGCACAGAGCTTTCCTCAAGAATTGTAAAAAGAACATTGTACTGTTTGCCGGAATAAAAAAGGGAGTAAATAGTCTTATTTACAGTAACATACAATCCATCTAAGAACGATGCCTTAACATTACATTTATCGCGATTGATAGTCAAGTCATGCAGAAAATTATCGACCAAATTGAACAAGAAGCGACGAAACAGAAGTTTTAAAGGTACCTTTAAGATCATCAAATCACAGTTGTATTATCGAAGTCTCGCCTTGGTTCAACCAGTTTAGCTGTACGAATTTAACGATGATAAGTCCCGTTGCTGCAATAGCAATATTTGTAAGCATTTCAAAATAGACAGCATTATCTATGTCCTGAAACTTAAATGGTGTGTGTATGAAGTATTTACCGATTCAGAAATAAAAGACGATCTATATTCATCTGAAGTTACGCCGAACATACAAACTGAAATATATTGCCCTAAAGCTGGAACCAATGGCCAGCAGCAGTATATTATAAAACTGAAGACTACATTTTAGTAACATTCCCGGCATAAAAGGTAGAGTATCGGTATGCTGCTGTGAAGACAATACGAACTAAAAACCCCGCGGTGGCCCTCTTCGGCGCATTAGGAACGGATTCGAGTTCTCCGGACGAGAAGTATCAGGAGGCCAGGGCCTCAGCCGGTATCACCCGTCTCGATTGGCGGCGGGAGGATTCCGATTGTTCCCGATCCCTTTCGGCTCTCTCCTTCTGTAAGATGAAGTTCTCACAGAAGTGGGCTACCGCACACCAGAACCTCCGGCTGTCGACCATGGCCGACACCAAGGCCGGCAGCGAGAGGTCTCCACCGACAACTGCTGTGATAGCGCTGCGCTCTTCGTCCCATGCTGGGCACTTCTATAGAGTGTGTTGAGCCGTGTGATAATTATAAAAATATTAATCCTTCTTGATATAGAAAATAAATGATTATCATTGTGTGTATTATGTGGTTTTGATGTATTAGCGACAGTCGCCTGCCATACCGAACAGTCCCCTGCAACTACTCTCAGAAAAAATGCTCATATTTCGAAAAGTAGCTACAAATTCAATTGGCTTTCTGTTCCTTATCACTGAACTGTTGTTTTTTAATCGTTTGGTAGGGTTATATTACTAAAAAAGAAAATTATTATGCCCGGACAACTTTGTTCGGGCTGAAAACGTCTTTAGAGAGAATCACTCATATAATTCTTTTTTTCATAATAAACTTTACAAAAAGACAATAAGCACAGTCAGAATTTAATTTATTTAATAATGTCTTTAATGAGGCTAGAGACTTGTAATGCTATCTTTGGTTTGAGAAAAATGCATGAAGGAACATTATTAAATTTTTACTTCGGTGTCTGTGTCCTCCAAATCAATCTGTGATAATGTTATTTTTAATAGACCATTTACAAGAGTCCAATTTTGTATCTATTCATTTTAGTAAGCCAAGTCAATATTGACATAATGTGATGAATAGGTAATCCAACATCCAATTCAAGTTAATTTCATTGGATTGTCTTTAAACTTAATAAATAATGACTTCTGGACTATTGGAATGGCTCTAAAATTGGCATTGTGTATCATGAAATAACATTACTCATCTCTTCCCAAAGTATAGATAGGCCTTTGATTTCATACAATCGCTATACAAATTACAATCGAAGACATTAGGTGTTTCATAATTATTACAAAAAGAACAAAATATCGGTTGTTTCGAAAGGGAGGTTAACGTCGAGGGTAGCGGGTCGCGTATGTTTAGAAAACAATAAAAATTGATATTGGGGTTCGTGCGCGGAGGCTGCCAGGCAGTGCCAAGCACCGCCGTATTGCTTGCATCGTGAAAAATATAAAGTACAAAGTGCTGGGTGATATTCTCGATTATATGAGAAAATTTAAAAAACCTGTTGGCCGCACCGATGAGCCGTCGTTTAATACAGAAATATCAGTCATGTCTTTTTCCATGAAATCGCTTCTGTATTTTGGCTACTATATCGATGTTTTTTCAAAGAGAGAGATTACTTAATATTAGCTTAATTCAGAAACTGATATGTAATATATATATTAGGGTGGCCCAAAACGTATATTTTTTCAAATTCAAATATTTAGCTTTTTTGTAATTTTTCAAAAATCATCATCTCCAGTCATAAATATTTTTTGTCTGATCAATGCCCTAGATTGACGGGAAGAGTAGTGTGTTGATTGGTACTTAAGACCTACCGAATTATTTGTTAGCATTTAGTGCATTACCCATATCATTATTATCTTTTTTCAATAAAACCGTTTAACTTAAAAATCTTTTTGTACTTTTTTTCATCAACTGATTTTTTTACAGATCTCTTAAATGATACAACATGATAAAGTTACATATTTTAAAAATAGCTTGAATACTACAATACAATATGAGAGACGATGGAGTTGATGTATCGATAGTAATATTTATTTGTTATAATAAGATTTTTTTACATAAAAAACCATGCCACATCCTATCCCATCCTAAACCCACGTGTTGATTCACCGGCCTAGTACTACTAACCTACTATCACGAACAAAATATCAATTTACCGTACTAGATGTTTGATATTGGCAGTAGAGTTTCAGATACTGGGACATGCACTGTTCCACTTTGTTTAGGTAATAGATATAGCGCCGCCTGAGGTTATAGTTATAGCTTTAGCTGCATGAAATTGTGGCTAGAATTAAATTCCATTCTTGTTAATGTTAGCTCTCTTAGTTTTGTATAACAAAATAATATATAGATAAAACATTAACGCTATCTATCGGTACTTTTTATATCATTATATTATACCTATATACATATTTGTGATATTGTCTATTAACTGTTGTTAAGAAGAAATTAAAGTCAGTCTGTTTCAAAAGCCATTACTGTATATTACTATATATTTTATCAAGCTCTCTACTGAATAATTAACACATGAATATTTTATATGCAAATTGAAAGTATAAATCCGTTACATTCGTATATCTAAAGTTGATCATAGAACGATAGGGGCTGTGATCTAGGTGATGGTTAATAAACATAAATATTAGCTATTAATATATTTAAACAAAAATAATTAAGGACTTTCTACATACCTCATAGTGAGATAAAAAAAAATAATATTATTACATCTACAAATGATTTTTTTGGCAAAGAATGCTAAACATAAATCAAACTTTTATTGTACGTTGCAGGCTTTGAAAGGAACCATGTTGAGAATTTCTTTTAGACCAACTTGGTTTATTTTTTCGAAGATTACAAAATTATTTCAAATATTATTGTTCCATTTTTCTATACATACACTCTTTATTTTCATAATTGTAGTAAATGTATTTTGTATTGCAAATAAGTGTAACAATTGTTTATGAACCTATTAAAATAAATAAATAAATAGATGTGCAGTTTCCCCTAGATTCGCATAACTTATTTCCTTTCCTTGCATAAAAACGAGCTGTCATATATCCCGTTGAAAAATTTCAATAACATATATTGTTACAGCAGCCTGTATATGCTGCTACTAGACAAATGAGATGAGTGTTGCTAGGTTTTGTGTTACTACATAATTAATTCGACACAGATACCATGATACAATATTAGAGTTCAGTGCACAATTATTCTCATAATTGAGCATCCACGCATGAATAATATTAGTAACGGCTGAGTGCGTTTATAAAATAATGATCTACAGGAATATGAACTAAAATTATTGTTCGAATCTGGAAAATATTCCATTACTCTGGTGGATATCCGATATTTTCTATATTTACGGGGATGCAGTTAATATTTTTAGATACGTTCAAATAATGTATTGTAATAAAAATTAATAGAATTTAAAAGCTCGAAAAAGATATAATAGTTTGAACATATTAACTTAGTTTTTGGAGGGTTTTCACAATATTAAAATATTAGTGAAAGTATCTTTGAAACTTAAAAATTATACTACATTTATTGGTTCGATACTATATAAATGAGGTGATAGAGAGCGAGCAACAATGAGCACGGATCCGTTCTGTTATAATAATATACAATCGAAATATAAGGTCGAAATCATTGAGAGACGCCTCTTCAGCGAAAAACATGTTTTGCAAAGAGATCAAATCACCATTAGACTAAAACTGCTTTGAAGCTGCTGTATAATGGCACAAACCACTAAATGAAACTCCAGGTTCCAAGCTATGCTCTACGAAGAATATTGATATTATCTAACAATTATATTATTTAGTTACTGCCTTGGTTGCGCAGTTGTATTTGCTTATGCGTTACGACTACTGTGCTCAGTTCTCCGGTTCGAAGCCCGGGTCGGGTAAAGTGATATTGGGTTTTTCTATTTAGAATTACTCAATATTGGCTCGGAGTCTGTAATTGGGTCCGGTATGGAGATGAGCTTACCCTCTATCACGTTATGGGACCGTAATAAATTCGGCGAAAAGTGGGTGTACTGGTACCCCCTTTTTTTTTGTTGTCACGGGGAAAGCGTTTTATTACTGCCGCCCACTCCGGAGGGAAGCGGAATAAGAATAAAAAGGTTATGATGGACTAGCCGGTCTTACGACCCAGCATCCCCCTCGCACGGATGATGGCTATCCGTGCTGCCGCTGGGCCGAGTCCCTACCCCCTATGTACACCCCACCCGACACTACCAGCTAAAACCCCGCGGTGGCATTCTTCGGCGCTTACGGAGCGATCCCGGGGTATTCTAAGGAGTGCTAAAAGTGCTGCCGGAACCGCCCCTACGCGGTACCTTGTAGCGGCCTATCTCCATGCACGCGCACCGAACAACGACAGTGAACGAGGCCTTGCCACCCGAGCTGCCATCCATCTCGGGGTCGCACGATGCTCGGAAATTGGGAGTGCATCGATTCGGGCTGACAGCCCCTCACTGCGCGCCTGCGACCCCCAATGGCCCCAATTAGTCGCCTCGTACGACAGGCAGGGGTTACCGTGGTGGAATTAAGGAAAAACGCCCCCATTCCACAGGGTGGGAGACGCCAGCCAGTCGTCCACCCGGCGCCTCCTACGTCTTCTCTGGCGGCGGGAGGGATCAAATCATTCCCGATCCCTCTCGGCACTCTCCTGCGAGATGACGCTCTCGCAGAAGTAGGCCACCGCACACCAGGACCTCCGGCTGGCGACCATGGACGACACCACGGCCGGCAGCGAGAGGTATCCTCCGACGACTGCTCTGAGACCACTGCGCTCTTCGTCCCAGGCTGGACAGTCCTCAAATGTGTGTTGGGCCGTGTCCTCACGGCAGTTGCCACAATGGTGGCACACGGCAGACACCTCCTTTCCGATCCGACATAGGAACGAACTGAAACACCAGTGGTCCGTCAGTACCTGCGTTAGCCGGAATGTTTGCGCACCGTGGCGCCTGTCTTGCCATCTCTTTAGGACAGGACGCTCTGTCCCGACGGTCCATAAACCCGCACTTGGGCTTTCCAGCCTGGTATGCCACTCCTCCACAGCGGTACTGCGAAACCGGGCTGCAATCTCCCTCGAGGCCAGTCTCAGGAGAGCCTGATGACGGCCACAAGAAGCTGACGAAAGGAGTTTTGCGTCCAACACCCAAGGGAGCATGCCGGCCAATACGCAGGCCGCCTCACTGGTTACACCCCTGCCTACCCCTTCGGGGATTGAATAAATATATAATTTTTTTTTCTTCAGTTAATACAAGCATTCGGTTTCACAATTCATTTTCCTTGTTAAACAGTGAAGTGGATAATTGATATTTCCAAGTTTTCTCTTTATTTTTATTTGATTTATTTCGTTGGGAGAAAAAGAAAATTATGCAAATGCATAACTTTCCAGAGACTCGCCAAGCTTTACTCAGTATCGAAAAATGTGAGCTATTGACGATATTTTTTTAATCTGGTACTACAAAGTGACCACAATGCACCTGATGGTAAGCACAGTGCCGTCCAATTAGAGTATCATATAGCGAGTAGCGAGATACATTCTATCCCCCGCTACTCAACACACTTCGTCGTCACAATACTAAACGAAAAATACCTATACACTTGGTACATGTTTATATGTCACATCAAATTCCATTAAATTACTGTAATGTAGCTGAGGTATTAGCTTCATAGATATTAAGCGTCAGAGTACTTGTATCCTTAGATTATTGTTCATTTTGTAATGGTTCATCTTGTTAATTGTTTGTATAGTACAGGAAATTGGTTGACATTAATCGGCTTCTTGGTAATGTATTTTTATTATGGTAATTAAACGATTACATACTAAAGTTCAAAATTGTGGCAATTATACCAACCAGTATAACAACCAATCAACTCCGTAAACAACGAGTTATTTGCTTAAGTGAGAGTTTAATGGGTAGTTCAAACAGTTATAACATTTTTCAATAGCGTCTCTTGACAGTGTAAAAATACTTATCATTCAGTTGTGTACATTTGCCATCTCTGAAATGAAGTTATATGTTATGTTCAAAAAATAACATAACAGACGGCGGCATACTTTTTCTTGAGCCCTAGGATTGTGTAGCTAAGATAACAAAAACGAAGGATATCAGGTCCCACACTAACTCTCAGCAAAACAAACTTTCATTTACGATTTGCAAAAAAACTTTTTGCCTGGAGGTTCACTAATAGCCTCCGTGGCGCAGTTGGCGAATAGCCAGCTGTGAAACGAGAGGCCGTGGGTTCGATTCCCACACCGGGAATGTTTGTGTGATAGACAGATATTTGTGTCCGGGGTCAGGGTGTTGTGGGACCGAAAGTCTCTCGTAGTCCCTGATACCCACAACACAAGACTCGTATCTTAGTGTGGGGTCGGGGCTATGTGTTGTGACTGTTAGGTGTTATTTAATTTATTTTTAATGTTTCTGCCGTGACTACTCTAATTAATTGTAAAAAATAGGCATAAAAAAATGCGTGGTTTCTTTCTATTGAGGCACTTGTGACGGTGATGACAACCGGCTTCGATTTTCGAACAGATACGTACTAGTCTAGACACTACAGTTTCAGACGATATTATTATTATAATTATTCAGATTTTATTGTCTAATATTTAAAAGTGTACCTAAATTAGGTATCATGTGATACTGTTAAAGTGTATTATATACATTATATCATTATACATTATGTCTAAAAAGACCAAAAATCGTTTCAATTTTATTCTAGATAAATAAAAAAAACTAATTTCATACGAAGTGGTACGCACTGTTCTGCAATCTACTAATAACTTACCTTTTTTCCTCGAATATACTAATTTCCTAAATTCTATAATTTTGTACAGAATATTTTGATGGGATTTCATTTATTTTATAAAATTTAAAATCTTCTATGGAACACATTTATTATTATATTATAATTTAAACAAAACAATAAGTTTTCTTCAAACTTTATACTTTATTTATGGACTTTCCTGCAGACGCTATACATAAAAACTTCAAGTTTTTTATTCTTCGTAAGTGGCCTTCAGGCTAATTAAAAAAAACAGAATGCTAATACAATCTGAAGCTGCCACTTAGCCCGTGAAATATACTTCTATTTAAATTTGTCTATGTTTATCACTTAAAGAAAATAAAACAAGTTCTGAATAGCGTAAATCATTGCTTTTTGCGAACACAAAACATTTTCTACTCAATTAAATCTACGGACTTTTAATAGTGAATATATGTTTTATGTTGGTACGGCATACTACACTTGATGCTCTTTACAAGGTAATATCAGTACATGTTATCAGAATTATGCGGATTTCCGATACCAGTTGACCCCAAAACGTGACTCCTTAAATGGTTATCCAGATGGGTACAAATTTGTATCAGGTGCCCTAAACCCTACTCCCAAATGAGGGGCATCGTGCGACGCCAAGATGGACGGCAGCGCGTGTGGTAAGGCCTCGTTCGCTATCGTAGTTCGGTGCGCGGGGGCTCCTTAGCCCTCCATGGAGATGGGCTGCTATGAAGCACCGCGCAGGGGCGATTCCGGCTGCAATTCTAGCACTCCTTAGAATACCCCGGAATCGCTCCGCAAGCGCCGAAGAAGGCTACCGCGGGGTTTTAGCTGGTAGTGTCGGGTGGAGTGTACATAGGGGTTAGGGACTCGGCCCAGCGGCAGCGCGGATAGCCATCATCCGTGCGAGAGGGATGCTGGGTCGTATGACCGGCTAGTCCAGCATACCCGTTTTAAATAAAAGGCAGTAATAAAACGCTTTTCCCGCGACAAAAAAAAAGGTGCCCTAAACCCTCCCACGCTTAGATACATACATAGAAACCCCCGAGGGAGTAAGCAAATGTGTAATAAGTACCATGATGTGATTGCGATGGCAGTAACGAGGATTCCGCAACACACACGCTTTCAGAGTGTGCTGCGTGGGTAGCAGACCGGCAGACACTGATCAGCCGGATCGGGCATAACCTCTCCCTGTCGTCTGTTTTGTCGGCGATGCTTACGGGAGAGGACGAATGGAAAGCGGTAGCCTTCTTCTGTGAATCAGTTATGATTCGGAAGGAGGCTGCGGAACGGGATCGGGAAAGAGCCGATCCCGCTCGGAGGCGTAGACGCCGAGGCGATGGTAGAAATCGCCTCGGTTCCTCTGTATAGGGGTACGTAAGAATGCTGGGGAGTTATTGATACTCCGCTCTTGACGTGCTAATACAGCGTAACACTAGGGGGGTTCCGGCGTGTTTCTTTTGGAGGTCCCGGAATCCTTCTGTAGTGTTGATGGAGACAACCATGGGGTTTTTAGCCGGTAAGAATCCGGCATACCCCGTCGCTAAGACGGGATTCCAAGAGGATTTTCCGCATGAAAAAAAAAATAATGTGGTGACCATATCGCCATACCGCGCACAATTACAGACTCCGGGCTAATAGGTAGTGTGATAGAAAAAACCCCAACGTCTATTATAATAATAATTACTTCTGTTGATGCATGAAGTGCAGAGCTGTGAAAACATGCCGATTATATCGTTTGAATGGGGAGCTTACGTATTGACAGTGACGCCTATTAATTAAAATCGATGAACAGGCTGTTGGGTAGCTTTCAAACTGTGTATTGTATATTTGTAAAAAATATACACATAAAAGAGAAAACTACCTGTAGTACATTATAGCTTACTATTTAAATATTAAAGTCTATTATAATTATGTATTTGTCACAATATGTTTTTTTGAGTGAATAACAAAAACTTCTTATAATTTTTTTTTTCGTTACATATTATTTGTTTGAACTTCTCTAATGTGGTTTATAACATATACCGATCCTTTAAAGTTCTTAAAATATATGTAGGTACACATATAAGCACCTACTTACTAAAATTTCCGGAATGAAAAGTTTAACCTGATAGTCAGTCTATTAACATAAGGTCGAATCTTGACTAGAAATACTACAAAAGCTATTTGCCTTGCACGAAAGTAAAAACAATACCAATATAACTGAAACACGACGCGCCGCCAGCACATATTCAAGACATAGAAAACATGCGTGCCCTAATATTGTTTTAGACTAGCAAGACAAAATATGAAAAAAGGCTTTGAAGTATTCGGACAACTCACCAGTAACCTTGATTCATTAAAATATTGGCATCATCAATTACTGAATTTCATGGTAGGACAGTACACTAAAGCCCTTTTAACGGAGCCTTAATGTATTTCTGACGCGAAAAATTGTAATTGAAACATTGATAAAATATACATAATTCTTAAAATATATCTCATAAATAAATAAAATAAACCCTTAAATTCAAGATATATGTAGGTCAGCAATTTTAAAATAAATAATAATACACATAGCCCCGACCCCACACTAAGATACGAGTCTTGTGTCGTGGGTATTAGGGACTACGTGACACTTTCGGTCTCACAACACCCAGACCCCGGACACAAATATCTATCTGTCACACAAACATTTGTCTCGGTGTGGGAATCGAACCCACGGCCTCTCGTTTCACAGCCAGCTACTCACCAACTGCGCCACGGAGGCTGTAAAAAAATGAAATGTATTCTTATTTTAACTTGATAAACTCTTGATTTTGTATAATTACAAAAGTTTTGTTGGCATAAACATAAATAATTTTATTATCATTACTAGTAGAGGAAAACTTATGTGTATTGTAATATTGCATTTATGTGAAATATAGACACAATACAGTGCGCCGCGGCCGTGACGTCAGCTCTGAAACCTAATTATTTGACAACATACTGTGTCTTCGCTTTACCCATAACTAAATATATTATGCAAAATGTGCATCCTGCATACTGTTATCGATTTTCTATTAATACCAATTCATGGAAGCTACAAGTCAGAAAGTTACGTAACTAAAATGAAGCTTAACATGATAGCTCGACTTTATATAAAGCTGCCATTTTAGCAATTACAAAGATTTATTAGGTATTAAAGTTGTCTGTGGTTTCTATAATAACTAGACACACCTGACAGTATTCCACTTAGAATACTATTATCTGTATATATAAAAGAAGAAGCTGACTGACTGACTGACTGATCGATCAACGCACAGACAGGGTTAGAGACTTGAAATTTTGACAGTATGTACCTTTTATCACGTAGGCGTCCACAAAGGAAGGGTTTTTGGAAATAACACCTAAATAAGGGGGTAAAATATGGGATGATAGTTTGTATGAAAATACGTCATTTCTGAAGTTAAACGCATGAAAATTAATATTTGCCTTTCAGTTAAAAATAAAAATATATTTTACAGGAATTTTGGAAATTCCACCCCTAAGGGGGTAAAATAGGGATGAAAGTTTGTATGAAAATCTGTCATTTTTGAAGTAAAAGTAAAACGCATGAAAACTGGTATTTGGCCATTTATTTAAAAATTAAAATTGTATATTTCCGGATTTTTTGAAATTCCACCCTCAAAGGGGTAAAAAGTCTCTATGAAAATTCCTCATTTTTGAAGTTAACGGTGAAGGTAAACATCGTGAGGAAACCTGCATACCTGAGAATTTCGAAGGTATGTGGAATCTACTAACCCGCATTAGGCCAGCGCGGTGGACTAAGGCCTAACCCCTCTCATTAGTAGAGGAAGCCCGTGCCCAGCAGTGGGACAATGTTTAATACGGACAATGTTTAGGGCTTATATTATATTTAAAAATTAAAAATATATATTTCCGGATTTTTGAAACTTCCACCCGTAAGGGGGTAAACTAGGGGACCAAAGTTTATATGAATTCTTTTATCAGGGGTTTATCAATAATCCTACTAATATTATAAATGCGAACGTTAGGACGGATGGATGCTTGTTAGACAATCAGGCTACAACGGCTCGACGGATCTGGTTGAAATTTGGCACTGAGATAGATTATAGTCTAAAATGCCACATAGGCTACGTTAATCCCGGAAAAATGACCGGTTCCCGTAGGATAGTTTTGTTTTTGTTTTAGACAGAGCAAGGGATCCACATGATTTTTGCAGTGTTAGTTGAGGGGCTACTTTTTGTAGTAGAGTATGTAGTTTATACCCGAAAATGCACGGTTTCTACGGGATACCATAATACAGGAAGATGTAATAGCTTAAGAGTACTCCATGGATTTTATACCTTTTCTTCCAAAAATAACCACCACGCGGGCGTAGCCGCGGGCAAAAGCTAGTAAATGATAATAATATAAGCCTTGTATTAAACATTGTGCCACTGCTGGGCACAGGCCTCCTCTACTAATGAGAGGAGTTAGGCCTTAGTCCACCATGCTGGCCTGATGCGTGTTGGTAGACTTCACATACCTTCGAAATTCATATAAGAATTCTCAGATATGCAGGTTTCCTCAAGATGTTTTCCTCCACCGTTCAAGCAAGCGATAATCAACATTTAATACACACATAACTGTAGAAAAGTCAGAGGTGTATGTCACTTGGGTTTCGAACATACGACTTTCGTCTTGACAGTCCATACCGCAACCAACTAAGCTATCGCTGCTGTAGAATACTATTATTTATTTAAAATCTGCGTGCCAGTATTTAATCGATTGGTTATTTCATCTCGAACTGCATCTGTAACTAATTAAATTCCTCAAATACTATTGTATGCCCATATTTGGAATTTTAGTTTGTATTAGATACAACCAAGGGAAAAGTATAATTTTATATCCCATGTGTAAATAATCATTTTGATTTTATAAATCTTATTTGCAACAACTTTATATAAGGCAGGTCATAAAATATTAATTTTATGTATTTGAGGGTCGTCAAAGTCTACTCTCTTCTGAGCGCGTCTCAGGTTCTCACGCGAATCATAATAAGCTGAAGTTGCAAGATCGCTAGCCATCAACAGGCTCAATTTATTTAGTTGATCCGTTCGGATCGTTGGAGCGCGAGAGTCCAGCCGAGGGTAAGCAAGTGGCACGGGCGTAGCCAGGAGGAGGGTTTTGGGGGTCCAACCTAATAAAATAAAAAGGGGCGAAATATTGAAAATTTTACATTTATACTATATCGAAATAAGGAGAAGCGACGGGTATAATTGATTACTTAATTAATACTTTTCATATTTTGAATTTTAAGTTTTTTAAACCCGCCCAGTTAAAAACCTGGCTACGCCCGTGGCAAGAGGTATTAGACAGGCGTATTAGAGGCGGTTGACAACTAGGCACCACGCGGGTGGCTAGCTGTCGCGGCTAACTGGCTACTTCGGAGTTCGTAAGAGGCCTAAGTATACCTAATACATTATTATAATTGCATGTCTCGAGTTGTCTTAAGTATTGAAAATTGAAACCGGACTGATATTTGAGATGGACAAGTATCAAACAATAAGCTATTTTTGAACGTTTAGGCGTCATTTGTAGCTTCTTATGAAATTCTTTTCTTTCTTCTTCAATTAAATGCAATGAGTAGATCTCTCACCATAAAATGAGGAGTAGTATCCTAACACATAACATGAAAAGTCTTATAATGCGTTCAATCTCCTTAAACCTGAATACAACAGTGCGTAAATACTGCTGTTTTGCATTCGGAGTACTTACCATATAGGGATAGATCTATCATCCATAATTAACTTTATAATATCAAATTTTAGCATTTGGAAGTTAGTTTTAGCGGTCTCGCGGAAATATTATTATATATGGCTTAGGAAACACACTGCAATGTTCCTCCCTTCTATCACGCTGCAAGATCGTGTATATCAGATTAAATATTATTAAATTTTCATTGGACGCCTGAGCCGCCGCGTCGCACTGTCTCTCTGGCTGTTGATCATGATTTTTTAATCGTATCCTCCCATGAGTTAGTTACGCATAAAAAGTTAACGTTGACCGGCAAAGTAAAAAAATCGTTGATGAGAAAACAAATATGCGATTTACTGATTTCAAATTATAATTTTTGGACAATTGATTAAGTTTTAACCTAAGTATATTATTGATTTGACTTGATGTCTAGATTATGATGGCAGGAAGACAATGATGTTAATTTAAATATAGAACAGACTTACATATGAAACAAGCATTGGGTGTACATATAATACTTGTCCTTAGACATCATTCGCTTTCTAGTGCCGACGTAAATTTCTCCAGGGATTCGTTACTAAATCCGATCTGCGCTCCTTTCATTCAGTGCTGTTTACATTTCGCCGAGACTACGTTTACATCTTAGTAAATGTAGTCTTAAAGTAGTTCCGTAAACTGCTAATTTAAACTTGTCAAAAAGAAAAAATCTTTGTTATATAAATTTATTTACTGAGCTCGGTGATTTCCAGATGTTTTATATTCCTGGTTATGTTGACATTTAGTTAGAAAAGTAAATTGAAATTTACTTATTTTAAACTAGCTTAGCTTTTGCGTACACAGGGCAAATTTTTAACCTAAGTTATAAAAAATTCGGCATAGGATGTAATTGCGATCACTACTGCGTTTGTTATTGGCTTTATCAGACTGTTTTTATGTCTTACTGTGTTTGTGTCTTATTAATATTGAATATTATTTTTCGAAGCAGTTCCATGTACCGCATTTTGCTTAAGTCTGAGTAAATAATGGTTAGTTCTGTTTAAATTGATGCTTAGAAAAATATAAAATTATCTTAAAATTACCTTGCATTAAATACCGGCATCATCTGCTTATTTCAGATTTACCTACATTATTTACGAATACTTATAGACATTCGATTTAAAAAAAACGATTCATAATAATGGCATAATGATATATATATGTTTATATAGCGTTAGGGTCAGCAAACTTATCAGGATTTTTGGAACTCAAAGTACTTTTTACAATTGAGATGTAATGTCGGCCTACTTGCAAAAGCTACATTGAAATACACAATGACGCCTTTGTTCCAGAAAATTAATCCGAATCATATTATTGGTATTTTCTCAAAATTGCATAATATAATCATGAATGTAGCGCTCAGGTAAGCATAGTTTTCTCTGTAAAGCAAATGTTAAGTTGTGACAAAGTTCGGTATTATGTCAATTAATTTAATTTTGGTACAGGAATTCATGATTTTGTAAGCTTGCAGTACGGAAGTGTGCAGCAGAGTGTATTTCATTGTATATTGTATTTAAGAAGAAGTAAGGAAGGTAGTTATTTGTGTTTATATTACAATAAAATATTCAGATGAATATCCTTGTAAAATTGTGCTATGCAACACTTTTGTATTTAACCTATCTCAATATTGTAAATAATGTAATCTTGAGTTTATTTCATACGATGATACAAATAAGCAAATTTGTAGAGCTGTGTGTAATTTGATTTATTGAAAGGTGTTTATATTTATTATTTATATGTATAAATAAGTTTGAAACTGTTTTATTGTAGTAAGTAATGGACTTTAAGTATATACAATATATTTTTATGTTTTAGAGTTTATAAACTTCTTCAACGTCTGTGCTTGTAAACGTTGAAATTGTATTTCTTTATCCGTGCGTTTGTGATAAAATGATAACAAAGGTAAATTTAAAGTTCTATATCGCTTTAATATTACATCTATGTATCCATCACTATCCAATATGTTCTAACATGGCTAGCCTGGCATTGTGTGCATGTCTGTAATGTACATGGACGGACGACCTGTTTGCACCTAATTGATCAATATTGCATAAGTGTTGGGAGGTCTTGTAACAAAATTATGCATCGGCATCTATTATCGATCCGCTGAGCATGAAAGGGTAGCATGATATGGGGTGTCTTTGTCTTATTTCATGTAGAAAATTTTAGCAATTGAAGTGTATAGAATCGAGAGCTATGTTATAACTGTTGGTCCATTACGGTTTGAGCTATAATTATCAGTATGATACATTTAATATGTTATGTTATAAACAAAATAAAAATTGCTTTATCAAGGCTCTTCCACGGGCGGAGCCACGGGTAAATAATAGTTATATAATATATAATATTTATAGTTGTTATTAATTGTAAAATATATTAAAAGCATCATATAAATTATTTTATATAAACTTGGTGCCGAACTGGCTCGGTGGCGCAGTTGTATTAGCGTATGCGTTACGACTGCTGTGCTGAGGTCTAGGATTCGATCCCGGGTTGGGTAAAGTTATATTGGGTTTTTCTATTTAGAAATACTCAGTATCAGTCCGGAACCTGGAATATAACCCGGTATGGTGATAAGCTCGCCTCCCATCACATTATGGTCCTGTAATAAATTCCGCGAAAAGTGGGTGACCGGTTACACCTCTGCCTACCCCTTCGGGGATTACAGGCGTGAGTGTATATGTATCTTTATGGTCTTCATTCAAAATGTTTTAATGAACACAATAGGAAGCTACGAGAGTTCGGTCTATTGAAGAAAGAAATCTTAAGTTCAGTTGCTGTAGTTTTATTCACACACATAGTCCAGTGTTTATGCGGATAAATTTTATAGCCACCAACACTTCTGAGTTATGATAAAACTGCCGCTTTTATGTTCATCTGTGGTCCTCCTGTTGGCGGAGAGAATAACGGATATCTACAGCTGGTTTTCAAAATGTTAATATTGCCAATGTTTTCTCAATAGACAGCCTACGGCGCAGTAGGCGAGTAGTCGGCTGTGAAATGAAAGTCCGTGGGTTTGATTCCCACACCAGGTTAAATGTTTGTGTTACAGACAGACATTTATGTCGGGTCTGGGTGTGATGAGACCGAAAGTCTCTCGTAGCCCCTGATACCCACGACACAAGACGTGTGTGAAATCGGGGCTATGTGTGTGACTGTTGGATTTTATTTACCTAATATTTGTATATTCTATATTAATAAGTATTAACAAGCGTGGGCGGGCCACTCCTAGACTTGAAATTCTCTAAGTTGATTTTTTGTTTTATTTAGTAATTTTAGATAAGCAGTTATATACCAACTTCCAACCTTTCGCAAATTGACTAGGTGTATTTTCACAGGTAGGTACTCCATAAACAATACATTAAGTAAGTCTGCACATTAGGTTAGTGGTTAGTTAGAAGGTAAACGACTGTTTTGTATTTCTTATGTTCTCTTCAGTTCATTTGGGGGTGTTATTTATTCATTATTATTATATTATAATTATTCATCGTAATGTTTAATATATTCAATAATATTAATACTAGTACCTAACATAATCGTACGTATTTTATCTGTTTATTATTTAAATTAATCTATCAACACTAAGCGATTTGAATAAACGCTTTCAATCGAACCACACGCTGTTTTATTTTCGTACAGTCAAAAATGTGTTTACATTATTCTTATTTTTTTAGCTTATAATATAACGTTCGCCGCTTTTTCTTTATAGTAACAAAATCTATCAGGGTTCAAACAATATGCGAACACTCTTTCATTCATACTTTTTATTGTGTATTATTTGTTTGTATTTTCTATTTCAATGAAAATTAATAGATTTTAAAATATTTTGTACTTGCTTCTTTCGGAGCTTTGCATGCGTAATTACGTATATAATGTCTTTACAAAACACTTTAGCTATTTTCCGATTTCCGTTTTCTTTTTTTATTCGGATTATTATTATTATCGTCGGTCAAGCCGTTCTTAAGTGATGCGTACAGATGATGATGTCATCTGAGATGTAGATATATTTTTCTTTCGAATCTTGGCATATCTAAATTACTACACAACACCTGTTACATTGTCCAAGCAACTGTTCTTCTGTCTAGAGACAGGCTCGCCTAGTGTGGATGAGATCGACTCATTATGATAATTATATTAATTACTTCCTGTATAGTCATATAAGCCTAGGAAGATTTATTATGTATCTATCACATTTGGTAAAATTTTTAGTAAATAAAAATAAATAATAAAAAACAGAATTCCATCGTCTGTAGAATAAATATTATTAAAATTAATGAAGTCTGATTAATGGTGGTAGTAAAAAAAAATTAAATTATATTTTTTTTACTTTTAGTTCACTAATAATTTAAGGTTACCAGTTGTACCGTGTTCATATTCTCAAATCGTTTTGTTATTGTTTATGCATAAATCAAAGTAAAGGTGATAGTTATTGCTTTATGCTCTGACGTTATTATTTATATTCTTCGTTTGCGTAAACAGAGTCTATAATAGTTACTTTTCATAAGTGGGTGGCGAATATTACAATACAATGTATTCAATATGAAGTTTTATACAATTCGCACTGAGTTAGTGTTGCTTAAAAACAGACTCTGAGTTCAAACTTGGTGGTATAAAAATTATCTATCACTAAGTGTAAATGTTCCACGATTGGAAAATTTCAATCAATCCATTTTGTTCATACCGTTTGGATCAGAAAAACTGGAATATTAAAGGAGTCTATTATCAGCCTCCCTCAAAATACTACTGAATTCAGAGTACATTTCAACCTTATATTCAGTTAGTGTAGCTTAGTATAGTTCAGTTTGCACAGTTAGTTTTTTCTGGATCAGAAAGAATAAATTTGGTGTAGATAGATTCAACATTAACACATTAACATTTTTTGGAAACCGAATCTGACTGAAACTACTAGGCCACATAAAATCTTATCGTTTTAGTTTAATTTGTGTTATAAACTTGGCACGATCATTTACACTTGTATAAAACTTTTCTACCGTCCACTCTCAGTGAGAGACGGAACAAATGGTTCTGCTTTATGGATTTCCATCAGAGGAAACTCATACAACAAACGTCTAGTTTTAGTATTTTCATACATAAACTCATTTACGACTTCCCGCAGAAATATATCTTAAAACTAGGTCAACAAAATTCAGATTGTTAAGACGTCCGCAACAACTGCACTAAATACGGATTGAATTTTTAAACACACAATGGCCACATTTTCTAATTTGTATCGTCTTTGGTTATTATATTATGGTTAAGAAGGTGAAGCTAATAAAGCTTCACCTTCTTAGAGATAAAAATTAAAAAAAAAACACTATTCTTATCACTTAAATCAATTACTACATCCCTGAATTGAGCAAACAAGAGCATACGACGGTGTTATGGTAAAAATAGTTGAATATCGATTTACAGTCAGATTAATTCTTTATTTAGTCCACAAACTACGGTATCGGCGAATTATTATGCAATACGCCCTGCATATTAAGTACAAAATATCGGGAAAAGACGTGTCAGACTTGTCATAGGGTAAATATTGGCGTAGCGGTCGGTAATAACAAGGTGAGCTAAGGATATCGAGGAACTGCTACATAATATATTATTAGGGTATTTACTATTATTAGAAATACTGAAGGTATAACTGAGGTATTTAGGAGACTAGTTGGGGGTAGTTAATAATGACAACCAAAGTGGGAGTAGTAAGTGTTTAATATAAAACAGAGTGCCTTCCGCGCTCTGGAGTTCAGTTCAATTGTGTGAGTGGAATTGTGAAGAATACTAGTGGTGTAGTAGCGAGTTAGTAATCAGTACATTCGTGGTTTGTTCGCGGGGCAGTAAGTAAGTGTAAGCAGTTCAATGGCCGCGTAGTTCAGCTAAAAGGGTAATGCTGGTTGATTAATCTATACTTATAATAAATCTGTAGAGAGGTCAATTCTGTACATGAAATATATTTCCAAAATAACTATCAGCGGGTGATTAGTGATCGATACTGACGCCAAAAATGCAATCAGTAAAATTTTTGTCTGTCTGTCTGTCTGTATGTTCGTTATAGAAACAAAAACCACTCGACTGATTTCAACAAAACTTGGTACAATTGTTCTTCATACTCCTGGGCAGGTTATAGTATACTTTTCATCACGCTACGATCAATAGGAGCAGAGCAGTGAAGGGAAATGTTGGGAAAACAGGAGAACTTACTCCAGTTTTTAAGCTTCCGTCGCGTGTGCAGCCTTAATAGTTAAAGCTACACAGAAATCATGTATGACGGAAATGTTCTCCTTAAAATGATATAAAAAATATTATAATATAAAATATTAGTTGTACGTCAGTCTTTCCCGGGTTAGCAGTTCTAGAAATCTTTATGTTCACGTGCCGGACAGGTCGACTTTCAACATAGTCTACCCGGAAGCTTTGCGCTGAAGTATTTTCGTTGTATAGGTACTTAAGCCTCATGTGAACGTGATCTAAACAATATTACCAATACATTAACATAAGAACAAACAAGGAATTACACACTGACGGAGTTGCGGGCACAGCTATCTATATATATATATATATATATATATATATATATATATATATGTCGGGACGTCGGGATAGCCGATCTGCTCCATCTTGCTTATTCGTGAATTTGTATCACGAAATTCCATTGTAGGCGTTAAACTTCAGGAATCGTTTAAATAAGTGGACTATGGCCTTGACTTTACAATACTTTAATAATACAGACATTTAAATAACTTAGACAATTAGGGATTACAATAATAATTAGCGATTTAGAGCCAATGGGTTTACGACTCACACAACGCACTACCGCTGTCAACCAGAGAACCAACTGACCAGCCATTTGCACGTAATGACAGACGCAACTCCATTCGGGGTTACCCGCTCTTAATTACAAATAGTATTTAATCGAATACAAAACCATAATTCCTTAGAAATAATAAAGTTAATGGATAATTCTCAAAATTGACTGATTTTCATTATTCAATAATGTCGCGCGCCGTTATATATATATATATATATATATATATATATATATATATATATATATATATAAAACTCTTCCGTTACTGAGTGACTGACAGACAACGCACAGCCGAAACTACTGGCAGTAGAGAGCTGAAATTTGGCCTGTGTGTTTGTTGGGAGGAGTAGGCTACCACTAAGAGAGGATTATTAGAAATTCCCTCCCAACGGGGAGAAAAGGGGGATAAATTGATGTTTTCCGGAAGTCATTATTCCACGCGGACGAAGTCGCGGGAAAAAGCTAGTTAATTATAAAGAGAAGCCTTAAGTGAATCCTGACATGCGTGTATGTTAATATTAAACACTGAGATGTGTAACAGTGTCGTGTTAATCAATCAATAAATTATAAACATTGTATTTGTGCCTTTTAAATATCCATCTTGCATAGTTTTGTTGATGTTCCTAACAATATTATCGAATATTTAAATGCATACATGTATTATTTTTAAATGATATGAGCCTAAAATTAATATATACGTAGTTCTTAAAATCATTTTCTAAATAACAGCCTCCGTGGCGCTGCGGGTGAGTATCCGTGTCTGAAACGAGAGGCCGTGAGTTCAATTATCGCACCGAGACAAATGTTTGTGTGACATACATTATATTTGTTTCAGGTGTGGGTGTTGTGGGGCTGTAGTCCCTGGTTCTCGATGCCCACGGTACATATTTTACCTAGTGTAGGGTCAGAACTATGTGTGTGACTGTTGGGTGTATTTTGTGTAATAAATACCGATCTGGTAGAGATGTCTCAGACAACCTTTAGATTGACAGAAATTGAAGTAGAAGAATTAGACGGTGGTGTACAAAAAAGAGATCAAACGTAATTAAATAAATTACAAAACAAAATAATACGAAATACTAATACTAACTATTATTGTTTTTTTTTCTTTAAGGTAGACACGAGTTCAGCGACAACATTCCGTTCGCTTTATAGACAAATTGCATACCTTAAAATGTACCTATAATATTAGCGTCACAGTCTCCTGTCTCGATCGCATATCTGAAAAAACGTACCTTTAGAGTAAAGATTCTCCGTGATTAAGGTGTTTTGGTTTCGCCTGCGATGTTTCATAGCCAATATTTAAGACATTAGTCAATTCTAAATCTATGTATTCTAGGCTCAGGCGTTTGTTTCATTTCTGTCATGTGCGCTACGTTGCACGCGCTCTTTTTATCATCAACTATAATTATATCTTATTCAACATTGTTGTTTTCGTCTAAATTATTACTTACTAACTCATGTTCAATCCGCAAAGGCACATAGTTATGCACTTTGCACGTAAGTTTTTTTTTTAAATAGTAATACGGTTCATCTAGTTTACATCTATCTATCTGTATGTATAAAAGAAGAAACTGACTGACTGATCCATCAACGCACAGCCAAAACGGCTGGGGTTAGAGACTTGAAATTTTGACAGTAGGTACCTTTTATGACGTAGGCATCTAAGGAAGGGTTTTTGGACATACCACCCCTAAGGGGGTAAAATAAGGGATGAAAGTTTGTATGAAAATTCGTCATTTTTGAAGTTAAATTCATGAAAATTAGTATTTGGCATTTTAGTTAAAAATAAAAAGTATATATTTCAGGATTTTTGAAAATTTCACTCCTAAAGGGGTAAAATTGGGGATGAAAGTTTATACGAAAATCCTTCGTTTTTTTTAGTGAAACGCATGAAAATTGGTATTTTGTATTGTATACTTTTTCTCCCAAACATGACATACACGCGGGCGGAGCCGCGAGCAACGGCTAGTAAAATATAAATAAAAAATCTACCTATATCCGTTATAGACTTTGAAACCCCTCAACCGATTTCAAAGATGTTTTGTGTACGTGTGTGGTTGGGTCCAACTTAAAACATAGTTTTAGATCCGATAGGTGGCGCTGTTTTCGAGATCTGAATTTCTTATTTTTGTCAAGGAAAATTCGGTCCACAGAGAAGGCGGTTTATGTCAGGACAGCGTTTGTCCGTGGCCACTAGTTACTAATATCAAGTATATTAGTTATTGTTTGAAACCATCGAACACAATGCATTATAGTATGGACGTACCATTATTAATTAGTATCGGATGCCGCAACAGGTTTCTCAACCTGAGTGTACGGTATTATCATACCGCAGATTGAATACTCATAATTAATCAGCAAATTGGATTTCGAATAGGTATTCCATGTACCTACATAGCAGGAGCATCCTGAATAATCTAATAATATAGAAGAAATGTTGTATATACTACATACATTGAGGGAGTAAATTATTAAAATCTCTAGAACTACAAAATATGATGCACAAGGAATTATTAATAGTTTATTTTGGTGTACATACCTTTTAATTTTGTGAATTGGTTTTTACTTTATTTTTATGTTATCCCAAAAATATTTTATGCCCAATGATCTGAATAATTATTATATATTTTTGTAGGCACAAATATTTTTCTTGTCGATACGGAGTGTAGTTTATGTATATGAATATATGCCAATATAATTCTTATTTGGCAGTATTTATACTTTTGTAGGTCAGCTGCAATACTATTAAGCATAAATCTCGGAAATGACACAAGACAGTAGGCCATAAGATCAACATGAGTTGGAGCCAAGCCATTCTTTGCCAAACTTTATGAGTAACTTAATGTCACAAACGTTGTTAATTTAACCGGATTATATTACGACAAAAGGCACATGACATTTATGGATATCGTTGACACGATTATTAATGTGATAATAAAATATTTGGCGAATATGCTTGTTACAGAATCGGATGACAGATAAGATTTTTTTATCATCAGCCTTGGTCCCAAGCATTTATTTGGGATCACAGCTTGTCTTTTTCTTACATTCATCTCTATCATTAGGCATCCCAGCCACCCAAAGATATTTTGTCATAAAATTAAGTCTAAAAACATCAAGGATTTTATATTGATTAGAATTCTATAAGAAGTATTAATGAATACTGATAAGGTTTTTACGATAAACATACACAACCCGTCTATATTGTTTTTAAATAGAACATGTTAAAAATAGATACTATAAGGACATCCTTGTCGACAGTTGTATATCTTGTCACTTATTCATATTTTGATTCACATATCACGATTGAAATCCAAGCTTCGTAGTATGTTTTTCATATTCAAATGAAATTTCCGTCGTGAACACCGGGAGTGTAGTTTACGCGAATAGTAAGTATAATTAGATAAAATACCCAAAGTTTTCTCACCACAGCTCTATCTAATTTTGGTACTAATACAGTAATGCGTGACCATTGTTGTGTCCCAATATAATATTAGTGAACTAAATGGACATCGTGAGTCTTAATATATTGCCTCAGGGTGAAGAACGCAGTTAGAATGCCATGCAGTACTTCATAGTTCGTGGCATGTTATTGTTCATGGACAGATGTGGCCACTTCACTGAAGCTAACAAATATAATATGGCCACTTAATTACCAAACATCCGTTTTAATAAGACACAACAGCAATATGAAGGATTAATTTGCAGTGCAATTTTTGTCACTGCAGCTTACATATTGTATTGGTGTTTCACTAATTGAACGATCTCTGCTCACGGATACTCTCTTTTATATAGCAATTTATTGGAATTGATATCAGTGTTTGTATAAAAAAAACTCTAATGTAAATTGCTCTCAGTGTTATAAAGGTATCCGAACGCCGTTCATTATTTAATTTTAAAATGCTAGCCACTTGTAGACAAAACTTTCTAGAGTCGTTGGTCGGCCAGTATCACTTTGGTAGTACCACTGTACACAAATAATAAACTAGAAATGGTTCCCAATTCGTGCGTATGTGGGAGGATTCCGAAGGCTGGCACATACCTTTCCTAGTAACCGATCCCCATTCTTCTGCTTGAAGACCAAAATTAAATTCAAATTTAAAATAATGTATATATAAAAAACAATCATTTTGTGGCATCATATATAGGCTAAGAAACAGAAGAAGTTCGTCTCAAATACCATTTTTAACTTTAAATGTGATGTGACTTTATTTTATACATATTAGAATTTTCTATATTTCACATCTGGCACAACTGCAAAAAGTACCAATTATAATATTGCGACGAGTGTGCGAGATTGAATAAAAACGCGGCGTATCCAGGGCATGCGATTCAAACGTAGTCGCGTAATTTTACTAGTTTACAACCCTAACGAACGAGACTCGAAGAAGATTACATTCTAAAGGCAGCTATTGAAATTATTTGAGGCACAATCTCGACGCCTTAACAAGATGCCATTAATTTGAGCCTAAAAGATCCACATAATGAGGACTTGTCACCTTGTGATATCGTTGTGTGGATTGTTCCGTCGTCGGGGAATGTGTCGGCGTTCATATTGACGTGTTTAATTATACAACGTCTATACGTTGAATGAAATGTATATTTATATAACAATGGAACTCTTTCCTTCATACGAGGGATAGCTTATAGTAACCTCGAGTTAGTAGCCGCGCGGGCAGTCGAGGAAAGGACAATGAGGTCACTACAAATAGCAGCGGTGGGTCTATTTAAGGCCATACGTCGCGTAAATTGTGGAAATAATGGCGAGTTCCAAGATATTTGTGAGAAAGTCTGCTGACCTAATAAAAATAAATGTTAAATATGGCTAATTACAACACTTTTTGTTTCAATAGAATAGTAATCTAGTGTTTTCAAATAATTTCCAAAAAAAGACTTTGGTAAATTATTATATTTAATTATATTTTATAGTAATATATTTAAAGCAAATTGTCTGGAAATCTACTAAGCCTATTCATGTGTAAAATAAGATTTACGCCATTTCGGAACATTTTCGACTTTCTTAAAAAAAACTACAAGTATCGCCTGGTTCGTCGTTCATCGTTTGGTCGCCTTAATCATCAGCTTTACCTAGTGTTTGTACGGGGCTTTTTTTTGAGAGACTCCTTTCGATTTTTATACAGAGCTGCCAATGGTCTGTCAGCGTTCAAATTGACAGACCATTGGCGTAGACTATATATAGCCTTAATCAGTAAACATATTTATAGGCTTATATGACTCTTTAACTAATGAAGGTTTATACCTTCGATAAGCGTTTTGTTATGAATAAGATCGGTTTACTATAATTAAACCTATGAAAAGGAATGAAACTACATCATAGTAAGACTCCAGTATCTACATAGACTACATATCATTAGTGTATGAGGCCTGATGTTATCATTCTTTATGGCAGAAGAATGGCAAATTAATAACGTTGTCACTCGTTAGGTTGTGAACACCATCGCGTATAAACATATTTTTCTGCATTGATCAAATTGAATATATTTGGCTGACATGATTAAATGTTTTCATTATTCACATTAAAAAAATCTCTTAGGAACTTACATTGCTTCTGGCACAATCATGCGCAATGCATAAACTTTATGTAACATAAAAGGAAAATCCTGCCTATTGAAACAAGTAATTTTAAGTGAAACAGAATATAGAATCGCATGAACTCTTTAATATAAATGCTCTTTGATATGTCTTAGATGGATTCCATTATTTATTTTTGCAGCAACTACACGATTTACGCAACCCGTTGTCTGCATTAATAATGGTTTAACTTATTACTTATTACTTATATTTATCTTTTGTTATTGTAAAACTTGAAGAAAATGTCAAGAGTACGATTTGATTTGCTATCAATAAGATATGTAAGATATATGACTGTAATAATGACCATTGTTTAATTTTTGTTTATAGCTTTTTTTTGTAATGTATGACATAAAGTTTTGTATGGAATAATCAACATGATTTTATTCGGATTCCTTTTTGATTATGTTTTATAATATTTTTTATGTAATAATACAACATACACGGATAACATATATGCACCTAGTCACATAGTACGCTATAGCTACGAGAGTTTAGTTTAGTTCCCACAACTCTTGAGATCCAACACTAACGATGTACCATACAAACATTGACTTGGGGAGAGTATTGAATCGGGGATCTCGCGTTTTATAGTTGGCCTACTAATAAAATATATAGTAGTGATAAAAATTGCGATGTTTGATATCAGAAAATGTATCAATCGTCATTGACGGCAGCCATGCGGCAACAGATAAACCTTATCCGAGGGGTAGGCCGAGCTATAAAATGACTAGCAGGATATTTGTCACTACTCACACGCTATTAATTAGTGATGGACACATAAAATATGTCTTCTTGGGCAAAATTATAAGTTATTTTGGTAAGGCACCCAGAAAAATAAATATGTATATGTATATTAAGTACTATTTTATTTTTGTCGGCGGTCTACAGTTGGGTTACGACATTTGGACGTTTTGCGGCCTTCTGACACTTAACTCTCAACCGTTTCTTCACCATCTTGCCCATGGCGCGGCGTAGTGTGAAGAAGCATACCGGCATGATTGTGTTGAGTAGCGGAGGTTAGATTGTCTCTCGCTACTCGGTATTCTAAGGCACTGCGCTTACCGCAGGTGCAGTATGGTCACTTTGCCGTGCCAGGAAAAGGAAAAAAAAATGGAAAAATCGAATTGGATTAGTTCGCACGTTACTAATTGTATGTTTTTAAAAATAGTGGATAATAATAATAATAAAAGCCTTTTTTCAGATAGATTTCACAGTTTACATACATTTAATTACTACGCTTTAGGATTGTCGACATCTGTATCTGTTTGCCCAATGGTGGCAAAGGCCTCTCCCAACTTCTTCCATTCGTCTCTATCTCGGGTTGTTCTTGACCATGTTGTTCCTACAATTTTTTTAATTTCGTATTCCCATCTTTTATATTGTCTCCCCCGTTTCCTCTTCTTATTTCTAGGATACCAGTTTATTATAGTTTTGCTCCACTTTTCTTGCCCGCGTTGTGTGTAACCTGTCCATCTCCATTTTTGTGCTCTTATAGTGTATGTGACACTCTTCATTTTTGTTGTTTCTCTTAGCGTTATGTTTTTTATTCTTTCCGATTTCTTGAAACCCAACATGCTTCTTTCCATAGATCTCTGACAAGTTTCGAGCTTCCGATAGTGAGCATTAGTAAGGGCCCATGTTGGACAGCCATAAGTTAGCACTGGAAGAACGCATGTGTTAAACAACTTGGTTTTCAACGTAATACTTATATCTACATCTTTCATGATTTCCTTTAAAGACCAATATCGTTTCCAGGCATTTCCTATTCCTGTCTCCATTTCTTTTGAAGTTTAGCCCGCTGTTGAAATGACATGTCCAAGATAAGTGTACTCCTGGACATATTGGATTGAAGCATTGTTTATTATAATCAGTTCCTCAATGCTGTCGGTCATAGTTTTTGTTTTGGAGGTGTTCATTTCTAGCCCTACTTTGCGGCTTTCCTTGTCTAAGTTGATAAGCATTTCTTCTAGTTCGTTTTTATTCAAAAAAATAGTTAAGCATGATTTAAAGTTCTAATTAATTAGGTAAATACTTTTTTAAATTCGTGGGTGCGTACGAGTTTCATCAACAATAAATAAAACGTATGAATCATAATAATGTCTATTAGCAGAAAAAAGTACATTGCACCAGTTAACCAAAGTCAATGTTTTTAGATAATGCCTTTTAAGTTAATTGTATTGATGTAAAGGAACAGTCGGAAACCAGTAGAAATATTACTGATTGGGATAATCTGAAAGGAAATTCTGGAACTGACGTATTCTACAACAATAACAACATCGCTTCATGGATTTATATTTCTTTCAATTATTTGAAAAATATGAGTCAGTAAAATTCTAATATGATAATGTAATTATTTCGAGTAAAGTAACGGGTCTCCTATGTCCTCGTTTTAGAAAACCCTTCTATATTCAAATATAATTATCAGTTGAGATCGAAAAAAAAATATAAAAGAAAATTAGTTTTACTAAATAAAATTAAAAACTAGTAACTGACGTAGTTTTAATTACTATATGCTCGAACGATAGATCACTCTTATAGTTTTCTAGGAGGGGTTTAGAGAAAACTTTAAAAGTGAATATTCAATTTAATAGCAAGCTCAACCAGCATTAAGAAGACTAATCTAAAAATCAATACCAATCTTTGAAGAAGTAACTTATAAAGCTACTCTATTCAACCACCGTCGACAAAAACGTATCTACTATTTATTGAAGTTCCTCACTTCTCTAAGAATTTAATTAAGAATCTCTCAGATTGAATCAGACGGTATTCTGTATTAGAGGTATTTAAAAGATTTGCATAACCATAGATTGAAATGTATGCTGGGAAAAATCTAATGATCCGAACGTTCCTGGATAACTTGCATTCTGAGTTCCGAAGATTCCGAAGTGCACGCCGGACCCAACTTGAAGGCACAAAACGTTCAGTTAACTAATCATCTCTCTGAAAACGTTTAAATAGAGGGCTTAACATACCGTGTGGAGCGGTCAGGAGGCTTAAAACTTTACGTAATTAAGAGTACTTATGAATTTTACGTAAAGACATTCTGCATAACTTTGACTGGATGTTTTTCGTAAGATGAATTTTGTTATGTGAATTCGTTGGATTCTTTGTCTTAGGTAAAGAAATAACATAAGATTTAAAATTGCTGGTAAGATAATCCAAAATATTTTTCGCTATTGGACCTTTCATTTTTAAAGAGATACTTCCGACGGTTGCGTTGTGTGTTACTGACATTGTTGTCTATCAAATTAAAACTATCCACTGACGCCGTGCGTTGGTTATCCTACCATTAAATAGTCTTCCAATGGAAGTAGTGCAAACGTATAAAGTGAACGCGGTAAACTGACGCCGCGTTACCGTTATACGCATGACGTGACTATCGGAAATCTGTCTTAAATATGCTCATGAACGCAGTCGGAACAATGCCGGGATTATTTATAATTATTCATTATATATGTGTAAATTAGTCCAATGTAATTAGTAATAATATATTAAAATCAGTATTTCAGCGCCACCTGAGAATATGTTAATACAATTATGTGAAAGTATGTAAAAGTGATACTTTTACGCAGCTAGTAAGCTGCCAATCCAAAATTTAATGCACGACACGCATCCAATGCCTCATTGCTGATAGAAGACCGTGGTGTGCGAAGGCACTAACAGAGGTTACAATACATTATGCAGTTTTAACATATTGATTTAACTTTCAAGTCTATTAAAAGGTTGCGGGTTGAAGGGCTACTGAGAAGGGGTGGCTAATAGGTGACTGAGTGAACTACATATTTTATATTGATAGATGATCATAAAGTCTATGTACAGTGTTTAAAATCCTTTAGCTAATATTATGATGCCAATATTTCGTGTTTTATTAGATAGAAATTGTAAACTAACTATATTATTTAATTGCAATTGGAGGCGGTCTAAAATTACGACATTATAAAGCAATAGTCTAAATAGCTAATTCGAAGCCACGATTAATTCAAATATATTCAACTGTAACCAAAGCCTCTTATTTGCTTCAATATTATCTAAACTAATGTAATTTACCCCGCCTACAAAATAAGTGTTATTGTATATATATAGCTTACAATGTAGCTGTGAGCAACACCCTGAACTTACTCAATATAAATAAGAGCGGCTCATAGCGTCACGTCTATTACCCGATATTGTTCAAAGGGTTAAACATATAAATTCCCGCCAGTCTACTGTCGTATATTTAAAACATAAACCAATATAAATGTGGTCCGTAGACATAACGCAATTTTCTCGCGCGTCCAATATACTTACATTCCTTCACACACACCGTCGCCTGTGCTTTTAGACTAATTTACCCGAAAATTATAACCTGGGTCAATCTTCAAGTCAAGAGTGAATAGGTATCTACTAGGCAAGCGTGCTCCACCGTAGACCACATCATCACTTACCATCAGGCGAGATAGTGGTCAAACGCAAGCCTATTTAGATTTAAAAAAAATGTAATAAATACTTTCGTGTACATTGGAAATATAATTTCAAATGATGCCGGAGCGTATTTTACTATAATGTTTGCAATACGTGAAGTTCAGTTCAGTAAAGTTTTGTAAAGAAAGCAAAAGCTTGAGGGAATAGGAAAATCTCATCAGGAAAAAGGTGGATAGAACTCATAATTATAGATAGTATAGACTTAACCAGACTTTAGACTTAAAGGAATAAAAAAAATATCTTAGGTTTTAGTGAATAGTATTAGTGTATTTTAATTGTAACTTATTGCTAATTATATACTTTACCTGTATCCTGTCGCGATGTAAGATTTATTTTTTCGAGTTAATTTTTAATTGAGAACTACATTATAATTATAATTGCCAAACTCCAGTAATAAATTGAAATTTGTTTACACCACAAACGGTGCGTGTATATGTGACACCTGAGACATATTGCTACGACAAACACAAAATTGTTTCGTCTAATACTTAAATTTATCATGTAATGAACTAAAAAACAAAAATATGTTTTATTGTTAAAAAGTCATGAGGTTTTTTGTTTAATTTGTTCCAAGACTGATTTATTTTTATGTAAAAATGTCATATTTTGGTTGAATAATGATTTAAAACAGAACGCCGATAATTTTAAATTTAGAATTATTCGCGCGCGAACGTTCGCACGATCTCCGCGTACGGTAGCGACTAGCGACTGTATCGCGTTGTTTACTAGAAGCGACTGTTTCAACAGTGTGTGGACAGCGTTCAACGCATGCGCTACGCACACCCCATGAAATATTCTATGATGAAGTGACTATACAACCCCGAAATTTAATTAATTTAAGTTTCAAAGTGATTGTTTAGACAGGCCTACGTTTGTCACCTTTCACATTTTTTCACTCAACGAATTACCGGACAATACGAAATTAGTTTAATGGATAATATTCCAACAGACGTTTATAGAAATTGTTATTGTAGTGAATAATTATTGGAAATTGACTTTCGGTTAATTTCATCTATATATTTTAAACTGCAATAAATGTTTCAATGAAGACCTCTATTCATTTGTGTAATTGTGTTTGGAATTATAAATTGCTTTTTAATAAAATAATATAATTTTGAAATTTTTTATGAATTTATAAAATAACGATAATCTTTGCATTGTTCATAATAGCTGCCATGCAGAAAATGGTTAACAATACATACTTAGGTACATAAAGTATGGTCAGTTATACACGTGATTACACATAATATTATAAAAAAGTTATATAATAATTATGATTAGTTTTGATTAGTATCTATCAACTTGAACAGCTTTGACGAAAAAACACAAATACTAGTATCAGTAATGTATATCCTTAAATAAAAAATTCTTAATACACGTAAAATCACATATATAGTTCTGACTCCACACTAGGTCAAACCTGTATCGTGATTAACAAGAGACTATCACGGTTCCACAACACCCAGATCTGAATATTTGTGGGTCACAGAAACATTTGTCTCGGTGCGGGAATTAAACCCGCGGCATTATATTTCACAACCGACTATATACACCCATTACGTCAGTCATATGTACTTCATATTTACTAAAAAAAACTGTAAATATAGTTTTTACTCTGAATAAAGTACTTCGTGGTTCATGGCGTCATACACATATATTATTCCAACACATTATTTTTTTTACGTAAAAAGTAAACATAATAATATCGAAATAAATTTAATAAGCAAATGGTGAAAACGCACGTCTAGATTCAACTAAACCCTGATTTTTGCTATTTTTGCATGCGGAGGGGGGGGGGGCTTGTTTGAGGGTTACTTCGTGAGACTGCTCGTTTGTAAACCTAACCTTATTTTTTACATATTATGTAGTATGACAATCGAGTACTGAATTGCCAAAATATGAACCCGTCAAAAAATCCGTCAGCCGTGACAATATCGTGATCATACTTGAGTGTTCTTTGTGAGAATTTCAAGAAATTATTAACTCGCTTATTTACATGGTGAATGAAAGTTCCACTTTCATTTATAAAAAGCGTGCCCAATAGAAAAATACAAAGCTAATATTATATACACCGACTTCGAAATATACCTTAAGTAGGTACTTCTGAATGAGGTAGTTATGGACTAAAATCATCATTTACTATCAAGCCACCGACACGATAACTTTGTCTACTTATGTAAGTACAGAGTAGCAAGGAAAATTTTCAATAAAGTATTCGTATAGAGAACGAAAGCATTTATTTGCAACTTCATTTATATGCTAACGTTCTCGACTCCAATATATATTCCTGAGTTCACTTGTTTTTCAAACTCGCCTAGCTCCTGTCGCTCCACAAAATTCGTCAAATCCAGTGATAAATGGAAACTCACATTTGATTGTTAGAACCAAATAATAGAAATACGTGAAGTTTATAATAAACGTTTGTATATTGAAAATCCAATCTATTTACCTTTAAATCTTTCGTCCGTGTCCATTTTTATTCCGGATACATAAATTCCATTAGAATCTGATTCAAGCGATCTTATAAAAGCATACAAATTATGCCATTTACTAACGTTTATTCAGTACTCATCTTCGTAATAATAATAGTTAAAATGAATGAATTATGATTGTAATTTAAATTTCACATTTACATTGTAACAAGGTACGATGGGATTGGCATGTCCTTAATGGATAAGAACCCAAAAAAGCAGATTAAAAAAATACTCGAAATCGCCATTAGAGTTTTTTTTTATCAAGGCACGGCAAAGTGACCACACTGCACCTGATGATAAGCTGAGTGTAGTCAAGTTAAAGTATCAAGAAGCGAGATACAATCGTGCCGGTATGCTGAGTAGCTTCTTCACACTACTCCTGACCCATGATCATAGGTAGGATGGAACACACTGGCAAACTGCTCCACGGCTAGACGGTGTGGCAAAGATACGAATATGCGAACCTTTTGGTTCGAGCCGTGGTTATAGACACCACGAAGCTGTGGCTCCGCAAGCCAGTATGCGTGGTTCTGGTGTGGAAGGGTGAGAGAGTCTGTTTAGTGTACTTAAAAACAGTTTTACTTCCTTAAATAATCTTATGCTTATAATATATCTAATTTTTAGAAGTTATGTTGTAATACTTACATAATCAATATGAAATACCTAAATAATCAATTTAGCGAAATATTTAACATTTGTAACTTCGATCATCGATCTATAATGTTAAAAGATCCAAAATGGACTTTTTTTATTAAATTGAAAACGTTATTCAAAAGAACGTAACAAAAAAATATACTCTAATTGTTAATAGATGCAGATTCTTCGGAACTTACTATTTATATCAGCGGCGATATAATATGTCTCTTCTAATAATGTTCAAACATCGAAACGGGCAGCGGGATTGAGTAGCGTTAAAACAATAAGATAAGAATAATAAAAAATAAGCGTCCATACGTGGTCAAAATAAGTTGTTTTGTCTCATCCACTCAATATGTCACTATTTATACCAATGACCATTTACACCATTATATTTGAGGACATTTTTCACAAGAAACGAGTTCAAGGAATGCTAAAAGTTGATTATTACACTTACTTTTATATGCAAATACAAAATTCTAAATACGCAAACAGTAAATTTTTTCCATTTAGTTTCTTAATACTAATTTTACACCAATAAAGATCCTATACTCTCCTCGTACTGTGCTATATAATATGAAAGGTCTGCATAAAAAGTAGTTTTTTTGTGGAGCGTTTGAATATTAAAATTCCACGTTACTAGATATTCCACAATAATTTATCCATGAGAAAAAGTAGCATGTACGAGTTTATGTACAATATTGGTAATTTTCTTATTATTTTAATTCATTTGCTAAACTTTTCGCATCGAACTTTATCCAAGTCTTCTGTATTCTGTATATATATACTTGACTTCAGGGGTATTCCAATTCCTGGAATATACGGGTACGCAACCCCGAAGCACCCTAGCTACCAAGGCGGTATCCTCTTTCCAAATCCGCGGCCTTGGTATCCTCCCTTTTACCTCCCTTTTCCTATCCTCCCTTCTCCCACACAAATACCATAATTCCCTTCCCCAAATGCGGTTCCCTCCCGCAACATTCCCAAAAAAGTCTGATCCGGCGAGAAAGGCAACCCAGTGCAGATATGCGAAAGGGGGTGGCGGACTCGGCGGTTCAGCAAGGCAAGGTGAATGGCCTAGGGCGACGGTAGAGGGCGTATAGTTGCCGTCGGCCAGACACATCATCCGACCTCTCCTTCAGTCGTAGCGGCTTTCCGTTCCACTGAATCAGGGAGAGGGAGGACGAGTGTGTGCGCCTGCATTTGCGCGAATGCTGTCGCACCCTAATATATCCTGCGCACTTGACCGCTTCCGTATTAATGACTCCGATTACCCTTAAGTCCCGTGGCGATGGGATGAGGTAGAGAGGTCCGGCCTGATGCAAGCTGGACTTTGTCCTACTCCTTTTTTTTTTTTTTTTTTTTTTTCCCGCGGGGAAAATCCTTCTTACGGATACCTTCTGGTCCTCGGGGGAGGAGAGATGGTTATGCCGGACTCACCGACCTTCCGACCCAGATCGCCCTAAGGACTACTAGGTCGGGACCCTAACCAATTTTCCTACGCCGGTGTACCGACTAAAAACCCCGCGGTAGCCTGCTGCAGCACATGTGGGACGATCCCGGGGGATCCTGAGTATACTCTGGATTGCTGCCGGAATCATCCCTGCGCCATGCCTTTACGGCCCGTCTCTTCTTGGGCTAAATGCCCTCCCCAATTTACAGCAGCAGCACGATGTTCGCGCCGCCACCCGTCTCAGGGTCGCACCATGAGAATATATATATATATATAAAAATATAAATATATAAAGGCCGCACATCCCCCGCTGTGCAGCCGCGACCCCCGTGATCCCTTTTAGTCGCCTCTTACGACAGGCAGGGTATACCGTGGTAGAATTCTTCAGGGCCCCCATTCCACAGGGCAGGAGGCGCCAGTCAATCGTCAAACTCGGCGCCTCCTTCTCGTTTGGTGACGAGCGGGATCGGTTCGTTCCCGATCCCGTTCGGCGCTCTCCTTCTGCGACATGACACGTTCGCAGAAGGAGGCCATCGCACGCCACGATCTTCGTCTGCCGACCATGGCAGCTACTACAGCCGGCAGAGAAAGGTCTCCATTGACAGCTGAGCTGAGAGCGCTGCGCTCCTCATCCCAGGCTGGACACTCCTCAAGGGTATGTTGGGCCGTGTCATTTCGACAGCTACCACAATGGTGGCACGCGGCAGACTCCTCTTTTCCGATCCGACACAGGAACGAACCGAAACATCCGTGACCCGACAGTACCTGTGTCAGACGGAATGTCGGTGCACCGTGGCGCCTGTCAAGCCATTGGCTAAAAACAGGACGCACTGCCTCGACAGTCCTCAAGCCTGCATTAGGAGTCTCCAGCCTGGCTAACCACTCATCCAAGACGGCTCTGCGTACGGAGGCCAGTCGGGCCTTGACCTCCCTGGGAGCCAATCTAACCCCGCGACGGGACGCCTCCTCCCGCCAGAAGAAAACTGACGAGAGCAACTTGGCGTCTAAGTCCCAAGGTAGAGTACCGGCTAATATGCAGGCCGCCTCATGTGAGATCGTGCGGTAGCCCCTGACGATACGCTGCGCCACCAAA
Organism: Laothoe populi; assembly: GCA_905220505.1. Taxonomy (NCBI): domain Eukaryota; kingdom Metazoa; phylum Arthropoda; class Insecta; order Lepidoptera; family Sphingidae; genus Laothoe; species Laothoe populi. The sequence continues at coordinate 10,774,676 of HG992149.1, read as the reverse complement.
CGCTGTGGTTTATGCAGTAATGCGACACAACGAGCGCTTAGGGACCCGGCCCAAACGGGGCAGCCGTAGAGGGCCATGGACCGCACGACTCCAGCGTACAAACTTCGGCAAGGGTTGCCAGGACCTTCCAGGTTCGGCAGCAGGCGTCCAAGCGCGCCCGCCGTCCGTACCAATTTCGGCGACAATGTCTGGAAATGCGCGCGGAAATCCCACCGGCTATCCAGAGTCAGACCAAGGTACTTCATGTTTGAGCCGATGGGAATCCGCACGCCATCCACCATTATGTGCGCTTCCCTAGGCGGCCCCATTCGAGGCCCATGGAAGCAAAGGGCCTCGGTTTTATTCAGGGCCACCGTAAGGCCTAGTCGCCGAATCCTACTCACCACCATTTCTGTACCGAATGAGGCGAGCAGAGCGGACTCCCGAAAGGTTCCTGCCGTCGCTGTCACAAGTGTGTCATCTGCGTAGCAGACGACAGCGACTCCTCGGAGATTGACACCACGGAGCACCCAGTCATACCCTATGTTCCACAGGAGTGGGCCAAGAACCGAGCCCTGCGGAACACCGGATGACATAACTCTCCGGTACCACCCGTCAACGCCGGGATACACCACGCACCTGTTAGACAAGTACGAGTGGACCAGACGTTGAAGATAGAGTGGTACCTCGTGGTATCGCAGTGCTTCCTTGATACAGGCCCAGGGAATGGTATTAAAAGCATTGGCGATGTCGAGAGACACCGCCACCACCACCTTACCCCGAGCCACAGCGTCCTCCGCCTGCGCCTTGACCCGTAGAATCGCATGTATGGTCGATCGACCATGCCGGAACCCGTACTGGCAGTCTGCCAAGTCCGGGCCAATCCTCTCAAGGTGCTCGACGAGACGAGCGTGCACTATTCTCTCGAAGAGCTTGCATATCTCGTCGAGCAACACGATAGGCCGGTAGGCTGATGGCGACTCTGCGGGTCGGCCTTCTTTTTTCAGCAGAACCAACTTGCCTGTTTTCCATCGAGATGGAAAAAGGCCCTGCTTCAGACAAGCGGAGAAAAGGCCACGGAGCCTAGTGCCCAGGTGCTCAACGGCAATTACCCACACTCGACCAGGGATACCGTCAAGCCCCGGGGCCGCGTTCTTGCTCCGCAGCCGAAGCACTGCCGCCCTAAGTTCTTCCGGCGATACCTCCGAGATTTCCCCTGCTGAACTTGACGACGACGATGACGTTGTCAAGCGGGACGCCATCGTTGGGGGAGTGGCCTCCCCGGTGGCTGGGAACAAAGTTGCAACTATATTTTCCACTAGATCAGCCCGGATACTCTGTGTCAGCGGGGGCGTCCATGAGCGAAACTTTTTCATCGCTAGACGATACGGACGCCCCCACGGGTCACTCTCGAGAGTGTTCCGAGCCTCTCTTTGGGCTGCGGACTTTGCACTCGATATTTCCACCTGCAGCGCTCTCTTGGCTTCCTTGTAGAGTCCGTCCAATCGCAAGGTGTTCGGGCCCCTAGTTCGTAAATTTTGGGACGCGGAGACGTCGAACCGAATGTACCGGTGATCCGACAACGTCTCCTCGTCTACCAGGACCCGCCAGCCCCGGACACGGCGGGCAAGGGATGGGGTGGCGAATGTTAAATCTACCACCGAACCTCCATTATGCCGCACACACGTGTCCTCCGACCCGCGATTAAGGACGACCAGCCCGGACGTGATCGCCCATCCCTCCAGGGCCACGCCACGTGTGTTCGTCGCCGATGAGCCCCAAGCCAAAGATTTGGCGTTGAAGTCACCAGCCACAAGAACGGGGCGAGGCTGGCTGTCTTGTACCACCAGGGCCCCAAGCTGAGTGAGGAAGTTCTGAAACTCAGCCAGGGATCTATTGGGAGAGAAATATACTCCGACAATCCAGATCCCTCCCAACAGAACCGCCACGCATCCCGAGCCCTTCGCTACTTTTTCAAAGGACAGGGAGCCGGCAGCACCCCGGGTGATAATGGCCACCAAACCATCCAGGTCTCCTGCCCAGTCTTCTCTGGGAGGGACAAAGTAGGGTTCAGCAACCACAGCCACTTGTATTGACCACTGTGCCAGACTCTGAACAAGTAAGTCCTGCGCTCTGGCACAGTGGTTGATATTTGCCTGGAGGAATCTTTGCTCCATATCAAAGGGCGATCTCCATGGCTACCCCTTGGTGGGACGGGTCCAGTTGGGTCACAACCCCAACGCGCCCACCGCGACTAGAACGGTGAGGACGTGAGGAGGCGACACAATCCTTGGCGCCCACCTGGTGTGCCGCAGGTTTGCCAGCGTCTGCACAAATTGTACAGTGCGGCACCGCGGAACACTCCTTGGCCTTATGGCCCTCTTGACCGCAGCGGTAGCAAATACCGCTGCGGTCACATTCGGCGGTGCAGCGCACCCGCACGTGACCTCTGTAGAGGCAGCGGAAGCACCGCACGGGCCTCTGCTCAAGGAGCTTTACCCGCGCCGCCACCCAACCGATCAGGACGCGTCCTGCCCTGATAACCTTTCCTGCGGCTTTGGCTGGGCAGCGCACCCACACTGCGCCAAGGCCTGAATGGTCGGGGCGGATCTCCCCGACTTTGATATCAACCACCGTACACTCTCCAGCCCTAGCGAGGGCTTCTGCAATCATCTCTGGGTTGGCAGACGCATCCAGTCCAGAAATGCGCAATTCTGCAGTTTTAACCGGTCGGGAGACACGAACATCCTCCGACAAATCAATACCGCAGAAAACTTCCCTCACTTTTTCTGCAAGGGAGTCAGCCCTCGCTTCTGAATCAGGGCCGGGTATCTCATACAAATACCCGCCAGTGGCCATCAACCTCGCCCGAGTCCCTGCAATGCCGAGGCCAGCCAAGTCCACTCGTCGCTGGACTTCTAGCAGGACCTGGGCATATTTGACGCCTCGCTCCAACGCCGCCGGCGTCAGCGTCAGTGAGACAGCTGCCTGGCGAGGTAAGTGTAGCCGAGGCTCAGGTTTACGTGGCGGCTGCTGCACCTGTGAATAAGTTGCAGTATTCTGCGTCGACCTACGGTTCTTTCCCCGCTTGGTTACTACGTTCCACGGAGTGTCCATGGACGCGGGAATTGGAGGTAGCGGGCGGGGCCCACTCAAGGGCTGGGCAACATGCACCTCTTGCTTCCTTTTCTCCGACTTCTTCCCCTTTTTTTTATTGACCTTTTTTTGGGGAGTTGTTAAAGCTCCAGAGTCGGCAACAGCAGTAGGTGCAGCCTGAGCAGTGACGGCGACAGACGCAGGCTGGGCAACAACAGCTGAAGCGAAAGAAGAAACTCCTTTGCCCTTGCCCTTGCCCTTGCCCTTGCCCTTGCCCTTGCCCTTGCCCTTGCCCTTGCCCTTGCCCTTGCCCTTGCCCTTGCCCTTGCCCTTGCCCTTGCCCTTGCCCTTGTCTTTCCCCTTTGCTGAGGTTGATGGCTCAGCGATGGCATCCGGTGCCCACGAGGGTCCAGCAACAGCAGGTGGTTGCTGCTGTTGCGCCTCCGCTTTCCGTTTGTCGGCGGCCAGCGGAGGTCGGAGAATAGGTTCCGGAGGCAACCGCATGCATATCGCCTGGAAACGTGCTTCCATCATTTTAATTATGCGTCGTTCCATCTGCACGAGGCGGTCTTCTTCCATTGCGGCCTCCGGCGCAACTGTTTGTTGCGGTTGAATAATTGCCAGCAGCTCTGCTATTTGTTTTTCTAACATCGTAATGCGTTGCTGCATGGCGACTTTTTCTTTTTCCGCTCGAGCTAGTTCAGAGGACACCGACGCGTCTGTTAGCTTTGGCCTGCTGCGTGGCGCTGCCCTTTTGGCCATACGCGCGTCTTCCGCTGCCTCCTCCTGTTCGGCTTGAACAAGACGTTCCTCCTGTAAGGCTGCCTTATACACCTTCTTAATTTTTGCTGCAGTGACGTCCTCATCTGTACTGGACACCACCACAGCTTTATTTCTTGGTTTTTTTGAAACGGCAAGCATTTTTACCGTCGGCTCCAAGAAACCGGCGTCGTCACTGGAGAGTGACTCCCTCGAGCGAACTAACGATTTTGCAGTCGGGAAACGGGCCGGCTGCGATCCCCGCCTCAGACGGCTACTCCGCCTAGGTCGCGATGACGCACTGCTACGCTCAGTCTCAGAGTCGAGAATTAAGGCAGGAGCGGTCATTCCAGCGGCACTCTCCTCGGGCTTGCGCCCACTTTCATTCGTCTGCTTGGACACGAGGTGCGAAGCAGACAATTCTCCACAACATTCATTTTTATTTTTGGTAATATTCATTTTATTCCCACGATTAAGGGGGAAGTAAATCGTCCACCCAGGCAGAGCCCCCTATTCCGGCTGACACAGGTGCTCACAGGCCATGGATGTTTTGGCGAGTACCTGTGTCGCATAGCCGGTGCAGAAGGGTCGGCCGTGTGTCACCATTGTGACAACTGTCCGCGTGACACGGCCCAACACACTGTAGAGGAGTGCCCAGCCTGGGACGAAGAGCGCAGCGCTCTCGCAGCAGTCGTTGGAGTAGACCTCTCGCTGCCGGCTTTGGTGTCAGCCATGGTCGACAGTCGGAGGTCCTGGCGTGCGGTGGCCCTCTTCTGTGAGGCGGTTATCTCACAGAAGGAGAGTGCCGAGAGGGATCGTGAACAACAAGGCGATCCCTCCCGCCGTCAGTCGAGACGGAGGAGGCGCCGGGTTGACGACTGACCGGCGTCTCCCGCCCTGTGGTTTGGGGGCGTTTGGAGAATCCCACCACGGTATCCCCTGCCTGTCGTAAGAGGCGACTAATAGGGGCATCGGGGGTCGCGGGCGCGCAGCGGGGGGCTGTCGTAGCGCCCTTTCCGGTGTGTCGAAATTTTGTTTGTACATAGTTTATTTTGTATATACTTCGTCGGCACACCGGGCGACCCCGGGATGACGGCAGCGCGGGTGGTTGGCCTCGTAGCTGCCGTGGACGCCGAGGGCGTCCTTCGGTGCGCGGGGGCTTCTGAGCCCCCCCCACTTGGAGACGGGCCGCAAGGCGGCACCGCGCAGGGGCGGTTTCGGTCGAAAATGGGGCGCTTCTCGCCCCGTGAGCCCGGGACCGTCTCTTATGCGCCGAAGAGGGCCACCGCGGGGTTTTTAGTTGGTATTGCCGGTGTAGGGTATTTGTTAGGGACTCGGCCCAGCGGTCGTCCGGATGTCAACATCTCTCCCGGACGGCTTAACGTTGGGTCGTAAGGCCGGCGAGCCCAACATAACCGTCCTGCCATCCCCCCGGCGGGGCGGTAGTGATAAATCGCTTTTCCCCGCGAAAACAAAAAAAAAAAAAAAAAAAGGCAGAGCCCCCTGTACCTGGGTAAGCCTTTGAGCCTGAGTGGTTCGCACTAGAGACCGAACTACCCATCGGCCATGCATCCCCTCGCGGTGCGCCGCCACTTGGGATTCGGGGTTACTTTTTATAGAGGTTTTCTCCCTCGCGGCCCGGGCGGTTAAGCCAAGACCCTCGGTTTCAATAGGTGCCGCGAGACATGACCACAACACCTAATTGAGATTACGAGATCGGCGGTGACTAAGGAGAACGAGTTCTACCCTAGTCTGCTCCGCAGCAGTGTTAGTGCACACGAAGCCCGTCCGTGTTCCTCCACTGTGCCCTCTGCTAATCAGAGGGACACGCGGAGGAAACCTCTTTGCTGGTTTTGGTCCACGCCGTTTCCGGTAATCCCCCCCCGAAATCGAGGGGGGTCCCCTATCCGCCACCCAGGGAGACGCGCCCGATGGGAGACCAGCAACTCCACACGGGGACTTTGTCCTACTCCTGCACACGGGCGGTCCTGGGGGTGTGATCACACACCGTGGTCGCTTCTGCACTGCACATTTGGGGAGTGCGAAATTCGGCAGCACCCAGGATGACAAAGCAGCCCTATTTAGGGAGGCACTGCTTTCCCCGCTCAGCCGGGGAGGGGGCTAGAAAAGGTGCCCTAAACAAATGCTCTTTCCTATTTGAGAGGTGGTAGCAACCGCGGCTGTCACCGCATCACTTTAATCGCGGTCGAAGGAAACAAAAGCTTACAAAAGACCATACTAGACCGATCATGACCTTTGGCGCGTGGAACGTGAGAACGCTTATTGATCGAGATTGCAACGCCTGCCCAGAACGTAAAACCGCCATTATAGCTCGCGAACTTCATCGCTATAATATAGATGTAGCTGCTCTCAGCGAAACACATCTCGCTGATGAAGGAGAGCTGGTGGAAGATGGGGGCGGTTACACTTTCTTTTGGAAAGGCACTGCCTCCTCCGAACCTAGACGTTCTGGTGTAGGATTTGCGATCAAAAATCAATTAGTAAAGAGACTTGAGGAGTACCCTGTACATATCTCGGACCGCGTTACCACATTGCGTCTCCATCTGGACAAAGATAATTTCTTAAATGTCATCAGTGTCTATGCTCCAACCTTAGACAAGTCTGATGACATTAAAGATAAATTTTATGACGAAGTAGTACGATGCCTTGACAATATAAGCGCCAAAGAACAGGTTTTGTTGCTAGGTGACTTCAATGCCAGGGTTGGTCGGGATTATGAGGCTTGGCCTGGAGTTCTGGGTCGCCACGGAGTTGGCAATATGAACAGCAATGGTCATTTGCTGCTCAGTCTTTGTTCTCAATATCAGCTTGCTTTATCGAACACTATGTTCCGACTTTCGGCTAAAAACAAGGCAACGTGGATGCACCCACGATCCAAACACTGGCATTTGATTGATTACGCCATCGTACGGCAAAGAGACATCTGCCAAGTCCAAGTCACCCGTGTCATGCGTGGTGCTCACTGCTGGACTGATCACCGGTTAATTGTCACTAAACTGCGACTACGCCTCCGTCGACCACGCAGATCCAAGGTGCAAAGGCTTGCATCCTTGAATTTAGATTCTTTAAATGATCGTGTGGTGAGGGAGAAATTTGCTGAAGCTCTGGCCGATAACTTGTTGCACATCGTCGCACAGATGGCGGGTTATTTAACCTATCTAGACTCAGGGCACGCACTAAAGTGTCGCATACATTGATTACAGATATTGTGTATGCTGACGACTTGTGCTTCGTAGCAGAATCCCCAGGTGGTTTGCAACGACTCATGTCCGTGTTTCACCAAGCCTGCTGCAAGTTCGGCCTGAAGATCAGTGTCAAAAAGACGGAAGTGATGTCCCTAGACACACATGGTCATGAGACACTGGCCATAAAGCTTGGTGAGGACATGCTGAAGCAGACACATACATTCCGATACCTGGGGAGCACGTTAACATCTAAGTGCGACCTTGATGCCGAGATCAACAGTTGAGTCGGTGCTGCAGCCGCAGCATTCGGCAAGCTGTGCTCCAAGGTATTCTGCTCGCATGATCTAAAATTGCCCACTAAAATATCCGTGTATATGGCAATTGTGCTGCCAAATCTTTTATACTCCTCCGAGGCGTGGTGCTTGTATCGTCACCAAATACGCACATTAGATCGTTTTCATCTGAAATGTTTACGTAAGATCATGAGCATCAGATGGTCCGATCGCGTGAGAAATACCGAAGTTCTACAAAGAGCTAATGTCGGTGGCATTGAAGCTTATATAATGCGTCGGCAGCTTCGGTGGTGCGGTCATGTATCCCGTATGGCGGAGGAGAGAGTGGCGAAGCGCATCTTTTATTCTGAACTTGAGGAGGGCAAGCGGAAACGCGGCGGACAACTGCTCAGATATAAAGATGTTCAGAAGCGTCATATGAAAAGATGCAATATTGAGCCCTCTCAATGGGAGGATTTGGCAGCACAACGATCGAAATGGCGCGGACATGTACAGAGGTAAGTGCGCGAGTTCGAGGAGCAGCGTCAAGCCGACCTCGACGCTAAGCGCGATCAGCTTAAAGCCCGTACACCCGCAGCCATTACATATAATATATTAAACGGCAAACTGACGTGCCCACATTGTGCACGGGAGTTTGCCGCGAAGATTGGCTATATAAGCCACCTCCGTGCGCATCAGCGCAGATCCGATTCTTAGGAGTCAAAGAGGTCGCCATGGCCGAAATCGGTCGGAAGACATTATATATATATAAAAGAAGATAATGACTGACTGATCGATCAACGCACAGCCTAAACGGCTGGGGTTAGAGACTTGAATTTTTGTCAATAGGTACCTATTATGACGTAGGCATCTACTAAGGAAGGGTTTTTGGAAATACCAACCCTAAGGGGGTAAAATAGGGGATGATAGTTTGTATAAAAATCCGTCATTATTTAAGTTAAATGCATTAAAATTGGTATTTTGTATTACTGAATCCTACTGAAACTAAATTGGTATTTGTGTACACTTTTTCTCCAAAACATGACCTCCACGCGGGCGGAGCCGCGAGCAACAGCTAGTATAATAATATAACCTGTGAATTCGGTTATTTAGCTTTCTAAGAAAGTATTTTCAGTGCGTAGTGATGAGTGGGACGAGAGTATGAGTGGTATAATTAATAAATGTAACAAACGCCACTAAAGTGCAATTTTGCGTGGTTCCGTACTGAGCGCAACTTTCCTTCGTTCCACCGCGGGTTTCGTGAGACTGCTTCACTCTGCTGGGTCAATTAGTCTGTATATATAAAAGAAGAAACTGACTGACTGATCGATCAACGCATAGCTTAAACGGCTGGGGTTAGAGACTTGAAATTTTGACAGTAGGTACCTTTTATGACGTAAGCATCCACTAAGGAAGGGTTTTTGGAAATTCCACCCCTAAGGAAGTAAAATTGGGAAGAAAGTTAGTATTTGAAATTTGGCACAGAGATTGATAGATTAAAGTCTGGAATAGCACATAGGCTACGTTAATCCCGGAAATGTACGGTTCCCGTGGGATAGTTTGTTTTTGTTGTACACGGTGTAAGGGATCCACATGATTTTTTGCATATTGTTAGTTAAGGGGCTATTTTTTATTCCAGAAAATACACGGTTCCTATGAAGGAAGATGTAATAACTTAAGAAGTCTCAATGCATTGTTTACCTTTACTTCCAAAAATAACCACCCCGCGGGCGAAGCCGCGGCAAAAGCTAGTTTTATAATAAATAGAGGTAAAATGTTTGGCAGTTTACCTCTATTTATATATACCGTTCGGCACGTATGCTGTTGTCTTATAAAATACTAGTTGTTGCTCGCGGCTCCGCCCGCGTGGAGGTCATGTTTGGGAGAAAAAGTGTACAATACAAAATACCAATATTCATGCGTTGAACTTAAAAATGACGGATTTTCATTCAAACTTTCATTCCCTATTTTACCCCCTTAGGGGCGGAATTTCCAAAAATCCTGAAACATATATTTTTTTTATTTTTAACTAAAAGGCCAAATACTAATTTTCATGAATTTAACTTCAAAAATGACGGATTTTCATACAAACTTTCATCCCCTGTTTTACCCCCTTAGGGGTGGTATTTCCAAAAACCCTTCCTTAGTGGATGCCTACGTGATAAAAGGTACCTACTGTCAAAATTTAAAGTCTCTAACCCCAGCCGTTTAGGCTGTGCGTTGATCGATCAGTCAGTCAGTCAGTTTCTTCTTTTATATATACAGATTAGGCTGGCCGCAAGGTTTTATACCCTGTGTACGGTGGTCGCTATCCGGGTGGATGTGAATATCCTACCACCAGCAAATGGTTCGACTTTAGAAACGATAAGTAAAATGTTATTTCATCAGCCATAAAATAAAGTACCATTCATCTATACAAGTCATCACGACTGTCAATGCACAGTGAAAATGTTTTAGTTACCGAAAATATGGAAGTTTCCATCATTGTGTCGGATATTCCGTAACATGATACTGTGAAGCCTATTTCACGTAGCACTATTTCTGACACGTGATAGGTATTGGAAATTTAAAATTCAAACGTGGCTTTAGTTAGTTCTAGCCAAATATCTGGTATACGAATTGGACATTGCAGTTGCGTGTAATTAACTCAACGCTTTATTTATTAATATTCTAGCTGAGCTCTTATAATGTAAATACTGCATTTAAAGACATCAAAACAAATCACTGTACACTTATGTCCCATAGAAAAAAAGTGCTGCAACATATGAAAAAAATAACAAAATGATTTTCAACGTTTAATATATTTACTTAGGAGTAATCTAAACGAGGATATAAACATTCATTTGTTATATATTTTTGTATTTTGATAGAAATTCGATTAAATGACATAAGCCATCTCGTTTTTGCATGCTGTCTTACATATATAGACGGGTGGCGGGTTATTTGATTTAAGCGATATTTTTTTAAAGTTACAGGAGAGAGGTTAAAGGTGCGAGTTCGTAGCCGACTGCATACAGAAGCTGCAGACAACGTGTCGCTGCGTCACTACTGGTTTCTATGTATTTCTATGAGATACTTTCCGCAGCTAGCGACACGTCGCACGACCGCAGACGACATGTCGTGCGACCGCAGATCAGTAGTGCCACCGACACTGGAGCGATAACATGTTTCTTCTAGATAAATCTTTCTCAAAAAATGAGGTTTCCGCTTCAGAGGAAAATAAACTAATAAACCAGGTGGCCCAACATGTTGCACTGTACGATGCATCTCAACAAAAACTAATTAAGCGGTGTCCTAAAGAATAAAATGTGGAAAAATATAGGACAGTGAAAAATCACAATGTTCAAAAAAAAAATATGTTCTGCATTTATAGCACTTATCTTCTTTGGCTCGATTTCTTTCGATTTATTGATAAGTATTGAATAACTTTCCTCACTTGTTCTGCATTTTAGCAATGGACGTGTCGCTTGTCGTTTTTTCTCTCTATACTTGTATAATAAAAAGGACTCATCGTCGTCTTCTTCCTCTTCTAACAAAAGATACAAAAGTAAATCGCGATCGCTAAACCCAAACACGTCAGATATCTTGTCTCACAGAACATTCAGAACTAACTGGAATACAGCGCTGCTATCTGTTGCAATTATCTGCAGTTGGGTTCACATTCATGACTGCAGCGACATGACGCTGCAACGTTTCGCTGCGACATGTTGCAACATTACGTCGTCTGCTGCTACTGTTTGCAGTCGGCTACGAACTTGCACCTTTAAAGTTTTGTTTATTATTCGGAAAAATATCTCCTGGTAATGAGAAGAGGAAGCCTCCTTTCATCATCAAGGTTTAGCTTTAGTAAGATGGTATAATGTATATTGAAAGCATCGTTAAGAAATCTGCAATGCTAAACAACTTTTCATAAGAATGTGTATAGTAAGCGAATCTACAATTCCGCATTAGGCTAGTTTAGTCAAAAACCCTAACCAATCTCAATAGTTGAGGAGGCCCTTGACAATCTGTAAGTAAATAGTTTATAATTATATTTATTATTTTTTTTGATTGGTGGAATAATATTAATCTTATTTCCCGCTATATATAGGTATATATTATCTCAATATTAGATATATATACTTATAACAAATTTGTAGAATCCCCAGGTACAAAAGGGTTAAAAAACGGTTAAGTGTTTTTTCTGCATTAAAAAACGGTTCCTTAAAGGAGCAGCATTATCTGGACTACGTTTCAGACAAATATATTATATGGAGGCAGCAATTAAATGTGAAATTGTTGTGTGCAATACGCAGATGCGCCGCTGCACCGTTTGCAACGTTAAGTAAAGTCTTCCATTTGCTCTGTTTACTTTTTAAACTCAAACTAAAACGAAAAAAATCAAACTTGCTCGTTCGGTGAAATCATTTCAACTATGAATGGTGTTCCCTTTTAATTTTAATTTTTGCTTTAAACCTAAAACTCAAAAATGGAAAAACAAAAACTTTAATTAACTCTGATCTAGATTATATTATGACAGAATTGTATTGTTTTTTTTTTGTATATTTAGGTGGGATTTATTTATATGTAACTTAAAAGTTTCTTTACTCTTTTTTGTATATTTTCTATCACTTCATGCTTGTGGTAACCATTTCGAATTCATTAAAAAATATTCTTTTAAATAAGCTAAAACTATTAGAGATATATAACATTGCACAGTTTTGTAACATTTTAATATGGCAGTGTTACAATGTAATGATGATGTGGACAGTGATGTACGTTAAACAAATTTAATTCTATAACTTACTTTTTTCAGGTCCAAATATAGAAGACCAAGGCAATTACTTACCTGTAACAAATATTATATAACATTATAAAAATAATACGAAATATTAATTAAAATAGTTTTAATTAATAAGTTTGCTTAAATCTTTCTCAGTACATAAATGCAATGAAAAAATATATACATACATATACATATACACTCACGCCTGTAATCCCCGCAGAGGTGTAACCAGTACACCCAGTTTTCGCCGAATTTCGGTCCCATAATGTGATAGGGGGCGAGCCTATCGCCACACCGGGCACCATTCCAGACTCCGGGTTAAAACTGAGTATTTCTAGGTAGAAAAACCCAATATCATTTACCCGACCCGGGGATCGAACCCGGGACCTCAGCACAGCAATCGTAACGCATGCGCAATTACAACTGCGCCACCGAGGCAGTCAAAAATAGATATTCAAATACTTATGGCCATGTTGTTTCAACCGTAGTTAGTTGTAAGACTTTTTCACAGTCGTATATAAGTTAGTTCTTTATTGTTATAAAAAAATGTCACAACGTTTAAGTCTGACTATTGCTGAAACTGTGGTGGCTGCAACAATGAGAGGGTCTTATATTTGACTACGAAAGTCTTTAACAATAGTTAAATTTCTTACGATTGAAACAAGAAGGCCAAAGTGTATCAAATAGTGGTAGCTGCCCTTAGTCATGTCTAAGGAAGCTTATCATAAAAGTAGAAGTAGAAGTTTATTGTGAGTCTTATAAATTACCATATTCCTACAAAGCATTTTATAGATGATAGCAGCGATAGCCTAGTTGGTTGCGGTAGGGACTGCCAAGACGAAAGTCGTAGGTTCGAAACCCAAGTGGCATACACCTCTGACTTTTCTAAAGTTATGTGTGTATTAAAATGTTGATTATCGCTTGCTTTAACGGTGAAGGAAAACATCGTGAGGAAACCTGCATATCTGAGAATTTCTCGAAGGTATGAGAAGTCTGCCAACCCGCATTAGGCCAGCGTGGTGGACTAAGGCCTAACCCCTCTCATTAGTAGAGGAGGCCCGTGCCCAGCAGTGGGACAATGTTAAATACAGGGCTAGTATTATTATATTTATTATTCTACAAAGCATTTTTGACCTCGATAGAGTATCGTAATTAATGTTTAAAAAAAGGATACTTGACTCAGTATCGACTTTCAATACAATTTAACTTTAAGACTACTAATACTATTTAAGTGTGATCGTATATGATGTGATGTTATGAAAATAGCAACATTTGAACACTCTATCGACTGTACTCTAAAATTCATCTTAGGAATTCCACTCTCAGCCCCAAATCAGTTTTAAATCAAGATATTTTGGCTTATTCAAACTATAGGAATAAGAAAGCTTTTTAAAGTAGAACAACGGGTGATAACGGGTACTAAGCATGCCTTTATCGGTAAGAATAGATAAGAAGCATGCTAGCGGTTCTCTTTACGACATCTCTCTTTAGATTACACTACGGAAAATGTTACGCATACGGATAAAGAAATTAATCCAGTATAGACATTAGGCTTACCGCATGCTAATATGTTTATTAAACCAATGTCTTAGCTTATGTTTTTTTTATCTTAATTTATTCATTTATTGACACATTTATTCATTGAGAGACGATGTGGCCCCCTATACTATGTTTAAAAAAGTAGTTAAGTGATGAGCTGGTTACTTTAAGTTGTTGGCACCGATCTCTACAAATAACAGAACATACCTAATATCTATTTTATCCATCTATGGCAGGAAGGGAATACTGTGCACTCATAAGCTATGTATGTTTTGAGATAGTAACTTATTACATATATGTAAGAATTTTATTTAAATGCAGCTTCGTCCATCCATATATCCTGAGTTGTATGAAAAGACCCACAAAATAATAATTTGATTGTAAAAAAGCTCAGGTTTATCAGGATATAGTATACACCCACGCTTTTTTACAATCAAATTACTTTTGAGTTTAGCTATCTATGGAAGCGTGTATATCGTATTTTAAACTATAATTTATTTTCTTGTTCTTAGATCAAAACAGCATTAAAAGTACTTCTAACACTCGACTTCAAATCAAGACCGCATGATAAACAAATTGATCTGATATATTCATACTGTTAACGGTAGGCAGCGGCTTTGCTGTGCCCTGGCATTGCAGAAGTCTATGGGCGGCGGTGACTACTTCCCATCAGGTGGCCCGTCTGTTCGCCTGCCTAAAAAAAACTTTTTACTAGCCTGGTTAGGATATAAGGCCAAAGTTATGCAAATATTGTATTGTCATCGGTCCTTGTCACGTATTATACAAATTTTCAAGTAAATTGGACGTCTCGAAGGTGGTGAAAATTACGTTGAAAGATTCCCTTATATACAAACATACATAGATACTGGTGAAATACTTTACAAATTTACACATTTTACACGCTTTATATTAATAAAGCGTGTAAAAATGTGTAAATTTGTATTAAAATATATATCGACGGTCCGCGCAAATATGAAAAAGATGATAATACTGCATAGGGCCTTGTTTAACTATAATAAGTATTTCGTTTTTTTATTTCGCGTAGCATGTTTTTTTAAAACGATGCATGTATTTCACACAATTATCCAAAATTTTGGATTGAGTCACTTTCATTCTCAGCGTATTCATTTTATAAAACAGCATTGGTTGTGTCTACTAAATCATAGCTAAAAATTAATGACAAATAGAACAATAGTCTCTTTGGAACAGATAAGGCTACAACAACAGATATGTAAATTTGATATGCGTGCATAAAAAATACAATGCTTGAAAAATAAAGTATAATTATTAACATTTTATATTTTATTTTTCAAATCAAATCAAATCAAATTCTTTATTTGTAAGCATAGGTAGTTTACAGGTGTTATTGAAATACATAAAATATTGTTCACAATGCTTTGCCGTTCATCAGCGTACAAATATATTAGTTTTATGTTGACTGTTACATCACATAAAGTTATTTGTTTTTTATTACTTGACTAAACTAAACTACATAAAAATTGTAATAATGAGAAAAAAACAAACTTAAATTTCCTTAAGTAATAAATAACAACATTGAGATCATTCATAGGCTACTATCGTTTAAATACTCTTTAACAGAATAATAACATTTATTTTTAAGTAAATTGAACAATCTTGTTTTAAATTGTACTACATTAAGCGATTTTATTGAATTTGGTATTTTATTAAAAATTTTAGGTGCCAAACAGAATAAGCTTTCATGCTTTAATTTAGTGTTCGATGGCATAATGCACAGTTTTTGGTTATTGCGCAATGTACGGTGGGATTCTTGATAGTTTTTTAAAAATAAGTTGGTATTACTTTTGACAAATACTGCCACTTCAAAAATGTATAAACATGGAAATGACAATAATTGTAATGATATGAAGTGTGGTTTACAACTTTCTGATGTTTTAATCTTGACCATAGCTCGAATACAACGCTTTTGCGCCTTAAAGACCCTGTCCCTGGCTACGGAGTTCCCACAGAAAATAATGCAATAGCGCAACGTCGACGCCACGAACCCGTGATACGCTACTACGACGGCCTTCATATCAACTACTTTAGACAACTTATACAGGGCGTAGGAATATTTACTTACCCTCTTGCAAACATTGTCAACGTGTGTTTTCCATGACATATCCCTATCTAATTGTAAGCCTAAGAATTTGGTTGTAGTTGTTTCTTCAACAATATTACCTTTATACTTAACAACACAGCCAGGTGACTTTATTCGCTGGGAAAAGAACATGACTTTAGTTTTGTCTATGTTAATTAAAAGATTGTTATCTGTAAGCCATTCAATGATTGTGCTAAGTGCATTATTTATGTCGTTTTCAAAGACACAAGGGTTATCGGAATGAATTAAAACAGTACTATCGTCTGCGAACAACACCATCTGATGACTTATATGCCTGGGGAGATCATTTATATACAGTAAGAATAGTAAAGGACCTAATACGCTTCTTTGTGGAACACCGAATTTAATTTTGCGGCCTTTCGATCTAAATTTAATTTCCTTGGCTGATTTAGGAGAAATATGTGTTATTTCGGTATACTGAATTCGGTCACATAAATAAGATTGTATTAATTGTGAAATATTACCTCTGATTCCATAGGCTTCAAGTTTTTTTATAAGTGTGTTATGGTCAACAAAATCAAATGCCTTTTGCATGTCCATAAATATAGCACAAATAGGTTTTCTTTGGTCAATTTTTTTAAATATAGGAGATACGAGATCGAAAATTGCCATGTTTATTGAATTATCTTTTCGGAAACCTTTTTGTTCATTAGCAAGTATTTGGTTAATTTCAATAAATTTATAAAGAGCATGATATATAAATATTTCAAAAACTTTTGACATAATTGGTATTAAAGCTACAGGTCTATAGTTTTTCATTGCTTCTTTAGAATCTTTCTTATACATAGGTTTAATAATAACTGGTTTTAATTTGTCTGGATATATACCATTTAATATGCTTAAATTAATTATGTGACTGAGAGGTGGAGCTACTATTGGAGAAACATATTTCAACACTTTAGTACATATGTTGTCATAACCCACACGGTTTTTATTTTTTAAGGATTTAATAATACTGTGTACATCTTCAGGAAGGGACGGTCGCATAAACATTGAATTTTTATTCGTGAATGGCATTTTAGATTTAAAAACAGGATTTCTTTGGTTATTTTTTGTACTTCCATTAGTTTGCTCAATATAAAAGTCATTAAAGGCATTTGCTATATTACAGGGATTTGTAATTTCTATATTATCTCTTATAATTCTTGTTATGGGCTCTTTTGGATTATCATATTTTGATTTGTTTATAATATGCCAAGTGGCTTTTGATTTGTTGTTTGCATTATTAATATATACGTTATTTTGTGATCGTTGTGTTAGGTTTATAATAAGCCGTAGTTTTTTGGAGTATGTTTTAAGATCATGTTTATTTTTTACGCTAGGATTTTTTCTACACTTCCATAGTAATGATCTTTTTACTTTTGAACAAATTTTTATTCCTCTAGATATCCATTTCGGTTTTTTTAATAAGGATCTAGTGAAAAATCTATAAGGAAAGCATAGGTCATAAAGGCATTTAAAGCTATCTAAGAATTTATCATACGCTATATTGGGATCATTACATAATATTATTTCTGAAAATGTTAAGTTTTGTAAGCAGTTTTTAAATTTCTCCATATTTCCCAAAGAATATTCGCGTCTTTTAATTTGCCATTTTTTGAGTAAACATGTTTTAGTTACTGGACTTTTTAATATCTGTGCTGTATGATCTGACAATCCCAATTCAATAACTTCGCTTTTACAGTTTTTTATATTATGTGCAAAATTGTCAATGCATGTGTTACTGGGTATTCTTGTTGGTTCTCTAATTTGTAATGTTAAATTATAGCCAGAAAGAAAATGTTCGAAGTCTATAGACTGTTTAGACTTTGTCAACATGTTAATGTTAAAATCTCCACAAAGTATGACATGCTTTTTATTTTTTGAGATTATTTTCGTTAATATAGAATCAAGTTTATCATAAAATATATGTATATCAGAACCTGGAATCCTATATAAACAGATTATTATGATGTTATGTTCAATTAATTCAACACCACAACACTCGATATGATACATCTCAGATAAAGCATTAATATATTCTAAAGTCTTAAAACTATGACCATATTTAACCAATATACATGCGCCTCCTCTTCTCGAATCTCTGGTATAGTTCGCCGCGAGCCTGAAGTTGGGTACATTTAAGCAATCTTTATCTTCATCCATCATAAAATGCTCAGTTATACAAATCACGTCAAGTTCTTTTCTTTGTGCTTTAAATTGTTCTATGTGTATGGCTTAATTATCTGATTTATTTATAAGACCAGCAATATTTTGATGTAAAACATAAATACTATTATAAAAGAAAAAACTTATTATTTGAGAAGTGGTTGTCTGGTGCAATTGTTGGAATGTTTTGTTGTTGCGTGTTCCTAAGAATATTATTTCTTTCAAAGCTCACTTGTTTCATTAATTTAGCTGCAGTTATAATAATATTACTTATACCACGATAATTAAGTCTTCCTGAATTAAAGGAGAACATTTCGTAAGTAAGGCTTTTGTTCGTATCGAAGTAATAGGCATACTGATGAGTTTGAATGTCTAGATGTAACATATTGTTAAATATTTCAACTCTGCTGTTATAAAGTTTGGCACCACATATATATGTAGGTAGACATATAATAATATTAGTGTATGTAATATTCTGAAAACATGATCTGATAAGGTCTACTAGTTGTATATAGTTTCCGGTTGTTTTAAAATCCGATTCTCCGATCTGAAAGATGCAATAGTCACTCATGGTATAGTTTCTTAATTTGGATTCAATTCTATAAAGGGCTTCTTTAATTCCTCCATGAGTGGTAATGTAATTACAAAAGTTATACG
Source organism: Laothoe populi (assembly GCA_905220505.1). Classification (NCBI taxonomy): domain Eukaryota; kingdom Metazoa; phylum Arthropoda; class Insecta; order Lepidoptera; family Sphingidae; genus Laothoe; species Laothoe populi. The sequence goes on along the minus strand of HG992149.1, from coordinate 10,756,115 downwards.
ATTCACCAAATTCTTGTTGCATTAAGTTCAAAACTTTCTGTTGGTTTTTATTCGTACTAATAATACATAAATTATGTTTATTTTTTAAGTCTTGTATGTTTTTTTCTTCGTTTGCTATAGTTGAACACTTTCTTTTTTCTTCTGTGTCTTTCGAATCGTTGGTGTACTTTTTCTTCGCTATGACTTGATATTTTTGTTTGTCCTTTTCACTTATTACTTTGTTGCTTATTTTATTATGTGCAGAATTATTATTTTCCAATCCAGCTGCCTCAGTAATTTGTTTTATCTGATTTTTTAATACCTTGTTCTCACTTGAGAGTCGGTCTACTTTATCTTGTACGATTTGAAGTGTATCGGAGAGATTCTCTATATGTTTTCCCAAAGTAACCTTTTCAGTTGTGAGAGTGTCTACTTTATGTTGTACTGCTTGTAACTGTTGAGTTAGTTGTGATAGTTGAGTCTTCAAAATATCCATTAAATCGCCATCATTATCCACAGAAATATTAGGAAAACTACTAAAAGAATCATCTAATTCCTCGTTAAATTCTAGATTCTGAATGTTCTTCATTTTTGAACGAATGGTCACATTATTAAGTGAATTTGGTGAAAGCATGCTGTTATTCCTCGAAGTAGTGTTGTCAATATTTTGTGTTACTTTTCTACATTCTGGACACTTCCATGTACTCATATGTTCCGTATTTCTTATTAGGTTGAATCTTTTGTACGACACATTTACGCAGTCTATATCGTATTTACATTTACACGTACAACATGCCATAAATTCTCTGGTTTGTATAATATTATTACATCGTGAACATAAATGACAATCCATTTTATTCTTGGGTAGATTATGTTATGTATTTTAAAATCAAAATTTGAAAATTACGAAATTTCGATTAATTATGGATTTGAACACACGTGACTATGCCTCGTGAGGAATTCGGGTGCACGTGCGCGGCAGCGGGAATGCAGGTGTTCACAGTTGTGGCGGTGTGCGTAAGCGCCGCGTAAACCTTTGTGCAAGTGTGCGAAGCCACCCGCAATTTTAATTGTTTTAAACACCAAAATTTTAAATGTTTTTGGTAATTACTCACTATTCTGTAGAAGTTATGAAGTCACAATTATATCAAAACACAGGTTATTTGTCTAGTTTTAAGATGCTAATAATTTTTACTTTGTAATGTTTAAATTTACCACTGCTTTTGAATTTATAACAAGGAGCTTCACTATACGTTGTTAGCAGTTTGGCGCATTTTCATATTTCGTTCGTAACATTCATTACTACTGAATGAGCAAAGTGTGAATCACAAGTCGTTGTTTTGCGCTAAATGTATAAAAAATAACTTTTTTGTAATGAAATAAAGTCGTAAGAAAATTACTACTGAATGAGCAAAGTGTGAATCACAAGTCGTTGTTTTGCGCTAAATGTATAAAAAATAACTTTTTTGTAATGAAATAAAGTCGTAAGTTCTGTGGCACGTGACAGGTGGTGCCCCCATTGTGTTGAGAGCGGTGGTCGTTGCTGAAGGAAAGCTCTTCATATTTCGCTCCTTTGACACAAGATGGCGCAACAAGTACCTTTTGTGTAAACACCGTTTAAAAAGCCACTTTTGTTGCATTTCTCGTTTTTAAGTACTATACAAGAATAAGCTGTGAGTAACAGTAACTAATTCATAAAAATTACATAAAAGCTTTGGGAGCTCCGTCCTCTAAACATTTGATAATGTTTGCCAATTGAGGTTTTATTTAGCACGCATTCTATTTTTTATTTAGATATAATAGAAGTTTAATTATAAGGTTTGTGTAACGATTTTCGGACTTGATCGGATCTTACTACTTTTTTAGCTTTGTCGGTCAAAGTAACCACACTGCATCTGATGGTAAGCGCAGTATCGTGCAGTTAGAGTATCAAGTAGCGAGAGACCACAATACCTCGCTACTTGAAATAATTATGCCAGCCTGCTAAGTGACAGTGATATTTTAACGCTATCAGAAAGCGATCGTAACGGTCTCATACAGTAATCTCACGTGTCGAACAATACTCGACCTAATACGGAACTGGCGATCTGCTTAAGTACCTACTTACCTATTACAGAAGTTCGTAGTGGTATAATGTGCTCTGTGAAAACCACCTCATACTCTGCCTTCGATTCTCAAGTAAAACGATAGTTTGTGTAATATTATGGGACATAAACGTATCATCACGCTTTAGTCCCGAACGGGCATGCAGAGGTTCAATAAGAGCTCTCACTCTCCTGCTATCAGACTATAATGACGTTACCTTATATGGGGTTCCTTGTGAAATAACTGTATTATTACTTACGTCCACAGCACACTTCCCCAGACTAAGTTTGACCTGGTTTAACTGGCAAGGATGTTACGATCTGCATCTTAGGTCAGTAAACATATTATCTGGGTCGACGACAGATGAAGAATTATATGACAATCTCGCGTTACGAAAGTTACCTAAAAATAATGTCGTCAACAGTGGATGCACTCGTAACTATTATATTATACTTATTACTAATTTAGTCAGCAATGTATGTTATTTAAAGCATTAGCTATTATCGCATTTATAAATCCGCTTTATACTTTATATTTAAGTAATTCAAATCTGGTGGTGTAGTTGTCAAATCAAAGATAAATTGTATTTGACTGGTAATGCCTACAAACTGCGACTTTCAGATCCATAAACATTTCGAAACTACTGTGTTTAAGATCGTACTCCAGAGCTACACACTCAAATGAAATCACACTCAAATTTATTTAGGAAGATGATATCTTACGAAGATGAACATAACGTTGGCGATTAATATACAACATGTAACATGATTAATGCACACTCTGAAAGTAGTTTGTTCAGAATAAGCGACAGAATCGATATCATAATTTTTTTTATAGACGATTTTTTCCCAAAAATAATTAACACTCAGGTAAATAATAGTCACCCTTTAATTTAACGTTCAAGACAAACGAAACTGAGACATAACTCGATGCGATAAAGTCTTTTCTAAATGCAATAATAAACGAACACTTTAAAAAATCAAATAATAAAAATTACGAGTTAAAGTCGAAAATTAGTACAACTAATTTCACAAAAACAATATTTATATTCATCACAGTCTAATTTCAATACATGTATTATGATTGTAATAATATTTTTAAATTGGGGTGTCTGAGAATGTGCGTCATTCCCGTTACACGTAGTATAAAGAGGTAAGTTTGTGAGTTTGGATATTTGGGGTAATCTCAGGAACTACTAGTCTGATATTGAAAATTCTTTCACGATTAGAAAGGTGTATCCCTGAGTGCTATAGACTGCTTTTTATTTTGGTAAATATATATTTAGTAAAAAATAACCTCCACGCGGGCGGAGCCGCGAGCAACAGCTAGTCTATTATAAAGGTAAGATCACTTTCTCTTTTCAATGGAACATTTTGTGACGGTTGCCAGGATTACGCCGGTCTGAAGTAACTAGATTTAGGTACACTGGCTGACTCTGGAATGATGATGGTGAATGTCTACAGTGTTCGCTTTCTGTATCATACGAACTGTATGATTCAAATACACCTCCACCAGCAACTGCTATGGAGTGTTTTTCACATGTATGATGGTCCTAAGTAATTGAATATACTTGTGTCTGGTAAGCTCTCCCAGCAGTAAACTCTGACTAAAATAAAGAAAGAAAATCATAGTGTGAATAGAACCGCGCTAATATAGAAAAACAACCACTTGCAAATAGAACGATCACGATTACAAATAAATCCTCCAATCAAAAATAATAAATAATACACACATGGCTCCAGCTCCACAGTAAGATACAATTACCTTGTATCGTGGTTATTAAGATTTACGAGTGACTACACGTTTTTTTATGTTGTCGCGGGGAAACCGTTTATTACCGCGGCCCGCTCCGGGGGGAAGCGGAATAAGAATAAAACGGGTATGTTGGACTAGCCGGTCTTACGACCCAGCATCCCCCTCGCCCGAATGATGGCTATCCATGCTGCCGCTGGGCCGAGTCCCCACCCCCAATGTACACCCCACCCGACACTACCAGCTAAAACCCGCGGTGGCCTTCTTCGGCGCTTACGGAGCGATCCCGGAGTATTCTAAGGAGTGCTAGAATTGCAGTCGGAATCGCCCCTGCGCGGTGCCGCGTAGCAGCCCATCTCCATGGGGGGCTTAGGAACCCCCGCGCACTAACACAGCGAACGAGGCCTTACCACCCACGCTGCCGTCCATTTCGGGGTCGCACGATGCTCCGAATTTGGGAGTGCATCGATACGGAATGACAACCCCCCGCTGCGCGCCCGCTGCGCGCCCGCTACCCCCGATGGCCCCAATTAGTCCTCTCGTACGACAGGCAGGGGTTGCCGTGGTGGAATTCAAACGCCCCCATTCCACAGGGCGGGAGACGCCGGTCAGTCGTCCACCCGCCGCCTCCTACGTCTTCTCTGGCGGCGGGAGGGATCATATCATTCCCGATCCCTCACAACACTCTTCTTCTGCAAGATGACGTTCTCGCAGAAGTGGGACACCGCACGCCAGGACCTCCGGCTGGCGACCATGGACGACAGTCAGTCTCTCCTGACAGCGGCTGGACGCCTCCTCCCGCCAGAAGAACGCTGACGTGAGGAGTTTGGCGTCCAATTCCCAAGGGAGCCTCGTGGGAGACCGTGCGGTAGCCCCTTACTATTCGCTTCGCCACTAGACGCTGCGGTTTGCGGAGCAGGGCGACGCAGTGGGCGTTCAGGGACTCTGCCCATACGGGCCATCCGTACAGGGCCATTGACCGCACAACTCCGGCGTATAAACTTCGGCAAGGGCTATTAGGTCCTTCCAGGTTCGGCAGCAGGCTTCCGAGTGCACCTGCTGCCCGCACCAATTTCGGCGACAACTCCTCGAAATGGGAAATCCCATCGGCTGTCCAGAATCAATCCCAAGTACTTCATTTTACAACTGATGGGAATCCGCACCCCCTCCACACTTATGTGGGGCCTAAAAGGTGGCCGAATCCGAGGCCTGTGAAAACAAAGGGCCTCGGTTTTGTTGGTCTAGTCGCCGAATCCTACCCACCACCTGTTCGGTTGCAAACGAAGTGAGCAGGGTGGCTGAACCGCCGTGGAGGAGTGGCAAACCAGGCTGGAGAGCCCGACTGCGGGCTTGAGGACTGTCGCAGCAGTGCGTCCTGTCCTAAAGAGATGGTTAGACAGGCGCCACGGGGCGCCTACGTTCCGACTGACACAGGTATTAACGGACCATGGGTGTTTCGGGTCGTTCCTGTGTCGGATCGGAAAGGAGGTGTCCGCGGTGTGCCACCACTGTGGCAACTGCCGCGAGGACACGGCCCAACATACGTTGGAGGAGTGCCCAGCCTGGGACGAACAGCGCAGCGCTCTCAGAGCAGTCGTCGGAGGAGACCTCTCGCTGCCGGCCGTGGTGTCGTCCATGGTCACCAGCCGGAGGTCCTGGCGTGCGGTGGCCAACTTCTGCGAGAGCGTCATCTCGCAGAAGGAGAGTGCCGAGAGGGATCGGGAACGAAATGATCCCTCCCGCCGCCAGAGAAGACGTAGGAGGCGCCGGGTGGACGACTGACTGGCGTCTCCCGCCCTGTGGAATGGGGGCGTTTTGAGAATTTCACCACGGTAACCCCTGCCTGTCGTACGAGGCGACTAATTGGGGCCATCGGGGGTCGCGGGCGCGCAGCGGAGGGCTGTCAGCCTGTATCGATGCACTCCCAAATGAGGGGCATCGTGCGACCCCGAGATGGACGGCAGCGCATGTGGTAAGGCCTCGTTCGCTGTCGTTGTTCGGTGCGCGGGGGCTCCTTAGCCCTCCATGGAGATGGGCTGCTACGCAGCACCGCGCAGGGGCGATTCCGGCTGCAATTCTAGCACTCCTTAGAATACCCCGGAATCGCTCCGCAAGCGCCGAAGAAGGCCACCGCGGGGTTTTAGCTGGTAGTGTCGGGTGGGGTGTACATAGGGGTTAGGGACTCGGCCCAGTGGCAGCGCGGATAGCCATCATCCGTGCGAGGGGGATGCTGGGTCGTAAGACCGACTAGTCCAGCATACCCGTTTTATTCTTAATCCGCTTCCCTCCGGAGCGGGCGGCAGTAATAAAACGCTTTCCCCGCGACAACAAAAAAAAAAAAAGGGTGGCCTCGTGGAAAGACCTGGCCGTCGCTGTTAATAGTGTGTCGTCTGCGTAACAGACGACAGCGACGCCTCGGGGGTTGGTACCAACCCAATCGTACCCGATGTTCCACAGGAGATGGCCTTGGACTGAGCCTTGTGGAACATCGCAGGCCATTGCTCTTCGATGCCATCTGTCGGCGCCTGGATACACTATGTACCTATCTGAGAGATACGAGCGCACCAGACGCCGGTGATAAGGTGGCACCACATGGTACCGCAGTGCTTCCAGTATGCAGGCCCCGGGCATGGTGTTGAACGCGTTGGCGATGTCTAGAGACACCGCCACCACCACTTCACCCCGAGCCACTGCATCCTCCGCTTGTGCCTTGACCCGCAAAATCGCGTGTACTGTCGATCGGCCTTGTCGGAACCCGTACTAGCACTGTGCCAAGTCCGGCCCGACCCCTTCAAGATGCTCAACGAGGCGAGCGTGGATGATACGCTCGAAGAGCTTGCAGACCTCGTCAAGCAACACGATGGGCCGGTAGGCCGATGGCGACTCTGCAGGCCGCCCTTCTTTCTCGAGCAGGACCAACTTTCCAGTTTTCCACTGCCATGAAAAATGGCCCTGCTCGAGACACGCGGAGAACAGGCCACGGAGCCTAGTCCCCAGATGCTCGACGGCTAACATCCACGTACGTCCGGGGATACCGTCGAGACCCGGGGCTGTATCCTTGCCCCGCAGCTGAAGCACTACCGTTCGAAATTCCTCGGGTGAAACCTCCGAAATAACCCTTGCCGAACTCAACGACGATGGCGTCGATGGACGTGACGCCGTCGGTGGGGGAGTGACATCTTCAGACTAGGTCGCCCCGGAGACTCTGCGTCAGTGGGGGCGCCCACGGGCGATATCTCCTCATCGCCACGCGATATGGACGCCCCCACGCATCGTTATCGAGAGTACGAGTGACTACACCTAGACTCGATACAAATATATGTATGTAGATTGTACATTTGTCTTAATGCGGATATGTCTGCCTTTCGGACAAAAGCATTCTTATCTTTAAAATTCAGTTTCGATTTTTGAGAATCATATTTTTTTATTCAGAGCATGCATTCTTCCATATTCACGTTTTTCATCGAAAATGTAATTAGATAATTTCCCTCATCCCTTCCTAATATACTACGAGCTTCTTCAGAATTCCGATCACTCCGGTCAACCACGAGCCTCGCAAGGCTGATTACATTTCTAATGAGATGACATTCCTTTTGAGGGGCACATACTTACTGACATATATAGAGGCAAACTGGGCGCCCTCGTCGTGCCAACGAGGCTACACAAGTGCCGCTCAATAATTAGATTTGATGTAAATTATATTAGTAGATGTACTTCACACGGGGCTTATTGGGACCTTCTGCTGTCCCGGCCTTAGTATTACAAGTAGTCGTCTTGTTAGACCTTCAGTTTTGATTGGTGGTTGCCATTGCGAAGAGGTTCGGTCAGTGTAAAGTCATGTTTACAGCGTATAAATTTACTAATATAATTTACTCGTAGGCTGTGTGCCATCTTAACCTATTTTTTGTTAAGAATGTTGCGATATTTAGATGACTGTCGTATTATTTTCTAATCATTTACACTCTTTCATACCTTTAAAATCGGAGATGTTTATTTAATACTTAGTTGAATGTCAATAAAATAAAGACACAATTACTATAGCTTTAAGATTATATTTCGTACTGCTCCACAGACATTGTAATTACGCATGCGTTACGACTGCAGTGCTGAGGTCTCGGGTTCTATCCGCGGGTCGGGTAAAGTGATATTGGGACTTTCTATTTAGATTTTAGTATCCGCCCGGAGTCTGAATTTGAACCAGGTATGGCGATAGGCTCGCTCTTATTACATTATTGGACCGTAATAAATTCCGCGAATAATGGGTGTACTGGTTACAACTCTGCCTACCCCGTCGTTTGTAGGCGTGAGTGTACACTGTACATGTATGTACGTTTCGACTTACATTTACGTTTATGTATGTAATTGTTTAGTGTCTAAATTCTATTGTAGTGATAGATGTGTTTTACTTATTGATGGAGTGTGCCCAAAACAAAGACGCAAGTATTAATGTGTATGGTTAATGATAATTATGTTCATAAGAGATTTAATAATGAATAACTTATTGCGGCATCCCTCTCAGTGCGATAGTTAATACAATAAAATTATTTTATTTTAAACATAAGCCGGCATAATTAATGACAAAAAATATTCGTAATATATTATTTAAAACAAAAATTAATACTTATCACTTTGTAGAACAAACCGCGAACAATTAAAACCGAATGAACGTAATGTTTGAAGACAAACATGGAAGTCGTAAGTTGGCAGCGTTTCAAAAAGACAAATCACTTCCGTCACAGGGACCATTGTTATTAGCTCTTGCACGAAAGTAAACACGGGTGAAATGAAAGGGAACTGCTTTATTGGTGCATTTGTTCCATACAATTCACTTTGTTTGTTGAGTCATTTAAAAAAAATTATAAAATCCATGGAGTCATCTAAAACTATTACATCTTATATTGTTTGCTATTCCGTAGGGACCGTGCATTTTCCGGGATAATAAAAATACTATGTCATTTTCTGATTCCTAAACTACCACTATGCAAAAATCATGTCGATCTTTGGCTCTAGTCATCTTGAAATTGAATTTTATATAAAAAGCCTAACACAATTATATTACATTAATTTTATTGATTACTAGCTGTTGCTCGCGACTCCACCCGCGTGGAGGTTATTTTCACACAGTTTTTTTACACCTAGGGTAGCATTATTGTAGTTTTAGTAGGGATTCTTGCAATTAAAATAGCCTATATTAATCAGTGATAATGTAGCATTCAAATGGTGAAAGAATGTTTAAAATCGGTCTAGTACTTTTTGAGCCAATTTGTTACAATCATACATACAAATCTTTCCTCTTTATAATATTAGTATAGATGAAATAAGACTACGTTATTCACATAATCGTTGAGTAAATGCAGCTAATTGATATTCGCACTTGATACGCCTCATAGAATAAAATATCATTTCAAGTTGAATAGTTCGCCGTTTTCATAGCTTCTTGAAGTTTATGAAGATAAATGATGCCTGATTCAGAGCTTGATATGAATTGCGCATTTGATGCGTACTTTGACGAATAGTTTGATATCTCGTGTATCTATGTAACATTAAAAATGCAAACTTCAATATATGTCTTTTTTTAAATCTATATCTAAATTAATAATACTATGACTTGAGTGTCCATTGATATCTAATCATAAAAACATTTTTTTTTTAATATTTGTAAATGCGTATTTTTTATCTTACTTTAGTTACCTTTGTATCAGTCAGTCAAATTAAAACAATTTTTATATAAATAAGATTAATGTAAATGTAAATTCGGTAGTCAAAATATTTAGTAATGACGTAGTACACTATAGTTAGAAAAATTACATAGGTATTGATCGCTCACACAAAATTAAAAACACTATACTATCTCATATATCATCGAGAATTTTTATATCAGAAAATTCCTCTGATTAACTTGAAGTTTTAGGCTGAACGCTATTTTTAACACTGGCCACTTTGATTATCATTATTTATTAAAAGTAACAATAATATTCATGGGTCGGTGAAGAATTCGATTGTCTATTAAGTGTATTTACGGACCCCTTCTCGAACAATCCATATTAGCTATATAAGAAACTTTAGAAGAAACAAGAGAGGATACTCAAACTGTCTCTTCATAATTGAAACGAACATGACAGTGATTCGATTATGCCATAGATCGGAACTTACCTTCGGACGGGGACCGGGATACCGATTATTTGCGTTGTTACATTTTTAAATAGGGTTACGTCTCTCGCCTCGAGATCACCCCCACAGGTATGCTTTATGCTCTGGCATCGAGCCAGTATAGGATTTTTATGAAGTTTTTCTTTCCAAACGAGATTAACTTGCCTCGTGAATAATAAATACGATGTGTAAATACCGGCTTATTTATAATTGTGTCATTAACATCACATAATGGTTTAAAAAGAGTGATGCTTTCTTATATTTTTCTGTACTATACAAATTTAAGAGTATGAGTCTTACATTTAAAAATATAATTGTAGGGTAGTGATCAAGAGAGAAGAGAAACAACAGTTGACAACAGTTTCTGTACGTCACACTATCTAGGTAACGTAATTAAAAAGTAATAAAGTAACGTATCTGTTAAAGGTGTAAAAATGTCGTGTTTATTAAATGAACTAGCATTGCTTTCCGCACATGTTCAGCCACTGCAGTATGATATGTTGTTTTTCTGACATATAAAGTTAAAGTCCCAGTTTATCTTTGCATAATAGCAAAATCTGCATCGAAATCTAGATCAGCATTTTTTGCATAGTAAAATATACTTACAAACAAAAATTAATCTGTGTCATTATGCAAGATGCAAGAAAGCAGACAAATACAAACAATAACAATCGTAATGACAGTATATAATTAGATACAAACAGCACTTATGATATTATTGAAATGAAATAAACAGCCTTCGTATCGTGGAATAATTTAAAAACGAAATAAATTATTTTATATTGTCCCTAATTCAATCCAAAAATAGACTTATTATTTAATAAACAGAAGTCAACATAAATCAGTTAACTACTTGTGTTAGGAACATCAACAAAACTATACAAGATGGATATTTAAAAGGCACAAATACAATATTTATAATTTATTAATTGATTTACACGACACTGTTACACATCTCAGTGCTTAATATTAACACACACGCATGTCAGGATTCACTTTAAGGCTTCTCTTTATAATTAATCTACCAGCATTACCCTTTAAACTGAGCTACGCGGCCATTGAACTGATTACGATTAACACTTACCACACTGAACCACGAATATACTGGCTATCGTCTCGTCTACTTCACAAAACAACTGAAGTGAACCCGCCAGCGCGGAAGGCACTCCGTTTTATATTAAACATTTACTACTCCCACTTTGATTGACATTATTATCTACCCCCAACTAGTCTCCTGAATACCTCCGTTATACCTTCGGTATTTCTAATAATAGTAAATACCCTAATACTTGATAGAGTAATCATAAACTATTCAAATACGAATGTTTAAACCGCTAGTCACGCCCCGGTGGTTACCGCTATCCTCACTTATGACTAGGACGGATTATTTTTGTAATTTTGTAAATACGGAGAAACCTCGACAAACATTTATTATCACGCTACATAAAAATAATTTTTTGAACTCTGGCGTTTTTCGTGGAATATAATACCAGAATAATTTTGATCAGATACCTGTCAAACGCGACAGTGAACTGTCACTTTTCGTTGGTTTTCTGTGAGACAGTGGTACTAACCCGGTCCAGCCGGCCCATTGTGGCTCTACCACTTTAAAACTTGTTTCTAAATAACTAAAAATAGATTAATTTTGAATCAGCTTGAGCACAGTAATTTCACCTTACAATTTTAAGTTGATGCTCCATCAAAAATCGATTTAGCAATTAAAATGCTAAATAAACGTTTGTTTTAAACGAATGCCGTGTAATATACAATATATGTTATCTCTAGAGTACCTATAGTCTGAAGATATGTCCAAACACAAAGAAGGATGCCGTCGACGATAGCTGCATAAAAATGTTGCTAGTGCAAAAATGTAATTAGCAAGCATTGGTGATATTGCTTGGATGTACCATTGGCATTTCCAAAACGACAAGTTCAAGTAAAAACGCCATAATAACCGCCTTTATTTTATTATTCATGCGAAGTAAAATGCAGCATCCGGTTGGGGCTACAAAAAACGTTGAATTATGCCCTTGATAACCCGCTGGCGCGTCGCAGCCACGTTATTGCACTAGGTTTGGACACGCATATAGATAGTCCAATAGACACAGATCTATGTAGAGGTCACGAAATAATTTGAGATCAAGAGTGTCACAATTTCAATAACTGCTAAGCCGTTATGAGAAACACAGATTTTACAATACGTAAAATCCGGACTTCATCGCACAACATTTTATTTACACCCACAGTACATCAAGTAGTTGTTTGCTTGTGATTTCTATTTAAATCTATGTGAAATCATGTCATTACTCATACATATTATATAATTTAAAAAGGAATATGTTACAGTGCGGTCACTAGGCCGTGCCAGGACAAAAAAAAACTAATTTATCCACATCTTATTATCTAAACTATACTACCTATGCGTTTGCTTGCAGCAGCATGCGTGTTTACGTTTATTGAAAGAGACTGTGCACACTATAACTAGGTACACCAAACATGTTTATCCATTAAAATATTTTCTCTGCACGAGAACTACACTTGTCACTGGGATAAACATTGGCATATTAAATAACATTCACCCCTTGAGATACATACATATACACACACGCCTATAATCCCCGAAGGGGTAGGCAGAGGTGTAACCAGTACACCCACTTTTCGCCGAATTTCGGTCCCATAATGTGATAGGGGGCGAGCCTATCGCCATACCGGGCACTGGTTCCAGACTCCGGGCTAATACTGAGATTTTCTAGATAGAAAAACCCAATATCACTTTACCCGACCCGGGGATCGAACCCGAGATATATATATATATATATATATATATATATATATATATATATATATATATATATATATATATATATATCTTGATTCATAAATTATGGAATCCTCATATTAATTTTATCCTCTTTCTCACACGTCTTTCTAAATCTCCTAAGTGCCATGAAAATGTTACATAACTACACATAAAGCAATTTTCGCGTGTATAATATTAGTATTAATGAGCAGTATGATTATTTTGCTAAAGTGGGTATACCTATGACGCGCTGTTTACCATATTAATGCCGCTTGAATGCCTAATTGGAAGGCGGTTGGACAGTCGCACGTCTGGATTTTTGTCTGCTCGCCTTAAAATAACTATTCAATCAATAGAATATCAAATGTTCCGCCGGATGAATAATTTAATTCAAAAATAGAGATTCAAATGTGAAACTTTAGATTATTAGTATCTGTAGTTATCAAACGGTTGTCTTCAGAAATTTGATATCAGTAAAGGCAACTAGCACACCCGTGGAGTGTCAAACCTCCTGCTCTCATTTAATCACTAATACAATTGTCAAGTACATACATAAGTGCGGGTACGCAATAATTAGTAAAAGTTAAGTTAATGTTTTGTTTTATCCTGGCACCGCAAAGTGACCGCACTGCACCTGATGGTAAGTGCAGTACCGGCCACATAGAGTATACTCTTGGTTCGGGCCAGGGTTAGATACCACGAAGCTGTGGCTCCGCACGCTAATACGCGTGGTTCTCGTATGGAAGGGAGAGGATGGGATAAGATTATACAATTCTTCGGAGCATTCCCCATGATACAGACGGTAGAACCCGCTAAGCGAGGAAATATCCCTACGCAGCTGTTGTGGTTCCAGGCTGTTACTCTCGTCTGCATCATTCACAATGCGGATGGCCCGCCGCTGCAACACATCCAAGGCATCGAGAAGGTATTTTGCGGAACCGTCCCAGAGGTGCGAGCAGTATTCCATTCCCGGCCGCACCTGCGCTTTATATAAGCGGTAGAGCTGACTAGGCATGAAATACCGCCGCACCTTGTTCAGGATTCCAACCCTGCGGGAAGTGGCGGATATTACGCCCTCGATGTGACTCCTTGGATTAAGATCACAGCGGATATCGGTACCTAGGACACTAAGGTCATTCCGAATTGAGAGTGGAGCACCCTGAAGAATGGGAATGAGAGAAAGTTGGGATGGGATGAGAGAGATGGGAGTTAAGTGAGTAGAATTTAATTATACCAGTCAAAACACATCCAGTAATAAACTAAAAAGAAATTAAAGCGCACTTCAAAGTTGACTAACAGCAATTTTAACTAATACATGTTGATCCGTCAGTGACCAGATAAACCACTTATTTTTTTATAGGATGGCTTAAGTAGGAGAAAAGAAATCCCGCTGCCGTTCACTAAAAGCGTTTCAAGGACACGGCGTTTAGTAATATAGAATGCGACTAAGAAGAATAGTATAAGCCAACAATCATCCTGTATCTTCACTGAGATACACATATAACGTTGTGGCAGTTAGGAACTGCACCCACCAAACCCTTGAGTTAGTCGTAGGACTAGCGCCCGAATACTCAAACGCAACTCAAACTTTTAAGATCGTGTTAAACATTTGAGACCCTAACGGCTAAATACTGAAACGCTTCTCAACGGACAGACTTTCTAACGACTACTTGTTTTTAATGCTTTTCAGTATTTTCACCAAACACTAGACTTAAATGATAACAACCCTTACTGTAAGAATATCTATATGAACTCACTTATACTTTTATATGTACTATTTGATATACATATGAAAGCACTAGCTGTTGCTCGCGGCTCCGCCCGCGTGGAGGTCATGTTTGGGAGAAAAAGTATACAATACAAAATTTACTCTAAGCAAAATACCAATATTCGTGCGTTAAACTTCAAAAATGACGGATTTTCATACTAAGTTTCATCCCCTATTTTACCCCCTTAGGGGTGGCATTTCCATGGATGTCTACGTGATAAAAGGTACCTACTGTCAAAATTTCAAGTCTCTAACCCTAGCCGTTTAGGCTGTGCGTTGATCGATCAGTCAGTCAGTTTCTTCTTTTATATATACAGATAAGTGAGTTCAAATTATCATTTTCATGGATGTCCAAATTTGTGACTTTTACGTAATGTTTATTAAAAAAACAGTTACAGTTCGCAACAGAAACATTACCATAAAATTTAATGTATTCTAAACATCGTACATTAACACCTCGCACTTTCTTCGCCCTAAATGAAAAGTTTTATTTTACGAAACAATTTCCGGTTCTCGCAATAATATACTCAAAGCATCCTACGTTTGTAATTATTTTGTGTACATAATTAACAAGTCACAGTCCTATTTAGTTGACTTGAATTTATTTTTCATTAATTGCTTCCTAGAAGAATATGTTATTAAAAAACCATCGTTTAATATAACAGTAAACGCTGCTATATAACAAAAAAAAACTTATAACTCAACAAGAGTTTCATATTTAATAACACGCCAATCATTAAAGCAGTTAAACTTCCATCAAACAAAAACACATTGAATTCGGTAGTCAAACGAACGAAAGGTTAATCTGGAACCAGTAGCGCTAATTATCTTAACCGCACTCCATTAATAACAAGCGATAAAGCGCGGTGTTCTGTGATATCACGGAGGGTTGAAGGGTTTCCATTGCTTTCATCTCTCTCGCTCGCCGAGCGTTTATACCGCACCGACATTATGATTTTTCACCTATATTTGTAGCTACACATCGCTATGAAGAATGGAAAACATAATAGGCTATTTGACAACATTGAAAATACACTGCAAATTGTGATCATCCTGTTAGACAATAGCTTAAAAAACCATATTTAACTTAATTTTAAACAAAATAATGTATATTTTTTGCAAATTAAACGAATTAAAGTACAATATTTTTTTTAAATTTTATATGAGATGTGGACACTCTGTGATTGATTGCAATTCTGGTGACGTCACACGAAAGTAAACATAGTTTCTTCGAGTGATTTTATTTCGCGTTTTATGTTTTATGGGTGATAAATTCTATTGTTGATCTATTTTTGAAGCAGTTTGATGATAATTGTTGATAAAACAATTATCATAAAACTTAGCTTTGCTTATCATTATTAGCTTGTTTACTTGCATGTGACGTCACACGTGTCATATGATCAGCGCCATTTACAAAAATAGCGTTTTTGCCGCGGTTTTGGAGATTTAAACTTTAACATTGATTTTTATTAAAAATACAGTAGATTTCCCGGAAATATCAATATAGTGTGCTTATCTATACTTATAATAAATCTGTAGAGAGGTCAATTCTGTACATGAAATATATTTCCAAAATAACTATCAGCGTGTGATTAGTGATCGATACTGACGCCAAAAATGCAATCAGTAAAATTTTTGTCTGTCTGTCTGTCTGTCTGTCTGTCTGTATGTTCGTTATAGAAACAAAAACTACTCGACGGATTTCAACAAAACTTGGTACAATTGTTCTTCATACTCCTGGGCAGGTTATAGTATACTTTTCATCACGCTACGATCAATAGGAGCAGAGCAGTGAAGGTAAATGTTGGGAAAACAGGAGAACTTACTCCATTTTTTAAGCTTCCGTCGTGTGTGCAGCCTTAATAGTTAAAGCTACACAGAAATCATGTATGACGGAAATGTTCTCCTTAAAATTATATAAAAAAAATTCCAGGACAGCAAATGTCTATATTTTATGGTTGAATCATAATAACACGTGTAACTCCCGATAGCTTAGCAGTTCGGAGATTTCTGATTATATTTGTCTACTCTTCGTTTATAACACTCTCAATCATCCCTAATTAATAAATGTTAACATTATTACCTATTTAATTTAATAAAAAAAGAATTATAGAAATAGGTACAGAAACACCAGGCTATTTTAATTGCAAGAAAAAATAACTCCTTGGATTGTATACTTCTGCTCCCGAAAATAACCTCCACGCGGGTGGAGCCGCGAGCAACAGCTAGTTATGTAATAAATCATTTTCGAAAATTAGTCAAATAGCCTATTAACTTTTTTTTTTATTCTGGCACGACAAAGTGACAATGCTACTTATGGTAAGCGCAGTGCCATCCAATAAGAGTAGCGGGAGATTATAATCTATCTCTCGCTACTCAAAACAATCATGCCGGCCTGCTGTGTAGCTTCTTCATACTAATTATTTCTAAAGTCAGTTATTTAAACAAAGGAAATTATGAACTTGGCACCTCTTCTTCTAAATTGCTAACTTACATTTACAGATAAACAGGATTCTGAATTTATCCATATCTGCCTAGTTGTACCACCTTGCTAGGCTTGTGCCTGAGAATGAGCTTATTGAACACGATCGTTTACTCCCCCGTTGTCATGTGACTAAGTAATACTAAACTATACTAATATTATAAAGAGGACAGATTTGTATGTAAGTATGTTTGTAACGAATTGGCTCAAAAAGACTGGACCGATTTTAAAAATTCTTTCACCATTTGAATGCTACATTATCACTGAATAATATAGGCTATTTTAATTGCAAGAAAAATTACACTCTGACATTACACATGACCTCCACGCTGGCGGAGCCGCGAGCAACAGCTGGGTTATATAATATAAAGTATTTTAAATGCGGAAGCAAACTAGTCAGCTTTAACAACTAAAATATTCATTTTATATTTCATAGTTGGTACAGACTTTAAAAATATCTAATATACATTTTTAAAGTATCATCAGCCCATAGTAGGTTTAAAAAGCTACTAGATGTTAAGGGTTTAAAACTTCTCATCCTACTAAAGTTGCAAGGATTTATTATGGACGAATCGCATTCAAAAAGTAATTCACAATAAAGTAAACACAATATTTGAACTTAATTTCAAATATTGTGTTTACTTTTAATTCAAGCTTATTTAAAAAATACTATATTATCTCAAACTGTGTAGCCACTTAAGTATATTACGCCACTTCAATCCTTAACAAAGCAGTTATTACACCGCTGTGATGGAAACAGTAGGCATTACGCACTCATTAAGGTTTCGCTATATATTCCTGCGCCAAGTTAAATGTACATTTAGTGTCAGAGCGCATCAGAGCGGCGCTGCAGAGCGTGGCACAAGTGTCAAAATATTATTTTGTACTCTATATTCTCGTTCGCCCTAAAAATAGCAAAGCGTGTTTGAACCGTAGTCAAATTAAGCATTTTTTTCATAGTTAAACGTAAGATTATCATTTTTTAGTATTAGTTGGACTTGATTATTCTCTGTTGTTATAAAAAAAACTCCCAATAATTATGTGTAATGTTTAACCTGACTACGGTTCAAACAACACGGCATACATCAAAGCTTACCCAGGAAATTTGTATACCAAGTCTATTCTAAATGTTAAGTTGTTAATATCTATACATTCTAAACATTTATGGAAACACTGCTAGAGAGTTAGATGTTCTCAGATAACAGTAGACAGGTATATATATTATACTAAAAACTGACCTTAGATTAAACCTTAGCTGCACGTCGTCGCTTTGTTGCCCCCGAGAGATAATATTAATCAGCTCTCGCTCTATACGCCCCGGCCTTTATATTCGTTGCTGCAACTCCGCCGCCTCAGAGGAGACAAATATAAAATACCATATCGTATTTATAGATAATATACAGAGCCTATCATTCCCAAACGTAATATGTCTAATCTCATAATGTCCAGGAATTTCACTAGCTCGATTTATAAATTATACGAAAAAAATCACGTTGCTTTTGATTCATTAATGTATTCTAATACTACATTCTAAATGTTGGTGTGGCGCTGCTTTTCCGGGCAGGACGACGTCTGTCAGGCCCACTAGTATATTTACTTATGGTAAATATCCCATATCGTCAAAATTATTGCATTCTCCTTTTTCTTGGTCATCATCATCATCATCATCATCATGTCAGCCGAAGGACGTCCACTGCTGGACATAGGCCTCCCCCAAAGAGTGCCACAATGACCGGTCCTGCGCCACCCGCATCCAGCGGACTCCCGCGACCTTTACCAGGTTATCAGTCCACCTTGTGGGGGTCTACCCATGCTGCGCCTTCCGGTACGTGGTCGCCATTCCAGAACCTTTCCACCCAAACGGCCATCGGTTCTACGCGCAATGTGCCCCGCCCACTGCCACTTAAGTTTAGCGATTCGGAGGGATATCGGTTACTTTGGTTCTTCTTCGGATGGCCTCATTTCTGATGCGATCACGCAGAGAGACTTCCAGCATAGCCCTCTCCATTGCCCTTTGGGTGACTTTGAGCCTTCTTATGAGGCCCATAGTAAGGGACCACGTTTCAGTTCCGTATGTCATCACTGGCAACACACACTGGTCAAAGACTTTCGTCTTGAGACATTGCGGAATATTGGACGAAAAGATGTGCCGTAACTTCCCGAACGCTGCCCAACCGAGTCGGATTCGACGATTAACCTCTTTCTCGAAGTTGGACCTACCTAACTGGATAGTCTGTCCTAGGTATATATAATCGTCTACAACTTCGAGTGTAAAGTCTCCGTTTTTATGGGAGTTGGTACTACATGGAGTCGGACAGACATAGTGGCGTTCTCGTACAAACACTTCAGCACTTCGATATAGCGGTAGTCCACTTGGCACCGCTGGAGAGATTGTAGTACAGCCCAGGTTTCGATCGAATCGAAGGCTTTCTCGTAGTCCACAAACGCCAAGCAGAGGGGCAGGTTATACTCCTCAGTCTTCTGTATAACCTGTCGGAGCGTATGAATGTGGTCTACGGTACTAAAGCCTCTTCGGAAACCGGCTTGTTCGGGAGGCTGGAAGTCATCTAGCCTGCGTGCGAGACGATTCGTAATGACTCTTGAAAACAGCTTATAAACATGGCTCAAAAGTGAGATGGGTCGGTAGTTCTTCAGTAGGGTGTTATCACCCTTTTTGAAGAACAGGACCACCACACTGTTCCATGCCTTTGGCGTTCTCCCTTCCAGTAAGACGGAGTCGAACAACTTCTGAAGGGCCATAAGGACCGGTTTACCACCCGCCTTCAGGAGTTCAGCTGTGATTCCGTCTTCACCGGGTGCCTTGTTGTTTTTGAGCTGTTTAAGAGCCATTCTAATCTCGCACAGGCTGATGTCCGGGATGTCTTCGGTATAATGTCGGGTCAGTCTAGCTCTAGGATCTTCCGACAGACCAACTTCGGGTCTGCTAGTTGACATGTATAGCTGTCCATAAAAGCACTCTATCTCACTCAGAAGCTCAGGTTTGGATGAAACAATTCTACCATCCGCAGTTTTTAATTTGGCGAGCTGGCTCTGCCCAATAGACAGATCTCTTGTGAAAACTTTAGAGCCCTTATTCTGCTCGATAGCCTCTTCAATTCGTATTGAATTGGCGCAGATCACGGGTAAGGGACTTAGAGATATGTTTGTTGAGCTGTCGGTATAGTGTCGCATCTGTTGAAGACTGTAGAATCATTTTACTCCTTTCCTCGATGAGTCTCTGAGTGGAGTTAGAGAGCCTCTTGGTTCTGTTGTTCCATTGGGCCTTGAAGAACTTAGACCCAGTACTATGAACAGCTTCCACAAACCCGTCGTTGAATTCGTCCACATCGCCACCTAGGCCATCAAATCGGTTTTGGAGTTCCAGCTGAAAGCTCTCGGGGTTTTGGATTAGGGCTGCTACTGGACGGAGCGTAGACTTCATCAATCGAGAGCGCTCTAGCTTAACACAAATATTCAATGTGCCTCTTACCAGACGGTGATCACTTCCGGTTTTAACCGTATTGATCACAGAGACATCATTGAATATTTGCCTCTTCGTCGACATGATGAAGTCAATCTCGTTTTTAGTTGCGCCGTCGGGACTCATCCAGGTCCACTTTCGGTGCTCGCGTTTCTTGTAGAAGGAGTTCATCATGTAGAGTCCCTCCTTCTCCAAGAAGCCAGCCAGTAGTTGGCCCCGGTGGTTCCGACTTCCCACTCCAAATTGCCCCACTCTCAGCTCTTCACCGTCTCTCTTGCCCAGTTTCGCGTTGAAATCCCCCATAACAACGGTGAAGTAGGTTTTGTAGCTATGCATGGCCTTCGATATATCCTCATACATAGCCTCCACCTCGTCGTCGGAGTGCGCCGAAGTCGGCGCGTATACCTGGATGACCTTCAACGAGTACCTCTTGGATACTTTGAGTATAAGGTACGCCACTCTGGTCGACACACTCTCGATTTTCACTAAGTTGTTTACGAGGGACTTGTGGACGACGAACCCGACACCTCCCTGGGACTGTTGGTCGCCCTCCCGGAAATAAAGCAAGTTGCCGGACTTCAGGGTAATCGTGTCCTCCCCCTCTCTTCGGACTTCAGATAACCCTATTATATCCCAACGCAACTTGCTCAATCCTTCCTCCAGTTCAGTTAACTTTTCGTCGGTCCGCAGTGTACGTGTGTTATATGTTGCCAGGGTCAGGAGTCGTCGGTGGTGGTAGCCGGATCTTTGCCGGAGATTCTTCGCACCCCTGACCCCGCTAGTACCCCGGCCGCTACCATAACCGGGGCACTGGGGGTCGCCGGAAACTCGGGGCCGTGGTTCATGTGTGTACTGCATGGGGGGTGAATGCCGTAATCGCCACGCTTGGCATGCAGGTTGGCAGTCAGATCGCAGTGTCTCCACCGAACTCCAGGGATGCTGCTGCCCATCCCCCGGTGGTCTTGGTCGTAGTTTTCGGACATACCGGGGTCCTTTTTCTTGGTCATTTTATTTATATATATTTTTATTTATACACGTAGTGGTCCACAATATACATACAGGTGATACTATGAACATTAAACAAACAAACAATATAACTCATTGTAGTAGGTATGTATATCTTTGAACTCTAAAACCCAAGGAAAAACTAATCTTGTGTTATGGGTATCATCAAGTAAGGAACCTATATGAAGCCTTTTTGTTTGTGTATACATTTTTTGATATCTTAATATTAACCAACGAGGAATTTCTAGCAGTTTCAATGACAAGTTTATGATCGTATCAATTTTAAGAATTAAAATATGAATTAATTCCATTAAAAGTACATTTCAAAGAAATATAAATTTACTTAAAAATAATGTCGCTTTCTAAATAACCTTACTGTGTGTGTCACCATTAAGTATTATTTGTCATCCAATCAATTTAAAACTCTAAATATATCAACACTAGCAACATTGTCGCACACAATGGATCATTGATGAAAGCTATTTTTCCACAGACCATACCCGTTGTTTGGCTGTGAAAAGAGTTAAGCGGTGTTTATTATTCATGTAACTCTTTGTGCTATTCCGAATAGAGCCTTTGGACGTTCGTCTGGTTCATATCACTTGGCGCTTTGGAAGCTTGGTAATCTGTGCGCCAGGCACACGTGAGAATCTAATTGAAATTTAAATTAGGGTCCAAAGTTTCACAGACTAGGGCTTATCAAAATTATTAGACCAGTTGGTACTTATATAGTTTCCAAAACGTGAAGTTGAAGCTAAGTTAGGACTTCGAGTTTAGTATAAAAAAAAATTGAAAATGAAAATAACTGTCTCTAATTTATTTTACTGACTGCCTTGGTGGCGCAGTTGTAATTGCGCATGCGTTACAACCGCTGTGCTGAGGTCTCGGGTTCGATCCCCGGGTCGGGTAAAGTGATATTGGGTTTTTCTATCTAGAAATTCTCAGTATTAGCCCGGAGTCTGGAACCTGTGCCCGGTATGGCGATAGGCGCGACTCCTATCACATTATAGGACCGAAATTCGGCGAAAAGTGGGTGTACTGGTTACACCTCTGCCTACCCCTTCGGGGATTATAGGCGTGAGTGTATATGTATGTATGTATGTAATTTATTTAAATTTATTTGAATATACCTACTTTATTTAGTAAGGCTCATCAAGAAATGAGATAAAAGCCATTGGCTCTAATTTTAGCGTTGAGTGTTCATAATAGCAACGTGACTTCGCAAACCCGTTCCGGTAAACCGTGGGCTAGCTTTAATTTTATGCCCTACTGAACAAGTTCCATTTCGGGAGCGTTCCAGAAGCTGTAAGATTGTCAAGTCGTGTTATATAAATAAATGTAAGTCTTTATAAGTATCTTTTTTATTTGGCAAGGTGTTGTTTGCTGTGGGACAGATAGCAGGTCTCAATGTACCTGGCGTTTGATGTTTTTTATAGTTTAAACCTACCAAATGACTAATTGCAAAGTACCTCCGTGACCATCAATAAATTATTAATTATTTAATATATACGTATAATAAAAAAAAACACAGATACTAATCAAGTTTTCACAAAGTTCGTAACCGAAATATTTTACGAATTTATATAAGATCTTACAATAATTATATAACGTTTTTTTATCATAATATTTCTTTAGACTCCATTGTAGTAAAAGTATACATGAAAAATAAAAATGCAACTCATTACCTTTATATACAAATATGAGTCCTTATATATACTGTTTTGTTGCCAGCGATTTCCAAGCATTGCTTACAGGAAGTACATACATAATCGACATTATTTGAGAATAACAAATATTATTTTCAGTTCAGTTATTTATTAATTTTTTCCTGGATTGGTAGGGTGAAGAGACGGTACAGTGTAGAGGGGAAATTACGACAAGAAACGATAAGGCTAGTCTTATTAGTGGCTGTACATACAATTTTTTTTAGCGCCTCGGTAGACAGGCTAGCAGACGCGCCACCTGGTGGTAAGTAGTCACCGCCGCCCATTCTGCAATGCCAGGGCGCAGCAAAGCCGCTGCCTAACGTTACATAATATTTAAATAAACACTATCTAACTTTATATTTTAAACATAAGCTCAATATGTATAAGGTGGTTGCTACCTGGAATTTTATCGACAAAAGTATTAACTCAATTCACTTTGAGGTCACAGCTATATTACTTGGTCAACTGTCGCTCATTCATCAATTGTATGCAGTCACGTGGTTTTGACAGTCGAGGGGTAATAAATATCAATTATACTGCACTATAATTTCGTGAAGACATACAACTCAGTCCGCCCCGCGACCATGAAGGATATAAAGCTTTCGAAACGTCGGGTTACAAAAGCACAATAAACCGCGATAAAGTCCGTAAAATTAGTTTTACTGTAATGTGTAATATTCGCGTAAACTTAAGAAATTATTAAATATCAAGTACTTTCGTATTAGTAAAAGAATACAAACATACTCGCTCACTCGCTTTCATTTATATTATGGAGAGATTATTAAAAAACTTTACTTTACTTACTTTACTACTTTATTCCACGACGTTGTGTATCTTATTTTAATAAGATTATAAAACAAACCACCGCGTTTAGTGTTCATCGATTCCAAGAAATTTCGAACTTTCACAATAATATTGTCATAGTCTGGAGAATAAATTGCGTTCATTTTAGTATGTGTATAGAAAATAAATGGGTTAAGTAACAGGTGCCGTAAAAAAAATATCATAATTGTGTCTTATGTTTACGCAAATATTATACATTGGAATAAAACTAATTTTACGGATTCTATCGTAAAAAAGTAAAATAAACCGCGATAGAATCCGTAAAATTAGTTTTATTCCAAAAATCTCACATCAATACCAATGAGACTAAATCTTATATAGGAATGACATCCGACCACTACTACTACATTAATACCATTTGCTAGTAACAGAACCTTTGGTAGGTTTTAGGAACCTTGTATGTGTATTGAGACAAGGTCCCCCAGCTATTTGCGTCACGTTTACGCCGGCTTTGTGATGCAAGCAAATAGATTGGTTGCTTTGATATCGAACGCTACTGTTTCCAAAGCATCATGTCTTGAGCAGAATGTTGAAATGAATGAAAATTAAAGTTAAACAAATATAATAAATAATTGTTTACTATTTTTGTTGCAAATCAAACGATCATTGTTTTTTTGTTCTTGAATTATTTCTGGATAGAAAGCTTAAATATTTTTCGACAAAAAACAATGTCGATTAACACGTCCTGCTTCTAGTATAACGAACTAATAGTACAGTTTTTTAGACTGATCAAGTAAATTACTCTATGATAAGTACAGTGGTGATAAAAATAAGTTTCTAATTAGATCAAGTAGAAAATTTCCCAGATACGAGTATATAGTTGAATTATTACAAAAGTATACGACCTGTCTGTCATAGACGAAGTCATGACTTAATCTATTTGGAAATTCAAATCGCTTCACCCTGTCATTTGTTTTTTGGAAATCTAGCTACGATAGTGAAGGCGAGTTCTCTGGAGCCGGTATCGGTGTATCAAACGGACATGTATATTGTAGGTAGCTGCCGGATGTGCGCTACCGCCTTGTTGAAACCTACTGCAACGTGCGATTTCCCTTGCTTTGATTGAAAATAATTTTGTAATTACTTGCAATAGCGATAGTCATAAACAAGAAAAACTTCAGAAGTTTCACTTCTGTCAGCAATCATGGGGACTGCAAAAGAAGTGAAAAAAACTTTGGAATAACTGTATTATTTTTTTTATTTACTTATTAGTTATTATAGTCTGAATAATTAAAACTTCATTATTTATAATTTAAATTAGTGTTGTTTTCAGAACTATAGGCACTTCGAGCAAAATGCTATATACATTTGCAAATAGTTCATTTATTAATCAACAGAACGACAACAATTAAAATAATGTTTATAGAAAACATTAATTAAAAAATGCACTGTGTACATAAATTAAACTTTTCAGCTGGGCAATTTAACTTCACTTACTGCTATTACAGAATGTCGGTGATGCGAACTCACAAGATTTCACCTATCCAAAAAGGGCTCAACATGCACATGATACAGTTCAGTATATACAATGTATATATGCGTATACATGTATTTTGGCTGCTGCGCTTCGCCAGACTGGTGCAACACTCCACGAACATGTCGGTGACGCAAACTCATAAGTTTTCTTCCTACCAAAAATCGTTCCACGCAGCTTAAGAAGTTTTCACTTTAATAACACCCAATAGTTCACGCACAATGGCTCGACGTCTAACGGGCTAAGTGCGGGAAAGGAGCCTAAAACCAAACACCCAATAGTTACACAGTTCCCACAGTGATAAATTGTCGTGTGTTGTTCGTAGCGCAGCGGACAATTCGTACCAAGTTTTTTTTATCCTGGTACGGCAAAGTGACCACACTGCAGTGCAGTGCAGTGATCACAATCATGCCGGCCTGTAGCTTCTTCATACTACGCCTTGGGGCAATAAGGTGAAGAAGCGGTGGAATATCTAGTGTCAGAGTACTCAGAATGCCGCAATACGGCCAAACACCATACCCAAACTCTAAACCCCCGACAGAAACCAAATGTACACTCTCTGATCCCGGAACGCGACACACGTATGCCACTATGGCGGATTTTACACCCTGTGTATGATGGTCGCTATCCGAGCGGATACGATTATCCTACCACCAGCAAATGTAACCTATTACTATTTGTTTCGCGTCTGTGTGTTAAGAGGCCGAAAGTCTTACGTGGTTACTGATACCCACGATACAGGTTTTAGTGAAGGGTTAGAACTATGTATGTAATTGTAGGGTGTATTTATTAATGATTATGTAGAATCCATCCGACGGCGTTATTAAAATGAATCGAGAGATATCAGTTACTTCAGATGTAATGTTAATTAAAATAGTATAAAAAGCTTGGATAACTATCGAACGAGCATGGCTCTTTGACATAATATCCACTTGTTAATTACACTAACTACATCAACCGATGTCGCACCTTCGACACGTCTTGTTAATCAAATTAAGGCCATTAGTCTGCTCTGCCAGACATTTCCCGCTACACGCATTAGGCTTCCTTTCAAAATGATACATGTAATAAAACAGTAGTTTCCGTACAGATTTGAATGCAGATTTCATAATTATGTTTAGGTGTTTAAAGTGTTTCAATTTCAGCGCTGACCATTTAATTCAATAACGGATATGGCGGTATTGGACGCTTGAAATGCTCTTTATTTATTATACATGTTTATCATTGAGATCGTTGAAATATCACAGCTATTTAGTATTAGCAGCGATAGCCTAGTTGGTTGCGGTACGGACTGCCAAGACGAAAGTCGTAGGTTCGAAACCCAAGTGGCATACACGTCTGACTTTTCTAAAGTTATGTGTGTATTAAAATGTTAATTATCGCTTGCTTTAACGGTGAAGGAAAACATCGTGAGGAAACCTGCATATCTGAGAATTTTTCGAAGGTATGAGAAGTCTGCCAACCCGCATTAGGCCAGCGTGGTGGACTAAGGCCTAACCCCTCTCATTAGTAGAGGAGGCCCGTGCCCAGCAGTGGGACAATGTTTAATACAGGGCTTGTAGTATTATTATTATTATTTAGTATATGACATACATGAATAGTTTAGTAATTTATAAGGCAAATTGCGTTGAAAAGGAGTACTATACTTTATTTAAGATTATTAGAGAACATTTATAGCAACATAACATATTGACAGATTTATTCGAAATTAAATGACACTTAAAGTGTTTTTTATGTTTTACATAAAGTCCCTGAAAGGAAATTTTAACACACATAAAATAATCATGGAGATTGTATCGTAAGCAACATCAAATGACTTTGGCGGAGTAGCTAATGTCACTAACCTAAAAGAAGAGAAGAATAAGCAACATAAAATTATTTAATAAAACAATACTACATATATTCACAGTTGACATGTCCATATATCATAATGACTATTTTACATTTACTAACACGCACTCAAACATTTTAGAGTTTCACAATATATGCTTTTATATTATATTTATCGCCTTTATTTTGATTTTATCGTCAATTATAGGCCTACAGAGTTTGTAAGATTTATGTAGTGATAGGTTTATAAGTCTAAGGAAATCACACAGTATATTCTAATAAAATAATGTACTATAGTTAACAACTATAAGTACGTAAAACCTGCATATAATAATTATTATTTAACTTTACAGTATAACTTTCTCTTATCAGATCGGAGACCCGCAATGTCACAAAGGTCATCTAAGTTGCGTAATGTATAAGAAAAAAGGCTACGCATCGGCACTACGTCGCTACGCCGCGGCGCTACGCCGTAGTCGTCTACGGCACTTTAATTCGATTAGGCTTCTGCATTAGTGAAAAGCTAGTGTATAGAATTCTGGTAGAAATTGATTAAACAGTAATATGAAATTAATAAACAGTTTTCTTAACATTGTACAATTATTATTGTAATCGTTATAAAAATAAATATATAAATAAGAATATATTGTAAGGCTTCCGTCCCCACAGTAAGACATTTTTAAAAAGTGTGAAGTAACGCTGTAGCCAGTTTTGTTTACTCTTTGTAGTGCGAATGTGCTGGATAGGGATGGGACCCAGTGGTTTTGTGGTGTGACCCAGCATTCCTATTGTATTGTGTGACAGTTCACACAATACAATATTCAACATGAACACAAACGCACTCACAATTCTTCTGATGTTATGAACAGCTGTAATATATTCCTTCAGGTGCTCATTTAGCACATACATTCCGAAAGTAATGTGCTGATTAGTCTGCGTAATTTTTTTAATAAACAATATTGTTTTTTCGCACTTAAACTCTACCATTACCAATGAAACTATATAATTATAATGGAACAATGCAAATGTTTGTTTCATTATTGATACATACATTAAACACTGTAAAAACTTATAAATTCAAAATGTATAAACGGGAATCTATTCCAACGTTTCCGGATTTGGATTTTACGATATTTGTAAAAATAAGTTCGGGACATGTGCACGGATTCGATCTTGGATAGTTACGTGCATGTATGATGTACTAGGGCTGGCACATAATCTTGTCAATATTCATGCCGAGTCACATCCCAAATATGAACTAAAATATTACCACTAATAACTAACACTTTTATAAAAAGGGTTTCAATGTAACGCATTACATAAATAAAAAATAGTCAGACACAGTCAGACTCCTGACCTCACACTACGACACGAGTCTCGTGTCATGGGAATAAGGAACTTCGAGAGACTTACGGTATCATTACACCCAGACCGGAACCCTATGTGCAAATATTTGTTTAGTCTGAATATTGTACAGACACCTACAATTTAAAATAATTATATGTCACTATAATTATATGTCAGGATTATTCAGGTGTCTATTGGGTGTTATTTATTATTGTATAACGAATGGACAGTCTGCATCATTTTGACACACATACAAACTTTATATAATATAAGTTATTAATCTGCTCTACATAATAGAAATAAATTTTATACACAAACATCACAACACATTTCATATTCTGGCTAATAGCCAGATCTATATTACATGGCCCTTTATTCGAAATTCGCAAATAGTTACTATAACTATTGTTGCCATCAATCATCAATACTCCTTCATTGATGATTTGTTTAAATCATAACACTGCTCTTTAAAAATTTACATTTACAAATGTGTTTCGATACTTCAACACGTATAAATCCTGGCAAGGAGCCAGAAGTCCGCCATATGGTCGACGTTTCGAATCGGTCATACATTTGGTTACAGTAATTCTGATTAATTATCATTGCCTAAGACCAACGTCATTGAAGATATCAGCAACGTTGATTTACAAGCAATTATTATTTTAGACGATTAACACTTTGAAAATAGATTAAAAGTTCAAATCATATAAATAACACATATTGCTGGGTTATACGAACAAAATAAGTCATGCATAAAGACAAGACCAATTATATTATACGACTTAATTTTGACAATTGATAATTTGACAGCAGAAGGAAGAGTGAGAGTAGGCGTGTAGCAGACTTTAAAGGAAAGGAATAGAAAGGAGGCGAGGACGGTAAAATCGAGCTTAACATACTCAAGTGCTTGTAGGCGTATTAAGTATCTGTAACCACATATGCTACAAACCTTTAACTGTCGTTAATTTTTAGAGTTATATATATCCTGGCAAGCAGCCAGAGCGTCAGACGACCCGCGAAAGAAATTGATCATGTATTTGATGATATTAATAATATTGTATTTATTGAAAAAAAATGTCTTATAGGAAAAAAATATTTTAATATCAGCGTAGTCTCCGGTGAAGGCAAGCCAGAGATGAAGAACAGGATCTTTCCCCAGGATCACTCAGGTACGTGGGGTCGCTACTCCCCGATAGCTCGCCACAAGCTACCCTTACGGGCAATAATTATTATTTTATATTAGTATTACGCGGAAAACTTTATTTGAAGGGTTGTTTGCTGAAGCTTAAACACAAAAGACAATACAATTGTTGGGAATCGTGATAGTGACATCAAATACTAGGGTGTATGCTATCAACATATCACCAAAGACGAAATTACCAAAGAGTAACAAATAGATCCACGATATGCAGAGAAAATAATATATTATAAGTGTGGTCACCTTATTCAATTACTTTATAGATTTTAATATTTCAAATAGGCCAGTGGTACCTATAATTATGGTTTGTAAAGAAAAATACTCATCGGCTTTGAGTAGCGAAGAGTAAGTGTAGCAAATTTAATTCGCAGGTGTTTTTGCTTTGAGAGTTTTTGTTGATGGTGGAGTGAGAATCCTTGCCGACGCGACGGTGTGAATAGTCAGCGATCAACTGTTAATATTTATTCTTTTTATTAACCCAAATAATATATGCATTGTTTCTAGAAACGAGTAAATAGTCAATAGGCAATCTGAATGCTTTAAGTTTGTTCTATATTCGTGGCGTAATACGATGGCATTTGGGACGTATACACTAATGAAGTTTCTTAAATATTAACAACGATATCTAAAGGAACAACAGCGTCTTTAATTGCTTCTGTGACGTACTGCTGGAGCTTTAATGTATTGAAACTACAGTGCAGTACTGTGTCTTACAACATAATTGTAAGTTATCCCAAGTGCTATGGTACAGTGCCGCCAGTATAGTAGACATTGCTACTCGGAACTACTCGGAACTCGTTTTTTTTGGCGGGCTGGAGTTGGGGTACGATGTTTGGCTATGGGTAATAGCCAGTTTATAGTGAATTCTCCGAAGAATTGTTTAATCTCATCACATCCTCGCCCTTCCACACCAGAACCACGCGTACTGGCTTGCGGAGCCACATATTCATGGTGTCTACTACTCCGGCCCGAAAAAAGAGGTAAGAAAATTCGTATTTTTGGCGCACCATGAAGCTGTGAAACAGTTTGCCAGCTACCATGTTCCCTACTTCCTATGATGCTGGGCCCTACGTAGTGTGAACAAGCTCAACAGGCCGCCGGCATGATTGTGTCGAGTAGCAAGATATATGTGTCTCTCGCTACTTGATACTCTAAAGACGACACTGCACTTACAATCAGGTACAGTGTGGTTGGCCACTTTGCTGTGCCAGGAGAAAAAAATATATTTTGTGTAAATCTTTTCGTGCATATCATATTTGAAAAATTAACCTCTATTAAATAAATCTGACTTCGCGCATTAACTGCCAGACCGGACTTTCTTCGTAATGTAAGACTTTGTAACATTTTTTAAAGCTTGGCGATGTTCCATAATTTGATTTATAAGCTCAATATCGATTGAGACATCGTCCTTCGTGAGAGTACAGACAATTCGTTTTTCTCTGAATCGACTGTAACTGTTTGCTTAACATTATTTCTAGGAAATGGAAGTAATAATCAGCTTAGCATAAAGCAAATATTACAAATACAGAAAAGATTTCGAACAAAACTTTATTTCATTCAAGACGTACTTACTAAATATCTTATAAACATCAATTTTATGAAAAGAGAGGAAATAATAGTTTTCCTTAAAAGATGGATTTGTAGATCTATATAAATCGCATTTACACCAGCTTTTTGTCTCTTAATATAAAACAAAGGTTATTAAAAGGATATAATTGTCCGTTACCTATGTATGTGTTCCCTTTTATATACCAGTTACCTTTTTTATTTTCCGAGTAGAGATTGACGTGTGCCAGATGGCCGTTTATAAAACTGAAACTAAACCTCTTTATAACATTGAAACAAAAAATATTGCGGTGTAATTATGAAAATTTTGATAAAGAAAAGATGACGTTAATATAACAGAGTTCATTTTAAAACATTTTTTATAATAAACGGTGCGACACAAAAAGTGTCTATTTAGATCATTATGTCGATCGGCGTGGCGCAAGAAGTAGGTCAGACATTACATTGCCGATGAAAGAAGAACGGTTTGATACCAGCTTGTAAAAACCATAAATAAACGAAATGTATAACTATCACAATTAGTATATCCAAGTATCAATGGCATATAAACATGACATTTAAAAAAAATCTAAGAGTCATACTTTTACTCATAAAAAAAACGTACGCAACAAGAGTTCAAATAAACCAAAAGGCGAGCCACGAGTGCTATCGCTTTTTGTAGAGCATATTTCTACACCTGGATGAGATAGATAACCCCACAGCCATTTTGTTTCTTGGTCCTTACCATATTACTTACCACATTTACCCCACTCTATCAATGGTCGTTTTCTATAGTTTGTTTGTTTTTTTCGTTCACTTGGCCTTATCTGAATGCCATATTTCTAACCCAGACGCTCCTTATAATTTCTTCGCCCCTTAAGCAATTATTTCCGACAAAGGATATCTATAAAAGAGTTACTTTACATAAATATATTGTGCACTTCCTGCTGCCGCGACGGTTGTTAATCTCACGGCTCGTTTGTATCGCCTGGTATCCGCATTTATTATGAAATACCTGTTGAGTTATTTTTTGCTCCACAACCAGTTTGAGATATTGTCAGAACAGGATTTATTGATTCAGTAGCTAACGCGATTGTCTGTATTTTTGAAAAGTTGTAAAAAGGATTTTGTTGCGGTCCCTATCCCACCATAAACTACGCTACTACTAGACCATAAATTATGCAATAATGGTGTAAACTTGATCCTTTATAATTTACCTTTAATTCGCTGTGTAACATGCAGACTTACTCCTGGAGCGGAAATCCAATATATTGGTATACATATATGTATACCACATGCCATACCACTATATTATATACAATATACATGGTACAGGTACACCACTTCGTAAACGATTTCTAATTCAGTTTCCTTTACCTCGCACTTTCAATGTTCTTAATCGCCTCAACTTTAGTGTAATACGAGTAACAGAATATTATTTTTGTTGTCTATCCGCTATATGAAAGCACTCCTGTGTTCTTGATTTAGCTCAGTCAAATTGCTAGGTTTTGTGAGACTTAAAAGAGACATGGTTATGAAACCATTAACGTGAGCCTTAGCCCGAGCAAAAGGAGAGCGATTATTTTTCTCACTTTGTACATCAGCTTGACATACACAAGAGTCTTGTAAAAAAAGTTTATCGCTTACGATAAGTTGTATTTTACTTTTAACTATTATTATACCAATAGGTAATGATCGGTATAGGTACTGACGCGCCTATACCGATCGTCCTACCTCTCAGGTATTGTGCCTGAATCTTGGAGGGAGGCTAATGTGCAGCCGATCCCAAAAAAAAAAACATTCAATCGACACTATTATAGTTGGCATAAAAAACTTCGTTTGTAAAATTTTAAATAATGGAAAAAGCATGTATAATTGTAAATGTATCATTTATTCTGCAATGAATACGTTCAAATGGCTACAGTTAAAAAAGATGTATATGTACAACGATTCATGTTAATATTTGGAATAGATGCGATTTTAATTTATGCGAAATTCAACGTAAAAGAAATTGCTACCTGTCATTGTAGCAATAGCAGCGATCGCCTAGTTGGAACGAGAAGCAAGTTACGAATTCAAATATAGCTCATAATTATTCGCCATTCTCATAGTTCACCACAGGGTCACCACTAAGTCAGCGCGGTGTACCAAAACCAAACTACTCTCATTAGTAGAGAAGACATGTACATGCTCAGTAGTGCGATAGTGTATAATAATACATGCCTAGAAATACAAGTAATAAAAATGAATAAAACCTAATTCTCATGCACAGTCTTGACAAATTATACAAAAGGGACTGATTTAATATCAACGTCAAAGACAGCACTTGTAAAACTCTACACGTAGTTTCAAATGTAATTTCTTTTTGATTTAATCAATTTACTTACAACACAGCAAACATCTTTTACCTTAACAACATAATATTTTTTACGGAACCGTTAATCTGCAAGAGCTGCCTGTTAGCTAACATGTATAACCCGACGATAAAATCACCAATTAGGACGGGTCCATTACGGGAATGTCTTTATTGTGCCCGCCCGCAAAAATAAATGAAGACATTTTTAATGTTTAAAACAGTCCTCTATGTTAATACGTAATCTACGTTCTTTGTACTACTACTATTTATATTTATAAACTGACACAATTAAGTAAATTGGTACTGGTAAGTAAATAAGAATATTAATTACTTTATTCATTTCATAATTCTTCATATATTCATTAAAATAAATTTATGTTTGCATAACTAGACTGTGAGGCCCGTATTAAAGAACGATACTCAGTCGTGAATCTAGTTTCAAAACTGTACTTGCGTAATTCTTTTATTATAGAACGATACTTAAATCTAGATTCATCAATCAGTACTCAGTTGAGTAGTTTCTTATTGAACGATACTTCGTACGAGATCTTTACCCAAGTATCGATTTGATCTTAGTTTACGTAAATATGGTCGACAGCAGTCTTGAGCATAGATTAACGTAACTATTTTCGTCGAGGATAATAATTCAGAAGTAGAAATCTTTAGTAATAATTAATATTTTCGATATTAAGGTTTATTATACTGTTATTACTATTCTTTTTTCATTTTTACTCTTTTTTACTTAGTAGTAAATTTTTGTTTTTACATATTTAATACGTCAGCGATTATTTTATGTTTCAATAAATACTCCGAAGTAAAAAATAATTAAGTTAACATCAGTAATTATTATACTTTTCAATAAATTCTCCAAATTAAAAAATAAATTACTCCGTTGTTGATATGAAGTATTAACAAAATAGTTTAGGCTGAGTTTTTCATGACACTGGATGGCGTTTTCACCGTCTACAATAAATTGAGTTTTGTGACAAAAGGAATCATTATAATGAATTAAACTTTTGTATAGTTTTATTTTTGAGACTACTTTAATTAATGCCTTTTTACTTTGCCATAATTGTAATCGAGAACATACTTGTCGCCAAAGACAATGGATTCAAGGTCAAATCTATACTTAAATCTAGATTCAGCTGATTTTGATTTAAAACGCGTTCTAAAGATCTATGTTTAAGTTTTGATCTGTACTTATATTTAGTTTTGGTTTAATGTATGATATATGATACTTGAATATCGATCTGTAATACGGGCCTAAGTATATTGCTGATCAATATAAAATCCGTAGTTAAAACCATGTTACAAACCATGCAGGCATCTTAAGCTATTACATCTTTTTCTACCTAGTAGTAAATTTATAAAGAGCCAAATTCTTTTCTAGGATAAAACATAACAGCTGGTTTTGAGTGATTGAATCAAAAGTGAATATCTAAACATACAAACTTTCACATTTTAATATTAGCGGGATAATATCTAGATATGGCTTAATATATTGCTCCAAAAAACCACTGTCTCGTTAAATAAGTCGGTAGTAAATTTACTTTCAAGGATGCATTATATGACTGTGACCTCGCAATCACGAACTATTAACCCCGTTTCGCTGTCGTTTAAAAGTTAACCATAATTTACATTTACTGGAAAAAATCACTTAATAACTACAGAACACGTCAATTTTTCTGTTAATAGTACGTGATTTGCTGTAGGTTAATATTTTATGCATGATATTACATACATATTATATTTTAAAAGTATAGCATTTTTTTTGCTCGCGACACTGCGCCACCTTATTGAAAGTCAATTTCTCTGCTCTAGAGATAAACAAATGTACTTATTTATAAATGAATATACTTAAATTAGTAAATAATATACGATAAAAATAGAATATGGATTGAGCAATATTAGGTGAATAAAATCAACAACTGCAGTTTGGCTACTGTCTGTATTATATTATGGGGGTTAACCACGTAGCAAGAGCAATTGCTACAGACCCCGCGCACCCGGGTGAGACCGCGTATCCAAATCCGCTCAGCTCCGCCGGAGCGTAATTAATATGTGTGTTGGATAAATAAATGGTTTATGGTTTTTTATGGTTTAATTTTTTGAGCGTCACTTATTAAGACGTGGTATACTGAATTTACTTGATATCACGAAAATGTGAAACGTAACACCCTTTTCGACTAAGACAAGCGATATTTAATACAAAATAATAGAACTGAATAGTGCGTTCAACTCGCGAAAAAGTTAACCGGAAATGGTATGCTCTTGACAGCAACGCTATGACGCGGAGAGTATATATATGCCGGATCGTGATGAATACGGATACTGAATTGAACTTGCAATTAACTTTATTTATTGTAAACTGTGGGGTACCGCCATTTGTTTTGCTATTTTGAAGGTGGTTTCGACTTGTTTATCAAGTGATCTCACTCGCAGAGGAGTGGGTCACAACGAAAATCACAATATAAAAGAGCACCTCGTCTTTGGAGCGGCATTCGTGAATTATCATTGAAACAGTTAGTAACTTGTCGGTTGTAATGCCGAAATATTGTTAAAGTAGTAAGTTAACGCGATGTGAAAGTGTTATTGTATGCCGCATATTGTAACGTAAACTGTGATGTGTTTAAAAGAGCAACCATGAGGGTTTCTTGCCAGCTCTTCCCCATGGATGACTGCATTCCGAACTGGTGGTAGCTTAAAAAGACTCTGAAGTGTTAATCTCGTGTTTTATTACCGAACTATCATACGCTATGCATCCTGACCATACCTGGAGCTCAGAGAGGGACGTGTAAGCCCTCTCACTACCTCGGCCGATGACCGCCCGACCCGTCATATATATATATATAACTAGCTGTTGCTCGTGGCTCCGCCCGCGTGGAGGTCATATTTGAGACAAAAAGTATACTACAAAATACCAATTTTCATGCATTAATTATATACCTATTTAACCCCCTTAAGGGTGGAATTTCCAAAAACCCTGAAATATGTGTTTTTAATTTTTAACTGTAAGGCCAAATACCAAACTTCATGCGTTTAACTGCAAAAATGACAGATTTTCATACAAACTTTCTTCCCCTATTTTACCCCCTTCGGGGTGGAATTTCCAAAAATCCTGAAATATATATTTTTGATTAAAAGGCCAAATACTAATTTTCATAAACATAACTACAAAAATGACGGATTTTCATACACACTATCATCCCCTATTTTACCCCCTTAGGGGTGGTATTTCCAAAAACCCTTCCTTAGTGGATGCCTACATCATAAAAGGTACCTACTGTCAAAATTTCAAGTCTCTAACCCAAGCCGTTTTGGCTGTGCGTTGATCGATCAGTCAGTCAGTCAGTCAGTCAGTCAGTCAGTTTCTTCTTTTATATATACAGATAAGTATTGTCACACAGTAAAAACTTTTATTTTAGAATGCTGGCCACAAAAAAGTTTATTGAATTCGAATTTCAAATTGTTCATGAAAATAAAAATGCATACTTTTTAGAATTTTACTCATTTTTAAATATGGAGTGGACGCTTAAAGAAGACCGTGTTGCAGTAATTGCGTTGCATCGTTGCGGTTACGCGCCAATTCAAATTTTTGACATACTGAAAAATTTGAATATAACCAAAAGATTCGTTTATCGTACCATCAAACGATACAATGAAGACTCTAGTGTAGATGACAGGTCAAGAAGTGGTCGCCCTCGGTGTTAGGACTCCAGCAGTGATAAAAGCTGTGAAGGCGCGAATTCAAAGAAATCACAAACGTAAGCAGAAACTGTTGGCCCTTCAGATGGGGTTAAGCAGAACCACGGTGAAAAGGGTGTTAAATGAAGACTTAGAAAAACAGGACATCGTTTGAATGCTCGTCTAATGGACCAGAGACTGAAGAGATGCCGCGCTTTGTTGAAGCGGTACGCGGGAAAAAAATGTAGGGAAATTCTTTTTTCAGATGAAAAAAAATTTTCCGTAGAAGAGAGCTACAACAAACAAAATGATAAGGTGTACGCACATAGTAGTGAAGAAACGAGCAACCGTATTCCGCGTGTCCAACGAGGTCATTTTCCATCCTCGCTCATGGTATGGTTGGGAGTTTCTTATTGGGGCTTAATAGAGGTACATTTTTGTGAGAAAGGTGTAAAAACGAATGCAGTTGTGTATCAAAATACAGTCCTGATGAACCTTGTGGAACCTGTTTCTCATACCATGTTCAATAACAGGCACTGGGTATTCCAACAAGATTCGGCGCCAGCTCATAGAGCGAAGAGCACACAAGACTGGCTGGCGGCGCGTGAAATCGACTTCATCCGGCGCGAAGACTGGCCCTCCTCCAGTCCAGATTTGAATCCGTTAGATTACAAGATATGGCAACACTTGGAGGAAAAGGCGTGCTCAAAGCCTCATCCCAATTTGGAGTCACTCAAGACATCCTTGATTAAGGCAGCCGCCGATATTGACATGGACCTCGTTCGTGCTGCGATGGACAACTGGCCGCGCAGATTGAAGGCCTGTAATCAAAATCAGGGAGGTCATTTTGAATAAACTTTAGTGTCATAAAAATCTATGTTTTGTTAAGTTCATTTTGGTATATAAATGGTTACATAATGAATAAACTTGTTTCAATTATTTTATATTAAACATGTGACAGAATTTATGACCTGACTAGGTATATATATATGTGTGTGTGTGTGTGTGTATGTGTGTACTGACAACCCTTTTACAAAAACAACTGCTACGAACATTTCTTACGGTTGATAAAATGTAACATGTATTATTAACCCTGTATATGTTATTAGAAAAAACGACAAATAACACTTCTGGGAGATTTACTATAAACGAGCTAAACACTCGAAAAGTAAAAATAAAAATTAAGTGGTTTTTTTTTGTAATAAAATACGACAAAGGTATCTTGATAAAACTCTACATAGTATTTTACTTCGCCTGATTTCGTTTAGGCCAAGGTCGTCCTAGATTTTCGACGTTACGTGTTAAACAAAATAAATGCTCGGGACGACTGAGTAGAATTTTATTTAATAATACAGTATACTCGAAATATACGTATTTTGATCGTTACTTATGTAATACGCCTGTATAGCCACTGTTTATATTACCGTGAGAAATTCATATTCAATAATATCTAAATAAAAAAATGCAAATTATAGATTAATAATTAAATATTTTTTAATCATTAATCTGTATATATAAAAGGAGAAACTGACTGACTGATCGATCAACGAACAGCCAAAACGGCTGGGGTTAGAGACTTGAAATTTTGACAGTATGTACCTTTTATGATGTAGGCATCCACTAAGGAAGGGTTTTTGGAAATACTACCCCTAAGTAGGTAAAATAGGGGATGAAAGTTTGTATGAAAATCCGTAATTTTTTTAATTAAACGCATGAAAATTGGTATTTTGTATTGTTTACTTTTTCTTCCAAACATGACCTCCACGCGGGCGGAGCCGCGAGCAACAGCTAGTCTACTATAATATTTAAGGTTGAAGTACATTAGTTCTTGAAAAGTCTAAAGACAAATTTTTTGAGTAAATTTTGATTAGACAATCTATTAAGTCTCTACCCCACGCCAATGACCTTGCCTATTATTGAGCTGAAACCCTATAAAAAGGCGGTTGAAACTAAGGTTCGTTCGTTTATTAGTAATGTCGAAAAAGTAGATAGACTCGAGTTTTAGGACACACGTGAATCAAATTAGTAGTTAACAGGACAAATTGCTCATCATACACTTTTATGAGTTTTTTTCTACACTACTATTGTAGAAATAGTGTTCTCAAATAGCCGAAGCCGCAAGCAAATGCTTGTTTTTAATTTAATCCTGACCTGTAAAAAGTGCTCTTATAATGGCCTTATTTACTAAATAAATGATATATATGATTTGTATTTTTTGCAATTGGTGCATACCTACGGCGTAATAATGTTTTGATAATTATACTAAATCCAATGCTTTATGACACCATAACACCAATTTAAATTATATTGACCAATGATTTTTTTAAGCACCAAGCTACCTGGCATTTTGTTAAGATATCGCTAAATAATAATTTAGCACAACAAATACTTTTTAAATGTTTCAAAACTGAGACAATGGATTAAAGACTATCAACTGCTGAATAAAGTATTCCGTCTATGTTGCCTGCCTGTCTGGACACAGGAGAAGAACAGACAGGCCAAGGTTAAACAACTTCCATATATTTGATAAAAGTTGGCGTCTAGGCTAGCGAAAGTAGCAGTAAAATTACGTTATTGGGTCAATTTTATTAAACTGGACGACAGATCGGACAAATTGAAAGATATTCTTAATATAATGAAATCGTTCTATTAAAATCTTTAGAAGGCATTGTAAGCACTGAGCATTGCAAACATTTGAAAAACCAGATTCTAGCTTAGCGTTGAATGTTTTAATGTTGAAAATACGCTTGTATTTATATAAACTTAATTTACCTCCGGTACGCTTAAAGTGGCCAGGAATAAATACAGATTGTCTTTTCTTTGTGATGGGTTCATTTTTACAGTTGGTTTGAAGTTACTTCTTACTAAGGAAAGTTTTGGAATGTACTACTGAAACCTACTATAACGTAATATTTAAATCTATATACTTGTTGCGAATTTAAGTAAGTTTATTTGATTTAGGAGCAGCGTACTGTGCGGGAGCGTAGTCGATTTCTAGACAAGTTATTTGGGCAGGTAACGCGATATTTATCCTCGTTTTAATTGATAAATTATTATCGCGCATAATCGCACTGATTAAATTCACACATTGCTCTGCTTGCAATCAAACTGCATCTATTAATGAAGATACATAATCCGTATATATGCATATCAAATTAGCATGAAATAGTGCGGTTGTCGGCTGGGTTAGATTGAAAATTGAATAATATATAAGGCGCTGTGAAAATGGTAGATAATAAATACAGTTACTCTTGTGAAGAGGAGACATGTAAACCGCAACAAAGTGCATCAAGTAAGGTTAATTTATTGAGTAAGTTCATAAACAACTTTGTTTACTAGTAGGTCCTTAGATTATGTAACATCCATTACATAGAAGCACGACACAACTTTTAACTGCTCAATAAATAAAGTGCACTGCAGTGTAATATTCAAGAAGGTCTCTTCAATGTAACATTGAAGAGTTGTACTACTGTATTTGACTTACAGATAACTTGAAATTACTAATTTAAGGAAATTCTTAAACAATACAATATGATTAGATAACCCGTGCAAATACTTTGCACCGATACAACAAATTAGTTGATTATACGGTCATCAGATGGCACTGTTCATTTGTAATTTTGGCAAAAACTGTAATTTTTTGTCTATAGCGGCAAACATAATCTTTAAAATGGTGTTAGTATCATTAAATTTAATGAAAAATTATGGAATTTATGGCGTTCAAACAAATAAGCCCCTTTGAGAAATAACATATAGAAATTAATGATGAAGGTTAATAATATTGCATAATAATAACGGAAAATCACCAAAATATATTAACACTCTCACATATTATTCTCACTGCTATTTATTTCCTCAATACTGATTGAAGTCATTTCATTTTTGTGTCAGTGTTTTCGAATGTACCTATATATATATTAAGTATGTAATTGAAACTATTATTTGTATAAATACAATAATATTGTCACTCGCTTATGTTACGGTTGTATGTTTTTAACGCACTTTTTCTTCCCATTTAAAATATCTTTCATAGTTTGTATAGCGAGAAAAATCTCATAAAATGCATTTCAAACAAACCTTGACGTAAATTGCATTTACACATGGTTGGATTTTGATAGCGTTGCTTTATTGCATCTTTATTTTTAACCGACTTCAAAAAAGAAGGAGGTTAACAATTCGTCGGAATCTTTTTTTTATGTATGTTCCCCGATTACTCGAAGACGCCTGGACCGATTCGAGAAATTCTTTTTTTGTTTAAAAGGGTATGCTTCCCAGGTGGTACTATTGGCACCAAGTCAGGATCTGATGATGGGATCTCAGAAAAATCAGGGGCAACCCTCAAATTTTATAGTGACGCATAATTTGTTTTTTATTGAAGTAGGTCTACTTTTATCAATTAATAAACTTTCTTTTCATGTTAAACTCGTCAAGTTGTATCGGTAACTAAATACCCATTGTAAAATTTAAAAATAAATACTAAATATTTTTTTATTACACTCTGATTGTTGTAATTTATAAACCTCCTATATTAATAAGGGGTGAGTTAATGTGGTGTACGACGGTGTGTATTACAGTTAATTGCACCTTATGGTATAAACAATACAGTCCAAATATAATGCTAACCTGGAGCGACACAGTGTCACTCTATGGTCGTCAGAATTACTTTGGCTGGAAATGTTATCTGGATATACCCTAGCAGCGATAGCCTAGTTGGTTGCGGTACGGACTGCCAAGACGAAAGTCGTAGGTTCGAAACCCAAGTGGCATACACCTCTGACTTTTCTAAAGTTATGTGTGTATTAAAATGTTAATTATCGCTTGCTTTAACGGTGAAGGAAAACATCGTGGGAAACCTGCATATCTGAGATTTTTTCGAAGGTATGAGAAGTCTGCCAACCCGCATTAGGCCAGCGTGGTGGACTACGGCCTAACCCCTCTCATAGTGGAGGAGGCCCGTGCCCAGCAGTGGGACAATGTTTAATACAGGGCTAGTATTATTTTATTATTATACCCTAGCTGATCCCGGAACACAACTCGTCGGAACGAGCCGATTGGAGGATTTTTTACCATATGTATTAGATACTATTGGTTAATAAACTAAAACTATTTGAATAAAATTATTTGTATCACTGGTTTGAAAATAAATAAATAAAGAAACCAATTATTTTGGCAACACAACAATGCTGTATTTTTATTATTTTCTTTCGTCTATTTTTTTGTATGGGAAACAACTGAAGCAATTTTTCATGAAAAATAAAAGGAAATAAACACTAATACACGTTCTGTTAGAGTTCAGAGTAAAAGAAGCTGTCAAAATATCTCGCCTTTTTATTCAATAGGTTCGGTTGTACCAAGGTTGTACCCATAAAAATAAAAACTAACGAATAAGTTCAACCCACAATGTGGACAAATACGATATTCCAATATTAAAGAAGTTATTAAGCAAAAATAGGTTTATTTCTACGAATAAAAATCATATTACTGTATATTTATTTTTTTTTACTCAATACTCTAATTGGACGGCACTGCGCTTACCATCAGGTGCAGTGTGGTCACTTTGCCGTGCCAGGATAACAAAAAAATTAAAAATATTTTATTTTTCATGTTGAATGTGACAACTGACTATTTGATCAAGTAATTACTAGATCATAAGTATTTTAACCCCCTTATATATAATGATTTCAATATCTTTATTAAATGATGGTTTATTTAACTGCGGCTTATTTCGCTAAGTGCGAGACCCTTCACATAATATAATACGTAAATAAACAGTAACATCATTTAGTATCAAATCGATGACGTAAATACAACTTCTGAAATACTTAACTAACTGAACTATATTCTGTTCCAAAAATAAACATTAATTTTTTTATAATATTGTAATTATAATATTGATATTAAATCGATTTATCTATATACAAAATGTATCTCTGTATATTGTTAGTAAAACAACTTAACTATGCAAGTTGGATATTTTAAAAGGCACAAATACAATGATTTGCTGGTGGTAGGATATCATATCCGCCCGGATAGCGACCACCGTACACAGGGTGTAAAACCCGCCATAATGGCACTTGCAAGTGTGTCGCGTTCCGGGATCAACATGTGTACATCCGATTTTTGTCGGAGGTCTAGAGTTGGAGTACGCTGTTTGGCCGTTTAACAGCCTTCTGGGTACTCAGACACTAGATCCTCGACCGCTTCTTCACCTTCTTGCCCATGGCGTAGTGTGAAGAAGCAGGTCAGCATGATTGTGTTGAGTAGCAGGGGATAGATTGTTTCTCGTTACTTTGTACTCTAATGGGTCAGCACTGCGCTTACCATCCGGTGCAGTGTGGTCACTTTGCCGTGCCAGGATAAAAAGATTACCCTAATATGTTTAGTTTTTATTCATTTATTTAAATTTTGTTGACCTTATTTTACGACATTGAAAACATTACCGTCCTGCATGGGGCAATCCAGTGCAGGAGCGGATCATAACAAATAAACGAAATAAAGAGAAAACTGCTGTAATGGAACATCGTAATTAAGTCGTATACAGACAAGTGACAGCCATCCAACATGTGCATGACTGATGACAACACTTGACAGAATCGAATATCCGGGTTCGGTTGTTGCCCTGATATGATCGGGAAACGGCGTGGCACAATGTTTTGTTTACGGTGCCAATCTCTCTCGGAAAACACCAGTGAATGTTTATATTCAGTAAATCGGTGGCTTTTGATTGGCGTAAAGAAGTAATTTGTGTTGTAATGTTTACATACACGTCCTTTGGGAGGTGGGTTGTATTGAATGAAAACGTAAACGATTTTTATAATTTTTTCAGAATGAATTTTCAGTGTGCCATGGTAAAAAGTTTAGCAAATAGTATGTTAACAATCATGGATTTTGCAGATGATTTCAAAAAGAATAGATCGATAATTCTGTTAACCAATGTCTACAGATAATCGAATTCTATTTTTAAATAAAACGTTCCATTTATGTTAGGGATACACAGACAAACATGCTTGATAATTTTTGTATAAAATTTAGAGCACTATATTGTTGACTGGTTATGTTTGAATAAAATAAAACAATATGCATATTGCATACATATGTGACTGTCTAGCCGCCTGTTTTTTTATATTAATTCCTCTAATTTGAATTTATTTCAATAAAAGTTAAATCAGGAACAATAAAAACCAAGCGTACAGGTCTAAATATCTCGATGTTTCTTCTATTACGAGATTTACAAAAGTAGCTCATCTTCAAATTGCAAATATCTTGTGGTGTACAAAAATATATTGTGATATTTTGTGTTAAATCTAGCACTTGAAAAAACAGAGAGGAAGGGCTCGTAACGCATGACACATCAAGATGATTAACCTAAGTATACCAATTTTGACCCTTAGTAAATGATTTAAGAAAGTATCCAGAATA
Source organism: Laothoe populi (assembly GCA_905220505.1). Taxonomy (NCBI): domain Eukaryota; kingdom Metazoa; phylum Arthropoda; class Insecta; order Lepidoptera; family Sphingidae; genus Laothoe; species Laothoe populi. The sequence continues at coordinate 10,711,211 of HG992149.1, read as the reverse complement.
TAATAATGGTCTTTTTTATGTTTATAAAGAAACCTCAATTTCTTAAGATTCAAGATCATAATTGTTGAAGCGTGAAAGCCCAGTAAAATAACGGTATAATTAAGGTACGTACGTAAATTTATAATACAAAATTGTAAATTACGTGACAATACTGTCGAATAAACTAGCATAGATTTAGGGAGTATACGCACTGTACCTAAACCTATGATATAATAACCCAAATGTCGCCGTACTGACACAGCACTAACACTGGCGTCTGACGTCACCATTACATTCATTATAAGTTTGCATTTCGGTCTAGAATATTTTGTATGAGTTTGTTACATACCCACGTACTAACCGCACCCTGAGTGTTAAACTACATTGATCGTCACAAAGTTACAGCTACAAAGTAAGCTAAGTATATTTAAACAGCTTTTACAACACTTTTGTAGTTCCCAAAGGGTGGAGGTATCAAGCTTTCCTTCGAGATTATTTAATTACATTTGATGTAGGCTGTACATTATGCAACTTAGCTTAGCGGGTAATAATATAATTAAATAATTTAAGATACAATTTCCCAACATCCTGGTAAGAAGCGGAAAACCAAATATTTCATATGATTATTTATGTAATCACGTTACAAAACACATTAAAATACATCGTCTTAAGTAGAACCAGAATAAACTATTTTGTTTACTATGCAAATTAATCTATTAACTTTTCAAAATATAAATACTAAATAAATAAAACATATTTGCGATTTATTTATGAAATCAGTTATGATAATCGTGAAATACGTTGAATCTGAATATTTTGTATGTAGCGTTCCAAGAATAGAGGTGAACAGAACTGAATACCCCTTTCGGTCCCGGGACTCACTTTTGTTACTTTAGGATTTTAAATGAATTTACTTGGAACTAACTAACTCTACTTTATGGTTTATTTATGAAATCAGTTATGATAATCGTGAAATACGTTGAATCTGAATATTTATTTTGTATGTAGCGTTCCAAGAATAGAGGTCAACAGAACTGAATACCCCTTTCGGTCCCGGGACTCACTTTTGTGAGTGTTACTTTAGGATTTTAAATGAATTTACTTGGAACTAACTAACTCTACTTTATGGTTTATTTATGAAATCAGTTATGATAATCGTGAAATACGTTGAATCTGAATATTTATTTTGTATGTAGCGTTCCAAGAATAGAGGTCAACAGAACTGAATACCCCTTTCGGTCCCGGGACTCACTTTTGTGAGTGTTACTTTAGGATTTTAAATGAATTTACTTGGAACTAACTAACTCTACTTTATGGTTTATTTATGAAATCAGTTATGATAATCGTGAAATGCGTTGAATCTGAATATTCGCAGGTAGCATTCCAAGGATAGAGGTCACCAGAACTGAATACTGAGTTTATTTGATTCATCGATTAAACTGACCGTGGCTTTGAACGAGATAAATAGTATACGGCTCACGGCCATTTGTATAAAGGCAATATTTATTGCCGTTTTTCAACTGAGTACTTACACTAGTTGTTAGCGATTACTAACTAAAAATTCACCACTCGTAAATTCATACACTATTGCTAACTTCAACCAATAATAACACTAGGTTTCAGCTTGCGGTGTACGAACTACTGAAGTATTGACCTCGCCTGGCTTTGCTATGTTGTAGAATTTAATCTGGATGAAGCTAACAGATTCGGATCTAGCGAATTACATTTACAATGTAGCGTTTGGCTTTAGTTAGGCATCTACTCCGTGTAGTGCTATAAATATCTCAATCATAAAAAAATAGCGAATTCTTTAAACAGGCACGTGTATTGTTTTTTATACTGAGGATCGCATGATCTAAAATTACGCTATACTTAACCCTTTTTCATCCACAATATCCATCACATTTTTAATACTAGTCTTTGGGGTGCATTCGAAAACTGTCATTAAAATGTTAATTAATATATATACGTTTATAAACCGTTTTCGGAAGTCTTTTGTTTATTAAACATAGCTCGTATCGTATTGTTCTTAAATTCTAAGTAGCTTTTATACATTTTTAACCTCTTGATTGTCAAATTTTAACAAATGAAAATTCCCTCAATTTATTATTTTTGAAGATGAACTTTGATAGGCAGTATGACTATCAATTTCTTTATAAGTTGAATAAAAAATTTCATTGGTTCCTTGGTTACGGCATCGTAAACGTGTGAGTTACCTTACACGAGATCTGACTGCGGTAATGCGGCGGTGAGGTACATTATGTCATGACTTACATCTCTAACAGCGATTTTATCTCCAATGTGGCAAAACTATTTAACTACGTTTTAAAAGGAAAACCTCTTAACTCAAATGATATTTGGTGGTGCATAATTGAAAAATTAGTATTAATGAGTTTCTGGGTGCAAATCTCAATCACTAATTGGGTATGGTTTTCTAAAAACGACACATGAGTTGACCCGGTTTGGAATTTGTGTCCGATATGGCGAAATGCCCTCTTATCTCATCATGCTGTTCAAATAGGCTTGGCGAAACAAGTGTGTACTAGATGCGCCTCTATCTAACGTTTCAGGGATTTCAGGGATTATATATATGCGTGTGCGTATATCATATACGAAATACAACTCTCAACCAATCCGCTTGCGTGATTATCAGGTTGTGTATACATACTTTGATGATAATATAGCATTTCTCTTTATAAACACATGTTACTTGGCGCAAGATTTAAACCCACTAGTGATATAACTTTTACGCAGGTAGTAACAACAACTGTAACATCCAATGAGAAGTAACATCTTGCTGTAGAACTTCCCCTCCCTTTATCAATCCTCATTCGTTTCCCTTAAGGTCTGCAACGCATCCATGGTTCTTCTGATATCAGAGGTGTTCATGGACTATGGAGATTATTTGCTAGCAGGTGGCCTTTATAACCCTCTTGGCCGACTTCTCGCCCTGATATTTGGAAGTCATAAGCTTTACTTCATTATTTTTTATTTATATGATGCGCGAAAGAGCTAGAATGCGGGATGTTGGTACCAGTCTCGGCTCTACCAAATGCTGGAGACGTAGTGATAGCGTCGTCTAGAGCACCCCAGCTTTAGCGCGCTAACAATAGAGGCTATTCGGCCTATACTGGTGGAATGGCTTCATAGGTGGCATAGCACCCTAACCTTGAGAGTGACACAGGTGCGTCACGGTTGCTTGTGGAAGTTTGTGGTTGGTTGTACCTCTGCCGCATTCGTCGAGAGCTGAGTGCCATCACTGTTGTAGTGCTGAAGACTTGGTGCACACATGCCACTTGTCCTGCAAAGGACTTGCCGCGCCGCGACTTTACCGTAGTCGTCGGCAATAACCTTTCGCTCGCAGCATTGGTAGTGACCATTGTTGAGAGTGAGAAGGGATGGAACTAAAATATTAACTAATTAAATATTGCCTTATTTTTTGAGCATGTCATGTCCTCAAAAGAAGCAGCTGAGAGGTAAAGAGAGCGGAGTATAAGATTACCCTCCCTAAATCGACGCACTAGACGCCGGAGTGATGATATCCGGCGTAGAGTGCTTAAATGAATTTACCCTAAAAAAGATTTTAAGGTAAATTCATTTTAACATACGTATGTATCAATATCACTCACGCCTGTAATTCTCAAAGGGGAACGCAGAGATGTAACCAGTACACCCACATTTCGCAGAGCTTATTACCGTCCTATTTTATTTATATCACGATGGTGGCAAACAATCTTACGGCCCGCCTGATGGTATGGTGTGCTATCGACATTGACCCTATTGTCTTACCAGGGACAATTCTAAACTTTCTGGTACTAAGTATTTCGTGATTTTAAACCCAATATCAGTTTACCCGACCTGGGGATCGAATCCGAGATCTCAGCACAGCATTCGTATCGCGTACGCAATTACAATTACGCGACTTAGGCTGCAAATATACATACAAACAAATTTATATATTGATATTTTCTAATCAAAACCATTTAGAGTTTGTAAGCACGTTCAACTTTTTTTGTTTTTTCTCACTCTATAATTATCGTAACAAATGTAAACAAAGTTTGTAAAACTCAAAAAAAATACTAAAATTACTAATGAATCAAAACTTATAAACACTTACTTGAGATCTATTAAATTATTAATTTATATTATTGAATTATTTATTTAATTATTATTATTATGTTTTTTTTCTTTGTTTTTGTTTGTTCAGTTATTTTTTTTTTTTTTAGGGTACGTAGCTTAATAATATCTTACAATTAATATTCGGAAGCTTGTAATTTGCAACAGTTTTCCATTATATTGTAATTATAACTACCTGTTTGTATTAGTCCGTAAGATTTCTACAAAACTAATAAAATAGAATAAAATAATTAAACTCTGTAAAACAATGAACACTTATATGCGCAAGAAATAAAAGCCTTTTTTATTTAATGTAAGCACGATCAACAAAATATATTTGTGTCAAATCCTAAAGTAAAATTTACTCATCAACTAATAACCAGTGAACCAGTGCACATTCCACATTCACCGCACGCAGTTCAATTAAAATCTATTCAGTTTAATTCTATAAAGTGCACCGGACCTTTGTACAGCTTCATATGCTGAACAAAATCTCTTTGAGTAGCGCTTGTTAGCGTGGACTACAGTAACATAAGTCGCGGTCAATAACCAGCATAACAAGTAAGCCTCTTTAGTCGTAATGAACTTAAATCTTCAGGATTTAGATTATAAAGGTATAACCGCTTAAGATATTTTTATAATTTATGTGTATAATCGGTGATACTTCAGAAAGAAACCACTAATTCTACTATTAAATTATAAAGCGGGTAGCTATGCTCATAGATCTAAAGAATGAAATTGTCATATCGTTGGTCGAAACTGTTTGACAATTTTTTTTTGGCACAGCAACGTGACTACAATACACCTGATGGTAAGTGCAGTGCCATTCAGGTAGTTTTTTTATTATACTAGTCTTATATTTAACATTGTCCCACTGCTGGGCACGAGCCTCTTCTACTAACGAGAGGGGTCAGGCCTCTTAGTCCACCACGCTGGCCTAATGCGGGTTGGTAGACTTCATATACCTTTGAAATTCTTATAAGAATTATCAGGTATGCAGGTTTCCTCACGATGTTTTCCTTCACCGGTAGTGAGAGACAACTATTCTTCGCTACTCGACACAACCACACCGGTCTGCTGAATAGACGAGAAATAAGTTTTTCTACAGTACGCTTGAAGGACCCAGGATTATAGGAAGGGGGAACACATGGCCCGGAAAACTATTCCGCAGCTTGATGGTGCGACAAAAGTAGAAGTTTACGAACCTCTTGGTTCGGGCAGAGGTAGCAGACAACACGATCATTATATTCCAGAATTATTATATTTGTTTTTCATTTATATAAAGTGGCAATGTAAAAATATTATAAAAACGCTGGATTTCAGAGATCGTCAACCCACTTTCGTCCATAGTATATATACTGCTGCGCCCACATAACTATGTTTGATCTTTCATTGATAAAAACAAACCAACGTAGAAGAAGCACGATAAAAAACTTTTTATTTGAAAATAATTGTATTATGTAATCGCCATGTTATTCTATAGGACAAGATTAAATAATAAATACTGAAAAGTATTATATTTAGCTGCCTAACTATTCATTTCTAAATGTTGTACACCTTTGTGATAGTTACGCAGTGTTTGTGTCACTGGTTTTAATAACATTTAATGACAAAGGAAGTATGACGAATCAATACTACTATGACAGATGTACACAAAAATTAGAAGCCATAAATGTTTTATAAATAACTAGCGGGCCTGGCAGACGTCGCCCTGCCCGTAAAAGCAGCACCATACCGACTGCAGCGCCATCTGCCGGGCTGATTTGTGAATCTAAAACATCCAGGGCGCCGCCCAAACGCATACAAAAAAAACATTGAAATCGGTTAAGCCGTTTAGGAGGAGTTCAGTGACATACACACGTACAGTAGAATTATATATATAAAGATAATACACCCAACAGTCACTTGGCCCCACACTAGGTCAAATTTGTATAGTGGTTATGAAAAACCGTAGTCCAAATAAATATGTGTGGATCACACAAACATTTGTCATGGTGCGAAGATGGAACCTGCGGCCTTTCATCTCACAGCTGTATACTCGCTCGCTGCGCCAAGGTAATAGTATAATATATTTCTTCAGTGTTGTGTAAAGTCTTCTAACAATTTATAGGTGAAAAGTATATCGAATCATAATTATAATTTTTGATTTCACTAATGCACTACAAACTTTTTTTATATGCTTCCTTTTCTCGTGAACTTTGTAATCCCAATTTGTTAATAGTTGCCAAATTTATTTAGAATTGTAGTTTTAAGAAATTCCTCTAAATTAGTGCATTGTTCAATTAACTTCTACGGTATGTGGACTATGTACATTATACAGCGATTAAGTAATTTATATCACATGACACAAAAACCTCTTCCTATGCACGACGAAATTTCATTTAACGAGAATATAAATCGTGTCCAAACGCAACGAAGTGATATCGAATTTAATTAAAAAGCCTTGTTTGATCTATGCGATAGTGCCACGAGAGATGACGACTAAAATTACTTGTAGCATTTAGATTTTTGTCAACGATAAAGTTATAAAGGAGGCTTTGAGTCCTTGGAGTTTTTTATGACGTTAAAAGGTGTATTGTTATGACAGTTACCTCGAGAACGCATTTTTTTATCTTAATTTAATGAGCTTGGTCAAAATTCAACTGACGAATATATGTGAATACAACACCAATTGAATCGTGCATTTAAATTCACGAATATTTAACTTAAATATTCTCTTGCCTGATTTTGGCTTTGTGCTTTGTACAGTCGAAGCAGCACAGATCATATAGGATTGATTGATTGCTCCAAAGAACAACAACATTGGCATATTCACATCTATGCTTGAAATACCACTGACTTAATGACTCATCACGATATCGATTCGGGAAACTGAAAGTTTTTTAAGGAATTTCAGTCTTCTACGCTATGGATAAGATTTAAATTACTTTTAAATAACTCCTTTTATTATAATTGTCTGTACCGTCACTTGCTTTGCTATTTTGAGGATGGGTTTGAGTAGTTTATCGGGTGATCTCGCGCACAGAGTGGGGCACAATAGAAAATATCACAATAGAAAAGAGCACCTCGCCATTTGACGGGCAAATCGGTGAGTAATCATTGAATAGCTAGTAACTTAGAGGTTGAAATACTGTTTAAAGTAATAAGCTAGCGTGATGTGAAACTGTAATTAGTATCAGTTATAGTAATTTAGATTGTGCTGTGTTTAAAAGGGCAACTATAGGGTTTCTTGCTAGATTCTTCCCCATGGATAACTGCATTCCGAACTAGCGGTAGCTTATTAAACTCTTAAGTGTTTGTCTAGTGTTTTTCTACCGAACTATCATACGATTTGTATCCTGACAATGTCTAGGGAACGGAGAGGGACGTAAAAGCCCTCTCACAGCTTTGGACCGTGGACATACCTGAGACATATATTTGTAAAATGACTTGACAAGTAAAATATCGATAAGTCTTTGTACTCTAAGCGGTAAGTGTATAAAAATTATTACGTAAGTAAGTAATTGTTACATTTATCGTCTGCCATTTTCGGGTTCGTAATAGCATAAAGAATGCGTAATAAGATTATTTGTTCTACAGTATTCATATTCAGAGTAAATATTAGCTGACAGAGAAAGTAAAAAAATTGTAAATTGCAATGATGAATAAAATATATAAAATAAAATCAAATCAATAGCAAAAAAATATTAAATATATTATTGAATTAATTGTAACGCAAAAGAGGTTTATTGAATATAAATTTGTGCGGTGCTTGGCGGTAATCGCGCCCCACTTCCGGTGGAGCGCTGCAGTCGCAAGGTCGCCATCGCGGATCGCGGGTCGTGGTACATTCGCAAGCAAAACTACTAGAATTGTATTAACACTTGTAAAGTTGATAATTTCATTGATATTATATATACGCAAGCTTTACATGCCAAACAGTTGTCAATAGGGTAGTTGACTCGATTTTTTTTATTAATTTAATCAACAAGTTACATTACCTAAAACCTATTATCGAAAGAATTTTATGAATCCGAACAAAAATAAGTAAATTAGACACCACTCAAATCTGCTGGAAGGGGTAGTTGTCAAATAACAGTACAAGGATGCATATATGATACCGTGACGTCACGGTACTATGAATCGCCTGTACTGTACCGTTGTGCGAGGGAGATTTTTTTTTTTTTTTTTATGGAAAAAGGGGGCAAACGGGCAAGAGGCTCACCTGATGGAAAGTGATCACCGCCGCCCATGAACATCTGCAACACCAAAGGGCTTGCAAATGCGTTGCCGGCCTTTCAGGAAAGAATATGCTCTCTTCTTGAAGGTTCCCAGGTCGTAACGGTTCGGAAAGACCGCCGGCGACAGCTGGTTCCACAGAGTGGTTGTGCGTGGCAGAAAATGCCGTAAAAATCGCGCTGTTGTGGAACGCTGGACATCGAGATGGTGCGGATGGAATTTTATGTTTTGGCGCGATGTCCGATGGTGAAATTCAGCGGCCGGGATCAATCCAAACAATTCCTCGGAACATTCCCCATGATAAATGCGGTAGAAGATGCAGAGTGATCCAACATCTCTACGCAGAGCCAATGGATCAAGCCGATCGGAAAGAGCTTGATCGTCGATAACCCGAGCTGCCCTACGTTGAATGCGGTCAAATGGAAGTAGCTGGTACTGGGGGGCTCCCGCCCAGAGATGAGAACAGTACTCCATGTGGGGCCGAATTTGCGCCTTATAGAGATTTAGGCGTTGACCCGACGTGAAGTACCGTCTCGCCTTATTGAGCACACCAAGCTTCTTTGAGGCCAATTTGGCCTTTCCTTCCAATTGACCGCGGAACTGGACGTTGCTCGAAATGTCGACGCCAAGTATTCCGATACTGGGTTTGGCAGACAGGGGAGTGTTCTCTAAATGAGGAGTCACGACAAATGGTGACTTTTTAGCGGTTAACGCGCAGACTTGTGTCTTTTTGGGGTTGAATTGGACTAAGTTTAGTCGACCCCAGTCCGAGACTTTGGTTAACAAGGACTCGACTTCAGACACAAGTTTGTTCCGGCTCTCGTCGACGTATTCCCGAGAAATATTAGCACGGCCAGTGTACAGTACATCTACAGTGCTATCGTCTGCATAGCAATGAATGTTGCTGATTTGCAGCATGTCATTTATATGCAGAAGAAACAGAGTAGGAGACAGTACACAGCCTTGTGGAACACCAGCATTGACAAATTTAGGATCAGAGCATGCACCGTCGACGACGACCTTGATGCTCCGATCTGCCAAAAAACTGGTGATCCAGTTGCATAATTTCTCGGGAAGCCCATAGGAAGGTAGCTTCGAAAGAAGCGCCTTGTGCCATACCCGATCAAAGGCCTTCGCTATGTCCAGGCTGGCTGCAAGCGCCTCCCCCTTGGTCTCAACTGCTTTTGCCCATCTATGAGTTAGGTAGACTAGAAGATCACCGGCTGAGCGACCCCGACGAAAGCCGTACTGGCGGTCGCTAATCAGCCGGTGCTCCTCCAGGTACCGCAGGAGCTGGCAGTTAATAACGGACTCCATTATCTTGGAGAACAAGGAGGTGATGGCTATAGGCCTGTAATTGGACGGGTCCGAGCGGTTGCCTTTTTTAGGGATCGGGTGCACTAAAGCGGCCTTCCAGGATTTCGGGACTACGCCTAATGTATAGGAGTGCCGGAAAAGACGCGTTAAAACCGGTGCCAACTCCGGAGCACATGTCTGCAACACGATCGGAGGGATGCCATCGGGCCCACTCGACTTATGAATGTCCAAGGACAGGAGTGCTTTGCGAACTGCACTTTGCCGGAACTTAACCTCCGGCATCGTTGCATCGCACCGCGGGATTGTCGGCGGTGAATTTCCTCGGTCATCCAAAGTCGAGTTGGACGCGAAGAGAGAGCCCAGAAGATCGGCTTTCACCTTCGCGGCATGGGCCAGCGAGTCATCCTCCGTGTGCAGGGGTGGAAAAGATGGCTGACAAAAATTTCCTAAGACAGCCTTGGCGAGAGACCAAAACGCACGTGTTCCCGACGGGAGACGTGCCAGTCTCTCGCCAATTCTGCCAATGTGCTCCGACTTCGCCTTAGCAATGGCGCTTTTGAAGGACCTAGAGGCAAAGTTAAACTCCTTTTTAAATGCGCCGGTATTTACATCGCTAGACGCCGACGCGTCAGCCCAGGCTTGGTAGCATTCCCGCTTTCGGCGTAATGCCGTCTTGCAGGAGCGACCAAACCAAGGCTGGGATTTGCCTCCGATGGGCACTGCAGAGAACGGAATAAAGAGTTCCATACCCTGAAGTACCACATCAGTGATAGAGTCAGCAACGACGTCAGGATCATCCGGCGAGAAGCAAATCTGCCCCCATGGGTAGGACGCAAAGAATGACCGCATTCCGTCCCAATCCGCTGACCTATAGTGCCACACGCGGCGGCAGCCCGCAAAGCGAGGCCGTGTTGAGTGCGTGACTGGCACTGTACTCCGGACAAGACAGTGGTCCGACGAACCAAGAGGAGGATCGACGGATACCAGGTAGCCTTCCGGATGAGAGGTCAGCAGAAGGTCCAACAGGGAAGGTGTATGATCCTCCACATCTGGGATTCGCGTTGGCGAGGTGACCAGTTGTGTCAAATCATATGCTAATGCGAAATCGTGAACAGATCTCCCCGCATGATCGGTGGTGCGTGATCTAAGCCATTCGGCGTGGTGGGCGTTAAAGTCACCGAGAATCACGATCTCTGCGGATGGGATCTGCTGCAGCACGGAGTCTGTAGCCATTTGCATGTGCTCAACAAGTCGGTCAGTTTCGGCATTACCGCTATGGGACCTATACAGGCATGCGTAGATTCGCGGATGGTCGTCGCAGTCTATGCGTAGCCAGAGGTTGGATAGGTCCCGCCCTTCAAGGCTGCCGAGGCGACGAGAGCAGATATCCTCTCTAATGTACACGCACACCCCAGCCCGCGGTACAAAGGAATGTTCCAGTTTGTACCCCGGGTAGGAGAGGAAAGAGGTGTCAGCCGGAGAAGATATCTGCGTCTCGGTAAGGAATAGCAAGGCCGGCTTCGCCGTCTCAAGATGGAAGTGGACGGCGTTCAAGTTGGAATTCAGCCCCCTTATGTTACAAAAATCCACAGCAAGCGTGGAAGGGGTGGCCTTATGTTGCCTGCTCCGTTTGCCTCGTACACGTGCAAAATTGCCCCCCCCAGAATACGGAGGGCAGCCTGGGCATCCACACACAGGTGGTGTACGATCTGGGCGTGGACGTCCAGAGAGGGATTCTCCACCGCGATGTACGCTGGTGGTACCCTCCTGGGGTAGATCAACCAAATCTCGCACTGCCATGTTATTTAGTGGTGTGGGGGAGGGATGGGGAGTGGGCCTCCGGGACTCTCACAGACCAAACGAAACGCGACAGCATAGCTGCCACTTGACGCCGGTTTTCTGTGAGAGAGTGGTTCTTCCCCGGGCGTGCCGGCCCATTCGGCTGCTACCCGAAAGTGCGCAGCATGGCACTACCACTAGTTGGGTTGACTGATTGCACTGGTGGAATAATCTCTGTCACAAGATTATCCCACCAGCGGGCGATGGGGTCGTCACGTCCCGACGCCGGGAGATAGCGATATGCTCCCAATACGCCACCGTTTTCGCTTATGCCTGTGAGTATTTGCTCATACCAATATTTAAAATAAATATTGTGACTTCATTTTTCAAGCAATTTGGATTCTGTTTTCGCAAAAGAGTTTCTTTTGCGTATTATATTCGGTTGCATATAGAATAATGTAGAAAATTAAACACAGGAAACTACCCTATTATAAAAATCTGCAACTCCTATTCACATAGATTCTAAATAACAAGTATATTTGTCAAAGTCCTCTAAATTACTATAAAGTATAGAAGAAACTCCTTCTTGCGTAAGTCTAATTTTGAGAACCACATAATGTTTTTCAATAAGTTATATAATCCTCATAAAGCATAATTATTTACATTTCCGCTATATGAAAGACTTGTTAAATCCTATAAGAAACATATAGTGAACATTTTTACAATTTAAACTTTAAAAATGTATTTCTATTTCCAAGAACTTGAGCCTGTACGAACGTACAACTAAGAACAAAAAGAACTTGATAAGACGATTAAATGTGCTTTACAACACGTTATTGTAGCGAATAATTCTAAAGTTGTGAAAAGTTTATACCGTGTTATACTCGCAAGAGACTGAAAACGTGAGAGCAAATGACGTAAGCCCCATTTAAATGGACAGGCGGTATTGCACGATTTATGGAAAACGTTGTACGATACTATCACGAGTATTATAACACTGAAATGATCGTATTCAAACGTACCTATACATGCAGAAAAGCACTTAAAAGTGGTAGAGCCACGCTGTAGACATATTTGTCTAGAGCATGAATAGGCCGGCTCGACCGGGGTAGTACCACTGTCTCACAGAAAACCAACGTTAAGTGACAGTTCACTGTCGCGTTTCGTATGGTAAGTGAGATCCGGATGCCCAGATTCCCCCTTCCCTTCCCTAATCCCTATTCCTGTCCTTTAAGCCGATAGCGCATACGTGATACTTTCGAAATTGTGGATGTTCATGGGCGGTGGAGATCACTTAAATTGCAATATAAATAATATTGCATACGATTTATCGGCTTGTGTTTTTTCTTAAGTTCATATGAGCATTAGAAAAGTCGGGTTGAGGCTTAATGAAGCCGATAATTGTAACTCGCAGTCAGTGATGACAGTTTTGTTTACATTCAGATTTTGATAGCAAAGCGATTATCATTGTTTGCAGTGTGGTTTTCTATAAAGAAACTTTTTATTTATTTAATAATGATATAATTACTAGACAATTAGAATAATTACTATTTCACCTCCACGCAGGCGGAGCCGTAGGCAACAGTTAGTATGTTAATAAAAATATAACGTTACAAAGCACCAGAGACTATTATATACTTATTTATATGTTTCTTATGTATCTCATTCCAAGTGAAATGTAAATTTCTTGTATTCAAACATCATCATAACATCAAAAACAAGTTCATACTCTAATATTTCAAAACACGGTAGAGCTCATGGCCTCTAAGCTTGATTTTTCTTATATAATCCTTGTACACAAACTGTTTTTATCCAATATATTAATTGACTATAATTATCGTCAAGCGTGGGCCCCAACATCGTTAAGCTGGAAAATTTATAATCTTCAATAAGCTGTTTAATTGCCGCTTAAGAATAGATAAGACGTATTTTAAATGGAAAATAACAAATTAAAATCATATCTTCTAAAATACGTCAACAACTAAAATAAACTAAAATAACAAAAAAAGAATAAAGTCCGGCATGATTGTGTTGAGTAGCGAGGGATAGATTGTTTCTCGCTACTTGATACTTTAACTGGATGGCACTGCACTTACCAGCAGGTGCAGTGTGGTCTATTTGCCTTGCCAGTATAAAAAAAATTAAGGATGGGTGAGGGAGATTTTCAACTTAAATATTGAAACTTTTGACTTCGCCAACAGCGGCGGCTAAGCCCGTTCTCATACTACAATATTGGCAGGCAACTAGTATGACAGACATCAAGCAGAAAAGAAAGGTTGCCCACGTGTTCTCTACTTCCTATGATCCGGGTCCTATAAGCGTACTGTGAAGGAGCTACTCAGTAGGATGACATTACTGTGGAGTAGCAAGGGTTATTTGTCTCTCACTACTTGATACCTAGACGGCAGGGTGAACAAAATCTACTCGATTCTTCATTCTTGACGTTAAGAAGCCGAAAATCATCTCACTTATATAAATAAATACATTCAAACCGTGGCTCGTATTCTACATCATCGGTATTCAACACGAGTCTCTATTCAAATGTGTGTACTAGTTACTCCGCAACGGCTCGACTTTAGTTGACAACTCGAGACTTTAGTTGCAGATTACTATAGTAATAAAAGAGATACGAATACATATATAGTATAATTCGAAAATTTTAACGTCTCTTAACACACCATCTTATCTCAACGAGAATAATATTTATGTCAGGCAACGTAGTACCATAAAACATTCCAAAGATATTTTTGATATATTGGGCTGACCAACAAAAATATAATAACATATAACAATAATTTATAAATAAATCGGAGGAAATATTATAAATAATGATGAACCCAGAAAACCATATTCGAGTAATATAAGTGCAATACAAAATATTTTCTAAGTCAGAATATACTAGTAAATGTAATAAGTAAAACTTCTCTGAACTTAACTTTATAATGCAATTCCTTTTGTATTTATGATGAAAGCTGAATAATATGCTGCAAAGCACTGCAAAGTCCACACTATTTATATTGTGCAATTACATGGTGCATGGGTAGACCCTGTGCAGACCGTTTATTTTACTGTTACATCTGTTATGATTTTAAAGCGTTTCCCCCGATTATATTTACCTACAATATATATGTATGAGTAATTTACATGTTTTAACATACACTTTTATATTCCATACGAATTTCCCGTTAGCTATTTTCTATTATTATAATTTCAACAGCCTCGGTGGCGCAGTTGTAATTGCCCATGAGTTACGAATGCTGTGCTGATGTCTCGTGTTCGATCCCCGGGTCGGGTAAAGTGATATTGGGACTTTCTATTTAGAAATACTCAGTGTCAGTCTGGAGTCTAGAATTGTGCCCGGTATGGCGATGGACTCGCCCCCTATCACATTATGGGACCGTAATAAATTTGGCGAAAGTGGTTATACTGGTTGTGTAACCAGTAGAAGGTAGATGTGTATCTACCTTCTGCTACGGGGATTACTGGTGTGAGTGTATGTATATATAACTATTTTCTATTATTATAGCATTTACTTTGTGTTTTCATTAACTTAGCTTGAAAGGCGAAATTATAAACACTGAATTTATAATTTTGCCTTTCAAGATAAACACATAGTTTACGATGAACAACTTCTACATACTTAGATGTTTGGTAATTTTGACTTATAATTGCCATGCACGTAATGTTGCTTTGAATTGAGCCTCTTTTTCACTATAGATAATATGCCTCGAAATCAATACTCAAATAGAGGTCTATGCGTTTTAAACAATCTCTTACATTTACATTTGCAAAAATTATTCAAGTATACAATAAATGTAACTATATTTTTATATTACATCATTTGAACGGATATCATAATTCCCATATCTGAATTATCTTTTCGTTTTTTACAATTGCCAATTTATGAAATCCAATCCTAAAAATATTAATATTCACAGTTTTTCTGGAGCTAATCGGTTACGAATTTCATTAAAAATTATGCAATAAAAAAAAGCGATTAACAAGCGGTCGATTTTCAAAATCTTTATTGAAATTGGATTTTATCTTTGACGCCATGACCCAAGATTACAACTAAAGTTATATATATAAAACTATCTAAAAACTAATAGATAACCAAAAAAAATTGACTGGAATATACAGGTACATATTGTAATAAAATTGTGTCTTTTAGTAAAAGTATTATAGGCCATAAAAAATATTTTTATCCCATAAAGACTTTCACGAGGGCAAACCGGAAACAAAAGCTCGTAGTATATTCTGCAATGAAATAAATACACCCAACCTACAGTCACACACAAAGTTGATGCCAAGAACTACTAGGGACTACGGTGCTAATATAACACCCAAACCCTAAACATATTATTAGTTACCAATACCAGTTAAACACAAACTTAACTGAAAACAACTGTACGCACACTGATTAAAACCGAGCAACACTTCCGGTAGTTTCGTATAGACTGCCCCGCGAGCGTTCAGGCTTTCCCTTTTATAACAAATCTTCCCCACCGAGTATCCAATCTACCCACAAATATTCCGTAAGTGACCCTCAATATTTCCATATAAATCTAAAGTACCCTTACAGCTCGGCACTCCTGCTTCAAGCGAGTCCCTTCGCTTTGTATATCAGCATCAACATCAACATTATCACTTGATGAATCACCAGATTCGTTATCAATTTCAGTCCCTATATCTTTAATGCATCACTAATTGGCCCTTTATCGCGAGCACAATCATTAATTGGCCCTTTATCGCGAGCACAATCACTAATTGGCCCTTTATCGCGAGCACAATCACTAATTGGCCCTTTATCGCGAGCACAATCACTAATTGGCCCTTTATCGCGAGCACAATCATTAATTGGCCCTTTATCGCGAGCACAATCACTAATTGGCCCTTTATCGCGAGCACAATCACTAATTGGCCCTTTTTCGCGAGCACAATCACTAATTGGCCCTTTATCGCGAGCACAATCACTGATGGTATCTTGCTCTCGGGCAAACTCATTAGTTGGCCCTTAACCCCGGGCACATCCATCCACAAGCCCTTAACCCCGGGCACATCCATCGACAAGCCCTAACCCCGGGCACATCCATCGACAAGCTCTTAACCCCGGGCACATCCATCGACAAGCCCTTAACCCCGGGCACATCCATCGACAAGCCCTTAACCCTGGGCACATCCATCCACAAGCCCTTAACCCCGGGCACATCCTTCCACAAGCCCTTAACCCCGGGCACACTCATCCACAAGCTCTTAACCCTGGGCACACTCATCCACAAGCTCTTAACCCCGGGCACATCCATCGACAAGCCCTTAACCCCGGGCACATCCATCGACAAGCCCTTAACCCTGGGCACATCCATCCACAAGCCCTTAACCCCGGGCACATCCTTCCACAAGCCCTTAACCCCGGGCACACTCATCCACAAGCTCTTAACCCCGGGCACACTCATCCACAAGCCCTTAACCCCGGGCACACTCATCCACAAGCCCTTAACCCTGGGCACACTCATCCATAAGCCCTTAACCCCGGGCACACTCATCCCCAAGCCCTTAACCCCGGGCACACTCATCCCCAAGCCCTTAACCCCGGGCACACTCATCCCCAAGCCCTTAACCCCGGGCACACTCATCCACAAGCCCTTAACCTCAGGCATATGCATTCATAAGCGCTTAGCATCGGGCGTATCCAACCAAATGCTCTTCATCTCAAGCACATTCAATAGCAAGTCATTCACTCCGTTCATCCTGCCGACTTCCAATTGACCCATTCACCCATTCATCCATTCATCCAATTCCCATTAATCATATTCATTGTCGATCTTTGCATTCAAATCAAGTTCAATTCGCTTAAACATTATCAACATATAACAATACCATCCATCAATCCATTGTGTTTCAGCATACTCCATAATTGGGTTATCGCCCTCCTGTGTATGCAAACACTCCAATCCGTGTAACCATCAGATACTTCGCAAGTTGACCATCACACACATCTTCACAATGACCATAAGACACTCCTCCGACAATGGCCTATTGGCCTCCTGCGCTTCCGAAATACAATCAATGATACTCGTCAATTCAATACTCAAATAATTACGAAACACTAACAAATTATCAAAGAATTCATTATATCAAATCAAATTAATTATTAACATTTTTATCCATAATTAGATTTTTCAATATCGAGAACATTTTCTTTGTTACTTCGTCCTACAGCCAAATCATTATTACGCATAGAAAGGTCATCATCGCTATCAATCACTTTATACATATACACTCACCTGCAATACCCGAAGGGGCAGGCAGAGGTGCACCCAGCACATCCACTCTTCGGCAAACCCATCACGGTCCCACAATGCGACAGAAGGAGAGCTCATCGCCACACCGGTCCAACTCCAGACTCCGTGCACTTCCAAATAGAAAATCCCAACATCACTTCACCTGACCCGGGGATCGAACCCAAGACCCCAGCACAACAGTCGCAACGCACGCGCCTATCACAACTGGGCCACCGATGCAGTCACTATCATGTGTAAATTTTTATTCTCAATCGCCTTCCATATGTTCCTCACTTGACCCGTCCTGTTTACATGAACTATGTGAATGGGTTCGTCACTTTACCGGATTGAGACATCGCGACTTTGCACGTTCGCATAGAGGCTATGTACAAATTGTTATAAGTAATTCCCGAAAACCAATAATGATCACAAAACCAAAAATAATAAAGTACAGCTTCAAACCGTCAAACTAGGCCACTTAGCCCAATCGCATGTTCTCCTGTTTCCACACTAATTGCGGCTTTCCAAATATACCTAAACCAAAGCTAGCTATAATAGCAATATCATTTACTGAGGATTACAACATGATAAAACTTTCAGTTACAACTAAGGGTAGTTGCAAATAACGATTCCTTACATTGGAACTTGAAACAATTTTAAACCGTTTCGCGGTCACAGTAACACAAAATCTCTGCAATAATATTTTCCCACCTTATAATATCACAACGTAGATAAAAGTTAAGCAAAACATGATCTCGATCAAATCACTATCAAATTTAATTTATGACAACTATGTATCCCTTGCAATCCCTTTAAAGTAACCAAGTTATGTTCAAGTTTACAACAACACTTGGATCTACCCCTTTCTTTAATCAATAAAAACTAACTGAATATAATCGGATTAATTACGCATTATTAATTTATCACAATCACTTAAGTTTCTCATATAGCCTAAGCACGGACTACTCAGAATCAACTAAAAGACCTTGAGTATACAAAAACAGGCCACGGACAATCTTATGAACCATTGGTATAGATCCTAACTTTGATCTAAACAGGTTATTCAATAAGATGGGACACACACAACCTCATGTTCTCACCTTGACTAATTGCACAGTTTAACTTAACTGTTATAAAATTCATTAAATACTGGGTAGAACGAATTAAAACTCAAACTCTAATATATAATTACCACCGGCACAAATATCGATATTCCTTACAGACTGGAATCGAACCAGAGCCAATTCAATTTTATCAAGAAATCCTACGCATTATGCGTTACACATTTTCACTACCAACTAATATTGGTATCTTTATTCAAAGGTACAAAAATAAAACCAGAAGCGACTCACCGAATTTCCAATAAATCCATACAGCATCGTTGTTCCAAACATCGGGTTTTCATATTATTCACTATTGTGGGTGTTGATTCACTATCTCACTTCTGAACTATTAGCCATCATCTATTAAACACAAACTTAACTGAAAACAATTGTACGCACACTGATTAAAACCGAGCAACACTTCCGGTAGTTTCGTATAGACTGCCCCGCGAGCGTTCAGGCTTTCCCTTTTATAACAAATCTTCCCCACCGAGTATCCAATCTACCCACAAATATTCCGTAAGTGGCCCTCAATATTTCCATAAAAATCTAAAGTACCCTTACAATATATCTGTCTGTCACACAAACATTATTCTCGGTACTGGAATCGAACCCACGGCATCTCGTTTCACAACCGGCTACTCGCCAACTGCGCCACGGAGGCTGTCAATATGGAGTAATAACTGAAATGAAATGAAATCGTTTATTGATCATGTAGGCAATTACATAGATCTTATGACAAGTCAGTACATTAAAAGCAGTAAAGAAATTTAAGAAAAAGCATATCAGCTTATATATACATATCATACATAGCATCATCAATACACTAGCAATTACTTTATTCATTTATAAGGTATTTATAATTTTTATTTTTAATATTATTCAAAGAAATACCAGTCAAATATACATATTTTTAAAAGGGTTTGATATAGACCATGGGTATTTCCGAAACGTCGCACGTTTTAAAAAACTGTAATAAGGAATACAAATTCAGTGGCTAGTTTTAGAGCGCAACTCCCTACATACTTTGAAAGTCAACACCTATGGCAAATGCTTTCCCATTATGTACAGTTACTCTACTAAAAAACTGACTGAATTCTTTAATAGACACTTAACAAAGTATATAAGACCTTCAAATTAACACCAACCCTTTAACCCACTCTTGTTTATAAAAAGCCTTAGTACGATGATATCAAAAAAATTTAAACGTAGCTTACATAATTACAAGTGGCCGATAAAACCCGATTATGCGGCGGTCGGGTCGCGACCCTCACCTTGGCCCGAGACCTTGTACGCGCTGGTACAAACGGACAAAGAAACCTCGTTACGAATATTATTGCTCCTTCGTGTTGCGATTCTATTTCTACGATATAACAACGGGTGATGGTGCTGTGATATGAATTTCAGTTGATCGCCTGTGTGTTTCTAGTTGTTATTTACTCGCCTTCTTGTTGCATTATAAATGTTTGATATAAAGCAGTGAAATGTCGTCAAAATATCACAGTATATATTTAAAAATAAATGATACTGCTTTTCCGATATAAAATAAATGTGTAATGTTTGTGTCTACATTTATAAGATGCATGTAAGTAAGTATATGTATAAATTGCAATTATCACACTCATACTACGTTTAGTTAAAACACTCGATAAAAGAAACAAAACGGAATGTTATTATTAAAATCTATAACAGAGTACGATAAACTTCTGATCATTGCGTTAAATGTCAGACACATGCATCTACGGGTCAGAGGTAATAGGACCCGTCAGTGGACTGAATTGTGCGTTACTGACACGCGCATATGTCGCTCGAGGTGTTGATGGCAGTTTTTCATAACTTATTTATATTATAGTTATTATACTCATACAATAGACCCTCGACCACTTCATCACCTTCTTGCCCATGGCGTAGTGTGAAGAAGCAGGCCGGCATGGGCAATCAGAGGATACCGTACGGTCTCGTATGAGGCGGCCTCTCTTTTGGCTGGCTTTCCGCCCTGGGATTTAGAAGCGAAAAGCCTTGCGTCACTATTTCAGTGGCGTGAAGAAGCGCTAAAGCGGGGACTGCGACCGGCGCCCCAAGAAATTGACCGCCACAGATCTCAGCTTTATCAAATGCTGGAGACTGAATGGGAGCGACGTCTAGAGCACCCCAACTCTGGCGCAGCAACAATAGAGGCCATTCGGCCTGTACTAGCGGAATGGCTTCATAGGTGTCATGGCACTCTAACTTTCAGGGTGACACAGGTGCTCTCAGGACACGGTTGTTTTGGGAAGTACCTGTGTCGCATTCGTCGAGAACCGACACCTGAGTGCCATCATTGTCGTTGTGCTGAAGACTCGGCGCAGCATACATTGGTGGATTGTCCCGCATGGGATACCCCGCGCTGCGAGTTAATCGCTGTCGTCGGGAACAATCTCTCGTTGTCAACACTGGCACTGGCCATGGTCGAGAGCGAGGAGGCATGGAACTCCGTTGCCTTATTTTGCGAGCAGGTCATGTCCGCAAAGGAAACAGCCGAGAGGGAAAGGGAGCGAAGTATAAGACTTCCCTTACGTAATCGACGCTCGCGAAACCGGAGAGATGATCTCCGGCCTCCATAAACTGGCCTACAGGCGACGGTTGCATAGACCGGCCCATCGCCATGCAAATTGAGGCCTGAGAGGGTAGCGTTTCACACGCATTCATTGTGTTCCGTCTGAGGGGGTCTATTCCTCAGACCGTGATTGGCTCTGGACAAGGGCCGACTCCCGCGGTAGCTGCGGTTGCATGCAATTGCGTACCCCGTAGCTGTCGTCATTAGGGAGAGAGCGGAACAACGCGGGGTTTAGTCGGTAGGACGGCTTAGACCGGTGAGTCCGACATACTTCCTACCTTGGAAGATCTACAAATGGATTCCCCGTGGTAAAAAAAAAAAAAAAAAGGCCGGCATGATTGTGTTGAGTAGCGGGGGATAGATTATCTCTCGCTACTCTAATTGGACCGCATTGCGCTTACCATCAGGTGCAGTGAGGTCACTTCGCCGTGCCAATATAAAAAAAACCAGGCAGTATGTGGGACAGCCGCAATCCTTTCTGTCTTCTGTTAAACAGACTATTACTTAAACAGTAATTTTTTGCATAGATGTAGAAATATTGTCCAAATAAAAATGGTAAATAAAATGTGATCAGACCTAATGTGCTAAAGTAAAAAAAACTCATGGCACGTAATTGATATTTCAGATGGTAAACGAAAAGATACCCGAACCGCGTGTCTATATCAAAAACAAATTCATTCTTATTCGACAACTCAGCCGATAGCTTTTACAGTCTGCAAACCGGGTTATTTATTTTTGTTATTGCATTTTTCGTGGTACATTCGGATAATAAACTCATTGACTTTTTGTATTCGCATGTGCGTAGTTTAATATTATTTTTTGTATAGACGTGTGCAACTTACTTATTATTTTTATATTTACTAACCAATAAATTATTTTGTATTTTATTATGTGAGATTATAACATGAAAATCATTTGAATATGTTCTATTCATTCTTTAGTCTATATTATAATTCACAATATTCTAAGTTACATCATAAAGGCATAATTAATTTTAACCTAAATCTAATATTAATTAATTAAAAAAAAAATTGATCATATACTTTTTTATTATATGCAGATCACCATTTGTCGGATGTCGGAATCACAGGGGACAAATGCTCGTCAACTTCCTTGAGAAAGAAGGACTCTTTCTGATGAACTCGTTCTTCAAGAAGAAGCCTCAAAGGAAGTGGACGTGGCGAAGTCCGGACACTGTGACGAAAAACGAGATCGACTTTATCATGACGGACAAAAAGCACATATTCAGAGATGTCTCAGTGGTCAACAGGTTTAATACCGGATCTGATCACCGACTTGTACGAGGCTCTCTAAATATCGATCTTAAGCTTGAAAGAAGACGTCTGATAAAGTCCACACTCCGACCTAATCCACTCCAAATCATGGCGCGATCCGAGAATTTCCAGAGGATGCTCGGAGATAGATTCGCTGCATTGGAACCTACTGAAGACGTAGACGAAACTCTACTTAATCTGGTTGAAACGCTTAGGGGCGAAGGCACCAAATTCTGCCAAATGCAGCGTGGAGGCAGAAAGTCCAAGCTCTCGGATGAGACTTTACGGCTTATGGCAAAAAGACATCTCAAGTTACTTTGTCAGATAGGTCAGACATAAATAAGCTCATTACAAAGATGATACGCCGGGACCTTCGGAGCTCCAATACACGACTCATTGAAGAGGCGATCGAGCGCAACCGAGGGTCTAAGGTATTCACTCAGCAGCTTGGAAGGAGCCACCTGACGAAGTTAACGACACGCGAGGGCAAAACCGCTTTGTCAAGGCCGGAGATTCTCGCCAAGATCGAAGACTTTTATGGCCGTTTATACGTTTCGCATGTTCCGTGCCCTAAGCGCGAAGACTATGATCCCAGAGCCACTCTGACACGCCACTACACCGACGAACTGCCAGACATCGACCAAGGCGAGATCGTGTTGGCTCTGAGACAACTTAAAAATGGAAAAGCCGCCGGTGAGGACGGAATTACTTCAGAACTACTGAAGGCAGGAGGGGCTCCTATCATACAGGAACTGCAGAGCCTCTTCAACACCGTTCTTCACAGCGGGATAACTCCAAAGGCGTGGAACAGGAGTTTGGTTATTCTCTTTTTTAAGAAGGGAGATAAAACCCTTCTTAAGAATTATAGACCGATCTCACTCCTGAGCCACGTCTATAAGTTGTTCTCAAGGGTTATCACGAATCGCCTCGCCAGAAGACTTGACGAGTTTCAGCCCCCGGAACAGGCTGGGTTTCGCGGAGGATATGGCACCATAGACCACATTCACACAGTGAGGCAGATTATACAAAAGTCCGAGGAGTATAATCGGCCCCTGTGTCTGGCATTCGTGGACTATGAGAAGGCCTTTGACTCCGTCGAAACCTGGACTGTCCTGGAATCCTTGCAGCGTTGCCAAATAGACTACCGGTATATCGAAGTGCTGAGATGTCTATACGAAACTGCCACTATGAATGTTCAAGTACAGAACCAGCAGTCTGGGCCCATCCAGTTGCGCAGAGGGGTGAGACAGGGGGATGTCATATCCCCGAAACTGTTCACAAGCGCACTGGAGGATCTGTTCAAGACGCTGGACTGGAAAGGTATGGGCATAAACATAAACGGCGATCACATCTCACACTTGCGGTACTCTCACACTTTAGGTAGAAACAACTTCGAGAAGGAGGCTAAGAGGAGGATCCAGCTGGGCTGGGCAGCATTTGGAAAACTACGTCAGGTCTTCTCGTCTCCTGTACCACAATGTCTGAAAACGAAAGTTTTCATCCAGTGTGTCCTACCTGTCATGACCTACGGTGCTGAGACGTGGACACTCACAGTACGGCTGGTCCACCAGTTCAAAGTCGCTCAGCGAGCTATGGAACGTGCTATGCTCGGAGTTTCTCTGAAGGATAAAATTCGCAACGAGGTTATCCGACAGAGAACACAAATCATCGACATAGCACACAGGATTAGCAAGCTGAAATGGCAGTGGGCTGGCCATATCTGTCGAAGGACCGATAACTGCTGGGGTAAACGAGTTCTTGAGTGGAGACCGCGACTCGGCAAGCGTAGTGTAGGACGCCCTCCAGCTAGGTGGAGTGACGATTTGCGAAAGGTCGCTGGCAGAAGCTGGATGAGACAAGCTGAAGACAGGGTTAAATGGCGCGTTTTAGGGGAGGCCTATGTCCAACAGTGGACTGCTACAGGCCGATGATGATGATGATGAGATCACCATTTAAATACATAGATAATTTAAAGACATTTGTGGAATTCTACAAACAAAAAGGCGAACGATCGTTACAATAAACTGTCAAGATTTTTTCGCACGAGCGTACGATCTCTTATCTCACTTCCGCCTATCGCGGTCTAGTTGAATTGTGTACATCTTCACTATGTTTTTTGAATGATGGGTTACTGTCATAGATAATAGTATGGTCGATAATGCCAAATAATTCTTAAATGAAGACTTCAATGTTAACATAGTCTTTAGCGATAACAAAATAAAATCGTATTATCTAATAATGAAGTAAATTTGACTTTCTTTAGAAATATTAAGCTATTATATCGTAATGGGGAAAGTGTTTTTTGCCATACTGAGTCGGTAAATAGTTAGTAAAGCAAGTATTATACTTAATGTGTTGTACTTTAGAGTACCAAACAAGTTTATATAAATCCGGAAATTTACATCATTTTATCAAACCTTTATTCGCGACTAAATCTGTAATAAAAATGTACTAAGCATCTAAATACGGTTAGTTAGTTCAGATAACAACATGGTTATATATAACAGGAATTGTATATAACGCATCAAATGCATAATTCAAACCAATCTGAAGCCTCAGCGTTGAGCTTCTGACATAAGTACCTAGGACGCAAGAATAACCAACAATAGTCTGCTGAAACGGACAGGTAATAATTGCATTTCTAAGTAGAAATCTAATTCATTAAATCTTAAAGAAACAATTTCAAGTCTTGAACTTTGTCTCAAAATAAGATATTTCAGTACGTGTCATGTACTGTACATCCAAGGTATTATACGAGGTTGACCAATCTCTGGGACTGATGAGGCCTTTGTACGGTAGGCTGCGGCTTTGCTGTGCTCTAGCATTGCAGAAGTCTATGGACGGCGGTGACTACTTACCATCAGATGGTCCGTATGCTCGACGGCCTATGGAGGCATTAAAAAATAGTAATAGATCTTAATAGACTAATTACAATATAATAGAGCAGACGTTTGGATACATGAAAGATTGAAGATAAATTAAAATATTCATACCTGAATCAAGCTATAAAAAATTAAAGATAAGCGTCCATCATGTATGTAATTTCATTTATGTTTTCTAATAAAATTTACTACTGGTTTTCCTGTTTAAAAAAAGTTGAATACTATTCTAAGTAGTAGTTTATACACTTAGGAATATAAGTTGTATAAACAAATATAATCGAAATTGACTAAATTCTAAACACCAGATTATTAAAAGAACTTTTAATTTGTCCCAGATAAAAATTCGATTATCATGGGATTCCTTTAAGGATTGAGATTTACACACCGAAATCAAATTAAACCCACAGTTAGCTAACCTCAATTTACTTTTAAGCGGCCGTATGATATGCTAACAGCCACCTTTGAACAAGTTATAGACACACAGTGTCAAAGGCAACGTAAAAGGGCACGCTTGATAGCCGTCCCGTTTGTATTATGGATTTTTTTAGGTTTGAGCTGGTCGCTCAAAACTAAACAGAAAAGAAATAGAACCACATTAAAAATGTTTTTGGTTTGGCTTTTCAAACGTGTGTTATCTAATGTAGGAAACATAAGACAGTAAATTCATTAAGAGCCCATTGCAAAACTGTGGTTTTGTCAATTGGCATCCCCATGCTCAGTATCAGTAATTTTGACTAAAACCTTTGATACCACGTGTCCGGCTAAAGCGCCTGTTATTAACTCTAATAGAGTCAAATATGGTAACCGAGGCATGGATAATATTATGTTATCACCCGTATTCAAATACAATACTCAAATTAGCTCATTGCTATCAATCAATTTATGTATATGTGATTTGATTGTTATTGTTTAGCTTTAAACCCGTACCAATTGGTTATCAGTAATATACGCATAACAACGGGTTCGCTTTAGTGTAGTCCATTATCATCAGTGAGATTAAATCCTTATAGTTAATAATAAACTAGCTTAATATGATTATAATAAAAAAATTTAATCAGCGCAATTCGGGACTCAATGAATATTTGCTCCCGTAGTGATAAAACTGATAGATTGTAAGATTTACGAAGGTCGCGTCGGTGTAGTTCATTTAATCATCTTTTTAATGCAAATAATCAATACTAGTAGTCAAAAATTCAAATATACGGAAAACAGATTATGATCATGAAATTATTTTTGCGAGAAATGTAGAGAACATCGATTTTCTGCATTGAGACAATAATACTCGTTGTCGATTTATATAAATAGCTGGATTTGTTTAATCATAACTAAAAATCTAAGTTTTACCTAACATATTATATCGTCTATAATAATTAGTATAGCTCCACACCAGGGCCTGGAGAAATGCTTTCGGTACAGTACGATATGTTTGCTTAAATCGGTGACCTAATTAATAGTTACCAAGGACGGATATTTTAGTTAATTCCGATATAAACCGCTAACCACAGCTATGGCATAACTCAAGTGCCAATTAGTAACTCCGTAAATACATGTGATTATGCAATATTCATGAAAATATTTTAATTTAGCAACCAGAGATCTACATGTTGGGATAAGCATCTGTTAAAATACTAGGGCATACTTAACGAAGTCTTAAATTTACTTTCTTTTCATTAAGAATGTGCCAGTTTGTATAGACTTCCCGGTGAATGCTAACATGACACCATTGTCTCTTTCTAGTCTGTATGTTAAAAAATTAAAAAAGAAAGATGTTTAAATTTTTTATTACGTTTTCATACGTAATTAACGAATATAAAAATATTAATTTAGTCAATAAGGATCGTTACCAAAACCCGAATAATGAAACTTGACTTAGCTTCGGATAATTATACTTGGTCTGTGGACCAGAGGATTGATATTTAAGTAAGTCAAACGGCAAGTCGGTAGGTACGGTTAAAAGAGGGTGAATGATAATAGTCGTCACCATAGCTTAGAAACCTCTTACTTGTCTTTAATGAGGAAACAACAAAAGAAATGTATATAATTAGTACCTGCGGAAGATTATTGCTATATTGCTGGATAACTGGAGTAAAGGACCTATTTCCACGACCGAAAAAAAAATTGCTGTATAAGCGAGTTTAGAAAAACATTATGTTCGTAGGTTAAAAAACAGCAAGCGAAAAGTAGAAAAGTCAAAGGAGAAATCCGGACTCAGCATCGCCGCGTTGACGCTTAGCTAGGTATGTACAAGTTATGGCTTGTTCCGAGGTAAGAAATTTCTAACTTAAAGTTATAAGAAGGGGTGTGAATTTACTACCACAAACTTGCTGAAATTTTAACATTAGTACCGTTAATGAGAGGTTAACTATGAAAGAGTTCAACTGTTATATTTATAATAATGGTCAACTTTAGTCTTCCTCAATTAAATGAACATTAATAACAGATCAAATGTTACGTCAGAAATAAATAGGTTAACAAACGATAAGTATCTATTGCAGAGTATGAACACCCATAATATCAGACGATGGTGGGTGTATTGCTATATTTTAAATTTAAATTACGGGTCCTCTCAACCACACGAAACATATTTTTTTTAATACTGGCAAAGTGAACACACTGCACCTGATGGTAAGCGCAGTGCAGTCCAATTAGAGTATCGAGTAGCGAGAGATAATCTATCCCACGCGACTCAATACAAGCGAGTGATTATAAAGTTGTTTTACGTCGATATTCTGTGAAATAATGATTACACCTCATTTGAAGCCTGTTTATTCATGCCATTGACAAACCAGGCTAAAGTGTGGCTCGACTTCTTGTCGTCAATGACATTATATTTGTGCATATACTACATGCTCCAACTGACATAGGCAATGCTGCAAAACATCAGTAAAACATTGATAATTGAATATTGTAATGGTTTCTTATGTTATTGCGAATATATTAAATTAATAAAGGTTTGAACGTTACAGTATATTTTCGTACAGCTCAATCCAATTTTCTTTTTTTATTTATCTTGGCACGGCAAAGTGACCACACTGTACCTGATGGCAAGTGCAGTGCCGTCCAGTTAAAGTGTCAAGTAGCGAGAGACAATCTATCCCTCGCTACTCAACACAATCATGTAACCATCATGGTTTTAGAGTTTTTAAAACTTCGGGTCGCGATTAACAAAAAAATTATCAGAGGCATGATAGATACACCACCAACATCATATTAATAAAAATATTTATATTTTAACCCGGTATTGTACTGTCCTCTACTGGACACTGCTAATGAGAAAGACTAGTCAAGTTAGTCAGTTTACTGTTAGCCCACATCACTTGCCTAATGCGGCACAACTGAATTATCTTGGTCGGTGGGTAATAGCAAAATAGAAAAGAATATAGAAAAAAAACACAACATTCTAAAATAACCTTTCATATACATAGTTTATTAACCTTGTCTCCTTGTACCAAGTACTGAAAAAAAATACAAATGTTTCAATTTAAATTCAAAAGCAAGCATATTTATAGAAAAAAAACACACACATTAAACCTATTATATAAAAAGGAACCTTGCCGTCAAGCAACAAGCCGAGGTTAGCAAATTAAGTCGTTAGGAGAGTTTCTACTGCGGCCACATTAAGACATGTCGAGGATGAATCGAGTTCTAAACAATCGATATTCAAACCTCGTAAGTATTTTCGAGATAACCTCTTCTTCTTCTTCTTCTTCAGCCTTTGGACGTCCACTGCTGAACATAGGCCTCCCCTAAAGATTTCCAGACCAACCTGTCAGAAGCGGCCTGCATCCAGCGGGTTCCTGCGACCTTTACGAGGTCGTCTACCTTGCAACCCAACAACATAACCTCAACACTCAATAAATAATTTTTGGGGGTCTAAAGTTGGGGTACAATGTCGGCCATTTTGCGGCCTTCTAAGTACTCTGACAATAGACCCTCGACCGCTTCTTCATCTTCTTGCCCATGGCGTAGTGTGAAGGAGCAGGCCGGCATGATTGTGTTGAGTAGCGGGGGATAGATCGTCTCTCGCTACTCGATACTCTAATTGGACCGTACTGCGCTTACCATCAGGTGAAGTGCGGTCACTTTGCCGTGCTAGGGTAAAAAAAAAAGTATAACGATAAGACATACAAGAGTAAAGAATTAGCTTTTTTTGGATAATGTTACACCAAATCAGTGGCGCATCGGCCAATTGCAGCCTATGAATAATAGAAAGCAGGTTTGTTCCCGCACCACGTCTCTCACTTAATGGTGATGTAATCACACGGTGGTCCTTGACAACTTTACACCAGTCTAGTCATCATAGATATATTATATTTTGTGCATTTAGAGTCGGTGCAATTTAATTTGACCGGCATCGGCACTGGATGTCGTCCACAAAATATTGTTAAGAAATTACTAATACTATATTATCTGTTGTTCATTATTACGAACCTCTTTAGTGAAGGCTTCATAAGTCAAGGTGACTTGGCAAACAAGGAATAATAACATTGAACATTTATTTATAGATTAAGCCAAGAAAATGTAGGAATATATAATACATAATGTGATATTTGTTATTGGATACAATATAACTTACCAAGTATATAATATTGTGATTTTGTAATAATTTGTAGGATACTAAAGTGGCTCCTGTTTTCTTTCTCATCGTATTAAGACTGTTTGACTTCAACATCGATGTCTGGAGAACCCCGTAGCCATAAATAATATCGTATCGATATTAGATATGAATAATTGACCGCCGTTATGCTTTCTTTGTTTTAAGTCTATGTTATTTTAAAATCAATTTTTGGACCCTCGCAGTCACGCATAATAGACCCGATGTTATAATTAAGAAAGTGACGGCTACTTTGTTTTTACTTGTTTTAAGGTCTGTTGAGTTTGGCGGCCCCGTAATCTATCTATATGTACCTAGTCAGGTCATAAATTCTGTCACATGTTTAATATAAAATAATTGAAACAAGTTTATTCATTATGTAACCATTTATATACCAAAATGAACTTAACAAAACATAGATTCTTATGACACTAAAGTTTATTCAAAATGACCTCCGTGATTTTGAATACAGGCCTTCAATCTGCGCGGCCAGTTGTCTATCGCAGCACGAACGAGGTCCATGTTAATATCGACGGCTGCCTTAATCAAGGATGTCTTGAGTGACTCCAAATTGGGATGAGGCTTTGAGCACGCCTTTTCCTCCAAGTGTTGCCATATCTTGTAATCTAACGGATTCAAATCTGGACTGGATGAGGGCCAGTCTTCGTGCCGGATGAAGTCGATTTCACGCGCCGCCAGCCAGTCTTGTGTGCTCTTCGCTCTATGAGCTGGCGCCGAATCTTGTTGGAATACCCAGTGCCTGTTATTGAACATGGTATGAGAAACAGGTTCCACAAGGTTCGTCAGGACTGTATTTTGATACACAACTGCATTCGTTTTTACACCTTTCTCACAAAAATGTACCTCTGTTAAGCCCCAATAAGAAACTCCCAACCATACCATGAGCGGGGATGGAAAATGACCTCGTTGGACACGCGGAATACGGTTGCTCGCTTCTTCGCTACTGTGTGCGTACACCTTATCATTTTGTTTGTTGTAGCTCTCTTCTACGGTAAAAATTTTTTCATCTGAAAAAAGAATTTCCCGATATTTTTTTCCCGCGTACCGCTTCAACAAAGCGCGGCATCTCTTCAGTCTCAGGTCCATTAGACGAGCATTCAAACGATGTCCTGTTTTTCTTCGATATGCCCGAAGCTCTAAGTCTTCATTTAACACCCCTTTTCACCGTGGTTCTGCTTAACCCCATCTGAAGGGCCAACAGTTTCTGCTTACGTTTGGGATTTCTTTGAATTCGCGCCTTCACAGCTTTTATCACTGCTGGAGTCCTAACAGACCGAGGGCGACCACTTCTTGACCTGTCATCTACACTAGAGTCTTCATTGTATCGTTTGATGGTACGATAAACGAATCTTTTGGTTATATTCAAATTTTTCAGTATGTCAAAAATTTGAATTGGCGCGTAACCGCAACGATGCAACGCAATTACTGCAACACGGTCTTCTTTAAGCGTCCACTCCATATTTAAAAATGAGTAAAATTCTAAAAAGTATACATTTTTATTTTCATGAACAATTTGAAATACTAATCCAATAAACTTTTTTGTGGCCAGCATTCTAAAATAAAAGTTTTTACTGTGTGACAATACTTATGACCTGACTGTGTATATATATAATATATTTGTAACTGATCGCTGTCTGTACATGGAAGATATATGAGAAAAACTATGGTTGGGGGTCTTTATTAACGCAATAGAACTCAAATCAATGATTTTTAGAATTTTTGTCTGTTTGTCGGTGCCTTGAGTAGCGGGCAAAAGCTACATAATATATGATTTTACATAAACTTTTTATGAACATTATTATTACAAGTAATTACATAAACCGTTTTGGTTATTATAACTGTTTCCATCAGGTCCTGATCATCTTGAACTCAACTATCCTGTTGAATGTTCCTAAAAGGACTTCAAGATGATGGTTGTTAAAAAAATAAGGATTTCCGCCTAAACAAGTTTAATATGAGCCCTGCTGTGTGCAAAAGCTATTCTTATATTTAAAATAAAAATATTGTCTATTATCGGTCCGTATTCTGTGTGTTATTATTTTAACACTCAACTAGCCTATATTTATTATGAGTGAATTAATTGTTTTTCGTCGAATTACTTGCCGGTTCTTTGGTGGTTTATAAATACAAATACATATACAAATACAAATAAATACAAGAAGTATTTATAAACCAAAAAACAAGTACATATTTTATAGACTTATCAATACTTTCAACAAAAGATTTTAATAGATATTTGTTTAATATAGGTCGTCTAGTTATGCGGTAACAAGGTCAACTGATATAGTCGTTTCCAAAGCAAAAGGCTATATACAATAGACTTTTACGACAACGTTATAACTAGTTGAAATAGTTGATTTATAATCTAATTTCTTATATATTATATTGATTGCCTGCTAAATAATTATTGCTGATAAATTACATATTGATTGAAATAAATAAAACCTACATAGATTATATACTTATCATCTCAATTTTTCAAACCAACAAGGACGTATATTAAACATCTTATACTAGATACGATTTTTCCAAGAAGGTCAGATCGCCGGCAGGCAGACAATCGATCGTAAAAGCAATAAACCAAAATGTTACTAAAATATGGAAGCATCTTGTACAAACCACACATCACACGCTCTACCCTCGTCTAGTGAGATGAAGAAAGACACAAAGACCGAGTAATGTATTTCTAAAAGAACTTCTTTACTACTACAATTTTTATTTTGTTACTATATTATTTATCTTACCTCTACTATAAGTTCGAAAGTGGTTTAAACTTGCATCGTTTTTTTCTTAATTATTATATCGTCTATTTTTAATTACAAAATTAGTTACCACCCAACCGTCGTATATATAATTCATCGGTCTATCGTTTATATTGTCCCACAATACATTTAGTTTCTTTTCAAAATTCGTCGTGTTTTAATGTTAATGATATTTTATTATTTAAAAAAAATTATAATTTTTTTTTTTTGTTTATTTTTTTTTATTTTTTTTTTGATCGAATACTTAGCTAAATAAGTTGAAATTGCTATTTAGGTAATACAGTGTTTTTTAATTAATATCGGGTGATTTTAATGGCTACAGTTGCTTATAATATAACCTATGAGCAGACGCTTTTGGAGGCGGAGAAGTCTGCAGCAAATAGCGGTATTCAATATTTCTATTATAGCCGAGGGAAATATTCTAGTCGAGGAGGAGGCAAACATCCACTTTTTATCTTAGCCAAAGTCTGCTGCTCAACCACCTCATAGAAGAAAAATCGCTAAAATCTATACTCAAAATTGAGTTTTTGACTTGGCTTTGTGTTATCTTTGTGACTGGGAGACCTGTAGGGCCAGCCTCCCCGACAAAATTGCTGTCATCGTCTACGCAAATGATATCAGCGATGTCAAGCAGCTTCTAGAAGTGCGGCTTGCTCGCTTTTTTCAACACCGAAAAGGATTCACCGGCTGAGCCTCACTGACTCTAAACAAAATTTTAATCCTTTGTTTTCATTAACCACAAATAGACCCATATAAAAGCATAAGGCTTGCGTATTCTCACTGGCTTAAGAACAAAGTACTTTAACACTTAACTTCTGAACAGTCCACTTAGTCTCCCACCAAAGTTAGAGCAGGCATCCAATAGAAAGTCTGCTTCCAGACTTGAAATATTCCAGCATCCCTTGTCAAAGCATTTATACGCCGCGAAACTTCAATTCATGACTATCTAGGGGTTTTGTCTCTGTGGTCAGGGGCTATCGCACGGATAGCCATCATCCGGGCGAGGGGGATGCTGGGTCGTAAGACCGGCTAGTCCAGCATAACCGTTTTATTCTTATTCCGCTTCCCCCCGAAGCGGGCGGTAGTAATAAAACGCTTTCCCCGCGACAACAAAAAAAAAAAGGGGCTATCGCACAATCTCTCATGAGACAGCCTGCATCTTAGCAGGTGTTAAACACTGGGTCTGGATGCCAGTTACCTGTCCTCCGCTTTCATATAGTGGAAGGAGCGGTTCCCTCTCGGTTGAGATTAACCCCTAAGGAAGACAATGTCCAACTGGTTAACCTCAGTAATAGTGTCATGGAACAGGTTAATCAGGTTGGAGCCAAAATGCGAGTTTGTGGGCCATATTATTGCATCAGTACGTCTTGTCTTTAGCTAAAAGCGGAGTGCTCCTAGATTTCGAGTGACAAAGGTCCTAACTTAACACAAATGTTTTCTGTTCACATCTGTATTAAATTAGAAAAGTGGAACCCGCTGTATACTCTTGCGATAACTGCCACCAGGACATGACCCAACATATTCTTGAAGAATGCTTAGCTTGGGATGAAAGATGGAGAGTTTTCAGGACATTCGTCCATAAAGATCTCTTTCTGTCAGACCGGTTAGCTCATCGTGCGACCCCGAGATGGACGGCAGCGCGGGTGGTAAGGCCTCGTTCGCTGTCGTTGTTCGGTGCGCGGGGGCTCCTTAGCCTCCCATGGAGATGAGCTAGTACGCAGCACGCGCAGGGGCGATTCTGGCTGCAATTCTAGCACTCCTTAGAATACCCCGGGATCGCTCCGTAAGCGCCGAAGAAGGCCACCGCGGGGTTTTAGCTGGTAGTGTCGGGTGGGGTGTACATAGGGGGTAGGGACTCGGCCCAGCGGCAGCACGGATGGCCATCATCCGGGTGAGGGGGATGCTGGGTGGTAAGACCGGCTAGTCCAGCATACCCGTTTTATTCTTATTCCGCTTCCCCCCGGAGAGGGCGGCAATAATAAAACGCTTTCCCCGCGACAAAAAAAAAAGACCGGTTAGCTGTCGTGGTCAGCAAACTGAGATAAGACATGCAATGGCCTCCTTCTGCAACCGACAGACTCAGTTGTTTTATTATATGTTAACGTTGCACATTGTGTGCTTTGTCTAGGAAACCCGTCATTTCATTACATTGTTAAAGGATAACAACTTTAGGAAGCGCCAGACAAGACTGCACATCGTATTTCAAAAGCGTGGTACAGCCGATAGTTTATCACAGTTACCTACCACTACCCACGAAGAGCAATAAAAAGTTGTGGGTAGGTGTGAACACAAGCTACCCGGATCGATTATGGCCCGTTGCGGCAACCTTCTGATTTGCAAACGGTCGACGGTCCCAAGGTGAGACCGCCGGTTTCGTTCAATGTCACAAAAACCGCAGGAATAAATTGGTCAGTAAATTATGCTAGCGCTCACACGAAATTATTTACAAACACGATACCGTATTGAACGTGCGGACCGACGAAAGTTCTAACTTAGGCACCACTCACGAAATGCTGAAGTGCTTAAAAACTTTGAACCTATTTGCTTTGATTGTCAATGACATATAGGTATTATGTATATGACCACGGATTTAATAATATTATGGTTATATTTGCCAAATATGTCAAATTACTCCCATTGCATACTCAACATAGCACAGACTGTTCGTTTTATACCTACATGAAATCATAACAAGAATATTATTCAGAATATTAACATATTTGAAGATATTTTGATAAAACATTGTATTATATAATAATTCTAGCCCTGTATTAGACACTGTCCCACTGCTGGGCACGGGCCTCCTCTACTAATGAGAGAGGTTAGGCCTTAGTCCACCACGCTGGCCTAATGCGGGTTGGCAGACTTCACATACCTTCGAAATTCGTATAAGAATTCTCAGATATGCAGGTTTCCTCACGATATTTTCCTTCACCGTTCAAGCAAGCGATAATCACCATTTAATACACACATAACTTTAGAAAAGTCAGAGGTGTATGCCACTTGGGTTTCGAACATACGATTTTCGTCTTGATATTCCGTACCGCAACCAACTAGGCTATCGCTGCTTTAATTAATCTTGCAAAAGTAAAAAGCAAAATAACCTATTCTTATGTCAATTATTGTATGTAATAACATCGTGTGGAAAAATGCATACCTGAGATTTCTCATACGAATTTCGAAGGTTTGTGAAGTCTACAAACCCGCATTAGGCCAGCGTGGTGGACTATGGCCTAACTCCTCTCATTAGCAGAGGAGCCCCGTGCCCAGCAGTGGGACAATGTTTCATATAGGGCTAGATATAATAGGGTGTAAAAAACAATTCATATTATTATTAATAGTAATAATATGTTACGTAAGTGAAGTTACGCCTGCCTTCATTTTTATTTTTATTGGCAGCCTCTGTGGCGCAGTTGGCGAGTAGCCGGCTGTGAAACGAGAGGCCGTGGGTTCGATTCCCACACCGAGAGAAATGTTTGTGGGACAGCCAGGTATTTGTGTCCGGGGTCTGGGTGTTTGTGAGACCGAAAGTCTCTCGTAGTCCCTGATAATCACAACACAAGACTCGTATCTTAGTGTGGAGTCGGGGCTATGTTTGTGACTGTTGGGTGTTATTTATTAATTGAAAACATTGTAAAGATCCGGTAAACTGTATATAAAATAAAATGGAAGCCTAAAAAACGGCTGAAGACAAGACTAAAAAGGAACCTTATTAGGTAGGTTATTCTATCCTTAAAGGAAATAAAGAAAGAATTTTACAAAAGAATTAACTTCCCCAGCCTAAAAGTAGAGTGGCTGACCTTGACGCAACGCGTGTTTAGCTCCCGTTTGGATACAACCCTTTCGAAACACTACTATTTTATTTTAAATAACATATTAGATTTTCATCTACAACTTTTATTAGCTACAGATGACTTGGTTTGTATGTAAGTTATTGAAAGTAAAAAAAAGTTTTTTTATTCATAAAAGTACATCGACTTCAAAGAAAAACAAATTATGCGTCACTATAAAATTTGAAGGTTGCCCTTGATTTGTCTGAGATCCCATCATCAGAACCTGACTTGGTGCCAATGGGACCACCTGGGAAGTATACCCTTTTAAACAAAAAAAGAATTTCTCGAATCGGTCCAGGCGTCTTCGAGTTATCAGGTAACATACATAAAAAAAAAGATTCCGACGAATTGTAAACCTCCTCCTTTTTTGAAGTCGGTTAATAAACCATCATTAGATGTCTTTAGATCCTCTTACAAACAAATACAAAATGTTTAAAATTCGAATATTATAAATTCGAGAAGAACATTCCCGACATCATAACAACGCCACGCGATGTAATAAGATCCCAATGATATTGAACAGTAATTAATATTTTTGCTCCAAGCCTAACGTAACATTCATAACATGCCTACATATTATGATGCAATATTATAGTTTCAAGGTAATGTACTTACTTAAGGTCAGTAACTGTTGCTTAATTAGGAGAGATATTGCCAAAACTTAATTTAAGTGATTCGATATTCTTTTAAACGCTTCTAACTTTTAGAAGTTATGCCTGCCTTCATTTTTGATTTTATTATCGCTTCGTTCAACGCAGTAAGAAATAAAAGTTCGTAAGTAACAAGCAGAGTCACAAAATTTCTTAAACCGGTACCACCATTACAGTTTAACATTACAGATAATTCAATAATTAGGTGACTCAACTGGAAACATTATAAACACAGGTAATATTTGGACTAAGGACTCACTTTTTCCTGGGCTTACGTCGCGGGCGCCTCCGCTCGCCCTCGAGTTCGTTTTCGAGGCCCCGTCGCCTCGGCCCACCGGCAGCCCGACGTCGCTCCAGCTTGCGCTCTTGCTGAGCCTCGCGGATCGCGTCTACTACGGCCACGCGCGGCACGCACTCATCCTCCTCGATAGGTTTTGGTGTCTGCGGTGCGCCCATCCGAAGATGGCGTTGACGCCACCACAGCACCCACGAACTGATGTTGTCGCGAATCTTGGATACAGAGCACCCGGCGGGCGATATGACGTCGTCGCGTCTCGGATCTGATACGTACGAAACTTTTCAAACGTAAGTTAGAGGTTCTCGTGGTGGCGGAAGCGATCGCAAAGCGATGGACGGTGATGTCAGCAATCTTCGCGCGCGTACCTCGCACATCGCAAGCGATAAGCATCGATATATCTACTCTTAAGACTAAACTTATATAATTTGGCAGGAATGTATTGGCAGTCGATGTTCAGTGTGCATGTTACGTGTTGCCGTTAGGATGTTCTACGGTAGCCATGGAGACGGCATCTGTTGCGGTGCTCGCGGCGGGCGGCATGACTGTGCGCGCGGGATGGTCAGCGGTGGAAGCGTGCCGCGAGCTGGGTGGACTCAACAGATGTCGGGGACGGATGGCGTTACGTAACGGGCTCGTACCGGGCGCGCGGGCGTAGGTGCGCGGCGACGGCGGACGCGCGAGTGTCGCGGAGGCTTTTCTGGCATCGCACCCTCCCGCCGCCGCCACCGCCGCCGCCGTCCCCCCTTCGGCCCGCGTCGCACCCCTACCGCCCGCCTCTCGTGTAGCCGCCCTGGTCTACCTGCACGCGCTATTGTCCTGTGCCAAATTTTCGACCTTTTTACATCTCTGATGAATACCAAAAGCTGGAATTACCGTAGCCGGCTGTTGCGGATGCGAGTACGCTGGCGGCTGTAAGAATGCGTCGGGCTCAAGGTCACCAAGATCGCTTCGATCTAGTTTACGAAAGCTCTTCACGGCCAGACGTAGGGTTGGTAGTGGACGCACTGCGTAGCATTTATATGTATTAAAACACCCGCATATTAAATTATCTTGTCTTCCTCGGTATAAAAAATGTTTTGGAGTCTAGGTCACATCGCGGCTGGCCCGTTCGCTGTCAGTTCCTTAAAGTTTGTGTGGTTTTGTTAAACATTGAGCGGTCAAAGACGTCTTTTTATTATCCAGCTCATAAGTAGTATTGGTTTCTGCATTTAAATAATGTATGTATTCCAAGCTATTGGAATCCGAGTGTATAAATAAACTTATCTACTGTCTTAAGAGAGACCTGCCCATCAATTGTTAAACATTTTGTTTGTTAACTATTGTAAGCAGTGAATAATTGATTATTGAATATAATTTGCGTGTGCGCGTGCATAGGCAGATTTTTAAAGGGCTGGGTCAAGCGTCAGGCTGGAGCGTCACTAAAGCAGCACATCTCATAATGTATAACTTTTTTTTAGGCCTCCTGAAAGCACTTCTTAATTTCAATTTTCATTGCATCTTTTATAATATGTACATACGCGA
The DNA here is from genome assembly GCA_905220505.1 of Laothoe populi. Taxonomy (NCBI): domain Eukaryota; kingdom Metazoa; phylum Arthropoda; class Insecta; order Lepidoptera; family Sphingidae; genus Laothoe; species Laothoe populi. The sequence goes on along the minus strand of HG992149.1, from coordinate 10,671,987 downwards.
ACAGCTATTTCTTCCGTTGCTAAACCTTAATAACTATTATATAACAGTTTCAGGATAATACAGGTAAAGTCTGTATAATTTAACTATCTGAAAGTGTGATAAAAAAATTAAAAAATAATTTCAACGAGAATTATAATATACGATTCTTGAAATTATTCATGGAATAGGTGGAAAATAAGTTACATCCTGTAGGGGATCAAATATGCTCGTAGTTATTAAGGAAAACTTTACGAAGTCGTTATTAAGTACTAGACGTTACGAAAACGCTATCGGGATGATTACGAAAATAAAAATAAAATATAATATTCATTTGCTTTATAAGTATTATTTTTAACCGACTTCAAAAAAAGGAGGAGGTTAACAATTCGTCGGAATCTTTTTTTATGTATGTTACCTGATTACTCGAAGACGCCTGGACCGATTTTGTTTAAAAGGGTATACTTCCCAGGTGGTTCCATTGGCACCAAGTCTGGACCTGATGATGGGAACTCAGAAAAATCATGGGCATCCTTAAAATTTTATAGTGACACATAATAGTAAAACGCATATAGTTTTTTTATTGAAGTCGGTGTACTTTTTATGAATTAAATTTAATTTTTAGTTTTTATCAATCTGATATTTCTAACCCTGCAAAATAAAGTGTACAAAACTCGTGGTCAACTATAGTACGGAATATCTTATTTGTTATAATTGTAGGTAGAAAAATATACGCTTAAAACTTTCACGACCGAATCAGCTGTGAGTCAAACCGTGTCCGATTTAATACTTGCGAGATACATCGCGTTTGTAATCAGCCGCCCGCGCCAGACTGGCTGGGATGTAGCGCGTCGCGTCGAGCGTCGATACTGGGTAGGCAACTAGAAGCATAAACATAGAAACGTGTGCGCAAAAAACAACTGACTGTATCGATTATTCCATATTTAAATTCAGTTTTTCAGTGCATCCAGTGGCAAATAGAAAGTAAGACAGGCGCTTCAATCCACCAACACATGTATGAGGAGCTATTAGTATTCATTCCAAAGTTTTGAGTCCAATATAAAAAATTTAGAAGGAAAGGTCCATGGAGGCATCTTAAGCCTAACCTTTCTATATTTTTTGCACTGTACATTTTTCCGGGATAAAAAGTAGCCTATGTGCTATTCCAGACTATAATCTATCTCTGTGCCGAATTTCAAGCAGATCCTTTCAGCAGTTCTGACGAGATTGAGTAACAAACATCCATCCATCCATGAAGTTGAATGTGTTGGGTGTTTGTTTTTCTAAATAAAGTATAATATTTTTAATATTCAAACTGGTGGTGCTGAAAAAGCAAAAATAAAAGTGAAAGCCTATGTATACACAGTGAAAGACTGTATATATTTGAAAACTAAATGTTTTTTTAACTGTAAGCAACGGCTTTGCTGTGTCCTGGCATTGTAGAAGTCTATAGGCGGCGGTGACTACTTACCATCAGGTGGTATGCTCGTCGGCCAATCGAGGCACTAAACAAATGGTAGAGGCGTCGTTTTAAAGTTCCAAAAATATTATATAGTATGATTGCCAAATTTTAATAACATCGACACTGAATATTTTTTTAAATAATTAATTCATAAAAAGTACACCGACTTCAATGAAAACCAAATTATGCGTCTCTATAAAATTTTAAGGTTTCCCTCGATTTTTCTGAGATCCCATCATCAGATCCTGACTTGGTGCCAATGGGACCACCTGGGAAGTATACCCTTTTAAACAAAAAAAGAATTTCTCGAATCGGTCCAGGCGTCTTCGAGTAATCGGGTAACATACATAAAAAAAAAGATTCCGACGAATTGTTAACCTTCTCCTTTTTTTGAAGTCGGTTAAAATTTTTAAAATGCTGCTACCACAACCCTCTTATTTCTGGATAAAAAAGGCCATTTGCGGGTTGAACTTAACTGGTCTCATTTCAATGGTATTTTCAGCCAGTGTCAAGAATGACACTGAACTAACAGAACTGATACAGACTAAAATCGATACAAAGCCTACAAAACAGATATAGTATTCTTTAACTGCACTCAGCGCACTCAGGGCGCGCTTACATCTAAGCCTGAAGCCCTAAAACTATGCCTTATATGACGGTTTATTGAAGGTTCTGTAGAGTTTTTAGCCTCGTAACTTTGTAGATATTACTAATCACAATGACTGCTGATAACCAACCAAGATGTCGATTTAGATGCTAGTCCAAAACAACGCAAGTGATTAGGTAATTTAAAAGCATATCTGACAATGCGATGTCAGAGAATATGACGTAACGTAACAGGTTGCAGTTGCCGTTCTATAATTCTTCTAGCATAGTAGTTGTTCGTGGACAGTGGAGATTACTTACTAGAAGGTGAGGTGACAAAGTTTCTGGTTTGTCGGCATCTGCTATAAAATATAGTATAGTAGTGAATTTTTGCCTACGGTTTATAACAGCATGGCTGGTACAAAGAACTATCGAAAAATCCACTAATTGGAATTGAATCCACTAAATCACTATTTGGAAATAATTACATGTTCAACATATAGTATCGGCCAATCGATTACAACTGAATTAGCGGATGTTCAGTGATCGACTTGAAGTATTTTCCTGATATTACTACTAAGGTCAATATCATTAAAAAAACATGACACAAAATTAATGAGCAATAGTGGCTGCCGAAATTTACATTAACAGCTTGTTATGTGAGTGAAACTGCGTGGAAAGATAAGTGGAAATACATGTAAGGTGTGTGACGGGCTAAGTGGGTGCGAGTGCGGCAGTGTGCACTCGGCTTTCGAACTTCATACAGTCATGAGAGAATTTGAACTAGCTGAAGCTTTGATACGTCGTATTGGCTGTTTTACTCGAAAACTCAGTATTTAAATTATATTTATAACAACTTTTATAATAGTACATTACTATAGTGGATAGATACAATAATGTAGAATGAAGAGAAATTCATATTTTTTATTTTTCTTCTCGTTTATTCGTCTTCATATTAACTGAAAATTGAACGATTTTTTTCGTGTTTTGTTAACGATAAAAGTAAGATTAAGGTTAATTAAAATTTATTAAAATAAAGCACGTATAACAATGAGGAAAATCGAATTATTTTAAATATACCTATATTATATTATTATTATTTATATATATTATATTTGTTAAAAACACAAAATAACAATAAATAGTAACTGTGAACTAGGGAACAATTGAACCTAAATATGCGATATAAACATATAATTAATTGGAAGAAAATTGCAATAAACCTGAAGATACAATACAAACTGACGAGACATGTTGCTTTCCGGCGCCGCGCCGTGTGTACCAGCTGGAAGTTCCCTTTGAGTCTTTTGAGTCCTTGAACCAGTTGTAACTTTATTTAAACTTTGTACACAGTTTATATAAGTCTCTTATATAATTTGTTTTACGACATTTTATAGTAATAATTTATGCTTTTTTTTAGTAATTTATACTTGAATATTTAATTTCTGGAAAGCTTATAACGACGATCAACGGATAATGAAAATTTCTCATTTATATTTATCTTTCCATTTTCCATACGGACGTAGTGTCGTGTTGTTATTCGACCAATTTTTACCACTTATAAAGTTACTTTACGACATTGCCCCATTTATTCGTTATAGAATTATGTAATTAGTCTCAAGTCGCAACATTTTTACATGGACTTAATAGTTACTTTGCAGTTTTCAAGGTGATCTGTAGGCTGGCGACGGGCAGGTAACGGGGGCGAGGCCGCACATTGCAAACTATGAAATTACTGCATTATATAACTAAAATTAATAATATAAAATTAGATTCTATGAATCTTTATTCTTTGCAGATTACCAGGAAAATTACTTCAATTTTAAAATGGTTGTTGACATCATTTAATGGGCTCGAACTGCTTGAACGAGTTATTACCGCTCTCTCACAGAAAACCGACGTGAAATAATACCTTGCTGTTGCGTTTCATATTGTGAGACATTTTCGAAGGCCCAAAATTCCTCCTCTTCCTAATCCATTTCTTCGCTTATTATCTATTTCTTTCAGATAAAGCCGGAAACGAGTCATAATTCTTATGATATGTGGTTGTTCAGGAGTGTTGAAAATCACTTATAATCAGATATCTCACTTGCTCATTTGACAATTATCTGTATATATAAAAGAAGAAACTGACTGACTGATCGATCAACGCACAGCCTAAACGGCTGGGGTTAGAGACTTAAAATTTTGACAGTAGGTACCTTTTAGGACGTAGGCATCCACTAAGGAAGGGTTTTTTGGAAATACCACCCCTAAGGGGGTAAAATAGAGGATGATAGTTTGTATGAAAATCCATAATTTTTGAAGTTAAACGGATGAAAATTGGTATATGGCCTTTTAGTTAAAAATAAAGAATATATATTTCAGAGTTTTTGGAATTTGCTCCTTTAAGTGGGTAAAATAGGGGATGAAAGTTTGTATGACAATCCGTCATTTTTGAAGATAAACGCATAAAAATTGGTATTTTGTATTGTATACTTTTTCTCCCAAACATGACCTGCACGCGGTCGGAACCGCGAGCAACAGCTAGTAATTTATAATTTACATAGCGGTAAACGTCGGCAACATTAAAGAAAAAGCTTTCCCGATTCGGAAAACGAAACAACTCTGAATACGAATTAGTCAGTCGTCAAGACGTCAAATGTTCTCGATTCTCATTGCTCGCCCTTAAGTAAAGGCGTAGCGTGTGGCCACGAAAAACGTGTGACGGCTGTCGTAATGTTGTAGACGCCGCCTTGCTGTCTACCAGTCTGAGATATATTTTAACCACTCTTGTTATCACTGACTATACGTTGTTATAGCTATTCAGGTCAATGAGTTTTTGTTCAAATTTGTACGTATCGTAGATTAATAACCCTTCCATCGATGGATGTGATGTGGATGAGGTGGTTATCGGTGGATTAGAAAAAAAATACTAATAAATTTATCGATTATATTCGAACCTTATGTTAATATTTTATGTTATACTTTAGCATTGCATAAAATAAATTAAAACCACTTAGGATCCTTTGTACGTTCATTCTCAAAACTTTTTATATTGAATTATTGTTCTTTTGCAGAAAGAGTACACGGAAGCAATGGAAATCGTTCGTTATGCCACCATCATCTACATACATAAGTAATATAGTGAATGCTTAGAAGACACTGACCGATAGCCAATGGCCCGAAAGCCACTTAGTGGAAGAGATAGCAAATGCATTTTGGCTGGATTTATGTAGCTTAGTCAGAACTCGTGTAAGTGATGTGTGATGAAGGTTGACAAAATAAGGTCTGGGAAATATTATAATTATTAATCACATTTATAGAGTCATGTGATTTATATTGAATTAACCTTTGTTTATTACAAAACGCTGTTCTAAGATTGAAAAAGAAGAGAAAATATAAATACGTCTATTTTTTACTTATTTTAATATGTCTCTTAATATATTTTCTTTTTATTTCGTAAAGGTAATTTTTACATACTTTGTTTTGTGTATATTTGTTTTTGTATATATATATTAATGAAAATGTTGGTGGTTTAAAAACCAAAATTTTATATTTATATTATAATAATAATACTAGCCCTGTATTAAACATTGTCGGCACGGGCCTCCTCTACTAATGAGAGGGGTTATGCTTTAGTTCACCACACTGGCCTAATGCGGATTGGTCTACCAATCCGCAAAAGGTGCGTGTAGTGGCCATTAGGCTTAGAGTAGGCAACCAAAAGGAGACGGCATTACGCTCGAATCTTGAACAAAAAATTCAGCAATGTCGGTGGGGGGCTTCGTACAACTACAAATAAACATGTGCACACAAATGCAAAATGTAATCACGTCGTTACACACGCACACTACACCATTTCATACAACACTGGCAAATTTACGCACACAGTTACAAATTTATCTTGTTGTGAAATATATTTTCAGGGTCATATATTGACAACTGTGTAAAAACAGTAGAGCGTAGCAATGTCGACACGAGGTATAGATAGCGTTGTCCTTATCTATCGATAGATTAAATAAAACAATTATAATTTATTAAATGTTTTAAGATATTTTTTTATGTGTATCATCTTTTCTATCGCTTTCTTGCAATCTCTGGGTGTGATTTCGTGAAAAGGGACGGAAGTAGAGAGGTATAGTTAAAAATAGTGTAAATTAATATTTCTAATTTAATCGAAATACTGTAAAGATAATAAAGGTAATGAGTACTGAGAAAAATACAAGCCAAATAAGCAAAAATAAAAACTTTATTTTTTAAATAATACGCCTTTAATTTATTTAATCTATACTATTATATAAAGCTGAAGAGTTTGTTTGTTTATTTGAACGGGCTTATCTCAGGAACTACTGGTTCGAATTGAAAAAATCTTTTAGTTTTGGATAGCCCATTTATCGAGGAGCGCTATAGGGTATTTAACATCACGCTATCACCAATAGGAGCGGAGCAGCAATGAAAAATGTTGCAAAAACGGGGAAAATTGATTCCTTTTGAGAGCTTCCGTTGCGTACGCTGCGTTAACGGTTAAAGTTACATAACAATCATGTACGACGAAATTGTTCCTCTTAAAAAGTTCTAAAAAAAGTCCGCGATAGCATATGTCTATCTATTTCGGCTGGCTCACTATAACCTTTTTAATGGTTATCGAATTTGTTCTGAAACAATGTATTATTTGGAAAGGGGTTTTTATAAACATGGTATTAATCCTTATCCAAATAAATACTTTATTCATCACAAGTATTTAATTTTGAACAAAGTTGCCCTTTACGTCATTTGATTTCAATGAATATCTATGGAGATATTACAGTTTTAAAATATCTCCGCAACAAAATTAATATTGTTGTTTGTATGTCTGTTTCTTACCTTTTCATGACTAAACGGGTGAACAAATCCTAATGAAATTCAGTAGAGGGATAGATTATATCCTAGGGAAGGACATAGGGTATCTTTTGTCTCAAAAAAATATCTTGAAAGGGGTGAAATAGAGGTTAAAAGTTTGTATGGGCAATCCGTAATACTTCAACTTAGGGATCTGAAAATTCATATTTAGGCTTTAGGTAAAAAATAAAGAAATACGTATTTCAACGTTTTTACCAAATCATCCCTTAAAGGGCGAAGTGAGGAGTTAACTTATGAGGTATTCTTTAAATGTAATCTCAAGCTTCAGGCACAACACTTTTTTTTGTCGCGGGGAAAGCATTTTATTACTGCGGTCCGCTTCGGGGGGAAGCGGAATGAGAATAAAACGGTTATGCTGGACTAGCCGGTCTTACGACCCTGCACCCCCTCGCCCGGATGATGGCTATCCGGGCTGCGGCTGGGCCGAGTCCCTACTACTTATGTACACCCAACCGGACACTACCAGCTAAAACCCCGCGGTGGCCTTCTTCGACACTTACGGAGTGATCCCGGGGTATTATAAGGAGTGCTAGAAGTTTAAGTTAGGAGTTGTGCCTGTCTAGCCATCTAGACAGTCACAACACCTGAGATTCAGGACGATCGCTATAGGTGTCTCAGTGCAGAAGACAACTCCTTGCATTGATACTTCTGCTCCCGAAAATAAACTCCACGGGGGCGGAGCCGCGAGCAACAGCTAGTATGGATATGGCAGAGAATTGTTTTAGGTCGGTTCTGGTCTCTTGGTTTCTTATATAAGTAAACTCGTCTTCTTCTGTTTTCCTAATGAAAACACGACCTTGCTTAATCTACACGAATTTGTACTCTTTTTCTTTGACGATCTGGCGAGCCGCTGCGTGTAATTTGTTTTTAGGTGAAAGGTGCTCAACAATGTAAAGCGGCGATTTATTACCTCCAATGCCTATGTGAGCAGTACTGAGCTTGTCGTTTGGATTTGCCTTATTAAAATTTATTGTTTTCGCTAAAATGTATCCCGAAGCCTAGAGGTAGCCAATTTAACAATGATTGAGCGAGGTCTCTTGTCATCTCTGTTACTTTTTACCACACGAGTGCAATGATGAATGTCGGATTCTTTCAAGTTGCAGGATACCTTAGACAGCTGAGTAATTATAGATAGCAAGTTTTACTGTTTGTGCTCGGGGACACACTCTATCTCAAGATTGTTAGAACGGTTATGCTGCTCAGCAACCTGAAGCCTGATTTGCAGATCCTGTAATGTATATGTTAACTGAACGTTCTATTTCTTTAGCTCTCCCAGTGTGTTTTGGTATTTGGCGATGGCGGATTTGGTGGTTTCATAATTTTCATTCAGAAACAAACATTATTATCCAAAGCAGTTATTTCCTGTTTTATGAATTGATTTTCGAGATTGAAATTCGGTTCTCACCATCTGCTTAAGTGTTTGGTTAAGCTCCTGTGCTAAAGCCAATTTCATGACATTGAATTCTTCTCTTATTATTTCCCTAGCGTCTTTCTTTGTAATAACTGACGCGGAAGAGTTTAAGCCGGAACTTCCACTAATTGCGCTAGTATCAATAGTGGCTTTTTTCGATGCGTAATATTGTCATTAAAAGGTAGCGAGTCATTATTGTTCCTCGACTTCCCGGGTGAGTCAATGGGACGTAAAGGCGTATTACTGTTATCAGTTTTTGGTTGCTTTGCACATCATCCGTGACACTTCCATTTTTTTTTGGTCAACACTAATTGTAGAGTAGCGTTTTTCAGGTATGTCAGCACATGCAACACAACAATGACGGCCGTTGCAAATTATTTTAAAATGTTGATTACTCACTCGTTTTGAGGTATTCCGATTATACCTCAGCAAATATACCACCGGAAAGTACACAACACGACCTTTCCAATGGTATATAGTTTGTAAGAAAATGGAGTGTTCTGTTATTCCGTAAAATTTCAAATTAAATAAGCGGAGCCAAGAAATACAGTGTTACTGGTAACGAATGCGATTAGCAAATGCTGTGAATGAAATTATTGTATGTCATTGAGAGCGATTATCACCTGTTTTGGTGTGGTAGCCGGCTAACGGCTATCTATTATGAAGAGCATTTAAAAAGGGCTTGAGATCTCGACATGAATACAGGGTGTCCCAAAAGTCGACGTCAAGCCGGAACCGGGTGAAAAGGCAAGACATACCGGTTAACAAAAAAAAATTAAAAAATCTAAGTTTCTTGTTTTTAAAATTATAGGCATGGCCCGCGTTTTTTCAAAGTATAATCCTAACTTTGCGCATTTGTGTGATCTTACGTAAGAACTATTAAGACTCCCTCCACCCCTTGTAACAAAAAATAAGACATGATCGACTCCCCCCCTACATCATCTTACGTAATAAATGAATGGCGCCAAAATTCATACCTAAATATTTTTTTAATATACCGGATACAATTTTAGGATCACATTTTTTTGACAAAAACTTTATTCTGGTTTTGTCATATTTTGTGACATTCCTAGTGTGTTAGAACTATTTACATTAAAAGTATGTGTTTAGAAGACAGTCCAGATGGATTAGTAATTTTATCGATAACCTTTATAAGTTTATATGCAACACTATTTGAGTCTTGCATAAACGACAGTGTTACCACATAAACCACCCAAAATGCTACACTGGCATAAAGTTTATGAAATTGTAAACTTAGTCGATATGTCAACTCTCCTAATATTTTTAAATTATAAATTAAGAAGCATAAATAAAGTAATCCTACTAATATTATAAATGCGTATGTTTGGATGGATGCGTGGTTGTTTGATATCCAATCACGCTACAACGGCTGGACGGATAGTACTGAAAATTTGGCACAGAGATAGGTTATAGTCTGGAAAAGCACATAGGCTACTTTTTATCCCGGAGAAATGTACAGTTCCCATGGGATAGTTTAGTATCTCACAGAGCAAAGGATCGACATGATTTTTTGCATAGTGGCAGTTTAGGGATCAGAAAATGACAAAGACCACTTTTAACTCGAAAAAATGCACGCTTCTTATGGGATAGCAAAATATAGAAGGTTAAAATGCTCCAAGACCTACACGCGGGCGGAGCCGCGGGCAACATTGGGTTAAAAATGAATATTAAAAAAACAACTTGCGTTTAAGATATTGAATGCAAATAAATTTTGCACTACTGTGGCTAAAAGTTTAACATGGCAACATTTATTACCCGATGATAATTTTTAGAGATTATATGTTTTGTTGCTTTTAATGATAATATTACTTTAAAAAAAATGTCCAGGTGAAACATAATTTTGTATTTTTGTAAGTTTGATGTGTCAGATCTATTTTTACATGTTAATACCGCTACAGGCTCGCGTTTTCAGGGAGCTCCATTCGCACGTGATGTCACTTTTTTAGTGGCGGATCACGAAGCGCAACTCGTTTTATAGAACGTGTATGAGCACCGTGCTCTTACATTTGTCATACGGGGTAAGCGCTCAATGGCGTCTCCAGTGTTAAATACTCTAAGCCATTAGGCCAGTCTACTTCACATACGCAGGTATGCAGGTTACCTCACGATGTTTTCCTTCACCGTTAAAGCAAGCGATAATTACCATTTAATACACACTTAACTCTAGAAAAAATTATTCAATTAATTATTATCAGTTTATTTGATTTTTCTACTATTTACACAAGTATTAAATTAATGTACCCGGCTATATTTTTTCAGGTACACCGAATAATAAACTGTTAATTAAGAATATAATTCGTTAAAATAGCAAGACATACAAAATATTGTGATGTATAAATATTATTTATAGATTTTGCAGAATTATCGTGATATTTTTCCTAGTTAGCATATTTTACAGCCTAGGTCTGGTTTAACTGTAAGTCATAACCTCGGGGCCCTTGTGCACCAAATAATATCTAGTTATAATTCTAGCGACCATAGACTAAATCCAATTTGCTCGGCGACCCATATAAAATTTTATTTAGTACAGTTATAACGTGGGGTGTTGTTATATATCAAATGAGGCGGTGGCGAAAATACAAATACGTGTACTCTGGTTTTGCACTGTATATTCAACTATTACAGGTATCATACATAGATTACATTACAATTTACAATACTCGTCGCCGCAGTATGCGGCGCGCGCGCAGACAACGTCATGCGAACGGTAAGAGGTTGCGGGACCGACTGGCGACTCGCGAGTCGGGCAGACGCGCCGCGCCGAGCGACTCGGCGCGGGAAAGAGCGAACGGGAAGCGAGACATAGCAACAGCGCGGTGCGACGTGGCGTTGCCACCGGCCGCATCGGAGCCCTAGTACCGCGTGAAAATAAGGGCGCGCTACATACTCCCCCTCTAGTTCGAACGGTGCGTCCTCGCGTTCGGACTAGGATTCATCGCCTACTTGCCGCATATGCGCTTGTCCAACCGGGATGTCGACTTCACCGACCGATGGAGTGGAATGGGACATATGGTAACGTCCGACATGCTCACCTTTCCTGCCTCGCATCTACATATCGGGTAAAAGTGTCGACCACAGTCCGGGGTCTAAAGTGCGGGCTCGCCAGGAGGCTGTATCATTTATTCTGCTTCATTGTTAAAACAAGGTTACAAACTCTGTACCTGCAGCAGGCGGTGTGGCTCAGTGCGTCGGCAGCCGCGTGCACATTTCTGGTGGGGTACTATATAGGCTCCCCCTACATCAGAAATGGATTGAGAACAAATCCGCTGCAATCATAGCAGGGTAGCCAGACACAATGTGTCGGATATAACAAAGGTTGGTGATAGCTTCAATCGCTCGAAAACCCATAACATCGCCACGGACTTGTTACCAACAAGTTCCGGGTGGGGCCTCGGTACTACCACCTGCTTACCTTCGTCGCTCGACGGGTCACGCCCAGGTTCGATTTGACAGCAATCGATTACGCGCTAAAACGTGACACCGGAGTTAAAACCTTATCAGCACCATAGATCTAGTGATGTCAGAGTGGAGGGATGAGCTAACCTCAAAGCTCTGTAAGGGCGCCTCACACTCTGGTTACATCCTAGTGTGCAGCAGCTCCTTGGGTTCTACGTCCAACAAGTCATGCGTACCTTGGAACATTCGGTGAGTTGGTGAAGCGGTCGACTCCAGCTTCTCATCAACTCGGATGCGTTGGGCAGCAAAACTTGTTGAAGATCCTTTGAACTACGTACTCAGGGGACTCACCTTATCGGTAGGAAACGTGCCTTTGCACGCAGCACAGCTCGAACGGGTTTCGCCTAGTCTGCAAATGTAGCATGACAACAGCGTCTTATGGGTCTTACCACTATCGCCGTTCGGTTCATTTCGGCACCGATCAACCGAATTATCGATGAATAGATTGTAGAAAGCGCAACGTGGACATACAAGCACCTGGCTCGAGGAACGAACATCGCTCGAACTAGGGTCGGAAATGGCTGCATTCAAAGCGTAGGTATAATCAGAAACAATCGAAAGTCGGGGAATAGGTAAAATAATAACATGCGCGAGTTTACTATGAATATCGCTCTCCCCGTTCGAATAAGGCAATTGTGACTTAGCCTCGCTTACCGACTCTTCCACGCACGAGCTAGGTACTCAAGCAGGCATTCGAGGCCCGCGGAAACATTATCGCGGATCACACGCTTATGTCTACAGTTCAATATGCCGTACACAATGTCCACTTGCATCACTACTATCACTTTACACGGAAGTCGCGAAATATTCGCACGCACACGTGAAACGAAGGAGTCGACGTGATGATCTTCTTCTTGGAGGACCTTGCGTCGGGCAGGTCGCAGGGCGCCGTGCGTCGGCGGAAGCCGACGTGCAGCCTCGTTCCACGTGGTCACCGTAGTATCCTCGCCGCACCACCGCGTGGCGGCCTTGACGGTCAGCAGCATCGCCCTGCCACAGGGCGTGTACTCGACGCTCGATGAAGCACACTCCGTAAGCACGCCGTCCATAAAATCTTCAAGGTCGCCTGCACTTCGGGCGGCGCCGTAAAGTCGGGCCGTGCACCGAGATAATTTCCTCTGCAGGTTTATGTTTGGATGGTTGCCGGCGGATGGAGTGGGAGTCGGCCCCTCACGTTCGCCGGTTGTTCTGGTTGTCGTTAATCTTGACATGATGCTAATCAACGGTCTGGCTAGTGGATCCTTTGGTATGCCACATGTGATCTTCGTGGCGGTCCACATTCGGCGCCGCTGCGGAGTCCGCGCGTGCCGCGTTCGGTGCGGCCGCGGAGTCCGAGCACGTGGGTTCGAAAAATACCATGCGTCGTTCGTCTTCAGATGATGCGGCGCTTGTTTCGTTACCTTTCTTCGTGTTTCGTGCCGTCCACGGCATACTTGGATCACTGCCGAATCCACGGGTTCGTACAGCGTAGAGCGTACACGTGGTCCGAGCCGCTAGTTGGGCGCAATTATAATGGCGGGGGAGTATTATATAAAAAGAGGCGGCGTAAATACAAATACGTGTACTCTGGTTTTGCACTGTATATTCAACTATTACAGGTATCATACATAGATTACATTACAATTTACAATACTCGTCGCCGCAGTATGCGGCGCGCGCGCAGACAACGTCATGCGAACGGTAAGAGGTTGCGGGACCGACTGGCGACTCGCGAGTCGGGCAGACGCGCCGCGCCGAGCGACTCGGCGCGGGAAAGAGCGAACGGGAAGCGAGACATAGCAACAGCGCGGTGCGACGTGGCGTTGCCACCGGCCGCATCGGAGCCCTAGTACCGCGTGAAAATAAGGGCGCGCTACACAGTTTTTTATACAAACAGACGGACGTGATCCTTTTATGGAAGAGAATTCAATTCAGTCCGCAAAACAAAACAAGTTGATAATATTTGCATTTTTGTTTGCTGGATTTATCATATACGCTGTTGCAAGTGGAAAATCTACATTGATCCCTTGTCAATCGCGCATGATGTCGAATCGTGTATAAACTGTTTGAGGTCAACAATTCCGGGATGCCAACTCAACTGACGGCTGCGGGCGTCGGTTGAATTTGTTTGTTATCGATTCTCGTGAAACTGATTCAATAATAATAATGCAATGATTCTACAAAATCATATTAATTAAAGGAAAAATAGAATTGTTCTTGAGCAACTATTTCTATACTATTTATACAATAATAATAATCACTACATAGTATAAAACAAAGTCGCTGTCGCTGTCTGTCCGTCCCTATGTATGCTTAAATCTTCTAAACTACGCAACGGATTTTGAAGCGCTTATTTTTAATAGATAGAGTGATTCAAGAGGAAGGTTTATATGTATGATACATGCATAATATTGTAGAGAAACACTGATGAATTTACAGGTTTCTAATGTGATGTCGTAAATAAACACATTTTTTGCGCTTACATTGCAAACGCTGACTGAAGACCACGAGATAAATTAAAATAATGTACTACGGTAATATATAACAAATAAGTCCGCGATGGTATATGTCTTACAAAAATAACCTCCACACGGGCGGAGCCGCGAGCAACATCTAGTAAGCAATAAATACAACACAATGTGCTTGCTATAGAGTTTCATACATAGTGTTATTTATACATTAATCAAGAAATACTTATGTTAAATATCTTTTACTTTTATGTTAAAATGTCCGAAATAAAGTATGATTTATGGTATTTGGTATGCACGCTCGTTGTGTAAAATTATTTTCTGAATGTTAATAAAATGACGTAAGATCCGGATGCTCAAAATCTGATGCGCTTTACAATCTCTATTTCTTTCCTTAAGAGCAGCGACGCATCTATGATTATTCTGTTGTTGTAGGGATTCATGGGTTACATGGGTGGTCATTTACCATCAGGTGACCTACTTCATCTGCTTATACTGTAAAAATACGTTTCATCTAACTTTGGCGTCTTAAACATTAAAAACAACAAAGTATACCCAAGTTAATATCTATCAAATTTTATTGGATCCCAATAATAATAAATTTATTTTATACTATAACCTGACATAACTCACTGCTTCCACAATAATAACAGGCAGTGGTGCAAATAGTGTACCAATAGTTTACTGAATTTATTTCCGTTCCATAAAATGTATGAACACAATGCCTATCAATTCTGAATCGCGATAGCAAAGTTTGCACGACACGATACATATACAAGACGTAGCAGAGAGTTGGTGCTAATAAAAGCTCCACGTATACAGTTAGCGCTTTATCCATCTTTGGCGTAGAGTAGGTAACCAAACTAAGATCTTTGGTAAAGGCAATAAAATAATTAGAATTTGGAAACTTTCTTGGCATTTTTGAAGTGCAATCTTAAAATTGTATTGTGTCTTTTAAAATAGCTGATGATGTGTCAACTAATTATCCAAGCATTATACACAATTGAATACTGTAAACATTAGCTTGGCTCAGTCGCTTCAAAGATCATAAAACCAATGATTCTGTTCAAATTTAAAATACCAATTATTTTCATTAATTGAAATTATTTTGGCCTTAAAAGTCGCCAATGATTTACCAAACACTTAATCTTGTTATGTAAACTGCCAAATCTACCTCTAAACACCTAATATAAAAGCTCCGAATATCAACGGTTGGAGGGGTCGCGGCCGGTCAGGTACACTACGCCTTTCATCACTCGTTTCTCTCCGAATTATAGACGGGCCTACATCAGGCGCAACTTCTAATACCAGGCAACGTATATATGCTCGTATATGTGATTTTAAAACTCAAACTCAAACACAAACTGTCACCGTGACTTAGCATTTACCACTTCACCAGTTTCTTAATCAAAGTAAGTTGCTGCTAGATTAATGAGGCGATCCATCAGATTAGTTTTGATAAGAATGGCGGTTGATTTTTAGGAGTATCCAGGATCGATGCCGACTGTTTTGTATACCAGAAGAGAGAATTCTATTCAAAATTCCAACATAGAATGCCTAGTTCACACCGATGAACATTGGCTTCTGTTTTGTCATTGAGGAACTGGCACTATTTCACTAGTATATTAGTAGTTAAATAATATATGTTACAAATTCGCCATCTTGTGTTATAAAAAGCTAATAATGTCGGTTGTACAGTGGCATAAATATTTTCTGGTTATGTTTTTTGCTTTGTCTAAAAACCGTTCATTAACAAAATTACAGGATTGTGTATTGTATTTTGTGACATTCTTTAAGGAAGCTCTTATTAAAAAATCATTTGTATAGTCTGCTGAAACTATAGAAGTAAACGCGTTTTTTTATATTATACCTGAGAGATGTAATATTAATGACATAATAAATACAGATAAAGCAGATATTCCTATAATGATATTAGTTAGACTTCTTGAACAAAGAACGTGTTATATTGATGAATTCACGTCCTCAATAGTATATAATTACCCTAAGCACGCTACAGCTGAAGCTTTGACAGCCTCCATGGCGCAGTAAGCGAGTAGCCGGCTGTGAAACGAGAGGCCGTGGGTTCGATTCCCACACCGGGACAAATGTTTGTGTGACAGACAGATATTTGTGTCCGGGGTCTGGGTGTTGTCAGGCCGAAAGCCTCTCATAGTCTCTGATACTCACGACACAAGACTCGTATCTTAGTGCGGGATCGGGGCTATGTGTATGACTGTTGGGTGTTATTTATTTATTATTATTATTATTAGTATTAGTACGACATGAAACGATCATTCAAAATTTCCGTGTTATTCATTAGTCATAATTTAAATCTCCTACAATACACGCATTAGTAACATAATATGTTATATCAATTATTTATGAGATATTTTCCAAAATACGGTAAAGGGATCGAGGCATGACAAAATCTGTTACAGAAGTATTAGAGAAAAGCTGATGTTGTTGTCTCCTAAATCAGAACCTTGCCTAAACTAGAATAGTTCCACGACAGCGTTGCCATTCTAATGAACTGAACTGTCCCTGTACAATCTATTTTCGAAGTAAAATCAACCTCATTAATTCTTCACAAAGCCGATAATGGATTTGACGATATTGCTGTTTATTAATCAGAAGTAGAACGACGTAAGATATAATAAATTAAGTATTGAAGCAACTATAACAGATGCCACACAAATATGCGAAATCTAGAAGTCTGAGAATACATTTGGAATATTTAACATTTTTTTTATCTGTACTAATCATGGTTGTATATCTAAAACCGCTTCAATTATGTAATGTGGGTTTTTCATATCAATTATTTACGTCAACAGTACCACGATAGATTTAAAAACAATTATATTGGTTCACTCTGCTAGATTCAGTTGCAATGCATTTGTTTTAATTTTCATGAAGTTTATAATCAGGTGTAACCCAAACACATTGACAGAATTACGGGAGGTGACTTGCAGACATATGTGCTATGTGGATATTTAAGACCTCGTTGTACGGCCAGTAGAAAAGCGTACGTAAACACTGGCTTATTATGAATCATAGGGTTAGTATTATATAAATTATAGACGATCGAAATTAACATAATTAGTTCGCAAATTTACAGCGATTTGCATCTACATCGGCCTTGGAAATATGACTGGTACTATCG
This sequence comes from Laothoe populi, assembly GCA_905220505.1. Taxonomy (NCBI): domain Eukaryota; kingdom Metazoa; phylum Arthropoda; class Insecta; order Lepidoptera; family Sphingidae; genus Laothoe; species Laothoe populi. Next base: position 10,654,588 of record HG992149.1, on the reverse strand, counting down.
ACCTGCTCCGTTTGATGCGCTCGCGTGATTAGAGGCCCACGCCTCTAAGCGACCGTGGCCTAATTCCAACAGCTGTTGCTTAACGCATCCAGCCATTTTTGCGCCACTTTCAACTATTTTGGCAATAAACACGTGTGCCATACGCGTAACATTTTTGTGATTGATCGCAACCTTAATGTCGCCATTGTTTTATCTTTAGAAATACGACTTAAGTGCTGGAGTATGGATATCGTATATTTGTTTTCAATAGTTTATGTGTTTGTTTGAATTTTACTGAGAATCCTTTGTTTTGTTGGGTAAAAGTGGGTCGATCGGTCGATATAGGATCACAGAACACATGGCGTTTTGCGATTGTAACATTTCAAATAGTTTGTGTTGTATTAGTGTATTAAGGTAAGCTGTCCTTGTAGTTTAAAATACGTACATATATTTAAATATATAAACATTTAGGACAGTTAGGACTAGGATTCAGACAAAGTATGATGGTAATCTTAAAGCTTAAATATGTAGAGGCGTGACAATGGCAAACAAAAAAAAATAAAACAATGTGACTTGAATTAAAATAATAAGTCAGTATCATATGAACAAAAGAAAAAGAAAACTCATTATATATCGTTAGCTAATGCAATGAATGTTTCAGTATTTCGATGTCAATAGCTAAGAGTATTTTATTCATTTATGTTGGTTATGCAGTCTGCACAAGTGTGTGTTTTGACACCGAATTATCCAAACGCCCGTCAATGTTACTCTTGTAAGCCATCGACAATGACATGCATTTTTCGAGCTGTGATTCTAAGAATCTCTGGAAATGTCTTTTATTAAATAATAATAATAAGGAGGAGTTAAAAATATAAGTTGTCCTCTTACCTCAGTCAAAAATATAATAATACAGGAATTCTGTATTTAAAAATGCAAGTCGGGTCATGGGGACTGGCCAAAGTAGTGAAAACTTAAAACTTTGGAATTATTGAAGCCTATTTTGAATTTTTATATTAATTAATGTCTGAATTATAATTTGTTCATAATTTGTAAATTTAAATTATATTAGTCTGGTTTTGACACCTATTTGGCACATAATTAAGTTTTAATCAAAAAAAAATTACAATTAAATAAATCGAATAATGATTATTGAAAACAACATTATAAACAGAGCATAAACTCTTAAAATTATTTTATTTATTACAAGACTTATAAAGAAAATAATATAAAAATTAAATAAGTTAAAAGAAAATGCACTTTTTGCTGTACTATTAAGAGCTCGATTGACTTAATGATTGACGATTACTGTTTATATATAAAGTCTATTTATTTATAAATATACTTTATTTAAGAATACCCTACGTCAATGAAGAATCACGCCAGTAATGACGTGCGTGCGACCGCAGTGAAGATAACGATTTGTAAATAGATAGTAATAACATCTTGCAGACTCCTCGTAAACCCACAACAACCGTACGCGGGCCATTGCCGGCTTTCAAATATAGTTACTATTATAAAATGACGTAAAACTGAAATTTAATTGACGCGTAATTTTATTAGCACTTAAAATGTATGCGCACGATAATATATATACTAGTACTAGCTGTTGTTCGCGGCTCCGCCCGCGTGGAGGTCATGTTTGGGAAAAAAGGATATAATACAAAATACGAATTGAACCCTTCCATACCAGAACCACGCGTACTGGATTGCAGCAGTGTGTGCCACTATGGTGGGTTTTTCGCCCTGTGTACGGTGGTCGCTATCCGGGCGGATATGAATATCCTACCACCAGCGCTTAATAATACTACTACTACTATAATAATACTGCTACTATAATCTTAGTTAATGATAATTAACTATTTGCTAATAGAGATAACTAATAATAAAAAGACAAGTTGTAAAAATCGGCGATTATTCAAGTTCTTCTCAAAATGTCTCGTGTGGTATACCACAAGGTTCGGTACTCGGTCCGTTGTTATTTTTAATCTACGTCAATAACATAGATAAAATTGGACTAACTGGACATCTCACACTATACGCTGACGATACATGTCTGTTTTACTTTGACCAATCTATCCATGATATTATAACGGATGCACAAAAGGACCTGGATTTACTTAATGAATGGTTACTCCATAACTTGTTAACAATTAACACGTGTAAAACATCGTATATGATTCTAGCTGCAAAAAATAAACCAATACCTGAATTTCAACCACTAAAAATAAATAACGAAATCATTAAAAGGTCACATCAAGAAAAATATTTAGGCTTACTTGTAGATGATAAACTTACATGGAAACCACACATTGATCACCTTAAATCTAAATTAATATCTTTACTAGGTGCACTTCGAAAGATAGCACATTGTGTACCTAAACTAATTCGACCTATTATATATAACTCATTAGTAAAGTCGCATCTTGAATACCTGATTGAAATCTGGGGATCCGCCGCATTGTCTAACTTAAATCCGTTACAGAGAACACAAAACAAAATTATTAAAGTCTTATATCAGTATCCCTTTCATACGCCAACCAAACAAATTTACGAAAAAACCAAACTATTTAACTTAAATCAATTGTACAAATATAACACATGCATTTTAATTAAGAAAATTACTACCAATACCATTAGATCTAACATACAACTAAACACCCGAAATACTAAACATTATCTTCGAAACAAGAACCAACTTGAAGTAATTAGGCCAAGGACTAATTATGGAAAGAAGACAATTCTGTTTGAGGGAGCACAACTGTTTAACAAGCTACCGAACAATGTAAAAAACAGTGAGAGTGTCAATAGTTTTAAAAGTAAGCTAAAATTACATATTGGTACAACGAGCACCAGAGACTAATTTATTGTATTCAATTTCTTATGTATCTCATTATAAGTGAAATGTAAATTTCTTATGGGAATAAAGTTCTTTAAACCTAAAAAGCATAATTGTTTCGTGACAGTCGATTCGTCTTTTTATGTAGTAGTAAGCAATCTTGGCCTATTGCCAGTTACACGGCAAAGAGACGCTCCATGCTTACGGCAGACTTTAAAACTATAATTGTATACACAAATCAGTTTTTACTATTTGGGTTGAAATGGTAAAAACTTTTATTATTAAAATATTTTTTTGTTATTATAGACCATAAAAGACTTTTAGCATTTAGCATTGGGTCAAGCGTCAAGCACGAACGTCATTGAGACAGTGTCAGGACAAGCAGTCTGCGGCACCGCACAGGGGCGGTTCCGGCAGCAATTCTAGCACTCCTTAGAATACCCCGGGATCGGTCCGTAAGCGCCGAAGAAGGCCACCACGGGGTTTTAGCTAGTAGTGTCGGGTAGGGTGTACATAGAGGGTAGGGACTCGGCCCAGCGGCATCCCGGATAGCCATCATCTGGGCGCGGGGGTGCTGGGTCGTAAGACCGGCTAGTATAACCGTTTTATTCTCATTCCGCTTCCCCCCGGAGCGGGCGGCAGTAATAAAATGCTAAAAAGAAGGGTATGCAGTCTGCGCTTTTGTATTATCCACTTTTTTTTTATTATCAACTTAGACAATCTATGGGAATATGTGGCACGGCGACAACTACTATGTCATGGATAGTCAGGTCTGGTGGTTGATGCGACTCACTCATTTTGGGAACTGTAAAACAACTGACAGTTATGTTAAACGCGCATAGGACACATTAGAAAAGTTAATATGGTCGTCAAGTATTCTTACATTTCCTAATTATCCACGCAATTTTCTTAATTTTTTCTTTCACAAGAACTTTCTCCTGACAATAATTCATAGTTTTTTCTTTCCTTCTCCGGACAATAACACACTACAAAAGATTTTTTATATATATAGATAATTGATCAGTTTGTACCGTGCATAATTCTGTCGATGGTAGACATTGTATTTATTTTACACTGGGCTTGTAATGCACGTGCATTACACATTGCCGTACTATAATAAAATAGATATGTGTAGTTTATTAACCTGTATTAGGTCAGCTTTTAGGTGAAACCTCTTTTCAGTAGAGATTGATCGTCTACAAAAGTGAGACAATGGGCAATGGACAATAGGGCTGTCATAATATGTCATATTTAGCAAAAAGGACTATTAGAAGCACCCAAGATATTAAAGCTTTAGTTAAGAGCAGTTATAGAAATGCTATTAAATGCTGTACGGTGGCAAATTGACGTATCATTTGAAAATGAGGTAAACAGACTTAATACTACATATTTTATATCGCTGTTTAATGGCATAGAGGAAACGAGGAACATTTGTGTGCTACCGCGCGAAACGTCTTGGCGATATATCCGCGACGAATATAGCTTCTCTCGGTGTCACCAAATATGCACGGGACACTCCAAACGCAACCGATTTAAACTAGAATTTCACAGTTAGCCGGCAATTTTCAGTCATTTCTCACTATGAATTTATTGGTTCAAAAAGTTTACACTTGCATGCAATGTGTTACAAATTGCTATGATTGCTATATATGATAGCATTTTATAAACAATATTAATATTATAGTTCGATAATTTGGACAGAAAGTATTGACTTACTAAGAGTTTCATTAGGTACTGCTTACAGAATAGAAGGCAGAAGGGATCCCACATCGCCCTAGGCAACGACCATCGAGCAATTTCTGTCAATATTTATAGTTTAGTCAATATATTTTGACTAAATAAAACAGTCAGAAATATTCGGATCATATTGCAATCAAAAATTGTAAAGGCAAAGGTGAAAGGGAACACGGAAAAAAACTCATAGAATACAAACATTCATACCACTGCTCATGCTATTAATAGTTTACGTTTTTATCAAATAGTAAAAATACACGAAATAGTATAATTATTTATTATATTATCTGTAAAATGGACCCGTGAGAAATGTTTTAAATAAACAGTATAATATATATCTATTTTACGTTGTTTAGGTTTTACAAGATTAGTTTTTGTATACCATAAAGCCGCAACACCCAAATTAGATTTTGGTATAACAGATCAGATAAATATATGACATAATAATAATAAGGAAAACTCACGCGGTGACATGCAAAAATAATTTATCCCGTTTCTTGAACGATGCATGGGAATACGCGCGCAGCGCGCTGCTGTTTGTTTCCCGCCAAAGTATTATGTAGGTATAGGTGAACGACCGACACGCACCGCATTTTTATTAAGTAATAAACAAGATAACCAGGTTGACATTGAAATTTTTATATGTTTTTGGGATACCAATATAACACGTTAAAAATTTGTGCAATAGATTGTGCTACTGATTCTCAATAAACTACTTTCGGCTTTGTAGTATACTAAAAATAATGTTGTATAACTGCACTTTGTACATCTGTTCCGACCTGAGATTAGTCGTCCAAGTACTAAACGTAATATGACCCCAATAATTTAATTCAATACAAATTGATACGTAATTAGCTTATTTACTGCGATTCTATTCTGCATCGAATACTCTGAAAGCTTTTCCTGGTAAACAGTATTGATAAACCCTTTAAATTATTCAGCCCCATCTGATCGGGATGCTTATTGGACTTTTTTTTAATCTGTGATCACGTTCGTTCGTTAAATTTCTGGTATTCGTAGCGCGTGATTTATTTAATTAATCACTAGCATTTTCTATTGCAGGTTTTTGCAAATGTGTTCCGACTTTAGTATAGGGCGGCGGCGGGCACGTGTCGGTGGGGTCGATTTTCCGCGAGAAAAATACCATTAGAAAAATGTCAATTTCAAGTTCTATTCTTTTCTATCAAAGTCTAATTTGCCATAGCTATTCCAAAGAAAATTGGTTTGTCTCGAAATGTATCTCGATATTTAACAATTGCAATGATACAAGTGGTAATTATGTTACTATTGATTAAACTATCGGACTAATTATTAAAATACGTGAAATGACCGAAAATGTTATAGTTTTCAATAATAATTATTTGACTACAAGCGTGTCGATATCGCAACCATGTGATATACACAATTAAAAAAACTAAATCTCGTTGCAAATAGTAACATACACTGTACTAATGTAGTAATTACATTTTAGTTTTTATTGTCCTGAACCACAATGATTGAAATCGAAAGTGGTGCAATACTATGATACATATTCCTATTTAACCGATTATCTCAAAAGAAAGTTAATTTCATTCTTATTTCAAATTTAATTAAATTGAATTCTAAAATTTTATAAAAAATATATAGAATGCTTTGTTTCGCGAAACAATTGCGTTCGTACTGATTTAACAATTGTGTCGCGTGAAGAAAAGTGGTTGCATGCATGGACCTACAGCTCCATATACTTTAACATTACATACATGAAGCAATCATTATTCATAATTATATTAATATGATCAAAATATTATACAAACCAAAGACGCAACGGATTATCTCGTATCTTTAAAATGTATGAGATGCATTTAAATAAATAGATACACTTGAACCTTATTCAACTCTTCATGTATATTCACTAGTTTTTGCTCATGAATGAGATTTCTCCTCGCAAATTTTCAGGTCATATAATATCAAGGACTAAGGCCTAACCCCTCTCATTAGTACAAGATGCCCGTGCCCAGCAGTGGGGGGACAATATTTAATACAGGACTAGTATTATTGTTTATTTTCTTATCATATCATATTCAAATTTGTAGGTTTTATTTAAAAAAAATACTTTAATTTTTGAACGCACCGCAACCCCCTTGGGGGTCGAATTTCTTATAACCGTAATTAATGGTTGTGTAAAATTTAGGTCCGTAAAAATTAAGAATATTTGTTATTATTTTTATGGGCTACCTACAACATATCTGTCGTCGGCATGTCCACGGGCCGAGGCTGTGAGAGGGCCTACACATCCCTCTCCGATCTCCAGATATGTCAGGATGCTCATCGTATAATAGTTTGGTAGTAAAACACAAGGTTTACACTTCACAGTCTATTTAAGCTACCACCAGTTCGGAATGCAGTCATCCATGTGGAAGAAGCTGGCAAGAAACCCCATGGTTGCTCTTTTAAACACAGCACTTTGTATAACAATTAATGTTGGTACATCGATCACTTTCTCAAACCACTGATGATGTTCCCAATCCTGGCAATACCCACAACTACTCGATACTACAGCGCAACCAAGGCAGTGCAGCCCGGATCACAGCGGCCCTTCAATCTACAACACAGAGCGTACTCTCTGGTCGTAACCCGGACAACTGCATCCCTTCGACTCACTCCCTGGCCTACGTGAATTAATAGCCCGGTTAAGAACTTCCTTTTAACTGTCTCTCTACGCACTAAACCACTTTGCCACATTATCCAGGATTGATCATACTATTCAGCCCACGCAACTTCTTTGGACAATAAAGGTTACTTTAATAGTTTAAAGTAACCCTACCTAGTGGTAGACACCGTCCGTTAAACAGTAATCCGGCAATACGACCTCTAAAGCTACTAACTGTTCAAAGACCACTCCCGAATTGGCGAGGTGCTCTTATATTGTGATTTTCGTTGTGCCCCACTCCGTGAGCGAGATCATCTGATAAACAACTCGAAACTACCTTCAAAATAGCAAAGCAAGTGACGGTGCCCACATTTTACAATAATTAAAGCTATTTGCAAGTTCAATTCAGTGTCCGTATTCATGACGCTCCGACATATCTATGTATATAATATAGCCTATCATTTGCGCGATGGTATGGTCTAACTGTACTCAAAATTATAGGTTGATTGGTCAAGCCGTTTTGAAGTTAAAACCACACCTACATACAAACAGACTGGCAGACGGTCAAACATTTAAAAAATTGCAGTATTGGAATCAATAAGTCATTAAATGAATATTTCACGCACATTTTGGTAGGTTACTCCAATGTACAGATAGAAGCTACAGATTTATATATTAGTTTAGATTACGAGTTTACTCTTCAAAGTGTAACTACTGTTTTAATTTTTAAAAGTATACTACAATATTTTAGTAGTCAGCTCGAGAATATATTTAAACTTTTCCAACTGACTTTAGAAGCAACTCTCAGCACCCATTATTTGTAATAAGGTGCCTACAATGCCTACAACTTGGTAATGTGTGTCAGGGATACAGCACTCCTGTAATGGGCCGAGGTCGGCTCCACATGCAATCACGAATATTAATTCAAAGGCTTTTTTTGAGCCAACAAACTCACAATCGATATGTGCCCTACTAACTCAGTTATCGCCTTCAACAAGTGTATTTCGCAATCGTCGTCGAAGCTTTCAGGTGTGCGCAGAAATCTATATCGATGCTGTAGGTTTAAAGAATTATCTCATTCTGTCTACACATTTGGAGGTTGAAAAATGGTATCTATATATTCATACGTAACGACAAAACTTTGTATCCCTTTTTAAGCATTTTTTTTTTAGTGCCTTGATAGGCAGACGAGCAGACGGGCCACCTGATGGTAAGTAGTCACCGCTGCTCATAGACTTCTGCAATACCAGGGCACAGCAAAGCCGCTGCCTACCGTAAATAATATTCCGGGTATTTAGGGTCCTTTAAATAGTGTGAAGAAGCTACACAGCAGGCCGGCATGATTGTGCTAAGTAGCGAGGGATAGATTGTCTCTCGGTACTCGATACTCTAACTGGACGGCACTGCATTTACCATCAGGTGCAGTGTGGTCACTTTGCGTTCTAGGATAAGAAAAACGTAATGATACGTGTGATATTTGGCATTGTTAAAGTTTATATGGATAAGGAGTGCAGAAGGCTTAAATTTATAATAATTTAATTAATTATGTATTAATTAAATTATTATAAATTTAATTAAGTAATAAACAGTACACACACGCTATTCATGACATATGTAAAAGCTGAAGTAATAGAATAAAATTCAAAAAATTATAGGTATACTCTATTAATGAACCTCAAGCTAAAAAAATATGAACTTCGCTCGTATTTAAATCACTGGTTCTAATTATATTGGCATTCATAAAATGAGATTAATTTCATAAATTAGTCTAAAGTTGCTAATATCCTAATGCTATTTTGTTAAGAGGTATTGGTGAAGCTTTATATTAGTGGCTGATATGAGATTTATGTTACGATTGTGCAAAGATGTCACAGACACAAGTAAGAAACTACAAGTAAAATTTTTGGAATCTTAAATTATCTTGAAAAGGACATTATATACCTGTGACTTAATTTCTCTTGAAGTCAGATGACAACTATAAGCATAGGAGAAAACTACCTTTGCTTTCTGCAGAAAATGAGCGGATTCCCACGCTTCCACCCCTCTAGTGAGTAACAAGTACCCCAATTTATGTTTTATATACATAAGAAGTTACTTTCCAGCTTAGCTTTTTATATAGTAAAAGCCATTTGTAGAAGGTACCTACATTTATCAACATCTCTTTTGTTTTAAAGAGGTATACACCTTGAGTTTCTAATAAAGTCGAACATCGTTGTTCAACAATTTTTTTCTTAAAGCAGAGATCACTAGTTTTCAATCCAAATTGCCTTTAAGACAAATAATTCTGCTCACGCGCGTACCGGACTAAAATAAGTATTGTGACATTCTGAGAAATAATTTTAAGTCTATGCCTCTATTATTTCGACGTAATCAGGTTATAACTAACATTAAAATCTTTTTTACAGTAAAAATAACATCAAAGAATAATTCCACTTAACGTTTATGCCTATTTGTTATAAAAAAGGAGAACAATCAAATCTGAATATTGTTCAAACAACGCGATGTTCTATTTGACTATGGAGAAATTACTTTAAAAATAGTTCATATTCAATACGGTTGAAACATCACAATCAATGCGCGTTATCATGTATACTTGAACTACATTGTCTGTTTAATAAATCTTTTTTTTTATTTCGGGTGACGGACAATATAATTTTTATTCTTATTTTATTATTTATTTATTTCCATATACTATATTACTTATTTATGATTCTTATTTTTAATAACACACTTCTTTATGTCCTGAGGTTTGTTAAGTGACATTTATGTTTTGGAAATAGGTAATATTTTTTTTTAAATGTAGGAAACAGAAAAACTCAAGGAGACGGCGTCGCTCAGCGAATATATTGAGAACTAAAATAATAAGTTGGACTTTGGGTTCATATCCAGATGCATGTGGCTAGTTGGGACAAGTTTCACCTACCCTCTCACAGATGACGCTCCTAGTGTTTATAAGCTCAATCAATATCTAAGACTTGACATACGACTCGTGTCCAATTTCAGCAAACAAGTAAGGTAATCCAACACTTACCTATTATTGAATAATGGTTATCAGTCACCTCATAGATTTAAGCAACATTTAATGGAATATCAATAAAAAAATATAATATCGAATATGTTCAAAAATGATTCAAAAACTAGGTTTTTTAAATAATTATTTCGCTTTGGGTCTTTCCTGCACCATTATATACGTTCTTATCTATTCTCTTTCTCACGGCTAAGATTATGCGATATTTTTCTTTATTTTTAATTTTTGGAGGTTTTTTCAAGCATGAAAATGTCACCCACATTATTATTTACATACTGTGACAAAATAAGCTAATATAAAAAAAAATCAAAAATATTATTATATATCTACAACACCATATTAACAAATTATACTCAAACGTACTAAGTGACACGTGATTTTAGTGTCGTATCTATTATTTTATACAGTAATCTAGCCTCATCGTAGATCGGGGAGGCCAGAATGCTATTATAAAAACCTAAATGATACCTTCTTTCTCCGAAAGCTAGCCGTCTCTGTGTCTCAGAACGGCTGCACTCATATAAAATATAATGCGCATCCATCCATAATTGCTGAATTACCTAGTACCAAATTTCTTTTGTTAACGATCTTTTGTCAAAATATTCTGACCAATTCTCAAAACATGTACGCCTAACTATACGAAGCTCAGTGAACCAAGGTAAACAGATGAAAGGTTCTCCATCAGACACAGCTTCATTTGCTAGACGGTCGACTAACTCATTTCCCTTACTTAGTAAGTAATCCAATTTCCAACACAAATATAGAAAAAATAATTCACCTTTATATACGCTGAGCGTTCATAAACGTGAAAGTAAGCACAGTAATTGCCTTTCTAATTTCTAATAGGAGACATCACGGTTCATATTATTATCATGCATCATTTTACTGTAATTTAACAATTACCCCTTCCAGCAGATTTGAATAGCGTCTAATTTACTTATTTTGGTAAAAAATCATATAATTCTGTTGATATAATTCGCGCGCATCTTAAAATTTCACACTCATAATTTTTTCATAACGCGCCTAAAGAAGTATAACTTCAAAAACCTTTTAATTAATTCATAATAAAAAAAAGAACTTTCGTCAAAACGCTATTACCTATCACCACTACTTTTACCATCCTGCTGAAGTATACAATTATATCCACTACGAGTGCTGCCATCATCCCTATTAACTCACAATCTCCTTCATTGTGAAGCCGCTTTACTAGGTACTCAGCTAGTTCTCTAAAGGGTTGAGGAAAATCAATACATTGTAACTTTTCACACGGCAATAAGTAGCTTTCAACATATTAATATTTGAATATTTCGGTAGATGGCGCATTACTAAGTACGTAATAGAAGAAAAAATATTATTATGAATGGAAAATTAATAAAATGAGATATATTAATTTCAATAAAAGTAAATATCAAATCAATAAAATATAAAGTAAGAAAATATCCAGGCGTCTTCATATTAAGCCGAGAATTCAATAATTAACTCGATTTTTGCCCTCATCCTTTGATCTTATCCCTTCCTCTCCCTTCCGCGCCAGAACCACGCGTACTGGCTTGCAAAGCCACAGCTCCGTGGTGTCTACTACCCCTGCCCAAACCAAGAGGTTCGCAAATTCGTTTTTTTGCCGCACCATCAAGCCGTGGAACCGTTTGCCAGCTACCGTGTTCCCTCCGTCCTATGGTCCTAGATCCTTTAGGCGTAGCGTGAAGAAGCTACACAGCAGGCCGGCATGATTTATGTTGAGTAACGTGTGATAGATTGTCTCTCGCTGCTTGATACTGTAATTGGACGGCACTGGGCTTACCATCACATGCAGGGCACTCACTTTACCGTGCCAGAATAAAAAAATATCGCCTACGTGAAAGTGAGCGATAATGATTTGGCATATGGGGAATATGCAGGACATGTCTACACTAATATTATAAAGTTAAAAAAATCCTGAGTTAAAGAGCAACTAATTTATAAACGTATACACATCCCCTTTATATTATCAGGTGCATATTCACGATAAAAGAGCGTTGTCCGGTTTCAGCGATGGCCATTAACAATTTGACCACATAATATAATGTCGACACCGGTATCATCCACATACGTGTTCAAGCGATTTCAATAAAAACTAGGTGCCAAAAGATAAATGTATTTACGACACATATCGCGATAATGCGAACCATTGAGGCACGACAATATGGCTATATCATTAGGCGGACATTAGTCATTGTTTATCGTTATTTATTAATAAACGCGGTTCAAAGACCTTGTTTACGAATATCAATGGCCTATAATATTTGCGTCTGGAAAGCTACGTTCTTTATAGACAATTATAATTAACTAGCTGTTTCCCTTGGCTCCGCCCGCATGGAGGTTATTTATGGGAGAAAAGAAAAGTATACAATCCAAGGAGTTGCCTCCTGCACTGACGCACTTGTAACGATCGTCCAACCTGTCAGGTGTTACCCAAACAATTTTTTTACAATAAATAGCCACATACCTTCTCAAATAAAACAACAACTTAAATAAAATATTGAATTAGAAACAAAAAAAACAATTCCTAGCCTAATAGCTTGTAATTTGGTGTGCCCTGGTATTGCAGAAGTCTATGGGCGGCGGTGACTACTTACCATCAGGTGGCCCGTCTGCTCGTCTGCCTATCGAGCCACAAAAAAAACGCGCGAGTGTTTTGAAAAATATTAATTATCTAAAAAAAATTGTATCTAAATTGTATGAAGTAAACAGCAAATATTATGTAAATAAAATTTTCTTGGTGATAGCATAATTTATTTTTGTAAAGATCCATAGATTGTACTTAAGGAGTGCCTCTAAATAATACTCACAATTTTAATTTAATTTGTGCCCTTTCAGAATGATTTTGCAAAAAAGCTGAAACACGTATTTCTTAACAAAAGCTTAAATGTAAATTTTCAAATCCCTAACTCGAGGAATCATGGATTGCCCATACAAACTTTCAACCCCTAGTTCAGCCCTTCAAGACTATTTTTGAGACAAATATAGCCAATATTTTTTTTGAAGATATAATCTATCGCCTTGCTAAATTTAATAACTATCTGGTCAGCCGTTTAGTCGTGAAAATGTAACAAACAAACATACATACATTATAATATGAGTATGGATATATAATAATATATATATATATTTATTTCCAAAACGATTACATATTAATATGTCAGTCAAATTTACAATTTGGCCTCAAGCATGGGATTATGACAATCGACAATTATGGTAAAATAATATACCTATAAGTAATTATTTTGTTGTTGGAATAATAGATAATAAAACTTATGTAATTAAAAACATATTGCTCCAACAACGCGTTATATATCGTTGGTATTTAACTAAAAAAAAATGCTAATCCCACATAATACTAATACATCTATTTGTAGATATCAACACTATACTTGATCACATTGCAAAATCTACTTTAGTTTATAAAATATCAAAATGGATTTCAGATGGATAAGATTCTGTTTGGGTACATAACCACTCACGACGCATGAAAACAATCTGTCAAAATTGTCTAACACGGACGGAGCAACGCTTTGAAAAATAAACAACGTTAACTCTAATAGCTAACCAATGCCGGCACGTGGTACCATCAAAGATCATTAAAAACTTTTAAATGTTTGGTTAACTTTTATTCTTAGTTTTTACGAGTTTACGTGTAAATATAATAGCTGATAGCTATGAAAAAAATTACACTTCACAGTGAAGTGTTTATTTTCTGTTTCCACGGAAAATGTCGGTTAATTCACAAATAAAACTCATCCAGCATATTTGTCATATGCCCGATGACCTTGCTCCGGGAGCGAGTAGCACCGCGCATCCATGTCACAAAGCAGCGTCGTACTGTCACATGATTATGTTATCATATCAGAATGTGTTTATGGTATATAACTATTATTATCCCACTTACCAACTCGGCGCTACTTCTGAGCCTGAATTTGCATTAGTGCTTTCCCAAGGCGGCTTGGATTGCTTTTGGAATCCGGCTCCTCCACCCGCGAACATTAATAAAGTATGTATTAACACCTGAATAGGAAACACTGGCACAAAACACATACACCATTCAAGGTTGGATTCACCATTCACGCGTAGTGCATGAGCGTGCTAGCAGCCCGCTGTCACTGTCATTGTTCATCGCACTGCGTTAGCAGTACGGACGCCAGGGACGCTACGGACGCTACGGAACCTACGGACGGCACGGACGGTACGGAGTACGGACACCGCGGCACCGTTGTACCGGAGCGAAAGGCGCGTCCGACAAATGGACGGGCGGCCGCACTCAGGCGTTTTCGTCGAATATTTTCAGAGAGAATGCGTAAAGTATTCCGGGACTCGCATGTCTGCTTGCGACGATGGCTGGTTTTATTTTTGTACCGGACAGCGTTCATTTCACATTTGCGTTATAACATGGCCCTCAGTTTTTACGTATAGATATCAGACGGCGTATTGAGCAAATGAAAAACCCGCTGTTGCCGTATTCCCCTATTTATTAATGATATTGAATGTTTTATAAATAACTTATGTTTTAAAGTTTGGTCGCATCGCCTATCAGGTCAATGCCGCCGAGCCGAGTAGACAGTATTACGAAATTATTAAATCTGAATGCGAATGATATTTCATAATTTACTTCGGAGAATATTCTAAATTTAATAATTCGCACAGTTTATGAATGCGAAGACGTATATAATGAGTTTCGGACACTGAATATTTATTATTCGATGATTTCTAGGTATTGAGTAACTAAATAAAATGTTTTGTGTCCAAACTGATTTATCTGTATAGTCAAAAAAGTGGGCTATGAAATTATTAATATTTCCCAATTATTTTATTTTATTCACTGTAGAAAAATCGAAGCTGAAAACTTCAATATGAAGTGAATTTTAGGGGTAGGGTGTCATATACTATTGTACTAGTATGTACTAAGTGGAGTGTTGTATATATGTATATACTATCTTTGTACATTTATCGACTTCATTATATACCTACCTACCTAATAGAATATTAACGTATATTATGAAAAATAAAATGTTAGTTATAATATTTTTATCCAAACGCAATAGCAGATTTGTGAATTTAAACTGGTATAAATAAAATATAAAGATTAGTGAGTATACCTAAGATGAAAAACTAGCGAAATCCTTGGTTCAAATCCAAAGTGGAGTAGGAAATCACAATTCGTATTTGGGATTCAGAAAACTTTCCGCTATTGGAATTTGTCCCCACCCCAATATTGCCCCACCTATTAGATCATGAGACGAAAAAGCTCGACAACATCATCTAATTATTCTGTTGTA
Organism: Laothoe populi; assembly: GCA_905220505.1. NCBI lineage: Eukaryota > Metazoa > Arthropoda > Insecta > Lepidoptera > Sphingidae > Laothoe > Laothoe populi. Next base: position 10,639,073 of record HG992149.1, on the reverse strand, counting down.
TTAAGATATCCAATACATAAACCAACTATTATTTCACTATAAAAAAATACACCCAATAGCACACTCACACTAGGTAAAACGTTATCATGGGTATCAAAAACAACGAAGGACTACGGGCCCACAACACCCACACCCAAAACAAATATATGTCTGTTACACAAACAATTGTCTTGGTGCGGGAATCGAACCCACGGCCTCTCGTTTCACAACCGGCTACTCGAGCGCTGCGCCACGGAGCGTGTCACTAATTATTGCAAAGAATTATTACGAGCAGAGATTTGAACAGCAATCAATCGCTTGGAATTAATTCACTATCATTGCATAAAATGGAAGTATTTTATAACAATTTTAAATTCCGAGTCGACGAGAAATTGAGCATTGGAAGTAATGAAAATCAAAACAATTTAAGCACTTGTTTCGTTTTGTAACAAGGTCGGCCGGCTATCGTTCAATTAAATGTTTATTCTATTCATTCAGAATAGATATTTGATTTTAAAATTTATATCGGAAATACGAATTCAGAAAATTCGCGTCGTTTATCATTTGTACGTCTCACTATGTATGGGTAATATTGTCAAATGTTGGTTTATTTGGGCTCTTGGTAGAAGTACTATATTCCTTTCTTCCTTTTCTATATCTTCTTTTCTTCCTACTGAATTTATATAATAGAGACACAGCCTTTAAACATATATAGTCGTTGTTACTGTTCAAACACTACGCGCACTCACAGAAAAATGTGCAGGTACGAATTAAATTATTAACATATTTATTCTTTTGATAATTCTATGTATACAATTATCTTGTTATATTTTAACTACGACATCAAAATGAATATTCAAGCGATAGACACTTATTGAAGCGATGACGATTAGCAAACAGCGATTTGAGTGTGAAACTAGCATCGAGTTAGCGAGAAACAGGAATGAAGTTTGTGGATAGTTTTGTCGCTGAGCAATGAGTGAATCTGCGAGAGCGTGGGACTGATTTGTATGCGCACTGTATCAAACCAGTGACGCTCGGCGTGTTTTCTGACTGAAGAACTAATCGTTCCGTGAGATATATTTTCATAATTCGTATCGCCGTGAAAAACTAGCCTAGAGACTTTCTCCTCGATAGTGTACACAGTCACCGACTGTTAGAATATTATGTATCTCTTTTATTCATACGCAATCATACAATTAATGTATATTTCTTGAATGAGATAATAACCGATCTCTTCGACGATCTTCAGTTTCATGTATTTATTTATTTAACACACTTTATACATTTAAGTATAGGCGGACTTAATGCCGGAGGATTATCTGCCAGTCAACCTGAGGTAGTGCAGAGATACAAGAAGGTAGGTGCGAAAATAAAATTCTACGTTAGAAGTATATATTAAAACTACACATATACTATAACAGAATAAAATTTTCACATATAAACATAATAAGAATATATAAATAATAATAATATATAAAACTAAATAATTATTCCTGTTGTGATGATTCTGCCAATAGGTTCAACATAATTTGTCGGACCCTCATTTTGAACGCACAATGATTTAGATATACGTGTATAGCAGTCACATGACTTGTATTCCTACAGCAATATGGTAACAGTGAGCAACTATTACACTTGAGACGCTGTCAGGAGCTAATTCCACAAAATTACGGGGCATGGTTGCAATGGAGCCGGTGATTATTGGAAAATTAGAAGCACAACATTATTTATATGTACGAATGGATTTATATGCGTATGCTTGTGTATGCGTGAACAGTAGTGGCGTCAGGTTTGAATGCGGTTGGGCGATCTGCCAGGACGCCAGCCCTGTGGGCTGCCCTAAGTTAGGTATGCAACTTGATGGCTAACTATTTAGGAAGTTGATTGTTAAAATTATTAATTTAACTAATTTGTATTCCTAAAAATCCGATAAAATATTGTAATACCAAACTATTACACATATACTTTGTTGCCTTAATAGAAGTGTGAGGATGAAACAAAAAAATAATAATTTACAATAAGCTTAAATAATAATAATACTAGCCCTGTATTAAACATTGCCCCACTGCTGGGCACGGGCCTCGTCTACTAATGAGAGGGGTTAGGCCTTAGTCCTCCACGCTGGCCTTATGTGGATTGGTAGACTTCACATATCTTCAAAATTCGTATAAGAATTCTCAGATATGCAGGTTTCCTCACGATGTTTTCCTTCACCGTTAAAGCAAGCGATAATTAACATTTAAAACACACATAACTTTAGAAAAGTCAGAGGTGTATACCACTTGGGTTTCGAATAAACGACTTTCGTCTTGGCAGATATTAAGCTTAAAATAATTATTAATTTTTTTTTTATATATTTATTCCTTAATGTTATTATTTTATCAAGGAATAGAGTCGTATAAATTGACAGCGCAAAGCGTATCTCAAGTGGAGTTTTCGATACCATCTTAATAACAAGTTTAATAGGATTAAATAGGCCTGGAATGGGTATGGATTCCCATCAGTTGTAAAATGAAGTAGGTACTTGAGATTACTTTTGAACAGCCGATGGTATTTCTTTGTCCATTTCGAGGAGTTGTCGCCGGCCGTTGTCGGCGGGTGTGCTCGGGCGCTTTCTGCCAAACCTGGAGAGACCTAATAACCCTTGCCGAAGTATTAACGCAGGAGACATGCGGACGATTTCCCTGTATGGATGTCCCGTCTGGACCGAGTCCCTGAACGCTCGCTGCGTCTCACTGCTGCGCAAATCACAGCGTCTAGTGGCGCAGCGAATAGTAAAGGGCTACCGTACAATTTTTCATGAGGCAGCATGCCTGTTGGCCGGCACCCTCATGTGGGAGTTCGACATACTACCCCTCTCGTTAAAGTTCTTCTGGCGGGAGGAGGCGTCCAGTCGCGGTCAAGAGAGACTGGCCCCGAGGGTGTTTGTGGTTCGGTTTCGTAGAAGAGTGGCATACCAGGCTGCAGAGCTCGAGAGCGGGCTTAAGGACTGTAGCAGCAGTGCGTCCTGTCCTAAAGAGTTGATCACGGTGCGCCTACATTCGAGCTGACGCAGTTACTGACGGACCACGGGTGTTTCGGTTTATTCCTATATCGGATGGAAGAAGAAGAGTCCGCCGTGTATAGTTTCGACCGCTTCTTCACCTTCTTGCCCATGGCGTAGTGTGAAGAAGCAGCAGGGGATAGATTGCCTCTCGCTACTCCATACTCTAATTGGACGGCACTGCGCTTACCCTCAGGTGCAGTGTGGTCACTTTGTCGTGCCAGAATAAAATAAAAATAAGCTAAATTCGATATAAAGAAGCTGCCAGTTAAGTGCAAATTATTTCTTAAAAAGTTAAATATCTGTATTCTTTATTGATTGTGAATATTATTAACATGTTGTATACACGTTGCCATTGATTAATTTTGTTGTATTATGATACAAGATGATACAGATGTATACTCTGAATAGTGGTGCATATGCAAATATTATTTCCACAAAAAAAATTATTACAATATTTTCATAAATCAAAAACGTAGTCACTTTTCCACACGATAAAAAGAAGTGTATTTTTATTACGAAAATTATAACATGCGGATAGCTAATTGTTGGCAAAGTCGTAAATAGTCCATTGTGGTGTATCAAAGGAAAGCGCTAGGCGTTTGTACTAAATAAGAGGCAATAAACTGTTTAGTGTTAAAAGAAGGCCAACGATGAAGTTATACTAGGTATGCACTTTCTAGACAAGTTTCCTGTGCGATAGAGAATAACTGTTTTATTAATAAACAGTGTACATACGTCTTTAATAGTTTTACTAACAATGTTTTGTCTTCTCATGTTAAGCTATATTTAACTACTACTACGGCAAAGAACTATTTTCACCAAGTTTGAACTTGGCAATTACATATTAGCTCTGATTGATGGCCCTACTGTTTTGCCTGTGAGGTAGCTAACATAGCTAGCGCCCACCGTTCTAACTGATCAATATGTCTTGGTCTCTCACAAGTGGATCCCTGCTAACCGGTTCCCCTATTTTGGTGGCAGGGTAATTAACTCTTCGACTAATTTTTGCAGGCAAAAATAGCTACAGTTTAGGTAAATATACAGTGCCATATTTTTATATGTAAATATATAATAATTATATTTAAAAACACTTTCGTTTATTCGAATAATTCGTTTTACAGGTCGTTATAATAAATTATAAAAAAAATTGTTACATCACATATTCTAATTTAATGTAATTAATTTCAATAATAACACCAGCGCTGCATTGTGCACTCCCCCACTGCTAAGCACGCGTCTTCTCTACTAATGAGAGGGGTTAGAATTTAGTTTAACACGCTGGCATAATGCAGATTAGTAAACTTCATATACCTTTGAAATCTTTGCGGGGAATTTTCAGGAACACGTATTCTTACATGATTTTCTTCACCGTTAAAGCAAGCTATGATACCCATGTGTTAGGCCGAACTATATCCGAAGTCCTTTTGTAATAAAACACTTAATAATAAGGTTTACACAAACTACTACTTGGTTACTAAACGTAATAACAATATTATAAGAAACACAAACTATTATTATTACTACTATAACTAAATAACACATGTAACTTCAAACAGTCAGAAATGTAGAGGATCTGCGCTGATATCGAACCTGCGACTTTTGTCTGGAAGTCCGCACTATTCTCAACTAGGCTTTTGCTTCTTATTTAGTTATGTTAATAGAGATCGAACAGCCGGTAGTGTCTTATATAAATCTAATATATAAAAGCGATTTGTTTATTCTATCCGTTCTTAGATTATTTATCCAAATCGCTTCAGATGTTCAAAAGTGATGGGCGTACCAATAAACAGCATTATATTATTATTTACTGTAATGGTGTTATAATTTGGCTAATAAATAATACACATACACTCACGCCTGTAATCCCCGAAAGGGTAGGCAGAGGTGTAACTAGTACACCTCTGCCTACCCTTGGCTTAGGCTAATAAATAACCGGCAGTGCCTCCTGTCCTAAAGAGATGGCTAGACAGGCGCCACGGTGCGCCAACTTTCCGGCTGACGCAGGTACTGACGGACCACGGGTGTTTCGGTTCGTTCCTGTGTCGGATCGGAAAGGAGGTGTCTGCGGTGTGCCACCATTGTGGCAACTGCCGCGAGGACACGGCCCAACACACGTTGGAGGAGTGCCCAGCCTGGGACGAAGAGTGCAGCGCTCTCAGAGCAGTCGTCGGAGGAGACATCTTGCTGCCGGCCGTGGTGTCGTCCATGGTAGCCAGCCGGAGGTCCTGGCGTGCGGTGGCCCACTTCTGCGAGAGCGTCATCTCGCAGAAGGAGAGTGCCGAGAGGGATCGGGAACGAAATGATCCCTCCCGCCGCCAGAGAAGACGTAGGAGGCGCCGGGTGGACGACTGACCGGCGTCTCCCGCCCTGTGGAACGGGGGCGTTTGAATTCCACCACGGTAACCCCTGCCTGTCGTACGAGGCGACTAATTGGGGCCATCGGGGTCGCGGGCTCGCAGCGGGGGGCTGTCAGCCCGAATCGATGCACTCCCAGTTTCGGAGCATCGTGCGACCCCGAGATGGACGGCAGCGCGGGTGGTATGGCCTCGTTCGCTGTCGTTGTTCGGTGCGCGGGGGCTCCTAAGCCCTCCCATGGAGATGGGCTGCTACGCAGCACCACGCAGGGGCGGTTCTGGCAGCAATTCTAGCACTCCTTAGAATACCCCGGGATCGCTCCGTAAGCGCCGAAGAAGGCCACCGCGGGGTTTTAGCTGGTAGTGTCGGGTGGGGTGTACATAGGGGGTAGGGACTCGGCCCAGCGGCATCCCGGATAGCCATCATCTGGGCGCGGGGGTGCTGGGTCGTAAGACCGGCTAGTCCAGCATAACCGTTTTATTCTTATTCCGCTTCCCCCCGGAGCGGGCGGAAGTAATAAAACGCTTTCCCCGCGAAAAAAAAAAAAAGTCTAATAAATAAATAAATTTATATACATGGATTTACATGACATAATTATAATACATTCTGTATCATGGGACTGCCACCCCACAGCACCCTAATCCAAAACAAATACTTGTGAATCACACAAACATTTCAATGTCTCGGTGCAGGGATCGAACATGTGTTCCACATCCGATTACTCGCCCATTGCGCCAGCCATTAAGGCTGTCATAAAAGTTTATAGTGGATCTAAGCATATAAAACACTTTTATTTAATTTATGTCTGTCTCTCTGTCAATGTATCTTAGACGGAAAGTACTGCATTACCACAAAAGATTCGAAAGTAAACTCATATCTCGAGGTAATATTTAGTCTTTATTTCATTAAAATCGGTGCATACAACCAAAAAATAGGACGATTTAAAATTCGCATAGTAGCTGTAAAGCCGTCGTGAAAGATAAGATTTGTAAAGGTTATGAAATTATGCTATAGCATGCACGCACGCACTCACGCCTGTAATCCCTGAAGGGGTATGCAGAGGTGTGCCATCTAAGGTGTGTGGGTGTAAGAGGTGTGATAGGGGGGAGTGGTGGTTTGCTGATGGTAGGATATTCATATCCGCCCGTATAGCGATCACCGTACACAGGGTGAAAATCCCGCCATAGTGGCACACGCAAGTGTGTCGGGTTCCAGAGTCAGCCAGTGTACATGCGGTTTTTGTTTTGGGTCTAGAGTTGCGGTACGATGTTTGTTCGTTTTGTTGCCTTCTCAGTACTCCGACACTAGACTTTCGACCGCTTCTTCATAGCCTTACCCCATGGCGTAGTGTGAAGAAGCTACACAGCAGGACGACATGATTGTGTTGAGTAGCGAGGGATCGCCAGGGATGGGTTGTCTCTCGCTACTTGATATTCTAACTGGACGACAATGCGCTTACCATCAGGTGCAGTGTAGTCACTTTGATGTGCCAGGATAAAAAACATATCTGCGCATTACCGCTACAGAGCGGTTGATCACGTCTGCATCATTCACAATGCATATAGCCTATCGCTGTTATCTATCCAGAGGTGCGAACAATATTCCATTCCCAGCCAGTACCTATGTACCTGTGCTTTATATAAGCTGATCAGGCGTTAAAAACTGCTATAGCAAGATTCCAATACTGCGTGCAGTGATGTGACTCCTTGGATTAAGATTTCATCGGATACCCATACCTAAGACACTAAGGTTATTCCGCTTTTAGAATGGAACACCCTAAAGTGGGGATTCGAGAAACCGGGGATTTCTAGCACGAGAACTGGCACACTTAGGTTTTCTTGGCATTGAATTGAACCCTATTCTTGATATCCATGAAAGCATGAGATCTAGCGTCCGGTGGATCTTTATGAAAAGATCCCTGCGTCTCCTTAATATCCAGTATCCGCCCGACAACCAGCTACTAGGCAGATATAGAAATATATAATAGTTGAAGATGCCTCCATGAATTGTACAACTTTTCTCATGTTTGTGTGGCAGACAGTTATTTGAGCCAGGTCTGGGTGTTGTAGGATCTTAGTTTATAGTAGTTCTTGATACAGCTTTGAGCTAATATGGGGTCACAGCTATATGTGTGACTTTTTTTTTTTGATCACGTAGGCATATAAAAGGCACTTATGACATGTCAAAACACAGATGGATATTCACCATACGGAAAAATAATTAATAATGTCTAACGTCATGGGAACTTAGAAACCACCATCAAGGGCTGGTAGGCAAGGAAGGATACAACGAGGACGAGACACCACAAAAAGGAAGGAAGGTAATCGCGGTCTTCGGTAAAGGAAGTGACTGGAGCAGATGATCACGGGAAGGCGCAGGAATGGGAGGAGAGAAGGCGAACGGAAACTGGACGGATATAGAAGGGATGAGTGTTAACCCTAGTCTAGCTAACCTACCAGCCTTTCACTAGCTACCTAAGCGATGACGACCCGAAGAAAAAAGACAGAAAGAAACTCCAGGCTTGTTTTTTTCGTCATCAATTGTCATATATATATATTTTTTTTTTTCATAGTAATTTTACAGACATATTTTAATAGTATATGAATCAATGCATATATAGCACCACTAAAATATAAAGCTTGATAATAGTAATAAAAAAAAAATTACGGGTGCATAGTTGCATTAAACCCACATTTACAATTAACATTCATTGGTATATACCTAGTCAGGTCATAAATTCTGTCACATGTTTAATATAAAATAATTGAAACAAGTTTATTCATTATGTAACCATTTATATACCAAAATGAACTTAACAAAACATAGATTCTTATGACACTAAAGTTTATTCAAAATGACCTCCGTGATTTTGAATACAGGCCTTCAATCTGCGCGGCCAGTTGTCTATCGTAGCACGAACGAGGTCCATGTCAATATCGGCGGCTGCCTTAATCAAGGATGTCTTGAGTGACAAATTGGGATGAGGCTTTGAGCACGCCTTTTCCTCCAAGTGTTGCCATATCTTGTAATCTAACGGATTCAAATCTGGACTGGAGGAGGGCCAGTCTTCGTGCCGGATGAAGTCGATTTCACGCGCCGCCAGCCAGTCTTGTGTGCTCTTCGCTCTATGAGCTGGCGCCGAATCTTGTTGGAATACCTAGTGCCTGTTATTGAACATGGTATGAGAAACAGGTTCCACAAGGTTCGTCAGGACTGTATTTTGATACACAACTGCATTCGTTTTTACACCTTTCTCACAAAAATGTACCTCTGTTAAGCCCCAATAAGAAACTCCCAACCATACCATGAGCGAGGATGGAAAATGACCTCGTTGGACACGCGGAATACGGTTGCTCGCTTCTTCACTACTGTGTGCGTACACCTTATCATTTTGTTTGTTGTAGCTCTCTTCTACGGTAAAAATTTTTTCATCTGAAATAAAAATTTCCCGATATTTTTTTCCCGCGTACCGCTTCAACAAAGCGCGGCATCTCTTCAGTCTCAGGTCCATTAGACGAGCATTCAAACGATGTCCTGTTTTTCTTCGATATGCCCGAAGCCCTAAGTCTTCATTTAACACCCTTTTCACCGTGGTTCTGCTTAACCCCATCTGAAGGGCCAACAGTTTCTGCTTACGTTTGGGATTTCTTTGAATTCGCGCCTTCATAGCTTTTATCACTGCTGGAGTCCTAACAGACCGAGGGCGACCACTTCTTGACCTGTCATCTACACTAGAGTCTTCATTGTATCGTTTGATGGTACGATAAACGAATCTTTTGGTTATATTAAAATTTTTCAGTATGTCAAAAATTTGAATTGGCGCGTAACCGCAACGATGCAACGCAATTACTGCAACACGGTCTTCTTTAAGCGTCCACTCCATATTTAAAAATGAGTAAAATTCTAAAAAGTATACATTTTTATTTTCATGAACAATTTGAAATTCGAATTCAATAAACTTTTTTGTGGCCAGCATTCTAAAATAAAAGTTTTTACTGTGTGACAATAATTATGACCTGACTGTGTATATAAATATGTTTTTATAAATTAAAAACTCATCAATGTCACCTTCAGACGAGTCTTGGATTTTATATTTATATTTATACATTACCAAAGCAATTCTGCACAGATTTTCCAGAACCTCAAAACTCTAAAATATCTTACAGCTGTTGAACCATTATATGCATTTTTTCATGTTTGAATGGAGCGCTGCACTTTGCCTTAGATCCTGTTTTAATTGCCTTTTTGTGCGTCACACGCCTCCAAACTGTTTCGCCTTTCCAATTAGTGACATGCTTTATTAATATAAGCTCCTTATGCTGTATCTCCACATCCTTCACACAATTATGTAGTGAAGCGGCCGTAGCAATAACGTATGACGTATACTGTCTAAATAATGATTTTTTGTTAAATGCAGATTTTTACTTTTTTATTTTATTCTATTTGTATTATATTATTTTCTATCACTATGTAAGTGTTGTGTGTACTAATTAATTTATTTCTCTTGTAAATTGGATACATGCAATCTGGGATAAAACTTCGCAAGGATTGATCAGAAAAGTCATTCTTACGTTATATTTTCCGAGTCAGAATGTGCATAATAATTATTTTTTATACAATGAAAAATATAAATTAATTGATTTATGTCTAAAAATGAGCATTAGTACAGTAAGTAGTAAGATGCTCTTGCTCCGGGAGGAGTCCAAAAAATCTTATGTTTCATTACGTGGGCGGGGATAAAATTGGCCAAAATAGTCTACGCAATTAATGAATGGTCCCTAAGCCGCAATTTGGCGCCTTCTACTTCACTCACTTCTCTAGAAAATATAAGACAAATTTCCATTTTCCATTGTATAAGTTTACAATATGGAAACCATATAAACTCTCCGAGGAATGCTCTGAAAGATCATAACATATTTTTGCATATAATACAACTAATATGATTGAAAAAAAAGGCTAGACAATTAAAACACATAAAAAGTTTTCAATTTAACTTTAATTGTTTTTCTCCACACACATATTTGAACATTTATTAATTATATTTACATAATCTAGTAATTTCCTTAACATAGACATAAATAGATAAATTTCCTAAGCCTTAGAATATTAAAGGTCTACACATATGGCGCGGAACAATAAAACGTCAACGCTTATTTTACTATTGAATAGAACTTATGCCGTTATGCCCGTATGTATGAATGATTAAATTCACAAGACACAAATAAACTACGAACATTCATTGAAGCGGGTTTTTACATCCATTCATTTGTTCAGGTGCGAACTGTAATACTATCAATTTATTCTCCGACGTGTTTCTCGAATACAGTCTGTAACATCAAACAACAATTACTCTTAGTCCACGACGATTATTTACTTTGGTAATCGCTTTAAGTCGAGCAATACAGTGCGGCTACATTATCGGATTTCGGCGAGGTTGGCATTAACACAGTAAGCATAAACAAAAATATATGTTGGATAGAGATCGCATGAACGCAAATGCCGAGAACAATGGTGTACACTTGGTCTAGTCAATTTACCTGACTACATCATGGAGGCCGAAAACAACTGTTAATCACAACTGCACAACAAAAATGTTCACTCAGCAATGTGACCGCAGCATTACATGAATGGTGAGGGAATATTGTAATATTTATCTATTTGTCTGTTACGAGTTGTTTGTATGGTAATGCTGCACTTCCTACACTTTACGTTGTTTCTTTCTTTTCCTACACGTTAAAACTCACGGGAGCGGATCAAACTGCTGACACATGGGTGATAGAGCAGTGCATAATGCACTGTAATGAGCAAAGCTACTACAGACGAAAATTATTTTTCAAATTATATACAATTTTTTCTATCTACAACGAATAATAAAATAATACGTCATCCATATAATAAAAAAAAACATCCGTGGCGGATAAGCGCGTGCAAATGATGTTTCCTTTCTATTTATCAACTTTACTCCCTTTGGAGAAATAGAAGAGAGTTAAGTAGTATTATAAGTAATAGTGCTATAACAACCTATATGGCGCAGCGGAAGAGTAGCCGGCTATAAAACTAAATGCCGTGGGTTCGATTCCCACACCGATACAAATGTTTGTCTTACAGACAGATATTTACGACAGATATATTCGGGTCTGGGTTTTGTGAGACCGTATCCCCTCGTTGTATACCCACGATACAGGTTTTCCTGGTTCAAGTTTTCTGTTGGGTGTATTTATTTATATGACTATCACTTTGCCACCACGAATGTTTAAAATCATATTTTAAAAATCACATGACACATATTAGACAAGCTTTGTAGAGTAACCAGATTTGAGTATGTTTGACGATGTATTTTAATTGTCAATAAACATAATATTTAACATCGCGTGGCGAAAAAAAGATCGAAAAAGTAAACAACTATTAATACAGTAGCATTTCTCGCGTAAAGTTTCGGTAATTTCTATCAGGCTCTACCATATTCAACATATACAGATACAAAATGTTTAATATATTTAATGAGGTCCAAAATAAAATGCAAAAACGAATGAATCCATAACGCGATATAAATCGACGAAATACTATTAAGAATAAAAGTAATTGAAACATTACAAAGACGCATATCATTATCTTTTTTATCAGAAAAATTGTAATTACAGTAAACCAAATCATTTTATATATACAACAACCACTACGACTAAAACGTGTTCTTAACTAATTTAAAAGTTTATTTAATGATCTTTGCCGCCTTTATCACCTGTAACAAAAATAGTATCAGTGTATACATAGAAAGAGAAATGTTAATAGTCCAATACAGAAAGTTAATAGTAACTATACTGTATACATATAACACACTGCATAATGTAATAGAATATTATCATAATATATAGTTTTAAATATGATATCGAAACTGAACAATATGACATATATAATACTAGCATTTGCTCGCGGCTCCGCCCGCGTGGAGGTCATGTTTGGGAGAAAAAGTATACATTCCAAATTCCAATTTTCATGCGTTTAACTTCAAAAATGTTTCGGACGGATTTTCATACAATGCATCCCCTATTCTATCCCCTTAGGGATGAAATTTCCAAAAATCCTGAAATATTTTTTTTTATTTTTAACTAAAAGGCCTAATACAAATTTTCACGAATTTAACTTAAAAAATCACGGATTTCCATACAAACTATCATCCCCTATTTTACCCCCTAAGGGTGATGTTTCCAAAAACCCTTCCTTAGTGGATGCTTACGTCATAAAACGTACCTACTGTCAAAATTTCAAGTCCCTAACCCCAACCGTTTAGGCTGTGCGTTGATCGATCAGTCAGTCAGTTTCTTTATATATACAGACTAGCTGTTGCTCGCGGCTCCGCCCGCGTGGAGGTCATGTTTGGGAGAAAAAGTATACAATACAAAATACCAATATTCATGCGTTTAACTTAAAAATGACGGATTTTCATACAAACTTTCATTCCCTATTTTACCCCCTTAGGGGCGGAATTTCCAAAAATCCTGAAACATATATTTTTTATTTTTAACTAAAATGCCAAATACTAATTTTCATGAATTTAACTTCAAAAATGACGGATTTTCAGACATACTTTCATCCCCTATTTTACCCCCTTAGGGGTGGTATTTCCAAAAACCCTTCCTTAGTGGATGCCTACGTGATAAAAGGTACCTACTGTCAAAATTTCAAGTCTCTAACCCCAGCCGTTTAGGCTGTGCGTTGATCGATCATTCAGTCAGTCAGTCAGTCAGTTTCTTCTTTTATATGTACAGATATACCCTACCCGCCAATCGTTATATAAATAAACGGGTAAGTCTGAGTGAGTATGACAAATGCTCTGAGGATTCCGTACTATTACGTGTTACAAAATATGTATATATTTATGCCTGCAAATCTAGCATTTTTATATAGTTATTTCTATAATGACCCAATGTAACGGCTGGCACTAAGCGTTGAGGGAATAACTTATGGTACATTGAATAATAATCCTTTTACTTTTATCAATTAATATATGAAGTTAAAATAAATAATGCGACTACGTATAATTTCAAAGGGGATCAATCAAACTATTTGTCCCCTAAAATGAAACATTATAGATATTACTCACCAGTATAGGAAGTAATTGTGGTTACTGCAGTTTGTGGGTAGTTCAATATTTTGTGGATTGCTGTCTTTGGTAGCTGCAACAGAAATTTGTTTTTAAAGAAATTCTATATCTTACAGTGAGTTAATGATGTAATGTGCATTTACATATAATTTTTACTACTATCTGAGAAGCAAGATGTTCTTAATTTTTATTTATTTCTATGTTATGCTATAGGTATATCTGTACTGAACTGACTATGTACCGACTTTGATGATTATTTATTATGCCAAAGCGTTTGTATAAATTCTATCTTTATATTATGAACCTATAGCGCTAGATGGGTCTGAGGTGGACAAAACTCTCGCTCTATATGCGGCCAAGCTCTCTCTATACACAATTGACATATTTCCACTCTTTTGACCCGTGCCTTTAGCTTCTTGGTACCATACTATTAGCAATCATCGATTAAACACAAACTAAATTGAGAACGAACAGTCGTTATAATAAGTGTGCGTACAGACGCACACTGATTATAACCGAGCTAGACTCCCGCTAGTTTCGTATGGCCTGCTCCGCGAGCGTTGAGGCTTTCCTTTTTATAACAAATCTTCCCCACCGAGCCCACAACCTATCCAATCTACCCACAAATATTTCGTAAGTGACCCCCAATATTTCCATAAAAATCTAAAGTACCCTTACAATACGGTAAATATCCGCGTTACCGTCCACCTTGGGTTTACAGAAACAATGAAAAATAAGAGCAAGGGTACAACATTCCCCATTGTGCATCCACGGCCTCCAGTGGCCCAATCAGTCAACTTTTAAAACAGGCGGGAAATAATATGGTAAAATTTTCTAAACATCACCAACTGACAAGTTGTACAACTAACATCCATAAAAACGTAGTCTTCAGTCTGATATTAATAATTAAGGCTTTGGCCTAACCTAATAATACCTACTAATCAGTAGAGACCCGATTCCAGCAGTGGAACAGTGTATATATAACATAGTATTTTTATTATAATTCGACGGTTGGCGGACTATTTAATTAAAGCGACATTTTTGAAAAGCCTAGTTTTTTTTTTGTCTTTCGTAAAAAAAATCACTATAAAAAACTATTACGTATATTTTAGTAGAATCAATATATTACTTGTGTAAACGTCTTTATGACTTATTTTCATGCATTTATGAGCATTATTCTCTTAAATAAATGTGTCCTGGTTAAATATGAGCCCTATTTTCCCAGTTGATTTGAGGGTTAGGCCTTAGTCCACCACGCTGGCCTAATGCGGGTTGGCAGACTTCTCATACCTTCGAAAAACTCTCCGATATGCAGGTTTCCTCACGATGTTTTCCTTCACCGTTAAAGCAAGCGATAATTAACATTTTAATACACACATAACTTTAGAAAAGTCAGAGGTGTATGCCGCTTGGGTTTCGAACCTACGACTTTCGTCTTGACAGTCCGTACCGCAACCAACTAGGCTATCGCTCCTCCTATCTCCTAACTCCTAACTAGGCTATCCTCACAGTATAATCTAATTTTATATCTCAATTGGAGAGTCTGAGGCGATATTCCAGTGACATGATGTATATTTATAATAATTCATCCATTCTAGTGTTGAGAGAGATCTAATCTTACGGGAAGATGGTATGTAAGTTCTATAACCTACATGATTAGCCCAATCATGTTGATAAATATTGAAGCTGTCATATAAAATAAAAAAATATTGTTAGGACTTACCAGTGATTGTCTGGGGTCAAGTTTTGATATATGGTTATATTCTAAGCTCTTGTCTAGGTTCTCATTTCCCTCACCCGACGTATCCCGATGTATTTTCTCTCCATTTATCTTATTTAGAGACCTCCATGGAGAGAAGCAGAAGAAAGTGATTAAGCATATTGTTACCACCAATCCGTAAATAAGGCTTAGTTTAATACATCTTATGTAGCATCTGAGGTCATCGGTTCGTGCATCCGGCATTTTGTTTTATTATAATTCACCTACCAGGTATTATAGTGTTAATAAATAGTCATTTACAGTAAATATATATATTTTTTATCCTGGCACGACAAAGTGACCACACTGCACCTGATGGTAAGCGCAGTGCCGTCTAACTAGAGTATCGAGTAGCGAGAGTCAATCTATCCCCGCTACTCAACACAATCATGCCGGCCTACTTCTTCACACACCGCCATGGGCAAGAAGGTGAAGAAGCGGTCGAGGGTCTGGTGTCAGAGTATTAGAAGGCCGCAGAACAGCCAAACATCGTACCCCAACTCTAGACTCCCGACAAAAAAACGAAAGATTAATGATTTTAGGTTTTATTATATTTCAATATAGTCCTACTAATATTATAAATGCGAAAGTTTGGATGGATGGATGTTTGTTACTCAATCACGCTACAACGGCTGGACGGATCTGGTTGAAATTTTGCACAGTGATAGATTATAGTCTGGAATAGCACTTTTATACTATTATATCGGAAAAATGTACAGTTCCCGTGAGATAGTTTAGTTTTACACAGAGCAAGGGATCGACATGATTGTTTGCATAGTGGTAGTTTAGGGATCAGAAAATGACATATGCCACATTTTATCCCGGAAAAAGGCACGCATCCTATGGGATAGCAAAATATAGAAAGGTGTAATAGCTTAAGATGCCTCCATGGATTGTATACCTTTCCTTCCAAAAATAACTTTCACGCGGGCGGAGCCGCGAGCAACATCTAGTATATTATAAAACCTAAAATCATTATGAATGAGCAACCAACAAAAATATCTACGTATTTTTTGATAATCTAATATCATATTTATATCTGGTAGAACTTTAAAGCGTGTATAGTAGGTTTATACGAGGTGAGTTAGAAAGGATGTAACAAGAAATGGCCAACGTTAAGTATCACTGGTAAGGACTTCTACCATGAATATCTCCTCTCATATAAATGATGAAATGTGTGAGTAAATACTGAATATCTTAGCTCCATCATTTTTATAAATAAAAGATTTTATATTCATAAAAAGTACACCGACTTCAATAAAAAACAAATTATGCGTCACAATAAGATTTGAGGGTTTCCCTTTATTTTTCTGTGATCCCATCATCAGATCCTGACTTGGTGCCAATGGGACCACATGGGAAGTATACCCTTTTCAATAAAAAAAGAATTTCTCGATTCGGTCCAGGCGTCCTCTAGTAATCGGGTAACATACATAAAAAAAAAGATTCCGACGAATTGTTAACCTCCTCCTTTTTTGAAGTCGGTTAAAATATTTAAACATCCATACATAAACTAAATATTGCTAGTTAAAAAGTCCAATATTGACAGATAATTTTTAACCTACATCTTTGCGTTGAAATACAAAAAGGTAAAATATTACGATTGAAAATATTTATTCATGTAATGATCTTCTTTTTTGAGTATTCTTTTAATAATTCCACGCAGTGTTGAAAGTAAACTTTAAATTAGTAGCGATAAAGCTAAAGCAAGACAAAGCCTCATTTTTAAACTTTTACCTAGACAGAAAAAAAGGACTTGTATACAGGCAGACACACCTCGGCAAGGGGTTATATATAGTCAACGCTAGGTGCTTCATTTTCTAGCTGCGACGGGAAATGCAGAGGACAGTTGCTACTTTTTTTTATTATTTATCCAAGTCTCTCAAATTATACAATACTAACGTTCTATAAAATAGGACCGGATGGTTATTATTGATTATTAGACAATTATTATTTATTAGATTCTAGGATACAAGGCGTAGATACAACCGGCCGCGAAGTAATTTCGTTTTTTGTGTCCAATTATTCAATCTGACAGCTTTAGCATGAAGGTCGGTACGTAACATGACCTACCATTAAATCTAATTCAACAATAACTTCATTTTAATAGTTGTTACATATTAATGCTAAAACGTTGGCGGCTTCGGCGAGCGCGTTGTAATCTTTTGAATCTCGTTAAGTGTCTGTCGTTTTCGTTTGCTTATAGATATAACAAACGCATAGGTATTTTTTCTATAATCCTCATAGTATTGATACTAAAAACTAACCACAATTTTGTTTTGCTTTGTTCAGAGACCGATTTATATCACATCTGGTACTTAATTGACTATGTTTTCATTAAAGAAACTTCTAGCATCAAATTATCTTTATTTTTAAACAAATTGATTTTAAAAAACATATCCAAGGCACCTAATGTTTAAATTATTGATCAAAAGTTATGATTAAAAATTTGTCGATATTTTATTTATTTTTAAGGCCTATTTATTTCATTATCGATATTTGCCTATGTTGCGTTATCTAGCAGCGATGTATTATATTATATTTGGAGATATAGGCTCTCACAACATATAGATCCGATATTTAATCGATAAAATGGTGGCCTTTTTTTGTTGTTAATAATTACACATAATAACGATATTTAAATTTTATAAGTCGCCACTAACTTGTCCTCTATATCGGTTGTATTTATTTATTTGATTTATAGTAAAAATATAAATTTACACTATTTAGGGTATAATAGGGCTTCTTACCAGTTATTCACTGTGGGAATTGCCTTCAAACTTATAAGAGAGAAAAAAAATTATGAAGTTATAATTCTGTCTATACCTGATGACCACAAAGAGAATTATATTATGTGTGCTCTATAAAACGATTAATGGACTCTTTCTATATATATCACTTATTAAATTTTTAATGCTGGTCTGGTTTTTGGTGAGTCGTAGGTTGTTTTTGGACATAAATTATTTTAGTTATTAATCACGTAATGCGTAGTATTTATATGATGTCACTTCTCGAATATTTTTGAAATAATTAATGATATTTAATTTTGTAAATCGATAAAGCAATTCCTGATGAGAAACTTATCGCGACGGTGCGTTGAAATCTTCAATGCGTTGAAATTAAGAACGCCCAAACAGGTAGAAATAAAGTAAAAAATAATATGTTATATTAATTTTATTTCCAAAATGATGAACTGTTGCTCGAAATTTATTAACCGAAGATTCAAAAGCACCGTATTTATTTTAAAAAGATTCTAAGATTTTTTTTCTAAAGAAACCAAATTATTTAAGAGTGGTGAAACATATTTTTTATAAAATTATTTAAATTTGGATTTTTTTTTTAAATGTTACTCAACGAGAATCACAAACACTATAAAAAATGTACACTAACGCACAGTTGTCGGACACCGATATAGAGTTGCCAGAATACTTTCAGTCTACTTAAACTTTTTACTCGTATATATTCGACACTGGACACTGATTATCGGAGTTGGATTCAAGTGCGTTCGTCTCTGCAGCCCAAAGTGCAGTGTGCCAGGATCTGCTGCGCAACAGCGCATGTGGGAAGGGGATAGAGATGGGAAACTATACTATCCGGGTGACATATCGATCACCTAGTTTTCCATACACGTTCCAAACTTTAAGCTTTATCTTATAGTGATAAGGCATATAATTGAATGCTAAAGATAGTCGATGAACATTACAAATAGGTTTTTAATAAAACAATATTAAAAAACGTAGAAATATTGTAAGTCATAATAATGAATTATAAGTAGTGTCAAAATTAGTTATTCAAATTTAATTTTTTAATAATTTTGACTAAGTTTATTTCTAAAGTTGATATTGCGACGTATGAATTGCTTTGTGTGTTTTTTGTGTGGAATTAAAATGTTATAGCGTTAGGTTAGTTTTTGGAATATTCTACGATTTATCGACATATTACGATATCACTTCCCTATATATGCGCGCGCACGTAACTTAAGTCCCGCCCCCTTTTTAGGACAAAGTCAGTATTTATTACCTTCTTGTCAAAAAATGGAGTATAAAAGCAAAACCACATGTGTCACAAAATACAAAATGTAGATATCTGTGCTTTTATCCCTGTAATGTATTTTTTTTTTGCAAACTTATACTGTTCGAGCGATATATTATACCTAGTCAGGTCATAAATTCTGTCACATGTTTAATATAAAATAATTGAAACAAGTTTATTCATTATGTAAACATTTATGTACCAAAACGAACTTAACAAAACATAGATTCTTATGACACTAAAGTTTATTCAAAATGACCTCCGTGATTTTGAATACAGGCCTTCAATCTGCGCGGCCAGTTGTCTATCGCAGCACGAACGAGGTCCATGTCAATATCGGCGGCTGCCTTAATCAAGGATGTCTTGAGTGACTCCAAATTGGGATGAGGCTTTGAGCACGCCTTTTCCTCTAAGTGTTGCCATATCTTGTAATCTAACGGATTCAAATCTGGACTGGAGGAGGGCCAGTCTTCGTGCCGGATGAAGTCGATTTCACGCGCCGCCAGCCAGTCTTGTGTGCTCTTCGCTCTATGAGCTGGCGCCGAATCTTGTTGGAATACCCAGTGCCTGTTATTGAACATGGTATGAGAAACAGGTTCCACAAGGTTCGTCAGGACTGTATTTTGATACACAACTGCATTCGTTTTTACACCTTTCTCACAAAAATGTACCTCTGTTAAGCCCCAATAAGAAACTCCCAACCATACCATGAGCGCGGATGGAAAATGACCTCGTTGGACACGCGGAATACGGTTGCTCGCTTCTTCACTACTGTGTGCGTACACCTTATCATTTTGTTTGTTGTAGCTCTCTTCTACGGTAAAAATTTTTTCATCTGAAAAAAGAATTTCCCGATATTTTTTTCCCGCGTACCGCTTCAACAAAGCGTTCAAACGATGTCCTGTTTTTCTTCGATATGCCCGAAGCCCTAAGTCTTCATTTAACACCCTTTCCACCGTGGTTTTGCTTAACCCCATCTGAAGGGCCAACAGTTTCTGTTTATGTTTGGGATTTCTTTGAATTCGCGCCTTCACAGCTTTTATCACTGCTGGAGTCCTAACAGACCGAGGGCGACCACTTCTTGACCTGTCATCTACACTAGAGTCTTCATTGTATCGTTTGATGGTACGATAAACGAATCTTTTGGTTATATTCAAATTTTTCAGTATGTCAAAAATTTGAATTGGCGCGTAACCGCAACGATGCAACGCAATTACTGCAACACGGTCTTCTTTAAGCGTCCACTCCATATTTAAAAATGAGTAAAATTCTAAAAAGTATACATTTTTATTTTCATGAACAATTTGAAATTCGAATTCAATAAACTTTTTTGTGGCCAGCATTCTAAAATAAAAGTTTTTACTGTGTGACAATACTTATGACCTGACTATGTATGATAGCGAAATAATAAAAACATATATAGATATACATTTTCTTAAGATTTTGATATAATCGGCAAAAATTATAGGACTGAAGTGGATTTGCGTAAGTGTTGGACTGAAGCGTATTTGCTCTTTTCTGTTATATTTGACAGCTCTTATAATGACACTATTATTCACTTCTCAAACGTTTCTTAGTTCCTCCTACATGTGTAGGGTGTATATTTTCTTTCATTGCTCAAACGAAAAGCAAAACACAAAAAATCAAACCACCTACGCACTCGATTTATAACGAAGATTATCGAATTCGTCGGGTTTATTTGAACAATTTTGATATCGAAGCCAATTTGCATCTCAGCGGCATTTTTAAGTGTTTTTTTAGGATGCATGTGGACATAAGTATGTTTTAACGTTGGATGCTACTTTAAAGCACAACAATTTGGTACATTTAGTTTAAACAACGTAGATGGTCTGGTGTGTATTTGCATTTACACTGTCAAGTGTGGTGTATTAAAATACCTTGAGTTCACAATATTTTTTACAATAAACTAAAATTTACTCTGCCTCGGTGGCGCAGTTGTAATTGCGCATGCGTTTACGACTGCTATGCTGAGGTCTCGAGTTCGATCCCCGGGTCGCGTAAAGTGATGTTGGGTTTTTCTATCCAGAAATTCCCAGTATTAGCCCGGAGTCTGGAATCTGTGCCCGGTATGGCGATAGGCTCGCCCCTTATCATATCATAGGACCGAAATTTGGCGAAAAGTGGGTGTACTAGTTACACCTCTGCCCACCCCTTCGGGGATTACAGGCGTGAGTGTATATGTTTATATGTAAACTAAAATTCTTTAATACAATTTAATATTACAATGTGTTTACAAATAATTAAACTTTATATTTTGAACGCTAAAAACGAAGTAAGATACTCCAAGAACGTAACCCTAAAAAACGGCATTAGATTTAGTTTTTAAATAATTCAATACTAAGAAAATAGAACGAGTTTTAGATTTTATTTTTATAGAGACTATCCCGACCACACACCCGCCATTGTAACTCCTGTTTAGCCAGGATCAACAATGGCACGCATTTTTTCGCCACCGAGTAATGAAACTCGGCGAGTCTCTGGGAATGCTTAATAACTGTCTTTTATCCCGCAACAAAATTAATCAAATAGAAATATAGGGAGGAGTTGGAAATATAAGATTTTATTTATTAACTAAGTTTTGCCCGCATTTCCGCCCGCGTGGAAGGTATTTTTAAGACATAAGGCTTACAATCCATGGAAGCATCTTACGCTATTACATCCCTCTATATCTGCCTAGTAGCCGGATGCTAGAGACTGGACACTACGCGGAGACGCGAGGATCTTGTAATTGAGCGCAACCAGACCATAGATCTTATGTCTTCGCAGGGTATCAGGAATAGGGTTGAATTCAATGCCAAGAAATCCTAGGTGTGCGCGTTTTCATGCAAGAAAATCCCCGTTTTCTCCTATCTTTACTTTCAGGGAGTTCCGATGACAATTCAGAATGATGTTAGAATCATAGGTGTAGATATCTAGTTTAATTTTGCGGTTTCTAACGCCTGATCAGCGTATATTATTGCTGGTGGTAGGATATTCGTATCAGCCCAGATAGCGACCACCGTAGACAGGGTGTAAAACCCGCCATAGTGGCACACGCAAGTGTTCTGTCGGGGGTTTAGAGTTGGGGTACGATATTTGGCTGTGTTGCGGCCTTCTGAATACTTTGATACCTAGACCCTCGACCGCTTCTTCACCTTCTTGCCCCACGGCGTAGTGTGATGAAGGTGTACCTTCATCACACTACGCCATGGCCTGTAGGCCAGCATGATTGTGTTGAGTAGCGAGGAATAGTTTGTCTCACGCTACTTGATATTCTAATTGCACGGCACTGCGCTTACCCTCAGATGCAGTGTGGTCAGTTTGCGCAGTTACAGCTTGGAATGGAATACTGCTTCCACCTTTGTTATGAGTTAGAGCTGCTACAGCTGCGTAGGGACATTTCTTCGCTTAACATGTTCTACAGTCTGTATCATGGTGAAGACTCTGAAGAATTGTTTGGTCTTATCCCATCCTCTTCTGTACACGCCAAAACTACACGTACTGGCTTTAGCATTTTTTGCATAGATTATCCCTGTAATATAGTTAGTTTAATCATTTATATAGCTTCAGAATCTGTTTTTGTTTACCGAACTATTACTGGTTTTGCAGAAATTAAGTTTTTGCAAGACCATTTTTTTGGGATTAGATGCCTACCTTTATGGATAGATGCCCCATTATGAAATCTCTTAGATGCCTGTGATGGGGGATAGATGCCCTTTTACATAATCAACAAGAATAAGTAATCAAAATGTAAGATTTATGTAGGTATAATCTTCAGATATAGGTAGGTAATATGACACACATAACCGTAATTAAATATATGCACCTATTTACAAAAAACAACTTTTCACCTTTCTCCGCAGGTGTTACTGAATTGAATACTTTCGCGCCTTTCTTTGCAACAACTTTTCCAAGTTTATTGTTAATCTGAACTCCTGGTTTATCAATATTATAAATCTTTTCAGGTGTCTAGCAAATAAAGAATTATTATTATTACCTATGAGGTCATTATTGATCAGGAATTCGATCAGAATTCATGGAATTTATTAACTTCTTCTCTTCTCAAACCTTTAGCCCTGGCGACTGATAAACCTTCAGCTTACCTGACAGACAACTCTGGCTGTCGCGCAATAAAACTTTAGAACCATTCATTCCCAGCTAAAATTCATAATATCCGCTACCAACCTTTTTCATTTTCAAAACCCAGGATAGGATGTTTTCCCAAACTCAACATAGTATTGTTTTTAATAGCGTAACGCCTTCGTAACGTCCTAAATGGAATTTCAAATTGTCTGGATATTTCATTGATCCCCAATTATTTTTTGTCGATTTCCAGATGGCATGAATAAAACACTTAATTGACAAGCAAGTACCCACACACATACATTACAATATCTATTACGAAGTATCAAAATAGTCATATCGTAATATAAAAATACTACAAGAAAGCTCTTACACTACAAAGGTATTGAAGCACCTATCCTTTGAAAACTGAGGGCGACTATCCCCTTACGCTAGGGATAGATGCCCTTTTGTATTTAAAATAAAATAATTGAAAAAAATCCGTGACTCATAAGTGTGTTCTCAATGAACCAAAGTATTAACACAATTAAAATAAACTCTAATGCATTACTACTTATAAAGATATGAAGCCGTGAATATTTACTTTTAAACGAAAAGAGGCGTTCGTCGTGTCCGCCGCGATATTTTCTAACACACAAGCGAAAATCGGTCGCCGCGTAGAACAGTTTGCTTGTCACCGAGATGGGGGGCACATATGACACGTATTTCAAAAACGCATTTGCTATTTAGATTTTTGGTAGTTGGGTTTTTGGAATCGAGGAGTCTATCCCAGTGTGGCATCTATCCCGGTTTTACCCTACAGTTAGATAATTCAATTATACAGATATATTGTAGGTAATCTATAAAAAATGTATAAAAGTCATATTTTTAAAGGACTAGAACTTTTGCACAAATAAACTCATAATCCACTACTGCGAATATTTTATCGGAATTCGACTCCCATGAGGGTTGCAGAAAGTAACTTACGAAAATTAAATTTTTTACTTAATTATTTCAAAAACGATGCGTCCTAATTGAATGATGTAAACGGCAAATATTATGGACATAAAATTACCTTGGTGATAGCATAATTTATTTTTGTAAGGGTCCCTAGACTGTACATAGGGAGTTTGCCTAAATAATGCCTCACAATTTGAACCCCTTACTTTGCCCCTTTAGGGGACTATTTTGCAAGAAAGTTGAAACAAGTAATTCTTTATCGGCCAGTTTCAATATATAACCTCAATCTTGGTCTACAGATCGTTTTTAGAAATGAGCCAATAAGAATAAAGTTTCAATGCCATGCTATTATTTGATTGGTTTATTTTCGGGATCGATCTGTATAATATGTGGTTTGAGATGGTTTCCTGGCTGTATATCTTATTAACAGATCCCTAGAATTATGGATTGGTTGAGTGAAATTGGTGTAAAATTTTTTTTTTTATAAAAAGTGGTGGATTAAGAATAGATTTGATGATTTGATTTATCATTTCACTAAGTTACATTGACTTTGCAGGGTTAGAAATAACGACAAATTCATTTAAATATGTTCCGAAGGGTTAGTTTGAGGCTTTCAATATTTTAAACTTTGACAGATCACAATTCCGATGAGAAAACGAGTTTATATAGGTCGTAAAGTCAGTCCAATGTGCGGCTAGCTATTTCACGGGCAAACCGCACTGGCGATTAGTAAGCGACAAGTAATCAAAATAGTTGTATTTTTATGTCTATACTAGCTTTTGCCCGCAGCTCCGCCCGCGTGTAAGTTGTTTTTGAGAGAAAAGGCATACTATCCATGGAGGCATATTACGCTATTACATCCCTCTAGAATCTGGCTAGTAGCCGGATGCCGGGCGGACACTATGCGGAGACGCGAGGATCTTGTATTTGAGCTCAACCAGACCCTAGATCTCATATTTTCGCAGGATATCAGGAATAGGATTGAATTCAGTGCCAGGGAAACATAGGTGTGCGCGTTTTCATGCTACAAATCCCCCTTTTCTCCAGTCTCCACTTTCAGGGTGTTCCATGAACAATGCAGAATGATGTTAGGATCTTAGGTGTAGATATCGGATTTAATATTGCGGCGGCAATTTATAACGCCCGGTCAGCGTATATTAGCTGCCAATATAAAGCGCAGGTACAGCCGAGAATGGAATACTGCTTCCACCTCTGATAGGGTTCCGATAATTGCTTGCTCGATGGTTGATATGTATTGAAGCGACGGGCCATCTGCATTATAAATGATGCAGACGTGACCAACAGCTTAGAGCTGCTACAGCAGCCCAGGAACATTTCCTCGCTTAACATGTTTTTTTTTATTCTGGCGCGGCAAAGTGACCACACTGCACCTGATGGTAAGCGCAGTGCCGTCCAGATAGAGTATCAAGTAGCGAGAGATAGTCTATCCCCCGCTACTCAACACAATCATGCCGGCCTGCTGTTTAGCTTCTTCACATTACGCCTAAAGGACCCAGGATCATAGGAGGGAGGGAACACGGTAGCTGGCAAACTGTTCCACAGCTTGATGGTGCGGCAAAAATACGAATCTGCGAACCTCTTGGTTCGGGCCGGGGTAGTAGACACAACGAAGCCGTGGCTCCGCAAGCCAGTACGCGTGGTTCTGGTATGGAAGGGAGAGGATGGGATAAGATCAAACAATTCTTCAGAGCATTCGCCATGATACAGGCAGTAGAACACGCTAAGCGAGGAAATATACCTACGCAGCTGTAGCGGCTCCAGGCTGTTACTCACGTCTGCATCATTCACAATGCGGATGGCCCGCCGCTGCAATCCATCCAAGGCATCGGGAAGGTACCTTACGAAACCATCCCAGAGGTGCGAGCAGTATTCCATTCCCGGCCGCACCTGCGCTTTATATAAGCGGTAGAGCTGACCGGGCGTGAAAAACCACCGCACCCTGTTCAGGATTCCGATCCTGCGTGAAGTAGCGGATATTACGCCCTCGATGTTCTATCATTGCGAATGCTTCGAAGAATTGTTTGGTCTTATCCCACCCTCCTCTATCCACGCCAGAACTTTACGTACCGGCTTGCGGAGCTGCAACAGCGTGGTGTCTAATACCCTGGCCTGAACCAAGAGGTTCGCGAATTTGTATCTTAGCCGCACCATCAAGTCCTGGAAAAGTTTGCCAGCACCCTACTTTCTGTATTCCCGGGTTTATTAAGCGTACTGTAAAGAAGCTTCTGACTGACTGCAATGATTGTGTCACTTTGCGAGGGATGTTTGTCCTCGCTACTTGATAGTCTACTTGGACAGCACTGCGCTTTCTATCGGATGCAATGTGGTCACTTTAACGTGCCAGGATAAAAAAATAGTTTTAGTTGTACTCGTGTACAGCAAATTATATTAAAAAAAACATCGAACATTACGCAAGCACCTTAATAATAATAAAAAGTTTTTTAATTCATAAAAAGTACACCGACTTAAAAAAAAAACAAATTATGCGTCCCTATAAAATTTGAGGGTTGCCCTCGATTTTTCTGAGATACCATCATCAGATCCTGACTTGGTGCCAATGGAACCACCTGGGAAGTATACCCTTTTAAACAAAAAAAGAATTTCTCGAATTGGTCTAGGCGTCTTCGAGTAATCGGGTAACATACATAAAAAAAAAGATTCCGACGAATTGTTAACCTCCTCATTTTTTGAAGTCGGTTAAATAAAAATAATGTATACGTACACTATGTACATATTCATTGACCCACTGCTGGGCACGCGTGGCGTCCTCTATTGAAAACAACAATTCACATCAAGCGAGTGCTAATTTTACAGCTAAAGCCTAAAATTTAATTTTGCCCTGCAACCGAGATCTAAATGTACATACATATACATATACACTCACGCCTGTAATACACGAAGGGGTAGGCAAAGGTGTATCCAGCTTGTCGCCGAATTTCGGCCCATAATGTGATAGGGGGCGAGCCTATCGCCATACCGGGCACAAGTTCCAGACTCCGGGCTAACACTGAGAATTTCTAGATAGAAAAACCCAAAATCACTTTACCCGACCCGGGGATCGAACGCGAGACCTCAGCACCGCAGAGTAATACATGCGCAATTACAACTTCGCCACCGAGGCAGTCGAAGATTGTCTCGGTAGCTCAGTTGTATCTGCATACGCGGTATGACTTCTGTGCGTGATTAAAATGAACGACAATAGGGTAGTTCTCTGTGTTTAATTTTGTACATTGAAAGCAGAATCATAATTGCGTGAAAGATTGAGGTCACAATATTTTAAATATTGGAATGGGCAAAAATGGTTGCGTAGTAGGAACATATCACTGTATCTTTTACTGTCATTTGACAATTACCCCTTCTACTTATTTTATTCGTATTCATAAAACTCTTTCGATAATAGATTTTAGGTTATGTAAATTAATACAAAAACCGTGCCAACCCTATTGAATAGATTCGGAACGCAACAAGTTCCTGCACATCAAACACAACAACAGCGAGCACGACACAATGAACATGAGTGATTCCGCCGACGCGGTGCTCCTGTGAACCTAGAACGGACGGCGTTCCCTTCCAATCCGGAAATCAATAACAGTGCCATAAGTAACAATTAGAGAAATCTCAGTCGTTTGTCCGTACTGCAAAGCGTTGAAATTCAGCGGTGTATATCCTGGATTGTGTGGTGCGGGTGGAACGGTGAAATTGCGACTTTTGGTCCTACCACCAGAGCTTACGCTCATTATTAAGGTTAACTGGGCTTAAGGTTGACTGGGAGAGAATGCATTTGGCATTAAGTCCGCCTATATACCCTGTATATAAAGTGTAAATATATAAATATTTTTTGGGATGCGAAGTGATTCTAGTCATTTTATATAACACATAACTATACATATATAAACAATATACTGACTGACTCATCACGAGATTTTAATTATTTTATTATTTTAATTCTTACTACTACTTTTACAGGGTATCTACCCTAATGCAATAGCGTCGACGATTAATATACAGTTTACTAAATAAATATAATTAATTATAACTAACACATAAAAAAAAGAAACCTACAACTACCATAATATTTATTTTTCTTGGCCATAA
This sequence comes from Laothoe populi, assembly GCA_905220505.1. NCBI lineage: Eukaryota > Metazoa > Arthropoda > Insecta > Lepidoptera > Sphingidae > Laothoe > Laothoe populi. The sequence goes on along the minus strand of HG992149.1, from coordinate 10,610,660 downwards.
CATATGACCATGGCCGCTATCTTTGTGAATTCATTAAGACCACAGTGGAATATGTCCGTTTTAACTGTTACTAGATTGAGAGTTTGAAGAGCGCGGGTTATAGCCGCTTCTTTCAATAAGTTAGTACGCGCCCGCGGCACCACTAGTAACTGTGGCCGGCGCCGTAGCCACACGTACTTGTCCGGAACATAGCCATATCTGTCTTAATAAGTCGGTATTATCTATGTTATCTCTAATTTTTTTTAAAACATATCAGACAAGAGTTAGATCTCTCCTAACTCTCAATTCATTGTTTCCCACCAAACCTAAAATAAACTGTATGTGAATTGTGTATCCATTTTACGCACATTAGTGCCCGTACTGCTTCATGTACAAAAACCTAATAAGTTTATTTTTCACTCTCTCCAGCATGAGGCTATATTTAATCTTATGTGGGGCCGAATGACTGTATTACACTCCAGCATGCTTCGAATAAGCGCGTTATATAAGCTATGATGGCATTCATATTTGTAAACCCAAGAACCATACGAAGCAGAAAGCCCAAATTCAAAATGCCTTTTGACATATTGCACTGATGTGAACGTGATACATTGTCAGCCTCCCTGGCGCAATTGGCGAGTAGCCGGCTGTGAAGCGGGAGGCCGTGGGTTCGATTCCCTCACCGGGACAAATTTTTGTGTGACAGACAGATATTTGTGTCCGGGGTCTGGGTGTTGTAAGACCGAAAGTTTCTCGTAGTCCCTCCTGATACACACAACACAAGACTCGTATCTTAGTGTGGGGTCGGGACTATGTGTGTGACTGTTGGGTGTTATTTATTTATTTATTAGTCTACTGCCAAACACCCCTAAATCCCTAACGGTTTTGACTTTCAACATCTGTTTACCATCAATTTCGTAATCACATAAAATTGGCTTGTGTGACCCGGTGAAAGACTTTTAAATCTATACACCCAATTGACTTAAAATTTAGCATAGTTACTGATTTTGCGTTGTATGCGCTCACTAAGAACGAACTTTAGGAAATTTTATTTCTAAGGAGAAAAAAAGGGAAGAGCCGTTGTATGGAAATCAGTCATTTTCAAAGCAAGGGGGTGGGGTTAAATTAGGGGTTTAAAGTTTTTTATCTGTTACGTTGTCACGGCTATGCCACTAAACCGATATTGATGAAATTTATTATGTAGATACCTATAACCCCGAGGTATGGATACTTTTTCTTTACCATCCAATAAAGGGGGTGAAATAATTGATAAAAGTTTATATATTTTTTTAGCGCGAAATTCGGAATATCATTTAGGATACTTTAGAATCAAACTCTTAGGCTCACCCAGATTACAATATAAGATATTGTAGTAGGAGCAAAGCATGTTCTTAATACGTGAAAATTAGATTAGATTAGATTAATAGTACAAATATAGTCATCAGTAGATCTGAAAAAAAGTTAGTGGCACAACATACTTAGCATTTATATTTAAGCCACAATAAAGTTTAATATGCATACATACATATACTCACGCCTGTAATCCTCGAAGGGGTAGGCAGAGGTGTAAGCAGTATACCCAGTTTTCGCCGAATTTCGGTCCCATAATGTGATAAGGGGCGAGCCTATCGCCATACCGGGCACATGTTCCAGACTCCGGGCTAATACTGAGAATTTCTAGATAGAAAAACCCAATATCACTTTACCCGACCCGGGGATCAAACCCGAGACCTCAGCACAGCAGTCGTAATGCATGCGCAATTACAACTGCGCCACCGAGGCAGTCAGTCAGTCGTTTAATATGGTGAAAATAAATGTAATAATCCTTTAATATACTTCTTGGGCAGGAATAATTATGTTTCGGTTTCTCGGGATAGCGACAAACACACACACGGAGTCGCAGGAAAAACTAGTTAGTATATAAAAACCACTCTGTTCATTCATACACGTTAATATTGTAACCGCCAACCGTAATCAATGGAGTTTTGTGAAAGTATATGATTATTTTTTTATATTTCAAAAACATATAAAAGAGATAAAAGATTTTAACTAATATTTAAGTATAAATACTAGTTAAATTCTATTAATATTATTTGGTTCGTAGATTTTATAAAATAATAAAAGTAAAAATTGAATTACGGCGGTTTTATAATTCCAGGGAACATATTCACGTTTATATTACAATGCATTTACATGCATCAAAGGCTGTTAGTCATACATCAAGTGGGCAAACCAATAATTGTGTGTAATAATAACTGTGCTACATTAATAGAGCCGCTGAAATATATCGCTGTACCTCCCATGTTCTATCACAGTTCCTGGTCTCGCATTGTACCACCGTACAATGCGAGACGGGAGACTAGGATAAACACCCCGTCTATTGCACGAAATGAAACATACGGTTTCAACATAGTGACATTTTGTACAATTATTCCAATTATTCAGTCGTTTTTAATCAAATATTAGTATGAGAAGTACACATAAATATCTTTCAATTATGTTTTAACTAACTGTTCAGAGTTTAAAAATATATTGTTTTTTGAAATGATGTCAACTATAAGAAAATATGCTAGTACAATAGTTAATTTTTTTTACACTCTGCAAACTGCATATTCAATAAACTATAATAGTATATTTAAATACTACTTAAACTCATACGTACGCTTGTAATCCCCGAAGGGGTAAGCTGAGATGTAACCAGTACATTTACAAAGTTATTAAAACCATTATAGTATATTAGTATTAATTAAAAAATCTTCATCCCAGTCCGAGACATGCAACTATAGGTATAATTATGTACGCATATTCATTGCTAAAGGGAATGTTGGTTGAACGAGAAGTTATGGCAATTTGTTTAAGTTGATCTTAGCATTTTATCTTGGCCAGACTTTATTAACTTTACTGAAGTGGTCTAATTTGAAATTAATCAATTTTAATCTAGATTTCTTCTAGTGGAATATATTTTGCAAGACCTAAAACATTCAGTGTTTAATTATTAGAAGCGTTTATTTAACTTGCAATGTATGCAACTATGTTTGTTCGGGTGGAATCAAGTTTTTAATTTACTTGTTTATCGACACAGGTAAATCTCGCGACAAGCTTTCATATCATATAAATTGTGTATAGTAATTGTGTATGTAAATGACATTAGAAGTTGATAGTAAAAGTTTTCAAGGACAAGTTTACTTTATTGTTTCTTCGCATTTAAATAAAAGCTTGTTTTTAAAGGTTTTTTACGTCCAATTTATTTTGACTAGATTTTTCAAATTATCGACGAATACATAAATAAATATGAAATACTTGATTTTTAGTTAGAGTTCACTAGCAATTTTATCCAAAAAAAACTTTAACGCAGGGGCATGTATCATGTGTGATACGACTGACCGACCTGACTACTACTGACCCTGAGAGTATGAGTCCGGTCAAGTGGGAGCGAGTGCATGAATCAGTTTAGTGTAATAAAAAAGTGAGCCTTAAAAAGCTAATATTTAAAACATAAAAGTTAATATCCAATACGCGATGTCTATACGGGGGCACATCCAGGATGTGAAAATTTAGATGGATGACAAACGGTGGATGACACTGAAAACACCACAAATCTATGAGAGCCGCATCCCTGTTTATTTTATTTTACGCGCCTGGCGTGTTTCTCTACATTCTTCTACAATGACGAGGCGAGTGGGATGCGAATAAGATGTACTGATAAATACCTATAAATTTTAATTACATACTGTACTCGTCATTCTAACACATAAGATCAGAAGTCCCAAAAGACCTAATAATAATAATACTAGCCCTGTATTAAACATTGTCCCACTGCTGGGCACGGGCCTCCTCTACTAATGAGAGGGGTTAGGCCTTAGTCCACCACGCTAGCCTAATGCGGGTTGGCAGACTTATCATACCTTCGGAAAATTCTCAGATATGCAGGTTTCCTCACGATGTTTTCCTTCACCGTTAAAGCAAGCGATAATTAACATTTTACTACACACATAACTTTAGAAAAGTCAGAGGTGTATGCCACTTGGGTTTCGAACCTACGACTTTCGTCTTGACAGTCCGTACCGCAACCAACTAATAAAAGACCTAATAATTTATCTTATTTAAATGTTGTTAAAATCGAAACACAATAGTGTGTGCACATACTGCACATTTCAAAAAACTATTTGAACGGATTGTGTCTAGTAGCACTATGCGACCATAATAAAAGAACTGATAAAATCTTATTTATTATATTTACTATTATTTATATTATTTACTTTTACGATTCATCAACAAAAAATCATATCACATCTTTTAAAAAAATACGGTATACCAATTTAAAAACAAATAATGTTTCATTGATCAACACGATGGGGAGGGTTGCCTGAGTGCCCCATATTACGAAGCATCTTAGGGAGCGTATTGGGTAGATAGCGGAAACTAAAGCTAATATTAAATAAAAAATATATTTGCACGAATTTTTAGTGGGGTTTTAAAGCTACTATCGCGTTATCGATCGAGTACCGAGCACACACACACAAACACACACACACTAATACCACTATCTCAAAGAAAATACATGTGAAATGGCAGCTTACACTTTATGTATGTTCCATACTGAGAGTGAAATTTTCTAACACTCTTCTCAAAATTACCTGTAGGTAATTTTCATGAAGATCAACATTACATCCATTATTTTTCAGATACGGTGCGTTTCATTCGTTTTATTATTTTAATTAAATGTAGTTTTAAGGGCCAAAGTACCACATACGCTATTTAATATTACATATATATACTTCAACTCCCTGTTGCCACTCAAATGGATAAACAGATTTTCATCAAAATCTGTGTAGTATTTGCAAATCTTATCATATCTCTGTCTGTCCGTTTTTACCGTCTGGTGTAATCCTCTGATGTGTACGGGTCGAACATTATTCCGCTCAACGCTGTACCCCATAAATGTACCCTTATGATTCAGTCGGTCACTGGAACAAGTAGGGAGAGTCTGCGAACGGCACACCAACCTGTTACGAATAACAGGTTGGTGCGAAGCGAATGTTGTTTCTGTACATAAATAATGAGAATGAAATTCATTCGATCATTACAATTGTTAAAATATTATTTATTTATACATGTAATTAAGAGGATGTCTCTGTGATCTATCTGCTTATTATTTGTTGCGCTTTATTAAAAATGGCTGTACGGAGTTCGATATAGGTTTCACTATTATATTGCCTGAGTGGTATTCCACTACTGATACCGAAGGAATTTATAACGATACTTCAGTCGAGTCTATACTACAGTAGTTGTCGCCAGGGGTTAAATAGTCAACTCATAAACATTTTCCAAACGCGCGCGGTCTTCGAATTTGTAATAACGACTTCGACTCCATTTTCCACGTCTCAAGGCTCTATTTGCTCGATATACAATGTTAAGGTTCGCAGTGATGACAAGCTATTTATATGTAAAATTATATTATATGATCGACGCCGGCAAATCAGTGACGGCAGATACGTCACTTTCTGGCGCGATGATATCATTTAGACTCAGATTAAGGATTCTGATATATTTTAGATATACCGCCATATATAAATATAATATGAATTAAGATCAATAATAAAAAAACCTCTAATAAAATCTTATGGCATTATTTGCTACACTGAAGGCACGCAACTTTTCAAATTTCAGACTAACATCGTTTAATGTACACACGTAGTAACGTTAATAACATAACAATATTATTTATTTCAGTAAAATAAAAAATTCGACCTCTCGATAATATTTAGTACTAAAATGTTCTAAAATAATAAAGTGTTCTACTACAAAAGGAAAGTTTCACAAAGGGAATTGTTTAATTTTGTACACAAAATAGACAATAGCGAAATATTGGTGGAAAAAGACCAGTCTATGACGGCATTGGCATAATAGATGTTTTTTTCCTTATTGTATTGTCATATTCATCTAAAAGTAAGTTTAGTACGCATTGCAAATACCAACGTGGCTCTCTCCCCACAACCGCTCCCCATCCACCCACCACTCCCCACGCGTGCCCTCTGTCTGGCAGATCAACACAATCCTACATACATCCGTTATGCATATACAAAATCATTGATTTGTTCTTACAAAAGGCTCTCATCGTCAATATAAAACGTGAGTGCATACAGACGCGCCGGAACTTGGCGCGTTGTAGCGTGATTGAGTAACAATCATTCATCCATCCATCATAGTAGGATAGGATTTCTATACACAATGTTAATGAGTAAATATTTTTTTTGTACAATTTTGAAACGTTTTTCCTTAGAGAACATATTTTTACAGCCCGTCTTCGTTCGGATCAAAAGCATCTAAAAATAACGAGGTCAACATCCATGTACTTTATTTTATACTTAAATTAATACTATTGTTTCTCGTTAAGACTCAGAAATTAAACTTCATATATTATATTATATATAAAAAATTGTAAATTTAATAAACATGTTAGCAACATCAACAAAACTATGCAAGATGGATATTTAAAAAGGCACAAATACAATGTTTAACATTTAATTGATTGATATATGTGTACATAACACTGTTACACATCTCAGTGCTTAATATTAACACAGCCGCATGTCAGGATTCATTTTAGGCTTCTCTTTATAATTAATCTACCGGCATTACCCTCTAAGCTGAACTACGCGGCCATTGAACTGATTACATTTACACTTACTTCACCGAACCACGAATATACTGGCCATCGACTCGTCTTCTACTCAACTGAACACCGGACCCCGTACAATAACCATGTACCCGCAACTACACTCCTAAATACCTTTGATATACCTTCGGTATTTCTAATAATAGGAAATACCGTAATAATCAGTGTATGGTTTCATGTCATATTTGCCATTTTTGAAAAAAATATTAAATAATACTTTGAAGCAGTGTACATCTGAATCGATGTTCACAGCCCTTGACAACAATATTACGATGGATACAATGCTATATTCGTCAACCAAACTGGACGTGAAAAAATCCGATAACTGAATTGTCAATGCATGGAAATGCATATTCATGGCCTCCGCGCGTACAATCAATAGACACAAAAGAAAATTTGGCCTACAGAAATTATTTTTGCAAACAAATATAATTTATGTAGAACTGTGTAGAGTGACCAACTTTTATAAAATGTTAATATGTTACAACACTGTTCATTATTTATATATAGATAGAACTGCCTGGATAGTTAAAATTATATTCAGATATGAAGAAGCAATTCTGATTTATATAGATTTTGTATTTGTCAGCAGTCTGAGCTATGGCTATCTTTTTGAAGGCCGGTAGCGTAAGCCATAGATGCTATCTCGTTTAACAAAATATTTTGTGTTTTACTCCGCTATACAATAAAAAATCTTAACGTGGCCAGGTGGTGTAGAACATACACACGTTATTACCTGTTTTACCTATAGCTATTTTAAGGTACGATTCAGTTACAACTAACATGTCTCTACAGTGTACACAAAGATGTAATTAATACGTTTCTGATGCGCCGCACCGGGTCTTTAACTCGCACAACTCCACCTTGTTCAGCTGTAAGCATAATATGTGTAAAGTGGAACCTGTATAAATATATATTAAATGGCAAACGGACGAAGTCTATAGGTGGCCTGTCTGCTCATCTGCCTATCCAGGCACTAAAAAAAATGACAGCCCCAATTGTAGTTGGTAGTTGGTGAGAAGTCCGCTACGAAACGAAAGCCCGAGGGTATGATCGTCGCACAGGGTCTGGGCCTTGTGAGACAGAAAACTCTAGTAGTTCCCGATTACAAGATTTTCCATATTATTAGTGTTATTATTTTATTTTTATTAAATATCATATTCACATCATTATAACGAAATAACAACAAGAATATAAGCAGCGACATCACCGCGGCGAGGGCGACTGTCGAGACTGAAGCCGTAGGAACTACAAAAGTAATCCAAAGGAGACAACTACTAAAGAACTTTTCTAAAGATTGAAGACCTAAAGATGTTCCCGAGATTGGAGTAGAAAAATTTTGCTTAGTAATATGCATAGAGTTGAAACATAAGGACCACTCAGGTATTTCCTTATAAAGTTACATTTTCACGATGAAATATCAGTTTGAACCATGACAACAGTTGGGTGTACGATTCCTATCAGAGAGGTCAATAAAAATTAAAAGGCTCCTGTTGAAAGCCCGTTGTATGATCTCAAATCACTTACGGCGCGGCGCGTTGGTTCGAATAAAAAAGGGACTGTGCTACACTAGCGTACTCGACATTATTGCACTTGAAAACGTTATACAATACTACTTATGAGTCGAGATTTTTAACTCCAACAGAATTGAACTTATGACAAATTTAATTAATAATTATTATTATTAATGTGAGATATAAAGATTAAAATTTTAATAATGATATCGCCCAAATCCCTGGTTTCGTTAACTTCAGTTAATAATGCGTCACCAATCCTTTTTCATATCGCTTATTAACTATACTCTGCATATATTGTACCAAAGATATATACGGAATAGAAACGCGTAAAAGGATCATTGTTATACTTTTGTATAACAACGATCGTAGAACGAATGTAGTTTCTATTTGTGTTTTTAGGGTGTCGCATCACACAAAATACATTAATAAACAATGCTGATGTAGGTATAATGTTCAATGTCAAGGGTACGTCGGTGTCGCGTAGAATGTTTCATTCATTATTTTATGGTGAGACGTTCATTGAACTTGTTACCTACATCGCAATTTGCGCGGTAGAGTTCAGTAGTTCACTGGATGTCGAGGGAAGTACACGTTGCGTTAGTTCATAACCGAAGCTACGAAGAATAAAATAATAAAGTTTCAAAAATAATTCATTGGAAACAAAATCTTTAGCCACAAATTTTATTCTCTGGATTTTTTACTTAAATTTCATTAAGATATGAGTATACATAAATATAGTTCCTTTTCTGCCATAATGAGCATGCAATTCGTCTAGTAGGGAGCGGTTGCCGCTCATGGACTCTTGCAATGTCAGAAATATCCCAAGCCTTTGGCTATTGTTGGCAGAATATTTCTTTTCAGATTAGTTTAAAGACAGAGGCCCAGAACAACAAGTATATTCTAGAGCTAGAACGTACGTGGATGTGATAAAAGCTACGCTAGACGGGATTCTTATCAAATGAAACGATGTTTTTAGAACTAACTATAATAGAATTTCTCGAATCGGTCCAGGCGTCTTCGAGTAATCGGGTAACATACATAAAAAAAAAAGATTCCGACGAATTGTTAACCTCCTCCTTTTTTGAAGTCGGTTAACAAATGACAAACATGTTTGAATATCTCAAGCAAAGCATGGCGCGTACATTTACGGTTGGCCAGAATTGATTCGTCGTCAAATGTAATTGGATAGAAAGCTTTAGGCTACATGAGAAACATAACATGTAAGCCCAGACACAGTAACTGAAACAGATCCACAATACAATGCTTGATCTCAGGAATCAAAGCCAGAATCATTGGCATAGCAACCTATGGACAGAACCTATAAACAGAGAGAGAAAATTAATAATAACATTTATAGTGTATCAGAAACTAGAAAGTAAAGAAACAACAGCCTATGAAGGTTAAAAGCTTTCAATATTCATCCAATAATTTTTTATAAAAGGCTTGCCGAGGGCTTTTTATTGCATTACCCGATGCACTTTGAAATACATTATCCTTGTGGCTTCTGTTAAAAAGTACTAGGTCAATTTGCAATTTATATATTGCGCAACATTCTCTAAAAAGTTTAAAGTGAAAACGAAAATTAAAATTTTACCACTATATTGTTGATCTCCAGCCAGCCAGAACATGGAAAAAAAAGAATAATCAGCCATATAAAATAGATCCATACTTGGTTTTTATGAATTTAAAAGTAAAGAAAACAACACCGGCACCGACTCCAAAAATAATTGATTTAAATTGTATGCAATTAATTGATGTAAATGTAGCCGATTATTTTTTGCTTTTTAGTTGTGTCTGGGTTTTTGAAGGCGGTTTTATTTTTATTTAAAAAGTAATAATTGCAATTAAGTGTTTCTCTAACTCAACAAATTACTTTTATCGTAATAAATTTATTTTGATGTCTTCTATTGATATTGTACGTAAATCGTGATAATTTTCTTTTAACATAAATCTAGCATGTTCGTTAAATCTATTGATATATAAAAACTACACAAACTTTATTAGAAGTATCTTAACCTTTTCTTATTATTTCTTTAATCATGAACTTAAACGATTTCAGCTTGAGTATGCTACCACATGAAAATTAATCTTCAGAGCTCCTATTCTACGGCCATTAATCTATTCACAAGTAAAAATTACAATAGCGCTCTAGAACAATGTGCATTTTTAAGGTTTGTTACACATGTAAATTGTTTTGATGAACGAATGAGTGTCGAATTGTTCGCGAGTCATTTGTGAACAGTGGCGACGGGTACGCGATTCTGATGGATTCGTGTTACCATCATATTATTTTGTAATACATGATGGATGGCGTAATTATTGCGCAACATTAAATTACCGACGGAACAGAAACATTCTTTAATTTTTCTAAAACAGGGCTTGTAAAAATTATTTGACTTATTACGCCTCAAATCTTGCCACATTGTTGCCTCCTTGTCCTGACCGCCTATGCCTGAAATAAAAAATGTGTTATATAATGTTGTCCGTTTGACGTCCAAAGTCCTATTATGAGAGAGTACATCGTTTTCTTTCCTTACACAGCCGCTAGATTTAACTTGTTTCCGCCCGCTATACGCCTTGATCGCCCTCTACGTACCTTAACTCAAACTATAATAATGACAGAAGCCGCCATCTTTTGCTAATTGTTGCAACGTTTTTCAAACTGTGCACACCGTTAGATAAAATTATTATAGTGCGATAATTTTTTCTTAAAATTTTCGAGATTAAAGTAGAAAATTTACTTAGTAATATTTAAAAGTGATTAGTTTCCGTCCGTTTCGTTATTGGAGTTATGCAAGAAATATCAGCAAGAAAACGGTCGAAATATGTTTTCGCCAAATGCGGGCCGTAGCAACAGCGTGCCAGACCGCGGCACCGTACGACTTGCAGTAAGATAACAAGGAATAAAGGTTTGAATTGTCTCAGCACCTGGTAAGTCAGCTTAACAACATTATAATAATAATTATTCTGTTACCGTCACTACCAAATCTAATTTGATCACGCGACTATTTTTCTTACGTACGATAAAAGATTTTCATCTAGCATCCACCTTCAGGAAGAATTGATATAATTGCCAATAAGAGTGTTTTAAAGAAAGTCACGTTAGCTGTTCTTGACATGTCACAATATGCAAAGATTCAATTCTTCTGGTTGGAAAAGGTGCTCTTTATGCAGATATATGATGGAGAAGACGCATTTTTGCGGCGCTGTCTAACGCCCCTGTGGAGCAATATTAAAATATTAAACCATAAATTTAGATGTGGAAATTTCGAGCGTTTTCCTTGCGATGTTTACCTGCATCGTTGAAGCAAGTATATATATGGTGAATACACGTGTAATTTGGAGGAGTCAGAGATGTATACTAGATTTGGGCTGAACGAGCCCGCGACTTTCGTCGGACGATCGGTACCGTTTTTAACTGGGCTATGGCTGCTTTTAACTATTTAGTTATTATTATTTTTATTTTATTATTTTTGAAAGTGGGTATACATCTACATGTATATCTACACATACCACCATCTTTGAAATAATTTCATTCACAAAACTTGCAAATATTTGCAACAACAGTTTTGAGGACAAAAAGGAGGAGGGAAGCATAAATAAAAAAAAGGCGCCCCTAAACAGGCAAAATGCGAAAATGACCATAAGTTACGTTTCTATCCAAACAAAGCTGTTTTGAAAATTATATCTGGGTCTCGAATTGCATTCAACTGTACACTTCTGTAATTTTACCAACATTCTTTTAAACTTAATTCATCAGAAATGAAACGGGGGTAAATAATAATCTAATCATTTTATAGTCTGATTGTCTGACTCCTTCTATTTATATGCGCGCTGTTTTAATAACAAAGACATCTGGAAGCAAATCCCTCCGGGATTATTCTCAAATAATATTGTATCTTTTCGCATCGAACACAGCCAACGTCCATACCACTTTGAATACACCGGTTCTCGTCACCGATCACCAAAGTCAAGCAACGTTAGGCGCGGTCAGTACTTGGATGGGTGACCGCCTGAGAACATCGCGTGATGTTACACAAGGCGCACACACAATTGGTGGCACTCGGTGGCGCAGTTGTAATGTAAACGTGCACGTTGCTACTGATGTGCTGGGGTTTTGGGTTCGTTCCCCGGTTCGGGTAGAATGATATTAATAATAATAAGAAACACACAGCAGTCACACACACACGGCCCCGACCCCGTCACACTAAGATGCGAGTCTTGTGTTGTGGGTGTCGGGGACTGCGAGAGACTTTCGATCTCACACCACCCAGTCCCTGGACACAGATATCTGTCGGTCACACAAACATTTGTCCCGGTGTGGGAATCGAACCCACGGCCTCCCGTTTCACAGCCGGCTGCTCGCCAAATGCGCCACGGAGGCTGTTGAATATTGCGTTTTTCTATTACGAAATATCAGTATCAGTTCAGTATTGCAAGAGGCTCGCCTCTGTCACAACGTACGACGGTTATGGATTCGGTGAAGTGTGGGTGTGCTATTGCACCTCTCGTGTAACTGAAATTATCGCGTAATGTTCAGCTTAAATGCCTTATATCTATTTATGGCGCTGCGGAATTGCGTCTTTTCCATCAAAATCGCGTAACAAAATTCTGAGTCATATCAGAGCCAGATATGCTACATACTACGACCTGCCATTTGGCCAGGCAGCGGCACCGAAGTGGTTCACTTCATTGAAAATGTAGGGTACCAGAATATACTCCAGTCACATGCAAATTCTGCAATAAACTTTTTAGCCAGCCTGGGCTAGTTTATAGATTTTGGTAAATCGATCACTGCCCCGACGAGATCGATAGAATATCTGAGTATCAATGGGGGCACAGGAAACAACAGAATCCTTGCCGCAAGACACAAGATACACCAAAGCCTGTCAACACATCCCGCTGCTGGCAATTAAGCAGGTTCAACGCTTTTAGGGTACCTAAATGATGCAATCTTCATCACCCTCTGGGGAAGGTTGCTTTTCGATTCTTTGCAGCGTCAGAACCTCTACCACAAGACACACCAGAGCCTGCCTGTACGCCCCGCTGCCGGCAATTAGGCCCTCTAGCAGGCTCAACGCCTCTAAGGGTACCTAAGTTATGCGACCTTCATCACCCTCCGGGGAAGGTTGCTTTTCCATTCTCTGCAGCGTCAGCAATTTGAAAACTACCACGCGAGCCTTCTGTATATTTCGGAATAAGTGTACAAAAGAGCAACATCAAATTTAGCACGGTGATTGCTGCAAGATCAAGCAGCAGCAGCTCTCGCACACACACCAGTAATTCTTAATGAGCGAAAACAGAACAGTAGAACAGATCATAACCATCTCCTACTGAAGTGGCTGTTGAAGGACTAACCGGCTCTGATGGACAAGCTCAATATTGTACTCATCCCTCACTACTTTCCGGGATTGTATAATACGGAAGCCGGCAAACTCTCACGCAATCGCACGGGCTCCGAGTGGCACCTTATAAACAAGGCTACGTCAAAGTTTTTGAAACGATGGGAGCACCAAGTAGCGACCTGTTCTTCGTACAGATATCTCATAACACTTATCGAACGCCTATTATCACGCCTATTATCGGTTGAGACTGGTTAGCCACTGTTTAGTCTTCTGAAGGGAGGAATCTAATATCATGCTTGAGACCATAAGTCTTATGTCTCAATTGTGATTTAACAGTTACATTAGGGCTGTCAAAATAATCTAACTTCTTATTACCACAACTCTGACAGTGAGCTAAGTGCTTAGCCAATTTGTTTCATTAAATAATTTGCCGTAAAATTCGTATGCATTTTTCAGCAATAGCGTCGGCGTGTAAAACTAGTACAGATGTAAAAGTTTCAAGTAATTTTATAACAAAACATATTACTAACATTTAGCTAATTCACGTTAGCTAAGTCATAACCAATATGAAGGTAAAGTTGGTTAAAAAATTTCATAAAATTTATTTTTCATAAAATACTTACCGAATAGGATATTTCAAGATATCCGGCATTGATTTTATTAGAATCAGACCGCAGGATATTTGGTTTAGCCTTGTATCATTGTTATCCTGATAATTTTATCAATATCAGTACATTTTATTTATCCTGTTTTTAGATCAAAAGCAGTCATTTGAATACCAACATTCTGTATTGAAATTTATGGATGATTTATGAGTTAGGGATGTACCTAGGTTTATAGATATCTGGATGAGAACACTAGGCCAAAGTGGCTACAAAGTGCTACAGTTCGGACAGCCATGCCAACTATTAATGACAATTACGTAGTTATTAGGACTTTTATTTGTGGCTGGAATATATGCATCACCTGGTAACAGTAGAGCAGCAGTTTCAACCTTTAACGGGGTACAAATTACCCTAATACTGAAATCCATATCAACGTCAATTGGAAGCAGGCATGTATCTTTAGGAAATTCTATCTGAAAATTCTTTCTCAATAACTTTTATCCATCTGAATAAATATTTATTGTTGTACTATGTAATTACTTATGAAAATAATTATGTGAATTCAATTATGGCACATATATTATTACGCCTTCTATTCTCACATTGTTGCATTTATATGTCATAAGCCGCCATGAGATAACAAACACGTCTCTCATAATAGGACTTTGGACGTCAAACGGACAACATAATATAAAAATTTCCCTTCCAATAAAATTTTTATTATGTTTCCTCAGACGTCCAAAGTCCAGGTAAGCTCTTCCTGGGCTTAATTAATATCTTTACGAACCAAACAATGAGCAAAAGATGGCGGCTTCTGTCATTATTATAGTTTGAGTTAAGGTACGTAGAGGGCGATCAAGGCGTATAGCGGGCGGAAACAAGTCAAATCTAGCGGCTGTGTAAGGAAAGAAAACGATGTACTCTCTCATAATAGGACTTTGGACGTCTGAGGAAACCTTAGGAGGAAACATAATACAAATTTTATTGGAAGGTAAAATTTTATATTATCTTTGTTAGTGACTAGCATTTTGTTCCAAATCGAGGGTAAAAGCGATCACGAATAAATGCTGCTTCGACGTGGATGCAGATGTGGTATTTTTTAATATAGTGCGACTGACGATAATATTTCAGAGAGGAGCTTGGTTCAGAAGGTATTATGCCATCTTCATATCTATTTAATATTCACACATGAACGGCGCTGGGAAATATTAAAGGAAAGGGTTCATTGAAATAAAACTAATTTTACGGATTTTTATCGCGGCTTAATATACTTTTTGAGTCCCGACCTTTCGGTGCATACAGTCGTCATGGTCAAAGGGAGGACTGTCGTATGTCGTCATAAAAGGTCAGTGTAATGTTTCTACCTTCAATAAAGTTGATATTAATTTTATTTATTCTTAGTCTTCTTAACCTCAAGACACTGTGAGTACAGGGCGATTTGCAATATTTTGCCCCATCTGTTTGAAAACCATTATAAAGTTGGATGACCGTTATTGGAATAAAGCAAACTAATGTAAACATTCGCAGATTTATATAGCCAGCACTCCGAATATAGAGCTTCACAGAGTGATTAAACCAGATTGTAATTTGTAGGTATGTCTAAAAGCAATTGCGAGCCTGTGGTATGGGGCTAAAAGCCTTTAAAAGCATATTCAGTTCCATCTTTACTATACAAACCTATCTTTCTAGGTTGTTTATTTTAACATTTTTATAATGAATTTTAAAGTTGAAACAATTGATAAAAATATATAATTAACATGAAGCAAATACAAACTCCATAGAACCTTACTACATTGCATAAATATTAACAAGAAATGTTGTTTTTAACCATTCCGTTATGTAGTCAGTGCTTCTAAATCCACAGGTAGAGCAAGCAAGCAACACTACACAACACAATTAGTATTATGTAGATGGTGCAGGCTACGGAACAACCGTTATAAGTTTAATACAATTTTCTTGATCTCAATAATATTACGTATCACCGTCTGCCAGTTTAAAAGGGTCGCATGAACGCAATGAGACACCGCGACACCTCGACCGCACAGTAGGGGTCGGGTGGCTTGCATCTACCCCTAAGACTACATTGCATTTGTGGATGTTTTAATAATTTCAAATTGATGAAAATTCAATTCAGTGTGTAAAATGCTTTTTGATAGTTACATACCAGCAACTGATAAAACGTCCTAGTACGTCAACACAAATAGGATATAACATAGTACAGTATAGTATGATTGATCCGGTGTACTAATGATTCCTGGGGACATTGTATTGACAGTGAATCCCAGTATCGGGTCTGGGATGCGGCGGACATTTCACTAACATTCAGCAAGGGGGTAAAGCAATACGACGTTATATTGCACAAAGCAGGAATGCACAAAGGTGAAATTTTGCATTTGATGAAATCGGATATGCAAATCATAATTAATATGGAGAGCATATCAAAAATGTACATTGAAAATGTGAACATGACTTAATTAACTGTTCTTATGGATGATTGTTATTCAAAGAAATATTCTCCCGATGGCTGGATGCTTTTATTATTTAATCACTCGTGTCTATAAGGATATGAAAAAAAATGGGATTAAAATACAAGCCAAAATCATTTTTATTTCCATAACATTAATTTCAATTTCGTCTCTCTCGTGTCACGCCATAGATAATACAAACGTAGGTCGGTAAAAGTAGACGTCGTATATGTATGTAATAGTTGTACAGTGTTTTATCCCACAATATTGAGTCACATGCAACCTTCCACAAAATAAAACCTTCTACAAAGATTAAAAATGTTATTTAGTTTGTAAATCAAAGTAACGACGGACTGTTGATGAATAGCTGAATAGCTTTGGTATTTATGTATATTATAAAACATACATAAGTACACTGTATATGTATATTACATGACAATTATTTTTTTAAGACAGATTTTAAATATTCAATGAGACAGTGGTACCACCCCGGTCGAGCCGGCCCATTCACGCTGTAGACAAATATGTCTACAGCGTGGCTCTACCACTTCAATATGATACATCTATAATAATTGGTATAAGATTGGTATGGTAGTTGAAAGATTGCTGAAACGGGTACATAGATTTACAATTTAATTTAATTTTAATATTTTGTTTGAGTCTTCCAATCACCACTAGGCCAGCGTGGTGGACTAAGGCCTTACCCCTCTCATTAGTAGGCCCGTGCCGAGCAATGGGACGATGTTGATTACAGGGCTGGTATTATATTTTGTCTGTCTAATTCGGATCAGATTGAAACCAAATCGTCTGCGTGAGTAAGTTTTCTAAGTAAAAGACATACGCCAAGTATAACCTATATGAGATATGTACCTATTGATCTGAGTTGTAGCAAATTAAATTTAAAGTGTACTCAATCTGTTGATTTTTGTAGATATATTTTTATATTCCTGCATATTGAAGTTTTATAAATTGTCCCCCTAACTGAAGCTAATGACTCTAAAATGTATACTTATCGTCGTTGCAAATACCGCAGCATCGAAAAAAGGCAACTGAAATTTTAAAAATAATGAAAAAGTTACAAATGAAAGCTCTATAAGTAAATATTATCTGGCACAGGATTATGAAAATCTCACTTTAACAATCAGTGACACGCGCCTCGGATCATAACGCACATGGTGCTGCGGTTTCATCTACCTGATGTTTGCGAAATTGTAGTTCTAGGAGCTAAATTAAATATTTTATTATTTTGCCGTCACCAATAAAACAGCAGTGATAGCCTAGTTGGAAGTGGTACGAACTGCCAAGACGAGAGTCACTGGTTCGAAACAAGCCCAAAAACACCTCTGATTTTTCGAAGTTACATGTGTATTCATTGTTAATTAACGCTTGCTTAAATGGTGAGAAAACTTACATGAATGTAATCCTTTGTTTATGCCGAGAGATTTTTAAATGTCAATTTAAACATCTGGAAAGAAGCTGATGGTTTACACTTAATGCCTCTTACAAGTTCAGAGATATTATAATGGGTGTAGTTAAACACTACCATGCTATACAAAATGTAAATTAACTATTATTATTCATAATAATAATAAGATTCACTATTGAATAAACCTTACTAAACGACTTAATTTGTTTGTCTCCTACCGTGAGTAAAGATTGCAAGTAAGAGTGGGAGTCAATATAGCCATCCTAATAATAAGTCTCCGGTTATTTCGTTTATTTAGTAAAAGATAGAGAGGCCACAATTTGTTTCGAGACTTCAAAACAATTTATTATTTATGCCCTTTTAGTAAATATATCTAATTAATAAAATTAAAAAAAGCAACGATAGCCTAGTTGGTTGCGGTACGGACTGTCTAGACGAAAGTCGTATGTTCGAAACCCAAGTGGCATACACCTCTAACTTTTCTAAAGTTATGTGTGTATTCTTTGTTAATTATCGCTTGCTTTACCGGTAAAGAAAAACATCTTAAGGAAAAAAAAATTCGAATGTATGCGAAGTCTACCAACCCGCAATAGGCCGCGTGATGGACTAAGGCCTAACCCCTCTCATTAGTAGACGAGGACCGTGCCCAGCAGTGGGACAATATTTTAATACATGGCTAGTATTATTATTATTTATCTAATTAATAACATATTCCGGCCTAGCATAACTTTCGCCTATCAATTACTTGTACTGCGTAGATTTCATCCGCCGCTAGGGAGGGAGGAGTGGGCGCTGGGTGGCGTCAATCAATATCCTTTCAACTCCCTCAAAGCACGAAGGTTATGGAATAATATGCAACAACGCACATACTGTTTACAGACTAATGGATGCAATATTTAAAAGGTTTTAATGTAATATTAAAATTGTAATGATAGCTTTTAAGTCCTTGCTTTGTGTTGGCTGGGCAATAATGATTCAATGATTCAATCAGGCTGTGCCTTATACTCTATTCTTATAATATATAGATATATATTTGACATCCTCCGTGGCGCAGTAAGCGAATAGTGGGCTGTGAAACGAGAGGCCCTGGGTTGGATTCCCACATCGAGACAAATGTTTGTGTGACAGACAGATATTTTTTTCCGGGGTCTTGGCGTTGTGAGACCGAAAGTCTCGCGTAGTCCCTGACACCCGCGACACAAGACTCGTATCTTAGTGAGGGATCAGGACTATGTGTGTGACTGTTAGTATTTATTTATATTAATGGGTACTCGAATAATACATCGGTAGTAATAAAGTATTTACCTTGACACACACATACACTCACGCCTGTAATACCCGAAGGGATGGGCAGAGGTGTAACCAGTACACCCACTTTTCTCCGAATTTCGGACCCATCATGTGATAAGCGGTGAGTCTATCGCCATACCGGGCTCTGACTCCAGACTCGGGCTAATACTGAGAATTTCTAGATAGAAAAACCCAATATCACTTTACCCGACCCGGGGATCGAACCCGAGACCTCAGCACTGCAGTCGTAACGCATGCGCGATCACAACTGAGCCACCGAGGCAGAATTTTATTTTTTTATTTACCTTGAGCAAATTTTAATAAAATTGGTGTGAACAATTGAAGATATTTTTATATAGCAGAGATTGATATACAAACCAACGGCCCATCTGATAATAAATAATCTACGAATACCCACATTAACAAAATAATGAAGATTGGACAGGAAAGAGGGATTTCGGTATCCGGACATATCACTTATTGTCCGAAATGTAACGGCAACCTGTTACTATCGTTAGGTTACTGTGGTACGACCGCGACGGCACTGAACTTGTCGAGCAAATCAATATGGTTTATAATTTCTCTAATTTTATGATGTGTCTATATTAGGCACATTAATGATACGAGATTAATCACTCTCAAAATTACTATAAATAAGTAACACCCATTTTAAGGTCACGGTTAGAATTGTCGAGACTAAAAATTTCAAATGCGATAAAATTCAACTGGTATAAAATCCGATTTATTTCAAATCAACCAACAAACATAGACATAGTCTTGACCAAACAATAATATACGAGTCTTATGTCGTGTCTGGAAATACGGCAGACTTACGATCTCGCAACACACAGACCCTTAGTCTGGACAAATATTTCTGGATTATACGTACATTTATCTCAAAACGTAGATCGAACCCGCGGTCTCTCGTTTCATAGTCCGTTACTCACCCACTGCGCTACAGAGGCTGTCGAAATACTCTTAATTGACAAAAATAAGCTATCTAATCTGGCGCCTTTAGCATTGGAACAATAGAGCATATTGACTGTATTACGTCTTGATGTAATACTAATAATACTGCCTGCCTTTTTGGTTACTTATATCAACTATTTATCAAAACAAAATGTTGCTCCTCAGAAACTAGAATTATAATTACTAGAAATCATACATTTAAAAATTCGTCAGTCCTTTTGCCTTTACTGACACCCTCAAAGTTGTCACCTTATATATTTTTTATATAATATATGTTTTTATAGCAGCGATAGCCTAGTTGGTTGCGGTACGGACTGTCAAGACGAAAGTCGTAGGTTCGAAACCCAAGTGGCATACACCTCTGACTTTTCTAAAGTTATGTGTGTATTAAAATGTTAATTATCGCTTGCTTTAACGGTGAAGGAAAACATCGTGAGGAAACCTGCATATCTGAGAGTTTTTCGAAGGTATGAGAAGTCTGCCAACCCGCATTAGGCCAGCGTGGTGGACTAAGGCCTAACCCCTCTCATTAGTAGAGGAGGCCCGTGCCCAGCAGTGGGACAATGTTTAATACAGGGCTAGTATTAATATATGTTTTAATATATATCTAATATAATTGGAATTGTGTCCGGTATTGCGATAGGCTCGGCCCCTATCACATTATGGGACCATAATAAATTCCGCGCAAAGTGGGTGTACCGGTTACACCCCCTTCGAGGATTTCAGGCGTGTATATGTATGTAATAAAAATACGCAGCAGAAATATCTTGGTCTTTATTTTTAACCGACTTCAAAAAGGAGGAGGTTAACAATTCGTCGGAATCTTTTTTTATGTATGTTCCTCGATTACTCGAAGACGCCTGGACCGATTAGAGAAATTATTTTTTTGTTTAAAAGGGTATACTTCCCAGGCGGTCCCATTGGCACCAAGTCAGGATCTAGGGTTGGGATCTCGGAAAAATCAAGGGCAAGCTTCAAATTTTATAGTGACGCTTAATTTGTTTTTTATTGAAGTCGGTGTACTTTTTATGTATTAAAAAACTTTTACTTATTTAATAATGACTACGTATACGTTGATTTTACGTCTGCCAACCCGCATTAGGCCAGCGTGGTGGACTAAGGCCTAACCCCTCTCATTAGTAGAGGAGGCCCGTGCCCGGCAGTGGGACAATGTTTAAACTGTCATGACGGATAGACACGCCGGCGGCGCGTACACTAGCAACACTCGCCGTTCTTGCATGCAATTTTTAACTTTAATGCTATGGAAATAAAAGCTTGTTGCTTTACTCCCGACTTTTTTTTTAATATCCTTCCTGACTGGAGGGGTTAATACAGGGCTGGTATTATTATTATACGTTGATTTTGACAATGTCAGGTATAATATTCCTATTTTATGGCCCATTACCTACCCTCCAATTTCCTCAAAGAGCAAATATAATCATTTATATGGAAAATATTGCTATTTTACACTTCACGTCATTTCGTAGCGGTCGCCTAGCAACCTGTTGACAGGATGTGGTGGCCGCCACCGCGAATGGTTATATTGTTTAAGCACATAGTAAAGGATTTCAATAAAACGACTTTTCAGGCAGGCAGGCTTTCGCCCTGTGGAACGGGGGCGTTTGAATTCCACCACGGTAACCCCTGCCTGTCGTACGAGGCGACTAATAGGGGCCATCGGGGGTCGCGGGCTCGCAGCGGGGGGCTGTCAGCCCGAATCGATGCACTCCCAATTTCGGAGCATCGTGCGATCCCGAGATGGACGGCAGCGCGTGTGGTAAGGCCTCGTTCGCTGTCGTTGTTCGGTGCGCGGGGGCTCCTAAGCCCTCCCATGGAGATGGGCTGCTACGCAGCACCGCGCAGGGGCGGTTCCGGCAGCAATTCTAGCACTCCTTAGAATACCCCGGGATCGCTCCGTAAGCGCCGAAGAAGGCCACCGCGGGGTTTTAGCTGGTAGTGTCGGGTGGGGTGTACATAGGGGGTAGGGACTCGGCCCAGCGGCTGCCCGGATAGCCATCATCCGGGTGAGGGGGATGCTGGGTCGTAAGACCGGCTAGTCCAGCATAACCGTTTTATTCTTATTCCGCTTCCCCCCGGAGCGGGCGGTAGTAATAAAACGTTTTCCCCGCGACAACAAAAAAAAAAATGGCTTAAACAATTTTTTATCAAAAAAATTTACTATAGTAAGGTTTATTTATATTGTACGAATTGTTTAACTTTTATTAAAGGTGAAACCTGTCTATTAACAGCTGCCAGATTAGATCCATTAGAACATATTAGTATTATAATGCTCTTTGCAACATTTTTTATGTGAATCAATATGAAATTTGAATTTTGTGTCATAGAAGAGGCTGTTTTTATGGTCTTACTTTTTCAGTAGATAGAAATAAATGGAATGGTTCTTTAAACACCTAGAATATATGATATAGCGGCAGCCTGGGAATCCGTGACGTGGCAACTGTAGATAACTACTCGAGTAGTATACGTGTGGTGAATTAGAAGTGGGTGGTTTTAAAACAACCTTTGGACATAGGACAGAAATAATCAATCATTCCAATAATCGGAAAGCCCTCAAGCCCTTATAGCTAGCTAGAAAATATAAATTACGAGGTTTTAATTTTTTAAACCTGACCGACTCTTCCCTGCGTAACCTTGAAAAATCAGAAATAGTTTTATTGATAACTAGTTGTTGCTCGCGGCTCCGCCCGCGTGAAGGTCATGTTTGGGAGAAAAAGTATACAATACAAAATACTAATATTCATGCGTTTAACTTAAAAATGAAGGATTTTCATACAAACTTTCATTCCCTATTTTACCCCCTTAGGGGCGGAATTTCTAAAAATCCTGAAACATATATTTTTTATTTTTAACTAAAATGCCAAATACTAATTTTCATGAATTTAACTTCAAAAATGACGGATTTTCATACAAACTTTCATCCCCTATTTTACCCCCTTAGGGGTGGTATTTCCAAAAACCCTTCCTTAGTGGATGCCTACGTGATAAAAGGTACCTACTGTCAAAATTTCAAGTCTCTAACCCCAGCCGTTTTGGCTGTGCGTTGATCGATCAGTCAGTCAGTCAGTCAGTCAGTCAGTTTCTTCTTTTATATATACAGACTAGCTGTTGCTCTCGGCTCCGCTCGCGTGGAGGTCATGTTTGGGAGAAAAAGTATACAATACAAAATACCAATATTCATGCGTTTAACTTAAAAATGACGGATTTTCATACAAACTTTCATTCCCTATTTTACCCCCTTAGGGGCAGAATTTCCAAAAATCCTGAAACATATATTTTTTATTTTTAACTAAAATGCCAAATACTAATTTTCATGAATTTAACTTCAAAAATGACGGATTTTCATACAAACTTTCATCCCCTATTTTACCCCCTTAGAGGTGGTACTTCCAAAAACCCTTCCTTAGTGGATGCCTACGTGATAAAAGGTACCTACTGTCAAAATTTCAAGTCTCTAACCCCAGCCGTTTAGGCTGTGCGTTGATCGATCAGTCAGTCAGTCAGTCAGTCAGTCAGTCAGTCAGTCAGTTTCTTCTTTTATATATACAGATTAAGTGTTAAAACCTAAAAATAATAAAATTAATTCTGAATTAAAATTACAGCCAAGCGGTGTGATTATCGAGCGAGCAACGGATTAATGATACAGAACTCAACTAACTCGATTTATTATAATATATCATGTTAAGAAAACGCTGTCAGGCGAGTTGTGAAATCTACCAATATCAATATTATTAATTAATTGAAATTAATCAAGATAGTAGTTACGACATTTTCACGCCAATTACACACTGATCAGTGCAAATTGGAGGCGCTATGCTCGACCAAACTTATGTGCATGTAGAGCGTAGTGTTAATACACTATGACCTAATGGTCGGTCACTTCCCTTGGCTGCAATATGGTTGAGGAGGCACATTGTCATACTCGTGAATGGGTGCTGTTGGTGTGGACTGATTGCTACTCAGATTGATCAATAATTGTTATTGTAAATAATATGTTTAGACTAATACAATACTTAATTCTAAATTGTTATACAAGACTTATGGCGTAGTTTCATGTTGCTTCTTCTCAGAACAGTAGACATTTCAAAGGTACCACTAAATTACATGGAAGGTACTATTTAATTAAGAGATTCGGCGGTAAATTACATCTGAGTAGAATAAAAATATTTTTAAGAGCTAAGAGAAAAGTACTCCAGTCAGGCGGGTGTCATATCTATGTAACCGGCCGCAGTCCCTCCTCGATATTCGTACCTTTTGTTTATAATATGAAGCGTCGCGCAAATTATGCCCCGAGATTGACGTTGCGTTTGACAATCGTGCATTGCGTGCTGCCTGTCGCCAAATAATGTGCTACTTTTACGGTAAATAACCATTTGCAGTTTATTTTATTTTCCAACGGAAGTCCTATTGTTTCAACAGAAAATACAAAAGAGTTTCATTGTATTTTCAAAGTAAACAGTGTGTCGTAAATTATGCCTCATAAGATATGGTTGAAACACTTCCTCGCAATCCTCAAATTAAGATGCAATGTCTTTCAACTACTTTATTTTATATACACAATTAAAATTCCTGCCAAATAAAAATATTATTTCTAGAAAATAAAAGTCGAGCAAACTTTAAACCATTTATTACTGCCATTACCATTTATTATTTATTATTATAGGATGCTACGGATGGGTGCAATGCGAATTAGATAACATCAATTAAATACCTAATATAATTAAAATCACAAATTATTTATGAGGCCGTGGGTTCGATTTCCGTGAAGAGACAAATGTTTGTGTGACACGCTGATATTTGTTTCGGGTCTGGGTGTTGTGGGACCGTACCCCCTCGTAGTTATACCCACGATACAGATTTTACCCAGTAAGTGGTCAGAAATATGTGTGACTGTTGGGTGTATTTATGTATTAGTAAAATGCAATAATAGTTTACATCTTTGTAAGTCCTCGAAGTGCTGTTAATTGTTATATAACATTTTAACAAAACTGTTTACTCTGAAACGGTGCGAAGAAAGGCGAAGTACGAGAACGATGTCTTCAATATCTGGAAAAAGTGATTGTCGATTACACACACTAAAAACAACCAAAGTCTGTGTTTATTACATTAATTTAAATAATTTATTTAATGTAATAAACATAGAATTTAAATTTTCGTAGATATATGCATGCGTTGAGGTTGATTCTTGAATTTTTTTAATTGTTTTTGTCAAAAATTCCAAAGTCCATTAAAATTAAGTTCACAAAAATAGAACCAAGCGTAATGTATAGGCTCTTCATGTTAGTGAATAAATAGTCTGGACGTAAGGATAAAATATCTGGCAAATATATATATATTGATGTTTTTTTAAAAAGCAGCGATAGCATAGTTGGTTGCGGTACGGACTGGCAAGACGAAAGTCGTGTGTTCGAAACCCAAGTGGCATACACCTCTGACTTTTCTAAAGTTATGTGTGTGTTAAATGTTAATTATCGCTTGCTTTAACGGTGAAAGAAAACATCGTGAGGAAACCTGCATACCTGAGAATTCTTATAAGAATTTCGAAGGTAAGTGAAGTCTACCAACCCGCATTAGGCGAGCGTGGTGGACTAAGGCCTAACCCCTCTCATTAGTACAGGAGGCCCGTGCCCAGCAGTGGGACAATGTTTAATACAGGGCTAGTATTATATTATTATTATTGATGTTTTTGTATATAGTAAAAAAGGAAGCTTAAACTAAATCTTAGCTTCAAACGCTTTTAATGTATACCACATAGCTACGATACGGCCTTTTAAGCAGAATTATAATAAAAGTAGCTTTAGGTATTTATTTTTGTAAGAAGAGGTATAAAATCCAAGAAGACATCTTTAGCTTATATACACAGTCAGGTCATAAGTATTGTCACACAGTAAAAACTTTAACTGAAAAATTTGAATATAACCAAAAGATTCGTTTATCGTACCATCAAACGATACAATGAAGACTCTAGTGTAGATGACAGGTCAAGAAGTGGTCGCCCTCGGTCTGTTAGGACTCCAGCAGTGATAAAAGCTGTGAAGACGCGAATTCAAAGAAATCCTAAACGTAAGCAGAAACTGTTGGCCCTTCAGATGGGGTTAAGCAGAACCACGGTGAAAAGGGTGTTAAATGAAGACTTAGGGCTTCGGGCATACCGAAGAAAAACAGGACATCGTTTGAATGCTCGTCTAATGGACCTGAGACTGAAGAGATGCCGCACTTTGTTGAAGCGGTACGCGGGAAAAAAATATCGGGAAATTCTTTTTTCAGATGAATTTTTTTTTACCGTAATAGCTACAACAAACAAAATGATAAGGTGTACGCACATAGTAGTGAAGAAGCGAGCAACCGAATTCCGCGTGTCCAACGAGGTCATTTTCCATCCTCGCTCATGGTATGGTTGGGAGTTTCTTATTGGGGCTTAACAGAGGTACATTTTTGTGAGAAAGGTGTAAAAACGAATGCAGTTGTGTATCAAAATACAGTCCTGACGAACCTTGTGGAACCTGTTTCTTATACCATGTTCAATAACAGGCACTGGGTATTCCAACAAGATTCGGCGCCAGCTCATAGAGCGAAGAGCACACAAGACTGGCTGGCGGCGCGTGAAATCGACTTCATCCGGCACGAAGACTGGCCCTCCTCCAGTCCAGATTTGAATCCGTTAGATTACAAGATATGGCAACACTTGGAGGAAAAGGCGTGCTCAAAGCCTCATCCCAATTTGGAGTCACTCAAGACATCCTTGATTAAGGCAGCCGCCGATATTGACATGGACCTCGTTCGTGCTGCGATAGACAACTGGCCGCGCAGATTGAAGGCCTGTATTCAAAATCACGGAGGTCTTTTTGAATAAACTTTAGTGTCATAAGAATCTATGTTTTGTTAAGTTCATTTTGGTATATAAATGGTTACATAATGAATAAACTTGTTTCAATTATTTTATATTAAACATGTGACAGAATTTATGACCTGATTAGGTATAATATCATAAAAAACTAAACTGACAAGTCATGGCACAGGTTTTTATCCTGGTTATTGATATCTATTAACTATACATATTGTCAACTAGTCCATTTAACCAGCATCTCTTCAACAACATAAACTCACCGAAGCCATCGATTGCACGCCAAGTTTGGCGAGTCCCAGTGCATTAATGTGCACTGGTTCCTGTACATTCATTAGAAATATAAAAACTGTCCTCCTGTTCTTTGCATCCATATACTCCCACGGAACTTCGTAAACAGCATCCTTTAGTAAACCGGTCTAAAAATTATATCATAAACGAAGATGAGAATTTTATAGGACTTATGTCAACAGAATTGACAATAGTATAATGGGTTTCCTGTTGTGATGCGTGTGGAGAGACAATTAACAAATAAAATTATAATTTTTAATAATGTATATAACCGATACAACACGCAGATAGTTTTAGATAAGGCTGTTGCGAAAACGTTCTAAACAATATGTTGTAATCACACAACTTAACGTCTGACTCAATTGGTAATTTAATGAAAAAAAATATCTGCAAATAATTTTACAATTTCTAATGTGTAAATCTATCTGTCTTTACGCTCGCAGTAATTAGTGGCATAGATATTTAGAGTGCAAAAAAATTATCACAATTTACACAAAGCAGCACATGTATGACTGTCAGCGGTTACTGGAGCTATGAAATCACTTATTAAAGAAACACTTGAGGGTAAAGGTGGAATATTTAGACTGAAACGAGAGAGAGTGAATTCAACAAAAAAATAAAACGATCTAAAAATATTACGCAGATGGGGGGGGGGGGGGGGGGGTGAAACTGCCTAGAGAGTTCTAAAACTACAAAAAGAATTAAAATATACGTCGTGTATAGGTCTCACCACAGTCCCGACGGTTTCTATGACCACAGACAATTGTATCAGTTGCTGGAACAGCACTACTGTCAGAGGAAGGTAACGTATCAAAGCAGGCGTATCCTGTAAATTCAAAGTACTTTCTATGATTTTCTTTTTTCAAATCGAATTCTTCATGTCATTGCATATTCTTAACTAAATATTTCTAAACTAAATATTATTAAACATTTTAAATCGATTATCGTACCATTTGTGAACATTCCAGAAGCAGTAAACATCCGCTGATTTGATGGAATAGGTAATATTGGAATAACATCGGTCCAAAGGCCTCTGAAATCTCTCCTGTGAAGCTTCAATTAAAAAATATAAACAACATTTTTTTTTTATTTTTAAACAATAAATTATTGTTTACCAACTTTTCAGTCAGACATCATGACCACTAGTCCACTCGTTTGCTTCTCATGTAACTTCATAACATTATAAGATAGCAACTTTAAGTTAATTTTCATCAATAACTAGCTGTTCACCCACGTGGGAGTTATTTTTGAAAGAAAACGTAAAAAAAAGAAAAGACTGCCAAGACGAAAGTCGTAGGTTCGAAACCCAAGTGGCATACACCTCTGACTTTTCTAAAGTTATGTGTGTATTAAAATGTTAATTATCGCTTGCTTAACGGTGAAGAAAAACATCGTGAGGAAACCTGCATATCTGAGAATTTTTCGAAGGTATGAGAAGTCTGCCAACCCGCATTAGGCCAGCGTGGTGGACTAAGGCCTAAACCCTCTCATTAGTAGAGGAGGCCCGTGCCCAGCAGTGGGATAATGTTTAATATAAGGCTAGTATAAATAAATATAAATTATTTCTATTTTAAGTTATATCAATTAAACTCATCATACTATAAAAAATTCGCGGTGATAAAAAACCTGCATTTTGTTACTATGAAGGTGCGATTCCAGACATGTGTTATGCTTTTTTCTAAATATGTGACTTTAATGTTTATCAATAAAAAACATTTCAGAAAGTGCGCGTATGTTTGTATGTTTTAAAGCGAGTACGCACACGCTATTCACGCATCTGGAGATCATTTTTTCGCGACCTACAATGTTTATTCTATTTTTATGGATTTACTAAATGCTACTAAAGGATACAAACGAGCACAGATTATTGGCATGCTATGAGTAACATGGAATTCCAGTAGCATTAACTTTAAAACAGAAAGAAAAAGGATAATGCGCCCATGAGTTGTTTAATATCTTCCTTTTGTTTTCAGTAGACCGAATACTATGACACAAAGCAATGTATTCTTGTTTTAGTGGTCCATGATAGCGACTAAATATAGATAACATGCATGTGTACAAACGTTACACCCAGCCCAATATATCTTATGGTTTATACAGAGATTAAAATTCTTCAACGCATTACCTACACGCATTATAAAGATTTGTATAACATTTTTATACATAAAATAAATGGACTACACATTGGTTGAATTATAAACGACAATCAAAATTACCAATGTAGTATTAGTTTCACAAAAAAAAGCAAAAAAAAATTGTCGGCAACGCGCATGTGATACTCCTGGTGTTGCAGGCGTCCATAGGCTACGGTAACCGCTTACCATCAGGCGGGCCGTAAGCTTGTTTGCCACGAACGTGGTATAAAAAAAAAAAAAAAGAAGCAAAGTTACTTACTCAATCAGCTCTCGGTGGTAATCGATGCATCGTTTTAACCTCAAAGTCACATCTGCCATTTCTGTTTCATTATACAATTGAGCTTTAGCCATAACGTCGCTTAATTTGGAAGTGTTTTGTGAATTCGACACAATCGCGGGCAAAGGGAAGTGTTTTAAATTATGAATCAATATTTTAAAATGGCCATTAACGGTGAAAATCATCAACGAAAGCATAAGATCGAACATGCAGAAAAAATTGCAGCAAATGTATGATGCGTACCTGTAAAGGAGAATGGGTGTGTCTAGTCAAATTTGCGAAACATTTTCTGTGTAGATAATGAATTTATTTTAAAATTATTACGGAAAGTAAAAATAATGAATTAAAGTCCTAGTAATAATACTGACCACACATACGTATGATACGATTCGCTTATGTCACAAGTATCAGAAACAACAAGACTTTCACGGCACAAAAGGATTTCCGGCTTTCTGCATGAGCGTAGAATGCGTGTCCTCATTGATGGACACGCTTCGCAGCTCATGTCAGTAAATGCCGGAGTACCACAAGGTTCTGTGATTTCGCCCACCTTGTTTCTTCTGCATATCAATGATATGTTGTCGCTTGGCAACATTCATTGCTATGCAGACGACAGCACGGTTCATGGGCGTTATAGCAGCAAGCCGCCTGGTTGCCGGGCGGATACTGAGAGGAGACGCGAGGATCTTGTCGTTGAGCTCAACCAGACCTTGGATCTCATCTCATCATGGGGTACCAGGAATCGGGTTGAGTTTAATGCCAAGAAAACCCAGGTGTGCGCGTTCTCGTGCAAGAAGTCTCCGTTTTCTCCCATCCCCGTTCTTCAGGGTGTTCCACTCGCAATGCGGAATGACCTTTGTGTCCTAGGTATGGATATCCGCTGCGATGTTAATCCAAGGAATCACATCGAGGGCGTAATATCCGCCACTTCACGCAGGGTCGGAATCCTGAACAGGGTGCGGCGGTTTTTCACGCCTGGTCAGCTCTGCCGCTTATATAAAGCGCATGTGAGGCCGGGAATGGAATACTGCTCGCACCTCTGGGTCGGTTACGCAAAGTACCTTCTCGATGCCTTGGACGGGTTGCAGCCGCGGGCCATCCGCATTGTGAATGATGCAGACGTGAGTAACAGCCTGGAGCCGCTACAGTCTGTATCATGGCGAATGCTCTGAAGAATTGTTTGATCTTATCCCATCCTCTCCCTTCCATACCAGAACCACGCGTACTGGATTGCGAAGCCACAGCTTCGTGGTATCTACTACCCCGGCCCGAACCAAGAGGTTCGCAAACTCGTTTTTTTGCCGCACCATCAAGCTGTGGAACAGTTTGCCAGCTACCGTGTTGTTCCCTCCTTCCTATGATCCTGGGTCCTTTAGGCGTAATGTGAAGAAGCTAAACAGCAGGCCGGCATGATTGTGTTGAGTAGCGGGGGATAGACTCTCTCTCGCTACTTGATACTCTATCTGGACGGCACTGCGCTTACCATCAGGCGCAGTGTGGTAACTTTGCCGCGCCAGAATAAAAAATAAAAAAACAAGCACCTAGACCCGAAACAAGGGTTGCAAACATTTGTCTCGGTGCTAGGATCAAACCTGCGGTCTGTCGTTTCGCAGTCAGCTGCACGCGCATAATATTCACTCTTGTCTAGTAAGGATATTAAAAAAAAGTAGAAGTAAAAGCCAAAATCATTTTTATTTCCATATCATTAAAGTTAAAAATAGCATGTAAGAACGCCGAAAGGTTAACCAGTCATGACACATAGGCTCGCCGCGCGGTGCGGAGGTGCGTTCAAATACTGGCCATTTTCGACGCTGTTAGAATATGTCAAATATTTTCATACTGGCTCGAGCAGTCTCTTCAGGCAGGTATCATTCTGGCACGACTGTGAAGATTCTGTACTATTTCTACCATACAATATACTTTAAGTTACCGTGCCAGATAAAACACTCAATTAAATGAGTCATTATAGTCGATACACCATGCGAAATATGGCTTCTATCAAAATCCTGACAAATACCTAGCAGTACCACTATGTATTAAAACATAATAAACATGGATTCTGTCCAATAAAAGTTTGATATTTGTAACGTAAACTTACCAATTGAATGTACAAATAAAAACATATCCATTCAGATTAGTCAAGATGTTAAATGGAACTTTGTAATATATAGACAAATCGTAACTGTCGTTGACTAAATATTTGACTTTGAATCTGCCTGCTGAGTAATTGTTGTACATTGGAATAATGTTGAACAAAGTCAAACCCGCCAACATTTGAAACTTCAAGAAAATCGTGAAAAAGTGGGCGCGTTTATGGACTGAAACGTGAGTCTAAAAAAAACAACGGAATTAGTCTATTAAAGAAAACGGTTACAGGGTTTTATATCCTGGCACGGCAAGGTGACCACACTGCACTTGGTGGTAAGGACAGTTCCGTCCAGTTAGAGTATCAAGTAGTGAGAGTGAAGCCTAAACCAACTCGACCATCTATATTATTTCTACAAATATTTATATTATTGAGACAATGTAGCGATGGTCATGCTTAGATCCAATTAGTAGCGTCATATTCAAGATAATTAATTAAAATTACCATCAGGTGCAGTGTGGCCACGTAGCGGCGCGCCAGAATAAATAAAAGTTTGGAGCTACTACAAATTTGGATTTTTATTCTGTAGACTATGATACACACACATACACTCACGCCTGTAATCCCCGAAAGCGTAGGCAGAGGTGTAGTCAGTACACCCACTTTTCGCCAAATTTCGGTCCCATAATGTGATAGGGGGCGAGCCTTTCGCCATACCGGCTACAGTTTCCAGACTCCGGATAATACTGAGAATTTCTAGATAGAAAAACCCAATATCACTTAATGTAGACTATGATGGCATCGTTAATAATATTATGCTTTCTGTAACTGGATGGATGGAGGTAAAAAGCACAGAAGCAATTGATGAAAACACGTTCATAATTCAAAATGCGTTTAACTTTCATATAAGTCTCGTTTCTTGTTCATGATTTTTTGTTAAGTAGAGTAGTGTGTGTTGTGTACAGGTTGTTTAGGAGATAATAAAACACATGATTTTTTAGTGCATCGATAGTCAGACGAGCAGACGGGCCATCTGATGGTAAGTAGTCACCGTCGCCCATAGACATCTGCAATGCCAGGGCACAGCAAAGCCGCTGCCTACCGTTGAAGGACTACTCTTCTTAAGCCTCGTTTAACAAGCAGTTGTTTAAATCAGTTAATAATACGAAATTGAATATTCAAAAAGGTCAAAGTTAAACGGCTGCCATAGCAACCACTTCATTGAAACGCGTTTTCATGTTAACCTACATCCAATACATACATATACACCCACGCCTGTAATCCCCGAAGGCGTAGCAGAGTAACCAGTACACTCAGTTTTAGCCAAATTTATTAAGGTCCCATTATGTAATAGGGGCCCAGCCTGTCAGCCTATGATATCAGTCGTAACGCATGCGCAATTACAACTACGCCATACATTTATTTCATAGTCATACATTTCAATAATGTTATTTTATAGAGTTATAGCCCGATTAAACGATGAGTTCGTAAACGGCTGTTTTTAAATTTCGAAAATTCGTTATCTAGCGGTTCCATATAATATCTATTTATCATACCTGTCGAGCAATCTCGGAGTCATCCCTGTTGTAGAATAGGTGCAGTTTTGTAATATACTTCTTCATTAATTTACGATATTTCGGATTCAAAGGCAGAGATAATGCACGTGACTGTAAAACGTTAGTTTGTTGAAATGCAATTAAATAAACGTTATAAGATATTAGTAGGTAGTTATATTACAACTTAATAATGTTAAGTCTGGCCGTAAGTTCTGTTACAAATAAAAATATGGTTTATTTTTATTGAGGTAAATTAATTTTAAAAAGGTCATATGAATATATTCGAAGTCTCAGTAATAAATAAAAAATAATTGTATTCCTAAGGACCACAGCAATTTTATTTTCTTGAACTATTGTGATATTTAATATATATTTGACCTCAAAATATGTAAAATGGCGGCAAATCGATCGATGATGCTGATATCTCAGAATACAGAAAAAACGTTTAAAGTTTTTTCTGTATTCTGAGGCTGATAAATGCGTTTGAAATTAAAATTCCACAAAACATCAGTCTTTCACTTGTAACAATATTTATAGCGAGACTACTCTACTGTATTACATTATTATAATCTACTTGATTAATTAGTGTGACAAACATTTTTTTTATAAAATAAGAATAACTAATTTATCCTCCATAGTCTTTTAGGGTACATAAAATGGGTGCGTGTACTTATGTACGCGCGTGAGAAGTTATACTTCTTTAGCATTATTAAAAAATAGTTTAAAAAAAAGGATTCAGACGAATTAATAACCTCCTCCTTTTTTTGAAGTCGGCTAAAAATGAGCCTACCCGCCAACCCTACATAGAAATCTCAAACGTCAACATTTCCCGTATCGAGTAACATATTCCGAGTTGTTTTATTCGATTTGCTTCAGAGTGTTACTTTTATGTCACGAAATGCGCGCGCATCTTAAAATTTCACTCTCATAGTTTTTTCATAACGCGCCTAAAGAAGTATTACTTCAAAAATATAATTTAATAAATATATAAACTTACCAATGTGACAGTAGTCATAAATACGGTGATATAAATGTGACCAATTT
This sequence comes from Laothoe populi, assembly GCA_905220505.1. Taxonomy (NCBI): domain Eukaryota; kingdom Metazoa; phylum Arthropoda; class Insecta; order Lepidoptera; family Sphingidae; genus Laothoe; species Laothoe populi. The sequence goes on along the minus strand of HG992149.1, from coordinate 10,576,134 downwards.
CGAAGAAACCCAGCGTATGCGAATATTCTCTTAAGAACAATATTGTGAGATACAAGCATGAAGTTTTAATAAATAATATAAAGAATAAAGGCGCCATCTCATACTTCGTTGTACCTTCCTTGAGCTCCCTTCCCGGCCAAGCTCCTATTAGTTTCAGAGTCATTCTTAATAACTTCAAGTAGCGGTAGTCTCTGGGATCCCTAATGGATCTAAAACAATAATTCACAATATAATTTTATGCAACTAGCGACAATATTACTTTCTACACATTTATCAAATATACATATAAGTACGTATGTATAATATGCATATCTCATCTAAAACTAATGTTACAAATGCTAATACAACCGAATGTTTAAAACATAATATTTTTCTCTCTTTATCTAGACTAGTATTCATGTTTCATTGTATTTTGAATGTATGTATAAAAGTAGCTAAAAAGTGTATCGTAAATTAGGCCTCTTATAGTATTCACATCCTGTAGGCCTTTTCAGCCCGTATTGAATGCATCCTGCAACCCTCAAATGAAGATAACCGTAACGCGATTTAATAAAAAAAAATGTTTTTCTTACTTTGACAACGGATCATCTTCAAGTAACATTATTTAATAATTTTATTGTTTCACTATTTTAGGTCTAACTGCCTCGGCTAACTCTTGAGCATTAAAGAAATATTTGATTAAGCTCTAGTTGAAGTTAACATAATGCCCCTTATTAAATCAGATCAAACGGCATAAAATAATTTTATAAATTGCTAACTATTGCTCTCGGCTCCACCCGCGCAAAGTTTTAGACTGTAAGGGATGTTTTTTATAAGATTCGTTCTTTCGTTTCAGTCCAAATATTCGACACGAAATATTTTAATGGTTTAAAATTTGTGGAGAAACACAAAATGGCAACCACGTTTTAACACCGATCGATTTTAAAGTCAAGTGGCCTTAAAACAATGTGGCTTATTTCATTCCCTATTTCATACTCTATGAGGTTGATTAAAAAAATAACATTGTCATGGCCATCCCCAGTGTTCATAATATCTTCATAAAGAATTTTATCAAAATCGGTTCAGTGACTTACTTTCCGTATTGTGATGGGAGTGTTGGCCCCTAAGAGTTTGATTAAATATAATAATAATTTGAATATCCCAAATGATTTTCTATGGATGAAGTTTGTGGTTTCAGAATTTCCATACTAACTTACATCACCTTCTTAAATAAATAATAATAAATACACCCAACCGTCACACTAGGTAAAACCTGTATCGTGGGTATCAAGAACTACGATCCCACAACACCCAGAGCCAAAACAAATATTTGTATGTCACACAAACATTTGTCTCCGTGTGGGAATCGAACCCACGGCCTCTCGTTTCACAGCCGGCTACTCGCCCGCTGCGCCACGAAGTCTGTCTTCACCCTTTAAGATATGATTTCAAAAACATAAAGCACTTTGAGCTTAACAATTTTACTCGTCTAATAATGTATTTTAGAGTGGGTATGATTATTTACATAAGCTAAAAATCTTACTGAGCTTAATAATATCCAACTGTACGTTCCACTTATGTCAAAATGAAAGAAATATGATTATAAAATCAACTTGGGAATTCTATTCGCACAATTTACGTAACATAATTCTTTTCGTTTTTATCAGATAGAATTTAAGTAACTGGCGGTCCCAAGATATAGGTAATAATTTCATTAACAGTGAATTAATGAGTAGTGTAAAATATAAAATCTTGGAAGAAATTATAACATACCTAATAATTTTAAACAAATAAAGTAGCGGTTATTAAATAGTTAATTAAATATATAAAAGATTTAGTGAAATTTAAGGTCAGATGATAAAACGACCTTCAGTTTACTTGGTTTTTTTCCCTCATGCACATATTACAAACTGCATTTATGAAGATGATATTGTTTTGAAATTAGATAGGTACTATCGTTGCATACAAATCAACATCAACATTTTATATAGTTATCTTTTATCTATATTCCCTCTACGGTGTTATAATAATGGTGTGATTTGTTCATTAAGTTGTTAAAGTCAATATAATATGTTTTTTCACACGCTAAGTATAATATGCCAGATATAAAATAAAGGACATATTATAGTATCGATTGAATAGTAATGTCATTTATGAGAACATTTGAACTTAATTCACATATTGAACGAAGTGGCAAAAGCTCATGCGGTCATTAATTATTTGTTTGAGCTAATAATTTACTCTCGAACTCTCTATTTAAATAAAAATTATGTCGATTTGCTGCTCTGTTTATATATAGACCACTCTAAGATAGACCAATATGTTAATTTGGGCAGACTCAATATTGTCTTTGCAACAAACCAGGTATTTTGGTTTGATTTGGCCAACTAATCAAAGGGCTATTTGAAAATCACAACGACTTAAATTTTGTGAATTCATAAAAATAAAAAAGATAAACATTAGCATTAATAGTTGATAATAATTACGTGATATTTCGAATGTCAAAAACAGCATGGCTGTCGGACTTAGACTGTCGGATGACGCCAGAAAGCTTTCAGAACAAAAATGTAAAATGCTGGTGATAGGATATTCATATCCGCCCGGATAGCGACCACCGTACATAGGGTGTAAAACTCGCCATAGTGGCACACGCAAGTGTGTCGCGTTCCGGTATCAGCCAGTGTACATCCGGTTTTTGTCAGGGGTCTAGAGTTGGGGTACGATGTTTGGCCGCTTTGCGGCCTTCTCAGTGCTCTGACAATAGACCCTCGACCGCTTCTTTACCTTCTTGCCTATGGCGTAGTGTGAAGAAGCATACCGGCATGATTGTGTTGAGTAGCGGGGGATAGATTCTCTCGCTACCCGATATTCTAATTGGACCGCACTGCGCTTACCATCAGGTACAGTGTGTCTCACTGTGCCGTGCCAGTATAAAAAAAAAACTCATATTTTGCTTTGTAATTCTATTAAATCATTTCTTTGCTTGATCAAAACAAAGTAGATAGAATATCACACAATCAATAAATTGAAACAATAATATATAGATAATGGGGTTATTAGTTAGACAGTTAGCTTTCAAATCAATGCTAATTATTATTAGTTTGAAATGAATGTGTGTAACAATAATTTTACTATAACAATGTGTATCATTCATGAACACCAAGATTATTATTATTTTGTAAAAATATACATTATGCACGAATCAAAGCCTGGATAAAAATTTAGACCCGTTTAGATAAGCGTTTTTGATTTGAAGGGAATATAACGTTATCGTATAGAATTATTTTGAAGTCGGAATGGACCGGTTGAGATGTCAGAAGTTACACATTTTATGCGAGTACTGTAAGGCTCGTTCGTTTATTTTTTATTAAAGTGCTTCTATTTAATGAAATTGTCGTTTCATATAGCTGTACTAACATGATGGAGCGTGAATAAAGCGAATAAATGTTGTAAACAGATGATTTATTTTTATTAGGATCGATTTTTATTCTGACCCATCATCAAAGGTGTTATTACTTATTAGTACCATCGTCTATCTTCGTTTTGAGGAGCGTCATAATACCCCGTATTCTGATTGAATGTAAGATTAGAAAAGTCCAAAGATTGAATTGAAAATTCAATAAATGCAAATTTATGACATTTCTTAGATTTTAATTTTAAGCTTTAAAGTCTAGTTAAAGAAGTTTGAAGATTTAGAATTTAAGACATTGTTTGGACGTATTTTAGAATTAAGCTGAAGAACTTATGACTTGGCAGCATGATCGATGACCTTAGCCGGTTCCCTGTGGAAGAATTTAAAAAAATTGACAGTGACAACCGACTAGGGATGGGCAAAGGACAAAATATATCGATATTTTTTATATTATAAAGATATATGTGAGTAATAATATCGATATATGTAAATATCGATAAAAGGCGTGGTTACCTAAAAGTACTGCTAAAATATTTAAGAACGAAACAAATAAACACATCTGGCGTAGAGCTTGCATTACCGGTTTCCCGGTTTCGGTTTTTACCGGTAAACCATCCATATTGAAAGAAAAAATTGATACCGGTAATTTACCGATACGCAAAAATATAAATATTAAATGAAATTCGATAACTGTCATCCAATTTTTGTTATAAAAATAAAATCCTTATTAGGTGAACACGAGATAAGGTTAATTGTGAGTTCGTTTTTATTTGACTAATGATGTGATTGTGAACGGGCAGTATGCTCACCTGGTGGTTACCGGACAAATACTGGCCATAATCGCTCTTCTTTTACGTGCGTATTAAGTGATTTTTCACGTTAATATTATGGAAATAAAATTGATATTGGCTTGTATTTTACAAGAGATCTATTTGATTCTGACGCTGCAGAAAAGTTTTATCGACTGCCGCTCAATATGGCAATTAGAATCGTACGAGGATATCGTACGGTATCTTTTGAGGCCTAATTCAAATTTTAATCAAACAAACCAGTATTCGTCAGTAGATATGGACATTAGCAGCACTCCCTCTTTGATGAACTCCCTTGTCAACCTCTTTTTATTATCAGACACAACTAAATTGATCGCCAAAGTAAGCCTTTTGGACGATACAGAGAAAGTAATTGTAATATCGAATTTGATACAAATTTTATATGCGGGAATAATTATCAAATATCGATATTTGAATATATCGATACTTGTTGCGCATTCCTACAACTGACAAGTATCAAAAAGTGAAAAAGCTAAATATTTATAACCTCAAATCTGAAATGATTTATCATTACAAAACAGCTAGAAACCATTAAGTTTCTCTATTTACTTAATTTATCTCTATTTTTGTAAATATACTAAAAAGTTTGTAATATGTTATCTGTAAAGCGACTACCAACACTGTCGGTGTCGAAAATTCAATCAAAACTGCGTTTTGATTTAGTTAATGGTTCCTCAAAACAGTTAAACATAAGTTGTCATCATAATTTTGTAAATATTTGCCGAACATTCTCACAGTTGCATAACTTGACCCACAACTCAAAAAATACGGTAAGTGACCCAGACTTTATCCAATGCGGAAACATTTTTATCAATGGACACAACTTAATGATTTTGAGATATTATATGATATAGTAGGTGTCCAATTGTGGTTGTGTAAGAAGCCGGTGTTTTAATTATATATAAATGGAAATAAAAATTAACATTCAATTTCCTCATATTGCATCATAGTTAGCAAACATAGTAAGTGACTTCTTTCCATTTCAAATTAAACTTTTGATAAACACTGACAAAATTTTCACACCCACATGAGAATGCATCGTGAATCCCATGTCAAAACATACAGGGTTTAAAACGTCAAAAGTTTTATAGGACAGAAGAATAATGATGAATGGGTTAACAATCTTTTCGTTATAAAAAAACTAGTAGTTAATATTACTAATTATTGTTTTGTATACAAAACATAAAAAATATTCTAATTTACACAGTACTACAATTTACTTTATAATGCATAAAATACAACTACCAGCAATGATCTTGCACTCCTAAAGATGTAAAATTTTATTTATTTAACAGCAACTTTCATTTAAAAGAGAATACAAAGCCGTATGCACCCTATTAAAGAAATCGAACCTACCCAGCTTTAGCACAGTGTTTAATAATTTACATTCGAGAGGATTACACACAACAGGGACAAATTACAACCAAAAAGATAAAGATGATAAGGTACGTAAGAATAATTTAAAATCCTTAATTGAAATTAGGACCAATTAAAATACTATATTTATGTTTGATATAAAAAAGGGAAATAGTTCACTATTCATCATTGTATTAAGAGTGTATTTCTGCCAAAACAGGGCACATTGCTGCTCTGCACCACACACATACATAACTTTTTTAGAAAGTCAGAGGTGTGTGGCATTTGCGTTTTGACTACGACTTTTGTCTTGACAATCCATACTGTATCCAACTAGGCTATCGTTGCTTCAATCCAAAAACGTGCCAAAAAATTAAAAGAAACAAACAAGAGAAAGTATGAAATACAGTATATTGTAGTAGTTATGTTCTAGTGTGGTTCCTTAAGTGATTTCATCACTAGATTAAAGGAAGTTTAAGAGTTTATGATAAACTTGCCACTGCTAAGTAGGTCTCCAGCAACCGGGCAGTCGCCCAACGGAGCCCACCACTAATGCCAGCTATTTTCACAGACATAGTTTTCTGCACTGCACTACTCTACTTTAGTAGTTACACCAATTATTACTTAATGAATCTGTTTTAATGCTCTTTTAGGAGAAAAAAGATAAAAAGAATGAGGAGCTAGCATCATTGATAATGAAAGCAGCATTTTGGATGTTTACAACATGTGTACTTATAGTCATGAGTTCAATTCTAGTGCCAGGAGACAACACACAAAATGAGGTACAATAAAAAAAAATTATATTTACACAAATAGGTCCGTCTTCCTTCTCATTGGAATAAACTTGAATAGACTTGATGCCTGCCATTCTGTTCTGTCATCACTATACACTCAATATATTAATAAACTGTTAGTTAAATCAACTCCCTTGGTATAACTCTCTCTATAAGTGAGTTGAGAGTTCTATACTGATATTTTTTTTACCATTTTTTTACCAAATGTAAGTCGTCAATATTATACATAAATTTTTTCACTACTATTTCCAGTTTATCTTTTTCTATACATACTATTTAGAGAAAATACTACGGTACTATAGTGGTTTTGATGATAAGTCAATAAATTGAAGTTGTATTAGGTATACTTTGAAAAATGTGTCAAAATGTTTTGGAAAAACATTTGTGACCAATGGACAATACTGTTACCCTCTAGTTTGTCTATTATGTAATATAGAAATCTTAAAAAGGTATCCTAGTTTTATATCAGAGCCTTTATATTAATGTACACAGTATGTTCAACACACCTAGTATTTGGTGTTTATCAAAATATTAAACATATTTGACAAACAAACATGACGGCATCCCTGGTGCAGTAGGTGAGTAGCGGGTTGTCAAACAAGAGGCTGTGGGTCCGATTCCCACACTGGACTTATTTGTGTCTGGGGGCTGGTGTTGTGAGACCAAAAGTCTCTCATAATTAATCCCTGATACCCACGACACAAGACACATATTGTATCTTTTTTTTATTTAATTTTGAAGTACCATTAGGTAATACACAGCACATACATATATGATAACAATGCAGATATCTTCGATTGTGTTCACCTCTTGAAGGTATTTACAAATTCCCACAAATAAGTTTAAGTTTCTAGTTCATGCTTCAAGTTCGCCCAACTGCAGCGCTTGCGGATTAATTGAAGATGTTCATCATGTTTTGTTGGAATGTGTACGGAGTGGGCCACATTCTCGATCTTTAAATATCGGGAATTATATTCAAGATTTAGTAGTTCCAACTTCAAAAAAGGCCAAAATTTTAATTGAAAAATATTTTAAATGTATTAACATTTAGTAGTTGACATATAAGCTGTGAATTTATGGAGCGGCATAGTCGAATTTCGACCAAGCTCATTAAAGTAAGATTAAAAGAAAAAAAAAACTTAATCGAAAAAAAAGTACTTGGATACAAGATATAAATGTAAGGAAAACGTTTAAATTCTAATGCAACATATTTTAGAGTAATACATGAATAAAAAAAAATTACCGTTGACTAACAAAATGACAAGAAGAAAAATAAAAACAAACAATGAACGGAAGTTTACCAAATTACAGTTTAAATATATGCACAAGGGTACTAGGGGCGTTAATTTATTTTGTATTGATTACACTATTTTGGAAAACTCTCAGTCTTATTTTGTTTTTAAATGCGGTTTATTTGTCAGAGAAGATGTCAACGTCATCACCGTTAGGCTAATAATTATAAGTTCTCATCGTTCTATTTATAGGCGAACTGAAACTTAAGTTTGTTCTAAAGAATGTTTCTTTAAATAATTTATAGGCTGTGAGCCTTGGGTAGCCGACTCGGAGTAGATATGTTTATCTTAGTGTGGAATCAGGGCTATGTGTGTGACTGTTGGCTATTATTATATTTTAATTTCCAGCTAATACGCTATGTGTCATGGAATGAGTTTGTATACTCTATGCTGTCCATGGGAGAAGTGCAGGAGCTTATTGTAAGACCTGACTTGGAAGTAGTCACTATACTATTACATGAGGGTGCCGTAATAAAGGGAAAACGAGTGAGTATTTATATATGGTAGTATTTCGTTTTATTATTGGTATTAAATAAAATGTTACTAAAGTAAGTTGCTAAGGTATTTGTTGGTCACCTATTGTATGAAGATTAAAATAAGACTAAATATTTTAGACTTTTAATAACAGCAAACTTATTTAAGTATTTATTTCCATAAAATGGTATAATTTTTTTCTTTTGATAACATAAAAATAATAAGTAATAAAAGTGAAATAATGTTATAAGAAATAGGTATTTCTTTCAGACTAATCACCGTGTTTATCACATGAATGTGGGTGACATACATCGATTTGAAGAGAAATTACGGGAAACTGAGAAAAGCTTGGGTGTAAAAGAAGGTAATCACACTAATAACCATTTACGTTAGTTGATCGCAGAACTGGCGGCACCACATATGAGGTAAAGGTAGTTAGAAAGTCATTGGTTACTGTTTTGTGCATTACATTGTACCATTATTATCTTATCTTCTTTTAAAATTGTGGCTCTGTCATTTTTGACAACAAGTTAGGCTGGTACACATTTGACGTTTGATGATTGTTATTCATTGCTTTATTTTTTTAATAAGGAAGTTGAAAATGTACCTAGATTTGTTTTATTTAAATAGCATTTTATAGTGAATGGAATTGAATGAGAAAATTGTAATTAAAACCATTTAATCTTCTGCTTTGCTAATATTTTTGTACATTACTTGACAACAGTTTCATTAGTTCTATTAAGGCAAAAGTTTCGTTATGAAACTATCTATATACAGTGTAAACTCTATATAGCGACACTGAAGGGACTGTGCATTTTATGGCGTTATAGAGAGTTGTCGTTAAATGGAGAGAAGAAACATCAGAATTAGAAAAATAAAAAGTTTATTTCTGACTATTGTTAGTAGTTATGTGCATAAAAAAGAATGTTATTTGAACGCTATTGAGTATAGTCTGTTATTTTTGTCTGACGTCTTTTGCTGCACCAGTAATTTTGTTGTATTTTTTTAGTTATTTTATTAATATCTAGCAATACTGAGGCATCTTGGTTATAAAGGAAATATTTTTCCAATAATTTTGCTGCTTCCAGAGCTTCTTTAATGCTCGGCGGAAGCTCAGGCTCATCCGTCTCATCTTCTTCATCACCTTGTTCTTGATCCTCAGTTTTTCTCACTGAATCCAAAATTTCTTCGTCTGTGAGTGAAGCCGTTGTAAGCAGGCGGTCGTCCACTTCAATGTAGGTTTGAAGATTTACCGTATTTCCTGCCATGTTGAATTGTTGAATCCACTCAGTTAATGGAAGGTCGTCGTCGCTTTCAAACTCAGATTCTGTTTCCACCTCATCACTCGTAGAATTGGTACAAAGTCCAGCATGTCGAAAAGAGTGCTGTATAGTTGTGGGTGTCACTTCTTCCCAGGCTTTAGATAAAAAATTTACTGCATGCAGCATATTAACAGAAGTTTTACCCTCAGATTCGACTAGCTCCATCAATAATTTCCTTCTGTAGTGACCCTTGAGGCTTTTAATCACACTCTGGTCCATTGGCTGTAAGACACTAGTCGTATTTGGAGGAAGAAATGCCAACTCTATGTTTTGAAGGTTTGATATAAAAGGGTGGGCAGGGCAGTTGTCAACAAGAAGTAAAATTTTTCGTCCCTTTAATTCTGCATCCCACTTTCGCACTTCTTCTTCAAAAAGTTGACTGGTCATCCAAGCTGATTTATTAGCTTTATACGTCACTGGCAATTTTTTGATGTTCTTAAAACAGCGCGGATTTTTCGATTTGCCTATTATTAGTAGCTTTTTTTTCTCTGTGCCATCCATATTAGCAGCCACAAGCACCGTAATACGTTCCTTGGAAAGCTTTCCTCCCACACACTTTTCCCCTTTAAATTTCAGAGTTTTATCTGGAGTCAGCTTATAGAAAATTCCTGCTTCATCAGCATTGAAAATGTCACTTGGGGCGTATTTTTCTATGAATTTTGACCACACTCTGTTAATCCAATCATGAGTCACATTTGTATCAACACTTCGTGCTTCCCCACTTATTTTACCATAGTTGATATGATGACGCTGCTTGAATTTTCCGAGCCATCCTTCTGATGCTTTGAAAGAAGTTAAACCAAGTTCAGCAGCAAAATTCTCCGCCTTAGCTTTCACGAGCGGCCCCGAGATAGGCATATTATTCTGGCGCTGTCGATGAAACCATGATAGTACAGCTTTATCCAAATCTTCGTATATAGGTTTCTTTAATTTTTTGGAAGATTTTCCCTCGCCCGCAGCGTGGAGGATTTTTTCTTTATTTTTCCATATTGTGGACACGGTAGAGCGACTAAATCCAAAGCGTTTGCCAACATCACTTATCTTCTCTCCCGTTTCTATTGCGCGTATCAGTAAAACTTTTTCGTCAATACACAGTGATTTTCTTTTAGTAGCCATGTTTACAGTTTGCAAGTTTGTGAGCAACTAAGAATATGATAAGGTATAGATAATCCATGACTCCTAGTTATGAATCATGGTCAATAACAGTCTACACGTGCAAGCAATCCCAATTTGTAAACAAAAGAATGAATTTCTTAGAAAGTTCGGTATGCATGATGCCGACAGTCGAGTTTATTGCGGGCTAGGATAATAAAGCGACAATAGATCGTACACAGCTGCGCAGTTTTTACTAATTTTAGCAACTTAATTGTTGTCGTTATTGAGAGTGGGTGTAATGCTATATAGAGTGAAACATTGTATGAAAAACAAGCTAAACCAACCAAAGCCAATTGATTTCGACGCTTAAGAGAGTTTGTCGTTAAATAGAGTGACGTTACATGGAGTTTACACTGTATATTTTTTATCTATTATTTGGGTCAACAGACTTCTCAAAATTTTCTTTTTTAATTGTTATATTTCTGGAACATTCATTAAATTAAATCAATGATTAATCGAAAAGCCAGAAGTCGTTATTAACGATTAAATAAGATAAATTACATATAGACTCTGCAAACTATCACACTGAGAGCTTTAATTAATTTGATTTTCTAGGTGTCCGAGTTATATATGATAGAAACGGCAGTGTGGCTGGTAAAGTGATTACAACACTTCTGATTGGAGCTGTCATACTGTCCTTCCTTTACTCTACAAAGAGCATGAAGATGAACATTAACATGGGTGGTTTAGTAAGTTTATAACAGATTCATTCACTATATGGTTTAAATGGTTGTTTAAGACACGAAAAGGGATATCTCCGATGATCCTTATCCTTTTATAGATCAAATAAATGTATCTATATAAGTGAATTAAAATTTCACCTGAATTGACTTGTTGAACCTATAAACCAACCAAATGATAAGCAAACAAATTTGTTATGGGATGCATAGACAAAAAATATAATGTTACATGTCTAATTATAGACAATATAGGGATAATGGACACAGAATACTTTATGATTCCCTCCCCATACAGTACCAATACAACTCTATTATGATGTGTTATTGTTTGAATTTCGAATGATGTTAATTTTAAACAAATTCCAGAGTCAACTCGGCCGTGCGAAGTTCACTCTAGTAGATTCCATGAGTGGCCAGGGTAAAGGTGTGAAGTTTGCTGATGTCGCCGGACTACGAGAGGCTAAGATTGAGGTCATGGAGTTTATTGATTATTTGAAGAGACCTGAGCATTACAAGAACTTGGGAGCTAAGGTATTTGTGTATTTTTATTTTAGGTTTAAAGAACTATATTCTCATAAGAAATTTACATTTCACTTAGAATGAGATACATAAGAAATTGACTTCAATTATAATAAATTAGTCTCTGGTGCTCGTTGTGGCAATATGTGATTTTAGCTTATTTTTAAAACTTTTGATACTCTCACTGCTTTTTACATTATTCGGTAGCTTGTTAATCAGTAGTGCACAGAATTGTCTTCTTTCCATAATTAGTCTTTGGCCTAATAACTTAAAGTTGGTTCTTGTTTCGAAGATATAGTTTATTATTTCGGGTGTTTCGTTGTATGTTTTTTAATATATTTCCGAACAAATTTAGAATTTCGATGAAGTGCGTCATGTTACAAGTGCATCGTCAATTGACAACCTTTTCATGATACAGTACGCACTGACAACCGCCATGTCATGTGTATGTATCTTATTGGGGTATAAGGAGGCATAAAATCCGGTCCTCTAAGCCAACCTTACCTGCACGTGGTGACCCTGCTGATATACAGACAAGGCTCTGGCGACTAACACCTTATGACTTATGTCAACGGATGATCCCCGTAGAATTGAAGCCTGTATCGGCACAGCACTTGATACAGCAAGGCGACGTGATAAACCTTGAGGGCGCTGGCCAGGATCTATATAATGGCCTGTGGCCAATCACTGCATCCGCAGATCACCACCGGTCGTATCAGGAAACTGAACCACCGGATTCTAGTGACATGGGACAAGAGAGTGGGCATGCACCGGCGCAACTGTTTGCCCACTTAAAATAACTTCACGCGCAGATGAAGCTTGCACGAATCTGGATTCCGATTGTATAAGCCCTGTGGCGATGGAGAGATGGCGATGGGAATTTGAATTCGGTGTATTCAGTTCTTAGCTGTTTATCTGCACACAGGCGGTCAGACGAGAGTGGTCGCTCCTGGACTCCACTGAGACGAGAGAACGGATTCGGCAGCACGTCTGATGACAAAGCAGCCCTATTTAGGATTCACTCTGCTTTCCCCTGCACAGGGGAGGGGCCTAGAAAAGGTGGCCCAAACATAGTTCGTCTCACCCCAAACTGGATGGCAAACCGCGGTCATCCAGCACCGAATAAACCGCGGTCGAAAACAACATAAGAATATAACTAACACTAAAAACTTTAATTTTAATATAGCAACATGGAATGTTAGAACTCTTTTGGACAAACCCAACAATTCGTGTCCAGAAAGGAAAACGGCTTTAATAGCTCGCGAGCTTGCAAAATACAGGGTAGATATCGCCGCACTAAGTGAGACACACCTCTGCGACAGCGGAGAGCTCAACGAAAATGGTGGTGGTTACACTTTTTATTGGATGGGCAAACCTTCGGGTGAGAGAGCAAGCAGCGGTGTTGGCTTTGCTATAAAAAATACCATAGCCAGATCTCTTCACGAACACCCTAAAGGAATTTCCGACAGGATTATCACCTTGAGACTCAATACTACCCATAACAAATATGTTTCCCTTATTAGTGTGTATGCCCCCACAATGACGTACTCTGACGAAGAAAAATCCGAATTCTATGAAGATTTGAGGGCGGTCCTGCGAACCATACCAAGTACGGATAGGGTTGTATTACTTGGAGATTTTAACGCCCGCGTGGGATCAGAATTCAGTGTTTGGAGCGATGTCCTTGGGAGGCATGGTGTGGGGAAATGTAACTCGAACGGGCTGCTGCTATTAACTCTCTGTGCTGAATTTAATCTAAGTATAACAAATACCTTTTTTCGTATGTCAGATAAGTATAAAACATCTTGGATGCATCCAAGATCTAAACAATGGCATCTAATAGATTATGTGATAGTGCGAAGAAAAGACTTGCAAGATGTCTTGGTGACAAGATCCATGCGTGGCGCACATTGTTGGACTGACCACCGATTGATAAGATCAAAATTCCGACTACATTACAAGCCCCCACACAGAGCAAATCACAAAATGCCCTCTAAACTGGCATTCGAGAGACTCCTTTGTGATACCGAGCTAGGATCGGCACTTGACGCAGAGTTTAGCACTATACCGATAGACACAACATCAGATGTTGATAAGCATTGGCGTTCATTTGCCCAGGTGCTTCATGATGTCGCGAAACAAGTGGTAGGAAAATCCGAAAAACGGAATCAAGACTGGTTCGATGAATCTGAATTGGACGTTATGAAACTTGTCAATGACTCGAGGAAAGCGCTTAAAGGTCCCGACGGCGACCTGCGTAAGCGTACTCAAAGCGAGCTTAAGGCAAAAGTGCGCGAACTTAAAAATAGATGGTGGAGGACCAAAGCCCTTGAGTTACAACACCTTGCAGACAGCAATCAATGCGCTAAGTTCTTCGAGGGCCTGAGGATGATATTTGGACCTAGGTATCGTAAATCTTCACCCATCTTGTCTCACGATAAAAATAATCGTCTCACAGAGCGTAGTGACGTTCTGGCACGCTGGGCTGAGCACTTCCATGATGTCCTAAATCCTGTAGCACAAAGTATAGATCTGGCATACATTCAGGCACTAGAACCCCAGCCTCCAGCTCTGGAATTGGATAGTCCACCATCGCTTGACGAATTTTCCAATGCTCTCAATCGGCTCAAAAACCATAAATCTCCAGGTGCTGATGAGTTGCCTTCAGAAGTTTATAAGTATGGCGGCTCCACCATAAGGAACCGACTTTTTGATCTGATCATGAGGATTTGGGAAGTGGGCACAATACCACAGGACTGGAAAAATGCGTCTATCTGCAAACTGTATAAAGGAAAGGGTAGTGTATCTGAATGCGATTCTTACAGAGGCATTGCTCTCCTAAGCACAGCTGGAAAGGTCTTAGCACACATCATTAACCACCGTCTGACTGCCTTAGTCGAAAATTTTCTTCCTGAATCTCAATGTGGATTTCGGTCATGTAGGGGGACGGTCGATGCAATCTTTGTGGTCAAACAGCTACAGGAAAAGAGCCTAGAGCAACAACGCCCGCTATACATGTGTTTTGTTGACCTTGAGAAAGCCTTCGATCGTGTACCCAGAGAAGCGTTGTGGACTGTCCTTAGAAGTGTCGGCTGTCCTGAGAAATTCATCGGTCTCATAAGAAATTTCCATGACGGCATGATGGCTCGAGTTCAACACGAGAGTGACTTTACTACCCAGTTCCCCGTCACCAGCGGCGTCAAACAGGGATGTGTTATGGCTCCCACTCTCTTTGCTGTTTATTTTGCTGCTGTTGTGAAAGACTACTACAGAACCTGTAACGACCCAATAGCTATTAACGTAAGAACTGACAAAAGCATCTTTGACATCTCACGCTTTAGAGCTAAGAGCAAACTGCGGAAGCACAATGTCATGGATATACTATATGCTGATGACATTTGCCTAATGGCTGATAGTATTATTAGTCTGCAGAGTTACATGAACAGCTTAGACGAATCATGCCGTAAGTTTGGGTTAGTTATCAGCGTATCCAAGACCCAAGTCCTCAAACAACCAGCAAGGGGCGAAACGGCAGACTCTACCATAATAACTCTTAGCGGGAAACCTCTCAGAGAAGTTACATCCTTCCGCTACCTGGGATCTTTTGTTCGCAATGACAACCGACTTGAGACTGAAATTTCCTCACGCATAGCAAGGGCGGCTGCATCTTTCGGAAAACTCAATAAAAGAGTTTGGGATTCTCACGACTTGCAACTTCATACTAAAATAGCCGTGTACAAAGCAATTATACTACCTATTTTGCTTTATGCCACTGAAACCTGGTGCCTTTACAAGGGCGATATAAAGCGCCTTGACAAGTTCCACATGAAGTGTCTCAGGTCTATTCTCCGCATAAAGTGGCAAGATCACGTGTCCAACACAGAGATTTTACGTCGTACACAGCTGAGTGGCATGGAGTCGCTGCTCGTGAAGGGTCAGCTCCGGTGGTGCGGTCATGTTGTTCGTATGGAGGACTCTAGACTCCCGAAGATGCTGCTGTATTCGGAACTCGCTCAAGGAAGACGCAAGCTTGGAGGCCAATTTCTGCGCTACAAGGATGTCATCAAGCGCCACTTAACATCTTGCCACATACCATGCGACTGCTGGGAAGAACTAGCGCATCATCGTACCGAATGGCGTAGCACCGTACAAAAATCATGTGCACAATTTGAGGAAACACGCATCCAACGCCTTGACGCGCAGCGTGAACTACTAAAGTTAAGACCAAAAACTTTTTACACATACACCCTCAACTCTTCTGGACAACTGTTTTGTGCATCTTGTGACACGACTTTTAAAACAAAGTTAGGGCTAGCTAGTCACATTCGCTCACACTGGCGAAAAGAAAAATAATTGGATCCAAAAGTGCAAGGTTCGCCGTCGACGGATACGTCGAGGAGGACATCATGTATCTTAAACGTCATATGTTGTTAGGCTTCAGTTGCTACCTTTTTAATATTACCATGCAAAAGTCACTTAAAAGTCCTAACGTCACTATAAATAAAATACGATTATCTCGTGTCGTGAGCGCGTAGGCATCAGGAACTACGAAAGACTTGTTCTCAAAACACCCAGATCCATACTTTTTACGCGTGACAAATATTTGTCTCAGTATGGGAATCGAACTCACGGTATCTCGTTTCATAATCGGACACTCAGAATTGCTCCACGGAGCCCGTGTAAAAACGTGGGTTCAATATGTTAATGATTGAATTGTCGGTCAGGTTCCAAAGGGCGCGTTACTCCTGGGTCCACCTGGTTGCGGTAAGACCTTGCTCGCTAAAGCAGTGGCAACCGAAGCGAATGTACCATTTTTATCCATGAACGGTTCTGAATTTATCGAGATGATTGGAGGCTTAGGAGCTGCCAGAGTCAGGTGAGGTGTTTGTGTATTTAATTTCATTATAGGTCAATTTGACTTGTAAAAAAGTCAATGTATGTTCACTAACACTCGATAATAGGGTAGTTGACACGATTTTTTATTTTAATCAACAAGTTACAATACGTAAAACCTATTATTGAAAGAATAAATTGAAGAAATTAGAGTCCATTCAAATCTGCGGAAGGGGTAATTGTGAATCTTAGTAATCTGTGACTATGAAAACAAAAACAGATGCTATAAAAACGACAGCCTCCGTGGCGCAGTAGGCGAGTAGCCGACTGTGATACGAGAGGCCGTGTGTTCGATTCCCACACGGGGACAAATGTTTGTGTGACACACAGTTATTTATGTCCGGAGTCTGGGTGTTGTGAGACCGTGCGTCTCTCGTAGTCCCTGATACCCACAACACAAGACTCGTATCTTAGTGTGGGGTCGGGGCTATGTGTGTGAATGTTGAGTATTATTTATTTATTTATGCTACTTGCAATGGTCGCATAAATTAAACCAATTTCAAAAAATCAACAGAGACCTATTCAAAGAAGCGTGTTCGCGTGCACCGTGCATCATCTACATTGACGAGATAGACGCTGTGGGTCGCGCTCGGTCGTCGGGCACCTCATCCTGGGGCCCGGGGGGAGGGGAGGGAGAACAGACCCTCAACCAACTCCTGGTGGAACTGGACGGAATGAAGAGTCGCGAGGGTGTAGTGGTCCTAGCATCCACCAACAGAGCTGACGTGCTTGATAAGGTACCATTGGTTCTATCTAACATTCTGACCAAACGGCCGTTGTGCGACTTAATTAATTTTTAAATAACGGCTGTCCACATAATCGCTGTTGATGTAATTTTTTACTTTGTCAATTGATTATTTGATTAACAGTTAGATTGAAGTTCGAGAGAGCCTTATGCCTGTTATCTATGTTAAATATTGTATTTTATGTTATTCGTTTTTAATATTGATTTCCAGGCATTGCTTCGTCCCGGTCGCTTCGATCGCCATATATTGATCGATCTGCCGACACTGCAAGAAAGAGAGGAAATATTCGAAAGGCATCTCAAAAACATCGTTTTAGAAAATCTTCCGGACTATTATGTGAAAAGGTAAGTCTTATTGAATGATATTTAAAAAAATGTACATAAAAGCACCGGAAATTGTAAACGAAGCGTGGCAACTTCGGCACAACTTAACAATTATTTATTATTTTTATTATGCTATATAAGCATATCAATTTATATATCCATAAATACATAGCATCATCAATAAAAATACACCCAACAGTCACACACATAGTTTGGACCCTACACTAGGTAAAATCTATAGTGTGGGTATCAAGAACTACGAGGTTCTATGGTCCCACAACACCCAGACCCGAAACAAATATCTGTCAGTCACACAAACATTTGTCTCGATGCTGGAATTGAACTCACAGCCTCTCGTTTCACAGCTGACTACTCGCCCACTGGGCCACAGAGGCTGTACTCAATACTCTGCCACTTATTTATTTATTAATTTTGGGCCACATGATTATGTCGAGTAGCGAGTTATAGTTCCCTCACTACTTGATATTGTAACTGGACGGCGGTGCACTGACCATCAGGTGAAGTCTGGTCACTGCCGGACAGGATAAAAAAAAGTTTTTTTTTTATTTCTATAGGCTAGCATATCTTACTCCGGGATTCAGCGGGGCGGATATAGCGAATGTGTGCAACGAGGCGGCATTGCACGCGGCTCGACATAAACAAAATATTGTACGAGCTACTAACTTGGAGTACGCTGTCGAACGAGTAGTTGGTAAGAGTTTTACGTCTCATATAAGCCAATTTGGAGCTCAACATAATAGATCTATGGGGATAGGGGAGGGACCTTTCCAATCCTTCAAATCCTAACTTAACGGTAGGCAGCGGCTCTGCTGTGCTCTGGCATTGCAGAAGTCTATGGGCGGCGGTGACTACTTACCATCAGGTGGCCCGTCTGCTCGTCTGCCTATCCAGGCACTAAAAAAAAAAAAATCTTTCGATGACAGCTTAGTCTAATTTTTTTTTGTCTTATGTTACATTTATATTGTTTAGTCTGTCAGTAAAAGTTATGGAAAACGTTTAAAAACTCTGTAATTTTTTTATATTCACAAAATAACAACTACAAAGCTTTGATGATATTTAAGCGAGTATGCTTACTAACTCGTGATCCACAAGCTACTTATTAGTTTTGTAGAAAGCTTACGTAGTCCGTAAGTAGGTCAAGTATTTATAATTACAAAGATAATGAAAAACTGGTGCCAATGACAATCTTCCGCATATTAAAATTGTTTATTTATTTCTCAAGATACTTCTACCCAATTTCACGGCCTTTGGTAATAGTGTACTTTCCTGTGATTAATTTTCTACATTATTCGATATGCAAACGAATATAATACGCAAAAGAAGCTCTTTTGCGAAAACAGAATTAAAATTGCTTGAAAAATTAGGTCACAATATTTGATTTAAATATTGGTAAGAGCAAATACTCAAAGGCATGAGTAAAAAACGGTTGCGTATTGGAAACACATCGCTATCTATCTCGCACAACGGCACAGTAATAGCGATTCTGAGAACCGTGACGTCACGGTATATATCATAATAATTTTACTGACATTTGACAACTACCCCTTCCAGCAAATTTGAATGGCGTCTAATTTACTTATTTTTGTTCGGAGTCATAAAATTCTTTCGATAATAGGTTTCAGGTAATGTAACTTGTTGATTAAATTAATATATAAATGTCAACTACCCCATTGCTTTTTGTATATTTCATGTATACATTTTCTTGAAATAATCAACCAAAAAATCAATTTCCAGGCGGTACAGAGAAACGCAGTCACGCTATGTCACCAGGAGAGAAGAAAATAGTTGCGTACCACGAATCAGGGCACGCGTTAGTTGGCTGGTTACTGGAACACACAGACGCCCTGCTCAAAGTAACTATAGTGCCTCGCACCAACATGGCGCTGGGGTTCGCACAGTACACCACGTCCGACCAGAAACTATACTCTAAGGAGGAGGTGAGACTCAACATATGTAATCCTCGAAGGGGTAGGCAGAGGTGTAACCAGTACACCCACTTTTCGCCGAATTTCGGTCCCATAATGTGATAGGGGGCGAGCCTCTCGCCATACCGGGCACAGATTCCAGACTCCGGGCTAACACTGAGAATTTCTAGATAGAAAAACCCAATATCACTTCACCCGACCCGGGGACCGAACCCAAGACCTTAGGACTGCCGTCGTAACGCATGCGCAATTACAACTGCGCCACCGAGGCAGTCTACTATATACTAAGTTTGCTTTAAATGCCTGTTTCGAAACTATAGAGATCTATGAGTATGGCCTGGTTTATATACTAGTATTTTTTTTATCTAAATATGCAAGCGTTTGACCGCTATCTCGCCTGATGGTAAGTGATGTGGTCTACGGTGGAGCACGCTGGCCTAGTAGATACCTATTCACTCGTGACTTATTATATTAAATATTATTAATATATTATTAGTATTATATTAAACTAGTAGTGATTTCTCCCGGCTTCGTACGGATAAAATAGATACTCACGAGATGCTGTGATTTAATGGTTTTTATTCATTATTTTAATATTTCTTTAAGAACAACTTTGAAAATGTAGCTATTTATTTATGTAACAATACTTCTTTTAGTATATATTATACCTACCTGTATTAGAAGTTTAAAGACCAGCATCTGCCTTTAACTATTTCAAAACACTTACAGAATTTTGTATCACAATTAAAAATAGCCATATTTAAATCTCCTGTAACAGATTATACTAGCACAGGAGTCCGCGCATATTGTTATTATAAACATATTTTTATATAGGATTGGGTCAACTAATTTAAAAATAAAATTCTAGAAGTCGGCATAATTTACTATTTATTAGCTCTGTCAAGCTATCATATTAACTCGGTATGTCCCACTGCAGTGCAAGGCTTCCTTACTCAATTTCTATTGGTCTCTGTGGTTGGCTAGAGAAGTTTTTTTACTTGCAGCTATTCGACCGCATGTGTATGGCGCTAGGAGGGCGCGCTGCCGAGGCTATTACCTTCAACTCTATCACCAGCGGGGCTCAGAATGATTTAGATAAAGTCACTAAAATCGCCTACGCCCAGGTGAGTTAAATAGCTGATAAGAGGCACCTAAGATGATTATCACCCTTCAAACTTGACCCATGCACATGAGATAATGCCATCATGTTTTCTCATGATTTTGACACAAACTACACCGACTAACATAATAAAATATATGATATATAATCAATAATTAACAAACCATTTAACATTCGTTTCACTTTAATGATTCAACTCATTGTTGCATATCGTGTTTATTATGCATCAATTTAAATATTCAACAGTAGTGACACTAAGAGTTTTTTGTTAAAATAAAATGTTATATGTGTTGTTTAATTAATTTCCAAATATCAGATAAATCTTATAAGTTTATGGCAACTACCAGCATTGATGTTTATTTACTAATAGCCTCCGTGGCGCAGTTGGCGAGTAGCCGGCTGAGAAACGAGAGGCCGTGGGTTCGATTCCCATACCGGGACAAATGTTTATGTGACAGACAAATATTTGTGTCTGGGGTCTGGGTGTTGTGAGACCGTGCGTCTCTCGTAGTCCCCGATACCCACAACACAAGATTAGTATCTTAGTGTGGGGTCTGGGCTATGTGTGTGACTGTTGGGTGTTATTTATTATTATTATTTATTAATAGAACTGTTATCCAGAATAATTCACTTAACCAACCAAAAGTACTACTAGGTTTAATATTATTCTTGTAGTGTATAGTGTTCAACTATTTTAATACGGTGTAGCCATACAGAACAAATGGGGCCATATCGACCGGTTTATTACAACTTGCTGTTGCGTTTCGTAAAATAAGCGAGATTTCCACAGGTCAACTCCCAACCCCTTCCCAATTCCCATTCATTGAAGAACAGTAACACCCATGATCCCTCTGGTATAGTGATTGTTCAAGAGCAGTGGAGAAAAGTAGATACCAGTTTACATCAGATGGAGATGACCCAATTACTCCAGCCTTTACAATAAAAATGTATTCCGTTTATTCGAATAAGTTCTAATGCCTTGCGAGATAATTATGAGAAAATTACTTAAGCTATGCAGTGTCCATTTTATAAGCGACTTTTTTTACACAAATTTCAAAGAGCAAGCTGTCTCCCAAAACAAACTGCCGTATTAACGTCTAGCGAATGTGAATATATCAACTGTTTATAGTGCGAATTAGTGATAAAATCTACACATTTTACGTAGATGGCAAGCTTCAGCTATGCGAGAGTCCATCATTAGTTGTCACAGTTAAGTAATCCACTATCATATCATGTGACGGAAACTGTTGCTTTGCTAACGTTATGTAAACATAGCATTAGCAAAGCAACTGTTTTATAGGTAAACAATAAATAATAAAAAGCATTTCAAATAACTACATACATATTAATTTCATATTACAATTGTGAATATTATCATGAATGTTCCACATTGTACCTAAACAATACGGTTCAAGGCACCAAACACAATACAATGCAAATTGGAATAACAAAATATATTTTTTTGGCGTAACTTTATTCTAAACGCCGTATTAACATAATTTCGAAAATGAAAATAGAAATCATAAAAGCATAATAGATTTCAAATGAGATTACTTAACTGTATATATAGTGATACAATAGTTGTCTATGCCTGTTCATTTGTTCGAGCAACACGTGTAAACTACTGAACAGATTTTATTCCATATATGAATTTCAGCTGTTGAATGGCATGACATAATGATAGTCTCACAACTCTATAATAATAAAATATATAACATCTTATATGTGTCAGTCAAAACAGCCAAATCTACGCGACTTACGTTGTATTTAACAATGATTTTAAACAAATCAATATTTGTCACTTTTACAGATGTGCGAATTTCTATTATTGTCACAAAAATGAAATAAATAAATTTAATGTTTTATATTGATTCTCTTCTCAGTTTTTTAACATCGCTTGTGTTTTTTAATATATTTGAAATAAGCGCCATCTAGTAGTAGTGTGATGTATTATGTACTTAAGTACTGCACTATTTGAACCATTTATACCTTGTTCACAGATCAGAGTTTACGGAATGTCGCCAACAGTAGGGCTTTTGTCGTTCCCTGACCTCAAAGAGCATGGCAAGAGCCCTTTCAGCAAGAGTCTAAAAAATTTGATAGACCTTGAGGCAAGGAAGTTAATAGCAAGTGCCTATTACACAACTGAAGAGCTGTTGAGAAACAATCAGGACAAATTAAAAATGGTAAATGTTGAACTTTATTAACAAATCAATTACTAAATCGTATTAATTTATTATTAATGTATTAACTATTTCTATAGTTAATACATTAATAATAAATTAAATTTATAAGTATAGTTAAATAATATTCTCTGGTTCTGCCTCGGTGGCGCAGTTATAATTGCGCATGCGTTACCTCAGACTCGGGTTCAATCCTCGGGTCGGGTAAAATGATATTGGGTTTTCTATTTTAGAAATTCTCATTATTAGCTCGGAGTCTGGAATCTGTGCCCGGTATGGCGATAGGCTCGCCCCCTATCACATGATGGGACCGAAATGCGGCGAAAAGTGGGTGGGGATTACAGGCGTGAATGTATATACACAGTCAGGTCATAAGTATTGTCACACAGTAAAAACTTTTATTTTAGAATGCTGGCCACAAAAAAGTTTATTGAATTCGAATTTCAAATTGTTCATGAAAATAAAAATGTATACTTTTTAGAATTTTACTCATTTTTAAATATGGAGTGGACGCTTAAAGAAGACCGTGTTGCAGTAATTGCGTTGCATCGTTGCGGTTACGCGCCAATTAAAATTTTTGACATACTGAAAAATTTGAATATAACCAAAAGATTCGTTTATCGTACCATCAAACGATACAATGAAGACTCTAGTGTAGATGACAGGTCAAGAAGTGGTCGCCCTCGGTCTGTTAGGACTTCAGCAGTGATAAAAGCTGTGAAGGCGTGAATTCAAAGAAATCCCAAACGTAAGCAGAAACTGTTGGCCCTTCAGATGGGGTTAAGCAGAACCACGGTGAAAAGGGTGTTAAATTATGACTTAGGGCTTCAGGCATATCGAAGAAAAACAGGACATCGTTTGAATGCTCGTCTAATGGACCTGAGACTGAAGAGATGCCGCGCTTTGTTGAAGCGGTACGCGGGAAAAAAATATCGGGAAATTCTTTTTTCAGATGAAAAAAATTTTACCGTAGAAGAGCGCTACAACAAACAAAATGATACGGTGTACGCACACAGTAGTGAAGAAGCGAGCAACCGTATTCCGCGTGTCCAACGAGGTCATTTTCCATCCTCGCTCATGGTATGGTTGGGAGTTTCTTATTGGGGCTTAACAGAGGTACATTTTTGTGAGAAAGGTGTAAAAACGAATGCAGTTGTGTATCAAAATACAGTCCTGACGAACCTTGTGGAACCTGTTTCTCATACCATGTTCAATAATAGGCACTGGGTATTCCAACAAGATTCGGTGCCAGCTCATAGAGCGAAGAGCACACAAGACTGGCTGGCGGCGCGTGAAATCGACTTCATCCGGCACGAAGACTGGCCCTCCTCCAGTCCAGATTTGAATCCGTTAGATTACAAGATATGGCAACACTTGGAGGAAAAGGCGTGCTCAAAGCCTCATCCCAATTTGGAGTCACTCAAGACATCCTTGATTAAGGCAGCCGCCGATATTGACATGGACTTCGTTCGTGCTGCGATAGACAACTGGCCGCGCAGATTGAAGGCCTGTATTCAAAATCACGGAGGTCATTTTGAATAAACTTTAGTGTCATAAGAATCTATGTTTTGTTAAGTTCATTTTGGTATATAAATGGTTACATAATGAATAAACTTGTTTCAATTATTTAATATTAAACATGTGACAGAATTTATGACCTGACTAGGTATATGTATTCTCTGGTAATAAAATAAATTATCCTTAACGTACTGACTAGAAGTCGATAAAATTCCACACAATAATTCCCAATGTCTATGAAACTTAATCGTTTCAGCTAGCCGAAGAGCTTTTCAAGAGGGAAACGTTGAACTACAAGGAAGTGCAGGCTATACTCGGGCCGCCACCATTCCCAGGGAAGAAGTTCATCGACCCCGTGGAATTCGAGACTAATTTGAAGAACATGGAAAAAGCTGCAACTTCTCAGGATGATACTTCTATCGGGGCGCCATCTGCCAAGCCTGAGACGCGTGCGGGATTGTAGACACACTTCTTATAGACTGTACTTCTGTTTGCCACTAATGTGCCCAGCTTCAGATGCAAATTATTTTCGCAGACTGTATTGTCAATCACAGTTAACTTGACGCTTATCAATAATTTGGTTACTAGATAGAAAATGAATGTGCGAAATAATAATTAACAGTAGTGATAAATAAGACAGTAAAATGTAAAATCAGTTTTATAGTTATTTTAATGCTTGCATGGTATGTGACAATCACAAAGATTCTAACTTAGTTGCTTTCGACTATTAACATTCGAGAAAAAAACAAAGATACAAAAAACAGTCAAGAGTCATAGGTGATTATAGTTATTGTGGTGAACTTTCATATCTTTCCCAAAAAATTAACAAAATTGGCAACAAAAATAAATGATTTCTATCGCACTCAAAAATGTGATTTCAATTTATTTTTGTCGTTATTTTCCAACACACACACATGCACTCACGCCTGTAATCCCCGAAGGGGTAGGCAGAGGTGTAACTAGTATACCCACTTTTCTCCGAATTTCGGTCCCATAATGTGATAGGGGGCGAGCCTATCGCCATACCGGGCACATTTTCCAGACTCCGGGCTAATACTGAGGAATTTCTAGATAGAAAAACCCAATATCACTATTTTTTATTGTTATTTTGAAAGACAATGGTTTTTTAAGTGTTTGAAATGGTCATTGTCTCCTTTCTGTATACCTTCAACGGTAGGCAGCGGCTTTGCTGTGCCCTAGCATTGCAGAAGTTTATGGGAGGCGGTGACTACTTACCATCAGGTGGCCCGACTGCTCGTCTACCCATCGACTTAAAAAAACCTTAATTTTGAGTTGATTTAGACTCGTAAAGTTCGGTACGTGACTTGAGTCCAAGCTATTTATTCTTTATTAGAGCGAGCTGGATGAGCCAACTTCAGTCGTAGTTTCGTTTGAAGTCGGGCGAAAACAGAAGAGCATATCATTCGCTTGATGAAATTTTATAAGGTAACACACCTAAACTATCTACCCGAAAATAAATCAGTTAGAAGCCATTCAAGTATAATGAAAAGGGATAGTGGTCAAATAACAGAAAAAAGGACGAGATGGTTCATGACGTCATTATTCGACTGGTTATTACGCCGCAGATGTGTGAAGGAGATAGCAAGGCTTTCCCACTCTCTCTTGCTCACAGAAACACACTTTAAAAAAATTTACAAAATTAAGCGCAAAAATTACCATATTCAGTTCCATATAGAACTATAAAACGTCCATTTCGATCTAAGAAATCCGAAGTAAATATTTGGAATACGCCCAGTAGTTAAACCACTAGAAAACTCATGATTTATAATATGGTGCACACTAAATAAATTATTAAGTGTTGTAATTAGTTGATATTGTGTACACACGCTATTGTTATAAAGAATTATAATATTGTATTATTTTAAGCAGCATTACAATTTATTATGAGTTATTTTTCAACATTATAATTATTTTAGATCTAAACAAAATCACATTTCGTTTAGTAAAAATTAGACTGTATTTCATAAATTTATAATTTTACTTTATGATGCATTACGTTTTTTTTATGTAAGGAGTTATTTATTTATTAGCAAAGAATATCTGGGACTTGAGTCATAGTTATATTTATCGACTATCGAGACACCAAGAAGAACAGTCAAGAAAAAGAATCATTTTGTTTTAGAAAATTGTTGAGCATTGTGCAATAAAATCAATTCTATATACAGTTGTTTTACCCATCCCTGATTTTATACCATACTATTGTAAATGTTATCTTTGATTAACAATAATAGACACTGGCCCGAACAGTAACTTGGGCATTCAATAATACTTTTCTTGCAAATTTCTATGAAATTACTAAATAGTCTGCTAAACCAAAAAACCAGGAAGAAAACTGTCTCGTCCCCTATTTTCCGGCTGTTCATCTCTCAATACCGAATGATATTAGTGTTTTAATTTTTTTTTAATATGGATGTCCATTGTGATCTGAATCCATGGAGTCACATCGAGGCCGTAATATCCGCCTCTTCACGCAGAATCGGATTCCTAAACTAGGGGCGGCGGTTTTTTTTACGCCCGATCAGCTTTACCGCTTATATAAAGCGCAGGTACTGTCGCGAATGGACTGCTCACATCTCTAGGACGGCGCCTAATTGCATGCTTGATACCTTGGTGAGATTGCAGCGGCGGGCCATCGGCATTGTGATACACACGTGACCAACAGTTTAGAACCACTGCAGCTGGGCGACATTTCTTCGCTTAACGTTTTTGATTGTCTGTGTCATGGCGAAGGCTCCGAAGAATTGTTTAAACTTATCCCTTCCATGCCAGAACCACGCATGCTGGGGTTACACAGACAGCTTTTTGGTGTCTACTAGGTACCAAAAACGCAACGCGTGCAAATTCGTATCTTTCCCGTATGATCAAGCTGTGTGACAGAAGCTACAACAGCAGGCCGGCATGATTGTGTTGAGTAGTGAGGGATAGATTGTCTCTCGCTACTTGATACTTTAACTGGACGGCACTGCGCTTACCATCAGGTGTAATGGGGTCACTTTGGCGTGCCAGAATAAAAACAATAAAAAGTTTGCAGTTTTACGTGTTAAATCTGTCCTATAATTCTGGGTTCATTAGCGTACTGTGACGGAGCGACTCAGCATGCCAACATGGTTGTGTCGAATAGCAAGAGATAGTTGTCTTTCGCTACTTGATAGACTACCTGGACAGCACTGCGCTTACCATCAGGTGCAGTGTGATCCATTTCCAGTACCCGGATAAAAAAATAGTTATAAGCAGCGAGATTATAATGATTCGACGGATGTTATGTGATGAACTTAATAAGACATCAGCTCAACTTATACATCGACCCACAGCTGGGCACGCGAGGCCTTCTACATTTAAGACTTCATTCATCCAAACCAAGCCAGTGCTGAATTTTACATTTGTACCGTGAAATCGTATAATCTAAGTTTGGACAATTGTCCGTAAACATCAGAATCAAAACTAACGGAAATGCATAACAACTACGCGTCATGAACAAAGTGCGTACACTATTGTCCTGTTTTTAAACTGAACTATCCTGATTTTTCTAACTTCAAATCCTAGTATTTGAATTCCGGGGTTGGTAACCCTACCGTAAGCTTATATTATTTAATATAAGTTCGCGGACAATCGCGATTTCAAATGAGGTCAATTAGACAGCACCATCTATTGATTACATTGGTTAACAAATATCCTACTTCATTAATTGCTATTTTTCTTTACTATGTTTTATGTGTATATAATTATTAAAGATTATTTTGAAAAATTTAATTACCTTTTCTATTCTTATTGAAATATATTAAAAATCACATAATCTCATATGACGACTCATCGCCAAAATTATGCTACTTGCTGAACTTCAAATACGCATAAATGATTACTTATGTAATTTTCTGGGGCCATATTTTGCCGCCCAAAAACTGGCATTACTCGCGTTATTGTGCGTATTAAGTTAGCGATTTGTAACGATAACATGATGGAAATAAAGTAGATTTTGGCTTGTATTTTTACTCACTAATAGTTACCTTTTTCTGAACACCGGTGTCCTTGAGAGGCTAATGTATCGACTGTACTGAAGTAAAGACTAAATGTGACCTCAAGATTACTTATTGCCGACCCTATTGAAATATTAGAGTACTTTATACGTAATGCCTTGTCAGGCAGACAATTTCTATACAAAATAAAAAATATTTTTATTTTATATCCATAATATAACATAATAGAATCAAAATGTTAAAAAATTATTTAATATTCAGATAAAGAACCTCGTAAATTTTATTATAGTTAAATAAATATATATACAGATTTGCAAGTGAGCGATGAAGCATGTCGTTGGACTAATAGATAATAGATGTCACTGCACGCTCCAAAAGTAGAAATTGAACACTTTTTTTTCACAAGTACATTCTATAACATAGGTTCGTTGACACAATATTATTGTTTTGGGTTCATGTGAACTCCCGACACAAAAAAACGATTGACTAGAAATAAAAATAAATTTCGAATACTAGGCACGTAAAAATTAAATAGGTACAATAAAGTACATAATCTAATTTAATACGTTAGTATAAAACATATAAAAATGAGAATTAAGAATAGACCATGTCATGTTTCAAATGTTTTTGATTCAAAATCAAAACTTACGAATCAACGTGGGTCCACGACGCAAATTTAAATTAGGTATTTATGATCATTACAGTCGGTTCTTATCAATGGTTAAAATTAGATTTAATGCAACATTACTATTTGTCTAATATCCGTCATTATCAGAGGTACTGTCACTGCCAATATTTTTCTTGTAATATTAAACTTTGAAATTATATTTAGGACAATTAAATTACTTAAAGGCGTCACAAACGCGTCAATTGAGGTTTGTCTTCGATTTTGTGACCAAACCAAATTGCTTAATTCTCTATAGTTGGATGCCGTAATTAGCGATAGCCTAACTGATAAACTATCAAATATTTTGTAGGTATGATTTAATTTAACATTGTAAGCAACGAATAAATTTGTGGAGTGCAATTTTCTTATCATTGGGTCGCTATTTATAAACACATATTTACACGGTGATTTTGATAAAACTTTTACATAATTTACATCGATTTCAAAGTCTACACACAGTTTTATCATTTATTTGAGTTGTGTGTATCGATCTACCGGGGCCACTCGAGCTACACCGAAAAAAACTAGTGGCAATTAGGAGTGAGCGTTGAATCTTTTTAAACTGTTTTTCTACTGTTAATGAGTCAACCGTTTTCTCTTTACCGCAAAACTAGTTGAATTTATCAACCTGTTTCATTCAACGTCTTTGAATCAACGACAGACGCGAACAAAACGGGCGCATAGATAAACCAGTTGAATTTATCAACCTGTTTCATTCAACGTCGTTGAATCAATGACAGACGCTAACAAAACGGGACATTGTGCACGTTTCTGCAAACCAGTTAAAAACGTCAACTGGTTGAAAAACCAGTTGACCGTTTATAGGAAATGGTTTCATTTAGTTAACGCAAAAACTGTCAACGACCCACCTCTAGTGGCAATGCTTTGCTTGTTCAATGTACCTCACGAATTTATTAACAAGATCCAATGTACCTAAGCAGCGATAGCCTAGTTGGTTGCGGTACGAACTGCTAAGACGAAAGTCGTATGTTCGAAACCCAAGTGATTTTTCCGGGATAAAGTAGCCTGTCATTTCTGATCCCTAAACTGCCACTGTGCAAAAAATCATGTCGATTCCTTGCCCTGTGAAAAACTAAACTATCCCACGGGAACCATACATTTTCAGGGATAAAAAGTAGCCTATGTGCTATTCCAGACTACAATCTATCTCTGTGCCAAATTTCAACTTGCCGTTGTAACGTGATTGAGTAACAAACATCCATCCATCCATCCCAACACTCGTATTTATAATATTATATGGTAGGATGTACCTATGCATATGCCTACAAGTCTTTATAATAACTAGCTGTATCTTTTCTACATATATATTTTCAATTCAATTGGACGATGCGGTGTATTTCAGAGCCCGACCTGCATACATGCAACAGGTGATAGCAATATAAGTTATTGGTCTGAAATTTATTGTATCATAAGTAAAGGCACCTATGTTGGACGCGGACCAGCCATGGGCATTTTTTGAATTTACGTCGAAAATTAAGCAAACACGCAGTATTTTTTCTTTAATTTCAACACTGATCAGTTGCGCCAATATTTTAGTTGTTATACCAACTGTTTTTGACAGCAGACACCCATTTTGATTGCGGCCTTAACGGTTGTTAGTTACGCGGTGTCATTTGGTGTCGGGAATCGTAATTTATTATAAGAATTGCGATGCAAGTAAGTACACTTAACATCTTATTTTGTGTCAGGTGTATCGTCGTTGTTGAAATTCATATTATTTAGTGATTTGCCAATAGTAATACATTACCTTTATAATATAACCCAAAATGCCATTATCATACAAATTTTGAACTCCTATTTGACCCCTTTCAAGGTTGTTTTTTGAGAAAAAAGATAGCCTAAGTCCTTCTCCAGGATATAATCTATTCCCTTACCAAATTTCATTACAATCCATTCTGCCGTTTAGTGGTGAAGAGGTAACAAACAAACAGGGTTACTTTCGCATTTATAGTATTAGTATGGATAATAAAATCACCGGGAAAAGTCCTATATTGATTATAATTTAGGTCCAGCTACTGTACTTACATATGAGGAAGAAAGGCCAAAGTTGGCTTTCGAGTATTCTCCTAATATATAAGACGGACATTCATAATAATGTTAGAGTGTTTTTATTCAAATAACATAGCTAACCGGTTGGCTTAAAAGAGAAGCATTTTGTTAATAACTAATACTTTGTCCTTTACTTGGTCATTCATATTTCCATGACTAGCTGTTCACAATTAGTGGTCCAACACTGGATTATTACTGTCCATTGATGGCTGTTCATAATATGTTAATGTCCATAATTGGGGGTCCAACACTGGATTATAACAGTCCATTGATGGTGCCTGAGTAGGGGTGTTGTTTATTTATAATATTTTATTGTACTGAGTACTAAACTGAAATTAAATATTGAATACTGATTGACAAAAGAGCTTTTGATTTACTTCCAAATCCCAAAGAATGTATATTGAAAAATGAAGAAATTACAAAGCAAATACAAAAAAAAACGCTTATACTGTCCATGACTGGTGACTTTACTGCAATACTGCCATTCTCTTTTTTACATACATATAGTTTTGGTCTCTTTGTAATAGTTTATAACTAGTCTATATGGGGTCAATGGTGTAGATGGTACAATTATTTAAATAGATTTAACTGTGCTAAAGGTAAGACACATTAACGGTAGGCAGCGGCTTTGCTGTGCCCTGGCATTGCAGAAGTCTATGGGCGGCGGTGACTACTTACTATCAGGTGGCCCGTCTGCTCGTCTGCCTATCGAACCAATAAAAAAAAACATTATATAACTGTTTAATTTTCTAAATAAATAAAAAAAACAATATTTCGGGACTATTAAAACTACTTGTCAAGACACCATTACGATCTCGTGGTACGCGTAATTCTTTTACAAAATCTTGCTATTGGGTTTACAGTTAAATTAATTTATTAGACTTACTCCCACCGCAATACAGACGATATTAATTTTGAATGGTATTGTAAATCTTCTAAGAAATGGTAAAGAAAAAGAATTTAATCAGTTGGAAGAACCCTTGTCGTTTCATTTTATCTGTATCATTTAATAAATAAATGAATTCATCGTAATTAAATAAAACGTTTGTACCATAAAGTAACTTTATTATTAGATTATATCTTATAGTGGTAGTCTTATAGTGGTAGAGCCACCCTGAAGACATATTTGTCTACAGCATGAATGGGCCGGCTCGACCGGTGTAGTTCCACTGTCTCACAGAAAACCAACGTAAAGTGACAGTTTACTGTCGCGTTTCGTATGGTCAGTGAGATATCCGGAGGCCCAGATCCCCCCTTCCCTTCCCTATTCCTGTCCTTTAAGGCCGACAGCGCATACATGATACTTTCGGTATTGTGGATGTTCATGGGTGGAGATCACTTAACATCAGGTGACCCCACTAGCTCTACTAGTCTAGTCGGATTATGCTATAAAAAAAGATATAATACAGAGAGATTATCCACATAAACCTATTTTATTTTATTAAATTAATTCGTAAGACAAGATAAGGCTAGTCTAAAATATTACAAGGACACCCGAGTAGATGCTGATCGCTTGTTTCAGTATGTTTTGTTTATAATAATAAAAAGCTAATAATAGATAAATAATTTTCTTGTCTCCTCCTTGTCTACAACCAATCATGTACTTCTACAATTGTTTATCAGTATCACATATAATATATTTTTTATATTAGATAATACATATTGTAAAGTTAACAACTCTACCTGCAATTTTTTTCACACTATATAGGTACATCGCTCTGCAACTTAGGCACACACACCACTGGGCCCATGCAGACGATATAATTTTATTTATGCGGACTTGCGATGTTAATTTCATATTTAGCGCAACGTAGGTGTTTAGAAGGGCGTTTATATTTGCGATAGCTATTTTATATTTAACTAGCTTTTGCACGCGGCTCCGCCCGCGATGTAGTTATATTTGAAAGAAAAGGTAAAAAATATACAGTCATTTTAAACTATCACTTCTTTTTATATAATGCTATCCCATAGGAACCGAGCTTTTTTTCGGGATAAAAGTAGTCTATGCGCTATTCCAGACTAAAATATCTCTGTGCAAAGTTTCAACCAGATCCGTTCAGCCGTTTGATAGAGTAACAAACAAACATCCGTCCATCGAAACATTCGCATTTATAGTATGATTCATAAACCCCGATAGAGTTCATAACTTTTAAACAGCTGAACTGATTTTTATGTAACTTATTGTAATGGACACGTCATGCCCTTTTATTTGATACCCCACTTGGGTATATTTGAAAATATACGATAGTTCATACCCACTTTCACCCCCCATGTCCAAGGGGATGTTGTCTCAGGGGTTAAAAACTTCAATACTCTAGTAAATGGAAATCTTGTACAATTGAGTTTTTTTTATACTGGCACGGCAAAGTGACCACACTGCACCTGATAGTAAGCGCAGTGCAGTCCAATTAGAGTATCGAGTAGCGAGAGACAATCTATCCCCCGCTACTCAATACAATCATGCCGGCCTGCTTCTTCACACTACGCCATGGGCAAGAAGGTGAAAAAGCTGTCGAGGGTCTATTGTCAGAGTACTCAGAAGGCCGCAAAACGGCCAAAGATCGTATCCCAATTCTAGACTTCGGCAAAAACCGTATGTACACTGGCTGATCCCGGCACGCGACACACTTGCGTATGCCACTATGGCGGGTTTTTCACCTTGTGTACGGTGGTCGCTATCCGGGCGAGTATGAATATCCTACCACCAGAGAATAAGAAACAACACCAGAATATTTTTTTACGTTAAAATTTTAAAGTTAATGTAAGTATGAATTAACTTCTAGATTCCTTTTATTATCGGTTTTAATTTTATACTGTCTCCTAATAAGTTATGTTATCAAGCATTGACGTACTTAACACTGCGTGTATGCGTTTGTCTGGGTTACATGTGTGCCTATCTAGGTAATAAAATATACCGGAAGTACAGCGAAGAGAGGCGCTAAAAGTTGTCTTTTATCATCTTCAAATAAAACCAAATGGTATTTTTAAACAATTTTTATTCACAATCAAGAGAATGCGACACGGAATAAACACCGATCAAGATAGTAATACGGGTTACATCAATCCTTAAAATCTACAACACTACAATACAGCTACATCGAGCGTTTTCGTGACACTGGGCAAGTCCGAACAAGGCTTATTGCAAATACAAGCGACAGTGTAGAGGGGCGAATGGCGGCAGTAACATCTTCAAGTAATGAGAATCTGGCAAACTACACCCACGATCAACTCTTTTGTTTGCGTGAAGCCTTACAGGTTAATTACATATGGTTCCATTTTGGTACGATGTAATTTTTTTATACCACTTTTGTAACGAACTAGCTTACGGTCCGCTTGATGGTAAGCTGTTGCTGTAGCCTATAGACGCTTGCAACACCAGGAGCATCACATGCGCGTTTCCGACCCTTCAGAAACCTCTTTACTCCCTTCTTGAAGAACCCCATACTGTCCCCTTGGAAAACCTCGGCAGAGCTCATTCCACAATTCAGCTAGTAACTCAGTGTCACTGAAATCGGCCCTTAATACTTAGACAACGTGTGAACTACTTTTGAATATGTATCAGATATATATTTAAATATCAAATAAATGCAGTCTTCAAAATTTAATTAAATACAAGTCAGGGCTTGCGCCCGCTTAGGTGGTAAAGATACTAATGAAAATATTAAATTCGAAGATTCGTCGAGGAGCTTCCGTCATATTACTACTAAGTATCCATTAGTGCATGGGAAAATATATTTCTATAAATTTGTAATTTCTCTTCCAGTTTTTTGAGATGAAAACGTTCATCATGATCGTTAATAGCTAGATTTTACTAGACCATTAGGCAATGTTCTTGTGTCCATAAGTAATTTAATGAAGATTTAAGAAATCTGCAGAAAAATACTTGCATATTATTTTGATGTTAAAATATTTATTAACTGTTGTTTATATTTCATATATCTTTAATAATATATGTGAAGGTATTTTGTCGATCTATTTTTTTATTTCTGAATAATATAAGTCCCATCACTAATATAGATATCTAGCGGAATAGACTCCTCAACCCGCCTGCACATCAGAGTGTTCGAAAGCTCGTTTAGTCAACAGCAAACAATAAAATAAATCTTTATATAAACAAACAAGAAAATTAAGTACCATAATCATATTGCAAATTACCGAAAACGAACTATAATTATGTTAGATTCGTAATGAACACCGTCTTAAAAAACGATACAATACTCGAAAGCGAATTAAAATTTGGTTTTAATTAGAATGTATACAAATATTAAAATACTTTGAGCTCTTAATATCTAAAATATTATTTAAATTTATGTCAGCTTACTCAAAGGTAAACATAAATTGTCTATGACTATCAAAAGGACGTGTTACTACTATTCATATATATATAGTTCAAATATAAAACACCAATTTGAACATACATTCATGTTTTACAAATATGAATCCTTAATTAAACTGATACATGAAAAAATAAATAACGAACAAAATGACGGTCTTACATTTGCATTATTTCGATGACAGAAAGACTAGGCAAGCGAGGATTACTTTGTGCTGTTTAATGACATGTCGGATCAATTATGCCGTGAATTTTGAGCCCTTATAAATTATGATGCTAAGAATACAAAGCGATGACCCCACTTAATGACAGATGCTGTTGTCCGTATCAACAACCCATACCGGCGAAGACAGTATTCTACAAACAGAATACCGAAATCCCGGTAGAAACCTTCTTCTCTCCTATTAATCCTGCATATTACTAAAATAGTCACCACTTACGTATCTTGCTTAGGATCATATAACTAAACTTAATGTAAACTGTTGTGACATATTCATAGCCTGCGCGACGTAACGCACATCATACATACTCTATTATATTGTACTTTACTATGCCGTCGACGCTTCTCGCACCAAGCCCCCGTTTCCACTCGGCTTTACACTTAACCTTCAAGACAAGGGCTATGGAGGTCGGACGTGGCAACATGGGCATCGCGTCAAGAACCTTCGTCCAGTAGGCCTACTCTTGAAATCAATTCCAATCTCAAACTCGATACAGTTTCAATTCCAATATAGAAGATATTGGAACTCTAACTTACTCAACTAAATGAAATAGAATATTTACGAACTAGCGATCGTAAATACTCTATTTCATTTAGTTACTAAAAATTCTGCCGTATTCAGTTAAATCGTTCGTTGGTTTTACGTTTAAGAGCGCCAATTGTACAGTTTTCGATCCCAATCCCAATTTTAAATTGGAATCGAGTGTCAAGAGTAACCCTCCTGATCCTTTCGTACTGCAGTACACCAGCCTGCGGTCTAGCAGTCACAAAGAATTCTTCGGGCCAACGTTGTTAGCAACTAATATCCCATAACTCCTTCACGATTCCGTTTTCAACTTACAATGTTAAGATCATATATCGACAATATGCACAACTGAAATTAGTATAATCAAGGACAAAACGTCCTAAAAATATCTTTTCATTTTAAAATTTTCACCGAGCTGCGTTTCAATTATACATGGTTAAATTTGATCCAATACAAAAGAAATAGGGCTATCAGTGGTCGTTACTGGTCACATTTTTTTACTACCTGGATAGACAGACGAGTAGACGGGCCACCTGACGGTAAGTAGATACTGACGCCCATAGTTCTGCAATGCCAGGGAATGCAACAGCAAACATGTAAGTATGAAATATAAAACATGTAGCTTAAAACTTTTCCCGTACAGAATCATTATTTGGTACAATAACTTGATGCTTCTTTCTGATTGTAATTTCGTTCAAGTTTAATATTTAATAATAACAAGTAATTTCTAGTTGTGTGCCCATAAAAATCATTACTTATGAACTTGACTTTAGAATACAAAAGAAACTGTAGTAACTTTTCAATTATTTAGTTATATCCTGACAGCTCATTTATTATCAGGTATTCTCGTAACAGTTTATTTGGTAGATAATATTTAACCCTGTATATTTGAGGCAATGGGAAAGTAAATTGAATCAAAAATTATAATCATACGTAAATCAATAATTGTGCGGTGAAAAGTAACGCTATACATCGATTAATACTAGTAAACATTGAGCATGTTGTTGTTATAGGTACACTACATTTACATATACATCATATATACAATGTAGAAGGGGACTCAATATTTAGTTAGACACAGACAAGATTTGCAACAAAACATTTGCGTTAACACCCCAAAATCAGTTTTAGTAAACGTCAACTGAGCAGCGTTTAACATTCAAAGCTTGGAAAGTTTGTAAAAAGTTGTAAATTGGTATTTTAAAATTGTAGTGTACAAAATTCTTTTTCTATGTCAATGAACTAAATAAATAAACCGTATTCAATTATTGAATACGGTTTTAGTTTTGAACCCCCTTTATACACATTGAGA
The DNA here is from genome assembly GCA_905220505.1 of Laothoe populi. Taxonomy (NCBI): domain Eukaryota; kingdom Metazoa; phylum Arthropoda; class Insecta; order Lepidoptera; family Sphingidae; genus Laothoe; species Laothoe populi. The sequence continues at coordinate 10,538,469 of HG992149.1, read as the reverse complement.
ACTTTGTCTTGCCGTCTTAGGCTAAGATCAATAAAGCAAACTTTTCCTTCATGAACATCGCATAAGAGAGCTTTTAGCTACGTGTTGATTTCTATACGATATTGGTCAGTTTTTATTTGGCACCAAAAATAAATCACTGTCGTATAGTATTAGATGTAAGAGTTGAATTACCTACGTACTTGAATATGGTCTATGCCATTTAAGACGCATACGACTTGCCTAAGTCTGAATTAAAAATAAGCGGAGTTGGCTGCTCAGTAAGTTTAATTTAAAATAATATCAATTTTAAATTAAGGTAATTTTCCTTTCCTTTAGACGTGACATTTATATTTATAATGATCAGATATTGCAATTTATTTGCAAAGTTAGCTTTCATGAATAGATAAGTTTTTGAATGGTTAGTATTGCTATCATTTGCAAAGTTTCTTTTCGTGTATAGATAAATTTTTAATGATTAGATATTGCTTAAAGTTTACGTTCGTGAACAGATGCATTTTTAATGATCAAGTATAACTATTTTTTGTAAAGTTTACTTTCGTGAATAGATATCATTTCCAAGTTTATTACGCACAGTCACTTGCTGAAGACTTTAGTTTGGTTTATAGATCTCAGCCTTAGGTCCTAAAGATGACCAGAAGAGAGCAAACTACAATACTATTTCACAACGACCAAGTATTTTTAAAAGGTATATAATATTATAATAACCTATCCGAAGCGGCGCCAAATTGAGAGCATTTTGATCCTTGTTACGTTCAGACCTACAGTTCTAATTTTAAATGTTGATACAATCAAAATCGATTAAAATAATATGAAATCGAAATTTTAACAAAGTTGGTATGCATACTTTAAAACATTTTCGATTAAAACTGTGTACGGGAAAGCAATCCATTTAATACATCACACGAAGCTCAAGAGAAGCTCTCAAATCGGCTTACCGCTGAATTCGTCTCTAGCCAATAACTGCACCAGATTGTAACTGAATTGCGTTCACGCGACGCCACTCAACAAGAAATAGTTTAGTGTAACAATTACAGAAAATCGTTTATACGTGATTGGTTTACATTTGTAATATTACAACTCACGATAGAGCACCTACGAGAAAATAGAATAGAAAATAGGCTAGTTCACTGTTTTTGGAAACCGTTTTATTTTATTCTTGATTGTCTATATTATTAAAATATTATCATTAATAAACATAAAATATAGGTTTCAAGATTTAATTTCCATTTTTATAAACCCACTTTATTTTTCCCGATAAAACGCTATACACTGTCATGGCCTCCCGTGTGACGTGAGTATCCGCAAACGAATAGACGTTTGCCTCAGCGTTTTCTTAAATGTTTCGTACGGTGACGTCATGCGTGACTGTTTCATGTCACGTGACAAAATGCTTTATTCTTGCATTTTTGTTTCTTGAAAATATTAAATAATCACATATTGTCTATAAAACTTTATACATTTTATTAATGTGTCAATGAATACTTTTTTGGTTCCATCTCATTGTCACACCCACTTCATCTACACTTAATTTGATGCGTCTAATTCAATTAATTTGTTCTATCGTTCCAAATAGGTCATTATTATTTTATAGATTATTATTATTAACCACGTATTATTACATTACTAGAGGTGGCGTGGCGTCACGTAACGCATCCTAAAATCCCCCACGACTCCAGCACCCGGCGTCATACAACATTACATACATTTATGTACATATACAACACGCATTTATAAACTATACACTAGAATGTAGAAGCATAAAAACAATGAAATCATGTGCTTCTTACATGTGAGGAAAGACAGCCGGCCATCTTTTACATTAAATTAAGCGTAGCATGGCCGACGAACCAGCGTCGACCGTGGATTAGTACGTTAAACTAAATTATATTATACGTATATTTATTATATTAACGAGGGATTAAGTTTGTAATCGCTCGATGAAATCATACAACTAATGCGCCATCTTTAAAAGCCATTAGTCCCAGCTTACAAATCTAATCATTTCAAAAACTGCAATAGCAAAAATATTTATAAGGTAGGGGATAGCGATCAGTTTACACAGGGTGTAAAACCCGCCTTAGTGGTACACACAAGGGTGTCGCGTTCCGGGGTCAGCCAGTGTACTTCCAGTCTTTGTCGGGGTCTAGAGTTGGGGTACGATGTTTCACCGTGTTGGGGCCTTCTGAGTACTCTGACACTAGACCCTCGATCGCTACTTCACCTCCTTGTCCCATGGCGTAGTGTGAAGAAGATACACAACAGACCGGCATGATTGTGTTGAGTAGCGAGGATTAGATTGTCTATCGCTACTCTAATTGGACGGCACTGCGCTTACCATCAGGTGTAGTGTGGTCACTTTTGCCGGAGATTTATGGGATCACACGCATCTAAAGCCTGGTGCAGACTGCCTCGTCTTAGAGTTAATTAAAATTAAATGTTAATAAACGCCGACTGTCTTTACCACCTCTTAACCTAAATACTACTGATAACATACTCCTTTAACATTATGCGATTACTTGAAAATTAAGTTCATACCTACATACATATATTTAGGATGTCGCGGGGTACACTTAAAGCCTGAGACACTAGGTACTTATCAAATGTAGGTGAAACATGATAAAAAGTGGATGGTTAAAAATAACTAGGACCTATAATAAAAACTACGTACGGCGCGTGCATTCTTTGAATCAATTGTTTTGACGGATATTTTGTTATAGGTTCAAGCTGTTAATTTGGAAACGATACAATTGTACAAGACGAATTTAAGGCTTCTTGCACGGCATGTCACTAAATTAAAAAAAAATAAAAATTTTGTGACATGTTCTAATATCGATAGCTATATAGAGCATTAGTCGTGTACGAAGAGCACCTATATTACGCGGGTGACTGGATCTTCTAATTAAGTCATATATATACATTCACACCTGTAATCCCAAAGGAGTCGGCAGTGGTGTACCCAGTACACACGCTTTTCACCAAACTTATTACGGTCCCATAATGTGGGGTGAGCCTATCGCCATACCGGACGTAATTCCAGACTCCGGGCTGACGCTAAATATTTTTAAATAGAAAAACCCAATACCACTTTACCCGACCCGGCGATCGAACCCGAGACCTTAGCACAGCCGAGACAGTCGTAATTGCGCAGCGATTAAGTCATGATATTAATAATAATTGTTCAACGAGACTACAAGATTACAATTTAGTGTCATGTTGATCTGTAATTACGAGAAAGCGATGGAGTAAAATTTACATTAAACAATACAAATTTACTTTAATGTGTCAATAAACATATTTCTACTCTCTATCATATTGGTAAACAATATTATATCGTTTGTAACAATTAATTAAAACTGGTGTAAACTTACTGATTTTAACTCCGCTATTATACAAGTAGATAACTGATATGAAAATGACAAAAAACAAGAAACTTCAAAAATATCTTTATATTTACGAATCAGAACCCGCTAAGATGCAACCGCATTACGATATCCAAACCGAAAAAACATAGTTGTAATTGAGTTTAAAAAAAAAAGTAAAATATCTCAAAGGTAAAATTGTGTCGCGTAGTGTATAGACGACAGTTATTAACTGTGTCTAGGGACTGCGTTGACATTGATTCAAAATCCACACGCCGCGCCGTAAGCCCAAAACGGGCGCCTACAAACCTAAAATCAAATCAGTACTTAAAATCTATGACTATACAATGTTCAAATACTACGTTTTATTGATAATGAGACTCCTTATCCATTGTGTAGTGAACATAATAACTTCCAACCAGTGGAATAAAAAGTAGCGCAACGCACCACGATTTTTGGCATAAAACAATCGCAAAAACAGAAAAAATTTGCTTTTAAAAAAAAATACGCTAAAATCGTATAAGTATGAGAATATATGGCAAAATCGATAACATTGAAGTGTTAAAAAGTAAAATTTGTACTGGGGGACGTAACAAAATTGTCATTTAGATGTTACTAGATAAAATAATAAGTACATAAGGCGTCATTGGCGAACTTTGCCTTAACTACTGCGCGAACTACCTTACCAATAGGTTCGAGTGACGGCTTATACTTGCCCTACCTCGACAACTTCGTTAATGTTTTGCGCTTTAACCTGCGCTGGGGCGACACTGCGATCCGTAATGTTCGAATCTCCAAAGGGCTGTGAGATGTTACATCATAGAAGAACCTTTCGCCTTTGGTCGTGTTTGTGAATTCAGAAGATAAACTCGAAAGCCGTTGCCCGTTGATCGGATGTAGTAGTTTCTGGTGTTTTGTATACACAATGTGTTATCTGCGCTGAGATGTTTGGGCACACCACCTAGGTCATAAACACAGGTTGCGATCGGGTTGACAAATTATGACGTTGAATAATGTGCTCGACGTCCATGGTTCTAATTCGATTGAGATGTCTTACGCGTTTCAGCGAGATGAAATACCTGAACAAAAATATTACATTACTGTACTGTTTTGTTGTAATACCGTGCACTAGGCGTAACGTTGAAGTAATATTTCTAACAAGATAAAAAAATATATAGTGTCGTTCGATACTGTGGTAGAAATGTCACTTCGAACATCCTAAACACTCGTCATACCAATTTTTAGTATAACACACAAAATTTAAACAAACAATACATAATTTATGTGCCCCTTGTGTTGCAAGAATAGACCGTCCATTGCACATTAACAATAAATGCTTGAAGGACGGCCAGTGTTCTAGTGTTCTGTTACTCACAGGTACTTGTGAAAGTGAAACAGAACACTCCTTAATTAATATTATACACAACATTTTGCCAGAGACAGTAAAAAGTAGTAAGCTAAAACAAATCATAGTGCTGTCATAGAAGAGGATAGTCGTGCATAAAATAAAATAATAAAAAGCCTTAACAGCCATCAAGCACCTGCTATCACCTCAACGGGCAGTGAGCTTCTGCGCGGCAAATGCATAGCTCTTTCCTGAACGGAATACGTGGTCTTCTGGAGCCACTGTTGGCAGGTTGACATTTGGTTAGGTTTCCTGCGTCCTCCGTTGACGCTGTGTCGTAGAGCGCCAAGTGTGGCCAAGCTTCGTAGATCAGATGGCGCTACGGGAGCGGGAGCTGATCCCCTGCGGCGTGTCCAACCTTCCCTGCTCGAAAGAGTCCGGCATAGCAATTCAGGTATGGCTATCGTCATCTCACGCATCTTCTTCTCTTTAGGGCCTGTGGAATTAATTTCAATAAATGAAAATCTTATGCGCTATAATAATAGTGACTTTAGTCCACCACGTTAGCCTAATGTAACCCACATGCCAGACTTCAAAGCAGCAGACTTCAAGATGTTTCCATTTAGCGTTAAAGCGATCGATTGTAAATAAGAAAACATAATAAACAAATTAACTTCGAACATTCAGATGTGCCTACAATCCCAGGTGTCAAAGCCGTTACAGGTCTTTTTCATTCGGTAACATGATTGCGTAAACTATAGTAGGTAGAATTAGAAATGACTTATTTGATCTAAATCAGCAGAATCCGTCAGGAGATTCAAATTCAAAGTCGTTAGCCATGGTGCAGTAATTTGATCCCAGGAGCTGTAATGGCTGGAGACGTTCTGTTTGGTACGCTAACGCCATACGATTATAGCCCTATCACGTTACATTAGCTAGGATCTCACGCTAAGCTTATCATAATAGAATATGGTCTATGAAAATTTGGTCTAGTACATAACAGTGAGCGAAGATGCGGGCACAAGCCAATCAGATGTAATCTCGTATATAATTTATTATGAAACTTTCTCAGCGACTTCTCTATATAAAGTTCTTAATACACGCTTAGGATGCTGGGGTTTAAAGACTTACAATAAGACATTGTGTCAGTTGGCATTGATTTTCTGCGGCGCTGGTTCTGCTCGGGATCGGGCAGGGCACATGCTATATCTTCCACTTGACAGGGTAACTCTTCTGTGTCGATTGGGTCCACGGTCACTGCTTGCTTAATATCAGCGATCTTTGGCTTTGACACTTGCTCATCTGTGCACTTACTCATTTGTACGAATCTGGAGGCACTGTTATCTATCTCAGCATTGTCCTTCTCGGTACTCGTAATAAGGCTGCTGAGTTTATCCTTTGAAACCCGGTCGGGTATAAACTCAGCTTTACTGTAGCGATGGTATATGGCATCTTCATCGCTGGTATAAAAAGAACGAGGGCCGATAGATTCACCGCAAGTGGATGTTACCAATGGGGGGAAAGTCTCCTGTCTGATTAACTTCCAATAAGCGCGATTCATCATCATAAAGTTCAGCCGAGTTGCCTGCGCGGGTGTAGTGATAGACGTGATAGATGAATCAGGTAGAAGATTTTCTGTGCTCAGGATCTTATTGGCTGCAGATGATCGTTCAATGTGGCCGCTGACACAGAGTTGTGGTTGCTCATAAAGATCGCTCTCCATTAAAGATTGTTCGGCTCGGCTGCGATATTCAGATGGACTGAGGCTGTGTTCGCGGCGCTTTGAATTATTGTTCTGGTTCACGGTCATCGGAACTGAAAAACGCCTGAGTTGTCCTCTCAGACCTGTCGACTTAGAGGCGTTCAGCGACCTTCTATGTGGTGGTAGCAACAGATCAGAACTGTCTGAGCTATTGGTTTCAGAGTAACTCTCCGATTCATCTTCATCAATGCCAATCACAATATCTTCATCAGGCAACTCCGTCCTAATCTCCTCCTCTATTTCACGTGCCAACAACGCTTCCCATTTTTGCTGATTATACAAGAGATTCTCGAGCATCTGACCAGAAAGTTCGTTATGCAGAAAGCGGTCCCACTCGGTGATCAAAGGTGTGACGACAAATTTGTAGAACCCTATAACAATATATTGTTAAACAAAGTATGTATATTTAGTATATTTTAAATTTGTAAGGAATGCGGTACCTGTCTGGATTTTGGGTATGGATGTGTTGTGCCTATCACACAGCGCTGTCACTGGCAGATTAAGTCGTCGCTCATAGTCTCCCTGGCGGAAAAACTCCTCACACACTTTCATCGTCCATTTACGGCTGATATCCCATGGGCGACAGGGGTTAGAGATATCAGCGCATTTCAGTGCTATCTGCAGCACGAGGTGTCGATGCTCGCTATTTGCCATGTCCAATGTATTTGTATCCAAATGACCCTAGAACAAAATTGATTTTTTACTAAAACACAATACTACGGTTGTTGCGCACGTAAGACACGCTACGTAAGGCCATCCCGTTGGTCTAGAAGGAGCATAGGTACCTCGACTGAGAAACTAGTGAGGTCTTAGTTGGGTTCACATACCAGGCCGAGCCATCACAATTAGTTTGAGTTTGTGTTTTGCTCTGGATTGATATTTGTGGCCGATATTGCTGTTGGCTGTTTATCACATGACAGAATCGATATAAGCTAGGTGGAGCATCGTTACACTAGATGCACTACAGATGACCGCCTTGAGGATACAGGCGTGAGCTTATGGCTACAAATATATTTATAGGAAACAATTACATGATCTATATAAAGCTATTTATGCGAAACCACGGTATACATTATGTTTATACAGAATAGTAATAGTTATATAAATAGTAAACAAGCTTGTTTGAATATTGTCAACAATAATTCACGGTCAATGTTTCCTTGAATTTTCGATTACGCCGAACCGTCTAAAGATGTGTTTCTGCTAATACAAATTAAGAAGAGTTGAAAGTCAGGGAATGAGAGGACTCGGGTAAACAACTACATAAATTTATCTTATACACATGTACCTGTTTTATTAACAGGGACTGACTGTCATTGGCGGCTATAAACATATTTAAGGCTTATTTATACGCTTATTATTCATATCACGCCAAAAGCTCAAAAATTATAATTTTATTACATTATAATATTAACGGTAGACAGCGGCTTTGCTGTGCCCTGGTATTGCAGAAGTCTATGGGCAGCGGTCACTACTTACCATCAGGTGGAACGTCTGCTCGTCTGCCTACCGAGGCACTCAAAAAAAAATAAAAACATCGTGCGCATTCTTCCAACGATCATATTATGGTACAATAAACCATTATCAACGCGTTACAACCTTTAAAAATAACCTACAGGCATGGAAACGAAACCATACTATTTCATACTATAACCTACCTTACAAACGTATAACCTACGTTTTCGTTTAGAGTATTTATTTTACAAATCTATACATATTATAAAACAAAATCCCCTTGCCGCGTTACGGTTTTCACCAATGGACAGAGTGATCACGAGGAAGGTACATCAATCATTCATTAAAGTTGTGTGCTTGTTGTCTGAAATATGGGGAAGATGTCAAAAAAATCATGCCAACTGGGAACTAAGACTGGAGGGTTACGAAGTACCACATAAGAGGAGACGATAATAAAGGTATATATTATATTATAGTTATCAATGTTGTATACAAAGAAATTAATTTTTTGCTCATTTATGTATCTATATTCTTAACTATTAAAATATTTGCAGGATTATAAACAAAATACATTAAAAACAATGCTAATAGTATGAACATCATTTCCATTTACATATAAACCAGATAATTACGACATTACGACAAAAACAAATGTTGGCATATATGCTCTGATACGCCAGTAATAACTGAAGTTAATAAATGTTGCATTTAAATTTTAATATTGAAAATTATAAGTAATCATTATAAATTACTAAAAGCATTTATTTCTTTGACTGCAACATATTAATTATCTTTTGCTTTGATCGTTGGAAAATGCGAGGATACCCGGATAAGTATAAGTAAGTATATATAATAACTTCATAAGTGTTTTGAAAATTATATCTACCAGCCCGCACTACGCCAGCGTGCTATTAGCACTGTTATTAGTAAAGGGGTCCAAGTCAAACAGAAAAATACAAGGCTAATTATATTAAACAGTGGCTCTTAATTTTAATCCAAATATATATATTTATTTATTTACATACATTATGAATAAAAAAACGTTATTTAATTCTAGGGTGCGTACGTGCTTTCAAACTCGGGCTATGGCTAGATTGAAAAAAATTAAAAGTCCTCTAGTGATACTATAGTAGGTATGTGTGTGTGTTTGTGTAGTAGTGCTAGCCTAAGGCAATTTTCACAAGGGGATAATTAGTCAACCTTAACCTATAACAAATATAATCGTTAACAGTTTTCATAAATTGATATTTTATATTTGTTTTGAATTTAAATGTATTAAATAATGCGGTAAGATGTCACCGTACCGACGATAACAAGCCATATTTATTCATGCATTACAAATAAGTTTACGAGAGACGTATCGTACGCACATAATTATGACGAAAATAAGGGTCCGTATATATAGATTTGGCATCGCATCCGATTAATTTTAGCGCGGCCTAGCGAGAGCCGCCCACAGATGCGTTCTGGGAGTTCAGCGCCGCCGCGGTGCAAATGTTTACCACGATTATAAATAAATGTCTCTAGTCTGTGTGTCATGGTCTCTATAATAGTAGTGAACAAATATTTTGTTACCAAGCCTAATTAAATATATAAAACAACTGTTGGTAATTTCAGAATTGCCGAAAAAAGACGACGATGCACGTAAGCTAAATTTGTGTGTAGAAAACGTCAAGCCGGGTCACAAAGTAACGAAATATAAGCCTGTACATTGATTGATCTTGGTTTGCTATGTAACTTCTTAGGTCATATAAATTGAAATTTCTTATATGGTTTATTCAACACTGCGAAAAAGAGGGAATCCGTCCTTAACGGGTTGTCTGTTCAAAATATCTATAAGATATATTGTGCCAGACAATAGACTTTAAACGACTAGTCTACATGCGAATATTGACGCAAGTTCAGAAGTTCAGAAGTAGGAATATAAAGTGTGACATTTAATCAAATGGAGATCATTTATAAGGAAGAAATCTAGTTTATATAAATATATAGACACAAGCACTTGTGGTAGCAAATCGTTTTCAAAAGTAATATAGTACGAGCACTGGTACACTGAACCATGACTACGGTAAAGAGACTTACACAAATCACATACACATTTTTATATATATTGTATATTTCTAAAGTGCAAAAAAACATAACACTAGTCTAGAAAGGATATTTATGACAAACTAGTCCGTCTGTATGCACGGCACGTAACAATCCGTTAACGGGCTGCGACATCGCCGTTCGGTGTAACACTTATGTAAGTTGGCATCGTAAGACGCCTAAATATCAGCGAAAACTGGCTAATCGAACAACAGTTGTATACAAAACGGTGTACCAAACGTTTTTATTTATAAAACCTTGCTACATATGCATGCCTTAATACCTATTTGCATGATATCAATGCTATAATTTTACTGTGACTATGCGATATAAACACAAAATTGTATTAATGGCTGTGGTCGTTTTCTGAATTGCAAATATCGACAAGTCTGACGGTAGCTGTTCCAATTGAGTTAGCAGCTGAGTGTCAGTTATCGGCCGTCAGCACATGGAAATTAGTAATTATGAGTGGCACCGCGTGTGCCACCGAGTGAGCTATACCTACGTAATTCCGATACGTGATAAAATGCATAGTAAATTGGTTATGGTAAGACCTCATCCGGCTGCGCAGGACATGTGAAATACATGACAATATATGTACATTGTAATATAGGACGTCTTGTGTAAGTGTAATACGCTAAGTATGAAATATACTTAAGGACGTAAAAATTATTGTTAATTATTTCTCATTACGAATTTTAAGTTTAGACGCATTTTGTATAGGTTGGTCAGCGCTCAAATCATCAAGGTTATTCTTGCGAGGTACATACAGCCTTAAACCGGCTCTAGAAACTGTCATAAATATGAAATAATTAATAATTGTTTTCTATTCTCTTAGTCTATGAAACTACATACAAGTGTGTTTTATTTATTCTCTTAAGGCTACGAATATATAAGGAGAGGATAAGTATGACGGATGATGCGTCACTGGCTTACAGAAGACTACATATTTAGTAGGTCATGAAGACAGCGAGACGTATACATGATGAAAAATTCTTAATAATGGCTCGTTCCGATAAGTCGTATGTCGGATTCAGGTAACGTGAATCCTGTGCTTTCAGGCCTTCATAATTCAGGTATTATGTATATTTAGAATGTATTAGTCTTATCATAAGGTGCAGAGTAGTTAGTCCCTCTACGGTGCAAGGATAAAATCAAAACATGCACAAATGAGTCGATATTTATAGAGCTTAGCCGACGCTCTCTAATCACATAGGTTTATTTGCTTTTCCAGTTTCCGGTTTGATAAATTTCCATATCTCAAAGAGGCTAAATACTATATCATTTAATTTAAAATTATTGATTTGCGCTTTGAGTCTTGAGAAATCACTTCATAGCAAAATATTGCACGAATGCACTTTGTGTAATGAATTTTAAAAATAAACATTCTTTTCATTTCCTAGGCTAAAGCATAGGATGCCAGGCAAGAATATAATTAAATAAATATATAGAGTCGACACTTCTACTACTAAAATCTAGTATTTTTGAGGGGTAATAATAGGTTTGTTCGAACAAAAAATCCATACCAAACAGATAATGGTCATACATTTATAATTATACCATGCACCAATTCGGGCATGTTTAAGAGATTGCGGTGTATATTTAACCCTACGTACAGCCTGAATATGCATGACAATGCATACGTCTTACCTACATACGAGTGTATTTTTTGTTTGTGTCTAACATTGGAGCATGTCCATGGTACGTATGCATAGGGCGGCTGGCCAAACACTTTCGCGTTACGAAATCAACGATTGCTTAACTTTTGGTTATCTTTATTTAACGGCACGAGCCTAGTGCAAATAAGACAGTGTAACAAGAGTATAGCGCTCTTTTACATGTCGTTGATTAACGGTTACGTTTAGCAAGTTAAAAGTCGATAACATCCCTTTGAAACAACTAGCTGTTAGTTAAGGCAAACATTCTTATAAAAAGCAACGGTGTTGTTGAACTCTCTGGGTGTCATGAGATATTGTTCTATGACATTCAAGACAGAGAACGTATTTTTAAAATTTGGTGATATCAGTTCTCTTGGGCCGGCTACGTACAAGTTCAAAATTAAAGCCATAATCCAGTTTATAATGCAGTAACATTTTGTAAACTCTACATTGGATATTATAATGATAATAGTAAAAGTTTAGATCCTAAATAAAAATAAGTATACGTAAAATTTCAGTACCATCCATAAATTAATAATGTATTCCTATCCTTGTTTACCCATTATTAATTTTAAAATAGACATAAATTCTATAAATGACATGTATATATGAGTCTAGTATTACGTTTACTATATAAGCATATATTCTTTACCATAACATTAAACTTTTAAACATAAAAGAACTATAAATCACGATCACTATTAAACCAATTACCAGACATTAACCTCAAACATTTCTCTTTCAAATCTCTTACATAGTCGTAAATCTAAGAGGGTTTAGGCCGCGATGTTTACATGATATTTGCGTACTGGCGAGTTTCCGTACCAGATACAGCTACACTGTGACACCGGGTGTGAATGAACCTATCACGTTTTCAATCAGCCGTTTAACCACGACCCACGATTCTAAACACTGCACATTGATAAATATTATTCTATCTACTAAAATGCTCGCGAGCAATCGCACCTGTCAATAATAGTAAGTCGCATAAATAATTAATGAATCATAGAATAGTACCGCTAGTTCATTCATACGAAATAGTGACAATAGTAACACGTTGTGAATTTTTTACAAAAAAAATAAAAGCCTGAAGCTATAAATTATAATAGCAATTTATCTGAAATCACGTCGTTATTGCAAAGTTTTTCTGTGATATTCTAGGATTTTATTTAAATTGAAGAAGAAGAAAATGGTATTTATTTTTAATTTACTTTATAAATATATTTAAAATAAAGAATGTCAATGACTTAGATTGTTTATGCTATGGAGTTTAGTCACTAGTTTCGGAACTTTTCCTAATACTAAAGTATATTTTTAAGTAAAGTTATAGAGTATGTTTATATAATAATAAAATTATTGTTTCGATAACTGTATAATAATAGACTAAAATGAAAGAAATATACACTTTGAAACCATAAAAAGTCCTTTTTCTCTTACTTATCATTTTTTGCCGTTCATTGTTTTTCCCGAAGACTCTTCACTATATAGTTTGATATATAATTTATGTGAATATTGATGCAGACAATTAATACAAATTTAATTAAACTGTAGTATTATATTTATCCCAACTAGCAATGAACATAATGCGTGTATATGTGCATTGCTCGTTGGGATTCATTTCGTAAATACATGAGCTCTAATACGGGTCCAAAATAAAAACGCAAATTTGAGAAATACTTAATAATAAGATAGTTAAATACTATTATCTACTGCTTACATAAACACAGACAAATCAAATTTAATAGGGTATGCTGTCGAAGTTATCCGGGTTAAAAAAATCTATTTTAACATATTGTTACTAAAGCATACACACACATATACTCACGCCTATAATCCCCGAAGGGGTAGGCAGAGGTGTAACCAGTAACCACTTTTCGCCGAATTTCGGTCCCATGATGTGATAAGGGGCGAGCCTATCGCCATTGTTACTAAAGAGAAATCCGTTAAAAGAAAGACATGCCTGCACAAAGGTGTCCAGCTGGAACAAACTAATCTACAGTATTTCAATGTATTTTACTCGCACACTAATCATACCAGGGAACTACATTCCGATTTCTAATAAACAATCACTGTGTCTCAGTCACTGGATAAAGATCCTACGACAGCAAAAACAATGACATTCTATAAATACTTGAGTGATTTTAAGCAAATATTTTTGAATATAGCAAGCATTTTGAGTCTGTGCAAATAATCCGTTATACTTAACCAACAAAATATTGTGTTGAAGTTGGAGCCTGTCTTTAGTCGCGCTACCGCGAAGTCCTGCTTAGACTTAAAGCGCTGAATTTCAACTTGTTCAGGAAGCCACACTAATGCCAGTAAGATCGCATCCAAAGTACTTTATTATTGCACAAGAAGATTAAAGTAGTTCGCAAAGCTGAATGAAAAGGCTTATTGTATATATCAAGTAAAACATGGGAGAGATTTTTGATTTCATATAAATCAAACAGAAAGTTACTTAATAATTTTGGAGTAGAACGATTTAAATGACACAAGGTTATGAATGATTGGTGGCAAGCGTTCGACAGAATAAAGACTCGTTTGTTTGTTTATTTTGTGGAATATATAGAACTGCAAAAAAAAAAAATTATGTTTATTTATTATGAAATTGACTTGTCTATATTTAACATATATTAGTATTTTACGCCATGCGATTGGGCCATATATAAAATTAAGTAAATAAATTATAATAGATTGAAACGAAGATTTTAAATACATATATAAAATATATAAATATTATTTGGTTATTCCGTAAAAAAAACTATACCAAAATTACTAAAAAACGTAAAACTCGATTCAATAAAAAAAATATTAACTGAAAACACACACACACACATACACTCACGCCTGTAATCCCCGAAGGGGTAGGCAGAGGTGTAACTAGTACACCCACTTTTCGTCAAATTTCGGTCCCATGATGTGATAGGGGGCGAGTGAAATTAACTGAAAAGAGAAAAATAAACTCGATGTTGCTCGACTTAAATGTTTTAGGGTCTTACAGCCGGGACAAACAAAAAGTACAATACATATTTGTTGTAAAATGTTAAGTAAACATTACCAGCAAATATATTTTGATTATTTGTTTGTCCAGGGTAGCGTAAAATAAAATCTATGATTTCTCCTGAAATACCTAATGACATTTAAGTTATGATTCAGAGCTCGATTATCTTTTCAGTAATTTTTTTTACGCAGTAGAGTTTTTAGGTTATTTAATAATTTATTTGAGTAATTTCTTATGTTTACTTATAATAAATGTATTTTTCGTAGTGCCGTATAACAAAATAATTTTAATATGTATATATTTAAAATTAGCTATGTAATAAAGCTATGTAGCTTTTATTTGATACGTATATTCTTATCTAGACTTTTTTATTTCCCTTTTTTTGCAGGTATCATATTAAAATAATATACAACAACTAAGACAAATCGAACGACCTCATAAGAATTATAAAATTCATCAAGCCGTTTAGACTTCGGGGAATGCCGAAGAAATAAATATAGATACATACAAACACTGGAAAAACATTACGGTGTTTTCCGAAACAATCGAATAAAAACGAATTGCCTCAGAAATTAAAAGATTTTCGAATACAAAAGAAGTCTGTTTATGATTTTATTATATATCTATGCAAAAGGTTTGAGTTTAAATCTCAGATACACTATAAAACATCTCTAACGCTAGCATTCGCGATAAGATTATATCATTTTTCTCAAATATTTAAATTGAATAAATATTCTAAATTACTGCTTCAGTGCAGTATATTCTGTGAATAAAATATCTGGGACAAATATCTAACTTGGCGTTTGCTTTGACGAAGATTGCATGAAGTTCTACTAAAATACCACGTGACAAAATGTTTCACCAGTTGAAACAATTTCAGAATTACAATAGAAATTAAAATCACAAAGAGGATAGCTATCGACGTAGTTTTTAATTATAGCCACTACCGGCTAGTACGATTGAAAGGAAATCGAAATGCCCCGTACGTCGCAAATGAATGTAATCGCTGACTTCAATGTAAAAATACTACCCGCCTTCCTTTAGTAGTAGTTTAGTCCGGTAAAGTTAAACAATAGGCGTCCAATCACATTGCATTCCAAATTAGTAAAACATTAAGTTTGGCGATAAGACCGCCATTTGTACTTTTAATATATAAATGTAATCTTTCTTTATTTTTTAATCTTAAGTGTACAATAAAGAATAAATAAATAAATAAAATAAATAATAAGTTATAAAAATTCAGATACATTTTAAAAGTTAATAAATATTAACAATATATAAAACCGATTCCATATGTTTTGCTTTTTATTTTTTTATAAAGATTTTTAATATTTTTTGGGAAATATTCATCGAAAGTCGAAACATCAATCATCATCAATGCCGAAATTTTTGTCTTTCATTCCCCGAGTTCACGTTCACTTGTTTAGTAGTAGAACTTTTTATTCCTATTTAAATAGAGCCAACTTCTAAGAGTCCAAAGATTAAAAAATGGGTGCGTGTACTTATGTACGCGCGAAAGAAGTTATACTTTTTTGCCATCATTAAAAAATAGTTTTTAATTGCATGCAAATATTAATAATTTTAATAGTTAATATTAATAATATTTTAATTTATATCAACTAATAATACATACGGATAGTTCATAGTACGGGCGCATCCGTCATGACTGGTTAAAATTTCACTCTTATAATTTTATAAAGTACTAGCTGTTGCTCGCGACTCCGCCCCCGTGGAGGTTATTTTCGGGAGCAGAAGTATCAATGCAAGGAGTTGTCTTCTGCACTGAGACACCTATAGCGATCGTCCTGAATCTCAGGTGTTGTGACTGTCTAGATGGCTAGAGAGGCACAACTCCTAACTTAAACTTCTAGCGCTCCTTATAATACCCCGGGATCACTCCGTAAGTGTCGAAGAAGGCCACCGCGGGGTTTTAGCTGGTAGTGTCCGGTTGGGTGTACATAAGTAGTAGGGACTCGGCCCAGCGACAGCCCGGATAGCCATCATCCGGGCGAGGGGGTGCTGGGTCGCAAGACCGGCTAGTCCAGCATAACCGTTTTATTCTCATTCCGCTTCTCCGCGGAGCGGACGGCAGTAATAAAATGCTTTCCCCGCGACAAAAAAAAGTGTTGTGCCTGAAGCTTGAGATTACATTTAAAGAATACCTCATAAGTTAACTCCTCACTTCGCCCTTTAAGGGTTGATTTGATAAAAACGTTGAAACACGTATTTCCTATTTTTTTACCAAAAGCCTAAATATGAATTTTCAGATCCCTAAGTTGAAGTATTACGGATTGCCCATACAAACTTTTAACCTCTATTTCACCCCTTTCAAGATAATTTTTTGAGACAAAAGATACCCTATGTCCTTCCCTAGGATATAATCTATCCCTCTACTGAATTTCATTAGGATTCGTTCACCCGTTTAGTCATGAAAAGGTAAGAAACAGACACACACAAACAACAATATTAATTTTGCTGAGGAGATATTTTAAAACTGTTATATCTCCTAATATATTCATTGAAATCAAATGACGTAAAGGGCAACTTTGGTCAAAATTAAATACTTGTGATGAATAAAGTATTTATTTGGATAAGGATTAATATCATATTTATAAAAACCCCTTGCCAAATAATGCATTGTTTCAGAACAAATTCGATAACCATTAAAGAGGTTATAGTGAGCCAACCGAAACAGATAGACATATGCTATCGCGGACTTTTTTTTAGAACTTTTTAAGAGGAACAATTTCGTGGTACATGATTGTTATGTAACTTTAACCGTTAACGCACCGTACGCAACGGAAGCTCTCAAAAGGAATCAATTTTCCCCGTTTTTGCAACATTTTTCATTGCTGCTTCGCTCCTATTGGTCATAGCGTGATGTTATATAGCCTATAGCGTTCCTCGATAAATGGGCTATCCAACACTAAAAGATTTTTTCAATTCGAACCAGTAGTTCCTGAGATTAGCCCGTTCAAATAAACAAACAAACAAACAAACTCTTCAGCTTTATATAATAGTATAGATAACTGCAAAAATTATATTATGCAAGACCGAATTACTGAAAAGAAAAACAAAATAATTGTGGCCAGTACATATGTTATAGTATTATGCAAGACCGAAATACTAAAACAAATCTCCTTATATTTATGCCAGCAGGTACCTACTTAAAGTGAATAATGACAGTGACGTCATGATGACGTACCCAAGAAGTAGGTAGGAACAAAAAAAACTTGCAATTTTTATTACCTAGAAGCATCTAGAAGTCACTAGAAATGTAAGTATTATTAAAGACCGAAATAATGAAAAAGAAAAACAACAAAATATTTTTAATGGCCAGTACTTTATAGTATCATGAAAGACCTAAATAATATTACTGTATAGTACTAATTCGGTCTTTCATAATACCATAACGTACTGGCCACATTTAAATGATTGTGTCACGCGCATTTTAAAATTTCACTCTCATAATTTTTTCATAACGCGCCTAAAGAAGTATACTTAAAAAAAAACCATATTCTGTTTGATCTTTTAATGGATATGCATGTTCATACAATAAAATATTATACTGTGTAGTATATCAACGTACCTGTTAAATATACATATGCCATATATACCTATACGTAATATATAAACGTATCATTATGTAGAGACAATATATTGTATGATTAGATCCGTCTAACAATACACTTTCGCGGTACAATGCTCTGAATGTCGATCGCCGGCGTTAATGTCAGACATATTATTATTATTGTTCTCCGAATTAGTATTCAATATGAATCAGTGGCCCATAGTCAGTTAGCGCTTAGCTTGCTTCCTCTAATTAGTGTTCAAATTGTGCATTGGTCTGAAAATTATGCAACATGTTGTTCGCTATTATAGAACGCCATATTATCTAAATATTATCGACATTAAATCATTACCCATAATAATTTATTAGCAAGTATTTTTTATATCATCAGGACAGTTAAGAGTTAATACTCGTTCATATTTTATATTCATACTAGCTGTTTCCTACGGCTTCGCCTTCGTGGAAGTTATCTTCTGTATATAAAATCATTTCATCCCCACAACTACTCTTTGCATTATACAGATATTCATTCAAACTATAGCATAACTTAACTTTTGATTGAATGCACCGATTTAAATGATTTGGTTGTTAATTCATTTGTCGTAATACAGTACTTTGCTCGTGATACCTTGACAGCCAGACAAAGAGACAGACAATAATTCCAAAAACAATTGTTTTGGGTTCTATAAAACGTTAATAATAAATAACGCCCAACAGTCACACACATAGCCCCGACCCCACACTAAGATACGAATCTTGTGTTGTGGGTATCAGGGACTGCGACAGACTTTCGGTCTCACAACACCCAGACCCCAGACACAAATATCTGTCTATTACACAAACATTTGTCCCGGTGTGGGAATCGAACCCTCTCTCTCGAAATCTCGTTTCACAGCCGGCTTCTCGCCAACTGCACCACAGAGGCTGGCACGATACAATTAAAATTTTGCAAATATATTTAACTAGCTGTTGCGCGCGGCTCCGCCCGCGTGGAGAGAGTTTTTGGGAGAAAAAGTATACGATACAAAATACAAATTTTCATGCGTTTAACTTCATAAATGACGGGTTTTGATAATAACTTCCATCCCCTATTTTATCCCCTTCGGGGTGGAATTTCCAAACATCATGAAATACCTAGTCAGGTCATAAATTCTGTCACATGTTTAATATAAAATAATTGAAACAAGTTTATTCATTATGTAACCATTTATATACCAAAATGAACTTAACAAAACATAGATTCTTATGACACTAAAGTTTATTCAAAATGACCTCCGTGATTTTGAATACAGGCCTTCAATCTGCGCGGCCAGTTGTCTATCGCAGCACGAACGAGGTCCATGTCAATATGGGCGGCTGCCTTAATCAAGGATGTCTTGAGTGACTCCAAATTGGGATGAGGCTTTGAGCACGCCTTTTCCTCCAAGTGTTGCCATATCTTGTAATCTAACGGATTCAAATCTGGACTGGAGGAGGGCCAGTCTTCGTGCCGGATGAAGTCGATTTCACGCGCCGCCAGCCAGTCTTGTGTGCTCTTCGCTCTATGAGCTGGCGCCGAATCTTGTTGGAATACCCAGTGCCTGTTATTGAACATGGTATGAGAAACAGGTTCCACAAGGTTCGTCATGACTGTATTTTGATACACAACTGCATTCGTTTTTACACCTTTCTCACAAAAATGTACCTCTGTTAAGCCCCAATAAGAAACTCCCAACCATACCATGAGCGAGGATGGAAAATGACCTCGTTGGACACGCGGAATACGGTTGCTCGCTTCTTCACTACTGTGTGCGTACACCTTATCATTTTGTTTGATGTAGCTCTCTTCTACGGTAAAAATTTTTTCATCTGAAAAAAGAATTTCCCGATATTTTTTTCCCGCGTACCGCTTCAACAAAGCGCGGCATCTCTTCAGTCTCAGGTCCATTAGACGAGCATTCAAACGATGTCCTGTTTTTCTTCGATATGCCCGAAGCCCTAAGTCTTCATTTAACACCCTTTTCACTGTGGTTCTGCTTAACCCCATCTGAAGGGCCAACAGTTTCTGCTTACGTTTGGGATTTCTTTGAATTCGCGCCTTCACAACTTTTATCACTGCTGGAGTCCTAACAGACCGAGGGCGACCACTTCTTGACCTGTCATCTACACTAGAGTCTTCATTGTATCGTTTGATGGTACGATAAACGAATCTTTTGGTTATATTCAAATTTTTCAGTATGTCAAAAATTTGAATTGGCCCGTAACCGCAACGATGCAACGCAATTACTGCAACACGGTCTTCTTTAAGCGTCCACACCATATTTAAAAACGAGTAATATTCTAAAAAGTATACATTTTTATTTTCATGAACAATTTGAAATTCGAATTCAATAAACTTTTTTGTGGCCAGCATTCTAAAATAAAAGTTTTTACTGTGTGACAATACTTATGACCTGACTGTGTATAATATATTTTTTAACTAAAATTTCAAATACTTATTTTCATGAATTCTTGAAGTTGAATTCATGAAAATCGACGAAAACGACGGATTTTCATACAAACTTTCATCCCCTATTTTACCCCCTTCGGAGTGGTATTTCCAAAAACCCTTCCTTAGTGGATGCCTGCATCATAAAAGGTGCCTTCTGTCAAAATTTCAAGTCTCTAACCCCAGCCGTTTAGGCTGTGCGTTGATAAGTCAGTCAGTCAGTTTCTTCTTTTATATATACAGATGTACAGACAAAGTGCCTCTTCAGCTTTATTATAGTATAGATAGATTTAATATATTAGGCAGAACATGCCGAGAGTAATCGAATACCAAAGTGTGGACGACAGACTTCTCACGCTGCGCAGTATCGTAGGTAGGTAGATTGGTCTCGCCGAGATATTTAACCAAAAAGATCTTGGCCAATGCATAGAGGGGGTATTTCGGGTATATTTAATAAAGTTTACAGAACAGAAGTTACGTTCTGTAACTGAATATATTTACATAATCAGCCACGTACCTGATATTTTCTGCTAATTTATAATATAAAAAAGTTCCTCATCCCGTCACGACATATTAAACGAAGTGTAAATTAAACTATATCGGTATACCGTAACAAGAATGTTTTTCACTTGAAAAACAAGGCTGATCGTACATTGTTCGGATTAACTACAACATTTCCTGCGGCACTACCAAGGGACATCATCTGAGTGAGTGGTAGAGTACCGTGATTGGGGACACTTAGTTAAGGCCAGGTTGTCAACTCGGAACATCTTTTAATGGAATTTAATCGGAATATATTTCATATCAGTATTCAATCGTCAATAGAGTTTTCTGAGCGATGTACCAGACAAGATAGTTCAAATCAAGAATAGATAAAATCGCAAATAATATTGATTTTATTATAAATTTGTTGAAACATATACTCGTATATATCTTAGCTACTGTACATATATACAGACACATAAGAATATTTTATAAACACGTGACACATATACACTGTATGCTGAATTTTAATGTTTTTCAGTACGTACCCCGCAAATATGAATGGTAATATCCGACCTACTTTTTAAAGACGTATTTATTCTATACTAAGATTTGCTGGCGGTACCGCCCGCATGATAGAGCCATTTGGATAGGAAAGTGTTATAATGACTATCTATGGTTGACTGCTCTAGTATATGGCAACGCGGGCCATAGTAAGCATAAATCATCCAGTATAAATAGTGGCCTAGATTTTAGTTGAAAGATATATTTTTGATTTCGTGGATTAGGTTGAAAGAAATGAAATAGCTTGATTTTAGTATACAGACATACCTATATAAAAAAATGTGTTTACACTATATCAAAAAAATTTGGAATGTTTTATACGATAATATGAAAAATAATATCAAATTAGTTCGATAAAGGTGCCATTGTTTCTGGTGGGGTTCCCGCATGTTTCTTTTGGAGGTCCCGAAATCTTTCCGTAGATTTAAGCCATTCTTAACGAAGGGAAGGAAGGATGTTCACCATCAAAAAAGTGGCATTGTTTGCTAAAATAGAAATGACAATCCTCTAAACAGACTAAAGTGCACGTTTTTTTGCGAAATAAATAAATAATAGGGCTTTGTACAACCAAGTGTTTCTATGATGTTGAAATCGTTATGACGAAATAGTCGATGTTTAAATAGAGGAATATATTCTCCGATTATTACATACATCCTTATTCAGATAATGTTCTTTATATTGAGCTCTATAACCCCATATTAATTGACGAATCAGTCCATTATTACACTGGAATACATTATTCGACCAGGTAAGTTTACTTTCCTTGCTATGATTTGCCTCTTTTTTAATCCCACTTTTATTTGGCTTCATGCTACGTAGAATACATTGTCAACTGAAGGAATAACTGAACAAGAATTCAGATATTGCACATTAAAACTAATTGAGACAAACAAGTTTTTATCTATGGATTTTGAAAGATAACAAACAAACGGCAGCATGTTGACGCTTATTGCTCTCAGTAATCTTCCCCATTGTATTTATTTGTATAAATAAATTATTAGAATTCAACGTGTTGTGATTCATGGCAAAAATATAATACACAATTATGACACGAATTCTGCAAATAAATATCGGAGAATGTATTTTGTTTATTTACATAAATGGATAACATCATTAAGGTTGTAACACACGCCAACGTTCTTGACGTTTCGAGCTCTGTGCTTTCATATAACGGAGCTATCTGTATTGTTGCCGAGATTTAATGCGGCGATAATTGTCCCAGAAAGAGTCATAAGTTTTGAGTGTATGTATGCCTGTTACTTTGACACGCTCTGTAACCTAAGCAAACGTCTTGATAGATATTCACTTATCATTATTGTATTACGTTCTTGTATCTCTGCACCACCTCAGGTTGACTGGCAGAGAATGCCTCCGGCATTAAGTCCGCCTATACTTAAATGTATAAAATGTGTTAAATAAAGAAATTATAAGGTGTCAGCTGACAAACGAATCTATCGAGATTCGCTTCTTTCTGGTAGTGAAATATTTTTAAAAATAAATAAGTATTATGGTTCTTATTTTATTGTATCCATAAAATGTTATACATCATTTAGATTCAGTCAATTTTTTCACTCTACCGCCAGTTCGGAATGCAGTCTCGCTAGAGAAGAACGGGCAAGAAACTATAGCGTTGCTCTTTTCACACCGGTTAACAATATTTGGTCATATAATTATAATCATATGTCATATAATATATACGATTTAAGTTTAATTACCTTAGATTAGAGCAGCTCAATGTATGTTAAGTTGCCTTATTGAAATATTGAGAAATACAACTCATTACATGATCGTCGTGATAGTGATAAAAATCTCGATTTCTTAAAGCAGTCGGTCCTAACTGAAACAGTCTGAGCAGACCAGTCCACACGAGCCGCACCCGATCACAAGTAGTGACGCATCTGTCAGCCATCGGCCTCCTCAACCATGTTACAGGGAAGAGACCGACCTGGCACATGGCGCCGCAGCAAGCACAGACACTTTAGCGAGCATGACATACCCAGACTGAATACAACAATTGAAATACTAGACACAAAATATCAAGTAAAGTCATGTAAGGCATATAAGTTCGCAATGTTAAAGAAATAAATATATTGGCATTACTATATATATGTACCTAAAGTTCCCAATAATAATTTAATGGCTACGCTTCTAAGTAATAGGATAACTTATTCCCAAACCTTTAGGTCATCTAAATATTCCGAAATTTTGTAATAGGCTTTATTACTTAGTTTTCGCTTAATAGTAGCTTTAAAACATCTTTCATTTAGTTCTTTAATATGATTGGGAACCTTATTGTAAAAGCGTATACAAAGACCCTTGAAAGAGTTTCCGATTTTGTGGAGCCTTGTTTTATAACTAACAAGGTTATTTTTATTTCTAGTATTTACACTATGGACATCACTAATTTTAGGAAATTGTTGTATATTCTTATGAACATACATTAAATTTGCGAATATAAATTGTGATGCTACTGTCATTATATTAATTTCTTTGAATTTTTCTCTCAAAGAACTCCTAGAACTTAGCGAGTAGATAGATCTTATAGCTCGCTTTTGGAGAGTAAAGATGATATTGATGTCAGCAGCACCACCCCATAGTAGAATCCCGTAGCACATCAAACTATGGAAATACGCAAAATAGACCAACCTAGCCGTGTTAGCGTCGGTCAATTGACGTATCTTACTCACTGCATAAGCTGCGGCACTTAATTTTTTGAATAATACAGATATGTGAGATCCCATTGAAGTTTGGGATCTAATGTTATGCCTAAAAACTTGGTTGTCTCCACAAGACTCAATCTATCCCCATTCATGTAAATTAATTTGAAAGCACTTATAGAAATTTTATTTAGACTGACAGTCCAGTAAGGGCTAGCCCTGTATTAAACATTGCCCCACTACTGGGAACGAGCGTCCTCTACTAACAAGAGGGGTTAGGCTTTAGTAATATTTAACATATATTTTGTATATACATTTGATTTTAACTTATTTTTATAATTTCTGTTAGTATCCCCATAAAAATATAAGTGCTACAAATATGTATTGTAAATGCTGTTTGCCTTATACAAATTCTACTTTAACAGAATTGGAATATGGTGTTAAATTAATTATGTATGTGTAATTTATACGTTCAATACTAGGAAAACCGTATTTAACAAGGTAGCCAATGAAAGCCATACAAAATACAAATACGTAGCAAAACTTTGCGCTTTGGATTGCTATATTTTGTTTATATAGACAAAATTATAACCAATATATAACATAACTAGCTGTTGCTCGCGGCTCCGCCCGCGTGGAGGTTATTTTCGGGAGCAGAAGTATACAATCCAAGGAGTTGTCTCTCTGCACTGAGGCACCTGTAGCGATTGTCCAGCCTCTCAGTTGTTGTGATTGAATCTTGAGATTGCATCTAAAGAATACCTCATAAGTTTAACCTCACTTTGCCCCTTTCAGGGATGATTTTTGAAAAACATTGAAACACGTATTTCTCTATCTCCTACCAAAAGCCTTTATATGAATTTTCAGATCCCTAACTTGAGGAATGATAGATTTCCCATACAAATATTGAACTCTTATTTGATCCCTTTCAAAGTTGTGTTTTGAGAAAAAAGATAGCCTATGTCCTTCTACAGGATATAATCTATCTCTGACTGACGGACTGACGGACTGACGGACTGACGGACTGACGGACTGACGGACTGACGGACTGACGAACTTACGGACTGATTCACTCTCTCACTCTGTCGCTCTTTCGCTCTCTCGCTCTCTCGCTCTCTCACTCCCTAACTATTTAACTTCGTGTAAAAATGTGAAACACGTATTTCTTTATTTCCTACCAGAAGCCTAAATATGAATTTACAGACCCCTAAGTCGAGGAATTATGGATTTCCCATACAAATTTTGACCTCCTATTTGACCCCTTTCAAGGTTGTTTTTTGAGAAAAAATATAGCCTATGTCCTTCTCCAGGATATAATATATTCCCTTACCAAATTTCATTACAATCCGTTCAGCCGTTTAGTCGTGAAGAGGTAACAAACAAAAGAAACAAATAGAGTTACTTTCGCATTTATAGTATTAGTATGGATGTACGAGTACTAACGGTTTCGAAGGTCGGTCCACTTGAGTCTTGAGTCGATAGAAAGTAATAAAATCAAATGAATTTCCATCGGAACATAATATACTTGAAATTTTCAGTAAGCTTATATGTGTATAAGACAATATATGTTATATGTGGCATGTATTATTATTATTTGCTGGCAACCCTGTTACCAGAGTGGCGTCCGTTATTTATGTATACGTCTGAAGGACTAGTATCCATGGACATGAATAAATAAAAAAAAAAAAAAAAAGTGGCGTCCGTGATCTGACTTTTAGGCGACCGATACTGCTACAATGGCTGATGTTTTCTCTTGTTGCGATACTTTAAACCCCAACAGTTTTTCGTAAGTTATATTTTTTCACTTCATCCAAATTGTTGAATTATTTCACTCGTGCTTAATTGAGTGACAATACTTAAAAAAGTTGTTACAGTACTTGTAAGATCAATATAATATTTAGTAGTGTTATGTAGTTTTGTTATTAATACATAATTATTTTGGTCTTATTTTTAGATTTCAAAAAGGCAAGCGGTGTGGGAATTTTGTTCGATTTATAGAGGTCTATTTCACAACTCCTAAATGAAATACTTAGGCATTCTCTGATTTAGACGGGGGAAACTGCGCCCGTTTCAGCTCCCTGGATAAGCGCCTGTTGACGTGACGCTCGTCCTGCATGTTACTAACGGCTCAAGCCAGTTGGTCGTTGGACTGAATATTTATCTAAAACACGGTCATGCGGTGCAAACAACTGTTTTTAGGGCAGTTCGCTCTGTCGAGATGTATGCCGCGGCACGTTCACGTATTGAATATTTAATATGTTATTGTAAACATTTCTCATTGTTAAAGCATAATCCAAACGAATAAAGCTGCATATTAACCACTTAATATTATAAAAAAATATTTCTATATTGATTTTGGCTCGCCTGCTATGATCACATCATTAAAAGAAAATTAGGTTGGTGATCATGAATACATTAGAAGCACCTCTGCCTATCCGTTCGGTATATAGGCGTGAGCTACATATACAGGGTAATTTTTAACCACTAGGAATTTTAATATCTTAATTTTGATTAACACCTTATTTTGCTTATATTAATATACGTTTTCATTATTCCTATGATTTGCTAAAAAATTACGCTATAGATTGTTAAAAGATATCCGACGTGGTTATTATAATTCTGTTTCCATGTCATCGTACTTTCCGTTTACGTACTGGTGCACTGTAAGTACTCCGACGGAGTAAAAAGGGACACAATGCCACTAAGATATCAAGAAATAAACATACTTGTTTCAAATTTTTAGCAACATCATGGTACTAGATGAAAACACTGATTATTATTGATTAAAACAATAATTTAAACTATACATTTTTTTATCAACATATTGTAACGATTGTAAAAAACAGCTGATAATAATCTGTTAATATTTTCAGTGGTAAGATCTTTATTTGAATAGAATAGTTATAATTTTCAAATAGAATATTTTAAACGTACTTAGCGTGATTGTATAACGAAGAATAGTCGAGCAAAATACAAATTTGAAGACATTATGATATCCACCATGAACGTGACTTGGGACTAGAAGGTGATACTAATTTTTTTAGGCATGTTGGGCACTTTTGGGATTGAGAAAATAAACTGAACTCGCGTGACCATCACGCTCAGATAATTTTACTTTTGACATAAGCACGCCTATGAAGTTCTGTAATTATTGACAAGCAATCATAAACAAAAAAGTTACTACTTCATGGACGCCGTTTAAAAATAGTAATTCCCATTTTTAACAGACTTCAAAAAAGGAGGAGGTTAACAATTCGTCGGAAACTTTTTTTATGCATGTTACCCGATTACTCGAAGACGCCTGGACCGATTCGAGAAATACTTTTTTTGTTTAAAAGGGTATACTTGGCACCAAGTCAGGATCTGATGATGGGATCTCAGAAAAAACAAGGGCTACCCTCAAATTTTGTAGTGACGCATAATTTATTTTTTATTGAAGTCGGTGTACTTTTTATGAATTAAAAAACTTTTACTTATTTTGTTTTCACTTCCGTCGGCACTCCCCATGGCTGCCTGTCTTTTTTTTATGTACAAAGAATGTATGCTTTGCATGCAACAAAATGAAATTCCAGTTTGAAATTTTGTTTATTTTTTGTATTATGTATAAGACAAGGCAAAGATTGCTGCGCTGAGGTCTCGTAAAAATTATATTGTTAAATCTATTACGAAATACTTAGTATCCGCCCGGAGCCAGGAATCACATTATAGGATGGTATTAAACTTGGCGAAATGTGGGTGTACCGAGTACACCGCTGTCTACCGCTTCGGGGAGTACAGGCGTAAGTGCGTATGTATAAAAAGCAATTATATCAAAATACTTTTCGCAGTTTTATTACTTTGAAAAATTCGAGGTTTTCTATGAAAATGTTGCTCTTGCTGCAACGGTTAGGTTAGCTGCCATATAGACAACCAAAAATCATCTGTATAACAAACAGCATATCACGCGTGCAAGTATTTTGTATTTCTAAAGTGTGTATCGACTCAATATTCTAAATGAAATTTTATTTTAATTCTACATTAAAATAGTTTTACATTTTGTGATGTTTTAGTTTATTAGACGCTGTTCAACGTAATTACTATTGAATGCTGTCAAGTTCTCTCAACCTGAGCATTTAAATATAGCATTGTATAAAATAATAATAAACTAAATCTGTCTCACAACAAAACCTTCATTGTTTCTGGTTAAAGCCAGGATTAAAAATCTACGTTTGTTGTCATAGTAACAACGGCTTACATCATAACCACAGGCTATAGACATATTATCATCCATTTACTCACAACAACCTGTTTTATTTTTTTAATGTGTTTTCTTTCTATAAAGTACTCAGATAAAGAACAAGGTAACAAAGATGGAAACTATTACAGGAACATGTTTATGTATTCATGGATCAGGTTTAATTTAAATAATATAATAAAAATAATAAGATACTACAATTATTAAAAAAGCAATAGAAATATTTGTCTAAATCTTAACAGAATTAATAACAACCAGCAAATTTTTCGTTTAATGAAAAGCCTGGGATTGCATTTGTAAATTTTATTTAGGAAGCTATATGAAAATGTATTATTTATACTTAGACGAATTTAATGTAAATTAAATTTATGTAACTACCTATGTATTCAAAATTTAATTTTTACGTGCACGTCATTTAAAAACCCATTTAATTTAAAATAGACTTTCTTGACTGCCGCGGTGGTATAGTTGTAATTGCGCATGCGTTACTACTGCTGTGCTGATGTCTCGGGTTCGATCCCAGGGTCGGGTAAAGAGACTATCCCGCCCACACACCCGCCATTGTAACTCCTGTTTAGCCAGGATCAACAATGGCACGCATTTTTTCGACACCGAGTAATGAAACTCGGCGAGTCTCTGGGAATGCTTTATAACTGTATTTTATCCCGCAACGAAATTAATCAAATAGAAATATAGGGAGGAGTTGGTAATATAAATTGTCCAGTTCCCTCCATAGCAAAGCGGGAGACAAATACTGAACTAAAAAGGTATTAACCTCCAATAAAGGACATTTACGTCTGGAGAAGCCAGACGTAAAGCACCACGGAAGTTACTTAACGGGTCCTATCATGCGAGCTGTTACGCTTGATTCCAATAATAGGTATGGCAAAAACGCCGGCAAGCACGGAAATTCCTCTTAGTCTTCACAAGGTCCATATAGTATACAAATCCAGATGTTATCTGCATACTGTCAAGCATAATGTTGCGCTCATTTTGCCAGAGACTACACTCCCAAAGAACATGATGCGCGGACTGTTCGTACTCACAGTTTGGTGTAGAACATGGGCACGCAGGCGAATCAACCTAAATGAGAATAGTTTGCTCTTAAAGTTGCCATGACCGGTGAGAAATTGTGAAACAAAGTGATCAATTTCTAGCCAAATTTTTGTTAGACGATCGCGAATCAAAGGAAAATACTGATATAAATGCCGCCCTTTAATTGAATTATCCCATCGACACTGCCATTCGTTTAGCAGTTCGTTGTAGGGTCGGGTAAAGTGATATTATGTTTTTCAATCTAGAAATTCGATTCTAGTATTAGTTCTATAATTCTAGTAGAAGCCCGGAGTCTGGAACCTGTTCCAGGTATGGCGTTAGGCTCGCCCCTATCACATTATGGGACCGAAATTGTCCGCCTCTGTTACGCCTCTGCCCACCCCTTCGGGGATTACGGGCGTGAGTGTATACCGTATATGTATGTAGGCCATCTTAAGTGTGTGACAATGTTTTATTATTGGTGTCGTGTGCTATACTGTAAATTTTGCTACTTTAAATAACTGTTATTTTAAGCCAAGTTTTTGTCCAAAACCAATAGAATCATACGTTTATATTTATGTCTTTAGTATTAGGATTAGATCAGTGAAGTAAGTTTTTAATTAAACAAATAGACTTCTGGTCCTATAAACTTATCAAACCCGCTTCAATAACTTATAAATGCCTGTAAGAGAGAGAAAGAGTTTACACATACTTTTAAGAGAAGCGATTTATCAAAGTCTCTCCACGCGGGAGAAAAGCGGAAACAGTTATGTTGGGCACACTGGTTGAACCACTTTGGAAAGATATTAAACATTCGGCTGAGTCCCTAACACTATATACACCCTACATTAACTACAATATTTCAAACTAAAAACCCAGCGGTGGCTGTGTCTAATGCATTAGCGACGGTTTCCTGGAGAGAGAGGAGCCTCAGCAGGAGCCACCACCATGCGGTGCCGTTTTCGGTACAACTTCAAATATGAACGTCCTCACATCATTATGTCTGTCTAACCTTTCTGGCAGTAAAGTGCACAGCCACGGCTTTCCGCTTACTCACTGACGAGTTCTCAAGCCTGAGACGCCACTTCTCCATGAAAGCGTTTAGAAATGTCATTTTTCCCAAACAATATGTATGCAAAACAAACTAAATAAATTTAAACTAGTAGTATCATTTAAAAATACTATTGAGAGTACTTTTGAGTTTATCTTGAAATTGTTTTACAAACGTAATGGGGTTACTCTCTGATATCTATAAGAAATTCTCAGTAATAAGTTATTTGATTGTCAAAACAATATTAATATGCGTTTGCATTTAGATAAAACTAAGTACTTGGCAATTTCTGCGATGATGTATGACTTGTCAAAACTGCTATCCTTCGTGTGTGTAGGTTTGCGGAGTAATGCAATAAAAAAAATAGTTGATCCACATTTATACTATATATTTATAATGTATTTTAAATTCAAATGCTGAATTTAAAATCTACTTTCCACTGGGTGGCATAATAAGACACAAGTATGATAGGTACCAAAAATAAGGGATACAAGACCTTCTTGAGAAGATTTATATCGATAATTATCGAGACTTCTTTTTCAAAAATATTTTTTTACGTTATTCTGGCATGGCAATGTGACCACACTGCACCTGAAGTATCTAAAGTACGTAATCGAAATACAACCTAGTGTAGATAAATGTAAGCATGGCCCCAACATACTATTAAGCCACAGTATTTAATTTAAGAAGAGGTAATATCATTTTCTCAGTATTAACATAATATACATATTTTGGGTTCGGACTTTTATATCATTACAGTGAGTATTTTCGTTTCGTAAACTTTTCAATACGTTTCATGAAATTTGTTTCTTTCCCTGACAAGTTTCTTAAATAGCTGTGGACAATGAATGCTGAAATATTTGCGTGAGATAACTTAAGCCGTTCACGTTTATTTAAGTTTAAAACTTTTAACACATAATAATATTACATAAAAGTAACTTTACTTCTAAATATATTAGAATAATAGTCGTAGGTTTAATTCATACTCAAAGTATCGATTTCTAAACCCGAATCCCAGTGTACTTGTTATACGTCGAGGAGTTTCGCCATTTTCCACGTATCTCGTGTCAAATTATAAGTTTAAATATGGTAGTACTTGAAACTTTACTCCATTATATGTACACCTCAGAATTTTCGAAGTTAAGTGTGTAATCATTGTTATTTATCGCTTGTTTAAACGGCAAAGGAAATATTCTAAGTAAACGTGCATGCCTGAGAAATCTAAATAAGAATTTGGAAGGTATGTGAAGTCTGCCAACCCGCATTGAGCTAGCGTGGTGGACTAAGGCCTAACCCCTGTCATTAGTAGAGGAGGACTGTGCCCAGCAGTGGAACAGTGTATAATATAGTGCTAGTACTATTATATACTTATATAATAATTTTAAATATGGTCATCACAGAACATTCTGTCTCGATAGAATTTTCCATGTGTCCTGAATTATGTAAAAAATATATCACAAACCATAATATAATACCTGTTTTTGAAGTTATTTATCTTTAATACTACACATAATATTCACGTGTATCCTGTATTAAACAAAATTTAGGACATCCTAAAAAAATATTTTCACAACATTCTCAATACATCCATACTGATACTATAAATGCGAAAGTAACTCCGTTTGTTTGTTACCTTTTCACGACTAAACGGCTGTCCAGATTCTGATGAAATTTGGCAAGGAGATAGATTATATCCTGGAGAAGGACATAGGCTATCTTTTTTCTTAAAAAACAACCTTGAAAGGGGTCAAATAGGAGTTCAAAATTTGTATGGGAAATCCATAATTTCTCCACTTAGGGATCATATTTAGGCTCTTGGTAGGAAATAAAGAAATATGTGTTTCAACGTTTTTACTACTGTACTTTAAATCATCCCTAAAAGGGGCGAAGTGAGGGGTTAAGTTATGAGGTATTATTTAAATGTAATCTCAAGCATCAGACACAGCACCTGAGAGTCAGGACGATTGCTATAGGCGCCTCAATGCAGAAGACAATTCCTTGGATTGTATACTTCTGCTCCCGGTAATAACCCACGCCTCACCATTAGGGGTTCAATCAGCTCGTCTTCATATTTATAACTATAAAAAATTTGTTTCTGACTGTTCTAGGTTTATTAACAAAATGGAAAAAGAACAAATCGAAACAGGATTTATGTATAAAAAGTCACTTAACACTTTCTAAAACGTAACGAACGACTCATCCGACAAAAGATAAAACGAACTGTTTTATATGAACCAAATGTAATTTTATACCATCGTAAACCTAAATACATCATCGTTAAAACAAGGCGCACCAGCTGAATTAAATATTATGTTAATTTTTTTTTATTTTCCCAAAGACGTGATGAGCAGATCGCCAGGTGGTAAATGCTGCCTCGCGATAAAAAGTCGCATCACCACACAGACCTTGAAATACAAAATACTGAATGCAGTGTCATTATTCTTATCCGCCATTTGAGACACGATGTTAAGATTAATAATGCCTTGTAATTTTGTATGCTTCTGTGTGATTTAAACGGAAACACAATAAATTAATTATATAAATTATACATTCCTGCTTAGCGGCAGAAATACATAAGCCCGTCGTCTTAACCAGACGGTTTCTCATATATGAGAGTTCTACCACTTCGTAATACCCGTGCCAGTTCGGCTTAGAAATAATAACCTGATTAAACACTTGCACTGCTTATTCAAAGATTGTAATAAGACTGCACAAATAGCAGATATCCGAAGGTCGTGTCAAGTGTCAAACGCGAGCGTCAGTCAGCGTCAGCCGCCAAGTCTATACCAGACTATTCTACAGTAGCGTCGTTAACGCACTTACTTAGTTCATAGGCTACGTAAACAAATTAACATAACAAAAGACAAGCGAAACCATAGACAACAACTAGTCTGAAACTTTGAATATTCCGCCATTCACATCTACATTTGCTATATCTGTTAATCAATTCTGCATTGACACCTGTGTCGCCATGCCGTGGCCGTGCCGACGCCAGAGGCCGTTGTTTCGATTTCCGCCTCACAATATTAAACACGACCTAGAAATATATGTGCCAAGTCTGGATATTATTAACACGCCCTAAATAGAAATAATAGAATGAGCTATTTTGGGAGATGCGACTCGGTTCATTGAGCGGGCGGAAGGAACTTAATACGTCTTTAATAGGTCGATTTGTTTAATGAAATAAAAGGAACTGAATTTGACTCACTCTCATTGTTCATCATGAGACTTGTTTTATTTTTAGTGCCTCGACAGGCAGACGAGAAGACGGGCCACCTGATGGTAAGTAGTCACCGCCGCCCAGACTTCTGCAATGCCAGGGCACAGCAAAGCCGCTGCCTACCGTTAATTTAGGTGTACTTCTGATGACAATGCAATAATACGATACCATTTAGTTGGTCCGATGTTGGAACTGGAAGCGAGAACTGCTAGGATTGTTTTTATTGGGCGATTCAAATGTTTACGTCTTTTGTCAAAATTTTACTTCACAAATAAAGTGTTTAATAAAATCATCAAGTAATATGTTTAACTGAAAGTTACATTCCCATGGTTTCATCGCTTTCAAAGGTTCAATTTACTATTTGTGGACACAAATATAGGTCTACTTCAGTGAACTGTATTTATTAGAAATTTTATTTTTCCATATTCTCGTCCAAATGCCCTTTGGCTACACGCCGTGACTGTGTTTAATTACTTTACTCGGAAATTTCAAATAAAGGTAGGTTTTACCTTTTAATATTTTTCATATATGTGTATTTTTAGAGCATTGACATTTTTGAAAAAGTCACCGATGTAATATTTTGCTCTCAATATTAAATTGAAAGTAAAATCACACTGTATAATACACACACAATATTGTTATTTGCGAATGTATGTGTTATTACCCGCTGTAGTGGCTCAACGAATTTTAGTGAAATTCGGAATAAAGATATCTTATTTTCTGGACTAACACATGGTTACTTTTTATTCCAGAAAGGAGAAAAAGTTAGGTTTACCAATTTGTCGTGTGTTGCCTTCAAGGCCCGACCGCCCACCCTCCGCAGAGCCGTCTTGGACGTTTGGTTTGCCAGGCTGGAGAGCCCAAGTACGGGGCTGAGGACTGCCGAGGCAGTGCGTCCTGTTTGTTAGCCAATTGTTTGGCAGGCGCCACGGTGCACCGACGTTTCGACTGACATAGATGCTGTCGGGTCACGGGTGTCTCGGTACGTTCCTGTGACGGATCGGTAAAGAGGAGACTGCCGTGTGCCACCATCGTGGTAACTGTCGAGATGGCGGCCCGACAGACCTTAGCGGAGAATCCGTCCTGAAACGAAGAGCGCACCGCCACAGAACAGCTGTCAATGGAAACCTTGCTTTGCCAGCCGTGGTGGGTGCCTTAGTCGGCAGACAAAGGTCTTGGCGGGCGATGGCCTCTTTCTGTGAACATGTGATGTCGTAGAAGGAGGGAGCCGAACACGATTGGAAACGAACCGATCCGTTCGCCGCCAAACCACAACCGGGCGCCTCCCGGTCTGTGGATTGGGAGCCCCCATTGGCTCTGAAGAATGTCACGGGGGTCGCGGCTGCATAGCGGGGATGTGCATTTACAAATACTTTTTTATGTGGAGTTGCCTTCCATTCTTTATTAAGTATTTTTAAACAAGATTTAATTTATTTTTATATTTCGAAATTATAATTAATTTTATATTCAAAACGCTAATGAAAATTTTACACATAGCCGCGCCAGAATCGTACGTCACAGTACACAGTTTATCTATCGGTTGGAAATTTGCTCATTACCACATTTCAGATAGATAAATAAAAAAATTTTAATTCATAAAAAGTACACCGACTTCAATAAAAAACAAATTATGCATCACTATAAAATTTGAGGGTTTCCCTTGATTTTTCTGAGATCCCAACATCAGATCCTGACTTGGTGCCAATGGGACCACCTGGGAAGTATACCCTTTTAAACATAAAAAAAGAATTTCTCTAATCGGTCCAGGCGTCTTGGAGTAATCAGGTAACATACATAAAGAATAAAGATTCCGACGAATTGTTAACCACCTCCTTTTTTGAAGTCGGTTAAAAATTGAATTAACCTTGGTAAGATGTACCTACATTGATCCAACAGTAGTTGGTAAGCCTCTTCAATGTAGAACCCACGCAAATAAACGTGACGATTTAAGCGTTTTGTGCACATTCAACATCCACACACGTGGCGCTCAAGTAATATGTAGCTGAGATGTATCGTGGTGAAAAAGGATATAATAATTTTCACTTGCTATCTTACTTTTTGTTAAGAAAGTTTTTTAGTATTTTTTCAGGTTCAGGAATAGGGATCCAAAATGATCAACAGGTCGATTCAATAGCCAATATTCAAAAGTTAACAAAAAAAGTAATTTTCATTCGTGTTTACGTAAATTAATGACGCTTAAGCTAATTCTACTTTATAGAAAAGCAAAATAATATAAGTAAAGAGACTTTTCGGGAATTTGTTAGAACTTTCCACATTTTTTTGTATTTAGCTTACGTTACTTCCTGAAGCAAATAAAACATCTGACATGCATAAGGATATGCCACAATTTTTATTTACATTGCTCGCAAGACTGTTTTAAGTTATGTATATTAACGCATGTACAAATAACAAGGCTTGCAAAAATTAGTTCAATTAGCTGTACATACCGTAACGTGGTGTCCCAATATTTATTAATTAATTACAATATTAATAACTATAATTTATAACATTTACATAAGTTTGTTGGGAATACAAACCAACTTATATGAATGAGATTCAATGACCAAAATGGTGCTAAATATTTTCTTGTAAATTGGAAAACCGCTAACATATCAGTGGGTGCATAAATAAAACAATTATTCTATTAGTGTTTACGCGGTTATCGACATTAATAACTCAGCGAGCAGGCGATAGTGGGTTGCACTGTTTTACTGTTTTGACAAATGACTCACAATCTGACGAGAAGACACGCGCTTCCTATAAATATCTGGGGGAATGATCCACAAGAGTATTACGTTATGAAAAATATGCTAAAGCGTTGAATTCTAACTTATTAATGCGTTGACATAATTGTGTATAATACATATTGTTTGAATAACGAATTGGAAATAAACAGAAATCTCGACAGTTATTTATTTATAATACTCCTTCAGCTAACTTGAAAACATACACAGTGAAGCGATGTTTTGCATAATAAATTAAATGTTAAAAGGTAGGAAGGCGATGCGTGTAGAGTGTTAAAGTTAACACTGAATAAAGTTATTAGATAATGTGTTTGAGCTTTTATAAATCAGGAATTTTGTTTTGAGGACGACTATTGAGGCAAAATTGACTGTCGAAGTGGAGACGGGGAGTTTGCAACGTTGTAATGTGGCATGATCATATAAATATCAAGCGAGCCATTATTCACTGGCGCTTGTTCACATATCAATAACTCCTATTACAGCTATTAAATATGACCCACGTCGTTTCGTTTCAAATCAAATCAAATCATTTATTTTGTAAGTTAGGCCACTATCGGCACTTTTTACATGTCATAATAATGTTAAGGTCTACTGGTGCTTCGGAAATGCCCACTGGTCTGAGAAGAAGCACCAAGAAACTCAGCCGTAGGTCTTTTGTAATTTGTCATTACAATTTACATTATAAAATAATTTACATATAAAATACATACATCCTTAGACAAGTCACATTCACATGAAACAAAAAAAACGGTACGGTACATGTTAATACAAGGCAGAGTCGTAAATGAGGCTATACAACCTGTTATTTATTTTCTCTAACTAACAATCAATGAGCAATCCAGGTAGACCAGTCCACACAAGCAGCACCCGTTCACGAGTATGACGCATGTGCCAGCCATCGGCCTCCTCAACCATGACACAGGGAAGTGACCGACCCGGCACATAACGCTGCCGCAAGCACAGACCCTTAAGCGAGCATGACATACCTTAATCGCGTCAAAGAACGCGTTTCAGTTACATACCCGTGTTGATGTGTGCCTATTCCTAATCTCCAAGCTAAAAAGACATGATTGTGTTTGTTTGATCGACCTCGATACGGTTCCATTTACTAAAAACTTGATAGTCTGCAATGTCTAATCTGTCGATGTACGTTGGCTAGATTAGTGGAACTTGGACGTATCGATTCAGTAGAAGAGACGTTCGCTAGTGTAGGATGTAGGCTGCGCGCAATCGACGCCGCGACGCCATTAAGTATACCTGACAAGGGCTATTCAAACACTGTTCAATGAAAGAGCCCTGACGCTTTCAATGGGACACGATATTTGCGATTTAGTCTGTACGTATGATATACTGTAATCGGTTTAATGCGTTTACTGAATACAAGTATTGAATGAATCTACTAATATATAAAATTACATAATAATTATTTCAAAATCTAGTTTATTAAATGATATCATAATCCTATAACTTTAATATCAAATAAGATGATAGTAAAACATATAAATTTGTGTTTCTTTGCTAAGCAACTTTAAAAAAGGAAGCATTTCTTAAAGTAAACCGTATATATTCAGGAACGATATCCCGACATTAAATGTTAGTAACTAAAATGTAATAAATAAAATTGTTTTTTATTGTCCACGCACTAACATACTATTTTCGTAGTGTGGGTATAAAGAACTACCAGGGATGGTGCCACTGCAAATCCGAGTCTTAGTGCGGGGAGCGAGCCCGAAGACTAGTTGCACAACAGACTACCCACACACGTCGTGCGTCGCAGAGCTTATAAATATTAAGTAAAAGAATAAAATATATTTTGTTAGACTTAAATATTTGATGTTTTAATAATACCATGACAACTTGGTTTAAATTTATTTGCTCGCCTGGACCTGAAGATCTTAACTTTTAAGTTTTCCCCGAAATTTAAACTATAATTTTATCAATAAACGGAAATACTAATAAAACACCTGACTGCGTAAATAACAATTGACAGAAAAACAGTCCTATGTGGAACGCACCATGCAAAGTACAAAGTACTAATAGATAGTCAAATAACAGGCCTGCCCATAAACTATAGTAGAATGATTGTCAGAACTTTGAACTTCAAATACTTGCAGTCTTCACGTCAACATCAGCTATCAGCCTCCTCAACCATATTACATAGAAGTCACCAACCAAACACACAACGTCGTCGCCTACCGATTTATTTCATGACATATAAATGTCCATTGGACCTCAGCTTAATTTTAATTGACTGTTAAGGGTCAACTTATTTTAAGCTAAAGTCGATGAAAACGAAAAATTGTTACACACAATTTCACTGCACAGTAGCGTATAAAGATCGCAATAAATTAAAAGCAAACTACGTTCGTGTCTGCAACCACGTAGAGCTCCAATACGCGGTTATCGGAGTTTATTGCTTTCCGGAAAAAAGATTGATGGAACTCTCATGCCAGTCTCCGATAATTATACAAATAGCGGTTGACGACTGTCAGGGCCCTAGCCAATTCTCTTTCTCAGCAAACGAACTGAGGCCCACCGTTTCTTGCATGAGGAACGATCCTTGAGAAATCTAAAGTATCACTGGACTGCTCCCGGGACCTCTTTGCGGCCCGCCTCCTTTGGGGTCAAAAGCGCCCTACAACAAGAACTACCTAGGCGTTGCCGTTCTTGAACAAGCACTCGTAGGTCTGAAGGACGTTTCTCGTATTTAATTGACACTGCGATTTGAATATGATTTGTTTTAGTATGCTGTCAATTCGTTAAGCTTAAACTTTAATGTCGATCGCGAAACAATCTAGGGTATCTTACTGTTTGGTCACTGTCACCATGTCTATAGAACCTTATGGTAGAGCAACGACTTGAATAAATTAAATCTTGGTGCCTTATTTTCTGTGGGTCCGACAACAGGCTATTATTGTGACACGAGTGTTATTGTACTGTACCAAATTGCTGGGGACGCATTGGTAAGAAAATGTAACTTTATTCATGTATAGAACATTTCATTTTTTAGTGTATCACTTCACAGCGAATAGAACTAGTTCTTTGCTTATTTTTGCACGTTAGCCTGCTTCTAATGACAATTGAACAGGCAAAGGACTTCTCGAGATCCATTTTGCCGAATAAAAGTACAAAAAATTAAGAAATGTATTTTAAAACCTGAATCAAAATGCATTTTTTTACACCAAGCGATCACACGCATAGCTCTGACCCCACACTTGGGTAAAACCTGTATCGTGGGTATCAACAACTACGATCGGTCTAAGCATACGGTCCCACAACACCCAGACCCGAAACAAATATCTGTCTGTCACACAAACATTTGTCTTAGTACGGGAATCGAACTCGACACGGATGCTATAATTATCGGAGGCTTTAAATTATTTGCTTTATTCATCAAAGCTTAACCAAACATAAATAACATGACTCGATTCTTATTTTGCGAAGATATGGCTTAGCATACTTAAACATCATCAGTTGAATTAACAAAAATAAATTCGTGATCGTGTAAGTACGCGCAATCAAGAGATCTACCACGACCAGACAGACTAGTTTAAATATGCATTATTTTATCGTTGAGGTGGGTCACCCAATGACATGACTGAGATCAGAGTTTACTGATATCTGTCGACCCGCGGAAAGGACGCGACGGTAATATTTTTTTATGTTTTAGTTATTAACTCTGCATTCAGGAAAATACCATCTCACTGATGAAACTTTTAAGATCTTAAAATTATATAAAGTGTATTAGTGTCACTTGATCTTGGCAGCATAAAATATCTTCTTCTAATTAATGGAGAGAATATTTGTTTAAAAGGACAGATACAAAAACTTCAATATAGTAATGACATATAATACGAGTATAAAAACGTGACAAGTTTTTTTTTCGCCAAGTAGGTATGGCCCTGCATATCATGAAGCAGACCACTTGTTGGCATTGATCCGGGGGAGGAAGGGCAGTGCAGTTTCCAAGAAGTAATCGAATTGATTTAATTTATATACTCTAGATATGCTTGGACTCATTATTGCTACCATAAACTCATTCCTAATAACAACAAAAAACTTCATGCATGAAGGCTTTACCCACAAGATCATATCTTAGTCTCATATCGATCTCAATTCACAAATCTCACCTTTAAACAAAGACGAAAACGCAGATTCATTTACACGTGCCGCTTAAAAATGTCAACAGTATACCACTTTAGCTTGAATGAACTATCGATCTATTTTAATCTTATTTACATTCTTGGCGCTGAGACTAGATCGCAATGATATTTATAACACACTACGATGGTGCGTAGATAAATTATAGTATAAAGGGTCAGAAGCGAAGACTCATCGAAGTCTCCAACAAAAAATAAGAAGTTTCTGTGTCAACCGGTATAAAATCAGTTCCTTCAGGCCGGCATAATTCTGACGGTCAAACATTATATTGGGACTGTCCTTTATGTACTATCGATCGTAGTATAGTCACTTTGCCGCTTTCGGATACATAAAAAGTAATAATATCAATTATAGGCCACTTGACTGAAATATTTTTTAAATGCAATAACTTCAGACAACTCTTATTCAGACAATAAAATACAGGAAATTGCAACAGCAACAATAAATTTACTGGAAAATGAGTCTTCAATTTCTTGCTATTACGAAACAACTCTAGCGTACAGAATAATTTTAAACTTTATTAAATTCTATTCAAGAGGCACTTGGATGAATATTGCAGAGGATTGTATTTTTATTGTGATGATTTAAATACTTTGTTTGACCGCGGCGGCGTGTTATCGATTTAAGTTTATATATTTAGAAGTTACATTAGAAAAGTTAATATGTTCGTTAAATTTTCAAATTTTCTTCTAAACGGCTTGACCGATTTGTATTTTTTTATGTATGTGTTTGGGTGGCGCCTTGGATGGTTTAGATTCACAAATCAGCCCGGCAGATGGCGCTGCAGTCGATGTGGCGCTGCTTTTACGGGCAAGACGACGTTTGCCGGGCCCGCTAGAAAATTGGTCTCGTTTGTCTGTTACGTTTTCACGGCTAAATCACGAGACCAATTTTAATGAAATTTGTTATGAGGGTAACTACTAACCCCGAGAACCGACGTAGGGTACTATATTTTTTAAATCAACCTTAACAGTGATGAAATAGGGTATAAAAGGTTGTATGGGAATTCAAATGCCGCTGAACCGACTTAATAAAATCTAGTATGAATATAACATAATAAATTTAAGAATGGATATGATATACTCTGTTTTTTAATCAACCATCAAATCATCACCATCAAATGTTTTTTTAGGAGTAAAATAGGGGATAAAAATAAGCTTCTGAATTAATGTTCGGGAAATTCAGCCTGAATATATAATCGTAAACCCTTAAACCATTTTAAGGGTTTCCTGGTCCATACCTGGGATACTTTTTTAATCAACCTCTTAGGGAGTAAAATTGAGGCTGGGAATAAGCTATATTGTTTTAAAACAGCTTGACTATTTAATCGATATCTTGGTCGCCTCTTTCTTACAAATAATGAATTCTGTTCTAAAAATGAAAAGTGGCTGCCATTTTGTTTTTATTGGCCAATT
The DNA here is from genome assembly GCA_905220505.1 of Laothoe populi. Classification (NCBI taxonomy): domain Eukaryota; kingdom Metazoa; phylum Arthropoda; class Insecta; order Lepidoptera; family Sphingidae; genus Laothoe; species Laothoe populi. The sequence goes on along the minus strand of HG992149.1, from coordinate 10,496,199 downwards.
TGTAACCATTAAAATATTTTGACGAATATTTTGCTTGAAACGAAAGAACAGATCTACAAAAACATATTCACATTCGGTCTAACAATTTTATGCGGGTGGAGCCGCGTGTAAAAGCTAGTGATATTATAAATATGAATAAGATTAATTCCTTCTGAAAACGTCAACTCTGAGTCGTCGAAGTAATTGACAGAGGTATTTGTTAAAGGTAATTTGTTTGTTGAAAATATAATAAGACCATAACTTACTAACATCAGTTAGTCAGTTATCATTAGCTAATGATATACTTAAAACCGCTTTAAAAGCATAGCCGGTCAAAAAGTTATTATAACTGATCCTCGAAGAATTACAATTACCTACACACTGCATATAAAGCAACAGGATCTGAGTGGATAAGCAATTAAAATTTATTCTTTATGAGCCCACGGAACAAAACAGTCAATATTATTCAAATCTGTTTAAATTACGCGAATTTCGTTAATTTAGGTACGTACAGTACTTTTCTCACGGTTACTTTTCTCAATAGTTAATAAAACACGCATTCAGCTATTGAAATAATCGGCTCGACTGTTGTGAATGGAATTTAGGATTTTTCAAATGGACCGTATTGCTGTTACAGCGACACCTAGCAACATAATCAACTTCAATTTATTTATACAGAAACTTTTTAAGTAGACAGAAACTATACGAAAACTAATAGCTGCAGTAGTTTAAATTGTTTCATAGCTAAAAACACCATCGGGTACCTGAAGGAAAATCATTTTAAATTGGCAACAAACAATTAGTAGCGATTAAGTTTGAGGGCGCCTCTAGAAGCCTCGGCCTGAGCCATCGTTGGTAATAAAGGGAGTACTTGAGACTCTGCAATTAGTAATTTTCATGGAAGTGTTTACGGCTCAATTTGTTATGGTAGGCATTGAAAATAGACGAGGATACTCATATTTTGATGGCGACGGTGATAAGATCGTTTAAATCTCTTTAAACGTGATAAAGCGACAACGGAGATACCCGTTCTGCGGGTTAAATATATCTTAATAGTTTTCTGCATTAAGCCAAACTTTACACACTATAAAATTATTTTGATAAATAATAATTAATAAAATAAATGACTAATACAGCCTCCGTGGCGTAGTGGGTAGCCTAGCTGTGAAATGTGAGGCCGCGGGTTCGATCTCCGTACAAAGGCAAATGTTAATGAGATCAAACAATATTTATTTCGGGTCTGGGTGTAGTGAGACCAAAAGTCTCTATCAGTTCCTAATACCCACGACACATGACTCGTATCTTAGTGTGGGGTCATGACTGTGTGTGTGAATGTTGGGTGTAATTTATTTTATGTCACGAATCGTCAACAAACTGCAAAAAAAAATATTTCCACACCAAAACGAAATGTTCGCTCATATAAACATTCTCACAAGACTTAAAAGGTAATTTAAACGAAATAAACTCCGCTTAAAAGATATAGCAGCGATAGCCTAGTTGGTTGTGGTACGGACTGCCAAGACGAAAGTCGTAGGTTCGAAACCCAAGTGGCATACACCTCTGACTTTTCTAAAGTTATGTGTGTATTAAATGATAATTATCGCTTGCTTTAACGGTGAAGGAAAACATCGTGAGGAAACCTGCATATCTGAGAGTTTTTCGAAGGTATGAGAAGTCTGCCAACCCGCATTAGGCTAGCGTGGTGGACTAAGGCCTAACCCTTCTCATTAGTAGAGGAGGCCCGTGCCCAGCAGTGGCACAATGTTTAATACAGGGCTAGTATTATTATTATTATTTTATAAAAGATAAAGTATTACGGAAGGTTTACGATACAGCTTAGCAAAAAGAAAAAGCTTTTGTGAAAACAAGCGCTGCCGCATGCACCGCGATTACAATATTTTTGTACGAATAGGGCCCAAATATCAACACAAAATGCAAAAATAAAACACTAACGTAGAAATTGATTAATGTTTAGTATATTTTTTTCTATATATAACAGAATTGTAGCTCGACAATTTTTTTTTCGCATAGCAAAGTCTCTATCATTATTATATTTTCTTCATATACCTACTGGTAGTTCAATTCTACAATTTCATTTAAAGTGTATACTCAGTTCTGATTTAAGAATCTAAAAGTTCCCATTCAACTGTCTGGCAGTCTATATTGCACAAATTATTTTTTGTTTACAATTGAGCTGAGAAAAATTACAAGCTAAAATGGTTAGTTCTCTAGCGTAAAGATTTAAGTTTTCTTTTTGAATGGACATTCTGTACATTTATCTCCGAGCTCACCGTGAAATGTAATATGAATGAACGTAGAGTTGGATTTCGAGTTCTTTTTATTTGAAACCCATCGGAAATAGTACGACTTTTATACTTGTTATTTATTGAACTACTATATATTTTCTACTCTAAAATATGGACAGTAATTAATCTTGTCTGTTTGAAAATTACGTATCAAATTGACGCCGATTGACGAAATGAAATGAAAGCTAAATTAATATTGATTAATAAAATGTACGGTTGGACTATATGACCACAGCAAAATGTTTAACAATAATAATATTTTTTATATTTATAGGAATTTCTAGATAAAGTACCTAAAAACGACATGCCGTAACAAGATACAATACAATACAAAAACTCTTTATTGTGCACACAATATATATATATATATATATATATACATAGAAACTAACAACATACAATCAAATTAGAATGCACAATGGGCGGTCTTATCGCTTTAAGCGATCTCTTCCAGACAACCTAGCAAGGAGAATTATAATTACTGATGATTACATAAAGACGGTGGTGCACAATATGTAATAACAAAATAAAATACGAATTATAGTTATTAGGATAGAAGTAAATAAATACGTTAAAAAAAACTAAAATTAAAATATATTTTAAACATTATAATTATAAAAAAAGGTACTACACAATAGTGTACAACTAAATATTGAAATCATATAATATATACATAAACACACACACATACATATACACATAAATATATATACACATACATACATATATATATATACATACACACATGTAAGTAATACGTCATTAACAAGAAAATCTATTTTGAAATGGAATTATAATGAATTTCTAAATATTTTTTAAACAGCGATAGTGATGTGGCTCGTCTTATTACGACAGGCAGATCATTCCACAACCTAACAGCCTGCACAGAAAAGGCCTTGTCGTAGAAGGAAGAAGTATGGATAGGAGTCTTAAGCTGATACGTATCAGCGGAGCGTAATGAGCGAAAATTAGAAGTGTATAAAAAGTGGAAACGATCTTTAAGATAAGGCGGGGAAAACGGATCGAAGAGAATTTTGTATAGAAGGCATAGTATATGAGTATTCCGACGAAGGCGAATTGGTAACCACTCAAGTTTGTTGCGAAATTCAGATACATGGTCAAATTTGCGTAAACCGAAAATAAAACGGATACACACATTTTGGAGGCGCTCAAGATAATAATAATACACTATGTACTAACAGAAGCAGTTTTATTTATTACATCACACCAAGTTGTATAGTATTGTGACTATGTACACTTCGGTTTTAGTAAAAAGAAACAGTTATTTTTTTATAAATCATACTTAAATATATTTTTGTGGGACAGAAAGATACTGCAGAAAGGCCAAAGATTTCTTTTATTTTGACTGATGTCATTTTAGACAGCCTCAGTGTTGGCAAGGAGCCGGTTGTAAATTGAGAGGTAGTGTCTTCTGTTCCAGTACAATATTCGTGACGGGACAGAATGACAAAAGGAGTTCCCGATAATACTATAAAGGGTAAGGACACAAGGTAATCGTCGTATCTTCTTGTGGAGTCAGAATTATACATATATATGTCACTTTTGGGTGATATCAATTAATTTATTCATTGAATGCTTGCTATGAAGCTACACAGCAGGCCGGCATGATTGCGTAGGGACTCGGCCCAGCGGCTGCCCGTATAGCCATTATCCGGGCGAAGGAGATGCTGGGTCGTAAGGCCGGCTAGTCCAGCATAATCGTTTTATTCTTATTCCGCTTCCCCATGGAGCGGGCGACAATAATAAAATGTTTTCCCAGCGAAAATAACCTGTATTTTTACAATTCCTGAGTTGGGCTACATTTAAAATATAAGAATTAATATTAACTGTTTTCCAGTGGTTGAGACACTCATTTAGATCGATTAACACAATGGATTACATTTTTTAGCTGGTTGTAGGATATTCATATCCTCCCGTATAGCGACCACCGTACACAGGGTGTAAAACCCGCCATAGTGGCACACGCAAGTGTGTCGCGTTCCGGGATCAGCCAGTGTACATCCGGTTTTTCTCGGGGGTCTAGAGTTGAGGTACGATGTTTGGCCGTTTCGCGGCCTTCTGAGTACTCTGACAAAAGACCCTAGACTGCTTCTTCACCTTCTTGCCCGTGGCGTAATGTGAAGAAGCAGGCCGGCATGATTGTGTTGAGTAACGGGGGATAAATCGTCTCTCGCTACCCAATACTCTAATTGGACCGCACTGCACATACCATCAGGTGCAGCCTGGTGCAAAATGACCACGCTGCACCTGATGGTGGGTGCCAGGATAAAAAAAAATTAAATGAATATATCAGGAGTAATTGGAAATAATTAACGCGCGCGAAAATAAATTCAAGCGCTTTCTGACTGTTTCTATATAAGCCGAGCAGAACACCAGAGAGATATCGCCTGAGAGGCGATCGGTACAGGTGCGTCAGTGCAGGAGAATACTTTTGCTCCCAAAAATAACCTCCAGGCGGGTGGAGCAGAGAGCAACAGCTAGTAAAATATAAATTAACATTTAAACAACGATCGAAACATAGCCTATTTTTTCTCCCGTATACATGTTGTTTTACCTAAGAATCTTTTGGAAATACCCTATCCTTAAGCTATATAGATCCCCTAAATCCTAGTAGAGCATTAGGGGTTCGCCAGACACCATGGGTGGTGATTGTAATCGATGAATTAAGCTACGTTGTTACCTCATTGTCACACTATTATTACGCGGCGGTTAAAGTGTACACAATCCCTCATATTTGTCCAGAATATCAAAAGTATATTATATTATGTACGTATCTTCATCAATCTTACCTTGAATCGGCTCAGGTACTCCTGCTGGCGCGTGATGTCTGTAGCCAGGATCAAGGAGCTTATCTGTTGCTCGAGTTTGTGGCGTTCATCAGCCATCTCGTCTAAAATGCCGCTCTGGATCAGGCAGCTGATGGCCAACCGCCAGTGATGGTTCTCCAGTACCGAGGTGTTCTGGGTAACAAGGACTTATATAAAACAAAAAAAAAATATGCTGATGCCTTATAAATAAATTCAGACAAGATTTAATAAAGAAACCTATAAATACCATTCAGTCAATCGCTCATTAATTGATTGACCAATCACGGTAACTCAGGCCCTATTTGAAGACATGGCATGATAAATGGCGTGTTGATTTGTTAAACGGTGCATACAGTCGATATCAGCTAAAACTGATTTAGTTATACTCGATCCTTCTTGCATTCAACAATCTAGTCCGCCCAATTCAATGTGTTTTCATCCCACTGGGATTATCATGCAGGCGAATCCAAAAGTGGCACATACGATTTTCACAATATACAAAGCGTCATATGGCAACGCACTCTTTACACCTTAGCTTAGGGTTGCCAACACAAAATTGCAAAAACTAGGATTTGAAGTCGAAAAACCAGGACAATACAATTTAAATATAGGACGCGTCTTTGTTTTAAAATAACGCGGGCAACACGCGCGAGCCGTGAGGCTCCTATAACATAAGGATTGCAAAAGTTACGCGCGAATTTTAAAATAAAGGACGTTATCAGTTTGCTTTAAAAAAACAGGATGCTGCTTAGAACTATTCAGGACACTCTAAAAACCAGGTCATGTCCTGGGAAAACAGGACGGTTAGCAACTCTACCTTAGCTAATATTCAAAGGAGTTCCCATTGCAAGTGTCGTCCAGGTTACTTTAAACAGTCACGTTTAATAAATAAAACTTTGTTACGATAAACTAATATGATTGTTCTTCGTTATACTTAACCAGCGATCTATATGTACTACGTACTAGATGCGGTGACCAGAACAAACATTATGTTCCACCGAGTTGCGGTGTAACCACCGCACCGACGTTAGTTTGCTTCATGTCACATAAGTATGCACACTACATTGCATATTTCAGTGTCGAGTTAATTTTAGTTATTTGTAGCGACATTCCCGAACAAATCTGCCTTAAATTGATTTACAGGGAAACTGTTAATAGTATATAAGGTAAATAACATAATTTCATAGCGTTTAGTACATAATATCATTAAATATTAATTAATTTCAATTCTGAATACGTAAAGTCTATATTTCACAACAAAATTCATTATATAGTTTGTCCCATTTTGGCGCGCGGAAAGTCCCGTTCGAGAAAAAGTGACGGAGTTATCACGCTTCTAACTACCAAATAGTTCTGAGTAAAATGAATAGATGGAATTAGTGGGCGGACAAGGTATTTGGAACATATTGTTTCTTCGACAGTTCGTGTCTATCCGTAAAATATAAGTCAATGTATTTAACTTTGAACGGCATATTAACATAAAGCAAAATAGTTTGTTCATAATTACATTATATATGTATGTAGGGTTTCAATCATTTACCATGATTAAGTAATTTCACAGAATGGTATGGCAAATCTTAATAATTAACTCCTAAACAACTGGACCGATTTAGATTATATTTTGTGTGTATATTTCAATGGGTTCCTGGACGGTTTGAAAACACAATTCATGCGCGGTGTAATCATGACTCTTGTTACGAACCACTTAAAATTACCTATCTTATGTACTTATGATATAAATAAAGCCACCCTTGATTTGAAAGACTACCCGTAAAGAGTAATAGAAGTAATGAGTACAAGGTACAAGAAAACAAGGCTACAAAACTACTGAATGTTGAATGAAAGTTCATTTGGCCTCATATTCTTCTTCAATAATATGAAATCCATGTCAAGGCTTAAATAAAAAATGACAAAGCCTTTAGCTATTTAAAAGTAACACGCGGCTACGAAAGCATAACAGAAAACTGATCTGTAAAGTAGTCGACCGATGTAGCCACGGTTTTAAAATTAGCTATTTAACAAGCGGTAACTAATGATATTCGGCTAGCGAGCCAATCTTGGCTGGATTAATGACAAAACATTATCTTACTAATACATACGTACATCTGTCAAAGTTATACGGCGTTTTATTCATTATGTTGAACGATACTTAACGTCATAGGAAGCAACATAAAACACTGTATAGTGTATAATTCTTAGAGACGTGTAGAAAGTATATCTATAATGCAATAAGCCTCTAAAATTTGCTGAGCAAAACAGAATTTTAATCAAAGGTCGAGCAAAGCTTTTATGGATTAGAAAATAATGTTACTAAGAATAATAAATTATTCCTCTTTTCAGAAACTACATTTAGTGTAAGTACTAGGTAATCTAGTAAGGCGGAGCACGGGTCGGGAAAGTGTTTTGGTGCGCATAGAATGTCACTTAACCGAATTATCTAGGGATTTTATGAATAATATCAAAATATAATATCATACCGATAGACGATAGTACATATATTGCCAACGATATCCTACTAAAAATTAATGACTTAGGGTAAAATAAAAAAATGTATAACCACTATATGTTAGCTAATGACAATCTCAAGATAATAAAGTTCGCAGCGCCCGAGACCAGTAGAATACCATATTTTATTTCAACAGCGCTTTTAATTGACTTCGCGATGCGACAAGACGGAGCCAGAATAATATTTATAAACACAACCATTCCCTTATCTCATGTTATAAGATTCCATAGATGTGTTATTTTATTGACAGTCTCCGTGGCGCAGTTGGTGAGTGGCCGGCTGTGAAACGAGAGGCCGTGGGTTCGATTCCCACACCGGAACAAATGTTTGTTTGAAGACAAATATTTGTGTCGCGCGCCTGGCCTTAAGTTGAAAAATTATACAATAAGCCAATAAAATTGAAAAAGAATACTAGTCAAGTGCGCGTATTACATATGAATAGGTACTCAATGGGTATTTATAGATATAATTTTAGTATTATAACAATGTAATAATACGGTATTAGAAACTAATAATTCAGGGATCTATTCCTTGTACTATAAAATTTAAAAATTATAAGACATCGGGAAATATCCTAAAGGTTTTGATAATTTATAAACATGTTCACACCTAAATAATTAATACATTTAATCGTTTCTTAGAAAAGGGAGATAGATATACTTTATACAGTTTTTCTTACCATAATTCCACTCGAACGGTAAATTTTATATTTTACGGATTGACTCCTTCATTTGTGTCATAAGACCTGTTATTGAGTCTAATTTTAATATTGTACAAAGTACATCATCATGAAATACCTTCAAGGTGTTGTTGATAAGTCAGTCGGCAAAAGATGCGCATACATCAGATTTTTGTAGCAGTATGACCTGAGTATTCTACGAACATTTAAATTAACATACATACATAAAGCCATTTCTGAGGAAAATGGTCTTGACATTTGATGACAGACAAACAACAAAGATTTTCTGTAAGGGCACGTTTTCTGTTTTAAAGAGCTGAAAAATAAATATGGTATTTCATCGTTATCGTTTTTACTAATCTATATATCTCAGAATCTCCCTTGCTTAAGAAGTTTTTTAATAGACGCTACCTATTGGGAATGGAGAAATATGTCCACTTGAAAGGAATAGAAAGTGGTGACCAGCCACACGTTCTTAGGAAATTATCCATTTCGATAATTGCCGAGCTCCGCTGTACGGCGCCGCTCGTCATCTGAATAAGGAGAGTGAGAGCTTGCGCAGTGCATTGTTCAGGGCACAGCTTGTTTCCCGAGAACGTGTTGTTAAGCTCGCTAATTAATTAATGAAGTGGAAGATAACAGGGCACTCAAAGTATTTTGTTGTTATTAACATTCGTTTATTACTTATCTATAACAATTCTACTTAGAGTAGATACATCATCGCTTTTCAATATAGAAAGCGGCACTAAATAGTGTAAAAATAAATCGGCACATTTGAGTCCGACTTACATCAAGATTTATACTATTTCCATTTCAAGTGAAAGTTCTACGATAATAAAAAAAATAGTTAATAGCGATTGAAGTTCTTTTTTCAAAATTAGGTTATTACACGTGTACATACATACGTGATATATACATATTATGTGTTGGATTTTGAAGGTCTGAATGTTCTATTTTTTGCATATAAACTTCAACTGCTGGTGGTAGGATATTCATATCCGCCCGGATAGCGACCACCGTACACAGGGTGAAAAACCATAGACCCTCGACCGCTTCTTCACCTTCTTGCCCATGGCGTAGTGTGAAGGAGCAGGCCGGCATGATTGTGTTGAGTTGAGCGGGGGATAGATCGTCTCTCGCTACTCGATACTCTAACTGGACCGTACTGCGTTTACCATCAGGTGAAGTGCGGTCACTTTGCCGTGCTAGGATAAAAAAAACTATGCCAAATTTCATACTCCTCGGTGCGCGCAATATGCTTATAAAGCGTACATATATTAAATATAAATATATAAACATAAATTATTGGTACGTTCCATGACGTGTTTGTTTATTTTCTATTTTGCATAGAAGATGCCGAAATTAATCTCTAAAATAAGTGCTTTAAACGTGGTTTCTTACTTCACTAAAATCAAACTAAACCGTCATTCTTTAATAAATGAACGGAAATTATTTTAATCCGTTACATATGTGCACTCCATTGTGTGCATCCGTTACATATTGCATATTCGATATGAAGGCCTTGTGGATGTTCTTATATTTGTCACGGTCGAACAAAATCAATGCGCGTAAATTATTACGTGAATTTTCAATCGCACCGAGGCGTATTGCATTAATATTTTTTCTTTTATTATGCACTCGGGTGACAAAGTGATGAAGATGTCTTGAAATGTTAAATGGTCTTTGGAAGCAGATCATAAATTTAACAAATATTACATCGAAATTTATCTTGTTGTTATTGTGGGTACTGATTTTTAAATGAAAAGAGATGAACAGAGTTTTTTTTTAATACTGTAAAGGTCGTGAATTTATTGGTTTCTTACATTTTTTACAGTGAGAGTAATTTTGATTCAGTACAGTTTTAGTATGTATTGTGTCCTGTGTGTCTCCTCCTGAAAGTCCTAACTGGATGAGATGCACAAGTTGACTGTATTTATTTTCTCAGACACCATTCCATGCGCCATTAATTAGCTTAGGAGGTTTTTCATGTATTTCTTTCTTAACTAATGCCTACATATCATTAAGAAGGCCTTTCAAGTTTGCAACTACTGAGATTCCGTGATTAGTGCAGATTAAGATATTAAATATTACTCAATCAACGTTTTAAGCTTAGAATTATAATTATTCTAATTTGGATTGTCCGCCAACAAAGTAGCAAAATAGGACTTGCAGATTACAGACAATGTCGGAATGGAATAGGAAATATAATTAAAAAAATCAGAAGGAAACCTCTATATTTGAATACTTCATAAGCATTTTGAGTGTATATGAAGTTTATCAACACGCATAAGGCGAGCGTGACAGACAGGCCTAACCCTTCTCAAGACAGCCTCCGTGTCGCAGCGGGCGAGTAGTTGGCTCTGGTACGAGAGGCCGCGGGTTCAACCCGGCATGGAAAGAAATCTACAGATATCTGTTTTTTATTAACTACTTACTTTCTATTGAATACTTACGTGGTATAATGTTGCCAGATGGTTGGATGTGGCAATTAAGAACGGCTGGTTGACACCAGGGTGGTCTACGTCATGCGCAATGGCAGCCAGTAGTGAAGCCATGATCTCTAGCGGTTCCAAGTGTTCACGGATCTAAAACAAAAAAAAACTGTTCAGTAACACCAAACATTCAAAATATTTAAAATAAGTATGTTCATATAATGACAAACAGTTATCGCTTTATCAAACGGATTAACAATGTTCATAACTAACCGCACTACAAGCTTCGTGATACACTAACGTGTGTCAAAATAGCCAAGCGTATTAATTGACGTTAATACGTCAGGCTGTATCGACATGATCTTTTCATAATTTTGTAATTTTGTAATCTTTTTGTAATTAATATGGAATGCGTAATCAATATACAGTGAGTATTCCAGCGAACAAAAAATAACTCTTTATTTCATAAAAATATCTTTGGATTCTTTAGAACTCACGTATATATCTTATCATATCTACATCTATCTATACAAATACATAAATCTGTAGCGTCTGTCTGTACATTTGAGTAATTTAACCGATTTTGCGTGAAATATTCATTTTATGACTTCCTGATCCCGATTATGCAATTTTTATTTTTTGTCTGTCAGTATGTCCGGGTTTAACTCAAAAACGCCTTGACCAATCATCCTGAAATTAAGAATTCAGTTAGATTATTATTCGATCGCGTAAATGATAGCCTTTTTTTGTGTTTCAAAGAGCAAGGGATCGACATTATTATTGCATAGTGGTAGTTTAGGGATCAGATAATGACATAAGCTACTTTTAATCCCGGAAAAACCCCAGAAAAATATACGGTTCCCGCGGGATGGTTTTTTGTTTTTCACAGAGCAAGAAATCGACTTGATTTTCTACATAGTGGTAGTTTAAGGATTAGAAAATTACAGAGACTACTTTTTATCCCACAAAAATGGCCGGTTTCCCGCGGGATAGTTTATTTTTTACAGAGCAAAGGATCGAAATGATTTTATTCGCGATGGTAGCTTAGGGATCAGTAAGTGACATAGGCTAAGTTTTATCCCGGTAAATCCCGTAAAATGTATGGTTCCTGTGGGATAGTTTATATTTTTCACAGAGCAAGGAATCGACATGATTTTTATTTGATTAGTATTTTTAACCGACTTCAAAAAAGGAGAAAGTTAACAATTCGTCGGAATCTTTTTTTTTTATGTATGTTACCTGATTACTCGAAGACGCCTGGACCGATTCGAGAAATTCTTTCTTTGTTTAAAAGGGTATACTTCCCATGTGGTCCCATTGGCACCAAGTCAGGATCTGATGATGGGATCACAGAAAAATTAAGGGAAAACTTCAAATGTTATTGTGACGCATAATTTGTTTTTTATTGAAGTCGGTGTACTTTTTATGAATAAAAAAACTTTTACTTATAGGGGTCAAAGAATGGTGTAGACTACTTTTTATACCGGAAAAATGCATGTTTCCTATGGGATAGCAAAAGATAGAAAGAAGTAATAGTTTAAAATGACTGCAGGCATTGTATACAGTTTCTTTCAAAAATAACTGAGCCGCGGGCAACATACTAGTCGTGCATATTAATATGATGACACATATTGATATAGTATAAAATAAATATAATAAAATCGAATGATGCAGTTTTATTTTTCATCACAATCGGGCCCGAGACTCCTTTAAGTACTTTTCGCTATCTCTCATAGTTTCGGATTTGGCCATAGAGGCCCACTTGAAAAATTCATCCCCTGTATATTAAAATAAATGTAGCTTATTACTCTGCCTCTCTACCAAATAGTTGCCGACCTCTTCATTTAAAAGCCAGGTGTGTAGAGGACGAAGAAGCAAATTCCAGAGGAATATTACTTGAACCGCAAGGAAAGAACGTTACCCGTTCTATCAGAATATTTCATAAAATTATTATATTGCCTTATAAGCGAGTGGGGTTTAGGTGCTAACGGTAATAATAGACTGTGATAAAAGCTACAACAGTGCGTGCACAACTTATTGTCAATGTAAAGCAATGTCATTATCGCTTCAAAATGACGAGCCTCTTCACTTTCGTTCATATTGAACCAAAACAGTAAAAATAATAACATCAATGTTCAAATATTCGAAAGATTAATATTCATGTTGAAATTGAAATGCTCATAATAATCAGGCATTTAAAATATGTAGTAAGTGTATATCAGCGATATTAATAAACACGCACCAATTATTTCCGTTTGTTCATGCTGTTGGTGCGAATATTGAAATTTGTCTATCGTTCTACTTTTATTACGAGAAGTTTTATTGTTAACTAGTTGTTGCTCGCGGCTCCGCCCGCGTGGAGGGCATGTTTGGGAGAAAAAGTATACAACACAAAATACCAATATTCATGCGTTTAACTTAAAAATGACGGATTTTCATACAAATTTTCATTCCCTATTTTACCCCCTTAGGGGCGGAATTTCCAAAAATCCTGAAACATATATTTTTTATTTTTAACTAAAAGGCCAAATACTAATTTTCATGAATTTAACTTCAAAAATGACGGATTTTCATACAAACTTTCATCCCCTGTTTTACCCCCTTAAGGGTGGTATTTCCAAAAACCCTTCCTTAGTGGATGCCTACGTGATAAAAGGTATCTACTGTCAAAATTTCAAGTCTCTAACCCCAGCCGTTTAGGCTGTGCGTTGATCGATCGATCAGTCAGTCAGTCAGTCAGTCAGTTTCTTCTTTTATATATACAGATTTGTGTTTTGAAACGATGCAAAATCCAATAGTAATCAAGAAGGTACTGCATTCAGATTTAAAGCGTAGTAATTTTAAACGTATCTATCTGTGTGTACTAAATTTTTAAGAATTATTTATGCATATTTCTTATCAAATTTCAATTCGATAACTTCTGTGCTTAGTGTTGCAGATATAAAACCATAGTTTTATTATCTACAGTCTGAGGCTTATAAAACATAAGATCATTTTTTATTTTACTATGCTGGCTATTTCAATATTACATTCTTTCCGTATAATGGTATCTTGTGATACTAAATGTGATTATAAGATTTGTGCGTGATCTTGATCACTGTTTTTATATTATTTTTATGTTTATGAATTCATACATCAATCTTTCTTTAATACTTTATTTAATTTATACTGATTTATACTGATTTATACTGATTTTGCTAAAGCCTTTGACAAAATTTCACATTCCTTTTTGGTTAAGAAACTTGCGACTATCGGTATACATGGTGACCTTTTGAGGTGGCTTATATCATATCTCAGGGACAGAACCCAAGCAGTGACTATTAAAGGTTACACATCTACTTTTGTTCCCATTACATCTGGTGTGCCTCAAGGGTCTCACCTAGGCCCTCTTCTATTTGATATATTCATCGACGACCTTACTCAGATTATCAAGCATTCACGGTGTATTTTATATGCTGATGATGCAAAAATAATTACTAATATTAAAACTCTCAATGATTGTGTCCTGTTGCAAAATGACTTAGACTGCTTGGGTAACAACTGTATTACAAATAAACTTGCTCTGAATATTGATAAATGTTCTATTTTAACTTTTACAAGAAAATCAAAACCATTAATATTCGACTATCGACTTTTTGGCAATAGTTTAAAAAGAGTTAAAGTAGTACGAGATTTGGGAGTAATGCTTGATAGTGAACTTACCTTCAGATCCCATTTTGATTATATTATTAAAAAATCATACAGAATGCTTGGTTTCATTATGAGACAGGGTAAAGAGTTTAAGACGAAACATACTTACACTATTCTATATAATGCCTATGTCAGATCATACCTTGAATATGCCTCTACTGTGTGGAACCCCCATTATAGTGTCCATATAAACTGTATTGAACGAATACAAAATAAATTTATAAACCATTTACAATACAGAAAATATTTAGACTCTAATTTCGATTTTAACGAAAACAACTTAGTATCCTTAAAAAAACGCCGCGATTTCAGAGATGTAGTTTGCTTGTACAAAATTTTGAATAATCGAATTGACTCCTCATATTTATTAAGCAATATAGGACTACGATGCCGAAGACCTTCGTCTCGATGTAAGGACGTGTTGAACGTTCCATACGCGAGAACGGTACATGGCAAAAACAGATTTGTTATACGCGTGTGCAACTACTACAATGAGAAATTTAGCAACATAGATATATTTCATGAAAAAATAAATAAGTTCCGATCATTGTTCTGTAAAAATGTGGATTAACTAAATAATAAATATATTTTTTGTTTTGTTTTATAAGATATATAAATAAAGATTGTTATCTATATTTCTTATTTTAGTTAAACGATTTAATTTTTTATTGTATTTATATTAAGTTTTTGTTTCAATTATTTTCTTAGTTTTAATTTTAATATTGTATACTTTGCCGACGAGGGCTGTATTTGTTTTTTCTTTATTGTTGGAAACTTTATTGGTCCAAGATTTAGTTATATGTATCTTTAATTATTAATATACTTAATACTGTTTGTTTCCTGTACTAAACATAAATAAAAATAAAAAATAAAAAAAAAATTATAATAGTATCAATGAACCTAGACTTATGATTGATTTACTTAATTCATTGCATATTAAGAGGTTATAGGTTATGAAATCAAAATTAAACCTACTCGCAAAATTCAGATATTAATGGAATTGTTCACGTAAAATTTAATGTTCACACAACTAATGACCCATTCATTGTAGTACCCTCAAGTTATAAACAAAACAAGAAAGTAACTTACTTTAAAAAAATATATGCATGCTAATATAATAATACTAAGACAAGTAATGTCTACCATAATTTCTGGTACTCACAACAATAAATATATATAAGAATATTTGTCTGTTTATCAGAATCGGTGGTTAAATTGTACTCATAAATTAAATAGGGGTGAGAATTTTTAAAAGCTAAATTGCGATGTAGAGGCGTCACACGTTGCAACACCGCAATGTAATTTTAACTTTTCTATAGCTAAGGCCGACAAAGGGGTAACTTGAAATACTGTTACAATACGGCTTCTTTTTGAACTTATCCTTTCAAACACTTTGATTGAAGTTTTCCATGACGTATTTGGTTTCTGCCACGCGATTCGAATTTATACCTACCGCGGAAGTACAATTTACTTGAAATGAAATGAAATTAAATCGTTTATTGATCATGTAGGCAATTAGGACATAGCTCTTATGACAAGTCAGTACATTAAAAAAAAGTAAAGAAATTTAAGAAAAAGGATATCAGCTTATGTATACATAGCATCATCAATACACCAGCAATTACTGTATTCATTTATAAGGTGTTTATAATTTTTATTTTAAATGTTATTCAAAGAAATACCAGTCAAATATACAGATTTTTAAATGGGTTTGATATGGACCATGGGTATTTCCGAGACGTCGCACGTTTTAAAAGCTACCACCGGATCCAAACGCGATCCAGCCTGAGAAGACCCGGCGAAACAAACTCAGCGGGCTTATATTACTGCTGGATACTACGCGGCGCGACCCAGTCCTGAGACAATCCAGCGAATCAAACTCAGCGGGCTTGTTTTTGGTCCGGTTCATTATTTTCTAAGTTTCTAGTAGATGACCTGTCACATATTAATTGCCAATTTATTGTTTTATATTTTATACGCGATCGGTCGTCATAGTTTATTATTTGTTATATTTTAAGTGTATTCAATATTACGAAATGTAATTTTTTTTTTTTTATTCTGGCGCGGCAAAGTGACCACACTGCACCTGATGGTAAGCGCAGTGCCGTCCAGATAGAGTATCAAGTATCAAGTAGCAAGAGACAGTCTATCCCTCGCTACTCAACACAATCATGCCGGCCTGCTGTTTAGCTTCTTCACACTACGCCTAAAAGACCCAGGATCATAGGAAGGAGGGAACACGGTAGCTGGCAAACTGTTCCACAGCTTGATGGTGCGGCAAAAATACGAGTTTGCGAACCTCTTGGTTCGGGCCGGGGTAGTAGATACCACGAAGCTGTGGCTCCGCAATCCAGTACGCGTGGGTCTGGTATGGAAGGGAGAGGATGGGATAAGATCAAACAATTCTTCAGAGCATTCGCCATGATACAGACGGTAGAACACGCTAAGCGAGGAAATATCCCTACGCAGCTGTAGCGGCTCCAGGCTGTTACTCACGTCTGCATCATTCACAATGCGGATGGCCCGCCGCTGCAACCCATCCAAGGCATCGAGAAGGTATTTTTCGGAACCGTGCCAGAGGTGCGAGCAGTATTCCATTCCCGGCCGCACTTGCGCTTTATATAAGCGGTAGAGCTGACCGGGCGTGAAAAACCGCCGCACCCTGTTCAGGATTCCTACCCTGCGGGAAGTGGCGGATATTACGCCCTCGATGTGACTCCTTGGATTAAGATCGCAGCGGATATCCAAATAATATAATAATAATTTATTTTATTATATTACTTCTACAACTAACATTGTTGTGAGCTACAGGGCGCCAGGTCACAGTGTGCAGAAAGGAACCGAATGCCAGACATCCCTATCCTCTAGATATTGTGTAGCATTATAATAGCTCCTGTCCATAAGAACACGTTTAGTGTGAGCCTTAAACATTTTATCGGGCATATCAATCACGTTATTGGGGATTTTTTATAGAATTTAACACAGTTACCCATAAAAGACTTTTTAGATCTCACCACTCTAAAGGTGGGTACTGTAAGTTTGTCTTTATTTCTGGTGTTAATGTTGTGAATTTCACTATTTTTATGGAATTTACTTATTTTTTTGCAAACGTACATAATGTTTTGATAGATGTATTCAGACGGCACAGTTAATATATTACTCTCCTTGAATACAGATCGTAAGGAATCCCGACTACCCAGGTCGTAAATAGCTCGGACTGCTCTTTTTTGTAATATAAATATGGTGTTAATATCAGCAGCTGATCCCCACAATAGAATGCCATAAGACATAATACTGTGGAAGTATGCGAAATATACCAACCTAGCCGTTGAAACATGTGTTAAACGTTTTATTTTCCGGACTGCAAAAGCCGCAGCACTTAATTTAACGGATAACCTTTCTATTTGCCGACCCCATTGAAATTTACTATCTAGTGTTATTCCTAAAAAAACTGTTGAAGAGACTAAGTCTAATGTTTCTCCGTTTAGTTCCAGACACGAATTTATATTTGGTACATTAGGTAATGCAAATCGAATGCATTGTTTCCTGGATTGCGTAAAAGATTATTAGCAGAAAATCAATTTGAAATTAATTTTAGAACATTATTAGGCGTAACTAGGTCTTTATCCTTACGATTTACTTTAAATAATAAAGATGTGTCGTCAGCGAATAAAACAATGTTTGAAATCTTCTCTACCATATAAGGAAGGTCATTTATGTATATTAAAAACAAAAAGGGCCCAGAATGGAACCCTGTGGAACTCCTATTTTTACTGTAGATCCTATTGAAGTGACGCCATCTATAGATACTTTTTGTTCCCGACCCGATAAATAGGACATTACTAGATCCAGAGATGAACCAATCAGTGTTAGAGAGATCACAGAAAACTACAAGAGCATCCTAGGACCCCTCCCAGGCCTCCAATACAGTTTTTATTAAAATTGAACCAACGTCTTGAGTAGACCGACCCTTTGTAAACCCAAACTGGTTAGGATGCAATATCTCATTCTTATTAACATAAACTAGCATTTGGTTGAGCATGATTTTTTCGAAGACCTTACTAAGGGTTGGTAATATAGATATAGGTCTGTAATTAATAGCGTCATGTGCACAACCTTTCTTAAAGATGGGTACAATTTTACTTATTTTCATTAAGTCAGGAAAAATACCATCACTTATACAAAAGTTAAATATGTCTGCTAAAATAGGAGCAATATTTAAAATGACGTCTTCTATAGCTTTAATAGATAGCCCCCATAAATCTTCGGTACCTTTTGTTTTTAGAGTTTTAAAAACTTGAACTATTTCATAATGTGTTACCTTTTGAAAGTAAAAATTGGGCCAATTTCCCTTAACATTTTCTTTTAACAATGATTCTGCTAAAGTCGCCGATGACTGCAGGGATTTAGTTGTCTCTACAGGTATATTAGTGAAATATTGCTCGAAATAATTGGCTATAGTGAGTTTATCTGAAACCAGTTCGTCATTTAAAAGTAAAGCTATAGAGTCATTTATTCTAATTTTATCAGTTTCAGTATTAATAATGTGCCAGGTCGTTTTTATTTTATTAGTACACTGTCTTAATTTTTCACTAAGATATGCGGCTTTAGCTTGTGGACATACTTTTATAAATATTTTCGAATAATTCTTAACATATTTAGAAAAATTTACATCACGTGTATAGGACCTTCTGTCGTATAAGTCATATAACATATCTCTACTACGTCGTATGCCTTTTGTAGCCCAAGCGTCAAAATTAGTTTTAGGATTGAGTTTAAAAGATTTTGTTAAACAAGTTTTATTGAATTCATTGCAAATATTATTGAATAATGTATGGCCTAAATCCTAATAATCGTTTGGCCTAAAAGAATTTGGGATGTAAGAGTATAAAACAGTTTTTAAATTATTACTAAAATTTTCTATGTTATTTTTTGACAATTTCCTGCATATAATAAATTTGTTTTTACTGCATGAATTATTTTTTAAACTAACCATCTGACATTTATGTTCTGAGCTAACACCTGTTGTTACACATTTATTTGTTATATTAAAATTGGTTATAATATTATCAATGCATGTTGACGATGCATATGTTACCCTAGTTGGCTCAAAAAACAAACATTTTAAATTAAATGAGCCAAACAATGATATAAATTTGCTTTTATCCAACGAATCAACCAGAATGTTAACATTAAAGTCTCCACACACTAATATTTTTTTTTATCTCCAAATTTTTTTATATCCTCCATTATTTCTATAAATCTTAATAGGTTAGATGAAGGAGCCCTATATACACATAATATAATATATAAATCGGTTTCTGCACATGCGACCTCACAAACACACTTTAGATAATAATATGAAAATTTGTTGTAAAGGACAATGGGCGAATTTGTATGAGCCCTGTCCCCACCCACCAACAGACACCATACATATACATTATTATTAAGTGTACTATAAAAACTCTTACCACATCATTTAAGTTTAATAAATCAATGGAGATTCCTTACAAAATAAAAAAACATAAATTAAAAATGTTCTTAGTAAACACTGCTATTTTATTGTTTTTTTTTTACTATTTTGACATACTTTTAATAAATAAATAGAGAAATATGGTCGCGTAACATTTTGTTACATTTGATAGGCAATTTCACCAGGAACTGTTCGCCAAGTAACTAAACCTTAGGAACTACCAATAGCTAAAACAGCCTGTTTGCATATTTGAGCTTAGAACCTTTGGCATATTTATAGTACAAAATCTGATGCTGATCTGATGATGGTATGGAAAGGAAAGATAAACTGGATCTTGTAAAATGTAATAGTTGGAGACGTCTTCTTTGCTCGTATATGTTTAGTACTCTGTGTAATTGCAGAAGTTAAAATCTTACCACAACAGATGATAGCAATAACAAAAATATTATCGGAGCTCGTGAACTACATTAGTTAAAAACGTCCCGTTTGGACATAAACGTTTAAAAACCTAGGCAATAACAGAAAAACCCTACATACGTGGTGCAAGACGACCGCTATTCATAGCATGAATGGCATGAATACTTTTTAGTACTTTGTTTTTACAAATATCAAAAGAGATTTAAAATAAATATTGTCTTATGAAAAACTATTCATTTATGGTTGTTCTTATTTTTTGCATATATTTTTAAAATAATGATATCAGACGAATTAAAAACATAATACTATTTTACTATAATATTTACTAACGACCCCCCGGGTTTGCACGATTGTTGTCAACCTTTGGAGACAGGTACATGTCAATGTGAACTCTTGCTAGATCATTTTAAAATCATAGTGCATTATTTTGATTAACCCTTATGGTTTAGCCGAGTAAGTTTTTTTTTGGCGCGGCAATGTAACCACACCGCACCTGGTGGTAAGCGCAGTGCCGTCCAGATAGAGTATCAAGTAGCGAGAGACAGTAATGTAATCACCCGAAAATATAATTAGACGATACGATTATCAAACGTTGACTTTACTGTACATTCTACAAATATAATATGTAAGTATTAGGTATATATTTAAACCTTCGGGAAAAATATACAAATGATAATTATCATGTCGAGGCTGTCGAGAGAGCTTATACACCCCTCTCCGATCATCAGATATAGTATCACAATGCAATCGTGTGATAGTTCAGTAGAAATAACACAAGTTATTTAACAGAGTTAAATAACTTGTAATAACTTCAGAGTTTATTAAACTACTACAAGTTCCGAATGCAGTTATTCTATGGAGAAGAACTGGCCAGAAACTCCATGGTCGCGTTTTCGTGCAAGAAATCCCCGTTTTCTCCCATCCCCGTTCTTCAGGGTGTTCCATTCGCAATGCGGAATGACCTTAGTGTCCTAGGTATGGATATCCGCTGCGATCTTAATCCAAGGAGTCACATCAAGGGCGTAATATCCACCACCTCCCGCAGGGTCGGAATCCTGAACAGGGTGCGGCGGTTTTTCACGCCCGGTCAGCTCTACCGCTTATATAAAGCGCAGGTGTGGCCGGGAATGGAATACTGCTCGCACGTCTGGGACGGTACCGCAAAATACCTTCTTGATGCCTTGGGTGGGTTGCAGCGGCGGGCCATCCGCATTGTGAATGATGCAGACGTGAGTAACAGTCTGGAGCCGCTACAGCTGCGTAGGGATATTTCCTCGCTCAGCGTGTTCTACCGTCTGTATCATGGCGAATGCTCTGAAGAATTGTTTAATCTTATCCCATCCTCTCCCTTCCATACCAGAACCACGCGTACTGGATTGAAAGAAAGAAAAGTTTTTTTATTGTCGGAACGTTAAAACACATTAAAAAAAATGCATAAATTACAATAATAATAATTGATCCGACAATGAGGATCCCTATTCAGCTGCATGCTGCAGTACAGGCTAACCCATACTGCAGCGCTGGTTTTCGATAGAACCCAACCAGTGACACGTACACATGTTATACAAAATAAAACTCTTAGAAACTAGCCAGTATTAAATATAACCTAGTAACAAAAATAAACCTGAATTAAGCGTAATATTGCGGAGCCACAGCTTCGTGGTATCTACTACCCCGGCCCGAACCAAGAGGTTCGCAAACTCGTATTTTTGCCGCACCATCAAGCTGTGGAACAGTTTGCCAGCTACCGTGTTCCCTCCTTCCTATGATCCTGGGTCCTTTAGGCGTAGGTGTGAAGAAGCTAAACAGCAGGCTGGCATGATTATGTTGAGTAGCGATGGATAAACTGCCTCTTGCTACTCTATCTGGAGCTGAAGTGTGGTCACGTTGCCGCGCCAGCATAAAAAAAAAAGTTGACGAAGCATTCGTTAGGTCCCCCGTAGTCTCGTTGAGAACGCGAGTCGCTACCGCAAAACTGCAACCTTGTCGGTTTTATTTAAGACAGCGGTAACATACCAGTTGAGGTAGGCCATTCAAGCTGTAGAAAAAAAATGATTATAATGTAGCTCTACCAGCTATATACTATGTTATAGCACGGCGTAATATAGTAAAATCAGCAAAAATTAAATTTTCTATATAAAACAAAAATTTGAATAAAAAAAAAACTCAATACTTTTCGTTGTTGTCGTCATACCAACAAATCATCACCTTGCTAAGATTAATCAATTGAGACCAATTTCAAACCTGTTGACGGGTGGGGACACTTGACCCATTGTCCTTTAAATTAAAAAATTTAACCGAAATTCGATTTAAAGTACACTAATTACAATTCAATATTTAAATAATGAACTACTAAAAGAAACACTTCAGCAATACAAATACATGCATACTTAATTAAAACCAAATTTTATAAATAGCATAAGATAATAAATATCCTTAGCTTAAAACATGCGACGTCTCGGAAATCGGATGGTCGAAATCAAACCCACTTAAAAATATTAAATATGTAGTTAATTTAAATTTTATACTATATATAATAGTGTAAAATTTAAATTAATGATATAATTTTTTTTTCTGTACTTTTCTGCATTTGTCTTCCATTTTTAGCCTTTAATGTTTTCTATTGCCTATGATAAAATTACAGGAAATAAAAATTCAGGCACTAGAAAATCTCTTTCTAAAATCCAGCCGTGTTTAAAACATTTCCAATTAGACTTCAATGGTTTAATAACAGGATTCGCAAAATCCCGTACGAATATAATCCGAGTGTCAATGCTATATTTATTCTAAGCGTGACCTCTTGTTCAGAGATGAATCTCACTATTGTCATGGATATACAAATATCTGTAATAATAGTTGTATTCAATTTGGGTATGTAAAGTGTCTGTTCTTGCCGCGGCGTCATAGACATATGACAAAGGCTCAATCGGTTACTTTATTCAAATTTACTCAAAGTAGTCGTGATTTTATCGCGCTTGTTAGAAAACTATGTTGTTGCCTATTTTATGTTAAAAAATATGGACAAAATATAGATGAATTTGCTGGTAGGATATTCATATCCGCCCGGATAGCGACCACCGTACACAGGGTGTAAAACTCGCCATAGTGGCACACGCAAGTGTCAGTGATCAACCAGTGTACATCCGGTTTTTAGTTGTGCTACGATGTATGGCCGTTTTGCGGCCTTCTGAGTACTGTGTTAATAGACCCTCGACCGCTTCTTCACCTATTTGCCCACGGCGTAGTGTGAAGAAGAAGGCCGGCATGATTATGTCGAGTAGCGAGGGATAGATTGTCTCTCACTACTCGATACTCTAATTGGACCGCACTGCGCTTACCATCAGGTGCGATGTGGCCACTCTGCCGAATGCCGCAGGATAAAAATATATATAAAATATGTTATTATATTACATATTATTATTTTATAAATATGAGATCTATACTGAGTTCTAATCACCTGTTAAATACTTTCTTTTACAATGTATTCCATAACGGATAACGCTCGTATCTATACAAAATATATACTAATAAAATTATCTTTTTTATAATTACTACCGCTTCAGAATATGTTATAATTGTGGAGATGAAGCGGCAGAATAAACTCCACCAGTGATATTATATCTCATTAATTATTAATATACAATGAATCGATACTTAGCTCAATTAATCAGTCAGCAACACATATTACATACCCAAAATTCTTATGTCTACATGTCAAACTAGCAAAGCTCGAACTTACTTAATTATCTATCTCGTTTTTATCAGAAATGAAATCGGAAAACCAAGTTGTCCATGAGAGAAGAAAATTACAATTGAAACATTAAATTAAATTAATTTCAAATTTAAATTGTACAATGTAAAATAACTTATAAACAGGTCCAAAATTGTATTCATAGTTTTACGTGTGTTTTTGCCTTTCCTGTAAAATTTATATACTTTTACAGTTCAGAACCTACGAACGTAAGGACGTTATTACTACAGCGGCCGCACGTAAAGACATTATTACTACAGCGGCAACGGCTGTACTTAGAAGCATCTCAAGTTTTTAAATTAGTAGATAGAACAGCTATTATTTCCGTTCTGAATAAACCTGGTTGTTTATTGACGAATAATAAGTATTTTAAAAGCCATATCAGAATGTCCGAACAATGCTCGTGTCAAACACTGGTTGCATGTTCACCGCAGTGGGAACCATAATTAGTGAGTAGTTGTAGTAATGATTTAATTTATACATGATTTTTTTTTATTTCGTTAAATTGTTTAATTTTGTTTATTTTATTGTGTAATTTATATAGACCGTCTGAAATAAATGAATTATTATTATTGTTTTTTCTGTTTTTTTTAACAACATTCGGATTCCAGTCTTGTTATTATTTTTGTTATATTTTAAACCATGTCATAGTGACTACTACTAGTGATAAGCACTTGGCGGCAAAAAAGAATAAACTTGTTCTGTATGCATTTTTCTCGACAGTCATGTTGTTCCAGCTCTTCGCTTCCAATGATTGTATAGACGTAAAGATTCAAACTTATGCTCGCATAATTTCTTTACTCAGCCAGCAGTTCATATGACCAACATTACAGTCTGAAGAAATATTACCTGCATAATTAACGTCAATTGTTAATGAAGAAAGTAGCGTCATTACGCTACTTACTGTAGCGTGGTGAATTAAATTAATTCAATTTCTTTCAATAGATTGTCTCAAGGTTGTTAAATTTTTTAATAAATTTAATGTTTGGTTAAATATTATTTGAAAATGCTTATGCGGTACGACTGCTGTGCTGAGGTCTCGGTTTCGATCCCCGGGTTGGGTAAAAGTGATAAAGAGATTTTTTTTAACACGAAATACTCAATATTTATTTATTTACCACTCAACAACTACTTTGACAGGGTAGCCCTAATACAGTAGTGCTGATCAACTTATTCTACTTATATATACTACTTATATTATACTTCAATCTATATTATTTATTTTTTAAAACTACTAACATTAGCCCGGAGTCTGGTATTCTCCCCGGTATCGCGATAAGTTTGCCGCTTATCACATCATGAGACGGTATTAGTAAGTAAGTTCGCCGAAATGGGGATGTATTGAAATAGAACTATTTTTCGGATTTTATCGTAAAATTAGTTTTATTCGAATGTGTAATATTCGCGTTAACATAAAAAACCATTATATGGATGTATTGATTACACCTCTGACTATCCATTCGGGATGTAATTCCCTGTAAAGGTGTGCGTATGTATAATAAGTAGCTACTAAATTATATTATACCTAATAAAAAGTTGCCATTCAAATCATTTTTTTTTATTTTTAATTCAGGAAAATAGAATAAATTATTTTCCATGTTGCAAATGATTTTGTTTCATACTATACGCAACAGGTCTCAACCACCTGTTAGATTCAGAGACTCCGATTCTATCGCACGATAAAACATGTGTCGGAATAGAGTTCTCTGTAAATAGAATCAAATATGTGAACTTCAATATAGGTAATAATAATATAATCAGCCCTGTATTCTATACTGCCACTGCTGAGCACAGGTCTTCTCCAGTAACGGTTAGGCATTAAGCAAGGTATTTGCTGACTTAAGCTAACATGAACATTGGAAATTTCTTGAAAAATATTACCTGTTTTTGCTGCAGGAAGCAGTGCATGGCCTGTGTGACATCAGCAGCGTGCACCGAGTTGTGGTACGGGTTGGTGCTATGGTAGCCTTCCTCAATGAGGCTGAACAGCTTCCAGGTCTTTGCGGCATCTAACTTGAAGTGCTTGATCAGTCCGTAGATTTGAAAAAGATGAATGCAGAGCACCGGAAGGCACCGACCTGCAGTGGAAGGATGAGTTGTAGTGTTGTGAATATTACCAAAAGTTCTTATGAGTAGGGTAGTTAACCTTACTTATAAGTACTTTTGGTAATGGTTTTAATAGTCTAGTCTAGTCTGATCAGGTTCAGAATAGTTACAAATAAAAGGTAATTAATATCTATGTCCAAATAACTCTAGTCTGGTATATACCATCGACGAAAGCAAATATTTTCATAAGTGAATAAGTCAGTAAAGATTCATAAAATGTTTGTAATATTATTATTATTTCTGGTTTAAAAATAGTAGATAGTATCTCGCAACCGTGTCTCACATCAAATTCTTTAAATCAAATATATTTATCAGCGCTCGGGAAAAGTGGGCGAAGCAACAAAACATTATAGTAACACTACAATGGAACAAGACAAGCGATTTCCGATGTTGCTTTCTTAAATATTTTGGAGCAGGAATGAGTTTACTGAACAGTTGATTATTTCGACAACAACGTAGAATAAATCATTGAGGAAGATTTAATTTTTTCACTTCATACTCTGCCAGACATCAGACCTTAACCAAGTTTATAATGGACTGTATTCCTTTCGAAGAAACTTAAATAAATAATAATCCACCCTCGGATGAGAAAATGATAAAAAATTAACGCTACAAATTGAAAAACTTTTTCAAGTCATTTAAATGTTACGGGCTTTTTAAAATGGTTTTACTATTAGTTGTTTAAAGATGATGTTGATTTCAATCGTCAAGACCTGTAATCCTAGGTATTTTCAGAAAATTTCATTATAATAATCGTAATAATAATATAATAAGTAAGTAGCTCTTTATATGAGTGGCAAAGAGACTGTCCATTCATTACTGATTAAATCTCGATATTTTTCTAATTAGGTGTTATTTCTAGATTAATCAACAACACCCTAAACCGAAGTCTTAAATCCGCAGAGATAAAATATCTTGTGTCCTGATTATCGCGAACTACAAAAGACTTTGAGCGTTAAAATTGTCACATGCGAATTTATTGTATTTATAAACACAAGAGGATCATTGTTGAAAAATCTAGATCATAAATGCCCATCCGACAGCGGCGTCGTAAATTATGTGATTAGTTGTAAATTATGAAGTTCATCAGTTTTTGTGCGCATCTAATTTTTTTATACAAATACACAAAAATAATTATTTTCAAAACTGCTCTTATTAAAACCACACAACCTATTAACGTGACAGCTACACGCAATTCCTAATATTTACAATCGCACTCGCTCATTCCAACTGGGTGCGGCAGTTGCAAGGAATCTTGTTATCTATAACTAGCAGCTAGCTTCTGACATTTGTTCTAGAATTATTTTTATGCACTACTAATATATAACTATAGTTATATACTATACTATAAACTATATAACTATAATATAACTATAGTTTAATCATTGCAATCTGTACCGGCATGAGTTTATAATTTCTACACAACTTTGCACCTGATGGTAAGCGCAGTGCCGTCCAATTAGAGTATCGAGTAGCGAGAGACAATCTATCCCCCGCTACTCAACACAATCATGCCAGCCTGCTTCTTCACACTACGCCATGGGCAGGAATGAAGCGCTTCTTCACCTTCATGCCCATGGCGTAGTCGAGGGTCTAGTGTCAGACTACTCAGAAGGCTGCAAAACGGCCAAACATCGTACCCCAACTTTAGGCCCCCGACAAAAACCGGATGTACACTGGCTGATCCCGGAACGCAACACTCTAGTGTGTGCCACTATGGCGGGTTTTAATTTATCATTAGTGTCATACATAGTCATAGTTTAGTGATAATCCACGTTTGTAATAAAATTTACGTAAAAGATGATTTAAACCATGTTTTAGCGATAGACTACGTTTTAAATAAGCCCATAAAAGGATTTAACTTTTTATTAAGAATGTTAAATAAATACGTTTATATTTATTCGATCATAAGAACATTTTCGGTGTGATTTCAGTAAATCGGAAAGTAGATGCATTAGCAAACTATATACGAAATATAATTTAATAACTCTTATACAAATTTTAACGACCACACATTATTGTTTTTAACATTTGAGATTTATATTCTTTGATGTGGGTTGTACACTTAAATTGTTTTTTAAATGAATTTCTTTACTATTTATATTTCTAAATAGTCTAGTATTTACTATTATATTGATAACACATATTTCAACATATAAGTATAACTAAATACCTATTAGGTAAATATAATATATATGCAACGTTATTAGTAAGGCGGAGTTTATATGATGTTAAAATCAACACCCCTCTCATTAGTGGAGCAGGCGGGTGGTGATATTATTGTAATTTCCATTTGAGCGATTTAATAACTCTATGCAGGCATGCAGCAGCTTATGAGTAGCATATTATGTCACCAACCTGACGCAGTGTGCCAGTCACAAATTATGACAATAGTTTTTTGAATAATTTAATGTATCGAAATATGTAAATTTAAAAACGCTGGTGCACTATCCAAGTTACAACGATGATGTTCATCATTTCATCTAACATGAAATGTTGTTCAAGCATCTCGCTCAATATATTCTCCAACCTATGTCCATGACTACTCCTTTACCTCGAAATCAACAGGAAACAGGTTATCTCCTCATTTAGCTTATTCAGTCATAAAAAAATCCGCCTTAACATAACGTGCATCCGCGATACAGGTCTAGACCCCTGAGTAGAAGGCGTTTTGGAGTTTTGAAATTCAAAGATTGTCTTTTTATATAACAGAAGGAAACAAACTACTCTGAAAATGTCCTTCAAAGTTAAATTAACGCCTGTAATTTTATCAATAAAATAAAAGTACATAATTCATAAAAAAAAGTTGCTTGTATGGGCTAATATGGGCCTGGGTAAAATGGCCTAGATAGTAAGAAAAGTGAATCGCCTCGTTTGGCGGCACAAAAATAAAGAATCTACTAAACCTACTTACACGTTGACAACAATCGATGTGTTTAAACACCTAGTGTTGCAATATGTACGTTGCAATATACCAAATAACGTCGTGTTCAAGAAATAAATCCTAACTCGCGAGTTAAGGACATTATAGGCCACGTCTTGCCGTTTTGTGTGTGCATGTGCTAATCTGTATGTAACAATTGTTTAAATTTCATTGTAACGCCGTGGCGTATTTATATACAATGCTAGCTACAAATAAGACACCAGCGAGATACAGCCTTTTTTTATCTCGGGGAAAGCATTTTATTACTGCCGCCCGCTCCGGGGGGAAGCGGGATGAAAATAGAACGGTTATGCTGGACTAGCTGGTCTTACGACCCAGCACCCCCTCGCCCGGATGATGGCTATCCGGGCAGTCGCTTTGGGCCGAGTCCCTAACCCCTATATACACCCCACCCGAAACTATCAGCTACAACCCCGCGGTGGCCTTTTTCGGCGCTTACAGAGATCCCGGGGTATTCTAACGAGTGCTAGAATTGCTGCCGGAACCGCCCCTGCGCGGTGCCGCATAGCGGCCCTTCTCCCTGGGGGCTTAGGAGCCCCCGCGCACCGAACAACGACAGCGAACAAGGCCTTACCGCCCGTGCTGCCGTCCATCTCGGGGTCGCACGATGCTCCGAAATTGGGAGTGCATCGATTCGGGCTGACATCCCCCCGCTGTGCGCCCGCGACCCCCGATGGCCCAAATTAATCGCCTCGTACGACAGGCAGGGGTTACCGTGGTGGAGTTCAAACGCCCCCATTCCACAGGGCGGGAGACGCCGGTCAGTCGTCCACCTGGCGTCCCCTACGTCTTCTCTGGCGGCGGGAGGGATCATAGCGTTCTCGATCCCTCTCGGCACTCTCCTTCTGCTAGATGACGCTCTCGCAGAAGTGGGCCACCGCACGCCAGGACCTCCGGCTGGCGATCATAGACGACACTACGGCCGGCAGCGAGAGGTCTCCTCCAACAACTGCTCTGAGAGCGCAGCGCTCTTCGTCCCAGGCTGGGCACTCCTCCAACGTGTGTTAGGCCGTGTCTTCTGCTTTACAAATATTGGACTTTATAAATGGACCACTCAAATATTTGCCATGACGTGGAAATCGAATCCCTTTAATTTGCAGCCGATTAGTCCCCCACTGCGTCACATTCTGAATAAATATTTTGAATTCCAGTACATCTTCGAAATATAGACCAACCAAAAACATAAAATAATTCATATTTTGCATATCATTATTTGAAATTAAATCATAATTTAAAAGAAGCAAGGACAGGAACTAGGAAGAGAAATTACAGGACTTCGAAATATCACTAATCTTAAGAAACACAAGAGTAGAAGTTAGAACTGTATCAGTTACTTTTAACAGTCGCAATGCCATGCCAAGGTACTAAATGGTAATATCAAATTTATGAAATAATGCGCAAAATAGCAATAATGTGATAGGCCGCAATCAAAGAGTATTTTAATTCATAGAGTTCAAGCGCATGCTCGCTAAGGCCACGGTGCCCTCGCTTACACACTTCAAAAAATATGATGATATGTATGTATGTCAACCCTTAAAATTCTCGTCGGAACCCTTATACACCGGCGGAGAAAACTTATAGCGCGATTGAAAACGATCGTGGCGCCATCTATTGCACGTGTAGACAAACGTACTACATGAGGTTTAGAGAACAGACTTTTCAACAAGTTTTGTATAATGACACTACAAATGTACGCAGATATTTAGCACGATGATTGTTAACTTTAACTTCAGTATATTCTACTTGTTGGCTTTACAAGTATGACCAATTGGTTTCAATGTTTCTTTTTAAATACGAGCGTATTACCAGACTAGATTTAGGATATAAAACAACATACAAAAAGTGCTGACATATATGGGTCGAAACACACGAAACAGCTGGCTGTTTACTAATAAGTTAACTGATGGAGCATTTCTTGCATTGAGCATTTAACTTATTAGACAACGGTATCTAATTTTATGACGACGGCGTCAGGTCGCGATAGTTTTTAGCAGCTCGTGCGTAACGACCCTCATAGGAACTTTACCCCCGGAGACGGTCTCTAATGTGAATGCATTGAATTGCCACATCGCAGCCTGGATCAGGATACGCTGAAACAATGTCAAAATGTTATTAATTTTATATATGGTAAAAATCTGTTCATGAATTACACATCGAAGTAGATCAATAACATAAACACAAATTTAGTCATTCGCAAAAGCTTTAAATTCGCAAAGGCAGTAATGCAAAAAAAACAGGTGCGAACTGCGAGTGGCCAAGCCAACGAGCTCAGCGCCACAGGCGACGGCTCCGTGTACCACCAATTGAACCCAAAAAAGTCTGTTTACGAAATTCTTGGCCGTTTGTCAATGAGTTCTCCATCCGGAAGGAATTTTAATACAAGCATTAAACACCTCGTGTACGCTGTGCCGCACATAAAAATAGACACTTCCTCAAGAACGAACGTAAACAGGCACGTTTAACAAAATGCAAAACCATTTATTGTGGTTCTTATTGATAATAAGTTATAAGGGAACGACATGGCGATTCACCGGAAATTGTCGTGTGATATGAAACGTGCCAATTCGCTTTGCCTTTAGTTTGCCAATCAAACTGCAATCGACATTCTTCGTTCCGAAGATATTCAACTCGGAATAATTTGTAAAGTTATTTACGATACTGCTTGCGTGTATTGTATTACATTTCTCTCATTTACAACTACGCAGATAAAGTTTTCTTAGGATTACTTACACGTAATATTGTTAACCGTGAAATAAATAAATAACACCCAACAGTCATACACATATCTTTGATGCCACACTTAGATACGAGTCGTGTTGTCGGGTATCAGAGACATCGAGATTTTCGATCTCAGAACGCCGGATACAAACATCTGTCTGTCACACAAACATTTGTCCCGGTGTGGGAATCGAACCCACGGCATCTTGTTTCACAGCCGGCTACTCGCCTATTGCGCCACAGAGGCTGTATGTGAAATATCATAATTTCAAGTTAATGTGACCATTAAAAAAAGAATATGCATTTTACTTATTAGATGCGTCAAACCGTTGTTAGCGGGATTTAGATGTGTAACTCGACATTCACACAGCGCCAGCCGTCCTTGCACAAACTACTTGGAAGGCGGAACGTCATGCTGTTATATGTCACATGAACGTACATAAGTACACACAGTGCTTGCGGACGCCTGATGAATATAAATAAATGGCATTTAAATTTGTGGTGATACTGAGAATACGCGCCCGCTGAGGACTCCGCAATGACCATGATCGGTGTACAATGTGTGAGGACAGCACATATAGTGCTGCGAAAGCACACAATGTATTACAGATGCTTAGTTAATTTTCCATTTATGTGTTTCGGCATGCTGAGAGAACAAAATATAGCCTTTTGTTCAAGTTTGGTTTATGAATCACTCTATATAAAATAGCAGTGCCAAATAAAGTTTATTATTTAAGTTTTTAATAGAAAATTATTGACAAATATTTAATGACCTACCTGCAGCAACATTACTAGTTTACCATGTCATAAATTATAAAGTCCCTTTAATCATGCCTGATATCAATTAATGTGAATAATATAATAGTAATTAGTGATATTCCTTTGGCCGCGATTGTGAAATGAAATATTTTATGAGGAGCCCGGTCATTGCTATAATTAAAATTTAATCATCAAGTTTCAAATGATGTTCGGTTGCTAAATGAAACAGCAGAAGTGCAAGAAAGATATTTTAAAATTAAAGATACGGTATGACTGGGATACGCTTCTAAATCTACATACCGAAGAGAGGTAGAAGATGGAAGAGATTCCAGTATACTTACCTCCACCTGTCCATGCTGCAGATCGTCTAGCAGCGCCTTGTATGTACTCAATGATCGTGTAGCCAACGGCTTTTTGCGGCGTTTGTGCATTGTCAAGAATCTTCCGGTGCAAACTCTTCGTCCTGCCAATGATTCAACCTCGACTACGTGGTAGATCGATAGGCGGGGTGAGTTCAGCATATCGTCCTGACCTGTAAACAAAAAACCAAATTAGATTTTTTTATTACATTATTTATTGGTTTCTCCAGTGGCATAAACATACAAGTTAAACCAAAACTAAAACCACTTCAAAAATAAACTTGTAATAAACACTTCTTAAATAGCGGTGAATTTGCAATAATAATCCATTTAGGAGTTCTTCAAATTTTTTTGTCACCTCATCTCGTCATGAGATATTAAAATATATATGGGACTGCTATATAATATAAATATAAACGACCATCAAAATTGGGGCATATTTGGTGAAGATATCACGTAACTTATTAATAAATGAATCGAATTAATTAATATGTTGATATTATTATAGACACGATCATTTCAATTTTTTCTAAGTGAAATACTTCAAATTCATTCATTCATGTCTTAGAGTTCATGTTCATTCGGTTTTTCAAATTTACTGTAATTAATACTTTTTGCATTTACTTTATAAATTAATAATAATTGATTTATTTGCCAAAATAATTGTCAATCTCACGGAGACAACCATTTTTCTGATCTACAAATATTTGTTTAGGGTGTCGGTGTTGTCTCTCGTAATTCTTGATATAAGTTTCACCTAGCGTAGAGTCAGGACATCGTGTATAATCTCGGTTCCCAGTTAGGTATCTTAAACAATATCTTGAACGTTTAATAGATGTGTAGTACAATTTTATAGTTAACGCAGTGGCAAAAATGCCTTCGCGAGGAAGGAGTCGATGGTAATGCCGAAATAAGTCGACAAGCGACGATTTAAATCATCCAAGTAATTAAATTTTTCATCCAGGGAAACGTTTAATAAACTCTCATAAGTATCACGACCCGTCCTTGACGGACCGTCAGAGTTTATTGGTAGTCATGTACATAAATTCTATCTCATGTTCTCGCAAATTCCGACTGTTTTTATGAGATATTCTCCTTTTACTAAATTCAATGAATGAATGTAATGTTTTCATTTGGTTTATAATTTGAATACATTACAAACATAATTCAGAATTAGATTAAAATATTTTATCCGTTGTTGGTTTCTAGATATAGTTAGGTTTAAAGTAAGCTAAGGCAGAGCTTATTAAACTACGTTAATCCTACATATTAAATGCGTTTACATCAACTAGACTACGTAAAGTTAATTCAACGTTCCTTACCTAAGTACGTCAATGAAAGAGTGGAGTTTAATCCTACTAATATTATAAATGCGAATGTTTGGATGGATGGATGGATGTGTGTTACTCAATCACGCTACAACGGCTGGACCGATCTGGTTGAAATGTGGCATAGAGATAGATTATAGTCTGGAATAGCACATAGGATACTTTTCACCCCGGAAAAATATACAGTTCCCGTGGGATAGTTTAGTTTTTCACAGAGCAAGGGATCGACATGATTTTTTGCACAGTAGCAGTTAAGGAATCCGAAAATGACAAAGTTACTACTTTTTATCCCGGAAAAATTCACTCTTCGTATGATATAGCAAAATATAGAAAGGAGTAATAGCTTAAGATGCCTCCATGGATTGTATACCTTTTCTTGCAAAAATAACATGCACGCGGGCGGAGTCCCGATTAACATATAGTTTTCTATAAATTTTTAAATAAATATTTGACTATAACATATTATGTAGCTACCTACTGTCTATAGTCATAGTCATACTGTCTATATATATGTCAGCCGATAGATATTTAATTATTCAAATTTGATGACAGGATTTTTTTTCGTTTAGAGAGCACTATAAATGTGCAAAACAACTTTACTTATTGTATAATGTTGTGCCAAAAATGCACGAAAAAGAAACGAATCATTATTTTCACGATTGTATGTTTCAGAAGACTTCTTGAAATATTTTGCTGCCAAAAATTAAGATAAAGTGAGTGTCCTAAGCACTTGGCGTTTCTACAGACATAGATCTAAATAGATATCACCATGTACTATCATTTGTTTATATCAAATAAATTGTGTTAAAGTTTTATATGTCACCTGTTGTGACAAGAAAAAACATCAATAAACACTTTGCTTAGTAATCAAAGAAGATACGCTTGAGATTAATTTTATGTCAGTCTTGTCAATGCTTAATGTAGAAGGGCAAATAAGTAGCAAAATCCCGTATTTTAATAATAATACTTCAAAATCAGTTTAATTGCATTTTATTTATAATCTAATTATTCAGAATAAATGTTTTTCGTAATAATAATCTTTTATTTGACATATACGCTTAAAATCAACACATTGTTTAAGAGGCGTTCTTGTTAGATATAGCAAACGGCTCGCCTCTAATCAAAAGGGACAGATAACCTGCCGTATTCAAGCACGAACACCTAAGTGAGAACTTTGGTACGTATAAATTTGCTGTGCGGATTATTTATGTTCCGTGTTCATTGTTTTTTGTGTAGCGCCGAATGCTACTTATCCAATACCTTTGATGAATATTATAAACGTAATTTTTTCTCCCCCAACAACCTCACTTAGGCCTTAACCAGGCGGCATGACTTCAACACATCGAAGTGTTGTCATCACATATCACACACTCCCGCCAGGTCGTTTGTGATTGTTGTTATACTTCGCACCTTATGTCTACCGTCTAAACTATCAAATTATTATTAAGCTTCATAGTTCAGGCTGTAAAACCCGCTATAGTGGCACACGCAAGTGTGTCGCGTTCCGAGATCAGCCAGTGTACATCCGGTTTTTGTCGGGGGTCTAGAGGTAGGGTACGATGTTTGGACGTTTTGCGGCCTTCTAGTACTCCACACTCTACTCTAACACCCTCGACCGTTTCACTTTCTTGCCCATGGCGTAGTGTGAAGAAGTAGGCCGGCATGATTGTATTGGGGGATAGATCGTCTCTCGCTACTCGATACTCTAATTGGACGGCACTGCGTTTACTATCAGATGCAGTGTAGTCAGTTTGCAGTACTAGGATAAAAAAAAGTTCAAAAATGAAGATGGCTGACTGACTTGACTAACGTTTTTAAACGAACGGTAGCCCGATGTGGCATCGCATTTATTTTGTTTGTTTTTTCTAATGACAAATAACAATGCGACCACCCGTTTTATGGACCTGACTTAGGACTTAGGGACTGCTAAGTTTCAATAATTGGGATTTGTCGTTACTCAAAGTAAACGACTCTGACTCATGTATCTAGATCTTTATCCGTTAGTGGTTGATAGAAATACGTAATAATATCAAACATAGTGGTGTTTTATCAAGCATGTTGTTTACAAAGGCATTGATAAAAAAGCCAGTAAAAGCCTGTATGGAGCACGCGAAATAATATTACCGCGTTATGACAGTCAATTACCCTTTCCCGCTAAACTCGTTATTGCAGGCAGGTTCTAGTTCAAAGGAAACGTTGGCAACAGACGGTGCTATGACGATACAATCATGTCATTAATGATGTGTTTATAAGATGGTGAAGACGCGAATGACATCACGGCTAATCGTAAGAGAGATACATCCCTAGTTTAAGGCTGAACGCACTTGGATCAGTTTTCGCGTGTTTTTTTATCGCACGTAAACATTTGACATTTGTATGAATTGTAAGTGAATATTACGCACGACTAAATATATAATTTAGGAATTCCTGTAGTAGGTAGTTACTAGAAGATTTTGGATCTATAGTAAATCGAATGCTATATAAATAAACACAATTGACAGAATATGAATATTAATTAACACATTTCATGAATCTTATTACGATTGAACAGTATCAACTTCCATCAATGTTAAATTTAGAAAAATGTATGTAAGGATTCCATTCAACATTTTTAAATTTGATGAACGCTACGGGGTCCAAAGCATATCAGTTCCATCGTAGTGGTACGGCCAGGCGCATAGAATCACAAAATGATGTATATCCTTTAATTCTTGAAATAAATGAATAAGATTGTATTATACCTAAATGCGATTAAATACTTATTAAGTATTTAATCTTCCCCATCACAGGTAATAGAAACTATTTATCGGGAACTCGAGCAAGATAGCACACTTATGACAACTAAATTAAATATTTTAATCCATGCATTTACCACTACTACATAATATAAAGAACAAACGGTAATCCAAATGACACGCAAATCTTTTTTATCAGTCAGTGATCTTATAATAAAGTACTTAATGTGTCAATCCATACTAATATTATATATACCCAATAACTGTGCCTGTATGTCTGTTGGTTTTGAAACTAATACGGTTACTGAACCACACTGATAAAATATGTAAGCAGGTATGTACGAAGGAGAAAATGTAGAGAGAAGCATACGCGAGGGGGTAATTTTGTCAGGTCAACTAAGCATGTTACTTGGCGATACTACATAACCAACCACGCGTATTTTTATCGACATTGATACCTTTTCAGCATGGCACAACACTATATTATCTATAAATACCCAGCGTTTTAATCCCGTATTATAAAAGCCAATCGCACAACTCAAAAAAATTGTAATAATAATGTATTATTTTTAAAAAGTGGATATAAGATCTGCCGAAATAGGACCGGCAGTAATTTTATGACACACGTGAAACTACTTAAATAGCATTAAAAACCGGGATCAATATTATTCTATATAAAAAATTATAATACATAGAAATAGAGGCAGGAAGTTCAGCCAAATTCAGCATATACTTTTCATATGGCAAACGCTGGAAATACTTGTCCGGGTAATTCTTCGATTTTTTTCTAGTAACCTCTTATTTATTTAAATCATTTTGTGGATATGCGTTTGAAGAGAGAGACACGACCAACTATTCTATAACGCCAATAACTAGCTAGGCTAGCAGATAACCTGATAACAAATATAGATGCTGCAACCAACAAGAAATCGGCCTGTCTATCGTGCGGCAAACTGACAGCCGCTCTCCGTATGGCCGACGTCGCACCCTTAGTGCTCGTTCACGTTAACTCGCGGGTGGCGGGCGCGGTCGCGAAATATCAAACACAAAGCATTATATGCAAGTGTTCACGTACAAAATGCCGGTTTGGTGGAAGTAGCGGGCGAGCTAGCGACTGGCGCGTGCTGTGCGCGCGCGGCCATTTCAAACGTATCACATTGTTATATTTATAAATTTTCTTTATTAATTTCATGCACACCAATTCTAATGTTGGTCATCTCCCAGAAAAAGTAAGAATTTTCGATTAAAAAGGATCTTGGTTCATGTTTACAACGTCTGACAACGCGGTACACTCGCCCATATGCCTGGCGGCCAATGTGAACACGAGATCGCCTAGACCACCGCGCCCGCGGCCACGACCGCGCCCGCGTGTTCTACGTGAACAAGCACTTATACAATTTTGCATATTTTATAACTTTTCAAATGATACACTTAGCTGGTGCCACTGTGGCAGAAAGGTAAAGTCGTGTACGGCACTTACAATCACTTAGGGGACCTGCACATAGACCTCTTGCCAATGTCTCTTAGTGTAATATTTTCTTAAGTTTTAGATTGCAAAAGCACCACAATTCTTGACGTTTTAGTTAAGATTACCCATAATTAATTTATTACTCAGGAGAATCAAGAATACATGGTTGGCATTTCAGTATCCTCTTAAAGCATAGGCAGGCGTGGACTCTTCAACAGACCAAAAGTAACTTAATTATATTACAGTTTTTAAAAGGTCAAACTCGACAACAATAAAACGAAATTATAACAAGGTTAACAGACATATAAGATTGTCGTACATTGTAACCACATATTTGCAAGCTTCTAGCCGTTTGCACCGATAAAGTGACATAACGCCGATTTAACTCCAGTTGTTTAACAGTACTGGCTTAAAAGTAAATAGATTATTTTTCATTTGTATTCGAATTCGCATCATTTCCAGTAAATTAGGTCCTAACTTAAGAATGAGTATACACATAACAGAACTATAAGGTAATATAACTAAATAGAACTTAATTAGGTTTTCGTGAAATTTGTAACAATTTAAACTAAAGCATGTACTCATTTTTTTAGTGCCTCAATAGACAGATGAGCAGACGAACCACCAAATGGTAAGTGGTCACCGCCGCCCATAGACTTCTGCAATGCCAGGGCACAGCAAAGCCGCTGCCTACCGTTACATGACATAGGTCGAAATACAAAAATATCGTATTTGCAAAAGAAGTACTAAATTAAACTAACTGTTCTTCGTATTGTTTATCAACATAATGCATTCACTAGAATCGTCTAGATGCACTACCGGCTCCTGTAATCCTATCCTAATGAATGTTTTACAATATAAATTTTCAGATAACCAGTTAAATGGTGAAAGGTCATCCTTATTTTATAATTAAATTGAAGAGGACTTGTTAAATATCTTTCCCGGCTCTAGGAAATGTAGCAGTACGCAGCTGCTTAGCTGTCAGTGAGGTGCCTTAACCTGTCTCTTAATGCAGACAGAGCTAGCACCAAAGCCCGAGCAGATGTTCCGTACCTGGCGCTGTATTTCGGGCACTCGGGCGCCGAACGGAATGGTTGAGCTCGTGCTCTGTCACCCTTAGTTCCTCAGACCAGTCCGATGGCCTCAAGACAGTGGTATTAAGATGTTAGATGATTTCCAAATATGTATCCAGTATGCATGTGATGCATCTGGAACTCTTTGCCGGAGTCTATATTTCCCGAAAATTATGACCTGGGTATCTTCAAGTCAAGAGTGAATAGGCGAGATAGTGGTCAAACGCAAGCCTATTTCGATAAAAAAAAGATAATTGGAATTTGGTAAGAAATAATAAATTGCATGTTTTCAACCAAATCAAATCAAATCAAATCAAATCATTTATTTTGTAAATTAGGCCACTGTGGGCACTTTTTACATGTCATAATAATGTTAAGGTCTACTGGTGCTTCGGAAATGCCCACTGGTCTGAGAAGAAGCACCAAGAAACTCAGCCGTAGGTCTTTTGTAATTTGTCATTACAATTTACATTAGAAAATAATTTACATTATAAAATACATACATCCTTAAACAAGTCACATTCACATGAAACAAAAAAAACGGTACGGTACATGTTAATACAAGGCAGAGTCGTAAATGAGGCTATACAACCTGTTATTTATTTTCTCTAACTAACAATCAATGAGCAATCCAGGTAGACCAGTCCACACAAGCAGCACCCGTTCACGAGTATGACGCATGTGCCAGCCATCGGCCTCCTCAACCATGACACAGGGAAGTGACCGACCCGGCACATAACGCCGCCGCAAGCACAGACCCTTAAGCGAGCATGACATACCTTAATCGCGTCAAAGAATGATAGAGATACAAATTCACAAGAAAATAGCTTTAAAAAAACAAGAAGCCAAGACCATTACGACTCCGGCGTCCTGTGAAAACAATATACATCAAACCGAAATACATTATATAAAATAAGTACCTATCAGTGTGTTGCTGTGTTTAGCTGAGCGGCCATGGTTGTTTATCATTTAAATATTCCGTTATATTGTAATAAGCCCTTTTCACTAAAAAGTTTTTTAGTTCGACTTTGAATTGGTCGATGGGCAATATTTGCACGGGCTCAGGAATATTATTATAGAAACGAATACTAAGCCCCACAAAAGAAGCATGTACTTTTTGCAAGCGAAAATACGGCATACGTTTATACCAAATCATCATTAGAAGTAAATATTAGATTATAAACGAATGTTTGTGTGTATGTTTCTGTCCAATATATCAATATTTTCTCCATAATCACATTTTAACAAGAAACTACTAAACTATCTGCGAAATGTGGTTGCTCTCATTGTTTTTCAGTTAATTTGCCGAGAAAATTAGTGTCGTGATTTTACTTATTTCTCAAAACACTTATTTTTTAGGTTGGAATACCCAATGCGATAATGTGTATGTCTATTATGACCAATACTTACAATTTAAATAACTATTACTACACAAGTTTTATGTACACTTTACAGTATTTTAAGCACATATTTATTAAAGTACAACATCTTTTGTATTATGTAGATATGTACACACAGTCGACTCTAGGTAATTTGACACTCGTTAATTTGAATCTCTGTTTATTATTATATATATATATATATATTATATATTATAATTATTTTCCGGTCCCCTGAAAATACTCGATAAATTGAATAAAATCAATATTAATTTGAAGTTGACGGAATAGTATCTTGCCGACCAACATGCAATAATTTGAAGTCCGGGCTTCCCTACTCTCTATAATTTGAAGCGTTTATCATGCAAAGACCTGTCGTTTGTTTACATACATGTACAGACCTGTCGGTTGCTTACATAAGTTCCTTTCCAAATGAACATTAATTATGAATAATTGTACAAATCTTTAAAATAATAAATCACGAATTTTGATTAAGCTATCGTTTACTTGATTTTTTCCACCCTTCCTCTTGGTTGTTGGTCCCTCTTAGTTATTGGAAACACCTGTTAATTTGAACTCTTCGTAATTTGATTTTTTTTTCTGGTCCCTTGACGTTCAAGCTATTGAGAGTCGGCTATATATATTATCTAAAAAAGATACATATGCATAGGTATCTAAATTCTGGGAGCGGCAGTACTAACTTTAATACATTATTATTTTTGCCTATTAAATTATAAATTTATTAACTGAGTCTAGAAGTAACATGAATTTAAGTGTGAAATATGTGACTACGTTATTAAATTTTGCCGAGATTCAGGAAATTTGTTAGTAGTCCGCTGATCCACTCGCTAGGTATACAAAGGGCATCTCACAAAAACATTGCATTGGTTATTGCTCAAGGTCCGATGACCTTGATACTTTGAACCCATACCGACCAACCATGGTGACGACTCCGACGCGATGGCTTTAGTTGTCAGCGTCGAATCGTTTGAGGGCCAACATTTATGCAGCAACTATAATGATGAAATTATATAATATTTAACGGTAGGCAGCGGCTTTGCTGTGCCCTGGTATTGCAGAAGTCTATGGGCGGCGGTGACTACTTACCATCAGGTGGCCCGTCTGCTCGTCTGCCTATCGCGGCACTAAAAAAAAATATGATCGTCAATACTAAAATACATAGTATTGCTCAAAGGGCTGGAAAAGCAACCGCGCAGGCGTGTTACTAACGCGCGCCACTGCCCCTTGTGACCATGATCGGAAGTCGACCAAAAACTGGCTATACGTTTTAAAACGACCAAATTCAATCAATAGTGTGGCGTATGCGATGCACATTTTGCAAAAGATTGTAGAATATAAAGAGACGATATCATTCACTCGGAACCATATACATGGTATGTTGGCCTGAGAGTATTTCTCGGAAATGTTCAGCTATGTAATTAAGCATAGTGAAAATGCGTATGTCCGATAGGCTGCATTTCTCCGCGACTTAATGACATTAAGGTCTGAACGTCCCAGATAACGGTATCATGTGTTATTAAATTGCTCCCGCTATACTTTACCGATAGAGTACAGACGAATAATGTCAGTTTGTCGGATTAATATATCGACGGTTGGCGGGCTATTTGATTTAACCGACATTTTTGCGATATTGAGTTAAACACATATTCGGAATTAGCAAATTTTTCTGCATTTTTTGAGCCTAGTTTAAACTTTTTGTACAAATTTTTACCAAAAAACTTTAAACCTCTCTTCTGTAACTTTTCAAGAACGACACTTAAATCTAATAGCGCGCCAATCATAGATATGTTGTTAAATTTTTGTCGCTGACTACATATGTCGTTATTAATTAATGTTGAAAATCAAGTTTGGGAAAATTTGTACTTAATAATTATAGTTTATTCTATTGATTGGCATAGGAATATCTTACAATAGGAATATAGAAATGAATGTCTCACAACTATCACATTTAACTTCACCATGCCAGCCTACCCTCTCGCGTTCCTTTAATAACATATCAGTCGAGGCTCAGAGGTTGCATAAACTTCAGATCGGAAACGAAAAGACTGCCGTGTGCCATCATTGTGGGAACCACCGCGAGGACACGGCCCAACACATATGGAAAAGTGCCCAGTCTAAGACGAAGTGCCCACTGCACAGCACTCTTAGAGCAGTCGTCGGAGGATAACACACGTAGCCGGCACTGGGTATTTTATGATCGCCAGCCGGAGGTTCTGGCGTGCGGTGGCCCACTTCTGAGAGAGCGTCATCCCGCAGAAGGAGAGTGCTGAGCCCTCTCAGGAACGATTTGATCTCTCCGGCCGCCAGAGGGGACGTAGGAGGCGCCGGATGAACGAATAACCGGCGTCCTGCACCCTATGGAATGGGGGCGTTTGGAGAATTCCACCACGGTATCTGCCTATCGTAAGAAGCGACTAATTGGGGCCATCGAGAGTTGCAGGCGCGCAGCGGGGTGCTGACGGCACCATGCAGGGGCAGTTCCGGCAGTTGTCCTAGCTTATCTCAGGATACCCCGGGATCGTCCCGGGAAAATAAAAAAGGGTATGGATATCCGCTGTAATCTTAATCCAAGAAGTCACATATAGGGCGTAATATCCGCCATTTCACGCAGGGTCGGAATCCTGAATATGGTGCGGGGGTTTTTCACGCCCGGTCAGCGCTACCGCTTATGTAAAGCGCAAGTACGGCCGGGAAAGGGATACTGCTTGCACCGTCGCACCTCTGGAATGGTTCCACTAAATCCGGGGGCCATATGCATTGAGAGATGCCGACGTGTCTAACAGCCTAGAGCCGCTACAACTGCGCAGGGGTATTTCCTCGCTTATCGTATTCTACCGTCTGTGTCATAGCGAATACGAAGAATTAATTAATATTGTCCCATCCTCTTCCTGCCACACCAGCGTACTGGTTTGCGGAGCCATAGCTTTGTAGTGTCTTCTACCCCGGCCTGATCCAAGATTTTTCATATTATTTTCACTATACCATACAATCACAAGTGTGGAACAGTTCTCTAGCTACCGTGTTTCCTCCTTCCTGTGATCCTGGGTCCTATAGGCGTAGTGTAAAGAAGATACTCAGCAGGCCCGCATGATTGTGTCGAATAGGCAGATATAGTTGTTTCTCGCTACTTTAACTCTAACTGGCTGTCACTGCGCTTACCATCAGGTGCAGTGTGGTCACTTTAAAGTGCCAGCATAAAAAAAGCTCGCTTAGAAAACAACTAGTCATCTAAAGCAACCCCGCTAAGAAATCACAATATACCTACCACAAATAAGTCTAAGGAGAGCTATTTTTACTAGATTGGCAAATTAACCCTTGTTAATCCGATATTGCGGCTAAGACAAATGTTTGTCGAGGTGAAAGCGAAGGCGTCACGTTTATTTTTCGACCCTTACGTTAAACGATATTGCTTAAAGACCCCGAGTCGGAAACTGTACCATTTTATGCATTAAACATAGCATCATTAACATTCACAGTTTTTAGCGTCCACTACAGAACATAAGCTTTTTTTCTTTTTATCCTCTCTATTTTAGGCTAATGTACATTAAGTCAAAGTCTGCATACCTCTACATGTCATGAACACGGGCTACCATTGGCAATCACTACCTAG
Organism: Laothoe populi; assembly: GCA_905220505.1. Classification (NCBI taxonomy): domain Eukaryota; kingdom Metazoa; phylum Arthropoda; class Insecta; order Lepidoptera; family Sphingidae; genus Laothoe; species Laothoe populi. The sequence continues at coordinate 10,451,638 of HG992149.1, read as the reverse complement.
GCGGCTTGTCTGTCACGGCAACATGGTAAATATTCGTAGTAAATCGCGTAGGCACTATCCGTCAACCTTCTATCACCGCATCTTGATATTTTGCAATAGAACCAGATTATTAATTTATCTTTAGACGGTGCACGCTGTGCGAGGCATTTATACGCTTTTTTCTCAGTTAAGTGAAGAGTCGGTCTGTCTTGTTGTATCAAAAGGCGGTGATGTAGGCACATTCATATTGCACAACTGCCGTGACGCGCTTCGTTTGCATTGGCATGGCGCGGCACCCTGACGGCAGATACGATTATGACAATAGAACGCCGCGTATGTGTTCGTCTCATTTATTTATTTCCACGTTATCGCTCTGTATCTATATTAGTGGCAGAGTTAAGAATAAGTAAAAGTTTTTTTAATTCATAAAAAGTACACCGACTTCAATGAAACACAAATTATGCGTCACTATAAAATTTGAAGGAGTCCCTCGATTTTTCTGAGATCCCATCATCAGGTCCTAACTTGGTAACAACAACAGTATACATTCTGAATGTCGTCAAAAATGACGGATTTAAAGATACAAAGTGCTAAAGGTAAATTTAAAAACAATTTAATATATCTACCATAATATTTTTATCGCCGATATTATATTAGGTCCCGAAATATATTAGCCGTATGGATTTATATTAATATAATATAAAAAAATAAAAGCCACGTTAGTGTTCAATAGTGTAAAATGATATGTAATTTCATACCAAAACAAGCAAAAGCATTGTTAGCATCGCCAACCGTGGAAAAGTCTTATGTGCTATTTGAAAAATACAATGATGTAGGTAGTAGACTCGCAAGCCCATTTAAAATATACATGCTTAATGTTGGCTATAACCAAATAAAGCGCAAAAAAAACGAATTTAGCAGGGTTTTCAGCGTACAAAGACAAAACCGCCGGCAATTTTCCGACACAAGATTTATTCATAGGATTCTTTATGAAAAGTATAACCCGATGCAACAACAGGGCGAAAGGACATGTTTATAAAAGCAAATGAAACGAGCGTAATTGAAAACTGTGCCGCCGCAACGTTCAAGCGAATCACTTAAGTTTGTCTAGATTCATGAAAGAGAAGCTTGATAAAAACGAGTTAGGAGTTCGAACAATATGTAACAGCAAACTTTTTTTAATTAAACCTTAAACTTTATGATGACTTTGGTAGATTTAAAAAATAGCTATTAAAGAGTGACACCTAAAATATAATTTATAAAGCGAAAACTTTTAGTTACATATATTTATGCCAGCTCTTTCTGCCTCAGTAATTCCAAAGTCACTGTAGTCAACCTAGATGCACGGTAATTTATGTTAGGTACATATAAAACCGTGCAAACTGTGTACTAACTTTGACAGTGACCACAGTAGACATGGTACGTATCAACGTGACACAATTGTAGTTCTGATGCAATAGCTTAGTGCAACTCGGATAAATGTAATTAAATGTAGAATTTATAGACAAGATTTGGTCGTCGCGCTTCGTACTACGAGAACTGTGTCTACGAGGACGGCGAACGCTACGCAGATCCGCGATGCGTCTGGAGGACGCCGGACGTCGAAAGCGCGGCGGTGCAGCGCGTCGTTACCGACATAAATTAAAAACTTAATATAGGTACGGGACATAAAAACGAAATGAATAAAAAAACTGAAAAAAAATCTCTATGATTTATAAGATTGTTTAATGTGTGGAATGTACCATGCAAAGATTTTTTATGCTTAACATAATCCTATAATATAAACATTATAATTTTTCGTTTTCTAGTCGGATATGTTAATTTCATAGTTATCGATTTCGGCAATGAACGAATTTCTGATAGTCCGACAAAAAAGTTTTTTTTTTTTTTATCCTAGCACGTAAAGTGACCGCACTTCACCTGATGGTAAGCGCAGTACGGTCCAATTAGAGTATCAAGTAGCGAGAGACGATCTATCCCCCACTACTCAACACAATCATGCCGGCCTGCTCCTTCACACTACGCCATGGGCAAGAAGGTGACGAAGCGGTCGAGGGTCTATTGTCAGAGTACTCAGAACGCCGCAAAATGGCCAACATTGTACCCCAACTCTAGACCCCCAAAAAACCGGATGTACACTGGCTGATCCCGGAACGCGACACACTTGCGTGTGCCACTATGGCGGGTTTTTCACCCTGTGTACGGTGGTCGCTATCCGGGCGGATATGAATATCCTACCACCAGCTAAAACTACTTTGTTTAGTTTACTTTTCTACTAAAGTACTTTGTTTTAGTTTGTATTAAAGTAGTAAAAGGTGACTGCCTCGGTGGCGCAGTTGTAATTGCGCATGCGTTACGACTGCTGTGCTGAGGTCTCGGGTTCGATCCCCGGGTCGGGTAAAGTGATATTGGGTTTTTCTACCTAGAAATACTCAGTATTAACCCGGAGTCTGGAATGGTGCCCGGTGTGGCGATAGGCTCGCCCCCTATCACATTATGGGACCGAAATTTGGCGAAAAGTGGGTGTACTGGTTACACCTCTGCCTACCCCTTCGGGGATTACAGGCGTGAGAGTATATGTATGTATGTATGTAAAAGGTATTATAATATTTATATATTTGGAATTAACTATTTAATAGCTTTCATTTAATGTTGAAAGGCAATACAGATATTGTTACCATTGTTATGGTCCCATTTGGAGGATATTGAAGCCAGTGTAATTAAACGACAGGATGATACTTAACACTTTATATCTTGCGATGCGCGGGATTTTTTTGTTGTTCCTCTCCCAGTCTCTCCCATTCTTCACCACTCCCCAGACAAACGTTGCTACATCTCGTATTTTAAAATCTATCGACATTTTGGCTGCAGAGCGTATAAAAAATTAAACATACATAATATCACTTACCAAACATAGCTCCCCTCAGAGACAGTTAGGTAAAATGTTTAGTATTAGTATTTTTTTCGAATGCTTATCCAAATAAATACTTAAGAATTTAATTTTGAACACGTCAACCCTTTACGTCATTTGATTTCAATGAATATCTTAGGAGATATAACAGTTTTAAAATATCTCCGCAGCAAAATTAATATTTATTTATTTATTTATACTTCATACATACATTTATATGTAAAGGTGGACTTAATGCCTGAGGCATTCTCTTGCAGTCGAACCTTAGGTGATGCAGAGATAGAATGAAGTAGGTTTGAAAATATAATTTATAACTTAAAATACTTTGAATGCTACTAAGTAATAAAATACTAATAGAAATAATAGAATATATACTAAACATATAGCATAGATATATACATCGCATAGATACATATATATCTAAATATATATGGATATAACAATAAATATATATATATATATACAACATAACTACTGTTGTGATGATCCTGCAAATTCGTTTAACAGCAGTTTACGAACCTTCGACTTAAACGCGTAACGACTCGTGCACATCCTAATTTCTAATGGGAGCGCATTCCAGAGGAGTATAGATTGTATAGGGAAAGAGGAATGAACAAAGTCAGAGCTGTGGGATGGACAAAGTAGGAGAAGATTATTCGACGACCGAAGAATTCTCTCGTGGCTAGAATGAAGGAACCTAAAGTACGGAACTAAGTAGGAAGGTGCAGTGGAAGACGTAAGAAGTGAGAAAAGAGTAGAAAGCGCGCGAAGATTTCGGCGCTGTCGAATAGATAGCCACTTGAGTTGGGAACGAAAGGAGGACACATGATCGTATTTGCGAAGATTAAATATGAATCGAATGCAGTTATTAAGAAGTCGGTCTAATTTATTGAGCAGATCTGCATTCAGGTCAAAATAGCACACATCACCATAGTCAATTATAGGGAGGATTAAAGCTTGCACAAGCATTGTCTTTGTCCTGGATGGGAGGAAGTTCTTCAGGCGATAGAGAGTGCGAAGTATTCCAGTGACTTTTTGACAAACATAGGTCACTTGGGCTCGCCAGCTTAAAATGCAATCAATATTCAACCCAAGGTTCTTAACAGTAGAAGAATAATGAACAACTGTGCCATTAAATACAATAGGTGGAATAATCGCAGTGTCCAATCTACCCATTAGCCGTTGGCTACCCACGACGATAGCTTGGCACTTGGTTGGATTTACAGTGAGGCCAAAGTTCTCTGACCATCTACTAATGTATTCCAGGTCTCTGTTCACTTTGTCCACAGCAGAAGAGATGGAATCAACCTTGGCATGAGCGTATAATTGCAAGTCATCAGCATACAGATGATACGCACAGTGAAGATCCTGAGTTATTAGATTTATAAAAACTGAAAACAATAAAGGAGAAAGAATACCACCTTGAGGAACGCCAGAGTCGAGCATATTCCACACCGATGAAGTATCACCGAGACGCACCGACTGCTGACGTCCACGAAGATAAGTTGAGAACCAATCCAGCGCATCCGACGAGATCATAAGATGGGAAAGGATAGACAGTAGTATGTCGTGATTGACGGTATTGAATGCGTTTGAAAAGTCAACCAAAGCCAGGACAGTGACTTTGGTATCCTCCATGCCCGTCCTCATATCGCCAGTCACTTTAAGGAGAGCGGATGTCGTGCTATGCCCAGGTCTGAAACCGGATTGATAGGAGCTTATCAAATTATTCCGGTAAACAAACTCGGACAATTGCCTGTGAGCACAGGCCTCGAGCACCTTGGATAGGAATGGGAGAATGGATATGGGTCGGAAATGGTTGGGACTAGCCGGATTTGGAATTTTCGGAAGAGGGATAACAAAGGCATTTCTCCACAGAGACGGGAAAATACCACTGCTAAAAGAAAAATTGATTAAGTGGGTAATAGGAAAGAGAAGATGGTTAAGGATTACCACAATCATGCGACGGCTGATGCTGTCACAGCCTGTGGCATTGGATTTAATAGAAAGGATTATCTTTTTAATCTCATCGGATGCAACTGGAGAAAAGTGAAATAACTCAATGTTGGCGCGAGGAAGTCCAGCTAAGTAATCCAGAGTACGACACTTGGTTTGACGAACCATGGGAACAGAAGTGGTGAAATGGCAGTTGATTTCGTCCAAGCCAATTGTCTTCTGGAAATCAAAGCTTTTCTGTCTGCCAATACCCAGAGTTCCGAGGAACTTCCAAATATTAGCAGGAGAGGAGGAAGAAATGTTACTGAGAATGTGGCGGCGTTTGGCGTTACGTATCATCTGGTTACACCGATTCCTTGCAATCTTATATAATTTCCATTTATTTTCAGAACGGTCCTTTCTGTATTTCTGGTATGCCCGATCTCTACGTCTCATCGCCATCCGAACACCACTCGTCATCCAGGCAGCAGGAGGACGTTTCAGTCTTACCTTTTTAATAGGTGCATGGGTATCAAATAGGGTGAGGATTATTTTATTAAAAATACACACCTTTTCGTCAACTGTGGTAGCTGTCGTTAGATGGTCCCAGTTTAGCTTTGCAGCATCCTTACACAGTTTGTCTACGTCCATGCGACTAAAACATCTCATGTGCAAAACTTTAGTAGGGAATTTGGGAGGTTTCAGAACATAGGATAGGTAGATGAGGTCGTGATGAGAGAATCCAGGAGCGAAAAATTGGCCATGAGTAGAAACTAGGGAAGGCATAGACGTAAGCATTAAGTCGAGCCACGTGTCATCTCCATCAGGGTTGTGGTGAGTGGGCTGCAGCGGGAGTATGTGTAGGCTAGCTGATTCAATGACATTACGGAGTTTAAGGGACCGGGTAGAATAATGAGCAAGGAGGTTAGTATTGAAATCTCCCATGATGATGTGATGTGCATATTCGGACCCTAAAGATTCCAGAACCGATTCGAGACTGGAGAAATAATCAAGGGAAGGGGGACAATAAACAACGCCAAGTGCAATTTTAGCTCCTTGGACGGAAACCTCAATGAAGACATATTCCGCAGTAATATTATTGTCAGGAGAAGAAGAGGAGGCTATAAGTTTATATTTAAAATCTGAGCGGAGATAAATAGCAACGCCACCTCCTCTCCTGTCAACTCTATCACTACGGATTAAAGTAAAACGCGGTAGGGGGTAATTGGAGGAGGGCAGTTGAGGTTTTAGCCAAGTTTCAGATATAAGGACGGCATGAACGTCAGCGTCAGCAAAAGTTTCTGAAAGTTCACTATAATGACTAGGTACACTCTGCGCATTGAGGTGACATACATTAAAGAGCCTGCTGTTAGAGTGGTTGAAAGTTTGGCGTACTAAATCACCTAGCATGTCAGTCAAAGAACTGAAACTGCCGTCGCCAGATGAACTATCACTACTATTTGCAGAATAAAAGGAATCATCATCAGATATCATTATGAACTATAAATATCAATATATAAATATAAAAAAAATATATATATGTAAAATAAAAATAATATTAAAAAAAAAAAATAAGAAATATGTTTAATTAAAAACGTACCAATTGTTGCTATTCTCTGTTCTCTGCACCACCTACCAGCTGATACACTTCATAATTACTAAAAAATCATACTGTAAGAAATTAACACAAACAAAACTTAATTTACAAAATAATAAAAATGTAAAGAAAAATTAAGAATTTCTGAACGCACTGTTAAAGTAACATGGAAACATGGGTCTAGGCAGTATGGTCGATTGACTATAGCCTGTCATTTGGACGAATAAAACATGGAAACATGACATCTGGGGTAGCCATAAAAAGATTAATAAATAAAAATATACATCTGCAGTGGGTAGGACTACGACAACAGTACTAATATATTGTCCGGATCAAAAACAGCACGCGCTCCGAACACCATTGTAAACACGACACATATAGTCAGTTCTTCCGTGGTCTAAGGTTCGATGCCATTGTTCCAGTATGGCCAGTGCCGCCTCTAGATGCAGAATTTGCGTTATTTGACGACTTCTGGTACTTTAGTGTCAGTGCGTTGAGCTCCTCCATTGTTGCAATCTTTACGGTGCCATCTGCAACTTTTATGACAATGGTTCCGTCCTGTGTCCAACATCCACGCATGCCGAAGTGTTGGCGTGCTTTAGTAAAGATCAACTGCCGAGGCCTTGTCAAGAACTCCTTGAATGACGTGGAAGTGCCCTTTAATTTGGATATTAATATTGTTGTTTGTATGTCTGTTTCTTACCTTTTCATGACTAAACGGGTGAACGAATTCTAATGAAATTCAGTAGAGGGATAGATTATATCCTAGGGAAGGACATAGGGTATCTTTTGTCGCAAAAAAATATCTTGAAAGGGGTGAAATAGAGGTTAAAAGTTTGTATGGGCAATCCGTAATACTTCAACTTAGGGATCTGAAAATTCATATTTAGGCTTTTGGTAAAAAATAAAGAAATACGTGTTTCAACGTTTTTACAAATCATCCCTTAAAGGGCGAAGTGAGGAGTTAACTTATGAGGTATTCTTTAAATGTAATCTCAAGCTTCAGGCACAACACTTTTTTTGTCGCGGGGAATGCATTTTATTACTGCCGTCCGCTTTGGGGGGAAATGGAATGAGAATAAAACGGTTATGCTGGACTAGCCGGTCTTACGACCCAGCACCCCCTCGCCCGGATGATGGCTATCCGGGCTGCCGCTGAGCCGAGTCCCTACTACTTATGTACACCCAACCGGACACTACCAGTTAAAACCGCGGTGGCCTTCTTCGACACTTACGGAGTGATCCCGGGGTATTATAAGGAGTGCTAGAAGTTTAAGTTAGGAGTTGTGCCTGTCTAGCCATCTAGACAGTCACAACACCTGAGATTCAGGACGATCGCTATAGGTGTCTCAGTGCAGAAGACAACTCCTTGCATTGATACTTCTGCTCCCGAAAATAACCTCCACGGGGGTGGAGCCGCGGGCAACAGCTAGTTTATTAATAAATTCTAAATTTTGTGCATATTAACCCGCTTGTCTCGGGAATAAAGGTTAAGTTGTTTAAACTTATTTTGTCAAGTTTATTCTGCTTGCAATTAATTATTATGTACTTATGGAAAATTTAAGGGTGGCAAACAATGTTAATAATATTGATACGATATTTTGAAAGTGCATAGCGCCACTATTTCTCTCCTACCAAACAAGTACGCGTGGAATAAACTGAAATCTTGTCGCGTATTTACTGTTTCATCTGTATTAATGCGCCATGCACATAAATATTAATCAAAACAGCACTTACAAACAAATTCGTTACATCTTCGTATACGTAATTTGCACATTTCTAAATATGGTTGAAGTAATTTTAACAACTCGAAGACGAAAATTGTATAATGTTGCATAAGTCTTTGAATAACTTAAAATAGGTTACCGTATAAAGGCTCACCGTACTATGACTGAATGTATTCAGTGTAATTCTTGCCCCATAGAAATTGATAAGAACAATTTTATGTACTACGGACTACAGTTGCAGATGTTCCTGGCAGGTGGTTTGTAAGTTCATAAAACAGTAACGACACCACACAACTTATAACTTTGAATAACAAAGTACTGTATAGGACTGCACTGCGCATCCCAATACATAACATGTTAAGTGTCACTTTTTTTATTTTATCCTGGCACTGCAAAGTGACCACACTGCACTGATTGTAAGCGCAGTGCCGTCCAGTTAGAGTATCAAGTAGCGAAAGACAATGTTTTCCTCGCTACTAAACACAATCATGGAGGGCTGCTTCTTCACTCTACGCCGCCCGTGGGGCAAGAAGGTGAAGAAGCGTTCGAGGGTCTAGTGTCAGAGTACTCAGAACTTATTACGCAGTGTAAATGAAACAATCTATCCCATTACTGTATAACAAGGAAAAGATAACCTGATATATAAAATATTTTTTTTGCAGATTGCTGTCGGTGAGAGCACATGTCTTTAAGGATGACTTCGAAAGATTATTATTATATACAGTTACTAGAGTCAGGATTGCACTAAGAGTTTACGA